>OW386286.2:121351610-124041872 GCA_936432065.2 Rutpela maculata
GAAATACGTATTTAACAAATATTACATACTATAAAGTCTTTGTTTATCTCCAGGAAGAACATCCATTGAAAATAATTAATTTACAAAACACAAAAAACTGAATAGTATAGTCTGAAAAATAATCGTCTACTGTCTCCGATTAAATAATATACATTTGTCTCTCAACAAGTCGAACTTTGGAGTGACTATCAGAAGCGGTATGAGACAGCTAAGGTATTTTTTCCTATTGGTTGCGTTTGTCGGTCTTTTCTCTAACCTATCAGGGTCGATTTCATGTTGTCATGTGATTATTGTATTTTAAACTTTTATACCGGTTTTTAATTATTTTCGCCAGTGTGCGTCACTCCGAATCCAATGTAATCAAGGTAGGTGCATGATGTTGTCAGACGCACCATGCAGAGAGACCGACTACAAATATAGATTCAAATAACCATCATAAAAACATGTGCTCATTAATAAAAAAAACCGCTGCCTAAGAAATCACTACTTCCACATCTAGATTTTCCTATCCAAGCCTTTTACAGCAAAAAAAATGTCGATAATATATTTGCAATCCAATCTCCCCCCCAAAACTTCAACGGAATAAGATCAAAACATAATCTATTTCCAGATCTCATTATAATACAAATTTTGAGTTAACATCATGAACGGTTCCAGAGTAATCGTGCGCACAAAAAAAAATTACAGAGAGATTGTATTTGCTGAAAGTTAAAATATCGACCTTTCGGGACATTCTAAGACTGTTTAAAAAAAATTTTTTACCTTTATTATACGTCCACTCCACTATGTGGAGAGCTTACAGTTATTATGGACAATGCCTATTTATCCTTATAATACGTAAATCATCATTCTGCATAATAATAATTGTTGTATGTATGTCCCGATGAAAATTTTAGCACCAGAATTATATAAATTAAGTATAGTATTATTGAATACTGAATGAAAAAAAAACACAATCCTAATTTAGGGACATGGAAACATCAATTTAGTACAACAATAAACAAAGACAATGTATTTTATATTTTGTTCTTATTCTAAATTCTTTCTCTTATGATATATCTTTTATCCCTTTATTTGAATTTCTGTATTACAATTCAAAACACATTTTAAGATGTTTAAGATGCTAACAACTAACAACTATTCTTCTTTCATAACACTGTACCATGTATTTTATAATTCTTAGTAGACATATAAATTTTTAAATTTAGAAAAATTGTTCGAACATGATACAATACTTGTGAGGTTAAAAAATTGATTCGAATAAAGAGCTTTCATTCATCGATTGTGACTTCACGAAGAAAGTATTTAAGAGGAAATAAGAATCGAACGTTATCGAGCCATTGCAACGATGCCAAATATCGGGCTATATAACGTGCGATAGATATCAGCTGTATAAGAGTCTTGGATATACAGGAACAGCGCCGCCTGACCCAGTAGTGCTGAACTAAAAGTGTATCTCGGAACATAAAAATATGACTTTTTGAAGCCCACCCCAAAATTTTGTAGGAAGGAATCTGACATGATTTGTGTCCATTTAGTGATGATATACATAGGGATACGTTGATGAGCCCGATCCCGGGCTTCACAGCGTCAAATCGGGCTGCACTACAACCGCTCAGTGTATGAAACGGGCCTGTATATGACCATGCATATCTCTATATATAAATATATATATATATATATATATATATATATATATATACTATATATATATATATTTATATATATATATATATATATATATATATATATATATATATATATATATATATATATATATATATATATTATATATATATATATATAACGAACTATTAACTAACTTTATTTTAAAGTGTAATTGACGGCAATGTTAATAATATACATTTTGTAAATAATTAAATTTGTCCTAATTAAGTTGACATAATAGTAAAATACATAGTAAAATTATTTGATCTCCATCAACTTTGATTAAATGTCTTTTAAGAATTCATCTATACTGTAGAAGGCTTCCTTTATTAAACATTCTTTCAGCAGCTGCTTATATCTCACCTCCGGTAAGACTTTTACCCAGCCGGGAATTTTATTATAAAATTTGGTGCCGTAACAATTAAAACCACAGTCACTATATTTTAATCTATTAAAATCAATTGCAATATTATCTAGATTCCCTGTATTGTAGTTATGAATTTCCTCATGTTTTTTATAAGAGTGTATGTTTTTATAGATATATACTAAGTAATGAAGTATGTAAAGTTAGAATTTGCAGTTCAATAAATTTTTGCCTCACGTCATTTCTATATCCCAAGTTTGTGATTATTCTAACCGTTTTTTTTATATTTTATATTTTACAAATATTTTAACATATGTTAAATATAATATTTTAAGTGCATACATTTTTCAATATTTCTTTCATAATGGTCTATTCAATGCAATTAGGAAAAATTTAATTATTTACAAAATGTATATTATTAACATTGCTGTCAATTACGCTTTAAAATAAAATTAGATAATAGTTCGTTAAGTAATAAAAAAGAAAAGAGTGAGTCGCCGCCTGCCACACCGATCGCGCGCGTGAATTTTTTTTTTATTTCGCTGATTGACGGGCATCGTCCCACAAAATGGTTGACTGACCATTTTATTTATGATTAATATATAATTTAATACCTTTACAAAGATTTTGAAGTTTAATAAATGAATTGCACGTTATTTATTTTTTGTTCATAAATTGGGGCTGACTGACCAGCTCCGTCCCCACATTCAACTGACTGACTGACATAACTGTTATTTATATTCAATATCTAAATTGCATAACGATTTTCAGCCTTAGTAAATTCATTTTATTACCTCCGTAATTATGACACCTTTGGTGGCGTACCAGAGACACCTGTTCTCGATTTCGCTTGACTTACCACAGTATGTTAGTGTACACAACTGCTGTAATCAACTGACAAAAAAACAGGCTTAGTAAATTCAGAGAATTGTTTTGGGTCTTGCTCTTAAGACTATAAGTTGCGTCCAACCAAGACGCCTGACATTTTTTTTTGTTATTTAAAAAGGTATAACTATTGTGCTTTTAAAAGCTATACTTCACTTTTATTGGCATTCATTTTTGCAATTTCAAAAAAATTTTGGGTGCACTTCGGACCGGGGTGGTCCAGCTAGGCGGTCTATTCCTTTTTCGGACATTAAAAAACTATCTGTCTACAAAATTTTCATAATTTATTGATAGCTTTGGTTCTGCTGTGTGTACGCGTTTAATATTCACTCCTCATTTTATAACTGACGTTTTCAGTTAAAACCATAATTTTCCGCAATATTTTGTACAAAACATTTTCTTGTAAATTGTGACTTGTGTCTTAAGAACTTTTATAAGTGTACCCTGCCAGCTTGTGCTACGTTTCTATTTGTATTAGTAGAGAGGGCTCTCTGAAGACAGCACCAGCACGTTTCAAGGTAATAGAAATCTGAAACCGATTTAATATATAGGCATTTATACTTTTTATTACATTTATTGTTTTCCCACAATATCGAAAATTATTATTAAAATGACCACTAAAATTACTGAATACACAGGCACACAAAATTAAAAAAAGTCAAAACCCAGAGGGTAGACCCCACCACCCCCATATATTTTGGGACGCTGAAATCGAATATGACAATTAAAAAAGGTTTTAATTATCCAATTTTCCCCTTACAACCATCCTGGGGGATTGAAATTACACTTGTTCGAAAAATTTGAAAAGTAGATTTTTTGGTGCGCAGAAACCGAATAAGATGATAAAAACTGATTTGAACCACCCAGTCACCCCCAAATTTTATTTTTTCTAAACATTTAAAAAGTATGTTTATTTTTAGGTTTTTGGTGCGCTGAAACCGAATATGACGATAAAAAATGACTGGGTGGTTAAAATCATTTGTTATCGTCATATTCGGTTTTACCGCACCAAAATACTTAAGAATATACATATATTTTCAATTTTCATAAGAAGGGAAATTTTAACGCCCTCTCGGGGGTTGTATGGGTGTGTTAGGGGGTGAGTGTGTGGTTCAAATCAGTTTTTATCGTCATATTCGGTTTCGGCGCACCAAAAAACTTGTTTTTCAAATTTTTAGAACAAGTGTAATTCAATCCACCTGGATCTCTATTCTGTAATTATGGGGAGAGTGAGCATTCATCGTGCGAAGCAAGAGCTCCCATCACACGCATCTCACCCGACCGTCCTACACTGCATTCCGAAAGTGCAGTGAATAAGTGATAAACGTGAAGCGATTCATCGAGAATAGCCGAATTTACAAGCAATTAGGCTGACACAAAAGCATCAGCTGTTCAGTGTTGGATTAATGATGCAAAGTGTTAATCTTATGAAGAACTTGCCGTTCCCCTTCCAAATCCTCCTCTTCATCACGAAGATGTCGTAAAACCTAGAATTTATTTATTGATCAAAAATTCCGTTATTGGTAACATATATTTTAAAAAATATGACTATAATAAAATAAAAGAGAAATTGTAATATTTGCTAAGAATTATATTATTGTTAACTCATTGATGATGAGCAACTCCGTAATGCCTATTCTGAGTCACAGATTTAACAACAATAATTTTTGGCCGACGCAAACTATCATAAAAGTATGGTTAGGATCGCCGTTCTCCCGGGGAGCTGACGGATTCCCGCACGATTTACCAGTAGAAGTAAGTTCACGCATTTTTCACACGAGGTGATCACTCCCTTAGTTACAGAATAGACTTTTATTCATTTTCAAGTGAACTCCACCCACTTCTCACGGGAATGTGCTTTCACGCTTTTACAGAATAGAGGTCCAGTAGAAGTAAGTTCGCGCATTTTTCGTACAAGGTGATCACTCCCGTAGTTAAAGAATAGAGTTTTATTCATTTTCAAGTGAACTCCGCCCACTTCTCACGGGAATGTGCTTTCACGCTTTTACAGAATAGAGGGTTTTAAGGGGGTGCTAGGAGAAAATTGGATAATTAAAACATTTTTTTATTGTCATATTCGCTTTCAACATCCCAAAATACATGGAGGTATGGGGGGGTCTACCTTCTGGGGTTCGACTTTTTTTATTTTGTGCGCCTGTGATATTAATACACATGTCATCTGTCTACCAAGATTCATCAAAATCGAAGTGGTGCAACATGTCGAAAAAAAAATTAAATGTAAGTGCTCGTGTACTCGGCGACCATTACGTTAAAATAAATTAAATGAGTGTGCGTTTTTCCAAACGTAACCCCCTTCGGGACAGCTTTTGCTTTGGATTTTGGAGTTGTCTACTATATGTGATGAGTTTATGCTTATGTTTGTTTTTACCGTAGCATCAATGGTTCGCGAGATATTTGCGATTGAACTTTCTGCATAGATGGCGGCTAATGCATCGTCAAGCATCGCATATATATTTATATATATATATATATATATATATATATATATATATATATATATATATATATATATATATATATATATATATATATATATATATATATATATATATATATATATATATATATGTGTGTGTGTTTCGTATTTTAATTGGTGAAATAAATGATATGATATGGTACGAATCAATAGGTATAAAAAAGTGGGTTCATGATGCAAAAAGAGCGTAAGCCAATTTTTCCTTTAAATTATTTGCCGAGCTGGCAGCGATGCTTGACGATGCATTAGCCGCCATCTATGCAGAAAGTTCAATCGCAAATATCTCGCGAACCATTGATGCTACGGTAAAACCAAACATAAACATAAACTCATCACATATAGTAGACAACTCCAAAATCCAAAGCAAAAGCTGTCCCGAAGGGGGTTACGTTTGGAAAAACGCACACTCATTTAATTTATTTTAACGTAATGGTCGCCGAGTACACGAGCACTTACATTTAATTTTTTTTTCGACATGTTGCACCACTTCGATTTTGATGAATCTTGGTAGACAGATGACATGTGTATTAATATCACAGGCGCACAAAATAAAAAAAGTCGAACCCCAGAAGGTAGACCCCCCATACCTCCATGTATTTTGGGATGTTGAAAGCGAATATGACAATAAAAAAATGTTTTAATTATCCAATTTTCTCCTAGCACCCCCTTACAACCCTCTATTCTGTAAAAGCGTGAAAGCACATTCCCGTGAGAAGTGGGCGGAATTCACTTGAAAATGAATAAAACTCTATTCTTTAACTACGGGAGTGATCACCTTGTACGAAAAATGCGCGAACTTACTTCTACTGGACCTCTATTCTGTAAAAGCGTGAAAGCACATTCCCGTGAGAAGTGGGTGGAGTTCACTTGAAAATGAATAAGAGTCTATTCTGTAACTAAGGGAGTGATCACCTCGTGTGAAAAATGCGTGAACTTACTTCTACTGGTAAATCGTGCGGGAATCCGTCAGCTCCCCGGGAGAACGGCGATCCTAACCATACTTTTATGATAGTTTGCGTCGGCCAAAAATTATTGTTGTTAAATCTGTGACTCAGAATAGGCATTACGGAGTTGCTCATCATCAATGAGTTAACAATAATATAATTCTTAGCAAATATTACAATTTCTCTTTTATTTTATTATAGTCATATTTTTTAAAATATATGTTACCAATAACGGAATTTTTGATCAATAAATAAATTCTAGGTTTTACGACATCTTCGTGATGAAGAGGAGGATTTGGAAGGGGAACGGCAAGTTCTTCATAAGATTAACACTTTGCATCATTAATCCAACACTGAACAGCTGATGCTTTCGTGTCAGCCTAATTGCTTGTAAATTCGGCTATTCTCGATGAATCGCTTCACGTGTATCACTTATTCACTGCACTTTCGGAATGCAGTGTAGGACGGTCGGGTGAGATGCGTGTGATGGGAGCTCTTGCTTCGCACGATGAATGCTCACTCTCCCCATAATTACAGAATAGAGATCCAGGTGGATTGAATTACACTTGTTCTAAAAATTTGAAAAACAAGTTTTTTGGTGCGCCGAAACCGAATATGACGATAAAAACTGATTTGAACCACACACTCACCCCCTAACACACCCATACAACCCCCGAGAGGGCGTTAAAATTTCCCTTCTTATGAAAATTGAAAATATATGTATATTCTTAAGTATTTTGGTGCGGTAAAACCGAATATGACGATAACAAATGATTTTAACCACCCAGTCATTTTTTATCGTCATATTCGGTTTCAGTGCACCAAAAACCTAAAAATAAACATACTTTTTAAATGTTTAGAAAAAATAAAATTTGGGGGTGACTGGGTGGTTCAAATCAGTTTTTATCATCTTATTCGGTTTCTGCGCATCAAAAAATCTACTTTTCAAATTTTTCGAACAAGTGTAATTTCAATCCCCCAGGATGGTTGTAAGGGGAAAATTGGATAATTAAAACCTTTTTTAATTGTCATATTCGATTTCAGCGTCCCAAAATACATGGGGGTGGTGGGGTCTACCCTCTGGGTTTTGACTTTTTTAAATTTTGTGTGCCTGTGTATTCAGTAATTTTAGTGGTCATTTTAATAATAATTTTCGATATTGTGGGAAAACAATAAATGTAATAAAAAGTATAAATGCCTATATATTAAATCGGTTTCAGATTTCTATTACCTTGAAACGTGCTGGTGCTGTCTTCAGAGAGCCCTCTCTACTAATACAAATAGAAACGTAGCACAAGCTGGCAGGGTACACTTATAAAAGTTCTTAAGACACAAGTCACAATTTACAAGAAAATGTTTTGTACAAAATATTGCGGAAAATTATGGTTTTAACTGAAAACGTCAGTTATAAAATGAGGAGTGAATATTAAACGCGTACACACAGCAGAACCAAAGCTATCAATAAATTATTAAAATTTTGTAGACAGATAGTTTTTTAATGTCCGAAAAAGGAATAGACCGCCTAGCTGGACCACCCCGGTCCGAAGTGCACCCAAAATTTTTTTGAAATTGCAAAAATGAATGCCAATAAAAGTGAAGTATAGCTTTTAAAAGCACAATAGTTATACCTTTTTAAATAACAAAAAAAAATGTCAGGCGTCTTGGTTGGACGCAACTTATAGTCTTAAGAGCAAGACCCAAAACAATTCTCTGAATTTACTAAGCCTGTTTTTTTGTCAGTTGATTACAGCAGTTGTGTACACTAACATACTGTGGTAAGTCAAGCGAAATCGAGAACAGGTGTCTCTGGTACGCCACCAAAGGTGTCATAATTACGGAGGTAATAAAATGAATTTACTAAGGCTGAAAATCGTTATGCAATTTAGATATTGAATATAAATAACAGTTATGTCAGTCAGTCAGTTGAATGTGGGGACGGAGCTGGTCAGTCAGCCCCAATTTATGAACAAAAAATAAATAACGTGCAATTCATTTATTAAACTTCAAAATCTTTGTAAAGGTATTAAATTATATATTAATCATAAATAAAATGGTCAGTCAACCATTTTGTGGGACGATGCCCGTCAATCAGCGAAATAAAAAAAAAATTCACGCGCGCGATCGGTGTGGCAGGCGGCGACTCACTCTTTTCTTTTTTATTACTTAACGAACTATTATCTAATTTTATTTTAAAGCGTAATTGACAGCAATGTTAATAATATACATTTTGTAAATAATTAAATTTTTCCTAATTGCATTGAATAGACCATTATGAAAGAAATATTGAAAAATGTATGCACTTAAAATATTATATTTAACATATGTTAAAATATTTGTAAAATATAAAATATAAAAAAAACGGTTAGAATAATCACAAACTTGGGATATAGAAATGACGTGAAGCAAAAATTTATTGAACTGCAAATTCTAACTTTACATACTTCATTACTTAGTATATATCTATAAAAACATACACTCTTATAAAAAACATGAGGAAATTCATAACTACAATACAGGGAATCTAGATAATATTGCAATTGATTTTAATAGATTAAAATATAGTGACTGTGGTTTTAAATGTTACGGCACCAAATTTTATAATAAAATTCCCGGCTGGGTAAAAGTCTTACCGGAGGTGAGATATAAGCAGCTGCTGAAAGAATGTTTAATAAAGGAAGCCTTCTACAGTATAGATGAATTCTTAAAAGACATTTAATCAAAGTTGATGGAGATCAAATAATTTTACTATGTATTTTACTATTATGTCAACTTAATTAGGACAAATTTAATTATTTACAAAATGTATATTATTAACATTGCCGTCAATTACACTTTAAAATAAAGTTAGTTAATAGTTCGTTAAGTAATAATAAGGAAAAGAGCGAGCCGCCGCCTGCCACACTGATCGCGCGGGCGAAATTTTTTTTTTATATTTCGCTGACTGACGGGCGTTGTCCCACAAAATGGTTGACTGACCATTTTATTTATGATTAATACATCATTTAATACCTTTACAAGGATTTTGAAGTTTAGTAAATGAATGGCACGTTATTTTTTTTGTACATACATTGGGGCTGACTGACCAGCGCCGTCCCCACATTCAACTGACTGACTGACATAACTGTTATTTATATATCCAATTTGCATAACGATTTTCAGCCTTAGTAAATTCATTTAATTACTTCCGTAATTATGACACCCTTGATGGCGTACCTGAGACCCCTGTTCTTGATTTCGCTTGACTGACCGTAGTATGTTAGTGTACTTAGCTACTGTAATCAACTGGCAAAAAAACAGGCTTAGTAAATTCAGAGAATTGTTTTGGGTCTGGCTCTCCGTCTATTACAAAGTTGCACTATTAGAGAAGGTATTTACAGTGTTTTGTACCACCTGCAATTTTTACAGCTTATTTCTGATGCTATGAAAGTAATTAATGTTAAAAGCTGGGACGATCACAACACAGTGAAAAGTGGCCAGGAGTATTCTACGTGAGTGTGACAGAGATAATAATATGCAGATGTACAGAGGGCAAGAGCGAGTGTATATGGAAAGCTCACCGAAGCCTCATATTTGTGTATCATGTATATGGAAAACTTATTTTATTTGTAATGGTTTAAAGAAATGTGGAATAAGAATAGGCTTGTAAATAATGAATTAATGTTTCTATACTCTACTGATGAGAACTAACGAGTTCGAAAAAACTTGTACAACTTTTCAAGAGTTGAAATAGAATGTAAGGTTCAATAATAATTGTTGTGAATGACTGAATTTCAATAAATAATTTAAGAATGTTCAATATATTTTTTTGCCTTAAAATGACAGGAATCCTATCATGTAATTCAATACTTCGTCAGTATTAGCTAGAGAAGTAGTTGTTTTGATTAGTTTTGTAATGAAGCATTCTTTAAATTCCTGCTCCATTACTAAGATTCCGGATTTACACACGACACCAATGTGCACACGGCCCGCAAATCTACCAGCTCCCGTCTAGAGGCGCGGATTTGCACACGACACTAAACTATACGCAGTACTACGTCACCAGTAAGCGAGGATTCTCGGATATAAAAGCCCGGCCGCAAATCAACATAATTCATAGTGGATAATTCTGCCAATCTGTCTACAGCGTGCTGAGCTGGACATATTGCAGTTTTGTGCATCTCCCGACGCAAACACGACGGAACGAATGCAATCTGACCCTGGGAATCCTATAGCGTGTCGTTAGTCATTCCCCGGCGCCGTTTCGCCGCCGAAGCCAAAGACGTCGCATCGCAACCGTTACACACTCTCTCTCTCTCTCTCTCTCTCAGATAATAGAAAATGTTGTCTTAAGAACCGTAAAAGATACGGACATATAACCTGTACCTGTATGTTATGTAACACTGCCACACATTACCTGTTTGAAAAAGTAAATAAATTGTTTATATCTTTATTGGGCTGTCTTATTAACTAATCTGGACCCTGATTAATCTCCGAACCAGCTACCCGACAACAAACCGTTACATAATTTGGCGCCCGAGCAGATTTCAAGAAACCGTTACATAATTTGGCGCCCGAGTACATTTTGAGACTTTAGTTTATTCCAGATAGCCCAAAAAGAGACGATCACGAATGAGAGAGAGATATAAAGATATTTCAAGTCAAGAGAGAAAACGAAAATTAAAAGGATTTTGTGGTGGCAATCCAGACTACTACAATTTTAACCCCAGAAGAGACACGATTTCGAATAGTACCGAAAGTACGTTAAACGAACCAAATTCCAGACTCAAATCCAGATTACTGCATTAGAGATGATAGATGTACCGTCACATATGGAGCAGTAATATATTTAAATTTATGTCCAGAGTCCCGAAAATACGTTAAACGAACCGATGTCCAGAAACAAATCCAGATTACTGCATTATAGACGATAGCTGTACTGTCATATATGGAGCAGTAAAATAATTTAAATTTATGTCCAGAGTCCCGAAAATACGTTAATCGAACCGATGTCCAGAAAAAACTTCAGATTACTGCATTATCGACGGAATCCTGTACCGCCATATATGGAGCAGTAATAATTTTATAGATCCCGAATTTTCCAACCCATGGAAACCCTGTATCTCGCAACCGTAACGAAAACAAGTCCAGTAAAACCAGAGTCATCCAAAATAAGTGATGAAGTCGGAAGTCCAAGTGCCAGACCTGTTGTCACCTCTGCCTCCGGCACCCGAAGCCAAAAGGCCGCCCCCAGTCCGAGACGCAACAGCCAACCCTGATGCCGTCCCCAGTCCGAGACGTACCGTCCCCGATGCCATCCGAAGTCCGAGATGTACCGCCCCCGATGCCGTCCCCAGTTCGAGACGTATCATCCCAGATGCCGTCCATGATGCCAACCCCGATGCCGCCCCCCAGTCCGAGACGTACCGTCCCAGATGCCGCCCCCAGTCCGAGACGCACCATCCCTAACGCCGTCCCCAGTCCGAGGCGTATCGTCCCCGATGCCGTCCCTAGTCCGAGACGTACCGTCCCAGATGCCGCCCCCAGTCCGAGACGCACCATCCCCGACTCCGTCCCCAGTCCGAGGCCTATCGTCCCCGATGCCGTCCCTAGTCCGAGACGTACCGTCCCTGATCCGTCCCCAGTCCGGGACGCACCATCCCCGATGCCGTCCCCAGTCCGAGAGGTACCGTCCCCGATGCCATCCCCAGTTCGGAGACAGCCCCAGCCCCCCGAAGCCACCGACCCCAGGTAGGCCAATTGCCTGCCTCCAGGTGTTTTTCCAGGACAACGACGCAGCACTCCCGGTCCCAGCTCCGCAATGGAAGCGACAGTTCAGGCGCCACAACCAAGATGGCCCCGCTTCTAGGATCCCTGGCACCGTCCCCCCTGTCCGCCATCGCCCCTGCAGTAAACGTCCGGAAGAACCACATTTGTATTTGTATACCTGTTTCTTGCAATTTTTTTGTGCTCATTTATTTTAACTATTTTACTTGTACCATGGCTCTAAGATGTTTTACATACTGTTTATGTTATTTAAAAATTTGTTTTTATCTACATATGCACATACATATATACCAGGCGTATACGAAAGAATTGGCCATTCTTTCTTTATTTTGTTTGAAGATGTTTAGTAACTTGTTTTCCCATTGCTGTATTTTGATGTTAAGTTAGCAAAAATTTTCTCTTTGATAGAATTTTGAAAATTTTTTTTGTAAAGAAAGAGGGGAGTGTAATGAAGCATTCTTTAAATTCCTGCTCCATTACTAAGATTCCGGATTTACACACGACACCAATGTGCACACGGCCCGCAAATCTACCAGCTCCCGTCTAGAGGCGCGGATTTGCACACGACACTAAACTATACGCAGTACTACGTCACCAGTAAGCGAGGATTCTCGGATATAAAAGCCCGGCCGCAAATCAACATAATTCAGAGTGGATAATTCTGCCAATCTGTCTACAGCGTGCTGAGCTGGACATATTGCAGTTTTGTGCATCTCCCGACGCAAACACGACGGAACGAATGCAATCTGACCCTGGGAATCCTACAGCGTGTTGAACTGGGACCCCTCGAGTCGTTAGTCATTCCCCGGCGCCGTTTCGCCGCCAAAGCCAAAGACGTCGCATCGCAACCGTTACACACTCTCTCTCTCTCTCTCAGATAATAGAAAATGTTGTCTTAAGAACCGTAAAAGATACGGACATATAACCTGTACCAGTATGTTATGTAACACTGCCACACATTACCTGTTTGAAAAAGTAAATAAATTGTTTATATCTTTATTGGGCTGTCTTATTAACTAATCTGGACCCTGATTAATCTCCGAACCAGCTACCCGACAAGAAACCGTTACAGTTTTCCAATAATGAGTGTCTTAAAGTGTTTCCCTAAGTAGTATATTAGCGTGACCCGGTTAAGGTACCAATATACAGAAAGTAGATAATTTCATATTAAATAAAAAAAAGTGTGAATGACTAAATGTAAATAAATGATTTAAATATTTTCAATATTTTTTTTCTTTAAAATGCTAAGAATCCTACCATGTAATTCAATACTTCGTCAGTATTAGCTAGGAGAGTAGTTGTTTTGATTGGTTCTCCAATAATAAGTGTTTTAAAGTATTTACCTAACTAGTTTATTAGCGTGCCCAGATTAAGGCAACAATATACAGAAAGTAGGTATTTTCATAATAAATAAAAAAGTGTGTAAGTTGCGATTTGCATAATATCTAAATAATATTCTCTAAGAATGTAGGTATAAAAATTATAAGAAAAATTATAAACAAAATTATGCGATTTAATGTACCTACGTGTTTTTATTAAATATGCCTCTATAAACATTAATTATAGTAAAAGACTTTTGAAATGATGTGCATCAGACATGCAGTTTTGATGATCAAAAAACAAACATGAACTATTTCAAATATAATCTACAATCACATAAAAAGTACTATTATTGTTATTATTAAATAAAAGTAAATATTTCTCGCCATTCTTAAGGACTAGGCCGATCATGCGCTGTTAACCAGTCATTATTTCCTACACGATGAAACGGTGAATTTGTAATCATTTTCTAATTGAATATATTGTTGTGTCTTATCAATTATTTTTTATATCTGAAATAGAGACTATATTCTTAACTAAGAATATTTTATGAAAGATGATGATGATGATCATTTGTTGTTTGTCGTTCTGTCTGTAATTTATATTGTTTCCATGTTTATTTTATTTTAAATTGATGTTTTGATGTTTATAAATTTATACTTGCATTTTGATATTTTTTGTGGGTTTACATTGGCGGGTGAAGTTTGACTTACTGGAAATGCGTTATGTCAAAATGGTTTCCATGGTAACGGTCGTCATAGTTATCCCTATCTAATAATCTACTCCCATGATGGGCACTCGCTTAGAAGTTAGGTACTCCAGAATAGTGGAAATGATCTACAAACAACCAGTTACTGTGGAAATGCTTACCACGGTTACCAGTACCTTAGGGTACTACTCCCATGGTGGGCACTCGCTTAGTTACGAAATGATTGGCTGTATTGGTAATTTTTTTTTTAAATTTGACTTACCGGAAATGTGTTATATGTCAAAATGGTTTCCATGGTAACGGTCGTCATAGTTACCACTACCCAATGGTACGACTCCCATGGTGGGCACTCGCTTAATTGCGAAGCTAGGTACTCCAGATTAGCGGAAATGATCTACAAAGAAGCAGTTGCCGTGGTAATGCTTAGCACGGTACCAGCACCTTAGGGTACCGCTCCCATGGTGGGCACTCGCTTAGTTACGAAACGATTAGCCGTATTAGTAATAAAACTCAACTTTTTTTATTGATGATAATAAAATTAAAACAAAAAATCGGCTGCTACTGGAAGCGGCTGGAACCTCCCCACACGGTGGATCCTTATCAGCTGTATTTGGATATTACATCGGAAATCAGAGCACTGAGCAAACAGATAAATTACACGTGACTTTGGAGCCATTTATTTCGTCAACGAATATCGAACGAACTGAAGCGGACTACAAGCAATCTGTTAAAACATAACCTCTCATGTTTGTTTATGTTGCATGTTAATCAATTGCCGGATATTATAAGGGTATTAACAGATAACGTTTCGAAGATTTTGTAAAATATTGGATAATGAAAAAAAAATAATAACACAGAATTTAGCCCAAATGACGCTCTAACCAACAAGTCAATAACATTATGGACTGTTCAAGCAGACTACGCATGGGTCAAATTAAAATCTTCCTGCTCGATCAAAAAGGTCGAGCAAGTCGAGCTTCGTCCGAGGCCTTTATTTTGTAATATTCGAACGTTTAAGATTTAGCTCAGTTAACTCGATTTGCAATGAACGATTGTGACGTGTCCCATCAATCAGACGTAATATCCGAACACGGCTATAAACAATTATTACCTTAAAAAAAAAAACAACTAAAATAAGTTTTGACATTGTCAAAAATATTTGGGTTGGTAACCTTTACGAATGTTGATTTTTAGGTTATGAAATATATTTAGGGACATAACATGTTTAAGTTTTTCAAGTTTATTCACATTTTTAATGTTTGACTACGCATTTTTAGCTTGGAGCCACAGTGACTCCAAGCAGATAGTTAAAAAACTCATGCAAATAATTTTTCTATATAGACCATATTAGGATGACGTCACGATAAGTCGATCATATTGCCTGAGGGATAACCAAACTTTTTATTCCAATGTAAACAAAGAAGTAATCTCAGTTTTAAATGTGAAATAAAAATAAAACACCGTCTTTTTTTGCGACAAGGTGCGATTGTGAGATAAGGTTTATTTTGAATGTAAAAAAGATTAGAAGAAAGGTAAAGAAATCACTTTCTGGCAGAGTCTATTGAATACTACATACGGATAATATAACAAGCTTATCACTGAAATCTAGCACTTAGTTATTTAAATGTAAACTTGCCTTGCCCATAACAATGAATACATTTGAGTTTATCTTTCTTGCACAAACTTCTTGCACAAATCCGGCCTCATAATATTTATATGCTTGTAAAGATTTGTATGCCTTTAACTGCTGATCTGCGAAGAAGCTGTGAGTCGACACTAAGTAATTTACCATATTAATTATGGACACACAAGGTAAAATAGACAAATCTGCAGAAAGGTCTCCAGTCTCCACTCCAAGGGTGTATGGGTCAATATTGTCTATTATTTTGATTTTCTCATCGTAGCGACACTTTACATCACCCATAAGGGTTGGATAATATTCACTATATGACATTATTACGAAAACACACACAGTTTCTCAAGAAAATCAGAAAAAAATATATAAAACCACGCAAACTGCGTTTTGTTGTCCCTCAACCAAAATGTCAAAATTGTCAAAACCATGTGACCTAAAAATGGTTGATTAATAAAAAAATATATTGCTAATTACAGGTTAGATTTCTAACCCACAAAAAGAGTCCTATTTTATTAGGACAAAGTATTTAGGACTTCATAAACATTACACTGTACTAGATTTTAGTTGAAAGTACGGGAACCAGGCAGAAATTTTAATAATAGCTACGTAATATTCTTAAATCTTAAGAAATATATATTTTTGAGGTTAGCTGTGACGTCACGTACCATAAGCTATAAATCAACATTCACAAAGGTTACCAACCCAAATATTTTTGACAGATGGCAAAATACGTTTTCCCCTAACAATAATACCAATTTTTTGGATGCTGTCATATGTGCACATATAACGAATTATTTTTAATTTTTTTAACGGAAACCAAATCGAAAGGGTGCAAGTGTGATATATCGTTGAAATTGGAATTTATACTGGTTCAATTACAAATTCTAAGTAATCATAAAATAAACAACTTGTGCCAAAATGGCACTAAACGTAATCCGATCTCAACCAAAACCTTTTCAGATCTTCTGGAGCACTAAAGAAACCCTCATGTAAAAGTTTCATCCAAATCCGTTTAGTAGCTTCGTAGCTATCGTGCTAACACACAGGCATTAGTCACAAACCACTTTTTTGGGTTTCCGGGACCTCGAAATCGTAAAGATTTGATGTTATCTCAATTTTCGATTTTGGATTAATTGTAGTAACCTCCCACAATTATTGTGGGGAGGTTAATAAACACAACACTATAAAAACTAAGTTCGTAGGCAAGAGCACTTAATAATTTTGATTATTGATACTGGAAACAACTAAACGAAAACATCCGTTCGTTGGTAATCGGTGGTAGGGATGGCCATCTTTTGGAAAAACCATATAACTCTTGGTGGACAGCTTCCCTGCCAGATGTGGCCGGAGTAGTGTTCATGGTGGATCGTTTAAGTTTGAGTTGATATATTTTTTTTTATCTTCTGGCCTCGGCCGATTTTTCACTAAATCGGTCGGGGAAGTAAGCTGTCAAATTTTTGGTTTCAATGTTTTTCTGGGGGAATTTGGTTTTTGACAGTTTTCGAAAAAATATTTTAGATTGGTACCAATGTCTTAAATTATTTTTAAGTTATGTAGCACTATTTTTAGGTTATGTTGCCGGAAGAAATTCCGGCGGGATGGCAGAAGTAGCGGAAATAGTTTTTAAAATATAATGTCACTTTTAAAGTTTTATTGGAAAAAACTCGCCGAAAACGTTCCGGTGGGATTGCTTATACTTGTAGGGCTTGTGAGCGGTTCACGGAGGCTTCTTACACCTTCCGTGGGCTTTATGAACGTCGAAAAAACTTGTAATGTCTCGATGCACTTGACACTCAAATTTACTCAGCATACAGTCTGCACGCTTTAACACACTAGTCTATTGAACGTTAGGTTAGACCACAGAGTACAGTAACTATAAAGAGGCGAAGGCTAGCCTTCCCGCCAAAACCCAATTTGTATACTCATCGCCATTTCTTAATTGTTTAACAATCAACCTCACTTTTATCTTGACACTGTTGATGTTTATCGTGTTAAGTTTGGATTTGTGAATTTTTTTTTTCCACTCATTTTGGGATATTGAAAACATTAACCCAGAATTGAAATTCTCATAAATAAAACCTAGTGTACAACTCAATTGAAAATAGGCGCCAATTATAAGCAATTCAAATCGTAATATTTTTCAATCCAACTCGAAATACACTGTCTTTTCAGTGTATCCTTAAATGGGGATCTGCACATGACGTCATAGCTAACCTCAAAAATATATATTTCTTAAAATTTAAAAGTACTACGTAGCTATTATTAAAATTTTTGCCTGGTTCCCATACTTTCGACCAAAATCTATGGGAATAATACCATTGGATAGTGGTAACTATGACGGCCGTTACCATGGAAACCATTTTGACATATAACACATTTCCGGTAAGTCGAATTTCAAAAAAAAAAAATATATATATATATATATATATATATATATATATATATATATACATATATATTTACAGCCTACTATCCATAGAGCGTCCATACATTAACAAATTTCTATCCTTAGAGCGTCCGGTTACCATAGAGCGCCCGTATGTGGACGCTCTAAGGTCAACACATTAAAATTCGCTCCAGACGTTAAGAAGGGGGTCCCCAGGCAATTGGACAAATTTTTAGTGGACGCCCTAAAGTGGTACTTTGTACAGGATCAGTATATTTTAGTTCTTCCATTTGGCCATCAGAGGCGCTGGTGTCGCCTTCATGTATATCAGTTATCCTTCGGTCACAGACCATGAAGCGCCCAGTAGACATGACAACGTCGCGGGCGCTCAATAGTCGTCAGTAAGTATTAGAATAAATTCGCGCATATGTATTTACAGCAACCTGACTTTCACGGTCTCAACTATTGAACGTTTGCTATTAACGTTGTAATAGAAGTACTAATAGAAGAATGCGTAGTCGATTTTCGAATCCTTTATTACTTTTTGATAGTATTGGATATTTGCTTCTTACTAAAAATTATGTGTTTCACACATAAAGTATATTATAAACATAACATCAATAGTTATATTTCATATTTATATTGTGCATAGTGGATATTCTCATATAGATACTTTTCGAGCTGCACGTTAACCAATTCAATCACCAATAGTGAAATGAAATATTTTTTGTTGAAATCTATTAGATACGTGTAAAACGAAATTTCTATTTTCACTTTTTGAAGGGGTGAAAACGGGGGTGTGGTAGATGGTTTAAAGGGTATCCGTATCTTTGAAATCGCATAAGTCAGAAATGTGATATTCCAGCGACGGGCTCTTCTGAAGAAATAAGGAGACACGTATTCGACGATATTCAAAAAGAAACCCCCGAAAAGGGAAGGGGGGGGGGTTAAACTTTTCGGGAACGATTAGGCCCAGAAGCGTAAAATTTGACAGAAATACTCTTTATTGGAATCTATTAGATACGAGCAAGTCAAAATTTCGATTTTCACTTTTTGATGGGGTGAAAATGCGGGTGGTAGATGGTCTAACGGGTACCCGTATCTCTGGAATCGCAAAAGTCAGAAACGTGATATTCCAGCGACGGGCTCTTCTGAGAAAATAAGGAGGCACGTATAAATAAGGAGGCACGTATTCGACGGTTTTCAAAAAGATACCCCCCCCCCCGCGAACGGGTGAATGAGGAGGGGGAGGTCTTTAAGCTACTCGGAAACGGTTAGACTCAGAAGCATGAAATATGGCAGAAATACTCCTTATTGGAATCTATTAGACACAAGTAAGACGAAATTTCGATTGTCACTTTTTGAAGGGATGAAAACGGGGGTGGTAGATGGTCTAAAGGGTACCCTGCGCGTAAATGAGAAACGCGATATTCCAGCGATGGGTTCTTCTGAGGAAATAAGAAGACACGTATTCGACGGTTTTCAAAAAGAGACCCTCCGAACGGGTGAACAGGGAGAGGGATGTTTTTAAGCATAAAATTTGATCCATACCTCCCCATATGCTTTATTGTCGATTAAAATAATTATTTTTCGTTTAACTCGCTCTAACACAAAAATAGCATAATGAATTGTTATCAAATTGCGAGTACAATGATTGCGCAGTGGGTTTCCTAGTATACAATGAATGTGCAGTGTGTTTCCTCGATTACAATGGATGCGCAGTAGGTTTCCCCGAGTGCCATATATGCGCTGTGGGTTCTTCGAGTACAATGGATGCGCAGAAGTTTTCCTTGAGTGCAATGAATGCGCAGTGGGTTTCCCCGGGTACCATGGATGTGCAGTGGGTTCCCTCGAGTGTACTTCCTGAGTACTATAAGAGTACTTAGTGACCATGTAGTACTCCTTCATAGGCATAAGTTAGTATGTCAATGCTCTTAATTCCACGCGTACAGTCTTCAACGCGAAGTCGCGGGCATCAGTTAGCAGATATATATATTGTGTTATAAGATTTGTAAGCCGGTAGACCAGTGCAATTAGACGGTTTCCCATGTAGTCATTTGCATCAATTTCCCGGTACTCGAAAAAATAAGTTTTCGATGCCGTTCGATTTAACTCGATGGGAACAGTAGTTGCGAGTAGTTTTAAGGCCTCTCAAATTATTTACACAATAAAGAAAAACTGTTTAAATTTCAAGGATGATGTTTTGGTTCTTTTACCGCTTACATAGCGATAATGAAAATAGATACGACAAAAATGCTTTTGTATAGAGTACTGAATTTTATGCAAAATATCCGCGGGAGCATATTACTTCCACATCCAGTGGAAGTATAGTAACGCAAAAAAAAATATTGTTCAAATAGAATGTCATGAAACATCGAGATTTTAAATTTGGGCAAAAAAAATTTCTGGCTGTCGGTCGGTCAGTCGTTCTGTCTAACTTTCTTTGTGCGCACGATTACTCTAGAACCGTTTAAGATATTCACTTGAAATATGGTACACGTATGTATTTTAATGATATCTGGAACTAGATTAAATCCACTTAATTTAAACCACTTCTTGGAGAAAATTTCCATTGAAAAATTTTTTCGCTATGTGGGGCTCGAACCCACTTCGCTAGGTACGCTCAAAGTGCAAGCTAGACGCGCCAACACACTGAGCTACCGACCCCCTAGTAAACAAGTAAATCAAGCAGGAGTCCATAAAATTGGTATTTAGTATATTCAAGAGAAGCTAAGGTCTCAAAATTTTTTTTGACAAAAAAAAATGTGATTTAGTTTGGGTACAAGAACCAAAGGCTTCAGAATATTTTTTTTACTTCATCCATCCACCCCCACCTCACTACCGATGTAGGGTATTGTTTTATTGGTTTTTAGGAGAGACCATTTCAAATATTATATTATTAAAGTTCCATAGACAATTATTTCCACACACAATTTTTATTTCATTGTGAGAGACTTGGATATGGAAATAATGATTCCTTGAGCAGCGGATCAAAATACGTATTAGCTGAATAGTCCACTTTTTTCGCTTCATGGTTGTTTCTTGGGATTATGGTTGAAAAGTGGACCAATCTGACAATTCTGACTTCGGATTCAGATTCAACGTGTCAAGATACATAAGGATACACGATCTGGTCCACTGGACAGACCACTTGTTTTGTGGGACTGTGTTATATTTGTGGGGTGTCCACCTTATATAATTTTTACTCAAAGTCGGATTCCTTTATTGGCAATGACGTCAACTACCTACCAAATAATATTTTCTCCGTTTTGTAGATATAGCGCCAAAACACCAAGACGATTCTTTCACGATTACAATACGGTAAGCAAAGGAAGTAATATATTTATATCTCGACTAGCTGATGCTCGCGATTTCGTTCGCGCGGAAGACTTCTTGCGCGTGGAATTAAGAACATTAACATAATAATTTATGCCTATAAGAAGTACTACATACTCACTGAGTACTCCTATATTACTCAAGAAGTACACTCGAGGGAGCCCACTGCGCACGCATTGTACTCAAGGAATCCCACTGCGCATCCATAGCACTCATCGAAACCTACTGCGCATCCATAGTACTCGGGGAAACCAACTACGCATCCATTGTTCTCGAGGAAATCCACTGCGCACCCATAGTACTCTTGGAAACCCACTGCGCATCCATTGTATTCGAGGGAACCCACTGCGCATCCATTGTACTCGAGGAAACCCACTGCGCATCCATTGTACTCGAAGAATCCCACTGCGCATCCATAGCACTCGGGGAAATCCACTGCACATCCATTGCGTTCAAGGAAACCCACTGCGCATCCACTGCACTCGAAGAAACCCACTGCGAAATTTCATAACAATGCATTATTCTATTTTTGTGTTAGAGCGAGTTAAACGAAAAAATTATTATTTTAGTCGACAATAAAGCACACGGGCGGGTATGTGTCAAATTTCATGTTTAAAAACATCCCTCTCCCTGTTAATCCGTTCGGGGGGGTCTCTTTTTGAAAACCGTCGAATAGTGTCTCCTTATTTCCTCAGAAGAGCCCGTCGCTGGAATATCACGTTTCTGACTTACGCGATTTCAGAGATCGTCTACCACCCCCGCTTTCACCCCTTCAAAAAGGGAAAATCGAAATTTCGTCTTACTCGTGTCTAATAGATAAAGAGTATTTCTGCCAAATTTCACGCTTCTAGGTCTAACCCTTTCCGAAAAGCTTAAAACCTCCCCCTCCGCGTTCACACTTTCGGGGATCTCTTTTTAAAAAACCGTCGAATACGTGTCGTCTTATTTCCTTAGAAGAGTCCATCGCCCGAATAATCACGTTTCTGACTTAACGTGATTTCAAACACACAACACGGGTGCGCTTTAAACCATCTACCACCCCCGTTTTCACCCCTTCAAAAAGTAAAAATCGAAATTACACGTATCTAATAGATTTCAACAAAAATATTTCTGCCAAATTTTACGCATCTAGATCTAACCGTTTCCGAAAAAGCCTAAAATTTCAACCCCCTTTTTCACCCTCTTAGGGGTCGAATTTCGAAATTAGTGGTTGCCTACGTCATCCGAGGAACCTCTATGCAAAATTTGAAGTTTCTAGACCCAGTGGTTTGAGCTGTGCGCTGATAGATCAGTCAGTCAGTTAGTCAGTCAGTCAGTCAGTCGTATTCTTTTATATGTATAGATTAAGGTATTTTTGTGTTAATACAATAACTAATAAAAATATATCTGACAACATTAATCTTTGGAACATGATTAAATTAGAGAATTATTAATGATTATACTTCCGGTCCATTCCTAATACAACACCCTGTATTGCTTCTAAAGCATTAATTGCACACTTGGTTGAAAGAAAAGATAGCTGACTCAAGCTACACGGGCCCTCACTCCAATACCTGCCGAGAGTAAACTTGACGCATGCGCATAGTAAATATTGATACCCTTTTCCCCTCTGATTACTAACGCAAATATGACAACACTGTCGGACGCTCTAAGGTCGTTCCATATGTGAGATATACACGAGAGGACGCTTTAAGGTAGTAAATGTACGCATTTTATACATGTTTGTGGGCGCTCTGAGGTGGTTATACGTACGGACGCCTGAAGGTAGCGAATTTTTTTTTAAAGTGAATCATACGCCGAATAAAGGCAGTATACGCGGAGAATTCGGAGTATATAATAAATATCGTTGTCGCTCTACTCATATATGCGCTTATCTCATGACGGACGCCCAATGAATGTTTTTTGTAATGACGCTTTATGGATAGTGGGATGTAAATATATATATATTTACTAAACGTAATTTCTCTCTGAAGCAACCCTCTATACATCCTCATTTCAAAAATAAGGAAATTGACCAGACTACAACAAATTGCAAGTCTGGCACGTTAAGTGTAATAATCACATATTACTACGAAACGCTGTAATTCGATTTTAGAGAACACCGACCGAAAGATTTATTCCTAATTAAACGAACTCTCGTGTCAGCCACTACACACCACTTGCAGACTGCAGTTTCGAGCTGTTGGCTCTCATCAGTGCAAGGTAGGCATGCAGTGACTGGCAACGAGATTTCCGATGTATAGGTACATGTTCGTAGTCTTAAGACTGGCAACATGCAAAATAAATCGAAGGCGCCATCTAGCGGTCGCTGTTCACTACAATCGAATTGGTTAGCCTGAGATGAGCAGCAAATGTTCAAAGTATGCTTCTAGAGGGCAGAGTATTTACTAAACGTAATTTCTCTCTGAAGCAACCCTCTATACATCCTCATTTCAAAAATAAGGAAATTGACCAGACTACAACAAATTGCAAGTCTGGCACGTTAAGTGTAATAATCACATATTACTACGAAACGCTGTAATTCGATTTTAGAGAACACCGACCGAAAGATTTATTCCTAATTAAAGGAACTCTCGTGTCAGCCACTACACACCACTTGCAGACTGCAGTTTCGAGCTGTTGGCTCTCATCAGTGCAAGGTAGGCATGCAGTGACTGGCAACGAGATTTCCGATGTATAGGTACATGTTCGTAGTCTTAAGACTGGCAACATGCAAAATAAATCGAAGGCGCCATCTAGCGGTCGCTGTTCACTACAATCGAATTGGTTAGCCTGAGATGGGCAGCAAATGTTCAAAGTATGCTTCTAGAGGGCAGAGTATTTACTAAACGTAATTTCTCTCTGAAGCAACCCTCTATACATCCTCATTTCAAAAATAAGGAAATTGACCAGACTACAACAAATTGCAAGTCTGGCACGTTGAGTGTAATAATCACATATTACTACGAAACGCTGTAATTCGATTTTAGAGAACACCGACCGAAAGATTTATTCCTAAATAAAGGAACTCTCGTGTCAGCCACTACACACCACTTGCAGACTGCAGTTTCGAGCTGTTGGCTCTCATCAGTGCAAGGTAGGCATGCAGTGACTGGCAACGAGATTTCCGATGTATAGGTACATGTTCGTAGTCTTAAGACTGGCAACATGCAAAATAAATCGAAGGCGCCATCTAGCGGTCGCTGTTCACTACAATCGAATTGGTTAGCCTGAGATGGGCAGCAAATGTTCAAAGTATGCTTCTAGAGGGCAGAGTATTTACTAAACGTAATTTCTCTCTGAAGCAACTCTCTATACATCCTCATTTCAAAAATAAGGAAATTGACCAGACTACAACAAATTGCAAGTCTGGCACGTTAAGTGTAATAATCACATATTACTACGAAACGCTGTAATTCGATTTTAGAGAATACCGACCGAAAGATTTATTCCTAATTAAAGGAACTCTCGTGTCAGCCACTACACACCACTTGCAGACTGCAGTTTCGAGCTGTTGGCTCTCATCAGTGTTGGCAGTTGACAGTTGACAGTTGGCAGTTGGCAGTTGGCAGTTGGCAGTTGGCAGTTGGCAGTGTTGGCTCTCATCAGTGTTGGCAGTGTTGGCTCTCATGCAGTGACTGGCAACGAGATTTCCGATGTATAGGTACATGTTCGTAGTCTTAAGACTGGCAACATGCAAAATAAATCGATCGCATAAATCGCAAAATAAATAGATGGCGCCTTCGATTTATTTTGCATGTTGCCAGTCTTAAGACTACGAACATGTACCTATACATCGGAAATCTCGTTGCTAGTCACTGTATGCCTACCTTGCACTGATGAGAGCCAACAGCTCGAAACTGCAGTCTGCAAGTGGTGTGTAGTGGCTGACACGAGAGTTCCTTTAATTAGGAATAAATCTTTCGGTCGGTGTTCTCTAAAATCGAATTACAGCGTTTCGTAGTAATATGTGATTATTACACTTAACGTGCCAGACTTGCAATTTGTTGTAGTCTGGTCAATTTCCTTATTTTTGAAATGAGGATGTATAGAGGGTTGCTTCAGAGAGAAATTACGTTTAGTAAATACTCTGCCCTCTAGAAGCATACTTTGAACATTTGCTGCCCATCTCAGGCTAACCAATTCGATTGTAGTGAACAGCGACCGCTAGATGGCGCCTTCGATTTATTTTGCATGTTGCCAGTCTTAAGACTACGAACATGTACCTATACATCGGAAATCTCGTTGCCAGTCACTGCATGCCTACCTTGCACTGATGAGAGCCAACAGCTCGAAACTGCAGTCTGCAAGTGGTGTGTAGTGGCTGACACGAGAGTTCCTTTAATTAGGAATAAATCTTTCGGTCGGTGTTCTCTAAAATCGAATTACAGCGTTTCGTAGTAATATGTGATTATTACACTTAACGTGCCAGACTTGCAATTTGTTGTAGTCTGGTCAATTTCCTTATTTTTGAAATGAGGATGTATAGAGGGTTGCTTCAGAGAGAAATTACGTTTAGTAAATACTCTGCCCTCTAGAAGCATACTTTGAACATATATATATATATATATATATATATATATATATATATATATATATGTATATATATTAGTGCAGCTAATCATTTTATAACTAAGCGAGTGCTCACCATGAGAGTGGTACCCTGAGGTACAGGCAACCATGGTAAGCATTACCACAGCAACTGCTTCTTTGTAGATCATTTACACTATTCTGGAGTACCTAACTTCACAACTAAGCGAGTGCCTGGGTAGTAGTAACTATGACGACCGTTACCATGGAAACCATTTTGACATAACACATTTCCGGTAAGTCAAACTTCACCCGAAAAATTACAGTGGCCGCCAAGGAGCCGATCATGGCAACTTCAATAAACTAACATTACAAGCAGTCCTCGGCAAGGAGGATTGCATTTTGAAAATTTTGTTCGGTTTAAAATATATAATTTTTATCATATTTATAAAACTGAAAATCTTCACGTCATTATCAAGAAGATTTAAAAACAGAGGCAACTGTCGACTTACTGCAAAATTTCGATTTTTTATTATCACCTACAAAAAAAACAGTAATAATAGCAATATTTCATTTCTTTGCTTTTTATTGGCATATTCCCTATAAATAAAGTGCATACACGATACAAGAGATCATATTATGTTGCGAGTAGGTACATCAGCTATCTATCTATAGTCAAAGAAATGGCTAGGGTAGCGTGACCATTCGCACAGTGCCATGTTGAAATATAATTATATATACACAGACTCATAAAAAAGCAGAAGAGAGAAGTATACTGTATATCCAAACCTTAAAATACCACTGAAATATCAGAATGCTTGTACATGTCGATTGTATTCTCTATTATATTAGATTAGATTACCCAAATAATAGCTATGAAAGTTATTTTAACTTTTTTGTATAATAAATTTCCTATCCTTCTAAATATATACACATATGCATTTATATTTTCTTCTTCTTCTTCTTCTTCTTTTAGCGGGGCGACGAAGGGTCGCCGCACTCAGGCCTTGTGGCCCATTGTGCTGCCGCTACGAATTTATTGGAATCCCCCATTTAGGCCGGATTCTAACCCAAAGGCCAAAATCCGTCCTACAGGGGCATTCCTTATTTCCTCCAGCACCGGAAAACCAATGCCGAAGTGTTTGTGCCTCAAGTTCATAAGACTAGGGCAGGAAGTAAGGACGTGGATGGAAGTCTCCTCCTCGTCCCCGCAGAACCTGCAGTCGGGGTTGTCGGCCACCCCTATAGTGTGCAGGTGTTTTTTGAAAGAGCCGTGTCCAGTCAAAAGACTTACCACGATTCTGACCTGTTTCCTGCTTAGTCGCAGGATTTGTTCTGATCTCTTCGGCAAGGGCCCTAAGATTAAGAGCTTCGCTTGCCGGAGGCCTGGGTGTGAGGCCCAGAAGTCACGGAACTGGGACCGTGTCCAGCTCTCTACTGACTTCTTGGCACTTGATCTAGGGTAGCCGAGAGCAGGCTCCGGACCCAGTAGAGGTCTCTGAGAGCCCCCTCTGGCCAGAGCGTCTGCCCGTTCGTTACCCTCAATGTTGCTGTGTCCTGGCACCCAGAGAAGCTTGACCCAGTTGGATGAGCCAAGTTCACAGAGTGCCTGTTTACAGTTTTGAACCAACATTGACTTGGTCCGTACAGATGCAAGGGCCTTGAGGGCCGCTTGACTATCGCTACATATATATATGTGCTTGTTGGAATATCTCCTTCGGATATTCTCCTGTGCGCAGACCAAAATAGCGAAGATCTCGGTCTGGAATACCGTGGCGAATTTGCCCAGGGCATAAGAAAGTTCAGCTCTGGGCCTTTCTCCGTATATCCCTGCTCCAGCACTTTCCTCAAACCTCGATCCGTCTGTAAACCAGACGATATCGGCAGGCCTGAGTATGTCCTCGAGTGGGTTCCAGTCTTCCCTTTTGGGGATGACAACCTCAAATGGTTCCGAGAAGGAGAAGGAAGGCACCATGTCATCACTCCTGGCCTCCAGAAGTGAGTGAGTCCCTATCACGTCGGAAAGGACCCTCGTGTGCCCTAATTGTTCTCCTTCGGTTTTCCACTGACCACCACACCTCAGCCTGTAGGCCGCTTTCCCAGCCTCGGCCTCAATCACCAAGTGAAGGGGCACGAGATCCAGAAGGACCTCCAGAGCTGCAGTGGGGGTCGTGCGTATTGCTCCTGTGACTCCCAAACAGGCGAGTCTTTGGAGTTGTGTTAGTTTCTGTTGAATGTATAGCCTGGTTACGGCAGGCCACCACACAACAGAAGCATACGTGATCATTGGTCTAACTATCACAGTATAGTACCACATTGTTACCCTGGGGTTTAACCCCCATGTTTTACCAAAGGTCCTTCTACAGACCCAAAGGGTTGCAGTGGCCCTTTGCATTTGTCTGTCTATGTGATCTTTCCAGGTCAGCTTAGAGTCCAGGATGACACCCAGATACTTCACTGACCTGGAGATCCTTAGAGTCGTGTCATAGAGTACAGGTTCGATGAAACCGTCTAGCCTGCGCCTCCTAGTGAAGATTACCAGTTCTGCCTTAGATGGGTTGACGTACAGAGATGGTGTAACGACCAGGGCCTTAGACCCTGGTCGTTACACCATCTCTGTACGATCTGCAGGGCCCTTTGCAGGAGTCCGCTAACCGTATTTGGGAATTTTCCCGAGATGATAATTGCCAGGTCATCTGCATAACCTTGAGCAAAGAGATTCTCGTTCTCGAGTTCCTGGAGTAGACCATCGAGAACGAGATTCCATAGCAGAGGGGAGAGGACGCCTCCTTGTGGGCATCCTCTCCTTACTGAGACTTTTACTGTCGTTTCCTCATTGGCAGCTATAATTTGCCTTCCCGCCAACATGGCCCTCAACCATCTAATGATGGTGTCATTGATACCATGATAGGCAGCCGCGGCGCAGATCGAGTCGAAGGAGGTGTTATCAAATGCTCCTTCGATGTCAAGAAAAGCACCGGCCGCAAGTTCTTTGTGGTGCAGCACCTTCTCGATCCTGGAAACGATCGGGTGAAGGGCCGTCTCCACTGACTTCCCGGCCTGGTAAGCGTGTTGCGACGGATGCAGAGGCGCTGAGGTCAGTGCCCCGTCTTTAACAAACCTTTCAACCAACCTCTCTAATGTTTTGAGCAGGAAGGATGTAAGGCTGATCGCTCTGTACGATTTGGCAGTGTCGTACGATATACGTCCTGCTTTTGGTATGAAAACCACTTTGACGGCTCTCCAGGGTACGGGAATATACCCCGTGGCCAGACAGGTTCTCAGCAGGTGATAAACAGGACGTATGAGGGTCTCCGATCCTTCTTGAAGAAGTGCCGGAAACACCCCATCCGGTCCTGGACTTTTGTATGGATCAAAAGTGGAAATAGCCCACTTGACTCTTTCCACTGTCACCACCCTTGAAGCCGTCCTCCAATCCGCTGCCGTAACAGCAGCACGGGGAGACCGATGGGCTGACATTTCCTCCGTCTCCACTACGGATTCGGGGAAATGAGTTGCTAGTAGATGCTTGAGGCACTCCTCAGTGGTAGTCGTTAGTCCACCAGAGGGAAGCCTCAAGTTCACTAGTCGTGACGGACTGTCTTTTTTGAGGGCTTTGCAGAGCCTTGCGGCTTCTGGAAGATCTTCTATACTTTCGCAGAAATCCCTCCAGGCTGCCCTCTTGTTGCTACGAATATGGCTTTTGTAGAGGCGTTGGGACCGTTTATAGCTGTCCCAGTCCTCTGGTAGCTGAGTACGCATTGCCCTATTGAAGAGCCTGCGTGTCTCTTTACGTAGATTGTGAAGCTCCCTGTTCCACCAGGGAACTTTTTTCCCTACCCTGCTTCTTTTAAGAGGACAGCTACTCTCATATGAGGCAGTGATCGCTCCATTAAGAAGCTTAGCAGAGGATTCTATTTCCTCTGTATTCCTGGGTATAATAACCCTTGTTAATTTGCTCGAGAGGGCCCGCCTATAGGCGTCCCAGTCGGTGTCTTTGGGATTCCTGTACCAGCTCCCCTCTGGGGAGGGAGCTACGTCCAGTTTGAATCTGATATGACGGTGGTCCGACAGAGAAGGTTCCGTCGAAACCTTCCAGTTTTGAATCAGTGGGATCGCGAGTCTGGATCCCAACGTGATATCAATGACCTCTTGCCTCCGTTGAGTAACGAAGGTGGGTGTATTTCCACGATTTACTATTTCTAAATCGGTGGTGTACAAGTACTGTAGTAAACTACTGCCTCTAGGATTAACCCCCGTGCTGCCCCAGCAAGTGTGGTGCGCATTAGCGTCACATCCTATGATGAGAGGCAGCCGCTTACTCGTACAAAATTGAACCAACTCCTCAAGCTCAGCAGAGGGTGGTGGAGTTGGTGAGTCATAAGGAAGATAGACAGAGCCAAAAACAATCTCTACTCTGTCATTTCCAGTCTTGAGGCTCACCTTGATTGCAACAAGATCCCTGGAACAAAGTTCCAGAATTGACGTTGCCTGTATTTTCTTAGAGACATAGATACATGCTCTTGGGATGTTATGTGTAGAGGAGTAGATGTCCCCGTACCTTTTGTCCAGGCCCTGAATGGAGCCTCGGCGGACCCAAGGCTCCTGAATCAGTGCTATTTGTGTCTGTTTCACAGCGGCCTGCCGACTGACAATTGCAGAAGGCGGCTCACTATGTTGCAGATTAATTTGGAGTATTTCCATTTTTTTTTTTTTTTAACTTACTCTACTCGGGACCAGGCAGCCCCTCCGTGGCTGGTGCCGCCGTGTCCGACTCTGTTTCGTCGTTGCCCGCTCTCGAGCCGCCGACTGCAGTGTCCCGGGATTGTTGTTTGGGGTCCCGGAAGGCCACCTTAATGATCCCGGCCTGTGCGCGGTACCCTAAGCTCTTTAGTTTTGCCGCAGAGGCCTCGTCGACGCCCCAGTCTAAGCCCCTTGGCTTCAACCATCTGAGCGTCGCGGACCTTCCACAGCTCCGTTCGGAGCTCGGGGTTATGCCAATGGTGGCCTGGTCCGCAGGTTTGCCCGGGACCATTGCCACCATCTTCTTGTATCTAGGAAGGGTTTCCCCTTCCAGGAGTTGGAGTGGCACGCCGTCTATGGAGGAGATGTCCCCCATGGCTGTTCTGAGCCACGCCAGGGACATGTCATCCCCACAGAACAGTTGTACCACTTCTTGTTCTGTTAGGTGGAAGCCGTCGAACTCCCTCTTCAGGGAGCCCATCCATGTGAGTATCTAGGGCTTCTTGTATTTTGGCCGTCAGGTCGTCAGTAAGACGCACGGCGGGAAAACCCGCCGCCGCTACCGCCACCTTAATGCCTTTAATGCCAGCTGCCTGACTGTAGGTAAGATCAGGTCTGGCTCTCTTTTTTGGTCTAGAAACACCAGGAGGGGTCTCTCCCTCAGAGTGGCCCCGTTTGGAGCCGATCTCTTGAGGTGTACCCCCCCTAGCGATGTCCATTTCGCGCGCCTTCCTGGCCCTTTTTCGGGCCGCGCCACAACGATTCCGTCGCTTATGGGCCACGTCCGAAGATGTGCGCCCTTCTGCGCCGGCTGAAAAAGAAGGGGCCCCAAGAGCGGAGCGCCCCCCTGAAGTGGGAGTTGGGATGGGAAAGGCTCCTTGTGAGGAGCCTTCCTCGGTTGAAAGGGAGATGGGTTCCCCATTTGTGGGGCACTCCATACGTAGGAGTGGGGAGGTCCCTGTTGAGGAACACTCCCCGGAAAAAGAGGAGGAGGAGGCCCTGTTATCAGAGCACTCCTTAGAGAGGGGGGGTATTTTAAATTGATTTTTAGGGTCCATATAGTTCCCACGAGTAATCAGGAAAAGTGGTCGACCCCCGCAGAGCCTGTTACGGGGGCAAGGCTAAATACTATGGGATTTCGCCCGGTTTCCCATAGGCATCGTTTACGGTACCATTTATATTTTAATATATTTTGTTTTTTTTGTATTTTCGTTTTTGAAATGTTTTTTTTTTAACTTTTTTTTCATCTATTTTTTTATTTTTTTTTTGTTTTTTTTTATTTTTTCAAACAGTTTTATAGGGAAATTCACAGGGACATAATTACGCCAAGGGGTTCGTCATGGCGATTTTTAACAAAGACCACTGAACCACGGATAGTGGGGGAAAACATTAGGGCAAACAATAGGATTAACTATAACTATGCTATATAACTATACATAATGTTTTTTTTTTAGTGTGTACATTATAATTGAAACTCTGTAAAATTATTCTAAAACTAAAACTATTCTAATTAGTTGGTAACAGTTTTTTTTGAATGTGACTTTCTTGTTTTATTAAATTGTATAATAATTGAAAATTCTTAGATTTTAATCTTTTCCTTTAGAATATATTTATAATATACACTATATAACTGTTCTGATAATAATGATTGCAGATAGAATGGTGTTTTGATACCTAATTTGTACAGAAGAAGGTACATTAAATATATTTTAGTGAACTTCTATTCTATAAAATTGCCGGCTCAGTCATAAAAGTTAGAGACGACATTCTGTATCTACGTTGTTATTGTCACATTTCCTTCTAAACGAGCTAAGCGGAAGATCTGATAATTACCTATTGTTACGGTTTATTTTCCTGGAAAAATTCTCCTGACGGTCCCCAACGAAATGATTGTCAGAGCACAATTCAGTGATATCCACTGAAAACGTGAATGCCTAAGAGAGTTAAATTGGGTGTGCTATAATCAGATCAGTTTCTTTTTCATAAAACAAAATAATATTTTACTTACAGGCTTTAAATTTTTATGGAAGCGTGCCGTTATCTATTCATCAATCTTAATAAATTTTTAACGTAGTTCTAAACATTGCCATGAATGATTTATTTGAATTTTAAAATATTAATTAACTAATATTCGTGGTACTTATATAGTATTTGACTTAAATTCTTCAGAATAATATGTTTCCAATTCGAAAAGTAGTAATTATTAGTGACAAGTGACTCGAAATTTAACATAAATGTTTGTAGTCAACAAAAAATTATCTAGTGCAATAAACATTTGACAGAAATTAATAGTACAATGTAATGTAATAACTAGTGGGCTCATTATACTCTTTGCCGATTTACTGAACTTTTTATACAATTGTTACACATTCTATATACTCCTCGCAGTTTTCTTGTAAGTTATGTTAGTTTTTGTACATTCTAAATTTTGTGATACCAACTTTGTTGTGAAAAAAAAAATATATGAAAAAGAAATGAAAAAAAAAACCACCAACCCCCTCTCTGATGGATTCGAACACACGACCTTTGGATTGTAAAGCAAAGCAAACATATATTTATTTGAAATTGCATGTACAGTGCCTCGCCGGATCCTGGTCTGGAGCCAGTTAGACAACCACGGCGCGTAACGCCGTGGTGATTATAGGACTGGACGGGGCAGGTCCAGTTTGGCTTAACAATAACAACAGAAATAGTTAAAAACTCCTACCTACCATGGCAGGTTTAAAATTAACAATACGATTTAAAAATAGTCTACAAAGAGACTTAAAAAATAATTAAAAGTATCACTGAACAACACTTGGCAAAACACTTAGAAAAACCGCTGCCCAAGGAATCACTACTTCCACATCCGGATTTTCTATCCAAGTCACACACAACGAAAAAATTTTGTATGTGGAAATAATTGTTTATGGAACTTTAATAATATAATATTTGAAATCCTCTACCCTAAAAACTCATAAAACGATACCCCACATCGGTAGTGGGGTGGGGTTGGTGGTGGGGGAGGATGAAGTAAAAAAATATTTTGAGGTTTCTGGTTCTTGTACACACACTCAATCATAATTTTTTTCATCCCCTTTATTAATGGGGTGGGGGTGGCTAATGCCAAAATTTTTTTTGAGAACTTAGCTTCTCTTGTATATACCAAATACCAATTTTATGGACTGCTTGATTTACCTATTTGCTCCAAATTTACCCCAATTTATCCCACAACATCCCCCAACCCTTCGACGGAACAAGATGAAAATATAATCTAGTTCCAGATCTCGTTAAAGTACATACGTGTACCAAATTTCAAGTCAATATCTTAAACGGTTCCAAAGTAAACGTGCGCACAAAAAAAGTTACAGACAGACCGACGGACAGAAATTTTTTTTCGCTGAAACTTAAAATTTCGACGTTTCATGACATTCTAAGCCTATTTCAACAATACAAATTTTTTAAAAAAATTTTGTCGTTACTATACTTCTACTGGATGTGGAAGTAATTTAGCCTATTGACACTGGAAAAAGCTGAACAAAAAATCCGTTCGAGACAACTGCCGCTCTTTGGTAGTCTCCATGCCGCCAGGAAAATGTGGTGGATAAAATAATGTTTGAATTTTTAAAGAATTTATCAGTCTAAAATAGTCCAGTCAATGAATATATTGTAAAATGCATGGAATATGCGAGACTTTTTGACTTCAGAACTTTGTTAGAAGTAGTTAGTAGGTAAACGTACTAAAAGTCCCCGTCCCTAGGTGGTGAGCTTACGGTGGGAGGGAGGGGGGAAGGTACCATTTCTGTATTTTTCGACTATATCACGGAAACGGTGGACTCTAGAAAATATGTTTTAAATAAAAATGGAAGCTAATTAAGTTTCCTATAAAATTGTTTCCATACATATTTGTCGAATTTCCAACGGTTTTCGAGATATACGTTATTGAAAATCGAAAGTTGTTCAAAATTCGTTCACTAACATAATGATTTTTTTTCTCTACGAGTGATATTTACTATTTTAGAAATGTGCCGATTAAATGCAATATACTCTTCGTTTTTGCAAAGAGTATAATAATATATTATAATTTAATATGCATGCTTTTTCTTTCCTATAATATAGTTTTGGCAAATTCATCAAATGTAAATAGCACTTTGGCTGTGATGTCAAACAGTGAGCTGACATACCACGCCACAGCCGCAGACACGCAGAACGTATTCATTTGATATTCATTTGGTGTTCCTCCTTCGACACACGGTGTGACATCACAACCATACTAGCTCCTGTTGCCTAGTTTGAAATTAATAGCTAGCGATTACAACTTTAATTATTTGTTACAAATTAAATTTGGGATTTAAGGACTGATATTTGCCATAGCCTATTTTTCTACATAAATAAACACTTTAATGAAATAAAAAAATATATATGCAAGTTGGCTAATCTTGTGAGGCTTAGGAAAATACGAATCATGTATTAACCCTTTAAATTATTACAAATGATTGCGATAAATATGTTTTTATATATTGCTAAACGCTGTTGATGTTTAGAGGAAAAGTGATTCAATAACATCATCAAACCTTCGCAACTGCAACATGGTAACCTAAAATTGGAAACAAAATTTTTTTAGTCGTAAATTTGGCGAATGCGCTAGTGATGAGAATTTAAATTTCATCGAAATTGCATTTGAAATTGGTAGATAGTAGATATTTTAGTAGTAGCTGATACCGAATCGAATGTCAAAAGTTAAGAATTCAAAATGGCTGCCATAATTGCAACATGTTTGCAGTTTTACATGAAATTTGATACACGTTCATTTAAGAATTCTCTGACAACGAACCTGATGTTAAAACTTAAAAGTTCAAAATGACGGATATTTTTTTACTATGTAGAACTTTGAATAGAATATAATTGTGATTGGTACTTTTGATTACAAAATCATTACATAAGCCATGAAAAAGGCAGACAACTATAAAATATAGGTACAATAGTAGTATACTATTTTATAAATGGGAATAAACATAAATTGTAGAATGCTTTTTTTTATTTTGATTTTAAATTGATTTAAATTGGCATTCTAATATGAAGAGGGTGTGGATAGTACTATTATTTTATTAGGCAACTAGGCCGCAATGACGGGCGCGCTTTGCATTTAGGAATCTCCAACTTGGGATGGACTCCAAACCACGGGCCTCGGCCACCAAATTTAACCCACTCTGGGCCATTCCACTGCCTTTCTGGTGGTTCAAACAGCTCGGGTGTCATCACAAGAACAATCACATTCGTCACCCCCCACTACTTAGCGGATTAACAGCCCCGGATTGTCTCAGTTGATAGCCTACCAACTGTTACATGAGATACTTGCATGCCCAGACTTGATGAGCGTTGCTTACTATATTGATAGAGTGTTAAACCAGTGACTGTACCTCAACTCCAATTTGAAGAGAGAGAATTTAGTATAGAAAAGAGGCCCATAGTAACCTGTGGCATATCTTGATATTTTTAATAATAAATAAATTTATTATTATTATTGCGTGTATTGTGGGTATGGATATTAATGACGTTTACATATTTATGAATGTTTTCTTACCGTAAGCGGAGATTAAAAAGTTTAACTAAGGGAACAAGGTCTGGTCAGTATGGTAACGTTAAAAAAAATTGTTTTTTTTTGTTCAAATAGGCATAAAATATCATTTTCAGTTTGAGCAAAAAAAAATCTGTTTTTGTCTGTTTTTTTTTGTGCGCCCCAAAATTTCTTTGGCATCAACCACCCCTACTATCACCCCTTTTACTGTTAATCATGGTAGAGGAGGATTTAGACAGAAAGATACTTAGATAAGAAATCTGGATGTGGAAGAAGTGATTCCTTAGGCACCGGTTTTTGTCTATAATTAATCATTTATGGCATATTCATAGTTTCGACGGTTTTTGTCCATAGCTTCACTTACATCCTCAACACTTACTGATATAAATGGTTATGATCTCAAACCTCATAAAATTTCCGTAAACCTAATATCTAAATAGTGCTCGTCAGAGGGCCGTGATGTCAATCCGAGCAAAACAGTTATTGTTCCATTCACTAAAAGGAAAAAACTAAATTTGAGAGCTCATATGTTAAATGGAACAGTATTGAATCTTTCCAGTGAAATCAAGTATCTAGGAGTAATCCTGGATCAAAACTTATCTGGAACTCGCATTAGGAAAGGATACTTACAAAAGCAACCACGGCTATCTGGACGTACCGTAGGTTGTTTGGTAAGACTTGGCATCCGAAGCCGAAAATGATACAGCGGTACCTACCTCTCGGTTGTCAGACCCATGAAGACCATCATGTGTATGGTGGCCAAAAACAAAAGAAAAACTAGCACAAAGAAAGTTGCAGAAACTGCAACCCCTTGTCTGTCTAGGGACTACAGGAGCAATGTGACCACAGGCCGTCTAACTGGTCATTGCCCCTTGAGAAACCATCTCCAGAACGTGGGCATGGCAGAAGTGATAAATTGGGATACTGCGATGATGCAAGGCATTCGTCGAAATTAACGCCTGAAAACATAGGGAAATTAGCTTCCAGAAAAATCACAAGCTTTGTAAAAAGTCCCAAGATCCTACAGCAACTAGTTGTAGGGTAACCAACAAAAGATCTTTTAGGGCGAGGCGGAGAAAGGCCCTTAAACAATCTACAATCTACTGGTCTAAAACTTATTAATCGCGAGATTAGAATTTCTCAAGTATTCTACAGGTGATGTGGTAGGATCAGATAGATCTCGTATGATTTGCAGAGCAATATTGGTGAAAAACTTAAATTAATCCAATCAAAGTGGTTTTATTTAGCTATTTATTGTTATTCACAATATTCCTCATAATTTTATAGGATTCCAAGAATTTGATACATAATTATTGTTGCTTTTTTTTTATTCATTTATTGCATCGTGATATTTTTTATAATATTCTTTAATTTGTATTTGTAAGTATGGAGCATGATATAGTTTGCACAAGTAAATGCAATTTTTCTCTGGTATTCCTAAATTTATCATTGAACCACGATATTTTCTTATCACGGTGCTTTACATACTACGTACTATCTTTTTTTTAAGATAATGAAATTATTAAAATTTAAAATTTAGACTTGTAATCAAATGACTACAAATATTATAATATATTTTTCTGAATTATAAAACCATGGGTGGAACTGCCAATAAAGGGCAAGAGCAAATTTTTTTTGTTTTTTTTTTTTTAATTTAAGATGGTAGTCTTTATAACTATGTAAAATATACCACTACCATAATACCATTTCTTTTGTTCCACATAAAATTTCGGTTCCACAAAAAAAATATTCAAATCCTACGACGCGCCACGGAAATATGGTACTCTGTCAGTTTACATAAAATTCAATATGGTGGAGTTCCTCGCACGATCTTAAATATCCACATCATACTGTCTAGAGCTTATAACCCCAAATATGGTTCTGAAGTGAAACTCTCTCTACCCTACATTATTTGTCCTAGAGGATGGACTAATATGAAAGGACACTTGTACAAACTAGGAACTACTGGTGGTCGTTAAAATAATGAGAATCTAGTTCTGATACTATTATATTTATTATATTTCGACATGGATCTGATTTATATTTAACCATATTGTTATCACTAAAAAACGCACATCTTTCTATTCTCCATATTAATATTTATATATCGGGCTGCTTTATTAGCAGCAATAATAAATTCCACTACTTGCAGAGAATACCATTATTATAGCCTTTGTGTTGCATGTATTCTCTTTATGTAATTAAACAAAATTTTCAGATGCTGTATTTATTAAGAGCTTATTTTCCGAACCCATCTAAAGCCAGTTAGTTATTCTGTTTGCATAATATTTTAAGCTTTAATGCTTATGTAACCAGAGGAAAACAAAGGTTCAGAACTAAATTGAATCAACAAACGCTTTACGGATTCTCTACCCGAACTTTCAATAATAACCAAGTGCAAACACAACTAAAAACCACTAAAATTCAACAAATTAAAAATATTAAATGGACTCCTTAAATTATACGCCTAATTTAGTTGATTTAGAACTGAAGCTTTATAAATAATGTAAGTATTACGTAAAATTCTTAGAAATCTCGCTATACACTATTATAGAATAGGTTTAAAAATGGTATAAATGAAGATACACATACTATTGTAAAATACATGTAAAACTGGTCCTCCTACGAGTCGATGTATCTAAACAATAACGACTGAAATTTCGAAATCTTTTTTTATTTTTAGCCGTTTAAATGGATATTTTGCGATAACATTTGGCACACAAAGGCTTATTTCATTAAGGAACATAATTTCACCAAATTTCGTTAAAATTGATGCATTATTACATTATATTTCTTCAATTATCCAAGAAGGCAATATTTAGAGTGGTATTTGTTTTTTTACAAATCAACAAAATATCAAAAGGTTTTTTATAGGTCTAGTTTTGTTCAAAATTTTATTGAGAACAATCTGATACTTTTATTTTTGCGATGCAATTACTAGTATTGAAGATACTAAGGAAAATAATAGAAAAATTTCATTGTTGAAATAAAAATTGTTTAAATATTACAAGAAGCAATGGAACGATTTAATCCAAATCTTGTCGTAGCACTTATTATTATAACTACAGTAAAAACCGCTGCCCAAGAAATCACTACTTCCACATCCAGATTCTTTTCCAAGTCACTCACAACGAAAAAATTTTGTTTAAGGAACTTTAATAATATAATATTTGAAATCCTCTACCCCAAAAACCCATAAAACGATACCCCACATCGGTAGGGGGGTGGGGGTGGTGATAGGGGGTGGTAGTGGGGGTGGATGATGTAAAAAAATATTTTGAGGTTTCTTGTTCTTGTACACACACTAAATCACATTTTTCTTCATCCCCTTTAATAATAGGGTGGGGGTTGTAATGGGGGTGGCTAATGCCAAAATTTTTTTTGAGACCTTGGATTCTTTTGTATATACTAAATACCAATTTTATGGAGTCTTACCTGCTTGATTTACCTATTTACCCCAAATTTACCCCAATTTACCCCCCAACCCTTCGACGGAACAAGATGAAAATATCTAGTTCTAGATCTCGTTAAAGTACATATGTGTACCAAATTTCAAGTCAATATCTCAAACGGTTCCAGAGTAAACGTGCGCACAAAAAAAAGTTACAGGCCGACAGACCGACAGACCGACAGACCGACAGACAGAAATTTTTTTCTCGCTCAAACTTAAAATCTCGACGTTTCCTGACATTCTAAGCCTATTTGAAATATAAAAATTTTTAAAAATTTTTTGTCGCTACTATACTTCCACTGGACGTGGAAGTAATTTGGTACACCAAAGGACTTGGGTACGCTGAATCAGTTTTGCTGTTTAAATTTTATTTTTCAAAATGGCGGCTTCAAAATTTCGGCCAAAATAAGGAAAAAAGATGAATAATTCAATAAAATCATTGTTTGAGTTTGTAATTCATAAAAATGGTGTCTAATTTGTGTTAAAACGTTGTGTTTGGATGTATACATTCATATATAAGTAATTTTAGTGCAGGTATTTTCTAAATTTAAAATAGCAAATCCAATGTGGTGCCCAATGATCAAGAATCACTCTGAGAACTATTTTTTGTGCAATTGCCTTTATTTTGTTTTTAAATACTTGGTAAGGTGTCCGTATTTGAACCTCTCAATTCTAATCTATTGGTAAATTGACGATTTTAACAGCAGACAGCTGCCAACCAGCTGTCAAGTCAACATTAACAATTCAAAAACTTGGAATAATATATAATAATGATCTTGAAAAATGTTATATTTTTCGGTTGCAAGTTTTCAATAATTAATGGTAATTTGACACTCTGTTGAAAGCTGTCAACTGTAAGAATTCTTAATCTGACGTCAAATTTAAATTTTTCAAGATCATTATTATAGATTATGTCAAGTTTTTGAATCGTTAATGTTGACTTGACAGCTGGTTGGCAGCTGCCAACTGTCAAAATCGTCAATTTACCATTAGATTAGAATTGAGAGATTTCAAAAACATATATATGGACTCCTTTCCAAGTATTTAAAAAAAATTAATTAGGCAATAACACAAAAAATAGTTCTTAGAGTGACTTTTTTATCCTTTGGACACATTGGGCATTGGATTTGCTATTTTAAAATTAGCAAATATCTGTACTAAAATTAGTTATATATAAATGTATATATAAAACACAATATTTTAACACAAATTGGACATTTTTACTGAATTCCAAACTTAGACAATGATTTTATTGGATTATTTACCTTTTTTTCCTCATTCTAACCGAAATTTTGAAGTCGCCATTTCTAAAAACCAAATTTATCAGCAGAACTGAATTTAGCGTACCCAAATCCTTTAGTGTACCAAATTTTGTTAATTTTCATAAAAAATTGGCGTGGTGACAGATTTTTGACGTCTAATTTTTACAAAGCACCACTGTACGTCGTATTGTTGAAGAATGCCGTCAAATAACCCCACAAATGATTCAAAATGTAAGGACTCGTTTCGATCAAAATTGGTACTTTTTATGGAAGTTGGTGGAACACAGTTCGGGAATCTAACTGACGGATAAAGTTTTATTTCAATAAATAAGAAATGTTCTTGCAATTTGAATTTTGAATTTCTTGAAAACGAATCGATAGAATTTGAACATCTTGTTGTGTGGTATTCAGGGAAGGAACCTAACTTTTAAATAAGATGACTTGCTGAATCCGGTCAATACAAATTTTATGGATTGTAGTTGCAGCGCAAAAGTATTAAGCAATTTTCAGGCGAATTATATTGCAAAATAAAATGAAGTTGACTTGTCTGAGTGTTTTTGAATAATTATTTTGAACTACTCGACAACATGGCTATTTAGCTTTTCATAGCTCACTGTGTATGAGCATGTTTATGTGCTCAATAAAGAATGTTATATAATATTAAATTTTACCAAAACATTTTTTTTCATGTTCTTGATATAATAAATAATATAGTAACCTCGATCATTTTAAGTGAATAGCTCTCGGGAATTTATAATGCCCGAATATTAAAAAGGTCCTCATGAATTTTATATTAAGTCTTTCAATTTGATATTAAATAATATCACCAGCAACATATAGAAAAAAAAATCCTAAATATAAAATAAACTGGATTTATATTATAAAATCGCTTTGCGAAATGCTTTTGCGTTCATTTTAATTAAAGATGCGAAACTGGAAATATTCGTCCATCAGGAATTTTATAAAATTTCTATAAAGAACTCTCTTTTTAAGTTTCAAGTTTTTTCATATCTCGTATACAATGAGAAACATCTTCTAGTAATTTAGTCGCTGATAAAATTATGAAATCAGTTGTTTTTCGAATCATGTTAGCGATTGTAGATTGTAGATTGTTTAAAGGGTCGCTTGGCCTTGAGTTGGCCTTTTTTCACCCTCGTCCTAAAAGGTCTTTTGTGAATTACCCTACAACTAGTTATTGCCCAGGACTTTTTGCAAAGCGTGTGATTTTTCTGGGAGCTAATTTCCCTATGTCTTCAGGCGTTAGTTCCGCCTGTTCTAGGTACTTTAGCCTAATGCGGATTAGTACCTTGCATTCACAAAGTATATGTTCCGCAGTCTCAGTTGCAGCTTCACAGTATCTGCATTTGTCATCTTCTGCCATGCCCATGTTCTTGAGATGATATCTCTCGGACTTTTCAAATTATATTATACCGTGTGTGTAGTCGCGGGCTAGGCATGTGGAGTAAAAATTACAACATCGCGTGTGCCAGCTGGCTGAAATGAAATAACAAAGCTGGGATGCTCTACCAATGGACGAATTTACGGCTGCCGGTGTTGTCAGATCTCTCGCGCTACGTGAATGTACATGCCTAATGGGAAATTACACGCACGGTATAAACCTTTTCGCTTGTCTTTGGCCTGGAGTATTTCTCCAGTAGGACTTCTTTTGCTCCTTTTCCCATTTTTGGACCACCTCCGTTATGTGTCCCTTAGATAAGTCACAGACTTGCGAGGTTGTCAGCGATACAAAGAAATGTGACAATTCCAGCGTGGCGCTAAAGGTAATTCTTTTGAACGCTGAAAGCGATGAAAAAATAGCGTTAGTTTTTATGGTAATAAAAGTTATTCAGATATTGTACGCTACTTTCTGACTAAAATAGCCAATCACTCTCATTGTATTAGTACCAACTGAGCTTTTATTTAATGATCCTTTGGAATTTTTCGAGTCCATCCCACAGAGTGCCGAAAGGCTTCAAATATGGGTTTAGCGACGGCAATCTGTATCATTTCTCTCTTCACCTCTCATTTACTATATGTGTTGTCGCTCGTAAGCTGTTAATTGTTTAACTTTAGGTATTCTGCAAGAAATAATATTCACTATATCAAAACTATGTAAGATTTCATAAAAATGATAATTACACCACAGGGTATATCAAGCGCTATTTGAGAATATTACTTCCACATCCAGTGGAAGTATAGTAACGACAAAAAAATTTTTAAAAATTTTTATTGTTCAAATAGGCTTAAAATGTCAGAAAACGTCGAGATTTTAAGTTTAAGCGAAAAAAAAATTTCTGTCTGTCGGTCTGTCTGTCTGTCGGTCTGTCTGTCTGTCTGTAACTTTTTTTTGTGCGCACGTTTACTCTGGAACCGTTTAAGATATTGACTTGAAATTTGGTACGCGTATGTACTTTAACGAGATCTGGAACTAGATTATATTTTTATGTTGTTCCGACGAAGGGTTGGGGGTAAATTGGGGTAAATTTGGGGTAAATGGGTAAATCAAGCAGGTAGGAGTCCATAAAATTGGTATTTAATATATACAAGAGAAGTTAAGGTCTCAAAAAAATTTTTGGCATTAGCCACCCCCATTACCACCCCCACCCCCATTATTAAAGGGGATGAAAAAAAATGTGATTTAGCGTATGTACAAGAACCAGAAACCTCAAAATATTTTTTACTTCATACACCCCCACTACCCACTACCACCCCCTATCACCACCCCCACCCCACTACCGATGTGGGGTATCGTTTTATGGGTTTTTGGGGTAGAGGATTCCAAATATTATATTATTAAAGTTCCATAAACAATTATTTCCACATACACAGTTTTTTCGTTGTGAGTGACTTGGATAGAGAATCTGGATGTGGAAGTAGTGATTCCTTGGGCAGCGGTTTTTTTTATAAAAACATGTTTGTCAACAATATATATTATTAAATCAAAATTAATGACAAAAACGCGTTGGATTTTTTTAATCGAAAAATGCTTATTTAAGAAGTGTTGTTAAGTTTCTCATGGGTTTAGTTTCCATTGTACATTTATCCAATTTTGGAAACTGTACGAATAATCACTTGTGAAATCCTGATATATCTAGATTTTATGACACGGGAGGGGTCAGAGAAGCTTTGACAGTAAAGAAACTTGAGCTGGCTTAAACATAGGCTTAAGGATTAAGGAAAGAAACGGAAGGACTGCATCGAAGGCAAGGTAACGACTGTGGAACTCGATGTCAAAAATAATTTTCCTAATTTTCCTAGTATAATTTATGTATTAGACTAACTTTTGGATTTTACCAGGTCTATTTGGCTCTACCATAATTCAAGACATTAATGCAAGTAATCTATAATCACGAAGATGAATTTGTTTAAAACTGGTCTGATAAATGCAAGAATATGGTCGATAAGTGCCAATAATAGCAAGCACATGATGTTTGCATCATACGTTAACCAATTGTAAGATCCTGATTTGGAAAAACCTCAGCCAGAAGTACATATTGTAGTTGGTGCTAAAGCAGTTCAACTTGTGTTCATGTGACGTGCGTATTTCCCAACTAGGATATGGTAGACAAGAATAAAACCTTCAAATACCGCCTACAGATATTAAGAAATAGACTGCATGTTCTAGACAGAAACACCAATCCCTTTATGCTTGATTAGTTAAGGAATAAAAAGAGAATTAAAATCATTAAAATGAACCACACTTCGGCTCCTGTTTTGGAGCCATATTCAAAAGATAAAGTATGTAGGAACATAATTGAAGAAGAAAAACGAAAAATTATCAGGGAATGAGTTCTTTGGACTTGTCAGATTCCAAAGCATCAATCTGCTCACATTCCAGATCAACCCAAGAATCGTCTCTACTCTTTAGAGCTCAAATTGTCTTTAAGAAATAGGAAGATATAACAAAAACTACAAAAGTGAATACAGAAATGAAATTTAGTCTGGAAACTATCAATCTTAAATTTCCTCAAAGATCTATTCATAAATAATGAAGAAGAACAGGATACACTAGTCCGACATATTTAGCCTATTTCGATGGGCCTGTTCAAGTTCAGAGCCATATAATTTTATTTCCATATTCATTTTGTAGTTTTTGTTATTTTAACTATTTATTTTTATTTATTATTATTTTAAATATTTTTTTAATCCCTACTACAATGAGTTTCACTTCTCGTGAAGATACCCCTGTATCTTTTTTATTTATGGCCGAATTCATTTCAAATTTTTATCAGCCATACAACTTCATAAGACGACTTTATTCAACACAAATGCCGCCTAGATCTAAAACACCGGCCTACTGCGACAAAAAGAAAATAACAATTTTCGAGAAATCATATTAGACTTAGAGATAGACAAAAATTTTATTAATGAAAGTTGTTCAGAATCACTTGATATGGCCCCTGTGAAATTTTGTGAATATTTTTAAAAAAAAAATTTTTTGTTTCACTTCTCGTGAAGACGTCTGTATCTTTTTTATTTGTGGCCGAATTCATTTCAAATATTTATCAGCCATACAACTCCATAAGAAGACTTTATTCAACTCATAAATTAAGCCTAGACCTAAAACGCCGGCCTACTGCGATAAAAGGAAAATCGCGATCATCGAGAAATCATAGTAGGCTTAGAGATAGACAAAAATTTTGTTAATGAAAGTTGTTCGGAATCACTTGATATGCTTCCCTGTAAAAGTTTGTGAAAATCGGAATATTTTCAAAAAACAAATTTTTGTTTCACTTCTCGTGAAGACACCATTGTGTCTTTTTTATTTGTAGCCGAATTCATTTCAAATTTTTATCAGCTACACAACTCCATAAGGCGATTTTGTCTAACATCTAAAAAGAACTTTTTACAATAAATGAAAGTTGTGAACAAAAATCGACATTCAATAAAACGCTAAAAGGGACACTTTTTATTATTATACATCAACTTAAATGTAATATCGTTTTCTTTTTTTCAATGGTTTTATAATACTTGGAAATCTGTATGTATGTATCAAATTTACCCGCTTCCCGTTATCCAGTCGAGCTGAAATTTTAAATACCCGTGTAGTTAAATAATAAATAATTTCAATAATAATTGTGCATGACTTTCATTTGCTGTAAAAAGTTCTCTTTATGTGTTACATAAAATCATCTCATGGAGTTCTATAGCTGAAAAAAAAAGATACGAGAAGTGAAACAAAAATGTTCTGTTTGAAAATATTCCGATTTTCACAAAATTTTACAGGGGAGCATATCAAGTGATTCCGAACAATTTTCATTAACAAAATTTTTGTCATCTCTAAGCCTACTAGGATTTCTGGAAAATGGCGATTTTCTTTTTATCGCAGTAGGCCGGCGTTTTAGACCCAGGCGGCATTTATGCGTTGAATAAAGTCTTATGGAGTTGTATGGCTGATACAGATTTGAAATGAATTCGGTCACAAATAAAAAAGATACAGGGATGTCTTCACGGGAAGTGAAACACACTGTATGTAGGAAAAATGATCACCTCATACTGGTATAGAGGGAGAATTCATGTGTTAAATTTAATCAAAATCATTAGAATTGCTTTCGAGAAAATTATTTTGCACTTTATTGCCGATTTTCTTTAGGAAACCATTTCTCTTTTTTTGAGTTTGGACCGATTTCTCAATTTCACCTCATGTCCGTTGTCAACGTGTATGCAATCTGAGCAAAATCTATTGATAGGCTTGGACTTTAAGAGTAACCACAAACAGACCACCCATTTATTGAGTTCAGGGGAAAAGTGTAAATTCACCAAAAACTCAATCTCGAGTTTTGCATTGTCAAAATACTTCTCTATATACTTCGTATATGACAAAGTATAAATGTATTCCTCAATTATATAAGAAATACACATGAAATATTCTTAATCAGATATTACAAGTGAATTATTTATTATCCCCTGGCTGTTAACATTATTAAATATATATTTTTAATTAACACAAATAGTGTTAACAAATATTACATTTTTTATTACAAATAGAATATTTGAATAAAACTATAGCGAGACATTTCTTTTTTAAAATTTATTCTAAGCTTGCATCATTACCTAAATTGATAGATTTCTCCAGTTTACATTTAATTTACTGTTCGAGCATCTGTATAAACATATATTTATACATATGTATCTATTTATATTCTTATATTTTATTTAACTTAGCCTTATTTCTAAGCCGATTCAGATGGAATGGCACAAATCATAAAAGGAGAGAAACAATAATTACTACTTTTATCATCCATTTAAATCAGATTTCATTACGGCGCGCGGCGTATGTCTGACTTGCGAAATCAAGTTGTAGCACGTACCGTACACGTTATATTTACGTGATATTTAGGTAAGTGGTTCTACAACAGTTATATAAACCTTTCCAATAAATGGAAGTTACACTCAGCTTAGCCGTTTGCAAAAATCTGCTCATTAAAATTTTACTTAGATATCAATAATAGAAAGGGTGTGTAAATAAAGTTTTTATATTACAAAATGTTGATTTGTTGAAACTTTTTCCGTTAAGTACTGACAATAGAGATTTTCACAACTGTACAATCTCAATATATACAATCGAAGAATAGTCCAATCAGTGAGGAGTAGAAATGATTTTGATGTATGTTGTTTACTGATGAAAAATACAAGTTTTCAAACTTGAAGGGGGAGGCGAGAGCCGCGTCTTGATTGAAAGGTGCAAAAAATTGTTTTCAAAATAATTCGGCAACGCTCGATCCTACTAGAAAAATGTTCGAAACAAAGTTAAAGAGGACAAAAAGTCCTACATTTTTTGTGTATACATTTTTATTGTAAGTCTAATGTGCAACGAGATACAGTGGCAGAAAGATGAATTAAAACAAAATTATTTTATTATATAATGTACGTTTGCAAAATAACACATTTTATATTATTATATATTATTATTAACAAAATTTCTTCATCTCTTTCCTCGCTCTCGCTCTCGCTCTCGATGCAAAGCTTTGGTGTATTATCACATGATTCACCATTACAGAATCCACACACAATGACGCACTTCAACCCAGCCTTTCTACAGCCATACGCTCTGCCGCATCCTTTTTTGCATTTACATGAATTAACATTTAATAAGGTCTCAGGTGCTGGCATTTCTGCATTGTTACTAGAAGAAGCCCATCGGTGCCAAGTTTCCAGCCCCAGTCTTCTGGATTTTAATGGATTCCATATAATTTTTGGACTTGATGCCATGCACCGTCTGTTATAGGTGGCAAAGAAGCAAAATGAAATGTGCTTTTTGTTGTGAATTTTATGAAACGTTGATTTGGACTTCTTCCAAAATGTTTTTATCCATTCTGCTATCATACAAAGCAACGAGAAAGCATGCTCCAGCGTCTGCGATGTCTTTCAGGTTTGACATCCTGATATTTGAATATGCTAATAATATCATTGAGCCTTGTTTGTGTCTGAACAAAATTTTGGTTCTCCTTGGCTAAAGAGTGACGATGTTGTGTCGCAGCCACTAAACGCACGGACAAACAGAATGTTCTCAGTAGCTTCTTTATGCTTTAAACAATTCGCGGCACACAGTCTCTCAGCAGTTTTGCCTCTCCCAGGTTTACGAAGATAGATGTTGCTTTAAGAGGTGCTAATGCTGTTAGCATTAGCATTAGCATTAGCATTAAAGTGATATTATTAAGCATTTGTATTTTCACATGTCAAGGGCTTAAGATATATGAATTTATTTGATTTATATCAGTTAACAATCACTTTAGTCAAAGTGTAACAAACGTCGCGAGAACGTAAGGCGTTTCGACCTGCCGGTGTTAGGCAAGGTAAATTCAGAAAACCGCAGGAATTGATCTGATTGTTGCACTCCGTGATTGACGATTATGCAAATTTTGTTTGTGTTATACCTGTTTAAAATATTTTAAAATAAAAAGGATGCTGGCGGAAGAGGTTGAGGATTATGTTTAGTGCTGTTAGCAGAACTTGGTTGATAGGTTGGTTGAGTTTTGTTGGATGGCTTTGGTGGTGTGCCAATCAGCCAGTTGTTAGCAGAACAAGGAGGTCAACGCCTTCGCCAACCAACGCCTTCGCATCAAATGTTGAGCACAAGGAAGTCGCTGTATTGACAATCAACACATCAGCATCCTCTTCAGCGTACTTAACCATAAAAGCAGCCTGTTCGAATGTAGTTTTCAGCAACGAAACAATACGGACTTTATTGTTTTCACTGACTAAAAATCGTTCATCGGAAACTTGAACCGACATTGTTTCATCGAAAAGAACATCCGCGCATATCTTCTCGATCAGCGAAGTCTTTCTGCGGCCTATGTATTTTTCATTACAAAAGAAACAAAGAAACACAAGGGACGGTCTATACCTGCTCTAGGAAACATTTACTACAAAAAACATAAAATGAAACTTGAAATTTACTACATCGTGGCTGTAAGAAAATGTATATATAACGAGAAAAATCACTGAAATTATAAATATATAACCCTATATAATCTCATTGTGATGTACAAAAACGTTAAAAATAATAAAACATAATTTGTTCGTAGATAATTTACAAACTAAAATGGTGTTTGACGATTTCTTGAAAAAAACTTTGTTAAACTTCATTTTCCCACCGCTATATCTCGTTGCATATATTAGACTTAGAATGAAAATGTAGGAAATTTTTTCCTCTTCAACATTGCCTCAGACGTTTTTCTTGTAGGATCAAGCGTTGCCGAATTACTTTGAAAAAACAATTTTTTGTACCTTTGCACCTCGCGTCTCCCCCTTCCCCCTCCCTTCATTAGGGTTTCGACTTAAACAACATGTAGCAAAATCATTTCACTCAACTCCACCTTTTGTAAAGCAAAGGCCATTTTTTCTCTCTACTGACCTGCGAGATGTATGGAGTGAGTTAGTTAATTTTCTTATGCTCTTTATGTTTGGTAATGGAGGTTACAGTAGGATGGTCCAGTATTATTAGCCTATACAGGGTAGTCCATCAAAGACAGGTTTTATGCCTTTTTAAATAAAAGAGAAAAAAACTTCGTCAGCTTTTGTTTAAAAGGGACACACTACTTAAGTGTTTTCATTCCATACATACCTCTTCGACCCCCCCCCCCCCCCCCAAGCAGTGGTGAACGCCACTATGAAATACTATTTTTTCAAGAAAAAAACTTAGGTAGGTACGGAAATGTGTTACCTTCATCTTCAGCATCACGAGGAAACTTATTGATGTCAGTTCTAGTTCTAGTACTTTAAACTTTTTGGCTTTATAATTCTCATGCTTCAAAAACCTGTTAATTCGTGATATTGATGTCGATCTTCAGCAGATTTTAACTTATAGTAATCTGTAATAATCTTGTGGTTGTCTCATCAGCGCCAGCGGCACGGTAGGAAAAAATTTGTCCAGCAACTCATCACTAACTATAATTTTATAGCGAAAATCTCGTAATTCGACACAAAATTTAATAATAATCACAAGCAGTAATTGAAATAACGCCCCTTGAAAATGAGTTATTTGATTACCATAGCAACACACCACCATCGATGCTCTTGATGCTGCCATATTTTACATAGTTGCAGAATAGAGTCCAATGAAAACATCGCACTAATTAGGAAAATACATATTTCCCTGACCTTGGTATTCCTAAACAGTTTTTTATGGCTATTAATTTTCTAATCATAATTTTCTCAGTGAAATATTGGATAATTATATTATTTAAATTATTGTTATTCCTTTCCTTAGTTTAGTTTTAATTTGAAACACTGGTCTGGAAAGGTAATATTGTTTAAAAGATGGTGTACTATAGTAGGTGCCAGTTTCTCAATCTGACGATAGGGGAGATTTATACAAATAAAGTCACGTGGCGTCCCCTCACTACCAGTAATTTCCCAACTAAAATACTGCTGTATGTGTCATGCCCTGTTGGATACGTTATTTCATTAACAATTTGTAGAGCTAATAAGAAGTTTATTGGGTAGTTTTCAGTTACAATAATCTATATATAGTCTGCTCGCTGATAGAATCACGGTGGTACAGTATAAGGAATATCGTCCGGAGCTCTATCCTTCCTTGTTGTAGCGATTCACTCACTCCAGTAAAGAAGATCCAACTTACTATCTACTAGAGACCCAAATGGTAACCAAGAAGAAAGAATAAAAACAAAAAACATAATATAATAATATAATAATATTTTATACACAAAAGATTATGTATATACCTTTCTCGAGATTTTAATTAATATACCAATTGAAACTAATATTTATTTTAATTTATAAGAGCCCATAGAACCCATATATTGGTGACCCCGACGTGATGGTTGATCCTCAAAAATTTATTTGTTTTGGTGACTTATTGTATGGATATATGATGTATACTGATGCGACGACACCAGCTGAATTAACTATTCAAAATTTGATTTTATATTGATGGTGTCCATTAGAATTTATTTTCAGAAGAAACTTACCTGAAATATTATTGGCTGCAAAACTATTTGAAGACTGACCAAGATTTTCCGAAAATTCATCATCTGACTTAATTATAGAGTAAGTGAATTGTGTTTCATTATTTCTCTCGTCAGATTAACAAGAAATCAATCAATTCATTAGTCATCGATTTATTATTTTTCTTTTAAAATGGCACCTCCTACAGAAAATATTTTATTGGATGACATACCAATTTCATCAGGTGCAGGGACATCACACAATAATTACGTTTCTACCATTAAACTGCCACCCTTTTGGGCATCCAAATCGGAGATGGTTTACTCAAATTGAGTAACAATTTTCTATTAACAGAATCGTTAACCATCGAAAGAAATACGATTACGTCATTGCCAGTTTACCCCCGGAAGTTATTACGACCGTTTATGACACTGTCACTAATCAACCGGAAAGAAATCTATATGATAACTTAAAAAATATTCGAATTTCTCGTTTGACCTCAAGCGAGGAGAAGCGGTTAGAAGGCCTTCTCTCTGGTTCCCAGATGGGGGACCTGAAACCATCAGATTTTTACCGATCGATATTGTCGACAGTCGGAGGTTCCCATGTGGTGAGCCAGGAGTTTCTCGTCAAATTATGGAAGCGGCGATTGCCTAAAACCTTTTTCATTGCGATCACCGCATCCGGGAAAACTGAAATCAAGGAATTAATTGACATAGCCGATCGTATATGGGAGTCATGTCAAAATTCTATGACTTTCCTTACCTCAAATTCAATTTGTAACGTTAATCCCACAGTTTCTACGTCTAATTTGATCGCAACATTTCAAGATACGTTAAATCAGGTGTTACACAAACAAGAAATCTTTACATCTCAATTACATGCTATTGAATCTAAAGTTTCTTCAATAACTTCCGCTGCTCCTACAGTTTCTAGCACGTTTTGCGATAATTGTAGAAGTCGACTCGACTCAAGAAATCGCAGAGGCTCAAGGTCCCGTTCTAATAGTCGAAGTGGTACCAGCGTTAGATATAATCCTTCTAATGCCAAAGTTTGCTATTACCATCAACTTTTTGGTCGTAAAGCATTTAAATGTCTCGGAGATTGGTGCACTTTCGCCAAAGATGTCAAAACCGACAATCAAAGATGACTAAAAGTCAATGATATTTTGACAACTGACGTTAATATTTCAAATACTAAACGTCGACTCTTTATATTTGATAATGCTAATAACTTAGAATTTCTCATTGACACAGGAATCTGTTAACAGATACTAAAAGGAACCCCGATGTTGTACTGACAGCTGCTAATGGCTTTTAAACTTACGTAGGTTATTTCCTTTCGTTTTTAATATTGCAGATATCAATGTCCCGATTATCGGAGCAGACTTTGTCTCATTTTGGTGTAATTGTTGATTTGAAAAATAAATGTTTAATCGACAATATGACTAGTTTGTCAACATATTTATTTTCTAACAATGGTCTGTTACATTCTCCTAAGTTATTTAGCATATCAAATGAATTCACTACATTGCTTTTACAATTTCCTAGTTTAATTAGCTCCCCAAATTACAATTTGGCCGTTAAACATTCCGTAGAGCATCATATTGTTACAGAAGGTCATTTACCTTTCTCACGCCCACGTAGTTTGGATAATATTAAATTTAAGATAGCTCAGAATGAATTCAATACTATGGTAGAATTAGGCATTTGTGTTGCTTCTTCTTCTTCTTCTTCCGTATCCTCACCATTACACATGGTTGAAAAAAATGAAAGTAACGATTGAAGGCCTTGTGGAGACTATCGTCGTCTAAATTCAATTACTGTTGCTGACAGATACCCGTTGCCCCACCTCCACGACGTTAACTCACAGTTGTATGATTGTGTTATTTTTTCAAAAATAGATTTGGTACGTGCTTATCACCAAATACCTGTCGCAAAAAGTGACGTTTTTACAACAGAGATTACTACTTCTTTCGGTTTGTTTGAATTTGAGCGTATGCCTTTCGGCTTACGTAACGCCGGTCAAACTTTCCAACGTTTCATGAAGGAAGTTTTACTAGGTTTGCCCTTCATTTTCGTCTATTTAGACGACATTCTGATTGCAAGTAAATCTAGTTCAGAACATTTAGAGCACTTGAAACTTGTTTTTCAGAGGTTAGAATTATATGGCATAAATATTAAACCTTCAGAATGCATATTAGGTGTCAGTCATTTGACATTTTTAGGACACAATATTTCTTCAGCCGGTATTTTACCTTCTTCCGAACGGATTGATGTCATTAATAATTTTCCCTTACCTACTACAGCCAAACAACTTCAGTGTTTCATAGGTATGGTTTTTTATCACCGTATCATACCTTTTTTCGCTGAAATCTTAATTCCTTTACATGTACTTTGTACTAGCTTACTACATGATAAATTTAAAATAATAAATGATTGACCCGCCGACTGTCTTCACAGTTTTTCCAGAGCCAAAGCAGCTATAGCTGGTGCAACCTTTTTAGCGCATCCTCGTTGTAATGATAGCTAATTTTTATCGCTGACAGTTGATTGTTCAAATGTCTCTATGGGGGCAGTTCTTGAACAACGCGATGATAAAGGTGTACTTGCTCCATTAGCCTTTTTCTCACGAAAACTTACTTTAGCACAGACAAAATACAGTACCTTTGACAAGGAACTTCTTTCTTTGTTTACAGCGATTAAACATTTCAGATTTTTACTAGAAGGTCGCACATTTATTTGCTTTACTGACTATCAACCGTTGGTCAAAGCATTATTCACTAAAACTGAAAGATATCCCAGGCAAACTAGACATTTAGAATTCATTGCTCAATTTGCCTGCGAAATTAGACATATCAAAGGAAAAAATAACATTGTTGCTGACACTTTATCACGTGAACATGATACGTTTTCTTTACAACAATGCATTTCCTCAATTGTTACCCAAAAGTCTAACCTAATTGATATTAACTTTGACTTAAATTTATTGAGCGAAGCTCAGGAAGATGATTCTGACCTTAAATTTTTATTATCAGATACTTCATCGAACACAAAGAGAACTTTTCATTTAAAGAAAATTAAAATTCCATATTCTGACAAGTTTATTTGGTGCGACGTTTCCCGCCTTAAACTTCGTCCTTATGTTCCTATCGTTTATAGACGGACAATTTTTGATATATTTCATGGTTTATCTCACCCTGGTATCAAAGCGACTAGAACATTAGTTTCTAAAAATTATTTTTTTCCCAAAATGACTTCAGATTGTAATCTCTGGACAAAACTTGTATTAGCTGTCAAACTAATAAAGTGACAAGACATACAAGGAGCCCGATTACTAACTTTGATATTCCTAAAGGACGCTTGGACCACGTACATATAGATTTAGTAGGACCATTACCTCATTCTAAAGGTTGTTCTTATATTCTTACTGTGATCGAACGTGTTACTAGATGTCCCGAAGCTTATCCACTTTAGGATATTACTGCAGAAACTGTAGCGCGTACGTTATTTCAGAATTATGTTTGCCGATTCGGTGTCCCTGTCACAGTGACAACCGATCAGGACGTCCAATTTGAATCGTAACTGTTCAAAGAATTTTCAAGATTTCTGGGATTTCATAGAATTCGTACGACACCATATCATCCTTCCTCGAACGGAATATTGAAATGTTTAATAAGTCTCTTAAAACTGCTCTGAGAGCTAAAGCTTCTACACCACATTGGGTAGATGAACTTCCTATCATACTATTAGCTCTCAGGACCATCCCTAAAGACGATTTGCAATGTTTCTCCGCAGAACTCGTTTTTGGTCAAACTATACGTTCACCAGGTGAATTTTTCATAAAATCATATACTTGTACGGATATTCCTTGTTTTATTACTAAATTACGTACTTCTTTTGATAATTTAACGTTCATTCAACCTTTTCACCATGTTAATTACAAACCATTCGTCAGTTCAGACATATTGATTTGTAATTCTGTTTTCGTTCGGAAAGAACGTTTTAAGAAATCTTTTACTCCGCTGTACGAAGGACCTTTTAAAGTATTGTCCCGTACAGCTAAGTTGGGTACATTTGTTAAAGGAACTAAAGCCGTCACGGTAAATATTGACAGCATTAAACCAGCATATTTATTAACTGACAAATGCGATGTCACTCCACCGTTGATTAAGAAAGTTCGTTTTGCTATTGACGAATTGAATGACTGACTGATCTTTTTCTTAGCGGGGGAGTAGTGTGGCGATCAGTTCACTTGCTGAATAAATATAAGTTTCACCAAGTCTCAAGTAACCAGGGAAAGAAAGAAAAAACAAAACAATAACAATTTTTAAATAAAAACAGAATAACATGTATTATTAAAATATTAAACCAAAACACCTTTTAGTCTTGGAAAATATACATTTTAAATACTAATTGGAACTTTTAATTATAGATATATATTTAACTAATTCATATGTCTATACCCTACTTCCACATTCAGATTTTCTATCCAAGTCACTCACAACGAAAAAATTTTGTATGTGGAAATAATTGTTTATGGAACTTTGATAATATAATATTTGAAATCGTCTACCCCAGAAACCCATAAAACGATACCCCACATCGGTAGTGGGGTGGGGGTGGTGATAGGGGGTGGTAGTGGGGGTGGATGAAGTAAAAAATATTTTTGAGGTTTCTGGTTCTTGTACACACACTAGATCACATTTTTTTTCATCCCCTTTAATAATGGGGTGGGGGTGATAATGGGGGTGGCTAATGCCAAAATTTTTTTTGAGACCTTAGCTTCTTTTGTATATACTAAATACCAATTTTATGGGCTCTTACCTGCTTGATTTACCTATTTACCCCAAATTTACCCCAATTTACCCCCCCACCCTTCGACGGAAGAAGATGAAAATATAATCTAGTTCTAGATCTCGTTAAAGTACATATGTGTACCAAATTTCAAGTCAATATCTCAAACGGTTCCAGAGTAAACCTGCGCAAAAATAAAAGTTACAGACAGACAGACAGACCGACAGACAGTCCGACAGACAGACAGAATTTTTTTTCGCTCAAACTTAAAATATCGACATTTCATGACATTCTAAGCCTATTTGAACAATAAAAATTTTTAAAATTTTTTTTGTCGTTACTATACTTACTTCCACTGGATGTGGAAGTAAAATCTATTTTCTGTATATATTTTGGTGTCTTCATAGTTTACTTATAACGCGTTATTTTTATTCTATTATATTATAAAATTGCACTTTTTTACATATGCCCATTTATCTTTGGCATTTTACTAACACCCGAATGATTTATATTATAACAGTCGAAATTAATTCTCAGCATATGGTTTTATTGTACCTCTTTGCCATGTATCATGTCGTTATAGACTATTATGAAACACAAACAGCCAATCCGTTCTCCTTTAATAATAAGATCAACAATAAATTATATTAAAAAAACATTTGTGGAACAAATACATAAATAACAATATAACTATTTCTAATTTAACACAACCATAAATAAACCAGAACCAGAGTAGAGAACTCCTACAGAATGAGTCATTAAAAATAAAACCTTGAACCCTTGAGTATTACTTGATCTTAAATTCATTGTATTCTTTCTTAATGCAGAAAGAACCGGAGAGAATATTTTACAATAGAATTTTATGCAGAATTGAAATACAGTTTTGGCTTACCAGTAACTAAATTTGTATAATTATGTTTTTCTACATTGGGCAGAAATATTCACTGGGACGACACATGGATAAAACTTCATTAATTCAATAAGTGTGTTCATATTATAAACTCGTTAAAAATGAGCTGTTTATCGTTTTTGGTTTTATAAAAATCGACGGAGTTGTTGGAATTTGCTTATAGCTATAATTTTGAAAATTATAAACAAATTAAAAAAAAATACTGTTTAAATGAAGATAATGTTTTTTTCTTAATATTATTGTAAGATACATGTAAAACTCTATATTTTGAAGAAAAAAATGTCTTATGCATTTAAACAACAAGACCTTGAAATTTCGAAATATTTTTTTTTATTTTTAGCCATTTAAATAAATATTTTGTGATAAAATTTGACATTAGTGTTTACCTCAATAAAGAGCTTGGTTTCACCAACTATAGTTAAAATGTATGCATTATTACATTTTATTTTTCAAATTATCCAAAAAAAGGCAATTTTAATAAATAAATACCTATTATTTCTGCTTACATCATTGTTAAAAAATATTATTTTGGGTATTCAGCAGATAACTTTCAAAGAAAACATTCGTTTCTTTCATATACCATTGGTGCAAGTCTGACCAAAAAAGGAAGATCGACAAGACTCCCCCCTACGGTGACTTGTCGACTTCTTTCATACACCTACCATATCTAAGATTCAGCATGAGAAGCAATAAAACAACCACTCTTTCTATATATTGATGATTCAAGTCTGATCATGCTAATATATATAATATTAAGCATCTCTAGCCCTACCTAGAGGATACTCTATCATAATAAAACGTTCATTACATTTCAAAGTCAAGAAAATACTAAAAAGCACAAAGAAAATAGTTATAAAATTTCGCTCACCGCATGCATGTCCAATAATTGAAGTATATCATATTTTCGATGGATTAATTCCTTTAAACATTGTACAATCTTTTTCGTTCTCTTTAGAACTCGTCAGAAGGATATAAATCCAATTCGAAATAAAAGTTACTATTAGAAAATAAAAATGAAATATTTTCATGTCAAAAAACTGACAGAAAGACATCTATTTACTTGACAAATATATTAAAAATAACAAAAAACAAACATTTCTTTAGAGCCCCAAAACTCGTCTAGTTTAATAAATAAATACCTATTATTTCTGCTTATATTATTGTTAAAAAATATTATTTTGGGTATTCAGCAGATAACTTTCAAAGAAAACATTCGTTTCTTTCATATACCATTGGTGCAAGTCTGACCAAAAAAGGAAGATCGACAAGACTCCCCCCCCCTACGGTGACTTGTCGACTTCTTTCATATACCTACCATATCTAAGATTCAGCATGAAAAGCAATAAAACAACCACTCTTTCTATATATTGATGATTCAAGTCTGATCATGCTAATATATATAATATTAAGCATCTCTAGCCCTACCCAGAGGATACTCTATCACAATCAAACGTTTATTACATGCTGAATCTTAGATATGGTAGGTGTATGAAAGAAGTCGACAAGTCACCGTAGGGGGGGAGTCTTGTCGATTTTCCTCTTTTGGTCAGACTTGCACCAATGGTATATGAAAGAAACGAATGTTTTCTTTGAAAGTTATCTGCTGAATACCCAAAATAATATTTTTTAACAAAGGCAATTTTAGTTTTTATATTTTTACAAATTAACAAACTTGAAAAAAATCAAAAAACTGATCGCGAACAGCAATGATTCATATACCAATGTGTTAGGTTGTTTGGGCCCATTTATAGGAAAAAAGAACGTGTGCGTAAAGTTTTATAGGGTATTGAAAAATATATTTGAGCTGAATCGGCCTCGTCATCGAAACTATCAAACGTTCTTCTGTATTCTCAGACGGTGCTTTTGTACCCTTGTTAAGATGTCTTGGATAACCCAGGTACCATATTATGGTAACTGTATGTACACCAACATCCCATCGTTCTAGCTTCATTTTTGCGTGTAAAATAATAAGGTTTTATGGTGTCTTTTCCTTCAATAATTTTCTCAAACAGTATATAAACATAGTACTTCGTTTTGTTCGTATGTCTTGATTGAATTCTACCCATGATGAATAAAGGATCCACAACAATTAGTCCATGTGAAGCAAACTCAACGGCTTGAACATCAGTACAAGCTCAATTGTGAATTGCCCGTCAGAAGCAACATGTTCTCCATAATATGACGTTGCTTGGTTTATTTGATATCGTCCGAGGGTTATTAAATAAATGTCTCTTTCAGTCAAAATAGGAAAATCAGGGAGGTCTTTTTCATTAATGGAATGGAATTGTTTCAATTGGCAGTTAACATTGTTGTCTTTCGCAATGTCTTTTAAAACATTCCTTCGATCTTTTTTTTCATCATCATCTGAGCGATTTCACGAGCATCTGTGATATCTGAGACAAGTTCAGAGTTAAATACATTGTGTAGAGCTGCAGCATTTTTCAAATCCTGCATTAATTGTGGCAGAGATGGCGTTTGCGAACTCGATCAAAATATTTAAAACGTAGTTTCAAATGGCCGTTAATAACTTCAATTGCATATCTAACCTTTGTTGCTATTCGAGATCTATTCGCACTGTCACTCAACTGACTCTTTCAGGTTGGAATTATTTCTGGCATTTTCACCATCAAACTGTCATATTCAATAAAAGGAACAACGTCCTTAAATCCGCTATCCTCCACGTTCAAATTTTGATTTTAGTTATGGTATATTTCTGAAGATATTTGACAAGATACTGGCATCGTTTTTCGATGCTGGAAATCCCATATCGTAATAAGAGAAGATAAGTTATCATCGCTCAATAATAAGTTGCGTGATAAATGAGTAATGTTGTTAGACTGACGTGTTCAAAACCTAGGTGTTTGATCGTTTTCAAAAGCTGTCCTCACTTTACTCGGGATATGTCGAGATCCATTAACAAATATTTGTGCAAGGTGCTTATTAGTGTGACCTGTTTTCAGCTTGCATAGGTAGATTGCCAGTGGCGTTTCTGAATGGCGTTTTTCCATAACTTTTAAAGTTCAACAATTACCTCTTCAAGATCATAAAAATCAAAGTTAATTACTTGTGCTCTTTCTGAACTAACAAGTCCTTTCAGAAGGTCTACCACATCAGTAACTTGTTTAGCAGTAAAAGTATTTGCGCTCTCATATATATATTATATTGGGAACATACCCTGCTTGCATCTTAAGGAATATAGAACCTAACGTCTTGCAAAACTTGAGCTCTTGTCTTTTGTGAAATGCGAAAACGACTGTTTTTACACCCAAATACGCATTGAGATTATGTGTTAGAAGCTTTGTTCATACCAAGTTGTATAATGTCCTTATTAGCTAGTGGATTTTCCTCTTCTGGTGGAATATTTTCTTCTTCTGATGGCATATTTCAAACAGTAGCAATAATCTTAGAATATCGCAGATATATACACCAACAACTATGATAAACGAAATCGGTTGGATTTATGTTTGAATTGTTACTAGATGACGCTTCATTTTGAAAGTATAAATCCTGACAGGACCCACCTGGTATATGGCCCGTTCATATATCTTCCCCTCCAGGACGGACTCCAAATGCATCAAATTGCATTCGTAAATTATATTTCCTTGCCATGACGGTATAGAAAACGACTAGACTCTTAGCCGCATTAAAATGGCAATTCCGTTACCACCGTCACCACGAGGGGGTGTCCTGGTCACAAGGGGATCTGATGAATATGTTTGACTAGCTTCAGTAGGTCTTAAAAAGGTCACTAAAGATAGCATTATTACGTGTTTACACCCCTTAGTAACACCCTGTATCGTAAGTTCGGAAATTATAACACCCTAGTAACAATAAACACCAATTTATTAACTTACCTACTAATTACAACAAATACTACTTCACTAGTATAACACTGAGTACTATCATTTTATATTTCAGTCAATTTATTTTTTTGCTTACTTCTTCTTGATTTGATCTAATTCACTAACTGAAATGAACTGCTCTGTACACGCCAATCCTCCTCTATTTTTACTCCTAGGTAGGCGACTCTGGAATTATCTATATAATTGTACCATAATCTAGATAGATGTCGGTACTTCTAGATGGTTCTAGATGCCGACGCCTTCTCTGGCACGATTGCTGAACTAAATAACGATGCGTAGTTTTCTGTTATTCATACAGGGAATTTAGAAGGAATTTTCAGAGATGTCTATACCTGTAGAAATATGTAACAGTATTTACAAAAATCCGTAGAATTTTACAATCGAAATTGATGCCATAATGGTATATTTGACCCCTTATACCGTGCGTGTAATTTCCCATTAGGCATGTACATTCACGTAGCGCGAGAAATATGACAACACCGGCAGCCGTAAATTCGTCCGTCGGTGGGCATCCCAGCTCTGTTATTTCATTTCAGCCAGCTGGCACACGCGATGTTGTAATTCTTACTCCCCATGCCTAGCCCGCGACTACACACACGGTATCACCTCGTGCACAGAGCATAGCAACTTAAACCAACATATTATTGCTTCATTCACTATATTCTACATACAGATATTTAAGTCAATGTTCATGAAGGGCCCAGAATCCATACAAACTGGGACACAGTTCTTTTGTTCAATGTTCTATAGCGAAAAATTTAGTATTTTTATTTTTGCGATGCGATTACGAGACCAGTCCCTAAGTCACAAAAATTTCAGAAATTCAGAAATAATTCGGAAAAGAATCCATGAATTTACGTTTAATATAATAATACAATACAGATAATAATCATTGGTAAAATCAATAGTTCACACCACTCAAGTTGCTTTTTTCAATATGTAAAATCCCTGATTTTCACAAATATTCACTTTAATTTAAGGTTCATTAATCGGTCAGCACAAAAAAATAATACATACAAAAAACAACCAAATAAAATAATCGGTAAATCTATTTACCCAAAACCTCCTTCTCTGGCGCACAGCCCCATTAAAAATGCAAAGTTTGAATCCTTTAGTCATTAATAATTTTTTCTGTTGGATGACGACCCTGTATATTATTTTTGACTAAAAACTATAGTTACTTTCCTAACATTTGCGTCATTATTCATTATCTTTTCTGTAGGATGACTATTTTTGACCTTTTTTAATTAAAAGTATGTCAAATTTCTTCCTCGGTAATTATGTACAATTCAAAAATTATATCTCTAATATAATGTTTCATAGTGACAAACCTGTATATTTTTAATATGTTTCTCCTTGTCAATTGTGTTAACTACGTATGATATATTATCCATCACATTTTTCTTACACTTTTTTAATGTGACACCTTGTATAATTTTCATATTTTTCTCCTAGGGTGACCACCCTGCATATATTGCTCACATCTTTCCTTTTATCTCGAAATCTTTGAATATAAATAAATCATTATTCTGATTATAAATTTTATTATACCTTTAAGTTATGCACTCGCATTGTGTTAGCGAAAATGACAATTATTCTTTAATCTCGTTGTTGCATTTCAGCAATATAATTTAATTTTAAATGTGGACTAAAATTTTAACAACCAGTATTCTTCAACAAAATAGTACGTAACTAACCGGGAAATATATATGAATAGGTTTCCTGTACAATGAATATACTGTGGACATTTCAACAAAAGATGATATAACGAGGTCTACATAACAATGCAGAACTACCACTCCCTTAGTGTTAAATTGTTATTATTTGCAGACATATTAATGGTTTATTTATTCGCATATATGTATGTATATTTAAATGCACACAAATATTAATGAACATATATTTCAACAATAGTCTTGTTTAAATAAGAATATATTTGATGTTTGATATATTTTAAAATTTTACTTAGCTCACTTTAATTTGATGTGTAAAAGGGCAATATGATGAAACCAAAGGAAAGTAGTCATAGGATACTAAGGGGAAGCTGCAACTCAGTGGATCTATGGGTACAATTATTTTTAAAATCTGGACCAAGTATTATGTGATTGAAGTTTCATAGCCAAAAATATTTATAATTGCGCACCACGCTGCGTGTGCGCCAATATTCGTTATCGTTGATGAAAATTATTTTTAAAGGGATAATTCTGCAAGAAATAGATTTTAATTGTAAATATTTGAAAAGGGACAATTTTATTATGAAAGATGGTATCATTTTTAGATTGATATCAACTTGTATTAAGTTACAAAATTGTCACTGAATTGATAAACATCTCCGTTGGTTGGTCTATGTATATATTTCCTAATTGCATCGTCTACTATCTGAATAGAACCCTATTGAATTTTATAATGATCGGTCGACTAATTTAATTGTTATAAATAATCATACTGGCGCAAAAATACAATTTTTGAAAATTGTCCTAAATATTCCAGGTGAACTTTGCAGTCTTTTAATGTCCATTTCAAATATGACCCCATTTTTTCTATCACGTAAGATTTTTTTACAATAAAGGCATGAATATTTGAAAAATTACGCAAAATGGCAGTTTTGTTTATTAATCGTTTTTATTTTTTAATACAAAATATTCGCAAGTGAACTAAAACTAAAATCTACGTAAATATGACCTAAGAAGCATTTAAAGTTCACTGAAAGTTATTATACCGGGTGAATAAGGAGTCCCAGAACAGTCAAATATCTCGAGAAATATACGTCGGATCGAAAACCAAAAAATACGTATTGAATATTTTTTAAAATGCTATCCAATACCAAACTCTACCCCCAACTTTGAAATCTTTAATGGAAACCCCAATTTTTTTTATTGCAGATTTGAATTCTGCGCTACAAAATACGTAGGTTTTGTCTGAAGCTTTTTTAATTCGTGGTAGATGGCGTTGTAATCGCAAAAATAAGCAATTCCGCAATTCTCGAGAAATACACTTTGGATTAAAAAATAAAAAAAACACGTTTTCAATATTTTTATAAAACCTATCCAGTGATAACAATTGACCCCCTCCCCCCTAACTTTCAATTCCCAATTAGGATTCCCCATTTTTCATTATATTTTGCATGCAGGTTTTAACTGAAACAATTTTTGTCATTCGTGATAAATATCGTTGAATTTTTTCAAGAAACCACTTTTAGCGTTACCAAGGAACAGCGACGTGGACGTAGTAGGTTTCTGTTCCCTCGGGGTGCTTGTTTTAGGTGAGTCCCCTCCGAATCTTGAATAAAAAATGATTTAAGATTGCAAAGTTACCCCCCACCCCATTCGCGGGGGTTTGGGGCAGGGGACCGAGTTTGGTATTATTGGATAGCTTTTTTTAGAATATTGAACACGTATTTTTTCTCCAAAGTGTATTTCTCGAGAATTGCGAAAAATCTTATTTTTTGCGATTACATCGCGAGTCAAAAAAAGTTTGATCTGTAATAAAAAATGGTGGTTTCCATTTAAGATTTCAAAGTTGGCCCCCACCCCACTCCCAGGGAATGGGGGTAGGGGGTCGATCTTGGTGGATAGCTTTTTTAAAAATATTCAACTCAAATTTTTTTGTCTTTCGGTCCGATGTATATTTCTCGAGATATTTGACCGTTCCGGGACTTTCTATTCACGCGGTATCTTTATCTTTATATGATATCTTTCTCGATGATCTTCAAATCTTCTTTTGGTACTCTTCTTCTTATGATGGGTGGTCTCTCTTAAACATCCAGTAATAGTCAGCAATCATATTTATATTCCACCTTCCTTGTTGTCTTATTTCCATTTCTTTACTATCTTGATGGAATCTTGCACCTTGCTCTTCACTTACTACTCTATTTGTTTTTTTTCTGTTAAATATCTTGTTACTGGTTCACATTACATTTTAACTGGATTTTGTCTAATATCAAAATATAGATATCGCTTACTATAAAAAAAAACATACGTGATAGATTTTTTTCACTACTTTGCCCGTGACCAGCACCCAAAATATATGAAACTCGCTTATTAGGTTTAAGAAAATTTTACCATTGTAAGCCTGTGTTATTTACCACCGTCATGAGTTTCAGCAGACCATTTCCTTCGTTCTCGTCGTCTATTGGATGAATAATTGAAAATAAAATGAAACAGTTTATTTTTTTGTTTGGCTCGCACTGTCTCAAAAACAGAACAATGAATTGGTTTCAATTTTCTACAAGGAAGGTTATAGTAGGCACCTATTACAGATTTATAAAAAAACCGCTGCCTAAGGAATCACTGGAAACTAACTCTTTATTGCCATACCACTAATAAAATACAAATATCTTTTGTACCTTATGGCATAGAATACTCTATCAGGATTATTACTCACACATCCAGATTTACTATCCAAGTCTCTTACAACAAAAATAACTTTGATACTACAGATACAACAAAAGTGCGTTTACCATTACATTTTTAAATCATTAGTCAAACAGTCTAAAAAATTATTGGTGTTGCACGAAAAAAAGTGCAGCTCTATTGCAGGAAGATGTCAAAAGTGCATTGATCACCAGGGTCAGCATTTTGAAAACTATCGATAATTTCTTTTGTATCCTATAATAATGAATTATTTTTCACACTATTTGATTAATTATTTTAAAGTGCAAATCGGTAAACTAACTTTTGGGCCACGGTGTATATTTGCACCCCACCATGTGGAAATAACTGTTCATTGAACTTTAATGATATAATATTTGAAATCGTCTTCTCCAAAAAACACATAAAACGATATGCCACACGATAGGGGGTTGATAGAATAGAAATAAAATTTGGAGTTCTTTAGTTCTTGTACACATAGGTACTAATCACAATTTATTTATCTCTTTTAATAATGGGGTGTGGGTGGTAACTGGGGTGGTGGAGGGGGTGGCTGATGCCAAAAAATTGAGACCTTTGATTTTTGAGGATTTTTGTATACAAACTAAATCACAATTTTATTTTTTTACCCCCTTTAATAACGGGGTGGGGGTTGGTAATGGGGGTGATAGTGGGGATGGCTGATGTCAAAAGAATTTTGAGACCTTGGCTTCTCGTACATTTACTAAATTCCAATTTTATGGACTGTTCACAGTGGTCTGCAGAAAGTTTGATCAAAATGGATCCAAAAACGTGTTTCACAGAATGTTTTCAGCATATCTATAGGGTAAAAAAATGCAAACCAGAAAACCCTAGCTAATCCCCTTCGCGAGGTATTCAATTTCTAATTACGCAGCCCCACAAAATAAAAAAAGTGTATCATTATGTATTTTGACTCCTCGCTGAATATGAATCTGAAGTCAGAATTTTCAGAGTGATTCGTTTTTCATCCCTAACTCCAAGAAACACCCCCAAAACGAAAAAAAGTGGTGTGTCCGGCGGATCAGAACATTTTAAGCCTATCTGGGCAAAATTAAATTTCAAATTTCAGTATACTACATGAATGTGAAAGTAATTACTGTTAGTTACAGGTACATACTGAAGTGATATAAATATTTTATTACCGTTTTATATTCCAAATATTTCACCTGTAATGTTACATGAAGTGGAAAGAGAAAGAATAGATTTATGTTTAGAACAAATCGGAAGACAATTTTAACATTTATTGTAATTTATAGGCAGTATAAATTGTTTTATTATAATTTTGTTTAAATAAAAGTTGTATTCTACTTAAACCATGTCAATTATTTCAAAAACGGCTACGAATTCCTATAGTCACGCTTATACAAAAATTGTTTGTGTTTGAGTTATACATATTACTGTGTAAAATATACAGGGTGTTTGTTCTATTTGGAAAAAGTGAGAAAAATCAGTTTAAAATTCTCAAAACTTGAAACTTGAAAATCTATATAAATTATAAATTTAAAAATTTATACGATGGACTTCCAACAATTATAGTTGTAGCATCCTACGACCCTCATCAAAATGTTTTTAGCCTTGGTTTGATTCCAAATCCCTATTCGAAAAAATGGGTACCGTTTATCATCTGTATTGTAAATTGTAATTGTAAATATTTTCATTTATTTTCATTTTAATATATTGCTTCTAAGAGAAGCAATGGAATAGGCTCATATTTTAGATATAAATGGGGGATATCAAAGGAATGGAAAATATGCAAAAATATGAAGTGTGTTCCATTTAAAAAAAACTTACTTCGAAGGTGCCACTATTTTTTTGGATTACCCTGTATATTCGCAATTATTTTCGTGGGATATCACATCATGTATAGTTAAGAGCTGCGCATGAATTATATTTTCTAATTTGTATGGTATAAGAGCTATGGGAGACCGATGTGCTGTTGCAGGACCTTGTATAATTTTAAACATATATATAGCTTATGTAATTAGTTATCTATTTTATCTAACTGATTTTGAATAATTTTTTCTACCCGAATTATTTTGTCTCTTCCATAGTTTCCCGAAAATATTTTTGATTCTGGGTTTTTATATATTTTATTTATTTTTATTTTTCTTATTTTATTTTAATTTATCTAGCGTTTCTTCCTTATTCTATTTAAATCAGATCGGTCCGCTATATTGCCTGTAGGGTTAGTTTAAATAATGTTTTTGGTAGGTAGATAAATGAACTGTTATTTTAATTCTGCATTTTTATTTATCTTTTCAGATTTGACAAGAAAATTACATAATGGTAGGTATTATTAATATTTTATGCTATAGTAATTTGAATATAAAGTAAGAATTTGCCCTTAAGGATTTCTACAGTCTCTTATTCGCCATATTAAAATAATAATTTATCATTATTATACGTGCTTTAAGATATATAATCATCATTGTCACTGCTCCTTTGGTATATTTTTTAAACAATTTATGCAAATCATATGCTTATTAAAATAAAAGAAAAACTAAAATTTAAAATAATTTATTTAGTAAGGTACAAAAATAATTTCTAATATGACACAGTTTTATAAGATTATTTCTTTATTATAAACTTCACTGTTTATTAATCATCAAAAAATATATTTTCAATTCTTATTACACAGAGTGCCCCTTTCTAAATGATCCCCGTCAATTTCGATTAGTATGACATTAAATAATAAATCATCAATCACAGCTGTCCAAATGTTTATTAAAAATTTATCCTTCAAGTCAAAGACATGAGAAAATTAACAATTCCATTTCGATTGAAGCTTGCTTCACCAGTAAACAGGATTTTATTCATAAATATTGAACCTATGCGGCATTTTTGCTTCAACCATCGACAATCATCTAGCTTGGGTTGGTATCTTGTACTTTCAGGACTTGTACTTTTTGCATATGAAATGGGTAGTGCATCTACTCATGAAAAACTTAATAATATTTCTTGGAATACCTTCTTGAGCAGTTAATCTAAACATTAATTTAGGGAACATAGGCCCCTCTTTGCAGAATTCTGTCTTCAACATCAGGTTTCCGAACCGTCCTTTGGCTCCAGGGGCTTGCTTTCTTGGTTTTATAATACCAGTTCCTCTCAATCTGCGATGGGAATTTGAGTAAGTTTGGGCGCAGGGCAGTTACCAGTATGTGTAACCTCAGCCTAGGATCCACTGGCGAACAGATCATTTTCGTTTGCTTTTCCGTAAAAGATAAACTGATATGTCTTTATTAGTTCATGTAAAATACCCAGAAAGTGTAAAATAATTAATAAAATATGTAAATATAAAAGTATATCAACGCTTGCTTGCACTCATGGTTAAAATATGACGAGAATAACGAAATATCGGCGATTTATCGCAAAATGGCTTAAACTACTCAAGTTTTAAAAGTCACAAATATTAATAGAATGAAAAAAATATTGCTTGAAACATTAAGTAGGTATGCCCTAAATTTAAAAATTGTAGCTAGAATTTTAGTTGGACTCATTTCATTTTTCATCAATTTTCAGAGTAATTTTTCTTATGTTATGGACCCTCATCCTTTCATTGTTTGACAAAAATAATTTTTGAAATAAAAAATGAAAACCAAATTTTGGGTGTTTTCATAAAACTGTCCCGCAGGAAGCATTTTTGGACATCTGCTGACTTGAACTTTTATTGTTATTTTTAAGTGGGCAATCTATCTCCCAAAAATTCTGATGTTATTACCAAACACCCTATGTATCAAAATTGTGGACGCCTTCATCTGCTTAATACCTTTATTCATATTTACAAAAGAATTCCTCTATGTACAGTGATGATTAATTGACTATGTAACGTACTTAAAAATTAATTAATAATTAGGTAGTTTGTAAGAAGATAATCTCACTTCATATCTTGGTTGCTATATTTTACATTATTTAAAATCATAAAGTAAACCGTTAAGAAGTATTTCGGCCAATTATGTTTAATCTATATAACCCCAACTATATTTAACAAAGAAAATAGGTCATGGAGATTTCATCGTGAAACTCTCTACAATTGCAGAATTATTGCTGTTGAAATCTTATGTAAAATCACACTGTTAAAAAATGGATTATGACAAATAGTGTTGAAACGGCTACTCTATAAAAAAAATATGGAAAAATTGAGTAAAATATTCTTGTTTCTGTAATATGATTCTTTCCTGCTATTATAGAATTGACTCTTTTTAACATTCAGTGTGGTAAAAAACATCGTCGCTGACATCTAAATTAAATCGTAATTATTATATCAAGATAAAGATGAATCTGATTTCGAAATCTTCAGCCATGTGACAGTTAAGCATTATAATCAAAACGCCAAATATCTAGCTACTTGATAAACATCATTACTTTCTGTAAAAAAAACTTGTTAAAAACAAGATTTTATTATTATTTTGGTATACTAATACGAAAAAAATAAGTCATGTTGATTTAGTTGCCTTAAAAGCTTGTCGCGCGCGAGAAATTCATACAGGCATTAATTTTGTTTGACAGATATTTTAAGTACCTAACACAGTAGGCTAGAACCACCTTTAAATGAAATATGCATGCACTCTCTCAATTCCTACGGGAAATGGTAGCTTTATCTGTCCTGAAACAATTGCCGTAAAATCTAAAATCATTCCCTTGGCCGTTTTCTAGAAAATTCACTTTTAATTTTTTTTTTGAAAACTAATTTTTTGCATTGGTAAGCTTGTTAAAATGTCAATCAAGAAAGTAAAATTGAACATTCCAATACAAATTTCAACTTAAGCCAAGTTTGGGGAAATAACATACAAGAAACCTTCATGCTCGACAACTCCAGACGTTTTGATAATAATCGGGTTATATAAACTTTCCAAGCAGTCAATTTAGACAAAATCATTAGATCTATTCCTGTGTTATTTTGAATGACAGCAATTTTTGTCTACCAATATATCCGTAACCAATGAATAACATTACTATTTGCGTAACTGGATTTACTACAGGGAAATCCGACCGCCTCTATTAGCCATCAAAGTAGACTTTCCATTCGCTCAGTTAGATAACGGGTGAGTATGAGAACTATACCACCGCCGATGAAGACAACCCACAGAAGAGACAGGAAGATAACCCAACCAGCCACCCACTACCCTGCAGGTATCGGACGAAATGCCATCCAGTACCCGTAGTCACCTAGCTCCGTGCAGATCGAAAGTGCTACCAAAGCACTTAGGTCTGCACTTCCTCGAGCTACCTAGCTCATTCCTACCTAACCGATGATCTGAATGGCAGGATGTCAATTGACATTCTGCATACCGGCAGTCAATCCCAGCCAAAAATACCCCAAAGTTTCCGAACAGACAGATGACTACCCAGGGGGTGACAAGCTGGCGAAGAAAGATAATCAAGACAGAAGAGCGCCAGAAGATAAAGGCCTTAGCCAGCAAGGTCCAAAAGGCCTTAGCCAGCAAGATCCAAAAGGCTAGGACACGGGGAGGTGGGCCGAAATCATCTACACCGCTCACATTTGTGAGTGGGGTTAATGAAAAGTAAGCTCGCCCACCCCGTACGAGGCCGGTCCAGGTCTACAGCGATGTACTAGGGTAAAGAGCGGTAGTCTTGCTCGACCTAAAATATCTGAGACCGTCATCACTGCCAAAGAATATTGGCGTCGCTCGGTCAGTTACTCTTTAGACTTCACTAGGCAAACAATCCAAGACTCCAAGAGTGAAAATTTTCTGTGACCATGATTAAAATCAAAGAAATTATGCAAAATGCAAATGCAACGCTTAACATGCAAGAACGCACGATGAAAATAGATATTGTCTTTGTCTATTTTATAAACGTAAGAATCATGGATTGAAGAAGATAACTGATACTTAACTGATAAGTTGTTTGAAATATGTCCGGGTATTCAGAGGCTTCAAAAATGTTCTTGTTTTTATCAATGCAAAAAATCAATTTTCAAAAAAAATAAAAGTGAATTTTCTAGAAAACGGCCAAGGGAATGATTTCAAATTTTACGGGAATTGTTTCGGGACAGATAAAGCTACCATTTCCCGTAGGAATTGAGAGAGTGCATGCATATTTCATTTAAAGGTGGTTCTAGCCCACTGTGCCAAGTAAACATATTTTTTCTATTTTTTTCTCTTCACTCAAAATGCTTTTGAGACAATTAATTCAACATGACTTATTTCCTTCCATTCTAATTAGATGACTTTTCTATGTGAAAAAATTATAAAAACAGTTTTATCTGCTTTAAAATAATTTGAAAACTTGGTTATATTAATGTATGTGTACTGTTTAAGGCCGCTAAAAAAGGATTTTTGCAACATCAATACGAATTATCATCTGCAAATCATTCACATAAAATAAGGAAAAGCAATGGTCCAAGGACTGATCCTTGTGTAACTCCAAAATTTAAATTTAACTTCTCTAATTTGACCCTATTTACCTCAACTACTTGCATTTTACTCGATATTGAGGATACTAACCAGTCATTTACTTTACCCCTTAATCAATATTTTGCAAGCTTTTCGATAAGTAATGTGTGATTTATTAAATCAAAGGGTTTACTTAAATCTATGAATATATCGACACATTTCTCATTATTATCCAAGTGATCGTATAATTTGTTCGAAAATGTCATTATCGCAGTTTCAGTAGAACGACCTTTTCTAAAACCATGTTGTGACTCCGGAAGGATTTTATATTTTATTGCAAATTTGACAATTCTGTTAAAGACAACTCTTTCTATTATTTTCAGAATGGTTGATAAAATTGCAACTGGTCTATAGTTTTCAGATAATGTGTTCTCATCTTTTTTATAGAAAAGAAAAACTTTTGTAGTTTTTAAGGAGGGAAAATTACCTTCAGCTAAAGAAAGATTTATTAAATATGTTATAGAAGCTACAATAAAATCTATAGATTTTTTAATTAAATTAGAATTTAAATTACCTACGCCGGAGGAATTACTCTTTTTTAAGTTCATTACAATATTTAAAATTTCCGATTCCGTAAAAAAAAAATAAAGCTGGATATTCCTGTAATGGTATGGAGTTGTTTATTTCTAGATTTTCATTTAATTCGTTATTTAGTTTGACTAGCAAATCAACGAAATATTTATTTAAATGTTGTGTAATGATGTAAGGATTATTAATAAGATTAATGTCAATTTTAGTGTTACTACAGTAAAATTAGACGTTATATGATAAGTCAGCGGAAATCATTGGAAGATTTTCGAAAATGTATGTAGAAGTTCATTTTGATGTCCCGAATAATACTGTAGATTTTCCGAGTAGTGATGGCTATGCTCGCGGTGTGGGGGTGTAGGAAAGGTGCTCCAGAACGGTTCTTGGTTGTAACTCAAGATCGCTTAGGGATAACCAAATGGAGGTTATTTTGAAAATTGTATCTCTTAAAATTCTGTCCAAAAAAGATTTTATACATTTTTTTGTAGAACTGACAGTTTTCCCGCATATGATCTTGGAATGTCAATTTTTGTTTGTATTTTCTGGAAAAATCCATGTTGTCAATGGAATTCTCACTGGAAATGAATGAAAGATTCAATGATACCATATAATTTATGATGCTTGTAAAATTGTTTTTAACAAAAAAAATATTATTTTTTATATAATAATACCCAAGGAACAATTTTGGTTTCTTAACTATATACAAGGGTGCTATAAAACTATTTAGAAAATATCTTGAAAAATCTATTTTGCTGTAACAATATCCTTAATACCATCATAAAGCGACTTGTAGACTAAAATGAAGGTTGTTAAGGCTTTTTTAAATTTCATCATAAAACTCCTTAGTGAGGCATAGTGTCGCTCTTGAAAACTTTGTTCAGGCCGTTTTAAAACCTTTCTTAAAACCTATTTTAACTTTTTATTAGCTTCCTGCATTTCTAGAAAACACCTAGAAGGCTACCTTAAAATTGGTTTTTAAAACTCTTGTAAGTCCATATTAAAAGTGAGAAGCTATAAGAATGTCCACGAAGGAATCCAAATAATTTTAGTATTGCATTTATTTTTTCTAAACTGATTTAAGCAAACACTCCATCAGACTTATTGAAGATAAAATGGAATTTGAAATTTATAAAGCATAGAGTGGCACTATAACCTCTCTAAGACCGATTAAAAGGTAATAAAAAGACATCAGGTATGACAAAAAAAAACTACACAAGAAAGGCTCAAAAAACAAGAGGGCCTCAGAAATAATAATGATTTTAATATCCATACAAAATTTGCATAGACGTGTAATCCGCAAATTTAAAAATGTAGACTGCTTCTCGGTTCCCACGGTAATTTTCAGTCGTTTCTTGTAATTCTACCTTAATTTTCTAAAGAAAAAGTGATAATTATTAATAATTATAATTGTGAGTTAGACCTTGAATATTTTTATATAACAAGAAAAACATGGCCGACCAACTAAAAACCTAATTGTCATTAAACTATATATTCTAATAGTGGTAATGACCTAGAACATTTACTCTATATGAAGTCCTTTTGGTCTTTTTGTATATTGTCACAAATAATCCCTTCCTTATATAAATACAAATGCACTTGGCGAAGATCACATGGACTTGATAAAAGCTGCAATAAAACGTTTGGGATTTAAAAGAACCGCCTCCAAGAAGAACCACGTTGACATTTGATACAAAAAACTTAAAACTTAACCTCAAATTAATTTGACAGTGTGACACGCGCGTACTTTGAGTACCTATATATTTAAAGATAATTCAAAGCGCGCGTATGTGTTCTAAATATACGTGTACGTACGCACATGCATCAATGACACTTCAGGCAGACATATTATTTATTATTTTTATAATAAATGTTTTATTGAGGTTTTAGAAAGTATTCTATGGAATTAAAATTTGCCTTTTAGATTTATAGAGGACTTTTTTCTTCATCACGGTTTCATCACAACATTTGTCAAGGATGTTTTAAGAGTCTAGTTTTGTATTGGCCTTTAATAAGTACTAATAGGCATTGTCTAGTTTTAAAAAATATTTAAAATGCATTTATTGCAAATTTGTTAAAACCATAAAGAATAATTTAAAGCCTCTTTAAATCTAAATGGAATTTAAGACGTTAATAAAACTGATTAGCTTTATGGAGAGTTTTATGTAGGTATGATAAACCCATTACAAATACATATTATCCTAGAAGCAAATTAGCTTTATAATTAGGTCCTACAGAATGCTTTAAAACTTACCATATAAGAGCAAGTAGACTAGAAGCCTAAAAGGCATTAACTACAACATCGATAAAGCACAAGACTATTTCCGAAACCTGACAAACCTTTCTTAAAACCTCCTCAAGTCCAAATGACTTTTAAATTATTCCTTGGGTACATACCTATACACTATAAGACATTCCCTGATTAAAGTCGCAGTTGGCGAGACGGGCACAGATTTTGGAATATCTTTTGCACATTTGGGGAATAATTTGAAATGTAATTTTGGGTGTAATTTTATTTTTTTTTTTAAATCACGTAGGTAATGGCAATAAAGCAATTTGACATAGTAAAAAAAACCAAGCAGGATCTTCCTGAAATTTTGTATAGAGGTATAACTTTCAATCAGAGCAACTTTCCTTACTGGCATTTTGCTGTATTTTTTACTGAACAAGAAAAAGGTTTTTGTTTAATTGCCATGGCCTACGCGGTTTTAAAATAAAATTACACCAACAATTACATTTTAGATAATTAGAAATTATTCCCCAAATGTGCAAAGGATATTCTAAAATCTGTGTCCGTTTCGTCTACTGCGACTATAATCAGGGAATGTCCTGTACTTATATGTATTATTATTTAAAAAGAATTATATATATATAAATAATTTTACAAGCATCATAAATTATATGGTATCATTGAATCTTTCATTCATTTTCAGTGTGAATTCCACATTTCAAAGTCATTTGCGGGAAAACTGTTAGTTTTGCAAAAAATGTATGGGATCTTTTTTGGGCATAATTTTAAGAGGTTTATTTTTCATAATAACCTCCATTTTGTTATCTCTAGCTTCTGCTGGTGCAAGCCAGTGTTCTGTAAAGCATACAATGTCAATATCACGCAAATTTATATAAATCTCTAATTCTTCTTATTCTTAACACATTGGATATTTTGATGCAAAATTTTCAGTTTTTGACCTTGTTTCTCTAGAATGATTTGTAATATTATAATTTACTGATTGCTATTCATTATTTAACTGTTTAACTTTTTGTTTCTCCATTTCTACTTTTTTTAGATATATAGGGCACAATTTATCAAATATGAAATGGTTAACTTTTAAATCGAGTTTAAATTTTCGGTTTCTGCTTTATAATCACTATTATAACATTTTAGACATTTTTCCTCACTTGAACAATTTTCTGCATGGTAATTAAATCCTCCTCACTTGAAACATCTGAGCACATTGACACATTCAAATATTCTACATCTTGACCAGTTTATATATAAATGTTGTTCATTTAATATCATTTTAAATGTGAGAGGATCGCATTCGGTTATGGCCATATACCTTGTTCTCATTTGTTTATAACTTTTACTTCAATTTTCATTTTCATTTAATAAATCTTTATTTTCATACTTTTCTTCAATATCTATTATTTTTATGCATGGATTTTTTAGATCGGGTGCAGTAATTTGATAGTTTTTAGTCAATTTATTTTATGCTGTTTTCCTTGATTTCTCCTGTTCGTCTTTGGTTTTATACTTCATCACATCACCCTCTTTTATTTCTTTCATCTGGGTGATACCCACCTCCAATGCAGCTGGTTTAAGATTTTTTTATATAGCTTCGTTCGTTTTTTTTTTACATTCGTGTTTGTTTTTAAGTTTACTTGTTATAACTTCCCATGCAGCCACATTGGCGTAACTTTTTTTATTCAGTTCTGGACAATTTTCAGATAGACCGGTGCAACCATTATTAATGATGTTTCTGAATTCATTTAACTCACTAGTAACTTGTGTTTTAATTTGTGCCAATTTCCGTTCTATTTAAAAAGGTTCAAAATGCAGCAAACAATTATCACAAAACCGTTTTAAATTTTTACAATTTTCATCATTTCATTTTCATCCTGTATAACGGATATAACCCAATTTCAATAGAGTTTTAAACATATACCAAATCTGAAATATGAATTAATCATAAATGTACAATAAGCAGCTTCTTGGACTCTAATTGAAGATATCAGACATAAAGTATACAGACACAAACGATGACTCCTCTCAAATAGACGGCTTTTTAATCTTACTGTAAATATAGCTTTATAAAAAAGAGGATATTGAAATTACCTGCTATCATGTAAAGTACATATATCAATCATATATTGATTTTTACCTTTGTGTTCTACACTTTAGACTCGCAGTTTTTACAAGGCGAAGATGTGTCAAGATATCAATCTTATAAAATGCTCTTATCTTCGCGTGCCGTATGTATTTCGTGCGACCTATTATGTGGGGTCTTAAAGTGCTGGGGGTGTGAGTGGGTAAAACGCCAAACGCCTATTTGATATTATATGGTGGGTAGCGAGTGCTAATGTGCAAACATTTTTATACATGTGACTAAGTTATTGGACAGTTATTTCCTATTACTGTAATAAAATCAATATATTGAGTACAATGTGACAATTATTACGCGTACATAACCATCTAGTTAAAATAATATTCAATTCGGCTCCATATTCGCTGATTGAATGTAGAAAACTTGTACGTTGTTCACGTACTGGTGTCTTAAGTAATCACGATATACACTAATAATAGGATGATTCATGTTCATAAGTTCATTATTTTTTGGGGTAGCTAAGTGTATAGTAAATTTTGAGTTAAGGAAACTTTTGACTATTATATCACCTCAATAAAACTTGATTAAGTTATAATGGAATACGTTTATTTTTATATCAATATGATTCAAACGTATCTAAAAACTATAATTTATTTAGTTTTTCTGCCGTTTGCTTACACCTAATTGCTTTTACAACATTTTTAATTAAATTTAAATTAATTTACAAATGCATGCATTTGCCGTAATTCGCAAAATATACAAAAAAATAAAATATATTTTTTTGTAGTAAAAAAGTAATTATCAACTTTTGTTTAATTTTTTTTGTATTATACAAAAAATGAAGTTACCACCATTTTAAAAACAAATGTTTTAATAATATAGAAAAATAGTGCATTTTTTGTGTATTTTAAATGTATAGTACCATTTTGAGAAAAAAAGGCACTATTTAAGAAACCGCAGCCTAAGTAATCACTACTTCCACATCCAGATTTCCTATCAAAGTCACCCACTACCACCTTCATTCCATGATTAAAGTTACGGACAGAAATTTGTTTTGCTCAAAAAAATCTCGACGTTTTCTGACATTATAAGCCTATTTGAATAAAAATAAATCCAATTTTTTCTTTACCATTTCTATACTTCCACCACGCAGAAGTAAAAATATGGCAAGGTTCACAAATTGTTTATAACAATTTGCTTTTTAAAAAATGATAAAAATGGAAATTTACAATATTTTTAATCACCCATGTGAAATTATAAAAAGGCAGCAACTTTTTGTTCTTTAGTATTAATTGATTTGGCATAATTTATAAAGTAAAACTAATTCATTTCAACACTGCATCACTAAATATTTTTTTTTAGAAAAAAAATTAGGGGCCTGGCTTGATTTTGTATTTTTAAGCACCGTCGAGTGCTGAAGAAATGTTTTTTAAAAATACATTTGTTATAAATTGTTCATAATAAGTTTTAAATAAACAATGATTTAAAAATTTAAAAAAAAACGAATTCTTCACTGTGAAATATAAAAAGCAGTTTTTCTGTGTTTCTTGTTGGGATACTCTGCCACATGTATTTTCTTCTAAAAAAATGTCCGTGAAATGTACAAAATAATACTGTTATCCAGTATTTTACTGGGAAATAATATATACATAATGTATGTAGTCCAGTCAACGAAAGAGTTGTAGAGAACATTGTGGAGGGGAGAATTTCCTTCTTCAGGAATGTGTTGGGGGTAGTTAGGAAGTAAACATACTAAAAGTCCTAGCCCCCAGCCCCGCCACTTCAGGGGGGAGGGGGGGGGGTGAAAATGCGCCAGAAACGTACATACACCAAAATTTGATTTGGGTATTGATGGGGAATTTCTCATACTCATCTGGTAAAGGGGATCCTCAGTTTCCGCAATTTATGGTGGATACGTGAAATTCGTCAGGACCCACTAATATGATTTTTAATTTTTTTCCACACATTTTGGTATCGCAGGTGGCTTTGCCTTTGTATAGCAGGCGAATGTTTTTCTGGTCATAAGTAGATTCTAATTTGTTCTATACTTTATAGTACGGGAGGCAGCGTGCATTTTTTCGAGGAATTTTATACCGAATGAATTTCATTTTTATCAGTTGATTTATAGTCAATAATCAGCAAAATGAGCATCGCCGCACTCGCGGTGGAGTCAGAGGTGACAGCATGTTAAAGTTGAAAAAAAAATATGCTACGAGTATTTTCATACTCGAAAAACTAACCTAACTTGAACAACTACCCTTAAGTTCATATATACAGCTTTGTAAAACTTTTAATATCACTGATACAATAAAAAAATATATTTCGCGAGCAGGATTTGAACCCGAGACGTCCGTAGCCTGAAAAAAATAATGTCAGTCGCCTTACCCACTCCGCTACCTTGCGACTGAGGCCCGCTTTGTAAGAACATAATATGACATGTAGACACACTTGGTGATTTATTTATTTTATTTTTTTTAAATAATAATAACAATTGGAATGAATTATAGTTTATGTACTTTTATGGTACAGCTCATAACGAACATTTTCTTTCTTTTTGTTGTTTTCGATAGAACTTATAGATTTCGATATATTCAAAGAAACCGATAGAAAACAATTTTTTAACAACTTTAACATGCTCTCACCATTAGCTCCACCGCTATCAGAGTAGTTGACGTTCAGATTGCTGATGTATTAAGGGAAAACTATTATTGTTACGATTTTCAGTCGGTATGAAAAGATTTGTTCAAATCAACGCTGTCTCCCGTACTATTAGTAAAATTTGATTCAAATCGAAAACAAAATAAAAAAAGTTATAATGGTGTCTTCATTTTAAGTGACTCATATTTTATATTTAAGGAAATGACAAAATATTACGTTAGTAAATACGTCGAGTGTTGTAAAATAAAGATTGCTTTGTGACTGTGATTTATTAGCAGACCACGGTAAACCGCTTTGATAGAAAAATTCCATGTATCTAATTAATTAATTTATTAATTATCGATTTTCACTAGCGAATATCTCGGAAACTATAACACATAGGAAGAAAATGAATATAAACATTCTTGTAGGAAACTTAACTATGTTTGATTTTGCATAGATTCCTTTTTCCGTACGACGCATCGTTTCCGAGTTATCGAGAAGAATCGAAAAAGGGTCTCTTTCCACCCCTCCCCACTCCTGAAGCGGCGGGGCTAGGGGCAGGGACTTTTAGTATGTTTACCCCCAACAAATTCGTGAAGAGGAAAATTCCCCCCCCCCCCCCGCAATGTTCCCTACAATCCTCTTTTGGGCGTTCATTTTTTGTATTAATACGCCTGTGACGATTACGTCAAAATAGCAGTTAGAGAGCGTTTTTTGACAAATAATGAATAAGAACAAACAGTGACAGTCAGGCAGCTTTGAGGATTCTTGCATCAAACAAGGTGACCTCTAAGCTAGTGCTGAACTGTCGAAACATTCCGACTGAGCTGTGGGAACACAACTCAGTTAAACTTATATGGGTGCCCGGACACAGCGGCGTCGTTTGGCGGGTGAATGATCAAAAATGCCTTTCCCTGGCCCGGAGCCAGCCTTCGGTCTGTCAAGAAGCCTGATTCAATCAGAGCTTACAGACTGAACCATGGCACAGTTTAACAACTATATGAGGCAGTCGAGGCTCCACTTAAAGAGGATTTCGACTGACTCTACCTTAAAGTGGCTGTTTGGGCTTAATAGAGAACGATTGAGACGGATGGTATGCCTGATAACAGGGTACTGTCCTCCGAACAAACACCTGCATACAATACGGTTGAAAGATTATTATCATACTTGTCGGATGTGTAGAGTGGAGGATGAAACCATCACTCATATTTTATACCATTGTGCGCCAATAAGGAGCGTCAAGATATAGGTATTTCTAAAGGCAGTTTCTACAACCGGATGAACTACGGTGGATTTTCAAACCTGCTCGCGTTTCTAATAGTAATAATAATAATAATGGTAATAATAATATGTTTGAATGAATATTGCTGTTATGAAAATTTAAACTGATCTCGTTTACTGAAGAGTATTTATTTCAGAGGTAAAGTAATCATTTAGCAAATGAGCGTCTTGAAAATATGACGGTAAATCTTCTTCAGGTATTTTAATTAAATTAAGTTTTTTGCTGCCGACCAATAAATTACTTCCACGTCCAGTGGAAGTATAGTAACGACAAAAAAATTTTTATTGTCCAAATAGGCTTAAAATGTCATGAAACGTCGAGATTTTAAGTTTGAGCGAAAAAAAAATTTCTGTCTGTCGGTCTGTCTGTCGGTCTGTCTGTCGGTCTGTCTGTCGGTCTGTCTGTCGGTCTGTCTGTCGGTCTGTCTGTCGGTCTGTCTGTCGGTCTGTCTGTCGGTCTGTCTGTCTGTCTGTTTGTCTGTAACTTTTTTTTGTGCGCACGTTTACTCTGGAACCGTTTAAGATATTGACTTGAAATTTGGTACACATATGTACTTTAACGAGATCTAGAAATAGATTATATTTTCATCTTGTTCCGTCGAAGGGTTGGGGTAAATGGGTAAATCAAGCAGGTAAGAGTCCACGAAATTGGTATTTAGTATATACAAGAGAAGCTAAGGTCTCAAAAAAAGAATTGGCATTATCCACCCCCGTTACCACCCCCACTCCCTTATTAAAGGGGATGAAAAGAAATTGTGATTTAGTGCATGTACAGGAACCAGAAACCTCAAAATGTTTTTTTACTTCGTCCACCCCCCACTACAACCCCTTTATCACCACCCCCACCCCACTACCGATGTGGAGTATCGTTTTATGGGTTTTTGGGGTAGAAGATTTCAAATATTATATTATTAAAGTTCCATAAACAATTATTTTCACATACAAAGTTTTTTCGTTGTGAGTGACGTGGATAGAGAATCTGGATGTGGAAGTAGTGATTCCTTGGGCAGCGGTTTTTTAGATGTTTTTCGTCATACCTCCCTCGTAAGTATACTCTAATTCCATCGTTTTGTCGGTCTTAAGTGAGGCTTTATGTACCAAATACTTGTTGACATTGGCAACAGTTCGGTATTTTTCATAATGTACCTAGGGAAATAAAGTTTTGGGAGAATTTCCTCTTTTAAATTAAATGTTTCATGATGAATATAAATAATAGTAACGCTAGTAAGCTAATAAAAAAATAGTGCTTTAAAACAATGATATCTTTATTATTCAAAATCTACTATAGGCCAGTCCAACACGCTGTCACTTTGCTTTGTTTGTACTACAGCAGCCATCTTTTGTTGGTAAGTTAGCGTTTTTGTCAGGCCTAAAGGGCACCATACACGTTCAGCAATAATGTCATTCCAGCAGATCGTTACAGAACACCATTACTAAAAATTTCCCCGTCATTCCCTGTCATTATTTTTCACACCTTACATGTCCATTATTTAAGAAAAAAGCATATCTAGCTATAATTATTGAATTAAGTATGATTGAAAAAACGCGAAAGTTCAGGTAATGAGATTACTGAACGTGTATGGTGCCCTTTAGGCCTGTCGAAAACCCTAACTTACCAACAAAAGATGGCTGCTGTAGTACAAACAAAGCAAGGTGACAGCGTGTTGGACTGGCCTATTATATTTATTTCAGGGCTATTATAATAATATGATTTAATTTATCTTGACAGTAGTTGTCATTTGAATTTTAAGTGACATTAAGAAATGTTATTTGTTAATTATTTAAATGTCGAATCTGAATAATTTTTTGTAAGAAAACCATTCTTTTTAGCAATATTAATGAGTAATGCAATGAAGTAATATATATTCAGAGGTTATATTTAGAGAGCTCTGAATTTTATCGAATAAACTGCGGGTAGCTTTTTTTGTAAAATTCTGCTTAGAAAATGTTCGAGACTTAATAATAACTTACCTTAAAAGCCCGAGACCGAAGGTCTTGAAAAAAATATAGCTACCCGCAGTTTATCAGTTAAGATTTAGCTCGAGCTTATGTCAAGGTTATTTCCCTCATAAAAAGAAATTTTAGCTGCATATTAAGTTTTTTTTTGAAATCCAGAAATTGTGAAATTAAGATTAATTAACCGTATTTTTTAACCGACTTCATAAAATTTTAAAAAGGAGGAGGTTCTCAATTCGACCCGAATGTGCTTTTTTTATATTTGTTCAATTATTACTCTGGCGTAGCTTAAGCGATTTCTGTCAAACCTGCTGCAAACTGTAGGCCATGGTTCGGCGGTAGTCACACTAAATTTAGCAGTTTATATCTAGTGTAAGGTGAACAAAAATTGATAATTTTTTTATATTACGAGCATATTCGAAGATTTGGCGGAGACGCCGGTGATATTAATTAAAAATTCATTTCTCGATTTATATAATAAAGATAATTTTTCACAAACAACAGGGCATTATTATAATTTCCTATCATGTCATATACCATTTCGCAACGAAAGAGAACCTTGCATGGAGGCGAATCACCCGAAGGATGTTTTTTGCAACAGTATCTACTGAGACAGTATCTATTGCCTGTTAAACAATTTGCTTTTACAAGCAAACTATACAGCATGCTCTCGCTCATGTGGTTGTTTTCACTGTTAATGATGACGATTTCATTGCATGATCGTTTTTAATTGAGATGCGATAATGTCAGCAAATTTTGTGTAGATTTACGTGAAACTTGGTACAATGGCGGAAACCGAAAAGTAAACGATTATTTGATATTATGTACTGTGGACTAAGTATATTATTATATGGAACTAAAGTCAGGTTATGTTGTATTATTTGTTTATCCTCCAGAATAGACGTTGAAATATGTGAAGCTACTAAAGAGGTTGATAAAAAAGTTTTTTTTGCACTTCAAATTGATATTTTTTAATAAGATACAGTTCCTTGCTACTTTCCACTAATAGATAAACATGTATTTGTAAAACTGAGTGAAATTTTAGTTCTTACAAATGTCTTAATCAATTCAGTAAAGGTGTCAAATTACCTGAGCGTGCAAAAATAACTATTTCACTAACCTTGACTCATCATAATTTTGATAATATCTCGAATCCATGATTGATCAATAATTTTTTTACAAACAATGGGTGCATGAATATTTAATAGTTATAGTAAAATAAGATTGAAATTAAAAAATTTCTCATTTACATCCCCACATTCGTATATAAATTCCAATTAATATTAGAACATTCTAAATTAAAAGCATCGGATAGATTTAAGACACTAGCGTCTAGTGCATTTAAATCCGAATTATTTGCAATAGTATCAATTAAACTTTCACAAGCGTTAGCTATTAGTTAAGGTGCCCGTCGGGAAAAATTTTGCTGATACATACTCTCTCCAAACTTCGTGTATGGCTTCATTGGACCTAGTCTAACAGCATTTTCCTCTATCATTTTTTTTTGTTTTTGGGGCGTTTTCCCGCTAGATTTTCCGAAACATGTCATTTTGACGGCATATAAAAAATGTATAGATACTGTTATTTTTCCAAGTAGAATAGCTTAAAAACGTGAATTGAAACGTGAAAAATAATTGTCTGACAATAAATGTGGGTCATTGGGCGTGTCCGCTATCTTGAACATGTCGGAAAAACGACTATAAGAAAATTCATTAATAACCAGCTGATTTTCGCTGTATTAATTTATTAAAACATACAAAAACGAGTTTTCATATTGTCTGACGAAAATTATTTTCCGATTTCCCAGTCTGACGCGTCAAAGTTGTCGGTTTCATGACAGCAAAAAATTTATTCATCATTTTTTTTTTATTTTTTTGATTTTTAAATAAAATTAACAATACGATTAAAAAATTGTCTGACGGTGAAATAAAGCCTTTTAGCTGGAAATGTTAAATAAAAGGTTTTTCTATGTGGTTGTCAAGCTACGCTTGGATGTTACATTCATATGTATATATTGAGGCTATATTTATAAATAACAAGCTGATTTTTTCAATATAGCTTAATAAAAATAAATCAAATCCAATTTTTTAACTGTCTGACAAAAGGTGTTTTCCAGTTTTTCAGTCTGACGCCTGGAAAATACAATTTTTTAATGTTGTAATTTCCTTCAAATTGTCATGATTATCTCATACTAATCATTGAAAAATCATTTTTACAGTGTCAAAAATCATAAATAAATTGCATGAACTTCGCGCTTGAAAATATATCGTTTTATGCAAGTTCACCTGTGTACATCTGTTTAGTACGCAGGCTCTATAATAGAACATAGGAGTGTGGAACGTCTTTCTACACTCCGTATTGTATTCTATAGTAGTGGTATAGTACACGTAGGTAGTAGTAGAGAATTGTTTTATAGTACTTGAAATTATTTTATTTTATACCTTTTTTAAAAGTTTTTTACAATAAAATAAATCGTATAATTTAATAAAGTGCGGACTGAACAAAATTTTTAGGGCGATGCCAGGAAAATTAGTTTTTCAATTTTGGAAATATGTCGTTTTTCTGCTGCAGAAATTCGTTTTTCATGTAATAGGATAATTTTTAGCATCGCCCTAAAAACTTTTTTGGTGCATAATGTTTATTTTTTTTTATTCTCTGCATACTTCATATATTTTTGATGCAAAATTGCACACTTAAATTGAATTCATATATTTACCGAAAATGGATTAATTGTTTTTTCATTTATAAAAGGTACTTTGTTATAACTAATATTGTAAAGTGTTATCTTATAGCTTGTTTCAAGACCTTTAATTTGGGCCCTGGATGAAAATTTTCGGACTAGTAGTACCGGAGATATAGCGATTTTAAACGTACTAAAAGACAATTTTTCGCTACTTTTTTCTACAGAAAGTTTTACGTATTTTTCAATATTATCGAACTTAAAACTTGGGTAAATCGAATTCAGATAGTTTAAAAGAGTTCACAAAATTCAAAATAAAGATTATAAAATAAGTAAGTTGAAATACAGTATCTTTTTTAACCGTCTTCTCGACTAAACGAAATTTCATTTTTTATCGCCCTAACTTCGACGGCCGCTATTGGAAAATTATGTTTTTTTGTTAGACTCTCGTTATGCCCCACTGTATTTGTCAGACACTTATACCACAAATTAAGTACCTATTTTCTGCATATAATTTTCCAATGTCTGAAGGTTATGAATACATTTTTTGCTGTCATGAAACCGACAACTTTGACGCGTCAGACTGGGAAATCGGAAAATAATTTTCGTCAGACAATATGAAAACTTGTTTTTGTATGTTTTAATAAATTAATGCAGCGAAAATCAGCTGGTTATTAATGAATTTTCTTATAGTCGTTTTTCCGACATGTTCGAGATAGCGGACACGCCCAATGACCCACATTTATTGTCAGACAATTATTTTTTCACGTTTCAATTCACGTTTTTAAGCTATTCTACTTGGAAAAATAACAGTATCTATACATTTTTTATATGCCGTCAAAATGACATGTTTCGGAAAATCTAGCGGGAAAACGCCCCAAAAACAAAAAAAATGATAGAGGAAAATGCTGTCAGACTAGGTCCAATGAAGCCATACACGAAGTTTGGAGAGAGTATGTATTAGCAAAATTTTTCCCGACGGGCACCTTAACTATATATATCCTCTTGTTGGCAATGTTATTAATTGTGTCATATTGTAAGATTCGACAACATGATTAAATTCTACTTTTTCCCTTGAATCCTATAACATATTTACATTAATAATGTTCATCATTACTTTTAGACAATTCAGTAAATACGATATACCTTTTCTTAATATAAATAAAAATATAAGCGCAAAACCAAGCGTACACGTCAAGCCAACGGGGGTCGTCTAACAAGAAGTATAACTTTTACAGTCTAGTCATGTTTTAATCAATTATATGTCAATGGCACAATTCTTCAGCTTCATACTTAATTGGTTGGGCTTTAAAGATCAAAGAAAGTCAGATATAAACCTTCTGAATCATTGTGTTCGCCTAAGGACCATCCTCTGTTCAAATAGGAAATACAGAATAAACGAGAAAAACAAAGAAAGCTTGTTATTTCAGTTTCCAATTACTTGTTAGATCTATATTTGTCTGTCTATGAAATTGATAGCAGCGTATAATTCTAAAATAAATTTAATTTCAAGAAGATCTGGAGCAGGTTCTGATCAAACTTTTGTTCATTATCTTTCATTTCATATGATGAAAATTAACTTAGTTATTAATTAATTTTGCGTCTTCGTAAAAATGATTTATGTAACACAAACGTAATTGAAAGTCAAATTTCTCAGACAACTTGCATTTGTAGTCGTTTATGAATCTCATCTTTGCTTATAGTCGAGTCAATGAAGCCGAAAAAACGTCAAAACTTCTTAATTCTCAGCAACAGCTCCGATTTTGATCATTTTTTTAAATGTGTGTTTTTTAATACCATTCAAAATCAGAAATATTCCAAGTGGCGCAAATAATTATGTATATTTTTTAAACAATAATAACAATATTTACAAGAAAAAATGTTTTAAAATTTTTTTCGCGATATTTATAAAACATTGAGTTGTTTTTATTGCAAATTTAAGTTCAAAAATGTTTCTCACAGTCGTAGTTTATAATTATTTATATTGTTTAAACAATAATAACTTTTACAGGAAAAATTATTTTTTTTATGTTTTTTCGCGATATTCATGAAAAAGTGAATTATTTTTATTGAAAATTTAGTGTAAATAAATATTTTGAAATATTTGAAGCTAATAATTATTTATATTGTTTAAACAATGACATATACAGGAACAAAATTTTACATGCTCCGAAAATTTCACCGAAAAAATGCGACTGGTTTTTCAACGAAAACTTTCTTAATTTTTAAGCTATCCAATCGCTCAAAAATAGTTTTGTAGGGAATTTTCAGGACTACAAGGCATTTGAAGTTGAACTTCCTTGAATCTTTCGTTTTTGAGATTTTTTAGTTTAAAGGGCTCGGGGAAGGTGGTCCTCGCACTCAAATGCAAACTTTTAACGGTGATATCTCAATTAATTCTTATCTCAATTAATTTTTATCCTAGAGAAGTAAAAAACAAAACTTTCAATAAAAAAAAATATAAATTTTTGTACTCTAGCATTTTTACGTATCTTCTTTAGTTTTTGAATTATTGTGCAAATACGAAATTTTTTTAAGAAATTTCAAAAATCATTTCAAGTTTGAATTAACCTTTTTTCAAATTTAAGCATCCCAAACTGGTCAAACTTCTACAACATATTGTCAGTACATAAATAAAGTAAACTGTAAATGGATACGTTCAATTTCAATTCTTGCGGTGAAGCCATTGGTTTCATTGCTGATTTTTTCTCCGAAAATACGAGACAACCATTTTATTTTCATCATAACTCCGTTAGCTTTTATGCCAACGACTTTTACCAAAGCTCATTTTAAAGACCTTTTCAAGTACTTTTAAAAATGTCTTATATGTTTTCCTCCTTTTTCGTTTTTCCGTTGCATCTACAGAAATAACAAAAAACCAATCGATTTCTTATTTTATAAGCTTCATTTTTGCTTATAATATTTTTTTTTTGATAAAACGTGAGGTTTTCGAATTATTCGTAAAAACTCGTTCTCAAACATGCATTATCTAGATGAAAAATCAATATATTCAATCACGAATAGCTCAAAAACTATTGACTCATAGAAAAAATTCATAGAACATTTTAACCTCCCCACAATAAAATTGTGGGAGGTTACTACAATTAGTGCACAATAGGCTAGAACCACCTTGAATGAAATATGCATGCACTCTCTCAATTCCTACGGGAAATGGTAGCTTTATCTATCCTGAAACAATTGACGTAAAATCTAAAATCATTCCCTTGGCCGTTTTCTAGAAAATTCACTTTTAATTTTCTTTTTTTTGAAAACTGATTTTTTGCATTGATAAGCTTGTTAAAATGTCAATCAAGAAAATAAAATTGAACATTCCAATACAAATTTCAACTTAAGTCAAGTTTGGGGAAATAATATACAAGAAACCTTCATGCTCGACAATTCCAGACGTTTTGATAATAATCGGGTTATATAAACCAAGTAGTTAATTTAGACAAAATCATTAGATCTATTCCTATGATATTTTGACTGACAGCAGTTTTTGTTTACCAATATATCCGTAACCAATGAATAACATTACTATTTGCGTAACTGGATTTACTATAGGGAAATCTGAGCGCCTCTATTAGCCATCTGAGTAGACTTTCCATTCGCTCAGTCAGATAACGGGTGAGTATGAGAACTATACCACCGCCGATGAAGACAACCCACAGAAGAGACATAACAATAACCCAACCACCCACCCACTACCCTGCAGGTACCGGACGAAATGCCATCCAGTACCCGTAGTCACCTAGCTCCGTGCAGATCGAAAGTGCTACCAAAGCACTTAGGTCTGCACTTCCTCGAGCTACCTAGCTCATTCCTACCTAACCGATGATCCGGATGGCAGGATGTCAATTGACATTCTGCATACCGGCAGTCAATCCCAGCCAAAAGTACCCTAAAGTTTTCGAACAGACAGATGGCTACCCCAGGGGTGACAAGCTGCCGAAGAAAGATCATCAAAACAGAAGAGCGCAAGAAGATAAAGGCCTTAGCCAGCAAGGACCAACAGGCCAGGACCCGGTGAGGTGGGCCGAAATCATCCACACCGCTCACATTTGTGAGTGGGGTTAATGTAAAGTAAGCTTGCCCACACCGTACGAGGCCGGCCCAGGTCTACAGCGATGTACTAGGGTAAAGAGCAGTAGTCCTGCTCGACCTTAGATATCTGAGACCGTCATCACTGCCAAAGAATATTGGCTTCGCTCGGTCAGTTACTCTTTAGACTTCACTAGGCAAACAATCCAAGACTCCAAGAGTGAAAATTTTCTGTGACCATGATTAAAATCAAAGAAATCATGCAAAATGCAAATGCAATGCAAATCACGCAAGAACGCACGATGAAAATAGATATTGCCTTTGTCTATTTTATAAACGTAAGAATCACGGATTGAAGAAGATAACTGATACTTAACTGATAGGTTGTTTGAAATATGTCCGGGTATTCAGAGTCTTCAAAAATGTAGTAGATTCTTGTTTTTATCAATGCAAAAAATTAGTTTTCAAAAAAAAAAATAAAAGTGAATTTTCTAGAAAACGGCCAAGGGAATGATTTCAGATTTTACGGGAATTGTTTCGGGACAGATAAAGCTATCATTTTCCGTAGGAATTGAGAGAGTGCATGCATATTTTATTTAAAGGTAGTTCTAGCCCACTGTGGGTGCAAAATCGAAAATTGAGATAAAATCAAACCTTTACGTTTTGAGGTCCCAGGAACCCAAAAAAGTGGTTTTTGAAAAACGTCTGTGTGTGTGTGTGTGTGTGTGTGTGTGTATGTATGTATGTTAGCACGATAGCGGCGAAGCTACTAAACGGATTTGGATGAAACTTTGCATGAGGGTTTCTTTAGTGCTCCAGAAGATCTGAAATGGTTTTGGTTCGGATCGGATTACGTTTAGTGCCATTTTGGCACAAGTGTAGCAGGCATATTGCCGCCCCATAAATCATATAATATTTTAACTTAAGCGTGAATGTCCGTGGTAGATTTAATTATATTTCTTAAAATTGCTTTTTAATTAAACACAACGGTATGCAACCAGAGTTACGCTTAAAATCAGCTTATCTTTATGAGTGGAGAGGGTAACGAAGCGAGGCGATTTATACGCACCGAAAAAGAAAGCAGAACGATTTCGTTTTCCGTTACTCGAGGTTAGAACTTCGATTGCTCGATGAACCTTTAAATAGTGATGTATTTTCATTAAAATTTTTCTTGAAGACTTCAACATTAAAAGGGTTGATAGTCCCTCTTCTTAATTATGAAGCAGGCCTAATTATCTTCACCGGTTTAATCCGTAAGTAATTTATAAAGAAATAATTTTTTTTTTTGGCAGCGGCCATTTTACAACTCACGCTTACACTTCATTTCTTTCCAGGGTTTCACTAGTGGATAAAAAATTTCATTATTGGATAAAAAATTTTACTATGGGGTAAAAAAATATTTTACTATTGGATAAAAAAATTTCACTATTGGATAAACAATTTTATTATTGAATCCAAATAATATAGTTTTGGACGAAAAATGTTAGTATTGGACAAAGAATTTTTGTATTAGATGCAAGTTTTTTTATAAAAATGCAAATCTTCTAAAATTGGAAGCAAGTTTTATCAATCTTGGGATGCACATTGTAGTTATGCATTGCTTATTAACGTCATATTAAATTTTGGGTTGGAAACAAATTTTTTATGGAGATCGCGACGATAGTATGGTAGGATAGTTGGGATTTGTCCTTATGGAATTTTTGGAAGCGTCGAATATGGTATTGGAAACTTCTAAACCTGATCCCGAGCTCTTCTAGAAACCAACAATTAAATCACTGTGGGTTGGATTTCACCAACATCATCCCCTACTAAAGTCACCATTTTCATTCACAGAAAAATTCCAGATAAGTGTCACAAATAAGTTTTTTTATCTAACGTTTTTTATGTAAATACTTCATATTTTTACCTTTTAACATTTTTAGAGTTTTTAAAGTATCATGTTCTATTTTTTTTAAAAACTATTTCTATTCTCAATTTTATTATTAACATGTTTCAATGAACAGTTACATATACTATTTTATTAAGGTATAAATTATCGACGCTACGTCTAATTAAAAACAAATTATATAAAAGGTTCTGTAAAGACTTTGTGATCACAACTTCTACGAAACATTTAGGTATAGTTATATAATAAAATTTGACTTTTAATCACCATATTGTCGGTTCATGTTTTAGACAATATCATAAATAATATCTGCATAACATTTTATCGTCCACTCGATATATTTTTTTTTGTATATAATTTCACTTAATTTTAAGGCCTCAGTTTAGTTGTTTTATAATAAAAACACACCAAGTTTGATTGGTTTATAATAAAATCAATTTTATAATCACATTGTCCACTTATTTCAGGTATTTTGATACAAACCAAACTTTACAAACTAAATATTCCGATATAACTTACTGTATTAATTATTTAATCTTTGATAAAAAATTGAACATCCTTTAGTAATATTCAGAGATATCAATCTAATCTTGACTTGTGCTAAATTTGAATTATTAATTTACATCTTTTTTTTATACAACTAGTACTTTCTCTAAATTTTGATTAGTTTATCTTTCTTATAGTCAAACTTCAGTTTCAGTGTAAATTATAATTATAGAAAGATTGGCGCCCCGTTATTCTGGAAAACTTACCATTATCTAAGTGAAATTAACATCTCTTTAAGATAAATTTATAAAAACATCTATCATTTATTAATCTTTATCTACCTAACACGTAAAACCATTCGTAAAGCATTTTCTTACCCATGACTCATCTGCCGAGTCTCTGAGCTACTGGGGTAGTAATATTTTTTCTTCAAATAACATAAAGTGCAGTAAGACTCTCAAACACTTGATGAAAATTAAATTTTATTGAACAGCGAAGAAATCATGGTACAACAAGTTGTTTATTTTATGATTACTTACAATTTGTAATCAAACCATTGAAAAGCAATAAAAATTCAACTTCAACGATATATCACACTTGCACCTTTTTGATTTGGTTTCCATTAAAAAAATTAAAAATAATTCGTTATATGTGCAGCATGACAGCATCCAAAAAATATTATAGGTATTATTGTTGGGGGAAAATGTATTTTGCCATCTGTCAAAAATATTTGGGTTGGTAACATTTGTGAATGTTGATTTATAGGTTATGGTACATGATATTGTAGAAGAACGCACTACCGGGCGTCAAAATGACGCGACACCAATTTATTTCTCAGGGGGCGCCAGTCGCGTATTACCCCGTTCTTCTACCTTCCAGGCGGGTTCGAGATAAGATGCACTTCGGTAGCCGAGTAATGGGACCAAGGCGGCACTACCACAGATCGGAAATTACGCTCTCTCTGGACCCGAATTCCCTCGTTAGGGGTTTAGGCACCTCTTAATTTCCTGAATTTTTGCATAAAAAAATCCCAACCGAAGAATTTCTCTGCGGAGGGATTAGTTTTGGTACGCGAAAATCACGTTTTGGTCCATTAATAACGGAATATATTTCTCAAAAAACGCATAAAAAAAATCCCTATCAAACCTTCGTAAAGCAACCAGAAGGTCGAACGTTAATGCGAATTAACTCGACACATCCGGCTTTCTATACGAAAGTTCCAGGGATTATAGACCGTCAACAGGCCTCAAGATCAATTAAGAAATATTAGTTCAAGGAATCCGTTTATTTAACAGAATTGGTTATACAAAATTCTCAAGAAAGAATCGTGCCTTCCCCAATCAAGGTAGTGACTTTCAGACCATACAAGCGAGAGCGCTCACGCTAACGATCGATTAGGTAGAAAAGATTCATACGTACCTTCTCAGAATCAAAATGTGAGCTTTTAGAATCATTTCAGACTCTGGGTAAATGAATAATTAAGGCTGACTGAAATTAACTTAAAAAAGTTTTACTAAATGAATTTAGTTTCGCTAGAGACTACTTAGCTTTAAAGTTCTTGTATCGTGGAGATTCACGTACTCAAACACATTCAGAGGACTTATTACTGCATAAGTTGAGTGGCGTTCGATCAGTCCACGACTTACTAACCCTTATCACAGTCGATTAATAATATCGATTTGGCAGCGTCTATTAGCGACTATTAGGCAAAATTGAATTTTTGGATTTTTATGCACAAGGCGTTTTCCTCTATAACTTTGTCATTTGAAAAACCCCGTTATTGGCTTTTCTACCATCGCTTTGTCTGGACTACTCAACGCGCTCGACCAAATTGCGAGCCGCTGGGTCAATCCAAACTCTTTCCATGCGAGAAACCGGCCTTGTACATGTGCATTGATTTTTATCAATTTTTGCTTATCGGCACTACGCCGGCTTTGACAAAATCTTCTATTTTGCCTTTTGGATGCAGTGCATCGTTAAAATTTTATGCTCATACTTTAGAATTGTGCTTTCAATGATCGTACCTCAAAGGTCAATGTCTTTGGTTGAGGAATAAAAAATAAAAAATAATTTAAAGTATATTTTCGTGGTACTTTTTAAACTGACTTCGTGGTACTTTTGAAAAATCCAGTTTAAGACCAATTTTAGCGTACTTTTGAAAAATCGATTTTCGAGCCAAATTTCAAGGTACTTTTGAAAAACTAATCTGCGGGTGAAATTTTGGCGTACTTTTGAAAAATTGATTTTCAAGCCAAATTTCAAGGTACTTTTGAAAAGTTAATCTGCGGGTGAAATTTTGGCGTACTTTTGAAAAATCGATTTTCAAGCCAAATTTCAAGGTACTTTTGAAAAGTTAATCTGCGGGTGAAATTTTGGCGTACTTTTGAAAAATCGATCTTCAAGCCAAATTTCAACGCAGTTTTGAAAAATTAGTCTGCAAGTGAAACTTTGGCGTACTTTCGATAAATCGATTCTTGGGCCAAATTTTGACGCCCTTCCAAAAATATTATTTTTCAATGTCCAATTTATGGTACCTTTGAAAAAGTATATTATTCATAAATCTTTGTCATTATATACTTCTACTCTGATATTCTGAACCAAAAACATTTTTCCTAAGTGAAAATTCGGTGTTTCTTCGAATTTTCGCCTGGTCCTTTCCAACGCCTTATAGAACCCAAAACGGTCCTTGTGGACTGATCTGCGCCTCTGCAGACTCCCGAAAATGTCTTTAAATGAAATTTTTGCCTAAGTCGAATTTTGATTGTCTTCAACTTAGGACGATTTTGGAGAGTTCTACAACACTCCCCTCCTTTGGTTGAATCTTTTCTACTCATCGATTGCCTTTAATTTCCATATTCACTTGTATGTCTGTATGCCTTCATTCGACGGTCTGACCTATGGTACAGATGTTTAAAAATAACGGCCTTAATTGGGGCAGACGGCTGATTCGCCTATCTAACTTAAAAATAAATACATTTTTTAAACAATACGCCAAGTTGATACAACATTTTTATCAACTTAATTACACCCGCGTCGAGGTGCGAAGCGAAGCGAAGCGTAGCACAATTTTGATTTAGCGTCCACTCTCACTAATTCGTTGCACTCGCTTTTTCGCCCTGGTCTCGCTCTTGCTTAACTTCGGCCCTTTCTAGAAGAGGCTGTCTATATCTCCATGCCGCAGCTTGGACGGTCCTCGCCTTTGAGTTCCAGACTTCACCATGCCGCGCCCTTGCGACAGGCTGGGTCATCTTTCCATTTCTGCACATGGAAAATGCAGTTCTGCAACTAGATTGTCTTTTTAGCAAGTCGTCGACTGGGACGCGTCGACTAACAAACACAATGTGTTGTTTTTAATGAAATATTTTTTTCTAACATGAATTTTGTTAACTTATAATGGTTAGAAATTGGTTCTTCGTAAGGTAGATTGAATCGGCTTACGATACTCGTGCGGTCATCACTACTTTGTGAAAAAAATATAAAAAAAAAAAAAATTGAAGCGTCTTCTTGAGCGAAGAACGGCTTCTGAAACTCGTCTCGTAGTTTCTACTTCGTAAGGTAGATTAGATCGGCTTACGATACTCGTGCGGTCATCACTACTTTGTGAAAAAAGTATAAAAAAAAAATTGAAGCGTCTTCTTGAGCGAAGAACGGCTTCTGAAACTCGTAGTTTCCATTTGGGGTATACGTTAATTTTGTTGACTTAAAATGATTAAAATAGAAGTTGTCTTCTTGCATAAGAAAAACAGCTTCCGAAACTCGTACTGATTCGTACTTATGCCTACGTCCATTACTCGAACTTGGCGGCTCTCGCTCTTGAGAAGCTAGGCTTACCGGATCGCGCTCTTGCGTCGGGTTCGCCGTCTTTCCATGTCTGCTCATGGAGTAGACTTTAAATTTTCGATTCGACCGCATATAGGTCAAAATCGCTACTTAGAATTTTGAGAAAAAATATAAAAAAAAAGCGAAAACGGCTATTAGCCGTGGTCGACCTCAGAAATATCTAGAGGTGACTCTTCTATGTCTGGCTCATCTCGAGCATCATCGGGATCTCGACTTATTACATCCTGCTCATCTTGAGCTCTTGCGGGAACATTGATTTGAACTAGTGTGGTATCGCTACGTCGCTCTGACCTGGGCGCGATCTCATTGTCTGATGAGGAAGCGTCGTCACTAAGATGAGTTTCATCCGGACTATCTTCTGATTCTTCAGACAATTCCAATTCAACATCGGGGTCTCCCTTAGGTGCCGGCCTGATGGCATCGACATGTAATCTCGTCGAAGTTACCCCCTTGTGAATGAGGTAAACTTCATTGGACAATCTCTTTAAAACCTTGTGTGGCCCACTCCACGACGGTGTGAAGGTATGATCCTTCCTGATCCTTTTAGTCATTACCATATCTCCCACTTTATATACGACCGGCGTTACCGCCACTTTGGGCGCGTAACGCCATTGGTAATTTGTTTGATTTTTACGAATCTCCTTGACTCTTTCAAGGCGGGGAACGTCCGCTTGATTACGACGTTCTTGTCTATAAGCGAACATATTCCAATCACCAATCTGCGGTAATTCATAGCCGAGTACTACGAAACTGGGCGTATGCCCCGTAGCGGCGTTTTTTCTTGTTCTCAAGATATATGCCATCTGACTAACATGTCGATCCCACTCGTCGTTGGGTGAACCATATAATAAGGTTTTTAAGATCTTCTTAGCTTCTTGCACCCTCCTTTCTATTGGATTGGCCTGTTGGTGGTAAGCTGCTGTGAAGAATCTTTCAATATTGTTACGTGTACAGAACGTATCGTAAAAGCCGGAATTGAAGTGGCCTCCCTGGTCGGAAATGATGACCCTCGGAACGCCATATCTCGCCACTAGTTCCTCTTCGATAAATTGTGCTATTGTTTTTCCACTGACTTGGGTGAACGCCTTGGCTTCGACCCACTTACTAAATACATCCTCTACCATTAATATATATCGGTTATCTGCATCTTTGGTTCGCTGAAGCGGTCCGATTACATCGACGCTTAGAACTTCGAACGGATGCGATGGAGCATGGCTTCTGAGAGGAGCCTTCGGTTGTGATTGTCTGCTTTTTACGGAATTACAAATAATGCACTCATTTAAATATTTGTTAACTAGTCTCGACAAATTATTAAAATAATAGCGGCCCGAGATGATTCTAACAGTTTCATCGCGGCCGGGGTGACCTACTTCCGGTCGGTCGTGAAAATGAGATATTACTCTCATGACCATACGTTTTGGTACGTATAATTTTTCTTTGACATTTTCGCCGTTCGTCCAAAGTGTGCCGCCTATCACTTGTCGTGTATTGACGAATTTCACCTCTGCCTCGGTTTTATCTGCTTGTCGCACTAGAGTATTCCATCGTTCAATTTGGTCTTGGATATCTCTTGAGTGCGTTTGCGCTTCTCTGACCTGATCGTTTAATTCCAATGTGGTAATCACTGATATTCGTTCCTTGTACGAGAATTTTGGTGGATACATCCTTTCCTCTTCGTCGTTTGCTTCGACGTTTGGGCCTTGAGGATTCCTGCTAAGATAGTCTGCCAATATATTTTCCTTGCCGGGACAATGTTCTATGGTGAAGCTGTATTCCTGAAGTAATAATGACCAACGTGTAAATTTCGTTTTCTCGTCATTATGCTTATTTAACCATAGTAAAGCTCGATTGTCGGTTTTGACTATAAATGGACGGTCTGCCAAATATATTTTGTATTTCCTTATATAATTAACGACGCTCAAACATTCCAATTCATTGATATGGTATTTTCTATGAAATCTGGCCGGTGCAGTCCTAGAGGTTTATTTAATACCTCTTTCAGTAGGATAAAGGATTCTTGGGCTTCTGTATTCCACTTATAGCGCCAGTCCTTCGAGAGTAGTCGGGTCAAGGGCTTAGTAATTATTGCAACATTAGGGATATATTCACGTACCCAATTACATAGGCCAAGGAAACTCTGAAGCTGGCGTCTTGTCGTAGGCACAGGATAGCTCTGTATCTGCAGAATATGTTTTTCTAAAGGTTGAGTAGTATTGGCATTTATCTTATGCCCGAGATAGGTTATACTAGATGTGGCTACCACACATTTTTCTGGTGACACTTTTAAATTATGTAAACGTAGGCGTTCAAAGACGGCTCTCAGATGGTTTACATGCTGATCTATATTTTCACTGTAGATGATAATATCATCGAGATATACTTTGCAGAAATGATGCAAGTAGCCGGTCAATACGTCTCTTGCCATAAATTTTTGGAATGTACATGGAGCGGTCTTCAATCCGAAAGGCATCACGTTAAATCGGTAAGATGCTCCATCTAATGTTGTAAACGTAGAATAATTTTTTGACGACTCCTCAAGAGGGATTTGCCAATATCCGCTCTTGAGGTCCAACACCGTAAATATGTTGGCGTTTCCTAGATCCTTTATACTCTCGTATATCTTAGGTAAGACGGATGCTTCGTCTTCCGTTACTTCATTTAAGTGACGATAATCAATGCAGAAGCGAGGCTTCTTGCCGGGCCTTTCTATTATAATGGGAGGCGAACTGTACTGAGCGGTACTCGGTTCTATAACTCCGGCTTTCAGCATCTCTTCAATTTGATCGTACATAACTTTTTTCTTAGTAGGAGACATAGGATAAGGTTTGATATTGAACGGGCGGTCGTCTTTAACTTTTATTTTATGTTTCGTTGTCACCGTGGTAGCTTGGGTAGGCACCGCGGTGAACAATTCAGCGAATTCCTCGAATAGAGGTTTTAAATTATCGTTTCCGATGATCAGTTCTTCGGGAAGCCGGCATTGCTTCCTTGCTTGATGTGCCGCTTGATTCCAGAAGACGGTTATTCGCTCTTCAGTGCCGACGTAGACACATTTACGTTGATAATCGAATACGACATTGTGAGCATATAAAAACGGGGCTCCCAGAATGAGCTCTTCATTTAAATTTTGAATGACCTGAAACGTGGTCTGAAAGGGTACATCTAGTACATTAACGTTCATGGTCGTAGTCCCGAGGGATTCTACTAAACCATCGCCACAAGCCATAACAAACGTTTGGGGAGCTGTAAGTTGATCAATGTCGTTCAAAAATTTCGGTTGGATAATATTCCTTGTCGAACCTGTATCCAATAAAGCGTTAACCGCTCGATTATTAATTATAATCTTAATGCGAGGCAGAGGGAAAGCGTCGTTAGTTTGATTGATAGATTCTAATGGAGTGAATCGGTGGGGAGATAGGTTGACTTCTTGATCCTTAAACAGGTAATTAAGGTCAGGAAGGTCATCGAAGTTTTTTAATTTAAACTTCTTGCTTCGGAGCTTCCCCGAGGGTCGCTTCGAGCCTGGTGGGGCCTGGTAGGCTGGGCTGGTACAGTTCGGCCTGGGCCATCGCCTCTGACCCCCGCTTGGTTTCCCGTATTCATATTACGATAGGGATTGTTTGGGCATTCTGCATGAAAATGCCACTGCTCCGTTGGGCAATATCTGCAAGGGCGATACGGGACTCGGGAGTTCCTTACGTCTCCAGTACCCCTTCTCGGTATATCCCCTCTGGGCAGCGAGGAAATATTATTTGCAAAATGCACCCTTGGTGCTGGCGGATTATCTCTTCTTTGAGATCCATTGAATGGTGTCCTAGATGCACCAAAGGAACTGGAGGACGGCTTCGCTAAGGCGGAGGGTTCCGTTCTCCAGTTACTGCTCGATTGCTGATTCCTTTGAGCTGAAGCGGTAGAGGTGGACGCTTCTTGGTCCTTGCTCTTTTTGACATTTTGCAGAGCCTCGAATTCTTTATTTTCATCCATGATTTTGGCCATTTGTTCGGTCATCGTCACTAGTGTATTTGTATCTAGCATGACGGCACTCTTTAGGAGCATTTTCATATCAGGTCTCAACTGATTGAAGATGGTAGCCGCCTTCATCGCCTCCGGCTTAAACGGATCGATCCTCTTGAAGAGGCATACCTTCCTGGAAATAAATACTGACGTATTTTCCTCGGCATCTTGTTTCTTGCCATATAAATTAGCTACTGCTTCGGTGAGTACTTCACCTGAATCGTAACGGCTTCTGAACCGCTCGAGGAATAGAGAATACGTGGTAATTAGGGTTCGGTATTGTTCGAACCATTTCCTAGCATCGTCTTTGAGCTGTTCTGATATTTTATACAGACGGTCGTTATCCTGCGTAATTCGTACTCGGACGAAAAATTCCTCCATATGATGAATGAAGGTTTCAGGGTCTTCGTGTTCGAAGCCATGAAATTCCGCATTTGGATGCTTCGACCGATACTTATGCTCGTGTGTGGCTTCGCTTAGAGCTTTGGCAAGACCTGCTGCCATTTGGGCGAACACTTGTTCTGAGGAGGGCTGTATGACTCCTTCAGTGGTACTCGGGCCTACCCCCGAACTACCCAGTACATCCTCCGCGCACGGCCTCTCTAACCCTCTAGAGACGTTGTCCATCACAGATGTCGGCTCGTCGTAAAACTGGAAAGGCGTTGATTCATCCATATCCTTTCCAGAAAGCCCTGCTGACTAACAACGCCCCACGTTGGGCGCCATGTAGAAGAACGCACTACCGGGCGTCAAAATGACGCGACACCAATTTATTTCTCAGGGGGCGCCAGTCGCGTATTACCCCGTTCTTCTACCTCCCAGGCGGGTTCGAGATAAGATGCACTTCGGTAGCCGAGTAATGGGACCAAGGCGGCACTACCACAGATCGGAAATTACGCTCTCTCTGGACCCGAATTCCCTCGTTAGGGGTTTAGGCACCTCTTAATTTCCTGAATTTTTGCATAAAAAAATCCCAACCGAAGAATTTCTCTGCGGAGGGATTAGTTTTGGTACGCGAAAATCACGTTTTGGTCCATTAATAACGGAATATATTTCTCAAAAAACGCATAAAAAAAATCCCTATCAAACCTTCGTAAAGCAACCAGAAGGTCGAACGTTAATGCGAATTAACTCGACACATCCGGCTTTCTATACGAAAGTTCCAGGGATTATAGACCGTCAACAGGCCTCAAGATCAATTAAGAAATATTAGTTCAAGGAATCCGTTTATTTAACAGAATTGGTTATACAAAATTCTCAAGAAAGAATCGTGCCTTCCCCAATCAAGGTAGTGACTTTCAGACCATACAAGCGAGAGCGCTCACGCTAACGATCGATTAGGTAGAAAAGATTCATACGTACCTTCTCAGAATCAAAATGTGAGCTTTTAGAATCATTTCAGACTCTGGGTAAATGAATAATTAAGGCTGACTGAAATTAACTTAAAAAAGTTTTACTAAATGAATTTAGTTTCGCTAGAGACTACTTAGCTTTAAAGTTCTTGTATCGTGGAGATTCACGTACTCAAACACATTCAGAGGACTTATTACTGCATAAGTTGAGTGGCGTTCGATCAGTCCACGACTTACTAACCCTTATCACAGTCGATTAATAATATCGATTTGGCAGCGTCTCACCTTCGAGCGACTATTAGGCAAAATTGAATTTTTGGATTTTTATGCACAAGGCGTTTTCCTCTATAACTTTGTCATTTGAAAAACCCCGTTATTGGCTTTTCTACCATCGCTTTGTCTGGACTACTCAACGCGCTCGACCAAATTGCGAGCCGCTGGGTCAATCCAAACTCTTTCCATGCGAGAAACCGGCCTTGTACATGTGCATTGATTTTTATCAATTTTTGCTTATCGGCACTACGCCGGCTTTGACAAAATCTTCTATTTTGCCTTTTGGATGCAGTGCATCGTTAAAATTTTATGCTCATACTTTAGAATTGTGCTTTCAATGATCGTACCTCAAAGGTCAATGTCTTTGGTTGAGGAATAAAAAATAAAAAATAATTTAAAGTATATTTTCGTGGTACTTTTTAAACTGACTTCGTGGTACTTTTGAAAAATCCAGTTTAAGACCAATTTTAGCGTACTTTTGAAAAATCGATTTTCGAGCCAAATTTCAAGGTACTTTTGAAAAACTAATCTGCGGGTGAAATTTTGGCGTACTTTTGAAAAATTGATTTTCAAGCCAAATTTCAAGGTACTTTTGAAAAGTTAATCTGCGGGTGAAATTTTGGCGTACTTTTGAAAAATCGATTTTCAAGCCAAATTTCAAGGTACTTTTGAAAAGTTAATCTGCGGGTGAAATTTTGGCGTACTTTTGAAAAATCGATCTTCAAGCCAAATTTCAACGCAGTTTTGAAAAATTAGTCTGCAAGTGAAACTTTGGCGTACTTTCGATAAATCGATTCTTGGGCCAAATTTTGACGCCCTTCCAAAAATATTATTTTTCAAAGTCCAATTTATGGTACCTTTGAAAAAGTATATTATTCATAAATCTTTGTCATTATATACTTCTACTCTGATATTCTGAACCAAAAACATTTTTCCTAAGTGAAAATTCGGTGTTTCTTCGAATTTTCGCCTGGTCCTTTCCAACGCCTTATAGAACCCAAAACGGTCCTTGTGGACTGATCTGCGCCTCTGCAGACTCCCGAAAATGTCTTTAAATGAAATTTTTGCCTAAGTCGAATTTTGATTGTCTTCAACTTAGGACGATTTTGGAGAGTTCTACAACAATATCACAGCTAACCTCAAAAATATATATTTCTTAAGATTTAAGAATATTACGTAGCTACTATTATAATTTCTGCCTGGTTCCCGTACTTTCAACAAAATCTAGTAGAGTGTAATGTTTATGAAGTCGTAAATACTTTGTCCTAATAAAATAGGACTCTTTCTGTAGATTGGAAATCTAACCTGTAATTAGTAATCCATTTTTATTAATCAATCATTTTAGGTTACATGATTTTGACAATTTTGACATTTTGCTTGAGGGACAACAAAACGCAGTTTGCGTGGTTTTATATATTTTTCTCTAGTTTTCTTGAGAAACTGTGTGTGTTTTCATAATAATGTCATATAGTAAATATTATTCAACCCTTATAGGTGATGTATAGTGTCGCTACGATGAGAAAATCAAAATAATAGACAATATTGACCCATACACCCTTGGAGTGGAGACTGGAGACCTTTCTGCAGATTTGTCTATTTTACCGTAATTAATATGGTAAATTACTTAGTGTTGACTCACAGCTTCTACGTAGACCAGCGGTTAAAGGCATACAAATCTTTACAAACATATAAATATTATGAGGCTGGATTTGTGCAAGAAAGATAAACTCCAATGTATTCATTGTTTTGGGCAAGGCAAGCTTACATTTAAATAACAAAGTGCTAGATTTTAGTGATAAGCCTGTTATATTATCCGTATGTAGTATTCAATATTCTGTAAGAAAGTGATTTCTTTACCTTTCCTAGCTTTTTTTTTTTACATTCAAAATAAACCTTATCTCACAATCGCACCTTATCGCAAAAAAGGATGGCATTTTATTTTTATTTAACATTTAAAACTGAAATTACTTCTTTGTTTACAATGGAATAAAAGGTTTCGTTATCCCATAGGCAATATGGCCGACTTATCGCAACGTCATCATAAGATGGTCTATATAGAAAAATTATTTGCATGAATTTTTAAATATTTGCTTGGAGCCACTGTGGCTCCAAGCTAAAAATGCGTATACAAACATTTAAAATGAGAATAAACTTGAAAAACTTAAACATGTTATGTCCCTAAATATATTTCATAACCTAAAAATTAACATACGCAAAGGTTACCAACCCAAATATTTTTGACAATATCAAAACTTATTTTAGTTGGTTTTTTTTAAGGTAATATTTGTTTATAGCCGTGTTCGGATATTATGTTTGATTGATGGGACACGTCACAATCGTTCATTGCAAATCGAGCTAACTGAGCTAAATCTTAGACGTTCGAATATTACAAAATAAAGGCCTCGGACGAAGCTCGAGTTGCTCGGACCCTTTTGATCGAGCAGGATGATTTTAATTTGACGCATGCGTAGTCTGCTTGAACTGTCCATAATGTTATTGACTTGTTGAGGTTAGAGTGTCATTTGGGCTTAATTCTGTGTTATTGTTTCTTTTTCGTTATCCAATATTCTATAAAATCTTCGAAAAAAAAAAAAGAAATTAAAAAAAAAAGAAAAAAAGAAATGTTATCTGTTAATACCCTTATAATATCCGGTAATTGATTTACATGCAACATAAACAAACATGGGAGATTATGTTTTAACAGACTGCTTGTAGTCCACTTCTGTTCGTTCGATATTTGTTCATGAAATAAATGGCACAAAGTCACGTGTAATTTATCTGTTTGCTCAGTGCTCTGATTTCCGATGTAATATCCAAATACAGCTGATAAGGATCCACCGTGTGGGGAGGTTCCAGCCGCTTCCAGTAGCTGTCGATTTTTTTGGTTAGAATTTATTCCTCTATAGACGTCTCCGGTTATTTTGAATGTAATAATTTCCACCCCCGAGAAGAGGTGACGTCCACCCTCAAGGTAAAAGCGCACATCGCCACTATATAACTTTTGTTCCTTGAACCATTCCCAATCGGTTTTATCCGAAAAAATTCTGAGTGAAGGACCGACAAACACTGGACTAAATTCACTTTTTCATGAATATCGCGAAAAAACATAAAAAAATAGATTTTTCGTGTAAAAGTTGTTATTGTTGTTTAAACAATATAAATAATTATGGACCCGGATATTTTTTAACTTTTAACTTAAATTTTCAATAAAAACAACAATGTTTTATAAATATCGCGAAAAAAAAAATTTTAAAATATTTTTTTCTGTAAATATTGTTATTATTGTTTAAACAATATAAATAATTATTTGCGCCACTTGGTATGTTTCTGATTTTGAATAATATTAAAAAACACGCATTTAAAAAAAAATTATCAAAATCGGAGCTGTTGCTGAGAATTAAGAAGTGAAAACCTTCATTGACTCGACTATTATTCTACTAAGGCCCGGTACTTTCATCTCCAGTTAAGTCTATTCTCCAGATAATTTCCTTGGATGCAATTGTGTCAATACTTGTTTCCATGGGATCTATCTTAACTGGAGGTGAAAGTACCAGGCCTTAGTTAATTTAATACAATACATAGTTAAGTATAATAAAACCGGATAAAAATATTAATAGCCACCGTAGAAAAAAAATGTTGTTGTACAGAAATCCGTTTCATAGTAGGGTGAACTCAAATATTGAATATAAAAGTCTGTATGTCTGTATGTAACTCTTTTAGAATTTGTTATTTCAAATTTGGCACGTATGTAAAATACCATGGTAGATTACTCCCTATTGAAATTGAGCTATCTTGTGCGTAAAGTATCATGCTCTGTATAAAATATTATTATAATCTTGGAGCAAAATGTTACTAGGGTTTTCATTGAGCACTAAAAATTACGAAGATATACAAGATATCAAAACTTATATCATACAGGGCTTCTCTCAGCTTCTAAAGAATTTCAAGTAATAAATGAAAGATGCAGTAGGACGCTACCATATGCGAATATCTATTAAACGCGATAAATTCTGTTACACATTTTTATTTCAAATTTCAAATATTTGTAAAATAGCATGGTGGAATAATTTTAATAGAAATTGGGACATATCCTACATTCAAAGCAATTATCAGAAGTTACAATAAGCTTTATTATAATTTTAGAGCAAACTGTTGCTATGCTAGGGTTAGTACATAAAAATACGAAGATGTGCAAGATATCGAAATATGCAGTGCGACTCCCAGATTCGAAGGAACTTTACATACATTAGGTCATATATATCAAATATGCTTTAAAGTATTATTGAGGTATTTTTATCACGCTGTTACGAATCTAAGTTGCAGTCAAGCGTCGCTGACTGCCAAAAAATTGTTTTTTTTTCAAAATAGTTCGGCAACGCTCGATCCTACGAGAAAAATTTTGAGAAAGTTGAAGAGGACAAAATTTCCTACATTTTTTGTATAGATCATTTTATTGCAAATCTAATATGTAATGGGATACAGCGGTGGGAAAATGAAGTTTAACGAATTTTTTTTCAAAAATGTTTTTCCATTGAGGATACATCCGAGCAACATGTCGATACGAGGACTTCATGCATCACTCGAGACGATGAAGACTTGAAGAAACTGCTGTATTGGTTTTTTCAGCATCCCCCTTTTCCTAAAATTGATTCGCTTTTTTCCATAAATACTGGACTTGTTGGAGATGAACAGATAAACTATCATTTGCTTAGAAAAAAGGTCTCGAGGTGATGTCGAACATGGTTATCACGTGACGATTTCGAGTCCATTAAATTTAAGCGTAAGGACAGAGTCATACCATTATTGGCAGCAATCAATAGCAGCATAAAAGCCGGCGAAGAAAGAATTGTCATCAACCCATTAATGCTATTCCAGAGGATGTGTATTGCGAAGGTATCCGACGACGAGTTGAAGAATTACCTTCCCTATGATTCACATTACGAAATCACTAGGGTTCACATGCAATCGTTGTTTTTGGGCATCAGTTAGATGATAGAAAGAAAAATACAAAGGCAGCAGAAAGGCTTCGCCGATCGAAGAAGACGACAACCGCAGATGTTTGTTTCAAAGAAACGAAGCCGGTTCAAGTTTCCAATGAAAAATTTTTAGCCAATGAAAACAATAAAGTCCGTCTTATTTCGTTGTTGAAAACTAAATTCGAATAGGCAGCTCTACCGGTTAAGCAGGCTGAAGAGGATGCTGATGTGTTGATTGTCAATACAGCGATTTCCATGTTCTCAACATTTGGTGCTGTTTTCATCATTGGCGAAGACGTCGATCTTGTTCTTTTGACAGCTTCAGCACCTATCGCAAAGTAACATCCATCTTATCTTCTTAAATGTTCATTTAATTCAATTTAAGTATATTCCATTTTACCTTTCACATATAACATTATATCATTCGCAAACAATTTGAGGTTACATTTGTTATAATTACATATATCGTTAATGTATAATAAAGAGTATAGGAGCAAGTACCGACTCTTGAGGTATTCCATGTTTTATCGCCAATTCTTCTGAATAACTCTCATTAAATTTAATAATAATAATTTGTTTCCTATTTTCGAGGTATGATGTAAACCACTGTAATACCTGTCGAAAATTTGTATATTTCGTCAGGGTCTCGACTTAAACAACATATATCAAAATAATTACTAGTTCACCTTTTGCAGGGTAAAATCCACCCACTGATTGGACTAATATGACTATATTCATATTTCTGTAGAAAACCATTAACTAGGTATATATTAAGAAGATACTAGAAATTTAAAGTTTCTTCTATATATGCACACTTGATATGTACTCCGCATACAGATAAAGTATGGTAAAAGCTAATATTTTACTAAAACTGCTATATTCATTACTATATGTCTAGAAGTTTTTTATTTTAGCCCATTTGATCTTAAGTCAATTTTCTTTCAACTGTTTTCTCATTGAAATTTACACAATTAGACATAAAATGTCTAAATACACTGTAATTTCTAAAAATATTTTGAAAAAAATGGATATGCTAAATTGAGGCCGAAGGGCCTTAGTGTAGTATATAAACATAATGTCGAAAAAAATAAATTTTTACTTTTTATTAGTATTTACTTGCTATGATACATTTTAAAACACCCCCTTTTTTTACACATAATGTCACCATATTTTACACACACTCGCCTTTGAGTGAAAATTTACAATGTAGTTGCTTAGTTTTTCCTCCCTATCTTTCATTTTTTTTTGTGCAAAGTGTCCTCCGGCATGTTGTATAATACAATCGGGTACAGAACCCCGTGGTCGGAATTTTGAATACATTGACTTTTCAAAGCATCGTAGATAATTCCTATTAATGTGTCTCATAAAAAGAAGTAAATCCATTTTTTTCAGAGTTAGCCAATGAATATAATCTCCAAGAATTCACCATAGTGACATTTAACATATGAGTCCGAAAACACCAGTACCATTTTTTCCCTGAATACTGATCCTGTAATAATTTATAGCTTAGTCTAATAAATCCACACCGCCCTTAGAGCTACTACTGTAGTTACTAAAAAAGATGGGGTTGTGGAACATCAATTTTCCCTTTTCCCGTGAACACCACCTTTTCACCTTACACAATGGGTCAACAGAATCGTAATTAGTGGCCATAGTGACAATATTATTGTCTTTCTCTCTTACAAAAAGCAGTTGTTTCTTTTTCTCAAATCGATATTTATAAAATCCCCGTTATTTCTTCTTTTTGACTACTTTTGCGTTCGGCAGAGGACAATTTTTTGTACGGTTATCTTTGATAGTTTCTGTTGCCGAAATCCAAGCTTTCGTAGTTAATCCATACGGTCAAAACTAGAGAAGTAATTATCAAAGTAGACTATACAACATCTTTCAATAAATCTAAAACCACTTTAGAACTCACTGGTATTTCTTTTTTAGGTCCAATATAATTTTTTGCTCCTTAGTATGTATCAAAGCTATAACAATAACCAGAAGAACTGCAAAGCGTCCAGTCTTTATACCCAAATCTTACTGGTTTTCTTTTTATAAATTGCTTCGAGGAATGGGGGCCAAAATACTTAACCTTAGCCTCGTCTATCGACAGTTCTTTGTGAAAAGCTCCCCATTGTTTGAAGTTTTTATTTAATTTTTCCATTAGTGCCCTTACCTTGAACATTTTGCCACTTTTGTCTAGGTTGTTGTTATCGACAAAATGCAAATACTTCTTAATTTCCTGAAATCAATTTCTGGACATGCTTTTAGATACAACTAGTACACTGAGGTCTTCATCTGAACTCCAATAGCATCGCTATCTTGGAAGTTTGTGATAACCACTAAGGAATAAAACTTCGATGAAGATCTTGAGGTCTTCTTTAGTAATTGTAAACTCGTGTTTATCAGACATCATAGGATAATTCTTGGTTTGATGGACAATATATTCAATTATAGAATCATCTAGAAGTTTTTCGAAAACTCCTACAGGATTTTATTGGGCAATTTCTTTTTACATGATTTGTAAACGGCTTGGCTGATATATCCGTTGGTTGAAGGCATACCAGTATCAATCGTTCACCGACACAACTTAGGTTCGTATTTTTTTCTTTTTCCTTAGAATCAGTTTTACATTTTGACAGTCGAGTGGACAGTGGAATGTCATCATCCTGCTTGCTAAAGTGGACAATGGAACATCGTCATCACTTCTGCCACTATCATGGTGGATATTAGTAGCACCAACTTCCGACAGTAAACCATCTTGTTCACAGCTCTCGCTGCTGTGATTATCATAATGCACTTAAACATATCCAGATACATCGAAAGGAAGATTTTGAGATTCCAAATTATCTTCGTCAATTTCATCTTCATCGGTTAGCGCATTCACATTAGGGGGGATTATAACAATGTCTATGTCATCATGATGGTCATCTGCTGATATGTCCTCAAAAGCCTCTTCCAAATTTTTAAAAGATTTAGCAAAGGATTTTCCATGAAAGCATTTCGAATTTATTTCCTCAAAATCCATAATCCACTTCGAGTAATTCTGTAAAGACAAAAAAAAGTAAGCCAATGTACTACAGCGGGCTCAAATGAGTGCACTAATACACTGCATTGAGTGCTGAAAATTCTACCTGTATTATGTACTACTTCTGTACATACCTGGTAAAGTAAATTATTAGTTATTCACGTTCTATAACTTCACAAAAACTAAAAAATAACAATAAGCGAAAAGTATGTCGTGGCTGAAATTTTGGGTTGTTTTATCATTTCTTACAGTGGCATCAACTGGTGGAAATCCATAACAATCATATTCCCTCACAGACAAATCATTAGAGAAACCTGTAGTAATGAAATAGTTACCAAAGTGAATAGTAGAGCGCACTGCTAAATAGTTCTGTCAACTGTACTCAAATGAATACAGTGGGTCGAAATGGGTTAGAATGTACACGTGCAATGGCTTTATTACTTTCAAGAAGAAAAATTCATTACTAAAGAGTTTTTTCATGCTTGATTTGTGATATTATAAAGTATTAGATAATATTATCATACTAAAAGACATACTCCTAACTAAATTTAATAGAATCAGTTACTGTTTCAAAGATTTTGGTGTATTTGCCACTAGACATAATATAGTAGTATGCTAATAGTATCTGCATTTTTAATATGTTCCGTATTACCTGCCTTATGACTGATACTACTGTAATTTCCGGAAAAATTATAGATCCATCTGATTTCTTTAAATACTGAGGTATATTCTACTTCTCGAAATATGAAAGAAATGCAGTGTATTTCAAAATGTTTACTACACTTAAAGCTATATATTAAATTTAATGTCCAATATATAACTGTTTCGCTTCTTTCACACAACAAAGATATTCTTCAAGTTATGTATGTACATCTTCCAAACGATAGATTTTACTTATTTCAAATTTGAAAGAAAGTTTATTATTTTTGCACTCTTCTGCTAGGGGTAACTTAACCATTGCGCGTTTAGTCTAGTTACCATAACTGTTCACAGAAATATACATAAAATGAAAATATAATACTGGAATTAGAAAAGTGAATTTTGTCATTTTTCACTTATATCTAACTATCCTTTGTATAACTGTTAGAAACGCATTTTAGCTAAAATGTTTAAAACCCTTTCTGTTTGTAATTTTGGTTGCGCACTTTGTTATAAGGCATACAACAATTTTAACCGATATTAAAAATGATCTGTTCTTTCATACATATCTCACACATTCTTCTATATTATATAACCATGAACACAAATTACATCTAATATCTCCTCTCCGATTCTTGTAGGTTGGTTAGGTTATTATTTGTTAGTACGTATTAACTAGAAATATTATTAGGTATGGTTGTTGATTGGTTGTAGTTGCAATATTTATATTTATATCTTCTAAAAACATCATTTATCAAAGGAAGCCTTGATAACTAATTTTCAATTATATTTAAAAAATTATGGATACAACTCTTTCAGGAAGTTCTCTAAGTAACGATTTTTACCTTAAATTGTAATATTTAATCACAATTGTAATTACAAAAATACTTGTAGTTGCATATACTTGTTGTAGAAAGTAAACGTTTTTTTATATTTTATACAAGGTATGTTAGTTTAGTGTTATTGAGAAAATAAAAAACAATTATTTATTTCCGAAAAACTAAAGAATGCGTAAAAAATTGAAATGAAAGAAATTTAGTTTTATTATATCTGAATTCGGTAAATTTGACCAAATTTCTTATCATTATTTTATCAAATAATAACATACAATTCTGTAAATTATTCGATTTCCTATGATTTTCCTAGGCGATTTATCGTTGTAACTTTTATATGAATTGATATAATGAAAAAGTGCAATGACCGAAGTTTTCCCATTTACGAGAAGAACGTTATACTATTTTCGAACAAACAAGAGATCGTGTATATATTTTCTAGAAAAAAAAATTGATAGACAAAAATGTTGAACAAAGTAAATTTTGAATTTTAAATTTGCCATCAGCGCCAACTTGGTAATAAAGTTTTTCACCAAATAAGTCTTTCTATTTCCTAAGTGTTTTTGAAAGAACAAATGTAATTTATTTTCGATTTCTTTTTAAATAAGACAGAAATGAATGACCGTAATGACTATAAGGAATACTCAATTTTTGTCCAATGGCTGACAATGTTATTTATTTATTTACTTTATATGCTCCCGTGGGCACTAGACCCAACTACAGGATATTAGGGTCCTTACGATAAATGCAAAAATAATAAATACAAAAGAAATTAAATCAAAAGTAGAAAGTAATTAAACTTACCTAATACCCAATACCTAAATCTTAATTTCAAATTATTTATGCTTTCAAATTAATGCACATAAATAGGTTGTGCTTTGCCATAGGAATATAGTAATATAAGTAGTATGCTAATGGTGTCTTAATTTTTAATATCCTCCGTATTACTTTCCATATTACTGATACTATTGTAATTTAAGGAAAACTTAAATTCATCTGATTTTTTTAAATACTACAATGTATTCTACTTCTTGAAATATGAAAGAAACGCATTGTATTCCAATATGTTTATTACATTTAAAGCTATATATTCAATATTCAATATAGAATTATTTCTCTTCTTTCGCACGACAACAGACATATTCCTTAAGTTATGTACACCTTCCAATCGATGGATCTTTTAAATTTAAAAGAAAGTTTATTATTTTTGCTCTTCATTACTTACAGAGGATAACTTAACCATTGCACGTTTAGTCAAGTTACAGTAACATTTCGCAGAAGTATGTACATCAAACGAAAACCTAATACTGGAACTGAAAGGGTGTATTTTGTCATTTTTATATCTAAATATTATTAGTAAAATTGTTAGAAATGCATTTTGGCTAAAATATTTCAAACCTTATCTATTGACAATTTTGGTTGCATACTTTTGTATAAGGCATATATCCATGTTAGCCGATATTAAAAATGATCTGTTCTTTCATACATATCTCACACAATCTTCCATATGGACCACTTACGTAAATTACATATAAAATACTGTGCTCCTCTCCCTTGATTCTTGTGGGTCGGTTATTTGTTAGCCCGTATTCACTAGAAATGTTACTAAGTGTGACTGCTGATTGGTTGTAGTATAATATTTATAATCATATCATCTATACAAAAACGTCATCTATCAAACGAGGCAAATTTGATAAGTAATTTTCAATAATATTTAAAAAATTATGGATTAAACTCTTCCGTAGTCTTCTATAAGTAACACCACATGTTTTATCTTCAACTAGGTATTATTTTAATTACAATGGTCTCATTTAGCATTTTTTTTTTAATTCATATTTCGAAAGTACACCTTGTAGTCAGTAAATGTGCAAAATATTAGATTTTTGTTTCAACTCCTTCTCCCTCAAAATAAATAATGAACATAGAGCGCGCGAAAACGCAGTGTGACGTCAACCATCTGTGGGTCGACCGCTAGCCTGCACCCACATAGTTTGATAGGGTAAGCACAACAGACCGAATAGCTCATAAACAGGGTTGCCAGTGGATAAAAAATTAACGTACTGGTATCGAAACAAAAAAAGCAATGATCTTATGAAAAAAGTATCGACGTTAATTAAATCTTTTATACGATATAGGCATTTTAGTGAATATAAAAAATATTTCGCCACTCAGAGAGTTTTTATTTGTTTTGTGTATAAAAATTATGTTCGCAATATTTACTTGAACTGTTACTGCAAAAAGAGCCAGTGCATATTCTATGCGAAATACTTGTCCTGTAATCACGTTAAATTTTTATTAGTGTATGCAATAATTATTGAATTTTTAAATGTCCCTCAGTGCACTATAACTTCTCAAAGACCACAAACATTTTTACAATTCCTATAGACTGTAAATACTTAACTTCCTCGCGGAAAACCCAGGTTGGTTCCTATTACCGTGTATGCATTAGACATTTTTTAAATGCAAAGATAACACCTTAGACAAGCGAGATACAGAGAAACAGAATTTTTGAAAGTGATGGAAACTCCGAACAAAAACATGTGTGACGTATACTTTCCGGTGAGGCCGGAAAGTGGTCACTTTTGGCACCTTAGCAACGGTTCGGTTACTCGGGCGCCACCTTTACAATTTTTTACGTGGGGCAAAGGTCCCACACTAGCCTCTTAACACAGCCTGTTACAGTAGGGCTGGGATAGCTACAGTGGAGAAAACAGTAACTTCCAGTGGGTCAATTTGGGAAAATTGGACTGTTACACAAACAGCAGTCAAACACAGAATTCGGTAAAACAAAATATCTATTTATTTCCTATAAGTTACAGTGATAACGAAACTATTTACAGCTTAACTAGTTTAATATATACAGTACATTCATAACGCACAAAAGAGCAAACCCAGGCTGTGACGTGCTGATGATTACGGTAAGTGCTACCATGCGATACGGTGACGTTACTAAGGTAGGCAGGAGTGAAGCAGCGGTATGACGGAAAAAATGGCGGTGACATACAGTTTGACAGCAGGCAGTGATAGGCAGCGGTATGACGATACAAATGGCGGTGACTATAACAGAAGATTCACGGTTAGAGTGGGGAACTCTATATTTGCTGCGTGCAGTAATGACGTAGTCGCGGTAGGAGCAATCTTTAAGGATCGGTACTTGCACAGTTGGCGGGGCTCCTGCTTACTGCTGGACGCGTCTAGAGTCGTGGAGCGGCCGACCACGACTGTTTGATATCACGAGTTTTAATAAAGACTTTCCTCTTTCCACAAGCCGGTAGAGGGGGAAATGTGCAGACACGGTGCGTAGCGGTAAATGAATACTTGTATTATTTTCAGGTGAAACGGTTAAATGAAAAATATTTTACAAGTCAGAAATCGCGGACTTTACCATTATTTTCTGTCTCCCGGTCTTAGAAAAATTTCACTTACTCTTATTTCCGGAGCTGGCTGCAGTGGGCACGTCTGGTCGCTGTTGGAGCTCGTGAGGAACTGACTGTCTGCTCTCAGCGCATCGGGTATCTAGTCCACTATCCCCTCTATTCGCGGTAATGACGGGGGAACAGTGCGCGTGGATATTGATTGACGTAGGCGCAACTTAGTACAGTGTCGCGGAAATATAATTCAAATATTAACTTACGTCTGCTGGCGGTTTCCCTGGAGAAGGCACTTCTGCTCGCTGTTGTTCACTGGTAGCAACTGAATGCTTTCTGCGGAGATCACGGTTTAGTATGCATTTTCAGTTTCGGTTGGGCCTGGTGGGGCCTACTAGTTTATGCGGTGATATAATTATTTTTCACGGCCTGGTAACTTTTATTAAATAATTCACAGAAACATATTTATTTTTGGTAAATATAAATGGTTTATTGGGGTTTAAAATATGCTTCATTACACCCCCCTCTTACTTCATAAAAAAAAAATAATGTAATTTTTTTTTTCTTTCTTGCTTTGGTACTGGAAGAAGAAAAATTTACTCAACTTCCCTAACTGATTTTAAGGCGCGTACCCCACACCGGTTGCATAAACTTTATTTGGGGACACGTACACCTTTTACAACTGAAAATCAAAACTAAATTTTTCAAAAATAACAATGCTACTAATAAAAAAAAATAGTAACTAAAACATTTCTGAGATCCTCTTGCTACGTCTGGATACCATACTAGATCCTGGTAGGGAGGGTCCTCCTAAAAAAAAATACCAAAAAAAATAAGGAAAAATTAAACGGTTACTTCTAGTCTTTGATGCTGGATTTCTTTTTCTATTCTTGCGGCGATCAGGTCCCTATGGGAGTAGGTTACGCTGAACTTCTTAGTGTTGTCTCAATCTGGCAGATCGACGGGTAACGTACTCGGGCGGGACGGGCGGTCGATTTTCTTCGTCAGGAAACGAGGTTGGTGGTCTCCTGGAAGATTTCTTGTTGGCGGTCTGTTCTGTCCTTGGCGGCTCGTTGACAGCTACATGTGGTTTCAAGTCCTTAATATGGATACGGGCCAGTTTCTTTCCAGTATCCGACTTCAGATTGTAAACCACGGGTGATACGACTTGGGTCACGGTATACGGTCCAGAATATTTCGGAGCTAATTTAGACGCAAAGCCTTTAATAGCCGAGGAGAGGGGATGTTCTCGTTTCATAACCCGGTTGCCTACGTGATACTGGATATCTCGGCGTCGTAGGTTATAGTATTTGCTCTGGGAGGTATATGCTTGGGCAAGCTTTATCCTAACCAGTTCGAACACTTCTTGTAGCTTCTTTAGGCGGTCGGTATGAACGGTTGGGATCTGATTATCCTCATCTTCGTTGGGTTCGGTAGCTTCGTTGGTTTCGGCTTGGTATACGGTGGCTGGTAGCGAAAGTTCTCTTCCAAAGTTCAGAAATGCGGGTGAAAATCCGGTTGATTCATGTTTGGCACTGTTGATAGCTAGCTGAAAGCTATTCAAATGTTGGTCCCATTTCCGATGATCGTGTTCGCAGTATTGTGCTATCATAGTCTTGATAGTGCGATTGGCTCGTTCAACTGGATTTGCCTGTGGTGTGTACGGTGGTGTGAAACGGTGCTGGATACCAAATTCGTCCAATAATGACTGGAATATACGGCTGTCGTACTGGGTACCATTATCCGTGATCACGGTACGCGGACATCCGAAACGGGTGATAACTTCATCATAGAGAGCTTGGCTGACATTGCGGGCGGTGGCACTTCGTAGGGGGCGGCACTGGATCCATTTGGTAAAGCGGTCCTGAAAAACTACTAGGTAGTTGTTTCCTTTACTGGATCTGGGTAGCGGTCCTACTAAGTCGGTACTGACGGTTTCCCAGGGTTGGCGGCTGACGGACGGTTGCATGGCTCCTGGTGTTTGCTGCTGGGAGATCTTGTAACGTTGGCACTGCATACAGCTACGTACATATCTGGCGATGTCGCGGAACATCCCTGGCCAGTAGTACTTTTGTGTGATCCGGGCTGTAGTCTTGGCAATTCCCATGTGTCCAGCGGACGGAGCATCATGGTTTTCTTGCAAAACTGTGGTCCGGAGTGGCGTTGGTACGCATAACTTCCACGGGTCGTATTGGTCGGGTTCGGTTAAGTCACTGGAATCCCAGAAGTGGCGGTACAGCCGGTCATTACGTACACAGTAATCCGGATTAGCTTCTGGGTTCTTTTCAACTTCCGACTTCTTCCGTCTGTACCAAGAACAGTTTGGTGCCTCATTCACAGCACATAATTCTTCGGTACCCGTGGCGGGAGAAGGTCCTTCCAATGGTTGACGTGACAGTGCATCAGCTACACGGTTTAAGCTTCCTTTACGGTACTTAATCTCAAAGTCATACTGTTGCAAAAATATGCTCCAGCGAGCTAGGCGGCCAGTCGGACTTTTGATAGAGTGTAACCAGCGGAGGGACTGGTGATCGGTCAAGACGGTGAAGTGGTACCCTTCGAGGTACGGTCTCATCTTCTCTATTCCCCACACGATGGCCAAACATTCCCTTTCCGTTACGGAGTAGTTCTTCTCGGCGGGAGTTAAGGTTCGGCTGGCGTAGGCAATCACTCGGTCATGTCCCTCAATTTCCTGTGTCAAGGCTATCCCTAAACCTTGGTCTGAGGCGTCGGTTTGTAGGGTGAACGGCTTCTTGAAGTCGGGACAGGTCAAAACTGGAGCCTTAGTCAAACACTTCTTGAGTTGACCAAAAGCTTCTTCCTGTTCGGTGTCCCATTTGAAACGGTGGTTCTTTTTCAAGAGTCGGGTTAACGGAGTCACAATTTGGGAAAATGCTGGTACGAAACGTCTGTACCAGGAGGCAACACCAAGAAACCGACGGACGTCTCGTACGTTTCGAGGCGTGGGAAATTTCTCGATGGCCTCCACTTTCTCTGGATCGGTGTTGATGCCTTCTGCGGTAACCACATGTCCTAGGTATCGTAGCGACTTTCTACAGAACTGACATTTCTCGGGGTTCAGCTGTAGATTGGCCATTCTCAGTCGGCGGAATACTTCATGTAGGTTCTTCAGGTGATCTTCAAAAGTTTCACCCAGGACTATAATATCATCCAAATATGCGAAAGCATATGGTTCCATATCAGGTCCAATGATTCGGTCCAAGAGCCGTTGAAAAGTAGCAGGTGCGGAATGAAGTCCAAACGGCATAACTCGGAAATGGAACAGTCCTCGTCCTGGTACGGTGAAAGCTGTGATAGGCTTGCTTTCGGCAGAGAGTGGTATTTGCCAGTATCCTTGTTTTAGATCTATACTAGAAATGTAACGAGCTTTTCGGAGTTTGTCCAGTATTGCATTGATGTACGGTAGTGGATAGGCATCTTTTTCCGTGACCTCGTTTACTTTCCGAAAATCTATGCAGAAACGGGGCTTTCCATCCTTTTTGCGGACTATGACCACAGGTGAACTCCATGGACTGTTGGACGGTTCGATAATTCCATTAGCTAACATTTCGTCGACTTCGGTGTTAATAATTTCCTGCATCCTAGGGTTTTGTGGCCGGTACCTCTGTTTGATCGGTTCCGGTCGCGACAGGCGGATGTGATGTTGGGCTAACTTGGTGGTTCCGGTTATATCCTGAAAGCTTGGCAGTTCCATATCCAAAAATTCTTGAAGGCGGGTTTCTTCAACCTGGGACAGAGTCAGGGCGATTCCAGTCAGCGGAGCAGTTGGCAGCGGCAGTGAGACAGGGCGGTGATCCAGGTAGACGGTGGCGGTAGTTAGATCCAGTGTAAATTCCCTTGTACTCAGGATGTCCATGCCTAGTACAATGTCGGATGTCAGATTCGGGAGGTAGAGTAGTCTTTCGGAAAACGAACTTTCCTTTACCATGAAGTCGAGATCATAGGCACTGGTGACGTTTACAAGGTTTCCATCGGCTAGCTGGGCGAAGGGGTAGATATTGCTACCGAAGGTATTCCTTGTTGCTTGCAGAGTTCCATTACTTGGTTTCCCACGTAGGAACGGACGGCACCGGTGTCTATTAGGGCGGAGAACGTTCTACCATACATGGTTACTGGCATGTGCGGTCTGTTATCCTTGTAGTCGGTCTCTTGCGAGGCGGAGGTAGGAGGGAACCGTACTGGCCTCGTTACGGTGCGGTTCCGGTCTAGTTTTCCGTCCTTTGGCACTGACAATCCCGTGTCATGATACCTGGTCGGCCACAGCGTGAGCAGAACAGTTTTGGCGGAAACCGACATTGATTGCGGAAATGTCCAGATCTGCCACATCTCCAGCAGACACTGTTGAGGTCCTGTGTGGATCCATTGTTGGCGGGCGGCCTACTTTCTGGCGGTCTTTGGCTCGGTGGTCTGTTTTCTGGTGATCTACTTTCCAGCGGTCTGTTTCCGGCGCGTGTCATGCCACTTTTTGACGGTGTTGGTGCCGGTTCAATGGCTCTGCGGTTTCCTGGAGGCGGTTGGGATGCTGGGGTGGACATTCGCGCTCCTCCTGACGGTACTGGTGGCGGTGGATCCGGGCGGTAGGTTGGTGCTGGCCGGGGGGTGAGGGGGGCAGTCGTGTGCATACCTGGGTGTGATGCAGCGGAGGTGGCACGATACACCTGCTGCATTTCCCGGCGTAGAGTTTCGTATTCCATCACTCTGGCGGTCAGGGTGGATATGTCGGTTACCGTGGTCCTTGGGATGTACTGTCTATAATCGGGGAGCAGGTTTCTGTATACCCATCGAAGTTCCTCCTGTACGGAGAAGTCTCCATGTCTCCGGATCAGAGTCTGCATATCAATCAGATAGGTGCTGGCAGCTTCTTCCGGTTTCTGTAAGCGGCGACTAATCTGCGCCTCTATCTCCTCCTGGTAGTTCACCGGGAAGTAGAAGATGCGGAAATCTTTCGTAAACTCGCTCCAAGTGGTCCAACTAACCCGGTTATTGCGGTACCATAAGACTGCCGTTCCTTGTAACAGCTCTGGTAGTACGGGTAACAGCTGTTCCGGTCGCATTCCAGTATAGGAGCATACTTCTTCTAGCCTCTCTAGGAAGGCGGCAGGGTCTCCTTTCCCATTAAAGTGGATACCCCATTTACGGATCTTGAGAGGGTCTAGCATCGTATTACTAGTAACCGTGGACGGAGGTGGGACAGATGTTACGGTCTGGGCTTGCGGTGGAATCACTAATGGCGGTGGCAGGAATGGCGGGAAGGTGAGTCGTGAAGTAGTTGGGAGTGGTGACGTACTCCCATCCTTGATGAATTTAATCAGGCGCCGTTTCTTTTCTTCTACGGTGCCAGACAGGTCCAGGCGAAATTTGTTTAGTTCGGTATCCAGTTGTTCCTTCCTGAGCTTATAAATCCAGCTCAGACGGACATCAGCTGTTTCCGGTGGGCGGACATCCTCCGGGTTTTCTGATTCATGTTTTGGTTCTTCCTCGGTATCGGACATGTTTGCTTCTCTGTGGTGACTTCAAACACTGCGATTCTGGACGGTAACGACCAACGATGAACGGTGACGGTGGACGGTCTATGTTGGGACAGTCGGTAACAGATGATGTCTGGTAGTGCTACTTCAGAAAGGTCCTTCTTGATCGAGTTCTCAAACAGAACTCTCTCCGGTAACGGACAACGGTGAACGATGGCGGTGACGGTGACAGTGGTGGACGGTGACAGAGGCGGTGACGGTGACAGTGAAGAAAGCAGGTAACAGGTGGTATCTGCTAGTGCTCTTCGGAGACGTCCTTACCGTTCGAGTTTTCAAGCAGAACTCCCTCGACGGTAACGGACAACAGTGAACGGTGGCGGTGACAGTGACAGTGGTGAGGACGGTGACAGTGAAGAAAGCAGGTATCAGGCGGTATCTGGTAGTGCTTCTTCGGAGACGTCCTTACCCTTCGAGTTCTCAAGCAGAACTCTCCGTTCTGACTTCTTGGCAGCGGATATAAGCGGTTGCAGTTATGCGCAAATGGTTTACGCACTGGAAGGCCACTGATAGTGGTAGGCACCAAACGGATAGAATTTATCACCGGAACTGGTAGGACTCCGGGGATAATCCAGAAAATCGGTAGAATCGGCGAAATCAAATTAGATGGTGTCTTGAGATGCCAGTTACCCAATCTTGTCGGTCTTACTCAGTTTCGACCTCCCAGGTTGCTGTGGTACACGGTTTTCCGAAACGGTTGGTCGGAGCGGTCTGAAACCAGTGGCAATCGATTCAGCGTCCCAAAGTTACTATTTCACGAGGGGTCACTTGCCTAGTAACTCCGGACTCCGGGGACTCCAAGTATTCCGGGTAAAATCCGGTTGGTCGGTAAAATTCGGTTCAGAAGGTGTATCTGGGTCCGGACTACAACCTAGTATCAGAGTTACTCAATTTCGACCCTTACTTTGGCCGTAGCGCACTTTTTTCCGGAACGGTTGGTCTGATCGGCCGGACACTGGTGGCAATCGATTCCTTGGGTCCGATTACCCTGAATTTGATACCCCACACGACTTCGTTTCTTTTCGGATCCCTTCGGTACACTTCGGAAACGTTCGGCCGGAGTTCGGGTTTTCGGTTAAAGGTGCAGCCTCTTCGTATGCTAACACCGCCGGAACCTATGTTCAATTCCCAAAATCTAATAGTCTTCTTAAAATGACCGAGAACGTCTTCGGGAGTGGTCAGAGCGGTTCGGTAATGGTCGCAATCGCTTCCTCGTGGTCGGTTTAGTCGAAAATGACACCTCAGATGTCTCTCTAGGCCGGTCGGTACTTTTTCGGTCGCGTCCGGTGACTGCCGAATGCGAAAGTCCAATTAAATTTTCCCACAATCTAATTTAATTTAATACAGTCCCTGCTCGGGCGCCAAGTTTGCGACGTACAGTTTGACAGACAATGACAGGTTAAAGGAGTGAATTGCCGAGTTAATCAGGTTACGGGTTGTCATTAAATACCAGGAAGAAACAAGCAGTTATCAAACAAAGCAGCAAAATTAATTATTTTAAGGGTCAAACTTGGCTAATACCAGAAATCTCAAAGCTGGAAGAGAGGTATGATTAGTCAAGCGGCATTCTGCAACTCCTGGCCTGTAACAAGGTATGATTAGAGTGGTATGCACACCAACGGTCTCTGGGAAGAGCGGCTAGACCCCAGAGTGGTTAGTGTGCTAATCCTATGCCCACGACGTACCTTCAGGGAAGCGGCTAGACCCTCGGGTACCCCGAGAACACAGGACAGAACTAAAGGAATCCTGGAAGTGGCAACCCAGTAGATGCTCTCGTCCTCCTGGCCTGAAATAAATGTATGATTAAGGTGGTACACACACCAACGGTCTCTGAAAAGAACGACTAGACCCCAGAGTCGTTAGTGTGTGGGTTCCATGCCCACGACGTACCTTCAGGGAAACGGCTAGACCCTCGGGCACCCCGAGAACACAGAACTTTACCAGTAACAGTGTTATAGGCAACAAAGGATTATTGAAGCGGCAAACGCACCAACAGCCTCTGAAAAGAACGACTAGACCCCAGAGTCGTTGGTGCGCCCAACCTATGCCCACGACGTACCTTCAGGGAAACGGCTAGACCTTCTGGTACCCCGAGAGCACAGATCTTACCAAAACAAAGAACAGAAAGATATGAATCCCTAATATCAGCCAAGTCGTTACCTCTACCTATTATTTATGAACCTACTCACTTTTCGTCCTGGCCCACGTCCTGTCTGGTAACGGTCTCGAGTCGCACTCCTCGTTCCGGTCTTCTCAGCGGTGACTATAACAGAAGATTCACGGTTAGAGTGGGGAACTCTATATTTGCTGCGTGCAGTAATGACGTAGTCGCGGTAGGAGCAATCTTTAAGGATCGGTACTTGCACAGTTGGCGGGGCTCCTGCTTACTGCTGGACGCGTCTAGAGTCGTGGAGCGGCCGACCACGACTGTTTGATATCACGAGTTTTAATAAAGACTTTCCTCTTTCCACAAGCCGGTAGAGGGGGAAATGTGCAGACACGGTGCGTAGCGGTAAATGAATACTTGTATTATTTTCAGGTGAAACGGTTAAATGAAAAATATTTTACAAGTCAGAAATCGCGGACTTTACCATTATTTTCTGTCTCCCGGTCTTAGAAAAATTTCACTTACTCTTATTTCCGGAGCTGGCTGCAGTGGGCACGTCTGGTCGCTGTTGGAGCTCGTGAGGAACTGACTGTCTGCTCTCAGCGCATCGGGTATCTAGTCCACTATCCCCTCTATTCGCGGTAATGACGGGGGAACAGTGCGCGTGGATATTGATTGACGTAGGCGCAACTTAGTACAGTGTCGCGGAAATATAATTCAAATATTAACTTACGTCTGCTGGCGGTTTCCCTGGAGAAGGCACTTCTGCTCGCTGTTGTTCACTGGTAGCAACTGAATGCTTTCTGCGGAGATCACGGTTTAGTATGCATTTTCAGTTTCGGTTGGGCCTGGTGGGGCCTACTAGTTTATGCGGTGATATAATTATTTTTCACGGCCTGGTAACTTTTATTAAATAATTCACAGAAACATATTTATTTTTGGTAAATATAAATGGTTTATTGGGGTTTAAAATATGCTTCATTACACCTGGTGTTCTTTTGATCGGGCCGTATTTCATTTCACGGATCATGATAAATTATTTTAAAAGTCGTCAAAGTTGCAAAATAAGTAAATAGGACGTCATACAAAAAAATGTAGCGATACAATGAAAGCAGCACTGACGTTGTACTGATTGTGCTTTAAAAGTATTGATTTCAGTGCAAATGTACTGACACTGCTCATGAAGCCAGTCGAGCGGGTGCCGTGACATCATCCGCACGCTATCGGGCGTTTCAAATATGTTACGAATTGAAAGTCAAATATTACAGTTAATATTAACGCTAGCGGCCTAATTTTTTCACTATATACTTAAAGGGTTAAATACTTACAGAAAATGCAAAAATATATTGTAAATTAAATATCACTAAATGAGCCCATTGTTACGAAAAATTTTTTCTTGCATGTATTTGTCCATTAATTAATTTGTGTTTTAGTGTCTCTTATGATTTATTTACATCTAGAAGTGTAATCAAATATCATAATGCTAGAGGTTTAATTTTTTTATTTTCTTGCTTTTCCCGAGAAATTGGGAGTTTGTGTTTATGTTGATGAAAAGAAATTTGGTCAACAAAATCACGGGAGCGTAGTTCGAGTGATTTTGCCATTGCTTAGAGTTAAGTAAACAAACCAAAACCAGCAAGTTTAAGTTAAAAGTAAAAAAAAGTCCTGAAAAAAATTGAGTTAGTATATTAAATTATTTTTAAAATTTAACCACCATCACCATAGAGAATATATAGAGCTCTGATTATTTACAATTTTGTTGCAGTGGTCTATTGTTTCTTAAAACTGATGCTCAACTTACTCCTAGACAAATTTATTATCAAAGCTTCAGTTTCTTCCGCCATTTTCTCCACCACACCAAATATTATCAAATAATAAATTTTTAACTTTTACGTAAATGTATTATGATTTTCTTTAAAATTTTCATTACGTCCTATAAATCTTCCATTCCATATTGGAGCTTTATCATTCAGTTTCATTTCATCATTCAGATGAAATTCTTCATCCAAATTTACTCTCAAGATCTTTGTATGACAGATCAGGTTATTTCGGAAAATATCTCAAATCGATATATGACCAATTCCGATATCTTTCTTTCTACTACTATGACCGACAGGCATTTTTAAAGAATGGCTCCTGCATATTTTGTTTAATATATTGTAGCTTATTAATACAAACTTAGTTGACAATCCACTGCAATTTTGGCCGATACGGGAAAATTCTGAATTCCTAGTAGTTTGACTAACGTTGACAACGCTCTCTTTTCTTCTTTAAGTATAATAGTTCCTTTATTTAATTAAAATTATTAAGTTTCACTGTTAACTGTAGAAAATTTTCTTTGAAGTTTTCTAAAAGTGTTATTAGGGATTTTTGGTAATAAATCTTTTTTTTATCTATGTATTTAACGTCGGCCTATTTCCGCTACCAAGCAGAGTTACGTAACAAATATACTTGTAAGTAAATTGACAAACAATAAGCATTTTTCAAAAAATTGACTTCATACGATGGGGTTCTTGTAGTTTGGAGAATGTGTCAGCTATCTAGAAGGCTATATAACTTTCAGTTGTTGCCTTAAGATACAATTTCTTCTATAACGTTAATTTAACAAGATATTATGCCATCTTGTCTATATTTTTCCCAAGACACCTCTTTGAACTATTTTACCTAGTCAAGAATTGCAATAACATTTCATTCTATTTTTCCTAAGTAATCATAGAATAACTATCATTTATATTATTGTAACTGTGAATGTATCAAAATTTTTTCACTACAATAGAATAACTTTAAATCTAAATCAAATACAACACAAATATTATTCTTCTTATTACTTCCACATCCAGTGGAAGTATAGTAACGACAAAAAAAAATTTAAAAATTTTTTATTGTTCAAATAGGCTTAAAATGTCATGAAACGTCGAGATTTTAAGTTTGAGCGAAAAAAAATTCTGTCTGTCTGTCGGTCTGTCTGTAACTTTTTTTTGTGCGCACGTTTACTCTGGAACCGTTTAAGATATTGACTTGAAATTTGGTACACATCTGTACTTTAACGAGATCTGGAACTAGATTATATTTTCATCTTGTTCCGTCGAAGAGTTGGGGGGTAAATTTTTTCACTACAATAGAATAACTTTAAATCTAAATCAAATACAACACAAATATTATTCTTCTTATTACTTCCACATCCAGTGGAAGTATAGTAACGACAAAAAAAATTTTTTAAATTTTTTATTGTTCAAATAGGCTTAAAATGTCATGAAACGTCGAGATTTTAAGTTTGAGCGAAAAAAAATTCTGTCTGTCTGTCTGTCTGTCTGTCTGTCGGTCTGTCGGTCTATCGGTCTGTCTGTAACTTTTTCTTGTGCGCACGTTTACTCTGGAACCGTTTAAGATATTGACTTGAAATTTGGTACACATCTGTACTTTAACGAGATCTGGAACTAGATTATATTTTCATCTTGTTCCGTCGAAGAGTTGGGGGGTAAATTTTTTCACTACAATAGAATAACTTTAAATCTAAATCAAATACAACACAAATATTATTCTTCTTATTACTTCCACATCCAGTGGAAGTATAGTAACGACAAAAAAATTTTTTAAATTTTTTATTGTTCAAATAGGCTTAAAATGTCATGAAACGTCGAGATTTTAAGTTTGAGCGAAAAAAAATTCTGTCTGTCTGTCTGTCTGTCTGTCTGTCGGTCTGTCGGTCTATCGGTCTGTCTGTAACTTTTTCTTGTGCGCACGTTTACTCTGGAACCGTTTAAGATATTGACTTGAAATTTGGTACACATATGTACTTTAACGAGATCTGGAACTAGATTATATTTTCATCTTGTTCCGTCGAAGAGTTGGGGGGTAAATTTTTTCACTACAATAGAATAACTTTAAATCTAAATCAAATACAACACAAATATTATTCTTCTTATTACTTCCACATCCAGTGGAAGTATAGTAACGACAAAAAAAAATTTAAAAATTTTTTATTGTTCAAATAGGCTTAAAATGTCATGAAACGTCGAGATTTTAAGTTTGAGCGAAAAAAAATTCTGTCTGTCTGTCGGTCTGTCTGTAACTTTTTTTTGTGCGCACGTTTACTCTGGAACCGTTTAAGATATTGACTTGAAATTTGGTACACATCTGTACTTTAACGAGATCTGGAACTAGATTATATTTTCATCTTGTTCCGTCGAAGGGTTGGGGGGTAAATTGGGGTAAATTTGGGGTAAATGGGTAAATCAAGCAGGTAAGAGTCCATAAAATTGGTATTTAGTATACAAAAGGGAAGCTAAGGTCTCAAAAAATTTTTTGGCATTAGCCACCTCCATTACTAACCCCCACCCCCTTATTAAAGGGGATGAAAAAAAAATTGTGATTTAGTGTGTGTACAAGAACCAAAAGCTTCAAAATATTTTTTTACTTCATCCACCTCCAACCCTCTACCACCACCCCCACCCCCACTACCGATGTAGCATATCATTTTATAGGTTTTTGGGGTAGACGATTTCAAATATTATGTTGTTAAAGTTACCTTGAGTAGTATGGATGCGCAGTGGCTTTCCTCGACTACTACAGATGCGCAGTAGGTTTCCCCGAGTATTATGGATGCGCAGTAGCTTTCCTCGAATATTTTGGATGCGCAGTAACTTTTTTCGAGTATTATAGATCGCAGTAGGTTACCTCAAGTAGTATGGATGCGCAGTGGGTTACTTTAAGTAGTATGGATGTGCAGTGGCTTTCCTCGAGTATAATGGATGCGCAGTAGGTTACCACGAGTAGTATGGATGCGCAGTGGCTTTTCTCGAGTGCCATATGTGCGCAGTAGGTTACCTCAAGTGATGTAGATGCACAGTGGGTTTCCTCAAGTAAAATGGATGCGAGTGGGTTACTTCAAGAAGTATGAATGCGCAGTGGCTTTACTCGAGTAAATTGAATGCACAGTGGGTTACCTTGAGTAGTATGGATGTGTAGTAGGTTTCCTCGAAGAAAATGCTTGTAGTAGATGCTTTACTTCTATCGTGTAGTTTACGGCACACAATGATTTTTTATATCTTTGTCTTGCCATTTTCTGCGTATTAGTTCGACATTCAGTTGAAGTACATTAACGCAAAAAAAAAATTGAAAATTTTCATTGTTTAAATAGGCTTAGAATGTCAGGAAACGTCGATATTTTAAGTTTGAGTAAAATAAATTTGTCTGTCGTGTCGGCCTGTCTGTTAGTCTTGTATCGTTTTGATGCTCACGATTACTCTGGAACCGTTTAAGATATTCACTTAAAATATGGCATATGTATGTTTTTTAATTAGATCTGGAACTAGATATTTTGATCTTATTCCGTTGCAGAGTTGAAGGGTTAATTGGGGTAAATGTGGGTAAATAGGTAAATCAAGCAAGTAAGAGTCCATGAAATTGGTATTTAATAAATATAAGAGGAGCTAAGGCCTAAAAAAAATGGCATTAACCATCCCTATTACCACCCTCACCTATTATTAAAGGTGGTGAAAAAATAGTGTGATTTAGTGTGTGTACAAGAGCCAAAGTCATCAAGAATTTTTTTCACTTCATTCACCCCCCACCTCCATTACAGGTGGCATATAATTTTATGGGGTTTTGGGGTACATGATTTCAAATATACCATTAAAGTTCCATAAACAATTATTTCCACATAGTGGAGTGCAAATATAGTATTTTGTTGTAAGAGACTTGTATGTGGAAGTAGGGATTCCTTGAGCAGCGGTTTTCATTATTTCATTCTAATTTGCCTTAACTTGCTGGATGGCGTGACTGGCCGCATCACGTCATCTATCGCAGTTCTTTTGTGACATTGTCTTATTATTTGTCCTGTTCGCAAACTGTCATCTGGTTTTCCATGAGCCACTAACAGCTTCACATTGTCCCCTATTCGGTAGGTGAGGATAAGTACTGGTAAGACCAGTCAGAGAAAAAAAATGAAAAATATACAGGATTGTCACTATAAAAAATAATTATGGTGGAAGTAATATTTGGACTGTAGTTGACACAATTACTGGGGGTAAAACCTAAAATACTTTTAGTGAAAAGCGAGAAAATTTTATATACCAGATTTCCTCTTTGACGAAGATTATACAGATTTCCTCCAGGTTTCTTCAGATTTCCTTCAGATTTCCTTGGATTTCCCTCAGATTTTCTCTTTGATAAAATTTTTGAAGAGCGGGAGATTGGAGAAATCCGAAAAAAAAATTCCTGAGTTTTTCTTCAGGTTTCCTCGGATTTCCTTCCGAGTGTACACCAGATTTCCTTCGCGGTTTGCCCTTCGGTGAAAAGTATACATAGTGGTCACACTAAAAAATAACTAATTAAGAAACGACACAGGAAGATAATATTTGGAATGTAGTTGTCACTGTTGCCAGGAAAAATCCTGATATAATTTAAAAGAAACCACTGGCTAGTCGTCTATCGTACATAAAAGATAATGAAGGTGCTAAATAGAGAGGGAAGTTTTGCGAAAATTCTTTTACAGATTTTTAAAAATTAATTTTCATATACAATATAACCCGTAATTTTCCGCGCTATCATTCAAGTATTTGTTGCAAACTGTCCAAGCATAAAACGCGCGGGTATTCTTCATGTCAATAATACAACCAAACATATAAGAAGCAAGAAAAATTTTCTGGATATATCCTGTTACATTTGGTAAGAAAGTGGAGAGAACCTTCCTAAGAAAATAATAAAATATATAAATTAAAATTGTTTAGATGGCCTTAATATTTATTTCGGCAATCTAGTTGTCCCATATTGTTTTTATGAAACATTAAGCACTATAAGTTTTACAAATTGTACGAATCTTCATTTTATTAAATAGTTTTTTTTACTTCCCTCGGTTACCGAAGGGAAGTATTGTAATCGTCAAAAAATCCCTACGTTTTTTCGGATTTTTACGTTTCAGAGAACGTAGAATACGAAAATTAAAGCCGTTTAATTCCGTCAGTCGCCTCTCTGTCGATCTGGTGTCTGTGAATTGGCATTGAATTTGGTACTGCTGACAAAGAACTGGAATACAGTTCCGTTGAAAAGTATCCGTTGAAAAGTATCCATTGAAAAGTATCCGTTGAAAAATATACAGGGTGGACCTCGTAAAATTATAATAGTGGAACAGTAATTTTTAGCATGTAGTTAACACAACTATCAAGGAAAAAAAATATGAAAAAAGAATACAGGATGGTCATCATAAAAAAAACAAAAAATGTGGCGCACGAAGTTAATACAACTGCTAAAGAACTAAAATATGAAAAAATATACAGGGTGATCACCCAGAAAAAATTAAAAGACGTGACCGTAGGACGATAATATTTCGTATACAGTTAACATAACTGTCAAAGAAGAAAAATATAAAAAATATACGGGGTGGTCAACCAATTTTTTTTTAAGTGACAGGATGATAATATTCGCATGTAGTTAATACAACTGTCAAAGGAAAAAAAATGTAAGAAAAAATATACAGGTATACAAAATGTGGCGGAGGATGATAATATTTCGCATCCAATTACACAACTGTCAAAGAAAAAATATAAAAAAAATACAGGGTGGTCACCCTAAAAAATAATGAAGAGGTGTGACGGAAGACGATAATATTTGGCATCTAGGTAACACAACTGTTAAGCAGAAAATTATGAAAAATATGGTGGTCACCCTAAAAAAAATAATGGAAAATGTGACAATTGGCAATAATATTTCACATGCAGTTTTAACACAACTGTCAAAGAAAGATATGTAGTCACCGTGAGGGATAATACCTCTCATACAGTTAACACATCTCTGTCAAAGAAGAAAAATTTGAAAAACAAAATATGGTGATCACCCAAAAAAAAATTAAAAATGTGACGGAGGACGATAATGTTTCGCATGCAGTTAACACAACTCTCAAAGAAGAAAAATGTGAACAAAATATGCAGGGTGGTCACCCTAAAAAAATTATGAAAAAATGTGAAGGAGAACGATAATATTTGGCATGTAGTTTACACAATCAAGGAGAAAAATATGAAAATTATTCAGGGTGCCACATTAAAAAAAAAAATGCAAGAAAAATATGACGCATAATATACCTAGTTAACACAACTGCTGGGGAAGAAAAATATAAAAAATATGCAAGGTGGTCACTATGAAACATAATTATGGTGGATAAAATATTTAGACTGTAAACAATTACCTAGGAAGAAATCCGACATGCTTTTAGTGAAACGTATATTGGGTGGTCACTCTACCCATACAGCACAGGATGGCCACGGGATATCCTAAAATGATCCCGTATATCCGATAAATGGATTTTTTATTTGGGATGTCGATAGGAAGTCTCCTTTGATCCTAATAACAGCCAAAATGGGATATCCATTGGATAACCTACATGACTATCTATAGGATAGCCTTTAAGGTTATTGATGTCCTATTTAAAACCTATATAGGGATAACCAAAGACTATCCCTAGGGCCATCCATAGGTCAACTTGTTGGGCTAATGTAGGTCCCAAATTCATGATAATTAATAAATTCACCTAAAAGGTACAAATGAGAATTTTTTTATTTAGTTTATATTTGCATTATACTTTCATTGTGACGAATGAATTTTATTGACGGAAGACATTACTTATAAAATATGGTCCTAATAATAGCCAAAATGGGGATATTGGCTAGCTCATTCTTAGCGCTAGTTTCAATAATTCATGTTAGTTGGCTCTCCTTGCAAGGTGCAAATTACTTCTGTTGCGATACTCACCTTTTGTTTTTTTTCGGGGTGGAAATCCTTTATGGACACCTGAACGGTAGTGTGGGACTCTCGTCCAGGCATACTCACTAAAACCACCCCTCTTCAGTGTATGATGTATCCTTGAATCGCTCTCGCTTCTCTTCAGGATACACGTCAATCGTTATTCAATGTATAGATGTTGTTTTTTTCCCGTGTCTTTGTTCCCTGTATTCCTTCTAGTTGTGCAAAGGGTATAGGTCGGGATTCCTCTCATCTTCTCCTTTATGCACGACGATCCGTGTAATAGCTGTTTCGGCCTTTGCCCAATTGTCTTCAGATTGCAGCATGAATTCCACAAGCTCATCCGGCCCTAGATGATTTATGCCTCGTCTCTCCTCCACCCATCGGTTGCAGTGGAAGACTGTGTGCTCTGCATCGTCTATTTCGCCACAATATGCGCACTCTCGAGAGTCCAGCTTTCCTATTCTCAACAGGTAGTCGGCAAAACAGCCGTGACCTGTCAGAGCCTGCGTGAGATGATACCCCTACTTCTCCGTGTTTCCTTTCCACCCACTCTATGACTGTAGGGATCATGCGGTGAGTCCATCTTCCTTTATGGGCGTTCTCCCATCTGTTCTGCCTTCTTTCGAACAGTCTTTCCCTGGCGGTTCCTCTCTCGACTCCTTCGTACACTTCCTTGACCAGTAAATCCACTTGAGGGATCCCTGCTACCACCAGCACTGCCTCGTACGAGACTGTCCGATAGGCGCTACATACCCTCAGTGCCATCTGCCGTTGAATCCTTGCCAGGCTTACTTTGGCATTAGCCCTTTCTTCTAAGGCGTATCCCCAGACCGGAGCGGCATATAATATGACTGAATGCACCACGCCACAAAGCACTCTTCTTTTGCTGGCCTTTGGCCCCTTCGTGTTGCACATCACTCTTCCCAGAGCGGTTGCCGATTTCCCCGCTTTTTCCGTTGTTTTTGTTATGTGACACCTGAATGTTAGTTTTGGGTTCAGCCAGATTTCGAGGTATTTAAGTCTATTACCCGGTCTAATTTCCATCTGTCCAACCCTGATGGTGACAGGCTGAACAGTTCTTTTCCTTGTGATCGTCACTGATTCGGTTTTTTCCGGAGTAAGTTTTAATTTTACGCTCCGCAGCCATTCCTCTATTCTCTCAATAGTGGCATTCGCCTTCTCCTCGATTAGCCCTGTCCAGTTTCCAGTCACAGTTAGGGCGTAGCCCGTAAGGGTGGCCCCATTTGCGAGGGGAATCCGTAGGACGTCGTCGAACATAATGTTCTACAGTGTTGGTCCGAGTACCGAACCCTGTGGGACACCGCAGGTCACGTTTCTCAATTCAAAGGTCTTATTTGCGTCCATCCCTATTTGCCTATCCATGAAGTAACTCTTAATGATATTAATGATATAAGGTGCCACTTCCAATCTCTCTAGTTTGCTTATAATCGCTCCCCATCCTGCAGTGTTAAATGCGTTCCTGCTATCAAGGGTGACGATTAAGCACATCCTCTTTGCCTCCATGACCTCTCTTGCCTTGCTCGTGATGCGGGTCACAGCATCCACCGTCGACATTCCTCTGCGGAATCCGAACTGGTAGTTCGACAAGCCATCCCTCCGGTGAATTTCTAGCTCTAGCCTTCCCAGGATTAAGTATTTCAGCATCTTTCCCAAGGCATCCAACAAGCGGATGGGCCTGTAGGAGGATGGTTCTTCAAATTTTCCGTTCAATTTAATAATGAGGACGAGCCTTGCTTTCCTCCATCTGGATGGAAAGTCTCCTCTCAACAACGCTCGATTCATGACCCCTAAAACCGCTTCGGGGGATTCTTCGACGACTATTTTGATCACCTCCTGGGGGATGTTATCCGGACCCGGGGATCGGGCGCTCTTTAGTCTCTCGATTGTCCCCTTCAGTTCATTTTCTGTGAATGGGGGGACACCCGCTACATCCATGTCATCCCACCTTTCTTCCTCCCTGCGGGGAAAGAGTGCGTCAGCTATCTCCCTCATCCTCTCCAGTGGAATCGCTGGAGGGGGTGCTCTCAATCGGCGCATGGCTATTTTGTAGCCATCACCCCATACATCTTCATCTATGCTTGAGCATAGCTCCTGCCATTTCTTTCTTTTTGCATCGTATGTCGCCTCTCAGCGCCTTCTTTACTTCTTTGTAGGCTCGGGAGGCTTCATTATCATCCTGTCTGCCCTGTCTCCGGATTCTCCTGGAATACTGTCTCCTGGCAGCGATGCATACATCTCTTAGTCTTGCTAGATCTTCGTTCCACCAGTAAATGCCTCTATGTACCCTTGCTGCCCTTTTCTTCGGCATGGCCTCGTCACAAGCTCTGGTGATGGCCTGTGACAGGGTTGCGTCAGTATGGTTGGGGTTGGGGTTGTTTCCTACCTGCTCCCATAGCTCTGGAGTCTTGGTCTGTCTAGTTGGCTGAGTTTCCATCCCGTCGGCCTTGCGATACTCACCTAGTAAGCCTGAAACTATAGGTTGTGTAATCTATCCACTACGCAGGAAATGCAATTGCCTCTTTTACGAGAGTTAATTTTTTTGCAATATGAGATTTATTTATTACGCAAGGAGGGTGAGTATACCCCAAATTTTAAATTGTCTACAGTAATCACGACTTAACGCAAAATCAATTTTGATCCTGTGTAGATACTAAGGGTAACCAGATGTGGATGTGTGGATGTCTGTGGTTGTCCAGATTTTAACCTAAATTGGTCCCTTTTTCTTCCTATGGACAAGCACATGCTATCCTATTGTGGACATCTGTAGGTTATCCCGCTTTTAACCCAAATTGGTCCCTTTTTCTTCCTATGGACGACCATGGGCTATCCCATTGAAGATATCCATGGGCAAACCCGATTTGCACCAAAAGGATATCCACAGGAGGTCCGATATCGGGATTAACCCAGTTTACGACGTCCCCAGGACGTCCCGCTTATCCTCCAAGTATAGCCAGTGGTTGTCCTAAGGCTATCGAGTGCTGTCTGGATAATATATAACTAATTAAGAAAGGGCAGAGGAGAGTAATATTTTAAATGTAGTTTTCACTATTGCTAGGAAGAAAACCCGATATACTTTTAATTAAAGAATGTTCATAGTTTTTAGTTATGAATAATATACAGGATCGTCATTCGACAGAACAAATAATTAATTACTAAAGGATGCAAATTGTGCATTTTTAATGAGGCTGTGCGCCAGAGAGGAAAGTTTTGGGTAAATGCCTGTAACGTTTTTTCATTAGGTACTTATTAGGTTTTTATATGATTCGTGCTAATAAAATTGCTACTACAGTCTATAATCTGTAGTCTATGGGTCATCGAATATTTTCATGGGGAAATTGTCGAATGTTTCTCATCTTTAAGGTAAAATAAATAAATAAATAAATCCTTTATTGTCCAAACAGGTAAGTACCCACTTACAGGACAAATACAGAATCCATAATATATAATATATAATAACAAATAAATAATAATAAGGCAAGTCACGGACAATATCGGTAGAATCAAGATTTTATTGGCTGTCAACAATGCAATGCATTGTTGTATCTGGTGTATTTTAGTCTTAGACAGATGAGGGTGATTCTCAATAAAATATGGTTCCCATTTCAAAAACTATTTGAACAGACAATCTATTTTCAATTTCTCGCAGTATCTCCCATATATTTTGAAAGATTAGTAATTAAATGATACAATTGCATTTTCGACAACTATGCTAAAAAGATCGACGCTATAGATTTTTTCAAGAGTGATAATTATTTTAACAAAGAATACTTGATTGTGTCTAAAATTAGTGTATTTCCCTGAAATGGAAAAATTTGTTAATATATCGACATCCCTTATAGACCTCAAGATAAAATACTTTATATCAATTCTTCTCACAAGTTTCCTTCCGCAATATATTACGTTGAACATAATTTCCCGAGGCCCTAAAAACATAAAAAATAAAATTGAGTGTAAATTCTCATATTCGTATTTTCTGAAGTCTTAGCATGTCTTAGGCCGCCCGATTGTCATCGTAGGTCGCCCTCACGCAATCCGTAGAGAATGTATAAATCTTAAGGGTGATTGTGTAAGGGTAGTAGTCTCCATGGAAACGGAAGTTATTTCTGCTAGCAGAGGTGATCAACTTCGGATTAGACCTGTACGTACAAGCATGGAATTGTCAAGATAATTGACCCAAAACCTCAATAAAAGTCAACACAGATGAAACTTATTAAATTAGTAATAAGAGGTCTTCAGTGAGACATTTCTTTTTATTTTATCTAGTCTCTTAAGACCACCGTATGATCGTCCAAATAAGGTCCAATTTTAATCAAGTTAAATAATATGAAATTTTATGTACGTTAACAGAATGTATTAAAGTGGACTGATAAATGAGCATAATTATAATTTTATTTAAAGAAAAATTGAAAACGTACATGATTACTAAAATTCTGATATTAAACATAACTTAATATAAATTTGATGTGTAAATTTTTTTTCTCTTTAGTTAGGGACAATTAGTTAAAATTTGCTAGTTTATCTTCCCAATCATACCACAAAATATTCTTAAAAATAAAATACTTCCACATCAAGATTTGCTACCCAAGTATCTCACAACGAAAAAATTCTGTATGTGGAAATAATTGTTTATGGAACTTTAATATAATATTTGAAATCGTGTACCCTAAGTACCTATAAAACGATATCCCACATGGATAGGGGGGTGGTAGTGAACTAAATCAATTTTTTTTCACCCCCTTTTATAATGGGGTGGGGGTAGTAATAGAAGTAGTAATAGTAATATAATAGTTAATGCCAAAATTTTTTTGATACTCTCTTGTATATACTAAATACTAATTTTAAGGATTCTTACCTGTTTTACTTACCTCAATTTACCGCCCCAACCCTTCAACGGAATAAGATGAATATATAGTCTAGTTCCAGATCCCATTAAAATACATACGTGTACCAAGTTTCAAGTCAATATCTGAAACGGTTCCACAGTAATCGTGATCACAAAGAAAAGACCGACAGACAGAATTTTTTCTTGCTCAAATTTAAAATCTCGACGTTTCATGACATTCTAAGCTTATTTGAACAATAAAAATTTAAAAAAATTTTTATCGTTACTATACTTCCACTGGATGTGGAAGTAAATCTGAGTACGATTTTAGGTTATATTGGAAAATCAACCAATAGTTACCACTACCCCCTAGATATCCGTTACGTATCTTCTTCCATTTCACAAGAAAAATATAAGGATTGTCATTTTAAAACCCAATGCTACTGTGTCATCTTTGGTGTTGTTGTATGACTCGGTCGTTCTTATGCGCCAATTCCTGTTTTAAAGTACACCAAAGAAAGCTGCACTTTTTGATTGAAATGTGCCACTTTCTGTGATCATAGTTGATGCCAAAAGGTAACTTTTCAGATAGGGAGCCACTTGAAAATCAGTGCAGAACACCAAAATGGCTGCCATTAGGCACACTAAATTTTTTTGAATCTCAGCCCTTAATGGTCCGATTTCGATTTTCTTTTTATTGTTTGAAAGTTCTTGTGAATAGGACACTTTTTTATTCCTATACATTTAGCACTACACCTTAAGGGTTCTGCGCAATTTTCGGAAAGAAAAAATCTTCATTTTCACGGATTTTTGGAGAATACTGTGATACGGAATTCAAAAACAGAATTTTGAATCATGCTGAGAGGTTCCGTGCAAACAGAATACACATTTCTCGGAATATTTACTCAAAAACCTGTCTGAAGAACCGTGTGAGAGATAAGAGAGGCGTTGGTCTTCGTCGCCAAGTAGCACAAGAAAATATACTACCAAAAAATTGGAATGGCTACCTTTGCTGCAATCATATTAAAGCAGAACTCTTCAAGTTACATGGAGAACATGCATTTTTGAAGTTTGATTGAGCTCACATCAGTACTAAGATTGATGGCATAATTCATTAATCTCGGCCGGATGAAACTTCAACTGTTGGAGTACAATATAGGCAACAGGAAGAAGCAGACGGCAGGATTTTTCTTCACTAAAGACAGTGTTGAACATGAAGCAAAAAAAAATATTCGCACTGTAGATACTGATTCAGTTGTTTTGGCAATTTCTTTGTTTCACATTCTCAAAATTGCGGGACTTCAGGAGATGTGGATTCTTTTTGGTGCTGGGAATGGTCAGAGATACATGAGCATTAATGCCATGTTTGAAAGTATGGGTGAACATAAAGCTGTTGGACTGAGAGAATTCAATGCATGCACTGAATCAGAGGTAAACGTCATCATTTGCAATGAAAGGGAAACAGACTGCCTGGCTATCTCTCTACTACAACAGTCTATTGCTGACGAGACTTTTCAAGTTCTGGAGAAGTTTACTGTTTTGCTTTTCTACAAAGACACATAAGACTTCTCAGTCAATCATGTTAGAAAGCTTTTCTTTACTTCAAAAAGTCGCAGTCTACAAAGTCTGCCTCCAACAAAAGAGGCAGCAGGCAACATTGTCTTCGATCAGCATACCAGGCATGACCCGCCTCTCTTATCTCTCACTCAGAATGACAAGTTTGGGGTCGTGCGTGCTCAGTGATGGACAACATTCCAGGGCCGGAAGGATGGGATAGACCATGGTTGCTGGGGAGTGGACGCCGGTCTGGTCTTCTCTTCCTTCTATTAAGGCAGCCTGCAGAGAATTGGTTAAGTGTAGTGCTCCGGATGCCGTACACGATACTCCTGTTCAAAGACCAAGGTTCCATGCACGCTACTTTGTACGAACTGCATTGGGGGTCGACAATGCAGCAATAAATACAATAAACGGTATGCGTTTAAATGATTATTTTTAAATTCGTTTCACAGTTTCAAGATCATAATATTGCTTTGTTGATACAATGCCTTAATATAATAATAATATATAATTATTTTTTTCCAGGGATGAATTGGAAGATGAAGAAGCTGATTGCGTGGTCTAGAGTCATAAGAGCTATATAGAAATAGTTCATTTACATGAGTATTTCTTAGTATTTAGTCGTTCTTTGTTTGTAAAAATTTGTTTCCTTAATGTAATAAATGTTTTCAAAATAATTAAAATCACTGTTGTGTATGAAAACAAGTCTTTCTTGACATATTCGGAACCCCATAAACATAAACCCTTTTTTGTAGGGAAAGAAAGGGATATTGAGCACAATTAAAAACTTACCTATCAATAAGATTCGTGAGAAAAGTGAAATTTTCAGATTTTTGAAAATTGCGCAGAACCCTCAAGGTGTAGTGATAAATGTATAGGGACAAAAAGTGTCCTCTTCATAAGAACTTTCAAACAAAAAAAGAAAATCCAAATCGGACTATTAGGAGCTGAGATACAAAAAATTTTAATGTGACTAATGGCGGCCATCTGTAATGTCTGCCATTTTGGTGTTCTGCACGTATTTTCAAGTGGCTTCCTATCTGAAAAGTTACCTTTTGCCACAGAAAGTGGCACATTCCAATCAAATAGTGCAGCTTTGTTTTTCGAGCCATACCCAAACCAATCCAATCCAAAACAATTTTATTCAACATTACGGGTACAAGAATGCACATAGACCGAGCCCCGATTCAGAGCCGACCACACCACCACGCAACGCCGTGGTAGATGAGTGGTCGAGTAGAAAGGGGTCGGCTTTCGGCTTGAACAACAGATCAAGTGATGGGGGGTTAGGCCTCCTGTTTAACAGTAAAAAACTTAAGCCTGACAATTGCAGATAACTAAGAACTAAAAACTAAGTTTAAAAACACTTAAAGCTACTTAAAGCTAGATTTAAAAACTTTGATTAAAGGGCGCGCGCACAACACACGCGCACTAGTTTTAAAGTTTTGGCTGATAATACGGGAAAAACTCAATGAAAAAACCCGTTTGAGCAAGTCACAATCTTCATCCGGTGGTCTGCCTGCCTCCGGAAAGGTAGGGTGAAGGGGAGAGTATGATTTTAAAAGTTGGGATTTGCTGGAGGTCATTGGTCAAAAGGGATTTGGAAGGACAAAAAGGGACAAAAAGAACAAAAAGAACAAAAAGAACAAAAATTTAACAAAAACAACAAAATGGATAAAGAGAATAGAGAGGGGTTTGAGGTAAAAGGTGGTTAAATTAAAGGGTGGTGAAAGGGAAGTTGTGGTATAGGAAAGGTTTGGCTAGCCATACCCGACGTACTATCTATTAGCAGGATAACAAAGGCCTGGTAGGTTATTGTGAAAAAGCGGTACTTTTCCGAGGTCACTACAACTTAATCTATAAAAGCCAACTTGTTTTTCCCAAAATAAGAGAATAACATTTTATTCAATATTTTTTATATTACACAAAAAACAGGATTCCGTATATGGGTATATGGTGCATAATTCCAAAATATTTAAAGTTGTACAAGGTGTGCCACCCTATATTTTTTCATTGTTTTGAATTACTAACTTAATTCTCTGGCGCCAACATACTACCACTAGCATTAGATAATTGAGTAATATATTAGATATAAGGGGCAATAACAAGGCAGATCTCTGTTTTTTTGAAAATAAATGACGTTTAAAGTGTAATTGTTTTAAGTCTTAATCATTTCCTGATGATATCAGCTTGAATTTCAAAACATTCGTCAGTATATTAAATATTACTTTTGTGTTTGTAGAATTGCATCAATGTTGCAACCTTCTTCGGGTACCCTTTTTCTTCAATATGGATAATAACTATTGTATTTACCTATGGATTTCAAAATAATAAGATTTTAAGTTACCAACGAAGTTCTATCAGATTTTTCGCACTTGGTGGACGGTGACAAATGGACAATTTGAAAGTTACCGAGAATTCGATGACTTTTTCTTGTTCTTTTTCACAAGATCTTGGTAGAAGTTTTGTGATCCATTAATTATTCGATTTGCTCTCTCTTTGCTTATGATACGTCTGACACCATGAGGCCATGCGCGATTGCCTGTTAGGCGCACCGCATTGCTGAAGCTTTTCCAGATCAGCTCCTTGTTGATATCTGCCCATCGTTTAAGGGGGCCTCTTCTTCGACCTCTACCTGATTTCCCCTGAACTATCGACCGTTCTAAATTTTTCTCTCTCTGATTGGTGTGACCAAAAAATGGAGGATTCCGGAGAATACGATACTGGCAATTCGCTTTGAGGGGCGTACTTCTTAGATAATCGAGATGTTGTTACGATGGGCTATTCGGGGAATTTGTAGCAAGAAATGACAGATGACAGTGATCATATGAAACATAATCCTCTACGAGCGATATCCACGGATATAGAAATCTGCCGATCAAATGCAATATTAGTTACCGCTTAGGTATTTGCAACAAGTATAATAATGTCCACCCGTACAAAGGTCAATTACAGTAAGAAACATTTGAATAAGATATTTAATTACGGAGATTTTTTTTGTGAAATGGCTAATCTCGTGATCGATGATGATACTGTCATCACATTCGTGTAATAATGAAAAATCCGTTTATTCACACAACCGTTTTTGTAAAACCTAGTTTCATTAGAAACCAATAAATATTATTACTCGAATGTGACGACTCGTTTATTAAGAACTGTTTCCCGGCAGAAGTTATTTAACATATGGGCATGGGGTACAGTAATATTAGCGTGGCCCTTAGTTTTCAAATTTAGATTTCTTTGCGGCAACCCGCAGAATGGTTCCATCCCATAAGAAAAATAGTCTATGTAAAATTTTAGCTCGATCGAATTACGCCCTCAGGTTGAATCAATTTTTTAATCAATTCCTTGCGACACATTTTACAAAAAAAATAACAAAATAACACAGAATACCATATAATTTATTAAAAAAAAAAAACATCAATTCCTTACATATTGCTTGTAGTCCAGTGTTTGACGGTAAAAATAGGGTATTACCTCAGAATTCTTTCGTACAACATCGATTTTGATGAAAATTTGTAATTAAGCTCATCTAACCCTCCTCTTCCAAAAGTTATATGTTCATGATGTGTGCTTTTGGTTTTTTGGGGGTGAAAACTGCCTCTTCTGAGAAAAAATTTAAAAACATAGATTTAAGCGTTACATAGATTGAAATCATGTTTAAATATGTAGAATAAACATTATTTCATGTCCTGGAATATAACTTGTGATGTGATACAACGTTTTAACCCTTTAAACCCCCCCCCCCCCCTTATGACGAAATCTAAAAAAATAGTTTTCAACAGCTTTAAATGTTTTAACTGTGCATTTATAATGAATTAAAATCCTGTCACTGTTTAAAATATAATTTATGATTTATTGCAACGTTTCATCCATTGCAAACCGCCCATACTACCATATTTACTTGAAATTAAAAACTGAAATTATTGAATAAGTTTAAAGGGGGAAAATAAACATTTTATTTACATTATAATAGCATGTTTAGTTATTGAAAACCTATCGATCATCAGAAGAACTATTATCACTATCATCACTATCGACCTCCTCCTCTTGGTCTGTAATTTTGACAGTTGTCACCGGAGCATGTTTCGCATGTTTCGCATGATGCGTTACAAAAAAGTCCAACTTTTCGGCAGCTGCAAGCTTCGCCGCATCCTTTTTTGCAATTACAGAATATCATTTTGAGGAGTTCTTCTCGTGCAGGCATATCTAGCGTTTTGATTGGTAGTAAAAATCCTTCATTATTAATCCATCCCCAATCAGTTGGTCGAATATTTTTGTTTCCAAGCTACATCTGGATTTGTAAATAAACACTCTTAATGTGCTCATTCAGAGCATCAACTGTCGGAACAAGGGATGATAATCTCACATCGCTGTTTTTAGTGGTAGCCTTAATAAAGGACTCATAGCGCATCTGCTCGAGAAACGCTGGTAAGTTTTCGATACGGCTCATTTTTTTTAACTGTATCTGTTTAGCAGCTCCGTACACTATACATAAATGTATGTATGTTATATAATATTACACGCTATCTTATTGCGACTTAGCCATAATAAACCTTCACAGGTATATCGTATTTCACGATAACAGCTTCTCTTATTAATTGCTTATCTTCAAGATATCATATTACACCTTTGTTTCTCATAACTTGTGCAGACTGCAGAACTGCAATTCCTTTGTTATATATTTTGCTTACTCAGGTTCTGTATGTTATAAATATGACTAAACACGCTTTGTTGAATCAGTTATTAAACTCAGTTAGAATGAAACACTTCTAATTATTATTATATTCCTTCTCAAAGAGCCAACGTTGGCTCCATTTAAGTAAATAAATCTTTTTAAAAAGTCACTCATGTAAACCGTGATCTAACATTGGCGCAGTCGGTAGGATCCGTAAACATCATCAGAACAAGAAGCCTAACTGGTAGTGAAGCGCAAAAGAACAAGGACAACATCTGCAGAAGGTGCCTAACTAGTGCGTGTACATCTGCGAGAACAAGGAGACCTTCCTCACTGGTGGTGGCGGATCCCAATCCCTTGACGGAGGAAGAACCTACCCATGGAGATGAAATTAACGTAAGTCATTTAAGAATCATCTCGTACCATTTTTACCATTATTTTTCGCAACTTATTTTATTAAAAGTGTATTATACTGCTAATACACTCGGCGCACAAAGCCAGTTCTATTGTCAAAGTGAAATCTATTCCTTTACAAACACAACGAAACAAGTTCATTTAATTTTAAGTTATTTATTTTCGTATTATACTGCTAATACGAAACATTGTGTATTATACAGCTAATATACAATCCATTTACGCACGCAACGTAACAAGCTAATTTAATTTATCGTATCATACTGCTGATACGCAACCAATTTTTGTCCAAGTAATTTCTAAATACAAAAAGCAAAATGCCAGATAGAGCTCAACCAGAGCCAGTTCAACCAGTGCCACCGGCACCAACCGAACAACAACAACAACAACTACAACAACAACAACCACAACCACAACCAGAGCAAATTGAGCCTTACAAGCTCTCTGAGATATTTTCTCTAATACCTGAATTCGATGGCAATGCCATTAATTTACAAACATTCCTCAACTCCTGTCATTGCGCCCAAAGCATGGCAATTGGAGATCAAAAAATTCTTTTGACCGTCCACACAAAAAATAAATTGAAAGGCAAAGCTGCCGAATTAATAAATTCTCGTAACCCTGGCACCTGGCCAGAAATCAAAGCACTATTGGAAACCCACTTTGGGGATTCCAGAGATCTAACGGCCCTGATTCAGGACCTGCAGCGCATTCTCCAATTGCCAGGTGAATCAGCTCTAACATTTATTTCGCGTTTACAAACGCACAATGCTAAAATGCACGCCGCAGTGCAAAAGCAAAATTTAACCACAACGCAAAGAGCTGCACAATCAGATCTCATCGAAACGATGACCTTAAACAATTTATTAACAGGCTTAGAACCGAATTTAGGCCGCATCATACGTGCTAGCAACCCTCCTAGCATACTGAAAGCCGTAAGCAGAATTCGTAGAGAGCTATAACTGTCTTATTTCGAACAACAGAAATTTCCGAAAAATAGTCCGGTCAAAAATCCCACTTTACAACAAAAACGACCCATTTCAAATTTCCAACAAAAATTCTGTTCATTTTGCAAACGCAATGGACATGTCATAAGCGAATGCCGCACAAGGCAACAATCGCAAACAATGCCGTTAACTTCGCAAAATTTCCAACGACCAAATTACCCAGGAAATTCAAGTTCCCAAAACTTTTCACAAAACAATCAATTTATCCAGAGGACATTCCCTCAAAACGGCCAACCAAATCAACCACAGCAAAACAGGCCCTCAGCCATAAGGCCGAACCTAACTTCACACAACAACGACCATCCGCTATTCAGCCTAACCCGAATTTCAACCGTTTCAATCAACAAAAGGCTCATCACCTAAATTATGAACCTTACGAAAACCAATGTGATTATAACCAATACGACGACTACTCTTTCGACAATTATCAAAATTGCCAAAGTCAAAATGAATCGTATGAAAATTATAATTTTGAAACCAATCAAAATATCCAGGAGAATTATACCGCTAATTCTCAGAACGAGCAATACGAGGATTATACTGCTAATCCTCAGGATTTTCGCTTAGATCCGGAGTACCCCACGGATACTCCGACACAACAAACAGACCAATTCGAATCAATTGCGGAACTAGAAACTCAAATACAAACTATGAACCTCAACGACAGTTTCGACCCAATGCTGAATTTCCCAGAACAAACGTTCATGTAAATACGCTTTCCCATACCCTACTAACTGTAAACTCAAAAAATCTCTATTATATGAAGGATGCAACTGGTAAATTTAAAATTCTAATTGACACAGGCGCAGGTATATCAATTTTTAAACCTAAAACAGCTGAAAATTACAGACGTAGATCTCCTGAAAATGTAATCATACAGGGTATCACTGATCAAAAAATTTATATCAACGAATCTGTTCTCATCCCCTTTTCAAATGAGTCACACAAAGTTTATATCTATAATCTAGAGATAGATTTCGATGGATTATTAGGCGCAGACTTTTTAGAACATTACGAATGCCAAGTAGACTTTAAAAATAAACAACTAGTCACACATTTTAAAACCGTACCATTATTTAAAGTCACTGAAGAAACTACAGTAAATTTACCTGTACAACCAACTAGTAACTCTAACATCAAAAACCAAAATCCAAATTTAGGCAATATCAAAAATTTAATTTCTATCGAACCTCGCATGGAAAAAATTTGTAAACTAAAATGTAACCTGCGAAATACCGAGGCTATACTGTTAGCCCAGAAAAACGAGAAAGTACGCTTACCAAATGCTATTGTCAAAATCGATAACAATGGAGAATTTTTAACCTCAATTATAAACGCGAATGCAATACCAAAAACGGTAAATTTTTCTAACATAAAACTAGAGCCAGTACAAAAATTCAAATCAATTTTCAATTTAAACACTCAAAATTCTGACTCACACCTGCAGACGGACAGATCCTTCGAAATTAGGAACGAATTGCGCTTGGATCATCTAAACGAAGAAGAGGCCGAAATAGTAACGCAGCTTTGTTTAGACTTTCAAGATATATTCTATTTGGAAGGAGACAATTTAACTTTTACTAACGAAATTAAGCATTCCATTGATACGAACGATTCAAAACCGGTTTTCACAAAGTCATATCGCTACCCTCATATCCATAAAGAGGAAGTCAAAACACAAGTCTCTAATATGCTTGATCAAGGCATCATTAGACCTTCGATTTCTCCCTGGTCCTCTCCAGTTTGGGTTGTACCTAAGAAACTCGACGCCTCCGGTAAACAAAAATGGCGAGTTGTAGTGGACTACAGAAAACTCAACGAACTGACTATTGACGATAAATACCCGCTACCAATATTTCCGACCTCCTCGATCAATTACGTAAATGTCAATATTTTACAACTCTAGACTTAGCCTCCGGATTTCACCAAATCGAGATTGATGCGAAAGACATTCAAAAAACTGCTTTCACAGTTGAAAATGGTCATTTTGAATTCGTAAGAATGCCTTTTGGACTTAAGAATGCTCCATCAACATTTCAAAGAGTGATGGATAACATTTTATTAGGTATCCAAAATGAACGATGTCTCGTCTACATGGACGATATTATTGTTTACTCCCCTACTATTCACGAGCATATTTCTCGATTAACAGAAGTTTTCAAAAGATTACAGAAAGCCAATCTCAAAATTCAACCCGACAAATGCGAGTTTCTCCGCAAAGAAGTCGCTTATTTAGGACATCTCATTACAAAAGACGGCGTAAAACCGAATCCTTCGAAAGTTGACGCTATTCTAAATTTCCCTCAACCAAAAAATCAAAAAGAAATTAAATCATTTCTAGGCTTAGCCGGATATTATAGGCGCTTTATCCCTAATTTCTCCAAGATTACCAAGCCCTTAACAAAACTCTTACAGAAAGACATACCATTTCTCTTCGACAATGATTGTATAAAATCTTTTCAAGATTTGAAACAAACATTAACGACAACTCCGATATTAATCTACCCTAATTTTGATGAACCTTTCGTTCTAACCACTGATGCGAGCGCATTTGCCGTCGGCTCAGTGCTGAGCCAGGGGCCTATTGGCAAAGATTTACCCATTGCCTATGCTTCTAGAACCTTGTGCAGTGCAGAAACTAAATATTCAACGATTGAACGCGAGCTTTTATCGATAGTATGGAGAGTAAAGCACTTTAGACCATATCTGTATGATAGAAAGTTCAAGCTTGTCACCGACCATAGACCACTCACCTGGCTATTCTCTATAAAAGATCCAGGAAGTAGACTTGCCCGTTGGCGACTCAAATTAGAAGAGTACGACTATGAAATAATTTATAAACCCGGTAAAATCAATAAGAACGCGGACGCACTTTCCAGAATCAAAATTAATCATTTTTCCGAATGTTCCAAATTCTATTCAAAAGTTCTAGCCGCGAATGACGAAGAGTCAGACGACGACGAAAACCCAGACGATAACAACGAAATCACTAACGAACAAATTTCCCGAGAATTTGAAACTTTCACCAACCTATATAAAACAACATCTTTAATTGACTATTCGAAAATCAAAGCCTCGAACAAACAACTTTTGTATCGAGAACATAAAGATATTATAACCTTCTTCCAACAAAATAACTTACAAGACCTACATCACAAAATTATTGAGGACATATTCGAAGAAAACCCCGAATTTCATAACGATAAAATCAATATTGTATCGAGCAAAACAGTCAGACATAGGAGATATTTTATCATTCCCCTACCGTTTGATATCGAATCCGTAATTGAACATTTATTTTTGGTATTATTTAAAAACCAAGATGTTCTAGATCTCTCTAAGACATACTTTGTCGAAAATAACTTAGACCTCCCCATTCTTGAAATCCTATCATTCATTTTTGCGGAGAAAGACTTAAAAGTAGTAATTTGTCAAGATATCGTCAGAACTGCCGACGAAGATGAAATTCCAATTATATTGGAGCAAAATCATTTTGGTAAAAATAATCTACACCGTGGAATAAATGAAACGATTCGAAGAATTAGAGAAAAATACACTTGGCAAGGTCTAACTAAAGACGTTGAAAATTTTATAAAAAATTGCGAAACTTGCCAAAAGACTAAAATATGCCGGAAAAACCTTAACAACCCTCTAGTAGTCACAGAAACCCCAAGAACACCATTCGAAAGAATTAATATCGATTTATTTGAATTCCAAACTCGAAATTACGCTTTAACTATTCGCGACGAGTTAACTAAATTTACACAAGCCTATGCAGTCCCGGACAAATCCGCAAAATCCGTCGTAAATACCTTGTTGTTATACTTTCAACATTACGGCACCCCGCTAAGAATCCATTGCGATTACGGTGGCGAATTTGACAACCGTTTGCTCAAAGATCTCTGCACCCTCTACGACATAAAACTGACGTATTCAAGCGTAGGACATCCCCAATCGAACGGATCCATAGAAAGATTTCATGCTACTCTAACTGAAATGATAAGAATTCATAAAACTGAAAATCCGAACGAACATCCTTTCACAATTTTACCATATGCAGTAATATGCTATAACAATTCAGTAAATAAAACACACGGTTTCACCCCATACGAACTTGTATTTGGACATACGTCCAACAGACCACCTGAAACTTTGTATAACCAAAAAGAGTTAATAACCAAATACGTTAGGGATTTAAACAACAGAATATCTCACTACTATAAAATAGCCCGTAGTCGAACGCAAGCTCAAAAGGAGAAAGCGAAAGTTCGCTTTGATAGAAATGTTCCCCAAAAACGACCCGAATACAAAATAGGTGACTTAGTTTGCGTAAAAGAATCACAAATCAAAAACAAATTGCAAAACAAATTTAACGGTCCTTTTAAAATAAAAGAAATTTTTCAAAATTCTGCTACCTTATTAAACCTCGAAACGAAACAAGAAACCAAACTAAATTTTGATAGAATGAAACCAAATACTGAAAATTAAATTTATTTTCAGGTTTCTCCTGCTGTTCGGATCAGCACTCTGTCAATACAAAATTATCCCAATCAATAACACCGTTGGTATATACTACCACCAAGACACGGACATCGTGGTGACAAATGACAAATGGACTCTACTAGTGCATAAAAACATTTCATCCCTCAAACTAGCTTTTGACAAAAATCAAAATATCTTAGACAGAATCCTGTACACTCTCCATAATGGTGATCATAAGTCAATTATTTTTACGAGTGAAATTAAAACAGACTTTAACCTTTTGACACAAATATCCAACTCTATAAAAATGAAATTTGACGAAATCTTTTCAGATACAAAAAGATATAAACGAGGAATACTTAACGGTATCGGTACAATATTCAAATCCATAACTGGTAACCTAGATGCTGAAGATGGCCAGTACTATACTAATTGTATAAATAAACTAAATAATGAAGAACATCAATTGGAAAACTTAATCAAAAATCAAATTTCAGTTACAACTTCTGTTATTAAAAACTTCAACTCGACTATACAAAAATTACAAATTGACGAGGAAACCTTTAACAAAGATCTCGAAGAAATAGAACACACAATTCAAACAATGACTCAAGCTATCGAGGCTGCTCACATAAAACTAAAATTTTTATACATTTCCGAACAATTAATGGCAAGCTATTTGTATATCGAAGATAATTTAAACGACATTCTAAATTCAATAACATTTGCCAGACTAGGAATCATTCACACGTCAATCATAACCCCTAATCATTTGGTAACAGCATTACAAGAAATTTCACAGAGCTTACGAAGGAACAATTTGCCTCTCCCCATTAAATTATTGGCAGTTGCTAAGTATTTGGATATTATTGAATTACAAGCGTTTCAAATGGATTCTAACTTAGTATTTGTTTTAACAATACCACTTGTTGAACCCCAAAATTATAACACCTATCGCCTATATCCTATCCCGATACTTGATAACAGAACTGGTCTACATCACATTTTATCTATTTCACAAAAATATATCGCGAGAGATGATGATTCTTTGATGTACATACCTATACAAAATTTGAAAGAATGCAAACCACTTTATTTTGGAACCAAACTATGTTCGAACCTGTTTGCCTATCCTATCGACCAAAATGCCATATGTGAAGCCAGAATACTAAAACCATTGCCAAAACTTCCAGAGAACTGTCAAACTTCCTTCATTATTAGTCAGGGATACAACGTCCAAGAACTTGAAGACAACACATGGCTAGTAATTAATTCCGAACCACTTCACATTACCATCAACTGTCCAAAGAGAGAATCCACAACAAAAATTCCATCATCAAACTACAACCAGGATGTTACGCCTATGCAGGCATTACTAGAATACAAGCCAGTGCCAAAGACTTTTCCGAAATTAAGGACAATTCACATCCTATCCAAATTCCTTTTGAATGCTGTAATCACATGCCCGACAAAATCGAAATTCCAAAATTAAAACCTCTCAAATTAAACAATCTCGACGTAGAAGACCTAGATATTGCTAAAAACAAATTGGACCAATATTCCAAAGACTTGGATGACCTCATAAATGAACCTTTTGTGACCAAACACATACCTTGGTTCACATATTTCATAATCACTCTCATCATCCTATTAGTTCTACTTTACATAACTTGTAAATGCAGAAGAGGAAGATGTGGAGCATTGCGAATCCAACCCTCAACGGATAACCCTCCTTCACCTCCTTCAGAGCGAAGCAGAGTATTTACCAAATTTCCTAGACTGATCCCTCCAAGAAAGCGACCCGGTATTAGACCTCAAGAAGAAGAGGACATCGAGTTAACATAGACTTTCATGTGGAGTTTTACCCTTGTCTATTAATTTAGACTATTGTATTTTATCCTTATTACGTTATGTAATGTTTTATTATCGCTTACCAATTTTAACTTTTACATTATTTTATTATTTTGCTTTGTATTCATTCAACATTGTTTCAATTTATTTTTGCATTATATTCATTTAACGTTTTAACAATTTTCAAAAGTTGCTGCATAACATCAACTTTTTTATTAAGGCGGAAGTTGTTATATAATATTACACGCTATCTTATTGCGACTTAGCCATAATAAACCTTCACAGGTATATCGTATTTCACGATAACAGCTTCTCTTATTAATTGCTTATCTTCAAGATATCATATTACACCTTCGTTTCTCATAACTTGTGCAGACTGCAGAACTGCAATTCCTCTGTTATATATTTTGCTTACTCAGGTTCTGTATGTTATAAATATGACTAAACACGCTTTGTTGAATCAGTTATTAAACTCAGTTAGAATGAAACACTTCTAATTATTATTATATTCCTTCTCAAAGAGCCAACGTTGGCTCCATTTAAGTAAATAAATCTTTTTAAAAAGTCACTCATGTAAACCGTGATCTAACATGTATATAGGTGTGTGTGTCGTGTATGAGGATATACTTATACATACATAGATACAGGCATATGTGTTTACATATATTTATAAATGCTTCAAAATTGTCGAGAAAAAAACAATTTACATGCTCCAAAAATTTCACAGGAAAAATGGGATTGGTTTCTCAACGATAACTTTCTTAATTATTAAGCTATCGAATCGCTTCGAAACCATTTTGTCGGGAATTTCAAGAGCTACAAGGCATGTAAAGTTGAACTTCTTTGATACCTTCGTTTTTGAGATTTTTGAGTTTAAAGGGCTCGGAGAAGGTGGTCCTCGAATTCAAATGCAAACTTATAACGGTGATATCTCAGTTAATTTTTATCCTAGAGAAATAAAAAAAAACTAAATTTCAGTAAAACCTCATTTTTTTTGCTCTTGCATTTTTTACGTATCTTCTTTAGTTTTTGAATTATTGTGAAGAAACGAAAATTTTTTAAGAAATTTCAAAAATAATTTCAAATTTGAATCAAACTTTTTTTCAAATCTAGGCATCTCAAACCGGTCAAACTTCTAGAGCCTATTATTAGTACTTAAATAAAGTAAATTGTAAATTGATTACGTTCAATTTCGATTCTTGCGGTAAAGCCATTGGTTTCATTGCTGATTTTTCTTCGAAAAAATGAGGCAACCATTTTATTTTCATCATAACTCCGTTAGTTGTTATGCTAACGACTTTTACTAAAGCTCATTTTAATGGTCTTTTCAAGTACTTTTAAAAATGTCTTATATGTTTTCCTCCAAAAATTTTCCGTTTTTCCATTATTTAACGTTGAAAGATTGGAGTTCAGTTTTCGGCGAACAAAAAGTCATCTTCAACGAGCCATAACTCGGTTCGTATTACATCTATATAAATAAGAAAAAGAAACAGTCGATTTATTATTTTACAAGCTCCATTTTTGCTTATTAATGGTTATAGAACATTTTTTGCTTAGAATTTATTCCCCTATCGATTTCTGCGGTTATTTTGAATGTAGTAATATCCACCCTCGAGAAGGGGTGGCATCCACCTCCGGGTAAAACCACATATCGGCACTATTTAACTTTTGTTCCTTGTGCCATTTCCTAATTACTGTCCAAATTTCACGACAATCGGTTTTGTACGAAAGAATTCTGAGCGAAAAACCGTCAAACATTGGACTATTGGACAAATTCTCACTGCTGTATCATTGCTGTTGTGTTGCATAAAGTAAACTTTACCACTATCGTTTATTTGTTTGGCAGGCAGCTGTGCATCAGTAAGAAATACTCATATGTAATAGTTGCTTTAATGATAATGATATCAAATAATTCAACTGGTTTAATTTATCTTAGAATATGAATATAAACTGAAATTCATGTTTATGTGCCCCGAAATCGTAAATCTACGTACAGGGTAGCACATAAATCATCAATAACAAATTGGAACGCGCACTCACTGCTTTAGATATACGAAATAACTGAAGCCGAAAGAGAAACTCGCGTGCACTATTCTGTCCTTTCCTGACAAGATCTGATTGGTTGAAGGAAACCAGTGGGAGGAAACGTTAACCACCCAAACAGGATGGAATAGTGCACGCAAGTTTTTTTCTACTTCACTTCCTCTAGTCGAGTGAGCGTTCCAGTATGTTTATTAATTTCGATGCTCTCAAGATATATAGGATGGATATTTCATGTGTGCTTCATGTCGTGCATATCCTAAACATATTCCACATATACGTAGCAGATTGAATGCGCAACGGTACAAAGGAAATTTAAATAGTGGGGGCTCGATCGAGACCGGTACCGCTGTACGTACTTGCCCATCGCTATCTGATTGCTTAAATGTACCCATTTAAATTCACAAGTTTGTGCAAAATTCAAAACGAAGGTAATTGCCTACATAAGGAAAGGTTCTGACATTTAGTCATAATACATAATCAATGAAATTAAAAATTTTGGTGCACTGGCATATTTTATAATAAAAGAAGTAACATATCTCCAAAACTTTAGTTACAAGTGCCAGGATAATTTTTTTACTTTCTTATATCTAAATAATAAGGTATAGTCATCAATTTTTTTTAGTGCACAACATTTTGAGTAATATATATGTTTGTATTTATTGTAATGTTGTAATTGTAAGTTTTTCAATGAACCTCGCACTTTTAAGTTTTCATCTGTAGGTCTGTTTTCGATTTGAATATTTTGTTGTTATCTTTAGCACTCTGTATCTCAGAAACGAAACATTTCCGAACGCCGTGTCGAAACACGCATTAGTGGAGTCGAACCGGAACCTGCCGAACAAGAATGAAATTGTCTGAAACTATTTGCAGCAACTTTTTTATACTAAAAACTGCAGAGATTATCAGGTCATTAATAATGCAAAATGAAAAATTATGATAATATTTTGTCGGAAAAGTCAATAATTTGTATTTTCTTACAATTTCACTAGTACAGTAACTAGAGATTTTAATTTAAAAAGATTGTCATATGGATTAAACTTCGGTTTTCATTTTGATAATTAAATAGTAAATGCATCAGATAAACGTTTCTATATTAAAAGGCTTGTCAGTTTATAGGGGGTGGATGCCACCCCAATCCGAGGGAGGAACTCAAAAAAAGTAATTATTGGAACTGAAGCAGAATAAAATTTTGAGAAGAAGAGATTCCACAATTTTTTACACAAATTGATCGTTTTTAAGTTATAACAACTTAAAAATTGCGATTTTAGCTCGAGAAAACAAGCATTTCAAAACGGTCCCAATAAAACACACACGTGTATTCAACGAGTATCTAACGTCATTTGGTTGAATACACGTTAGTAGGTTGATTTTTACACTTGCAATAATTGGTTGAATATTCAACTACACGTTTTTTCAACGTTAATTAACGTTTAATTAACGTGAAACGTTGAAATTTTGGTTGAAACCAGCGACATTTGGCCGTTGATTCAACGTTGTTTCTGGTATAATTTTCCACGTGTTATTCTCGTTAGTGTGCTTACTGGAGTTTTATCAAAACTCGAAAAATATCACATCTAGCGCCAAAATGATTCAGGCCAAAAGCAAAGCTTATTAACTAGGAATGAACTTGTTATTTTACAAACTTCTGTAGGATTAATAGTTTTACTTCCACATCCAGTAAAAGTATAGTAACGACAAAAATTTTTAAAAAAATTTTCATTTTTCAAATATTAAAAAATTTCTGTCTGTCGGTCTGTCTGTAACTTTTTTGAGCGCATGTTTACTCTGGAACCGTTTGAGATATTGACTTGAAATTTGGTACACATATGTACAATAATAGGATCTAGAACTAGATTATATTTTCATCTTGTTCCGTCGAAGGGTTGGGGGGTAAATTGGGGTAAATTTGGGGAAAATAGGTAAATCAAGCAGGTAAGAGTCCATAAAATTGGCATTTAGTATATACAAGGGAAGCTAAGGTCTCAAAAAAAATTTTGGCATTAGCCACCCCCATTACCACCCTCACCCCATTATTAAAGGCGATGAAAAAAAAATGTGATTTAGTGTGTGTACAAGAACCAGAAACCTCAAAATGTTTTCTTACTTCATCCACCCCCACTACCACCCCCTATCACCACCGCCACCCCGTTACCAATGTGGGGTATCGTTTTATGGGTTTTTGGGGTAGAGGATTTCAAATATTATATTATTAAAGTTCCATAAACAATTATTTCCACATACAAAATTTTTTCGTTGTGAGTGACTTGGATAGAAAATCTGGATATGGAAGTAGTGATTCCTTGGGCAGCGATTTTGGAGATATAAAAGTTTTGAAATTGGCGTCCAGATGTTTATAAGACGAAGTATTCAGTTTAAATGTTAAATAACTCTGAAACTGGCATTTATCTCAAAACTGCTATGAATCAAAATTAAATGCTAATAATTAAGCTTTCAAATGCCTTTTCATTTAAAGACCTAAGTGGATAAAGGTGTTATGTCGCATTTTTAAAAAAAAAATACTTTATGCAATTTTTGAACACCCCTGATATAGATTTAACAGCCAATAAATGGTGAATTCTAAATTTGTAATATTTTATAGAAACTTTTTAATTATAAATGCGGCATGTCATACATACAACCAGTAATTTTAGTGGATGTACACAGTTTTGGACAGAAAAATCTAGTTTCATAACAGCTTGATATTTTTCTTTAATATTAGTGTAAACAAAAGAACATAACACAAAATTATCTATTTTATGCGGTATTATTCATTTGAATCGAAGACAAAATAAATAAGTTCCAACTCAAAACCGTTTTGTTTAATTTACTCAAAACTTTAAAAGTGTGACATAACACCTTTATCCACTTAGGTCTTCATTTGTTTCTTGTGACATAAAGAATAAAAAATTATGAGCGAAAAAATATGCGTGTTCAGATATTTTAAATAAAAGTAGTAGTAATTTTGTTACTGTATAGTAAATGATTAAAAAATCATTCTTAAATAACATTATTCGTTATATAGCTCTTCTTAGATGCTTAATCTTTTCCCGTTTAAAACACTTGATTTAGAGAAAATTGCACTCGAAAAAACGTAAAATTTTTGTTTTCTTTACAAATCTTTCGATAAATATTAGTTTTAGTGAAAAAATGGTAAAAACCTAAAAGAAAGCTATAAATTGAGAATGAATTTGTTTTTGCTTTTTTCATTTCTGTAAATTTAATAATTTTGACGATATGGGAACTTTAAGGAGGGTGTCTGAACGTTTATGAGACGACGTTTAAATGTTAAATATTCCAGAAACTATGGCACTTCTGTCGAAAATGCCAAGAATCAATATTAAAGTATACTAATTAATCTTTTATATGATTTTTCATTTATTTTCGTAGAATAAGAAATAAGGAAGTTATCACCGAAATAATGTGCGTCTTCACACTTTCTTAATAAAAATGTCGGAATTTTGTTACTGTAATTAGCCAGTAATTAAAAAAATAATTCTCAAATAATATTTTGCTTTAATATATAGCATTATCTAGAAGTTCAAGTTGCTTTTCGTCCATTCAAAGAAAACACTTACTTCAAAAATTCTATCCGCCCTATTGGAGCCGCTATTTTAATTTTTTTAATCTGACGTTGAAATAGTAACCAGCTACCTAAAGGGTAGTATTTTACCTTAAGTAATTCACTAAATTATGAAAGCTTATTAAATTGCAAACTTTTTCTAACATAAATGGTTTTCTATTGATTTTATTACGCCAAAAATACAACGATCGCTCAGGCTAAACCGGTAAACTTCGTAGTTTCTAGTATAAAAAACAAGTTGTTAAAGGTTTCCGACGATTTCGCTTTTGTAGGCCGGATTCCGAGAATTAGCCCAGTCGACGAAGGTATTTACCCACAAAAAGTTGCAAACTGTGTAAACTTTTTTTTTAATGAGTTCGTGAAAGTGTGTAGAATAATATCCTGAAAAGTTTAAATTGTTGTGAAAAAAAAAATTGTTTTCGTCCATTTTTTCAAAATTTTGAAATTAAATCAAGCTAGAAAAAAATAAAAAATACAGATGGATAGACCACGTATTTATGAACAAAAAATATCCTAACAAAATTTATCGTTGAAGCCACTGTTTTCCCGGAAAAAAATAGTCAATTGTAACGTTATAACTCGGAGCGAGATCCAAGCGAGCACGCGCTTGAATACGCATGACTGTGACACCGACGCACTGAATTACATGTCACTAAATCAAAATTTTTTCGATCTATATGAGTGTTGGCTAATTTAAAAGATGGAAATTGTAGCTCTCTGATGCTCTTTTGTTTCAAACAATACAAGCAAAGGATGGATGGAAAAAATATGCTTATTATTATTACGCCCGAACTCAATCGTCGCAATAAAAAATAAAGAAAAAATAAAAGCTCTTCAAAAAAATTCTTTCTTAATTGAGAACTCTTAAAAAGTATATACACTTCATGATTATTATGGTTTATTAAGTTGTAGTAACGTGGATTCAAAAAAAAGTACATCTCAAATCATTTTAATTTATTTGCTTGATGATATTCTTGATAAATATATATATATATATATATATATATATATATATATATATATATATATATATATATATATATATATATATATATATATATATATATATATATATATATATATATATATATATATATATATATATATATATATATATATATGTATATATATTTATCAAGAATATCATCAAGCAAATAAATTAAAATGATTTGAGATGTACTTTTTTTTGAATCCACGTTACTACAACTTAATAAACCATAATAATCATGAAGTGTATATACTTTTTAAGAGTTCTCAATTAAGAAAGAATTTTTTTGAAGAGCTTTTATTTTTTCTATATTTTTTATTGCGACGATTGAGTTCGGGCGTAATAATAATAAGCATATTTTTTCCATCCATCCTTTGCTTGTATTGTTTGAAACAAAAGAGCATCAGAGAGCTACAATTTCCATCTTTTAAATTAGCCAACACTCATATAGATCGAAAAAATTCTGATTTAGTGACATGTAATTCAGTGCGTCGGTGTCACAGTCATGCGTATTCAAGCGCGTGCTCGCTTGGATCTCGCTCCGAGTTATAACGTTACAATTGACTATTTTTTTCCGGGAAAACAGTGGCTTCAACGATAAATTTTGTTAGGATATTTTTTGTTCATAAATACGTGGTCTATCCATCTGTATTTTTTATTTTTTTCTAGCTTGATTTAATATATATATATATATATATATATATATATATATATATATATATATATATATATATATATATATTTATATATATATATATATATATATATATATATATATATATATATATATATATATATATATATATATATATATATATATATATATATATATATATATATATATATATATATATATTGGAGGCTGTAACTTGCCGAGAAATTGACCCATTGGAAAAAATAAAATATCACTATTTCGGAAAAAATGTATACTTTTCGAATGTTCAAACACAAATTCCTTTACTTTTATGCATTTTTTCGAAAATATGATTAATCATGTCATGATAAGGAATTGCGCTTGTCACGATCTGATCCTTATAACTATGAAAATATTTTTAATTGTTATGAATATAAATTCTGGAACTTTTCCAATACATTAACAAATGTATAAGGAATTCAGTGGATATAGCTGAACTGTGGATAGATATATCTGTAATAAATACAATACAGTAAAGACATGTAAAAATTCATGCGAGCGATTCAGCGGCTATGTCTGGTGTCTGTGTATGCGTTCATAATTATATATTTTCCCTCCAGACTCACTATTTATCCTCTTAGTCACTAAGATAAATGTTAAAAATGTTTAATCGGAAAGAGAAAACAGCTTTATTTTACTTCTTAGAACTGCTAAGAATTTTTAGAGGTTTCGTAGTATGCATTTAACCGTGCGCTTGGCCGAGCAGAGTGACAAAGTTACTTCACTATTTTTTCCGGGAAAACCGTGGCTTTAGCGATAAATTTTATTAGAGTATTTTTTGTTCAGAAACACGTGGTCTACCCACCTGTATTTTTTGTTTTTTTCTAGCCTGACTTAATTTTAAAATTTTGAAAAAATTAATAAAAAAAAAAATTTCACTTTTTTTTATGTTCTGCATCCGAGCGGAATGTAAACTTTTCAGCATATTATTCTATATACTTTCACGAACTCATTAAAAAGAAATTATTCAGTTTACAACTTTTTGTGGGTTTCACTATAAAATGATCTCTGTCGTCTGGGCTAAATTTACCCCATCCATTCTACTAATGAAACAAAATTAAAAATAATAAAACATTTATTTATTCAGAGATATACAATTCATTGATAATGTTAAACATTTATTAATATCAATTCTCTGACAGTTTTTGCAATTTCAGATGAATTTATATTCTTCTTAACTTTCTTTTGATGTTTGTCTTCCATCTAATTGAATATTACAACATGTCCCGAAAGTTAATAAATTGACGGATCGTCTCTTTAAGGAACTAACTAATATGGAACGATTTATGATATCATCATGATTCTCTTGGTTTCCCAAGTTTTAACTGAATTACTGTAAGTTACGACGTTAAATTGAATTCCCAGTTCGCAGTATACTAAGATTTCGTAATGTTTCCAATTCTGAGAGTGTTTTCAATTTATAAAATTTATATCTAAGTTTTATTGATCTTCTTGAAAGCATATATTGTTTTTCATTTTTCAGAGTTTATTTGTAACTTCATTTCGTTATTATACCTATTTGATTTAATAAAATAGGTATACTTTAATCGGGCAAATTTTTTTATAATAGTCTTAGGAAAAAAATGGTTAAATGCAGGTACTGTGGAGTGACGAAAGTAAGTTTCACAATAACAGCACAATTACAAAACATAACTGTAGATATTGGTTGAAAAACAACTCAAGATGGATGATTCGAACAAGAAACCAAACTGTGTTCAGCGTAAATGTATGGTGTGGTTTTTTAAATGATTATATTATAGGTCCGTTTCTATACCATTAAAATTTAACCGGTGTGCGTTATTTAAGATTTTTAGCAAATGAGTTATCAAGACTTGAAAATTTAACCGGTGTGCGTTATTTAAGATTTTTAGAAAATGAGTTATCAAGACTTTTACCACAACAGAGCTGAGATTTGGTTTCAGCTAGATGGCGCCCCACCCCACAACTCTAACATTGTTGTAAATTATTTGAATGACACGTTTCCAAGGCGCTGGATTGGCACCTCAGGACCGGTTAGATGGCCCGCGCGTTCTCCGGACTTGACTCCTCTGGATTTTTTCTTGGGGATATTGGAAAAGTAAAGTATATCAAGAGCCAATAGAAGATATGGCAGATTTATACAATAAAATCTACGCTTGCGCTGGTGCAATTAATAGACATACATTATTAAGGACATTGCTTTGATATGTGTATTCCAGCAGACGGAAGTAATTCCGTGCATCTGTTTTAAATATTGTTGTCAAGATGTACTGTTCCAAAATAAAATGAACTTGTTTGTTGTTTTTCCATTTAAATTTCTCAATTTAAAGTAATTTCCAGTAAAATCGGAAGTGCTATTAAAAAAAAAATCCCACCAGTAAATAATTCTCTTATAGTAGGTAAAAAAATTATTAAAAACCTACATTCGAATATCAAGATTAAAAAAGTTACTGCAATTAAAAAAAAATAACACTCAAAAATTAGACAAAAAAATTAAAATAACTCAAAAACTGCTGCAGATCTGACTTTTTTGAATAAAAACAATTTTGTTCAAAATTTAATTCTTAATCGAATGGCATATGTTTCAGACCTTCGAAAAATATTTTTAAACTGCAGCGCCATCTCTGGTGATAATGTTATAATAGTAAATTGTACTACAGAATAAAAATATATTTCTTAGTTTCCGAAATATCGGCTGTGGGAATGTTAACTGAAACACACTGTATGTGCACGTGTTTATGTATGTCTGTAGACCGTTTCTTGTAAACACGACAACTTCTTTCAAACTTAAAATTTTGACTTCAAAATTAGCGCATAGGTAGAATACTCCCTATTCAAATTGATTTATATCCATCATACAGGGGATAAGAACACGAAAGAGATGCAAATTATCATTTTTTTATATAAACTGTGTTATATTATAATTTTACAGCAAAAGTTACTAAGGTTCCTGATTAAGCACACAAAAGTAGAAAGATGTGCATCTCGCACATCTTAAAAACTATATAATATACAGTGTGTCCCTCAAGTTCGAAAGAACTGTACGTAAATTAAGAGTTATATAACTTTTACTTTAAAACGTTAGTGAGGTGTTTTTAATAATACTATTACGAAACGAATAAATGCAATCATACGGTACTTAATGCAAGCGCTCATTAAACATATTAACTTCAGTTAGACTTATAATTTTCATTTAAAAGGACCCGCACACATTATAGTGGAAAAACGGCTTCCGTCAAATTGGCCGAATTTTTTATATGACGTTGAGTCGTCATCCCTATAAAAATTTTTAGTAACATTGGCGTCCAACAAGCTCTGGTTTTTAAACTGGACCACAAAGAGTTGACAGAATCGGGATTTTTCGATTTCACGTATGTCACGGCAGATATTTTGTCGCTACTATTCACATCGGCGCAGGCAATGTGGTGTTTTTTGTATATACATATTTAAGTTTATGTAAAATATAGGGTTGTGCTTCGCTCTCTGCCTTGCCCAGGATCAACGAGCAAATATAATTTTCAAGGAATCATCTGATACTCCTTGCTGTATTCTAGACAAAACCTCATGAGATCCTTTTTTGCCCGGGCAACGAATGTCTACATCAAAATTCGATTCGAAACAGAAAATGCACATTAGATACCCTAATTTTCCGGGAAAATTAGTATACTACCTCAGACCAGCAGTGGTAATATAATACAAAAATCCAACAATAGGCATCTACAAGTACTTGAAATTACTTGTAGACCATGTACTACCCCCAACTATCCCAAATAGAGGGTGTCAAGCAAAAGAGACGTGTAGCAAAGATTGGCGATTTTTTGGCACCGATGGGAAACGACTTTGATCTCATAATAGCGATTGTATATTGTTTATACATATAAGTAGTGCACACTAGAAACTCCCGTTATTAATTTGTTTTTTAAGAGAGTGAATAAATGTATCATCATTGGAGTATACATATATTATCATTATTTTCACATTACACTAATCATTTTGAGCCCTTTTTAAGAATCTTAATATCTGTAGGATAGTAAAAAAAAATACTCCCCACGAAGCACTTTTTTATTTAATACCATCTATGTTTATCAAGTTTCTATTAAAATATATTTTAAAAAGTATTCGTTTTAATTTAAAAACCAATGCAGCAGCACTGCAAAATCTAAGAGAAAATATCAGTAAAAATAAACAAATACACGGAGAATAATATCTCTACATGCTGTATCTGTATAAACTACTCATCTTATAACATATCTCTCTTTTACCTATATTATAATTATAATTGTCTGAATTCAATCAATAATTCACGACGAAATCTTATTTTTGCAAAATCTTTTATAAATCTCCAGAACATCTTGTATATTATATACTCATAAATATTATCTATATTTTTACAGAACTTACATTTCTCAAAAAATTCTTCTTTCATATTCTTTCATTTGATAATTTGAAATTATTAAAATGAACTGTAACATTTGTAATAAATCACTCGCAAAAAAAGAAAAAGCGTTGACTTTCATGAAGTATCTAAAGATTCAGATAACGTTCAAGAAGTAGCTGTTAGTGTCCAAATAAATAATGATCAAGTAACTGTTGATGTTGAAAGTAGTTCAAATGATCATAAAAGTGCGTTTTTGGTTGTCAAGTAAAGAGAACTTTAAGAAAGCTTAGTAGAGAAGAATGTCTTAATATTTGTATCCAAACAAATATTTATATTTCTTATGGTAATAATATCTATAGAATTCATGGTTCTGATCAAGATTTAAATATTCCAGAAACTGTTAGCGGCGTGAAATCTAATACATTATTTACTGCAGAATGAAGTCAAATCATTGTTATATACCTTTAAAAATATGATCATTGGGTTAAGATTGGGAAATAAGTCTTTCTTAAGTATGGAACCCTCACAGCTGGTTTTTGAAACTGGCGTGAATAAAGAACAATACAAAATAATATTAGAATTTATTGAAAACTTTAACATTCATGACAGTGCTACGGCTCTTGGTATGTATCTATCAAGACTTCAAAGAGCTTATACTTTAGAGGAGCTTCAAAACAAATATAATATTAGTAGGCAAATAATTAGAAAAAATTGCAATAATATCCGTGAGACATTACTGCAATTATTTTGTAAAAAATATTTGAGCTTCACTGAGTCTAGAAACAATATCATCTTTAATCAAACTGAAGTAGCTAAGCTTCTTCAATCTGGCTCTTCTGAAAAAGGAGCAATAATATGGGATGCTACCTACATAAGAATTGAGAAAAGTTTCGACTTTGAATTTCAACGTAAAACATGGTCTGTCGATAACAATTATAATCTCATTAAGCCAATGTTAACTGTTTACCCCAAGGGACGTATTGCAGAAGTATGCGGTCCGTACCCTGGTCGTACAAACGATGCAACGAACGGTTTACTTGCAAAATTTGGACACATTTTGAGGTGGGAGATGTATTTATAGTAGACAGAGGATTTCGAGATTCGATAGAAGAAATACAAAAAAAAAGGTTTTTGTTAGAGATAAGTTGGCGAGAGTCAATTGACATATGTCAGAATAATAATAATTAATGTTAGAGTTTCTCATGTAATATCATTGATGTTAATACACAGCTAATTACAGTCCGCTCAGTTAGTTTCTTATTCAAGAATTGGTTATCTACCCAAAAATAAAGGGTTCTTCGACCCGATCAATGTATTTATTGAAAAACTATTGTTAGAAAATTAGAAACAAAAAATCGGCAGCTACTGGAAGCGGCTGGAACCTCCCCACACGGTGGATCCTTATCAGCTGTATTTGGATATTACATCGGAAATCAGAGCACTGAGCAAACAGATAAATTACACGTGACTTTGGAGCCATTTATTTCATCAACAAATATCGAACGAACTGAAGCGGACTACAAGCAATCTGTTAAAATATAACCTCTCATGTTTGTTTATGTTGCATGTTAATCAATTGCCGGATATTATAAGGGTATTAACAGATAACGTTTCGAAGATTTTGTAAAATATTGGATAATGAAAAAAAAATAATAACACAGAATTTAGCCCAAATGACGCTCTAACCAACAAGTCAATAACATTATGGACTGTTCAAGCAGACTACGCATGGGTCAAATTAAAATGTTCCTGCTCGATCAAAAAGGTCGAGCAAGTCGAGCTTCGTCCGAGGCCTTTATTTTGTAATATTCGAACGTTTAAGATTTAGCTCAGTTAACTCGATTTGCAATGAACGATTGTGACGTGTCCCATCAATCAGACGTAATATCCGAACACGGCTATAAACAATTATTACCTTAAAAAAAAAACAACTAAAATAAGTTTTGACATTGTCAAAAATATTTGGGTTGGTAACCTTTACGAATGTTGATTTTTAGGTTATGAAATATATTTAGGGACATAACATGTTTAAGTTTTTCAAGTTTATTCACATTTTTAATGTTTGACTACGCATTTTTAGCTTGGAGCCACAGTGACTCCAAGCAGATAGTTAAAAAACTCATGCAAATAATTTTTCTATATAGACCATCTTAGGACGATGTCACGATAAGTCGATCATATTGCCTGAGGGATAACCAAACTTTTTATTAAAATGTAAACAAAGAAGTAATCTCAGTTTTAAATGTGAAATAAAAATAAAACACCGTCTTTTTTTGCGACAAGGTGCGATTGTGAGATAAGGTTTATTTTGAATGTAAAAAAGATTAGAAGAAAGGTAAAGAAATCACTTTCTGGCAGAGTCTATTGAATACTACATACGGATAATATAACAAGCTTATCACTGAAATCTAGCACTTAGTTATTTAAATGTAAACTTGCCTTGCCCATAACAATGAATACATTTGAGTTTATCTTTCTTGCACAAACTTCTTGCACAAATCCGGCCTCATAATATTTATATGCTTGTAAAGATTTGTATGCCTTTAACTGCTGATCTGCGAAGAAGCTGTGAGTCGACACTAAGTAATTTACCATATTAATTACGGACACACAAGGTAAAATAGACAAATCTGCAGAAAGGTCTCCAGTCTCCACTCCAAGGGTGTATGGGTCAATATTGTCTATTATTTTGATTTTCTCATCGTAGCGACACTTTACATCACCCATAAGGGTTGGATAATATTCACTATATGACATTATTACGAAAACACACACAGTTTCTCAAGAAAATCAGAAAAAAATATATAAAACCACGCAAACTGCGTTTTGTTGTCCCTCAAGCAAAATGTCAAAATTGTCAAAACCATGTGACCTAAAAATAGTTGATTAATAAAAAAATATATTGCTAATTACAGGTTAGATTTCTAACCCACAAAAAGAGTCCTATTTTATTAGGACAAAGTATTTAGGACTTCATAAACATTACACTGTACTAGATTTTAGTTGAAAGTACGGGAACCAGGCAGAAATTTTAATAATAGCTACGTAATATTCTTAAATCTTAAGAAATATATATTTTTGAAGTTAGCTGTGACGTCACGTACCATAAGCTATAAATCAACATTCACAAAGGTTACCAACCCAAATATTTTTGACAGATGGCAAAATACGTTTTCCCCTAACAATAATACCAATTTTTTGGATGCTGTCATATGTGCGCATATAACGAATTATTTTTAATTTTTTTAACGGAAACCAAATCGAAAGGGTGCAAGTGTGATATATCGTTGAAATTGGAATTTATACTGGTTCAATTACAAATTCTAAGTAATCATAAAATAAACAACTTGTGCCAAAATGGCACTAAACGTAATCCGATCTCAACCAAAACCTTTTCAGATCTTCTGGAGCACTAAAGAAACCCTCATGTAAAAGTTTCATCCAAATCCGTTTAGTAGCTTCGTAGCTATCGTGCTAACACACAGGCATTAGTCACAAACCACTTTTTTGGGTTTCCGGGACCTCGAAATCGTAAAGATTTGATGTTATCTCAATTTTCGATTTTGGATTAATTGTAGTAACCTCCCACAATTATTGTGGGGAGGTTAATAAACACAACACTATAAAAACTAAGTTCGTAGGCAAGAGCACTTAATAATTTTGATTATTGATACTGGAAACAACTAAACGAAAACATCCGTTCGTTGGTAATGGGTGGTAGGGATGGCCATCTTTTGGAAAAACCATATAACTCTTGGTGGACAGCTTCCCTGCCAGATGTGGCCGGAGTAGTGTTCATGGTGGATCGTTTAAGTTTGAGTTGATATATTTTGTTTTATCTTCTGGCCTCGGCCGATTTTTCACTAAATCGGTCGGGGAAGTAAGCTGTCAAATTTTTGGTTTCAATGTTTTTCTGGGGGAATTTGGTTTTTGACAGTTTTCGAAAAAATATTTTAGATTGGTACCAATGTCTTAAATTATTTTTAAGTTATGTAGCACTATTTTTAGGTTATGTTGCCGGAAGAATTTCCGGCGGGATGGCAGAAGTAGCGGAAATAGTTTTTAAAATATAATGTCACTTTTAAAGTTTTATTGGAAAAAACTCGCCGAAAACGTTCCGGTGAGATTGCTTATACTTGTAGGGCTTGTGAGCGGTTCACGAAGGCTCACACCTTCCGTGGGCTTTATGAACGTCGAAAAAACTTGTAATGTTTCGATGCACTTGACACTCAAATTTACTCAGCATACAGTCTGCACGCTTTAACACACTAGTCTATTGAACGTTAGGTTAGACCACAGAGTACAGTAACTATAAAGAGGCGAAGGCTAGCCTTCCCGCCAAAACCCAATTTGTATACTCATCGCCATTTCTTAATTGTTTAACAATCAACCTCACTTTTATCTTGACACTGTTGATGTTTATCGTGTTAAGTTTGGATTTGTGAATTTTTTTTTCCACTCATTTTGGGATATTGAAAACATTAACCGAGAATTAAAATTCTCATAAATAAAACCTAGTGTACAACTCAATTGAAAATAGGCGCCAATTATAAGCAATTCAAATCGTAATATTTTTCAATCCAACTCGAAATACACTGTCTTTTCAGTGTATCCTTAAATGGGGATCTGCACATGACGTCATAGCTAACCTCAAAAATATATATTTCTTAAAATTTAAAAGTACTACGTAGCTATTATTAAAATTTCTGCCTGGTTCCCATACTTTCGACCAAAATCTAGTTTGTCACAATAAAATAAAACGCATTTTGCAGGTTAGAAATCTAACCTATTAAAAGAAATAAACAACATATCTCTCAGTGTAGACCAGGGTGTATTAAGGCTACATTCGACGTCTGACCGATGTGGTCCGCCCACTGTGGTCGAACCGAACTTGCGGTCGAACGCGCCAGAATTTTAAGTATTTTTCCAATCTCCATGAACGTCAACCATAACCTCAAAAACCGGTATTTTTAACTTTAACAGTGATTTATCATAGATTTGAATAGTAATCGGACCTTAAATTTTACTCCGGTATGATGTGTAATTTCCACAAATGTATATTGTTCCTTATTTATCACAGACTTATTTATTGTCGCCATTTTAAGAAGGGAATTCAAACAGGTCGAACGATTCTGACAGCAGTGACAACACAAGTCAGGTTTTAAAATGTGACCACATCGACCACTCAGCTGATCAAGTCGGACCATCAGTCCGAACGCTTTTGACAGGTCCGACCGTGGTAAACCCGTCTATCGAATGCAGCCTAAATAGGTGATGCGACGACAACCCTCACAGTGGCTTAATAAGTGCTTACTTCGTACATATTTTAAAAGATGGCTCAACTAAGTTCTCTCATTACTTACGCATAGATAGATAATTTTATAGGTTCTGTGCATACGTACATACAGTGTTGCATACATTCCCGGCTTCTTGTTTTTGACAAGAGTCCAGTGACATCTGACATTAAGTAGCTAAATTAAAACATTGAAAGAATATATGTAACACTACATGCAGTATTGCACGTGTCGTCACAGCTAACCTCAAAAATATATATTTCTTAAGATTTACAGGTATTACGTAACTATTATTAAAATTTCTGCCTGGTTCCTGTACTTTCAACCAAAGTCAAGTTCAACGTAATATGTATGAAGTTTTAAATAGTTTGTCACAATAAAATAAGACACTTTTGCAGGTTAGGAATCTAACCTATAATTAGCAGTCTATTTTTATTAATCAACAATATTGAAAAATTATTTGCGTGAATTTTTAAATATTTGCTTGGAGCCAGTATGGCTCCAAGCTAAAAATGCCTATACAAACATTAAATATGAGAATAAACGAAAACACCTTAAAATTTGAGGTTATGTTAGTTATGCGATGCACATGCCCAGGTAATTGTAGGACCGTATTGCTCGCGCCATCCATTAAAGTAAATAGAAACCATGCACTTACGAAGCCATTATTATAATAGGAAAGTGCCGGACCACCTATTTAATACACCGTGGTGTAGACGCAACTGGTACGCAAGGTCACAGAAAACGAGCCATCAAAACTGAAAGGAACCGCCAAAGACTTCGCCTCTGTGCAGTTACTGTATTCTGTGGTTCCACTATAAAATATATTTTACACAAGAAGCGTGTTATTTGGTTTTTAATTTTTTTCACGGAAGCCAAAGCTAAAGAGTGCAAGTGTTATATATCGTTGAAATCGGAATTTTTACTGCTTTTCAATGGTTCGATTACAAATTGTAAGTAATCATAAAATAAACAACTTGTTGTGCCAAAACAGCAACAAACGTAATCCGATCTCAACCAAAACCTTTTCAGATCTTCTGGAGCACTAAAGAAACCCTCATGCAAAGTTTCATCCAAATCCGTTTCGCCGCTATCGTGCTAACAGACATACACACACACACACACACACACACACACACACACACACACACACACACACACACACACACACACAGACATTTTTCAAAAACAACTTTTTTGGGTTCCTGGAACCTCAAAACGTAAAGATTTGATGTTATCTCAATTTTCGATTTTGGACTAATTGTAGTAACCTCCCACAATTTTATTGTGGGGAGGTTAAAAGATGATTTACGCAGCGAGATGCCGTTCCAGAGTAGCAAGTGTTTTCATATATCAACAACAGTAGGGATACGGCGATTCTCCAATCTAATGCAGGTACAGCGTGAATATTATACTGGAAAGTAATAGCAAATAGAAGAATACTTTAGATATCTGGGTAGCACTGGTCGACAGCGTCGTCAGAGAAATTATATTAGGTCCTGGTGCAGCACAGAAAACATAAAATCAAGCATATTAGAGCACATATAGTAGTGAGTTCGTTCCATATTTATATTTATTTCTGTTTTAACCTGTTTTATAGTTGTATTAAATTTGCTTATTATGGCCGATGTTGAGATAAGGCAGTTTAAAAATAAAAGAGCTGTAATTAAAGGCAAATTAACGCGGTTTGGAAATTATCTTCAAAGTTTGGACAATGAAGAAATAAATAATACCATTTTAGCTCAAATTACAATAAGACTTGAGAAACTACTTCCTTTATTAGAAGAGTTTAATGCAATTCAAACACAAATTGAAAATTTAACTGAAAACATTGAAAATGAAGTTGTCGAAAGAGAAAATTTTGAAACGACATATTTTGACGTAATAACGTCATTTAAATTATTTATTGCTAGTAGTAGTCCTGGAAAAGTAGGTTCTACACCAGCATTAAATAAAAGTTTAGAAACAATTAGCTTACGAAACCTAGATATAAATGCAGTTAACTCAGAAAACAATGGTGATACTACTGGGCATGTAAATATAAATTCCGTGCCTGGAGTTTCACAAAATAATAGCTTTTGCAGTACTAATCATCAGCCTCTCAGTAACCCGAAAAATTCTTTAAGTATTAAATTACCTGAAATAAAATTACCAAGTTTTAATGGTAATTATGATCACTGGTTAGAGTTTTCTGATACCTTTACATCAATGGTGCATAACGATCCTAGGTTGGATGATATTAAGAAATTTTTATACTTAAAGGCCTCGGTTACAGAGGAAGCAAAAGATTGTATAAAGTCAATTGTGGTGTCAGCTGCTAACTATCCGATTGCATGGAATTTACTGCGTGATCGATTCGAAAATAAAGAGATTCTCATTCATAATCATATAAAAGCATTATTTGACCTACCGGTTGTGTATAAAGAATCACATATTGCATTAAGGCATTTGCTAGACAGTGTTTTGAAAAATATCCGATGTTTAAGTAGTTTAGGTGAGCCTGTAGATCAGTGGGATAGACTTATTCAATTTGTTTGTATCAAATTAGACTCGGTAACTAAGCGTGAATGGAAGGAATCTTCGAATAGTTTAGGGCACCTACCTACATTTACCGATTTAACGCTATTTCTTCAGAAACGTTGCGAGCTTTTAGAGACTTTAGATTTGGACAAAACTCATATTAAGCAAAAAACGGAGCACAAACAAATAGCATATACTTCTGTAATAAATCAATTTTGTGTTTTTTGCAAGGGCTCTCATATTATTTATAATTGCAACGAGTTTTTGAAGCTTTCAACTGATGAACGAATAGCTGAATCTAAAAAATTAAAGGTTTGTTTAAATTGTTTGAGAAAAAACCACTTTATAAAAGATTGTCATGCGCGAAACTGTTTCAAGTGTGGGAAAAAACATAATACGCTCTTACACATAGATAACGTTAATAAAGATGATAATTCTGTAAATTTCTCAGTTCAAAGTAGCAGCAGCGGTGATAGTTTACGTAACAATCCTCCAGTATCTCTTGCGAATCACACCACTTATAGCAATAATGCAAAACAAATCTTACTCTCCACAGCTATCATACAAGTAGCTGACCACTGTGGTAAATGGCACTCTTGTACTTAGATGTTTGTTAGACTCTGGATCACAATGTAATTTCATAAGCGAAGAACTGTGCTCGCTTTTGGGTTTGAAAAAAGATAATTTTAATTCATTAGTCTTGGGTATCAATCAGGGTATCTCAAATATTACACATAAAACCGAAGTTCAAATTCAATCCAACATTAATGCATTTTCTGCGATGTTGCCATGTCTTGTCTTACTCGGCATTACGGAAAATTTGCCTACATTTTCTTTTGATCCAAAAATGCGAAAAATTCCACAAAACTTAAAGTTGGCCGATTCTTCATTCAATATATCGTCAAAGATTGACCTCTTGTTAGGGGCTACTGTATTTTGGAAATTACGTCGGTCAGGTTGATTTAGGTAAAGATTTGCCAACACTTCAAAATACTCAGTTCGGGTGGATCATTTCTGGTTCAGTTCCCATGCAATTAAATAAACAAAAATATGAGAGAGTTTGCGCCTATAATAGCATTGAGGTTGACAATTTGTTGCATGAGCAAGTTGTTAAATTTTGGAATATTGAGGAATGTAATGGCTCTTTAAAAAATTATTCGAGGGAAGAAAAGGACGTGGAGGAACATTTTTTAGACATAGTTCAACGTGATATTAACGGACGTTTTATAGTAAGCATACCCCTGAAAGAAAATGTAGCTCCGTTGGGTGAAACTAGGTCTACCACGTTAAATAGATTTTACAACATGGAAAAGAGGCTTATAAAATACCCCGATTTGCGCAGGGAGTATGTGAAATTTATGAACGAATACAAGCAATTAGGTCACATGATAAAAATTAATGAGATAATTTCTATAGATTCAAATCCCACATATTATTTACCTCATCACTCGGTTATTAAACAAGAAAGCGTTACTACTAAGGTTCGTGTTGTGTTTGATGGATCGTGTAAAAGTAGTTCAGGATTATCTCTTAATGATGTACAGAATATAGGACCAACTATACAGAACGATCTCCTGACTATATTGTTAAATTTTAGAAAATATTCTTACGCTCTTAATGCAGACATCGCCAAGATGTATAGGCAGGTATTACTTAATCCTGCAGATCGTAGCTTGCATAGAATATTTTGGCGCGAGAATCCTGATGAAAAGTTGAATTGTTATGAGCTTAACACGGTGACTTATGGAACAGCTTCTGCAGACTTTTTAGCCATTCGGTGTCTTAAGCAGTTGGCTGTAGAGCATAAATTACAATATCCTAGCTTGTGATCTTATTGAAAATAATTTCTATGTCGATGATTTACTTGCTGGTGCTGATTCTATAGAAGAAGCTAAAAGTATTCAAAGGGACTTATCCTATATTTTAGAGTTAGGTGGTTTCCAGCTCAGAAAATGGCTTTCAAATGAGCCAAGTATATTTGACAATCTTCCAGCAGAAAATGAAGATTGTAATTTTCTATCAATTTGTAATGAGTATCAAACAAAAACTTTGGGTATACTATGGGATCCTAAATTGGATGTATTCTCTTATTCAGTTCAAGGTTTTAAAAATCAGAGTAGTGTTACCAAAAGAACCATTTCTCTCATTAACAGCACAAATATTTGACCCTTTAGGTCTACTTGCTCCAATAACTATTATTGCTAAGATTTTAATTAAGAAGTTATGGCAAAATAAGTTAGGTTGGGATGATTCGATTCCGTTATGTCTAAACTATGAATGGTTAGACTTTCGTGATCAGCTAATACATTTAAACAATTTAAAAATTGTTAGACATTGCATTTTACAGAATCATATAAAAATAGAATTTCATGGATTTGCGGATTCATCCGAATCTGCATATGGCGCTTGTGCATATATCCGATGTGTGGATATCTTAGGAAAATGCACAGTAAATTTATTTTGTGCCAAATCTAAAGTCGCTCCTATGCGAAATGTTAGTCTACCTCGACTAGAATTATGTGCGGCAGTTTTGCTTGCCAACCTATTTAGGAAGATTTGCGACGCAACTAAGTTTGAATTTAATAATATGTTTTATTGGTCTGATTCCACAGTAGCATTAGGATGGATTCGGGGCTCACCTCAACGATGGAAAACTTTCGTAGCAAATCGTGTTGCCGAAGTTCAAGATTTTACTGACACAGGTGATTGGCATCACGTCAGAACCGATTGTAATCCTGCAGATTTAATAACGAGAGGTATTGCATCTAAAAAATTAATTGAATCTGATTTGTGGTGGCATGGACCTCCTTGGTTAATGAAGGACATATCAGAATGGCCAATTAATCATAGTGAAATAATTCCATTAACTGAATTACCTGAATCCAAAAGGGTTCTTTCGTTGTTCAGGTAAATGACTGACTTATTTACCAAATATTCTACTTTACCTAAATTAAAACGAGTAGTTGCATATATATTGCGATTTATCTCAAATTTACGTGAAAATCGTATTTTAGGTCCACTTACTTCTCAAGAGTTAAAGGAATCTTTTTTAGCTCTAATCAAGGTAGCTCAACTACAAGGTTTTAATTGTGAAATAAATTGTCTCATTCAAGGTAAATCATTGAATTCTAAATCTAATATATTATCGCTAAATCCATTCTTGGATGAAAAGGGTGTCTTGCGTGTCGGTGGTAGGCTGCAAGGATCTATGTTTGCATATGAGAAAAAACACCCAATTATTTTACCACCGCATCATAACTTGACCAGATTGATAGTTCAAAATGAACATTTTAAGCTTTTGCACTGTGGTCCGCAACATTTATTAGCTTCTATACGGGAATATTACTGGCCTATATCGGGACGTAACTTAGTGAAAAGGGTGGCGCACAAATGTATTGTCTGCTTTAAAGTAAAACCTAAGGGGCTCGAGTCTTTAATGGGTTCCTTACCAGAATGTCGTACTGCATCATTATTTCCATTTAGTAACTACAGGTGTCGATTATGCTGGTCCCTCTTTGGTACGAGACAAAACATCGCGTGGATACAAACTTATAAAATCTTATATTGCATTATTTATTTGTATGTCGACAAAGGCCATGCATTTGGAGCTTGTCTCTGACCTCACAAGTGAAAATTTTTTGGCCGCTTTAAGGCGTTTCACTTCAAGGAGAGGTAAACCTCATAACATGTATTCAGATAATGCGACAAATTTTGTAGGAGCGAATTCCGCACTAAAGGAATTATATGAATTTCTTAATAAGCAATCCAATACTATTATTCTTTGAGCGAAAATAGTATAACTTGGCATTTTATACCACCAAAATCTCCCAATTTTGGTGGTCTATGGGAGGCTGGGGTCAAATCTGTGAAGGCACATTTAAGACGAGTATTAGGTAATGCCTGCCTCACATTTTAAGAATTTAATACGGTAATAATTCAGGTTGAATCGGTCTTAAATTCGCGACCTCTATCTCCTCTATCTGCTGACCCAAATGACATAACCCCTCTTACCCCTGCTCATTTCTTAATTGGACGAAGCCTGACATCAGTTCCCGATCCTGACGTAACACATATAACAGAAAACAGACTTTCGGCATATCAAAGGCAGCAGCAATTAGTGCAGCATTTTTGGCAACGGTGGCAGAAAGAATATATTGCCGAGTTGCAGACCAGAGTAAAATGGCGAAAAAATGTGGACAGTCTTCTACAACCTGGTGCCTTGGTGATTTTGCGTGAAGACAATTTGCCCCCTTCAAAATGGCAACTTGGCCGCATCTGTGAGCTCCATCCGGGTCCGGATGGTATAACTAGGGTAGTGACTGTACAGTGTTCTAGTGCGAAGCTTAAACGTGCTGTCACATATGTCAGAATAATAATAATTAATGTTAGAGTTTCTCATGTAATATCATTGATGTTAATACACAGCTAATTACAGTCCGCTCAGTTAGTTTCTTATTCAAGAATTGGTTATCTACCCCCAACAGTTTTGTTGCGAGAATTCCTGCTTTTGCTGATGGAAAACAGTTAACTGTTGAACAAGCAAACTATTCGAGATTGGTAACGAAAAATCGTTATATAACAGAAGTCGTTAATGGTAGAGTTAATCGACTTAACCAATATTTCGCAAAAACGACTCGTAATACCAAAGTAGAAACCTATGATGATTTTGTAATAGCCTGTGCCGTGTATAATTTAACTTTCACGCCCGTAGTAAGTACTAGTTTGGACATTGAAATAGCTGAACGGATACTTTCTTTATTAAAACAAGATAATAATCTTTTACATTTAGTCACTTCTCTAAACGATCATTTACGAAGATCATTTTTCGAACGCCTAGAATTATTAAGCTTAGATGGATTCTCAAAACTTGACATCAAGGTTGTACGCATGCGGCACATATCAGGTAAAAATGGCACCGTTCTATTTTGCAGATCACTTTAAGGAAAATGGAGATTTTGAGTTTCTCGTATGTAAAGAAGATAGTAAAATTAATTATAACGAATTTAATATTGAATTACATCGACGAGATTCTTTGCTACTAAAAGTGAAAGTAAATTCTAGGCATTCATCTTCCGTTAAGTACTTTGTTTTTGTACTAACGAAAAAAGCGAAGCTATTGTTGGCCTTACATATGGATGTAAGGTTGGAAAAAGAGTTGTGGGTTGCTGTTCCCACGTAATGCTAGTTTTGTGGTATTTTGGATTTGCGCAACATCTAGATCAGTTACCTAAAACACCAGATCATTCAGAGATTTTCAATTTTTTAAGTGACAATGAAAATGGCAGTGATGAACATGAAACCAATTTGTAATATCATACATACGTTCATTTTCAAAAAAAGGTAAAAAGATTTAATAGTCTAATAAATTAATTTAAAAGCAATGTTAAAGAATAAATTTAAAAAATTTTAAAAATGTAAAAAACTAAAAAATAAAAAACGAAAACGAAAAAAAAAGAAAAAAAAGGGGATGCAGAAAGGATCGCCTCCTCGTGGTGCATTCTGGGATATACAATCAGTGGCTAAATGATCCGTGTAAGAAACAAGTTTTCTATAGTTTATAGTATTCGTACAAATTCTTTCCGATCTAAATCAAAACGAATATTCTATATGAGAAATAATAAACGAACGTTTCATCTTTCTCAGAATCAGTTTTTGTCTTCTCATATCGAGCACTTTACATTAGAGCCAGTTTTCATTTTTTTTTTTTATAAACAAGGTTTTGATAACAATTTACAAATATTTGCAACATTCGATTGGATTTTTGACTCACGTTTCTATTGCTGGTTTGGGGTTGGTTTTTGTACTTTCAGGGTAGTTTATCAATTCTTCCGACAGTTTGCAATCGCAATTTTGGAAGTGTATTCATACCTCAACGTTACCAAAAATCGCCTTACTCATCTCTCTTGCTTGCCACTCTCTAGATGGGGTAGTTTGGGATAAAACTGCACAAACAATTTTGAATCTTTGTAGTCACCTATTGTTGCTATTTTACATACAAACATAATGAACTCATTGTACTCGTACTACTTTTCCTGGATATTTATAATTCTTACGTTTCCGTTGCAAGTTTTAGGGTAGTTTTTGTACTTTACAGGGAGTTTAACAATTTTCTCGCTTAATGGGACTTTCTAGTGTGCACTACTTATATGTGTAAACAATATACAATCGCTAGTATGGGTCTAAAGTCGTTCTCCATAAGTGCCAAGAAATCGCCAATCTTTGCTACACGTTTCTTTTGCTTGACACCCTCTAGTTGGGATAGTTGGGGGTAGTACATGGTCTACAGTAATTTCAAGTACTTGTAGATGTCTATTGTTGTAATTTTAGACATAAATATATATAAGTCGTCACTACGATGGCACCTTTGTTGGATTTTTGTATTACATTACCACTGCTGGTCTGAGGGTGAATATTATACTTTGAAGGTAGTATACTAATTTTCCCCGGAAAATTAGGGTGTCTAATATGCATTTTCTGTTTCTATGAACCATACAGAATAGAATTTTGATGTCGACATTCGTTGCCCGAAAGGGTCAAAAATCGCCTATTTTTAACATTGTCCTTTGTTATGGTTATTTAAGTAAGTGAGTAAAATTTGATAAAGTCATAAAAATCTCATTTTCGGCTGAACCGGTCAAATTACTTCGATACTTTTACTGTATTGAACTTTAAATTTATATTCTAACTAGCCTTTCTGGATATTTTTTGTTTCTGATGCTCTCTGTTTAAACCTAATGGTTTTTGAGATATCGTAAGCACTCGGTAGAATGTAATTGACAATATTGCCAAGGAAGGCAATCTGAAAAACAAACTTTTCATGAATAGAAAAATATACAGCATGGTCATCCTAAAGTAAGTATGAGGATGTACAAGATATCGAAACTGCAAAATATACAGTCTCTCAGATTCGAACCAACTTGACGTAGATTAAGTCATAAATCAGTGCCCTAATCTGTTGTTAGAAGACACTTTCAGTAAGACTATTACAAAACAAGTCAGAATTACAGTAGAGCGTTGCCGACTGTAAGTATTTATTTGAACAATAAAAATTAAAAATATTGCGCCATGTAAAACTTGATAGTACCATATTCAAGCAAAATGATAATCAAAGAGGTATTGACAGTCGGCCACGCTCGAGTGCAGCTTCTATTTGTTATTACTATTCTAGGCTAACTGTTGTTACAATTGAAATATGAATTTTTAAATTAAAGTACTTACGGATCGATTCTATGATTACCCTTAACGTTACATTATGTTTAATAATTTAAATTACCATTACCATATTATTATTTAGACGAAAAAGCACAATCAGATATTATATGTAGTTTAATATACAATAACTTTGAAAAACATAAAAAAGATTACAAAGCATTTTAGAAACAATACACATACCTAATATAATTATTTTATAATAACAGTAACATTTGTAAAAGATATAGCATGAAAATAAAAACAAATCTTTCCGTAAATACAGGGTCATACGTAAATTTAAATTCTTTATTTTACTAAGTTGAAATTGAAAAATACATAGAAGCCATAGAATACACATAAGAATCTTTTTCATTAAAAAGAGTGGGTCGTTGAAGAGTTTGGCACCACAACTATGACTTATCGTATGTAGTTAGAATCACTTACAAAAGTGTGTTTATTAAAGTTCCTTTTAACAATTTTAAATTCTTTAAATGTTTCTCTAACATCCTCATAAAGCGAGTATCACGCCACTCTATAAAAATTATGTAAGTATCAGTACGATCTGAATGGTCCGTGCAATAGAGAACTTGAATAAAAATTAAATTGGAATATAATGTTAAAAAACGTAAGCTAATATCATTGAAAAACCCGTAGTTCACAAGAAAATGCTTTTCAATTCTTTTTATTATATTAGTATATTATGCAACAACCATATAATGATGGCTATTAAGACACGAGCATGAGAATTATGCGAGTGTCTTAATTGCCATTAAATGTGAGTTGCATACACTATTTTTTCTACTACCAGTCATAATAAAGTGGAAAATTAACTATTTCTGAAATTTATTAATTATAGATTACAATTTAGGAAATATTATGAAAACTAAATTTAGGAAATATTGTGGATTATTATTTCAATTTCGCTTTCACTATCACACATTTTCACTCTGATTTTAATTGCAAGAAGCACAAACTTTGAGAATTTCCTTGGTAAACATGTAATGAAGCATTCATAAATTCATGTTCCATTACTAAAATTTCCGGATTTACACACGACACCAATATGCACACGGCACGCAAATCCACCCAGCTCCCGTCTAGAGGCATGGATTTGCACACGACACTAAATTATACGCAGTTCTACGTCACCAGTAAGCAAGGATTCTCGGATATAAAAGCCCGGCCCCAAATCAACTAATTCAGTGTGGACAATTCTGCCAATCTGTCTTCAGCGTGCTGAGCTGGACATATTACAGTTTTGTGCATCTCCCGGGTCAAACACGACGGAACGAATGCAATCTGACCCTGGAAATCTTTCAGCGTGCTGAGCTGGGACCCCCTCGAGTCGTTAGTCATTCTCCGATGCCGTTTCGCCGCCAGAACCAGAGCGGATGAGCCTGACCTGGAGACCTCCTACAGCGTGTTGAGCTGGGAAACTTCTTGAGTCGACGATATTTGCCCGACGCCCGATGTCACTCCAGTATCAGCAACTAACGTCGCATCGCATCGTTACACTCTCTCTTTCTCTCTCTCTGATAATAGAAAATGTTATCCTAAGATCCGTAAAATACGGACCTGTATAACCTGTATGTTATGTAACACTGCCATGTATTACCTGTTGAAGAAGTTGAAGAAGAAAATAAATTGTTTATATTTTTATTGGGCTGACTTATTAACTAATCTGGACCCTGATCAATCTCCAAACTAGCTACTCGACAAGAAACCGTTACAAATAGTAAGTATAACTTATCAAAATTGATACATTTTGGATCTACCAGATGTTCAAGGCAATAGTTGATATTGACGGAATATAGCTGTGTGTCGCGATTCTATTGGTTATAAACTTGTATCTTAATGGAAAATTTGTATCTTAAAGTACACGTAGGGATTGTCTAATAAACGAATTAAAGTATGGGAGTAGAAAATAGTATATTATGTAACAAGTTTTATAAACGTCATTTTAGTCACGAGTTTTATTAATCGCGAGCGACGCGTAGCGGAGCGAGTGTTTAATAAAATGAGTGACTAACAAGTTTATAAAACGTGTTGCATACTATACTTTTTCTACGACAGCAAATATCTAAATAAAAAATTTGGAAGTTATTTTAATATTTCATTTATTAACGTATCAATAACATGGTAACAGTAAAAAATTACTAAACTATTGTTCTACTTATTGTGTATATTTATTAATGGTTACATTGGAAACATTTTGGCAATTGCTAAAAAAACTAAGTGATTTTCCTAAATGCGTTCCATCGAACTGTGTTAAATTTGCTTCATGATTTGAATTGAAGCTAATACTTGGTCCACTTTCATTTTTATCAATGCTTGAACTTTGAGCAATTGCAATATCAATATTCTCTTTATTTTTTTGCATTGCATTATTTTGAACAGTGTTCATGATTTTAGTAGCGGTCTCAATTTTATTGTTTAACGAGTGGTCAATATAACTCTCTGCAACAGCTGTGGATCGCCACCCTCCATGACGCTTTAATGCTGTGATGTCCGCACCCGAGTCCACCAAAATCGTCGCTGAAGACCTTCTTAGGCAATGACCAGTATAAGCAGCAGGGTCAGGTAATTTTAAGAATTTTGCTACTACGCTAGAGAGGCTGCCAAATTTATTAATTCCAATTGGCTGTTTTCTACATTTTCCTCGCTGGTAGTTTAAGAAAAATCGGGTAGTACTTGTCAGGTTTGGAGGTCGAAGTTCCATGTATTTCTTGCATGTATGATAGAAATTACCTCCAATAACAAACTGACGTTCCGTTTTTGTTTTCGTGTCAGGAATGTGAACTAAAAGGGCCGTGTTAAGGTCTTCAACATCACTTGTTTGAATTTTCGTCAATTCTTCCCGCCGACAAGCTCCCATTATTCCAAAAAGTAACCCTACCTAAAATATTTATAATTTTGTTTATTTTTATTTAATTTGGTTTTATACTATTACCTTTGTAAATAGGTATTCTTCGTCTGGAGCAGATGATAAGAATTCTCTAATTTGCTGGGGTGTCAATATTTTCGACTTTTTAGGTCTGTAACCGTCTGATTTACGCTTCAGAAATGCGCACAATTTGGGGTACTTGCTAATATCAACATTGTTTTTTAGATTAATTGTCGTCCGCAGCATTGAATAGATTGCCCACAAAGAGGACGGTTTCATCTTTTTCGACAAATTTTGGAAATAAGCAAGTAATACATTCTCAGAAAATGAATTTGTTTGGTTTTCTTGACGCCAATCTTGGAAAAGTTTATATGCACGTTCGTATTGACTTTTAGATTTTTCTGGCAGCAATCTAGCAGTTGCCGATGCCGCTGCTTGAGTAATTTCGGACGGAGTACCAATGAAAACATCTTCTTCACTTTCACTGTCGTTTAGGCTCATTTTTTTCCAAAAAATACAAAATTACTTGTCTTTTGTCACAACGCGTCGATTTATTTTGACAGATTGATGACAAGAATTACGGAAAACTAACTTGATTTTTGCCATTAAAATATCTAGAATTAACCTCAGCCGTGACTAATATCTCGTTGCTAAGTTCAGCCTGTGACTAAAATGCACGAAGTCACGGTTTGTCGAAAGCGTGTTTAAAGGATTATTTAGCGTCATGGAAACGTATACGATAAACGCCATTTTAAAGATGGAAGTAGAAAAAATATATTAAAAGTCAATTTCAAGCGATTTACCGGTAAATAAAAGTATTTACCAAAGCATTCAAGCAACAGTTGTGGATGCTGTTGCCACCATAAATGAAGGTATGATCTGATCTTCTGTCTATGAAGAATTTAGAAAAAATGTGTACTGGTAGGAGGTCTACATGCGGAATAGCTTTCAGTTTGGTCGAATAAAATGTTGTGTTTTTTTTTTTTGAAAATTGTTGTTTCCTTATTTTACAACTAAACTTCGTATTTATGCTTTTCTCCATAATTTATCAATGGCTGCCGTTTGCTGTTCTCTTCGACACACGACGTGACGTCACAGCCTTCCCACACCTACTGCCTCGTTTGAAATTAATAGCTAGCGATTACAACTTTAATTATTTGTTACAACTTAAATTTTGCGATTGAAGGGCTGATATTAGGCATAGCTTATTTTTCCATAAACACCGTAATGAAATTAAAAAAAATATATGCAAGTTCCCTATTACGGCGTCGGTCGCTTAGTACCGAATGAAGGGGCTGAAATGGTTTTACTACCTGGAAAGGTACGACATGTTACTGATTTTTTATTAAATATAACATCGTACTTAACTTTTTAGCCACGAGAGGTTTTTCCAAGTAAGTAATGGATTCAAATACTCCTCCATACTCGGAATTCTGTGTATATTCATTTCAATATGCGAGTACTATCTTAACGTTATCTTATCGTTAGGAGCGAGTATTTTGCGGTTAACCATTTCTGAAAATCTAATGTCTTGTTAGTCATGTTGTCCATGAGACGGATTTTTCTTGCTGATTATTGTGACATCATCAGCAAATAATAGCATTAGCAATTTAAATTGGCGTAAATTAGGTGATTTATATAGATAATGAATATTATTGGTCCAAGCACAGATTCTTGAGATACTCCATGTAAGTTGTTGTTGATAAAAAGTCCAATATTACTCTCCTAAAGAAATTGTTTTCTGTTTGCCAAATATAGTTCTATTAGATTTAAGCAATTTTCTTTGAGTATCATAGAATTGTAATTTATTTAGTAATAAAATAAATAAATAAATAAAAATGCCTTTATTTAACCTAGCGGGGTGTCAGCTCACAAAGCTGCTATAAATGCCAACCAGATATACAGCCAAACGTTTTACCCAGGTCACAAAAATTAATCATGTTATTCTTATTTTTAAATTCATCCACAATATTATCCATAAGTTTCAAAATAGTTAAAGAAGTTGAAACCAAACCGACCTTCGAATAGGTGGCTCTTAAAGTACTCATAAATTTGTTTTCTTTTTTGCAGAAATTTATAATTCCTTGGAAATTACAGGTAATGGTGATATTAGTCGGTAATTTACTGCGCCATCTGTTAGTCTTTTTTTGATATTACTTTTCCATTTTTTTATATACTTGGTTGTTCTATTATTCATAACATAAATTTCTGTACTTCTGTCTTTTTTAATATATTTGAAGTTTCCATTGCCTCTATATACACTACATTTCTCTGTTTTGAGAGCACGCTCGTAAAAATGAACATAGAATAAACTGAAATTCAGGCAATTTTTCTACAAAAGCGTAGATATGAGATAAATTAAAGAATCAGTAATAACATAATTTTATTAAGATCAATGCACGTTCTCTGGATTATTGGATAGCATAGATACTAAAATAAAAATATTAACCGGTCTGTATAAGTAGTAATACTATGGTTGTAACGTAGAGCCAGGACCCCAACCTAGATAATTTATAGGAGGAGGAGTAGAATTTTTTTATTTGGACTTACCATCTGGTTTTCGAGGCGATTAGACGTGTCTCATAGTGCTCCAAGAGATACCCGTTAAATTTGTAAAAGTTAAATACAAAGTGACAAAGTGTAGAAGATATATTTAAGTTTACATAAGTGGAAGATAAGCTTGGAGCATTTTAGTAATTTTATAAGAAATATTAGTTATTGTTTAATTAGGGTTCACAAACCAGAAGTTTCCACGGTGCATTTAGTCTAATGCAGTAAATCATAGTATTATATAGTGCAGCGTAACTGCTGGCAGGTGGAAAAGAGGAGAAAGAAATCAGTAATAAACGAAGAGACAAATACAAAAATAACAAACGATAGGTTTTTACAATTTTGTTACTAACAAACGCTTGATCTGTAATTAACAATTAAGTGTATATAGTGTAGCATGTTATAATTGTTTGTATTATAATGTTGAAGGGGAGGAAATGCCAAATTTCTTAGAATTACTGGCAATGCCTTCAAAAGGTCGTCCCCAGCTGGCGGGGCATACGGGTATAAATTAGAGTCAGACTACTAAATTCTTTAGCGCGTCATGGCACTTAAGTGAAATAAATTATGGCACTATTTGAAATACAAAATAAAATATAAAGTGTCATAATCATTTCAGATAAAAAAATGAGATATAAATATTTGTACAAGGTGCCGCAGAATGGACGGGTGTTTTTGAGACGGGTAGTATACGGGAATGGAGGGGAGTAAAACGTGGATATGGTCGTTCAACTCGAGGAGATACGCCATTTGTTAGTCACAATGGTTATCTGGGCAAGAAAAGATCGTGCGTTCGCAATCGAGAAGTATTTGAAATCGGGAGAGTCTGTGATTGTTGTACAACGGCGTTTCCGCCAATATTTCAATATTTGTCGTTATGGTCTGGTCCCCAAATGTGACACAGTCGTCAGATGGGTTCAGAATTTTAGAGCTACTGCATCGGCAATGAATTCAAAACCTCGAGGTTGTAGTCGAAGTATAAGAACACTGCCTACCGTTGAAAGAGTGAGACAAGCGGTCCTTCACAGCCCAGAGCACTCTGCCTGAAAAAAAGCCGCAGGGCTCAGAGTCGGTGATCGAACTCTGCGCAGAATTTTACACAAAGACCTTGGCTTTCACCCTTACAAGATTATGATCGTCCAAAAACTGAATGAAGGAGATTTTGCCAAGCGTTTGCAGTTTTCCCAAAAGATGGAAGTGATTTTTAATGACGAAGAGGAACCAGTAATCATGATGGGCGATGAGGCTCATTTTCATTTATGTGGTTCTGTTAATAATCAGAACTGCAGATACTGGGTTGCAGAAAACCCCCGTGAACTTCATCAGCGTCCACTTCACAGCTCCAAAGTTACCGTTTGGTGTGCTGTGAGCCGTCTTGGCGTGATAGGGCATTATTTTTTTTGAAAATGTCGCAGAACAAACTATAACTATTGCCGGAATTGCGACAATGTCGAATTAACAGAAGGCATATCTGGTTCTAATAGGATGGTGCCACAGCGCACGCAGCCAAGATCTCAATGCAAACTGTGCGTCACATTTAAACTTCGAACTCTGCAAGACTTGAAACACTCCATTATGAGAGAAATTCGGGCAATCGACAATAACTTGATGGAGAGAGTGATACGAAACTTTCAGGAACGGATGGAGCAATGCATTGTAGGAAATGGACGTCATCTGTCTGACATAATTTTTAAATAATGATTATTTAATGGCAACATGTAAGCTTTCATTTCTCGTAATAATTTTTTTTTGCTTAGAAAATAGCCGAGTTATTCCCATTTTAAAAACACCCATCTATTCTGCCGCACCCTGTATTTGAACTAGTAAAAAAAATAGCCCTGGAGACGAAGAATCCTTTTAAGGTTTGATTTCAAATAAATAATTCTTACATTTTTTAGACAAATAAATTCTAACGCATTTACCCCTAAAGGCAATAAATTAAAAGCAAGGCAATAAATACTTTTCACTTTTCTTCCGGCAAATATTTAAAGGAACACGAGCTAACCAGTGGCGTACTATTAGGTTGATAGTATACCGCTCCAAAATCGAACTCTTTTCAGCACGTCGACAGAGGTACGCTCGATACAAATTTTCCTAAAAAATAATATCTCCGTTCATAGAGAAAAACAAACTATCGTGGGGTCTGACCAAACGGCTGTACATATCCAGCGTACTGCCAACTATAACATATGGACTTAAAAACGCGGCAATGACAAAAGCCAATAGAAGAAGTTTGAGAAGAGATGAAATTGACATCATCCAACTACTCGCAAAAACAACACGACGAAAACAGCGATATAACATAATATCAACACTACTAGGAGGTAAAACAATTACAAAAAGGATAGAAATGCACGCAATGAAGTACTAGGAACATATTCGAAGAGGAGACTCACCACATATAATGAAGAAAGCGCTAATACAGCAACAAACTAAAGATAGGGAGACTATGCTACAAGTGGAGAACAACAATCGATAGGATTATTAACAGATTAGGAAAGGACCAAGCACAGTGGGAAAGAAAAAAGAAGGAAAAAAAATGGTTTCCACAAAGAAATAGCAACGATATATGCTCCACCAGAATCAGATACGTATTAATCAGAAGACCCAAAACAAGGAGAAAATTTGTAGAAGCAGAAACACAAAAAAGAAGATTATAAACATTCCATATCACGAAACAATATGGCAACGCATTTAACAAACACCTACACGCCCATCCACACTCCTGTACCAAACGTCATGTGGCTCTCGCTGCTGACAACAAGCATGACCCCAAATCCAGAAGCATCCGGCAGCAATGCCTACCTCACGCTGATAAATCAATCAATAAATCAATCAATCAAGAGTAGAGACTTTTTATTTGCCTACCATTTAATATACAAGGGATCGACTGCTTTACATCCCCTTCGATGGATGATAAATCCACTACGCAATCCTCGCTCAAAATCTCATAGCTCCTGCATATTTGCTGATATACAAGCCGCTAGCAGATAAAGTGAGGTCACTGTATATTGTTGGAGGTAATTTTCCAAGTGTTAACTCGTTAACTGTAACGATCATTGCTTAACTACATTTCGTTAATTTAATAAAAATATTAATTTTCACTTTATTATATTAGATCTACATTATTACAGTCACTCACCTACACATAATTTAACCTAAAATCAAATGAAATAATTTTCGAAGTTCCCTGATTAATGGCATTAATTAATCTTAGACATTATATACTAGTTTTTGCTCCATTGGCGTTTAATTAACACACCACACGCTGTTTTGTGGAATAGTAATTAGGGTCACTGCTATAAATAATAATGGGCTAGTCGATAGCAGCAAATATAACCAAAGTGTTTAGATACAAAAAACGATGCCGATATGCCAAGTAAACTTTCTTGTTTGAGTACACATAAGATGATTTTGGAATAGGTTCTGAAAAAAAGCTCGGTTTGTATTCTATGCGTACACATGTGCTAAAACCATAAAACGGCCCATATCGTTTGTACAAACTGAAAAACGCCTTTTTAAATTTAAGTAAATTATATGATAGCTATGTTGTTAAGGTTTTTAGATAAGATTGCTGAAATAAGACAATAAACAATACTTCATTGTAGTATATTTTATATGATATTTTCTTACTATTTGATGTACCTGGACAGTTATCTGTACATTTCAAAATAGAGAATGAAATAAACCTCGGCGCCAAAAAAAATTCGACAGTTAATTTTTTAATATTTTCAGTATTACAAAATGTCTAACACATAATACTACAGGAATTATATACTGACGAAGTGGGTTACTTGAAAAGTTTTGCGGGAATTCTGATATTTGGCATTGTATAGAATTTAAATAAAGAAGAAATAAATAAAGGTGTCATTATTATACTCTTCGCAAAAACGAAGAGTATCGGCACATTTCTAAATCAGTAAATACCGCTCGTAGAGAAAAATTTTCATATTATTATGTTAGTAAACGAATTCTGAACAACTTTCAAAATGTCCGTCCGTCTGTCCGTCCGTCTGTCCGTCCGTCACGTTTCTTGTAAGCACGATAACTTAAGAAAGAAAAGTCCGATTGTATTGAAATTTGGAAAGTAAGTTAGCTAGAGAAAGAACCATATTGTTTTTGAAAAAAAATCAAACAGTAAATAAAAAAGTTATTAATCATTTAAATTAAAAAAATATGTTTTCTTAATTTTTGTCACTTGTACTTAAATAGCAATCTTGCGAAATTTTATTCTCTATAATTTTTTTTTGTTTATACATTTTACTAATATATATATTTCATAATAATATATCTAATTCGTTGAAATATGATACTCGAATGATATCTACTACGGACATTCAATTTTTGTAGTGATCTTGATGGTCCAATGGCTAAAGCTTTATCTGGCAGTCTGGTGTGTTCGAATCTCTGACAGGGCGTTTTTTTTTTCATTTTTTTTTTTACAACAAAGTTGGTATCACAAAATTTAGAATGTCCAAAAACTAACATTATTTACAAGGAAACTGCGAAGAGTATCCTATAGAATGTATAACAATTATATAAAAAGCTCAGTAAACCTGCGAAGAGTATAATGCTTCCACTAGTTTAACTTGGCGGAGTGCATTACAAGGCTGATGTAAATGTTGACTATAATATAGTATACAGTATATAAAGTATATTTTATGACATATAACACATGCATAATTTATTAATTATATTTCACAATTTTCTCTTTCAACAAGTATATAACACAGGTAGTTTTTGCCTCTCGAGAGATTGATTCACAACATTGAAAGCAAGTTTCTTTCCTCCTATCCCCTCTCAGGTCCCTACCAGTCACAAAGCCACAAAGTCGCATGTATTAATGTAAACCGGTGGGACAAATTTATCAATGTATTCCGAAAAAGCCCACATTTAAACGGGCTTTTTCAGGTATTTAAACATCAATATGCTATCCCAAAGACCTCTGATGAGGCTGACAAACACTCTCTTCTCACGTTGCACCCTAGTTTAAGTAGGCAAAATTTACTGCTATTAATGCAAAATAATATGGAGAGGAGATACCGTCGAGAAATTATGTTTTGCAGACATTTTCCAGTATGGGATATAAGCAGGAAAGGCGAGGTGTTAAAGTAAAAATTCGAAAACAGCACCATATATAATTTAAAATAGTCTGTAACGGTATTTACACAAACTTCCCTCGGTTTGGAATTCTTTATTTAGTAATTGATTTTTCTATTGGATGAACACCCTGTGTATTTTTTGCTAACAATATAACAGCTTTTCTTCCTGATAATACTAACAACTATATTCCAAATATTATTTTCCTCCATCCGTTATCAACCTATATATTTTTCACTAAAAGTATATTCCATTTCTTCGTTTGCTAACAGCGTTAACTACAAATCAAATATTATTCTCCGTCAAACAATTTTGTAGTTATAACGCCAACAGAGAGACAAATTGACGGAATTGAAAAATTGTAATCTACATAATCTGAAACGTGAAAATCCGAAGAAATATGTGTGATTTTTTCATGATTACAATACTTCCGTTCGATAAGCGAGGGAATTAAAAATACCACATATTGAAACTCTCGCAAAACTTTCTAGTTTAAAGTATTTATTAGTTAGGCGAATTTCAGTAAAATAAACAGAACAATTGTGCTATTAATGAAACTTTCAGGGATTGTTCTGTATACAATTTTAATCATTTAAAAATAAGGAGCAGTCCAATATGCCTTTAAATAACAATATGGCGTCCATTTAAATATGACGCCTACTCGCACATATAATACTTTAAATATACTGGCTCCACTTTGTTCAATTTGATTAATCTTTTTAAATTATGATTTCTCTTTTTATTTTCAGTTATTACAACTTTTTTCCTAAGTTTACAGTTTGAGATAAAAACTCGAAAAAAAACCGCTGCATAAGGAATCACTACTTCCACATCCAGATTTTCCATCCAAATCTCATAATGAGAAAAATTTGTTTATGGGACTTAATAATATAATATTTGAAATCGTCTACCCCAAAAATCCATAAAACGATATGCCATATCGGTAGTGGGAGTGGGGGTAGGGGTAAGGGGTGGTAGTGGGGGTGGATGAAATAAAAAAAAAAATGTGGCCTTTGGTTCTTGTACACACATTAAATCACAATTTTATTTTTTTTAACTACCTTCAATAATGGGTGGGGGTGGATGGGGGTGCTTGTGGCTAATGCCAATAAATTTTTTGAGACCTTATCTTCTATTATATATACTAAATACCAATTTCATGGACCCTTGCTCCCATTTACCTCAATTTACCCCCCTTCAACGGAATAAGATCAAAATATAATATAGCTTCAGATCTCGATAAAATACATAAGTGTACCAAATTTCAAATCAATATCTTAAACGGTTCCAGAGTAATCGTGCGCAATAAAAAAAGTTACAGACAGACAACATACAGAATTTTTTTTTGCTCAAACTTAAACTCTCGACGTTTCATGACATTATAAGCCTATTTGGACAATAAAAATTTTACTTCCAACACCGTCCCCATTTATAATATTAGGCAACGTATCTATCTATTTGTTTTGTTACTTTTACACAGCCCCATTGTGCGTGACTGTACTTTCTTTAGAACTAATTATAATTATATTACTAAATGCGATACATAAAAAAACGCTGCCCAAGGAATCACTACTTCCACATCCAGATTCTCTATCCAAGTTACTCACAACGAAAAAAACTTTGTATGTGAAAATAACTGTTTATGGAACTTTAATAATATAATATTTGAAATCCTCTACCCCAAAAACCCATAAAACGATACCCCACATCGGTAGTGGGGTAGGGGGTGGTGATAGGGAGGTGGTAGTGGGGGTGGATGAAGTAAAAAATATTTTGAGGTTTCTGGTTCTTGTACATAGGTACACTAAATCACCATTTTTTTTCATCCCCTTTAATAAGGGGGTGGGGGTGGTAATGGGGATGGCCAATGTCAAAAATTTTTTGAGACCTTAGCTTCTCTTGTATATACTAAATACCAATTTTATGGACTATTACCTGCTTGATTGACCTATTTACCCTAAATTTACCCCAATTTACCCCCCAAACCTTCTCCGGAACAAGATGAAAATATAATCTAGTTTTAGATCTCGTTAAAGTACATATGTGTACCAAATTTCAAGTCAATATCTTAAATGGTTCCAGAGTAAACGTGCGCACAAAAAAAAGTTACAGACAGACCGACAGACAGATAGAGTTTTTTTTTTCGCTCAAACTTAAAATCTCGAAGTTTCATGACATTTTAAGCCTATTTGGACCATAAAAACTTTTAAAAATTTTTTTGTCGTTACTATACTTCCACTGGACGTGGAAGTAATTAAATACCTCTAGGTAAGAAATTTTAGTTATACATAATTTTTAAACACATGATTTTATGATTTGTTTGTTTATTTTTAGATCAACGAGTTCCTTGAGTTACAAAAAATAGCAGGATATATTTAAAACTAGGCAATAAAGGTAAGACAACCCAACTTAAACAAATATTCCGGGTGTTAGTAATATATTTTAGCAAATTGTTTAATACATTTTATTCTTTTTCTAACTGTTACCAAGTAGTTACAGTAAAGACATTTGGTCATTGTATCTGTTTTAAAAATAAATAACTAAATATAAAATATTTAAAAACATCTGCAAAACTGCTGGGTGTCAAAATTCGTTTTACATCTGCTTTATTGCATCTTCTCTTAACATATTGTAAAACATATCTAATTATTCAAAGATCGATGTTGCATTATTTTTTTCTTGAAAATACCGTTTGATTTTAGGCCCCTATTTTACAAAATTGTCTTGTTCTTTATAACGTATAATATATCACCTGTTAATATAATAGCACTCACACTCCTAACATCCTGTATTTTAATTTATAGTTGATGTATGTATATGATGGAGACCTAGACCTATACTATACCATGTTGTTCTCTCGAATACTTTTTTTAAGAACCGCTGATTCTGACATATTAATATTGGCCATTGCTTTTGCTAGTCAATATCCAGGTGTAAAATTGTGGATTGAATTAGGGACAGGAAAGAATATACGAATCATTTGTGCACATGGGGTTGCTGCAGCGATGAGATTTGAAAAAGCATCGGCGCTACCAGGCTTTCATGCCTTAACTGGATGCGATAGTGTCTTCATTCACTTCACGTAGGAAAAACCGCTGCCCAAGGAATCACTACTTCCACATTCAAATTTTTTATCCAAGTCACTCACAACGAAAAAAATTTGTATGTGGAAATAATTGTTTATGGAACTTTAATAACATAATATTTGAAATCCTCTACCCCAAAAACCCATAAAACGATACCCCACATGGGTAGCGGGGTGGGGGTGGTGATGGGGGGTGGTAGTGGGGGTGGATGAAGTAAAAAAATATTTTGAGGTTTCTGGTTCTTGTACATACACTAAATCACAATTTTTTTTCATCCCCTTTAATGCCAAAACTTTTTTTGGGACCTTAGCTTCTCTTGTATATACTAAATACCAATTTTATGGACTCTTACCTGCTTGATTTACCTATTTTCCCCAAATTTACCCCAATTTACCCCCCAACCCTTCGACGGAACAAGATGAAAATATAATCTAGTTCTAGATCTCGTTAAAGTACATATGTGTACCGAATTTCAAGTCAATATCTCAAACGGTTCCAAAGTAAACGTGCGCACAAAAAAAGTTACAGACAGACCGACAGACAGACAGACCGACAGACAGACAGACCGACGGACCGACAGACCGACAGACCGACAGACCGACAGACCGACAGACCGACAGACCGACAGACCGACAGACCGACAGATCGACAGACAGACCGACCGACAGACCGACAGACAGACCGACAGACAGACCGACAGACAGAAATTTTTTTTTTGTTCAAACTTAAAATCTCGACGTTTCGTGACATTCTAAGCCTATTTGAACAATAAAACTTTTTAAAAATTTTTTGTCGTTACTATACTTCCACTGGATGTGGAAGTAAAACGGAGTGGATGGCATGGGAAAAATATTCGCAGGTTACAGCAGCTTTCAGTTCTATATCACAGCCATCCGAGGAGGTAAAGCCAGATGTTTTCGACAGACTGCAACACATTGTAATTATAATGTACGATCAAACATGTTCAGAAACTGATTGCTAGACGGTACCTGTTTACACAAAACAATCGTACACTTGAAGGAATACCCCCTACACGAGATGCACTTCTATTGAATATTAAGAGGGCAGCCTATCAGGCTAGTCATATTTGGGGGGCAAGAAAATATCAAACAGCAGTGATACTTTCACGTACAGAATGGGGATGGGGGGCTGGTACAAGAAGTTGGGATCCAATATGGATGACACTGCCAGAGGCTTCCAAATCCTGCAAAGAAATCATCACTTGTCGCTGTACACGTAAAATAAAGTAGAGGGAATTGCAAATGGATGAGTTCTCATGTTCAGTGTACATCAATGTGTAATTGTGAGAACTAAAGGACCACGCACACAATACATGGGATTTCATACAGCCGTCGATTTGACACTGACCTTCAATATCTCGAAATTTAGGACATTTTGGGCTTGTGGCCATAAGCACTTTTGATCAGGAATTTATGGACTATAACATACCAAATTTTCACCCAAATCGACGGCTGTATGAAATCCCATGTATTGTGTGCGTGGTCCTTTGTCATACGTATACCTTTTGCACCGAAAATAATTATTTACATTAAAAAGTCTAATTTTATTTTTGGACGAAATAGAACTGGTACTGAAACATTATGAGTCATCATTACGTTGCATTACCAAATGTCTAACAACTCTGTTGTAGCCAATGTCACAGCAACTTTTTTTTAACAGCTGAAATATACTAAAATCATACTTATCTTATTTTAAACTTTTTTTTTAGAAGTTTAATAGTGAATTGGTAAAAACTATAACAGATTTTATATTTTTCTCTTTTTCTGGATTTGACTATCAAACTTACAAACTTAGGAAGAAAGTTCTAATAACAAAAAATAAAGTTCCATAAAAGAGCTACCATAATTTAGAAACATTATTAAAATCGGTAAAATAGGAGCTAAGAGAGTCAGCGTATTACACAAACGAGTAGGCGCCAATTTTTAAATAATTAGAATTGTATACAGAATCATCCCTGAAAGTTTCATGCTTTCTTCATTAACACCACAATTTTTACTGAAATCCGCCTAACTATATTATAGCCCAGTCGACGAAAGTATTTACCCACAAAAAGTTGCAAACCGTGTAAACTTTTTTTAATGAGTTCGTAATAGTGTGTAGAATAATATCCTGTTAAAGTTTATATTTCGCTCGGGTGCAGAACATAAATAAAAGTGAAAAAAAAAATTTTTCCATCCATTTTTTTTTAATTTTGAAATTAAATCAAGCTAGAAAAAAATTAAAAATACAAATGGATAGATCACATATTTATGAACAAAAAATGTTCTAACAAAATTTATCGTTAAAGCCGCGGTTTTCCCGGAAAAAAATAGTCAAATGTAACGTTATAACTCGGAGCGAGATCCTTGCGTGCACGCGATTGAATACGCATGACTGTGACACCGATGCACTACTGAATTATATGTCACTAAATCAGAATTTGTTCAATCTATATGAGTGTTGGTTCATTTAAAAGATGGAAATTGCAGCTTTCTGATGCTTTTTTGTTTCAAACAATACAAGCAAAGGAAAGATGGGAAAAATATGCTCATATATATTATTACGCCCGAACTCAATCTTCGCAATAAAAAATATAGAAAAAAAAATAAAAGCTCTTCAAAAAAACTCTTTCTTCGTTGAGAATTGTTAAAAAGTATATACACTTCATGATTATTATGGTTTATTAAGTTGTAGTAGCGTGGATTAAAAAAAAAGTACACCTCAAATCATTTTTATTTAATTGCTTGATGATTTTCTTGATAAATATACATATTGGAGGCTGTAACTTGCCGAGAAATTGACCCATTGGAAAAATAAAATATCACTATTTCGGGAAAAATGTATACTTTTCGAATGTTCAGACACAAATTAGTTTACTTTTATGCACTTTTTCGAAAATATGATTAATCATATCATGATAGGAAATTGCGATTGTCACGATCTTATCCTTATAACTATGAAAATATCTTTGATTGTTTTGAATATAAATTCTGGAACTTTTCCAATATATTAACAAATGTATAAGAAATTCAATGTATAGCTGAAATGTGAATAGGTTTATCTGTAATAAATACAATACAGTAAAGGCACGTAAAAATTCATGCGAGCGATTCAGCGGCTATGTGTGGTGTCTGTGTATGCGTTCATAATTATATATTTTCCCTCCAGACTCACTATTTACCCTCTTAGTCACTAAGAAAAATGTTAAAAATGTATAATGAGAAAGAGAAAAAAGCTTTATTTCACTTGTTAGAACTGCTAAGAATTTTTAGAGGTTCTGTAGTATGCATTTAACCGTGCGCTTGGCCGAGCAGAGTGACAAAGTTATTTCACTATTTTTTTCCGGGACATTTTTTGTTCAGAAACACGTGGTCTACCCACTTGTATTTTTGTTTTTTTCTAGCCTAACTTAATTTAAAAATTTTGAAAAAATTCATACAATTTTTTTTTTCACTTTTCTTTTATGTTCTGCATCCGAGCGGAATGTAAACTTTTCAGGATATTATTCTATACACTTTCACGAACTCACTAAAAAAAAATTATTCAGTTTCTAGGTTTTTGTGGGTTTTACTATAAAATGATCTCTGTCGTCTGGGCTACTTAGTTAATTCTAGGACTATGTGTACAAGAAATAAAACGCCGAAGCAAATATTTAAAAATAAAACTTGTGCCAGATGATAACTGTAACTGTTACAATTTCACATGCAGTCGGTAACATCAACTCTTCCTCTTTAGTGGGATATTAATGAATTAGAAAATGGGTTAGACAGTTAAATAAACATATACAAGTAATATTAAAGACTGGAATACGAAGAGATTCAAAATATAATGCTATCATTGAAAAGCTTTTGAACTAAACTGTGAGTAAGGCGACAGCGAGTCAACAATACAATGTAGGTGGTAATATGGTTCCATATCTTCAGAGGGACGCAGATCAAATATTTGCTTCTTTAGGTATTCAAGAACGTAAAAGAATGTGAGAAATATGTACTCGGCGTTTGAGGATTTGTGAAAACTTATGAATAGCAAAGAGTTGTGTGTATGCTGATAGACTGAGTAGAATGGTAATAGATTAACCTAAGAGATTTTAACTAATAAAAAAAAGGTGCGTGTAATATCAAATAAATATATTGAAAGAAAATTGTAGTAATTATTTAAAACTTTAAAATACTTAATACAGACAGGTATAAACATAAATCTTTCTTTTATTGGATTATAAGAAAGACAATATGCACGTTACGGGCAGTGACTTCTACTTTGGTAAGTGCTTTTTTAAAGTAAATTAAAAATAACATTATTGTGACAGGTACTCGTATTTATATGTTTATACTTATCTGTGATAAGTCTTTTTTTGTAAAATTTGAAACAATTACTAGTATTTTCTGATAATATATTTAACATAAACATAAACACCACAGATAGTAGACAACCCCCAAATCCATAGCCAAGGCTGTGCGGAAAGGGATTACACATTTGAAAAAACGCAGACATACATCCACACCCACCGGTGTTGTCAATACCGGGGCTGGGGGTCGAACCCAGAGCGCGGTAGGCAGTCGATCAGCATATTCGCCACTCAATACGCCTTAACCGATTGAGCTACCGCGCCGGTATTTATTTCATTCTATTTTGTAGAACTTGTAGTGTAAAAAATTGCGTCTACATTTAATTATATTAAGACGGATAATAATTAGAAATAACAAATTAATCCTGTATATAAAGAACAAAGTTAATGTAAATTATTAATATATTATTACAGATTAATAATTAACAAAATGTTATTTTTTTATTGTTGTTTTAGAAATGTTGATTAGAGAAGTGGAATTCTGATTAGACTATCGCGAGCATTAGAAGTAGCAAGGGATAATAAACCCCTGAATTTGTCAAATAATTAATCGCAACAAGTCATTGTGTCCAATCTGATTTTTTTCGTGACCAATCTCAACGTAATTATATGGTGCTTGGCAAAATTGTCAAAATTACTGCTTGAGCATGATCATATTTTTTCCCTCCAAGAGGACTGCCTCCCCATCTGATTCTCCCGCAACTAGCGATACCCCCTGTCAAGACAATTACCCTAAATCACTCATTCCCAAAGAGGGAGTTTCCTGTTTTTCTTTTTTTTTAATACCTCGTCGTCTTATCAGATCATCAAAACGGAGGTGTATATTAGGGTGGAACTTAAAAACGAAGTTTCAAATTTTATTTTCTAATAGTGAAAATACTTCTCCTTTTTAACTATAACAAAAATATTTAGCTTTTAAATTTCAAATATTTACCTGTGCCGCAAAGCCTATTATGTAAAAAAAGGAAAAAAGAACAATCATTGCATTAAAGCTATTTTAACAATATCGATAAGTTTGTATATGCAAAACATAAAATAAAGAAGTGTTGAAGTCCTGCAATGGAGAAAATTGTACTTTGGATCCTATGAAAAAGAGGACATCACGTCACTGTAACGATATTTGACCTTAGCCTAGTAGGGGGCATTGGATCTATCAGATGTATAATTGTGTCTGTTTTACTTGAGTGCGAGTCATAACAGGTTAGTTTTGGTTAGTGTTCCGAATTGACATAGTGTTGTTTGTGTATTGTTTTTCAGTTTTACTTCCACATCCAGTGGTATAGTAACGACAAAAAAAATTTTTTAAATTTGTATTGTTCAAATAGGCTTAGAATGTCATGAAACGTCGAGATTTTAAGTTTGAGAAAAAAAAATGTCTGTCTGTCGGTCTGTAACTTTTTTTGTGCGCACGTTTACTCTGGAACCGTCTGAGATATCGACTTGAAATTTAGTACACATATGTACTTTAACGAGATCTAGAACTAGATTATATTTTCATCTTGTTCCGTCGAAAGGTTGGGGGGTAAATTGGGGTTAATTTGGGGTAAATAGGTAAATCAAGCAGGTAAGAGCTCATAAAATTGGTATTTAGTATATACAAGAGAAGCTAAGGTCTCAAAAAAAATTTAGGCATTAGCCACCCCCATTACCACCCCCACCCCATTATCAAAGGGGATGAAAAAAAATTGTGATTTAGTGTGTGTACAAGAACAAGAAACCTTAAAATATTTTTTTTACTTTATCCACCCCCACTACCACCCCCTATCACCACCCCTACCCCACTACCGATGTGGGGTATCGTTTTATGGGTTTTTGGGGTAGAGGATTTCAAATATTATATTATTAAAGTTCCATAAACAGTTATTTCAACATACAAAATTTTTTCGTTGTGAGTGACTTGGATAGAAAATCTGGATGTGGAAGTAGTGATTCCTTGGGCAGCGGTTTTTTCGATTATTTTCAATAACCAGTCGGTGACAAATGTGACAATGTCTGCTAACGTGCTTAAAACTAGAATTTTATTAAAGTGTCCTGTGTTTGGTAAAGCAATTAACTTTCGACTGTCGTGTTTTGCCAACATACGAAGACATTATGAAACATTATTTATGTACAACTTAAAAAACCGCTGTCCAAAGAATCACTACTTCCACATCCAGATTTTTTATCTAAGTCACTCACAAAAAAAAAATTTGTATGTGGAAATAATTGTTTATGGAACTTTAATAATCTAATATTTGAAATCCATAAAACGATACCCCACATCGGTAGCGGGGTGGGGGTGGTGATAGGGGGTGGTAGTGGGGGTGGATGAAGTAAAAAAACATTTTGAGGTTTCTGGTTCTTGTACGCACCCTAAATCATATTTTTTTTTCATCCTCTTTAATAATGGGGTGGGGGTGGTAATGGGGGTGGCTAATGCCAAAATTTTTTTTGAGACCTCAGCTTCTCTTGTATATACTAAATACCAATTTTATGGACTCTTACCTGCTTGATTTACCTATTTTCCCCAAATTTCCCCCAATTTACCCCCCAACCCTTCCACGGAACAAGATATAAATATAATCTAGTTCTAGATCTCGTTAGAGTACATATGTGTACCAAATTTCAAGTCAATGTCTCAAACGGTTCCGGAGTAAACGTGCGCACAAAAAAAGTTACAGACAGACCGACAGCCAGAAATTTGACAACTGGAATCGGGAACCTACTACTGTTTCTGAAATATCTCAGGTTGTTGCTGATGCAGTTAAAAGTATATGGCTCAGAGCTTCCATTCCAACGGTTTCTGATACACGAATCATGAAAATGATTAGAGACTATCATGACAAATGTAGAAATTTAAAGAAAAGTATAAGAGTAGAAAGAATAATCCCAAATTCAATATAAGAATGCAAAATTTTAGGCAATCGGCAAAGAAACTTTTTGATGTGAGCTCGTGTAAACGCAAAGACTTTTATTTATGTAAATGCACCAAAGTTTTTTTATTTAATTTTTTTTTTAATCGTCTTATTTATATTAATGTTCTGGCGGAATTTAGCCATAGGCTATCCTACCACTCAATCAGGACGGGCACACACACACAGACAACATCACAACATCCATTCCCTGCGACATTGTCATCTGCCGCAGCTGAGACTCGAACTCGGGAGAGGAGAGTGACTAGACTGTGTGGTCTCCCACACAACCGCAGTTTAGCCCACTGCTACCGTCTCGGCAAAACGTGAAAAACGCCACTACACATCCATACCCTAACCAGTATTCGAACCGTACTTGCAAGCCTTAAGCACTGCGCCACCGAGCCGGTGGCGCAGGTGTACCAGAACAAGAACGTAACTTTCTCAAAGACCAAAGGAATAAAAGGTTGATGGCAATAGGATCAATAGATATAAATACTACAAAGAAAATGATGCGCCGAAAGAAAGGAAAAAGAATTATCAAGGAGAGAAAAAGGTATTTTAAAACAAAAAATGACATTTTGATGAAAAATTCATCTGAAGATGACAGCCTGGAAGATATCGGTGCAATCGGTAGTTCTACCGAACCTGAATTTGGCAATCTACCTCAACTAAGAGTGGAGCTGAAAAGAAAAGAGCTAAAAAATTTAATCTACCTGCACTGGCCCTGACAGTTGAAAGAACAGGAGTATCAGACAGAGCAGCAACTATTATTGCAAATGCCACTTTAGAAGACATGGGTTTTATTTCTGATGATAAAGACAAAGTAATTGACAGAATGACTTTAAGAAGACAAAGAGAAAGGAAAAGAAAGAATTTGAAACAGCAAGAAAGGCGACATGAATTAATTTTAGAGGGCCTGTATTTTGACGGCAGAAAAGAGCACTATGGTAACTGAAGCAAAAGAAAATAAAGTATATCGAAAAATCATTAAGGAAGAACGTGTGACATTAGTGGAAGAGCCAGGATCAAAATATATTGGTCATATTTCACCAAAATCTTCCTGCGCTAATGATATAGCCAATGGAATTTTGGCGTATTTTCAAAATAATAATATTGATATTTCAATTTGAAACTTATTGAGTACTATGGAATCGTCGTCAATACGGGATGTAAATCTGAAGTTATCAAAATATTGGAAATGAGACTAAAAAGACCTTTACAATGGATAATTTGCTTACTACATGCAGACGAGCTTCCCTTAAGGCATTTATTTCAGCAACTCGATGGGAAAACCGCTGCCCAAGGAATCACTACTTCCACATCCAGATTTTTTATCTAAGTCACTCACAACGAAAAAATTTTGTATGTGGAAATAATTGTTTATGGAACTTTAATAATATAATATTTGAAATCCTCTACCCCAAAAACCCATAAAACGATACCCCACATCGGTAGCGGGGTGGGGGTGGTGATAGGGGGTGGTAGTGGGGGTGAATGGAGTAAAAAAACATTTTGAGGTTTCTGGTTCTTGTACACACCCTAAATCACAATTTTTTTTCATCCCCTTTAATAATGGGGTGGGGATGGTAATGGGAGTGGCTAATGCCAAAATTTTTTTTGAGACCTCAGCTTCTCTTGTATATACTAAATACCAATTTTATGGACTCTTATTTAATTGATTTACCTATTTTCCCCAAATTTACCCCAATTTACCCCCCAACCCTTCGTCGGAACAAGATTAAAATAGAATCCAGTTCTAGATCTTGTTAAAGTACATATGTGTACCAAATTTCAAGTCAGTATCTCAAACGGTTCCAGAGTAAACGTGCGCACAAAAAAAGTTACAGACAGATCGACAGACCGACAGACAGAAATTTTTTTCGCTCAAACTTAAAATCTCGTTTCGTGACATTCTAAGCCTATTTGAACAATAAAAATTTTTAAAAATTTTTTTGTCGTTATCATACTTCCACTGGACGTGGAAGTAAAAGTACAGGTCCTAAAGGATTTTCTGGTCCAATAGGAAAACAACTTGAAAAATGCGAGGATATGAAAATTATACATTATAAAAGAATTGAATCTCAGCTGCCAGAAATTAATTTTAAGGATTAAGTACAGACCAAAAGTACTTCGAAATTTGTCAAGCGGTGTCAAGCGGCATATTTCCGCAAGACTTAGCAAAAAGCGACCCAGGAAAAATAAGTCACTCTCGTTGCTTAACAACAGCCAACAGAATTTTGCGATTATATGTATCCTGTGAAACGCCTTCTCCAAATTCACAGGTTCTTGCCGAATATGTTATTAAAGTTTATAGTTATATGTGGTTCAAAATTAAAGTAAAACCTTTCTTGCAAGGATGGATCTATTCATTTGTGGGAAATGATTATGTGTTCTAGGTACCTCAAGAAACAGCACAAGGATATCATCGATCAGGTCATTCAAAGGAATGCCTTTTTTGGCAATCCTGAAAATATACTTTTGTCAATGATAACTGATTCCAGGCGATATATTAGAGAACTTGGGCTTAGGAGAATAAATGCGGCAAGCCTAATAAAAGGGTCAGAAGTTTTGAAGTTCCTCTCCTTAACTTTAAAACTCCTGAGTATATAGATCTAATAAATTGAAATGATTGTAAAGTGATGGAACCTCTTGTCTTGTTGGATTCATCTGACGAAAAAGTAAAAAAAGAAAATGATACAAACCGGAGAAACGCCTGATTTTCCACGCCTTCCCTGTCATACTCAAGGCGTAGAAAGGTGCGTCAAGATTGCCACGGAAGCCGCGTCAGCGTCAAGGTAGAGATGGTATCTTAGGGAAGTTAAAGTCTCGCAGTGTTATGCCAAAGTTTAATACTAAAAAGGACTATAGGCCTATAGATTGAGTAGGTAATATAACAAAGAGTGGGAGGGAGGGTGGAAGTCGATACGCAGCCACCTCCTCGTGGTGACTTCTGGGTAGAATTTATATAGGACATTTGAGCTAAGAGCTGCGTTTTTTCTTTTAGTTACTGAATATATAGATTTTAAAACATTGACGCCCGTGCGGCATCGGAAAATAAATGAATAGCCATAAAAGTTTTTTACGAACATTTTAGGAATCCAGAAAGAAAAACAAATTTCTCTATTACATATCAAAATAAAAAAGTTTTATTTTTACCTTATAGTTAAGTTCCACCCTAGTGTATATATTGTATTTGTCATTAAAGAGTGTGGATAAAAGCCGAGATTTCCAAATTACTTCAAGTAAATGTTCAAACAGAATGTCAGCATTTTGTAAAAAAAAGTATAATGCTTTGTATAGTATCAATAAACAACAATCACAGCTGCATGTTGAGAAATCAGCATTTCGTTTCAAGAATCAATGTGGAATGATTTAAACAATTATATAGGATTATTCCTTAAATATTTCAAATCTTATCTTAAATGTCTAATACACTAATACATATATTCGAGGAATTCTATACAAGAGAAACTCTACACACTTATTTTCTAATATGAATATCTGGAATAAATTCCACCATTGTGGTTTGCTTAGAGAGGTTGTAATTTAATTTAAATTATGTTGAAGGATTGCGATGCAACCACAGATTTATCGAATATTCGGCAAATTCCTGACTGATATAAATTAGTATTTCAATTATTTCGGTATACTTATTGTAGACTTTACCCATTTCATGTTACCTTTTACATTCAATGTAAATTACCTCGCATCCATACTTTGCAATAATTTATTATCAGTTACAACATATTTAATTATGTGGAGGGTAAATTTTTCTTTTAGGATCTGTTCATAATTGATGATATTTTAAGAAGTCAATAACCAGAATATACAGTTTGCCATATTCAGCGTAACCATTTCCAATGTGGATTGTAATATAAAGGGTGTAATTAGTTTCATGTCATTAAAAAAACTGGTAATGGGGACCGACTAGACAAACAAAAAACCTATATTAATTTTTCCTCCAGGGCACTGAAAAAAAACTGAACTAGGTCAATAATTTGAATGTAAGGTAGGAGACATTTGAGAACCACTGCTTTTCTGGATCAATGGACGTGTAGTTCGGAATTATACAAGTCTCTTACTTACTTCTAAAAAGACATACAAAAGTGTAATGATTACCAACTTGTGTCCTTGCTGCCGCGCGGTCTCAAACAAAGAAGCGCGGCATTTTGATGGAACCGCATTAGCGTGTTTGATGGTCAAAGGCGGCAACATACGCGGTGATAATAAAGCCGGACTCTGTAGATCAAATAGTATCTGAGATACAGCTGTTCAAAGTTTTGCAAAATTTTCATTTTTCGACATTTTTATGGTAGTAGTATGGTAGTATTTCATAAATGTTTAAGTCAGAAATTGTTAAAAATTAAAATTTTAATTTTTCGACATTTTTAACAATTTCTAACTTAAAAATCTGTGAAATACTACTACCATAAAAATGTCGAAAAATGAAAATTTTGCAAAATTTGAACAGCTGTATCTCGGATACTATTTGATCTACAGACTCCGGTCTGGTACCAATTTGTAGCAAATTTAATCTACTTTTAAAAAATATTAGAATGTTTTTACCGAAAAAGTAGGCCTTATGTGTCAAAATCGACAAAAACTGAAAAAGGAACAAAAATCTCGCAGTTTTTTGGATTTTTGACCGAGATCCGGAGGTCTGCCGAGGTCGTAAACTTGGATTTAACATTACTTTTTAATCCTATACAACATATTAAAAAAGCAGCCATACCTGATTTAATGTCAGGTAACCTTTTTTTGATGACAGTTACTAGATTAGAAGGTATTTACTCATAAAATTTTGCAAACAAGTAAACTTTAATGAGTTCGTGAAAGTGTATAGAACAATATCCTGAAAAGTTTATATTTCGCTCGGATGCAGAACATAAAAAAAAGTGAAAAAAAATTTTTTTCATTCATTTTTTCAAAATTTTGAAATTAAATCAAGCTAGAAAAAAATAAAAAATACAGATGGAGAGATCACATATTTATGAATAAAAAATGTCCTAACAAAACTTATCGTTAAAGTCACGGTTTTCCAGGAAAAAATAGTCAAGTGTAACGTTATAACTCGGAGCGAGATCCACGCGTGCATGCGCTTGAATACGAATGACTGTGACACCGACGCACTGAATTACATGTCACTAAATCAGAATTTGTTCAATCTATAGGCGTCTGAAAATAAGGAGTACGCCACCTGGTGGTCTGTAGTCAAACTAATTATGGGCTTTTCTGTCATTGTTTCTTTAGTGTACGATGATATCAACAATAAGTAAATGATAAACTGAGATGCTAAGTTATTAAAAATATGATAGCATTTAAAGAGGCTACAATTGGCTGAAGCCAACCTAGTCGGTATCCTTTGTAGATTGCAGGGACAACTCGTGAAATGCTGCAATGTTCAAAGCATACCCTCTTTAATGTAGACACCTTTAACCAGGCATTGAGAGGGGAAAAGCTGGTGCAAATAACCGTGGCCCGAGTAGCAATAATAATGTCCTAGACAATCACACATTGTAAGTGAAATTTTTGAAATAAGTAAATATATGTAATTCCAGTATATTTAAAAGTAATATATACTATTGCACCATGCACTATTATGTCTTACCCCTGAATATTTCTGTTTCATATTTTACAAAATACTGTTTCATTTATTTTACTTAAAGAATTAATAAATATCTTTTCACTTATATTCAATGTACCACTAATTTCATGGGTATTTGAATCTGAGACACTTGTCTGTAAACATAGAGCATACACATTTTTAAGTTTTGTGTTGAATATGGGTTGTACCACACAAAATAATATGTCCTGCATTTAAAACATATTCCCCTTCATACACACACTTAGAATTTTTACATTTTTAGTGCTTCATAAATGTTCCATACATTGCAATATGTTTAACCTAAATGTCACTCATGTTTCCTGAAAAAAAAAGTAATTTAAACTACAACTGTATATAAATTTAGAGAAATATTTAGGTTTATTAATATTTAACTAGCCAGACACCGTTTATGTCGAAGAACTGTACTTTTCAAGGGAAAAACTGGATAACCTAAAAAAATATGAATTTTGCTGAATAATGCCATTAACATCTTGCAAATCACTTACAACAAAATCTTGCAAACCTTTAGGTCATATATTATTAATGTTATTATTTTTAACGCCAAAAACAACAATAAACAGAACAAAATCAATATAAGTATTCGCCATATAAACAAACAAAAAGCCAATAATTAGTTCACGAGTTCTCCACTTTGGCGCTGGCATCTTAAATTCAGACGCCTATATGAGTGTCAGCTCATTTAAAAGATGAAAATTGTAGCTTTCTGATGCTTTTTTGTTTTAAACAATACAAGCAAAGGCTGGATGGGAAAAATATACTTATGTATATCACGCCCGAACTCAATCGTCGCAATGAACAATATAGAAAAAAATAAAAGCCCTTCAAAAAAATTCTTTCTTCATTGAGAACTGTTAAAAAGTATGTACACTTCATGATTATTATGGTTTATTAAGTTGTAGTAACGAGGATTAAAAAAAAAGTACATCTCAAATAATTTGAATTGCCTTGCTTGACGATTTTTTTTGATAAATATATATATTGGAGGCTGTAACTTGTCGAAAAATTGACCCATTGGAAAAAAATATCACTATTTCAGAAAAAATGTATACTTTTAGAATATTCAAATACAAAATAAATCGTTTATTTCTATGCATTTTTTCGAAAATATGATCAGATAAGAAATTGCGATTTTCACGATCTTATCCTTATAACTATGAAAATATCCTTGATTGTTTTGAATATAAATTCTGGAACCTTTCCAATACATTACCAATTGTATAAGGAATCCATTGGATATAGCTTAAATGTGGATAATAAATAAAATACAGTAAAGGCACGTAAAAATTCATGCAAGCGATTCAGCGGCTATGTGTGGTGTCTGTGTATGCGTCTATAATTATATATTTTCCCTCCATACTCATTATTTATCCTCCTATTCACTAATAAAAATGTTTAAAACGTGTAATTAGAAAGAGAAAAAAAGCTTCATTTTACTCGATAGAACAGCTAAGAATTTTTAGAGGTTCCATAGTATGCATTTAACCGTGCACTGGCCACGCAGAGTGACAAAGTTTCTTCACTATTTTTTTTTCTAGGAATACCGTGGCTTTAGCGATAAATTTTATTAGGATATTTTTTGTTCAGAAACACGTAGTCTATCCACTCGTATTTTTTATTTTTTCCTACCCTGACTTAATTTCAAAATTTTGAAAAAATGGATAAAAACATTTTTTTTCACTTTTTTTTATGTTCTGCATCCGAGCGAAATGTAAACTTTTCAGAATATTATTCTATACACTTCCACGAACTCATTAAAAAAAATTATTCAGTTTGCAAATTTTTGTGGGTTTCACGATAAAATGTTCTCTATCGTCTGGGCTATTACTTCTTAGTGACTTTAAAAGATAAACTAGATTAGTCATAAACGTGAATATAAGTATTCGTTTAAGAATTAGTGTAGTGTTATAAAGTAAATTGTAATTTAAATAATAATAAGTGATAAAACATGGACACACGGCCAAGAATTAAAGGACCTGCGAACTATAGTCAGGTAGTCTAACTTAGTTATTATGTTCATGAACAATAATAGAAAACATAAAATAAGTCTGAAAAGAATGATTTTTTGTCAAGAAATTGTTTGTAACAATTAATACCTATTAACATTAATATGCGACATTGTTTACCAAGCGATACCTTCTACTTCAAGGGAAAATACTACTATAGCTTGGTAAACAATGTCGAGCAGCTCTGGCATGCATGGATGCTATAAAAACCCGCTGTAATGCTTCATTAAAAATATAGTCTTTTTGCTTTGAAATGAATTGAGAAGGCAGAAAAGTGAAGATTTATGCTAGCGTAGCTGCGAGCATAAGTTAGTTCTGAATAATAATCGAACTCTGGAACTGCAACTTTTAATTGAATACGGATTATTTCGAATGCAGTATATCCGAAGCAAAGCAAACGAGATTTTTCTAAGGTAAAATTTAATGAATATTTAAAATTTTATCCTAATAGGGTCGAAAGTCATGCAAGGAAAAATAAAAACAAAATAACACTCCCCATTTCCAAATCGCCGTCGATCCTGAGGTTATGCCCACATGGATTTATTCAGAATAAATGATTACGCAATATATGAAATTTCACTGTTCTGTCACTTCCCGTTTTAAACTTATTAAGAAACAAAGAATTATGCCCAGTTTCTAGTAGGCCATCGGACTGCTATGACTGTTATGAGACAACGCTTGGGAAAATTTAGTAGTTAAGGGATTTGGGAGGATGGGATTTGTTGAAGAAACTAAAGTTTTGGCAAAGTTTGGAAGAAGTCTGTTAAGGATGAAATTTTCTATTGTCGGAGTGCCTGATATGTGGTGAAGCATTTGTATGGGGGTTAAGCGGGGTAGTTTGTTGGCCGCTCTTAATAGTTTGTGTTGAGTGGTATGTAGTTTTTTTTTTTTTTTTTGGTGGGTAGGGGCTGTTAAGGGGGAAGCGTATGTTAGGTAGGCCTAATATACGATTTGTATATCAGTGTGGCTACATTGGGGTGGGGGGGAATTTTTCAGGAGGGCATAAAGTGTTGAGGTACGCGTCTAGCACTTCCCCAGTAAATTTTTTATGTGAGTATTAAATAGTAATTTTTTATCGAGAGTTACTCCCAGGTACAGTATTTCATCTTTCTAGTCGAGGACTTGGCCTTGGACTGAGATTTTGGTATCTGCTATGCACATGCGTTTTGTGAAATATATTGGCTGGGTTTTCTCCGTGTTGGATTTAGCCCCCAGTTGTTATAGTACTTACCCACTCTGAGTGTCCGTGCACCCCCGCGCCCGATCCTTGTGGACAATGTTTTTCATAAAGATTAAAGCCTAAGGAACAATTTAAGACATATCCCAAAAAAAAAAAATTGGCTACACTTTCAAAATGGCGTCCGTTTAAAAAAAAATTTGGCAAATATGGTTTTTGTCACTTAACACAAAAGCTAAAAAAGATGGAGAAAAACTTACTGCACAAAAAACAAAGTGCATAAAATTTTCTACAATTTTGTTCCTATGCAATATTTGGATAGAAGTTACAATTTTCCAGATAAATGATTCAGCTCTTACCCCCCCATCCTTGGGGACAATGTTTTTCATAAAAATTAAAGCCTAAGGAACAATTTAAGACATGTCCTAAAAATAAACTGGCTGTACTTTCAAAATTTTTGGCATTAATTACGTCAATTTCACCTTCAGCATGACGTAAAAATGACGTGAAAAAGACGGCACAATGTCACAGCCCATTGACGTCATAAACATGACGCCAGTATGACGTATTGGTAATCAGTGAATTTTGCGATAATATTTTCCTCAATTATTAATAAAGTTTTTTACGAAAAAAAAACCGGAATGTGCAGGGATCGAACCGCAGACATCTTGACTCGCAACCTAACACTTCAAATCAAATCAAATCAAAGATATTTATTAATGTTTAAAGATATGAATGCGCCTCAGCTGGGTTCAGTCTAGAGCCGATCACCCCACCGCGGCGTGCAACGTCGCGGTAGGTAGGTGATTGGGTGGAGGGGTTTAGCTTCGGTTGTAACGACAGATGAAATTGGGGCGTTAGGGCTCCTGTTTAACATATATAAAAAACTTAAACCTAACAATTTCGTTGAACAATAATCCGGGAAGATATTAAAATACTTAGAAATAGCTAGAACTATGAAGAAACAATTGCATTTTTAACACTTAACTCACTGAACCATTGAACACCTTTGTTTAAATATGTTTAAAAGCTGTATACCTAGTTAGAAATAGTAAAACAAAATTATTATTACTATGTGGCAAAAATTGAACTAGTCACTAAATACTTTTATTTATTTTTATTTTATAATGATTTATTTAAATTAAAATTTCAGGTTGCAAATATATTCGGCAACCATGTCAAAACATTCTGATGTTTCTCTAATGTACGTTTTTATTGTAATAATATATTGCTATTATGATTGTTCAATATTCTCTATATACATATATACATATATATATATAATGAATATATGAATATATATAGTGAACCAAATGACCAATTTTGACGACAAAATGACGTCAGAAGTACGTTTTAAATATCACGTCTCTGGTACGTCATTTATTGGGACAATGACGTCGGCGACGAAAAATCACCTTTAAAAGACGTCATAATGACGTCACCCTGCTACCTGGGAAATTGTTCCTTAGGCTTTAATCTTTATGAAAAACATTGTCCCCAAGGATCGGGCGGGGGATGCACGCACAGCTAGGGAGGGCTCCCCGACTAACTATATAGTTCTGTTTGCTTGCAGCTCGAGAAGGTCCTTTATTATATCAGGGTTTCAGCTCCAAGTTCCTAGTAATGTGGTACCTTTTCCTAAGCTGGTTTTTAAATTTAGTTAGGTCGGTCCACTAATTGCTTTGGAAGTTTAGGTCTGTGTGACTTAGGTAGGATATATTTAATGCTATATATTAATGCGTCCTTAATATGTTTGGTCAGTTGTTCTACTGACCGGTGGATCTCCTCCGTAGAGACGCAGGTGGGGTTATTAGGAATTTTGTGGTATTGGGAAAAAGCCGGCTAATCATAGTCGCTTTCTTTAGGGTGCCTTATTTGTGGGAGGCAATGTATTTGTGTATAAAATTTTTTAAGCACTGGATAGTGGTCGCTATTCAGCGTCTCAATGGTATCACAGTCGTAGGGGTGGTTAAAGATTCTAACCATATCTATGTCTATTATTGATCAGCTTGGGATGAGGTGGGTAGGTAGATGGGGGGCAATTAGGGTGTTATTTGGGTAGGTAGGTGTTTATATAGTTGGCTATGGATTTGGGGGTTGTCTACTATCTGTGGTGTGTTTATGTTATGTTTATGTTTATAGAGTGTAATATCCGAGGAATTAGGTGCAGGGTTAAAAGGATTCCAGGTGGAGTGTTTGGCGTTGAGATCGCCGAGCAGAATGTAAGTAGAGTAAGTAGTTTTCAGTCTATCGAGGTCGAGTGGGATTAAGGATTTTTGTGGTTTTTTATAGGCCGAAATAATCTTCACGCCTCCTTGGGTTAAGTGTAATATTATGGCTGTAACCTCCAAAGAGATGAGGGAGTAGCAAAGTCTGAGAGTGTTTAATTGTTTTTGATAATTGCCGCTGTAGAGTGAAATTAAATAGAAAAGATAACATACGTCACGGGTTCGCGCACAGCGTACAAGAGGTGGCATAATATCAGTGCCGTGCCATCCATTTTTTATTTAAATATTAATGATAATAGGCAGTGCGACGCCCATGCGGCCGTAAAAATAGGATCGTTACCTAGGTAACGAGCACGTGGTAACGATTTCGGTTTCTGCGCATTCTATGACGATGTTATCTTTTCTATTTAATTTCACTCTACCACCCCCTCTTGTGGGGCGGTCAGGGCGGTAGATGTTGTAATCCGGGACTGTAAATGATTTGTTGGGCTTTAAGTGAGCAGATATCTATTTCATTGTTGTTTACAGTTTGCTATTAAATTGTAACAAATTTATTTGGTTTTTGACTTTATCTATTTAAAAATTGTGAAGCATGTTCCAGGTGTATGAATATTTTTTCAAGAGGGTCGTTAGTTCTCTTTAAATCCGAGAGAATATTTTTGAGAGATTAAATGTTTTTAAAATTTCCCTTAGTGTGTTTTCTTCACTGGTTGTCTCGCATGGTTTTTCTGTGCTTTGTTGTGTGTCTATCCTTTGTCTATCTCTAAAGTTTCTCCATGCCTGCGCGTTTTGTGTTGAAATGATATCTTCCGCCTCTTGAGAGAAAGGGGTGGATGTGGTATGTCCGTCTGTTTGTCCCGTGTTGACTAGTATTTGTGCGTTAGGCTGGTGTAGGAAAATCGTCTGTTGGGTTATTATGTTTTGGTCTGGGGGCATATTTTTGTTTTGCCGGACACCCTCTGTAGTTCGAGGGGTGATCTGCCTTGCAGTTGGCGCATGACAGTCCCTCTGCCTTGCAGGTCTCTCCCTCGTGCTGCCCCCCGCACCTCACGCAGCGTAGGATACGGTTACACACCGCAGAGGAGTGCCCGAAGTTCTGACATCTGTGGCACTGCGGAATATCCAGCCTAATATACTCACTTACGGTGACCCTGTAATAACAGAGTTCCCGCAAGGCATAATAGCTCTCCACGAATCTTTCGGTACTGTCAATATAAGAATGTTAGTTGGGACCAGGGTGTATTAAATAGGTGATGCGACAAGGGCCCGTTGAGTGGCTTCATAAGTGCTTACTTTGTACATAATGTAATAGATGGCAGGAGCAATAGCGTCCGTCGTTACTTACGCATAGAAAGATAATTTTGCAGGTTCTGTACATACGTGCATACAGTGTTGCATACATTCCCGGCCTGAGTTCCCGGCCTTTCGTTATTAGTTTAGTGAAAAATCTTGTAGTCAAACAAGATGTCAGTGACATTTGACATCAAATACCTAGAAGAAATATATTCAATACGCTGGCGCTAAATATAAAAAAGTTAGCTATATTTTCATCAAACATGGTTAGAAAATATGGAGTGCCTATTTGTGTACTTATGCCTATGACAGTAAAGACCAAAAATTATCACTTTTCTTAGTGCCAAAAAATACTGAAGAGAGATAGAAATGTGATAGTTTACAAAGTATCTACTTGAAATAAAAAGCCACATGTTTGTGAAAAACATTTTTGCTCCAGCAGTAAAAAAAGTAGTTTTACTTCACAGTCTGAAAATGGAGTTGTAAGTTTTTTAAATATTTGTAACATAACCTATAGGTATGAAAACGTCTTTTTGAATATATTTTATCCTTTTAGCGGCAGTTTTAAAGAAAAAGGTTGAAGAAAGGTGCACTTCCATAACCTATAGGTATGAAAACGTCTTTTAAATATATTTTATCCTTTTAGCGGCAGTTTTAAAGAAGAAGGTTGAAGAAAGGTGCACTTCCAAGCGAATTAGATGCTTGTTCTTCAGAAAATGTTATTAAATATGAGTGATGTTCACGATAGTATAATTTATCCTTATTTCTGAGAGTTTGTATTTACACAAAAATTTTGTCTGAAGAATGTGACGTCAAATTACCAAATAAGAATTGGGGTATTCATAAATTTATTGAAAGTAGAAGCTTAGTGTTTACATAAGGCAGAACAGCATAACTAATTAATTACAACATGTTTTAAGACGGTAAGTGCTTTTCAGATAGTATTTGTTTCCAAATGACAATTTAGTTTTTCAAGTAATTATTTGTGTAATTTATATTTTCAGGTTGGGTTTGAACTTATGTTTGGTCCTACAATAGAGGTTATTTTTTGCATAAGGATATTAAGTTAACATCAATCAGTAAACCGATCACTGTAGAAGAATTGCAGCATATTTTTCTAAAAATTGACTCTACAACGCTTGCTGGACTAAGTACAAATATTATTATCAAAGTGTTCACTCGATGTGCAATTAAAGTCAACTCATGTTGGGGGCATAGAGAATGCTCAGTAATTTTGGAGAAAGGAACTATTTGTAAACATATTGTGTAAATCTTGTTCATATTATATTGCAACCCATTTCCGGGACGCCCAGTACTGTTGTTACAAATTTTGTATATTTTACATAAGTTTTATTTTCTTCTTTCCATATAAATCTGAAACTGGTGAATATTTGTTCTTTTACATAACTGAAATTGCTGTTCAGTTGTAATATATGCAACACTATATGCAGCAAAGCAAATTCGTCTATCTAGATACAGGATTTTGTAGTACCTTAAAGCTTGCGCCATCTACTAAGTTAAATAGAAAGCATGCACCTATGAAGCCAGTATTATCATAGGAAAGTGCCGATGTCGGACCACCTATTTAATACACCCTGGTTGGGACTCTACGCCCATTTTTTGGCTGCATTAGCCTACCTGTATCTATTAGGGGTAGGTTCTTTTGATTAAGATCCTCCCTGATATCTTGATCTGTGATATCAAGGGGGATATATTTTACCACGACTTTGGCTGGTCTGAGTTGGTTAATATTATAAAAGTAACACTCGATATGATTTTTAGTGAGTATGTTTAGAATAACATTGTGACTTCTAGGACCCCTGGGGTAACATATTAGTGACGTATTAGTATATTTGTACCGGGGTTGAGCTGATGCGTTTTTTTTTGTGATCTTTAGTATAGATATGTATGGCCGGGGAAGTGCCTGGGACGCGTTCTGGGAGGGTTGAATAGGTTGGGGGTTGTTTAGTTGGGTGTTAGACTGTGAGGTGTTGACAGTTGAGGTGGGATTTTTATTTTTGTCAGAAATGACATTTGAGGTGGGTTTGGGGGTGGTTTTTGGTTGAGGGGTGGGTGTTTTTTTCTGTTTTTCGACTTTTCTGACTTTTTTTGGTCCGGGGGTGGTCTTTGAGTCGGGGGTGGATTTGATTGGGTTGGATAGGGATGTGGCCGTGTCTATATGTAAGTCATCAGGTGGTGGGGAAGAAATTTCTATTCTGGTACGTCTTTGAGTTTTTTTATACTTTTTTCTTAGAGACTGTGATATAGGGTTGTGAATTGGCTGTGTTAATGGAGTACCCGGACGAACCGTCGTCGTCGCTGGATACGTCCGTTATTTCATTATTTCTAAGTCAGGACTATTAACAATACTGGGGATTGGAGATGTACTAGGGGTTGAATGTATAATGGCGGTGGTGGTTATGGTACTGACTGTTATGAAAGTGGTTGCAGTGGTTGTAATGGTTGACAAAAGTGGGGGATATTTACGTTATCGGCTTTTGGGAAGGGAAATATTCGAAGTAACTTGTAAAGGTCGGATTCGTAGGGTGTGTAATATGCGGTATTTTCTTGCGGTGAAAGGTTAAAAGAAAGAAGAAAGTTAATTGGTTAGTATTTGAGTTGTTTAAATTATTTGAATTGGCCTCAGAGACAATGAAATCAGGTACCTGTTTGTTTGTGTTGGTTTCTTGTTCAAGGTTTGGTGGCTGTTTTTGTGTATGTGTGTGTTTTCATGCGAGCTTGATCGACTGGTGTTTTGTGTGGAGTCTGATTTTTTCCTTTTGTGGAGTGGTTTTTTCCTTCTGCATGGCATAATGTATGAGGGTTATTGCACAGTCACAAATCTGCTCTTTTGCAGTTAGCTTTTGTCAATATTGCACAGACTACGGTTGAGGTTAGGACAAGTAAATGGATGGATACTTCTATCAACCTATCGCCTATGTCTCTAGTTTAACACTATATGATGCGAACGGAATGGAGAATAACCACATGCTTTTAAGAAGTATAGGCTGTCTCACGGTAAGGTATTGTGCGCATGTGGCGATAATCCTTTGGTATCTAGTATGCGCTCAACACGAATATGAAATCCATGCAGCATCCAGGGCTGCCACGGATATATTTGTTGTATTGCGAAGCTCCGTCGAGGAATAAGAACAGGAGGCATTTTAGGGCCTCCTCTTCTACGGAACTCATTATTCAGTAAATCGCTATCCACTAATATTTGACCAGCCACTGCACTTTCATGGCCCAAACTGGGCATAGTTCTTTTCACTCGCCTCTCATAGGGGCTATAAAGAAGCATTTTCAGACACATCTTTGTCTAATTTTCTGAATTTCCCGTCTAGTCTATTGTAGAATTGATCGGTTGAAGAGAGACTATATTACAGTCATTAAAATGTACCTATAATCCATTTTTTGTGTGCAGAAAAGGCGTGCGAATGGTATGAGATGAGATGCAGTAAAAGTGTAAAATAAAGCCACAGACAAACAAAAATTTTAATGAATTTAAGAAATTACTACATCAGAATGCTGCTCAATCCAATCCAAAAATTGATCGACTTTGGTGAATATTGAAGGGGAACAGGCTTCACATAGTTTGGTACCAGCAGAAACTATTCCAATTTGTACACCACTGTGAATCAAGGGTCCTCCAGAATCCCCCCTGCATGTTCCCTTATTTTGATAACCAGAGGTGCAAATGTTCTTCTCAGTAATATACGTTATGTCTTCATCGTAGTCGTTATAATATTCGGCGCATTCAGTGATGTTCAATACTGAAACATTTACAGATCTTAAAAGTGGAGATAAGTCATTTGTGGTTGGGTCGTGATCCACATCTGCTGATAGTCCCCATCCGATGCTCGTCACTATTAGATCAAGATATTCATTGTTAGCATCGGCTCTTCTTGGTAATGAAATTGTATTAACATAGTCACTAATTGGGGCAGGTTCAGATAACTTAATTAATGCTATATCATTCTGATAGTCGCGATAATTGAACCCTTCGTGAATAATAACTCTCTCTCCAGTTATGCTTAGTTGAAAATTTTCATTGTCTGTTATATTGTGTGCTGCTAAAATCACTTCTACCCATGATATGCTAAAAAGACAATAGTACATTTTATTAAACTTAAAATTTGCCTTAATTTGATACTTTTATACAACAAAATTTTTAAATTATATATCACTTTAATGAGGTTAGTATACGTTACATAAGATGGGTGTCGATATTTTGATTTAAAAAATGTTATAGAATAAGTAAAATAAATAGGAATCGCTCCATGTGAAAACTTTATATATTATCGAGTCAAGTATTTGGTGATACAGTTCGTTCAACTTCACCTACCTCTTAGTCGATTTGTGATCTTAGATTATTTTATCATTATATTCAATTACTCAATAAAAGTTCTGTTGCTGAAGCTTTCAAAGCCAGAAAATGTATTTACAGAATTTTGTTCGTCTATCTGTCTGTCCGTCTGAATGTTTAGTCCACCAAATAGTTTAACATATTTCTGTAAAATTATGTACAAGTATAGGTAATTTTGCAATTTAGAGAAAAGGCTACTTTATTTCGGAGATGCTGAGATAGTGATGAGAAGATCCTAGAAAAGTAGTGTGAGGGTGGGAAAAATTGGAAGATGATTAGAAATGTAGCAGGGAGATAAAGGATGATAATTGGACTGTGGGAAAGATAGTGATATGGTTGAATGATTGAGGATATAAGGAAGAAAGAAGGCGGGAGTCTACGCTAGCATAGCTACAGGCATAAGCTAGTTCTGAATAGTAATCGAATTCCGGAAGTGCAATTTTTACAGTTATTGAAAACGAATTATTTCGGAAATAGTACATTCTACGCAAAGCAAAAAAGACTTTTCCATGGTAAAACTAACGTAGTTGAAAGCAATATAAAAAAATGGAGGCAAAATATTACTCTCATCTCCAAATCGTGCGAAATCGAGATGAATACTAAGATTATGTCCGCACTGGTTTATTCAAAATTTCACTTCACCCAAAAAAGACCTGTAAAGAAAAAATTTCGGACATGTGTTCATTGCCTAATTTTTCTTAAATTCTCGGTAGTAATATTTAGGGCTAGGTACTTTCAAATCTTCCATCTACTTTTTATTCTCCAAATAATTTCCTTGGATACAATTGTGTCAATAATTGTTTCTATAGGATCTATCTATAGAATAGATTTAACTGGAGATGAAAGTACCGGGCCTAAGTGTATTAAAAATTATCGAAAATTCAGCGCATGAAAACGTTAATAATTAGTAATAAGCTAGAGAATATATTTATAGATAAAATTTAAAAGCACGAGTTGTCTTATTTCCCGAAAACATTTCACGAAAGAAAACGTCAAGAAATTTTCGCAATATTTGTCGGCGCGGCGACAAAAAAATTAGAGTGATATTTTTTTTTGTGTTGGTACTGTCAAAAGCCGATCTAGGTTGGATTATATCTAATAATGACGTTTAATTTGTGCAATGTTGTGAAAACACGAGCTCTCATTGGCTATCGCGTTGATCAGTGAAATAATCGTATGTAATATCACTACTGCTTAGAATTTCATCGCTGTAATTTTATGTAAAATTTTTACTTGGAATGCAATTTTTGTTGAAAGTTTGTTCTTATTGGTCCAAATTTTCAAAGCCTTTCTATTTGATTGGTTCTTATAATGTGAGGGAGATAGTCGATACAATAAGAATCTAGTCAATTAATATAAATCTGTAGGATAGATTGGTTGGAGAGAATTCATTACAGATAGTGAAATAAACCTGTAATAGCGGGCGAGCGTAGAGGCGACTTCAATGTGAATATCAGTCGATATTCCGTTGAAGCAACCTCGAGCGCGGTTAGTACTTGGATGGGCTCCCATCTTGGGAAATACAGCGTTCTCGTCCCAACTTCTAGAGGCTTGTATATCAGTGTATACTCGGAAGTTACGTAATTTCAGACGAGGATTACGTAGTGGATATACCATCCTTCGGAGGGGATGTAAAGCAGGCGGTCCCTTGTCTATTAAATGTTAGGCAAGTAAAAGATCCCTACTCTTCTTAAGAGAAGAGGTTCGGCAAAATTTCCAGTTTGGGGGTAGCTCGTCTCCTGGCGTCGGTGATAGGCCCTGGTAGCGGAAATAGGCCGACGTTAAACAGTTAAAAAAAAAAAAAAAACCTGTAATAAATTTTTGTGCAGAAGAGGCATGTGAATGGGATGGGATGCAGTAAAAGTGTAAAATAAAAAATAGACACACAACAGTTTTAATGAATTCAGGAAACTATCACATCAGAATGTTGCTCAATCCAATCCAAAAATTGACCAACTTTCGTAAATATCGAAGGAGAACAGACTTCGCATAGATCGGTACCAATAGAAACTATTCCAATTTGTACACCATTGTAAACCAAGGGCCCTCCAGAATCTCCATTGCATGTTCCCTTATTTTTATAACCAGACGTGCAAATGTTCTTTTCAGTAACATACATAATGTCGTTATCGTGGTCGTTATAATATTCGTCGCATTCAGAAATGCTTATTACTGAAACATTTACGTGTCTTAAAAGTGGAGATAAGTCATCTACCGTTGGTGTGTGATCCACGACATCTGCGGAAAGTCCCCATCCGATGCTCGTCACTGTTTGATCAAGATATTCGTTGTCAGCATCAGCTCTTCTTGGTAATGAGATTGTGTTAACATAGTCACTAATTGGGGCAGGTTCAGATAACTTAATTAATGCTATATCATTCTGATAGTCGAGATAATTGAACCCTTCGTGAATAATAACCCGTTCTCCAGTTATGCTTAGTTGAAAGTTTTCATTGTCTGTTATATTTTGTGCTCCTAGGATTACTTCTACCCATGATATGCTAAAAAATAATAGTACATTTTACTAAACTTTATTTTTTCTTCATTTGGTACTTCTATACAACTAACTTTTATATTAAAATTACTCTAATCAGGGCTGCAATTCTCAAACTTAATCTAATAAATTCGTATATGGTAAATTGCATTTTCCGTATGCGAAGAAAAAAAAACCATTTTTTTGAACCGATTGATGTTTAACTTTTCGTGATATGTCAATATTCGCTTGAATGATAAGATAACATTAAACAGTGTGTACATATTGATGTAAGGAAAACCCCCATTTACATACAGACATACATACATACATACATACATAAATACATACATACATAAATACATACATACATACATACATACATACATACATACATACATACATACATACATACATACATACATACATACATACATACATACATACATACATACATACATACATACATACATACATACATACATACATACATACATACATACATACATACATACATACATACATACATACATACATACATACATACATACATACATACATACATACATACATACATACATACATACATACATACATACATACATACATACATACATACATACATACATACATACATACATACATACATACATACATACATACATACATACATACATACATACATACATACATACATACATACATACATACATACATACATACATACATACATACATACATACATACATACATACATACATACATACATACATACATACATACATACATACATACATACATACATACATACATACATACATACATACATACATACATACATACATACATACATACATACATACATACATACATACATACATACATACATACATACATACATACATACATACATACATACATACATACATACATACATACATACATACATACATACATACATACATACATACATACATACATACATACATACATACATACATACATACATACATACATACATACATACATACATACATACATACATACATACATACATACATACATACATACATACATACATACATACATACATACATACATACATACATACATACATACATACATACATACATACATACATACATACATACATACATACATACATACATACATACATACATACATACATACATACATACATACATACATACATACATACATACATACATACATACATACATACATACATACATACATACATACATACATACATACATACATACATACATACATACATACATACATACATACATACATACATACATACATACATACATACATACATACATACATACATACATACATACATACATACATACATACATACATACATACATACATACATACATACATACATACATACATACATACATACATACATACATACATACATACATACATACATACATACATACATACATACATACATACATACATACATACATACCCATAGAAGACGAGAACCCGTTCAAGCGAAAACCGAAAGTCGCCAGGACTCCTCCTCCATATAGAGAAAGAGTGTACTCCTGTCCAAGCATTCTTGCTTTGGGGAACAAGAGCAATTCCAGCTCCGAGAAACCAGAGACGGAGATTCAACGGTTAGAGAGAGAGGAAAAATTCGCCTTTGAGGCTTTGGGAAAGAATATCGCAATCGTAGAAGGAATAGTCAAGGATGCCAGGAACATCCACAAACAGATTCGGGAAGCAATTACCGCGGCAAGTGTATACTATCAAAGAATGCAGGAAACCCGAGAGGCATTAAAAAAGGCGAGAGACATGCAATCTACGGCATCGACCAAGAATCAAGCGGAAATAAAAAATGTAGGCAAAGAGACACTAGTGATTAAAGTGAATAGAGGAACACAAACCAATACTACTGGGGAAAAGGAAACCAAGAAACGGGCCGCTACGTCCCCCCTAGCGGAGCCTAAACAAAGAGTTCCAACAGAAACGGAAGAAACACCGGAAGCGGAAGGAAAAGGAAATCATCCTGACTGGCAAAGAGTGGAGCACCGAAAAAAGAGGAGGAAAAAGGGGGAAACCGAACAACCAGAAGGGGACGAATCAGAGACTGAACGTAAGGCAGAGGAATGTCCAGGTGAAAAGAGAGACGGAAAAGAGGCGAAAGAAGGAGGGCTAAGAAAAAAGCAAACTAAACGGAGAGTACCGGAAGCAGTGGCGGTCAAGATAAGCGATAAGACATCTTATGCGAACGCGCTCAGAACACTGAAGACGAAGGTAGATCCGGACAAAATTGGTCTAAAAGTGTCGGGAATAAGGAAGACCCGAGCAGGGGAAATCCTTATCGAAATAAGAAAGGGGAGTGGTAAAGTGGAGGAGCTGAAGGCGAGAGTGGAAGAAGCCCTAGGAGAGGACGCGACTGTTCGAACACTAGATAGAACGGTCAGTCTAGTAATTAGGGATTTGGACGGAGCAACGGATGAGGCAGACGTGGCGGAAGCAATTAAGGCTATCGCAGGAGACGTGGAAGCTGGCGCTATAAAAGTGAGGGCGCTCAGAAAAGGTTTTGGGGAAACACAGTCCGCAGTGGTGACAATGCCACCGGAAGCCGCAACAGCCGTGCTTAAAGTAGGACGACTTAGGATCGGATGGGTCATGTGCCGGGTTAGAGAGAGAACAGAGGTTGTAAGATGTTTCCGATGCCTTGGCTTTGGCCATGTCGCTTACGACTGCAAAGGAGTGGATCGGAGAAATATGTGTCGTCTATGTGGTGCAGTAGGTCATCTTGCTAAAGATTGCAAGCATGACCCCCTTTGTGTGCTATGTAGCGAAAACAGAGGACCTGGAGAGGCAAGACATATCCTTGGAAGCGCACGGTGCGAGACCTTTCGGAGGGAGAGGGACAAAATTCGAAAATGGTAATTAAGTGTTTACAGATAAATCTTGGCAGAGGCCGCGAGGCGCAAGACCTGCTCATGCAAACGGCTGTGGAAAAGAAAGTGGACTTGTTGCTAATTAGTGAACAGTATAAGAAACCGGAAACTGGAGTGTGGTTTCAGGACACAACTGCTAGGGCGGCCATTGTCATACTTAACAAAGACCTAACCATCCAAGAGGTTGATGGCTCGGCGGCAAATTTTGTATGGGTGGATATAGAAGGAACAAGAATCTTTAGCTGCTACTTCTCCCCCAACGATACCTATGAAGACTTCGTCGAACAACTCGGCAATCTCGAAGACAGTCTCCGGTTGGCGAACGGAAATATCCTAGTAGCTGGCGATTTTAACTGCAAGTCGCCAGAATGGGGCTCCAAGCGATTGGATCACAGAGGAGAGGCGCTCTCAGAAATGATTGGAAGACTTGATCTCACCATTCTGAACGAGGGTGAAGCTTACACCTTTAGGCGAGGCTCTACGGGGTCAGTAGTGGACATCACGTTTGCAACGAGCGACCTTGCGGCCAGGGCGTCGGGTTGGACAGTGCTGGAGGATATAACGTTAAGTGACCATCAGTACATTCAGTACGAGATCAAAGAAGAACACCAAAAGAAGGCAAATACCACAGCAATGCAAGGTGGGTGGGTGCTGCGGAAGCTAGATAGGCGAGAGCTCACAGAGTTCCTAGAAACCGCAAAACAGAGGGGAGACCTGCAGCGTATCGCACAAAATGGAGAGCCGGCGGTGGTGGTAGACTATGTAGTTAAAACGATCGAAGCAGCTTGTAGCAGGGCCATGCCGAGACGAAGAAGTTTTCCACAGCAGAGAAGGCCAGTCTATTGGTGGACTCCCGAAATAGCGGAATTGCGAAAGAAGTGTCTTGCGGCCCGCCGTAAGATGATGCGCGGAAGAAATACGGAGGAAGAAGTCCCCCTTAGTGAGGAATATAGAGAGGCACGGAAGGAGCTAAGAACCGCAATCAAGAGCAGCAAGAGAAAGTGCTGGTCCGAGCTATGTCGCTCAGTAGACGAAGATCCGTGGGGTTTACCATATAGATTAGTCACCAAGAAACTGCTGGGAAGACAAGAGATCCCCGGCATAAAGAAGCCAGAACGAATGGAGACCATTGTAAAGACCCTGTTTCCGAGCCACGTAAAGAGGAATGCGCGTCCCACCCTTCCTAGCAACGCGCAGACCACACTTTTTACCATAGAGGAGCTACGTACAGCGTCAAAGAAGCTTCGACCGGGGAAAGCACCCGGCCCGGACTATATCCCCAACGAAGTAATCACGGTAGTGGTGGAGGTGTGGCCGGAGCTTCTACTGGAGGCCTTCAACGCCAGTCTCCAAGCCGGAGTCTTTCCACAAAGATGGAAGCGTCAGATCCTGGTTCTCCTAAGAAAAGGCGACAAACCACTGGCAGATCCGTCGTCGTATCGACCAATCTGCCTATTAGACACGATGGGGAAGCTTCTAGAACGAATGATTCTGCAGAGGCTAGAAGAAAACATCGAGGCAAACGGAGGACTTTCGCAGAGGCAGTATGGCTTTCGCAAAGGGAGATCCACAGTGGATGCCATTACAAACGTGGTGAACACAGCGAACACGGTGATGATTGAACACGGTGATGATTGGGCCATGGGTCACTAGAGGTTACTGCGCTCTAGTCACCTTAGACATCCGGAATGCCTTCAATTCGGCCAGATGGGAAGCAATTATAGGAGCTCTGTCAGAACGAGACACGCCTGAGTATTTAATGAGGATAATAGATAGTTACCTGACAGACAGAACACTTATCTATAACACAGAGAACGGTGACAAGGAGTACGAGGTAACGGCGGGGGTCCCACAGGGATCGGTACTCGGACCATTCCTATGGAACATCATGTACGATGGGCTTCTCAACCTTCACATGCCGACAGGAGCAAAAATCGTAGGATTCGCAGATGACGTAGCGGTGGTGGTGACGGCAAGGACAACAAACACCTTGGAGTTATTAACCGGTGAAACCATCCGTAGGGCCAACATCTGGCTGAAGGCCAACGGACTAGACTTGGCGGTGCATAAAACGGAGGCCGTACTTATTACGAACAAGCGAGTGGACATACCAACGACGATATCCTTGGAGAGCGACATTGTACCGTTTAACAAATTTGTGAAGTACCTAGGTGTGCGGATAGATCAAGGGTTACGATACACGGAACACGTCCTGAGAACCTCAGAGAACGCGGCAGCCACAGCAGCTAGCCTCGCACGAATAATGCCCAATATCGGAGGCCCCAGGGAACACAAGAGGAGGCTACTGGATAGTGTCGTCCATGCAAAAATGCTCTACGGAGCGGAGGTTTGGGCAGGTGCTGTAGAAAGGGAAACCATAAGGCGTAGGCTGGCGTCCGTCCAAAGACGTAGTGTTATTAGAGTCACGTCCGCCTTCAGGACTGTTTCGGAAGGAGCGGTACTAGTATTGGCCAGCAGGCCACCGATCGATCTGATGATTAGAGAAAGAAGGGAGATTTACGAAGCGTGCCATGAAAACAAAGAAAGGAAAAAAGAGGAAAAAAAGCTTGCTCGGCAACGTCTTATGGAAAGATGGCAGATAAGGTGGGACACAGAGACAACAGGACGTTGGACACATCGCTTGATCCCTAGCGTGCGACAGTGGTGCGATCGAGCCCACGGCCAGATGGATTACTATCTCACCCAGGCGCTTAGCGGCCATGGATGTTTTAATCAATACCTGAAGAGGTTCAAAAAGACTGAGAGCGCCACCTGCCTGCTGTGTGGTCATGATCTAGACGACGCTAACCATGCGATCTTCGAGTGCCCCAAAACAGCAACAGAGAGGCTCAGACTGAGCGAGACATTAGGAGAGGAGTTGATGGTGGAAACCATGGTACCAGTCATGCTAAAAGACGAGAAGGCTTGGACAGCAGTGTCTGTCTATATCAAGGACATCATGGAGGGAAAGAGAGAAGCAGAACAACAGGAGAAAGCAAATAGAGCACGAAGAGCCCCCCCGAACCCCTAATCTCGCAAGAGGACGGGGGACGTAAGGAAAGGGCTAGAAATGGACACCACCCCGAAGTAATGCGAAAGCGGTCCCAGGGTTCCACTTGTGGATAGCTTGCTATCCCTACGTCCCATACAAAAAAAAAAAAAAAAAAAAAAAAACATACATACATACATACATACATACATACATACATACATACATACATACATACATACATACATACATACATACATACATACATACATACATACATACATACATACATACATACATACATACATACATACATACATACATACATACATACATACATACATACATACATACATACATACATACATACATACATACATACATACATACATACATACATACATACATACATACATACATACATACATACATACATACATACATACATACATACATACATACATACATACATACATACATACATACATACATACATACATACATACATACATACATACATACATACATACATACATACATACATACATACATACATACATACATACATACATACATACATACATACATACATACATACATACATACATACATACATACATACATACATACATACATACATACATACATACATACATACATACATACATACATACATACATACATACATACATACATACATACATACATACATACATACATACATACATACATACATACATACATACATACATACATACATACATACATACATACATACATACATACATACATACATACATACATACATACATACATACATACATACATACATACATACATACATACATACATACATACATACATACATACATACATACATACATACATACATACATACATACATACATACATACATACATACATACATACATACATACATACATACATACATACATACATACATACATACATACATACATACATACATACATACATACATACATACATACATACATACATACATACATACATACATACATACATACATACATACATACATACATACATACATACATACATACATACATACATACATACATACATACATACATACATACATACATACATACATACATACATACATACATACATACATACATACATACATACATACATACATACATACATACATACATACATACATACATACATACATACATACATACATACATACATACATACATACATACATACATACATACATACATACATACATACATACATACATACATACATACATACATACATACATACATACATACATACATACATACATACATACATACATACATACATACATACATACATACATACATACATACATACATACATACATACATACATACATACATACATACATACATACATACATACATACATACATACATACATACATACATACATACATACATACATACATACATACATACATACATACATACATACATACATACATACATACATACATACATACATACATACATACATACATACATACATACATACATACATACATACATACATACATACATACATACATACATACATACATACATACATACATACATACATACATACATACATACATACATACATACATACATACATACATACATACATACATACATACATACATACATACATACATACATACATACATACATACATACATACATACATACATACATACATACATACATACATACATACATACATACATACATACATACATACATACATACATACATACATACATACATACATACATACATACATACATACATACATATATACATACATAATAGTATAGTCGAATTGATTTAATTTAATTTTTTTCGGCGGCAACATTCCACCTGAAATTTTATTGTTGATTCTTATGTATTATGACCTCCTGATTACGAGAAAAATATGTGTGCCCAAAAATTCTTTGCGTGTCAAAAGTTATATGCACTTTTTGACGCGCTTTCGTGCATTTTCAATTTATCTGCTTAATATATCTTGTACTAGTAATCGGATGGGAATTTTAAAAATACTGGCTTATTTGAAATAAACTTCTTAAAAAATATAAATCTGTCCGATATGTATTTGTCAATCCGCCATCTTGGAAAAAAATGGAAAACACCATAAATGGCCGAAATAATCAATAATTTTCAAAAATGTATTTTCTATGACCCTCCTATTTTCACCCAAGTTTCATCGAAACATTCATCGAAACAAAATGAAATATACTATATTAGTTTCATTACCGTCATATGCCATAATTTCACCGCATTCCTCATCGATAGCCGATTCATCAAAAGTAGAAGAAGCATTGGCTCAATTATTTCCTTTACAACAGACACATTTAATAGAACAAAGTTTTCTACAACTACACTGATATTTCTGTAGCGTTTCTCATATTTACAAGAAATATCACTTAGTAAATTTTTAGGAAAAGCATTACTTTCACTCCTAACATCAAGCATTAAGCCATTCTCAGTTTTAAGCCACCCGAATTGTAACGGATCTTTCTCATTTTTGGAAATATATTCTTAAACTGTGTTTTTCTATTACCTCTTCATAGGTGGAATTGCAGACAATTCTATTTTCATCATAATGTTTCCTAATTATTTTATTAACCTAAGGTTTGTAAAAATAGATTCTTTTATGATGATTCCATGCTAGTTGAGTCGTTATAACCAAAAAGTCAGTGTCTTCACCAACTACTATAACTTGATTGTTTTTGGTTTTCAAATCAATAGCAGTTTTAACGATTGTAGTATCGACGTCTTCTCTGCATATTTTAACGTTAAAGTCATTATCTATTAACTGTGCCCAATAAATTGACAAAGAATTAAAAATTTTATTTCGTCCGCCATCTTTGACCGTTCTATTTGACATACGGTGTCCGGAATTGACGTATTATATTCGATCAAAAATGAGTTCTATTTTTGCCAACTTTAGTGAAATTACTCCTTCTTATAGAAAAGATATTCAATTTTGATTCTTTCGGCCATTTTTGGTGTTTCCTATTTTTTTCCAAGATGGCGGATTGACAAATACATATCAGACAGATCTATATTTTTTAATAATTTCATTCCAAATAAGCCAGTATTTTTAAAATTCTTATCCAATTACTAGTACAAGATATATTAAGCAGATAAGTTGAAAATGCGCGAAAGCGCGTCAAAAAGTGCATATAACTTGACGCACAAGAAATTTTTGGGCACAAATATTTTTTTCGTAATCAGGAGGTCATAATACATAAGAATTAACAATAAAATTTCAGTTGGAATGTTGTCGCCGAAAAAAATCCATTCACTGCGGTATACGCCCCATTTGGCATTGACTTTAGTAAAAGTAAGTTTTATATCCGACAAAATTCATAAAGTTTTGAGAAATAAAGAAATGTTCCCACGCCTACCATGGTTGCATTGTCCCTTAATATTGCGAAAACCTTCCACATATTGGATTTAGCTCGTTTACCTGCTAAACCGTTCACTTTTTGGCAAAAACTATACCTACAAAAATGTTCCTTATAACATTTTGTACAAAAAATATTCCATTCGTTTTTTTTTTTTTGTAGAATAGATAGATAGTGATAGTTAAGGGTACGTTGAAGCGCTCCGTTTATTACATATCTATTGGGTGTCGGGAAATGAGATATAGAATACGCCTGTTGTGATTTCCTTCCTTAAAAGTTTTATTCGATTATAATATTTTAAAGAAAACTGCTGTTTGTTTCAGAAATTATACTTCCGCTATTCGTAAGGAGATTGTCTCGAATAGCGGCGTAGCCGTTAAGTTAGACGCGTAGCCCTTAGTTAGTCAAAAATAGCAACTTCTCCTAGATTGACTCTTTTTTAAAATTAGATTTATATTTTCAGAAAACTAAATCGTAAACATGCTTTTTTTTTGGTTACTCAGAGAAGAAACCACAAAAAGAAACTCGTCAAGAACTCTAACTCAAGGGTGGTGTGGAAATGAGTTCACCGTTTTCTTAAAAATATTGTAAATCGAGCAAAATTTTTAAGGAAGGAGACCATAATAGGCATATTCTAAACCCCATTTTCTGTTCTATAGATTGAGTCCTGTTGTCTATTTCTGTAAAATGGGTAGGTTTCGTGCAACTTGCAGTCAAAACATGCGATAAGTATTGCGGAGCGCTTCGACTTCCCCTGCCTTCACACCGTATTTGAAAACTATCTATTCCACGGAAAATATGAGTAGAACATTTTTGTTACAATATTTTTTAAGGAACACTTTTGTCTTTTTTGCAAAAAGTGAACAGTTTAGCAGATAAACGAGGTAAATAGACTGTGGGGGTGGTCTTGGTAATATTAAGTGATGATGCAACCATTGTAGGGATGGGAACTTTTCTTTATTGTGACTTTGGTATCTTTCTGATGTTTCTACCAAGTTTCAAATCTTTATGCATTTTTTCGGACATATTTAGATTTTTGGCTTAACTTTACTGGATTAATTAGCATATATTGATTTTTAATTGAGTACCTAAGGGTGTGATCTATATAAAGTCTAAGATTTCTTGAACATGCTGTTACATGTAACATTTCATTGTTGACAGAAATTTTGATTTTTCCGAAGTATCTGTTGCGTGTAATAGTTCTATCGAACAAAATCATGTTTGACTTAGAGGGATTGATAGGCAAATTTTTTATTATATGCATAGCAAAGATCAATAGTAATATTCAAGCAGAATTGATCAATCGTATTCGTAATCGTTATTTACTAAATCACCTCTTTCCACAAAATATTTTTTTAATAGGAAATGTGGATAATTTTTAAGGTTAAATTAATGTCAATAAAAATGTCTGCTACAAGTCATTTCGAATGAGGAAATCAAAATTCGATTACTCATCGAAACATTCGTATAGGAATACAATTCGATTGTTTAAGAATGAACACAAATTAAAAAACCGCTGCCCAAGGAATCACTACTTCCACATCCAGATTCTGTATCTCACAACGAAAAAACTTTGTATGTGGAAATAATTGTTTATGGAATTTTAATAATATAATATTTGAAATCCTCTACCCCAAAATCCCACAAAACGATACCCCACATCGGTAGTGGGGTGGGGGTGGTGATAGGGGTGGATAAAGTAAAAAAATATTTTGAGGTTTCTGGATCTTGTACATACACTAAATCACAATTTTTTTTCATCCCCTTTAATAAGGGGGTGGGGGTGGTAATGGGGGTGGCTAATGCCAAAATTTTTTTTGAGACCTTAGCTTCTCTTGTATATACTAAATACCAATTTTATGGACTTTTACCTGCTTTATTTACCCATTTACCCCAAATTTACCCCCAACCCTTCGTCGCAACAATATGAAAATATAATCTAGTTACATACGTGTACCAAACTTCAAGTCAATATCTTAAACGGTTCCAGAGTAAACGTGGCAACAAAAAAAAGTTACAGACAGACCGACAGACAGACAGAAATTCTTTTTTCGCTCAAACTTAAAATCTCGACGTTTCGTGACATTTTAAGCCTATTTGAACAATAAAAATTTTTAAAAAAATGTTTGTCGTTACTATGCTTCCACTGGATGTGGAAGTAATACATGAAGGTCTCATTGTTCTTTATTCGAATAAACTCGAGAATAGCAGCCACTGTTAGTATGGATTGCTTGAGCTGTGTGCCGATATTTTGGTGTATAAAAGAATGTAGAATAAGTCAGATATTAGTAGGAATCGATTTTTGTGGAAACTTTATATATTGTTGAATCAAGACTTTAGTGATACAGCTCGTTCTACTTCACCTACCTCTTGATCGTTTTGTGGTCTTAGATTATTTCATCGTCATTTTGATGGCGATTAGTCAACAAAAATTGAGTGCTGAACCCAGCAAAAGAAAGTTATATCCATAAATAGTAGCAACTCATCCTTTTAACCTGAAGTTTATAATGAGGCAGAAATCGTTGATTCAGTTATCTATACCTTAGCAGCAAAGTCCAATTTGGCTCAGGGGCATTTTTCACTAGGCTTATCCGGCTATGCCTTTTAAAACAGTATTAATAAAGTAATGTGTCATCATAAGATTGTGCCAACTTTATCTACAATCAATGCCTGTTAAGTGTAGAATTGTTTATTGTATTATTTTTATATACTTGCTGTTCTTGTCTGATTTATCCGCTAACAGAAGATTTTTTTGCGTATATTTAATTAGACATACTTGGGTTCATTGAGTTAGATCAATGTTTTAAATAACCATAGATCTTGTGAAAGTTATTTGGCAACTTTGGTTGATTTACACAAACCCTGGAGTATACTATTTTTACAAGCTTTTATTTAACTTGCCTTGTTAGTATGGGTCAAATCTTGCAACTGAATTTTAAAACAGTTATCCCCTGAGCTGAAATTTTGCATACATGTTTAGTTTGGATGACAATGCATGGTTAGCTAAGTGATGTCATTTTAAATCCAATATGGCGGACTCCCAAAGATGGCGGACTAGTTCTTTTTTAAAAGCTTGTTTTTGAAAACTTTTTTTTTTAATTATAATTTATTTTCGATGTAGCTACTTGAAGTTACTACATCATACTAATATAATAATAGTACAGTGTTGGTGTTAGTACCGACCACCGATGCTTGGTGCAAAGTAGCACATACCACCAGAAAAAAATTAGTGGTTGAGGAGTAGGATGGTTCTTATTTTGCGACCTTGACGTACTTAGTATCATGTACCTAGTTTATCCAAATTTGCACAAAAATTCTCTTGTTTTTTAACTGTACTTTTCATCAAATGTTGCTTTTAAAGACCTCTGCGTCTCTGATATAAACACTCCACTACAATATTGTTTATACACGTTAATATCCAAGTTTTTTGCCAAATTCATTATAACGTTTCACGAATTGTCAGTTTAACTTCCCTGAAATTGAAATGAACACACTTAAACCTTGTCTGCTCAATGGCAATTTACCACCGACAATTTAATTAGTAGATAATGATAAATAAATAAGAAATTTATTGAACGAAAATGGATTCAACAGGCTATCGCATCCTTCTGCTATCGGTATAATTTCTAATAAGAATAAATTATTGTCAGTAGCATCGTGAAGATGCGTGGCCAGTTAATCCATTAATACGCGACCAAGAACAATAACTGCGAGCGATTGCAACCGAATGGGTCTCCTCCGCATCTCCCTACTGACGAGGACATTTTAAAATCTAGTTTTTCTTTAGGCTTAAGACGACGGGTTCCCCATTTCGAATCCTGTCTAAAATAGTGGTGTTATTAATGTGTTATACCGCAGTTGTCTGAGATAAGACTGCTAGATGGTGTATGTCTCTCATGACTTCGAGTCTTAGCTGCAGGAGATGGCAATGTCACCGGGAATGGTTGTTATGTTACTGTCTGTGTGCGGTATCCAAATTTAGTGATGGAATAGCTTAGGCTAAACTTCGCCAGGACGTTAATATAAATAAGGCGATAAAAAAACTAATGGGACAGATTTGTTGAGGTTGTACGTCTAGCAAACAGATGCCATGATGTTATGAGCAGAGCTTGGGATTTTTATCTCTGTGGCGTCAAAATCAGGGTTGGCTGCAGGTCAGCGCGGAAAGATTTTTATGCGATTATGACACAATTTATCTTCCTTGTACTTTTTTTTAGAGAATTCCGTAATATTTAAATTTAATATGGTCAGACTATTATAAACACTCACTCGAAGAAGAGGTATTGGGAGACGTAACACTGAACTAACACGCACACACACACACACACATTTATTTTCACTACCTTAAAGTAAAACACACATTTTTGTATACCGTCGACTCTGTATAACTTCACGTTAGATTTGTAGATACATACATACATATGGCTATATTTGTACTAAGGATTGCGAAACTGCGATCTCGGATGGTCCACCCTTTCCCTTTATTAAATGTTGACGTAAATGCGCATAATTGCCATAGTGTAGGTGTAGTAAAACGGATTTTGTCAAAGCAATGTTTCACAATTTCGACGACGTCGTCTAATTAAAGGAGATAATAAAACCGCATTGGTAAAAAACATATAAAAGTACCGCCATACACTGGAATCTAATTTTGACACTCGGTCAGGATCGAATGCCATCAACACTGCAATTGTAAAAGAATCACCTACGTCTTTGGATAATTGTCAATACGTTTCACAAATGTAGTAGATTTTCGATAAGAGTAGGTTACGTATTAACATTTTAAAATGAAATAAAATTCACTTTATCACCTTGTGTACATTTGTGATTCACACATTGTATGGCAGCTCGTATAGCAGTTTTATGCCGTTAATCCTTAACTTTGTTTGTTATGTGTTATAGTACGGTGGCCACTGTCATGCTGCGGTGGTTTTAATGAAGTATGGCACTAGGCTGAAATTACTTCCTATACCATAGTTAGTAAAACCCCCAAAATAGAGTTCCCAACTCCGTTTCATAAGCGCACATAAGGGGGGCTCTTTTGGGACCTTCAAAATGGAAAGTTTTCCTGAAAATATCAAAAGCGTTCTGCAATTTTAGCAGATAATGAGTTGCGGGGAAGTTACTTAAGCTGCGCTTAAATGAATTAAAAATTTATTTCTCATATAACTTTATATTTATAGACAAATATTGGAAAAATAGATCTTCCATTAAGATGAAGTTCTCACATATTTATAAAGTTGGAGTTGTCCTAATTTTAATCGATTGTAGTGGAAATAATAATTGAACGATCAGGATATTTTAAATGATCTCATTATTTGCAAAAAAGGCAGTGGCGTAGTAAAAAATAGTTCATAAGAAAAAATATAATTAAATCAAGTAAGTTAAAAATAGCTACAAAAAGTGATAGAAACTATCAATCTTCATCACCATCATCATCCTCCTGGAACCTATCATTGTTGAAGCGGTTTTCTCCCAAGTCATTAGTGAACTGTTTCTTCGAGAATAACTGCCATCGGAGTGTTCGATGCATGTGACCTTAGTTCTAGGACAGAACACTTGACATACAAATTTCTCTGGTGCAGAAATATTTTTATCACTTATAGCGTTCTCATTCTGAAGGCATCTGGGTGCTGCTAAAACTTCTTGATCTGCATTAAGGAAAGTCATCCAAAAGGTCTTCTTTCCCTTTTTGTAAAATGTGCCGGTCATATCTGAACCCGATATTGCATGGAATCCAAGTAATGCAGCCGCTCTGCTTGGTCCAAGCGCTTTATATATGGGAGTAAGTGGAATCATCATATGCCTTTCTCCAACCCCAGTATGGAAATAGGCTCCATTGAAGAAGTGTTCATGCTGACTTAAAGCTATCGGTATCTGGTGAAAATATGTGAACACATTTTTTGCTTGGCCGAAAATAAGTGGAGCAAAATTTTGGTATCAGCTTCCTCTTGATCGGTGAGTATTCAGCTTCAAAAGACATTAATATCTCTTCCTTCAGAGAAACTACTACTTTTAGAAGTTTTTCTCATGCGTAACAGATTATTTTTTTTGCCAAATAACCGATCAGTTCAGTTTTAGTCTCAATATGGGATAAAAGTTTTCTCATTGGAATTTTCTTAATTTTCATTGTGGGTGTGATGTAATAGCGCACTTGCTTTGCATTTCGACTTTCCCGAGTCGCCTTTTTAAGAGAATCGTCCTTGCAAGTATCAAACACAATATGTATCTCACTATACTACTTGTATCTGGTAAATAATTTATTGCAGAAATTTGTGGCTAAATCAGCACACGTCGACAATATTTCCGTATTGAAACCTTGGAGTTCTGACATAGCACCAATAATTACAACATCAGCTGCTTCTGACGAATGATTTTTAATCTCAACATTTTCCTTAGGGAAGTTTTCTAACAAATTGAGCTATTCATTTTTTTTTTTTTTGAACAAAAGTGCAACATACTTTGAGAACTGAACATCGATCGAGGCACTGGAGAGAGTTCATATTTGCAAATAATGTTTTCTAAGTCGATTTCGGGACGTGTTCGGGTGGCAATGAGAATTCGAGTGAAAAGGGATCGATCTTCTTTAATTTCTAGTGAGGTTGTTTTAGCACCTACTTTCAATTTTTTCAAATTATTTCTGAATAATTGAATTTTCTTCATTGTGGCCCAGATACTGCCTTCAGAACCAGTTATAATTCTACTATTTACAAAATCATCATAAGCCGTTTGCACAATTTCCCTCATTCTATCTACATCATTTTGAACCTTCTCTAGAAACAAAATTGAAGTTGACCAGCAGATTAGATTATTTCGTTCATATGTAAAAGGGCTACAGATTGATTTCAGTGCAGAAAGAAACTCTTTAATATTTCGGTGGTGTCTTTCAGTGTGAGATTGCTTCAGATGATGTTTAGTTTTTTTTTGGTACCTTGTGTCATAAAAATCTTGTTTTGCGCTGCCTTTGTAATTCTATTTAATTTTGGAGCCGAAAAGAAAAATCTTGTCAGAGCGTTGGAATTCTGGATGATTCCTACAAGTCCTCCTAAAACCTTCAGGTGTCTATTATGTTGCTCTATGGCTTCATCTGCTCCCAAAGCAGTGAATGGAATGGTAGATTTATTTACAACCCAATTATCTTTTTTAATCTTGCCATAACAATTCGTTTGATGACTTCAGCTCATTCATTTGATGTAAATACAATGGTATCATACGTGCATAATTGAACTGATCCATTGCAAAAAAATATTTACAAAAGTCGTTCCCAGTAGCGCAACATATTATTGTTATGTAGCCTATCGGCGGCGTCGCAGGGGAGTATAATGTAATAAAATATAATGATATAAAAAATATGATAATATGAAATATAAGGGCATGTAATATTTACGCAAAATAAGTAATATTGCTGTTATTAAGCAACATGCGTCTATATGCAATGCGGGATTTCATAACCTTAGAAAGAACCTGTGGAAAGCCTCAGACTAAAAATTGACAACTCTATCTTTAAGTACATAATCTACTAACCTTTCTTAACAGTTTGGGGTATGGCAGATATTTCTTCACGAAAACCGCCACGGCTCCCAAGCCAGGGCACTATTATGTATGATTTAGTATTATATAAAAATGGTTTATTTTATTGGGGAAAAAATGTTTTATTTTACCAGCAGCTTATTGGGTTTTTATATTTAATTGTTAAGAAAATAGACATAAAAATGCCACACATATTAAACAGAACAGGAAAGCATGTGTTTTTTATTTGGCATATATGTATTATATGATTTTGTAAGAACAATTATCGTTTTTAGGTTTAATTTATTACCAAAAATACATTGTAGCTGGCAATAATGAATATTTCACCAAGTGCATCGACTCGTAGTGGGACAATTTTTCTTTTAAAATGTAGGTTTTCACATGTACTTTACGGTGTCACGTAGTCATTCGAAATTGTTTATACGTGCAATATCCATAATTACAATTAAATTCCAAATATTAGTTTAAATTTAATTTTTTTTCTTCTTTCTAAACAACACCGTAAGTACATGTAAAAACCTACATTTTAAAAGAATAATTGTCCCACTACGAGTTGATACACTTAAACAAAATGGGATGGACATTTCGAAATTATTGTTGATTTTCAGTCGTTTGAATAAATATTTTGCGCTAAAATTTGGCACGGAGGTTTAGTTCAATGAAGCGCATCGTTACACCAACTTTCGTTAAAATTGATGGATTATTATATCATATTTCTTAAACTGTTAAAAAAAAGGGAATTTTTGGTGGTTTTAATTTTTTTGCAAATTTACAAATTATCAAGAAGTTTCTTAATATGCCTAGTCTTATTCATAATTTTATAGCGAACAGTTTGGTATTTTTATTATTGCGATACGATTATTAGGACATAAGATAATAGGAAAAATAGCAGAAAATTTATGTGTTGAAAAATAAATTGCATTTTTCCGGTGGACCATCGAAACCCGAAAAAAACGTCGGATCGAAATGAAAGTCGTATCTATCGACTCGATAGCGAATTTAGAAAATTCCGTCCGTCGGTCAGTCGGTCTGCCTGCCTGCCAGCGGGCCCGCCCGCAAAAAGTTTCGTTCAAACTTTCTTGTGGCCAAGAGACATCGAAATTACTCGATAATGAACAGAACTGCAGAACTGCCTCGCTGTGGTGACCAGCATTTTGACAGGTGGCCATTTGTCATCATTTCGGTCTTTGTGACTCGGCGTATTAGTCAAGAGGGCAGTTCTCAATTTTTCCTCATTATATTTGCTTCCCTCAACAAGAAGACGAAACTGTCTCAATGCCTTAAAAGCAAAGTTTACGTGAATCGTCCAGTAAATGTGCAAAACTTAAAGAAAAAAATGTATCAAGAAATACAGCTCATATCATTGGAAATTATCGAAAACCTTCAGTGAGTATACTAATCGTTTTTGCTATTGTCATTTAATTTAGTTGTTTTTGAAATTTCCTGATTTCTAGTACCTAAATTTAAATTTCAAAATAGCCTTTTTTAATATCCACAGGCAGCCTACATTGATATTTACCGTATTGTATGTAAAATAATGCGGCCTTTCAAATTCCGTAAGAAAAAATGTTTGAAAAATATATTAAAATATGGCATTCAATTTGAATGAAATTTTGAACATTTTGACATGTCCGAAAGATTAAAAAAAATTGTGCACCTTTTTTTGAATGTATCCACTACTTTATGAAAGCAGTGTATGTAGAAATTACTTACACTACACCACAATGAGCCGCAGTTAGCACATAATTTGTTGAAATTAGACTTCCTCCACAAAATGAATTACCATTTATCTTTAACCCAACTTGAAAAGGATAGGAATGAGGAATAACTACATCTCCACCAATTATTCTCGGTATGTACAAAGATAAGTCAACATGATTTTTTCTGAATTCTGTCCAGTCTGTAGCTATCTGAAAATAAAAAGTTGGATTGAAATTGAATAATGTTTATTGCTCAATAAAATCCAACTACAATACACAAAAATATAATAATAATACAATAAATTAAACAATAATCCAAAACTCCTTACGTAAAAAATACTTTTGCATAGTATGACAAAAGTTTAAAGTGCCCCGTTCACATAAGGATTTGTACAGATAATCTGTCTACAGATCTACTTGGAATGGTTACTTGCTCGCTATCCGTATCTGGCTCGCCACTCGTGCCCCGAGACGATGAGCACGGACAATAGTGAGTTGGCTTAGAGCTGTATTTCAAGATTACCGTTACCTGGAGGATAAAAGCATAAAATTTGGTACAAAAGTACCTCAGGGTATACTAATAAATGTTAACCTAGGAGCTCTTTAGAATTTCAAAAATTTTCATGTACAGCACTAAAATCCAAAATGGCCGACAAGTACGACAAAATATCACTTAAAACAATCTATTATAGTGTTAATTTTGAATTACAGCTTTACACCAACTAAGTACACTACACACCTAACTTAGGGCAGTCTACGTATTAAATAAAATACAATAAAATATAGCCATATCATTTATTACAGTAATATATAAGTCCGAATATAACGCTACCAAGGGTTCCCAATAACAAAAAATTATTTACAGTTATTCATTCGATAGAATTCAGTATGCAACAGTTATAAATAAATTACACTTGCACTTGGAAAGTGGTGAGCAGTCCAAATTGGTTTTCCCACATTTGCAGTTTTTGCGGGCTCATTCGCAGGAACATTTAATCAATTCCCTGCATGATCGGGAAACCTCCGGAATTGTCACCCAAACTGATACCCATGACTCTGAAACCTTATTCCAATTAAAATCATGTGGGGAAGGAATCACTTGCTGTGTTTGTGTGCTGGTCGTCCAAATACCTGCTTAATAAACTGCCCTTCGGATATGTTGAAGAAGCGCATCCTCTGTCGGTGAAAGTTTGTCCATTGCTCGATTCTTCTGACAGAAAAACTCCTTGCTTATCTAGTTGATACTGCTGAAAAGAGTGGTTTTATCATATAGAATAACTGTCAGTCGTTCCAGATTTTTGAAGTGTTCAGAGTCGGCTTTCATCAGTTGGAATGGAGAAGTGGACTTCTTATTCTTATCTTTGAAGGCGGAAGTTGTGTCGCAACCAGAGAATGAGTGAAACACAGGTAGTGCTCGTAATTTTTTCTCCCACAGGCTTGCACAGATGGCGTTGATGTGGTAAAACCTGTAATGCTTGCCTATGCCAAAGGCCACCCAGATATGGGCCAAAGGTTGAGTCACTATTAGATCATAGAATATGCCAGCAAGGATGACAATCACATATATGTCTACAGTACGCACAAGGACACTCTTTGCCCCTTGCTGTAGTGAATGGAGTACATGAACTACTACATGAACTACAAGCCTCGTGTCTGTTTCTTCATGATTGCAGTTTTCCAAGGCTCGAACCGATTTGTGCAACTGCTTTCTCTGTTGTGACACATACATTTTTGCCTGGTGGCCAGTTGAAATGTACAACCTTGGAAGTCAAAAAGTTGAACAATTCCTTCTTGTTCATTGAGTCACGGAGAAAGTTCATCCAATTTGGTGGCAGTTTGGTGTTGCCAGATACTTTCCTTCGAATCCCCTCAATTCTTTTTCTTGGGTTGACTCCTTTAAACTGTCTGGAATGTAGATGTCCCAAACGACATCTAATCTTTGGGCATTCTCCAGCTACTTATGAAGGTAAGGTAGAAATGTCTTATCAGTATACTGATTGAAGGTGTCGACACTAGTAGTGAACAGGCAGTGGACGATGACGACACCGTATATATATACATGTATTTACCGGCATTAGGAAGCCCGAAATTGTATGTTTTCCAGTTGATAGGAAGCCCGTGACCGACTTACGCGGCCCGACTTCGGGCTTAGTAAAACTTACGTGTATATTCAGCGATAAAATATAATATGGGTCATTGACAGTTTATCTCGCTTCTTAGGGGGGGTTATTGAAGTCATTGCTTACCTTTCCACGTATAATTTCAGTTAAAATAAATTACAGTACAAGTAATTTAGCGTTTTTACTGATATTTAGAAGGGCCCGTTAAAGTCGTTGTGTCCCTCAAAAGATACAGTTTTAGTTCAAAGAAATGCCGCACTAAGGGCGTCTACGAGAGCTGTATATACACTGTGGATGTAAGCCCGATTATCAGAAGCCCAGTATTTTAGTCGCACTATACGTGGCCCGTAAACTTGACAACAGTGTATCTGATAAAGGAACTCAAAGATCATGGTATAATATGATATTTGAAGAACTTGTAATGAAAGAAATCGAAGGTGCTCTTAAATTCGCTTTTATTAAAATCAAAGTGAAATAATTAAATTAAATTTAAGTTAATTTTAACTAATAATCAAATACAATTATTTAATCTAATTCAAACAATTACAATTAAAGCCAAAATATTGAAAAGAAACATATTGGAAACAACAAAGCGCCAATTGTACTTTAAAAATCCATTTCAAATTTCCATCGGTGCCAGTGACACTTTCAACTACGGAATCAACAAATAAACGTCTACAGTTTTGCTATTTTTTTTTTCACTTTAAAAAATTGAGGAGAATAAAAGAAAAATAATTCAAATAGTAATCAAAGACATTTAATTATTTCGTCTGTTTGAAACAATTACAATACATTTGATCTAAATGAAAATAGTAAAAAGAAACACATTAGACGCATAGTACAGTATCTAGATGTTTTAACTTCGGAATAATGTCATATTGAACAGATTTCGTTCAGTTTTGGCAGTATAATAGTAAATGGTTCACAGAAAAGTTACTATATTGTGCGGGGGGGCTTGCTAATTTATAGGGAGTGATGCCACCCCCTCTCAGAGAGTAGCACTTAAAAAATATATATATATTTATTGGAGCTGAAATAGAATCAAATTTTAAGAAGAAAAGGTTCTATGCAATTTTTCACATAAATTGATAGTTTTTAAGTTATAACGACTTCAAAATTGCGAATTAAGCTTAAAAAAAAAGGTATTTCCAAATGGCTTTCGTCAAGTATCTCGAAAAGTATTACTTTTTCGAAAACATGTTATAGACCAATTACAGAAAGTACAAACTGGGAATTAATTATACTTTTTATTTATTGATGCAGGATTAATAATTTCGGAGATATTTAAGTTTATATTTGGTATCCAAATATTTCGAAAGTTCAAAATGCATTTTTTTTAAAGCAAGTGCTTTAAATGAGCAAAAGAAATTGAGCATCTAGGTAATGCTACTTCTTAATCAAAAACTGTATTTGAGATCATTTTTTTAAATTACTGGCTAATTAGAGTAACAAAATGGCGACCTTTTTGTATAAAAAATATAAATACGCACATTTTTCCGTCATAACTTCTTTATTTCTTATGCTACAGGAACGAGTGAAAAATAATTTGAAAGCGCAATTAATTGCCTTTAATTTCGTTTCTTAGGATGAGTGACGTAGGTATCACAATTTCTGAGATATTTAACATGTAAACTGCATTTTTCGTCTTATAAACGTTCGGACGCCATTTGTAAACTTTCATATCTCCGAAACTATTAAAGCTATGTAAATAAATAAACAAGCAAAATTCAAGTTTATGAGCTTTATTTTTCAAAAAAACTAATATTTATCGAGATATTTGGAAAAGGAAAAAAAATACGTTTTATCGAAAATACCTTTATAGTTTAAACTGTATCTTTTTCTAAAGCAAGTGTTGTATACAAACCAAAAAAATTGAGCATCTACGTCATTCTATATATTAATGAGAAAGAGTGTTTAAAATTCCTTTTTTTTAATTACTGGCTAATTACAGTAACAAAATGGCGACGTTGTTATTAAAAAAATGTGTAGACGCACATTGCTTCGGTCATAACTTCTTTGTTTTTTATGCTACAGAAACAAATAGAAAAATAATTTTTTTTTTTTTCCTTCTAAATATGGCCTTACATACACAGTGTTTTGGCCACGAACATATTAAAAAATGTATAGTTTTTTAAGTAAAAAGTAATTAACAAATAATAGATATAGATAAAATTATTATGACCGATTATTATAATATATGAAACAACAAAAAAAAAATTTCACTATTCCTACACACAACTGAAACATCATTCATACTCACTCACTCAGGATTGGTAATAGGGAATTAGACGAGGAGGACACGCTTCTCGCCCAGGGGTCTTTCAGGGCATTTTTATAAACGTACAAGGTGGACCACGGTTAAGATTGGTTAATAAACAGTAGGAGAAAAACAAAGGTTTTATAGGGGATTAGCTAGATATCTATATTACAATTAATAAAAAAGGAGGAAAGATTTTTCATACAGTTAAGTTTAGAAAGGCTTAAGAGATGTGGTAACCATTCAGATATCTGATAAGGATTTTAGAGTTTATATCCGTTAAAGGGCAATTGAAAATTAAGTGATTAATATCTCCAGAGAAAAATAATTGAAAGCTTAATTAATAACCTATTATTTTACCTATTAGCATCCTTGACGTTGGTGTCACAGTTTCTGAGATATTTAACTCTCACTCTAAACAATTATCTTATGAACACTTAGATGCCTAATGAAAACTTAAATGTGTCTGAAATTATTAATCCTACATCAATAAACAAAAAATATAGTTAATTCCCAGTTTGTACTTTCTCTAATTGGTCTGTAACATTTTTTCGATAAAGTAATACTTTTCGAGATACTTGACGAAAGCAGTTTGGAAATACCTTTTTTTAAGCTAAAATCGCAATTTTGAAGTCGTTATAACTTAAAAACTATCAATTTATGTGAAAAATTGAATAGAATCTTTTCTTCTTAAAATTTGATTCTACTTCAGCTCCAATAATTAAGTGCCACCCCCTTAGAGGGGGTGGCAACCACCCCCTATAAATTTCCGTCATAACTTCTTTATTACTTAAGCTACAGGAACGAGTAAAAAAAATAATTTGAAAGCGCAATTAATTGTCTTTAATTTCATTTCTTAGCATGCGTGACGTAGGTCTCACAATTTCTGAGATATTTAACATTTAAACTGCATTTTTATCTTATAAACGTTCGGACGCCATTTGTAAACTTTCATATCTCCGAAACTATTAAATCTATGTAAATAAATGAACAAGCGAAATTCATTATCAGTCTATGGGCTTTATTTTTGGTCTCTACCCATTTTTCAATAAAACTAATATTTATTGAGATATTTGGAAAAGGAAAAAAAAATTCGTTTTATTGAAAATATCTTTTTTTTTTCTAAAGTAAGTGCTGTATACAAACAAAAAAAATTGAGCATCGACATCATGCTAGATATTAATGAGAAACAGTGTTTGAAATTCCTTTTTTTTTAATTACTGGCTAATTACAGTAACAAAATGACGACGTTGTTATTAAAAAAAATGTGTAGACGCACATTGTTTCGGTCATAACTTCTTTGTTTTTTTTGCTACAGAAACAAATAAAAAAATAGTTGAAAGCTTAATTAATAACCTATTGGCATTCTTGACGTAGGTGTCACAGTTTCTGAGATATTTAGCTCTCACCCTAAATAATTATTTTATGAACATTTGGATGCCAATTGTAAACTTAAATATCTTCGAAATTATTAATCCTACATCAATAAAAAAATATATAATTAATTCCCAGTTTGTACTTTCTGTAATTGGTTTGTAACATTTTATCGGTAAAGTAATACTTTTCGAAATACTTGATGAAAGCCGTTTGGAAATACCTTTTTTTTAGCTAAAATCGCAATTTTGAAGTCGTTATAACTTAAAAACTATCAATTTATGTGAAAAATTACATAGAACCTTTTCTTCTTAAAATTTGATTTTACTTCAAATCCAATAAATTTTTTTTTCTTCAAGCGCCATCCCCTGTCAGGGGGTGGTATCCACTCCCTATAAATTAGCAAGTCTCTGCACAATATAGAAACTTTTCTGTGCAGCATTTACTATTATATTGCCAAAATGACCGAAATCCGTTCAATATGACATTATTCCGAAGTTTTGCATATTTTTTACCTCTAGGTACTGTACTAAATCGGCCTATGACCAATAAAGTATCATTAGAACAGATTAAAAGAATGGAAACCCAAAATACCTTGATTTTTAAAAGTATTACCCATTAAAAGATATTGTTATCTTATCGAATTTTTTCGACTCTAGTTGAACTCCTGCACGGTTCTTTTAAAATGTTGAATATTCTAATAGAAGCGCTGGCAACGATGCCGGGCTTCGTAAAATGCCCCAACTACATACATACATACAAACGGGCTTCGTATAGATAGTAGTGTGTGTTGGGCTTCGGATAACCTGAGAAATATATATTTTTGTCAATGTTAAATAAAGTTACCCCTCTTCTATTGCGCGGTGTATATAAATGTTTCCATGATATATTTGGTAATATACACGCGTCTAACTACAATAAAAGACTCGGGCTTCTGAGTGCCTGTGCAACGTACCGGGCTTGGTATTGGTAGCCGGGTACGTATATATATATAATGCTATGTCATCCACGATCACGACTTAATAAACTAATTGTAGCCAGAGGGGTTGTAACATTGAAGCTTTTAGACTGAAGGTTAAACACTCATTGCACGTCTCTGTTCTATTCTCCAGACATGGAAATTTTGCATACACGAGTCTCTCTCTGTATAGGTTGAGGTGAATGAATTTTATTAAAACATTAAATATAGCAACTGGTAGTAAATATGACGTAATTGGATATGAAATACAAGTACTTTTGTTAATATAAGTTTTCACTAGTTTTAAGATGTTATATCTCATATTGTGATTGAAAATAAACTAATTAAAATAATCAAACCTAATAAAAGGGACATTTGTGTATGGGAGAACATTTTGAAAAGTGAAAATTAAGCGGGAAAATATTCCAAATTGACTAATTAAAATGATTTGTGGAACTCTTCTCGAAGAATATTGATTAGTGTGAAGTTTTGAAAATAACTACTCTTAATGAACTTTTAATTAAAGACTAGTATCTGCATGCACTCCTCATCTAGGATTTTCTGTGGTTTGTTGGTTTAGGGGGGCGCTTTCATAATAAAAAGTTGACTTTGAGCCACTCCGGCTATAACATTGTGAGGACTTTATTTAAAAGCTTTGCAAGGCCATGAATTATTGTCCAGGTGTGAGAGGGTATTATAGTAGTTGCTTTTAGGAACATTTTGTGGAGTATCACCTTTGCACTATACTTCTAACCATGTGTTTATGAGAAGGAAGGAATTGATTTCAATTTGAATTATTTGTAATGTGTTTAAACACTGCTTATTTATGGGTTAGAGTTAAATGCAAGTTCTGAGTGGGTTTTCAATTTAGTTTTAAGTAGTGTTAAGCAAATTTTGTATAAAACTAGAATATTTATTAAGATGCCAAAAAGTTATGAATTTTAATTTGACAAGGGAAAAATATGAGTTTGATTTTTGGAAAAAAAACGTGACAAGAGTTTTGAAAGAAATCACAAAATAAGTATTCTTCGTTATATAATTAAAATTTGTTATAATTAGTATGAGAATTGTCAATCCCAAGTTTATAGAGTCGTAGCTGTGTGGTTACAGTTACACTTCTCAACCAAAAAAGTAATTAGGTGCATAATTAATACCAGTGCATCGATAAGTGAAATTTAAAATAAAGTGCTTTCTCATCAATTTCAAACAAGAAATTTACCCAGGACCAAAATTTAGTCGATTTGGATACCGTCTCCTCATATAGTCTGAACATCGTCAACAAGTACCATCATTTCAGTGAGCGACGTCTAAGCTCAGGAGTGGAGGTAAAAGTCTTCAATATAAATAAAATTTACAAGGTACCTTAAAATACAAACATTTTCATTTTCTTTAATTGACATAGGTTGCAACCAAATTTAACTAGAACAAAAGGCCAATTTCAATTTTCTTTAATTTTTTTTTTAGTTTATAATATTTTGTAAACCTTTTCTGTGTGTAGTTTGAAAAGATAAGAACCATTCAGAACATTAAATTTATAATTATTTCATTTCAATTACGGTTTATTTGCTTTTGCCAAACCAAGAATTTATCCACAGGAACCGATTACTGGGAGGGAGTTGTATGCACAATTGCAAACTTTCTTGTGCTCTGGCTTTATTAGACAGTGACGAGTGTTTTTGCCTGTCAGTTTTTTTTTTGACGTTCTAATCCATCTGGCGTCCAATTCTATTAATAGTGTTCTGTTTTTGTTTGCTATACACATTACTCAATATTGGTCATTACCAGTTTCTTCTTCTTCTTCTTTTTTTTAGCACGCAGAAACAGTACATTTATAGCATCCGTAACGTGGGGCGTTTTGTAAACATTCTTGGCATTGGAAAGCAAATTTCACTACAATCAACATTTTTGATATATTAATAAATAATTTCTGTTAATAATAAACGGTTTATATTACAATAATATAATAAATTAAATCAATTTGATGATAATTACATGTGGTAAGTTTTGAAGAAGTACATGCATCTAAGATCAGGTAAAATAGCAGGTATGGCTAACTCCGAGCAAACACCAGGCACCTTAATACAAGAAAACGTCGCTCAATACAACACAGAAGAACAACATGACACCGAACAAGAACACAACACTCTAAACAACACAGAACAAGATCAACATGATACACGTCAGTCAGGTGATACACGTGATACACCACAACCTGACATTTTACAACAGTTGATGGCGATGATGACTGATCTGAGTTCCAAAATGGAGGACACGAAATACGAAATAAACCAAAATGTGACTAATAAAATGGAAGAAACAAACAAGAAATTGAATGAAACGGAAAAGAAGATGGACGAAAACAAGGCAGAATTAAACAATAAGCTGCAAGAAACTATTAGGGAAATTACAGAAAATAACAAGAAATTGGAGGAACGTGTAGAAGAAATGAAAGGAAGAATGGATAATGTAGAAGGCAAGTTGGAAAGAATGACAAATGATATCATCGAAGACATTGATACCAAACTCAAGTCAACAGCAGAGGGGATGGAAGCAGCGATTAGACTTAACGTGGAGGATTTAATTGTGAGAGGTTTCGCAGAAGTCGATGATAGAATGAAGAAACAGGATGAAATATTTACAAATAAATTGAAAGAACATGATAAGAAGATGGAGACGAATACGCAGATGTTAAAAAGGGACAGAGAAACACACACAATACCTACATTACACACACATGCATGCACTAAACCACTGTTCTATTTTTACGGAGACACACGAACACATCCGAAGGTATTTTTAACCAGATTACGACAACAAATGGACACACTACACCCCGGTGCTAGCTTAAAGCACAACATACTAAATATGTTAAAGGGAGAAGCTGTATACTGGTATGAAATGATTGAAAGCAAATTTGACACTTATGATGAGTTTGAAAAACTCGTTATCAAACAATATTGGAGCAAATATACTCAGCAAAAAGTAAGATTTAATTTGTTCAACGGGAAATATAACGAAAATTTGGGAATCAACAGGGAAACTTATGTACTACGAAAAATTTATAACATTACACATTTAGAACCAAGTTTCAGTGAAGGGGAAATGGTTTGTTATTTGGCGAGACACTTCTCAGATGACATCCATAACGTAATAATTACACAAAGAATCGAGACACTTGATAACTTGATAGAATATTTAAGGGGTATAGACGACCATAGGGTAGGTTGGAGGAAAACCTCACGAGATTATAGAAATGATGGGCAAAATTTTAACAGTCGACAAAATTTTAGATACGACGAGAATGCAAATTACGACAGATATAAAAATTATGAAAACGGGAACCAAAATAGAACTTTTAACTATTATAATCAAAATAGAAATTATGAAAAATGCACATATAATGGGAACGAAAATAGACAATATAATAATTATGCCGGTCAAGGGAATGATAGGAGACAAGTGCACTGGGAAGACAGGAAAGCACAAGACGGCGAAACAGACAGAAGGACATTCGCGCAGATTACAAATACAAATTTGCAAAGGGACAATGGGGAAAGAAATAATTCGCAACAAAATTTAAGTAGGATTGAGACAATTGCACAAATCAACGAAAGGCCTAGAAACCAGGATTTTCGGTAGGCGATATTTTAGTTTTAAGTACGACTTATGGACATATGCGCGAGTTTATTGATACAGAGAGTGATAGCGGAACACAAAACATAAAGACAAGTCAATTGCCTATGATTGATATTAAGATAAATTCTTCTAAATTTAAAGCTTTAGTTGATACAGGTTCAGAGATAAGTTTAATAAATGAAAAGGTAGTTTACAAATATTTAAAAAATGATAATACGAATGACTGTGTTAAAATATCTAAGATACATTTAATAAGCGCCAGTGGGAAGAAATTTGCAGAATGCAGCAAGGTTTTAAATACCAATTTTAGTGTGGATAATCATGAATTTAAGGGTAATTTTATTTTAGTGACAGACATGAATTTTGAAGTCATTCTTGGTGAAGACATATTATCGCAACTCAGGGCGAAAATAGACTTAGGTAAAAGGTCTATAGTTTTAAAGGGTAATAAGGTACCCATGTACAAATTAGGTGAAATGCGGAATAATAATGATAATGGCGAAAGAGCCGAATTAAATAAATATGGCCAAGGAGCCGAAATAAATAATATTATGAGTGATAAACGAGTCGAAAATTGTATAGAGGAAACGATGGGCTCATACGAAAATCATAATAGTAGTTTTAAAGTGCCCGGAGAGTTGTGGATGGAATGCCCTAACAAAAATGATGTAGTAATGCGTGAGTGGTTGCAAGAATGTGAATTAGAAAAGAAAGCGTCAAAAGTAGCAAATGGTTATGTCTGCAAAATTCATAATAGAGAGAAAAAGAAGTTTAGAAGTAAAATATTAGCGTTAATTAAAAATAAAATAGTTGAAAAAGTAACTACGAGTAAATATAAAACATTGAACTTACTCAAAGCTAAAATAATTGAAGACAAACAAGTAAATTTTGTAAATAAAATGCAAAACACTCTTAAGTCTAACAGAAGTAAAAATAAAATTGAAACGAAGATTAATTATGAAATGCAAAGCGTACTTAGGGCTAAAATATTACAAGTTAATGAAATCGAGGATGAACATAAGACGAAAGTAAAATTTAAACAATTAATTGACAAAAGGGTGCATGAAGAGTTTACGATAAATTGCCCTGACAAATATGAACAAGTAATGAAAGAACTTTTCCAAAAATATGTGACATTAATTAATTTCGAAGCTAGAGTAGCAACAGGCTACGTACACAGGCTTCAAGTAGATGAAACCAAATCTTTTAAATGCAAAACATACCCTATTCCTTATAAACATAGAAAACTAGTTGAAATCGAACTACAAAATATGTTAAACTCTGGTATAATAGAATCTGCAAAAACTAATTACATTAACCCGTTAGTGGTAGTAAAAAAGAAAGAAAATTCTATTAGACTCTGTTTAGATGCGAGAAATTTAAATGCAATAACTAAATCACAATTTGATGCGCCTCAAACAATAGCCACCATGTTGTCAAGGGTAGGCAAAAATTCAATTTTTTCCAAACTAGACTTAAAAAACTCATTTTGGCTCATTCCGTTGCATCCGGAATCCCGCAAATTCACAGGTTTCAGTGTAGATGGGCATATTTTTCCATTCAAAGTAGTTCCTTTTGGTTTACAAAGCGCATCTTCAGCTTTAGTTCGAGCAATGCAGTGTATCCTGGACAAGTATGATTCTTTCTGTCTCCATTATATTGATGATATCTTAGTATTCTCTGAGATAGAAGAAAATCATTATCAACACTTGAACATAATACTGAATGCATTGGACGAAGCCGGATTAAAATTGAATATTGGAAAATGCGAATTTTATAGGACGTATGTAAAATATCTGGGGTACAAAATCAAGCAAGAGGGTATAAGTATAGGACAAGAAAGAGTAAGGGAAATAAAGGACTATCCGTGTCCCATGAATTTGAAAATGTTAAGAGGATTTTTGGGAGTTCTAAATTATTACAAAAGGTTTATACCGAGATTGTCAGAACTAGAGGCTCCGCTGATAGAATTGTTGAGAAAAGATGTCAAATGGGAATGGGACGAAAGAAGGGAAAATGCATTCATGGAAGTGAAAAACAATTTTCATGATAATCTATTACTACACAGTCCTGACTTTTCGCTACCGTTTACGTTAAGAACCGACGCTTCAGACAAAATCATTGCTGCTGAATTAACACAAGTTCAAGGGGGTGTTGAGACACCGATTTGTTTTGTTTCAAGGATACTAAAACCCTACGAGATGAGGTATTCTGTCTCAGAGAAAGAAATGTTGTGAGTAGTATTTTCCATCTCGAAATTGAGCTTTTTCTTAACGTCAAATCACTTCGTACTCGAAACAGATCAGTCAGCACTTTGCTTTTTGATGAAAAACCGCTTTGCAAATAATAGAATATATCGTTGGTCGCTTTTAATACAGGAATACTCATTCACAATAAAACACAAGCCGGGAAGAGACAACATAACAGCAGACGCGCTTACACGAAATCGCCACATTGATACAGACAGCTCGAACACATTCACCATTGCATTAAACACATTTAATCCTGAAGACGAGTTATACTCAACCATACAAATATTACGCAGTCCGACACACCTACAGGAACTTAGAAACAAAGTCATACATCACCCACACAAAGGTTTCACCATAAAAGAAAACTTCATTATAAAAACCATTTCAACAGAAGAAAAATACGTTATCGACAAGCATTTTGCAACAAAAATTATTTTAGACCTACATGAGAGATATGGACACATCAGCATCAGAAAAACGTGGCTTATATTTAGGGAAACTTTCTACGCGGAGAAAGATTTAAGTTTGACGAAAGAGTTAATCTCGGGTTGTCATCAGTGTATTATTGGCAAGACAAAGAATCATATTAACAGACACATGGTCAATAGTATTGTTACCAAATCGCCTCTAGAATTAATCGCAATCGACTACATAAGTAATCTTATTGCAGATGACAATGGTTACAAACATATCCTTATAATTGTGGATATTTTCTCAAAATTTGTCAAACTATACCCTTCGAAGCGTTGCAATACAAGGACAACACAAGAAGAACTTAAACAGTACTATAGAACGATAGGGAAGCCGTCGAAAATATTGGCCGATAATGCCACGTACTTTAGTAATGATCGGTTTATAAGTTCAATAGAAAACCAAGACATTCGATTAATATTCACTACGATTAGACATCCTCAGGCGAATCCATCTGAGCGGTATGTACAGGAAGTTATCAAATTCCTGAGATTAGTTGTGCAAAATGATCACACTGCATGGCCTTCAGCTCTCAGAGATGTTGAAAATTACATCAACAACGTTCCGAATACTGTCACGCTTATTTCTCCCATTGTCTCAACGTTTGGACACTTACCGACAAGACCATGGACAGACAATAACGTTTTAAATTTGCACAATATTCATCAACTAGTTAGAGCACGTCAGGAAAGAAATACGAGGAGATATTTGGCACGTGCTAACAAAAGGGTCAAGATCAAAGTAAAATTCAAAGAAGGAGATCGGGTAGTGGTTAAACGCCTGAAGGTATCAAAGCTAAAAAGAAATATTTGTGGGAAACTACTATTTCCATATGAAGGACCTTATGTCATAAACAGAGTGTTAAACGAGCTGAGAAATATCTATAATAACCAAATCAGGGGAAAATTTCACATCGAAATGATGTACCCGTATGACCCGGATTAAACATGTACTTATCAAATAACTTTTACATGTGAATGCCATAACATTATTTAAAATATCGAATATTTTTGGGAACAAAAATTTTAATATTTCAAGGGGGAATGCTATGTCATCCACGATGACGACTTAATAAACTAGTTGTAGCCAGAGGGGTTGTAACATTGAAGCTTTTAGACTGAAGGTTAAACACTCATTGCACGTCTCTGTTCTATTCTCCAGACATGGAAATTTTGCATACACGAGTCTCTCTCTGTATAGGTTGAGGTGAATGAATTTTATTAAAATATTAAATATAGCAACTGGTAGTAAATATGACGTAATTGGATATGAAATACAAGTACTTTTGTTAATATAAGTTTTCACTAGTTTTAAGATGTTATACCTCATATTGTGCTTGCAAATAAACTAATTAAAATAATCAAACCTAATAAAAGGGACATTTGTGTATGGGAGAACATTTTGAAAAGTGAAAATTAAGTGGGAAAACATTCCAAATTGACTAATTAAAATGATTTGTGGAACTCTTCTCGAAGAATATTGATTAGTGTGAAGTTCTGAAAATAACTACTCTTAATGAACTTTTAATTAAAGACTAGTATCTGCATGCACTCCTCATCTAGGATTTTCTGTGGTTTGTTGGTTTAGGGGGGCGCTTTCATAATAAAAAGTTGACTTTGAGCCACTCCGGCTATAACATTGTGAGGACTTTATTTAAAAGCTTTGCAAGGCCATGAATTATTGTCCAGGTGTGAGAGGGTATTATAGTAGTTGCTTTTAGGAACATTTTGTGGAGTATCACCTTTGCACTATACTTCTAACCATGTGTTTATGAGAAGGAAGGAATTGAAAGAATGATACTCATTGATTTCAATTTGAATTATTTGTAATGTGTTTAAATACTGTTTATTTATGCGTTAGAGTTAAATGCAAGTTCTGAGTGGGTTTTCAATTTAGTTTTAACTAGTGTTAAGAAAATTTTGTATAAAACTAGAATATTTATTAAGATGCCAAAAAGTTATGAATTTTAATTTGACAAGAGAAAAATATGAGTTTGATTTTTGGAAAAAAACGTGACAAGAGTTGTGAAAGAAATCACAAAATAGGTATTCTTCCTTATATAATTAAAATTTGTTATAATTAGTATGAGAATTGTCAATCCCAAGTTTATAGAGTCGTAGCTGTGTGGTTACAGTTACACTTCTCAACCTAAAAGGTAATTAGGTGCATAATTAATACCAGTGCATCGATAAGTGAAATTTAAAAGAAAGTGCTTTCTCATCAATTTCAAACGAGAAATTTACCCAGTACCAAAATTTAGTCGATTTTGATACCGTCTCCTCATATAGTCTGAACATCGTCAACAAGTACCATCATTTCAGTGAGCGACGTCTAAGCTCAGGAGTGGAGGTAAAAGTCTTCAACATAAATAAAATTTACAAGGTACCTTAAAATACAAACATTTTCATTTTCTTTAATTGACATAGGTTGCAACCAAATTTAACTAGAACAAAAGGCCAATTTCAATTTTCTTTAATTTTTTTTTTAGTTTATAGTATTTTGTAAACCTTTTCTGTGTGTAGTTTGAAAAGATTTGAAAAGAAAAGAACCATTCAGAACATTAAATTTATAATTATTTCATTTCAATTACGGTTTATTTGCTTTTGCCAAACCAAGAATTTATCCACAGGAACCGACTACTGGGAGGGAGTTGTATGCACGATTGCAAACTTTCTTGTGCTCTGGCTTTATTAGACAGTGACTAGTGTTTTTGCCTGTCAGTTTTTTTTTTTTTTTGATGGTCTAATTCATCTGGCGTCCAATTCTATTAATAGTGTTCTGTTTTTGTTTGCTATACACATTACTCAATATTGGTCATTACCAAATTCTTCTTCTTCTTTTTTTTGCACGCATAAATAGTACAATATATATATAGTTGGCCAAAGAGTTCCACATTGTTCTGAAGCACTTTCGGCTTCTTCCCCTGTTGACATGTTGCTTTATGCTTTGGTCTTTTGAAGAGTGCAAGGAAATCTCACTTTTTATGGTTTTTGCAGTAGTGGTGCCTCGAAAAGAAGACTTACATGTGACATTTTGTCGTATTTGTCGGCCATTTTAGATTTTGGTGTTGTATATGAAAATTTTTAGAAATTCTAGAGGGCTCCTAGGTTAATATTTATTAGTATACCCCAAGGTACCTTCATACCAAATTTGGTGCTTCTATCCGCGAGGTAACGGTAATTTCAAGCCACCTCACTTCAACGAGCACGTATACAATCACAACAGATTCGCCATTTATCCGCCTAGGTGTTGTTAACTTTAGAATTCAGATGTGCCCGCGACAAATGCGTTTAGTAATGAGTGAAGACGATTTTCGGTTGTATATTAGCAGATAAATAAAAGATTAATCTATTTATCAGTGGGAAGATTAATCTTGTTATTAATTATCCGATTAGTTTTGTTCGAAATAAATACATAACCAAGTAATTTGCAACGTCTTATACCTAACCTGGGCACATTTTTTTAAAGTGGTATAAACTAAAATTCTTGTACCCACTTCCATATTCTCTGTACCAGCGCTCTCTATTTTCATTGCAATCGTTAGGTGACTGCTTATGCAGAATCAGATCGCAAGGTGGTTGAAAAATATCTTACAGAGTGGGTGGGATGTAATTATTTCGGACAGAACTATTCGAATAATTAAGATGTTCCTACTGGTAAGTAGATTAATCATTTAATTATTCTCCATAGTTTTATCCTCAATAATTACATAACCATGTAGATGCTCGAAGAATTAGTTTGCGATCTGAAAATTATTTTGTAAAAATGACAAATTTATATACATATGAAAAAAGTGTACCCGTTGTCAAATTAGTACATTTAACAACATGTGAATTTGTTCTTCTCCTGTCGGATATACGCTAAATTTTGTTGGTTTGTTAATAAAGTTTTTAAAAAGCAAACATTTTTGTTTTATATTTTTTATTTGCACAATTAGTCAAATGGTTACAATGGATGATGTACTTGAACTGAGGATTTGAATGCAGTCAATCTATATTTATAAGCTTTCGTATCAGCATAAACATTGCATAGTCAGCTTTTTTATATAGGCTACCTGCATTTGTGGAATTATAACTCCATGGGCATTAGAGTAAAATTATCCATGCAGGGGTGATTTTTCGAAATTAAACAATCTCATCGGTAGGGGAAGTTTTACGTTTTTCTTTTATATAGTATCTTAATTCATAAGTATGCAATATACAGCAATAGACACAATAATAGAACATGTAAAATAATGGTCCAAACACTTGTTTTATAGTTGACATCTAAATTATGTGTTTAATAATTTCTTTTATTCGTCAATAACATCTGTAGTCATTGTACTCACTTCGTTGATAACATTTTGCTAAATCCGTAACAAAAAAAAAAATTAAATCTTGCTAAATTTCCTCCACAACAGTACCAATATGACACCATTCCTTATGAACCTATCATCATGTGCAGCATTGGACGATGTAAACTAGTTCCCAGCTGGCAAAAAACCAAGGATGAACTTATTCCAGTTAAAAATAAAAAGATCCACTTCCCCCGCTCATTGAAATTTATTTCTTACAACTGCAAGGCGGGATATGGCGCGTCTTGTAGCTGCTGAAAAGGCTCTATATCTGCAACTGGAGATTATTATAACACGCCGGATATTACCATCGAAAGTCATGAAGAAAACGTGGAAGTTACTCTGCTGGACATCGCACAGTTATTACTAAAGAAGGCGGGGATCACTACAACATGAAATCAAGGAGGACTTTCCCATAAACAGAAATTTTATTTAAAAAAAAGGGGTTTACACGAGTCGTAAATAGGAACTTGATACCTCAAAAATATGTCTTTATCGACTAAAATTTGCGACTTGAAAAATACAAGTTACAAAATCTTCTGAAAGCTTAAAGTTACAAGTCTTCTAGTGTAGATTTATTTCTTAAAGAAGTGAGGCGCAGGAAGCGGCAGTCTCTCCAAGATCAGAGGCGTGGGATCGACACTCAAGAATGTGGCGATGTGTTACCGGAAGATAGAAGTGTGCTTGAAAAATAATTAAAGGACAACAACTTAAGGTCCATATCAAAGACCTGACCAACAAAAAAGGTACGATGTGAACAAATTCTCAGAGAAACGAGTCTAACAAAAAACCAAGGATAAACTTATTCTAGTTAAAACTAAAAAAGATTCAGATTCCTTCATTTACTGCAATTTATTTCTTATATATGCATGCATGACGGGCTGTGACGAGTCTTGTGGCTGTTGAAAAGGGTTTGAACTGCTCCATATCTGCAACTGCAGCATGTTGTAGTACACCGTACATTCTCATCGAAAATCATGAAGAAAACATAGAAGATACTCTGCTGGACATCGCGCAGCTATTACTAGATGAAGGCGGGGAGTCACTACAAGATGAGATCGAGGACTTTCCCATAAATAGAAACTTTAGCAAATAAATAGGTATTTATACCAGTCGTAAATAAGAAGTTGATACATCGGAAACATCTTTATCGATTAAAATTTGCAATTTACAAAACACAAGTTAGAAAATCCTCTGAAAGCATAGAATCAGAAAAGTTTTCTATTGTAGATTTATGTCCTAAAGAAGTGAGGCGCAGGAAGCGGTAGTCTCTCCAAGATCAGAGGCGTAGGATCGACACTCAAGAATGTAGAGATGTGTTACCTGAAGATAAAAGTGTGCTAGAAAAAGAATTAAAGGCCAAGATTGATCAACTCAAGGTGTATATCAAATATCTGACCAACAAAAATGGTACGATGTGAAAGAATTTTCAGAGAAACGGGTCTAGCAAAGAACCAAGGATGGACTTATTCCAGTTAAAACTGAAAAAGATTCAGCTTCCCCCGTTTACTGAATTGTAATTATTATATATGTAAGACGGGATGTGATGCGGCTTGCGGCTGTTGAAAAGGATTTGAACTGCCCCATATCTGCAACTGCAGCATGTTATAACACACCAGACATTCCCATCGAAAGCCATGAAGATAACATAGAAGATACTCTGATTGGCATCGCGCAACCATTACGAGACGAAGGCGAGAAGTCAGCACAAGATGAGATCGAAGACTTTCCCATGAACAGAAACTTTAGCAAAAAAAAAAGAAAAGGTATTTACACCAGTCGTAAATAAAAAGTTGATACCTCAAAAACGTCTTTATCGACTAAAATTTGCAACTTACGAAACACAAGTTACAAAATCTAAAAGATTAGCATCAGTCTTCTAATGTAGATTTATCCCCTAAAGAATCGAGGCGCAGAAAGAGTCAGTCTCTCGGATGGGATCGACATTGAAGAATGTGGCGATCTCTTACCAGAAGATGAAAGTGTGCTTGAAAAAGAATTAAAGGACAAGATTGATCAACTTAACGTGCATATCAATGAAAATGGTACGATGTGATCGAATACCCAGAGAAATGGGACTATCAAAGAACCAAGGATGGACTTATTCCAGAGAAAAATATTTTTACGTTGTTTGACGACGACCGCAACTAAAAACCGCTGCCCAAGGAATCACTACTTCCACATCCAGATTTTCGATCCAAATCACACAATGGCAAACATTTTTTTATGGAACTTAATAATATAATATTTTTTGAAATCGTTTACCCCAAAAAGCCATTAAACGATATATACTGGCGGTACATGACCAGTCAGGTGCAACGTTTTTAAAATGAATGCCAATCATATTATATGAATGAAATTACCATGAATATGGCAGAAACGCAAATTTTAGGCAGTCGTCGCGTGCAGAAGGATGCGCAAATCGATTTTTTTTGTTTTTTTTTTTGATTTTAAAATGGATGCCAATAGTGCCAAACGAAAAGCCTTGAAACAAATCCAAAATCAAGAACACCAAAAAATTTTACGATTTAATGTGCGCATCAAAAGTTGTTTTGGGCGCGGAAACTGCTTGCCAATGAATTTCCGCTGGATTCTTTTTCACGGCTTTTCGTTTGGCACTATTGGCATCCATTTTAAAATAATAAAAAAACACAAAAAAACAAAAAAAAATTGATTTGCACACCCTCCTGCACGCGACGACTGCCTAAAATTTGCGTTTGTGGCATATTCATAGTAATTTCATTCATATATATGATTGGCATGCATTTTAAAAACGTTGCACCTGATGGTCATGTACCGCCAGTCTAATATGCCACATCAGTAGTGGGAGTGGGGGTGAATGAAATAAAAAAAAATTGAGCCCTTTGGTTCTTGTACACACACTAAATCACAATTTTATTTTGTTCACCTACTTCAATAATGGGTGGGGGTGGCTAATGCCAACAAATTTTTTGAGACCTTAGCTTCCATTATATATACTATATACCAATTGTATGGACTCTTACTGGTTCGATTTACCCCCTAACCCTTCAACGGAATAAGATCAAAATATAATCCAGTTCCAGATCTCACCAAAACTAGTGTACCAAATTTCAAATCAATATCTTAAACGGTTCCAGAGTAATCGTGCGCACAAAAAAGTTACAGACAGACAGGCCGACCGACCGACAGACAGACAGAAATTTTTTTGCTCAAACTTAAAATCCCGACGTTTCACGATTTCTAAGCCTATTTCGATAATAAAAATTTTCAAATATTTTTTTTGCGTTACTATACTTCCACTGGATGTGGAAGTAAAAGCAAAATTAAAAATTGTGTCGAATTTTCACCTATATTTCACAAATATTTTTACGTCGACGAATGACGAGCATGGAATTTGGACATGGAAAAGAATACTTTTTCAGTATTTTAATTTTTATCGCTTCACGAAACATAGGAAATTTGGAGACATAGCTAGTATTTTGTGGATTTAGCAAAAAGAATGACAATAAATTAAGCAAAAAGAGACAAAAATGGCCCAGCCCCGCTTCTCGAATAAAACAAATTTGGATTTATCCAGCGACTTGTCACTGGGAGCAAGAGCGTTGGAGAATCAGCAGAAAGCGATGATAGTAAATTCAAATGTAGGTCTTTAAAGATGGCAACATTGAGAAAACCGTTAAATTCATGAAGGTCACTCGAAAATGAGGTTAGGCTTATTGGGTTACATGTTAGTATGTCGCCGTAAGGGGGCAGAAACGTCGCATTTATCTATTGATAAGTTCTTGTGAATGATAAAATCACTTTTGGAACTATAAGGCTAACCACAAGTGCCCGTCCCTAAATTGCAGTAAAATATTTTTATATTATTTCCATTAGTCCCAAAACCAAAGTGCTTTCATCCACTTCTAAGAAGTTGTGTAAATCTTTTATGCCAAGTCGATTGTTATTGCACGTTCTCCATTGTATGGTGGTTGAGATAAACGTCCTCTAGAAGAGGTGCTCGTCCTTGCCTTGTTTGGGGAGGCAATTCTTTCGGAAGTCTACCCTCTCGGGGGCTTTTGCGTGTTGGTTCGGCACTGAATAAACGAGATTCACGTGGATCCGTACGTCTGAAATTCAGAACACCGATCAGATCGCGAAGGCTCAATGGAGGCATTCTATAAAATTGATTAAGAGATCTCTAAGCAAAAGATCCAGTACAGTGTTAAATAGAAGCTAAAGTGTATCGAAAGAGAAGCCAGTCTCGGACATAGAGCAGTTTTATCTTTTTCGTCTATCAAACATCTCATAGATACATAGAACTTGTCTGAGAGTGGAAGTAGACACACACAGTCAAAGGGGGAACACGGCTGGCGCCTTAACAAATTTATCAATGTGACATCCTTCAAACTTGTGGTCTTCCACACCAATGCCTTAGTTTTTCCATATTCCTTTATGCTTCTGATACGAGAGCTGTTAGGGAGGCAGACAGGTGATATATTGATGCTTTCGACATGTGTGTCTGAGATATTTTATTACTTATTCATTGGACAGCCCATCGTACTGTCGTGCGCAAAAAAATGGGACACGTCTTATAACGTATTTTTGCTAAAATCTAGTTGTGTACATCTAACTTTAATTTTTGTGACATTGTCAGTTATTTGTCAAAATTGATTGCAAGTGTGCAAAAACTAATATGCCCCGTATAAGCGATTTAGTTAAAGCTGGACTTATTGCTAAAGCAGAAGATGGATGGTCAATGAGATAAATTGCACTGCGTTATAATATTAACAAAAATTCGATGTGTGACATTTTAAAAAGTGGAGAATAAACGATACGATTAATAGAAATACTGGATCAGGATATCAACAAAACAACAAGATTTTCAATTGGTAAATACATTAGTAGAAAATCCATTTTACTCAGTTATTCAAGCTGCTGAAGAAACGAATTTTCCTGGATCGAGTAGTACTGGTCGCCGGCGAGTAAGAGAATCGGAGATACGCTGTCATCCAGCAGCACAGAAATACTTAAAGCTAAGCATAAAGAAGCTCGACTAGGATTTGCGCTTGAACTTTTAGTGCATGATGTAAATTTTTGGAACAATGTAGTTTTTATAGACGAAAGAACTTTCCAGTCAACACACAGCGGTCGTATTCGTGTGTACCGACCTCCGAATACTCGATTCGATGAGAAATATATATCTAACAATGACAAAAGTGGTAAATTTTCCGTTAATATGTGGGCTTGGATATCTGCACGTGGTCCTGGTGTTTTGTGGAAGATCGAGGAACGATTTAATAGTGAAACGTATATTAGGATTTTAGACAATATTATTCTCCCTTCTGTGTCACAATTATTTCCTAATAATGAATTCATATTTCAACAAGATAATTGTTCCGTTCATACTGCTCATACCGGAACTAGCTGGTTTCAAGATAACAACATTAATGTTCTTAACGGGCCCAGTTATAGTCCAGATCTTAACCCTATGGAAGACGTATGGGGACTACTCGTAAGAAGTATCCAAAAACTAAATGTGAGGCCACGGAATGCCCAAGAATTACTATTTAATTATATGCCAAAGCGACTTATAGAAGTTATAAATAGAAATGGTGCAATAACGAAATATTGTTAGTTTCGCGTTAAGTTGGATATCCTTTGTCCCCTGTTCCAGGATTTATACTTATTGTGCCGTTTATTCTCCACTTTTTTTAAATGTTAAACATCAAATTTTTGTTAATGTTATAACGCAGTGCAACTTGTCTCATTGACCATCCATCATTTGCTATAGCAATAACCACAGCATTACAATAAAAAATAAAATAAAAGTGCTGTTTTATTTCGGCTACTCATTACATATTCAAATAGAGAGAGATTTACATTAGAAAAAAAATAGTTTTCTTTTTTTTTGCTCACGGCAGTACCAGCACCTCGATTATATAAGACGAATCTCGAGTGTCTAGAATTCTCTCATTATTTGGTCATATCAACCCAAGAGAGGATTATATAGAACAGTTGACAGTTCAGGTAAACCCCGACGTCAAAAGACTCCTAATCGTTGGGCTCCAAGAAGCTTATGGAAAAAAGCTTTGTCGAGGCTGTGTGCCTAACAGGTAAGAGCAACAGAAGGCGTGATGCTGTCAGACGTATCATACAGCAAAGATGTGCCAGCTAGAACAATTCATTGATTACAAATCTGACAACATGTTGTCAATAAGAAGAAGAATTTTAAAATATCAGTGGGTACTAAAATCGAAGCATTTCCTTGATCCTCGGAAACTTTGTTTTTCTTCCCATTTTTGAATTTGCCGCCAATTTTAACCTAACTTTTAGAGTAAAAGTTGTTAGGTTAGAAATTTTCCCATTTTCCCTCCTATTTTGGGAGGGTTAAAATGAAAAAAACCCGTTGTAACTCGTATAACAAAATGAGTAAGGACCTTCTTTTCCGAACAATTTTCTATTCTTTCGATCTTATAATAACGTTCATATTCGTAAAATTAAAAGGAAGGGAGATACTCGCAAAACGCCATTTTTAACCCTTTGATGCAGCATAAGAATTGACGTACAACGGATTACCGTGGAATTTTTAGACGTTGTTTATGTGTAAACAAAAATGCACCTTTCTTGAACTTTTTTCTTTAACAGATTCTAAAAGCATTGGACGTTTTATCTAAATATGTTTATGAAACTTTGCGTATTTCAAATTGTAGCAAAACTTAAAAAAGAATAATTGATCTACACTTCCACTTTACCAATATAGATTCCCACTAATGTAAACAGAGTAGATTCCACGTATCACGTTTGAACTTTGGCATCCTTCTCGATAATAAAGGATTATTCTAATAAGAGCGAGACAAAGCCGAGCGAAGCGACACAGTATTTAGCAGCTTAAGGCAGTGTTTTCATAAGTATATCCTAAAGCAACAGAAACGGCATTTTGCTGATATGGTAAAATAGTGTCCCATCGACAAATTTAAATTACCTACTGCGCTGGATAGACAAGATTACTTTTATAAAGTTAAAGAAAATAAACAGCGTGTAGAAAGAAAACATTTCGCTTTGTAGATAGACGACTTTCATTAAAGTTCTAGTTCTTTCTTTTCTAATTCTTTCAAATGGAAAATATATCTTTTTAAATACAAATGATCCATAGATATACAGTGTGCTATTTAATACCACAACATCTCGTTATTTTGGAACACGTTGGTTGATTTAAATTTTTTTTTGAGATATAGTGCTCGATGAGCTTTATTTGACTGTTTTGAAAAATGGCAGGGGTAGATAAGGGCCTTTTTCCGCCCATCGGCCATGTTGTACGTCATTATATTTTCCGAGTAGTATATGTCTTGACGAGTAATAAAAAACTGTTGGAATAGTAGATTATTCAGTGAGCATATAATGATGGCTATTACTCGCGGGGGTGATGTTTGCGGCACGAGACGAAGGCATGTCGTAAATCATCCGAGTGTGTAATAGCCATTATACGCGAACTGAATACTATAATTTATCCACGACTATCGCATATTTTAACTGTTTTAATCGTTTAAAACTGAAAAAAATAAAGTTCATTTACAGTAAAACGTTGACGTGTTAAACGTCAAACACGAAAATATGCACGAAAACATGGAAAAATTGATTCGCCGTTTCCTTATGAAAATTGCTAGTTCCTGATTGGTCAAAGGTGCGTTAGAATGAAAACAACTAGTTCCTGGTTGGTTAAATATGTGTTAGAATCAGATTATGTTCATTATACGTTTGGTTGGAATAATGACTATCATTATTTGACAATTGTTAAATGTAGTATGCAATGATTATACGATGGTCGAGGATAAACATATTTTTCTTCAATACATACCACAATATGTGGTTTTGAGCGCTGACACGTTTAAATTCGCACGCAACGTCGACACTACTACGACTCCCGCGGAAACGATATTGTTTTTTATACATTGAAGCGCTCGATGAAACAATATAAATTAACCATTATTTAAAAGCTTAAATGCTCAACAATGAAATGAGGTATAGTTTATCTTGTTTCATTGAACGTATCTAACTGAAATATACATTACAAGTTCGGAAAAAGGTAAAAAATTACTAAAAAACTGCAAACATGCCCACTTTGAAATGATATTAGTATGACCTACTGTTGTTTTTCAAATGTAAAACATATAGAAACATAAAGATCATATGTTCAACTATAAATAAATAACGCTCAATGACTTTAAGAAGGACTTTTGTTTTTTATGAAATTGGTGGGCGAAAATTATATAGCTTATCTACCCTTGTCCTTTGTTTTCGTATTTTCAAGGCTTACTAAACTCCTCTAAATGAGTCGAAATTTCGAGATCGACTATTAGGCAATTTTTATCGGCAATTTGGATAGCGTATTCGATTCACAGTTGTCTCAAATACATCTCTATACAAGATTGTAGCTCGATACCTCATACCAATGTTTGTTATTCAATAGCCAATGACTAATAGTCATTCGACTTAAGCAATATCAGACACTAAATGAGGAAGAAAAAAGAAGCGTTATCCTTTAAATAAATAGTACTTCTTTACATTATTCGGTTGCTGTATGTAGGTGTCTTAATGAAAATTTTTCAAACAAATGGATTAGACGGAATAGCTTTTCTTTTTTCTTCCTCATTTAGTATCTGATGTTGATGTCACTGAATAAGGAAGAAAAAAGAAAAGTTACTCCATCCAATCCATTTGTTTAAAAAAATTTCATTAAGGCACCTACGTACAGCGAACGAATAATGTATAGAAGCGCTATTTATTTAAATTTAGTGTCGGATGTCCCTTAAGTCGAATGACTACTTTACCTTTTTAGTAAACCTTACCGACTTTTATACAGGGCCAGTCGAATAGTGAGAAATTTTAAATTTAGTTATTGAATAACAAACACTCTATATGAGGTATCGAGTTAAAAACTGTGAATCGAATACGCTATCCAAATTGCCGATAAAAAATTGCCTAATAGTCGATCTCAAAATTTTGACTCAGAGGAGCTTAGTAGACCTTGAAAATACGAAAACTACAAATTTTCAAAACAGTCAATAAAGCTCATTGAGCACTAGGGTGGGCTGAAAAACACGAAAATTTGAATTTACGGATGGCCCACTTACTAACTTATAACTATGTATCTAAAACTAATTCGGGTAGATTTTTAGCCAAATCGGTGAATATCTAGCTGGCCCACCAGGGCCTTGAAAATGTAAGAAAGGGCCAATTTTTCGATTTTTGACATTTTTTAAATTGACATTTGAAATTGTTTTTGACTCTTTATTAATGCCTAAATGCGTGTAGCAAAAGTTTTTCGAATAAAATATTTTTCAGTTCCAGGGAAATTAGAAATTTTATACAGAAAACCTTATTTTCGTCGATTTCTACGTTTTAGTGACAAATTTCTAATTTCCCTGGAACTGAAAAATATTTTATTCGAAAAACTTTTGCTACACGCATTTAGGCATTAATAAAGAGTCAAAAAAAATTTCAAATGTCAATTTAAAAAATGTTAAAAATCGAAAAATTGGCCCTTTCTTTCATTTTCAAGGCCCTGGTGGGCCAGCTAGATATTCACCGATTTGGCTAAAAATCTACCCGAATTAGTTTTAAATACATAGTAATAAGTTAGTAAATGGGTCATCTGTAAATTCAAATTTTCGTGTTTTTCAGCCCACCCTATTGAGCACTATACTAAAAAAAAAAGAAATTAAATCGGCCAACGCGTTCCAAAATAATGCGGTGTTGCGGTATTAAATAGCACACACTGTAGATGTTCTGCCTACAGGATGCTCGAAAATTTTATGAACAAAATAAGAAAAATGACGAGTATACCAAAATTTCAAGGAAGTGTTCCTAAAGTTGCTTGTAGTGGAGTCAAATTAAGCAACAAAAAAGTGAATAAGAAATTGGCTTGCTGTAGCGATGTTATTGGTTTAATTTGATTTAGGTGCAACAACATATGTAATGAAAAATTATGGATTAAATCTGTTCATTGCTTCATATAAAATGTAAACAATTTATGTTGCAAAACTAAGAGAGCATAGGAGGAGCATGTGTATGCTGCTCCCTTTCCAATTTGGTCGAGATTTTGAGCAAAAGTTGATTGTAGTGTCAGCTGAAATTTCCCAAAATATTATTTTTGGAAAACCATTTTTACGGGAGTTATGGGGGTAAAAAGAAAAATGTAATTTTTTTCTCAAAAACGGATAAGCCGATTCTCAAAGATATGTTATGGCTTTTGATGGCATAAACGTAGGAAAAATTACCTAGTTCATTTGTCGAAAAAAAGTGTTAAAAGAATATTTTCAAAATAAAAAAAAAATTAGGGGATGTTCTCGAGACACACGCATCATTTCCTGTCAAATGAATGTTTAGATACCCCTTTAAAACACCTGCTATTTTCAATTCAGTCGGAAGTCGTATTAAAAAAAAATGGTAATCTCGAATGTAATTTCCGAGGTCGACCACGTAGAAGTTACAGTACGATTTTGGACATCTCATTATGGGGAGTTTGTTTATCGTGAGTCCCCTTGCCTTTCACAAGTCGGGGTGCTTGTTTTTCGTGGATCCCCTTGCCTCTCACAATTCGGGGCGACTTTTTTGCGCGAGTTCCTTGCGTCTCACTAGTTGGGGTGCTTGTTTATTGTGAGTCCCCTTGCCTCTCACAATTCGGGGCGACTTTTTTGCGCGAGTTCCTTGCGTCTCACTAGTTGGGGTGCTTGTTTATTGTGAGTCCCCTTGCCTCTCACAATTCGGGGCGACTTTTTTGCGCGAGTTCCTTGCGTCTCACTAGTTGGGGTGCTTATTTATTGTGAGTCCCCTTGCTTCTCACAATTCGGGGTGGTGACTTTTTTACGTGAGTCCTCTTGCCTCTCAAGAATCAGGTTATTTTATATTGATGAGACTTCTCTTAGTCTTCATTGCTATGGTCCTCAATTACAGAAATAATATTATTCCGAGTAATAATGTCGCTGAGAATTTCAGCTGGCTTCAGAACTTTCGACAAATACCTTGCGTGGGACAGATACTATACAATTGCAGCAATGTGCGAGCAGCAGTTTCATTCCGTTGGCGCAAATATCTGTTCCATGCAAGGAGTTGATTCATTTGATCGGAGATAATGTCAGATCATTTAGACAAGCTGTAAATATATATAAATTAAGATCAAAGAATTACAATTTACAAAATCGGCAAATTGAAAATGAAGAACGCATTTTACAATATTTTAGAGAAAATTCAAGACATAACATAAGGCAGGAAGCATTAAATTTAAATATTAGTAAAGACATGACCAACAAGCTAAAATTTTTACATACCTTAGAAGATGATAAATCATACAGCAGATGGAATTTATATTTTTTGGGCAAAGGGTGAATTTTTAAACAATATAAATTTTCTGAAAAACGACATATTTATTGATGAGGCAACATGTACCACCAATGGGATAGTATCCTCTTCAAATTCAATCCTTTCTCAACAATCTACCTCAAGATGTCAGAAAAGAATTGCATTATCAACTTGATGGTGCCCCGATTCATAACGTTGCAAGAGGTTGGCTAGAATACAATTTTCCAGGTAGATGGATAGGTCTAAGAAGTCAAGTGCAGGAGTTTCCCCCTAGGTCTCCGGACCTGACACCATTTCTATTTTTCATGTAAAAAATATAGTGTATAAAAGCAGAGCACGTAGCCAAGAAGAGTTAGTGATCAGAATTAAACAGGCATGTGTTGAAATCACTCCGGCTGAGATTAGAAAAGTTATACGCCATATAAGAAAAAAGATTAAGTAATGTATTTGGAATGATGGTGGTTACATAGAAACGCAAAAAAAAATATAATTGACACTTGCGATAACTTTTGTTTTCATGGTTTATTTAGGTCTTTATTGAAGGTTATTCGTTAGAAAAATGGTAGGTATGTACGAATTAAAATTTTTGCTTTATTAAATAAATCATTATTTTGTTATAAAATTAATTCAAAATAGTACAGTACATATATTATTGTGAATAAAAAATGGAGAATAAATTTTTTGATTTGAGAATCCGTTCTACAAATAAAAATTATTTTTAGTTGAAAAAAATATTTTTTGAACCCAATCTTCTACAAAGGGGTATGTAAAGGTGCTGATTGAGAATATCTTACCGGGTTTTTTTTCTAAAAAATCGGTAATAATTTTTTTCTAAATCGACCCCCATTTTCCATTCTAAAATCGAACACCTCTGGCTAAAATCAAATGTGGTTACGTCTCAATTTCTAGGTATATATTCACCACAAAAATTTCAAAATATTCGGATATCAGATGAGCGAGATATGGTATGAGGGAGGCTCCATGAAAAGTGGGAAACAGTGCATATGCAAAATTTTATCTGTGTAGTTTTTATAAAAACTGTATGCAGTATTTATAAGTGTATAACTGTTTAATTTTCCAATAGGTACAAAAATAGATTTGCATTTTATCCGGCGATTTTTATTTTCAGGTACATGAATAAATATTTTTTCTACGACTATTGCATAATTCATTAATTATCGATACGTTTTTTAACAAGTAATAGGACTCATCAACTCTCCATTCATTATTCAATGGCTAGGATTAATTACAAGACTTCATATTCATTACTCAACAGTTTTTGTGGAGCAATCACAAAGACGATTTAAAATTCAAAAACATTGCATATGCCATAACTCAATTTAATAATAAGTAGGCCATCGATTCTGCCGAAAGTCGAATGAATTGAATTTAGAATGACGTCACATAGTTTGCCGTATTTTACTTGTCAAATCCTTTCATTTGATACCCATATCAAGGAGGTTGTGAAGAAAAAGGCGATCCGCCAGCTTGGGACGTCCACCATATTGAATATATAATGACGTCACATTGTTTATCGTATTTTACTCGTCAAACATTGGTATCATTTGATACCAATATCAAGGGGGTTGTAACTAAAAAGCCAATCCGCCATCTTGGGACGTCCGCCATATTTGATTTAGACCGATAATGGCTATACTATGTTGCATTGTCACCGGACTTATATACGTGTGCCAAATTTCAAAGCTTTAGCTTAATTAGAACTAGTCGAAATTCAGCTTGCAAGACAAAAATAAAAATCAAACATACATACAAACAAACAAACAAACATTGCAGGTCAAATAAAAGCTTTTAAAAATAAAAATCTGGAAGGAAAAGTTCACAAACCCATGAACAATTTGCTGTTTTTAAAATAAGTAACTTTTCGTTTTTGAGATATGGAGATTTAAAAATGGCGTCAAACGTTTTTAACAGAAACTATGGCACGCCAAGTTATGAGATACAATGTTCGTCTTCATATTTTTCCCTAAACATTTCACCATTTATCATAATTATTACTTTCGGAAAATTTACCTTAAAGTGTAACTTCCTGTTGAGTTGTTGTAGAAAAAGTATAGTATTCTGCTCGCAATAGGTATTACTCACTCGGATGAACGTCATCCTCTTAAGTAATAGCCATCATTACACTTTCGTTGAATAACCTATCTGTCTCTCGTTGAATAATCTATATATTTAAAACACAAGCCGTTTGATAGATACAAAATTATTTTTAGGCCGCTCCCTGACGGACCGGAATGATATCGGTACGGTATCGGCACGGCATCGGTGCAACATGGTGCAACATATGTTTTACCGCACTGGATTCCTTCACGGTCCTACAAATTTTGGTTTTGCAGTTAGTAATTGTGTAGCTTCGATATAAGGATGTCGTCATCTAGCGATGAAGAAGACGTTGTGTTTTATATGTACTTAAGGTTACGAAGAAAAAGGAAACGATTTTGGCTCCATCCATACATTGAACGGAACTTGCACTGCAGATTATTTGTGGCAGCTCAGGAATTGACTATAAATGATGAAAAATTTCAGTCAATGTATATAATGCGTAAGAGGACATTTGAGGAACTTGTTCTGCTTGTCAGCCTAGCTATTACTAAACAAAATACAAACATGAGAAAATAATCTGCTAACTTGAAATTATATAGGCAATAATGTTTTTCTACTTGAAGTACTAATTTAAGTTCGATAGACATAATAACCGAAAAATAATAGCACTACTCTCGGTAAATACAGAGAGGCGACTGACAAATTTGCCGATTGCCTGCATTCCGAAAACATGTGGAATCAGTACGAACCGCGTCGTACCGACCCATGCGATGAGAACTATTCAAATACATGGAGTCGACATCGGCTCTTCATACCGAGCGCTTACCGTATCAATATCGTACCGATACCATTCCGGTCCGTCAGGGTGCGGCCTTATTAGTTGAAAAATGTGTTTTTTTGACGGCCTCTATCTCAAACACCTTTAAACCCACTATGATGTAATATTGTACAAGGGGTTTCTAAAGGTGCTGATTAAGGATGTATTACTAGTTTTCTTCTTCTTCTTCAAAAAAATTCGATTCTAGGATGAAAACGGGGGTCGATTTAAAAAAAAATCTTTTTTTAAGAAAACTAGGTATTCTAAGATATTCTTAATCAGCACCTTTAGAAACCTCTTTGTAGAAGATTACATGATAGTGGGTTCAAAGGTGTTTGAGATAGGGGCAGTCAAAAAAACAATTATTTCAACTAAAAATAATTTTTTATCTCTCAAAGCGGTAGTGACTCACTATTCTAGACTCATTTGTAAGTATTTTTAAAAAAACGTTGATAGCTCAACAGTTGACTCAGAGAGATTTTTGACCGTTTTGCCACACTATGCGCCGCTATTACAATTTTCAACCTCAATGTCGATGCGAGTGCAATTGCTGCCATTTGGTGTGCCCTGTTAGAGACACGACGAGACCTCACAGCCATTCCAGAACCGATTACCTAGTTCTGATTGATTGATTTACCAGTGTGCGGTAGGCATTGCTATGTCCTGCTACGTCCGCGCTGAGTTGAACTAAGGTCATGCTTGTTGCCAGCAGCGAGAGCTACGTGGCGAATGGTAAAGGAATGTGGGATGGAAAGTGTAGGTATTTGTGAGATGCGTTACGGCATTGTGTCGTGAGGGAGCGTTTAAGCTCCCTTTTTTGTGTTTTTGGTTCTGGATTTCTGCGCCTTCTGAGTTTTCTTGCGAAATGTTGCCACGTTCTGTGCTAATATGGAGTGTTTATGATCCTGTTTTTGTATTTCTGTTTCTTCGAATCTTCTTTTTCTGAGTCTTCTGATTCCTCTGTTTTCGATTGTCGTAGAGTATATATCGTTGCGATTTCTTTGTGGTGTTCATTTTTTATCCTGATCCACTCAGTTTATGTTCTCCGCTGTAGCATGGTCTCCCTGTTTTTAATTTGTTGATATTCGGTACTAGCGTTTTCTTCAATAGATGTGTCTTCAGTAGATGTGTGTGTGTTGTAGATGTGTCCCTTCCTTGGGTATGTCCCCAGTACTTCATTTTTTTTAAATTGTGAATAAATAGTTGGACGGTGTCCTTTGCTGCACTTCTCAAAAACTTCTTTCTTCTGTTGGTTATTGTTGTTACCGTGTTTGACGGCTATGTACATATATTTGGTAAGTTGCCATGATAGTTTATTTTCCTTAGTGAACGGTATGATTGCTCTTGCGACTCTGTATGCCGTTTTGATTCTCTATTTTATCGTTTCTCTCCATTCCAGTTGGTTCGTCAGGTCTGTTCCTAGGTGCTCCAATTTGTCCGTTGTTCTTAGGGAGTATTCATCTATTTTCCTGTTCCTCTCCTCTGGTCCAACTCTCTTTTGTTGACGGGTCTCGCTCCCTTATTAGGCTTTTCTTGAAGTTTGTTTTCTGCCGATGTGTCCAGGTCATCGACGTATGTGTGTGTTTTCTTAGAAAATACCACTTTTCCGAAAAAAGCCCGCACCACGCATACCTCCGCTGAAGTGCTGTGAGAATTCCGTTTTGACGCAGTATATCAACAATGCCTCATTGATTATTTCAGGTTCAATTTAAAATAAATTCGTTTGAATACTTTTAATAATTATGAAAAGCCTCACTTGGAAATTTTTAAGAAAGAGTTATGGCCATACTTTAAGAGTATTGCCTTTGTTTATTACGGGTTTAATTTCAATTATATTCGTTTGAGTATTTATAATAATTATCAAAAAATAATTATTTGAGGGTTAACATAGGAAATGTATATGACCATATTTCACAAACAATACGTTATTAATTATTTTGGGTATAATTTAAATTAAATTAATTTGAATATTTTTATGATAAAAAAAAATAATTTAGTTGGAGGTTTACACGGGGATATTACGGCCATATTTCAACAGTTCATCGCTCTCCATAAATTTGTCGACAGATGTCGACTTTTCAAGGGTTTGGACCTAAACACTTCAATGGCAGAACTTGTACGTCATTAAGACATAAATATGAACTGTTATTTATTGCGCCTGGGTCCGGGTCGTTTATTTATATTCTAGTTTCTTTAAGCTCGTTCCTTTATGCACCACACTGATTGCCACTAAATACTCTGTATTAGTTATTTTCATGTATTAATTCTATTTCAACTTTGTTCCTTTGTTATGGCACATCATTTTACGCGGAATTTTTTAAGCTACAATTCACCTGAGCTTTATCCAATTTATCGCAATTTTGCCCGCTATTTTTGCGTTTTAAATGGGAGCGTTTCAGATGCACAACCGTTCACTCCGACCTATCCCACTCCTCCACCCCACACCTATTGCTTCGTTTTAAATAAATAATATTAATAGCTAGCGATTAGAACTCTAATTATTTGTTACAAATTAAATTTTGTGATTTAAGGGCTGATATTTGACATAGCCTATGTTCCATATGAATAAACACCCATAAAAAATATATATGTGTATTCAATGCACTATCAGAAATATTTATATATTTGCATTTATAAGAATTAAGCCGATCCGTGTTTATGTATACCAAGAAAAATATATAATATATTGAATGATGTGAAAGAGAAAAGTTGTGAAAATTCTAACTGTTAATCTTACATTTTTCAAACAAATAATAAATAAACTACTGATAAACATTAAAATGCCTTTGACAAAAACGATACAATCGGCTGCCGTTGAAGGAAAGTAGATTATTATCATACCTAACAAATTTGTAAGCACGAAAATGTATAAATTACAAACTATTATTGTAGCACAGAGTATGAGAAAATAAGACCATCCATCAAACTAATGTGTCAAGTTTAAACGAGATTGCCTTGCTTTGCTTTATTTCAGAGCTAATCGACTTTGAGCCGAAGGGAATTTTTTATTTTCTTAAGTAAAAAGTACTTATACGAAGGGAGTATATCATTTGTTACCAAAATTGAACCAACATCCCTTATTTTCTAAATAATGAGTTTGTCAGTTCTAGTGGCTTAAAATAAAACAGGATGAGGCAGCAACACAAAAAATACATCAGAGCAATGAAAAATAAACGAGAGCCTGAAAAATGTAAAGGTCTGGTTTATTCATCTGCTAATAAATCTTGAGTGGCTGTTTGTAGGTAATACAATTTGTGGTAATATAACAAAAAATGAGAAAATACGTATGCATAAACAATATATTTAAATAAAATTGTAATCGGGCAAATACATGGTAAATAAAAAGATAGGGTATCTCATTTTTTTCACTAAAAGTAAATGAAAAATAATAGTAGTCTACAGGACTCTATTATTCTAAAAGAAACAAATTCGAGTTTTATTTTTCCCCTTTAGAGATATTGTAAAGAAGCGTTTTTTTTTTAACATAGACACATTACATATTAGTAAACAACCCCCAAATCCAAATCAAAGGCTGTCTGGAAGGGACTTACACACGCGTAGAAATACATCCATATACACTGGCATTGTCAGCACCGGGGCTGGGGCTCGAACCCAGAATGCGATTGACAGTCGGCATATTCGCCACACAATGCGCCTTAACCGACTGAGCTAACGTGCCGGTATTGTTTGACCGTTAATAAAACTTGGTCTTTATGAAGTACGAAGGTATTTAACTACCCTAATTTAAGAAAATTTGCAGTAATTTAACTGCTTAAAACAAACTATCAAGTTGATGCAGTAGATTCGTCAGATGTGTTTTTAGAGAAGGAATTTTACCAGAAATTTGAAATAGGCCTGTATTAACAGATATTTCAGTGAACTCCAAAATCAGGAAATAACAACGACTTTTGTTGACTTATTGTCAACTTCTACATACAATCTTTTAGTGGAACGAAACTGACCTAAGAATGGGTCAAAACATCTTCCAACAAGACACTTCTTTCTTTGAAAAACTGTTTGTTGTATCGTGAAATCTAAGAAGAGCAGGAGATTTCTGTTTTCCTAATATATTGATGAGATTAATTGGCAGGTACTGTCGTGCACAAAAAAAAAATGGGACAAGTCTTACAAGTCGTATAACGTATTTTTTGCTAAAATCTCGTTGTGTACAACTAACTTTAATTTTTGTGACAGTTATTTGTCAAAATTCATTGCAAGTGTGCAAATAGAGACAGATTTACATTGGAAAAATAGTTGTCTTATTTTTTTTTTGCTCACGACAGTACCTGCCCGCATTTCTATAAACACATATAACTGAAGTATCGTGGAATGGAAAAGTGGTCCCCGTCAAATTTTAATATGTTGTAGATTTAGACTTTCTTATCAAAAGCTCTTATGGGTCCAACTCGATCTTGTGTCTAGTTTCCAAGATATAGCTATAAATTCTTGTAAAATTCCATATCTTCTCGAACTTTTAATTTATTGATGGGATATTAGAGGTCAAAGGCGCAATTTGCGAAAGTTCTTCAATTACAGTTTTTTGATCAGAAAGACACATACTTCATGAAAAAAATATTTTAGCCAATTTGTCCAAATATTTTCTTCACTTGTTATTTCTATGTATCTAGACATCCCGGCGCCTTCGCCAACATTTTTCAAATTTTAATTTTTTTCTATGCTATTTTTAAACAAATCTTTTTAGTGAAAAATATTATAAAGGGTTATTAGAACGTATAACAATATAAAATATATGAAAAAATCGAAAATGTTTTAATTGTACAAGAGGTCATTTCTTGAGCTGTATCTCAGAAATTAGACATATGATCGAATTGGGCCCAAATCTACAACATATTAAAAATTCAGCCAATTTGACGGGGACCACTTTTCCATAAGATTAGTGCGTGGTTCTTTGTGGATATCTCCTTATGGTCAAGATGGTAATATCTGTGTCAGGAGAAAATATGTGTATTTGAGTAGCCCAGCAAGCTGTAGCAAAACAGAAAGAAACAACATTTTCGAGTGCCTCTTAGGTAAACTTGAGTGATAGTTAATATTTGTATCTTCATACAAATATTTAAACAATTTTTATAGCCCTATGGGCTCTTAAAAACAGGAAGAAATAATAATAAGGTATTCTCACTCGGGGCAATTTGACAATATACTTTGAATATGTTGAAATTTTCACAATACAGCAAGTACCTGTACTCTGAATATCAGTACTCTAATCCCAACTATCTCTGAGAAAAATTCCTGCACTAGCGTTTGTGATGGCATGCCAAATAAATATTTAAATTTAATTGGTTTTTGTCCAGTTGGGTAGGAGTGGAGGTCTGATGCATTCCAGGAGAAATCCCAAATTTACATCTTAAAGGCGATGTGCCCAATATTAGACCATGTGCCAGACCTATCACTCATTATAATTTGGGGGGACCTAATGAAACCTTTACCACGGGTTTCTGGGGTCATATGGAGCAAAAAATTCGTTGGGGTCCATCATGGGGAGGTAGCTTTCAAATATGGCGGCCCGACTATGAATTTTTAAATTCAATTATCTCGAGATCAGATGGAGCAATCTTGAATTTCTTTTTTTTTAAATGTTTATTTCCGAAAAAACAATATTTATCGGTCAAAACTCGAAAAAACGAAAAATAAGGTTTTTTAAATTTGCGTTTTGCTGTTTTTTGGACTAACGGTTGGGTATATTGAGAACATGTTCTGAATAAGAGTTTTAGAGAAACATCTCACCTTTAAAATGCCAAAAAGAAATTGAAGATCGGAGGAACACAACCCGAGATATCGAGATTCAAAGCAGACGGGGCGGAGTTGAGCGCATTGACAAAGCGCTCGGTGCTTTGAGCTCCGTGAGGCGAGACGAGAAGGCGAGCCATATTTGAAAGCAACAGAGGGATATGTGAACAACTAAACTTGAATTTATTCTTCTTCACTAGAGTCACTATTGCAGTTATTGTAATTGAACTCTTCCTCATCTATTATTGCTTTGGTACGTCCCTTGCACCCACAGCTCTCGGTGCATTGGATTTGAGTTGTTAAGCACGAGCAAGTTTCTGATACACAGTTCCTCTTGCAGTGGCACCGCAAAAAGGAAAGTACGCACTCCGGTGCTGGCAAGCCTTCCATCCACTTGACGCATAAGTTACCAGAAATGTCCTTTTCCCACCCATGAGCAAAGGAGTCCGGAATGATTGGTCTGATTTCCAGGCTTCTGAGCCAAATTCCGGCCTGCTAGTTGGCACGATTACTGTGCTGTCTCACGAATTCCTCTATGGTGTCATCAACATCATTAGACAGCACCCAATCTCTGCCTAGCTTGCTTCAATAAATCTTTGCTCCTTTTTGCACAAAAGCTTAAATCCTTTAAGTTTTCCCTGGCCAGCAAAAGCGCTGACTGCATCACAGCCAGTCCAGCAATAATACCCGATGAGAGCTGTAACAAGCTGTTCGCCTAAGGCAGCTACTATCTGGGAAACTTGAATAACTGTTAAAACACTTTTGTTTATCTTCACAATACATAAGTTTTTGCTTTTTATGGTTTTGCATAAACCTACGACCCAAACTAATACATCCGTATCGTTTGAAAAGCAAAGAACTAATTCATATGATGTAGCCGCGTTCCTTACATGCAGCATCATTCTGGAATCAGCTTCTTCTTGAGTGCAGAACAGCTCATGAACCGTTTCGCTCCCAGTAGATGTGATCCTGAAGCAGATTTCACCAACTGTTACGAAAATTCACTGGCAGGGATGATGTATTTTTGTAAGTGATGGGCAAACACTGATTTCCAGGTTTTCTTCAAAGACCCATCAACATTTTCCAGAGTTCATGGAAATAGCGCCAGAGGATATTTGAACACTTCCTTCATGTCAAGTTGTTTATTTTCTTCGATATAAATCATTTTACTGAATAGATTTCGGTCGCATCGGAGGATTACTTCTTTGTTTCCAACCTTGGTCGTTTTGCTCGTCTTTGGTCTACTTATCTTGAGACCCACTTTCTTAATAGGATTATGAAACCCTTCTCCTTTGGCTAGGCGAAACGTGAAATCTTGATACGCTATTTTCCCCTTGTTTTCCGAATTAATGAGATCAGAAGCTGTTGATTCATCAACACATATTCCAGTAGATAAATGTACAATATCTGAAGGATTAGGATCAAAGAGGTTCATCCACTCGTGGGCTAGAAGTTCTGTGAGACGTGTCACATCTTACTCATCTCTAATTATCCGTGAGCTTCGGAGGTCAGGGTGGCAGTGATTTGTTTCGCTGGATGATAGGATGCTGCGGAGGTTTCCTACTGCAGAAGCTCTGTGCTCAGCATTATCAGAGTACCGTTCTACAGCCTGCTTTTTTAGACTGAAAGCCTTAGTACCTCCAACAGTTTGGGTGTCTTCGATGGCTTGGTCTACTGGAATTCTAGAAAAAGGGTTTTTGCTTCTTAGTTGTACTGAAAACCTCCATCTACGAAGTATTGGTGAACAAAAGGGGTATCCTTTTCCAGTTTTAATTCAATGAAGTGGTATGATAGATAGCGTGAGTAGTTCACCCTATCTAGTGCAAAACATCAAGGCACCATTTTTTCAACGGCAGCTAAGAACAGAAACCAATTTCCTTCCAGATTAGCCCGAAGAAAAGCGAGAAGTTGCTCCACTAGGTCTATATATTACATCCAAAAGGACGACATTGCTCGATTACAAAATTATATGGACAGATAGATAAACAATATTATTTTAAAATACAGTATTAATGCTCAACCCCGCGCCGTCCACTTTGAATCTCGAAATGTCGGGTTCTATTGATCCGATCTTCAATTTGTTTTTTGCGTGTGAGATGTTGCTCTAAAACTCTTATTCAGAACACGTTCTCGATATACCCAACCGTTAGTCCAATAAGCAGCAAAACGTAAATTTCAAAAACCCAATTTTTTGTTTTTTCGAATTTTGACCGCTAAATACTGGTTTTTTGGCGATAAATATTACAAACAAAAAAAGAAATTCAAGATTGCTCCACCTGATCTCGAGATAATTGAATTTAAAGATTCGCAGTCGGGCCGCCATTTTGAATGACCGCCATATTTGAAAGCTACCTCCCCATGATGGACCCCCCGATTTTTTTGCTCCACATGAGCCCAGAAACAGGTGGTAAAAGTTTCATTCAGTCCCCCCAAATTATAATGACTTTAAGAGGTCTGGCACATGGTCTATATGAGCTTATTATACTCTTCGCAAAAACGAAGAGTATATTGCATTTAATCGGCACATTTATAAAACCGTAAATATCGCTCGTAGAGAAAAAAATTTCATATCATTGTATTAGTGAACGAATTCTCAACAACTTTCAAAATGTCCGTCTGTTTGTTCGTCCACAATAAGAATGTTATTAATTATTTAATTTGAAACAAAATTATTTTCTTAATTTTTGTCGCTTGTACTTAAACAGAAATCTTGCGAAATGTTATCTTTATAATATATTTTTTTGTTTATACATTTTACTAATACATATTTTATAATAATATATCTAATGCGTTGAAATATAATTCTCGAAAGATATATAGTACAGAAATTCAATTTTTGTAGTAATGTGTGATGGTCCAGTGGCTAAAGTTTTGCCTTGCAATCCAAAGATCGTGTGTTCAAATCCCATACAGTTTCGATGCTTTTTTTTTCAATTTTTTTCATATATTTTTTTTCACAAAGTTAGTATCACAAAATTTAGGATGTCCAAATATTATTTACAAGAAAACTGCGAAGAGTATCCTATAGAATGTGTAACAATTATATAGAAAGCTCAGTAAATTGGCGAAGAGTACGTTTTTGGCTTGTTTTGTCAATGAAATTTACAAATATTATACAATTTTGGAATTTTATATCATTATATGATATCAAATTCCTCTGACATCAATTCTAAATGAAGGGCACAAACAGAAGTAATTTTAAAGATAGAAGAAAAGAACAGATGCCAGATGTAATACTTGGATACCCAATAAATACATTTACCTGTTGAAAAATGGTTTATCATTAAAATGTTTGGGGTTCCTTTATAAATAACTGAAGAAAATGATTATCGTAATGAAATAATTAAATATTATATGTATAGAGAGGACTTGGCGGTGTAATCATCATATCGACATCAATGGTTGATATAAAACTGATCTTGAAGGTTATGTACCATTGTGTTGCGTCATTGTAAGCTTATTTCAGGCACTTTACTCTCAACTTCATGACTCGTGATTGGCTACAGATTTTTACAACTTTAAAAGACCAATTAAAAGTCAACGTCCAAGACGTAATATCTTCTATATGATTAGAGCCTAATTCATGAAATATAGGAGAGATAGGGATCGAGAAAAATGTATTACGGGATTTAGAATGATCGTGGGCCAATCAAGTGGTATCAGTTAGTTGGTGCATCATATATTAATTTAAATTTTTTCTAATTTTGTACGGTCGACTACAGCGTTTTTGATAAAAATGAAAAAGTACACGACCTTTGTTCTTTCATTTAGTTTTCAAATATGATATCACCCATATTAGTGTGAATGCCCTATTCTTATAGGTGTGGCAGAATGTTGTTAATACCTAACTGGCAACACGCCACACTCCTAATTACGTCAGATGATTCATCGGAAACATTTATTAAGTGTCCATCAAACATATTTGTGGTAGAAAAACTGTATTAAATCAAAAACTATTTTCCGTTTGCTTGTACTAAGGGTACCAACATGCCGAAGATGCTACAAAGCTAGAAGTTCAGGCCATAGTTTCAGTTGGTGCATCGAAGTCATCAATTTGTAAAACAAACCTGTACATTTAAAAGTGACCGCACACACCGAGGATGCTAGCAGGGTGAACTGCTGCTGAGCTTGTAGCTGAGTGGCATCTTCGGCATGTTCGTACCCTAAGGAGCATACGGAATATTTATTTTTGACATCATGCATCCGCACTATATAGTCATTTTAAGAACTTATAGCTAGTAAACGCTCTAGTTCAAGATGGCATAGGTGATTATCTACTGGCATTTCAGAATTGCTAAGATTATTTTTTTACTTGCCTTTTTTACTTGACAGGTCTAACTGTTGTTATATTTATAACTGGTATCTTCTGCCAGTACTGATTTTATTAATGTCATCGTTTAGATTTATTTAGTTAAAGGTCCTAAATTAAGAAAGGTAGTTCGAGAACTGTGTTAGCTGAATTATTTCAACTAGCTCAGATAAAAATATATACATGGAAGAAATACCAATCCAAATTTCAAGATGAAATATCTGTTTATTTATAAGCGACCTATTGAACTGAATTGAATTTTTACTCTATCTGCTAGATAGAATACTCCGAACAATATACTAAAGCTGAATAGTTTAAAATCATGATTTCAGAAATATCGTTTTTATCTCGTTTTATAAAATGAAATCGCCCGGATATGGTAATTATCGATCTGATTTAAGATGAATTTATTGTATTCGTAATTTCTGTCAAAGTATTGTTCGAGTAATCAGCGGATATAATACGTCAGTATTATATGTTTCAATTATAGTTAGTCCTTATTGCATAACAAGTACCTGTAATCATTTTGATCAAGTTTAAGTAATACTTTATCATCTATATAACCCATTAACGAATATCAGTTAGACACTTATCTATTCAATGACAACAATCTAATTAAAATATCAACTTCTAATCTTTGTAATTCTCGAACAACCCACATTCGGTAGTGCTAGAAAACAAAATGAATTTATATACGGAAACCTACCTAAAACTTTTATATTGAGAGATTCACCTTTAACTTAACCTGTCATTCTATATCTTAGAAAGCCTTTCATCATTTTTGCCCTTCTTATGAGCTCTTCAAAAGGACATTCATACATTGGTGAATTCTATTTATTATTATGTGTGAATATTTGTCTATCAAACATTTGACAATTAATTTCAAACTCTTTTCATGATTCATGATTGAAATGTCTTGAGAGTGGCGTTGTCTTTAGTTTCCTTTAAATTATACTTCCTTAGTGAGCATACAAAATATTCAATTGATAGAGTAATTTGGAAGTTATCACCAAAAACCTTCTCCAAGATTTTACATGTATTGGCGAACAACTCAAAGGGACCATCCTAAGAAAAAAAATTACAAGTAGGTACTTTTAATATTATTTTAACCCAAATTACATGGTACCAAAGTTTTACCCATACTGCTGCAACACCTTTTATAAGTAGAATATCTATCTCAGTTTGCGGGGAGTCTAACTGAAAGGACCCCGCACAAAAGTATGGGAAAAGGCAGTTGGGTCAAAATTTTGACATTTTAGGAAAAAGTGTCCTGGTTGTACTGAATAAAGGTTCTCATGAGCACAACGCTCAAAATTCAATAGTTCGGCCGCCAGTAACCTTCGAAGTCTAAACATATAGAGTTCTTATAGACCAATCAGACTCTTTTATTCACTATTTTTTTTATTATTATTTTAACCCCTTTTATTTACTAATATTATTAATATTTTAATTTATTAATATTTTTAATAATTCTCTAGTTGTACTTTTCCATATAGAAGTTAGAAAACTTTCTCGCAAGTAAACTATCGCCCAGTGTGTATATATATTAAGCGAGCAAGTTATTCAGATTTACTTTACCATATTGACGTTTGAAAAGTTCATCGTAAGTAAAATATTGACTTGTTTACTTCCTTTTTATTTTCTAATCCGTAGAAACCTAATATAAGAATAAAAGATTCTAATTAGTCTATAAGAACTCTATATTTTTAGACTTCAAAGGCCACTGGCGCTCATTGGCACGAATCGTGATTTTTTTCGTTCAAAATTATCTAGAGCACTTGTTTTGCAACCGATTCGGATAATTTTTTTTTAAACACACGTTATTTAATTTCCAAAAAACGATTTTTGAATTATGCTAACCAAAATTATGGAGCTTAGCCAAAATGGTAATTTTTTATTTAAATCTTAATAACACTTACAACTAAAACTTTTTTCTTATCCAATTTACATAAATCTTGTTCCTCGGAGGGTTTTTGAGGTCGCTGATTATGAATCTGATATCCAAATTGTCATAAACCAACCTGCAAGATGGCAAAATCAATGGCGGCTATAAAATGCTAAAAAATGATAAAAAATGAAATATTTTTGTTAAAGTTTCTGCCGAAATCGGCTCTCTTACATTTTTTGGAAATTGAATAACGAGTATTTAAAAAAATATATCCCAATCGGTTGCGAAACAAGTGCTCTAGATAATTACTTCCACATCCAGTGGAAGTATAGTAACGACAAAAAAATTTTTAAAATTTTTTATTGTTATTGCTTAGAATGTCATGAAACGTAGAGATTTTAAGTTTGAGCGAAAAAAAATTTTCTGTCTGTCGGTCTGTCGGTCTCTCGGTCTGTAACTTTTTTTTGTGCGCACGTTTACTCTGGAACCGTTTAAGATATTGACTTGAAATTTGGAACACGTATGTATTTTAACGTGATCTGGAACTAGATTATATTTTCATCTTGTTCCATCGAAGGGTTGGGGGTAAATTGGGGTAAATTTGGGGTAAATAGGTAAATTAAGCAGGTAAGAGTCCAGAAAATTGGTATTTAGTATATTAAAGAGAAGCTAAGGTCTCAAAAAAATTTTTGGCATTAGCCACCCCCATTACCACCCCCACCCCATTATTAAAGGGGATGAAAAAAATTGTGATTTAGTGTGTGTGTACAAGAACCAGAAACCTCAAAATATGTTTTTACTTCATCCACCCCCACTACCACCCCCTAGCACCACCCCCACTACCACCCCCTAGCACCACCCCCACCCCACTACCGATGTGGGGTATCGTTTTATAGGTTTTTGGGGTAGAAGATTTCAAATATTATATTATTAAAGTTTCATAAGCAATTATTTCCACGTACAACATTTTTTCGTTGTGAGTGACTTGGATAGAAAATCTGGATGTGGAAGTAGTGATTCCTTGGGCAGCGGTTTTTTGAACTAAAAAATCACAATTTGTGCCACTGTGTGGCGGCCGAACTATGGAATTTTGATCAATGGGCCCATCAGAACTTTTGTTCATTATAACTACTAGGAGAACTTTTTCCGAAATTTCAAAAATTTTGACCGATCGGCCTTTTCCGATTACTTTTGTGCGGAGTACTTTGTCCTCGGCTTATATAAATGATAAAGTATTACTTAAACTTGATGAAAATGATTACAGATTCTTGATCTGCGATGAGAACTAACTATAATTGAAACACACAATGGTGTCTACGTCACATCCGCTGATTACTTGAAAGAAATTATGAATACAATAAATTCATGTTAATTCAGATCGATAACACAGGCCCACAAAAAAAAAATCGTAAGCGAGAATTAAGATCCACTTCTCTTTATATTTTTCGGGGCGCTGAATACGAATCTGAAGTCGGAATAGCATGTATGTTGACAAAATTTCGAGGTAGAGATCAAAATTGGACGAAAATCATGAAAAATCTTGATTTGTGATATTTCTTCCGAGGAAATTGCCCCCAATAGTGGTTTATAAACATATTCATGTAGATTGATTCGGGATTGTACCTGTGTTCGCGGTGCTGAGCAGAACTGCACACGTGTAAAGAACAATGAGAAAAGGCGAGAATTATATCTCGAGATTGTATGGAACACTCAGCCTGTGAGATTGGACCCTCGCACAGTGGTCCCAAATTGAGTTTTTTGGTTCCAAAATGGCTAGAGAGCGCAAATCTTGTCGGAAATGAACGATATTTTTGTAAATTAAAGCTTATCGAAATTTCAACAAATCCTCGGAGCCCGAATTTTGAGAAAGAAAATTTCCTTTTTTATTATCAAGTTAAAGGCCAAAAGAAAAAAATGGCTAGAGAGCGCACATCTTGTCGGAAATGAACATTTTTTTTTAAATTAAAGCTTAAAGAAATGCCAACAAATCCTCGGAGCCCGAATTTTGAAAAAAAAATTCTATTTTTATTACATTAAGTTAAAGGCCGAAACTTTTTTTGGCCTTTAACTTAATATAATAAGAAAGGAACATTTTGTTACAGATTTTTATTTCAGCGTTTCAACATTTATCGGTCTGAATTTATCTCTCTATTTTCAGTGTAGCAACTTAATTCGTTTATCAAAACGCATTTCTCCAAATTTGGAGATCAGTTATTTTTTGCTCGTTTCCTGACTCTTTTATCATCGAATGATCTACGTACTGGATTTCTTTTTCATTCATGTGCCTCTTGGACTATTCACTGAAGTCACCTAGATTCTAGGTTGTCAAGGAAATAACTTAGATGTGAGTCAAGGAAATGTAATTTTAAATTCATTAAACAACCTAATGTTTGGTAATTCTTGATCATCTCAGCTACAATGCTTTCATAGTCATCACTTCTATGATTCCCTGGGAACTGATGGACTACTTCCTTAAAGCTTTCCCATTCAGCTTTCTCTTTTGGAGTCACCGTTATAATCAACACATCATCCTTCAAAATCTTTCGAATCAAAAATTCCTTCCTTAAGTTTAGCTTCCGACAACTGACTGAACGTTCGACTTAAATATTCAAAGCAGTCACCCTGTTTATCAAGCGCTTTTACAAACTGCTTCACCAAGCCTAATTTTGTATGCAGGGGTGGAAGGGGGATTTTCGACAGGTCAACCAGTGGTTGCTCTATTATATTCTTATCACCCGGAAGAGGCACGATTGCGTGGGCCACATCTTTTTTTTTTTTGTAGTGACTGTTTCGATCTCTACTATCCCATTCACAAAGGAAGCAAGGATATTTTGTAAATCCTGACTGTTGACCTAAAATCATGGAAGTAATTTTAAGATTACCACAAATTTGCCACTTATATTCTTCATATTTTATTTTTTTTAATATCATCTCTATCATTGGTGTATTTATAATTTTCAATTTTTTTTGTCGTTACTATATTTCCACTGAATGTGGAAGTATAAAATGATTGTAACAGGTGCAAGGTGTCAAAAGTCTTTCATTACAAGTCGATTCTGGCAAAGGTCCAATCTCACAGGCTGAGTGTTCCATACAAGATATAATTCCTGCCTCTTCTCATTGTTCTTCAAACGTGTGCAGTTCTGCTCAGCACCGCGAACACAAGTACAATCCCAAATCAATCTACATGAATATGTTTATAAACCACCGTTGGGAGCAATATCCTCGGAAATTTTGTATAATAGTGCGGTCCAAAGTGAACTCACCGCACCTGAGGTTTTATCAACTAATGACATACATAGGAAAATATTGTAATTTTCTTCCAAAAATGATATTTCTATGTCTCCCAAATTTTTTCTATTCATTTCGAACCTGGAAATATCACAAATCCCGAGTTTTCACGATTTTCGTCCAATTTTTACCTCTACCTCGAAAATTCGTCGAGAAACATGCTATTCTGACTTCAGATTCATGTTCAGCGCCCCAAAAAACATAAGGAAAAGTGGGTTTTAATTCTCGCTCTCGATTTTTTTTTTGTGGGCCTGTGAATCATCAAGTCCAGGCGGATATATTTTGTAAAACCAGATAAATACAATATATATGAAATCAGTATTTTAAATTTTCTATTTAATATTATTGTTCGGTATATTTTACCAGCTGGGTAAAGCTAAAATTCAATAGAAAGCTTTTCAAAGTTTAGGCAGAATAAAAAACATTATACCGAATGGGATTTAAACAGGTTCCATTTTTCACACCAGTGACATAATATATGTCCATGTAGATAAAAGGGAATATAGAGAAAATTAATGATAGAGAAAATGTAACAGTGCATGTTAGACATGATTTTATCAGAAATATAGACATTTAAAATAATGCATATCGTACTGAAAATTGCTGATTTCCGATAAACTCCAATTATCAAAAATAATTAATAATCTTCTGATTTACAAATTAGTAGCTGACATTTAATTCGTATTGTTGTGTACGTCATTCATTTCCTAGAACCATATATTTTTATTCTTGTTTAACAGCATTACGCCATTCTCGTAGGTGCATGTTAGGAATACGGTCTCACCAAGGCTCTTTTTAAAAGCTTTTATTTAACTTGCAATGTTTGTTTGTTGGTTTAGGTCAAATCTTGCAAGCTGAATTTCGACTAGTTCTAATTAAGTTAGAGCTTTGAAATTTGGGACACGTGTATAAGTCCGGTGACAATGCAACATAGTATAGCCATTATCGGTCTAAATCCAATATGCCGGACGTCCCAAGATGGCGGATCGGCTTTTTAGTCATAACCCCCCTGATATGGGTATCAAATGAAAGGGTTTGATGAGTAAAATACGATAAACTATGTGACGTCATTCTAAACCCAATATGGAGGACGTCCCAAGATGACGGATCGGCTTTTTAGTCACAACCCCCCTGATATGGGTATCAAATGTATCAAATACGATAAATAATGTGACGTCAATTTAAATCCAATATGGCGGACGTCCCAAGATGGCGGATCCGCTTTTTAGTCACAACCCCGTTGATATGGGTGTCAAATGAAAGGGTTTGATGAGTAAAATACGATAAAGTAGGTGACGTCATTATAAATTCAATATGGCGGACGTGGGAGAGGTGGGGAAGGGGTAGAAAGAGGTGGGAAGAGGTGGTAAAGGGGTGGGAAGAGGTGGGAAGAGGTGGGAAAGAGGTGGGAAGGGTGGGAAAGGGGTGGGAAGAGGTGGGGAAAGGTGGGGAAGAGTGGGAAGAAGTGGAGAAGAGGTGGGAAGAAGTGGGGAAGGGGTGGAAAGAAGTGGGAAAGGGGTGGGAAGAGGTGGGGAAGGGGTGGGAAGAGGTGGGAAGAAGTGGGGAAGAGGTGGGAAGAAATGGGAAAGGGGTGGGAAGAGGTGGGGAAGGGGTGGGAAGAGGTGGGAAGAAGTGGGGAAGAGGTGGAAAAGGGGTGGGAAGAGGTGGGAAGAAGTGGGGGAAGAGGTGGAAAAGGGGTGGGAAGAGGTGGGAAAGGGTTGGGAAGAGGTGGGAAAGGGTTGGGAAGAGGTGGGGACGCGGTGGGAAGAGGTGAGGAAGGGGTGGGAAGAGGTGGGGAAGGGGTGGGAAGAGGTGGGAAGGGGCGGGAAGAGGTGGGAAAAGGTAGAAATAGGGTGGAAAGAGGTGGAGAGAGATGGGGAAGGGCAGGGGAAGTGGTGGAAAGAGGAAAGAAGTGGGAAGTAGTGTTAGAGGGAGAGGGGAGGGGTGGATTGGCGGTGGCAAATGAAAGGGTTTTGTCTGTCTGCTTGTAAAATAAGTGGACTAAAAAGTAAAAAATAAAATTATATAAAAAAAGTATTTTTAAGAAAAAGCTTTTATCTGAAAAAACTACTAAAAAGTAAAAATAATTTTTTTTAAATTCATACACATGGAAACCAAAAGCTTTGGGGGTGGTCAGTTGAGCAAAGTAACTATGCAATATCACTATATGACCGCCCCCAAAAGCTTTTAATTTCCATGTGTATGAATTTAAAAAAAATTATTTTTACTTTTTAGTAGTTTTTTCAGATAAAAGCTTTTTCTTAAAAATACTTTTTTTATATAATTTTTTCATCAACTTGTTGATATCAGCCGAATATTTTGGAGAGCGTTTACTTCATTGCTACCTTATGGTTGTCTCTGAATAGGGGAACTTGCCAATTTTTTTGTATTTCATTAAAGTGTGTGTTTATGTATATAACACGCCACACCGAATATCAGCTCTGAAATCGCAGTACTTTTCAATAAATAATTAAAGTTGTCCCTCAGACTGGGTGGCGGTTGGCTTTTAGACTAATTTGCGTTTTAGTTTTGTAACACCTCCTAACCTAACTTTCGTGTTGACGTTGACTTTTGTTAAAACGTTGTATTGTGCATTCACGTGTGCTATTTAATAATAATAATATTAATAATAATAAATAAACTTTATTCAATAAGCTCACATGAAAAAAAAATACAATAACATGATCAGGGGGTACAAATTAGCTTATTGAAATAGGTTGTATTGGAAATGACCTGCAACAAGTTACAGAGAAATTCCGTCTTCCATACAACCTAGGTCCCATAAAGGGCATATAGCAACTTAAATCTAAATTAACTAAGTATAATAACAGAACAGAAAAGAAAGTGAAAATTTAATATTGCAACACAAAGCACACAAAAAATTTAAAATATGGCATTTGCATGGCACACTGAATTCATAAATACCTATTTAAACAGGCTCGGAAAATTATATTTATTAACTTATCAAATAGGATGAGATGATTACTTTCTAACATTTACAGCACATTTATTATACATTAAAATTAATGTTTAACTCATTATTGAGTAATATTCTTTTAAGATGTTTTTTAAAAGTAATTGGTTTAAGAATTTTAATCTGTAAAGGTAAAAGATTGACAACTTTGCATACATCATATGAAAAGGACTTCTGATATGAAGAAGTGTGATGAAGTGGGATTGTTAACATATCTTTACGGCGTATGTTTATATTGTGAACATCCGTTCTGAAACTTATTTTTTCGTATAGATATGATGGTGATTTGTTCGCAATAATTTTGGTAAACAGAACACTGATGTGTAGAAATCTTCTCTTATAGATAGGCAACCAGTTCAGCTCTGCAATTTTATGAGACGTCGCTTGATGCCGTCTTAGACCGAAAATAAGACGAGTGCATGAATTCTGGACACGTTGCAAACGCTGACAATCATGTTTAGTTAGACCTGGACCATAAACTACGTCACAGTAGTTTAAATGTGAGAGTACCAAGCTCTCACATAAAAAAGTTTTTATTTTCGTGTTAAGAATTTTACGGTTGATATAAATTAATCGCAAAATTGAATATGCAGTCTTTAGTAAATTGTTTATGTGGCTACTGTAACGCAGATTATAGTCCATGTAAAGGCCTAGATTTTTAGAAACGTCTGTCAGTGCAAGAACATCATTATCTACTTGGATATTTACTACTTCCAAACATCTAGATCGAGCAGCTTTCGGTCCAAAAAGCATGACTTTAGATTTTGTGGGGTTAATAGATAAACAATACTTTAATGAGTAATCAAATAAATCTTGTAAATCATTATTTATTATGCTGTTAGCTCTAATTACATCGCATTCATGGTACGAGAAATACATTTGAGTATCGTCTGCATAGAAGTGGTTTTTACAACGTGAAATACTGAATTTGAAAGTTGAAATGTATATGGAAAACAACAGAGGTCCTAAGATTGATCCATGAGGGACTCCACTTACGCACTGTAATGGTTCGGAAAAAGTTCTGTTATATCTCACTATTTGCGACCTTTCACTAATGTAACTTTTCATTAAATTTACAGCACCATCTTCAAAACCAATGTTGTGCAACGTTGCTAAGAGTAACCCATGATTAATTCTGTCAAAGGCCTTAGAGTAATCAAGTAGAACTAGCGTAGTTAGTAGACCTTTGTCGGTCGCTGACAGAATACCATCGGTCACTGATAGCAGCGCCGTGGCACAACTATGATTTGCTCCAAAGCCAGATTGATTGTCGGGTAGAATATTATTACTATGCAGAATTGCAGATGCCTCTACATCTGATCGTACAAAATTCTTCTCTTTGGCGTATTTTGAAGATTTTGTTTAGTTTATGATTCAGTTTTGTGTTGAGAAATGGAAAATACTTATTATAAACACTGTATAGTGTCACTGTTTAATAATACAACTATTAGATCAGCAAATACAATTTTTATTCGCGTACATAAAGATCACAATCGCCGATCAAAATGGCTGATAGCAAGCGGAAGAAATAATATAGGGGATATTTCTGAAAAGAACAACGCCATTTTCTGGTTGAGTGTAAGAGCAGTCTTTGGACTGAACTCCGCCTAATAAAGTCACTATTATTATTATTATTATTTATGTATGTGAAGATAATTTTAATGTAAGTACTTATATTAAGTATAGCCAAAATACCTAGAATTGAATTTTTAGATAAGATATTATATTACAGGTTACAGTTCAGTATTAAAGCTTATTTTATTTTACCATAAACTTTAATTTCTTTAAATACTATGTTTATTTCTAACTCTCAGTGTTTTTAATGTATGAAGCCACGATAAACAGGTAAATTGATTGTCCTTTTGAAAAACCTGCTGTAGGGTCGGTTATATATTATCCATGGTGATGGTATCAGTATGTAGGCTAGTACCCTACATTACTCCTCCCCTACAACGAAGAAACCAACTTACCAAGGTATCAGATTTAAAATAAAAGTTAGAAATGACATTAGTAAAAAGAAAAGTCATATTTGATTGATAGGTGACATAATAACGTAAAACAAGGACATTTATTTTTGTAATAACATTATCCTTAATGTATGTTATATGTCATTGATAAATTGAAATAAAATAGCAAGCGTGTGCTAAGTGAATGAAAGTTTGCAATCATAATTGGATTGAGCGGCTTTCAAAGATGTCGCACCAGCTATAGCAGCATTGGCTAAAGAAAAGCTGGCGAGACAATTAAAATAGTGAATGAGTTTGCAATCATAATTGGATTGAGCTTCTCTAAAAGATGTCGCACCAACTATAGCAGCTTTGGCTAAAGAAAAGCTGGCGAGACAATTAAAATAGTGAATAATTAATAAATTGATACACTTGATAAGCTGGTTTTACATTGCAGGGAGTCATATAGCAGAGTACTTACCTATACATGTACATAATTGAGTAAGTAATAACAAGTCTTCTGAAAATCTAGTATGATTCGTATCTCGGTACTATCTTCATGGAGTGACTGAGGAATCCGTGTCTAGCGAAGATATCTATGGAACGGTCGACCTTTAGCTGGCTGTCTTCGTTATGGACGTCGTCCGTCATCAGCGGTTAGCAGCGCGAGCAGTTTGGTTCGGCCCCATATTCTTGTCGCGACTGGAAAAGCTGTCTAGAATGTCCATGGGAGATTACTTTCGGCATAACTATTTAACAACACTGTCAAAAGTTATTAAACTTCAGTCTTCATAATTAATTTTTGACAACTGTTTTTAACTCTCAGGAGGTATACAATGCGTGAAGACGTTCGGGGTCACCAATATATAGCTATATTGTAGCTATATTAATAAAAATAAACGTTTTAAATAAATATTTATATTCAGATTGAAAGATGTAAATTTTATAATAATGTGTTTTGTTATATATTATCCATGGTGATGGTATCAGTATGTAGGCTAGTATCCTACACCTGCGTCAGTCAGTTTTAACTAAAATGTTTACCATACAATATTATATAAAAATAACAGATACCACTCAAAATCAACGAACATTGAAGATGTTTTTCCAACGAATACGTATCTGGCTATGAGCTTTTACACGGAGTAGTATTTAAATTTTAAGTTAGGTTGTGTTCACTGCCAGTTGTTTCTGGCAAATGCGCATGCGCATGCGGAATTGTCAAAGTCAAAGCAGAATCGGTGTCACTTTACGCCGTCGTCCGACTTTCTCTATCTGACGTCACGTTTTAAGAGTCAAGCAAATTTTAGTCGTTTATATTTCTGGAAGAGATTTGTTTTTAAAATTTTTTGTTGTCTGTGGGGTTCTTAATGATGTTAGTTTACGATTTTGAGTATTTTAATTCAATTTTATTTTTTGGAAAGTTCCCTATTATTAATTTGTTCTATATTGTCTTCTTTCCGGTTGATGCGATCAGTTAGTGATAGTGTGGAAGAATATAATGCCCGAGGATTGTTTTGGTCGCGTATTTCTCGAAGAAATGAGCTGTTAGTATGATGATACTGGGCTGCCAAGGTATTCGTAACAAACGTATCCAAACTTATGTATAAATAGGAGGATTAATATTCTAGCAGATAGTCAAGCGTCCCTATCGACACTGTCAAACCCGAAAGCGGTACCCAAGTTAGTTGGAATATCGAGAAGAAAAATTAAGAGTCTTGGTGGACCATTATGCGATAATCTTAATGTAGGTGACGGGACAGTCGAAGGTATCGAAAAAGCTGACGAGCATCAAGCAAGAAAAGGATCATCGGCTAAATGGAATACTGGCTTATAGTCTGGGAATTATTAAAACCTCTAGACGATGTCGAATTAGGGTTAAAATTAAGCGCAAAAATAGTGAGACAAAATAACCGGACATCGACAAGGAAAATATCTTTATTAAAAAATCGTCTGGAGAAAAAACGGAAGAACCCTTATTACTATCAAGATCAGTCACGCATAGACAGAACACTGTGCTCTAAAAGGACCCTTATGTAATTGGGGATGTAGAGTAGTATTATTATGAGAAGATGCTCGGGGAGGAGCCAACGTGCGCGAATATTTTTACCAGAGACATGTCGTTATCTGAGGAGGTATGAGAATGTGTAATTGCACTAAATTTGTCGCGGTCGAGAAGCTGTGTAATGCAGTGGATTCAAACTGCCAACTCTGGTATGTACACAGATTACACACAGTTTCCTGGCGGCGAAAGAATGTGAAGATATTTCGCACTTAATAAATTTATATAACTTAAATTAATCACCGCCGGCAAACACAACTTTACCGCAAACTACCAGTGCCGCTGGTCTCGACATTGAATATGACGTAATTCGTTCTTATTGGCATAGAATGATAATGTATACACACTTGTTTCTGCGAGCATCTTCTCTTAATTACACTACTCCGTAATGGGAACCTAGAGAGCCGACAATACGACATAGCAACAGAGACATTCTACGATATCCTCTGTTAATGGGAGGCTTTGGGCTCTGAATAGACAACCAAAATTTAGTTAAAAATATTATAACACTCAGTCGATTATGGAGTTGTATAAGTTAGCGCATGGGACCAAGGTATTGAAATGTGTGTCATAAAAAAAATCGGAGAATAGCACAATAAACACAGGAAGTTGGGGTGCAGAAACATAGTTAGTCTATGTTTAGAATATAGTACTTTAGTAGTAATGTTATGAGCATTATAAAACTTGGTAGACAATTGAGATATTTTTGACTGACAGTTTTTAGTTTAAATTCAGAGTTTTGAAGTATTTATCTGTGTTGAACTAATTTATATGTTAATAATTTTTGAAGTATTAATCAATTCTTAACATTGGTCCTTCGAGTCGGATGATGAACTTTGCATTTGATGACTGAATATAGAAGTCAGCCTGTGAAGTGATATAGTATGTACGAGTCCAAACTACAGAGAGTGGTAAAGAAATTATTACCACTAGCATTGAGCATTTTATATAATTTAGAGGCGAGTTTATATACTAGGGTGTCCCTTATTTTTCGACTTTCATTTTTGTTTTGTCTCACCTCCTAAAAAGTTTATATTTGATATAAGAATTACACACCCAAAATCTCAACCTCCTATATGAACCCCTTTCCGTGCCGACGGGGGTGTAAAAAACCCCAAACTGGAATTTTTTGAATATACCATTGAATTATTTTCTTATAATCCCAAATGACTACGATCCATACCTACCCTTATCATCACAGGTTTAAAAGTAAGTAAAAAATAACTTTTGTGTAGTATTTATTGTTCAAAATGATTAAAATATTTGCTTTAATGTATCTTTCTTACAATTTGGATATATTTTTCTGTGCTCTTGCACACATTGCAATACGTATTCTATTTGCTTCTCATCCTTTGTTAGGAGATCATGGAAATCCTCCATTAATTTTACCGACCTTTCGGCAGTGTCGTTGACAACTTTAAGTGACATTATTATTTCTCGTCCATTCGTATAAGAATCTTGCGTTCCCCATGTTTTCGGATCGTGATTTAAAATTTCCGAATCGGTATTGAAACAAGAAATTAGATCCTTGATATTTTTTGAATGAATGTGTCAATTGTTCTCGCTGAAAAGTGAGAACAACTAGATAACAAATTGAATTGAAAAAATAGTTAATGATTATATTAACCCTTTCAGCCCCGATTTTTTGATAAGCAAGAAACATTTTTTGGCATAGATTATTAGTTAATACCACGTCAATAACTCTTCAGCCAAATTTAGACTAGTTTCCTCCACAGATTTATGAACTAGGAAATAGTGGCAAATGCCTCATCAGGTCAAGAAGAAAAATAATTAAATAAGAAAATTTTATTTTTGTTTTATTTTACATGGAAATTTTTGAAACAATTTTTAAATTTAGATAAACGTAGATGCACGTTGTACTTCTCACACTAAATTCGTGGACGCCCTCCAAAAGTCTCGCGTTTACAGCGCTGCTGATGGCCATTTGTATGTATTAGCCTTGCCAAGATTTTGGAATCTTATAGTCCACTGGAATGAACTGCTGTTTTTGACGTTTTATTGATACTGGTGAATTTCTATTACCACAAAGCATAAACATTTTTACCCCCATGGGTTGGGCTTTCCCTTATATACTGATAGTTGCCCCTTAAGTTGTATTGATTCATCAATACATAGATTTCCTTTAATTACCAATTCTTCGCAACGATTTTCGAATAATTTTATTATTGGACAAACTTTTCAAAGCTTATCACTATCATCGTTACGTTCTTTGTTAAGATCCACAATATGTAAGTTTTTCTGAGGGATTCAAATCTATTACGTGATATGCCAATTTCATCCAGAAATTTGATTCTTGTCGCTTAATACAATCTCAGTCCAGGAAAACGAAATGTGCCCATTATAATATGCAAGGCTACAAGTTTTCTAATTTCACGCTCATTCGTATTGATGTTTTTTCGAGTTTTTTTCCGCCATTTCCTTAGGAAAATATTGCGAAAGTATGCGCGTTTGACTGTCACGGGTATTTTCATTCTTATTGTCAGGTGGTGACAATTTTTGATGGTGACGAAACTGATGTGATCATCAGATCGACGCGACCGACTGATGACACAGATAACTATGTGCAAACGTTTTTATAAGGCACAGTTGCGTTCACAACTCACGTGGTTTCTAAGGGGACGGTGTACCAAGTGTATTACCAGAAAAAGAATAACAAAATTAATCAGCTTTAGCAATTGAATCAAATGTTACTGAAATGTGACGTATATGTGTTTTTACTTAAAAAATTCACTATTTTGCTTAACTTTATGCTTCTGATAGAAAGACTAAATATCAACCATATGGGTTGAAATTATTATTTTCTTCTTTTTATATCAAATATATATAATTGAAGTAACAATTTGAGAAAAATTCCATCTTGATGTTTCTATTTAAAAAAATTGCTTTTCACAAACTTCTAGGTCCCGTCGGCACGGCAAGGAATGTGTCTAGAAGTCTGAAATTTTGAGTGTGTGATTCTTATATGAAATGTAAACTTTCTGGGTGGTGAGATCGAAAAAAATCAAAAATTTTTTTCATCAAATATAAATAAGGGACATTCTATTATATGCATTTAAATCTTAACACAAGTAACACGCAAAATGAGTGCAGAGGCCAAAAACAAATAAAAAAACGACCGCAAGAGAGAGTGTCATTCGAATACATGATTCGTTAAAGATTTTTTCGCAGCAGTCAATGAGATTGAGGAGTTACAAATTCGAGAAACAAAACTTAATGGACTTTGGCAAAAATAGAACGCAATTCAGACACAATTAGAAGAATTTAATTAAGAGGATCATAGACCAGATAGAACAGATTGTGGAACGGTGTTTTATAGAAAAGAGGCCAAGCTAGGCCAAGTAGGGGAGGAGAAAGATCCAGAGTTAGCATCATTACAAATAAAGTTACCTCAGATTAAAATATCAACATGGTCATGGAGATATCAAGAGTGGCACAGTTTCCATAATATATTCGTATCATTATTTCATCAAATACAAAAATGAGTCAAGTTGTCAAGTTTTTCTACTTAAAACAAAATTTAAATGGTGAAGCTTTAAAAATAAACGATTCAGTTGCCTTAACATCGGAAAACTATGAAGTAAAATGGGGTTTACTAAACGAACGATTCCAATAGCCAATAGTAATTAAAGATTCATGCATTGGTTTGAGAAAGTTAATTACTGAAGTTAAACAACATTTAAGACCATTATTTGGTAAAATCATGGGATGCCATGATAATTTTTCTTTTAAAAACAAAAATGGATGCTTCTTGTATACGAGAATGGGAGCCTTAGCAGAGTTTCCAGAGATCAAAGAAAAATACCTACTTTAAACAAATTATTAACATTTTTGGAAAGAAGATATCTTTCTTTAGAAGGCATTGGCGTGCAAGAGAAAATAAAACCTAAAGCAACGCGTTTTGTTTCAGAACAACCCAAATAAATAGTTGACTGTTTATTATGTAAAGCCAAGTATAACTAGTGGCATTGTTCTAAATTTATCAATCAAAACCAAAATGGGAGCATTGCAACCATTAAAAAGCCAAGAGTTTGTTTTAATTGTCTTAGAAGAAATAATTCTGCAAATTATTGCAAATCAAGATCGTGCAGAAAATGCGGTAAGAATCACCACATATTGACTCACTTTGAGAAAATCATTAACATAAATTACAATAACAGTCAAGGATATTATAACTTGAGTCAACCAACTGAAATTTTATTAACCACCGCTGTCAATCCAGTACAAGACTCATCACAGTGTTGGCATTTTTGCAGAACATTACTTACCAGTGGAAGTCAAACTTGTAACAATTTTGTGACCACATCGTTCAGGGTGAGGTTAGGCATTAAACCTCACACCGAAAACATTCCTATTAGTGGAATAACACAATTCCAAACACAAGTCGGAACATCTGTTCAATTAAGCATAAAATCACGTGTAGGAAGTAGCTTATAAAGAAAACTAGAATTCTTAGTCTTAAATGTTATCACTAAAGAATTGCCAACAAAATTTATTGATTCCAAAAACTGGGATATTTCTAATAAATTTACTTTGGCTGATTCACAGTTCAACATTTCAACTAAAGTGGATATGTTACTAGGAGCTAAAATATTATTAGGAATTTTAAAGAAGCAACAAATTAAGGTTAGACGTGAATTACTAATACTTCAAAATACTGAGTTTGGTTGGATTGTGTCAGGAAGATTGAAGCAAATGACACAACCTCAGCTTGTTTTTCTCAACAGAGTTACTTGATATACAAATGAGAAGATTTTGGGAGATAGAAGAGGTCCAGCACGAGAAGGTTCGTTCGCATGAGAAGCTTGAGTGTGAAGAACATTTAAAAAATAATACAATAAGACATTCAACTGGACGCTTCGTTGTCAACCTGCCTACCAAAGCTAGAGAGGAAAGTTTAGTCGATTCATACACAACTGCATTGAGGCATTTTCAACATCTAGAGAATAAATTTAAACATAACGTGGATTTAAAGATTCAATATTCTGAATTTTTGCAGGAATATTTTCTTCTGGGTCACATGCAAAAAGTAGTTTCTGATGACGTCAAAAGGGATTACCACATACCGCATCATACTGTAATAGATACCTCAAACATAACAACAAAATATCGAGTTGTGTTTGATGCTTCAGCTTCCACGAGTACTAATGTATCGCTCAACGATACTTTAATGGTGGGTCCAACTATCCAGGAGAATCAGTATTCCATATTACTGAGATTTCGATTACATAAATATGTATTAACAGCAGACATAAAGAAGATGTATCGACAGATACGGGTAAATGATCAAGGTACACATTTTAAAAAAATCTTATGGAGGTCTTCGCCAAATGAAGAGATCAAATCTTATGAGCTCAAAACTGTTACGTATGGAACTGCGTCTGCTCCGTACCTAGCAATTCGATCTCTTTACCAATTAGAGTACTGTAGTTAAAGGAGACCAGTTAATAGACAACGAAAACATAATTTGCGTTGGCGGAAGAATAGAGAGAGCATATATTCCATTTGAGCACAAACATCCAATGATTTTGCCAAATAAACATAATTTTACTAAGCTTATTTTAAGATGAGCACATCAAATCACTTCACTCACGTATACAAGATGTTCTCAATAACATTAGATGAAAATTCTGGCCTACTAATGGCAGAGATCAAATTAAAAAAATCATTCACAACTGCAACAAATGTTTTCGATTTAACAAAACTCAAAAGGAGCAGAATCAACGTATAATCTTCCAAAATTGAGAGTAGAAGTGACAAGAGTTTTTATGAATGTTGAAGTAGAACTACGGTGGTCCTTTGTTACTGCGTCAAGGGAATTCAAGAAAACCAACAATCGTTAAATCATACATAGCCCTATTTATTTGTATGAGCACAAAAGCAATACATTTAGAGCCTGTCTCAAGATTATCCACTATTGCCTTTTTGAGGGCGTTACGCAGATTTATAGTAAGGAGAGGAAAATATCTGAACATATTCAGTGACAATAGTACTAATTTCTAAGGTGCTAAACGTGAACTAGAGCATTTGCAAGCATTTACTAATGATAAGAAAAACCAATATGAGATTATCTATGAGGCTTCTTTAGAGGATATACAATGGCACTTCATACCTCGTTCGCCAAACTTTGGAGGACTCTGGGAAGCTGGTATCAAATCAGTTAAGTTTCACATAAAGAGAGTTGTAGGAGAAACCAAACTCATATTTGAAGAGATGAATACACTTCTAATACAAATATAAGAATGTGTTAACTCACGTCCATTAACCCCTATATATGAAATCCTACTGATTTTTTGCCTTTAGCACCAGCACATTTACTAATAGATGGTTCGCTAACTCAAACACCAGAAAGCGATTTGATAGAAACACCAGTAAATCATTTTACAAGGTGGCAGTTAGTGCAGAAAACTATTCAGTATTTTTGGCGTAGATGGTCAAGTAAATATTCCCTTAGTCTACAACAACGTCACAAATGGAAGAATGTGGAGCCAAATCTGCAATTAGGAGAAATGATTTTACTAAAACACAAAAATGCAACCCCATTGAATTGGAAGTTAGGTAGAATTCAAGAAATTCATCGATGGTCTGATGGACATGTTAGAGTGGCAACAGTTAAGACTAGTTTAGGAACTTTCAAACGAGCTATCTCAAATTTATGTCCCTTACCCAAAGATGAGCAATTTCTTTCTGTTTAAAACTAATTGCTTCAACGGATGCCGGCATGTTTAGAATATAGTCGTCGTAGTAATGTTATGCGCACTATAAAACTTGGTAGGCAATTGAGATGTTTTTGACTTTGATAGTTTTACTTCCACATCCAGTGGAAGTATAGTAACGACAAAAAAATTTTTAAAAATTTTTATTGTTCAAATAGGCTTAAAATGCCATGAAAAGTCGAGATTTTAAGTTTGAGCGAAAAAAAAATTTCTGTCTGTCTGTCGGTCTGTCTGTCGGTCTGTCTGTCTGTCTGTAACTTTTTTTTGTGCGCACGTTTACTCTGGAACCGTTAAAGATATTGACTTGAAATTTGGTACACATATGTACTTTAACGAGATCTGGAACTAGATTATATTTTCATCTTGTTCCGTCGAAGGGTTGGGGGGTAAATTGGGGTAAATTTGGGGTAAATGGGTAAATCAAGCAGGTAAGAGTCCATAAAATTGGTATTTAGTATACAAAAGAGAAGCTAAGGTCTCAAAAAATTTTTTGGCATTAGTCACCCCCATTACCACCCTCACCCTCTTATTAAAGGGGATGAAAAAAAAAATTGTGATTTAGTGTGTGTACAAGAACCAAAAGCTTCAAAATATTTTTTTACTTCATCCACCCCCACTACCAACCCTTTACCACCACCCCCACTACCAACCCTTTACCACCACCCCCACCCCCACTACCGATGTAGCATATCGTTTTATAGGTTTTTGGGGTAGACGATTTCAAATATTATGTTGTTAAAGTTACCTCGAGTAGTGTGGATACGCAGTGGCTTTCCTCGACTACTATCGATGCGCAGTAGGTTTCCCCCGAGTATTATGGATGCGCAGTGGCGTTCCTCGAATATTTTGGATGCGCAGTGACTTTTCTCAAGTATTATAGATCGCAGTAGGTTACCTCAAGTAGTATGGATGCGCAGTGGGTTACTTTAAGTGGTATGGATGCGCAGTGGCTTTCCTCGAGTACAATGGATGCGCAGTAGGTTACCACGAGTAGTATGGATGCGCAGTGGCTTTTCTCGACTACTATGGATGCGCAGTAGGTTTCCCCCGAGTATTATGGATGCGCAGTGGCTTTCCTCGAATATTTTGGATGCGCAGTGACTTTTTTCGAGTATTATAGATCGCAGTAGGTTACCTCAAGTAGTATGGATGCGCAGTGGGTTACTGTAAGTAGTATGGATGCGCAGTGGCTTTCCTCGAGTACAATGGATGCGCAGTAGGTTACCACGAGTAGTATGGATGCGTAGTGGCTTTTCTCGACTACTATGGATGCACAGCAGGTTTCTCTGAGTATTAGGGATGCGCAGTGGCTTTTCTCGATTGCTATAGATGCGCAGTAAGTTACCTCAAGTGATATAGATGCGCAGTGGGTTTCCTCGAGTAAAATGAATGCGAGTGGGTTACTTCAAGAAGTATGAATACGCTGTGGCTTTACTCGAGTAAATTGGATGCACAGTAGGTTACCTTGAGTAGTATGAATGCGTAGTAGATTTCCTCAAAGAAAGTAGTAGAGGCTTTACTTCTATCGTGTAGGCCTTTGGTGCCCACGATTACTCTGGAACCGTTTAAGATATTCACTTAAAATATGGCACACGTATGTTTTTTAACGAGATCTGGAACTAGATTATATATATATATCTTATTCCGGTGCAGAGTTGAAGGGTAAATAGAGGTAAATGGGGGTAAATGGGGGTAAATAGGTAAATCAAGCAAGTAAGAGTCCATGAAATTGGTTTTAGTAAATATAAGAGGAGCTAAGGCCTCAAAATAAAAGGCATTAGCCATCCATATTACCACCCCAACCCCATTATTAAAGGTGGTGAAAAAATAGTGTGATTTAGTGTGTGTACAAGAGCCAAAGTCATCAAGAATTTTTTTCACTTCTTTCACCCCCACCTTTATTACAGATGTGGCATATAATTTTATGGGGTTTTTGGGGTACATGATTTCAAATATTATACCACTAAAGTTCCATAAACAATTATTTCCATATAGTGGAGTGCAAATATAGTATTTTGTTGTAAGAGACTTAGATGTGGAAGTAGTGATTCCTTGGGCAGCGGTTTTTTTTTATAATTTTACTTCCACATCCAGTGGAAGTATAGTAACGACAAAAAAATTTTTAAAAATTTTTATTGTTCAAATAGGCTTAGAATGTCATGAAACGTCGAGATTTTAAGTTTGAGCAAAAAAAAAATTTCTGTCTGTCTGTCGGTCTGTAACTTTTTTTTGTGCGCACGTTTACTCTGGAACCGTTTAAGATATTGACTTGAAATTTGGTACACGTATGTATTTTAACGTGATCTGGAACTAGATTATATTTTCATCTTGTTTCATAGAAGGGCTGGGGGTAAATTGGGGTAAATTTGGGGTAAATAGGTAAATTAAGCAGGTAAGAGTCCAGAAAATTGGTATTTAGTATATTAAAGAGAAGCTGAGGTCTCAAAAAAAATTTTTGACATTAGCCACCCCCCTTACCACCCCCACCCATGATTAAAGGGGATGAAAAAAAAATGTGATTTAGTGTGTGTGTACAAGAACCAGAAACCTCAAAATATTTTTTTACTTCATCCACCCCCACTACCACCCCCTAGCACCACCCCCACACCACTACCGATGTGGGGTATCGTTTTATAGGTTTTTGGGGTAGAGGATTTCAAATATTATATTATTAAAGTTCCAAATAATTGCTTATTATTTCCACATACAAATTTTTTTCGTTGTGAGTGACTTGGATAGAAAATCTGGATGTGGAAGTACTGATTCCTTGGGCAGCGGTTTTTAGTTTAATTCAAGAGTTTTGAAGTATTTAATGGGTTGTAATAATTTGTATGCTAGTAATCTAATAAAAAAAGGTCCTTCGAAGTGTTAAGCTATTCTTAAGAGTCGGTTTCCAATAATAATAATAATGATAATAATATTAATAATAATAAACATGAAATACTAAATTGATGATATATGTGAGAAAATAATTGAACTCTTGCAAAATTGTCAAATTTTTGAAATAATAAATAAATAATAAATGAACATTCCTTATTAGTAAAATTATTATTTCTCGATAGAGGGTCGTTTTATCGATATCAAATAAAAATGCGATCTATAAAAAAAAATCTAAGTACTTATTTAAGAAATTTAAAAGTGTCATCTCATATTCCAAAAACGTATCTGTGTCAAATATTCAATTTTTTGTTATAGATTGCTATTAAAGTGTTACTCCAGCTGGCGGTTTATATGGTATATGCCAAACATATACAGTTGTTTACTTCTAACAACTGATAATAAAAAACAGCATTGCAATATCTGAACCGTGTAACTAATATATGTTGGGTAGTATTGGATGGCTCACAACTGAACAAAGCTTGTGAAAGATCAATCAGAAATTAATCTGCAGATCGACGTATAGCTACAAAAGGGTAAATTTCCACAACTACCTCGGATTTAGGGGTGATTAAAATACAGATTCGGATAACATCTGTACAGGAAATCTTATGCTACAACGGCTTGCGAGTTTTGATTATGTGCCAAACAATACAACAACTACTTCATACTATAATTTTAATACACAGTGAACTCCGTCCATATGAATGTTTTAATATGAATCTCTGAATATTATGTTTAAAGGTATTTGGTAGATTTTAGAAAAAATTAAAAATACTGGAATATATTTAATGCAATAGGTATTGCGGGTACTACTGCAGACAATAAACAACTTATTGTTCTTATATTATTAATATGTGCATTATTATATTTAATTAAAATTAAAATCGCAGTATTCCTTATCATTTTATCATATCGCAACTGTTTTTATTTATGTATGACACTTAATAGCTGCCGTAACGCGTGGCATCAAAAACAAGTAGGAATGGAACAAATGGGGAAATTTATTTCACTACACCACCTATTGTTTCTGATGCCGTATATTCCTTTAAGTGCTGTCTAAAATTGTACCTGTTGATTTGAGGAACACAGGAGAAATAATTTATAAAGTAATAATATTTCAAATGCATACTCTAGAAATAGATACCCGAAAAGTTCCCTCCCCAATTTAGGGAGGGGAACGTCCCTTTTTTGCAAAAAAATACCCCTAACGGGGATTTAAAGCTGATTTTTCACTTTTATCTTGTAACCGTGCGTCGGAAGAGAAAAAAGTATAGGCAATAAAAAATTTGTCTTTAAATTCTGCATAGCAGCGCGAAATAGGTGAGGATAAGCTATAAGGTTAACTCTTTGATAATATATGTCAGAGAATTCTAAATAAAAATTGTGAAACAGTAATAGCAAGTGAAAACAGCAGCCAAAGATAGCAGCTAATTTACACGATCATGCACGAGCGATACTATCGATATATAAAATACGAACCTAAACAAAACTTAAATTAATACAGACCATCAAGAAATCTATGGGTATTCCCTCATTAATATAGAGCGTCAGGGCCGTAGTCAAGGGGGAGGGTATGGGGGTTCTACCCCCAACTTTGTCAGACTTGGCAAAAGTTGGGCAAAAGTTGGAAATTTGAGACATAAGTTGGCAAGGCAAGGAATGATTTTTTAAATTCTGGCAACGCATGCAAAAGGGTATAAAACGAACCCCCAATGTAAATAAAATTAATAACTTCTAAACCGCATGTAGATGGGACTTGCCAACAACTCAGAAAAATACTGTTAATTAGTACTAATATATCGCTGTGAAAATAATTTCTTGCAACGCACGTACTATGTATAAAACGAACCCCTAATGTAAATAAAATTAATAACTTCTAAACCGTATTTAGATGGGACTTCCAACTACTCAGAAAAATACTGTTAATTAATACTAATATATCGCTGTGAAAATAATTTCTTGCAACGCATGCACAAGGGTATAAAACGAACCCCTAATGTAAATATAATTAATAACTTCTAAACCGCATGTAGATGGGACTTGCCAACTACTCAGAAAAATACTGTTAATTAATACTAATATATCGTTGTGAAAATAATTTCGTGCAACGCATGCGCAAGGGTATAAAACGAACCCCCAATGTAAATACAAATAATAACTTCTAAACCGCATGTAGATGGGACCTGCCAACTACTCAGAAAAATACTGTTAATTATTACTAATATATCGCTGTGAAAATGATTTCTTGCAACGCATGCACAAGGGTATAAAACGAACCCCTAATGTAAATAAAATTAATAACTTCTAAACCGCATGGAGATGGGACTTGCCAGCTACTCAGAAAAATACTGTTAATTAATACTAATTTATCGCTGTGAAAATAATTTCTTGCAACGCATGCACAAAGGTATAAAACGAACCCCTAATGTAAATAAAATTAATAACTTCTAAACCGCATGTAGATGGGACTTGCCAACTACTCAGAAAAATACTGTTAATTAATACTAATATATCGTTGTGAAAATAATTTCGTGCAACGCATGCGCAAGGGTATAAAACGAACCCCCAATGTAAATAAAATTAATAACTTCTAAACCGCATGTAGATGGGACCTGCCAACTACTCAGAAAAATACTGTCAATTAATACTAATATATCGCTGTGAAAATGATTTCTTGCAACGCATGCACAAGGGTATAAAACGAACCCCAAATGTAAATAAAATTAATAACTTCTAAACCGCATGGAGATGGGACTTGCCAGCTACTCAGAAAAATACTGTTAATTAATACTAATATATCGCTGTGAAAATAATTTCTTGCACCGCATGCACAAGGGTATAAAGCTAACCTCTAATGTAATAAAATTAATAACTTCTAAACCGCATGTAGATGGGACTTGCCAACTACTCAGAAAAATACTGTTAATTAATACTAATATATCGTTGTGAAAATAATTTCTTGCAACGCATGCGCAAGGGTATAAAACGAACCCCCAATGTAAATAAAATTAATAACTTCTAAACCGCATGCAGATGGAACTTGCCAACTACTCAGAAAAATACTGTTAATTAACACTGATATATCGCTGTAAAAATGATTTCTTGCAACGCATGCACAAGGGCATAAAACGAACCCCTAATGTAAATAAAATTAATAACTTCTAAACCGCATGTAGATGGGACTTGCCAGCTACTCAGAAAAATACTGTTAATTAATACTAATATATGGCTGTGAAAATAATTTCTTGCACCGAGTGCACAAGGGTATAAAACGAACCCCTAATGTAAATAAAATTAATAACTTCTAAACCGCATGGAGATGGGACTTGCCAGCTACTCAGAAAAATACTGTTAATTAATACTAATATATCTCTGGGAAAATGATTTCTTGCAACGCATCCACAAGGGTATAAAACGAACCCCTAATGTAAATAAAATTAATAACTTCTAAACCGCATGTAGATGGAAGTTGCCAGCTATTCAGAAAAATGCTGTTTGTTAATACTAATATATCGCTGTGAAAATAATTTCTTGCAACGCAAGCGCAAGGGTATAAAACGAACCCCCAATGTAAACAAAATTAATAACTTCCAAACCGCATGTAAATGGGGCTTGCCAGCTACTCAGAAAAATACTGTTAATTAATACGAATATATCGCTGGGAAAATTATTTCTTGCAACGCATGCACAAGGGTATAAAACGAATCCCTAATGTAAATAAAATTAATAACTTCTAAACCGCATGTAGATGGGACTTGCCAACTACTCAGAAAAATACTGTTAATTAATACTGATATATCGCTGTAAAAATGATTTCTTGCAACGCATGCACAAGGGTATAAAATGTAAATAAAATTAATATCTTCTAAACCGCATGTAGATGGGACTTGCTAACTACTCAGAAAAATACTGTTAATTAATACTAATATATCGTTGTGAAAATAATTTCTTGCAACGCATGCGCAAGGGTATAAAACGAACCCCCAATGTAAATAAAATTAATAACTTCTAAACCGCATGTAGATGGGACAAGTCCCATCTATTTTTCTGAGTAGTTGGCAAGCCAACTACTCAGAAAAATACTGTTAATTAATACTAATATATCGCTGTGAAAATGATTTCTTGCAACGCATGCACAAGGGCATAAAACGAACCCCTAATGTAAATAAAATTAATAACTTCTAAACCGCATGTAGATGGGACTTGCCAGCTACTCAGAAAAATACTGTTAATTAATGCTAATATATGGCTGTGAAAATAATTTCTTGCACCGCATGCACAAGGGTATAAAACGAACCCCTAATGTAAATAAAATTAATAACTTCTAAACCGCATGGAGATGGGACTTACCAGCTACTCAGAAAAATACTGTTAATTAATACTAATATATCGCTGTGAAAATAATTTCTTGCACCGCATGCACAAGGGTATAAAACGAACCCCTAATGTAAATAAAATGATAACTTCTAAACCGCATGGAGATGGGACTTGCCAGCTACTCAGAAAAATACTGTTAATTAATACTAATATATCGCTGTGAAAATTATTTCTTGCACCGCGTGCACAAGGGTATAAAACGAACCCCTAATGTAAATAAAATTAATAACTTCTAAACCGCATGGAGATGGGACTTGCCAGCTACTCAGAAAAATACTGTTAATTAATACTAATATACCTCTGGGAAAATGATTTCTTGCAAAGCATGCACAAGGGTATAAAACGAACCCCTAATGTAAATAAAATTAATAACTTCTAAACCGCATGCATGTAGATGGAAGTTGCCAGCTATTCAGAAAAATACTGTTTGTTAATACTAATATATCGCTGTGAAAATAATTTCTTGCAACGCAAGCGCAAGGGTATAAAACGAACCCCCAATGTAAACAAAATTAATAACTTCCAAACCGCATGTAGATGGGGCTTGCCAGCTGCTCAGAAAAATACTGTTAATTAATACGAATATATCGCTGGGAAAATTATTTCTTGCAACGCATGCACAAGGGTATAAAACGAATCCCTAATGTAAATAAAATTAATAACTTCTAAACCGCATGTAGATGGGACTTGCCAACTACTCAGAAAAATACTGTTAATTAATACTGATATATCGCTGTAAAAATGATTTCTTGCAACGCATGCACAAGGTATAAAATGTAAATAAAATTAATATCTTCTAAACCGCATGTAGATGGGACTTGCTAACTACTCAGAAAAATACTGTTAATTAATACTAATATATCGTTGTGAAAATAATTTCTTGCAACGCATGCGCAAGGGTATAAAACGAACCCCCAATGTAAATAAAATTAATAACTTCTAAACCGCATGTAAATGGGACTTGCCAACTACTCAGAAAAATACTGTTAATTAATACTAATATATCGCTGTGAAAATGATTTCTTGCATCGCATGCACAAGGGCATAAAACGAACCCCTAATGTAAATAAAATTAATAACTTCTAAACCGCATGTAGATGGGACTTGCGAGCTACTCAGAAAAATACTGTTAATTAATACTAATATATGGCTGTGAAAATAATTTCTTGCACCGCATGCACAAGGGTACAAAACGAACCCCTAATGTAAATAAAATTAATAATTTCTAAACCGCATGGAGATGGGACTTGCCAGCTACTCAGAAAAATACTGTTAATTAATACTAATATATCGCTGTGAAAATAATTTCTTGCACCGCATGCACAAGGGTACAAAACGAACCCCTAATGTAAATAAAATTAATAATTTCTAAACCGCATGGAGATGGGACTTGCCAGCTACTCAGAAAAATACTGTTAATTAATACTAATATATCCCTGTGAAAATGATTTCTTGCAACGCATGCACAAGGGTATAAAACGAACCCCTAATGTAAATAAAATTAATAACTTCTAAACCGCATGTAGTTGGGACTTGCCAACTACTCAGAAAAATACTGTAAATTAATACTAATAGATCTCTGGGAAGGTGATTGCAACGCATGCACAAGGGCAAATCTCATCTACATGCGGTTTAGAAGTTATTAATTTTATTTACATTAGAGGTTCGTTTTATACCCTTGTGCATGCGTTGCAAGAAATTATTTTCAGAGCAATATATTAGTATTAATTAACAGTATTTTTCTGAGTAGATGGCAAGTCCCATCTACATGCGGTTTAGAAGTTATTAATTTTATTTACATTAGGGGTTCGCTTTATACCCTTGTGCATGCGTTGCAAGAAATTATTTTCACAAAAATATATACTGGTATTAATTAACAGTATTTTTCTGAGTAGTTGGCAAGTCCCATCTACATGCGGTTTAGAAGTTATTAATTTTATTTACATTAGGGATTCGTTTTATACCCTTGTGCATGCGTTGCAAGAAATAATTTTCCCAGCGATATATTCGTATTAATTAACAGTATTTTTCTGAGTAGCTGGCAAGCCCCATCTACATGCGGTTTGGAAGTTATTAATTTTGTTTACATTGGGGGTTCGTTTTATACCCTTGCGCTTGCGTTGCAAGAAATTATTTTCACAGCGATATATTAGTATTAACAAACAGTATTTTTCTGAATAGCTGGCAAGTCCCATCTCCATGCGGTTTAGAAGTTATTAATTTTATTTACATTAGGGATTCGTTTTATACCCTTGTGTCATGCGTTGCAAGAAATAATTTTCCCATCGATATATTCGTATTAATTAACAGTATTTTTCTGAGTAGCTGGCAAGCCCCATCTACATGCGGTTTGGAAGTTATTAATTTTGTTTACATTGGGGGTTCGTTTTATACCCTTGCGCTTGCGTTGCAAGAAATTATTTTCACAGCGATATATTAGTATTAATAAACAGTATTTTTCTGAATAGCTGGCAACTTCCATCTACATGCGGTTTAGAAGTTATTAATTTTATTTACATTAGGGGTTCGTTTTATACCCTTGTGCATGCGTTGCAAGAAATCATTTTCCCAGAGATATATTAGTATTAATTAACAGTATTTTTCTGAGTAGCTGGCAAGTCCCATCTCCATGCGGTTTAGAAGTTATTAATTTTATTTACATTAGGGGTTCGTTTTATACCCTTGTGCATGCGGTGCAAGAAATTATTTTCACAGCCATATATTAGTATTAATTAACAGTATTTTTCTGAGTAGCTGGCAAGTCCCATCTACATGCGGTTTAGAAGTTATTAATTTTATTTACATTCGGGGTTCGTTTTATGCCCTTGTGCATGCGTTGCAAGAAATCATTTTCACAGCGATATATTAGTATTAATTAACAGTATTTTTCTGAGTAGTTGGCAAGTCCCATCCACATGCGGTTTAGAAGTTATTAATTTTATTTACATTAGGGGTTCGTTTTATACCCTTGTGCATGTGATGCAAGAAATTATTTTCACAGCCATATATTAGTATTAATTAACAGTATTTTTGTGAGTAGCTGGCAAGTCCCATCTACATGCGGTTTAGAAGTTATTAATTTTATTTACATTAGGGGTTCGTTTTATACCCTTGTGCATGCGTTGCAAGAAATCATTTTTACAGCGATATATCAGTGTTAATTAACAGTATTTTTCTGAGTAGTTGACAAGTCCCATCTACATGCGGTTTAGAAGTTATTAATTTTATTTACATTGGGGGTTCGTTTCATACCCTTGCGCATGCGTTGCAAGAAATTATTTTCACAACGATATATTAGTATTAATTAACAGTATTTTTCTGAGTAGCTGGCAAGTCCCATCTCCATGCGGTTTAGAAGTTATTAATTTTATTTACATTAGGGGTTCGTTTTATACCCTTGTGCATGCGTTGCAAGAAATCATTTTCACAGCGATATATTAGTATTAATTAACAGTATTTTTCTGAGTAGTTGGCAAGTCCCATCTGCATGCGGTTTAGAAGTTATTAATTTTATTTACATTGGGGGTTCGTTTTATACCCTTGCGCGTGCATTGCAAGAAATTATTTTCACAACGATATATTAGTATTAATTAACAGTATTTTTCTGAGTAGCTGACAAGTCCCATCTCCATGCGGTTTAGAAGTTATTAATTTTATTTACATTAGGGGTTCGTTTTATACCCTTGTGCATGCGTTGCAAGAAATCATTTTTACAGCGATATATCAGTGTTAATTAACAGTATTTTTCTGAGTAGTTGGCAAGTCCCATCTACATGCGGTTTAGAAGTTATTAATTTTATTTACATTGGGGGTTCGTTTTATACCCTTGCGCATGCGTTGCAAGAAATTATTTTCACAACGATATATTAGTATTAATTAACAGTATTTTTCTGAGTAGCTGACAAGTCCCATCTCCATGCGGTTTAGAAGTTATTAATTTTATTTACATTAGGGGTTCGTTTTATACCCTTGTGCATGCGTTGCAAGAAATCATTTTCACAGCGATATATTAGTATTAATTAACAGTATTTTTCTGAGTAGTTGGCAAGTCCCATTTACATGCGGTTTAGAAGTTATTAATTTTATTTACATTGGGGGTTCGTTTTATACCCTTGCGAATGCGTTGCAAGAAATTATTTTCACAACGATACATTAGTATTAATTAACAGTATTTTTCTGAGTAGTTGGCAAGTCCCATCTACATGCGGTTTAGAAGTTATTAATTTTATTTACATTAGGGGTTCGTTTTATACCCTTGTGCATGCGTTGCAAGAAATTATTTTCACAGCGATATATTAGTACTAATTAACAGTATTTTTCTGAGTTGTTGGCAAGTCCCATCTACATGCGGTTTAGAAGTTATTAATTTTATTTACATTGGGGGTTCGTTTTATACCCTTGTGCATGCGTTGCCAGAATCTAAAAAATCATTCCTTGCCTTGCCAACTTATGTCTCAAATTTTCAACTTTTGCCCAACTTTTGCCAAGTCTGACAAAGTTGGGGGTAGAACCCCCATACCCTCCCCCTTGGCTACGGCCCTGACGCTCTATATTAATGAGGGAATACCCATAGATTTCCTGATGGTCTGTATTAATTTAAGTTTTGTTTAGGTTCGTATTTTATATATCGATGGTATCGCTCGTGCATGATCGTGTAAATTAGCTGCTATCTTTGGCTGCTGTTTTCACATTGGTGTGCTCTTAATACTTATTCTAATATGGGTTACTTACTTTGGTTTTCCGATACGCTTTTCAATAAAGACTACTCCAAACAAAAGGGAAAAAACGTCTACAGCTATGCTTTTACACATTTTTCATTGATAATAAAATCAACATGAATAAAATGTACTAATATTACACTGATATTAGGTCCAAAATCGACAAATAGAGGGAATTAATTATAATGTTTTGCTCTTTGGGGATGATACTAGTAGTAGGGACGGCAAACAGCCAAACGAGTAACTATATGGCGTTTGATGATAAAAACAGTTTCTTTTCAATGGATATTCTAAGAGTCATTTAACATGATAATTGAAGAGGATCCACAAAAAATTCCCTTAGAACATCACATATACATGGTGTACGTAAACTCACAACCTCCACAATTCTTTTCCCTTAATTTCCATCGCACTGATTTCAGACCGAATCCCTGTTGAATTGTACCACGTGTTTTTTGTTGTAAAGATTAACTAAAAAATTTTTGTGAGCAGTGTTCGCAAAACCATTTTTATTTATTTGACAGAAGATAACAGAATTCATGAAACTGGATTATTGGAAAGGCACACTCACAAAAACTCACTAAAAACAAAAACAACCAAACAACAAATATTTTTTTGAGGGCGCTGTAGGAAATTTCAAGGAATAGTACAAAAACTGAAATAATTTGGACCCACAATTTGATAACCACATGTATGGTTATGTTGATTGGAAGTGAGCTCCCCTATCACCACACTTCGTTTGATCGTCCACATCTGGGACACTCTGTATACATCAGTAACCAAAAGTTAAGCATAATAACTTACTTTTATGAATATTTTCTCCGTTTTTGAGCCATAAGGGATAAACAACAAATGATATTGCAGGAAATTGAAAAAGCTTTAAACTTTACATCTGAGCTATTTCCATTATTTATATAGAGAAAGTTGTTTTACTGTCCTAAAGTGTCACTTTAAAAAATGTACGTTGTGTAAGTTATAGATTGCCTTTAATATGGCAATGACTTTTCTAAAATAAAAAATATATCTATCAAAATTAAACAAATATTTAATCGTTGAGATTTGATATATAATTAAATGGCCGATTATTAAACAAAGTGGGATAGGAATATTATAAGAGTACCACGTTATTATGTCATGACATTATTTGTTTATTCTTATTCTCTATAAGATTTTTTACTACCACTTAACTAGCTATTAATAGATTTGGAACAGAACATTATCGATATCATTCTAATATTTTTAAACTTTAGAAACTATTCTCGAATTCAGAACTCACCGCCAGACTGCACAATGTCAACAATATTAGAAATCCTGGAGTGGAACCCATTTTATTAACACACAATAATTGTAAGTGAAAAACAAATTTAATTCTGATTTATTTATATTTTGCCTATTTATCAGACTTAGATAACATATCAATAAACTGTTGATATAGTCAAATAATCTGATTTTTTGGCTAGTTACAGTAGCTGATTAACCTTTTAAGAATCTTTAAGCGTGAGTACTCATTCATTCAGCACATAAATCCCAGTAGACACGACAAATGGTAAATTATTTTATTAAATGGCATTTAATATATGTTTAGAATAGTTTTTTTTATGGTGTTAATTGTTAGTGGTTTATTTCCCACAATCAAATAGGTTCTGTGATAGGCTACATTTTTTGAGCCACAGCACACTGGGCACCAAAGGTTCAAAATCACCTAGAGGCCACAATTTTCAATGGAATCTAAAAATTCTTGATGAAATGCTTCCGGCGAGATTTCGAAGAGACGTACTAAGCCTGATTTACAAAATATTTCATTGTTAATTTAAAAATGACAATAAACCTGTGAAAATGAAAGTTTCCCAGATAAAAATACGTAAGACAATAAACGCATAATCCGAAAATCCTGAAACCATGTTCTTAAGCCCATAAGAATTGAATACATACAGAACCATAAAACTGCAAACCCATAGACCTGGTTTGGTTTATTTATTCGGATATGGTGGGTTTAGGTCTGTATTCAGGGTTTGGGGTTTTATAGTTTGGTATCTATTCAGTTTTTACGGTTTTAAGAACCATGGCTTCTGGATTAGTGGGTTATTAGTTCATTAACTTTTTTATCTCGAAAATTTCAATTTTTATAGGTTTATTGTTATTTCTAAACTTATAATAACACTTTTTAAAAATCTTGCTCCATACGTCTTCCTCGAAATCTCTCCAGAAACATCCTCGATCAAGAATTTTTAGATTTCGTTGAATATTGTGACCTCTAGGTGGTTTTGATCCGAACGACTTCTCCCCCCCCCCCCTTCTCTCCCTTATCCGGAATGACATCTGTTGGCACGCTATAAGGGCTTGTTTTGGATGTCCAACCCATCAACTTAAAACAATAAAATCGTGGCTATCTATTTTCGCCAAGTTAAAACCTCAGTAGAAGGATCTGACTTACATTTAGACATCGCTTCGGGAGGGTGAAAATGGCTTTCACGGCTATACAGAGGTATCTTTGTCCCAAAAAAATTATAAAACTGCTTAGTTGAACAGAAAACTTTGAAAGATGGTGCAAAAATCACTCTGAAGTACCCCTTAATGCTGTCCACCCCTTTAGGGGGTGATTCTTAATAAAGCGGCTGCACAGCGGTGGAAAGCGTCTGTTAAGATTTCTCTAGATAAAGGTCCCTGGTTCGTTCCCTGGTTTCGGCACCAAATGTCATGAAGTTTTTTGACGCACAGTCATTCTTTTGTAGTTCGATAATATACTTATTTTCCTAACATTTTAACGTCTGTTTAATTCATACGTAAGAACCAAGGGTTTTTAGCTAGAGAAATCTTAACAAATGCTTTCCACCCCTTTAGGGGGTGATTCTTAATAAAGTGGCTGCACAGCGGTATCCTTGTTCCAATAAAATTACAGAACCACTCAGATGAGTAGTACATCTCAATCCCTGACCATTTCACAGCCCTTTCACTGCTGCACAGTGGTATCTTTCCGAAAAAAAGTTATGGTCAGTTGAGCTCAGTTGAGCAGCAGGTCCCAAAAGATGGTATAGTGATAATTATTTTGAGCTAGCCCATAATACTTTTCCACCCCTTACGGGGGACGAAAATGTTTTTCACCTCTGCATGGCGGTATCTTTCACGCAAAAAAGTGATGGAACCACTCAGATGAATACTACATCAAAAAAAAAAAAAAGGTGTAGCACTACTCTGAGCCGCCCCTTAACCCTTTTGTGCCCCTCGCGGGCGTAACAGTAACTAGAAGAACGTCTATTCAGATATTCTTTCATCGCTGAACAGTCGTACTTTTGCTCGTCATACCTTCCAGGCATGGAGAGAAAATACGAGCCCGGGGGGGGGGGGGGATTTTTTGAAAATTTATGAGCGGGGGGGAAAAATCCGAAAAAATGTTTTTTATGAGCAAAAACCGGGCCCTCGAAACAAGATCGAGTACGGGGAAATCATCCTCGCACCCTTCCCCCCTCTCGACTTCTAATATTTCTTGTTCTTCATAGTGGTATAGAGGTAAGAAGAAAACATAAAATAATGGTACTTTAATAAAAGAATGGTACTTTAATAAAAGAAATTAACCTCCAGGGAATGACAAGAGCAATTAAAGAGATACAGAAGTATTATCTCATTGAAAATAAATATAAGCATTTGAATGTTCAGAGAATCGGACAGTTTCGGTATTTTCCTATATTTCCTACAAATTATTCCTGTTTTATTTACTTCTACTTTTCTCATCTAAATACTTCTGCCAAAAAATTTACTTGGAATGTTTAAGGGGGTAGGAAACCCCTCCAGGGTATTTTAAAAATAAATTCCTCCTCCACGTGTGGTCTGGAATGCATTTATGATATTCTGACGTACATAGTTAAGCAACAAACTTTATTGAAAAAGTGGTCTTGTGATCTTATTATTTTTTGAATAAGTTAATACTGTATTTTATTAGGCTATAGTCAAAAATATATAAGGGTGTCTAGATTTGTACTTTGTACTTTTGTATCAGTCGTTTAATTGACTTTCACACCCGGAAGGGATCGCCTCAGAGTCATTGATGTACCTTCATCTGAGTGGTTCCATAATTTTTTTGAAACAAGCATATCGCTGTGCAGCCGCTTTGTTGAGAATCCCCCTTAAAGGTGTGGAATAGCATGAGGGGGTACTTCAGAGCGATTTCTGCAACTGACCAGTTTCATATATTTTTTTGGAACTAAGATACCGCTGTGCAGTCGTGAAAGTGGTTCTCACCTCCTGGAAGGGACGAAAAAGGGTGAAAGGGTGTCTAAATGTAAGTCAGATCCTTCGACTGAGGTTTTCTACCGTGCAGAAAGATACAAATATTTTTTTATAGAAATATAGTTGTTAAATGTATACGAGCGCTTTTCACCCCCATAGATGGTAATGAGGGGTGCGTTTTTGGGATTCCTGCCATTGAGACTTTTGATCTGCAGAATCAGTACTGCAGATCAAAAGTCTCAATGGCAGGAATCCCAAAAACAACATAAAAAATTTGAGAAATTTAACTGATACCGGGTTTTTATTTGTGGTCCTTTCGACTTTCGAAAAGTATAAAGGTTTTTATTTTTTGCTGTGGCTCTTCTAGCCGGTGCGTTATGTAGTTAAAAAATTTAATTATAGAAAGATTAAATAGAAAATTTTGATTTTGATTTAAATCTTTGCATATCTGCATATTTAGGTAACGTCATTTTTGGGGAGTTTTATGTTTTATGTTATGAGAATATTGGTGGTCCGATATCTTAGGCAAACTTTTTTTTTTACTTAGATAGACTTGCTGAAAATATGTATTACACCTAACTTGTGTGACTCCACTCTACTCATGTGAAGTGCACCGAAATATGTAGAATGTCTGTCTGATATCAAAATAAAGAGATAAATATTTTAGATAATATAAAATTCCAAGTTGGATTACTTAATAAAAATATATCGTAATTGTTTGATAAGTGTACCCCTTCTTAGAAAAATAACCAATAGATATCTATCTAAACTTTACATCACATATAATGTAAATAATGAAAGTCAGAAATAGGGTAATAACTAAAAACAAAAGCTAAAAATGATATAAAGAATATTTTATTTTTTATAAGTGCATCAGAAACAATAATTTATGCATAGAACATCAAAAGATAATCAAAGTTGCCATGGTGCAATTTAAACAAATCGGGAAGTGTATGGTCCTTGTAAATAATACTTCATAACTTGCTTAATGAAAATTATGAAATGAAATATGTAAATCTTTTTAACAGTTGTTTTATTAATGTGGCAGGGACATCAAACAATGATAATACTAAAAACAATGGCTTTGTATATGGCACTTGAACGACATTTCAATTGCAGTGGATACAGGATGAAGATATTAATAAGTACGTAAACATAATAAAAGCGCCATGAGGCGGATCTTAATCAATTTAAAAATGCTTGATATAGATTCTTTAAGTTATCTTTACCCAAACCTTGCCACAGCTCGATGAGCAGTGATTCACTAATCAATAATGTGGACTATTTGGAATAGGCCTTTTGTCACTATTCATATTATTTTTAAAATTATTAGCTTTCGAAGGTATTTAATTGTCTATTATTTGTTACATGCCCAATTAATCGTAAGTTATTGATATTTATTCTCTAATTGTTGACAAAACATGCAACGCAATCGACTTTCCCGTTTTTCTATATTTGAGATGAGTCTTCTTTTCTTCTGCTTCATCAAGCAGCCTACCTTGTCCACTGCTGAGCATAGGCATTTCTTAATTATTTCCATTTATTTAGATCCTGGGCAACCTGGAATCAATTTGTTGTTACTCGCTTTATGTCGTCTGTCCATCGGGTTGGTGGATGGCTTCTATTCCTAAACGCATCTTGCCTGGATCGCCACTCCGCAATCTTTTGGTCCATTTATCATTGGGCATCCTTGCCACCTGTCCAGCCCAATTCCACTTCAGAAAAATCATACGTTCTATTGCATCACTAACCCTAGTTCTTTGCTGTATTTGTTCATTTGCAACTCTGTCTCTTATTTTTATTCCTAACATGGTGCGTTTCATGATTTGTTGGCTCTGTGTTAAGGTTAAAGATTCCGATCCATAGTTCAACACACGTAGACGACACTGGTTGAATACTTTACACTTGAGGCATATGGCGATCTCGGATCTGAAGACGTCTCTAAGCTTTCCATACGCGACCCAGGTCAGTCCAATTCTCCGATCAATCTCAAAAGTCTGATTATTCCTACCAATGTTAATTTCATGGCCTAGATATTTGTGGGATGTAACTTGGAAAACATATTTCTTTTCTACTAAGAGCTGGGGACTAGATTTGTCATAAATTGAGTTTTAGATGTGTTTATTTTGAGTTCGACTTTATGTGAAGCAGATGTTAATAGTGTCTGGCTTATCGAAGCTATCCGAAATCAGTACAATATCGTCAGCGAACCGGTGGTTAAGGTTTTCACTGTTGATATTTATACCCCCAGATTCTAATCCGATATTCTTAAGCATGTATTCTAAAAGGGTTGTAAATAGTTTAAGAGATATTGTATCACCTTGCTGGACACCACGTTCCACTCTAAAATGGCCCGTCTGCTCGTGCACTTTTACATATGCTGTTGCATTTCTGTATATATTCTGCAATATAGTAGAATATCTGTGGTCTACTTGATAATCAACAAGCGCTTTGAACATCTCGCCGTGCTTAATAGTATCGAAAGCTTTTTCGTAATCCACAAATACTAGCACAAATGGCTTGTCGCATTCGACGGTTTTCTCAATCAAAGTGTCAATGATGGTTGTTAGTCCCTTATTCAGAGAAAAAATTGGTCTGTTCTATTAGTTGGTAGAAATCGAGTTTAAGTGTGAGGCGTTTGGTTATAATTTTGGTGAACAATTTATAGAGAGCAAGAGCAAGCTAATTGGCCTGTAGTTTTTCAGATCGGCAATACTATCCTTTTTGTGCATAATTACGATTACTGCATTATTCTTAACTGTAGGTGTTGTTGCTTCTATAAGGCATTTGTTAAATAAAGTTGTTAAAACGTCCAATAGCTCTTCTCCACGATCCTTAACTGCCTCAATCACAATATCATCTTCACCTGGTGCTTTGTTGTTTTTCATCTTTGATATTGACTTCCAGACTTTGTCTTGGGTTATATCAGGCTTTACCTCCAAACAAACATTTTTCCGACAGTTTACTTTTGGAGTATAAATTTGAATAAAACTCTTTTACTGTTTCCAATACCTTGTTTGGTCGTGATGATTTGTCCGTGTTCGTCTTCGATGGGTCATAAGCTCTTTAAATCTAACTATATTTGTATGTTTAGTTTCACCAACTTACTTAATATTACAATTATTATAGCAAATTTCGTACATTCCTAATGTGTGTAATTTCATTGAAAAGAGTTTTTTGTAATTTTTTCAAATTTAAAATTCGAAATATTGGGGATAATGTATAGAATTTAGTTGTTCGAATTCCCTCTATTTTCGACGAAAGAACGCTCAGTTGGTCATCCTAAGTGGTTCAAAATTGACTTGCAAGATTTGAATTAAACGTCTTAACATACATACAAACAAAGCAAGTTAAATACAAACTTGTAATAAATAGATAGACATAACTGCTTACTCCACATAATCAGAGTGCGACAGTAGGCATTTTTTCACTCAGGAGACCTTATTGAATGTGTTTTTACTCAATTTTTACTCAGACTGAAGAAAATTCTATAAATTAGGATCAATTGACTTCTCTAGTAATACCAATTGCCGTACGGAATCTTCTAAGTAGAACGGAGACGCACTTGACCGAGTTATTCAAATGACACTACCGTATACGGGTTATTTTTACTTGATAAGGGAATTTATGTATCCCCGCTCCCTCCACTAATTGGCCGTAACTTTGAAAAATATTCTATTTCTTATATCTCTGCAAGGAACTATAAACACAGTATTGTTTTATACAATTTTATAACAGTGTTGATAAACAATATTTTTAATTTGTCAGTTATGTTCATTTGACAAAATTTTATATTCAATATAATACTTGTACACTTCTACTTTAATATCCAACTAAAGCTACTTACATACAAATAAAAGTTAATTTGCTACCGTTAGAACTTTTCGGCTTATAAATTTTGTATAAAATAAAGTGGGTTTACTGTGATTTCGGAGTGTTATTGAAAGGGAAAACTTGTTTTATAGTAAAAGTTAGATAGGCGCCTTTCAGGATCATAAACAGAGAAAGTTTAATATAATAAAAGAACTGTGGAGGTCTTTACAAGTTTGAATTTCTACTTGTCATCTTGTCAATATCTTCCAATTTATATCAAAAGTTTTTACACTTTAATTATAAGAATAAAAATTGTGGCGTGAAAGAAGTTAGGCACTTAACAGTTTATAAGTGCGTTATTATTTTATGTAACTAGTTGAAAAGTTTCATCGATAAGACAGAAAATACTGCATTATGTATTAGAAATTTCATAATATGTTTTGAAACGAATGTAGTACCGCATTAATAATATTTTCCTTATAAATTATATTATTCATCATTTAGCACAAAAAAAATAAAAATATTTTTTAAATCTTAAGCCTATAACACAGTAAAATTATATTTAAAAAGCGCATAATCAAAAAAAAATCCGACCAGGCTTTTATAGAGACCTTTATTTTGATGTTCTAATGAAATCCTTAATTTCAACCATGGCTTTTTGGGGGGGGGTCGAAAGAGGGTAGTTTTAGTTTTTTACCATTATCTCGAAAACTATCATTTGTTCGAGATAAAAGTTGTCCACACAAAAGATCTCTATACTTTTTCCCCCTACAACTAATCATTTTTGCGTAAAACGCGTGAAAAAGTTGCAATTTCTGTGGTTTTAAAAAAATAAGTACTCCTTTCCACTACATTGCTGAGGTAAAATATTGGATGCGTTTTTTATATGTGGTGTCCCTGTTGTAGAACTCTCCAAAATCGTCCTAACTTGAAGACAGGATTAAAATTCGACTTGGCAAAAATTTCATTTAAGGACATTTTTAAGAGTCTGCAGAGGCACAGATCAGTCCATAAGGACCGTTATGAGTTCTATAAGGCGTCAGAAATTACCAGATGAAAATTCGAAGAAACACCGAATTTTCACTTAGGAAAATATGTTTTGGTTCGGGATATGAAAGCGAAAGTATATAATGGAAAGGATTTATGAATAATATACTTTTTCAGAGGTACAGTAAAGTTGGACTTTGAAAAATAATATTCTTAAAAGTGCGTCGAAATTTGGCTTGAAAATTAATTTATCAAAAGTACGCCGAAATTTCACTTAAAAATTACTTATTCAAAAATACCCCGAAGCTAGTTTAAAATGTACTCCAAAAATGTACTTTAGATAATATTGAAATATTTTCCTTTCTCATTCCTCCACCAAAGACATGGACCATTGAAGTACGGTCATTGAATGTCCTGTTCTAAGGTATGAACATAAAATTTTAGGGATGCATTTCATCTAAAAGGCAAAACCGACGATTTTGACAAGGCTGGCGTAGCGCCGATAAGCAAAAATTGATAAAAATCAATGCACATGCACGAGGCCGGTTTCTCGCATAGAAAGGGTTTGGACTAACTCAGCGGCACGCAATTTGGTCCAGCGGTTGAGTAGTCCATACAAAGCGATGGTAGAAAAGCCAATAGCAGGGCTTTCCAAATAATGAAGTTATAGAGGGAAACGCCTTGTGCATAAAAATCCAAAAATTCAATTTTGCCTAAAAGTCGCTCGGAGGTGAGTTGCTGCCACATCGATAATATTGAACAACTGCATAGGGGCAAGTAAATTGTGGACTGATTCAACGCCATTAAACTTATGCAGTAACAAGTCCTCACGAATGTGTTTGAGTACGTGAACCGCCACGATACAAGAACTTTAAAGCTAAGTAGTCTCTAGCGAAACTAAATTCATTTAGTAAAACTTTTTTAAGTTAAAATCAGTCAGTCGTAATTATGAAATTACAAATAGTCTCAGACTTTTCTAAAAAGCTCGCATTTTGATTCTGAGAAGGTATGCATGAATCTTTTCTGCCTAATTGATCGTTAGCGTAAGCGCTCTCGCTTGTATGGTCTGAAAGCCATCGCCTTGATTGGGGAAGGCACGATTCTTACCTTAAGAATTTTGTGTAACCATTTCTGTTAAATAAACGGATTCTTTGAACTTTTGCATCTTAATTGATCTTGAGGCCTGTTGACGGTCTATAATCCCTGGAACTTTCGTATCGAAAACCGGATGTGTCGAGTTAACTCACATTAACACTTGACCTTCTGGTTGCCTTACGGAGGTTTGATAGGGATTTTTTTATGCGTTTTTTGAGAAATCCCTAAGGTGTAGAGTCCGTTATTAACAGATAAAAACGTGGATACTACGTACAAAATTAATCCCTCCGAAGAGCAATTCTTCCCCCTTATTAAATGGGATGAAAAAAAAATTGTGATTTAGTATGTGTACAAGAACCAAAAGCTTCAAAATATTTTTTTACTTCACCCACACCCACTACCAACCCTCTACCACCACCACCACCCCCCCCCCACTACCGACGTAGCATATCGTTTTATATGTTTTTGGGGTAGACGATTTCAAATATTAAGTTATTAAAGTTACCTTGAGTAGTATGGATGCGCAGTGGCTTTCCTCGACTACTATGGATGCGCAGTAGGTTTCCCCGAGTATTATGGATGCGCAGCGGCTTTCCTCGAATATTTGGATACTCAGTGACTTTTTTCGAGTATTATAGTAGGTTACCTCAAGTAGTATGGATGCGCAGTGGGTTACTTTAAGTAGTATGGATGCGCAGTGGCTTTTCTCGAGTACAATGGATGCGCAGTAGGTTATCACGAGTAGTGTGGATGCGCAGTGGCTTTTCTCGAGTGCCAGTGATGCGCAGTAGGTTACCTTAAGTGATATGGATGCCCAGTGGGTTTCCTCGAGTAAAATGGATGCGAGTGGGTTACTTCAAGAAGTATGAATGCGCAGTGGCTTTACTCGAGTAAATTGGATGCACAGTGGGTTACCTTGAGTAGTATGTATGCGTAGTAGGTTTCCTCGAAGAAAATGCTTGTAGTAGAGGCTTTACTTCTATCGTGTAGTTTACGGCACACAACGATTTTTTATATCTTTGTCTTGCTATTTTCTGCGTATTAGTTCGACATTCAGTTGAAGTATATTAACGCAAAAAAAAAATTTTGGAAATTTTCATTGTTTAAATAGGCTTATAATATCAAGAAACGTCAATATTTTAAGTCTGAGCAAAATAAATTTGTCTGTTGCGTCGGTGTGTATGTTAGTCTTGTATCGTTTTGGTACTCACGATTACTCTGGAACCGTTTAAGATATTCACTGAAAATATGGCACACGTATATTTTTTAACGAGATCTGGAACTAGATTATATTTTTATCTTATTCTGTTGCAGAGTTGCAGGGTAAATTGAGGTAAATGGGGGTAAATAGGTAAATCAAGCAAGTGAGAGTCTATAAAATGGGTATTTAGTAAATATAAGAGGAGCTAAGGCCTCAAAAAAATGGTATTAGCCATCCCTATTACCGCCCCCACCTTATTATTAAAGGTGGTGAAAAAATAGTGTGATTTAGTGTGTGTACAAGAGTCAAAGTCATCAAGAATTTTTTTCACTTCATTCACCGTCACGTCTATTACAGATGTGGCATATAATTTTATGGGGTTTTGGGGTACATGATTTCAAATATTATACCATTAAAGTTCCATAAACAATTATTTCCACATAGTGGAGTGCAAATATAGTATTTTGTTGTAAGAGACTTGGATGTGGAAGTAGTGATTCCTTGGGTAGCGGTTTTATAATAATTTTACATCATTAGTTTCGAATATTTCTGCTTTTACCAAAGGTACGAAAAATCTTTTCTACCACAAGATTTAGTAACTGGTATGCGTAAAAACACGTTAACAATTTAAAAGCTAATACTGAATTAGGAAGAAAATTGAACGCGTCCAGGTTTATCAGAAAATCTCATTCACACGTGTTAATCGCTTGCAAGGAAGTATATTTCCTATATAATTCCTAAAAGTCATCAAACAAGACAACAAAACATTCGATCCTGATGACAAATGGCATTGATAAGAAATCTGTAAAATAGCGAAAAATAGGCACGCACTTCTCGGGAAAATTAAAAAAAGAAACGAAAGTCATTTTGCCAGAATAGAAGCCACAGAAATAATGGAAGACGAAGATGATCTCATCGACAGTGAATACTTTATTCGGGTGCTTGGGAACACAGTTAAGTGAGTACAGTCTAATTTGTGACAAGAATGTGCATAACAAATACGAAAGAGTGAAATATTTATTTGCAAACTGTGCCTCCATTTTTCACGCATAGAGATGAAACTCCCAGCGAAGACGTACAGATTTTTAAAAGGTAAATGTGTTACATTTATTAAAGATTTAAATAAGACAGACTTAGGGGAAAGAAAAAGAATTGACTTAGATACAGTAACCCAAAGACATGGAATGAAATAAAGAGAGATGAAAAAGAAATACTGCCGCCATTTTCAGTAGAACATACAATACAAGAAATCATAACAGTAAATTAAACATTGCAAAAGACGTGTACAGCAAAAAGTATTTTAAGAGTTCCAACTATCAAGTCTTGGAATTAATAATGAAGTTCTCATAAAAGAGGACGGCGGACTACCTCGATTCTAACGATAAATTAAAGATGACTCGTCACTATTTCTATCAGACTTTGGTGTGATTTTTCAATTTACAACCACGGTGTTGTACAAATAAAGAGAATATACAGAAGTAGGCGCTTTTGGAAATCAATTACTCGCGATTTTATACTTTTTTGAAAAAAATAAAAATTGGCCAAAACTCGACGCTCTCGCTACCGACTTTAGTTTTGCTAGTAGGAAACTTTCCACATTTGATAAAAGTCATGTAAATAACATAATTGTATGCACTTATTTGGTATCACATTGAAGCTTGCATCATTACCAATCAGATTTCACCATAAAATAGCTTATCAATATACCCAATGGAAAGTTAGAAGAAAAACTTCCTGGAAACTTTCCGTTTTGAAAACTTGAAAGTTTCCAGGAAGTTTTCCTTCTAACTTTTCATTGGGTATATCGATAGCTTATTTTGTGGTGAAATCTGATTCGTGATGATGCAAGCTTCATTTTTATACCAAATAAGTGCATACAATTATATTATTTACATGACTTTTACAGACATTTATCAAATATGGAAAGTTTCCTCGACCCACCTCTGCTAATATTTATGCCATAGGTGTGACTTGTAAATCAAATAGAGTTGCTGGCATATTTAAATTTATCTTTCCAAATTGTTTTAAACAAATTCTATCCACGTTAGTAACGATCTCTTTGTGGTGTGCACATTTTACGAAAATAGCATCAAAAGTTGTCACACACAATTATACAGATTACGGTCAAGTAATGTTTATTAACGAACTTTTAGCACACTGCATACGTCTTTTAAATTTATAAAGTATTTATGTTACTAAATTTTCCTTGTTACTATAAAAACATAAAAACTGCATACGATTATGTAATAGAGAAGAAATTGTTGGAAATTGAAGAATATAAGTCAAATGCCCGTATAATGTTATTAACACCAATCAGATGATGTCAGGCATTTCCTTGATATATATCAGCCCAGCCCATTTTATAAAAAAATTGCATTAGTTATGGATATTTCTGTTACTACCTAAAGTAAGAATAATTCTTTCTGCTGCAAGATTTTTTTCTTTACACAATTTTGTCAAAAATCTTGTTGCTCGCTTCGAATAGTAGGTACTAATAAATAAGGGATGACGCATATTTCATATCTATTAAGCGGAAAATTATTTTAATTATTTATTATACTGAATTTAGAAAAAATGAAAGCGTCCAGCTAAGGAAATAGAGCTAACAATTCCTAAAACTTGTCAAACTCGGCAACAAAACATAGGCGATACTGATGACAAAAAACTGTAAAGAATTTTGTAAAATAAAGCCCGAAGATACCCATTTTTCGGGAAGATTTTTTAAAAGAAACGAAAGTCATTTTGCCCGAGTTTGATGCCACAAAAATAACAGAAGGTGATATTGAAAACTGTATTTATTACGATGCTGAAAGACTCAAGGAGACGGCTAAGTGGGCATAGTGTGATTCGTGCCGAAGGTTCAATGCATAAACAATTTGGGAGTTTGCTGGAAAAGAAATATTTATCTGAAAACTGTGTCTCTGTTCTTCACCGACGACACAGCCCTGTACGTACATTCGCACAATGCACAAGCAGCAAACATGCCGCTGAAGGCGCACATGGCCCGTGCCACAGCGTATTACGACAAGTGGAAGATTCGGATCAATGCCGAGAAGTCGGAGTCGATTCTCTTCACGCGCCGGTTCACGGAGAACCGCATCTTGACAAATTTCGATCGAGGGCCACCAAATTCCAACTAAAATTTCAACTACTTCCAACGAAGTATCTGGGAGTTAACTTGAACAGGAGACTGACGTTCAACACGCACGTAAACGAGGCCGTGCGTAAGGTCTACTCCATGTCCAGGGGTCTGTATCCGTTCCTGGCGCGGGTTAGCGGACTAAACAGGACTAACAAAAAATTATTGTATACGATGGTGATCAGACCGGCCATCACATACGCGGTGCCGGTGTAGTGCAGCATCCCGGCCAAGACAATGAGAAAATTACAAGTTTTAGAACATAAATGTATGCGCCTCATTTCAGACTCTGGTAGGTACACCTCCCACAGAGACGTCTATGCACGTTGCTATGACATAACTTCACTAGCGGTCTTCGTCCGGGAAACATCCCAAAAATTCTACCAATTCAAATTGGGCGACAGTCCGCTAACCTGAAACATTACACGAACAGACAGCATAATGCCATACTTTTCGGCATAAAACACCCATTACCATACCAGGCGTTGCCTATCTTTCGGCAACCTTCCTAGCCAAAACTGCCCTATACCACAATTTTCCTTTCACCAACTTTTACTTTCACCACCTTTTACTCCCAAACCCCTTCTCTATTCCTTTTATTCACCTCATTTTTGTTCTTTTGCCCCTTTTTGTTCTTCTTCCAAATCCCCTTTTGACCAATAACTTCTAGTAAATCCAAACTTTTAAGGTCACAACTTCCTCTTACCCCACCTTTCCAGAGGCAGGCAGGAGGCCACTGGACGAATTTCGTGATTACTCGAACGGGATTTTTCATTGAGTTTTTTCCCGTATAACAACAACCTTATCTTCATTAAAATTTGGTGCGCGTGTGCGACAGTGCGCGGGTACTAAAAATCCCAACTCATTCCACTTTAGCTTTAAGTAGTAAGTCCCAGTGGAGACAAATGAATTTTTAAAAGATTTAAATAAGATAGACTTACGAAAAAAGAAGAATTGATTTGCATACAGTAACACAAACAAATTACGGCGAATGGAATACGGAAAGAAAAGAAAGCATTATTACTTCTCGCACGACAAACAAATATTTGAGAAGTTCCAGCTACTAAGCATGGAATTGATAATGAAGATACTCCGTTCAGAGATCTGGCTTAACTTTACATAAGAATTTACCTTTTGTGGCTGCTTCTTCGGATGACCTTATTAACGAAGATGATGTCTTGGAAGGCCCCCATAAAACGAAACCGGACTGCCTCGATTCTAAGGGTCAATTAAATATGGTCCATAACTATTTCTATCAAGTTCAAGAGCTTCTTGGGATAGCTAATAAACTTTGGTCCAATCTGCAATTTAAAATCACGGTGATTTACAAATACAGATAATGTATAGATGTAGGCGTTCTTAGAAGTTTCTTTTTGAAGAAAATAATAAGGGGCCAAAATTCGATGCCGTCATTACTTCTTTTAGTTTTCCTAACATTACGTAATGCAGATTACGATCAAGCAGTGTGTATTAAAGATCTTTTAGCACACTGCATATAACTTTCTTTAAAGAGTGAATGAATGTGTGCTACTAAATTCTCCTTGTTTTTATAAAAAAGTAAAGAATGGATACGACCATGTAATAAAAAAAAAATTGATGGATCATTGGTTTTGAATATTTCTATTACTACCAAAGGTAAGAAAAATTCTCTCTCCTACAAGAATTTTTTAAAACAATTTTTACAAAATATATGCCACTTTGAATACTTTTAGCAACACTAATAATTAAAAAATGTTATAAAATAGACAGATTTAATAACTGCTATACGGATAATATATTGAATTCAGAAAAAGCATTGATGGCATCCAGGTATTAACCATTTACAAGGAAATAGAAGTAGAAATTCCTAAAAGTCACCAAACAAGGTAAAAAAACATAATAATTGATTATAATTGAAATTATAATTAAAATTATAATTACTGAAAAATTGTTTATGTTGACAACATAAAATAAAATGTCATGTATTTAAAGATATCAAAATATCACAAATAACAAATGTGGCCTTTAATTCACAAATATCGTTTTTAATTCAGGAAGTGTTAACTTACAGTGAACATGGTTGATCCCAAAAGCCTTGTTAACTCTAACATGTTGTGGCATGGTTCTAGTTGGATTAATAATATAATAACTAATGCTACTTATCCAATTAATCAAGAATCATCAACTATCACTAATCCTGCGTCGAAAAATATAACACTCAAGTCGATAATATTTATTTATTCTCAAAACACATCATAAATTATAAGGGTGTTTAGTCATATTTTCAGAGTTATATAAAATTAAAAAATATATATTTAGTTCTCTTGCTGTTTCCGAATTGGACAACTCGCTTACAATGCTCATAAAAAATGCTCAAAGTCAAGTTTTTAAGAATGAAATAGGCAGATAATCCAAAAATAACAGTATTTGAAAAAGCAATCTATTCTCACTTAGCCCTGTATGATCAAAGGATCATATGACTAAATTTCTGAACTTTTCTATAATAAAACACATCCAATTTTTCTACTGCCTTAAACGTTGAAATAATTAATATTAAGAATTGAGCACATACAACTTTTACATTATAAATCTCAACATTTACTTGTCTCATTGAAGTAAACGTATTGGTTAATGTCAAGTCCTAGTTTGAGTAGAAAATTTATCCATAATTGTGTGACTTGTTATAAAACAAAACCTAAAAATATGGAGCCTTTGATGGGGCTTTACCGAAAGTTCGCATTGCTGATTCCTGTCGTTTACCCACGTTTACACAGGTCTGTTCTTCTTAAGAGATAAGAAATCAAGAGGTTTCAAATTAATAAAATGCTATATCGCTTTATTTATATGTTCATCAATTAAGGCCATACACTTAAAGCTGGATTTAGATATAACTAACTACAGACAATTTTTAGCCCACTCAAACGCTTCATATCCTTTATAACGTATGTTCAAACAATGGCATTAACTTCGTTGGGACTAACTTTAAACAGAGTTAAAAAAATATTATGAATGAGTGAAATGTCAGATCAGATCAGATTCCTTATGCAAGAAGTGTATCTCTTGGAATTTCATATCACCTAGATCCCCTTTTGGAGGAATTGGGATGTTGGAGTCAAATTCACAAAAAGTCATCTAAAACGTATTGTTGGTAATGCACATTTGACCTTTGAGGAATTTATTACCGCTACAACTCAAATCAAATCAATACTAAATTCTCGACACCATTTCCCTTTATCACCCGATCCTAATGATATGGAAACTCCTGCTCACTTTTTCCCCCAGAATGACAACACCAAATCCAAATGTCATGCATATTCTAGAAAATAGACTCTCGACAACAAAGCATTGTGCAGCGCTTTTGGAAAATGTGGAAAAATGAATATACCGCTAAACTACAGATAAGGACAAAGTGGAGAGAAAATTATGCAAGCCTTCTTAAACTTGGTGCTTTAGTTATTGTTCAGGATGATCACGCACCCCCTTTTCATTGGCTATCGGGGAGCATCTGTGATGTACATCCTAGCTCTGATGGCACTGTTAGAGTACAAATTCAAGAGTTAAACGTCCAGTTGTTAAAATTTGTATGCTACCCATTTAAAGCTTTAAATAATGTTAATAATAATTTAATTGTTTAAATATGTTTATTTTTGTACAATTGAAAGCTATGTCTTTCAAGGCGGACAGCTATGTTCACTACGTTCAGTTCAAAAATAATGCTAGAATATTTTTATTACATTGGTTTGAATATAAATAAGATGATTATTTTTTTTTTAATAAAAATATATAAAAAGTATGTTACAGTGCACAAATATCTTTTTTAATTCAGGAAGTGTTAACTAACAATAAACAGGGACCAAGGGATAAGCCTTGGGGGATACTGTAGTTAGAGGAGAGCACTTGTTATTGACTGCTGTTCAATAGTGACGGTCAGACATATCTCCCACCACGATACTTCGAATCCCATAAGTCACTTTGGAATAAATATAAGTTAGCTCATTCTATAGAGTACGAAAGCGTAGAAAGGCCATGCTATTTATATATTTTTTCTAACTCGAAATTCATAACTGTATCTCGGAATTCACAATTATAAGTCAAAATTCACAATTGTAAGTAGGAATTCACAATTGTAAGTCAGAATTCACAATTGATAAGTCAGAATTCATGGGAATTAAATAGTTCTACAAATACTCGGATACCATACTCGATGCACGTTTCGTCAACCATGTTGGCACCATCTGGACGTGATTAAAACTGAAGTAAATTTAAGAATTCATTTTACTTATACCAAACTAATGCCAACGAATTCAACTAATCAACCAACTGTATTTAAACTCTGTCTCGACTCGACTTTGCAAACCACCACCTACTAACTAATAAAACGGAATATTTGGAATAAAGCCTTTGTCACTGTTCATACTCTTTTTGCAATTTCTATGATTTCTAATGCATTTTGCTGTCTTTAATTTATTACATTTCTAATTAACCTCCGGTTATTTATCATATAGGGAAATTGAATCAAACGAAAAGTCCGGGATTTATGGAAATCAGCTGTAAGGGTTATAATTTGAAAAATGTTGGACTAGCGAAAAGTCCTAGTATACTAGATTCAAGGATTATATTATGACCCATCTTAAACATGGAAAAACGGAATAATTTAATGTTGCCCATCCCAGCATAACAATCTTGGAATAGAGCTCAAACACTTAAGGTTAATTCGGAAGATAATAAATAATAGGCAACTAGATACATCTGAAAACTTAAAAACTGCAAAATGTAAAAACAGTATAAATAGTTATAAAGACCTTATCCCAAATAGCCCGCTTTATTGGTTCGTAGATTGCCTTAAACCATGATATCAATTTAATACAAATACAGTTTAATTTCCATTAGTTTTAATCATCTGCAGATGATGTCAATATTGTTAGTGAAATGCGCATCGAGTATAGCATTCGAATATTTGTAGAACTAATTCCGTTGAAGAGATCCACTCACATTATTTGTACTGACTTTGTATGGTTCGACTTTATTAAGAACAAAAGGAACCCGCATCGTCCGAGTCTGCTTTGCGTTGCCGAGAGCCAAAAGCTCGGAACCGACGCAAATACTCTGAACACCTGCCGAAGCGGCAGGACTCCTTTAATTTAAACAGAGTTCCCTTCACCAGCAATTGTTGCAAGCACACTGCGTTTCTAGTAATGATGGTAATATCATCCAGAACGTACATCCTGATCATAGAATTAAGAAACCAAATACGACAAAATTGCATATTTTATCTACCATTCCTCTATATTATTAGTTCTTTAGTAATTCCTACTTAACAATTGTGAATTCCGAGATACAGTTGTGAATTCCGAGATGCAATTGTGAATTCCGAGATGCAATTGTGAATTCTGACTTACAGTTGTGAATTCCGAGTTACAATTGTGAATTTCGAGTTTAACAAAAATATATTAACTGCATGGCCTTTCTACGCTTTCGTAATAGAGGCTTATTGTAATCAAAATATTTCTATAGAAAAATAAATCTAATATAAAAACTAAGGTTTAGAATGTCATGAAACGTCGAGATTTTAAGTTTGTGCAAAAAAAAATTCTGTCAGTTCTGCTTATCTGTAACTTTTTTGGGCGCACAATTACTTTGGAACCGTTTAAGATATTGATTTGAAAGGTACACATATGTATTTAACAGAGATCTGGAACTAGATTGTATTTTCATTTTATTCCGTTGTAAGGTTGGGGGACAAATTGGGGTAAATGGGAGTAAATAGGTAAATCAAGCAATGCCCATAAACTTGGTATTTAGAGAAGCTAAGGTCTCAACTAGAGATGGGCGCGTGAGTCGATTTTCACTCATGCTCACGCACGCACACGACTTTAAACCTTTAGCTCACGCACACTCACGCACGACTGATATATGTTAAGGCAAACTCACGCACGCTCACGCACGGGATCTTTTGACTCACGCACACTCACGAAATCTTCCGTGATTTGGTACCTTAAATGTACACGCTCACGCCGTGACACGGCGTGACACGGTGAAATTCACGTCACGTGCCCATCACGTGCCCATCTCTTGCGTCATTCATCCTGTCTCCTGTCCTTTTCCCTCCCTTCTCGCGCTCGTGTTCCGTCTTCCGTCTATCGCTTCGCTTCTTATTCTTGTCACGACACGGCAGGTTGAAGTTGTAAAGCAGAGATGGGGCGTCGTGTCACGGCGTGAATATTATCTCACGCACGCTCACGCACGGGATCTTTTGACTCACGCACACTCACGAAATCTTCCGTGATTTGGTACCTTAAATGTACACGCTCACGCCGTGACACGGCGTGACACGGTGAAATTCACGTCACGTGCCCATCTCTAGTCTCAACAAATTTTTTGGCATTGCCACCATTACCACCCCACTCCATTATTAAAGGGGGTGAAAAAAATAAAATTGTGATTTAGTGTGTACAAGAATCAAAGGCTTCAATTTTTTTTTTTTTTTTCGTCCACCTCCACTACCAATGTGATATATCGTTTTATGGCTTTCTGTGGTCGGCGATTTGAAATATTATATTATTAGAGTCCTATAAACAATTATTTCCACAAAAAAAAATCGTTTGGTAGGTACGATCATTGTAACAGCGTAGATCAGGATCAAGAGAAATGTTTTTCGATTGATATTCCGACGATAATGAATTGAATATATGGCACCGCAGGAAGTCGTTTCCTGTATAATTATCTCATAAACTCGTAAATGAATAGGGACATATTCTAAAAATTTAAATGGACATTTTCGACCACAGATTTCTAGATTCGTCCTGTATATTTCATTCACACGGTAAAGACATTCTTTTTTATTCTCATTTATGTCTAGACTTATTCCCAATACAGCATACGTATACGACTTCTGTCAACTCCCAAGGTTCTGTAAACATGTGTCAATTTGAGGTAGAGTCTATATTACAAACGTAAAGATTGATTCAATAAATCACAGTAAAGTGAAGAACTTTCTATCTTCTCACAGTAAACGATTTATAAGAAGCTAGGTGGACAAAATTTATAACAGAAATTCTAAAATAAGTTTACATTTTGTTAGAGATGGATAAGTAGGTACCTCGAAACGGGCATCCAAAGTCAGTCTTGATATACCAGTCAAATAAGGAAAATTGGAGGGAAATAACGATAAAGTTTTGTAACTTGGCAAATATGTTCATTCAGGTCTACTAGGTATTAACATACTAAAAGTCCTAAACACAATGTGTTCTAGAGCCGCCATCTTGGGGATATGGTGGTCAGGTTAATTTTTTGATTATGTCTCGTTAATCATTAGGATATTGGAATTATGTTTTATACAGGGAGATTCGCGAGGAATGTGCCGTAGCCTAATGGCACATAGAGGACTACAAGGCAAGCCTAGATCAGCACGAAAAAAATATTTTTGCCACTGGTTAAGAAGATACAGGGTGTTTTCTGTAATGAAATTTACTAATACATTCCTCAGATGGAACTTGTCAGAATGGCCTACTTGGTTTTGAAAAATCCAGGGCCGGACTCGGGAAAAAATGTGCCCTCCTCGTTTTTAACATAAAAGTATGTTTTTCTATCACATTTCTGAAAAACTATTAGCGGATTCGGAAAGTACAGAAAAAATGCTATTAGAATAGCGATTCAATTTTGACGGTGCACCTAAACCGTTTCGGAAAAAAAATCACAAAACAATTTAGCGCAAATGCTTCATATCCCTCCTAAGACTTCGCATAATACATAGCAAGAAATTGCTACCTAGTCGATAAGAAGAAGACAAAATAAGAATAAATTATAAGCTAAATGATTGCTTGATTAAGAAAGATACCTACACAGTTTGATTTTGAAATTGAAAAGAATAGTAACATATGTATTTATCATTACTTTAACAACAATAATTATTTTGACAGTTTTGTTGCTAGCGGAGGTTTTGTTTGTAGTAGAATTTTGGTACGCAGACTACTATTTAAAGTATATTTAAAATTTCTATTTTAGCCAATTTATAATTTTTGATATAAAATCTAACCTTGGTAATTCCGAAGGCATTTTAGTATTTTCCTTCAACTTTTTTGTAGTAATTCTAGATAAATTTTAGAGTTTTTGTCTAGAGTCACATAAGTCAAAGTGTCAAAGCCTTTATTGTTATTTAGATGTACTAAAACGAAAAAAATAACAATATATTTTGTTGAAATAATTGTGTTAAAAGCTTGTCGCGGAATATAAAAAAAAATATTTACTTACAATCTCTGTCAAACGAAATTAATGCCTGTATGAACTTCTCGCAAGCTACAAGCTTGTAAGACAATTAATTCAATATAATGCATTATTATTTTTTTCGTATTAGTACACCTAAATAATAATAAAAGCTCGTTTTTTACATATAATTTTGTTATATTTATAAACATGCTTAAGAGCAGGCGTTGTATACAAGGTCATGTTATTTAACAATATCTTCATTGACATTACTATATGTCAACTCATAATTTATCTCGAGTGTTTAAACAATAAAGTAAATGGCTACTTAGATTTGACAATAGTAGGCGAATAAACATCTTTGCCAAGTTTCAAAACATTATCAGTTATCTCCGTCAAACCTCAAAATTTGTTCTTATTTGACTCGTGTAATAAGCGTATTCGTTATTACTAAATTTGTTGAAATTATTATTTGCTACTTAATACAATCTTGAATATTTATTTGCTCTAGAAAATTAGAATGCGTTAAAATAAATACACAAATAAATGGCCCTTCAAAGCTTATTGGACATCCTATTTCTGAGTACTCAATAGCACCAGTTAATTTTTTAATATGCTATGCAATAACTAATATACATTTAAAAAAAAGTGAAGCGATAATTCGGAAACCTTCGAATGTATTTAAAAAAATCCTTTCAGGTTGCATTGCGAAGGAAGGAGTTTTTTGAACATGGTGAAGTTATCGAAAAATCGATCGATTTAGACTGATATTCCGATTGACACAGGGGCACGTAACGTCCTTTTTATTTTCCATAATAAAATTTTCTAATTTGGATATGTTTATGATGGTACAACTGTGCCACTTTGGACATGTTATATATTTTCTTATTACTTCCGGTTTATCTGGAAGTTTTTTATTTTTTTAAATGGAAAAGAACTTTTGTTTCATGATTCTGGCGGAAAATTTAATTTTCTTTCAGCCCTTTTTTCGAATTTAACATGGGCTGAGAAAGAAAAGAAATACAGATAATTTTATCTCAATATTAACCAGGCTACAGAACGAGTAAAATTGAAAATTTTTAAAAACCCCCAATCAATGTATCTAATCGTACCAGTTTCATATGACCGAATCAAAATGAGGCCTAAATCATGTTCGGCTACCATAATTGTCGGCACATTTTCAATTTTACTTCAATCGGACAATTTCTAGAGAAGATCAACATGGCGAATTCAAGATGGAGATCAAAGATCAAAATCTAATATGCCTATAACTTTATCGACAAAATACTCTTTCAAATAAAAATAACTGCATCCAAATCGGATCACCCGTTGAAGAGATATGAAGCCACAGACAGACAGACAAACAAACAGACATACAAACATACGAGTCAAACTTATCTTTTTTTTGGGGGGGGGGGGGGGTTAAAAAATATTTAAGCAGTAAAATTTTAAGTGTTGGAGTGTTTGAAGAACAGTGAGTAGAAAATATTTAACAATGATATCACTGCATATTCGTAAGGTTCCAGCTATTGTTAGAGTTAAAATTATTATTTTTAATTTAGAACATATCTAAAATATCCTTTCGTTTGGTATGTCAGTTTGAAGTAATATCTATTAAGTGTACAAAATCTAAACTATATGATCCAGATCTACAGGAAGCGATACGTAGAATCAATTGGTTACTTTGCAGTAAAATTTGGCTCGCTTCAGATTATTATACTTATTTGATGTCATCAAATAGATATTTTATAAGTGCACAAATATTATTCATAACACAGGTCTATAAAAAAAAAAAAAAAAGAATGTCCTGTCCTAAGGTTCTAATCTAACTTTTCTGAAGTATTTTGACGCACTGAAGCTAATTTTGGACAAAAAAAAATGTTTCTACCGGCTCAGTTTCCATCTTCCACCCCCTTCATCCCCTAAAAAGTACAAAAAAATTTTTTGTCTTAAGGTTCTCATCTAACCTTTCTGAAGTAATTTGACGCACTGAAACTAATTTTGGACAAAAAAATTAGGGGATGACGGGGGTGGTAGAGGGAAACTGAGCCGGTAGAAATTTTTTTTTGTCCAAAATTGGCTTCAGCGCGTCAAAATACTTCAGAAAGTTAGGTCAGAACCTTCGGACAAGACTTTTTTTGCACTTTTTTAGGGGACAAAAGGGGTGGTAGAGGGAAACTGACACGGTAGAAAAAAATATTTTGTTCAAAAATGGCTTCAGCGCGTCGAAATACTTTGAAAAAGTTAGATCAGAACCTTGGGACAAGCAAGACCTCATTTTTGCCTATTTTAGGGGATAAAAGGGGGTGGTAGAGGGAAACTGACACGATATAATTTCTTTTTGTCTAAAATTGGCTTCAGCGCATCAAAATACTTCGGAAAAGTTAGATCAGAACCTTAGGAAAAGACCTTTTTTTGCCCTTCTTAGGGATAGAGGGTGGTAGAGAGAAAATGAGACGGTAGAAATTTTTTTTCCCCAAAATTGGCTTCAGCGCGTCAAGATACTTCTAAAAAGTTATATGAGAACCTTAAGACAAGACCTTTTTTTTTTTTTGTAGGCCTGTGTAATCATCGTAAACAAATGTCTGTACATATGTAAGGGTGTATGTATGTATGTTATATAAAATTATACGCTTATTACCAAGACTTAGCCATAACAAACCTTCACAGGTATATCATATTACATGATAACGACTTCTCTTATTAATCGCTTATCTTAGAGATATTATGTTTCACCTTTGTTTCTCACATTTTATGATGACTGTCGAATTGCATTTCCTTTGTTCTATATTTTGCTTACTCAGGTTCTGAATGTTATAAATACGACTAGACATGCTTTGTAAAGTCAGTTATTAAACTCACTTAGAATGAAACACTTCTAATTATTATTATATTCCTTCTCCAAGAGCCAACGTTGGCTCCATGTAACTAAATAAAAGTTTTTAAAAAGTCATTCATGTGAACCGTGATCTAACATTGGCGCAGTCGGTAGGATCCGTAAACATCATCAGAACAAGAAGCTAACTGGTAGTGAAGCGTAAGAGAACAAGGAGAACATCTGCAGAAGGTGCCTAACTAGTGCGTGTACATCTACAAGAACAAGGAGACCTTCCTCACTGGTGGTGGCGGATCCCAATCCCTTGACGGACGAAGAACCTACTCATGGAGATGAAATTAACGTAAGTCATTTTAAGAATCATCTCGTTATTTTATTTCATATTACAATTATTATTTATCACAATTATTTACGTGTATTATACCGCTAATACACTCGGCAAACAAGCCAGTTCTATTATCAAAGAAATCCTGTACAAGCTACAACGCAACAATCAAGCCAGTTCTATTATCAAAGAAATCCTGTACAAGCTACAACGCAACAATTTTTTATTAATCTTAAGTTATTTATTTTCGTATTATACTGCTAATACGGTACAATTGAGTATTATACAGTTAATGCACAATTTCTCTACGCACGCAACGTAACAATCCAATTCAATTTAATTTTCGTATCATACTGCTGATACGTAATCAATTTCCTTGCAATTCAAACAATTTCTAAATACACAAAAACAAAATGCCAGATAGAGCTCAACCAGAGACAGCTCAACCAATAGTACCGGCATCAGCCGAACAACAACAACAACAACTACAACAACAACAACTACAGCAACAACTACAACAACAACAACAACCACAACCAGAGCAAATTGAGCCTTACAAGCTCTCTGAAATATTTTCTCTAATACCTGAATTCGATGGCAATGCCATAAATTTACAAACATTCTTAAATTCCTGTCATTGCGCCCAAAGCATGGCAATTGGAGATCAAAAAATTCTTTTGACCGTCCACATAAAAAATAAATTAAAAGGCAAAGCTGCCGAATTAATAAATTCGCGTAATCCTGGCACATGGCCAGAAATAAAAGCACTACTGGAAACCCACGGGGATTCCAGAGATCTTACGGCCCTGATTCAGGACCTGCAGCGCATTCACCAATTGCCAGGTGAATCCGCTCTAACATTTATTTCGCGTTTACAAACGCACAATGCTAAAATGCACGCCGCAGTGCAAAAGCAAAATTTAACCACAACGCAAAGAGCTGCACAATCAGATCTCATCGAAACGATGACCTTAAACAATTTATTAACAGGCTTAGAACCGAATTTAGGCCGCATCATACGTGCTAGCAATCCTACTAGCATACTGAAAGCCGTAAGCAGAATTCGTAGAGAGCTACAACTCTCTTATTTCGAACAACAGAAATTTCCGAAAAATAGTCCGGTCAAAAATCCCACTTTACAACAAAAACGACCCATTTCAAATTTCCAACAAAAATTCTGTTCATTTTGCAAACGCAATGGACATGTCATAAGCGAATGCCGCACAAGGCAACAATCGCAAACAATGCCGTCAACATCGCAAAATTTCCAACGACCAAATTACCCAGGAAATTCAAGTTTCCAAAACTTTTCACAAAACAATCAATTCATCCAGAGGACATTCCCTCAAAACGGCCAACCAAATCAACCACAGCAAAACAGGCCCTCAGCCATAAGGCCGAACCCTAACTTCACACAACAACGACCATCCGCTATTCAGCCTAACCCGAATTTCAACCGTTTCAATCAACAAAAGACTCATCACCTAAATTATGAACCTTACGAAAACCAATGTGATTATAACCAATACGACGACTACTCTTTCGACAATTATCAAAATTGCCAAAGTCAAAATGAATCGTATGAAAATTATAATTTTGAAACCAATCAAAATATCCAGGAGAATTATACCGCTAATTCTCAGAACGAGCAATACGAGGATTACACTGCTAATCCTCAGGATTTTCGCTTAGATCCGGAGTACCCCACGGATACTCCGACACAACAAACAGACCAATTCGAATCAATTACGGAACTAGAAACTCAAGTACAAACTATGAACCTCAACGACAGTTTCGACCCAATGCTGAATTTCCCAGAACAGACGTTCATGTAAATACGCTTTCCCATACCCTATTAACTGTAAATTCAAAGAACCTCTACTATATGAAGGATGCAACTGGTAAATTTAAAATTCTAATTGACACAGGCGCAGGTATATCAATTTTTAAACCTAAAACAGCTGAAAATTACAGACGTAGATCCCCTGAAAATGTAATCATACAGGGTATCACTGATCAAAAAATTTATATCAACGAATCTGTTCTCATCCCCTTTTCAAATGAGTCACACAAAGTTTATATCTATAATCTAGATATAGATTTCGATGGATTATTAGGCGCAGACTTCCTAGAACATTTCGAATGCAAAGTAGACTTTAAAAATAAACAACTAGTCACAAATTTCAAAACCGTACCACTATTTAAAGTTACGGAAGAAACTGCAGTAAATTTACCTTGACAATCGACTGTTAATTCTGATACAAAAAATTCAAATTTAAGCAACATCAAAAATTTAATTTCTATTGAACCTCGCATGGAAAAAATTTGTAAACTAAAATGTAACCTGCGAAATACCGAGGCTATACTGTTAGCCCAGGAAAACGAGAAAGTACGCTTACCAAATGCAATTGTCAAAATCGAATTGGAGAATTTTTAACTTCAATAATAAATGCAAACGCGATCCCAAAAACCATAAACTTTTCAATCCTTAACCTAGAACCGGTACAAAAATTCAAATCAATTTTTAATTTGAATAATCAAAACTCTGACCAACAACTAACGACAGACAGATCCTTCGAAATCAGGAACGAATTGCGCTTGGATCATCTAAACGAAGAAGAGGCCGAAATAGTAACGCAGCTTTGTTTAGACTTTCAAGATATATTCTATTTAGAAGGAGATAATTTGACATTTACCAATGAAATCAAACACCCTATTGACACCGAAAATTCCCGACCAATATTTACTAAATCGTATCGATATCCTCAGGTGCCTAAAGAAGAAGTTAAGTCCCAAGTATCGAAAATGTTAAGTCAAGGTATTATTCAACCTTCAATCTCACCTTGGTCCTCTCCTATCTGGGTAGTTCCCAAAAAACTGGACGCTTCTGGTAAACAGAAATGGCGCGTTGTAGTCGACTACCGCAAACTCAACGAGGTTACAATCGGTGACAAATATCCTCTGCCCAACATTTCCGATCTTTTAGACCAACTTGGCAAATGCCAATATTTCACAACTTTAGACTTGGCTTCTGGTTTCCACCAAATCGAAATTAATCCCGCAGATATTCAAAAGACTGCTTTCACAGTTGAGAACGGTCATTATGAATTCGTGCGAATGCCATTTGGACTCAAAAACGCTCCATCAACTTTTCAAAGAGTCATGGATAACATCCTGCTAGGTATTCAAAATGAACGATGTCTCGTCTACATGGACGATATCATTATTTACTCTCCTACAATTCACGAACACATTTCCCGTCTAACTGAAGTCTTTAAACGCCTTCAAAAAGCCAACCTCAAAATTCAACCAGACAAATGCGAGTTTCTCCGCAAGGAAGTCGCTTATTTAGGACACCTAATTACAAAAGACGGCGTAAAACCAAACCCTTCGAAAGTTGACGCTATTTTAAATTTTCCTCAACCGAAAAATCCAAAAGAAATTAAATCATTTCTAGGCTTATCCGGATATTATAGGCGCTTTATTCCTAATTTCTCCAAGATAACCAAGCCTTTAACAAAACTACTACAAAAAGACGTACCATTTCTCTTCAACAATGATTGTATAAATTCTTTTCAAAATTTGAAACAAACATTAACGACAACTCCGATATTAATCTACCCCAACTTTGATGAACCTTTCGTTCTAACCACTGATGCGAGTGCATTTGCCGTCGGCTCGGTGCTGAGCCAGGGGCCCATTGGCAAAGATTTACCCATTGCCTATGCTTCTAGAACCTTGTGCAGTGCAGAAACTAAGTATTCAACGATTGAACGCGAGCTTTTATCCATAGTATGGAGTGTAAAGCACTTTAGACCATGTCTGTACGGTAGAAAGTTCAAGCTTGTAACCGACCACAGACCACTCACCTGGCTATTCTCTATAAAAGATCCAGGAAGTAGACTTGCCCGTTGGCGACTCAAATTAGAAGAGTACGACTACGAAATAATTTATAAACCCGGCAAAATCAATAAGAACGCAGACGCACTTTCCAGAATCAAAATTAATCATTTTTCCGAATGTTCCAAATTCTATTCAAAGGTTCTAGCCGCGAATGACGAAGAGTCAGATGACGACGAAAACCCAGACGATAACGAAATCACTAACGAACAAATTTCCCGAGAATTTGAAACTTTCACCAACCTATATAAAACAACATCTTTAATAGACTATTCGAAAATCAAAGCCTCGAACAAACAACTTTTGTATCGAGAACATAAAGATATTATAACCTTCTTCCAACAAAATAACTTACAAGACCTACATCACAAAATTATTGAAGACATATTCGAAGAAAATCCCGAATTTCATAACGATAAAATCAATATTGTATCGAGCAAAACAGTCAGACATAGGAGATATTTTATCATCCCTCTACCTTTTGATATCGAATCTGTAATTGAACATCTATTTTTGGTATTATTTAAAAATCAAGATGTCCTAGATCTCTCTAAGACATACTTTGTCGAAAATAATTTAGATCTCCCCATACTTGAAATCCTATCATTCATTTTTGCGGAAAAAGACTTAAAAGTAGTAATTTGTCAAGATATCGTCAGAACTGCCGACGAAGATGAAATTCCAATTATACTGGAGCAAAATCATTTTGGTAAAAATAATCTACATCGCGGAATAAATGAAACGATTAGAAGAATTAGAGAAAAATACACTTGGCAAGGTCTAACTAAAGACGTTGAAAATTTTATAAAAAATTGCGAAACTTGCCAAAAGACTAAAGTATGCCGGAAAAATCTTAATATCCCTCTAGTAGTCACAGAAACCCCGAGAACGCCATTCGAAAGAATTAATATCGATTTGTTCGAATTCCCAACTCGAAATTACGCTTTAACTATTCGCGATGAATTAACTAAATTCACACAGGCCTATGCAGTCCCAGACAAATCCGCAAAATCCGTCGTAAATACCTTGTTGTTATACTTTCAACATTACGGTACTCCGCTAAGAATCCATTGCGATTACGGTGGCGAATTTGACAACCGTTTGCTTAAAGATCTCTGCACCCTCTACGACATAAAATTAACTTATTCAAGCGTAGGACATCCCCAATCGAATGGATCCATAGAAAGATTTCATGCTACTTTAGCTGAAATGATAAGAATTCATAAAACTGAAAACCCGAACGAACATCCGTTCACGATTTTACCATATGCAGTAATATGCTATAACAATTCGGTAAATAAAACACACGGTTTCACCCCATATGAACTTATCTTTGGTCATACGTCTAACAGACCACCTGAAACTTTATATAACCAAAAAGAGTTAATAACCAAATACATTAGAGGTTTAAACAACAGAATATCCCACTACTATAAAATAGCCCGTAGTCGAACACAATCTCAAAAAGAGAAAGCAAAAGTTCGTTTCGACAGAAATGTTCCCCAAAAACGCCCCGAGTACAAAATAGGTGACTTAGTTTATGTAAAAGAATCACAAATTAAGAACAAACTACAAAACAAATTTAACGGTCCTTTTAAAATAAAAGAAATTTTCCAAAATTCTGCTACCCTATTAAATCTCGAAACAAAATAAGAAACTAAAGTAAACTTTGATAGAATGAAACCATATACTGAAAATTAAACTTATTTTCAGGTTTCTCCTGCTGTTCGGATCAGCACTCTGTCAATACAAAATTACCCCGATCAATAACACTGTTGGTGTATACTACCACCAAGACACGGACATCGTGGTGACAAATGACAAATGGACTCTGCTAGTGCATAAAAACATTTCATCCCTCAAAATAGCTTTTGACAAAAATCAAAATATCTTAGACAGAATCTTGTACACTCTCAATAATGGTGATCATAAGTCAATTATTTTTACGAGTGAAATTAAAACAGACTTTAACCTATTGACACAAATATCCAACTCTATAAAAACAAAATTTGACGAAATCTTTTCAGACACCAAAAATATATAAACGAGGAATACTTAACGGTATCGGTACAATATTCAAATCCATAACTGGAAACTTAGATGCTGAAGATGGCCAGTACTATACTAATTGTATAAATAAACTAAATAACGACGAACATCAATTGGAAAACTTAATCAAAAATCAAATTTCAGTTACAACTTCTGTTATTAAAAACTTCAACTCGACTATACAAAAATTACAAATTGACGAGGAAACGTTTAACAAAGATCTCGAAGAAATCGAACACACAATTCAAACCATGACTCAAGCTATCGAGGCTGCTCACATAAAACTAAAATTCATATACATTTCTGAACAACTAATGGCAAGCTATTTGTATATCGAAGATAATTTGAACGACATTTTGAATTCAATAATATTTGCCAGATTAGGAATCATTCACACTTCAATCATAACCCCTAATCATTTGGTAACAGCATTACAAGAAATTTCACAGAGCTTACGAAGGAACAATTTGCCTCTCCCCATTAAATTATCGGCAGTTGCTAAGTATTTGGATATTATTGAATTACAAGCGTTTCAAATGGATTCTAACTTAGTATTTGTTTTAACAATACCACTTGTTGAACCTCAAAATTATAACACCTATCGCCTATATCCTATCCCGACACTTGATAACAGAACTGGTCTGCATCACATTTTATCTATTTCACAAAAGTATATCGCGAGAGACGATGATTCTTTAATGTACATACCTATACAAAATTTGAAAGAATGCAAACCTCTTTATTTTGGAACCAAATTATGTTCGAACCTGTTTGCCTATCCTATCAACCAAAATGCCATATGTGAAGCCAGAATACTAAAACCATTGCCAAAACTTCCAGAGAACTGTCAAACTTCCTTCATTATTAGTCAGGGATACAACGTCCAAGAACTTGAAGACAACACATGGCTAGTAATTAATTCCGAACCACTTCACATCACCATCAACTGTCCAAAGAGAGAATCCACGACAGAATTAATCAACAAAAATTCCATCATCAAACTACAACCAGGATGTTACGCCTATGCAGGCATTACTCGAATACAAGCCAGTGCCAAAGACTTCTCCGAAATTAAGGACAATTCACATCCTATCCAAATTGAATTGAATGCTGTAATCACATGCCCGACAAAATCGAAATTCCAAAATTAAAACCACTCAAATTAAACAATCTCGACGTAGAAGATCCAGATATTGCAAAAACCAAATTGGACCAATATTCCAAAGACCTGGATGACCTCATAAACGAGCCTTTTGTGACCAAACACGTATCTTGGTTCACATATTTCATAATCACTCTCATCATTCTATTAGTTCTACTTTACATAACTTGTAAATGCAGAAGAAGAAGATGTGGAGCATTGCGAATCCAACCCAAAACGGACAACCCTCCTTCACCTCCTTCAGAGCGAAGCAGAGTTTTTACCAAATTTCCTAGACTGATCCCTCCAAGAAAGCGACCCGGTATTAAACCTCAAGAAGAAGAGGACATCGAGTTAACATAGACTTTCATATGTGGAGTTTTACCCTTGTCTATTAATTTAGACCATTGCATTTTATTCTTATCACATTTATGTAATGTACTACTTGCTTATTATTAATATCATTTACCAGTTTTAACTTTTATGTATTTTATTATTTTGCTTTGTATTCATTCAACATTGTTTCAATTTATTTTGCATTATATTCATTTAACGTTCTAACAATTTTCAAAAGTTGCTGCATAACATCAACTTTTTTATTAAGGGGGAAGTTGTTATATAAAATTATACGCTTATTACCAAGACTTAGCCATAACAAACCTTCACAGGTATATCATATTACATGATAACGACTTCTCTTATTAATCGCTTATCTTAGAGATATTATGTTTCACCTTTGTTTCTCACATTTTATGATGACTGTCGAATTGCATTTCCTTTGTTCTATATTTTGCTTACTCAGATTCTGAATGTTATAAATACGACTAGACATACTTTGTAAAGTCAGTTATTAAACTCACTTAGAATGAAACACTTCTAATTATTATTATATTCCTTCTCCAAGAGCCAACGTTGGCTCCATGTAACTAAATAAAAGTTTTTAAAAAGTCATTCATGTGAACCGTGATCTAACATGTATGTAGACCGTTTGTTGTAAACACGTTAAAATTAAATGTAAAAAAAACTTTTTTAAAAATAAGCTTTTATTATTTAGGTGTATTAAAACGAAAAAAATAAGAATAAAAAAATTAATTGTCTTAAAAGCTTGTCGCGCGAGAGAAGTTCATACAGGCATTATTTTTTTTTGATAGAGATTGTAAGTACTGTCGTGAGCAAAAAAAAAATAGGACAACTTTTTTTTTCTAACGCAAATCTGTCTCTATTTGCACAATTGCAATGAATTTTGACAAATAGCTGACAACGTCACAAAAATTTAAGTTCACAACTAGATTTTAGCACAAATACTTTATAAGACTTGTCCCATTTTTTTGCGCACGACAGTACCTAAGTAAGTTTTTTTATTTCTATTCAGGCGACAAGCTTTTAAGACAATTAATTTTTTTTATTTTTATTTTTTTCGTTTTAGTACACCTAAATAATAAAAGATTGTTTTTAAAAAAGTTTTTTTTACATTTAATTTTATTTTTAAATTTTTACCTACGCTTTAATTAGTTTTATATATTCATTGCATTGTTCCTATCCTATATAAAACTTAGTTTAAACCGGATCTTCACTATTTCTTAGAATGCAACGTATGAGCGAATACACTATACGATCAAATTATAGTGTTAAAGCTAAAAAATTGTGTCTGCCATCTTGGGGCGTCCGCCATATTGAATTTAGTGTGACGTAATTTTATTTCCGTATTCTTCTCAGCAAACTTTTTCATTTGATACTCATAAAAAATAACTGGTGCGCCATCTTTGGGAGTCCGCCATATTGGATTTAGAATGAAGTCACTTAGCTAACCATGCATTGTCATCCAAACTAAACGGTTGGGGATAACTGTTTTAAAATTGACTTGCAAGATTTGAACTAAATAAACAAACATACATACAAAACAAGTTAAATAAAAGCTTGTAAAAAGGACATAATATATAAACTAGCATAACAGAATGCTCGATATTGAAATTGGACCATATCCGTCATATAGGGTGATCGGCAAAAGCATGTAAACAGTCGTGTTTCATATCAATTATGTTTATATAATGCACAGTTTTAGAAAAATGTGACAAAGATTTTTTAATAAGCATACAGTAATACGAAAATATCAAAACTCCAACATACATTGCGTCTCGAACGAACTTTACGTAGATTAGGTGATATATAAATTTTACATTAATGTTATTTTAGGATTTTAACAAGACTATTACGAAATGCATGAGAGATGCAGTCAGGTGCAGGTGTTTTTCGAGTAAAATTTATGAGAACGAAAAAATTTTTTTTGGATTTTAACCCGCCCCTCGCTCATCAATTTTGAGAGAGGACGAAAATTTTGTTCTTTGGATTTAACCCCCCCTCTGCTCATGAATTTTGAGATGATGAAAAAAAATTTTTTCTGACTTGACTCGCCCTTTCGCACGAGGGCGTTTGAGGAACTAAGGCCGGCCCTGAATGCTATTAAAGTTTTGACTAAGAACAAGAGAACACAAAATGTACGAGGTAATACTGCAATATACACTGTGGTCCAAAATTGCCTCACGGTATTTCTGTGGTTAATATTACATTCAAAAATGAATATACTCTTTTATAAAAAATTATTTTCAAAAATGGATAATAAGGGAGTTATAATCCGTCAAAGGGGGATAATAAATATCAGTTTTTTTGCGATATTTTGCGACCGCCTAAAATACAAAATTCACATTTTAAGTTTAAATACAACCCGTCTGTACACCAGTATCAGTAAGTAGTATCTCTTCTGCTTAACGGGTAATTTTAGAGGGTGGCTGTCGTTATTTCAGCACTAACTTTTTTTACGTATTTTTAAAAATTCTTATAAAAATATAATGTTCCGGTTTTTGGAAAAGAAAAAGTATTCTTGTTACATTTCGATAAACCCAGCCGTTCTCAAGTAATTTATGTTTAAAAATCAACGTGCATTTGCAACATCTTATTAAACTATTCTTTTACACACAGTTTTGAACTATTATTTTGACATTTCTCAGATCAGTCATATTTATTATAATCAAGTGACATTTATCTTAATTTATGGTAACTAATTAGATTGTATTGCTGTTTTCTTGCAATATTTCATTTTAATTGTTAGATATTTAAACTTGGTTGATTGCAGGTCCACTGAATTAGCAGACGTAAACAAAAGAATATTGATATTGGGCCTTATCTATGAGAGATGCTGATTGCCATTCACTGTTGTACTATTATTATAATTATATTTTATTATAATTTTAGAGCAATATATTTTTAATGTTTTTAATTAAGAACACAAAAATATGAAATATAGTACTATCTAAACTGCAATATTCAACATGTCTCTCAATATCAAACGAACTTTACGTAGATTAGGTGACATCAATTTTCCTATGTATTAAAGTGTTGTTAATACGACTACTACGAAATGAGTGAAAGTTGCCATCGGGCGTTGCACCTGCCAATACCTATTTGAGCAATAAAAATAAAAAATATATTGACTGCACACTTAATCTTAGTGGCATCACTTAAAAATAAATTGTGCTGAATTGGAGAAAAATGTTAATTAAATTGGTATTCGCGTCGATCACACCCGAGTGTAATTTTTACTCTTTAAAAACTGTAAAGCACTTTTAAAAACACTTGACTGAGAAACGTAGATCTTCTATTCAAAATATGTTGATATATAACTTGTTATAAAATACAGAACAATAAAAATACATTTAAAATATAGCTTTTATTAATTGGTGCTAATTAATATTTTTCTCCTAAATATGGCAAATTAATCACTGTGCGACGTAAGTTAATCTGCAAAACTAGTATATTTGTGAATATTTTTTAAACAAGTGATTTATTATCTTAATTAATAATAATATCATAAAAAAATCATAAATAATAATAATAGTTGCATTTTATTACAGAGCCCCACATCTCATTTATTATTGCCAAGGGCGTAATAACACCCTCCCACCCCCCGAAGGGGTTGGTACGCCTTCTACATCCCTTCTATATCTGCGTCATGAAAGCTTCTAGCTTACAAGCTCTTGAGATTGCATGGTGGAGGGTGAACACAGCCAACTAACCCCCTAGAGGGGTGAAAACTACACTCTGCTGGACGGAGGTGGAGGAAGATGTAGGAGAGCAAATTTTTCTTGTTTTTACTGCACAATGGTTGCAGTACACTGTATAGAACAGCCCTCAACTGCTTTGCCCGTACCCGTCTAAGGGGTGTAAACCACCCCCAAATTCACAAGAAGTATTCGAAAAACTTTTAGAACCAGAAAGATGCACTCTGGAATTTTTCAATCTGAGAGAAGAGAAATCTGCCAACGGTATTGAGTTTGCACAGCAAGACCAACCCTTAAAACAGGTAAAGAACATCCCTCAATAAGTAGGAAACAGGAAGGCGCAGAAGGATGTGGGAAGATTAGTTTTTTTCAGTGCGAAATTTATCTAGTTCTCATACACCTTCTGTTATCCCCTCTCCAACCCTCGAACATTTGCTCCGCCTAGTCTGGCTTAACCTTGTACCCGAACTCTGCATTCTATACTTTAATTGAACACACACTTTTTCTAACACAATCCTTCAAAATTTTCCTCACTTATTTTCTCTGCATTCTTGTCTTCGCCGCATATTCTTGCATCCTGTCTCTCAATCTCCATTGTCCGGCCTCATACTCCCTGCATCCTTTGTTCTATTTCATGAATTCTCTCATGATATCACCAGTATATCATGTCTTTTTTGTCCATGCACCCATTAGTGTTGCCGCGAGACTCGCCTCGTTGAGAAATTGGTTTTTCTCGTCTCGTCTCGACATTGTCGGGACGAGATGTTTCAGCCGTCTCGTCTCGACATATTCTCGTCTACCCAAAATCTCATCTCGAGATCTCGTCTCGTCTCGACAAATGTGAAATTTCCCATTTTTTCCTTTTTTTTCACAAGTGAAATCTCTATTTATTTAATTTATAAAGTTACACTTCAATTTATATGAATATTTGACTTTTGTTTAATTTTTAAACATACCTCTCACTAAATGAACTATTTGAAATATTGTGAATTTCCTCCATAATTTAAGATTATTTTTGCCTCTATACCGTATACTCTAAGAAGATATAAGATTTAATAATTTAAATTAATCAAGTTCGTATTACACTGAAAATATATACGTTGTTGCTAGTTTCTATAATATAAATATACAGTGTGTTTCACTTCAAATGGCAATAACTTTTTATTTTTTTTCCGCCTTGAATCAAATTTTATTTAAGTATTGAAGAAATTAGGATCTACTTATGACCAGAAAAAATTTGCTTCCTACAAATGCATAGCCACCAGCGGTACCAAAATATGCGGAGAAAATCAAAAAATCATATTAGGCATATTTTTATCGGAAAATTTTGTTAATGAAACTTGTTGAGAATTGTCCAAAAACCTTAAGTCCAAAATTTAATCAAAATAAAAAAATATATAAATTTCGATTAAAATAATGTCCGAAAATATCATTTTAATGGGTTTTTTTGTTTAGAAAACTCTACTATGATAATTTTGTTTGAAATTAAACCCAAGCAGCCTGGTAGTTGTCAAGCAATTTACAGGTTTTTTTTATGATTATTTTTAAAATTTTTAAAATTTTACTTTTTCACTTTTTTAATTTTGATTAAATTTTGGGCATAAGGTTTTTGGACAATTCTTAACAAGTTTCATTAACAACATTTTCCGATAAAAAATGCCTAATATGATTTTTCGATTTTCTCCGCATATTTTGGTACCGCAGGTGGCTTTGCATTTTTAAGAGGGGAATGTTTTTCTGGTTATAAGTAGATCCTAATTTGTTCTATACTTAAGCAAAATTTGATTCAAATCTAAAAATAAAAAAGTTATTGTTGTTACCATTGCAAGTGAAACACACTGTATAAGATTAATTACAAAAAAATTTTTTACAATAAAAAAAGTCGAGAAATACTCGATCTCGTCTCGTCTCGATTTTTCGAGACGAGAAAAAAATTTGGTCTCGTCTCGACAGTCTCGTCTCGGCGGCATCACTACACCTCATTTTATCGTCAATCATAAGTGGTTCTCTAAAATTCTTGTCTCTCTTCAGGGCTTCCTCTTACATTTTCTTACAAACTTACCTCCCCTTCTATCACTGTCTTGATCTCTGCTGAATCTTCTGCCACTCTTTTTCATGCTTTTCTACTCTCACAAAATTTCTGTATGCATCTGACATGCGTCGTTCATTCTTACATTCTCCCGCGCTCTCTCACTCCTGCTTCGCTGGGACCCCTTCTTTCTCTCTCTCTCTCTCTCTCTCTCTCTCTCTCTTTCTCTCTCTCTCTCTCTCTCTCTCTCTTTCTCTCTCTCTCTCTCTCTCTTGCTGCTATAGTATCTACTCTGTTTTTTTGTAGTATCTCTTGCATGTTCAATTAAAGTACAGAACGCAGAGGTCGGGTAAAAGGTTCAGCCAGACAAGGCGGAGCAAATGTTCGAGGTTTGGAGAAGGGATAACAGGATGTGTGAGAGCTTGATAAATTCCGCACTGAGAAAAATTAATCTTCCGACATCCTTCTGCGCCCACTCATCGAGGGATGTTCTTTACCTACTTTAAGGGTTGCCGTGCCGTGCAAACTCAATACTGTCGGCAGATTTCACTTTTCTCAGATTGAAAAACTGCAGAGCGCATCTTTCCGGTTTTAAAAGTTTTTCGAATACTTCTTGTAAATTTGGGGGTGATTTCCACCTCTTAGACGGGTACGGGCAAAGCAGTTGAGGACTGTTCTGCACAGTTCACTGCGACCACTGCGCAGTAAAAACAAGAAAGATTTGCTCTCCCACATCTTCCTCCACCCCCGTCCAGCAGAGGGTAGGTTCTTTTGTTCTTTAGCTGTGTCACCCTCCGCCATGTCCCAACTAGCACAATTAGTTGCTGGAACGTAGCAACGACTATTGTAGGTACTTTAAAGTGTTCTGTCACTAGTCACAAGAGCATAACAGGAACGTTCCCATAACGTGAGTACGACCAAAATGGGGAATATTTTTTCGGTTACCGCAACGTTCCGGCTTCGTTCCCGGAACTAGCCCGGTTACGTTCCAACGGCGTTGTGGTTATGTAGCGGTGATGTCGCGGAATGTAAACCACGCCCCACTCTGTCAAATGAATGTTGCCTGCTTTGTCTTGCAACTGATTTTATTATACTCGTGTTTCATTATTACATGATTATTGCTATCCATTTCCCTAATTCAGAAAATTAATAGAATACTAGAATAGTATTATATTATATAGAAGGCAAAACGTGTACAATTTCCCAATGGCTAAGCATCAAAATTAAAACGAATGCAAGTTTATTGTCAAACATAATGATAAAACGTCCGAATCTAGCACGCGCCTTTATAATTTGCATTTTTTAATTAAAATATTGTCTTTAAAATATTTAACGTCATGCGAGAATGTGTCAACTTGGATGCTGAAATCTATTTTTTATTGTTCTTTGAAACTTGAAAATAATTTTTATCCAATAATTTATTATATTTGGTGCAGAAATAGTGATAAATTAAATTTTTAAGTTATTTATGAAGTTATAGTTCATGTCTTGTAATAATGGCGTCATAAGTCTTGGCCATCAAGATGGCGTATTTTAGAAAGAATCACTTTGAAGTCTTGTTTACTAAGAAATGCTACTTGAAAGTAATTGTTACTTGAGGATAGGTTGTTACACCCTTGGCAATAATAAATGAGAGCACGAGGGTTGCAAAGTGCCCATTCATACTGATATTCATAACTATTTATGGGATATTCTTGGCTCTGCACATAAATTTAAGGGGTATACGAATTTTCTTGACCTCGGATTCGTATTCAGCGTCGGAAAATACATAAGAATACCATGGTCAGTCATCCAGATCACGGCCTTTATTTTTTTTTTGTGGAGCTGTGTTATAGATAATGATTAATTGTTATTAGTATTCCTTTAACAATTTTTTTCCAGAATAACATTATTCAAGCAGAACGCAAATTATTTATTTATATTATATCCATTTTTTTTCATATTGACCAATAATTAACGAACTAAAATTTAAGACATTCTTGTGGAAATCAGGAACATTGCCCATTGGGTAACAACAATTCACTTATTATTAAAAGCTTTTATTTAACTTGCAATGTTTGTGGGTTTGTATGTTTGTTGGTTTAGGTCAAATCTTGAAAGCTGAATTTCGACTAGTTCTAATTAAGCTAGAGCTTTGAAATTTGGTACACGTGTATAAGTCTGGTGACAATGCAACATAGTATAGCCATTATCGGTCTAAATCCAATATGGCGGACGTCCCAAGATGGCGGATCGGCTTTTTAGTCACAACCCCCCTGATATGGGTATCAAATGAAGGTTTGACGAGAAAAATATGATGAACAATGTGACGTCATTTTAAATCCAATATGGCGGACGTCCCAAGATGGCGGATCGGCTTTTTAGTCACAACCCCCCTGATATGAGTATCAAATGAAAAGGTTTGATGAGTAAAATACGATAAACAATGTGACGTCATTCTAAATCCAATATGGCGGACGTGTCAAGATGGCGGATCGGCTTTTCAGTCACAACCCCGTTGATAGGGTGTCAAATGAAAGGGTTTGACGAGTAAAATACGCTAGTGTGTGACGTCATTCTAAATTCAATATAGCGGACGTGGGAGAGGTGGGGAAGAGGTGGGGAGAGGTTGGGAAGGGTGAGAAGGGTCGGGAAGACGTGGGAAGGGTGGGAAGAGGTGGGAATAGGGTGGAAAGAGGTGGAGAGAGATGGGAAAGGGCAGGGGAAGAGGTGGGAAAGGGGTGGGAATAGGGTGGGACGAGGTGGGAATAGGGTGGAAGGAGGTGGGGAGAGATGGGAAAGGGCAGGGGAAGTGGTGCAAAGAGGTGGGAAAGGGGTGGGAAGTAGTGTTTGAGAGGTTAGAAGGAGGGAGGGGGTGGATGGCGGTGGCAAATGAAAGGATTTTGTCTGGGTGTAAAATAAGTAAACTAAAAAGTAAAAAATAAAATTATATAAAAAAAAACATTTTTAAGAAAAAGCTTTTATTTGAAAAAACTACTAAAAAGTAAAAATTTTTTTTTTTAAATTCATACACATGGAAACCAAAAGCTTTGGGGGCGGTCAATTGAGCAAAGTAACTATGCAATAGCGCTATATGACCGCCCCCAAAGCTTTTGGTTTCCATCTGCATGAATTTAAAAAAAAATATTTTTACTTTTTAGTAGTTTTTTCAAATAAAAGCTTTTTCTTAAAAATATTTTTTTTATATAATTTTATTTTAAAATTATATCATTAGGAATTAATATGATTATCTGAATGATATGATATCAATATTAAAGAAAATATTTTTGTATTGATAATTTAATAAAAATGTAATTATAAGTATATTAAAATAAATGTAAAACATGTAATGTAAATGTAAATATTTTTCATTTTAATTATTAGTTTATGGAGCAGGTCTTTCAATGAAAATAATGAAAAATCTCATGCAATAAAATATATATAGTAGTGGTATTTTTCGAAAGGCAAAAAAATAAAAATAAAGACCACCAAAAATGACTGGAAGCTAAAAATCGTCGTTCGGAGAGAATGTAGATTTTATTCTTGTCTTGATAATAAAAAAATGCAGGTTAATGGTTACAGTTCATTAGATATAGGTACAATTGCATTATTTAAATAAATATAAATAGTAAAAATTTCCAAGTTGTTCCGTGACAAATTCTAGATTTATTTTTAGAAAGTAATTATTTATCCTCTTTAGAAAACGTTTCTCAACCCTAAAGCGATAAAAAATGAAGTGCATTCAGCATTGCCTTCCACAAAGAAAAGTTCTAAATATATGAGTAAAAGCTGAGCTATTCTTGTATATCGTGAAATAAATCAGTAATTCAGTAGAGAACAGGAAACTTTCAGATTGATCGTTTACCTAAAAGGTTCCTCCACCGACATCAGTAAATAATGGCACGTTCCTTGAATCAAAACCCAAATCTCTTTGGAAAAGGAGGAGCGATAAAAATCAATAATGGTTATATATATATTTATTAGAATTTTTCTATTTGATTCTTTTTATTATTGATACAAAGTAAAAAATAGCCAATAGTGTGATTAATAAGCTCGGAAATAAATTAAGTTAGATATTTTATAGGAGACACAATATAGTAGAATTTTGTGGATTACTATATACCGGGTGTGCCATTATATTTTCCACTATCTTGACATCATATTGTCGGCTTAATGACAAAACCTCAAATTGAGATAAGAATGCGTAGTTTTCACTAGTTTGTTTCAAATAGAGAATATTATTTGGGTATTAGTGGAGTGCCTGGAGCATTAAAAACATGAAAACCTCGGATTTCAGTTACAGTGAATGAAATTTAAAAATTCAAAATGGAATGTTTAGCTAATAATATATATAAAAAAGTTTACCTATTAAAAAATTGTGATCTTGATTTGAATAAAAAAAAATTGATAATGCAATAATGCAACAATAGTACAGTACCTAGAGGTAAAAAATATGCAAAACTTCGGAATAATGTCTTATTGAACGGATTTCGTTCATTTTTGGCAGTATAATAGTAAATTCTTCACAGAAAAGTTTCTATATTGTGCGGGGGCTTGCTAATTTATAGGGGGTGGATGCCACCCCCTCTCAAGGGGTGGCATTTAAAAATATATATATTTATTGGAGCTGAAGTAGAATCAAATTTTAAGAAGAAAAGGTTCTATGCAATTTTTCACATAAATTGGTAGTTTTTAAGTTATAACGACTTGCGATTTTAGCTTAAAAAAAAGGTATTTCCAAACGGCTTTCGTCAAGTATCTCGAAAAGTATTACTTTATAGAAAAAATGTTACAGACCAATAGAAAGTACAAAATGGGAATTAATTATATCTTTTGTTTATTGATGTAGGATTAATAATTTTGGAGATATTTAAGTTTACATTTGGCATTCAAGTGTTGACAAGATAATTATTTATAGTGAGAGTTAAATATCTCAGAAACTGTGACACCTACGTCAAGGATGCTAATAGGTAGAATAATAGGTTATTAATTATCCTTTCAACTGTTTTTTTATATGTCTCTGTAGCATAAAAAACAAAGAAGTTATGACCGAAGCAATGTGCGTCTACATATTTTTTTAATAACAACGTTGCCATTTTGTTACTGTAATTAGCCAGTAATTAAAAAAAAAAGGAATTTCAAACACTGTTTCTCATTAATATATAGCATGACGTAGATGCTCATATTGTCTGGTTTGTATACAGTACTTGCGTTAGAAAAAAATACAGTTTAAACTGCAAAGGTATTTTCGATAAAACGCAATTCTTTTTTTTTTCTTTTCCAAATATCTCAATAAATATTAGTTTTATTGAAAAATGGGTAGCGACATAGATTTAATAGTTTCGGAGATATGAAAGTTTACAAATGGCGTCCGAACGTTCATAAGACGAAAAATGCAGTTTAAATGTTAAATATCTCAGAAATTGTGACGCATGCTAAGAAATGAAATTAAAGACAATTAATTGCGCTTTCAAATACCTTTTTTAGAGCTAAAATCATACTTTTGAAGTCGTTATAACTTAAAAACTATCAATTTATGTGAAAAATTGCATAGAACCTTTTCTTCTTAAAATTTGATTCTGTTTCAGCTCCAATAAATATAAATATTTCTTAAGAGGGGGTGGCATCCACCCCCTATAAATTAGCAAGCCCCCGTACAATATAGAAACTTTTCTGTGAAGCATTTACTATTATACTGCCAAAAATGAACGAAATCCGTTCAATATGACATTATTCCGAAGTTAAAACCTCTAGTTACTGTACTACAATTCAAATAGTATAATACATATTAGGCTGTAGAGTATTTTTGTATAACGAAATTAAGTTAACGTATATTATATAAAGACAGTAATCGGGGAAAAGAAGTAAATTAAGGAAAATTAAATAAAAAAGAAAATTATTAATAAAATATCTGTTTATTTAAACAATTTACATTTTTGTCCATATCAAATATTTTCTTCGACTTCATTTATTTGAATGAAAGATGGAGTATTAAAACAACTATTTTCGCTGCACTGTAGACATGCTACACTACAATATAAGCCACTCTTCCGACATCCACAAGCAGCTCCACATCCCTCTTTGCAATTACAAAATAACATTTGCAATAGATTATCCGGAGCCGGCAATTGATTTATTGTTATTGGGATGAACATGTTATTGGAATACTTCCATCCTCAATTTTCAATATCTACGTCATTTCCTAGCCATATCTGGATTTGCAGGTACACTCTCTTTAGGTGTTCAAATGCTGCATCAGTTGTAGGAGGTAATGACGACAAAAGAACTCTTGTATTTTTGGCCGTTGCTTTTATGAAAGAATTGAACCTCAACATATTCAAATCTTTAATTTTTGCAGAATTGTTATTGGCCATTTGCAACGATGTAATAACATGCCTCCATCAATGACGTAATGAACATTGTCTAGACTTTTTAAATTAATGGAAATTTCCGGGAATAACTCGTAAAAAGTTGATTTTTTCGTCTTTCGCAGTTCGCCATTTTCAAATAGAGCAAGCGGATAAGGTGCGAGTTCATAATTCATATAATTTTTAAGCTCTTCATCGGTTTTTTTTTTAAATACAAATACGTTGAAACAGCAGCAATGAATCAACAGGAATCACATCGTCATGAATTTTAATTTTGTTATTTTTCGCCAATAAAGGATTTATTATATCTTTCCTTGATAATTTCAATTCGCGAAAATTTTTACCCTCTGTTTTCTTCATTACATTTAAACCTTTTTCAAAAGCATCGTATCAATTTGTATCTTTATCTCCAGTAATTTTCTTGAACGATATATCACAAAAATGTTATATGCCTTCAATAATATCTTGGCTATAACGGACAACTAACTTGATTTTTGCAATTAAAAATCTAGAACTACGTCCGTAAAGTAGAACATTGCAGCTGTCGCTGTCGTTCTCCCCTCCACGTTTTACTACCTGTTTAAGGTCCCTACGACCCTTATTACCCTTATTACACTCAGGTACATTTGAAAGATATTCTTCTGTGTATATTTAGGTGAAATTCAACGTATACATAAAAAAAAATATTATTTAAAATAAATGTATATGCCAAAATATTAACTTTTTATAGTTTTTTATTCAAATAATGATAAAATCAAAAGCACAAAAAAATTTTTGGTAAACTTTGAAATTTATAGCATAAAAAACAAAATCCCACCTCGATCATATAAATTTATTCACTGTAACAGAAGTCCGAGGTCAAAACCCCCAGGCGCTCCAATAATTAAGCAAAACATCATCTTGCACATTTTTTATTTATTATGAAATTATCTACTTCGCAATATACAGAATTTTATCCTTTTACTGTTCTTCTAAATTGAACACGTATATTATTTTCACTTCTTGTCTCATGGGTGTAAAATTTTTTGGATTATTAAATCAAATAGGTATTTAGGAAGTAAATTATGTATGACTTGATACACTAGTGGCAGCTAGAAATTTTGGGTCGATCCCTATAATAAGATAGAGTGAAATATAAATAGCAAAATAATGTACGTGAAAGAAAGCGATATATTAACATTGATGCCAGATACTTCAGCACGTTAAGAGATCCGCCCTCTATGCCCTCTTATTGTCCCTCCTACGGTTTGAGACGTTTATGGAAAACAGAAGTTTCCAAAAAATTGATTACCTCTAGTACAATTCAAGATAAGGTGGGGTGTACTACTCTTGTCAAGAATGATGTTACGCGTTTTCTAATGCTCGAATAACTAAATATACTATTTTATTTTTGCACATTTTTAGTCGTGTGGCGTGAAAATTAAACTAGTATTCCGTACATAAATAACATAAATCTGATAACAAATAATATGAAAATTCTTTAAATAAATACATAATATGAGTGTTCTTCAAATAAACAAAATAAGAACACTATGAAAAATAAAAATGGGGATGTCTAGGCGAATCCACTGCAGTGATGGGATAAAGTGGGATAAATAAGAAAATGAGAAATCAGATGAAATCCAATTATTAACTAATACGGCTTTATTTGTAATTAGTTTTTTGCTAAAATAACTTAATTAAGAGTAGTTTCAAATTGGACACTTTTTTCGGATCTAATGGAACAATTTTATTTTCATATGATAAAAATATTTAAAATATTATCTATACTGAGTTCATAAACCAATTAAATAATAGTAACGAAAAATCTGTCCCAATAAAAAAAAAGTGCACAATCCTAAATTTAGTAAAGTATGGTGGAGCAACCAGGAATGCGTTACAGCTATTGCTAATCAGAAAGAAGTGCTAAAAACATATAAAAATGTATCCAATTTAGATAATTATATATTTTATCAAAGATCAGTAGCAAAAACAAAAAAATAATACTTGCTAGTAAAAGAAAAACATGGAAGGAATTTTGTGAAAAACTAAATAAAAACACACCAATCCAAGAAGTTTGGAATTATACAAAAAAAAATAAAAATATATACAGGGAACCAACAAATAAAGTGATAGGTGAGTGGATTGGTGATTTTATTAATAAGGTGGAGCTCCACCGTGGTCGGAACAAAATTTCATTACATCTGATACCAATAACAGTGACAACCCATTATTAAATAAATTCATTATGTTTGAACTAGAAAGAGCATTAATTAACAAAAGAAATACTGCCCCTGCTGCTCATAACATTCATTATATAATGATTTAGATCATAATAGAAACATTTTACTACTAAAAATATTAAATCAAATTTGGTCATCTGAAGAATATCCTAAAGCAAGAAAAATATGAAATGGTCCCAATTTTGAAACAAAAAAAGACCCAAATCTTTGTACCTCATATCGTGGAATATCGCTAGCGTCATGTATCCTTAAAACCTCGAAGAGAATAATCGAAAATCGTCTTGAACCGTGGCTGTAATTAAATAATAAACTTCCAAAAAATCAATTTGGATTCCGAAAAGGTTTTTGGACGACGGAAAATATTGCTAATTTAATATCAAATATTAACATCTCGTTTTCAAACAGTAAATCAGGTATTGCATTCTTCATTGATATAGTAGGAGCATGTCATAATGTTTACCTAAATATCCTGTTTAACAAAATGAAAGATATAGGATTACCAGAGGAATTCTCGAGAAAAATTATAAAACTGTACCGTAACAGAAATATTTTCTTACGAATAAATAATAGTATTATTGGACCTAAGATTACTAATAAAGGCCTCCTTCAAGGAGAAATATTGATTCCAATTTTGTATTTAATATAGACCTTTGACCTTAATATTAGTGAAGCACATATGCTGGAATTTGCCGATGATATATCAAATCAAATCAAATCAAATCAAATCAAATTTATTTCACTTTTTTAGAAAGATACATAATATGTTAAAACAGAAACATGTTTTGATGTACTCCTAAGTGTAACACCTGTGTGAGTACATGTGAGATTGTGAGTGTTGTTTACTTATTTAAGTGTAAAAAAACATAATAAATATCAAGAATAACATTTTGAGAAAATAAGTTAAAAATATGATTTTCCAATATGTAAATAAATCCTAAATACATAAATCTAAAAATAATAAAGACAATATAATTAGTGTGTGACTTCAGCTCATTAAAATGTTTAAAAATTTGGATGAATTTTCTGTTACATATTTTGTAACTTTTTTTGAAAAGAGGCCTATGTTATTTATTTGCTTATAATTTATTGGTAAGGTGTTATAAAATTTTGGACCATAATAACTAACAAAACGCTGTGTTGTAGAATGGGCATATTGGGGAATATTAAGATTTATATTGATCTTGTGCCTTGTGATGTGGCTGTGTTCGATATCAGATCTTAGTTGAGATTTATGCTTATAGGTGAATATAAGTACCGACTTTGTATATAATAAATCAATATTGAGAGCTTTAAAATCTTGAAAAAGTAATTCAGTTGAGTATCGTCTGTTTTTATGCAATATAACTTTAATGAGATATTTTTGTGATATTCTCAAAGGTTGCAAATTCGTGGGATATGCACCACCCCATATTGAAATACCGTATCTTAAAATAGATTCAGCCAAGGCATGATACAGTGTCTTAAGAATGATGTGTGGAATAATAGTTCGAAGATGGTAGAATTTCCATACAAGTTTCCTTATTTTATTGTTAAGAGATTCGATGTGTTCAGTCCATTTTAAATTTTGATCGATAATTATTCCCAAATATTTTATTTGTTTTGTGCAATGAAGCACTTCTGTACATTTGCATTCAAAATTGTTCATCAGTATACATGTGTGAGTATGGAGGGTTAGAGTATTTATTTGGGGAATATATTTGTCGTATAAACCAAAACACATGAATTTAGTTTTATTAATGTTTATAGTTAATAAGTTCTCTAAAAGCCATTGCTGTAACTTTGAAAATTCTACCACTGCTTTGTAAGCTACCGAATCCCAGGAAGTGTCCTCTATTAAAAGAACAGTGTCATCAGCATAAGCAATTATTTTACCATCAACGTTTAAGTGAAGCAGTTCGTTGACATATATATTAAATAATATAGGTCCAAGTACTGTACCTTGTGGAATTCCAAATGGTATATGCTTAAAATTACTTTTCGTTTCACCTATTTTGACACACTGTTTTCGATTTGTTAGATAGCTCCTGAACAAATTATTTGGTACACCTCGTATACCGTAATCTTCTAGTTTGTGAATTAATATATCATGACACTGTATCAAAAGCCTTGGCTAAGTCTAGGAATATCGCGATCTGTTTTTTACCATTATCGACGGAATTATATAATGTTTTAGTTACCTCGAATATTGCATCCTCAGTACTAATATTTTCCCTAAAACCATATTGGCTACTAGACAGTATTTTATTAGCACACAAGTAATTTGTTAAATTAGTTTTTATACACATTTCAAAAAGTTTTGCAATATTACTAATTACGGAAATGGGTCGGTAGTTGCTCACTACGGTCTTGTCTCCATTTTTGTGTATTGGAGTTACAACAGAGATCTTTAAAATAGATGGAAACTTGCCTTCTACAAAGCTCAGATTAATAATATAACATAGTGGTTTTGCAATTTCTGATTTTATTATTTTGAGTAACTTGCTGGAGAGGCCGTCATATCCGGATGCATTGTTATTTTTCAGTTTCATTATATTTTTAGTTACTTCCGCCTCTGTAGTTGGGTTGAGAAAAAAATTATTATAAAAGTCTAGTCGTCGGTGCTCTAGTTGCTTATTAACATTAATTTTCTCTGCCATAGATTTTCCGACGTTCACGAAATAATTATTATATATATATGCATATACATATATGCATATATGTATATACATATATATGCATATACATATCGAATTTTACCATACAATAAATTAACTAACAACGTGAATAATATAGGATTAAACATATCCGAGACAGAATCTCAAGTATGTATTTTTACAAAAAAAAAAAAGAAAAAATGTACCGAATCAACTCAAAATAGTGTTAGCAACATATCCAGTACAAATCTCTGTAAAGTTTTTGTTCATCATTCTAGATCGTAAATTGTTATGGAAAGAGCATATAGAAGCAATTATAAAAAAAAACAGAGAGAGGTCTAAATATATTAAGATCTGTAACACACATATCATGGGGCTCTGAAGCGAATATATCATTACTTTATTACAAGGCGTTAATTCGATCAGTACTGGATTATGAATCCATTTTCTATGATCAAGCAGCGAAAATACATTTAAACAAATTGGACGTAATTTCCAACAAATGCTTAAGACTGTGTCTTGGAGCATTGAACAGTACACCAATTTATAACCTACTATCAGAGTGTACCGAAGTCCCATTTTTTATTAGAAAAAAATTGTTATGTATATTAATACAACAGTCAAAAAATAGTCCACTTATAGAAAAAATTCAACTTTTTATTGAAGATTTAACAAACAAGTATTGGATCAAAAAGAAATCCCTAATATTAGTAGAATGTTACAGTAAATCAGTAAACACAATCAAGAACTTATATCAAGATAACATTAACCCCATATATAACATTAACTTTACAGAGTACAATAATATTTTAATATATTTTCTACGGGATTACTCATTATTTCCCGAAAAAATTAGAAACAATATGTTTATTTCTACAATTTTGTTCCTATACAATATTTGGATAGGAGTTACCATTTTCCAGATAAATGATTCAGCTCTTAAAATAAAATATAAAATTCAATATAAAAATACTACGGGAGCCCACCCTAACTGTCCCCCGATCCTTGGGGACAATGTTCTTCATAAAGATTGACGCCTAAGGAACCATTTAAGACATGTCTTTCTTAATTTTGGACTCATTTATCTGGAAAATGGTAACTCCTATGAAAATATTGTATAGGAAGAAACTTATAGAAAATTTTATGCACGTTGTTTTTTGTGAAAAAAGTTTTTGTCCATCTTTTTTAGATTTTGTGTTAAATGACAAAAACAACATTGGCAAGGGTTTTTTTTTTTAAATATGGCCACGATTTTGAAAGTACAGCCAGTTTTATTTATAGGACATATCTTAAATTGTTTCTTAGGCTTTAATCTTTATGAAAAACATTGTCCCCAAGGATCGGGCGGGGGGTGCACGTACAGCTAGGGAGGGCTCCCCCAGTGGCGTCCTGGCAAATTTTAGTTGGGTCCGCGATTTGGGCTTAGGGGGGCCCAATTTTTTCTTTGCAGTGAGGAGAATTTTAAAATTCAAACTGATATTTTTCGTATGGCCTGCCGTATTTCTTTCAGGAAGGTGTGAGTAAAGCCAGGGGAATGCAAGCTATTTCCTTGTACGGTCCTCAAGACGCTCATGCCTTCCAGTAAATATTATTTATTGTTAAAAAATGTAATATTACTGAGAAAATTGAAATACCTAATTCATATACTAAAAAATATTTATTTATAAAAAATAAACATATATTCCTTGGATTAAAATACATTAAGTAACAAGCTAAAAACTACATTTTGATATGCTTTTTATCCTTGTCGGGATGATTCTGTACCTTTTTAGCAGAGGGTCGTAGGATGACTCAGTACATTTTGACATGTTTTATTTTCTTTTTTTTTGCATTGACGAAAGTAAAGGCTAACTACATTTTGAAATACAGAAAGGGCATCGGTTATATTGTTATTTAGTAAATGAAAATCGGTCAAATATTTATAGAGATAGATTTTTCCCCGGTATGATCATTTTTTTGGTAAAGATTATAAGTAAATTCTTAAATTAATACCATTACTTAACCAAATAGTGAAATGAATGATGATATTTTAAGTATAACATTACATTATTTTTTACTTCCACGTCCAGTGGAAGTATAGTAACGACAAAAAAATTTAAAAAAATTTTTATTGTCCAAATAGGCTTAAAATGTCATGAAACGTCGAGATTTTAAGTTTGAGCGAAAAAAAAATTTCTGTCTGTCTGTCGGTCTGTCGGTCTGTCGGTCTGTCGGTCTGTCTGTAACTTTTTTTTGTGCGCGCGTTTACTCTGGAACCGTATAAGATATTGACTTGAAATTTGGTACACATATGTACTTTAACGAGTTCTAGAACTAGATTATATTTTCATCTTGTTCCGTCGAAGGGTTGGGGGGTAAATTGAGGTAAATTTGGGGTAAATGGGTAAATTAAGCAGGTAAGAGTCCATGAAATTGGTATATAGTATATACAAGAGAAGCTAAGGTCTCAAAAAAATTTTTGGCATTACCCACCCCCATTACCACCCCCACCTCCTTATTAAAGGGGATGAAAAAAAAATTGTGATTTAGTGTATGTACAGGAACCAGAAACCTCAAAATATTTTTTTACTTCATCCACCCCCCACTATCACCCCCCTATCATCACCCCCACCCCACTACCGATGCGGGGTATCGTTTTATGGGTTTTTGGGGTAGAGGATTTCAAATATTATATTATTAAAGTTCCATAAACAATTATTTTCACGTACAAAGTTTTTTCGTTGTGAGTGAAGGGAATCTGGATGTGGAAGTAGTGATTCCTTGGGCAGCGGTTTTTACACCTATATCGCATGGAGAATTTATCAATTTGTAATATTTTTTTTAAATAATTCTATGGACAATTATATATTATTTATATTTTCATTACTTAATTTTCCACAATTTCACACAAGAATATAGCAATAGAAAATTATACAATGCAGAAATATCAGCGGAGTGATTTCAGACTTACGATTTTATTTTCGGGCGGACTGCCACTCTGATATACCGGACGCGCATCTTTGTAAATAACTCGTTTATTTTTAATTTTTCGAAAAAACTCTGTTTCATATTTTTTGTCCAAAAAAGTCCGTACCTTATACTGGTTATAGAGATTGATGGACGGAATACTTAACTTTCGATTTTTATTAGGAAACTGTTCGGTATTTGTAGAATTTATCAAAAAAATCAAGTTTTCCAGGATATATCGACTTAATCGAGCTCTACAATCGCCATTTTTGAAAATCAAAATCGGACCTTCGGTTTGTGAGTTATTGACTTCTTTGGAAAATCATACTCGGCCTTGGAAAAAATACTTGCGGTCAACGGATTCGGGCCGCCGGCAAAAGACTTTTTTTTGTGGCCGCGCACCTTTGATCCCACCAAGTCTCATCGAAATCGATCAATATCCTGGACAGTTATCGTGCTTCCTAGTCCGATTTCGAAAAAAACAGTTTTTTGCAAGAAAATTCAATTTCCGTTTGTTTTTTGACATGGTCTCTGGTATACTTATTTGTATATCATTGCCAGCGGCACCATTTCTTTTTTGAAACATCTTAATCCGACTGCCCGTTACCGAGTTATCCAATTTTTCCCGAAAAACTTGAAACGTCTATATCGGGTACTTCCAGTTTTCGAACGGAGCCGAGCTTCCAGCGTTAAGGTTTTATAAGGCCTCCTATTAACCACCCAAGTTTCATCAAAATCCAAAAACGGATTAGTGGGGCTGAGCGTGACAGACAGACAGACCGACTGACCGACGGACGGAATTTTCTAAATTCGTTCTCGAGTCGACAGATACGACTTTCATTTCGATCCGACGTTTTTTTCGGGTTTCGATGGTCCACTGGAAAAATGCAAAACCTATACTACATTTTTTTCAAAATGTAGTAACAAGTAATAAGTTAAAAAATTTGAAGGAAAAACAAAACAACAAAATGTAAATAATTCTCATGAAACAAATAAAAATCACGAGTTGTAAATCACAGAAAAAGATAATATAAGTAATAACAATAATTGACTAGCTTGGTTGTTGCTTCGTTTATTACATAAGCAATGTTTTTTTCAACTCGTTAGTTAGACGATCGGGCAAAGCTGACAATAATTCCTCAACCCGAGGAATCTTGTCATTCTCTACACTAATCAAGAGAAGTGGGAAGTTTCTTATTCTGTAGAAGGTACCGACAAATTATAGACGATGTTGGAGAAATAAGTAAGAGACAAATTACAAATTTTTCGATTGTTCATTGCCATGTTTTATTGATCGGTTGGACCCTAATGGATCTAGGACCCAGTCCGCGTTTGCGGACCGCGGACCTAGCCAGGACGCCACTGGACTCCCCGACTATTAGAACATATTAAAAAGCTCGTTAGATAAATTAAAAAGAAATACATTATGTGATTGTGGAGAAGAAGGGGACATGGTACATATGATTTTAGAGTGTAAATTAAACTCAGATAATAATAAGCAGTTTTTGGATTCAATTTATTAATCAAATGTTGTTCCATGTCCTTTTAATATGATAGAAATACTATCATCAAGAAATATTTTTATATACAACCGTATGGTAAGTCAGAAAAAATTAAATTTAAAATATAGTATCTTTTTTTAAACTGTTTAACGTCGGCCTATTTCCGCTACCAGGGCCTATCACCGACGCCAGGAGACGAGCTACCAACTGGAAATTTTGCCGAACCTCTTCCCTTAAGAAGAGTAGGGATCTTTTACTTGCCTAACATTTAATAGACAAGGAACCGCCTGCTTTACATCCCCTCCGAAGGATGATATATCCACTACGTAATCTTCGTCTGAAATTACGTAACTTCCGCGTATACACTGATATACAAGCCGCTAGAAGGTGGGACGAGAACGCTGTATTTCCCAAGATGGGACTCCATCCAAGTACTAACCGCGCTCGACGTTGCTTCGACGGAATATCGACTGATATTCACATTGAAGTCGCCTCTATGCTCGCCCCTAAATATAGTATTAAATATGAATATGTAATTAGATATAAGTATTCCATCGTCTTTCCTTAAATGTAAGACCATGTTTTCCAAGGTCTAGTCAGTATGTGTGAAAATCGTCTATACGGACCCATAGACGTGCCTGTGTCCCTGTCAGTTCTCAATGATAACGTAAAAAAAAATAAAATAATTATTTTTTTTTTTAATTTTTTTAAATTTTTTTTTAAAATAAATAAAAAATAAATAAATAAATAAAAAATTTTAAAATACGTATTTAAAAAGAAGAAGGCATATTTCTGTATGTTTGTGCTTACTTGTTTTGGTAAATATATGCTTGTTACATAAAATGTATAGAATTTAATAAAAAAAAAACCTGTAATTCCTGTACCCGAGAAATAATCTAAGAAATAATATTAAACAAGTAATTACGGACATAGAAAACTTGGCGTAGTTTATAGAAACATCATGATTTATTAAATTTATTTAGATTTATTCAGCGTATTTTAACATAACGTAAAATAATTTACGTTACCCCAATCCCCTCCAATGTCAAATATTGGCATCCTTTGCCGGCAACAGGTCAGAATCCCCTCCCACAGTCTACACGTGCGCGCCTCCCGCTCGGCTGTGTAAACTGAACAGACAGGAAAATATGGGCATGCCGTTTATTTATCCATAGTTCATCCATGTCGTCAAAACATAATCATTGTCTAATTATGAAGAAATTACAGAAACAGAATGAGTTGACGCAAATATTATCACAAAGTAGCTAAAGAGAGGAGTGGCAACAGCTTAGGTTAAATCTGTTTCTTTTCAGCATATTATTTGTTCATTTCTCTTCTCTTCTCCCTTACATTGGCATCGACTCAATATTTTATAATGCCATTACTGTATATAAATATCATAGTTTGCATGAATATAATCCCCCTCACTGATAAAATTTCTAAAGTGGTGAGCATTAGTTCAGTTGGTGAATATTTGTCACAGTAGATCTTTTTTAAAAGCTTTTATTTAACTTGCAATGTTTGTATGTATGTTTGTTTGTTGGTTTAGGTCAAATCTTGCAAGCTGAATTTCGACTAGTTCTAATTAAGCTAGAACTTTGAAATTTGGCACACGTGTATAAGTCCGGTGACAATGCAACATAGTATAGCTATTATCGGTCTAAATCCAATATGGCGGACGTCCCAAGATGGCGGATCGGATTTTTAGTCATAATCCCCCTGATATGGGTATCAAATGAAAGGGTTTGACGAGTAAAATGCGATAAACAATGTGACGTCATTCTAAATCCAATATGGAGGACATCCCAAGATGGCGAATCGGCTTTTTAGTCACAACCCCCCTGATATGGGTATCAAATGAAAGGGTTTGACGAGTAAAATACGATAAACAATGTGACATCATTTTAAATCCAATATGGCGGACGTCCCAAGATGGCGGATCTGCTTTTTAGTCACAACCCCGTTGATATGAGGTTGTGTGTTACTCATCAAACCAAAATGAAAGGGTTTGTGAGTAAAATACGATAAAGTGTGTGACGTCATTCTAAATTCAATATGGCGGACGTGGGAGAGGAGGGGAAGGGGTAGAAAGAGGTGGGAAGAGGTGGTAAAGGAAGAGGTGGGGAAGGGGTGGGAAGCGATGGTAATGGTGGGAAAGGGGTGGTAAGGGCTGGAAGAAGTGGGGAAGAGGTGGGAAGAAGTGGGAAAGGGGTGGGAAGAGGTGGGGAAGGGGTGGGAAGAAGTGGGGAAGAGGTGGGAAGAAGTGGGGAAGAGGTGGGAAAGGGGTGGGAAGAGGTGGGGAAGCGGTGGGAAGAAGTGAGGAAGGGGTGGGAAGAGGTGGGGAAGGGGTGGGAAGAGATGAGGAAGGGATGGGACGAGGTAGGAAAAGGGTGAGAAGAGGTGGGAAGGGGGGGGAAGAGGTGGGAAGGGGGGGGAAGAGGTGGGAAAAGGTGGAAATAGGGTGGAAAGAGGTTGAGAGAGATGGGGAAGGGCAGGGGAAGTGGTGGAAAGAGGGAAGAAGAGGGAAGTAGTGTTAGAGGGGTGAAAAGACGGGAGAGGGGAGGGGTGGATGGCGGTGGCAAATGAAAGGGTTTTGTCTGTCTGTTGGTAAAATAAGTGGACTAAAAAGTAAAAAATAAAATTATATAAAAAAAGCATTTTTAAGAAAAAGCTCTTATATGAAAAAACTACTAAAAAGTAAAAATAATTTTTTTTAAATTCATACATATGGAAACCAAAAGCTTTGGGGGTGGTCAATTGAGCAAAGTAACTATGCAATATCACTATATGACCGCCCCCAAAGCTTTTGGTTTCCATGTGTATGAATTTAAAAAAATTATTTTTACTTTTTAGTAGTTTTTTCAGATAAAAGCTTTTTCTTAAAAATACTTTTTTATATAATTTTATTATTACCCTGGTTAAAAATAAGACAATAGCACGGTACATTAAGTGAGGCACAATTATACTTTTACACTTTCCTATATAATCAGCAAGAGATAGTGACACCTAAGTATTTGTATCCACTAACAAATTTCAATTTTGTGTCTGATATATACCCTTTTCGATCATCAGCATGGTACACTTCTATATTATTTCAAGAACCAATGACTATACATTTAGATTTATTGACACCAGTCTTAAGTTATTCATTTTCACAATATTCCTTTTTTTATGTCTTTGTTCAATTTTTTAATAATAAATTGAGCATCCTTAATCTTTGTGGCATCACGCAAAACTGAATTGTGCCAAATTCGAGGAAAATATGAATTAAATATATCTACGCGGTCGGCCACGCTCGACTGCATCGTCTACTAGTTATTATATACGACGTATTTGCATTTTAAGCCCAAAGTAAATGCACAGTAAAGAATTAAATGTATAAAAACTTTTTAAAAACAAGCTTTTATTATTATTTAGGAAACGAAAACAATAAGTTATGTTGAATTAACTGTCTTAAAAACTTGGTATTGTAAGTACCTAAGTAAGTATTTTTTTTTCTGTTCACGCGACAAGCTTTTATGACCATTAATTCTACTTAACTTATGCTTTCCGTTTTAGTACACCCAAATACTAATAAAAACTTGCTTTTAAAGTTTTTTTTACATTTAATTTTATTTTTAATTTTGTAGTTACTACTTACTATTATATATTCATTGCTTTGCCCTTGCTTAAAATAATACTGGATCCTTCGCTATTTCTTGGAAAACAACGTCTGAGTTAATACACTATGCGATATTCGTGTTAAAACCCGGGTTAAAAGTAAAGTAAAGTAAAGTAAAGCGCCCCTTTTTTGGTACCATATTATTGTGTTGTCACCAGAACTACATGTGTATGCAAGATTTCAGCTCAATTGGACATCGTTAAGTGGTTCAAAATTGGCCTGTAAGGTTTGGACTAAACGCGAGATTTGAGCTAAACATATTAATTAACTAGCATACATACATAATACAAAGCAAGTGAAATAAAACTTTGTAAAACTCTATATTTAGGTATCAAAATGTAAACAAGCGTTTACTGCAAGTAATCGGAAATAATGATTTTATTCTTTGATGTATAATACCTGTCCCATCGCATACCTGCCTCGTAAGAATTAGAAATGTTTTCCTAAAAGGAAATGAAGTATTGATTTCAAATTTGATGCAGTTGGAAACCTATATATCAACGTTACATTGCCTAACATTTGTTAGAATTGCTTAAACGAGTTTCCAAGGCAAATCCTGTCATTGCCTTAAATTAATTTTTGCCTTAAATGCTGATTTATTTTCAATTCAATAAAACATTTCAGCACATTGAATTTAGATCCAGCAAAAATATCTTAACTTTTACTAAAGACAAATCTTTCGCTATGTGCGGTATGATCACAAGCGAATCCAGTAGGATACGTGAAACTGAGAGTGCTTAAATATTAGTTTTGGTTCTAATTACTATTTGAGCTCTTTACTCTCTGTGTTTTATCCTTTTATTTACCTACATTATACCTACAGAATAGAAGAGTAGACATTATATTATTAATTGAGCTTTAGATGTATAACTACTTTTGTTACTTCCTGATATTTTATAAAAATATAGCTGTTTTCCAATAAAAATTACTGAAATGAAAGCTGATATATCGTTAATATTAGGCCTCCACACTCTTTGATGAAAGTGACCTAGTAATGGTTGAAGAATTTGGCCATATTATCGTTAAATTATCGATTCATAAGCATTCATATGTTTAATTAACACAACAATATCGCTTTGGAAAAATAGCGTAAATAGTAATTTTTTGTCGAATATTACTCAAGCTCCATTGCAAAGGTCTCAAATGGGATATGCTTAAATCAATACTCACTTGATAACCATACTAATAACGTAACAATAATTTACAATACAAATACAATGGATCACATCTTCGTTAGCTACAACTTGTGATCCATTTAGGGTTGTCAGGCGCCCGGTTTTAGCCGGACATGTTTGACTCTTTACGGTTTTGTCCGGCTACAAATTAACAGCCTGTCCGGATTTTCTTTGGATTTTTGACTAAGGCTCTAAAAATCATTTAAAATACATAATTTCTGTTTTTAAGTTTTAAAAATACATTTTTTTATTAATAAAATTTATTTCATTTTATATGATTAGAATGAATTAGGTATTCAGTTTTTTTATGTGATAAACTTAGCAAAGTTTCATTTGATATAAATTTGTATGAATTAGTTTCATACGAGATTTTTTTGTTTTTAGTTGCTTTTCTGTAGATACATTTTATTGTTTTGCGATACTTTTTCTGTTCCTATGTAACAAATGTTTATTTTTAAATTAATCAAGTTTAATACAAATACTAAAAGACTGATTTTGTGTTATTTATGGTGAATGAATGCTGTTCGGATTTTGTACCAAATGTCCGGCCAAATTTATAAGTAAAGATAGGCTTTTTGAATTTTATGTGTCAGGACAGCAACTACAAAACATAGATACGAAGCCCCACATACCAAAATTTTAACAATTTAACCTAAACCACTTTTCCATAAGAAAAGCTACCTATAAAGAAAACAGTTTGGTCTGTTTTGTTAGGATACTCAAAACAATAAATTTTTGATGTAATACTAATAGCCGGTTTTTCGGTATAGAGTTAAAATTTGGATTAACTAAACGAGTTTAAACTTTAAGAAACATTTTATACTAGGTTAACGCGACGCATGTTTTTCAGTATATTAAACCCCATTTCAAAAAGTTGGATCCACTAACCCGACAATTTGTGTAGTTGGCAACACTTTCAAGCCAATCTTTGCTGATTTGGCAAAGCTGACAAAACAATTTCTTGAGGTTAAGTTGGTGAGTATCTTTTATCGCCGAAGTAAAAGAAATTTCCAAAGGTTTGTCTCGAGTACAAGATAACAAGTAAGTTACATTACTCGACCATAAGCATTTTCATTACTTTTCTAACTGTAAATCTAGTTGCATGGCAGATTCGAAAACAGTTCTATATATCGCCTCCATTCCATACATATGGAAATGGGCCATAAGCAGAGCCGATTTCAATGCTTCTCTAGTAGGAGGGAGGTTTTCTCCCTGTAGCTGATTTTTTTGAAGAGCAACTATCGTATTTCACCTATATTTTATATTAGTTACCATAGTGCTAAGCAACTAAACTGGCAAACCAATTGCTCCATCTTACTGGCTTTGTCATCATTCAATACTTCAACTTTTCCTAATTCCTAGAGCGTTAGCAGCATCAGTTTTAACAAACAACTTTCAACAGAAAATATTGCCAGTTTTGCCTCTGTGTGTGGGACACGACATGAAGAGGTCTTCTTTGAGGTGGGTGGCCTTATACATTGTGCCATTTTTTAAATCTTACCGATATCACATACAAGTGAGTTATGCCGTATTCGAGAAAAATATTAATCAAGTAGCTACACAAAGCAATACCGGGTGCCACAGGCTAGTGGTTCCCCCCTATATTTCTTTTATTTTTTAACTTATCCATTTGAAATTTGGGGTGTATAAACTAACTGTAAAAATGGATTTAGCATATAAAAAACAGTGTGAGACCATTTCCGGTTTAACCGGAAATGACCACAACTTCCGATCTTTAAATGGAACACCCTGTATAATTTTACATATTTGGATTCAAGACAACATTCTGAGTATAACATGAGATTTTCGAGAATTTTTGAGTCAATATTCAGTTTTTTTAAGCATTTTAAGACATCCCAGAGAAAAATATAATTTTTAGTTTAATTCTATGAGCCACCCACCACCTTTCCATTTGAAAAAAAGTTTTCGATAAAAATCGGCAGCTAATGGAAGCGGCTGGAACCTCCCCACCCGGTGAATCTTTGAAGCCGAAAAGAGCACTAAACAATATGAGCGGTTCAGGATGGCCTCTCACACCATCCGTGGGCTTTATAAACGTCGAAAAACTTGTAATCTCTCGATGTACTTGACACGTCAAAAATACTCAGCATACAATCTGCACGCTTTAACACACTAGCAGAGAACTTATACCACAGATGGGCCAGTAGTATTTTTTAGGAATTTTCCTTTGAGTCAATTAAATAAAATTTGATATTTTTCTGAAAAGTGACATTTCTCGGAAAATTTGACATTTTTCTGAAAAGTGACATTACTTCGAAAATTTGACATTTTCCTGAATTTCTAACATTTTTCTGAAAAGTGACGTTTCCCTGAAAATTTGACATTTTTTCGAAAATTTGATATTTTTCTGAAAAGTGACATTTCTCCGAAAATTTGACATTTTTTAAAAAGTTGACATTTTTCTGAAAGTGACATTTCTCTGAAAATTTGATATTTTTTGGAAATTAAAAAAAAAATTGTGACTCGTCTTGTACAAATATTTTTTTGATATCATCATCAGTTCGCCTGTTATGAGAATTTTATGTTTTTATGACGTCATCAGAACGTAGGTGTATTTTTAATTCACTCGTATTCCATCCATCTACAATATTTCCATCTACGTTTCAAACTTTAAATGGATATTTCCAATAGTTAAGTCGATATCTGCACCAGTTTGAAAACATTTTTCTTATTTGTGACGTCATGTGGACGTAGATGTATTATTAATTCACTTGTATTCCGGCCGTCTACAATATTTCCACCCACATTTCAAATTTTAATTGGATGTTTCCAAACGTTAAGTCAATATCTGTACCAATTCGCCTGTTGTAAGAATTTCTCTTGTTTGTGACGTCAGGTAGACGTAGGTGTATAATTAATTCACTTTTATTCCATCCATTTACAATATTTCCACCTATGTTAAATTCCTCTAAGTCCACATGGTCCATGGTTGGTATATTGGTACCATCTCTTATAATTGAAAGGTTACTATTTATTTTCACTAATGGAATGTTTATGGTTTCGAAAGTTCTCCGAAAGTTTTTATTTGGATTAAGCTTATATTTGTCAATAACGCAATAGCATTGATCAGGAATTGTTATTAGATAATTTCCCTTAAGTTGTCTCTTTTTCTTCATCTCGCAATATGTTTCGGCTATAATAGTGGTGGAACTTGTAATTATCCATGAATTTGTGTTTTCGACCCTTTGAATTTTGGGATTGTTGATATTGATTTTTGTGAATGCACATCTGTTTTCTTCTTGGGAAAAGTCAATGAGCTGAATTTCACAGGGTTCGTTTGATGTTCTTTTTATGATAGAATTGTGAGTACACAGGAATTTTTTCGATTCTATTTCTGTACAGGGTGTGTTCGTGTACGAGTACCAATCTGGGTTTATAAGTAGATAGCTTCTTCTGGGTATGATAGTGAAGTAAAAGTCGTTGTTCAGGCAATGGGTATAACTTGTAATAGTCATAAGATACTGGTATTTTAATAATGAAATATGTATAGGAATTCTTCTGAAAAACTAAAGTTTCGCATAGTTTCTCGTACTTTATAATGTTTTCGAGAGTAGGTTTAAATGGTAGTTCTACTCTTTTCAGGTAATTCTGGATTTCTAATAGTTCTTTGATAAGATTAGTTGGTTTTATAATGGTTTGGTGCATTTGTCTTAAATTTGCAAAGGAAATTGCTGTCGAAAGTTCGTCTAAAAGATTGCAGATAAGTGACAGGGAGTGTGATAATTGGTCTAGAGTATTTTGTACAACCAATAATTCAATGCAACGTGCTGTTGTTTCCATTTTCTGTCCAATGTCAGCCATTGCTGAATTAATTTTCTTTTGGTTCTCTACGAGTATGGTAATTGATTTATTTGTAGATTTAATGAGGTCATCCGTAATTGATAAGTGTTTTTCCATGTCTATTTTTAATTTGGCTTCATTGTTAAATAATTTCTTGAAATTTTGCTCATATCTTTCGCCATCTTCGGCATCTAGGTTGTCCGTGATTGATTTTTCATTTGTACCAATAAAGTTAAATGCTCCTCGTGGTTTTCTAATGTGGTTCTGGTTATTTCAAAGGATAGAGTTCTATTGATTTGGAATAGGAGGGTGTTTGTTAAGGAAGTTTGTTGTTTGTCGCAGGATAGATTCAGTTCTAGATATCTGTTGATGTTTGCTAGGATTCTAATAATTTCGTCTTTTTCTTGAATAAAGGTTTCATATAACGGTTGTATGTCAAATGCGTTCATTATTTCCCATTCTGATACAATATTGTCTGCTGTACCCATGCGAATCGGTAGAAGTCCGGGGTTGTCATCTAGGGGTTTCCATTGGATGTCGTCGGCTGCTGCGAGGGTGGTGGTGCATCTGTAAGAGTAGATCTTAAGTCAGACAAATGAACTCGACGTTCTTTCTTATTTCTTAATCTAATCATGCAGGTATTGTCATTACTAATAGAAATTATTGGGAAGGGTCCCTTAAATTTAGGGACTGTTTTGGAACCTCGTTTTTTGGGTGCTCTGACATAGACCTTTTGACCTATTTTATATTTTTCTTGTGGATTTGTTATCTCTCTGTTCATTCTGTTGACTGTTGTTGTTTTTCGACTTTCGATTCTTTCGTAAATAATATCATAAAGTTGAGAACGTTTCTTTCTATGTTCATCTAGTGAATAATCGAAAACTATTTGACCGGTTTTCGTATCAAATAAGTTTTTGCTTGGTAAATATCCAAAAACGACGTCGAAGGGTGTGTATCCTGTAGCAGAATGGTTTGTGTGGTTGTAAGCAATAACAGCTAGTTTCATAAGTTCTTCGGTAGTTTTGCTGTTAAGTTGTGGGTCTTGTCGAAATATTCGAAGGTGTTCAATTAGTGTGGAGTGGAGGCGTTCCACAATGCCATTTGATTCTGGATGGAATGGGGTTGTGAAGTGAAGATTAATCTTGTAATAAGCCAACAAGTTTTTTATTTGATTGTTAACGAATTCGCGACCATTATCAGTTGTGGTTGCGGTTGGGGTTCCATAATGTTCGAAATAATCAATTGGGGCCTTCGCTACTTCACATGCTTCTTTGCATTGAATAGGAATTGCTTGTCCAAATTTCGAAAACGAGTCTACTAGGGTTAGGTAGACTTTTTGATCAATGGTAAATGTGTCCATGAAAACGACTTCGAATGGTTTTTGCTGGGTAAGTGTTTGGTTCATTGGAATTGTAGGTGGATGTCTATCGTATTTTCCTCTTTGGCGTATATTGCATTTATTGATATATTCTTGTATTATGGTTAGCATATGACTCCAATAATATTTTTGTTTCAATTTGTCATATGTTTCTTGTGAGCCTCTATGATTCGTTTTGCTTTCATGGTAAAACTGTATAATTTCGTTTATTTCTTCTTTGTTTCTTAAATATATTATTTCTTGGGTACATCTTACTAATTTTGGGCCGTTGTTGTTAAAATATTGATTATATATTCGACAAAAGTCTTCGTACATTTTGTCGTTATCAAAATATATATAGAAGGTAGTTTCTTCAACTGTATGATCTCTCAATAGTTCAAGAATTTGATCGTCGTTGTCTTCCTTCGTGATTTCTGCATATAGAATAGTTTTGTTTTCTACATGTAAAGTTCTGTTTCTTCTGGGGTTCATTGAGACTGTTTTTATAAATATTTGTTTAGGTTTTGTGTTTATTACATCGTCTATCGTGTTTCGTGGTTCATCGTCTTCGTTAGATCGAGCTGTAGAAATTTCAGAAATATCAATTTCATTTGTTTCATCGTCTGTGTCTTTCGTATTTTCAGGAGGGTTGAGTATTTCTTCGATTTCTTCTTGCATAAGCGTTCTTAATTCTGTCTCCCTGTTTAGGTCTTGTATTATTCTGTCCAGTTCAGGATCATCTATGTTTACTTGCATCGATTCTGAGTCAATTGGGTGAATTTCAATTCTTGACAGCGCGTCCGTGTTCGTATTTAGCTTGCCTTTTTTGTATTCTATATCGAAATCATAGTCCTGTAGTTTTGTACGCCATCTGATGAATTTAGAGTTTTGTGGATCTTTTAATGAGAATAACCACCTTAGTGGTCTGTGGTCTGTATATATAGTGAAGCGTCTGCCGTACAGATACGGCCTGAAATACTGGGTGGACCATACTAAACTCAAAAGTTCTTTCTCCACAACTGAGTAATTTTTCTCTGATTCGTTCAGTGTTCTGGATGCGTAAGCAATAGGTTTATCGCTTCCCACGATCCCCTGTGACAAAATACTTCTGATGGCATATTTCGACGCATCGGTTTTCAAAATAAATGGTTTGGAAAAATCCGGGTGTTGTAAGAGTGGGCTGTTGGTTAGAATGTTTTTACAAGTTTCAAAGGATTCTACAAACTCTCTTGTATGTTCTATTTGGCTCCTTTCTTTAAACAGGCTGTTAATGGTCTTGTCAGTTCTGAGCAGTCTTTTATAAATTTTCTATAATATCCTATTAGTCCAAGAAATGACTGAATTTCTTTTTTTGTATTTGGTATTGGGAACTTTACAATTGCTTCGATTTTATCTGGATTGGGTAATATGCCTTCTGGTGTAATGATATGTCCAAGGAATTTTACTGTTTGTTTTAAAAATTCTGACTTATCAAGCTGTATTTTGAAGTCAGTTTTTCTGAATCTATCAAATATCAGCGTATACTTTCTATGTGCTCTTGCAAGGAAGTTGAAAATATTAATACGTCATCCATGTAAACTAAACATTTACTCTGTAGGCCTGATAGTACGTGGTTCATTGTTCGTTGAAAGGTTGAGGGTGCATTTCGAAGTCCAAAGGGCATCCTTAAAAATTCGTAATGACCGTCGTCTGTCGAGAATGCTGTTTTCTCGATATCTTTGGGATCCATTTCAATCTGATGGTATCCGCTTGCTAGATCTAATGTTGTAAAATATTGACTGCGACCAAGTTTGTCCAGGACGTCCGTAATGTTTGGTATTGGAAATTTATCGGGTATGGTTTCCTCGTTCAATTTTCAGTAGTCTATTACAATGCGAAATTTTCTTTTTCCACTATTGTCCATTTTCTTCGGGACAATCCAAATAGGGGAGGACCATGGCAAAGTTGAATTAGTTATTATATTTTGTTCCAACATTGAGTCGATTTGCTTTTTGACCCCTGCTTTATAGATGTGTGGGAATCTGTATGATTTCGTATAGATTGGTATGTTGTCCGTTGTTCGAATCTCGTGCTTAACTTGGTTTGTAAAAGTTAGTGGAATGTCCTCGCAGTAGAAAATGTCTCTATATTCGTAACAAAGTTTTCTTATGGCTTCGTACTCTTCTTGATTACAGTGTCTTAGATCAAGGTCGTCGTAGTTTATATCTGGATTGTTATATATAGAAAGTTCTTCATCAAAGTCCATAGGTTCGGTTGTAAAGTTATTTAATTGATGGCTACGCATACATGGAAGAGGTTCAGTTATTGTGAATGTATTTTCTTCGTCAGTGTTGTTAATAAGCAATACTGTCGCTTCGTTATTTTTTGTATTTATAAGTCCTGCTGAAATTTCTATTTGTTTTTCAAATACAATAGAATTTATTAGAGCTTCTTCATTTTTTTGTGATATTGGTATTTTAGCTACAATTTCTGTCTTAGGACTAATTCTGTATTCGTAATTGTTTTCCATTTCGTTGGTGTCATTAGTACCTATTAGTTTTTTTCCTTCCAAAAATAATGGAATTTTTGCTGAGTCTGTTAGTAAGTAACCATTTTTAAAATCAAGGGTGGCTCCTATTTCTTGTAGTAGATCAAGGCCAATAAGTCCATCATATGTTTGACTAAAGTTAAAGATGTGGTGTGTATACAACATTCCTGGTTTTTTAAAAATTTTTGATACTGGAATTTCTGCTGAATATCTATGTAAGGATATGCTGTGAGGTGTTTTTATTTGGAAAGGGTCTTCTTTAATTCGGTCTGGAAAAAATGTTTCGGCGACTTTTTCTGTAATCCATGTTTTTGTGGACCCTGTATCAATCATAAATTTGGCTTCGAGTTCTGGGATAATTATATATGGAAGATTTGTATTGGCTGCGACGTTGATTTCTACTTGTTTTGTCTGGGTTACTTCTTCGCATTCGGCAGGTTCGTAATATTGGTCTCCGAGGCTGGTAAGGTAAAATTTTCGTCATCGTTATAACTTTGGTAATTTTCTGAATAGTATTCTTCGGGGTAATAGCTATTGTCAGCAATTTCTGAATCGTATGTCGGTTCTTCGTAATAGTCTGATTGATATTCGTCCCTGTTTTTAAGAGGTACTCGGTATCTCTTGCAAATGTAATTCTTGCGCTGTCCATTTCGGTGCATTAGACGGTTGGGAGAATTTTGATCTTCTTGTGTTTGCAGATGAGGTATCCATTGGTTGGGGATAGGATTGTTGCGTTTTAGGTTGGAAATTGAAACGTGGTTGATTTTGGAAATGTGGGAAATTTTGCGTAATTTGGAAATTTTGCGGAGTGGGAAAATTTAGTCTTTGGAAGTATTGCTGCGGTGGAGCTTGGCGTTGGAAATTTTGAGGGTTTTGAAATGGTCTTTGTTGAAATGTTTGTTGGGGGTTTCTTGGCATGAAAAAATTCGGCATACGATAAGGGATGTTTGACATAGGGCGGAGTATTTGGGAATTCGGTTTGGGTGAGGGTGTTTGAGAATAACTGGGGTTATATTTTGGGTTTGTCGGTGTCGTTCTTATTTGAGATTGATTTGTATTCTGATAAGTGTTCTTCGTCCCTAACTTTTGTTGCCGGTTGTAGTTCATGTTTTCTTCTTCTACTACTATATTTATATAGCTGCTTCTAGGCTCGTGGGTTGTTTACATCTTAATAGGTGACTTAGATGTGCGTTAAGTCCAGATAGGAAAGTCCGTAGTGCTATTTTTTTGTACAAATCTAATTTTTCTTTTCGTAGTTCTGCTGTTATATTTGCCATCTGAATTTTTGAGAGTAACAGTCCACGTAGCGATATGCATCTGTCTGCAAATTGGCTAGCGGTTTCGTTGTGATTTTGCGTTAACATCATAAGGTCATTTAACAGTGATTCTTCATTCCTTTGATCGCCGAAAGTGTCTAATAAAAATGTTTTTAATTCCGGGAAGTTAGTATAGTTCTCGCGGCTAATACTTGAGCTGCTTTACCTACAATTTTATTTCTAAAATGCAGCATCAAAAATTTAATTCTTTGTGGATTATTATCCTGTACTAACATATCTAATACTTGCTCGCACGTGTCTAAAAATATCGGTAATTTTGAGTTATCTCCATCGAATTGAGGTATGAGCTCTAAATAATCTCGAACGGTAACATCATTTCTAGCCATCGCGGTTGAATTTAAATTTTCTCGTCCTACTAAATTTGAGGTTCCGGTACTATTAGAGGTGTTTGCTCCCGTATTTGTTAGTATATACTGGTTAAGACCAAATGTCCGTAAAGCAAGATTAACTAAGGTTTCGTCGTCGGAGTCAGGCATTAATGGTACTTACAAAAATATTAAGATGACAGAAAACCTGAAGGCTCTGGTATATATAATCGATTACAATGTGATAACGAGGGATTTCAAGAGAACTCAGAGAGCTCCCAGGCGATGCTCTATTACACTTTGATTGATTATATATTTTTTCTTGAGCTGGAGGGCGATTATTATCTCGTTAGTTTTAGTCGTTCTAGTCAATTTCCCTAAATAGCGCAAGGCTATGTGCTTTTAAACATGTTTTCTTTATAGGTGTTTTCTGGCTTGGGCCAATCTTTCCTATACACGATTTAAGGTCACGTGTAGTCCTGGGAAAGAGAGTGCACGATCTTGGTTTCTTCAAGGGCTTATGTGAAATTACTTTCACAAGTGCAAAGCCTCACGGCGCTTCCGACGAGGGATCCTGAGCGTCTGGTGGTCGTGCTCACACGTACTGAGCTGGGGGTACTCAGATTGAGATGTACCAGTTTTATAGCTCAGGGTGTGAAAGGATATTTTAAGGATAGGTACAAAGGAATGGTATGGCTAGGTATGCAGAGTATATCTTCTTTGCTTGAATTCACTTGTTTCTTGATTAATTATCTTCTTAAAAATTATTTGTTTACCAACGGTATTGTAAGGGGTTGCAGGTCTTCTTTGGTTAGTCGATGGCACGACGAGTTTTCCGATATTCTCTCGAAATTACTCCAAAGAAAATACCTATGACTGCGCCAGCTATATTTTGTCAAGCGGTTTAGGTTTTTTAAAAAATGTAAATTTTTTATTTAAACAAACTTTTGACAATTAATAGCGAATGAGTTTATTGCGGTTAAATACAAAGGTATGTATCTGAAGTACGACAATAACTAAAACATAATACTGTTACTACATCTATTTATAAGCTTCTTTATCTGTGGAATTATGCACAATTGCATCTTCTTTTGTTTAATACGGCGTCTGGATATCATAACTCACGACATCTAAATTTACTCGTATTTTAAAAAATACGATACCGCGACGACCGTACTATGTAGCGATGGAAAGAGGGAGACTTGTAGTTGATCTGCGTCGTAAATTGCATGTCGAAATTCGAAAATTCAGCTCGGCCCGAACGAATCAAAAGTGACATTTTTACAATTTTTCATTTGACGTTTCTCGATCGCAAATTTGTGTTAGAAGAGTGTCCATCTTCCATCTCGTTCCGCCGCAAAAAAAGAGATAGACAGTCTTCGCGCGTTAATAACTAATTAACTGTAGATATTTAGTCGTTCGAAATGTCGCGTTGAGATGTAGAATTTCACTCTCGACAGATCAGTACAGACCCTATTCCGTCAATAGTATCTAAAAAAAGCCTTTGTGGCTGCAAATTTGCAAAGAGCAAAGGGTACTGTATTATTTTGTGGTATAAGTTCTCTGACATTAGTCTATCGAACGTTAGGTTAGACTATAAAATATATCTTACACAAGAAGCGTGTTATTTTGTTTTTTAAAATTTTTTTCACGGAAACCAAATCGAAAGGATGCAAGTGTGATATATCGTTGAAATCGGAATTTTTACTGCTTTTCAATGGTTCGATTACAAATTGTAAGTAATCATAATTAAAATAAACAACTTGTTGTGGCAAAGCGGCACTAAACGTAATCCGATCTCAACCAAAACCTTTTCAGATCTTCTGGAGCACTAAAGACACCCTCATGCAAAGTTTCATCCAAATCCTTTTAGTAGCTTCGCCGCTATCATGCTAACATACATACACACACATACACACACACACAGACATTTTTCAAAAATCAAAAAACGTAAACCTCAAAACGTAAAGATTTGATGTTATCTCAATTTTAGATTTTGGACTAAATGTAGTAACCTCCCACAATTTTATTGTGGGGAGGTTAAAAAGTGATTTGTTCAATTTTGGAGGCTTCGTAAATAGTTATTAATGAAATTAAACGAAAAATTATATTTTTCCCTTGGACTTTACTTGCCGTAGAACAAATTGTGGTATTCCAAAGCACTCTAGACGAATGTCTTAAAATGCTTAAAAAAACTAAATATCTACTCAAAAATTCGCGAAAATCTCATGGTGTACTCTTGAATCCAAATATCTAAAAATATACAGGGTATTCCATTTAAAAATCGATAGTTGCGGTCATTTCGGGGTAAACCGGAAACGACCTCATACCTTTTTTTATGTCCAAAAATTTATTTTTACAGGTAGTTTACGCACCCCAAATTTCAAATGGATAGGTTAAAGAATAAAGGAAATATAGGGGGGAGCCACTAGCCTGTCGCGCACGGTATACTTTGATTGAAAACATTTACAAAACGTTCTTATTATGCTTATTAGTTATACGTACATATTATAATTTGTTATTGATTGATTTATTGATTGATTGATTGATTGATTGATTGATTGATTGATTGATTTACCAGCGTGCGGTAGGCATTGCTGCCACTCCCAGGGTTATACAGCTGGGCCTGCTACGTCCACGCTGGGTTGGACTAAGGTCATGCTTGTTGCCAGCAGCGAGAGCCACATGGCGCATGGTAAAGGAACATGGGATGGGAGGTGTAGGTATTTATGAGATGCGTTACCGCATTGTGTCGTGAGGGAGCGTTTAAGCTCCCTTTTTTGTGTTTTTGGTTCTGGGCATCTGCCTCTTCTGAATCTTCGTGTGAAATATGTGCTGTGTCTTGATATGGAGTGTTTATGCTCCTCTTTTTGTGTTTCTGCTTCTTCAAATCTCCTTTTGCTGAGTCTTCTGATTCCTCGGTTTCCGATGCTGGGTTGGATTTGGGTCATGCTTGTTATCAGCAGTGAGAGCCACATGACGCATGTTTTTTCCTCGCTTTTCTTTCCTAGTTTTTTTTATCCTCTCGATTTTTATTTTCCACAAGTAACATGGTCTCCCTATTTTTAGTTTGCTGCTGTTCAGTGTTAGCGCTTTCTTCTGCTGTCCTTTTTGCTTTATCCTTCTTGATCCTTGCCCTTATCTCTGTGCTTACCAGGGTATGGTGTGTGATTGAGCTTCCATTACTCCAGATGTCAATGCAGGTTTGACTTTTGCTCCATGTATTTCTTATTGTTATGTCAAACATGTGTGCTAGGTTTTTCAGGGCGTTTCCATTTTCGTTAGGCCATGTGTGGAGTATATGTGCATTGGAGTCTCCTAATAGTATAATGTACATTTTTCTTGATTCTTCATAGCGTTAGTGTGTGCCGATTTTCTTTTTCTAATTGATGGCTTAGTGCTCCATATAGACAGTCTTATCTTCGGTTATTACTGATTTCTTTCTCCTCTTTGCCGCCTGGCACGATTTCACTGCACTATATATATACCATTATTTACTGCGTTAGAGGGGAAGCACTGTGTAAAGTTTTGGTTTGTATACCTAATTAAACACTAACTAATATTTCTTATCAATTACTGAAAATGTTCCGAGATATGTATTATTTTACAAACACATCCACTTATACTTTTTTTAACTATATTTTTTACACGTTGTCACTATTTAACTTTTATAAACTTTTATAGGTATCCATTGATGACAGAACATTATAAAGCAGGTCTGGTCGCCTCGACAGCAAGATGACAAGTCCAATGTGTTGTCGCATTGTGTTCGTTATTTAATGTTTATGCTCCTCTTTTTGTGTTTCTGTTTCTACAAATTTTCTTCTTCTCCTTCTGAGATTTCTGATGCCTCGGTTTCTGGTTCTGGTAGGGTATATCGGTGCGATTTCTTTGTGGAGTTCATTTTTTCCACTCGCTTTCTTTTCCAGTATGTTTGGTCGCTTCTCAGTTTGTTCATGATCCTCTTAGTTGTTGTTTTCCACGTGTAACCCGGTTTCCCCATTTTTTTCTTTTTTCGTTTCTTCTGGTTTCTTGACTCAGTTGCATGAATACCCTTCCTGCTGTCTTGTCTGATTGATCAATGATCAATGATCTTGATCATTTTGTATGATTGCCGTGGCTATGTTTTCGTTTATATTTTCCGTCCTTATTTCGATGGAGCTCTCTCGTCTGGTTACCTATGCAACTCCTCTACTGGTCTTTTCATAGTGTTGGAGTGTGCCGGGGTTGTTATGTTTTCTCCTTCTAACTGATGGCTTAGTGCTCGATTTTTGTACCAGTAGCTGATGTGTCTTCGTTGTTACGTTTTGTAGTGGATACATTATTTTTGTGTTTTCTGCAGAGTTATTATTTCTTGCTTACTTTTTGCGTATTCTTACGGACCTAAACGTTTTTAATAAAATGCCTTAACCTTACCAGAGCCGTACCAGATGTGAAGTGTAGACAGTCAGTATGTTCTTATAGCATGCATGAGATTTTTTAAATTTTAATGGCACTGAAACCAAGCTAATAATGGGCAACAATTTTATCCAAGTTTTTATTATTTTTGAATTGATTCAATTTGGCGCGCTGTACTGTTACTCTAATGGTACGCCCCTGGTAGTATTTGCTGGAAGAGAATTGTTTATTAACTTATATCTAATTTATTGCATTTCAGGTCTGTTTATGAAATTCTTTAAGTTGCCTATGAGTACTTAAGACATAAATATTGATTTATGGCCTTTCCTTCCTTCGGGTCGGGTACCTACTTGATATTTGTCGACTGTTTTCACTTTTTACGCTGCACTGAAAGATTTAATCACTCGTATTAATTAAATATTAGCACTTACCACTTAATTGTTGCTATTCGGACACTACCACCGCATGCACAATTTTTCACTTCACAACGAATGTACTTTTGATCTATTTGGGCCAGCTTATTACCGGTTTTTCTTCCGATTTAAAAGGAATGTTATCTAATAGGCGTCTATTCACCGTAACGTCTCTAGAGGAACCCCCTTATACGTACATATTATAATTTGTTATTGTGAAAAAAAAAAAGAAAAATTTAAAGGGTAATTTACTTGCGAACAGTAATTAGTACATTACAAATTATAACTTAAAATAGGTATTCATGAATATAGAAAACAACGTACAACTAAATATACGTAAATTTACTTGTGCATGAAAAATAACAACATCGAAGTTATAATTTTCATTATTACTAAACTACTACTAAACTATTACTAAATTATCACCTAATAATTTACTCTCACGATATCAACCTATATATACATTCCAACATTCTGACAAAAAATAAATTTCATTGGAAAATATTTCATTCTTTATTCCAAACTAATATTTAAAAAAAGTAGAATAGGCACGGAGGTATGCAACGACGTCCGATTAAGAGGGAGTGGGGGTTCACCAATAGTCTATTTTTTCGAACGTATTTGTCAATGGCCTCTTATAACGATTCATCATGTATGAGAAATTTAACTATGAAGAAAACGACAAGTGCTCAAATGAATTTGTGAATATATTTTTGTATATTTGTGCTTTGACTAGCTCTGATATATTACGATCATGTGGCAGAAATGATTTAATTCCTTTTAAAAATTCGGTTCGATTTTTTGTCAGAACATGGTATAATCGGTCTTTTACATGGAATTTGAATAATTTACACACAAAGTTATCTCACACCTGTGAGTCTGGTATAAGAAAATTACCACCTACTGAGGATTTTTTATTCACACATTTTGAGAGATGCGTATTAAATAATTCTTTGGAAAAGTGCGACAGCGATAAGTCCAGAAATTCTTAATCCAATTCATTTTGGTCGGGATTTGAGGAATAATGCATTTATGCCTAAGTTAACAACTATAAATATTTGTCCTAATGTAACTTTCGGAAATGTATTCTGCAAGTCTAAACTTAAAAAATAAGAAATGTATCGGAAACTGCAGTTGTAGCAAACCTGAGACAGAATGTATGTAGGTTGATATTATAAGAGTAAATTATTAGGTGATAATTTAATTTAAGTATGCATAATACAATATATATAAATTCGATATCGTTATTTTTCATACACAAAAAGTAAATTTAAGTTTATTTAGTTGCACGTTGTTTTCTGTATCATTACATGAGTATTAAGTTATAATCTATAACGTAATAATTTTTGTTCGGAAGCAAATTATTATTCGCGATGATATGATATTTTCGTATAAGTACTGGTCAACCATCCTAGGATGGCAAGTAGCTGCTCAGAAAGAGGAGAAATACCGTTGAACAAAGATAAACAAGCTTCTTAAGCCAGCTAGCTAGCTAGCTTAAGAAGCTTAGCTTTAGCTTAAGAAGCTTAGCTTAAGCTTAAGAAGCTAGCTTATGAAGCTTAAGACGCTTAAGCTTAAACTTCTTAAGCTAACTAGCTAGCTAGCTATCTAAAAAGCTTGTTTGTCTCTGTCTAACAGTGACGATATTTCTTTTCTCTCTGCGCGGCTACTTGCCAACCTAAGATGGTTGACTAGTAATAAGCATAATAAGAACGTTTTGTAAATGTTCTACAATCATAGTATATTGTAGTGCAAGTACTGATGGCCCAGACGCGCGAGACGTGCACTTATAAACTCAAAACGATAGCGGTCGTTGTATAAAAATAATCATATCTTTTAGAACAACAAAGCAGTGCAAATATTTCTTTCACTAAAAATTGCTCTATTCTTTCCTGCAGATTTCAGATGTGTGCATCTATCTGCAATAGTTTCTAAAATTCCTCCCTGCTGAAATTTACAATGCACTATTTTGGTCCGCTTTGCACAAACAATTTCTGTAGCATTTGTTAACAACAATTTCGAGGATAATTGAACAGCACCTGAATCTAGAAAGAATAAGCTTTCCATTGGTTTGAAAATAATTAAGAAATAAACCCTGTAAATGCGGTGGGAACATAAAATTAATCAATTTTCAGTGATACTAAAATTTTCGGAAAAAAAATGTTTACGCTTTTTTGCAATACCAACCAGGCTGGCGCCCTCCGCAAGCTCGTTCCAGTTAATATATGAATTTTTTCAAAACTATATAACTATATTATATTGCCTAATATTTGGTAGAATTGATTCAATGAACAAGGAAAATCTTGAGTCATTCCCTTAAATTAATTTTTACTTTGAATACTGATTTACCTTAAATTCGATCAAATATTTCCGGACACCGAGGTTAGATTTTCCAACAAAAATGTTTTCACTTTTAATAAAGATAAGTTTTATTCTACATGCGATATGATCACAAGCGAATCCAGTAGGATGCGTGAAATTGAGAGTGTTTAATTATTTAATTATAATTACTATTTGAGCTAATTACTTTATACCTTTAATTCTTTTATTGCATTATATCTATTAATTAAAAGAACTGAACCAAAAGATATTTACAAAGTATTGTATCAAAATAGTTAATAAAATAAAATTTCTAGAGAGATTAGTAGAAATTAAGATATGACATTAAAATTTACATATAGAGGGGGAATACCTTATGGAACGGAATGTAATATAAGTATAAGATGTTAAGTATATCAAAAATAATATCTTTAGATACAATTCTTCAATTATGGACTAATTTCCTGTGACTAATAACTTTGTCTGGTATGTTGACAATTTTGATATTTTTGTAGATAAAATAAAAATATAGTGTCTTTTTTTTTAATGGAATGCTATGTATATCAGTATATTTTTTTGAAGCCACTTTCTAGACTCTATTCATTCCTATATTATTATTGACTATCTCCCAACCACTTGGATGTAATGAATTTTTTTGTTGAAATAATACCATCTGCAGATGCATATTGAAAAAACCGCTGCCCAAGGAATCACTACTTCCACATCCATATTTTGTATCTAAGTCACTCACAACGAAAAAATTTTGTATGTGGAAATAATTGTTTATGGAACTTTAATAATATAATATTTGAAATCCTCTACCCCAAAAACCCATAAAACGATACCCCACATCGGTAGCAGGGTGGGGGTGCTGATAGGGGGTGGTAGTGGGGGTGGATGAAGTAAAGAACATTTTGAAGTTTCTGGTTCTTATACACACCCTAAATCACAATTTTTTTCATTCCCTTTAATAATGGGGTGGGGTGGTGGTGGGGCTGGTAATGGGGGTGGCTAATGCCAAAATTTTTTTTGAGACCTCAGCTTCTCTTGAATATACTAAATGCCAATTTTATGGACTCTTACCTGCTTGATTTACCTATTTTCCCCAAATTTACCCCAATTTACCCCCCAACCCTTCGACGGAATAAGATGAAAATATAATCTAGTTCTAGATCTTGTAAAAGTACATACGTGTACCAAATTTCAAGTCAATATTTCAAACGGTTCCAGAGTAAACGTGCGCACAAAAAAAAGTTACAATAGACAGACCGACAGACAGACAGACCGACAGATAAAAATTTTTTTTTCGCTCAAACTTAAAATCTCGACGTTTCGTGACATTCTAAGCCTATTTGAACAATAAAATTTTTTTTCTGAAATCGATCGGCAATGTCTACATTTTCGGCGCGATATCAGATCGAAAAATGCACAATTCCAGTATTTTAGTCCGTTGCTAAGAAACTATCAGAAAACAGACCGGAAAAGATCCGTTGCCAAGTAACGATCAACAAAACCGTACGGGAATGTTACTTTCCCGGCCTAGGCCGGGAAAGTAACATTCCCGTACGGTTTTTTGTGCGTTTTTTGTGCATATTTTAGACAGTAAATAAATACATGCAGACAAACCAATTCACATTAAAATTGCATTTATTAGTAAGCAGTTAGATTGTAATGAAGAAATGTTATGCATTAATACAAATTCCTTAATTTATAATAATATTGATTGTGATTTCAGAAAAAATAGTATGTGTACTTCGGTGTGAAAGCACATTCCCGAACTTCGATGCTTGTTGGCCTCGGCTAGCGCCTCGACCAACAATTTGCATCGTCGTCCGGGAATGTTTTGCTTTCACACCTAAATACACAATATACTATTAAAAATTTTTTTGTCATTACTATACTTCCACTGGATGTGGAAGTAAAATCACCGGTCACAATTATAGGTTTTAAAAAAACTTATGTGAATGCTAGTTACGAGACATCCAATTAATGTTTTTGAATTATATTTACTTCCTAAAAATGTATAGGGTGGCCAAAAATTATTTTTCAATTAAGAACTTTTTAAATTGAATTTTCTCAATTTTTTCAAATGGAACACCCGGTATATTTTTCGACGATGTGATGTAGAAATAAAAAACATTTTTTATAAGTACTTCTCTATGACTAATTGCAACCATTTTCGTTTTATCGAGCAATAAGTACAAAATTCAAGAATAAATTTAAAAAATACATGTTTCTGCAAATAATTCATTTGAAAAAATTAATAATAATTGCTCTACATGTTGCCCATTTTGATTGACACACATTTTTATGCAATTTTGAAATGAAGCCATTTAGTGGGACCATTTCTTCCAATACATTGAAGTGGGTAAATAGTATCATTGGTCCCTTACTGTAACAATATTTTTCTACGATTGTGTTGAAAGTCAAAATGACTGCGGAAAATGTCACATTCTCGCACGCCGTGAGGCAAAGAATTTGCCATACGCCTCGATTACGTCTTCACAAATTTAAAATTTTGGTAAGACTTAAAGGGAAATAACTTCACATCCGTAGAAAAACTAGTATGTAACACACATGTGACAAGCTTCGTTGCAAAACTCGTATGATAGGAGCACTCGCTGCGCTCGTGTTCCTACTTTCACACATCGTTTTGCAATGAAGCTCTTGCCACAATTGTATTACAATATACTATTTTGTAATTTTGTTTGCTATTTTCGTTATTCGACAAGCAATAAAACGTCAGTTTGGTATAAATTGTCTTTTACAAATGAACATTTATTGCACTTATCGGTCGTCAGTTACCATTTGTATTAAATTTAAAATGAGTTAAAGAATGAATTTTAATAAAGCGGAACTTGTAGACATGACTTTTGTCTACGCAGTACCGGCGTACACCTCCCTCGGAGGTACGCCGATTGTAACGACAACTTTCCACTAGGGGACTACATTAAAATTACCTCCCAAAGATTTTATCTTCACAAACTTGACAATCCGCCCGACAATGGTCCGCTAACAAGCAACATCACACAAAAGAGAGAATTTAATCACCTTTTTGGATCAAACACAAATTGCCTTACCAGGAGCTGCCCATCTTTCTGTAACACGTTAAGCCACCCCAACCTTTATCAAAACATCAACTATTTGCTCTACCTTTTCTCACCTTTTTCTTTGTTCCATTTTATAATTTATTTTTGTCACATTTTTGTTTTTAAATTATTTTCTCAAATTAAAAACATTTATTAAAACTATTTAAAACAACCACAACATTTAGAACTCAAATAAGAAATTTTATGATAAATTTTTAGTGGAATTTTCCCATCTCGGCAGCCAATAAGCTGTGCAAGTTTTTAATTTCTTCATGTTTTTAGGGTATAAGTTTTGTTTAAGCCTGCGGATATTTTATTATGCCACGGCCTAATAAACTATTATTTTAAACTCTACCTCGGTCTCGCTGCCCTCCAGCCCTTCAATTACGACAGAGCCCCGGTATCGTAGATGCTCTGCTGGATTCGGCGTGAGTGTCCAAATAGATCTTAATGTATATAAGCAGAAAATAAATTTGATTTGATTGGATGTGTTTCTGAACTTCTCGGCGGCCAATTAAAAATTATATTGTGAATATGCTGTCCGAAGGAACTTTGTTGGCTCCCCTTTATTTTAAGAGGCTTGTAGAACACTTTAATGATAAATAGTATAGTAAGCAAATCAGTAAAAATGGTAAAATTCCCGACCCGAAAACGATGAAAGAAATTTCCTTAATTTTTTTTGCAATATGCTTTATAAAATACGTAGGTATATCAAAATCTATATCGTCTTCGCATTACCTGCTTTTTATTTTTAAGGGTGGAAATCATCCCTAAAAACTGAGAAATTAATAACTCTTCTAATTTTACAAATAAATTAACGAAAAATAATATACATTTTTGAGGTCGCTGAATGCGACTATGAGGTCAAAGCTTATGAGACGAAAATATTACAGTATATTACGTAATGAGTGTTGTAAGAAGCATATTACGCACGAATGAAAAAGTTACGCACGATGCCGCGTAGCGGCGAGTGCGTATTTCCATGAGTGCGTAATTGCCTTACAACTCGAATTATGTACTATACTTTACCTACGATCATATTTATTTATTTCTGAATTTAGTTTACTAGTCAACAATATTATGTCAGTTTTGACAGCGTTTGAAAATTACGTAGGCGCATTTGTTTTTTTAAACCTCGCGTCAGCGAACTAAGCCACCTATATTTGCGTGTCCCGTGCGTTTTGTTTACCGTGCGATTTGTTTACAGTGCGTTTTGTTTACAATATGTAAAATTCAACTTACATAGATGGCAGGTAGTGTGTTTTTTACTATTTACAGTAGTGATCGTAGGTAAACTAATTAAATAGAAATTTTAATCTGCACTCTACACATGCTAAAGTGCATGCAACCCGCTTTTTCTGCGTATTCTTCGAAAAATAGACGGCTATTGCTCGTTTCTCTACCCACTATAGACTCTAAAATGCGCGTACAAACTGAAAAGTTTCAACATTATTTCAAACTGTCATATTTCTGGAACAACAGTTGTCGTAGGAAAAAAAGTAAAAACCCAAACTCTTCGTTTTTTTATAAGCTTCATTTCATTCTTATATCATGTGTTTATCAATCTTATAGTTTGTGAGTTATTTCAATTTTAAATACATAATCTTCTTGCGTATGCGCTCAAGCGCCATCTTTAAACCTTTATATCTCTGGAACATGTTGTGAGAAAATAAAAACTATTCATTTTTTTATAAGCTTCATTTTTGTACACTTACAATTTTTTATAAAAAACATTTTCTGAGCAATTTCCAAAAGCCCGATTTTTTTCAAGAGATTATGAAAATTTTCATTATTGAAAATAGGTACAGAATGAAAAATATTTTTTAAAAAATTCATGTTGGTAATAATATGCATTAACAATATCTAGAAGGATTTATTAAAATTTTGATTAATAAGAAATTAGAGCAAAAAAATGAGGCCTAAATTTTTAAATACGCAACTTCTTTGTTTGTAACTTTTTTAGTTTTCATTATAAAAGGTCGTAATACGCCTCAATCGAAAGAAAATGTTAACAGCTTTAATTACTTCCACATCCAGTGGAAGTATAGTAACGACAAAAAATTTTTTAAAAATTTTTCTTTTAATGTCACGAAACGTCGAGATTTTAAGTTTGAACGAAAAAAAAAATTATGTCTGTCGGTCTGTCTGTCGGTCTCTCTGTCGGTCTGTCTGTCGGTCTGTCTGTCTGTAACTTTTTTTGTGCGCACGTTTACTCTGGAACCGTTTGAGATATTGACTTGAAATTTGGTACACATATGTATTTTAACGAGATCTAGAACTAGATTATATTTTCATCTTGTTCCGTCGAAGGGTTGGGGGGTAAATTGGGGTAAATTTGGGGAGGTAAGAGTCCATAAAATTGATATTTAGTATATACAAGAGAAGCTAAGGTCCCAAAAAAAGTTTTGGCATTAGCCACCCCCATTACCACCCCCACCCCATTATTAAAGGGGATGAAAAAAATTGTGATTTAGTGTGTGTACAAGAACCAGAAACCTCAAAATATTTTTTTACTTCATCCACCCCCACTACCCCCCATCACCACCCCCACCCCGCTACCGATGTGGGGTATCGTTTTATGGGATTTTGGGGTAGAGGATTTCAAATATTATATTATTAAAGTTCCATAAACAATTATTTCCACATACAAATTTTTTTCGTTGTGAGTGACTTGGATAAAAAATTTGGATGTGGAAGTAGTGATTTCTTGGGCAGCGGTTTTTTTACATGAATAAATATTTTTCTCGTAGTTGTACATTTTGAATAATTTTAGATATTAACGTCGTATATTTTTTCTGAACATTTCGGCGCCATTTTGAAAATGCCATATTTCCAAACCTAAACATCGGAGAGAAAAAAAGAAAAAAACCGTTCGATTTGTTCTCGTAAAAGCTTTAATTTTGTACCCTTGCATTTTTTTATTAAATTCCACATTTTTCGAGTAATTTAAAAAAAAATCTAGGAATACTGGTTTTAGGGGGTGAAAACTGATATTTTCAGTTCGCAACATCTCGAAAAATATGAATTTTAGCAAAAAATTATACACTTTTTTGCTAAAATTTTTCCTTTCTTTCTTATAATTCTATTTTCTATCAGATTATGTGTATTTTTTGTTTTTCTTTTGCAGCAACTCCTAAGAAGGGGTGGAGTAAGCAGGAAAAAAGACAATAGAGATTTTTATGTACATACTTTATGAAGCATGTTGAAGAAAAGAATTTGGAAATTCACTACATCGTTTTCGGGCTGGGATTTAAAAGCTTCACTTACTGTACTAAAAAAGGAAATCCTTTTATCATTAAATGCCGTATAGTTTTATAGTCTTTAGTGTGTGTGCTGAACCTACTTTTCCGAAAAAATAATACAACCATATGCTAAATCACCTAAGTTGCCCATAATAGTACGGCAGCCCGTTACCAATAACCCCTATCGCAGAAAAACTCAATAGATTATGAATTTCTAAGATACTTTTTCATACGACAAAAGTTCGAAAAACGATACGGACGTCTGACAAACGACTTTCCGTCTGTCGAAAAAAATGTCGTAATTTTTATACCGCGGCGAGGCAGTTCTCGATTAATTCTCGTTAAAAATTATGAACAAGACATTAATCGAGAACTGCCATTTCTCATTGGCCTAAGTTCCAATAATATCAATCAAAGTTGTATCAAATTGGAAGCTAAAATTATCAAAGCAGCGAGGCTAAAACTTTTTTCTATTTTTCCTCATCATATTTACTTTCCTCGACAAGAAGACAAAAGAAACTGCCTCGCTGCGAAGACCGAGATGACCGGTTTTTCTTTACATATTCAAAGCTCGATTTGAACTCTTTAAGACAGGTAAAAAGTTCCGTCACCCTGAACTTTTCTTCTGAGCTCCCCCAGAACTGATGAGAAACGCTAAAATTATCTTGGCTAAAGTAACTCGAAAATCTTGGTAACGGGTTGCCATACTGTAAGAAACCCGTACTATTCGGTAACAAAAATAAAATATTCAAGATCCATGTAATTACTTTTTATCCCCATTTTGCCTTAACAAATGCACGTATGTACATCTTTTGTCATATCACGGCTACATGTACATCTTACAGAATAAAATATATTTTCTAACAAAGTGGAATTTGTGACAGCAATCTGTTGAGTTATCCGTATATGTACGTATGTAGAGAATGAGGTGAGGAAATCTCCAGCAACTGAGAAGGTGGATGGATATGAATAATATATTAGCGGAAGTTATTCGAGAAATGTTCAGAAATATTTTCTCCTTTGTTGTTGATATTCTTCTTTGTCTACTAGATTCAGTTGATTGTAAAATGAGTAAATTCCAATACAATATAGAATTCGTCAGTTAAATAGTTAAGTAAAATAAATATACAAAATAATTTTATAGTTCAATTTAATTAATTTCACACCTGTGTTTTTTAACCAATAAAATGTATGTTTTCTCTAGCGTCACCATGGCAACCCATTTTTCTGGAATTTTTCTTATACTAGGATACACTGGAGATAATTATAGTGGAATTTTTTTTATACATAATCATAGAATATTGAGCTATAAATTCTCTAATTTAACAACTGTAGTTGCACAGATATATCATTTTAAGATTTCGAATAGTTCATTCTTTCATATTAGAAGACTATAAAACTAGGCAAAGAGTTATAATAATAATAATTGTTGTTACATAGAAGACCATGAAAATATTGGCTATATTATACCGTCAAAATACAAATAAATTCTGACATTCAATTAAATGTAACTTGGTGTGCAAATTTCTTACCGAATACCACTCGAGGTTAAATTAAAAACGGAAAATTTTTCCTCGGTCATTAATATTTTTAGAAAATGACCTCGAAAAAATTTTCGGAAATAATTTGATATTACATGTGAAAATCTACTTACTCTATAAAAATAATGTACGACTTCATACGTAAGATGCTGTAATATATTTTTTCATTCAAAAATTTGTTGTTTCAAATCATAATAAAATATAAACCTTTTGGATAGTATACGCCTACATGTCGTAATATGACAGCGTGGTAGATAGTCAAGGAAATCAGGATAATCACAAAACTCAAAATCAACGGACATGACATAGCAGAGAAAAATGCAATCAAGTATCTGGGGTTTCCTTAAATAAACGGTTATGTATTCGTCCTCATATTGCACAGCTCTCATCAGGTTGTATCTGCTGGTTAATAGGCAGTGGAAACTAACGATTGACAACAAACTCACACGGTATAAAGTGATCGTTGAAACAATACTCACATATGGCTGCATGGCCTGAAATTCCACGTATGTTACGAAAACATAAGGATCCAGACCACGCAGAAAAAATTGATGCTCCAGATCAGAGATATCGCACGCCACAGACAATACGAAAACATACCTCACGCACACAAGCTACTACACGAAAAACTATACCACACACGTAGTATTTAATATATAACACTGCAGGTTCCCCTTTATACTAGTTATTAACTAAAGTTGCCTAATAAATTGAGGGGTAGTGAAAATTTTCCTCACGGTAGTGAATTTTTTCCTCACTTGATGACAGCAGCTTTTCGTCGTGTAGAGCAGTCGTGGGTAAGGAGTGATTAGTGATTTTCCAAGAACGGAAGGAGGGCGCCACGTAACTTGTGAAAGAATATATACAGAGTGCTGTTTTACCTAAGTCATGGAAAGCAAAACTGTTTTATATCGATGTTAACTGATTTAAATAACAAATAGAATACTGCTGCAATAATTAATTGTACACCATAGATAAGCGAAAATATATATATTCAAATAAATAAATACATTTAGCCTAAAGGGATCATACATTAGAAAGGCACACTGATTCGGTGTCCAGGTAATATGGAAAAATATTTAATATATTTTATTATTACCAATATAAGCAAAATTAAGAGTACGTCTGCATAGTACTATGTTTCGACGTACAAATGGAATACTATAGCATATATAGAAAATATATTAAATAAATATATTAAATATGGCATGCAAAAAAAATAAAATAGTAAAATATATTATCTGGCCTTATCAATGGTCCTGTTCGGTGACGTAGCTTCGGTGGTGGTTGCTTTATCGATGGTGGTTACGACAAAATGGCGCCGAGTCGATGACGTCACGTCTTGCAAGAAGTGGTCCTAACTTTTGTCGTCCAGTATAGACTGATAGTAAAATAGGAAATGATGGGGCTCTGCAGCCAAAATTGAACCAAACGGAAAAGTACTAATTATCTACCTAGGAACTCCTTATAATATCCCATATAGTTATTCACAATAACTTCCAAAACTTATACTAGTTTTATCAACTTTCCCTAGAACCCCAAAAGTCGAAATTGCACTAAGCAATTGCAGTACAAAAAAGGCAAAATGAAATAATTTAAAATAATTGTACACTAGATAATTCACCTTTGTCAGAAGGGTTATCGCTAGGGACGGCAACGAAAATATTCGAAAAATCTAGGACGGTAGTTGAACACTGAAATTAATGATAGAAAACTTCATAAGAACAAAACTTAAAAGAAAAAAAATTGCCACTTACATGGAAAATACTCTGAGGACACGTATAGGGCAGTGTAGATCGGGGTGTGATTGATTATACAAAAATGTCTTGCGAAAATCACGTGGAAAGCCACAAATCACTGGAGACCTTATCACTCCAAAAAACAAGCATCTCGCATTAAACAGAACTATTCACACGTTTTGACAAAAAACCTAAGCTGTGGTCATGTTTTGCCTTAAGTAAACTCTACTACTTTGTTTGATTTTTAATTAAGCGACCAGCAGTACATCTCGATGTATTAGTGGTGTCCACTGTAAAACTACACTTATTCTATGATTTCGAGGGATCTAAACCGTCAGTTAGATTAGTAGCATTTTGACATGCTACACCACGTATAGATAACATCCTACCCTACAAACATCCGAGCCGCAACCTCATTATTATTATTATTATTGATTGTTGAGAGTAATTGCAGCAGAAATTTTATTTTATTACTATTATTACACAGGTTTACAAAAAAAATGTCCGACCAATGGGATTCCAATACCGTACCCCGAAGATTTTTGACGTGCTGAACACGATGCCGTAGTCCGTTTTGCGCCATCACGTCAGGATTTCGAGAAAACTTAACCTAAAAGTGCTAAAAATAACTTTTTCGCCATCGTTCGTGCACAAATTAGCTCACTCAAATGACCCTAAAAACTACCGAGTAATAAGTTTTGGGCCACAATCTTCAAATTTCAATAAATTTCTGGATTTTAGCATCTGCAATATTGGAACCGACATCTTGGATTTAGGAATTATCAAATTCTGACTTCAGATTGGTGATCAGCGGCCCCAAAAACCCCCGAGTTACAAAATTCAGGCCAATATATTGAGTGAATTAATTTGTGCATGAACAAAAAAGGTATTTTTAGCACTTTTAGATTAAGTTTTCTCGAAATCCTGACGTGATGGCGCAAAACGGACCTCAGCATCGTGTTCGGCACGTCAAAAACCTTCGGGGTACGGTAGTGAAATCCCATTGGTCGGACATTTTCGTTTTTTTTGTAAACCTGTGTTATTTTAATCGTCTTATTGATATTAATGTCCTGGCGGAGTTTAACCGTATTCCAACAATTTGGGAGAATTAGGAGAATACTCAGTATTTTTGAAAAAAGGGACAGCAACAGCAAGATGATAAATAAATTTCTATATTACCAGCATTCCCCAAAATATTAAAATAGGTAACAAGTTCTGATCAAATCAAACAAACTTAAAAAATGCATTTGAAAATGAAAATTAATGCTCAGGGGTATTTACTGATCTAACAGCTGCTTTCGATAGCGTTCACCATAATATTTTACTAAATAAATAAAGTTTGTATGGAATTTGTGGCAACTGTTTGGAGTTATTTAGGATCTTATCTAAATAGTAGAACTCAACTAGTAAATTGGGGCACACAAAATAGTAAACTTCTGCAAATTAAAAGAGGAGTCCTTCAAGGCTCAATTCTATGGCCCATACTTTTTCTTGTCTACATTAATGATCTGCTACAAAATATACATAATTTGAACACTGCAACTATTATGTATGCAGATGACAACACTTGTATTACAAGTATAGACAAAGGAAGTGATAATCAGGTCATTTCTCAAGATATTTTGCAGAATGCCAATGCTTGGTTTGCACATAATCAATTAGTCCTAATATGTGAAAACAAGACAAAAATTGAACCAAACCATGATGAAACCAATGAAACATTTTCGTTAGGGTATATATTGAGATCAAATTAATATAGGTAGATCACATTAACGCAATATCTTGAAAATTATCTAAAGACACATATGCTATTAGAGAAATAAAAAGAACAGTTAATCAACAAGCTGCAGTCATTACCTATTTCTTTATTTTCACTCATTATTCCTGTATGGTATCCAAAGCCAAGGCAGCCCGGAAGGACATTTGGAAAAAACGCAGCCATACCTACAGCTATTATCAGTAACGGGGCTGGAGCTCGAACCCAGAGCGCGATAGACAGTCGGTCTGTATATTCGCCACTCAATACGCCTCTACCAACTGAGCTACTGTCAGTATGCATGAAATCCTTATGGAGAGGTCGACAGTCACCCGACGTCAGCGAGTTTTTTGGGTTTGGTGGGGGGTGGAGAGTATTTGATGAGTTGTCGGCCCGTTGCGGAACCGGGGTTTGCCGCCATATTGAAAAAAGGATATTTTCAAATATCTCTGCTTCTGTTGAGGCTATATCAAAAAAATAATTTTTAAATTGCGTAATATTTCCTATTTAATAATTTTTTCGTAGCACTGATAGGTTTTCGAGAGAAAGTTGAGCACGCGGTAAGCAGTTCTTTGCATTTTCTCGATATAGGTAATTCCCACGAGAAAATTTTTGCACATGAAAATTGTAGAGCAGAAAAAACCTACAAATTCGTTTTTTTTTTTCATTTTCATTTTCGAACGATAGTTTGCACTAAAGCGTACCGTAGCTTTGTTGTGGTTGTTGATGGAGATACATGCTATATACCAGGACGAGGCAAAAGTTTAGATTGCATCAGTAAAAAATTCGTTCCTTACGTGCTTTGATATTACGGACAAAATGTGGAAATTGTTTTTGACGGTTACCCTGATGGCCCGAGCACTTTTGGAACAAAATCTTCCGAACGACGTCGAAGATTACACATTCAATGAAAAAAACAAGTATAAACATATAAGAGTGCTCCTGAAATACTCGAATCAAAAAACATAAGAGCAACGTAGTAGGCACGGAACTGGTTTTATAGTATTGAGTAGTAGACTGGCGGTACATGACCAGTCAGGTGCAACGTTTTTAAAATGCATGCCAATCATATATATGAATGAAATTACCATGAACATGCCAGAAACGCAAATTTTAGGCAGTTGTCGCGTGCAGAAGGGTGTGCAAGTCGATTTTTTTGTTTTTTTTTGTGTTTTTTTTTTACTTTGAAATGGATGCCAATAGTGCCAAATGAAAATCCGTGAAAAAAAATCCAGCGGAAATTCATTGGCATGCAGTTTCTGCGCGCAAAACAAATTTTGATTCGCACATTAAATCGTAATCATTTTTTGGTATTATTGATTTTGGATGATTTTGATTTTGAATTTTTTTCACGGCTTTTCGTTTGGCACTATTGGCATCCATTTTAAAATAAAAAAAAACACAAAAAAACAAAAAAAATCGATTTGCACACCCTTCTGCACGCGATGACTGCCTAAAATTTGCGTTTCGGGCATATTCATGGTAATTTCATTCATATATATGATTGGCATGCATTTTAAAAACGTTGCACCTGACTGGTCATGTACCGCCAGTCTATAGATTGAGCTGGGGTTATATATTTTTTTTTTTTTGGTGGTCCAGGGGATAGCAGTTCAAACAATTTAACATAATTTTTAACTATTTAAGTACTTTAGAAAATTTACTCAGCTCGTGCAAAACAATAAAATTCATAATTTGTCAGGGTGGACACAAGGGTGAGCCAACGTAATTTTGGCTAGACTATGATCTTCCTTGGTACCACCGTTGTTCAGTACCTGCACTGCAGGTTTAAGAAGACGCCGATATCAATAGAGTAAACACCGCTATTAGGCATCTTCAGATTACGATTCCGTAGTAATCGCAGGCGAGGATATCGATCTTCTCGTATTACTAACAGAACTGTCCTGTGACAAATCGGAAGTGAAATTCCACAAAAAGAAAAATTGCCGAGAAATTGTACTCAACATCAAGTGGATACGACGATGTCATAAACGACAACATTCTATTTTTACACGCCTTCGGTGGGTGCGACGCGACTTCCTCTGTTTTTGGATTTGGCAAATCGAAATTCATCACCACTTTGAAGAAAAACGAAGCATTTCAGAAAATATATAAAAAAAAATTTCCTCCGAATTTCTCCCATTCGCAAGAGAAACATTCTTTTTTGCTTTGTACAAAGAAAGCGAAGCACAATTTTCTTGTGAATTTCTCTACGTCACAAACGTTTCGTAAGAACAATAACAAAATCAAGAGCGAACCTTGCATCATTTTCATTGACATCGAGTGCGGCCCGGAAACACACTTTCAGGATTAGTTGCACCTTCAGCTGTAAACGTGTTTAGAAACTTTCATCATCCAGGAAAACGGGGATGGAGAAATTGTGGTCGAGAACAGAAAACAATCACAGGAAAAGCTGCACCCCAAGAACTTCTAAAATTAAGCCTGTAAATGCAAGGGAAACTGCGAAACAGCTTGTGGATGTCGCAAAGTTGGAATGAAATGCTCCGTTACATGTTAAAACTGCAGCTGTAAAACTTGTGCCAACGTTACAGAATTCTCGAAAATATGTGTGCAGAACGGCATCGCCAATGAATCTGACGTAGAGAACGAAAACATCTATCGATGGACAATGACAGTGGATTAGGCCTATCAGGGAAACCACGTTAAAAAAACACGCCTAAAGTTCTACCTTCGGGATGGTGTAGAAAATAATTCCGCATCCATGCGCTGTCATACCGACTTTGCGACGTGTTGTAGTGCAAACTATTGTTCGAAAATATAAATAAATTTTCCTGCTCCACAATTTTCATGTGGACCAATTTTCTCGTAGGAATTACCCATATCGAAAAAAATGCAAAACAAAAAACTATCAGTCGTATGAAAAAAGTTAATACATCAATCATAGGAAATTTTATGCCCTTTAAAACGCGATATTTTTTATGTAGTCTCAACAGAAGCCGAAGCATTTGAAAAAAAAACGATTCTTAACCCTTTTCTCAAGATGGTGGCAAACTCTAGTTGCGCAATGCACCGACAACTCGCCAATGAGCCCCCCCCCCACCGAGCCCCAAAAGCTCACTGTCGTGGGTTACTGTCGACCTTTTTGGACATACTGACTAGAGTAAAAGGAATCCTAACCGAAAACTGTTTATATAATATACAGAAATTTTACCTGCTCATTGCTCAAAATGGAAAAATTTTCTAGTTTATGATTATGTACATTTAGCAAATGTCACTGAATGTATTGTCCGTCCTTCGGCATTTTATAACTGTGTATTGTATTTACCGTTATAACCATTACCATTACCATTATAACCATTACCATTACCATTATAACTTTATATTAACTTTATAACTTAAGCATATTTCTCCTCTTTTGGCTTCTGCATAAGTTGTAAGATTCTTTGGAATCAACAATATTGTTGTTGTTGTTGTTGTTGTTGTTGTTGTTGTTGTTGTTGTTGTTGTTGTTGTTGTTGTTGTTGTTGTTGTTGTTGTTGTTGTTGTTGTTGTTGTTGTTGTTGTTGTTGTTGTTGTTGTTGTTGTTGTTGTTGTTGTTGTTGTTGTTGTTGTTGTTGTTGTTGTTGTTGTTGTTGTTGTTGTTGTTGTTGTTGTTGTTGTTGTTGTTGTTGTTGTTGTTGTTGTTGTTGTTGTTGTTGTTGTTGTTGTTGTTGTTGTTGTTGTTGTTGTTGTTGTTGTTGTTGTTGTTGTTGTTGTTGTTGTTGTTGTTGTTGCTGTTGCTGTTGCTGTTGCTGTTGCTATTGCTATTGCTATTGCTATTGCTATTGCTATTGCTATTGCTATTGCTATTGCTATTGCTATTGCTATTGCTATTGCTATTGCTATTGCTATTGCTATTGCTATTGCTATTGCTATTGCTATTGCTATTGCTATTGCTATTGCTATTGCTATTGCTATTGCTATTGCTATTGCTATTGCTATTGCTATTGCTATTGCTATTGCTATTGCTATTGCTATTGCTATTGCTATTGCTATTGCTATTGCTATTGCTATTGCTATTGCTATTGCTATTGCTATTGCTATTGCTATTGCTATTGCTATTGCTATTGCTATTGCTATTGCTATTGCTATTGCTATTGCTATTGCTATTGCTATTGCTATTGCTATTGCTATTGCTATTGCTATTGCTATTGCTATTGCTATTGCTATTGCTATTGCTATTGCTATTGCTATTGCTATTGCTATTGCTATTGCTATTGCTATTGCTATTGCTATTGCTATTGCTATTGCTATTGCTATTGCTATTGCTATTGCTATTGCTATTGCTATTGCTATTGCTATTGCTATTGCTATTGCTATTGCTATTGCTATTGCTATTGCTATTGCTATTGCTATTGCTATTGCTATTGCTATTGCTATTGCTATTGCTATTGCTATTGCTATTGCTATTGCTATTGCTATTGCTATTGCTATTGCTATTGCTATTGCTATTGCTATTGCTATTGCTATTGTTATTGTTATTGTTATTGTTATTGTTATTGTTATTGTTATTGTTATTGTTATTGTTATTGTTATTGTTATTGTTATTGTTATTGTTATTGTTATTGTTATTGTTATTGTTATTGTTATTGTTATTGTTATTGTTATTGTTATTGTTATTGTTATTGTTATTGTTATTGTTATTGTTATTGTTATTGTTATTGTTATTGTTATTGTTATTGTTATTGTTATTGTTATTGTTATTGTTATTGTTATTGTTATTGTTATTGTTATTGTTATTGTTATTGTTATTGTTATTGTTATTGTTATTGTTATTGTTATTGTTATTGTTATTGTTATTGTTATTGTTATTGTTATTGTTATTGTTATTGTTATTGTTATTGTTATTGTTATTGTTATTGTTATTGTTATTGTTATTGTTATTGTTATTGTTATTGTTATTGTTATTGTTATTGTTATTGTTATTGTTATTGTTATTGTTATTGTTATTGTTATTGTTATTGTTATTGTTATTGTTATTGTTATTGTTATTGTTATTGTTATTGTTATTGTTATTGTTATTGTTATTGTTATTGTTATTGTTATTGTTATTGTTATTGTTATTGTTATTGTTATTGTTATTGTTATTGTTATTGTTATTGTTATTGTTATTGTTATTGTTATTGTTATTGTTATTGTTATTGTTATTGTTATTGTTATTGTTATTGTTATTGTTATTGTTATTGTTATTGTTATTGTTATTGTTATTGTTATTGTTATTGTTATTGTTATTGTTATTGTTATTGTTATTGTTATTGTTATTGTTATTGTTATTGTTATTGTTATTGTTATTGTTATTGTTATTGTTATTGTTATTGTTATTGTTATTGTTATTGTTATTGTTATTGTTATTGTTATTGTTATTGTTATTGTTATTGTTATTGTTATTGTTATTGTTATTGTTATTTTTATTATTATTATTATTATTATTATTATTATTATTATTATTATTATTATTATTATTATTATTATTATTATTATTATTATTATTATTATTATTATTATTATTATTATTATTATTATTATTATTATTATTATTATTATTATTATTATTATTATTATTATTATTATTATTATTATTATTATTATTATTATTATTATTATTATTATTATTATTATTATTATTATTATTATTATTATTATTATTATTATTATTATTATTATTATTATTATTATTATTATTATTATTATTATTATTATTATTATTATTATTATTATTATTATTATTATTATTATTATTATTATTATTATTACACTATCAACTGTAACCCAATGACTTTGTTGCAAGGCAACCATTCTATAGCAATTTTGTAAAAATGCAAATTGTATTTTAAAGTTATTAGATATTTGTTCTGTATTAGACTCATGCGTTTCTGATCAGTGCATGCAAAGCTTGTGTATAGTAGGGCAAATTTTTGTCACGATTTCTTTTAAATAGATGTATATTATTTGTTGTTAACTTATTTTTAATGGTATCCACATTGTGAAAAAGTAGATATAGGAGTGTAAAAACCCACTGTTCTAACAATTCGTCTCAGAATAAATAAAAACAAATTTAATTGTTACTAACAATACGTCAGAAAAAAGTATATGCTAATTTGTAAATGTCCTTAAAAATATTGAACCTGTTTTGTTAGACAAGGAGGTCAAATGTTTTAAAATTAATTTTTTTGTTATTTTATTCGTTTTATGCGTCAGAAGCAGCCCCAGATTATTATTGGTGAAACACGAGTCGACTATAGCATTTGAATGTTGTGTTCAACGTGAAATTATCGTGATATCTGTGGTTTTCCTCTGTAGTTAAAATAGAGTAATTAATTATTCAAAAATAGAAAAATGTATTGAGTTTTTTTACGATATAGGAAAGAATATAATATATGTTCTGGACTTTTTGTGGACGATTCGTTTCTGTTAAAATATTGCGCCATTCTCAATATATTCACCTTATCCAGTAGTAAAAAAGAGATCTTAGTGTCCACTTCCAAATTTACGATATACTTTATGTGTTTTCATCCGATAGAATAAAACGTTTTTTTCTCTTCCGTTAAGCAGTTGTTAGTGATAAATGAGCACTTTATGTATTGTAATATATAACAGATACAATGTAAAAATAATTTGGAACTATATCATTTTTCGTGGGTCTGCAAATATTTTGTATGTAATGTGAAATTGCCGTACCTACTAGTATAAATGAAAGGAAATGCTCTTCAAAGTATTAAAGTTCAATATATGTGGTGGATTCAGTAATTACTGGCAAGACATTGAAACCACAAATGGAACTGAACTTACTTTGAAACTTAATACCACACAACAAAGTTTTTACACTCATTTCAGACCTATTCTTTCATGGTATTTGTTTTTGAAACACAGTGTGTTCTAAAATGTTAAACGGTAGTAAACAGATGGCACCATTGATTGAGGAAATATTTAAACTGAATAACAATAATTGTAATAACAGCGTCCTATACAGGGTGATTCGCTAGCAATGCGCCACAGCCTAATGGCAGATAGAGCACTTCAAGGCGAGTCTAGATCACCAACGAAAAAAATGTTTTGGCCAGTGGTTAAGAACATACAGGGTGTATTAATGCATTTGGCCTGAAAATTCAAAGAGCTATATCTCTGCAACGGTTGGATGTAATCGAATGAAATTTACCAGTAACATTTCACAGCTGGGACTTGTCAGATTAGCCTAATTGGTTCTGAAAAATTCAGGGCCGGACTCGGAAAGAATCTGCCCTCCTCGTTTTCGACCAATAAGTACATTTTTCTATCGAATTTCTGGAAAACTATTACCGGATTCGGAAAGTTCAGAAAAAATGCTATAAGAATAGCGATTCAATTTTGACGGCATACCTAAACCGTTTCGGCATTTCCGCTTTTGAAAATAATGAATTTCCGTTGAATAATACGACCTACTATAATAAAAATGATAATAATTAACAGAAGAAACACACTTTATATGTTGGCTTTCAACAAATAACTAACACTTGGCAACACTGACGAAAATTTTGAATATTAATTAAAAGATAAGTTATGTTCTCTTATTTACGTTGTAATCATACGTATCTAGTATTTTGACTTTATAACTTTGTTCCTTATTAATTATTTAAAAGTGTGTGTGTGTGTACTGTGTAAACATTAAGATGGAGAAAAATTTTGAGAAGGCAGCAAGTTGTAATCTTCCTATTATTGGCAGTGAAAAGGTGAATGACTTTTATGTTTCAAACATGAATTTTTTATCAGAAAAAGTGAAAAATGTAAAAACTAAGCGGTAAGTTATTAATTAGCACCTAAACTTTCATTTAACTTAAAGGGAACACTGAGATTGAGTCTTGTTTATTCAATATAATTTAAATGTACCTACACAGTAGAAGTACTAATAGATGAAAATAATGAAAAAGTGTTGTGAATGTCCTGTCATGTCTCTCAATTCGGTAAAGCTAGAAAGAGACAAACACTTGTACGTACAATCTACTCATATGTAGTCTCTACAAAGGGTGCTAGAGTATACTGATTGGTCCGTCCGCCGAAGTGGAGAAATAATGCCGCCAATTTTAAATTCATATAACATAATAATTGTTTCTGTAGAAAAGAAGCAAATTTCGCAAAAAAGAAAAAATACGGGTGAGTTTTTTTAAAGAGAATTTCTCAAATATTCAATAAAAAAACGTGGAAAAGGCCCATTTACGATGCGGAGTAAATACAACTCTGCCTATTCACATCATGCGGCCGTCTCGCTGGTGTATTTCGAAAAATATGAACGTTTTAAGATTGCATGTTTTCGGGAGATTTTCGACTCCGAAATGCATGCTTTTTTTAATTATTTTTCGTAGACATCTCCGAAACGGTAAAAGCTAGCTCGAAATAAAAATACCGCGAAACGAGCTCGTTTCATTACGAAGCTTTTCGGTTGCATCAGAATTTTGATTTTTTTTTTTTTTCGTTTTGGAGATATTTACTGAAATGTCGGCGATGTACGGCAAAAATCGGAAATTTTTTGCTTAAAACCTAGGTAACTCATTAACCTTGATTACTAGGCCAAAAGATACTAAAACGAATTTAAATAGATTAATATGTACTTATTATTAACCAATAAATATGTACATTTTCAAAAACATCGACAAATAGGATTTTTAAAGTGAGAAAAACGGCAGTAGTAGCCATGTGTCAAACCAAAAAAATCATTGAAATTATTGAAATCTCACATTTCGCGTTTTCTATTTTTTTTTGTACAAAAAATGAATGAGAAAAGGCGATTTGGTGATGTTTCACAAGAAAATATTAACGAATCAATGAAAGTGTCCCATTTAAAACGAGAAACACTAAAAATTCTACATGGAAATAAATTTTAAATAAATAGTTTTGTTGTTCTAATAATTATTTTTGATAATATTTTTTAATCATATATTAATCTTCTGTACTACACACGAAGTTGGTTTTCCACTCGGGTAAATTTTTTTTGAGTGACTCAATAAAACCTGTTTCGCCTGAAAATTTTGCTCGAATTAAGGGACAGGAAAAATCGCTACACTTCGTGTCGCGATTTTTCCATGCCCTTAATTCTCGAATAATTCTCATGGGAAAACAGGTTTTGTCCAAAAAAAAATTTATCCGGAAAAAAATTGACCTCTTGTGTATTAATACCCGAATAAAATTTGCTAAAACTCTTTTTTTATGTTTTGTCGTACGCCAAAAATGAGGGAACTAAAAGGGGCGGACTTTTTTATTTGCCGTAAAATTTTGCCTTTTTGTCACTGTAATTAATCGGTAATTAACTGAAATCGATCTCAAATACGATGTCCACTTAATAGCATGTATTACCTACGCTCCATTAATCTCAGCCCTTCGAAACAAATGATTTTTTTAATATTTACATGCATTATCTAGGAAAACGTCTCTATTTAGGTTAATAATAGGAATCATTTTTTACCTTAAATTAATCATAAATTGACTAACTAATATGGCTTTGTAACATTTCACTGCCTCTTGAAAAAACTACCTTTGCTTGCCTATTCTCGGCTTCGAATTTACTTTCATTTTTTTCCCTACATTGGTAAATCTGTAAATAATTTAAGGTAAATTTGCCCATCATTAAATTGGTAAACGAGACTTAATAGTAAGTCAAATTGAAGTAATTCTGACTATAAATTTTTGTTGGGAATGTTGTTCTAGAACCTAGCATGGTTGACTAAAATAATAAGAATGGTAATTTTTCCAACATATCCCCAAAATTGACTTTACAAGACAGATGAAATTTTTTTAATTAGAATTAGAACATTTTTGATGCCTTCCGAAAACACAAATTTTCGAAACTGCACCAAAGACTGACTTTATCAAAAATAAATGTTTAATCAGAGTACCCTCGAATTTGATTTTTGTTAAAAAAAAGTTTTGTTATTCCAAAGGATGCTTTTTAACACTATTAAGAGTTATTTTTCCTTGTGGTTGAGCAATCTACAGGGCGCGTCTCCAGGTGGCGGATAGGAGGACGGCCAGTCTGCTGGGTCATACCGGGGGGACTGGTTAGTGACGGCTATAAGGGAGGGCCGCGGTTTAAAAACCACGCGTTACCGAACGAAAACCGTCGCCGCGGACCAGCTCACGACTCACACCGTAAACCACTTGTGAGGTACGACTCTGGTAGCGGGTCTAAAAAACCCGAGCCGAATAGCACTGACAAGGGGCACGGGGGACCTGGCTTAAGTGCTCGGTTCGCGTGGATGAGGTACCACTATAAAAACCTTCCTAATCTCAAGGTATTGTGCGCGCCGAAGGGATGCATGGCCGAGGGGAGGCTCGGTCACAAGCGACAAAACTCGGGGCACCTGACGCACCCCGTTTCATATAGTCTTCTGTGTCCACAGGGGGCTCTGGGCACAGTGACCTTCAATTTCTCCCTTACTCGTGGGAACCTTATGGAAAACAACTACATTAACAAATCAACCTCGGGAGGAGGTCCTGCAAAGGAGAATCCACCGAGGAAATTCTCCGGAGCTGCCAGAAGGAAACTTCGGAAGATTAAACGGCAGGGGCTAGGGGATCCATCGGGATCTGGGCTTTCACAGTCTGGAAGCGATGGCATTCCCAGGGATCTGCCGGGCACAAGCAAAGAACCTCAGGGAGGCAACCCAAGGCAGGGAGTCAAGCGCGACCGGTCCGAGGAAAGCACCCCTGAGGGTTTCAGAAAAACACGGCCAATTAGGAAGGACAGGGTCAGCAATGAACCTGGTTCTTCTTATGCGGCCGCACACATTACTTTTACACAGGTAAACTTACATCACTGCAAGGCAGCTTCAGCTACCTTGCAAAAATACATTTTAAATAATAGTATAGATATAGTACTGATACAAGAACCTTGGGTTTACAAGGGGCGTATCAGGGGACTACAGGTGGGACAAGGATGGGAAGTAATCAGCTCACCAGAGGACCACAAAAGAGTTTGCATCATTGCAAAGAAAAACATTAATCTGCTACCAATGTGGGGACTATGCACCAGGGACCTAATGGTAGCACGAACTAACGTCGAGATGGAAGGGTCAATGAAGGAGCTAGTAATAGCTTCGGCATACCTTCCTTATGATCAGCCAGGGCCACCTCCAACCCAAGAAGTTAAAGAACTGGTCCAGCAATGCGAAACAAACCATCTAGAGCTCATCCTATGTTGTGATGCCAACGCACACCACATTGTCTGGGGGAGCACAGGCAACAACACGAGGCACTCCTAGAATTTATTATTAGTAATAAACTAGAAGTAGTAAACCGCGGAAACGAACCGACTTTCGTCACAGCAACAAGGCGAGAAGTAATTGACATTACCATTACCACGCAATGCGCGGGACGAGTGATAAGTGACTGGCATGTATCCCAGGAACCATCGCTATCGGACCACAGGTATGTAAGATTCAAAATAAAAACTCCACTGGAAGAAGGGCAGATGTGCAGAAACCCAAGAACCTGCGATTGGGAACTCTTCAACGAGAACCTAGAGCAGGGGCTGAAGGACTGTCCATCAAGACCACAAACACCGGCGGAAGTAGAAATACTGAGCGACTTAATAACCTCAGCAGTAATAACAGCCTTTGAGCTAAGCTGCCCTCTGAAAGAGAGAAGAGCCAAGCGTGAAATCCCATGGTGGAATCGCGAGCTCTCCTCCAGACGGGCAGAGGTTCGAAGACTGTTCAGCCAGGCTAAAAGGACTTGCAGATGGGATGACTACAAAGAGGCCCGTCTGAAATACGTCTATGCCATTAGAGACGCAAAAACCAAATCATGGAGGAAGCAATGCGAGGAGATAGAAAATACTCCCGAAGCTGCTAGACGCCAGAAAATCTTGCAGATAGACAATCAGGGAAAGATAGGATCACTGCAAAGACAACAAGGGGAGTACACAAACACTGAGAAGACCCTAGATTTATTACTAGAGACACACTTCCCAGGCAGTGTAATTACCCCACAAGACAGAAGCGGTCCACCCGAAGACATACCAATGAGAAGGGCGTCAAAGGAGGACTGGAAAATTGCGAACAAGATAATTAACAAAACAAGACTTGTATGGGCAATCAATTCATTTGAACCATACAAGTCACCAGGGCTGAATGGAATATTTCCAGCTCTACTTCAACAGGGAGTGGAAATACTTGCAACACCTCTGTGCACACTATTCAGGACCAGTCTGGCCCTGGGTTATGTGCCAACCGGCTGGCGGAAGATAAAGGTGGTATTCATACCAAAACTAGGGCGTGATACCTACGCCCAGGCCAAATCCTTCCGACCTATCCGTCTAACATCATTTCTTCTGAAAACCCTGGAGAAAGTGGTTAATAGGCACATCAGGGACGATAAAATGAGTACAAAACCTCTACATCGAAACCAGTATGCCTACCAAACAGGAAAATCTTGTGAGTTAGCAATACATGAGCTTACTCAACAAATAGAAAGGGCCCTAGGCAGTAAAGAAACTGCCATAGGAACCTTCTTAGACATAGAAGGTGCCTTCGACAATACCTCGTTCGACTCACTAAGTGAGGGAGTGAAGAGGCGCGGAGTCGAAAAGTCAATAACAAGATGGATCGACTCAGCACTCAGAACTAGGAAAATTCAGTCCACGCTATTATCCACAACAGAGGAGGTGTCCGTGACCAGAGGATGCCCGCCGATCTCCTGTGGTGCCTGGTTGCGGACGAGCTCCTATCTCGACTGGAACAGCGGGGAATATATGCGCAAGGTTATGCAGACGATATCGCCATCCTGGTAACAGGAAAATACGAGGGCACTGCAGCGGAAAAGATGCAGCGAGCCCTCGTTATGGTAGACGAATGGTGTACCCAGGAAGGTCTTTCCGTGAGTCCAGGGAAGACCACTGTGGTCGCCTTCACAAGAAAGAGGAAACTCAACCTGGGAAGATTATATCTCCGGGGAAACGAATTGCAGGTGAGCAATGAAGTCAAATACTTGGGACTGATTCTAGACACCAAATTAAACTTCAATGCTCATCTAGATAGAGTGACTACCAAAGCTACGCGGGCCTTATGGGCCAGCAGAAGAATGGTAGGTAAAAATTGGGGACTACAAGCAAGAATGGTGCACTGGCTGTACCAAAGGGTTGTAGTACCAATAATAACCTATGCCTCCCTGATCTGGTGGCATAAAGCCGGAAAAGGGGAGGCAATGAGAAAACTACGGAAAGTACAAAGACTAGCATGTCTAGGCATAACGGGAGCAATGTCAACAACGCCTACCGCAACCATGGAAGCGCTACTTTGCCTGCCCCCACTACAATTAGTAGTGGAGAGTGAGGCACTGTTGGCGACGTACAGGCTGAAAATGAACGGACATGGGACCATTCCAAGAATAGGATACCACACCGAAGTATTCGAACAAATAAGAAAAAATCGACTACTAGATATGCAGTCCGATAGAATCAGCACAAGCCACAACTTCACAAAGACCTTCAGGGTATACATACCCGATAGGGAAGAGGAAGGAACAAGGCAACTGCGAAGACATCCAAATGATACCATATGGTATACTGACGGATCGAAAACGTCAAGAAGTACTGGAGCAGGTGTTATGGGGGACCAACCAGGGACAGACATCAATCTGAACCTGGGCAGTACCACAACGGTGTTCCAAGCAGAAGTCACAGCCATAGAAATCTGTGCACAAGAAATGATCCGGAGGTCATATACTGACAAAAGAATCCGCATCATCACTGACAGTCAAGCAGCTATCAAAGCTCTGAATGCAGTAGAGATACGTTCCAAAACGGTAAAAGACTGCCTTGAATCCCTTTCGAAACTGGCGGAACACAACAGTATACAACTGGAGTGGACGCGAGGACACCAGGGCAATGAAGGCAACGAAAAAGCAGATAAGCTGGCCAAAGAAGGCGCAAAAACAGCCTTGATGGGACCGGAGCCATCCTGCGGGATATCATACAATACCGCAAGAGGAATGGTAAAGGAACTATTGAGTCAGCAACATATCTTGTATTGGACTGGCGCGCCGGGGATGAGACAGTCACGTATGTTCATCACCGGCGGGCCATCCAAGACAAAGACTAACGAATTGCTAAAGCTGAGCAGAAAACAGCTGAGGTGTGCAGTGGGAATTCTAACAGGACACTGCACACTGAACAGACACCTAACCAACATAGGTGTGAAGGATAATCCAGAATGCAGGATGTGTGGTGAGGATGAAGAAACAGGGAGTGGAAATACTTGCAACACCTCTGTGCACACTATTCAGGACCAGTCTGGCCCTGGGTTATGTGCCAACCGGCTGGCGGAAGATAAAGGTGGTATTCATACCAAAACTAGGGCGTGATACCTACGCCCAGGCCAAATCCTTCCGACCTATCCGTCTAACATCATTTCTTCTGAAAACCCTGGAGAAAGTGGTTAATAGGCACATCAGGGACGATAAAATGAGTACAAAACCTCTACATCGAAACCAGTATGCCTACCAAACAGGAAAATCTTGTGAGTTAGCAATACATGAGCTTACTCAACAAATAGAAAGGGCCCTAGGCAGTAAAGAAACTGCCATAGGAACCTTCTTAGACATAGAAGGTGCCTTCGACAATACCTCGTTCGACTCACTAAGTGAGGGAGTGAAGAGGCGCGGAGTCGAAAAGTCAATAACAAGATGGATCGACTCAGCACTCAGAACTAGGAAAATTCAGTCCACGCTATTATCCACAACAGAGGAGGTGTCCGTGACCAGAGGATGCCCGCCGATCTCCTGTGGTGCCTGGTTGCGGACGAGCTCCTATCTCGACTGGAACAGCGGGGAATATATGCGCAAGGTTATGCAGACGATATCGCCATCCTGGTAACAGGAAAATACGAGGGCACTGCAGCGGAAAAGATGCAGCGAGCCCTCGTTATGGTAGACGAATGGTGTACCCAGGAAGGTCTTTCCGTGAGTCCAGGGAAGACCACTGTGGTCGCCTTCACAAGAAAGAGGAAACTCAACCTGGGAAGATTATATCTCCGGGGAAACGAATTGCAGGTGAGCAATGAAGTCAAATACTTGGGACTGATTCTAGACACCAAATTAAACTTCAATGCTCATCTAGATAGAGTGACTACCAAAGCTACGCGGGCCTTATGGGCCAGCAGAAGAATGGTAGGTAAAAATTGGGGACTACAAGCAAGAATGGTGCACTGGCTGTACCAAAGGGTTGTAGTACCAATAATAACCTATGCCTCCCTGATCTGGTGGCATAAAGCCGGAAAAGGGGAGGCAATGAGAAAACTACGGAAAGTACAAAGACTAGCATGTCTAGGCATAACGGGAGCAATGTCAACAACGCCTACCGCAACCATGGAAGCGCTACTTTGCCTGCCCCCACTACAATTAGTAGTGGAGAGTGAGGCACTGTTGGCGACGTACAGGCTGAAAATGAACGGACATGGGACCATTCCAAGAATAGGATACCACACCGAAGTATTCGAACAAATAAGAAAAAATCGACTACTAGATATGCAGTCCGATAGAATCAGCACAAGCCACAACTTCACAAAGACCTTCAGGGTATACATACCCGATAGGGAAGAGGAAGGAACAAGGCAACTGCGAAGACATCCAAATGATACCATATGGTATACTGACGGATCGAAAACGTCAAGAAGTACTGGAGCAGGTGTTATGGGGGACCAACCAGGGACAGACATCAATCTGAACCTGGGCAGTACCACAACGGTGTTCCAAGCAGAAGTCACAGCCATAGAAATCTGTGCACAAGAAATGATCCGGAGGTCATATACTGACAAAAGAATCCGCATCATCACTGACAGTCAAGCAGCTATCAAAGCTCTGAATGCAGTAGAGATACGTTCCAAAACGGTAAAAGACTGCCTTGAATCCCTTTCGAAACTGGCGGAACACAACAGTATACAACTGGAGTGGACGCGAGGACACCAGGGCAATGAAGGCAACGAAAAAGCAGATAAGCTGGCCAAAGAAGGCGCAAAAACAGCCTTGATGGGACCGGAGCCATCCTGCGGGATATCATACAATACCGCAAGAGGAATGGTAAAGGAACTATTGAGTCAGCAACATATCTTGTATTGGACTGGCGCGCCGGGGATGAGACAGTCACGTATGTTCATCACCGGCGGGCCATCCAAGACAAAGACTAACGAATTGCTAAAGCTGAGCAGAAAACAGCTGAGGTGTGCAGTGGGAATTCTAACAGGACACTGCACACTGAACAGACACCTAACCAACATAGGTGTGAAGGATAATCCAGAATGCAGGATGTGTGGTGAGGATGAAGAAACTCCTTACCATATACTATGTGAATGCCCAGCCTTGGTGGCTGGGAGGTTTTCATACTTCGGGGGACTAACCGTGACCCCGGAAGAAATAGCCAGAGCTCCCATTGACCGTATACTCTCCTTTTGGAGAGGAACGGGATTAATGGGATAACGAGATTATGGGGTACAATAAGCTTAAGCTTCAGTACGGCGGGGCTCCGCACCGCAACCCATAAGGAAAAAAAAAAGAGTTATTTTCATTCGGCGACAAGAGTTTTGGACAGAGGCACCAGATGGCGATTATGCAAAGTATAATTCATGCTAAATGGCCAATTACACAGGCCGACAAAAAAATTTTTTGTTGTTTTAGAGACGTGACCCTACCTATCTTTAGTAAAATTTTACGCTAAATCCGTAAATGATAAAAAATTTTCTGACGTGTGGAATTCAATAAATCCAAACTGGCCATCCAACCACCTATCTTTAGGAGTGCAAGAGTGCTTGAAGGTCCTAACAATGAGGTAACGGGTAATCTGTGTACGTGTTTATGAATGGCTTCCAGTGTGTTTGTGTACGTGCAAAAAAATGTAATGTAGAAATAAGCTCGTATTATTGTTAATGTGCGTATAAAGTCGCGTCCCTGTAAATCAAAAGGTTTCTGAAATATAAAATAATAATCAGTTTTTGGGTGTCATTTCAAAAGGCCGTAGCTCTAGATATTTATGGACATATTTTTACATGCAGAATCTGCGTCAGAAGTTTGTCATCAATATTTCCGGAAAACACTGTATACCCTAGCACGTACATACACACAAACACACGCACGCACGTGCACAAATATGCTGGAAGCCATTCATAAACACGTAGATTATCCGTTACCTCGTTGTTAAGACTTTCAAGCACTCCTGGAGCGAAAATCACTCATAGGATCGACTCAGTGCAATAGGAATTTTGATCAGCATGACTTTAACTACAAAATAGCAATGTTTCTGCCAACTCCACTTAAGCATGCCGAAATAAAATTTGATAAAAAATTCTGAAAAAAATTCTTGAGCTTTACTACATTTTCATAGGTTTTGTTTCGGGTCCCTTTCTCAATATATACAATACCCCTTACAGTTTTCAACATACCTCTTCTTTGGAATAATTAATACCAATATCTCTTAGCTGAAATGATGAGACACGCTGTACTAGAAGCAACCCGCCTTATAAACTTAATATTTCATTTTATTCACTGTAATAAACAACCGTTATATTTCTATAGAAAATGTAACTCAACTGCGATTGCTATTATTTTGTTTTAAGAGTAATTCTTTGGAGTTCACCTCATTATAAGTCTCAAGCCTCCTGGTTACGTTATAATTGCTTACCAGCTGCTCGAGGACAAAGGATTTGAAGAGCTTACCACTAGAGCTAAGTAGTTGTACAGTGTGCTCTCAGCTATGTATTTATAAACGATTAATAGATCTTATCTTATAAGTTTATTATTGTTAAGCTCCATTGAAAATTAAGAATTGAAAACACGATTTAAAAATGGAACCATAACTGATTTAAATTTCTCATATTGTTTTTCAAGTGTTCCTAATATTAAATAAATCAGCTGGATAACAATTTACGTTTTTAAACTTGTTTGGTTCTAGTTATATGTATTTTGGTAATCATTCAGTAGGGGCTTGGTATAGTTTTTAGTTAAATGCAATAACTTTGAAATATCATGTAATAATCCATTTGAAATATTTCTAAAGGCTGTTCCAAAAGCATGGGACAATACTTCGAGACCGAATAGTTCGGGTCAAAACAGCGCTAAAATTATGTATAATTTTTCAAATAATTATATGATTTTTTTTTATTTTAAAAAATTTCAGGTTTTAATATTCTAGAAATAGTTGGAGCATATTTTCAGATTGACGTCTGTGTGCATGGTCAAATTTTCTTCTTCAATATCGTAAGAACAGAACAACTTAGGGTAATGAGGTGTTTTTTGTTTCATTTGTCAACATTTAACTGTTTAGATTTTGAGCAAAATCTATCTAGCGGGTGTTGTGATATTTAAAAAAATGTTATCAAAGTCTCGTATTAAAATATATTAAAAAATGTAAATAAATTTTAGATAATAAATTATCAATAAAATCTTAATATCTTTTGTGTCTAAAATGTATTGTAAATAAAATTACATACTTGTAATATCATACTTAATATTGATTTACCACGATATGCGGAAAATTTAACAGTAGGTGGTCCCCACCGAAAGGAGTTAAAGAAATTAAAAATTAAAAAAATATGACCAAAAAAATTACCTTATTTTTTTGTAGAAATGCGCCGACTATGACTTTAACCAATCTAGCCTAACGCGGTGCAACCATATCACTTCCTCTCCCCCTTTATCAGACTTGGGACTGACAGCAAAGCTGGCGGGGTTAGAAGTGACTTTTTGGATTTAATCACACTATAAATATAGCAAAAATTAAAATAATGTTTGTAGAACTCAGTACTGCATAAAACTTAAAAGAAATGAAAAGTGAAAAATAATGTTCGAATGCATTATTTTAACGCACTGTTCTAAGCGCAGAATGGCATATTGAACAGTATCGATCTACGAATACAATTTAAAATTTAATGGTACACTCCAAATGGAGGCCGAGAAGACAATAAACACACTAACGCTGTCAGTAAACTCTTATACTACTCTTATACTACTTTTTGAGCCTTATCTAGGTACGGAGGTAGAAAGAGCAATTTTGGACAAATTTTTGAAATCATTTTTAAAACATGTCTAACTTCCTTCTTTGAGAATAACTCATTACTGAACGAAAACCAATCCGGTTTTCGCAAAAATAAATAGACAATTCAAGCCATATCTAAAATTGTGGATGGCACAGTGCGGGGCTTTGAGCTTGGCCTGCATGCATCTATAACGTTATGTGACGTTAACAAGGCCTTCGACTGTGTCAACCACGAGCTGTTATTGAAGAAGTTAAGCCGCTATGGAATAAGGGATCTGATCCACGATCTTCTAAATAGTTATCTTAATAATAGGATACAGTGTGTGTGTGTCTATAAATTACCAAACTCCAAATACTTTCTAGTCGGACACAGTGTACCCAAAGATTCCATCTTGGGGCCTCTACTCTTTGTTATTTACATCAGTGATATATGCTCATGACCCTTGTGCATTATTCGCAGATGACGCAATCTTAATTTGTAGTAGTGATACAGATTTAAACAACATAAAGTCTGAGCAATAAAAGTGGACAGTAAAGCAAAAAATGAGCGACATTTTAATCAAAGGAAATAGCAGATAAATGTACCTGAAGCGGCACCTTCGGTTATACTACGTTCTACCATAGACCTTTAAGATGTTGTCGTTTATAAGATATTCATTCTTGCTCTCTTGAACCCCACAATCATCCAAGTGTGACGAGTGTACGAAGTTATCGCTTTGATATCTTATATTTTGTTAGATGGCCGGAAAAAAAAAACACTTAATAAGTGGTAAGGAGACCTTCGACACGATAGAGCACGATACAGTGTCTTTCCGTTGGGTATTTTGGTATATTATGTATATTATTAGATATTGACTATATACAAAAAGTGAAAATGATTAGCATAATTTTATACCTATTTGATTTAACCAAATAGGTATATTATGTCTAAAATTTTTAATTATCATTTTTAAAAAAAATAATTTTATACAGAACATGACTCAAATATCGAATAGAGAAGCTTAATAGGTTAGATCATATGTCAAAGTTGGAGTCGGGCGTTGTCGATTGCGAATATTTATTAAATACGATAACTTCTGTAGGCAGTAAATGTTTTATTTCAAATTTGAAACGTAAGTAAAATATCATGGTGCAATACTCCCCTTTGAAATTGACCATATTCGGCATACAGGACGATCGTTACTGGCACGCAAACCGTGTTGTTTTATATAAACAATGTTTTAATATAAATTTAGAGCATTAAGGTTTTTTTATAAGGTATATAAAAATACGAAGATGTACAAAGTATAGAAACTAATAATCACAATCAGAATACCTATTTCAACAATAGACGACATTGGCTGCCTACTAAATCTCAGTTGCTCTACATTCATATTAAGGGTGTTCGGGCAAAAATTTAATCAAACAGGTATTCCGGTCGGTAACGCCGGACTAGAACTTCTGCTAGTTATTTTTTATTATTTTATGTATTAAATATGGATACTAATTCATATTTCATAAAATAATTTAAAGATTCTATTTTCTCATGCACCATTACCCATTACTTCAGCCCAATCACTGGAGTTCAGCTCGCAGTGGTAAGGCGGCAGTCGTAATTCGTCAATACCTCTAACTTTAGTGATTCCATCCACGACATATTTCTTATACATCAGCAAATGCTGCTTCTCTAGCATTAGCAAATTAGGTTTTAACCGAAGCCTAACGAATGGGATACTTTTACTATCTAACCAGGCATAGATTTGCGCATTTTCCCATGCACTAGTTGATAATTTGTCCATTAATCGGCTGTAGAAGATATTGCTCCTGGTAAATATTACCATTTTGGTGTAAAAAATACTGTATTGAAAAGAATTTAAAAAAAAGTAATGACAGTTATAGAAACTTTTGTGAAGATTGACGGGCTGCCTCTCGCCAAAAGTTCAGGTAGTCAAGTCTACCCAATACTATATAGTTTGTGTATATATCCAAAAGAAGTAGATGTAATTGACATTTATCACGGTTATACTAAACCAAACGATGCCAATGAGTTTATGGCTGTTCCTATTTACTTTTCCCAATACAAAGTTAACGTAAAAAAAATTAAGCATCGTTTGGCTCATTCTGGGCATATCTTCATATTAATTCAAGGACTGTAAAATTTTCTATAAAATATGACATACACGATCTTTACGGCAAATTTTAGATTAGGTTAGATTTAGATTTTTCTTTAGATTTTTAAATATCTCCTTTACTTTTTCCTGTCTTAAAATTCTATAAAAATTCTATAAACATGCATGATTAATGTAATAGAAGGTTTTGATTATTTCGAAATAGATGGTATTCATCAAATTGTCATTTGTATGGAAATTTCACTACGATTTTACTTACTACAAGTAAATATGTATCGGTCTTAGACCGTTAAAACCCGTAGAGCTATTAATTAAATGTAATGCTAATAAATAAACAACAGCCGAAAAAAATTATGGAATTTGCGAAGCTTGTAAATTTGCACGCTAATGAGTCTACTGTCTACATTCGTTGCTTAGACTATAAATTGTCTGCAAATTTCCTAAATTTAAATACTACCAAGACACAGCGACTCACATTTTCCACTACCCCTCAAAATGGGATTGAGGCTGCTGAGGGTTGTTCTTGATGGCCATTTAATTGGTCAGGACACATACACGGAAATTAGCTAGCGCAAACTTTTTACTAAAGGAGTTAAAAAAGGTTTTACATTCCAAGCTGTTAATAACTTCTTATTTCTCATTTTTTCAGTCACACATCACTAATGGTCTAATTTTATGAAGTAACTCGACCCATGCTATAATAGTAGATTATTCAGCGAGCGTATAATGATAGTTTTTACTCATGAACCGAAGGCGAGTGTCGTAAATCACCCCGGCGTGCGATAGCCATTATACGCGAGCTGAATACTATACTTTATCCACGACTATCGTATATTTTAACTGTTTTAATCGTTTAGAAGTGAAAAAATTAGTTTACCTACAGTAAAACTTTGTTTGACGATTTAAACGTCAAACACAAAAATATGGACTCTCCTTTAGAAAAAAAATGGACTCTTCTAGTTCCTGATTGGTCAGGGGTGCCTTAAAATGAGATTATGTTCATTATACGTTAGGTTGGGATAATGACTATCAATATTTGTCAATTATTGTTAAATGTAGAATGCAAAGATTTTACAATAGTCGGGATAAAAGCTATAACGATAAAATCAGGTGCAGGATTCAGAGATCATTGTAAACCCCCTTATCCAAGAGCTGGGCATTATACCACTCCCTTTAGTTTACATTTTCCAACACATCTTAGAAATTCGTAAAAACAAATCTTTTTCACAATAAATTCGAATTCACATAATTATACTACTAGAGGTACTAACCGATATGGATTGAATAAGTCAGAGAACAATTCTTTAAATATTAGTTTTAATAATCTTTTACTAAACAATGTTAAACAACTAAACTTTAACCATTTTAAAAAAGTAACTAATCATTTTTTACTTTTCTGTTGTATTTATTTGGTTATTGAATTTATGGACATCCCTCGTAGCTTCGACGTCTTATATATTAACATTGATACTACTGTCAGGTAAACTTTTATTTCGCGTCGGTTTTATATTACATTTTATATTTCTTATAATTTTAAATATTTTGATATTAGAAATTGCAATTTTTTAGATCCAAGAATAAACTTTTCAGGCCTTTAGCAAAAACGCCAAATAAAATCGAATTGTGTCCATAACAACGTTTGACCAGCATAAAATAAGTAAACAAATTGCAAAGTTTCAGACCATTTGACAGAAAACCACTTTCCCTAAGAAATCTGCAGTCATTTGTGGACCTTCCCAGATAGTCTACGTAAAACGTGGGGTTTGACGCTCGGAATGCCCCCCTCATCGGAACCACTTGTATTTTATGTTTTTTGGGTCGCTGATAACGAAAATCGGGGTCCCGCGGCTCTAAAAATAGTGCGTCACCCTTAAATATGCCAAAAACCACCCCGTTTTTCGCGGTAATGTAAATAATATTGTAAAATAATGTTATGAATGTGCTAATTGTAATGATATTTTGCCAGTTCAGTATGTTCATCTAAAGTAAGGACAAATTGTATGCTGGTTAACCAGAGGGTGTAAAACTACCCTTAAATTAACGTAAAATGGAAAAACAATGAATTTTTTTTTTTCACTTTTTGATTTGAGTTTAGATAAATGGGGATTGTACAATGAAAAAAAATTTTTTCCAACCCTTCAGGGGTGAAAACTACCCCTATATCGCCTTTAAATTGAACTGACGCTTAGAAAATATGTAGAGATGTATACTTTTTAGTTTGCTTGTAATTTCTGATAAACTTCCATCGAAAAAAATATTAAAACATTTTTTTAGCATTTAAGTATTTAACAAATACTAAAAAAATTTTTAGTATTTTCTTCAACGGAAGTTTATCAGAAATTACAAGCATACTAAAAAGTATGCATCTCTACTTATTTTCTAAGTGTTAGTTCAATTTAAAGGCGCTATAAGGGTAGTTTTCACCCCTGAAGGGTAGGAAACAAATTTTCTTCATTGTACAATTCTTCTGAACTCAAATCAAAAAGTGAAAAAAAAATTTTTTTCATAATTTTTCCGTTTTACGTCAATTTAGAGGTGGTTCTGGTTCACGGTCAATAAACGGTACGGTTGCCTCAATCAGCAGCTTTAGGACGAGAGAGACGCGGGGGGCGGGAAATCGAATGAAAGAGACAGACATATCTGATTTCCGTGCAAAAGACAGAGATAAAGATTCCGGTAGGGTCTACAAACTACGTCACCTGTAGACACTACAGGCATCTTTGTCTCTGCACGGAAATCAGATATGTCTGTCTCTTTCATTCGATTTCCCGTCCCCCGCGTCTCTCTCGTCCTAAGGCTGCTGATTGAGATAACCGTACCGTTTATTGACCGTGGTTCTGGTTAACTCTCAGCATAAAATTGATCCTTATTTTAGATGAACTGAACTGGCAAAATGTCATTACAATTAGCACATTCATAACATTATTTTACAGTATCCACATTACCGCGAAAAACGGGGTGGTTTTTTGCATTTTTAGGGGTGATGCACTATTTTTTGAGCGCGGGATCCCGATTTTCGTGATAAGCGACCCAAAAGCATAAAATACAAGTGGTCCCAATGAGGGGGGGCATTCCGAGCGCCAAACCCCGCGTTTTACATGGACTAAGAAGATGGTGGTTTTTATCTGCCAATAAAAGTTTTGGAGAAAGGCATTGGATGGAGACCTAACTAATGTTTTTTCATTCCAAAGGGCAAATTTTCATTTTTAATAAAAATTTTACAAAGTGAGGGGGGGGGGGGGGGGGCGAACAATAGTAGTCACACAACTCTTATATGGCGTGATACGTTTATACAAGTTGGAAAACCATATATAACTTATATATTGGCTAAAAAGCATTTTCAAAACGATTGGTCTCGACGAATGGTACAATCGTACAGGGACTCAGGAAGTTAGTCACAAGGGAACAAAGATTTCATTAATCAATCAATCATAATATTTTCAACCTCAAAACTCCCAACCATATTCTTCAAATATTTTGAATATCTTTGTGCCAATCAGTTGTTAGCCCCACTCTAAAACTTATGTGCAGTTGAGATTAAACATTCTCAAGATGTATACCAAACTTACCATGTGTTTAATGGAAGTCTAATTTGTTTTATATATACTTATTCAGTTAGACATTAAATTGTTCATTACTTTATACAACTTGAGTTTTTAATCAATATATACATGTATTCATTTAGTACAAACCTTTCATAGAACCCATTGTCTTTCAGATTAACATTTCGTGCATATTATGTGCGTTGAGCCGAGCACTGATTGTTAAGGAACCTAAAAAAATATCCTCAAGTTTGTTCGGGACTCCGATCAACATAGCTAAAGAATGCCATCTATGAATATTACAAATGTTCCTTGCACCCACTCTCAAAATAATTATGAAGCTGTCATCACAGGGAGACTTTTCATATCTTTAGTAGAACTGTTCTAAGGATCTGTTTATTAATTTTCAACTCTAATTTTTTTTACACCTTTCCATGATTTTTGTACCAATGTTATTGAACTAAGACAAGTAAGTTCTACCTATATGCTAAATAAATTTGTGACTATATTTTATTTCCAATTTGGGTACATGTAAAACAGTAATTTGTTTTATACAATTAAAATACGCCGTGGGGTAAATGAGATAGTTAGAGAAACGGACTAATAAATGACGCATTTGTTTTTCTTTTGTAATGAGTTTATGTTGGCATTCCCCTAAATGACATATTAAAGTGGCAAATGTAAACCTTTAGTACACAGCCACATGTCCATTACAGCTAACTGGACTCTAGTAATTTGCGTCCCCTATGATAACCCTTTCTTATTGTTTTACCTCTTATTTTGCCCTTAAATTGGAATTTAACTTTATATTAATTCATTGATCTGTATGTATCTCATTCATTTTCGGTGTTACATTTCTATATGAATTTTAGAAATGTATTACTTAATTTAATATGACATAAAATGTGTACATTCAATATTGCATCTTACTGAAATAAATGTTACTTGAACATCCAGTATTTCTCTAAAACACATCAGTTTTACTTTACCACTGGCTAAATTTAAGCGGTAATGTTCTTAGTTTATATTCACCTGCTATTTTCAATCGTATTCCTCTCAAAAAGCATTTTAGAAGAATACAATGCAGATTTTATATTCTAAATATTCCAAGAGTGATAAAAAAACAAAATCACTTTTATACACTTATTCTAGCAGCATAGTCTTATCTTGTAAATGTAAAAACTCTGACAAAAAACGGCGGCTGTATTGGGTGCCCTTAACTCGGTTAATACTGCGTGCTTACCTTCTGGACGGTCGGAACGAAATTATTTTTAAGTGTCATTTCAGACAACTGAATATTTTCACTTAGTCGGCCAGAGCCGCTAGTGTCCACTTTTGTAATAATTTGTTAGTATTTCAGGTAATCTTCTCACAGCCGAGTTTATTACATTCTTCTACAAATAGTAGAATCCTACATCGTGGTTAAAATATTTAATTTATGGGAAACCTACAATCGCGGTTCGCAATACATTTGAGTTTCCCTATTGCATGGATGTAAGCGGAAAAAGTAATGTAGGATAGAATTAATTAAATGCATTTTTAGTATCGGAAAAACACTCTGTTACAGTGTGCTAGTTCATTTTTTGTTCATTAGCATCATGGATGTCGCTTCCAGCAAGAGCAAGGGTGTTTTATCCTGTAACTTTTTCGCTCAATTTTCTTTTAATCTTTACCATACATTTAGGACTTTTAAACATTGAAATCTGTAGAGGTATTTACATAAATCTTCTGTATCTATTTGACACCTTTTATTTATTGTTTATTTTTTCTGTAGCATGAAAAACTAAGTGAATAAACAAAATTTTGACTACTTATCTTTTACCTTCTTCAAACAATAAAACACAAATTTCATCTCAACCTCTTGAAGGTCCTGTAACTCCCTAGGGGCGCGTTATACCAGATTTTGATAAACAGTTTCTTACTTATTTTGATGAATACTACATACTGTAGCAGTTTGGAACCTCATTTTAGAAACACGCTATATATTTGCTTATTTTTTCACCATCTGTTATGAAGGGTAGATGTTTATTGTATTTACCTTATTTAGCTTCAAGAAGTTGTACGTGATGATTGTACAGATCGCAGTTACAGTTAGCGCCAATAGTCCAGTCAACGGAGCGCTAAAGTGACCAAAATCTCTAATTAGAGTGCTAATAAATGAATTTTGATGAAACCTTGTGCAATGTATTTGTAATGACGTTAATAAAAAAGTTAAAAGGAAGATTAGAGTAGGAAATGATCAGAAGTGGTAGAAAACACTCCTTTTATCACGGGTTCCGTTACTTGTAGAATTAGGTAAAAAATGAAAAAAAAAACAATATATTTACCTTCTGGTCCAAAATAAGATGTTTTTATACTTGTGATTTTTTTCGAAAAATGCATATATCTCGAGATATGGCCACTAGAATATTCCTAAAAGTAGGGTAGGGGAAATGTAAAAGTTGAAAAAGAAATATGAAAAAATTCAGGTGAATGTATAGTCGAAATACTTACTAGACTTCTTTTTATTTGCAATTTTTCTGTAAAGCGCGTTTACACCAAGTTCTTCCGGAAAAACATGAAAAACTACCCCCTGTCTTTGAAATTGTAGCGCTTTAAAAATATATAATGTAAAAATTTTAAGAAATTCAGACGTATGCATTGAGGCCTTCTAAACCTTTTTTTGTTTCTTGGAATTTTTTGTAACTTGTTGATTTCCCGAGTTACATGCACTTTTTCATGATAAATAATATACATCTTTTTCACATTATAAAATACATGAAAATTCGAAAAATGAGCGTGATTTATATTATTATAAAAAAATATGAAACCTATATAGTTATACCATTTTTAAAGGTTCAATATAATTTTTAAATTGAAAATGTGAAGGAGTTTTATGGAAAAACTTTTTTTTCACAATTTCTATTTGTTAATGTAAGTACATTATTTATCATGAAAAACTGCATGTAACTCGGAAAATTAACCAGTTGCAAAAAAATCCCAAGAGACAAAAAATGTTTAGAAGGCCTCAATGCATATACGTCTGAATTTTTCAAATTTTTAAATTACATATTTTTAAAGCGCTACAATTTCAAAAAGGGAGTAGTTTTTCATGTTATTCAGAAAATACTCGATGAAAACGCACTTTACAGAAAAGTTGTAAATAAGAAAAGTCTTGTATTTCGATGATACATTCACCTGAATTTTTTCAGATTTTTTTTTCAACATTTACATTTCCCCTCCCCCACTTTTAAGAATTTTTGAGTGGCCATATCTCGAAAAATATGCATTTTTCGAAAAAAATCACAAGAGTGAAAATATCTCACTTTGGGCCAAAGAAGTTAAATTTGTTGTTTTTTCATTTTTGACCTAATTCTACAAGTTACGGAACCCCCGATAAAAGGGTGTTTTCTCTTCCGATCATTTTCTACTCTAATCTTTTTTCAACTTTTTTATTAACGTCACTACAAACATATTGCACAGGGTTTCATCAAAATCCATTCATTAGCACTCAAACTACTGGACTACAAGTAAAATTTTGCCTAGAGTTGGTCTACAAGTCTTTGTAGAACGCTTGAGACTCCTCCTCTCCGGATATAGTTATAGGCCATATATATACTTTCATAAAATTTACTATTGTTGGTATGTCGTTGATTTATCAAAATAATTACCAAAAAAGAAATTGCCGTATATAAAAGTCGTCCTATCGTCTAATTTAAGTTGTGTTTGATTTTTTATGTTTGTATATATTCCTAAATATTCAGTTTCTTTTATATCATTCATAATAATTTTGATTGTTGCCATAATTATTCCTTTGTGTGTATTTGATCTAATAGAAAAACCTTGCGCTCGACTTATATCTGAGATAAGTATTTTGCTTGCAGCTTTGACGTAATGACAAGATGTTTGTTATACAATTCAAAAAGACGTATTACGCCAAACACCTTTACTTGACTCAAAATTGCAACAAGAACAAATTCATTTTTTGACTCCCTTTGAATCCCTATGAACGGATATTTCACAACGAGCTTGAAGCATATTATCTGCAATGAATAATATTAATTGATTTCATGTGCATTGAAACAAGTAATTATGTAGTTGAATTTCATTAGTGTGAATTTAAATTTCCATAAACTGCTTGCTGAGTGCTATAATTTTACTAAAACGTATTAAACTCTTCTCGGAATTACTAATTTACAGCTGGTGAATTATATGCTCACAATTTTATGATGTTAGGTAAATAACCTTGTCTGTATAAAGTGAGCTAGTTAAATTTATAATTTAATCAGGCAAATTTGTTTGAAAACATATTTACTTTGATAGTTTGTTTTGTATTTATTCGCCTTATTACAAAATCTGATACTAACCACCTGGAGAAGATAAACACTGTTATGTTTCATAAGTGTTTTGTTGATTTCATTGGAATATTCGCTGGAACATGTATTTCAGTGAATATAACTGAAACTGTAAGTAATTAGTGCTCTTCCGGAGCCGCGTAATTTTTTAAATTCCATCAGCCATGAATAAAGTTTACAACTTGTTTTTGAATGGGACACTGGCTACTAGTTTGGAAGCGCTTTATTAACCCCCGGCTACAAAAAAAGGGGAGTTATAAGTTTGACGCGTATGTGTGTATGTCTGTCTGTCTGTCTGTGGCTTCATATCTCTTCAACGGGTGATCCGATTTTGATGCACTTTTTTTTTTATTTGAAAGAGTATTTTGTCGAGAAGGTTTTTGCCATATTAGATTTTGATGTTTGGTCGCCATCTTGATTACAAGCTTTTATTTAACTTGCCTTGTTCTTGTGACTCAAATCTTGCAACTGAATTTTAAAATAGTGATCCCAACCGATTGAGCTGAAATTTTGCATACACGTTTAGTTTAGATGACAATGCATGGTTAGCTAAGTGACGTCATTCCAAATCCAATATGGCGGACTCCCAAAGATGGCGGACCAGTTATTTGTTATGCACCCCCATGATATGGGTATCAAATGAAAGGGTTTGCTGAGAAGAATACGAAAATAAAACGACGTCACACTAAATTCAATATGGCGGACGCAACTGAATTTTAAAACAGTTATCCCCAACCGATTAAGCTGAAATTTTGCATACACGTTTAGTTTGAATGACAATGCATGGTTAGCTAAGTGACGTCATTCCAAATCCAATATGGCGGACCAGTTATTTTTTATGCACCTCCATGATATGGGTATCAAATGAAAGGGTTTGCTGAGAAGAATACGAAAATAAAATGACGTCACATTAAATTCAATATGGCGACGCCTCAAGATGGTGGACAAAATTTTTTAGTTTTAACACTATAATTTCATCGTATAGTGTATTCGCTCATTCTAAGAAATGGTGAAGGATTTGGTTTAAACTAAAGTTTTATATGGGATAGGAACGACGCAATGAATATACACTTCTCCAAGAAATTAACGCACCACCAAAAAATAACTAAAAGTTTGAAGTTAGTTTTTTAACCCCCGACCCAAAAACAGCGTATGTTTGTATGTTTGTCTGTCTGTGGCTTCACATCTCTTCAACAGGTGATCCGATTTTGATGCACTTTTTTTATTTGAAAGAGTATTTTGTCGAGAAGGTTTTAGGCCATATTGGATTTTGATGATTGGTCGCCATCTTCAGTCGCCATGTTGAACTTCTCTAGAAATTGTCCGATTGAAGTAAAATTGAAAATGTGCAGACAATTATGGTAGCCAAATATGATTTCGGCCTCATTTTGATTCGGTCATATGAAACTGGTACGATTAAATACATTAATCGGAGGTTTTTCAAAATTTTCAATTTTTTAACTCCCGACCCAAAAAAAGGTTGGTAAGTTTGACTCGTATGTCTGTCTGTCTGTCTGTCTGTGGCTTTATATCTCTTCAACGGGAGATCCGATTTTGATGCAGTTTTTATTAAAATTAAATATAACACATAAATATATTTATAATAGAACCGGTCTTGTAGACCGTGTGCGACTAATAGAATACAAAATTGGACCGCGTCGGTTTAAAGGTTAAAAAGTTCTATGTAGGACTTGTGATATAATAATACGCTATATGAATATGTCGGGGGCTGCTGTAAAGACGAACTACTAAATAGTTTTGTTCAAAACAGCAGCTCCCGATATATTCATGCGTATAAGAAAGCAAATCTCGAGGACATAAAGAAAATGTAAGCTTGATTTAAATAAATCATAAGAGTTCATATATGGAATCAAAATTATTTCATAATTTTTAAAGTTGTGCTAATTTATTTTTTTTATATTAGTTATTTAATCGATATTTTTGTGTCGGGGGTTTTTTAAATTTGTAGTTTAATTATATTCAAGGTATATAAATTCATAAAAATTCTTTTAAACTTTTTAACCTGTTGCTCATTCGCTATATTTTAAAATTTACATTAATTTATTTCTCAGAAATAATTGCCCATTTACATATGCCTCACGTCTTCTCCATGGACATTGTAATATTTTTAAATTTTCATCGGATACATGACGGCTGATAGACTACGCAATATATAAACATCCCGATATTTCTGAAACTGAATCCGCCACAAATCGGTCAGTTCATCTAATTATTACACTACACATTAATACATTACTATATTATACAAACACAACATTGCATTATAAAAGGAAATACTAATGGTGCAATGAAACTGTGCTTTTTCCAACGATTTTTTAGGGTGGGGGCAAGTTTCTTGTGAAAATGTTAACTATATGTTATTAGGAAATTACAGTAAAGTTTTGTCCAATCTGGGAGTTAACCTTTTTTGGAAATTAATATCTTATTTTAAAAAAAGTGTCTTTGCTTCTTTTTTTTTTTAATATTTCCGGTTTTGTTCATCGGATCAGGCCAAACAAAGAATCGAAATCTATATAATATATAATAAATTATAAATAAAACTGCATAGGTCCAAATCCGATCTGCTACTTTCTTCTTTTGCAATTCATCACTATTCTTCTTTCGGTACAATAAGCTTAAGCTTCAGTACGGCGGGCTTCGCACCGCAACCCATAAGGAAAAAAAAAAAGGTATAGACTAAATCCGTCAACATTCGACGTAGTAGGTATTCCTTTTCTTTTATGAACCTAATCTGAGAAAAGGTGAGACCATTACGTTGAAACGGCCGCGAATTTCTTGAAAATGTAACTGCTGATAGCAAGTAAAAAAGGTGTGCCTCTACAGCATAATTTCTGATAAATATTTTTAAACATCTCCACTCCGTCGAATCTGGACAGGGTTGTTTTATTAACATTAATACATCATCTAAAGAGTAAATTATTATGTAAAACAGAAAACATGAATAAATGATCAGCTAATACATTAAATCATTTTTCGATGTCAAAGTGAAGACAAAATTACGCTCAATATCTACTAACTATACACCACCGTTTCATTTGTGAGGTCGTTCCGTATTTACCTATGCTATTTTCTTAAAAACTAATAATCCTAGAAAAAAACGTTACAAATAAAACAGTTACCTTTGTCCATTATCTTTACTTCTTCTAGATATGCTTGGTATCTATTGCAATTATCTGAATTATTGCAGCCATATTGGGTACGCCATTTTGTATTCCTAATCCTTGTCATCAGATTCCGTTATCAACTACCTAACTACTGATTTTAATGCAATTTCGACGGAACTTGAATTTTGAAATTATGAGTAGCGACTATTGTAAAAATTTTTCAACTAAAACATCTTTTTTACAGTTTGAAAAACATACATAGCGTTGAATTGACAACCGCCTCCTTTTTTAAACTTTATGAAGTCAGTTAAAAACGAGTTAAAACTGAGCGTTGGCTCGTTGAATGAGAATATAACATACATCCAGGGAGTGTGCAATTGTGTTAACTGCATGCCAAATATTATTGACCTCTGTCAACATTTTTCCTTTATTAATTTTTTTGGAGTGTCCACCCTGTATATTTTTCACTTGAAGTACATTCAATTTATTCCTTAGTAATTGTGTAAACTACCTAGTACTATCGTGCGCAAAAAAATGAGACAAGTCTTATAACGTATTTTAATATTTCCACGGGTTTTCACGTTTCAGGCTATGATATACCTAAAAAAAATTTTTTGTCATATTTATTTGCTGTAAAATTTGACCCAACTATATATTTTTGTGTAATTGAAAATTGTTTATTCCTGTACTACTACTGTATGAACAAACAGTAGCCTTGACCTTTTTAATATACAAAGTGATCCTTAGTTACATTCCAAAAATTTGATATTTACTAATTATAAACATATAAATTTTTATTCTAAATGGTTTATTATACGAGACACAAAATGTTCAAATTTTTTAATGATATATTTTTTAAATTACCAAACGCGACGTTGAATATTTAGGTTTTTTGTCTACATTTTGGTGTGTAGAGTCATTAAGATGATATTTTAAGACATTTCTGAAACACAAAGTATATACTTAAAATATGTAAATAAGCTAACCAATTATAAATTCATATTTTCAATACAGCCTGAAATAATATTTCTGATTAATTCTGTACCCCAACCTGTAACTTAATGTCAAAAGAGCTATTAGTGTACCTAAAACAGATTAAAATAAATAAAAGAGGTAATTTTTATTTGTGGAAATATGAATTATTCACGGCAATATTTTATTTTATTACCTTGTTGAGATCAGAGGAGATATTTCAGTAATGCTCTCCGAGGTATTCATTTAGTTGGAAATCATTCTCTGATATAGGAAATCAAGGGTCAGTATCTTTTCGAGGTTCAAAAGGTGATCGTTAATAAATATTCAATTTGATACTAACTGTGTGTAATTTTCGAGTACTACAAGAGGCAAAACCTTGGAGTCATCAAATAAATGTAACCTTCTAAAAATAAAAGAGCTATTGTCGATATGTCAAGTTTCAAGAGACGTAGAAGATTTAAAAGAGAAAAGGCGTATGGTGCAGGAAACTTTGCTTTAATGAAAAAAATATCAGGGTAATTCTTCAATCGTGTTAGGAAGTGATAAGAGTACAAGTGTAGGTTCAGCAAATTCTATTAATAGAGACTGTGTGGACTAAGTCAATTATCCGAGGATAACATGCTTGAGAGAAAAAATCCTGACAGTGAAGTAAGTGAAGACGCTTCAAAATCTTCTGAAGAAAAAAGATATATCAGAACCCTCAAGGACATCTCTACGTTCTGAGGAGGAACTGGAAATCAAACAACCAGATGGATATATAGGATTTGCAAACTTACCCATTCAAGTTTATTGGAAGACGGGCCAACACTAAGGTGTAAAAGAACTAAGCAACTAAAGTAACGTTAAAAGAAAGTCTAGTGAATCTCGCACTGACAATGGATAATCTAAGCTTTAGATATGCACTAAATAACGCTAATTCGTGGACATCTGTAATTGAATTGCTTGAAAGTACGCATGTATCTACTTGACTAGTGAAATTCAAATTAACAGGAGTCTGATATCAGATGAACGTCTGCACTGCTGCTTATACTTCATTCAACCAACGGGGCATGGCTTAAAATCCCAGGACATCGAATTTACGAAATGTATACATATTAAGGTAAATACTGTTCCCATCATAGCTAAAGCGGATACTTTTGAGACATGGGTTTGTTTAAAAAGCAAATCATGAGAGAAATAGCAGAGCACAACATAAAAATATACGAGTATACCGACCTTTGTAAAGAAGACGAAGAATACGAACTGAACAGAATTGTAAGAAATAAAGTATCGCTTGTGGTTGAAGGCGCGAACATTCTAATCGAAATAAACGGGAAGAAAGTTAGAGGTCAAAACTGTTGACATTGAAAATATGGAGCAATGCGACTTCACTGCTTTAGGGAAAATGGTGATATGCACACATATGCAACATTTAAAGAATGGCACGCATTTTGTCTACTGCGAAAACTACAAGCGACGTAAATTTTTCGCTGATGTGAACAGAAAATATCTTGGTAACTATTTCTTTGTCGAAGCAAATAAGGACAACCTCGAAGGCGAACTGACAATTCAGAAGTTGAAATGTGAGATGCAACAAATATATGATGCGGAAATTTGCGAGAAAGCACAGAAATTTAAAAACAGGCAGGCAGAGCTGTCAAAGAATGTTCCTAAGGGGTAGAGTACCGTTTGCGGTTGCAGGGTAAAACATTTTAATCGAAACAAAAGCGAGGAAGGTCAGGGGTCAAAAGAATCCTGGGGGGGGGGCATTCAAAATATGGAGTCATGCTACTTCACTGCTTCAAGGAAAATGGTGTTATGCACACATATTCTTGATTTAGAGAATGTTACATGTTTTGTCCTCTACGAAAATTATAAGTGACGTGAATTATTTTCTGATGTGAGTAGAAATATCATCAGAAAAGATTCCTGTGTCAAAAAAAAAAATAAGGACAACCTCCAACGCGAATTGACGATTCAGAATATGAAATCTGGAACGCAACAAATATATATATGACGCCAAAGTTTGCGAGAAATTACAGAAATTTGATTACAGACAGGCACAGCTGACGAAGACAGTTTCTGCAGTTGTAGGCCCAAGCACTCTAATCGACATAGACGGGAGGAAAGTTAAAGGTCGAAGGTATCCTTGGAGATTCGTTGACATTGAAAATGTGGAGCAATGCAACTTTACTGCTTTGGGGAAAATGGCGGTAAGAACCTATATGCAAGATCTAAAAAGTACTATACAATTCGTCTACACGAAAATTACAGTAGACGTGAATTATTGGCTGATATAAGTAGAACGTACCTTAGTAATGATTCCTCTGTCGAAGTAAATAAGAATAACCTCGAACGCAAATTGACAATTCAGAAGATGAAATGTGAGATGCAACATTCTGTTACCTTGTTGAGATTAGAATTACAATAATGATCTCCTGGGTCAAGGGTTCTTTTGAGTTTCGAACGGTGTTCATTAGTAAATATTAAATTTGATACAAACTGAGTACTACTACTACTTTGAGTACTATGAGCGGTAAAACCGTGGACTCATTAAATAAAATAGCTATTGTCGGCTTGTAAAAAGTTTCAAGAGACGTAGAGGATATATATATATATATATATATATATATATATATATATATATATATATATATATATATATATATATATATATATATATATATAGGTATAGACGGTATATTGTGTAGCCCGATATATCGACAGGTCGTTCATTAGCCCGGCATTTCCCGAATGTATAAATTAACAAATTTATTAAATATGTCAATTGTTATGAATCTTTTCTAATAGGAAGCCACTAGGGGTAGCTAATTATTATTTTTCTTTCAATTATATAAACATGGCATATTTCAGAGCCCGGATATATTTACTGATCCTTTCAAAGCCCGCTGTATATAAGAATATAGCTAGCGTTCGTTCTCCGTCCCAGCGATGTTGCCAATGTAATCGGGCCTCAGTAGGTTATATTTTTATAATATATATTTCTTTGATGCATGCATCGTCACGAAGCACAACATAATAGGAGTACTTGCTATACCGCGCCACTACCATTACTGTTTACAGTAGAGACGCTAATGGAGGGCCAGCTATTAAAGGAAATGTATTCATTCTTTGATCGCCAAAATAATATAACAGTTACGTTTTTTATTATTCATTGTTACGAATTTGAAGATATATTAGAAGAACCTAATAAAATATTAGGTAATTTTTTTATGCAAATAGACATTAATTATTAATAACTGATAATGTAATTACTCCGTGGTAGGCCTATAAGTATTTAAATATTTTGAATTTGTCCTCATTTTTTGTTTTCCACTTTTAAAGTATTGCCTTATTAACAGTAAAATAAAAAGATGCAAAGGGGTAGAAATTAAATTACGTTTATTTACCTAACATAGATATATCAAACGAATTGTTTTAATAGTACAGTAACATCAGGTATAATAGTAAAAGAATCCCTTGATGCAATTTTTCTTTTGAAAATGTACTGATTTTGAGACAGCAAGTGACCTTTGTGTTTCCGAGTACATGGGTCAAATATGAGCAAAAAATGATTGCCATCAAATAACAACAAAGCATGAAGTTCTCTTTGAAGTATTTATAAGTTTTTATTTAATTTTATTTCACTGTCACTATAATACTTATAGGCTTAATTTTGAAAAAGTTATTACAATGACCTTTACTATGTACCAGCTGTCCCAAGTTAACATCAATTGAAAGTTGCATTATATGAAATAAGTTTTCAGATTCAGTTTGTCCCACTGTGCAAAGAAATATCTTTAAAAATTAAAAAATATATATTTTCTTAAATTGCGCAGAACTCTTAAAGTGTACAGATAAACGTATAGGGACAAAAAAGTGTCTTCTTTACAAGAGCTCTCAAACAAAAAAAAAAGAAAATAGAAATCGAACCATTAGGAGCTGAGATAAAAAAACATTCATTGTGGCTAAAGGCAGCCATCTTTAATGGTCGCCATTTTGGTGTTGCACGGATTTTAAAGTGGCTCCCTATCTGGAAAGTTACCTTTTGGCATCAACTATGACCACAGAAAGTGGCACATCCCAATCAAAAAGTGCAGATTATTGGCTTATATAGCCATGTACCCGACGTACTATAAAGCACAAAGTTCCCTTTTAAGTATGGCAAGCAAAAATTTAATATTTTCTTTTATTGCTTATATGTTATATGCTTGCACTAATAAAAATAATAATTATTATTATAGTCTAGTACCTAGAGGTGAAAATATGCAAAACTTCGGAATAATGTCATATTGAATGGATTTCGTTCATTTTGGAAGTATAAGCTTCACACAAAAGTTTCTATATTGTGCGGGGGCTTGCTAATTAGGGGGTAAGTGCCACCCCCTCTCAGGGGTGGCACTTAAAAAATATATATATTTATTGGAGCTGAAGTATAATCAAATTTTAAGAAGAAAAGGTTCTATGCAATTTTTCACACAAATTGATATTTTTTAAGTTATAACTTCAAAATTGCGATTTTAGCTTAAAAAAAAGTTTTCCAAACGGCTTTCGTCAGGTATCTCGAGAAGTATTACTTTATCGAAAAAATGTTACAGACCAATTACATAAAGTACAAACTGGGAATTAATTATAATTTTTGTTTATTGGTGTAGGATTAATAATTTCGGAGATATTTAAGTTTACATTTGGCATCCAAGGGTTCATAAGATAATTATTTAGAGTGAGAGTTAAATATCTCAGAAACTGTGACACATACGTCAAGGATGCTAGTAGGTAGAATAATAGGTTATTAATTAAGCTTTCAACTGTTTTTTTATTTGTTTCTATAGCATAAAAAACAAAGAAGTTATGACCGAAGCAATGTGCGTCTACACATTTTTTTTTAAACAACGTCGCCATTTTGTTCCTGTAATTAGCCAGTAATTAAAAAAAGAAATTTCAAACACTGTTTCTCATTAATATATAGCATGACGTAGATGTCAAATTTTTTGGTTTGTATACAGCACTTGCTTTAGAAAAAAATACAGTTTAAACTATAAAGGTATTTTCGATAAAACGATATTTTGTTTTCCTTGTCCAAATGGGTATCTCAATAAATATTAGTTTTATTGAAAAATGGGTAGAGACCAGAAATAAAGCTCATAAACTGATAATGAATTTAGCTTGTTTATTTATTTACATAGATTTAATAGTTTCGGAGATACGAAAGTTTACAAATGGCGTCCGAACGTTTATAAGTCGTAAAATGCAGTTTCTAAATGTTAAATGTCTCAGAAATTGAGACACCTACGTCACGCATACTAAGAAATGAAATTAAAGACAATTAATTGCGCTTTCAAATTATTTTTTACTCGTTCCTGTAGCATAAGAAGTAAAGAAGTTATGATGTAAAAATGAGCGTATTTATATTTTTTTATATAAAAAGGTCACCATTTTGTTACTCTAATTAGCCAGTAATTTAAAGAAATTATCTCAAATACAGTTTTTCGTTAGGATGTAGCATTACCTAGATGTTCAAATTTGTTTGCTCATTTAAAGCAGTTGCTTTAGAAAAAAATGTATTTTAAACTTTAAAGGTAATTTCAAAACACTTGGATACCAAATATAAACTTAAATATCTCCGAAATTATTAATCCTACATCAATAAACAAAAAATATAATTATTTCCCAGTTTGTACTTTCTGTAATTGGTCTGTCACATTTTTTCGATAAAGTAATACTTTTCGAGATACTTGACGAAAGCCGTTTGGAAATACCTTTTTTTTAAGCTAAAATCGGAATTTTGAAGTCGTTATAACTTAAAAACTATCAATTTATGTGAAAATTTACATAGAACCTTTTCTTCTTAAAGTTTGATTCTATTTCAGCTCCAATGAATATATGTATATATATATTTTTTAAGTGCCACCCCCTGAAAGGGGGTGGCATTCACCCTCTATAAATTAGCAAGCCCCCGCACAATATAGAAACTTTTCTGTCAAGCATTTACTATTATACCTCCAAAAATGAACTAAATCCGTTCAATATGACATTATTCCGAAGTTAAAACCTCTAGTTACACTGTACTATTAGTGCAAGCATATAATATACTTGTGCCCGACATTAATTAGTCTTCGCAGATACGTTTAAAAAGGAATTTGTGTGATATTCTTTTCTTTTCTTTCTTTTCGGGTTCAAAAGTTACTAACAATAATTGCAACAAAATGCAATGCTTTTTCGTCAATATTTTGAAAATTAAGCAAGATAAGGCAAAACAATATACGTAACTTTTCGGTAGAGCATAAAATTCTCTCGTATAATGGTTATAATAAAAAACGGTACATTTGATAGTTAAATTATCGTTATTAAAGGTAGTATAATATTTATATTTTATTTTATATAATTGTTTATAATTATATAAAAATTTTGTTTAATAGTTTTCTCAATCTAATGTAATACTGCGTATCGTCATAATATGTTTTCTTAATGTATATGGGGAAGCTAGTTTAGGCTGACCTCTTCCTTTTGTGCGTAAACTCTTTTGTGCACCTTTTTTTCTTACATTCTTCTACCTACATTCAACTTAAATCTGGTGACAGTTGCTTTCTTGCACAGAGCAATAAAACAAAGCGTCTCAAATACCAAAAGAACTGTTGCCAATGGTATACAAAATCTACTGTTTAAAGCAAGATAGAGTTATATTACAGTATTCAGCCATAAATCTAACTAAAAAATTATTAGTCCTAAATTACTATGACGAAAATAAAATGTATAAATGAAGTATAAAGAATTATGTTAGAATTTGTTAAAATTAAATAATCAAAACATTAGAATACATTACAACAAATTAACTGAGCAGTTGGAAATTTGAAATAAAATGAAAGTCATTGTTTATAAGAAGTGCTTTAGTACAGAAAAAATAATTTTCAATTCCGTAAAAATACATGGCGAAAACTGCAGTCCTAGAGGTAATGACGTATACTTCACGAAAAGAATTATTTGTAGAAGGTACAAATTTTTTCTTTATTTTTTGAATAGACACGTGATATTTTTAACTTCAATATTTTATAAACAACTCGAAAAATAAAGCAATAAAAGATATAGTTTCACTCACTTTCGTTACAGATTTATGCATTATTACACTATACTTAAATTATACAGAGACAGTAATTACTTCCACATCCAGTGGAAGTATAGTAACGACAAAAAAATTTAAAAAATTTTTTTTGTTCAAATATGTTTAGAATGTCATGAAACGTCGAGATTTTAAGTTTGAGCGAAAAAAAATGTTTGTCTGTCTGTCTGTCGGTCTGTCTATAACTTTATTTGTGCGCACGTTTACTCAGGAACCGTTTGAGATATTGACTTGAAATTTGGTACACATATGTACTTTAACGAGATCTAGAACTAGATTATATTTTCATCTTGTTCCGTCGAAGGGTTGGGAAGTAAATTGGGGTAAATTTGGGGTAAATAGGTAAATCTAGTAGGTAAGAGTCCATAAAATTGGTATTTAGTATATATAAGAGAAGAAAAAAAAATTGACATTAGCCACCCCCATTACCACCACCACCCCATTATTAAAGGGGATGAAAAAAAATGTGATTTAGTGTGTGTACAAGGACCAGAAACCTCAAAATATTTTTTTACTTCATCCACCCTCGCCCCACTACCGATGTGGGGTATCGTTTTATATGTTTCTGGGGTAGAGGATTATTAAAGTTCCGTAAATAATTATTTCCACATACAAAATTTTTTCGTCATGAGTGACTTGGATAGAAAATCTGGATATGGAAGTAGTGATTCCTTGGGCAGCGGTTTTTTAATGGTTTTTATTTTCTTGCTAGTTAACAATTTATCAGAAAGTTTTTTGTCTATTTTTATTCAATGCTTAGATTTAGTTCAGGACTTCTTATTGCACTTGTTACCACACCAAAACCAAAAACAAACTGAAATAATAAAATCGCGGCAGAAAGAATTCCTTAATCACCTTTTTTGATGCTGTCATAAAGTTGTTTAGGGCAAACGCTCTGCTCTTTTCCCACTAATATTTTCGTTAGTGTTTTCTAACTGTGATTAAAATATACCTTTTTTATTTAAATATGTAGGTATATTATTTGCCTACATATAATAAAACAAGAATAGCAATAGGCTATGTTTTGATTCTAACATGTGTTAAATAAAATAGACATTTCGGACAGAACGCTTTGGTTATGCAGACAAAATTAATGTTTTGAATCTAGTTTTTGTCAATTTCCACGGCATACTTGATACGAGTATTTTCTCGATTTTTGAATTATTATTCACAAAAGAATTTTCTTGTTTATGTATACGGTTGTTTTTGTTATTTTTTTCTATCTAAAAAAAAATATAAACACATTCGGCGATTATTAATAACAAATTGTTTATTAAATAAACAAATAAATTCACAACAAAAAAAATTCTTTTTTCCACCTTTTGGATAATTGCAAATAATAAATTTAGGAATAAAATTTTTTCTTAATAACATGTTTAAATAATGAAAAAAGACAAAAGTGATTATAAACAATTAAAAACAATTTTTAAGAATTTTTTTTAATCATAATATTCTATAACAAATAAAATGGCAGAAAAACATTTTTCAAAAATACGTAATTTATATATTTGTTTATAAAATTTGTTTAAACAAGTAGCAATAAAAATTTTAAGTTTATGTAATCTTATAGTATTTTTGAATATAAAAACAGTAAGAGTAATTAAAATTAATAAAAAAAAATTTTTTCCATCGGGATATTGTTCCTTTAAGTGTTTAAATAATAACATAATTTTTATGAATTTTAAAATTAATATTTAATAACAAAAAATATTTTTATTTGTTTCGGACGATTCCAGAGCATCGTAACGCCTTAGTGTTCGCTGCGCGGAGCTCTATTTTCAACATTAAATTAAAATCATTAATAATCTCGTTAATAATAGATGTAGAGTTTCGGGAGTCGGGACTTTTTTATTGGGAATTTCTTCCTCTTTAAGAATCTTTCTTTCTTTAAAATTTTTAATAGTTTTCGAGTTATTTGCAAAAAACGGAACTCGTTATTTTTTCAATTTTCATTAGTTTATAACTTTTGCAATTATTTATGTGCGGGTTTAAAACTTTTGCACATTTTTCTAGACGTCATTCCGAATCCAATGCAATCAAGGTAGGTGCATGACGTCAGATGCACCATGCAGGGAGACCGACTAGAAATATAAATTCAAATAACCATCATAAAAATATATGTGTTCCTTAATAAAAAAACCGCTGCCTAAAAAATCACTACTTCCACATCTAGATTTTCCTGCCCAAGCCTTTTACAGCAAAAAAATGTCGATACTATATTTGCAATCCACTGTGTAAAAATAATTGTTCATAGAACTTTGATAATATAATATTTGAAATGGTCTATCCCAAAAACCCATAAAACGATGTGCAACATGGTAGTGGAGGTAGTAGAGGGGGAAGCTGTTGGCAAAAAATTTAGAGGCTCTTGTACACATAAATCATAATTTTATTTTTTTATTCCCTTTAATAATGTGGTAGAGGTGGTGGCGAGTGCCAAAAAAGTATTCAGGCCTTTTGTTCCTTTATACACACTAAATCACAATTTTATCTTTTTATTCCCTTCCATAATCACCTTCAATAATTTGAGCAAAAAAATTTTTTTTACGATTACTATACTTCAACTCCACTACGTGGATGTGTAAGTAATAAGTATTCCGCAGTTATGACCGTTGTTCTCTTTTGCACGTCCAAATAGAATAAAACGATTCAAGTTAGCCCATCTAAATTGTGTTTTTAGAGACCATGTAGGCTTAACAGGGAACCAAGACAGATCACGTCATGCAGTTAGGTGCACCATACAGTAAAGGGAACCTGACTTAAAAAACCACTTCCTAAAGAATCACTATTTCAACATCCAAGTCTTTTACAAAGAGAAAAAGTTGATACTGTATTTGCAGTCCATTATGTGGAAATAACTGATCATAGAACTTTAATAATATAATATTTGCAATCGTCTACCACAAAAGCCCATAAAACAAAATGCCATATCGACAGTGGGGATGGTAGTAGGGGGTATAGCTGATGCAAAAAAAAATTAGGCCTTTGGTACTTATACACACACAAAATCACAATTTTATTTTTTTTTCGTCCTTTAATAATGGGGTAGGGATGGTAATGGGGGTGATAGTGGAAGTGGCTGATGTCAAAAAAATTTTGACTAGGTACTTGGCTTCTCGTACATACACTAAATCCCAATTTTATAAACTCTCACTTGCTTGCTTTGCCTATTTATCCCCCCATCCCAAATTTCAACGGAATAAGATCAAAACATAATCTATTTCCAGATCTCGTTATAATACACAGGTGTCCCAAATTTTGAGTTAACATCATAAACGGTTCCAGAGTAATCGTGCGCACAAAAAAAATTACAGACAGATTTTTTTTGCTCAAACTTAAAATACCTTTCGTGGCATTCCAAGCCTGTTTAAAAAAACATTTTTTTTACCTTTATTATACGTTCACTCCACTATGTGGATGTGGAAGTAGTACCAGCTTATAGTGATTATGGACAATGCCTATCTATCCTTATAATATGTAAAACATCATTCTGCATAATAATAATTATTGTTTAATGACCGATATTTCTCCATGAAAATTTTAGTACCAAAATTATAATAATTAAGTATAGTATTATTGAATACTGAATGCAAAAAAACACAATCCTAATTTAGGGTCAGATGCTACTATACGTCGGACAAATGGTAGAAAGTATTAGCGTAGAAAAGTAGCGTATAAGTGTAGAAAAAAAGTATTAGCGATTTTTTTACAAAAAAAAACTAGTAAGATGTTTTTAATCAGCACCTTTAGAAACCCATTTGTACAAGATTACATCGTAGTGAATTCAAAGATGTTTGAGACAGGGGCCGTCAAAAAAACTATTTTTTCAACTAAAAATAATTTTTATCTGTAAAACGGATTCTCAAATGAAACAAGGTATTCTACATTTTTTGTTCAGAATAATGTATTATAAAAGTATGAATTGATTTTACAACAAAATAATTGTTTATTTAATAAGACAAAAATTAAAAAGTAAAATAAATAAAAAATAAATAAATTAATTAATTAATTAATTCATTAAATTAAATTAATTGCCCAATAGCATTTGTTTTCATGGTTTACTTAGGTTTTTATTGAAGATTATTTGTTAGAAAAATGGTAGGTATAGTAGGTAGAATTTTTGCCTTATTAAATAAATAATTATTTTGTTGTAAAATCAATTCATACTTTTACAACACATTATTCTGAACAAAAATGAAGAATACATTTTTTTCATTTGAGAATCCGTTTTATAGATAAAAATTACTGTTTTTGACGGCCCCTATCTCCAACATCTTTGAACCCACTATGATGAAATTTTGTACAAAGTGGTTCCCAAAGGTGCTGATTAAGAATATCTTACTAGTTCTTTTCTGAAAAAATCGCTAATATATATTTTTTGAAAATCGACCTCCTCTTTCCATTCTAGAATCGAACGCCTCCGTCTAAAATTAAATGTGGTTACGTCTAAAGACTTACTCTATAGGTATATAGTCACCATTAAAATTTCAAAATATTCGGATATCAAATGAGCGAGATATGAGGGTGGCTCCATGAAAAGTGCGACACACTGTATATGTACCTTTTTGTCAGAGCATAAAATTCCCTAGTATAATGGTCATAATAAAAAACGGCACATTTGATAGTTAAATTATTATTATTATTATAAGTAATACAATATAAATAATTAGTTTTAAGTTAAAAATCTTAGTTTAATGTAATACTGCTATAGTAATAATATTTTTTCCTAATGCATATGGGAGGTCGAAGATAGTTTAGGCTAACCTTTTCCTTTTGTGTGTAAATTCTTTTGTACACAATAAACGTTCATTTATTTATTTATTTTATTTACTTAAAATTGTACCGGTCGCCAAATTATCAAAAATGAGGTACAGAGACGCTTGTCATTTTTTTTATACTCTCCTCAGTCATTTAAAATGCAATTAAAAATCTGAAAAAGCACACATCATCTGTAGGTTCCAGAAAACATTTTTCAAAACACAACGGATTTTTTAAAACTTATGTTGCTATTTAAATTTTAAAAAAATGTTTCCTATTGTCACCGCATTTTGAGGTTTTCGGATCTTGATATAATCTTATAGAAATATATTTTTAACCATCAATTTATAAAAATAAAAATTTTTACTCACGTAACGGGGTCATAAAATTATGAACAATCCAAAAAAAAATCCACGAATTTACTAGCTGATAAGTTTATGCATTCGTCAATTAACAAATAGAGCTTTTGATATGAAATTGGAACTGGCAGAATTTTTATTTTCACATGAAAAATAGTTACAATGATGTTAAAAAATTGTTTACATTTTGGTGAGCACGTGGTCATACGCTTCAAGCGATCTGTTTTATATTTATTGCCGTACGCCCCGCTGAGTTAAGCGGGTGTCTTTTCTCTGGTACCTTTCTACATTCAACTTAAATACATCTTACAATACAGCCCAATAAAACAATCAAAGCGTCTCAAGTGTCAAAAGAATTATTGAAATTATTGGCCTGTTTGAAGCACGATGGAGTTATATGACAGTATAGTACCTAACGGTAGGAAGAAATATGCCAATATGCACCAAAAAATTATATTTTGTAAACTAGTGCCTAAAGATTTATAAAAGAAACTACGGAAATAGCAACAAGAAAATATGGGGACAAGATAAATCGAGAAATATAAGTATATCATATTTTTGATGATGTATCTATTTTATTGATTCCAAAAAATATATGTTGTGATAATATGATATAGTAGTTAAAGATTGTACTAAAGACATGCAGTGAGTGTGTCAGAACAATGTGATATGAAAAGATAAAAATATATTCATTTTTTATTTTAATGTTCCCATTATCAAATGTCTTTTTCAATTCTCTAATAAGGACCTATTATATCTAATGCACATTTTTTCGAATTTAAATCGGCCCAGCCGTTCAAAAGATATAAATTCTTTTCGAAATATTGGTATTTTTGATTACCCCTAATGGTGGAGTCAAATTAAGCATCAAAATAGGTGAATAAGGAATTATCTGGCTGCAGCAGTCTTATTGTTTGAATTTGTTGCCAGTATATATAACAGAAAGTGTATGTGAAGTTTTGCATTAAATCGGTCCATTGCTGGTAAAATTTTAACAATTTATTTTTAAACAGTGAAATTTTCTGCTATTTTCTTTATTATCTCCGGTCCTAGAAATCGTATCGTAATAATAAAAAGAGCCATTTGTTCGCAATAAAATTTTAAATAAGGCTAGGCCTATGAAACACTTTCTGATAATTTGTTAATTTATAAAAAAATAATAATCACCAAAAAATTGCCTTTTTTGGTTATTTAAGAAATATAACGTAATAATGAATCAATTTATTTTTAAAAATGTAGGTTTTTAAATGTATTTTACAATGGTATTAAGAAAAAAAAATCTTCATTTAAACTATTTTTTTGAAATTTGTTTATAATTTTCAAAATTATAGTTATAAACAACTTCAAATAATCCTGTGGAATTTTTATAAAACTAAAAACGCAAACGAATTACGAAAATAGATGAAACATTTAACATTTTTCTAAAAAAATAATTATCTACTTGCATTTGGAGCTAGGATACGTCAGTTTTTGTAACTAAGTCGCTTATAAATAAACAAATTAATATTTCTTCTTAAAATTGAGCCCTGTTATTCTTTCAATACCTATATTTTTGTCTCATCTAGTTGAAAACAAACCAGAAGCACAATGTTTAAAAGATAATGTATAGAGGCCCGAAAGAGCCCGTTAGAGATCCGATAATTGTCAATTAGCTCTAAACGGTATATTACTGTTTTACAAATTAGACTTTAATATTTTAGACGATAGCACTTTTTACCAGGATGCGGACGTCTAGGGTTCAACTCCTGACCGCGAATATTGTTTTTTTTTTATTGTATCGGTGATATTAAAAATTTTACAAAGCTGTGTCCATGAACATAAGGATATTCGTTCAGATTAGATTAGTTCCTCCTTTTCGCGACAAAAATTCAATGTTATTTCAGAAATTGTAATTTTAGATTATTTTCAAATATCAGAGACAAAGATGTAAGCTTTAAAAAACAACCACTTCAAATTTCAAAAAGAAATAGTTTTTTGGTTTATTTATAAGTGACTTTAATGCAAAAACTGACGTATCTCGACTCTCGACCTCAAATGCAAGCAGACCATTACTTTTTTTTTTAAGAAATATATATATATATAAATATATTTCACGTATTTTCATAATTCGTTTGCCGCTTTTAGTTTGATAAAAAAGATCACAGGGTTATTTGAATTTATTTACAACTACAATTTTGAAAATCATAAACAAATTTCAAATAAACGGTTTAAATGAAGATATAATTTTTTCTTAATACCATTGCAAAAAACATACAAAAATCTACATTTTGAAAAAAAAAACATTTTCTCCTACGAGTCGATGCCCTTAAGCAGTAAGCGATGGAAATTTCGAATTTATTATTGACCTTTAGCCGTTTGAAAACATATTTTGGGTTAAAATTTCGCACGAGAGTTTAGTTCAATAAAATAAAATTGATTCATTATTACGTTGTTTCTTAAATAGCCAAAAAAGTACTTTTTTGTGATTTTTATTTATTTATTTTTAAATTAACAAATTATCAGAAAGATTTTTCATAGACCTAGTCCTATTCAAAACTCAATGCCCTATTTTTATTTTTGTGGCACGATTACTAGGATCAGAGATAATAAGGATAATAGCAGAAAATTTCACTGTTGAAAAATAATTTTTTAAAATTATACAAGAAACAAAACTGCCTATAGCACTTATACATAAAACAAATTAAAACAATAAAATAGCTACAGTTCCATTCAAAATTTATAAGCGATTTAATGCTAAGGACTAATATTTTATACCCTAAAACCCAATTTTATCGACTCTACAACAACCCTTCAACGGAATAAGATCAACGCATAATCTATTTCCAGATCCCGTTGTAATACACAAGCATACCAAATTTTGAGTCAACATCATGAACGGTTCGAATCGTTTGCACAAAAACAAATTGCAGACGGAATTTTTTTCGTTCAAGCTGAAAATATCGATCTTTCATGACATTCTAAGAATATTTAAAAAAAAAACATGTTTTTTTACTGTTACTATCCACTAAACTACGGGGATGTGGAAGTCGTCATGGACAATGCCTATCTATCCTTATAATAGGTACGTAAAACGTCATTCTGCATAATTATTGTTTAATGTCCCGATATTTCTCCATGAAAATTTTAGCACAAAAATTAATAAAAATGAGGAATATTATTGAATCATGAATGCAAAAAACCACAAACCTAATTTAGGGACATGGAAACATTAATTTAGTACAACAAATGGACAAAGCCAATGCATTTTATACTCGATTTTATATTTTGTTATTATATTTTTTCTCTTTTGATATAAATGCTACCTTTTATCGCTCTATTTGAAATTATGTATTACAATTCAAAAAACGTTTTAAGATGTTTAAGATGCTACTATTTTGCTTTCATAGCACCGTACCACATAATTTATAATTCTTAGAACGTATATACAAATTTTTGAATTTAGAAAAATTATTCGAATATGAAGAAAGAACTTTCATTCAACGATTGTGACTTCATAAAGAAAGTATTTAAGAGGAAATAAGAATCGAACGCTATCGAGCCACTGCAACGATGCCAAATATCGGGCTATATAACGAGCGATGGATATCAACTGTATAAGAGTCTTGGATATACAGGAACAGCGCCGCCTGACTCAGAAGTGCTGAACTAAAAGTGTATCTCGGAACATGAAAATATGACTTTTTGAAGCCCACCTCAAAATTTTGCAGGGAGGAAACTAACATGATTTGCGACCATTTAGTGATGATATACACGGGGGTACGTTGATGAGCCCGACCCCGGGCTTCACAGGGTCAAATCGGGCTGCACTACAACCGCTCAGTGTATGAAACGGGCCTGTATATGACCATGCATATCTCTATATATATATATATATATATATATATATATATATATATATATATATATATATATATATATATATAGGTATAGACGGTATATTGTGTAGCCCGATATATCGACAGGTTGTTCATAAGCCCGGCATTTCCCGAGTGTATAAATTAACAAATTTATTAAATATGGCGATTGTTATGAATCTTTTCTAATAGGAAGCCACTAGGGGTAGCTAATTATTATTTTTCTTTCAATTATATAAACATGGCATATTTCAGAGCCCGGATATATTTACTGATCCTTTCAAAGCCCGCTGTATATAAGGATATAGCTAGCGTTCGTTCTCCGTCCCAGCGATGTTGCCAATGTAATCGGGCCTCAGTAGGTTATATTTTTATAATATATATTTCTTTGATGCATGCATCATCACGAAGCACAATATAATAGGAGTACTTGCTATACTGCGCCACTACTACCATTACTGTTTACAATAGAGACGCTAATGGAGGGCCAGCTATTAAAGGAAATATATTCATTCTTTGAAAGCCAAAATAATATAACAGTTACGTTTTTTATTATTCATTGTTACGAATTTGAAGATATATTAGAAGAACCTAATAAAATATTAGGTTATTTTTTGATGCAAGTAGACATTAATTATTAATAACTGATAATGTAATTACTCCGTGGTAGGCCTATAAGTATTTAAATATTTTGAATTTGTCCTCATTTTTTGTTTTCCACTTTTAAAGTATTGCCTTATTAACAGTAAAATAAAAATATGCAAAGGGGTAGAAATTACATTACGTTTATTTACCTAACACAGATATATAAAACGAATTGTTTTAATAGTACAGTAACATCAGGTATAATAGTAAAAGAATCCCTTGCAATGCAATTTTTCGTTTGAAAATGTACTTATTTTGAGACAGCAAGTGACCTTTGTGTTTCCGAGTATATGGGTCAAATATGAGCAAAAAATGATTGCCATCAAATAACAACAAAGCATGAAGTTCTCTTTGAAGTATTTATAAGTTTTTATTTAATTTTATTTCACTGTCACTATAATACTTATAGGCTTAATTTTGAAAAAGTTATTACAATGACCTTTACTACGTACCAGCTGTCCCAAGTTGACATCAATTGAAAGTTGCATTATATGAAATAAGATTTCAGATTCAGTTTGTCCCACTGTGCAAAGAAATATCTTTAAAAGTTAAAAATATATATTTTTTTAAATTGCGCAGAACCCTTAAAGTGTACAGATAAACGTATAGGGACAAAAAAGTGTCTTCTTTTCAAGAGCTTTCAAACAAAAAAAAAAGAAAATAGAAATCGAACATTAGGAGCTGAGATAAAAAAACATTCATTGTGGCTAATGGCAGCCATCTTTAATGGTCGCCATTTTGGTGTTGCACGGATTTTAAAGTGGCTCCCTATCTGGAAAGTTATCTTTTGGCATCAACTATGACCACAGAAAGTGGCACATCCCAATCAAGAAGTGCAGATTTTTGGCTTATATAGTCATGTACCCGACGTACTATAAAGCACAAAGTTCCCTTTTAAGCATGGCAAGCAAAAATTTAATATTTTCTTTTATTGATTATATGTTATATGCTTGCACTAATAAAAAGAATAATAATTATTATAGTACAGTACCTAGAGATAAAAATATACAAAACTTCGGAATAATGTCATATTGAATGGATTTCGTTCATTTTGGAAGTACAAGCTTCACAAACAAGTTTCTATATTGTGCGGGGGCTTGCTAATTTATAGGGGGTTGATGCCACCCCCTCTCAGGGGGTGGCACTTAAAAAATATATATATTTATTGAAGCTGAAGTAGAATCAAATTTTAAGAAGAAAAGGTTCTATGCAATTTTTCACACAAATTTATAGTTTTTAAGTTATAACAACTTCAAAATTGCGATTTTAGCTTAAAAAAAAGGTTTCCAAACGGCTTTCGTCAGGTATCTCGAAAAGTATTACTTTATCGAAAAAATGTTACAGACCAATTACATAAAGTACAAACTGGGAATTAATTATATTTTTTGTTTATTGATGTAGGATTAATAATTTCGGAGATATTTAAGTTTACATTTGGCGTCCAAGTGTTCATAAGATAATTATTTAGAGTGAGAGTTAAATATCTCAGAAACTGTGACACATACGTCAAGGATGCTAGTAAGTAGAATAATTGGTTATTAATTAAGCTTTCAACTGTTTTTTATTTGTTTCTATAGCATAAAAAACAAAGAAGTTATGACCGAAGCAATGTGCGTCTACACATTTTTTTTTAAACAACGTCGCCATTTTGTTACTGTAATTAGCCAGTAATTAAAAAAAGGAATTTCAAACACTGTTTCTCATTAATATATAGCATGACGTAGATGTCAAATTTGGTTTGTATACAGCACTTGCTAGAAAAAAAATACAGTTTAAACTATAAAGGTATTTTCGATAAAAAGATATTTTGTTTTCCTTTTCCAAATAGGTATCTCAATAAATATTAGTTTTATTGAAAAATGGGTAGAGACCAAAAATAAAGCTCATAAACTGATAATGAATTTAGCTTGTTTATGTATTTACATAGATTTAATAGTTTCGGAGATATGAAAGTTTACAAATGGCGTCCGAACGTTTATAAGTCGTAAAATGCAGTGTAAATGTTAAATATCTCAGAAATTGAGACACCTACGTCACGCATACTAAGAAATGAAATTAAAGACAATTAATTGCGCTTTCAAATTATTTTTTACTCGTTCCTGTAGCATAAGAAGTAAAGAAGTTATGATGTAAAAATGAGCGTATTTATATTTTTTTATATAAAAAGGTCGCCATTTTGTTACTCTAATTAGCCAGTAATTTAAAGAAATTATCTCAAATACAGTTTTTCGTTAGGATGTAGCATTACCTAGATATTCAAATTTTTTTGCTCATTTAAAGCACTTGCTTTAGAAAAAAATGCATTTTAAACTTTAAAGGTTATTTCGAAACGCTTGGATACCAAATATAAACTTATCTCCGAAATTATTAATCCTACATCAATAAACAAAAAATAAAATTATTTCCCAGTTTGTACTTTCTGTAATTGGTCTGTAACATTTTTTCGATAAAGTAATACTTTTCGAGATACTTGACGAAAGCCGTTTGGAAATACCTTTTTTTTTAAGCTAAAATCGCAATTTTGAAGTCGTTATAACATAAAAACTATCAATTTATGTGAAAATTTGCATAGAACCTTTTCTTCTTAAAGTTTGATTATATTTCAGCTCCAATAAATATATATGTATATATTTTTTAAGTGCCCCCCCTGAGAGGGGGTGGCATTCACCCTCTATAAATTAGCAAGGCCCCGCACAATATAGAAACTTTTCTGTCAAGCATTTACTATTATACCTCCAAAAATGAACTAAATCCGTTCAATATGACATTATTCCGAAGTTAAAACCTCTAGTTACTGTACTATTAGTGCAAGCATATAAAATACTTGTGCCCGATATTAATTAGTCTTCGCAGGTCATACTCTTAAAAAGGAATTTGTGTGATATTCTTTTCTTTTCTTTCTTTTCGGGTTCAAAAGTTACTAACAATAATTGCCACAAAATATGCTTTTTCGTTTGAAAATTAAGCAAGATAGGGCAAAACAATATACGTAACTTTTCGGTAGAGCATAAAATTCTCTCGTATAATTGTTATAATAAAAAACGGTACATTTGATAGTTAAATTATCGTTATTAAAGGTAATATAATATTTATATTTTATTTTATATAATTGTTTATAATTATATAAAAATTTTGTTTAATAGTTTTCTCAATCTAATGTAATACTGCGTACAGTCATAATATGTTTTCCTAATGTATATGGGGAAGCTAGTTTAGGTTGACCTCTTCCTTTTGTGTGTAAACTCTTTTGTGCACCTTTTTTTTTTCTTACATTCTTCTACCTACATTCAACTTAAATCTTAGTACGTCGGATGACTGGCTCTATCGTTCACTAACCCAATACCGAGGTATAACCAAATAAAACCTATTTCATTTTATTCAGCAGGTTTTTTTACATAGGAAATCACTTTTGACGACACTCTCCATTGGTCGAGACTGAAGTTACAAGAAAAAAACAAAAAAAAAATGAAAATAACAAAATTCAAATTCAACCACGAATAACTTTCAAACGAAAAAAGATAAAATTATATATTTTTTTTAGTTTTATAGTACAAACGATTCTCTTTAATTTGATGTATAATTTATTACAAAAATAATAACTTTAACATTAAAAAAATGACGTTGATTTAGATGGTACACAAATTGTCAATTTTTTTGAAACTCGCTTATGTATTGAGCTATTCGAATGTTTTATTCACCAAAAACTGCCAAATTTCATAGACTTCATTTTGTCTCAATTAATGCTGGGTCTAGCTCTGTAAATAAAAGCGGTACAGCCTTTTAAACACAACGAAGCGCGCTATGGTGACGGAGTCGCGAGGCTTCCCCACTCGTTCCCGGTACATCCCGCAGTGGGGGGTGGATAAAGTAAAAAAATATTTTGAGGTTTCTGGTTCTTGTACACACACTAAATCACATTTTTTTTCATCCCCTTTAATAATGGGGTGGGTGTGGTAATGGGGGTGGCTAATGCCAAAATTTTTTTTGAGACCTTAGCTTCTCTTGTCTATACTAAATATCAATTTTATGAACTCTTATCTGCTTGATTTACCTATTTACTCCAAATTTACCCTCCAACCCTTCGACGGAACAAGATGAAAATATAATCTAGTTCTGGATCTTGTTAAAGTACATATGAGTACCAAATTTCAAGTCAATATCTCAAGTGGTTCCAGAGTAAACGTGCGCACAAAAAAAGTTACAGACCGACAGACAGACAGAAATTTTTTTTCACTCAAACTTGAAATCTCGACGTTTCATGACATTCTAAGCCTATTTGAGCAATAACAGTTTTTTAACCACATAATCAAAACAATTATTTGCCATGCTTTCACTAACTCGTAGAAGCTCTGAACGATTAGTTGGATTTTTGTACATAACTATATTTTTGTTTTCATGTAAACTGGAAGGGTTAAAATCGGCTAAAATTGGATAGACGATCTAAATATGCTTGTGTAAATAGGCTGTTCTTTTTTTTAAATAATACTATTCCTAGTGGGATTTTTACCATCTAGCCTGTCTTCGTTTTGATCAAAATTATCGCTGCAATAAATGTAATTGTTTTCTTCAGAACTTACTGGAGGAACTCCAGGTGGTATAAAAATGTCACCAGTTTTTACTAATACGTGACTAGCTAAAGACGTTAAAAATGTACGTATTTCATCGTAGGAATAACCATAGCCAAAAGAATAAAGCATATCATTAAGTTCTTTTTCTTCTGACGGCACGAAACACATGTAGTGATCTGTAAAGGATTAAAAAAATGACCTAAGCTGATTGTTTTTTTTCCATAAGTATTAATATAAATTCCATTACTATAGAAATAACGTTTAAATCAAATTTGTCTGTCCTGACATATTTAGTATCCACGACATAAATGTTTATAACAAATCTGAAACTTCTTGTTTACATTTATGTTCATTCAGATTAGTAGTCGTGTTTTTTTTATAGTTTTAAAACATCCAGCTATAGCTTCTCTTAAGATACCGGCAGCTTTATCAGGAATTGTCAATTCATTCTCATGAACCAAGTTTTCTTCGCCTGATTCACTTGTGACTAACAACAAAAATTCTTTTAGCTTTATTATCCCTTGACTGAACTGTTGTTGTATTTTCTTTGTGTTCACAAAACACTTTGTTTGCTTAAATGCTTTTCTAATCTCTTTCTTATATTTCCACTGCTATAATAATCTAATTTTTCTTCCGTCATTTCTTCAAATATATCATTAAGGCGTGTTTTTAGAAATATTAGAGTTAAGAATTCTTTTTTGCAAAACAGCAAGATAAACCTCCTTAAATAAAATATTTAAAGCTACTTTAAATTCATTTTTTTCTTTCAGTTGTTTAGTTTGTACACATTTAATTTTTTTTTGCTAATACACGCTAAAAAAAATTTGTTTAGAGCAAACAAAAATTTTGTTGCGTATATACAAAGCAATTTTTTGGTTGATGTTAATAAATTTTTGTTGCCTCAAACAATTTTGTTTGGAGCAACAAAAATTTATTAACATCACCCAGAACTTGCTTTGTATATACGCAACAAAATTTTTGTTTGCTCTAAACAAATTTTTTTTAGTGTGTATATTTTGCATAATAAATTTTATGATAATTTCCATTAGCCCAAATAAATCTGAATAAATGTGTGACTTGCCTTGTATTTCTGTATCACAATGCGACACTGCAGCTTTAATATATATTTTTTTCTAGTTTCCGCACCCGTTCCTGTACAAACTGGTACTTAAAGATGTTCTTAATTTATTCTTAATTTTTCTGGATTTTCCACAAATCAGACAATGCCATTTTATTTTAAACTGATTTTTTTTCTTTATTATAACTACATGAAGGCTCACTTGAATTTTTTTATCGCGTTACTAATATTAGAGACAATACGTATTATCTTTGCTAATGTTATTTATTACAAAAAGATGTCACACAAGAATAATGAAATCGGTATCGAAGGGTGTGCAAATAAGTGCCACCACTTTGTTTTATAAAAATTTTAATGAAATTGCATATTTTCTTTCATTTGCACAATTAATAATAGACCTGATGCCAGTAACAGTTGGTTTTTTACCATTAGATTTTCACTGCTTTCAGCAGTTTCGTAAAACAAACATGTAGTTTTTTTCCATTGATAAAAATGAATCTACAATATACATAAACTGTAATAGCCTACATGTAAGTAAAATAGTATATACTTATTAATATTTATCCAGACAATGAGGCCAGCAGCCGATACGTTTCTTGATGGGGCGAGAAAGTAGCGGGGGCGGGAAAGAAATCCTCGCGTCTTCGTCGCCGTACTGTGCTTCGTTGTGTTTCAAAAGCTGTAGCACTTTTAGTTAAGAAATTAGATCCAGCATTAATCGAGACAAAATGAAGCCTATTAAATTTGTCAGTTTTTGGTGAAAGAAAAAATTGAATACCTCGTTATATAAGCGAGTTATGGCGAGTTAAGAATTAGAAAAATGTTGCTGATTTGTGTATCTTTTTGAATTTTGCTAGTTTTTTTATGTTAATTTTTTAATTATTGCAATAAATTATACTTCAAATTAAAAAGCAATGTTTATTTGTCAAAACCAAAAAAAAATTGTATTTTTATCTGTTTTAGTTCTAAAGTTATATTTGATTAAATCTTAAATTTCTAAATTTCCTTTTTTTTAGTTTTTTTCTTATATCTTCAGTCTCGACCAATGGAGAGTGTCGTCAATTTTGATTTTCTATGTAAAATAACATGCTTTAATAAGTAGTGAAGGTCCCATCTGGTTATACTTCAGTATTGGGTAGGTCAAGAAAGAGAAGGCTTTTCGCGCTCTGCCCGACGGGCCTGGTGACAGTTGCTTTCTTGCACAGAGCAATAAAACAATTAAAGCGTCTCAAATGCCAAAAGAACTGTTACCAATGGTATACAAAAGCTACACAACGCCTGTTTAAAACAAGATAGAGTTATATTACAGTATTTAGCCATAAATCTAACTAAAAAATTATTAGTCCTAAATTACTATGACGAAAATAAAATGTATAAATGAAGTATAAAAAATTATTTTAGAATTTGTTAAAATTAAATAATCAAAACATTAGAATACATTACAACAAATTAACTGAGCAGTTGGAAATTTAAAATAAAATGAAAGTCATTGTTTATAAGAAATGCTTTAGTACAGAAAAAATAATTTTCAATTCCGTAAAAATACATGGCGAAAACTTCAGTCCTAGAGGTAATGACGTATACTTCACGAAAAGAATTATTTGTAGATGGTACAAATTTTTTTCTTTATTTTTTGAATAGACACGTGATATTTTTAACTTCAATATTTTATAAACAACTCGAAAAATAGAGCAATAAAAGATATAGTTTCACTCACTTTCGTTACAGATTTATGCATTATTACACTATATTTCTTAAATTATACAGAGACAGTAATTTTTAATGGTTTTTATTTTCTTGCTAGTTAACAAATTATCAGAAAGTTTTTTGTCTATTTTTATTCAATGCTTAGATTTAGTTCAGGACTTCTTATTGCACTTGTTACCACACCAAAACCAAAAACAAACTAAAATAATAAAATCGCGGCAGAAAGAATTCCTTAATCACCTTTTTTGATGCTGTCATAAAGTTGTTTAGGGCAAACGCTCTGCTCTTTTCCCACTAATATTTTCGTTAGTGTTTTCTAACTGTGATTAAAATATACCCTTTTTATCTAAATATGTAGGTATATTATTTGCCTACATGTAATAAAACAAGAATAGTAGTAGGCTATGTTTTGATTCTAACATGTGTTAAATAAAATGGACATTTCGGACAGAACGCTTTGGTTATGCAGACAAAATTAATGTTTTGAATCTAGTTTTTGTCAATTTCCACGGCATACTTGATACGAGTATTTTCTCGGTTTTTAAATTATTATTCACAAAAGAATTTTCATGTTTATGTATACGGTTGTTTTTGTTATTCTTTTCTATCTAAAAAAAATATAAACACATTCGGCGATTGTTAATAACAAATTGTTTATTAAATAAGCAAATAAATTCACAACAAAAAAAAATTCTTTTTTCCACCTTTTGGATAATTGCAAATAATAAATTTAGGAATAAAATTTTTTCTTAATAACATGTTTAAATAATGAAAAAAGACAAAAGTGATTATAAACAATTAAAAACAATTTTTAAGAATTTTTTTAAATCGAATATTCTATAACAAATAAAATGGCAGAAAAATATTTTTCAAAAATACGTAACTTATCTATTTGTTTATAAAATTTGTGTAAACAAATAGCAATAAAATTATAAGAAAGTTTTTTGTCTATTTTTATTCAATGCTTAGATTTAGTTCAGGACTTCTTATTGCACTTGTTACCACACCAAAACCAAAAACAAACTAAAATAATAAAATCGCGGCAGAAAGAATTCCTTAATCACCTTTTCTGATGCTGTCATAAAGTTGTTTAGGGCAAACGCTCTGCTCTTTTCCCACTAATATTTTCGTTAGTGTTTTCTAACTGTGATTAAAATATACCTTTTTTATCTAAATATGTAGGTATATTATTTGCCTACATGTAATAAAACAAGAATAGCAGTAGGCTATGTTTTGGTTCTAACATGTGTTAAATAAAATGGACATTTCGGACAGAACGCTTTGGTTATGCAGACAAAATTAATGTTTTGAATCTAGTTTTTGTCAATTTCCACGGTATACTTGATACGAGTATTTTCTCGATTTTTAAATTATTATTCACAAAAGAATTTTCATGTTTATGTATATAGTTGTTTTTGTTATTTTTTTCTATCTAAAAAAAATATAAACACATTCGGCGATTGTTAATAACAAATTGTTTGTTAAATAAACAAATAAATTCACAACAAAAAAAATTCTTTTTTCCACCTTTTGGATAATTGCAAATATAAATTTAGGAATAAAATTTTTTCTTAATAACATGTTTAAATAATGAAAAAAGACAAAAGTGATTATAAACAATTAAAAACAATTTTTAAGAATTTTTTTAAATCTAATATTCTATAACAAATAAAATGGCAGAAAAATATTTTTCAAAAATACGTAATTTATCTATTTATTTATAAAATTTGTTTAAACAAATAGCAATAAAATTATCAGAAAGTTTTTGTCTATTTTTATTCAATGCTTAGATTTAGTTCAGGACTTCTTATTGCACTTGTTACCACACCAAAACCAAAAACAAACTAAAATAATAAAATCGCGGCAGAAAGAATTCCTTAATCACCTTTTTTGATGCTGTCATAAAGTTGTTTAGGGCAAACGCTCTGCTCTTTTCCCAATAATATTTTCGTTAGTGTTTTCTAACTGTGATTAAAATATACCTTTTTTATCTAAATATGTAGGTATATTATTTGCCTACATGTAATAAAACAAGAATAGCAGTAGGCTATGTTTTGATTCTAACATGTGTTAAATAAAATGGACATTTCGGACAGAACGCTTTGGTTATGCAGACAAAATCAATGTCTTGAATCTAGTTTTTGTCAATTTCCACGGCATACTTGATACGAGTATTTTCTCGATTTTTAAATTATTGTTCACAAAAGAATTTTCATGTTTATGTATACGGTTGTTTTTGTTATTTTTTTCTATCTAAAAAAAATATAAACACATTCGGCGGTTGTTAATAACAAATTGTTTATTAAATAAACAAATTAATTCACAACAAAAAAAAATCTTTTTTCCACTTTTTGGATAATTGCAAATAATAAATTTAGGAATAAATTTTTTTCTTAAAAACATGTTTAAATAATGAAAAAAGACAAAAGTGATTATAAACAATTAAAAACAATTTTTAAGTTTTTAAGAATTTTTTTAAATCTAATATTCTATAACAAATAAAATGGCAGAAAAATATTTTTCAAAAATACGTAATTTATCTATTTGTTTATAAAATTTGTTTAAACAAATAGCAATAAAAATTTTAAGTTTATGTAATCTTATAACATTTTTGAATATAAAAACAGTAAGAGCAATTAAAATTAATAAAAAAAATTTTTTTCCAACGGGGTATTGTTCCTAAGTGTTTAAATAATAACATAACTTTTATGAATTTTAAAATTAATATCTAATAACAAAAAATATTTTTACTTGTTCCGGACGGTTTCAGAGCATCGTAACGCCTTAGTGTTCGCTGCGCGGAGCTCTATTTTCAACATTAAATTAAAATTATTAATAATCTCGTTAATAATAGATGTAGAGTTTCGGGAGTCGGAACTTTTTTATTGGGAATTTCTTCCTCTTTAAGAATCTATCTTTCTTTAAAATTTTTAATACTTTTCGAGTTATTTGCAAAAAACGGAACTCGTTATTTTTTTCAATTTTCATTAGTTTATAACTTTTGCAATTGTTTATGTGCGGTTTGAAACTTTTGCACATTTTTCTAGACGTCATTCCGAATCCAATGCAATCAAGATAGGTGCATGACGTCAGATGCACCATGCAGGGAGACCGACTATAAATATAAATTCAAATAACCATCATAAAAATATATGTGTTCATTAATAAAAAAAACCGCTGCCTAAAAAATCACTACTTCCACATCTAGATTTTCCTGCCCAAGCCTTTTACAGCAAAAAAATGTCTATACTATATTTGCAATCCACTGTGTAAAAATAATTATTCATAGAACTTTGATAATATAATATTTGAAATGGTCTATCCCAAAAACCCATAAAACGATGTGCAACATGGTAGTGGAGGTAGTAGAGGGGGAAGCTGTTGGCAAAAAATTTAGAGGCTCTTGTACACATAAATCACAATTTTATTTTTTTATTCCCTTTAATAATGTGGTAGAGGTGGTGGCGAGTGCCAAAAAAGTATTCAGGCCTTTTGTTCCTTTATACACACTAAATCACAATTTTACCTTTTTATTCCCTTCCATAATCACCTTCAATAATTAGAGCAAAAAAATTTTTTTTACGATTACTATACTTCAACTCCACTACGTGGATGTGTAAGTAATAAGTATTCCTCAGTTATGACGTTGTTCTCTTTTGCACGTCCAAATAGAATAAAACGATTTGAGTTAGCCCATCAAAATTGTGTTTTTTTAGAGACCATGTAGGCTTAACAGGGAACCAAGACAGATCACGTCATGCAGTTAGGTGCACCATACAGTAAAGGGAACCTGACTTAAAAAACCGCTGCCTAAAGAATCACTATTTCAACATCCAAGTCTCTTACAAAGAAAAAAAGGTTGATACTGTATTTGCAGTCCATTATGTGGAAATAACTGATCATAGAACTTTAATAATATAATATTTGCAATCGTCTACCACAAAAGCCCATAAAACAATATGCCATATCGACAGGGGGATGGTAGTGGGGGGTATAGCTGATGCAAAAAAAAATTTAGGCCTTTGGTACCTATACACACACAAAATCATAATTTTATTTTTTTTCGTCCTTTAATAATGGGGTAGGGATGGTAATGGGGGTGATAGTGGAAGTGGCTGATGTCAAAAAAATTTTGAGTAGGTACTTGGCTTCTCGTACATACACTAAATCCCAATTTTATAAACTCTCACTTGCTTGCTTTGCCTATTTATCCTTCCATCCCAAACTTCAATGGAAGATCTCGTTATAATACAAAGGTGTCCCAAATTTTGAGTTAACATCATAAACGGTTCCAGAGTAATCGTGCGCACAAAAAAAAATTACAGACAATTTTTTTTTGCTCAAACTTAAAATATCGACCTTTCGCGGCATTCTAAGCCTGTTTAAAAAAAACATTTTTTTTACCTTTATTATACGTTCACTCCACTATGTGGATGTGGAAGTAGTACCAGCTTATAGTGATTATGGACAATGCCTATATATCCTTATAATATGTAAAACATCATTCTGCATAATAATAATTATTGTTTAATGACCGATATTTCTTCATGAAAATTTTAGTACCAAAATTATAATAATTAAGTATAGTTTTATTGAATACTGAATGCAAAAAAACACAATCCTAATTTAGGGACATTTATTTGAATTTCTGTATTACACTTCAAAAGACATTTTAAGATGTTTAAGATGCTAATAACTATTCTTCTTTCATAACACTGTACCCTGTATTTTATAATTCTTAGTAGGCATATGAATTTTTGAATTTAGAAAAATTGTTCGAATATGATAAAATACTTGTGAGGTTAAAAAATTGATTCAAATAAAGAGCTTTCATTCATCGATTGTGACTTTATGAAGAAAGTATTTAAGAGGAAATAAGAATCGAACGTTATCGAGCCATTGCAACGATGCCAAATATCGGGCTATATAACGTGCGATAGATATCAGCTGTATAAGAGTCTTGGATATACAGGAACAGCGCCGCCTGACTCACTAGTGCTGAACTAAAAGTGTATCTCGGAACATGAAAATATGACTTTTTGAAGCCCACCCCAAAATTTTGTAGGAAGGAAGCTAACGTGATTTGTGGCCATTTAGTGATGATATACACAGGGGTACGTTGATGAGCCCGACCCCAGGCTGCACAACGTCAATTCGGGCTGCACTACAACCGCTCAGTGTATGAAACGGGCCTGTATATGACCATGCATATCTCTATATATATATATATATATATATATATATATATATATATATATATATATATATATATATATATATATATATATATATATATATATATATATATATATATATATATATATATATATATATATGTGTGCATTTGTATCGTGTCCGCCTCCTTACAAATTTGTGGCGCCCGCACATCCACTAGAAATAATATAGATAGATTAGTTCTGTTTACATATACATAACCGCCAAATTTCACTTACCAAGGGCACGCGGAGAGGAGAAAGGATTTTTATCTTTTTTTACATACACTTTTTTGTTCATACGATTGGTATGTTTACACCTCGTTATATAAATAGTACCTCTCTGACTCAATGTATTTAAAACTGTTATATATAACGGTAGACTTTGCCTCCTTCGAGGTTGCCAGACTTCTATAGTGTAAAATGCTCTAGCGCTTGCGCAATTAGTTGCGCTATGCAATCGTGTGCGTTTGTTATTATGATGATTCATATTGTGTAAGTTATACTCTATCAGATTACATTGGTGTTTTACCCGATAATGTGCGATTATCTGTTTTAAAATGAACCGTTCACGCTAAATATCTATTGTAGAATAATGTATGTAATTCAAAATATGTTCTTAAGGGAATTATTATTACTATTTAAAATGCTTTTCAAAAGACATCACTGAATCAGTTCAATTTTGTAACACAATTGTTACATATTAGACCACGTAAATTAGATATTTTAGAAGAAATAATTTATAAAGTAATAATATTTGGGATGCGTAATCTAGATAGGGTTCGAAATAGATACTCGAATAGTTCCCCACAATTTAGGGGTGAAACGTCCGTAATGATTATGAATAGAGCTGCTTCGGCCATATTACGGGGACTTAACGCTGGTTTTTCACTTTTATCTTGTAAACCGTTCGTCGAAAGAGAAAAAAGTATAGGAAATAAAAAAATCGTCATGTTAAATTCTGCATAAAAAATGTACTACTAACCTTGTAGCTTATCCTCACCTATTTCGCGCTAACAGCGTCCGAACAGAGGCGTAGTTTGGGGCGCAGAGGTAAAAATCCATCCTATTCCAAGTTTGACTCCGAATATCTTAAAACCGGTTACTTTAACGAGAAAAATGCTCAGGAATGAATTTATTGAGCAGAATTTTCTCTATTAGATGCATATATAGAGGGTTTTGTCGCAAGTAGTTTATGTATTTTCCCCTTCTTTGCAATTATATTAGAGGATAATCTGTACTGTTCACACAAAAGAAGATTTGGAGTCATATTTCAACTCTGAGCTTGCTTCAATTCCACTTCTTCTCTTCAATAAGAAAGGGTTAATGAGGAAAATTAAGAAATCGTCTGTATGATATTTTCAATGCTGTACGAGAGAGGCCAATAGATTTTTCCGATTGCCAGTTCATTGTTGATGGCGGCAATTTGATTCATCGTGTAGTATGGCCGAAGCAGCTTTATTCGTAAACATTACGGCCAAAAAGTGACTGTAGTGTTTGACGGATATGCTGACTGCAGTATGAAGAGCATCGAAAGACAGCAGCGTCTTTTGAAACGCATTTCACCGGAAATTGTTTTTCATGAGAACACGCCACTGACTGAAACGCAAAATAAAATGATAAACAATCTCACAAAAAGGAACGGTTTATTTCGCAATTGGTGGAGAGATTTAAAAACGAGGGAATCAAAACAATTACTGCTGTAGACTACGTTGACGTACTCATAGTTCAAACCGCCTTGAACGAATCTCATGGAAACGATACAGTGACAAGGACAAGATATTGATCTTCTCGCATGGATTATCGCTCTCGCACCTGAAGATAAAGATATCCGTTTCTTAAGAGAGGCTCAGAGATAAATAAAAAATAAAGATTACAGTTCTCGTGACTTGCAGTCTTCGGAAGTTTTAACAAGCTGTATGGCCACACGTTCAGTGGATGCGATAATACTTCAGCTTTCTTTGGTAAAGGAAAAGTGCAAACGGTGGAATGCGTCAATAAAAGAAAAAATCTCGAAGAGGTTGTCCGTATATTCAACAACCGTAGCTCAACGAAAAAAGAAATTACATCTTTGAATCATCAAAGATTCATTATCTTAAGTTAGTTCGCCAATCTAGTACTACCGGGATTCTACGAAGACTGCCAGCAACAACCGAGGCATTACGTCAACATTCTTACAGAGTATTTCCCCAAATTCATGTTTGACGAGGAGAAAACTTGGAACCAACGGAATGCAGAAAAGCAGAAAATAATATAAAATATTTCAAAGAGATGATATACTTAAAGAAGTAAAATGTTCAAAACTTAATCATTTTGGAGCAAAAATGTAAATATTTCCCTCCAGCAAGAGAAAAATTTTTGAAAAGCATTCGAGATGACTCCAACAAACTATCATTAATTAGTATAGCAAAATTTATGATTAACCAACAAATATATTCTAGAGTTTTGGTCTCGAATTCTTTTTAAAACATTTTTATTTCTTGCTAGAGGGAAATATTTACATTTTTGCTCCAGAATAATCTATGTTTTTAAAATATCTTTGGAAGGTGAAAGATTACACTGGTCAACATTTAGTTTGAAAAAATACACCGGACTCTACCTAGGTACCCAGGGGTTTTGGGGTCGCTGATTCCGTTGCCGAGGTCGGTTAAGCTCTATCACGTCAGGTTCAAGGTCATTTGAAGGTCAACCTAAGAAAAGGTTTTTGAAAAAATCTAAAAAAATTCACACATAAGTTCTTGGGGGGTCTCTGAGTCAGAATCCGATGTCGGTTGACCTTTATCACCTCATGTTCAAGGCCATTTGAAGGTTAAAGTAAGAATAGGAGGTGAAAAAAATTAGAAAAAATTTATACGAATGCTCACCTGCCTACTTATTGTCTGTTTATCTGTCTGCCCTTATACCTGCACACCTGTTTGTTTGCTTGTTAGTCTGTATTTATCATCCGCCTGCATTTTCTCTCTGTCCATCTATTTGACATCCTGCCTTTCTGTCAGTAATTCTGTCTGACTGAATGACTAAATGTTTCTGTCTGACAGTCTGTCTGCCTCCTTGTCAGTTTGTCTGACTCAGGAAATCATTAAATTACTTTGACCCTGACAGGATTGAGCTCAGGGCTGGTTTTAGGTAACCGGAGGCCCTAAGCTCTAGGTATGTTTTTCGTTGAAGCTTTCTCTTCTAATAAAATAAACGTGCATATCTGCGTATGAAATCTGAGTTCTGAGGCCATCTAAATGCGAGGCCCTAAGCTGGCGTTTACTTAGCTTATAGGCAAAACCAGCACTCATTGAGCTCCAAGTGAGTGAAGCCAACGCCCGTGGTACTCTTTACTTGCATGTTCGCTCTGCTTCTGCAACTATACCTAAAGGCCATCCTTTCACAGAAGAAAATAGGTAGGTGATTCATTGAGTTAAATATATTTGCACTGAGATAGTCGAAGAATCTTCATGTGCAGCTAAAGCTGGCGGACGAATGCCGGCTTGAAATGACCTCAGAATGACCTTGAAATGACCTCTGGATGCCTCTTTTTTTTAAGGGTAAGCGAAAAATGGATTCGGACTCAGCGACCCGAAAAACCTGTGTGAATTTTTTCAGATTCTTTCAACCACCTTTTCTTACTTTAACTGACGTGATAGAGGTCAACCGACATCGAATGCAGACTCAGCGACTCAAAAAACCTATATATAAGTTTTTTCAGATTTTTTGACAGCTTCTCCTGTTTTTCTCAAATTAACCTTGAAATGATCTCCGGATGCCTTTTAAGGGTAAACGAACACCGGATTCGGACTCACCGATCCCAAAAACCTATGCGTGAATTTTTTCAGATTTTTTCAATCACTTTTTCTTAGTTTGACCTTCAAGTGACCTTGAAACTAACGTGATAGAGGTCAACCGGCATCGGATACAGACTCAGCGACCCAAAAACCCTATATGTAAATTTTTTCAGATTTTTTAACAACTTCCTCTCCGTTTTTCTCAAATTAACCTTGAAATGACCTCCGGATGCCTTTTAAGGGTAAGCGAACACCGAATTCGGACTCAGCGACCCCAAAAACCTATGTGCAAATTTTCTCAGATTTTTTCAACCACCTTTTCTTAGTTTGACCTTCAGATGTCCTTGAACCTGACGTGATAGAGCTTAACCGACCTCGGCATCGGAATCAGCGACCCCAAAAACCCCTGGGTACCTAGGTAGAGTTCTGTGTATTTTTTTATACTAAATGTTGACCTGCGTTATTATTATTCTTTTATTTTCTGCTTTTTAGCCCCCCCCCCCCAATAAAAATCGTCTTCTAATTTTTTTTTACTTTTACTATATAAGGCCAGCAGCAGTGACAAATAGTGGATTAAGGGCAACTAGTTACGTTAAGGAATGTTCGTGTCCTGTTAAATAAATACCTTAAACAAATACCTTTTTTAATTTGCTCTAAGCTATAAAGGGGTACAAAAATATTTGTTTCTGAACAAAATAAACGTTTTTTTATTCCCAAATTGAAAATATTTAAAAACCCATTGATCTCTAGAAAGTATTATTTCTGTGTATGAAAGTTATTTATATTTTTAGTAAGATAATTTTAGTTACCATATCTATAGATGTATTTAGGAATAGTATGCCTCTTTACTATGTTGCCAAGTTTAGGAGGCGATATCGCTACTTTATTGTAAGGAAGCATTTAATACCTATATACATCAAGTGTTTAAAACAGCAGCGCCACCTGGTAAAAAATGTAGTGGACTATGGTGTATGTTTACATATGTTTATAGGTATTTTCCGCCTCCAAAAAAAGTGTCGTTAAATGCTTCTATCTCTCTATTTCTTTCCTTTTTGTCATAATCTTATATGCGCACCAATAAAGCTGATCATTATTGATAATAATGAGTCACGAATTTACTAATTATCAAGACATTCGCGATGAAAGCAACACAAAACGTCTCCGCCTCCGAAATCGGAGGCGAACGCGTAAAATCGGAGGCAAACACCACCTAACCATATAACATTCGGAGGTGTATGAGTACTAAATGCATGTATATATATATATATATATATATATATATATATATATATATATATATATATATATATATATATATATATATATATATAAGAGAGAGTATAGAAAACTTAGCATTAACGCAAAAACACTCGGATAATTCTCCAAGGTACTAGAAAGTGATAAGAGTGCCAGTGTAGGATCAACAAGTTCCATTAGCATAGACTTGTTCGAATTAGGTCAATCATTCGTGGGAAACATTCCTGAGAGAAAACGTCATTACAGTGAAGACACCTCAAAGTCTTCTGAAGAAAAACTAGACGTCACAGAACTTTATGTTACAAAATCCGCTGAGGAGAAACCAAAGATCAAAGAGTTCTATATCACCTCACTATTTCAAGAGAAAAAAAAATAGTTTCAAAAGTTTCAAAATTTTGTGACGAAAATCTAAGAGTTAAAAAACTCAGTCTCGCCTGAGAATCTTCTGAGCAGAAACTTGAAGTTAAATAACTAGATGGGTATGCAAGCTTTGCAAATTTACCCAATCAAGATCGTTAGAAGGCTGATATATACAATTCCACCGACCATCCTGAGCTAATACTAAGGTTTAAAAGAACTGTCTATTGAAGTAACTAGAGTCACGTTAAAAGAGAGTAGAGTGAACTTCGCACTGACAGTGATAGATACTAAAGGGTTCAGATATGCGATAAATAATAACAATTTGTGGACACCTTATAACTGAATTTATTGAAAGCAAGTACAAAGCTTAATTTACTAGCGTAACCCGAATTAACATTAGTATAATATCAGATGAACGTGTGCATTGCTACTTGTGCTTTATCCAACCAACCGGACATGGTCTAAAATCCCTGGATGTTGGAACGGATACACGATAAGGTAATGTCCCCATCATAGCTAGAATTGATATTCTTGAGAGGTGTGGTTTGTTTAAAAAGCAAATTATAGGAGAAATGACACAGCACAATATAAAGATATATAAGTTTTTCGACATTTCTGAAGAAGACGAAGAATACGAATTAGACAAGTTTCTAAAGGATAGGGTAACGATTGCGGTTGTAGGCTCAAACACTAATCAAAATAAACCAGAGGAAAGCCAGAGGTCGAAAGTATCCTTGGGGGATCGTTGAATATGGAGCAATACGACTACGCTGCTTTGAGAAAGACGGTGGTATGCATACATATACAACATTTAAATAACGTTACATATTTTGTTCACTACTACAGGCGACGTGAATTATTGGCCGACATGAGCAGGAAATACCTTAGTAACAATTCCTTTGTCGAAAGCGATTTGACAATTCAGAAGACGAAATGTGATATGAAATATTCTATCACCTTGGGGGGATTATTGGATACCGAGTTTAGGGGCCCGGGCTGCCGAGAGGTCCGTAGTGGGGGTCCGCCAGAGATCCTGACACAATTTTTTTTTCCAAATTTCTTACCAAACACTAACCAAACACTAATCAAAATAAACCAGAGGAAAGTCAGAGGTCGAAAGTATCCTTGGAGGATCGCTGACATTGAAAATATGGAGCAATACGACTACGCTGCTTTGAGAAAGACGGTGGTATGCATACATATACAACATTTAAATAACGTTACATATTTTGTCCAGTACTACAGGCGACGTGAATTATTGGCTGACATGAGCAGGAAATACCTAAGTAACAATTCCCTTGTCGAAAGCGATTTGACAATTCAGAAGACGAAATGTGATATGAAATATTCTATCACCTTGGGGGGATTATTGAATACCGAGTTTAGGGGCCCGGGCTTCCGAGAGGTCCGTAGTGGGGGTCCGCCAGATATCCTGACACAATTTTTTTTCCAAATTTCTTACCAATTTTCTTGACATTTTTTTAATCCCCCCTCCCCCGCTCATCAATTATTAGGCGCAGGGGACCGCCAGTGAATTTGGTACCAGGGCCCATGATTTGATGAGGGGGGCCTGGAGGAAGGATTTCAATAATGCTCTCCTAGATCAAGAATCAAGCATCTCTTCGAGTTTCGAACACTCATTGTTATTAAATATTAAATTTGTTACAAACTATTACAAGTCATGTTCGAGCAGTATGCATTGTGAGCAGTAAAACCATGAAACAAATGTAACTCTCTAAAAATAGAAGAGTTATTGTCGGAATGTAGACCAAGTTTCAAAAGACGTAGAGGATGTATATAAAAAAGACAAGGCGTAAGGTGCAGAAAACTTATCTTTAGCGCAAAAATACTACGGTAAATCTTCAAGCGTGCTAGGAAGTGATGAGAGTGCCAGTGCATATTCAGCAAATTCCATTAGCAGAGACTTGTGTGGGCTAGGTCAATCATTCGAGAGAAATATACCTGAGAGAAAACATCTTTACAATGAATTAAGTGAAGACACCACAAAATTTTCTGAAGAAAAACTAGACGTCAGAAACTCTGTCACCAAATCTGCTGAGGAGATGAACAATTGTCTAAGGTTCATCAAAACGCATTTCCTCTGATGGTTCCCAACGTGTTTCATTTAATACCTCTCATGAATCATGCAGTTTGGTAAAGCCAAATAGGTATGTTAAAGACGGTTGTAATTTTTATTTATCTTCAACTTTGACATTCAGTGAGAAAAAAAATGAATTCGTCGCACTCCATAAATAATTCTAGTGAATTTCTTAACCTAGAAGATCTAGTTCAGTCAACGAATATGAATAACGTAATTTTGAATGATATTTCCGAATCTTACGAAAATAATTCCTATCGATTAATATCAGAAAAAAATTTCCAATAGAAAACGGTTCGAAAACTATTACCGAACCTCTCGAAAATAAGTCTCAACCATTAATATCAGAAACGAATTTTCCAATAGAAAATCGTTCGAAAACTATAACCTCATTTCTCGAGAATAATTCCCAACGATTAATGTTAGAAAACAATTTGCCAATAAAAGACCGTTCGAGAGCTATTATTGAATCTCTCGAAAACGATTAATATCAGAAAACAATTTTCCAATAGAAAACGGTTCGAAAACTATTACCGAACCTCTCGAAAATAAGCCTCAACCATTAATATCAGAAAGGAACTTTCCAATAGAAAACCGTTCGAAAAGTATAACTTCGTCTCTCGAAAATAATTCCCAACGATTAATGTCAGAAAACAATTTGCCAATAGAAGACCGTTCGAGAGCTATTACTGAATCTCTCAAATATAATAATTAATATTAATACCAGAAAACAATTTGTCTAGAAAAAATGGTTCGAAAATTAAGTCAAAACAAAAGAAAACCCGACTTTTGCTATTTCTGTGAGATTTAGGTTCTTAATTTTGCAAGACACATTCAGAGAAACCATTCTAAAGAAGTGGATGTCACAAAAATAATGCGTCTTATACCTCAGTCCATAGAGAGAAAAACTCTAATTAGCAATTTGAGAAAACGAGGTAACTATATAAGAAATGTAAGCGGGTATTTCAAACCAGTGAGATTGTTGTAGAACCTTTCAAAATTGACCTGGGTCGAAGCCAAAAATAAAAGTTCGACTTAGGCAAAAATTTCATTTAATGACATTTTCAAGAGTCTGAGAGACTTCAGAGCCACAGATTAGTCCAAAAGGACCGTTATGAGTTCATTAAGACATTAGGCACAACGTGGTAAAAGTTCGAAGAAGCACCGAATTTTTTACTTAGGAAAATATATTTTGGTCCAGAATATGAGAGTGAAAGCATATGGTGGTCATGGAAAAATGAATCACATACTTTTTAAAAAGTACGCCAAAAAAGTACTTTGAAAATATTCAAAATATTTTCAACTTTAATTCCTCCGCCGAAGACATTGACCATGGTGGTACAATCATTATATACCCTGTTTTAAAGACTGACTAAAATTTTAGCAAGGTAATGTATCAAAAAGGTGAGACAGACGAATTTGGCAAAGACGGCGTAGCGCCTATAATAGTTGAGGAGCATAATGCACATTTACCTACTCCGTGGGATTTTATGTGAAGGGAAGGTGCGACTATGTGGAATATCTTTATTATATGCTAGATAATGGTGTAGTACCGGGTGTTTACCTTAAAATTGTGCTGCTTGGTTTTTATGGCGTTATACATCCAAAATGGCCGCCATACGAAACATTTATTCTTTACATCAAGAATAACTCCTTCCAGAGTGCTCATACGCAAAATCTGCATGTAACATTTTCTGTTCTACATGAGCCAAAGAACAAATTTAGTTGTTATCATTTTTTTCGTATCTTTTACCAATTAAGAGTTATGATTCGTTATACATGTCACTATCGGTTTAAAAGATAATTTAGCCATCGGTTATTTATTACATGGTGGAGCACATTTGCTCTTAACACAAGAGCACCGAATAAGTTGAAGAACTGTCTCTGGAGCACATGGTAGCATACAAATAACAGGAGCATAATGGTCGTTTTTTAGTTCCCAGCCGAAGTTTAATGGCGAAGGCAGATTAAGGCAGGGCTGGTCAGCACGGCACCATTCTATGGTTTGATAACGAACTCTATCAACATATGGTATCAGTGATGCTCTTGCTGGTGGCAAGTTTTCTCCTTGAGTTTCTTTCTTTGTGAACATCCACCACCTCAATTCTCCAATGTCTGATATATTTGTGCCAGGAACATAGACTTGACATATGAACTTTTCTATTAATAGTCTATCTGTATCAAGAAAATTTTCCAAGCTTCCAAGTTTGCTTACAGCTCCAAGAATGTCATCATCTGCTTTACTGAAGACTTTCCAAAAGGAGGTTTTCGCTTTCTTTGCCAAAGTCCCCGTGGTGTCACTTCCGGATAATGCATGCAGACCTAATAATGCTGAAGTTTCCTTTAAGCCCAGGGAATCGGTTACTTTGCTGAGATTGATCATTCTTTGATTTTGGCCAACTCCAGTTACAAACCTAGTATTCAGTGGAAGGAACTTATACCACCATAAAGTAAGTATGAAGACATCTGTACTAGGTGAGTAAATATGAAGCTGTGTAGCACCGCGACGACAGGCGAACATGGAATGCAAAATTATTTTTGTATCTGCCTCCTCATGATTGCTTTTCGGTTCATCTGTTTCAATCCTAATTGAACACTTTGCTGTTTCCCTCCAAGATACAAATAAACACTTGTTTCTTCCAGTTGCATATTGTACTGCTTTCTCGGACAAGTAAACTGTTAACTCATCTTTAGTCTGGACATGAGATAACAATGACTTCATAGATGTGTTCCCAATGTACGTTGTATTACTGATCTTGTAGTGGACTGTTCTTGCCAGTTCTTTTCTTACGCATAGAAGATTTTAGTGAATTTTCTCTGTATGTGTCGAAGACTAAGTGGGTTTCATCATAACGTGATAGTGTATGTATGTCCCTTGCATGGGCATCTCCAGGATCTGTGCAGTCACTCAAGCGCACTTTCAATATTTCACTATTAGAGCATTGGACAGCTAACTTAAGACGCTCGCCACTTTGGTCTGTTGCTATGCAATACAGTCTCTCTTTGCTTTTCTCTCCTTCATCATAAAAAAAAAACAGTTTTTTTTTTTGTTAGATCGTAATATGTATGTTGCCTTGTCACTGCTGGTACTCGCTTCTAAATCATCCGTAGGCTCACAACGCTATCCTTTTTCGAAAAGATTTTTGCTTCTATCCATGTTTGTCGTATGAGTGAGTTCTTTGTAACATTTTTATGCCATTTTGCATTGGAGTCTTGTAGCTGTTTTACATTTAAATTCCCGATTCGACTACTAATATGCATATACTCTGGATCCAACCATTCTTCTCTTTGTTTCAAACACTGTAGAAGTTTTTCAACCTTCAAAGGATTAACAAGAGGTAATTTACTTTTACCTTGACACAAAATACACAGTTTATAATCTGTTGAAAGTCGGATAGGCTAGGCAATAAATGTATACTAATAAATTTGTGTTATGTGGTAAAACTGGCGTGTAACTCTTAAATGGTAAAAGATACGATAAAATTGATAAGAACTAAATTTGTTCTTTGGCTCATGTAGAACAGAAAATGTTTTATTCAGATTTTGCGTATGAGCACTCTGGAAGGAGTTATTCTTGATGTAAAGAATAAATTTTTCGAATGGCGGTCATCTTAGATGTATAACGCCATAGAAACCAAACAGCGCAATTCTATGGTAAACACCCGGTACTACACCATTATCTAGCATAAAAGAGATTCCACATAGTCGTGCCTTCCCTTCACAAAAAATCCCACGGAATACATTATGCCCCAAGACTATAAGCAAAAATTAGCAAAAAATCAATGAAAATGCACAAGGCCGGTTTCTCGCGTAAAACAAGTTTGGATTCACCTAGCGACTCGTAATTTGGTCGAGTGCGTTGGGTGATCAATACAAAGCGATGGTAGGAAAGCCAATAGCAGGGCTTTCCAAATGATAAAGTTATAGAGAAAATCGCCTTGTGCACAAAGGACTCAAAAGTCTATTTTGCATAAAAGTGGTTCGGAGGCGAATCGCTGTCATTTTTCCTATATTGAACCTGCATGAGGACAAGTCCGTTGTAAGGCTGGTCAAAAGTTATTACATGTATTAGTCGAACTCCGTCCCGTGAATGATAAAATCACGATCTTAAGCTATTCATAAGCGAACCAAAATTTTTTAAGTAAAATATATTTATATTATTTTCAGTCAACCATAATTACCAAAATACAGAATTTTTAAATTCTCTTCAAAAAGGCATGCATTAAATCCTGAGGAGGTTAAATGAATCTTTTCTGCCAAATAGATTGTTAGTACACGCTCTCACTTGTATGGTTAGAAAGCAATTTTCCTTAGTTGGGGAGGCGTGATTCTTTCACATTATATAATTTTGCAGAAAATCACTGTATTATTTCATGCTTATTAAATAAATGGTATTTTTTGTCCCTAATTGCATTTTATTGATGTAAGGACTTGTTGCTAGTCTTAATCCCTGTAGTTTTCGTTTGGAAGACGTCAACAACTGAGTTAATCGGGATCTCATGATTCCCTAGGTTTAATACTCAGTATTCTGGTCGGCTTACGGGAGCTTGATAGGGATTTTTATTATGCGATTTTTCCAGAAATCTTTAAGTGCAAAGATCATTATTGGTGGGTAAATACATACAGATCACGTCAAATTCCAATCCCGTCAGAGAGAAATCCTCGATAGGGATTTTTTTTATGCAAAAATAGCAGAAACAAAAAGACGGCAGACCACTTATTACTGTATAAACAGACCTAAATCACGTCAAATTCCAATCCCGTCGGAGAGAAATCTTCGATAGGCATTTTTTTTATGCAAAAATCGCAATAATCTAAAGACGTAAAAGCCCTCATTGTCAGTGAAAAATTAAAATCATATCTTGAGAGAGCGTCGTTAATGATCTGAGGTAGTGCAACCTTGACCCATTACTCGTCTATCGAAGTATATCTTATTTCTAACCCGCTTGGGCGTGGAAGATTGGGACAGAACGCGACTGACGCCCTTCTAAATATAAATTGGTGTCGCATCAATTTGACGCCTGGTGGTGTGTTCTACTACAAGATCACCACTAATTAAAAATAAAAATCTTTTACCTTACTCTAATTGCTTTGGGTTCTACTCATCTAAATTATTGTACAAGCATAGAAAAACATGTGGTGGGGACAATGAAGGAAAGAATGCACAAGCTGATGTTCAGAATGTTTTAATTGGCAATATTAATGCTCGCATTGATTCTCAATTAAAAAGCCAAGCGTTTCCTAGGATGAAACCGGATAAAATTAGTTCATATGTGCTTTTAGAGCACGCTATTTGAAGACCCATAGGGAGAAACACTTTATACAGGTTATATCTAGGAAGATGAAAGAACTTTGAAGACTTTAATTAATATTGAAGGAAAGGGAGCTAAATATCACTAATTTTTTTTTCAATCACTGCAACTCCAATATTTTGAGTCAATTGTTAAAGCAACAAAGACTATAGCACGCTTCATTTAATAAGAAAGGAACCATCAACTTCAACAGCAGATACGGAAGCCAACCTCAAAAACATGATTCACCTTTTCAATACAAATTGGCGGTTTGAAGTATCAAGCCAGGCTAGAAGTGACCTCAATTAAAAAAAAACCGCTGCCCAAGGAATCACTACTTCCACATCCAGATTCTCTATCCAAGTCACTCACAACGAAAAAACTTTGTATGTGAAAATAATTGTTTATGGAACTTTAATAATATAATATTTGAAATCCTCTACCCCAAAAACCCATAAAACGATACCCCACATCGGTAGTGGTGTGGGGGGTGGTGATAGGGGGGTAATAGTGGTGGGTGGATGAAGTAAAAAAATATTTTGAGGTTTCTGGTTCCTGTACATACATTAAATCACAATTTTTTTTCATCCCCTTTAATAAGGGGGTGGCTAATGCCAAAATTTTTTTTGAGACCTTAGCTTCTCTTGTGTATACTAAATACCAATTTTATGGACTCTTACCTGCTTGATTGACCTATTTACCCCAAATTTACCCCAATTTACCCCCAACCCTTCGACGGAATAAGATGAAAATATAATCTAGTTCTAGATCTCGTTAAAGTACATATGTGTACCAAATTTCAAGTCAATATCTTAAACGGTTCCAGAGTAAACGTGCGCACAAAAAAAAGTTACAGGCAGACCGACAGACCGACAGACAGACAGACCGACAGACAGACAAATTTTTTTTTCGCTCAAACTTAAAATATCGACGTTTCATGACATTTTAAGCCTATTTGGACAATAAAAATTTTAAAAAATTTTTTTGTCGTTACTATACTTCCACTGGAGTGGAAGTAAAAAATAGAATAAAATAACGATAGTTCCGCTTGCCGATGATTTAAAATAAATTAAAGCTGCTATTACAATTTTAAAATCAAATCAGAACGATAAGGAAGCATATAATAACATTAATGGAAACCATATATTGCAGAGTAGTTCTTCTAAATAGAAAAAACCTCGCGAACTGCAGAGAATGTCAGTTCATACTTATTTAAATTATGGATCCGGACAAACAGATATATATGAGGAATTTGATCCACTTGTTTCCTCTACAGAAGAAAATTTATAGTAGAGTTTTAAAAGAGTCGTTATCAGAGGAAAAGGAGGAAGAAGAGTTACCGTGTTATTCAGCGCAGATGTACAGAAACATATCAATGTTCTTTTATCAGTAAGATCTAAGATAGTCATAGTTTATTACCTTGTTGTGATTAGAGGAGGGATTTTAATAACACTCCCCTGGGTCAAGGACCAGTATCTTCTCGAATTTCGAACTTTGAACAAATTGTTCAGTCATATTCGAGCACTGCAAGCGGTAAATCCATGACGTCGTCAGTAAATGTAGCCATTTAAAAATAAAAGAGCTATTGTTCGCATGTAGATTTCAAGAAACGTAGAGAACTTGACTTTAACGCAAAAATACCCGGGTAATTCTTCAAGCGTGCTAAGGAGTGAATAAGAGTGCCAGTCAGTATTACATTGCATTGCATTATTTTTCGGGCTAAATTCTAGTATAAATTAGGGCTAGATTAAAGAAAAACGAGATAAAATCAAAAACCAAACATAACTAGAAGCACAAAACTGGATAGCCCAATCTAAACGGTCCTCCGGGAGGAGGAACCCTACATTTTTTTGAAGAGCGGGGAAGACGCTGCGACGATTTCCTTTGATAAGCAACATTTTTTTTAATGAGCGGGGGGAACCATTGGCCTATACTACATAATGGAACTCTCACTGGATACATATCCGACGAAGAAGGATAGGGAAACGATAAGACCCGTATTACATTACAATGCCACAGAGAATGCTAGCTAACCGGTCTTATCGTTTCCATCTATTTCTAACGGTCACGCAGTGATCATTCCATTATGTAATATAGTTCACTGGAGGTAACACACTGCTGCGATCGCTAAAACGGGCTAGATTTCGCAGCGTGGTGTTAACGTGCTAAAAGTTGGAAAAAATGAGCTAGAAAATGCACCAACGTGCTAACGTTGGCAACACTGGCCAGTGTAGGACAAATTCCATTAGCTGAGATTTGTGTGGTCTAGATCAATCAGCCGAGGGAAACATACCTGAAAGAAAACATCCTTACAGTGAAATAAGTGAACACACCTCAAAATCTTCTGAAGAAAAATTAGATGTCAACGAACTCTGTCACAAAATCTGCTGAAGAGAAAATTAATGGGTATAATAAAGAATTAAAAAAATACATTTTTTTGTTTTCTCTTTTCTCATTGATAATTATGAAAAAACAAAATTTTTATTAGGAAATTGTAACAATTCAGTTATAATTTTTAACAATTATTAAAAACAAGCAACAACAATAGGCTTTATTTATGATTTATTTTAATTTTATTATCACAATAAATCAATTACTTATGACCTTAGGTACAAAGCTGATCATAACGAATTTCAATAGGAATCAATTCTGATAATAAACGAAGAGACTAACTTTATAACGTTTTTTGCATCGTGCATGCATAAAATTAAAACAAAAAATTGTGTTTGCTTTATTTTCCGATTCTAAGGATACACTGTATTACTGTTGACGTTTTAATTGCAGGTTTATCAGTTATAAATAAAGCAAAACTTTTATTCCTTTGTCAATTTTGTGCAAAATTAAAAATAATTTGTTTCTTACTCTAGTTTCCGATTTTAAGAAACACACTGCATTACTATCGAAGTTTTAATTGCAGATTTGTCCTTTTTAAATCGAGAAATTTTTTCTATTCCTTTGGCATTTTTTTGTAAAATTAAAAATTAACAAATTTTCCGCTTTGGGGACATCACTGTATGTGTCAGTAAATATTTTGTGAAAGTCAAACAAATAAATTTGTTTTTATTCTCATTCTTAAAGTTACAGTAGTACTAAAAATTCTACACAAATTACACAATTAAAAAGGTTGACTACATTGTAGCAAACTCCTTAAATCCAGTAATATTAATGAGCCAAGGGACTTTCCTGCTTTTTAACCTTATCGTATAAATATTTGTGGCTTACTAAATATCTTTGAATCTACTTTCCACTTTTGTGTTCGTGGCAATGAAAATTCTACACGATCCCACATTAAGTTTATATGCGAGAAAATAACCTCATCAGACTACGAGGAGCTGTTTTTAATGCTGTATATATGTGTTTTCGGCACGCCTTTCGCAATTCTGCTTTCAAAGCATTTGACGAAGTTGCAGTTTGTTGAGATCTAATTTGGATCCGTTAGGAACTCATAAATATTGTCTAACTCCTAATATATTCAATATTTTTTAGAAGGCTTTGTGTTTTCAGCGTTTTCATTATATTGTACTTTTGCGTGAATGTATTAAACATTACCATATTATTAAAGACTGAGGAAATAAAATTTGCTTAATATGCTTTCATGTACGTTTTATTAGGTATATTTGGTCTTATTAATTGAAGCATAATTATAGGTTTTAAATTAAAAACAAGCTAAAAACGTACTTTTCGCCAATTTACTGAGTTTTTTATATAATTGTTACACTTTCTATAGAATACTCTTCACAGTTTCTTTGTCAATAATGTTAGTTTCTTGACATCCTAAATTTTATGATACCGACTTTGTTGTGAAAAAAAAAATGAAAAAAAAACATCCAACCTGTCTGGGATTTGAACACAGGATCGTTGGATTGCAAGGCAAAAAAAGCAAAGCAAACATATATTTATTTGAAATTGAATGTACAATGCCTCGCCGGATCCTGGCCCGGAGCCAGTAATAATAATAGACATAGTTAAAAACTCCTACCTGCCTATGGCTGATTTAAAATTAACAATACGATTAAAAACAATCGACAAAGAGACATAAAAAACCGCTGCACAGGAAATCACTACTTCCACATCCAGATTTTCTATCCAAGTCACTCACAACGAAAACATTTTGTATGTGGAAATAATTGCTTATGGAACTTAAATAATATAATATTCGAAATCCTCTACACCAAAAACCTATAAAACGATACCCCACATCGGTAGTGGGGTATTGGTCGGGATAGGGGGGGGGGTGGTAGTGGGGGTGGATGAAGTAAAAAAATATTTTGAGGTTTCTGGTTCTTGTACACACACTAAATCACAATTTTTGTTCTTCCCCTTTAATAATGGGGTGGGGGTGGTATCTTCTCTTGTATACACTAAATATCAATTTTCTGTACTCTTACCTGTTTGATTTACCTATTTACTCTAAATTTATCTCAATTTACCCCCCAACTCTTCGACGGAACAAGATGAAAATATAATCTAGTTCCAGATCTCATTAAAGTACATATGTGCACCAAATTTCAAGTCAATATCTTAAACGGTTCCAGAGTAAACGTGCGCACAAAAAAAGTTACAAACAGACAGACCGACAGACAGACAGAAATTTCTCTTCGCTAAAACTTAAAATCTCGACGTTTCATGACATTCTAAGCCTATTTGAACAATAAAAATTTTTAAAAATTTTTTTGTCGTTGCTATACTTACTTCCACTGGATGTGGAAGTAAAATAATTAAAAGTAACACTGAACAACACTTGGCAAAACACTTAGAAATTTGGGCTATTGACACGGGAAAAAGCTGAACGAAAAAACCCGTTCGAGACAACTGCCCCCAGGAAAAATGGTGAATAAAAGATAAGATTTAAAATATTTGAATTTTTAAAGAATTTATCGGTCTAAAAGGAATTTATAGACAAAAAAGGACAAAAGGGACAAAAATAATAAAAACAGGACCAGAGGTAACAAACAAACTTTAGCCACTGACCATCACACATTACTACAAAAGTTGAATGTCTGTACTATATATCTTTGGAGAATCATATCTCAACGCATTAGATATATTATTATGAAATATATATTAGTAAAATGTATAAACAATAGGGTGGCCCATCTCTATAGGGGGTGAATTTTTTTTGCGCATTTTTTAAGTCTCACCCCACGAAAATATACTATTATACTAGGAATAATTTATGTCAAAGTTTTAGATAATTCGGTGAACAGTAACCCGTGCCGCATTCAGGTAGAAATTTGTAGATAAGATTTTATTACGGTAATACACTTAAATTTTACTTAAAATACAAATATCTACCTCTTTTCTCATAATGTTTTATTGGTGTAATTATTTCCTAGAAATTATTTGTTTTGGAAGTTTGGAAATATAATACACCTACGGTAGGTTTTTATGTCAGTTTGCAATTGTGTTTTACAGTGATGACATTATAAGTTCTAGCATACGTTCCTTTTTGAAAAAACATTTAACGATGGCTGGTGTTAGATCCTTACGAAAGGATACTTTCATTTACTTAGTTGGACACTATTCGTCACAAATCATTGGCAATAAATTGCCGTCTAATAGACAATTATTACAAGTGCTCTTTTATAACATTCGTGAAGTGAAGCTAAGTGTACATGAAAGTGCTAAATTAACAATAAAAGAGGGGTCAGTTTTTTGGGATAAAGCTCGCATTCCGACACGTCAGGATTTTCATTGTGTTAAACAACTAGATAAACTTTATGCAGAGTGGAGGAACTTACAAAAATCGGCTAAAAGGGCCAGTGCGGGAGTAAAGAAAAAAAATTCGTTGAAAAATTGGACGATCTTTTTGACATTTCTCATGCAAATGCATTGGAGTTTATGAAAATAGATGAAGATAAGCAGTTTTTAATTAACCAAAGAAGAAAGGGACGTCCTGGATTTATGCATGGTATTGATTACCAACTTGCTTCTCAAGAAAAATCAGCTGAGGAGAAATTACAGAAATTATCCGAACGAATGCAACGAAGTCAACAAGAAAAAGCTAGATTAGAGGAAACAGTCACCTGTCCATCATCAAGTAGTAATTCAGCCGACTCCAACGAAAATGAAGATGAAATAATCGAAGCCCAAGAAGAGTTGTTACAAGACCAGCCTGGCCCGTCACAGCCCAAAAAGAGGAAATTGTATGGAACATGTAACATCATCACACCAAGAGTAGCCGCTGCATTTGATGCTTGCAAAATAAGCGACAGGTATGAAGTCCATATTTTGACGGCAGTAGCAGAAGCACTAGGACATGACACCACATCTTTGTCCATCAGCAGAACCACACTTCAGCGCTCTAGACAACGCATCCGCGAAGAAAGAGCTGAAATATTAAAGACTGCCTTCGGTAATTCTGAATTGCCGGCCCCAGTCATCCATTGGGATGGAAAACTTTTACCTTCTCTCACTGGAATGGGAAATATCGATAGACTTGCTATCTTAGTTACTAGTGGAGATATTGAACAACTACTTGGAGTACCAGCTTTGCCCAATTCAACTGGAAGAGAACAGACTGAAGCAGTTTATGATGTGCTTTGTGAATGGAATTTGGACGAAAAGGTAATAGCTTTGTGTTGTGATACAACAGCATCAAATATGGGTTATATAAATGGGGCAGCCACACTATTGCAACAAAAATTAGAAAGAGATATTCTATATTTTTGAAGTGGTTTTGAGAAGTGTGTTTGCCACAAAAATGCCTTCCTCATGTGGTCCAAATGTGTCACTGTTTAAACGTTTTAGGGAATTTTGGCCTAAAATAGATCAAAATAAACTAAAAACTGGATTTCAGGTATCAAAAATTAAACACATTTTACAACCAGTTAAAGCCGACATTGTGAAGTTTCTAAATGCAGCTTTAACTTTGCAACAGCCTCGTGATGATTATAAAGAATTTTTAATGCTTTCTAAACTTTTTGTTGAAGAAGAGCCCACTCACACGACATTCTATCAACCAGGGGCATTTCATCATGCACATTGGATGGCCAAAGCCATTTACTGTCTAAAAATATTTTTTTTCCAAGATCAGTTCCAACTAACTAAAAAAGAAAAAATAGGTATTGAAGATCACACTTGTAAAGGTTTATGTAAAGGCCTGGTTTACAGCGTCATTTGCTAGTAAAGCACCGCTTCATGACTTAGACTGTTGTAAAGAACTCATTAATTATCAAAATATTGACAAAGAAATATCTCAAGCCGCAAGTAGGAAAATAGTGAACCATTTGTGGTACCTTAATTCAGTAAATGTTGGCTTATCTTTCTTTGATGACGATATTTCGGTTACCACTAAAAGAGAAATGGTTAAAGCTTTGAATAGGAAAGCACCAAATCAAGAGGGTATTAAACGACTTATGATTAGTAACATTACTGACGTTGAAAACAAGGAAATTCAGGACTTCATATGCGAGAACACTAAACAGTTTTTTCAAAAATTAGGTTTGTCTATGGAATTTTTGGAAAATGATCCAACAACATGGAGGGAAAATGAAAGTTATATCCGATGTTTCAATATTGTAAACAAAATTAAAGTTGTAAATGATGCCGCTGAGAGAGGAATCAAACTTATTACTGACTATAATGACATTTTAACAAAAAATGAAGACCAAAAACAGTTTTTACTCCAAGTTGTAAATGATTATAAATCACAGTTTCCAAATGTAAAAAAAGAAACCCTGTCGCATGCTTTGGCCTAGTGCAAAAAATATTGTTTTTATTACTATATGTCTTGTAGATTTAGGATAATATTTGGTTCTATGTATGAAAAAAACGTTTCATAATAAAATACACAAAGATAAAACGAGAGTTTTATTTCAAAAACTTCTAGTCTAGTTTTCTTAGACTACGAATTTACAGTAGTATGACACATGTTATATTTGTATGACTTGATTAGTCATTCTAAAGATAAATGTTGCTGATAAAAAAAAACAATGCATCAACCAAAGAATGTAAATAATTCCATTTACTTTTATTATTGCATAATAATGCATTCTGCGGCACCCCTTGCCTTCAATTTGCCTCAATAATATTTTGAGGGGACTGTTTTTTCTTCAAATGGAACCATTTGCAGGGGTGAGAAATAAAAAATTTCGATTTCGAAAAAGATGGGCCACCCTAATAAACAAAAAATATATATGTTATACAGATAACATTTCGTAACATTTCTATTTAAGTAAGTACAAGCGACAGAAATTAAGAAAATATATTTTTTTAAATTAAATGATTAATAACTTTTTTCTTTACTGATTGATTTTCTTCAAAAACACTAGAGTTCTTCTTCTAGCTAACACTAACTTACATTCCAAATTTTAATACAATCGGACTTTTTTTTCTTAAGTTATCGTGCTTACAAGAAACGTGACGAACGGACAGACGGACAGACTGACAGACTTTTGAAAGTTGTTTAGAATTCGTTCACTAACACAATGATATGAAAATTTTTTGTCTGCGAACGATATTTACGGTTTTAGAAATGTGTACTCTATTTATATTGATATGTAGAAGGTGTTTTATTGAGGTCGGACCAGAGCAGGAAGGCTTTGGTACACATTTATTGGACCCCGTGCATGTTATGCGTTTGTTAGTTTAGGAGTTATTTAGGTTTTCATGTATTTTTAGCTAAACTCCAATTTTGCCCACAAATTTCGTCATTCTAGCTTAACTATTAGTACCAGAGTCATATTTTTTTTATGAACGTAGTCCAATAGCGGGTCTATCATTCTGAAAAATATTTTTTTTATTAGAACCGAAACTATTTGGACAAAGAAATTTTTTTTTTTTTAATTTTATTAAAATAAAAATTATTCCTGAACACTGAAAAATAAAAAGAAAAAAACCCCTCTATTTTACTGGTAATCAACCTGACAAATTTCATTCAGCTAGTCCCATGACTTCAGAGCGAAAATTCCACTTTTTAATTTTAATCTAAAACATTATCCGAAAGGTGAGGTAAGTTGTTGTGTCGAGATGCAGATAGATCGTTACCGCTAAAAAGAGACAATATTCACTTTACCGGTTTACTTTAGTTTTATTGAAGGGACAATACTTTTTATTTTCTTAGGTATTAGATGAAGTAAAATAACTGGAATAAAATTAATACAATTTAAAGTAAAAAGTCAAGCGGTTTTAAGTCCAGGGACATTGGAGACCAGGCTATCGGTCCTCCGTGTTCAATTCACCTGGCTGAAAATTAATGCGTAACTGTAATAGTAAGAAAAATAAACAAAATATATATATATATATATATATATACAAAAATATGATAGAATACTTAAAGTAGACGATAAACAACTGAAAAGAAATGACATGGCTGTTTTTCTCGTGGTATCAGATTATACCGTGTAGGATATGAATTCTGGGGGACTTGAATGATAAACAAACATATTCAAGTCAATAAATATAACTTTATTTGCAAATTTAGCTGTTGTCGTTTTCTATGTTAAATGGCTTTATTAACAATGCATGAAAATTTTAATTTCATTTTCGGCCGCGGTTATACTTGAATAGCCGTTATTCGCGTTCTCGTGTCATGCAAGTATGCTACGTAACCGTAAATCAACTTGCGATAAGAGATCACTAAAGGGTTTGAGAAGGCATAGAGCCGGAAGTATGCGGAAAGCGCAGGAAGGATGTGGCCTCATATATTCCAGGATCAAGGTAGTAACAGCTGGCTATTGTTACTGTATTAAACAGCTAAATTACGTCTGTTGTATGCGAAATCAGGACGATATTTTGCAGAGTACAAGGGTTATTGATATTACATCCTTTATTTAAAGCATTATCAACGGAGGGTGTAATTAACATTTGAATTTATGTGCCTCTTGATTTTGATTAAATAGGAACTAAATAATAAAAGAGACGCTAGAGTTGTCTTTGTCAACAAAGATTGGTAAGTAATTCATTGCTGCCATATTTAGTATACTTTTGATTATCTCCATGTAAGAGACTGTTAGTATAATTCAACGGGCGACTGAAGTAGAAATTAAATTGATTAAAACTGTATTGTTAGACAAATTAGTAATTTGAGTAGAATTATTATACCTAAGTTAGTAAATATCTTTTACACTCTATTAAGTCATTTTGTTTTAATTTTTGAAATCGATATTCGATGTCGGTAACGCCTAACTGCAAGTATCACTCGTTTCGTAATAGTCGACTATAGTGAGGTGGCTTATTGAAATTACCGTTACCTGACGGGTAAAAGCACCAAATTTGGTACGAAGGTACCTTAGAGTATAGTAATAAATGTTAGCCTAGGAGCTCTCTGGAATTTCTAAAAATTTTCATGTACAGCACTAAAATTCAAAATGGCCGACAAATACGACAAAATATCACATGTGAGTCTTTCTTTTCGAGGCACCACTACTGTAAAAATCATAAAAAGTGGGATTTTCTTGCACTCTTCAAAAGATCAAAGCATAAATGAACACCTCAGCAGGGGAAGAAGCTGAAACTGCTTCGGAACAATGAGTAACTATTTAGCCAACTATATATCTATGCAGAACGGAATCTAATTTGGATGAGTTTTTTGCGCATGAGATACAGCCATTCCCTCCTTCCATTTCAGACTTTGGTAAGCTTCATTTGCCAACCAAGAGGGCTGAAATACTGCAATGTATTAATCAACTAGGTCAATCAGAGCTCCCTTCAACCTATGAATCCAAATTTCTGGACGGTTCCGTCATTGTCTACTGCCTGCTCACTACCAGTGCTGACAGCTTCAATCGGTGTGCTGATAAGATATTTCTACCTTACCTTCATGCCCAAAGGTTAGATGTTGTTTGGGATACCTACGTTCCAGACAGTTTAAAGGAGTTTACCCGGGAAAAAAGAGGTGAGGAGATTCGACTTTCTCCGTGACTCAATGAACAAGAAGGAATTGTTCAACTTTTTGACTTCCAAGGTTGTAGAGTTCAACTGGCCACCAGGCAAAGATGTATATGTCACAACAGGGAAAGCAGTTGCACAAATCGGTTCAAACACACCCATGGAAAACTGAAATCATGAGGCAGACACGAGGCTTGTACTCCATTCACTACAGTAAGGGGCAAAAAGTATCCTTGTGATTTATCGACTTGAAATAACATGGAAGGGGGTTATAGAGTAAGTGGAATCCAGACAGCAAGCCTAGGGGTGGAAAACCATTTTTTTTTCAAATGATCCTGTTCAAACGTGTATCCCCCATTTTCAGGATCTCTAACCACGGAAAAAATATTAATTTTTAGCTCCAACCTCTCCTCAAACGGGCAGAAACCAAAAATCATGTTATCCAGGATTTACAAGTTTTTCGAAACATGATCTTTACTCCTGTACATATCCCTTCATTTTTCACGGTAGCGACCTCAGAGGTTGCTTCAACCCTTCCAAGTGGTGTAAAATTCATTAATTACACTTTGGATCGTCAATACGCCCTCCCCCGTTTTCGCAGGCGCTAATCACGATTAAAATATTCACCTTCATCTCCGACTCTCATAAACCCCTATAATGGATGGAAACGTATCCTCATTCACCAGTTATCGCTGGGGCGATAATTGTGTACGTTTCTGAGTAGGGTATAGTGATTTCTTCATCGGGGAGTAATGAATAATGAAATTTTAAGTACAATAAAAGTTATCGTATTTAATAAATACTCGCAATCGGCAACGTCCGACGGCAGCTATTATTTATTTCCTAATATTAAAAATACTTTAATGATATTATAAGGTAACATTGTTATATAATCTAATGTATATAAAATTGGTTCTAACCTGAGAGACAACCTATATATTGCGGTTTGGATAACTTGTACGTCATCATATTTCTGTGTGTGTAATCAAAAACCTCACTAACGTTTTACTCTAATATTATAAGAAAACCTAGTGTATATAAAAGAAGAAATCAGTAGAAATCACTACTTCCACATCCAAATTTACTATCCAAGACTTTCACAACGAAAAAATTTTGTATGTAGAAATAATTGTTTATGGATATATTTCAAATTGTTTACCCCAGACCCGTAAAACGATATGCCACATCGGTAGTGGGGGTGGATAAAGTAAAAAAAAATTGAGGCCTTTGGTCCTTGTACACACACTAAATGACATTTTTATTTTTTTTCACCTCCTTTAATAATGGAGTGGGGCTGGTTAATGCTAGTAACATTTTTAACACCTGAGATTCTCTTATATATCTTCTTCTTCTAATGCTGTCTCCTTAACGGAGGTTAGCGATCACCATTTCAAATTGTTCTGTATTTTCAGCAGCTCTTATCAGTTCTTCGAAGTTTAGGCCAGTCCAGTTCCTTATATTTCTCAACCAAGACAGTCTTTTCCTACCGATTGATCTCTTCCCTTCGATCTTTCCTTTGATCATGAATTGTAAGATGTAGTATTTGTCATTCCGTAAAATATGTCCAAGATATGATGTCTTCTTGCATTTTACTATATGTAGCAGATCTCTTTCTTTGTTCATTCGTCTTAGGACTTAATTGTTCTTTATGTGAGCAGTATATGGGATCTCTAGTATTCTACGATATGTTCACATTTCAAAGGCTTCGAGCCTATTGATTGAGCTGACTTTCAGGGTCGACGTTTCTGCTCCATATAATAGGGTGGACCAGACATAACATTTCGATAGTCTGCAGCGAAGTTCGAGATCTAGATGTTGGTCAGTTAGTATATTTCTCATCAGGATAAAATTACCTCGAGCCTGTTCTATTCTGGCTTTGATTTCGGTTTCTGTGTCTAGCTTGGTATTGATTATGCATCCCAAATATTTGAACTATTTTTTTTTTCCCAAGGGAATGGCTTTGGGGACGTAGCCCGTATAGCCAAAATTGAACTGATATATATTGTTTAAAATTTCTCCATTTATAGAAATAGGTATTGAGACATTGCGGTTGCGAGATATTATCATAACTTCCGTTTTATTGATGTTTATAGACATACCATATTCCTCACATGTGGCGTTGATATTATCTATTAAGCGTTGAAGTCCCACATCTGAATCAGCCAGCAGTACCGTGTCATCTGCGTATCGGATTCTCGATGTGTTTACCCCATTTACTTTAATTCCATCTGCAGTTGCTAAGTGCTTCATTGAATAGACATTCAGAATATATGTTGAACATTGTTGGAGACAGTACGCAACCTTGGCGAACTCCTTTACAGATTTCTATGTTTTTCGACATATTGTTGTCTATTTTGATATTGACGATCTGGTGCCAATATAAACTTTTTAATAGACGGATATCCTTGCCGTCTATACCCACATTTTCGAGAGTGTTGAATAATTTTTCATGTTTACGCGATCAAACGCTTTTTCAAAGTCTATAAAACATATGTGTAGATCTTTTTGTTGGTCGTAGCATTTTTGGGCTAATATTTGGAGACTGAATAAGGCTTCTCGTGTACCCAGGCCGCTCCTGAATCCAAACAGTTCCATTCCTATAGTTGCTTCGCATTTCATGTATATCCTGTTGTGCATGATTTTTAAGAGGATTTTTATAACTTAAAGTTGGTTCGAACTTGAGAGACACCCTGTAATGTGCTTAATCAAAAATCTTAGTAACATTTTGCCCTAAAATTAAAACAGAAGCGGTTTCACATAAAAAATATGAATTTGCAGGTCTCTAGTGATCACCCTCTTTGAGGGATATGGAACAATTTCAATAGGGAATATTCTACCACGCTGTTTTATATGTATTCCAGGTTTGAATTAAAATTTTAAGTCTAACAGAAGTTAACATGTTTACAAGAAACAGTCTACACACATAAATAATACACACACACACACACACACACACCCACCCGCTCGCGCACACACACATACAGACACACATTGTTTATTGGCTATTTGAATTCAGTCTGTTATGAAACGGATTTCCGCACAAAATTTTTGCCCGGTTATACCTATTTGATTAAATCAACTAAGTAAATTAAGGATTAAATAGGTAAATAAACGTAGTTTGGCATATGGTTCTAATGTAGTGTTATTAGATGGCAGTACTAAAGCAATATTTCCTTTCTACTTCTGATATCGCCAACTTTAGAACGTAAAGGCGGGAGATTGGTAAATGCAGTAGTGCTCTCTCTCTCTCGCTCTCTCTCTCTTTACTCATAACGTGATTGATCGAAGCGTCCCCGAGAATTCTTTACAGTGAAGACTTCTCAGCAGTTTTGTACCAGTCTATGCATTACAATACCTACGGTTCAAAGTATTTTGTTTCTCTTGATTGTCATTACATTTAGAATATGGCGAATTGCGTAGACTTTTAAGTTTCTGCAGCTGCGTTTGTGAAATATTTATACCAACTTTGTTTTTATTAGATGAGTCTTTTTGGAAATACATTTTTATGTGACGTAAATGACAATTATGACAATTAATTTTTAAAGATTTTTCAGGGCCTACAAGTCGACTGGGGTAAATGTAATAAATGGCGTCTGTTTGGGATTGATACCAGCTCGTAACTAAGAAAGTTTAATTTGCACGTTAATTTTTCCTAATAATCTAAATCGTACAATTATTATTTCATGTCTTCAATCACTTTTCGAGGATTTACAACGTTTTTTTTTTTACCAAGTACGTGCATTTATTTGGATGAAAAAGCAATTGCTTAAATGTAATTTTACAGGTTTTTATTATCATTACTTGGGAGAGATCATTTTACTTCTACAGAAACTTATTTCCACTGGATATCGAATTAATGGCGCTGCAGCGGGTTCAGTTAAATCAAAATTGTTTAAGAATTGAATATCTCTTATAGTCAGTAAAACCCATTGAGGTGTGGCCCGGAAATAGCAATCGTAAATCTGATCACAAATTTAAATTCAAAATTGAATTTCTTGAAATGCACTAGTAATGGTATCGGGGAAATTGACTGAGATTCAATATTCAACAGCTAATGAGATGTGTCCCAAACAGAAATTTGAATGTGCACTTGTAGCATGACTAACACTGGTATAAATTTCATTCCGTCATTGTCCTTTTCCAAATTTAATTTGGTTTATTTCGAGTCACACAATTAAGCGGACATGAAAAAATACTCATTATTTTCCTCCATTATATTTCCTTTATTCCTTTATTATTTACATAAAATATCTTCAATGTGGATTGCTTTCACTCAAAGGTGGACTTAACTTTTCAATATTTAAGTGGTCTTTATTGGCAGGGGGTGAATTTTTAAAATGAATGCATTATTTCTCATCCTGTTAGAAGAAAGAATAAATCCAATTTATGGAATCACGCTAAAGAAATCAATTCATGTGTACGTTACAAATGTACTGCTCATTTTATATCATGCACACCCAATTACTAGATTGTTAGTAATAATTTACTACTATGTGTAATCTAATTCTTTTTAATAAATTGTTTCTTAACCCAATGGGATACTTAAAACTAAATATTTTCGAGTTTCACCATTATTAGGTATATTAATGGTATAATAAATTTGAGAAATATAGTAGATAATTGATTTCAATAGGTTTGATTGATATGCACAGTTGAAACTACCACAATTATTCTAACCATGCACAGTGGCTTTAATTGTTTAAATATACTATTTAATTATTATATTTATTTGATTTAATCAAATAAGTATATTAGTACAGTATCTAAGCAGAAGTGTTAACTTCGGAATAATGTCATATGTATTGGATTTCGCTTACTTTACTACTAGTAAATTTATCGGAGAAAAGTTTCTATATTACACGGTGCCTTGCTAATTTATAGAGGATGGATACCATCAATTTTTAGGAGGTGGCATCTAAAAAAAATAATAAGAAATATTGCACCTAAAGAAGAATACAGTTTTAAGAATAAAAGGTTCTATGCAACTTTTCATGCAAATTGATAGCCTTTAAGTCCTGGTCCGGAGATCTGGAAGTATAAAGATGACGTCCGAACGTTTATAAGACGAAGTATAGTTTAAATGTTAAATTTCTCAGAAACCAATACACTTACTTCAAAAATGCTGAAGACCAAAGTAAGAGGATATTAATTAAGCTCTCAAATGAGTTTTTTTAGTATTTCCATAGCATAAAAAACAAAGAAGTTATGACAAAAATGCGCTGCTTCGCATTTTTTTAGTAAGAACTTCTCTATCTTCTTACTGTAAGTAGTAAGTAATATAAAAAAATATAATTCTCAAGTACTGCTTTTCGTCAACATATAGCATATCCTAGACGATTCAGTTTTTTCGTTTGTTTACAGACAGCACTTGTTACTTCCACGTCCAGTGGAAGTATAGTAACGATAAAAAATTAAAAAAAAAATTGTATTCTCCAAATAGGCTTAAAATGTCCTAAAACGTCGAGATTTTAAGTTTGAGTGAAAAAAAATTTCTGTCTGTCGGTCTGTCTGTCTGTCTGTAACTTTTTTTTTGTGCGCACGTTTACTCTGGAACCTTTAGAGATATTGACTTGAAATTTGGTACACATATGTACCTTAACGAGATCTAGAACTAGATTATATTTTCATCTTGTTCCGTCGAAGGGTTGGGGGGTAAATTGGGGTAAATTTGGGGTAAATGGGTAAATCAAGCAGGTAAGAGTCCATGAAATTGGTATTTAGTATATACAAGAGAAGCTGAGGTCTCAAAACACTTTTTGGCATTAGCCACCCCCATTACCACCCCCACCTCTTTATTAAAGGGGATGAAAAAAAAATGTGATTTAGTACATGTACAGGAACCAGAAACCTCAAAATATGTTTTTACTTCATCCACCCCCCACTACCACCCCCCTATCACCACCCCCACCCCACTACCGATGTGGGGTACCGTTTTATGGGTTTTTGGGGTAGAGGATTTCAAATATTAAATTATTAAAGTTCCATAAACAATTATTTTCGCATACAAAGTTTTAAAGTTTTTTCGTTGTGAGTGACTTGGATAGAGAATCTGGATGTGGAAGTAGTGATTCCTTGGGCAGCGGTTTTTTGGAATAAAAATACATTTTACACTATGAAGGGATTTTCGAAAAATAAAAAAAAAACGTAAAATTTTTCGTTTCTTTGCATATATCTCAATAAATATTAATTTTAGCGAAAACAAGGCGGAGATCAAAAATAAAGATTATAACCAAGAATGAAAGTTGTCTCTTTATTTACTTATGCAGGAGTAATAGTTTCTTAGAAATTCAACTTTAAACGCAGCGTCTGAACGTTTATAGCGTTAAGCATTAAAATTGAAATGTTGAATATCTTAGAAAACATGACACTCGCGCCAAAAATTCTAAGGACTAGAATTAAACATAATTAATCAAACTTTAAATTATTCTTTGTTTGCTTCTATATCATAAAAATTAAGAAATTATGGCCAAAAGAATGTGTCTTCAAATTTTTTGAACAAAATGTCGCCATTTTGTTACTGTAATTGTTCAGTATTTAAAGAAAATTCTCAAAAATACTGTTTTTCGTTAATATATAGCATCACTTAGATGCTCAATTTTTTGGGTCCATTTAAAACACTTGCTTTGGAAAAAACATGAATCCGCCATATTGAAGTCGCCACTTGAATTTTTTTAGTTTTGATTTCAGATTCGCAATCAGCGATCCTAAAAACGAGATATCCTACTTTTTTTACAAATAAGTCAGCAGTACTTTTTCACATCTTAAATATCTAAATTTAGGGGAGATTTTCACCCCTTGGTGGTAAGAAAAGGTGTCCAGACATATAGAAACTGAAGACGATGTATAACACAATTACTAATAAAAAAAATTGTTATTATATGATGAGATTATTTCTACATACTTTTTACCTTTAAGTACTGTACTAAATTATAATCTACCGATTTTTTTGGAATCATCCTTGAAAAGAATTGTCCAGCAATCCGTTTCATAACACACTAAATACCAGGTTTGTAATTCTCAATTCATCAGACAACAAAATGTGTTTGATAAAATTCTCATTTCTTGGTTGGCCCAACTGTACCCGATTACAAAAGGTTATTCTTCGTTGATAATCATTCTCATATAAAAAAACCGCTGCTCAAAGAATCACTACTTCCACATCCAGATTTTCTATCCAAGTCTCTCTCAACGAAAAAATTTTGTATGTGGAAATAATTGTTTATGGAACTTTAATAATATAATATTTGAAATCCTCTACCCCAGAAACCCATAAAACGATACCCCCACATCGTTAGTGGGGTGGGGGTGGTGATAGGGGGTAGTGGGGATGGATGAAGTAGAAAAATATTTTGAGGTTTTTGGTTCCTGTACACAGTACACACACTAAATCACAATTTTTTCTCACCCCCTTTAATAATGGGGTGGTAACGGGGGTGGTTAATGCCAAAAAATTTTTTGAGACCTAGCTCCTTTTCTATATACTAAATACCAATTTTATTGACTCTTACATGCTTCATTTACCTATTTACCTCCATTTACCCCAATTTACCCCCCAACCCTTCGACGGAACAAGATGAAAATATAATCTAGTTCCAGATCTTGTTAAAATACATACGTGTACCAAATTTCAAGTCAATATCTTAAACGTTTCCAGAGTAAACGTGCGCACAAAAAAAGTTACAGACACACCGACAGACCGACAGACAGACATAATTTTTTTTTTCTCTCAAACTTAAAATCTCGACGTTTTATGACATTCTAAGCCTATTTGAACAATAAAAATTTTAAAAATTTTTTTTGTCGTTACTATACTTTACTATACTAAATTTTCCTGGCTGATTCTTTGGAAATTGGTATTCATCCGTTTCTTCATCCACAATAAACCTTTTTTCCATTTCTATATCAGGTTCAGTTCTAAATTGATGCTCCAACCAGGCGAAATCGTTTCTCGGAGGTTGTCTTGTTTCTAGATATCTCTGTCCATACATAATTTGTGCTTTAGTTGCATTACGTTGAGTCCCTTCGTAAGTAATCAACATGCCAACTTTGTCTTCTCTTGAATATTTTTTAGCCATTTTATATTGATTTACTTATTTGTAATAAATGCAATACACTTACTTCAGATAATCAGTGAGGAATGTCAAGAATAACTCAAATGTTGTGAATGTTTGTCATTTTCATGGCTATCTGCAATTTTGAATTTAAATGTAGATAGGTAACTTATTAAAATTACACAGGTCTACAAAAAAAAAAGGTCTTGTCTTAAATTTTTGACAAACAATTTAGGGGATGAAGGGAGTGGTAGAGGAAAACTGACCCGATAGAAAAATTTTGTCCAAAATTGGCTTCGGCGCGTCAAAATACTTCAAAAAGTTAGGTAACAACTTTCAGACAAAACCTGTTTTTTGCCCTGTTTTTAAGGGATAATAGGGGTGGTAGAGGGAAACTGACAGTAGAAAAAATATTTTTTTCCCAAAATTGACTTCAGCGCGTCAAAATACTTTAGAAAAGTTGAATCAGAACCTTAGGACAAGCAAGACCTCATTTTTTGCCTTTTTATGGGGATAAAAGGGGGGTGGTAGAGGGAAACTGACACAATAGAAATTTTTTTTTGTCCAAAATTAGCTTCAGCGCATCAAAATACTTCAAAAAGTTAAGTCAGAACATTCAGACAAAACCTGTTTTTCGCCCTTTTTTGGGGGGGATAAAAGGGATGGTAGAGGGAAACTGACATGGTAGAAAATTTTTTTGCACAAAATTGGCTTCAGCGCGTCAAAATACTTTAGAAAAGTTAGATCAGAACCTTTGACAAGCAAGACCTCATTTTTGCCTTCTTATGGGGACAAAAGGGCCACCTCCTTTTATCCCCATATATTAGAAGGAAACTGACAAGATAGAATTTTTTTTTGTCCAAAATTGGCTTCAGCGCATCAATATAGTTCAGAAAAATTAGATTAGAACTTTAGGACAAGACCATTTTTTTTGCCTTTTTTAGAGGGGATATGAGAGGTGGTAGAGAAAAAGTGACACGGTAGAAAATTTTTTTTGTCCAAAATTTGCTTCAGCGCATCAAAATACTTCCGAAAAGTTAGATTAGAACCTTGGGACAAGACCTTTTTTTTGTAGACCTGTGTGATCTGTTGGCGCTTACCTTTTAAAAATACTTTTATTATTACGAAGGATATCGTTAACAAATGATTCATGGAAAAAAAATTTAAAGTTTATAAATCATTATTTCTGATTAATAAAAAAAAATAGCACGGTCCTATTAAGAAATTTTCCATAGAATGCCTACGGAAATGAAAATTAAATTCTGTCTTTTGAGAAAAACCTAAAAATAGTCGTTATCAGTAAATCAAACAAATATTTTGTTCTTTTCAGACGAGTCTACAACCTTACTAATAATTTCCATAGCCTACTTAGTAATTTTGAAAGCTATTGTACTTAGAATTGTATACTTAATGAGAGACGATCAAAAAACATGTCGTTCTATTTAAGAAAAAAAAGTTGATGTCACTTCCGGTTGAACCGGAAGTGTTATTTTCGCTCCTGTTAGTCTAAAATTAGCCCACTTTTGTCTAATTTACGTGTACCAAAAACGAATTTTTTAAATTAAGAAACCATCAAAAAATTGGGGGCGTACATTAATTCGTGGCTACCCGGTATACCCTGAAGGTTTTTGTTAAGTTGTGGCTTACGCTGATTCTCTCTAACTGCATGTTAATTAGTCGAATCTTTTCTAGTTGTTGAGATGGATTGCTCCCGTATCTGTTTGTTTTCATCCTGTACGTCGCACAATGTTATTTTATGGACGTTTTTGGGAAAAAATATGCCTACTCAACAAATCTGAACGGATTTAAGAACAATTTTTTTAAGATACTCGTGAGGTATCATACTTTAACAGGGTACTGCAAAAATTTCGCGAGCGTTGTACATAACCTCAAAGAAATGGATGAAATACATTAAATTCGCAACATCTAGGTCATGTAGGAGGAGAGTTTCTAGTTTAAATGGGAATAATTTTCAATATAAAAAAAAACATTAAAATAAATTAAAAAATTAAGAAGAAAACGAAAATAAATGAATTAAATTTAAGATAATGGTTTAGGAGATATGACTTTATGGGTTGGTTCACGGATTTCGGATTTAGAGTTTATGATTTTAGAGTTTGTGGGTTTTGGGTTTGCGGGTTTACGGTTTATGAGTTTAGCGAAATTTTGGTAGTACTCCGTTAAATTATGCCTCCCTAATATTAAAAAAAAGTCTCGAACCCGTTAAGATTTGTTCCGTAGGCAGATTCTTTTTCCAAAATGGTTAAAAAAATAACACTGTGCGCCGCTGGCTGTGCCCATTCTCCACAAGTAAGTGTAGTAGAGAAAGAAAGAGTAGTGCTTCTGTGGCCACGGTAGGCGTTGTTGACATTGCTTGCGTTATCCCCAGACACATTAGACTTTGCTCATTTCTTAGTTTTGTCATCGCCTCCCCTTGCTTTATGTCAGTCGATCAAGCAGACATAAGCTGTTATTGGTACTACTATCCTTTGGTACAACCGGTTCGCCATTCCTGGTTGTGGTCTTGCCCATATTCTTCTGCAGGTTCTTAAGACCCGCTTAGATTGGGTAGTGACTTTGCTTAGATGAGCTTTTAAGTTTAGTTTGGATCTAGTATCAAATCAAAATTTTAATTTTATTGCTCGTTTGTAGTTTTTTTCCCCGAAGATATAATTTGCCAGGCTGAGTTTCCTTTTTTTTTTCATTAATGCAACCACAGTGATCTTTCCTGGATTCGCGGATAGACCTTCTGGGGTACACCACCTGCCTACCGTATAGAGGACACTGTGCATCATTTCTCATGCAGCGCTCAACTTTAGCAAAAGAGTGGGCGGAAAGTTACTTTCCACATTTTTAAAGCATTGCGCTAAGTCATTTTCCACGCGTTCATACGATGTTTAATGACTTCAAATGGTTTATTTCCATTTTTACCAACTTCATGTCAATTACTTCATACTTCCATTAAAAATTCAACGTCGCACGTCGTAAAAAAACTATTTTGTAAAATTCTTCTGGACCTCGTCTCACTCCGCAACATTTGCACTCGTATTGCAAAAAAGCCATTTTCACACTAGTTTTACATTATACTATTCCCGCATGTTTATATCGCTTTTCTACTCTTACCTTTCGATACAAAAATGGATGCGTTTTATACGCAGTTGCAGAAAAGAATTACTAATATACATATTTAGTCACAATAAAATTATAATAATGTTTAAATTCTCGTTAACAAATGATATGTCAACGAAACTTTAGTTTCGGTTGATTCGGTTTTATCACATTTTCATTAACATTTTTTTTTGTTGTTAATATTTTTTAGAATGATTGTGTGTACTTCTCATAAACTGTCTTCTGTAAATAACTATTTGTATAGTCCGATTTAGGTAAATTATATGTTATCTCGAGTCGAAAAAACCTAATATCTAAAATGTAAGTAGTTTCTACAATATTTTGTTTGTTTTGATTTCGTTATACTGATTTAATTAAATGTGTATTTACACACATTATTGTTTGATTAGATTATATAAATGACCTTTACATAACAGCGATGACACTCCGTACTCTTTACCTCGGTAATAACGTAAGGAATATATGATGATATAATAATGATCTGTTAATTATATTTATGTTTTTATTTAATGACATTTTATTCATTTGAAAATACGCTGTTCATCAACTCTCAACCACTTTACTTCTAAAGTATTCTATTCATCATCCACAACATATAGTTTAAATTGCAAAAAGCATATTTGTGTAACGTATAGCGGGAGTCGTTTGAAAATATCGATGTACTTGATAAAATATATATGCACCAAATAGAAACCAAAAGAAAGAATGATTTCTTTCAATTTATTGGACACATTTATATATACACTGTCAGAAATGTAAATAAAAAAATCCATTTCGTTTGCTTTTAATATTATGTTCTCTTTTAGAAGGCCCCTTCACAACGTTCTTCCATATAAAGAAAAATAATAAATCGCTACGTAAGTAACATTTCTGTTTGACATATTATACAAAATATTAGAACCGCATAGTTTTTTTTACAAGTTTTGTTAAATAAATTGCACTACTCACTATGTTTTTATGTACGTAATATGGGTATTCCTGTACGATCTCTGATGGAATCGAAATTCTGACGCAATTAATAAGTAGAATTATTTGACATTATACTCTACTGATGAGAACTAACGAGTTCGAAAAAACTTGTACAACTTTTCTAGAGTTGAAATAGAATGTAAGGTTCAATAATTGCATTTCAATAAATGATTTTGATTGGTTCTCCAATAATGAGTGTTTTAAAGTATTTACCTTACTAGTATATTAGCGTGCCCAGATTAGGGCAACAATATACAGAAATTGGGTAATTTCATAATGAATAAAATATTGTGTAAGTTGTGATTTGCTTAATACCTAAATAATATTCTCTAACCATGATGAAAGCAAATAAATAAAAAATAATTAATTATAAATATAAATCAAAAATAAGCTTGTAAATAATGTTTCTATACTCTACTGATGAGAGCTAAGGAGTTCCAAAAAAATTTGTATACAACTTTTGTAGTGTTGAAATAGAATGCAGGGTTCAATAATTGTTGTGAATGAATGAATTTCAATAAATGATTTAAGTATTTCCAATATATTTTTTTGCCTTAAAATGCTAAGAATCCTATCATGTATTTCAATACTTTGTCAGTATTAGTTAGACGAGTAGTTGTTTTGATTGGTTCTCCAATGATGAGTGTTTTAAAGTGTTTTGGTAAGTAGTATATTAGCGTGACCAGATTAAGGTATCAATATACAAAAAGTAGATAATACCTAAATAATATTCTCTAACTTCTGCTGGACCTAACATTTTAACCTCCCCACAATAAAATTGTGGGAGGTTACTACATTTAGTCCAAAATCGAAAATTGAGATAACATCAAATCTTTACGTTTTGAGGTCCCAGGAACCCAAAAAAGTTATTTTTGAAAAATGTCTGTGTGTGTGTATGTGTGTGTGTGTGTGTGTGTGTGTGTGTGTGTGTGTGTGTGTGTGTGTGTGTGTGTATGTATGTTAGCACGATAGCGGCGAAGCTACTAAACGGATTTGGATGAAACTTTGCATGAGGGTTTCTTTAGTGCTCCAGAAGATCTGAAAAGGTTTTGGTTGAGATCGGATTACGTTTAGTGCCATTTTGGCACAACAAGTTGTTTATTTTATGATTACTTACAATTTGTAATTAAACCATTGAAAAGCAGTAAAAATTCCGATTTCAACGATATATCACACTTGCACTTTTTCGATTTGGTTTCCGTGAAAAAAATTAAAAAACAAAATAACATGCTTCTTGTGTAAGATAAATTTTATAGTTTAACCTAACGTTCGATAGACGTGTCAGAGAACGTATACCACAAAATAATACAGGGCTGTACCCCTTACTCTTTGCAAATTTGCAGCCGCAAAGGCTTTTTTTAGAGACTATTGACGGAATCGGAACTGTACTGATCTGACGAGAGTGAAATTCTACATCTCAACGCGACATTCCGAACGACTAATTATCTACGGTTAATTAGTTATTAACGCGCAAAGACTGTCTATCTCTTTTTTTGCGGCAGATCGAGATGGAAGATGGACACTCTTCTAACACAAATTCGCGATCGAGAAACGTCAAAAGAAAAATTGCAAAAATGTCACTTTTGATTCATTCGTGCCGAGCTGAATTTTCGAATTTCGACATGCAATTTACGATACGGATCAACTACAAGTCTTTCTCTTTCCATCGCTACATAGTACGGCCATCGCGGTATCGTATTTTTTAAAATACGAGTAAATTTAGATGTCGTGTTTTCGACCAAAATTTACCCTCGGATGCCGCAACTCTGAAAACGGTTTTTCATCTGTAACTCGGAAACTGTGACAGATAGCTCAAAAATAAAAACTCCCTAAGGAAAACTACATAATGTCAGGAACGTTTTGCCGCACTCGAAATATTAATGGGACTTTTCGTTTGGGTCCGGCGGGCCTTTCAAGATGACGGTGTCATGCACTTTTTTCATTAAATCGTTCGTAACTTCTAAACGGCGACTCCTACGGCAAAAAACTTTGACCTAACGAAATTGTAGAGAATTGAATTACCTAAAAGTCTTTTTTTGGATTTTTATGCTGCTCCAAAAATTACCGAGATACGATCGGCCAAAGTGGAGACTTTTTTGAAATTCGTCTAAAATCTCGAAGTTTTTCTCTTTAAACCTCCATAACTCTTAAACGGCGGTCCCTAGGCCAAAATACTTCGCCCTAACGAATATGTAGAGAATTTAATGCTACAAAAAATTATTTTTTATTTTTTGACATAAGACAAAAAATAAGGACGTTAGGAACGAAACAAGTGGAAATTTACATTATCCAAGGAAACGTGTTTTTTTCTCTTCTCTTGCGAATATCTAGATAAATATTGATTTTGGCAAAAAAATAGTAGAGATCTATTAGAAAGACAATAAAATGATGATGAATTTGCTTTGTCAAAAAATGTCTCTAGGATTAATGGTTTCGCTGCTATATACGTTTCAACACAAAATTTCGATTTTCCCATATGCCCAAATTATATTTGATACTATCTCCGCCAAGTGAAATTTATAGTTTTTTGTCCTCAAAGCAGTGCAATGTACAGGGTGATATTCTAATAATGACAGAGGTGTTCAGTGATTTCGGCTGATAACTCGGGAACGGTTGAAGATATTGAACTGAAATTTAAGACGTAGGTATAAATATTGTTGACGGGCGGATTACGAGTGAATTAATATTACACCTACGTCACATGGCGTCACAAAAATGAAAAATTTTTACAATAGACGAACTGTTACAGATATCGACTTAACGGTTGGAGTTATTGAATTGAAATTTGAAACATAGGTGAAAATATTGTAAATGGACGGAATAAAAGTGAATTAATAATACACCTACATCTACATGACGTCACAAATAAGACAAATTCTTACAACAGGCGAACTGGTACAGATATTGACTTAACGATTGGAAACATCCAATTAAAATTTGAAATGTGGATATTGTGGACGGACGGAATACAAGTGAATTAATAATACACCTACGTCCACATGACGTCATAAATAAGAAAAATTCTTAGAAACTGGTGCAGATATCGACTTAACTATTGGAAACATCCAATTAAAGTTTGAAACGTAGGTGGAAATATTGTAGATGGATGGAATACGAGTGAATTAAAAATACACTGATGACGTCATAAAAACATAAAATTCTTATAACAGGCGAACTGATGATGATATCAAAAAAATATTTCTACAGGACGTCACGAAATTTTTTTTTTTTAATTTCCAAGAAATATCAAATTTTCGGAGAAATGTCACTTTTCAGAAAAATGTCAAATTTTTGAAAATTGTCAAATTTTCGGAGTAATGTCACTTCAGAAAAATGTCAAATTTTCGAAAAAATGTAAAATTTTCGGAGAAATGTCACTTTTCAAAAAAATGTCAAAAATTCAGGAAAATGTCAAATTTTCGGAAAAATGTCACTTTTCAGAAAAATGTCAAATTTTCTAAAAAAGTCAAATTTTCGAAGAAATGTCACCTTTCAGAAAAATGTCAAATGTTTAAAAATTGTCAAATTTTCGGAGTAGTCACTTAAGAAAAATGTCAAATTTTCGGAGAAATGTCACTTTTCAGAAAAATGTCAAAAATTCAGGAAAGTGTCAAATTTTCGGAAAAATGTTAAATGTTCAGGGAAATGTCACTTTTCAGAAATATGTCAAATTTTCGGGAAAAGTCAAATTTTCGAAAAAACGTCAAATTTTCGAAGAAATGTCACCTTTCAGAAAAATGTTAGAAGTTTGAAAATTGTCAAATTTTCGGAGTAATGTCACTTCAAAAAAATGTCAAATTTTTGAAAAAATGTCAAATTTTCGGAGAAATGTCACTTCAAAAAAATGTCAAAAATTCAGGAAAATGTCAAATTTTCGGAAAAATGTCACTTTTCAGAAAAATGTCAAATTTTCCAAAAAACGTCAAATTTTCGAAGAAATGTCACCTTTCAGAAAAATGTCAAATGTTTGAAAATTTTCAAATTTTCGGAGTAGTCAAGAAAAATGTCAAATTTTCGGAGAAATGTCACTTTTCAGAAAAATGTCAAAAATTCAGGAAAATGTCAAATTTTCGGAAAAATGTCACTTTTCAGAAAAATGTCAAATTTTATTAAATGGACTCAAAGGAAAATTCCTACTACGGGTCCATCTGTGGTATAAGTTCTCTGCTAGTGTGTTAAAGCGTGCAGACTGTACGCTGAGTATTTTTGACGTGTCATGTGCATCGAGAGATTGTAAGTTTTTTTGACGTTTGTGAAGCCCACGGATGGTGTGAGAGGCCATCCTGAACCGCTTACATGCCCTACAAGTGTAAGCAACCCCACCGGAACGCTTTCTGTGAGTTTTTTCCAATAAAACTTTAAAAGTGACAGTGACATTATATTTTAAAAATATTTCCGCTACTTCCGGCATCCCGCCGGAAATTCTTCTGGCAACATAACCTAAAAATAGTACTACTTAACCTAAAAATAATTTAAGTCATTGTACCAACATAAACATTTTTCAAAAACCAAATTCACAGAGAAACATTGGAAGCAAAAATTTGACAGCTATCACTTCTCCGACCGATTTAGTGAAAAATCGGTCTAGGCCAAAAGATAAAACAAAATATACCAACTCAAACTTAAACGATCCACCATGAACACTACCCTGGCTACATCTGGCAGGGAAGCTGTCCACCAAGAGTTATATGGTTTTTTCCAAAGATGGCCATCCCTGCCATCCATCCCAATACCAACGAACAGGTTTTTCCGTTTAGTTGTTTCCCGTATCAACAATCAAAATTATTAAGTGCTCTTGCCTACGAACGTTTTTATAGTATTGTGTTTATTTTTATATTAATTTTAGGTCCATGTGGACACATTAAAATTTTAACCTAGTTTTTAAGCCTGCCTACAGAAGACAGGAGCTACTTTTCTATTTTTCTCCAAGCCAAACCGGACCTACCCCGTCCAGCCTCACACTCGCCACGTAAGACTTTTTTTCTGATTTAATATGAAAAAAATATTTCAACTTAATAAATATAATTAAGTGAGATCGTTCATATTGTTTAGTGCTCTTTTCGGCTTCAAAGATTCACCAGGTGGGGAGGTTCCAGCCGCTTCCAGTAGCTGCCGATTTATTATTTCAAATTTGATATAAATGCTAAATAGCATCGTAGAACACCCCTTGTTGAAACTGGGCCATGTCCGCCATACAGAGTAACCATCAGACGCGTGTAAACTGCTATGTTTTATATAACTTGTTATAGGTAGTCTGTTTTATTGTAATTTTTGAGCGAAATATTGCTAAGGTTTTTGATCAAGCATATAAACATATGAATATGTAGTGTGTATCCCAGGTTTGAATGAACTTCACTAAGATAACTAATATTAGTTTAAAACGTCTCTAAGGTGTTTTAACAAGACTTACTTACGAAACGAGTGAAGGTTGCAGTCTGGAAATGAATACATATATGAACAAATCAGAGTATTGCTGATAATGTATACTCAATCTCAATGGCTTTGGCTATCGCTAAACAGACTGTTAAGTTTGGTAAATGATATTGTATGGCATATTTCGAGTGAAACTAAATTTATTTTATTCAAGTAAAATTTACACAATTGATCAACTGTAAGGGCAGTGGGTTTCACATGACTTAAGCCTAACCGAAGTCGGTTCAGTTGAACTTGAGTCGGTTCTGCACTCATAACACATTTTAAGTACTTTAATTCCACTGGTTTCAAACATTTCATAATTTTAAGGAGATTCTAGATAGTTTGCTAGAAGTGGTATACAATATGGATTAGCGCATCCCAAATTCCGCAATAATGATCTTCGTTGTCGAGGAAGGTGAAGAAGATATAGATGATCTCCTGTTATTAGGTTATAAGAAACCCAATCAAAAGGCGCAGGAGATATTTTTCGGTCGGAAAACGTAGAACCAGTTCAATATAACTGTATCGATAGAGAAGAATTTTTGGGAACGGAAAAGATTTTGTGAATATTTTCTATTACAAATTCTTAATCACCAACCTGGAAAATCCCTGGTACCGATTTTAAGCAAAATCCGTTCATGTTTGGAAAAGCTGGGCGTTATCTTAAAGACACCGTTTTGAATTTTAGAGTGTTCATTTTTTTCTATTGTAATATCTTCTAAAATAGTATGCTAAATTTCATGGAGATCCGTTATTGACAAGTAGGTAAAAATGGTTTAAAAGATTTTATGCAACCAAACAAAGCTACATGCTTCATACAAATGATTTACAAACATACAAACAGAGATCATAAGTTAATAAGAGCATAAAAATATCCGTTTTTAATGTTGTCTTAAAATTAAGTTATTTTCTTACCACATTTTCGCAGACTTTCCGCTATTAATTTCCAAATGTTATTTTTCACTTCGGAGTTAAAGGAAGCAATAATAGGAAGGAAATACTGAATTTGACAACTTATCAAGAAGGCAAGAAAATATTGTTTCGCAGACTACCGTAAAGCTCTTGACGTGGCTCTTGATGTGGAATGAGACAAACTGTGAACTTGGGAGTACTCAAACATATAGTTATTATTTGTTGACTACATGTACAAAACTCTACTTTAGTGAAAGTCAACAATACTATCTACAACAAATGGAAAGTTTACGAAAGCGTCAGACAGGACTATGTTCTGTCACCATTACTATTTGACATCTATAATGAACACGTGATGTAACGTGCAATAAAGGACCGGCAGAGTAGAACACCTATAGGCGGAATCAACATTTCTAACTTAAGATTTGCGGATGATACCACCATAATTGTAATCAGGGCCGAATTATCCACTAGGCTAACTAGGCTATAGCCTAGGGGTGACAATGCGTGAAGGAGCGCGCGCTAAGGCATGAGGGGCGTTGCGAGCTCTTTGAGCTCTCTGCATATTAAAAAAAAATTATTTTGTCCCCTCCCTTCTAATCAATTTTCGTTTTCGAGAAAAAAATAATTTTTTTCCATTTTCTTCTTTGAAACCCCGACGAATTTTTTTTTCAGATTTCTCTCCCCCGCTCATCAATTTTGAAACCGAAGCAAAAATTTGATTAGCCTATGGGCGCGCCAATTCTTAATCTGGCCCTGGTTTTAATAGGCTAGGATGAACTCATGCACCTGGTGGACAACTTTCAAACAGTACGGCTAAGTATAAATTTCAAAAAAAACTTACGATTGTCCAGCAAATGAAAACTACCCAAACACGTAAGGATAAGTGATAGAAACAAGCTGGTATACCTTGCAGGTTTTGTGGAGAATACCAGCAACTGCCAATATGAGATTCGATGAAACAAGATTGGTAACTGGCTAGATCATCAAAATTTGACATGATAGAAATATCACGAAATCTATGAGGATTAGGCTTGCTAACGCCTTAGTATATTCCATCTTCCTTCTGCCTCTGTGGCATAGACCAATAGGGAGACAAACAAATAGCCTATTTATACTTTCTATATTTTGTATGACTTGTATGACCGTATGACCGGGGGTTCCGGGTTCGATTCTCGGCCATAGCATTGGGATTTTTTCGGGTGAAGAAAGAAATTCAGTATACTCGGATATTTAGCGTGTGTCTCTTGTCTCTAAATGTGTAGCCCCTCACGCACAAGGCTCTTCCATAGCCTTCAGAGATAAAGTGGTCCTATTACTTGTGGTATTACAAGTGATGAGATGTGGGTCTGGAGACATGTTTTACGAATTCCCTGAACAGCTCGATTCTCCAAGAAATATATTCCTCAAGGCGATTCTTCAGCATCGTATTCTTTCGATTCCTCTCAGCTTTTGATAACATCTACCGGAGAGAGGAAAATATAGAATGGTTGATAGTTCACGGGAAAATCAGATAGCAGGAAACGAAAAGGACTTCCTCCAAAATATTGGGCTGACATCGGCAAGGAACTGATGGGAAAGAGTTTGAGGTGGCCTTGCATTTAACAGGCAGTCGCGATAGATAACGTGATACTGTCACATTCCATACAGCAAAGATGTCTGTTGTAAATAAGTAGAACATAAAAATATTGTTTACTATAAAAACTCCCCTCGTGTAAAACACTGTTTGTTCCGTAGAAGATTTTCTAAATCATATTAATTAATCTCTAATTTCTATGGTATTTGTTAATGATTACTGTAAGAATAACAAAGTTACTTAAGCTATTTGATATTTTAGTGCATACGTGTGTATATGTTGGTATAAATAAGTAATTAGTGCAATAATTATATGTTAATGTGTTTATTAAGATTTGTCCTATATATAAATGATTTTCTGATCACCCCTCGTATATTTCTTATCCAAATAGAAATCTATGGAAGAAACGGCATAATATTAACCTCCGAATTACATCATCATCATCAGCATCATTCGTAGATAAAATGGTGACTCTCATTTTTATACAAAAAAAAATTTACAATGAGGAACACATGTACAAAAGTATCACTGATTTTAAAACATTTTTCTATGATACTTCATCCGTTAGTCTTAATTGCATCATACATTATCTAAGTAGAATTTAATACAAAATATAAACATTTAACCTCATATATTTTTTAAACTAAAACGATAACGAAAAAGCTCCAATTATATAACCTCCGATATCTAGCCGTCACTAAACGCATTTATAAAGTTGCCTTGGACAGCTTACACAAAATATAATGTTTCCCTGCTTGAGCTAAGATAGTAAGAAAGGGGACAGATACTGAAAAACACTTAATGGTTGCCAGCAAAAAATCTCAGTAAGTACTCTTGGCGCCGAAACCAACACTTTAAATTTCCCTGCTGGAGTATCAGAGAAGGACAAAAAAATATCTAAAATGGATCTTGAATTCCTTATTTTCTTATTTATTCCACGTATCCTACGTACCATCGCAAGTAGCGTAATATTGTATTATTTATTTACTGCTATATAATGTTCTAGAGTGTTTCTAAGTATTACAAAATACTTTGATTTTCACTTCTTTATCTTAAAGTTTGCTTTTATTATTATGAATGTTTGAAATGACCCTTCAAGAATAGTGTGAGTAAAATTCTAAAGATATATTATGTATATTATGTTTTCAATGGCTTGAGATTCTCCGACAGAAAGGAATCTTTTATTTATTAAGATATGCGGTGAGCGAAATTTTATATTCTTTTTATTTTTACTTTTTAATAATTCTTAACATTGAAATGAACAAATGTTTTATTTATGATGTTTGTTGCAATAAACTGTTCTTTAAGTAGGGCTAGATATAGTACCATAATTTTTTCAGGCCGATAGTAACCTCTTGTGGGGGAAGGCCTCTTGATAATTTTGTCCTGAAAATGATATATTATTATATTTCAGTGATGTCAATGATATCGTGATTAGTTTTATTAGTATACTGAGCTGAACAGAAGGAAATCAACAGTATATACTAAGTATATTATTAGATATTGAGTATGAAAATTATCTGTTAAATACCCTCAATTACACTTCAATAGGTAGATGTAATATAAATGTTCTAAAAATGCAGATTTTAAAGGGTTCAGTTATTCTCTACATAATACAAGGAGTTTGGTAAAGCGATGTCGCCCCGAACAAGGATTTACAGGAAGTCATATGGCATTTACATGATTAAAAATATCTATATGAAAAATGCTACGGTTTTTTCATAATGCCGATTTTGACCCCCCCCCCCCCCCCCCTCCCCCGGCACAGTGGACCTATTCTGAATCCCGCACGCTCCCCACATTTAGCGTCACAGAAAAATGATGAAATTCAAAGCTGTGCTCAATTGATAACTAAAATAGCTGTGCCCTACAATGGACTCATTTAGCACCTTTTTTTATTTGATAAACGGAAAGATCTTATCATTTTAAGACCCTGTGCAAAAAACTAGAACTTTCTGAGACCTATAAATCGTCTAAAAAATCATAAAAATGGACCGTAACCGCGGTCGAGTATCGGCCGTGACGTCACTTGATAGGAACCCGCTAGCCGAAGCGACTAGCTGCAGCGCGTTATTATAGTTTCACAATATTACAAATCGTTAACTCAAGCAGTTTATTTTGAAACTTATGCGTGTTTGTGAAGAATTTCAGTTTATCAACTATTTTCACCGATTTATATTACTGTTCTCTGACGTCACGATGTTGGTCGCACCGTGCTCTTTAAAAGTCGAAAACCACATATCGGATTCATCTGAAATTTTCAATATCGTCTAATTTTAAGTAATACTTAAGAAGTAACAACTACTAAATGAAATTCATTAAATGAGCCCATTGTGAACAGAAATAAGACTAAGAACGACTACGGTTGAAACAATACTGAATCTTATTTCGAACATAAAAAATAATTTCGTAACATTTTAAAGAAAGTTTTTGAAATAATGACCTTGTTCTTTTTGAAAAACCCCTCATATTTGATTTCATGGAATTCTGAAATGTAATGAAAATGGTTTACAAACTGAGCTTGCATAGGATTTTAAAAATAATGTTGTTAGTCCATCGGATCCAGGTGAGAGCTAGCACCATTAAGATGTGACGATTTCTCAAAAACTAAATGTTCGTCAAAGTGTATCGGTATTAAAAGAGTTGAGGTTATAACTTTACAAAAAGATAATTGTCCGGCTGGTTCCTGACAATGTTGACTCAAAGAAATTACAAAATGTCTTAAAACATTTAATATTGCTTGTGAATTATGGTGACGGAAAGAGAATTTCTTATATAAGATGATTTACCACAATATGCGGAAAATTTATCAATAGGTTGTCCCCACCGAGAGAAGTTAAAAAAATGAAAAACCAACATAATATGACTAAAAAAATGTCCTTATATTTTTGTAGAAATGCTCCGCCTATGACTTTAACCAATCTGACATTACGCGGTGCAACCATATCACTTTCCCTTCCCCTTTATCAGACTTGGGACTGGCAGAAAAGCTGGCGGGCTTAGAAGTGACTTTTTGGATTTAATCGCACTACAAAAATAGCAAAAATTTTAATATTTTTTGTAGAACACAACACAGCACAAAATTTAAAAGTAATGAAAAGTCAAAGAAAATGTTCCAATGCATTAAATTCAATGCACTGTTCTAAGCGCAGAATGGCATACAAAGATTAGAGAATTAATTCTCTAATCTTTGCCACGTACCTGCAACGGACCTTATTGTTGTCGAAGTTCGTAATAAGATAGAAAGATATCAGTCACGATTGCCTGTTGACCAAATTTGAATTGTCTTACTTTTATTTGAAGGACGGATCCGTTCCAGGTGCGTAGTTCATTGCCTTATATGCACCGATCATAGACAAATAACAGTAGCGTATCTTTGCAAGTTTTAATGCAAGGAAAATACTAAATGACCTCGAATCACTTTGAAATTTTGCAAGGGCTTTCCCACATAGAAGACTGGTACAACGTTTTATTTTCCGCATGTTGTGGTAAATCACCCTGTATATCTGTGAAACGATTTTTTGTTTCTACTGTGAATAAATCTATTCTCGAATTGAGCTTTGGCCATTTTCAGCTTATATGAAATGCTGTTAGAATATGTTCTGTGTGCAAGAAAGTCCTCTGAGCTGTGCGAGCATTTATATCTACGCCATAATGTTTTTTAAAATTGTAATTCTTTTTCTTCTTTATCTATACAAGGTTTAGTTTATTGCTTGTGTAAATTGCTGATGATTTGAAGCGGGATATTACACTTTCAGAAGTTCAGACTTTCCATTTCTCCACTACACTTAATCCTTGAAGGGTATGTTGATTTCATCCAAGTATCAGTTTACCTCGGGGAAGACAATTTTTGTGAAATAATGATGCTTGTGATTAAATTTTGGATCATTAATGAACTGTAAATTACATGTTATTATTATGAGAACTGATATTCCAACAGGAGAACAATTTGGGTCCGTTAATAATAAATCGTTTGAAATTAGAAACGAATGATTTCTTTGAAAGTTATCTAGTGTATACCCAAAATAATATTTTATAACTAGAATAAGGTCTAACAATGATGGGTCTTGGTTGAGGCTAAACCGAGTATTTTCTATTGCAATTTGAGCTAAAGGAGGGGGTACACTTTCTATAGAAAAACGGCCCAATTATGAGCAAAAGCTAGAAACAATTTAGTTTTGCGATATTTTGTGAATTTTACTTTCTAATACAATAATAACGTAATAAAAAAGTGCTACTATCCTTCGCCGTATATAAAAATTATAAAAATATACTGAGAAATGAGCGAAAATCGCACATTTTTTAATCATATTTTATGATTTTTACATACGGCGAAAGATAGTAGCACTTTTTTATTATGTTATTATTGTATTAGAGAGTAAAATTCACAAAATATCGCAAAACTAAATTGCTTCTAGCTTTTGCTCATAATTAGGCCGTTCTTCTGTGTACCCCCTCCTTTGGTGATCATATCCAGAAATAGGTACTTTAAATTTATTTCGTTTAAGAATTGTAGAAAAGGCAATTCTATATTCGGGAGATGAAAATCTCCGAATATAATCATCATCATATTTCTCAGATAATTGTAGTAGCAAATCACAGAGTTCAGTGTCCTGATCGAATGTGCTGGACGGAGGTCTGTAGACACAGCACATGATAAATAAATATCTGGATACATAGAACTTAAGACGGGTTATTTCGACATTAGAGCATATTAATGGAATCAGAATTGAACGAAATATCATTTTTAGTATATATAAGATCTTCCTCCTCTTTTGTCAATCCTGTCAAATCTGTACAATTTTTCCCTTATGGATTAATATAATAATAATAATATAATAATAATTTATTTACCAAAATAAAATACAGTACATACTAAAATATAAAAGTTATTTATGTAAAAGAAATAAAAATTTTAATACTATAATGCAGAAAAAATTAAATATCCTAATGTGGTAAATAAATGGTGAGTAGCAGAAATGGTACGACACAAAAGAAATCTTGTCTGTGTTTTCTTATACCATCTCCCCAGCATCTATTCGTTACATTTTTTTATATATTAATTTTAGGAGCATAGGTGTAGATATATGAGTTATAAGGTAAGTATAGGTTTATGACTATATACATCTAAAATATATCTATATCTAAATGTAAACATGAAATATAATATAAAATAAAATATAAATATATAAAACTTAAGCTTAAACATATTAAAATAAAAAAATGCAAAAAAGAACGATCTATATATTTATTCGTTGTGTTTTTAAATATTATATGTAAGCGTGGGAGATAATTCCCTGTGAAAATTGATGGGGTGTATTACACATTGTTGAAATTCATGATTCTCAGTAGCCTTAATTTAGGGGTACTACGTAGCCATTTTTTTAACTTATTTTTAAATAATTTTGTGGAATTTAGAATTTTTAGTTCTAAAGGTACTTCATTATATAAGTGAGGTCCAATAAACAGAAATGATCTCTTCATTAAGGTTTTTTGTGGTTTAGGTATTATTATTGAAGATTTTGCTTTGTGGCGCGTGTCGTGCCTGTGTTGAACAGTATTTTTTAGTTTGTTAGTTTTTATGTGATTTATAACAGCAGCACTATATAATTGTCTTATATCTAACGCTTCAGCCAATTGAAAAAGTGATTCTGTGGGGTAAGTATACTCTTTTTTAAATATTATTTTTAACATCCATTTTTGTAAGGTTTCTAAATTTTTTATATGATTGTCATACGCCCCACCCCAAGCAATTATTCCATATCTAAGTTGGCTCTCCACTAAGGCGTAATATGCTGTCATTAAACTTTTTGTATCCATAAACCTTTCAAGGTATTTAAATTTAGATAGCAAACAGCGAATTCTTTTTACGACGTGGTTTATGTGTAGTTCCCATTTTAGATACGGATCTATATGAAGCCCTAGATATGTAATATCATTTGTAGGGGGTATTTCAAACACTGAGTTGTCTATTTCTATTTTAAGTGGCCTCAGAGTTGGTAGAGACACAGTACTCGTAGCAAATGGCAGGAACTTGGTTTTTGATACATTCAGTGTTAGTAAACGCGAGTCAAACCATAATTTAATGTTTTTGAAATCCTTTTCAGCCATGTGTATAACATCATCCCATGAGTCGGCAGTGTACAGGATGGCCGTGTCGTCAGCAAAGCAAACAATTTCTCCACAAGTACTAATTTTAAGTAGATTATTTATATATATGCTGAATAATACTGGTCCGAGTACAGTACCTTGTGGCACTCCATATTGAACTGCTTTCATTTGACTGAATATATCATTAATTTTCACATTTTGCATTCTGCCAGATAAATAAGATTTAAGGAGATCATAACTTTTTCCTCTTATACCAATTTCTTCGAGCGTTTTTAGCAATTCCGTATGACAGACACAGTCAAAGGCCTTAGCCAAGTCAACAAAGATGCAGAGCGTTGGTTTACTGTCATCAAGGTCTTTATAAATTTTCGAAACTAAATATGCTATGGCATCTTGAGTAGACTTAGTTTCTCTGAAGCCAAACTGTTTTTAACTCAAGATATGATACTTATTACTTATCTAGATATTTGATTAGTCTTGTATCTATGACTTTTTCTACAACTTTGGCTAAAGACGATATTAATGAAATTGGTCGATAGTTGGAACACTGTAGGTTATCACCAGTTTTATATATAGGCTTAACACAGGCGATTTTAAATGCAGAAGGAAAGTATCCGTCGCTGATAATTTTATTAATCAGGAAACAGAGAGGATGAGCAATGAAAGTGGCGATTTCCTTTAAAATATTGGATGTTATACCGTCTAATCCAGGAGCCTTATTAGATTTTAGTGATTGTATTGTATCTATTATTTCACGCACATCTGTATCTGATAGATATAGTGAGTTTGGTAAGTATTTATTATTTTTTTTTAGATCATTTAAATTGGATACCGTTATCTTGTTTGCCAGATTTTTTCCCACACTGCTAAAATAATCAACAAAAGTATCTGCAATCTCATTTGGATCGGAAGTAATAGTGCCGGCTTCATTTTGAATTTCTCTTATCGCATCAATTTTTTTTGTATTGGGACTGACTTGCTTTATTATATTCCACATTTGTTTGGGGTTGTTTTTATTATTTTCAATATGATTTTTATAATAAGTGTTCTTTGCATTTTTAATAGTTTGGTTTAATATATTTCTGTAGTTTTTAAATTTATTAAGAAGAGTTATGTTATTTTTGTCTCTTTGCCATTCTTTGTAAAGCCTGTCTCTAATTTTAATTGCATTTATCAACCCTATCGTGATCCAGTCTTGTTTTTTATTTACTTTATGCGTTATTTCTTTAGTACATTTTTTAATATAATCTTTGATAATTTTTATAAATAAATTGGTTCCTCTCTCAACATTATTTATATTATATATTTCTTGCCAAGTTTCTGATGCTAATAATTGCTTTAATTTATGATATTTGATAATGGTTTTTCTTTTTGTTTCAGGCACGAATCGATAGTTTTCAACTTCAAATTGAAGAACAACTGTAAAGTGATCGCTTATATGTGTATTTATCACTGAGGCTAATGGATTGGCGGCAATATTTTTAATAAATATGTGATCTAGACAAGAACGTGAATTTTGTTGTAATCTGGTGTATTTGTTAATTGTTGAAATAAATCCATTTTCGTTTAAGTTATTTAAATAGTTTTGGCTATGTTCGTCATTATCATCGAGTATGTTTATATTAATATCACCTATGACTATATTGTAGAAATTATTGTTATTATTTTTCAAGTACTGATTTAGATAGTTGTTAAATTGCAGTGATTGCAGTGTCAAATCCCGCCGTACTGAAACTTAAGCTTATTGTATCCCATAGTCTCGTTATCCCATTAGTCCCGTTGCTCTCTATTTGGCGAGTGTACGGTTGATGGGAGCTCTGGCTATTCCTTGCGGGGTCACGGTTGGTCCCCCGAACTATGAAATCCTTCCAACCATGAAGGCTGGGCAAGGCACCACACATACTGCATTCGGGATTGTCATTTACACCTATTAGTCCATACGAAACTTGCAAAAAATATGTAAAACTACCCCCCCGTTTTCGAGGACAGCCAACACGAGGGTGATATTCGCGTGGTCCCTACCCACCTCGAACTACCCCTAAATACTACCCCCTAAATGCATGAAACCTTTTTCCCATTTCTCGTTTTCAGGCATGCGAGGACTTGTTGAATCGGTTTTTTTTTTTGAGGAAACTCAATATGCCCTGTAAAGTTTCGCAACCAGTCATTATAACGACCCCAGGGAGTTGAAACCACCCCCTCCCTCAATAACGAAACATGCAAAAAAACATCCGAACGTGCTGAAAATTGTTTTCTACATGTTTTCAAGGCCGGGGAATAAGATGCTCATACGGGGTTTTCTAATACCTACAATAAATTTAAATTTAATAATAATAATATATAATGCATGTCTAGAATAAGATTAAAAATCATGTACATACTGTGAAAATAAATATATAATAAAAAGTGGACCATAAATAGACACATACACGACTATATAGACATGCGCATAGCCCGTCCTATCAAACTCCTATAAGCTGCAATAAAAAACATTCTCTCCCTATAAAACTTGATCCAATGAGCGCTTGTGATCTCACTATGAGAAAAATCGATGGTTTTGGGCATACAAGGGTAGTTTTTCAGGACTAAGAGGGAAACTGATGCAACTATAGTGTTCTTCATCTTATTCTATTTGAGGGACACTTCAGGATCCAGGGAGACGGTGGTTTCAACCCCCCTGTGGTCGTTAGAATGTTTGGATGAAAAATTTTACAGGATATATTGAGTTTTTTCAAAGAAAAACCGATCTAACCTCTGAGTCCTCGCATGCTTGATAACGAAAAATGGTTAAAAGGTGTGCTTTTATGCATGAGTTGGTAGGAGACTGAATAATATCAGCATCGTGTTCCCTGCCCTTGAAAACGCGTGGAAAACAATTTTCAGCACGTTTGGATGTTTTTTGCATGTTTCGGTATTGAGGGAGGGGGTGGTTTCAACCCCGTGGGTCGTTAGGATGTCCGGTTGCGAAATTTTACAGGACATTTTGAGTTTCCTTAAAGAAAACCCGATCCAACAAGTCCTCGCATGCCCGACAACGAAAAATCGTTAGGGGTAGTTCGAGGGCGACTATCACCATAGTGTTGGCCGTCCTCGAAAACGGGGGAGTAGTCATGTTTGGTCACTACCCCTGTACTTTTGGGGTTTTTGCAACTTTGGCATGGACTATATGTTCGTTAGGTGTCTATTCAGTGTGCAGTGTCTTGCCAGGATTCCCACCGCACATCTCAGCTGTTTTCTCAGCTTTAGCAGTTCGTTGGTTTTTGTCTTGCATGGTCCGCCAGCAATGAGCATACGTGACTGCCTCAACCCTGGCGTCCTGGTCCAAAACAAGTTATGTTTCTGACTCAATAGTTCCTTTACCATTCCTCTTGCGATATTATATGATATCCGCAGATTGGCTCAGGTCCCATCAAGGCTATTTTACTTCCACATCCAGTGGAAGTATAGTAACGACAAAAAAATTTTTAAAAATTTTTATTGTTCAAATAGGCTTAAAATATCATGAAAAGTCGAGATTTTAAGTTTGAGCGAAAAAAAATTTCTATCTGTCTGTCGGTCTGTCTGTCGGTCTATCTGTCTGTCTGTAACTTTTTTTTTGTGCGCACGTTTACTCTGGAACCGTTAAAAATATTGACTTGAAATTTGGTACACATATGTACTTTAACGAGATCTGGAACTGGATTATATTTTCATCTTGTTCCGTCGAAGGGTTGGGGGGTAAATTGGGGTAAATTTGGGGTAAATGGGTAAATCAAGCAGGTAAGAGTCCATAAAATTGGTATTTAGTATACAAAAGAGAAGCTAAGGTCTCAAAAAATTTTTTGGCATTAGCCACCCCCATTACCACCCTTACCCCCTTATTAAAGGGGATGAAAAAAAAAATGTGATTTAGTGTGTGTACAAGAACCAAAAGCTTCAAAATATTTTTTTACTTCATCCACCCCCACTACCAACCCTCTACCACCACCCCCACCCCCACTACCGATGTAGCATATCGTTTTGGGGTAGACGATTTCAAATATTATGTTGTTAAAGTTACCTCGAGTAGTATGGATACGCAGTGGCTTTCCTCGACTACTATGGATGCGCAGTAGGTTTCCCCCGAGTATTATTGATGCGCAGTGGCGTTCCTCGAATATTTTGGATGCGCAGTGACTTTTTTCGAGTATTATAGATCGCAGTAGGTTACCTCAAGTAGTATGGATGCGCAGTTGGTTACTTTAAGTAGTATGGATGCGCAGTGGCTTTCCTCGAGTACAATGGATGCGCAGTAGGATAAGACGAGTAGCATGGATGCGTAGTGGCTTTTCTCGACTACTATGGATGCGCAGTAGGTTTCCCCAAGTATTATGGATGCGCAGTGGCTTTCCTCGAATATTTTGGATGCGCAGTGACTTTTTTCGAGTATTATAGATCGTAGTAGGTTACCTCAAGTAGTATGGATGCGCAGTTGGTTACTTTAAGTAGTATGGATGCGCAGTGGCTTTCCTCGAGTACAATGGATGCGCAGTAGGTTACCACGAGTAGTATGGATGCGTAGTGGCTTTTCTCGACTACTATGGATGCACAGCAGGTTTCTCTGAGTATTATGGATGCGCAGTGGCTTTCCTCGAATATTTTGGATGCGCAGTGACTTTTTTCGAGTATTATAGATCGCAGTAGGTTACCTCAAGTAGTATGGATGCGCAGTGGGTTATTTTAAGTAGTATGGATGCGCAGTGGCTTTCCTCGAGTACAATGGATGCGCAGTGGGTTACCACGAGTAGTATGGATGCGCAGTGGCTTTTCTCGATTGCTATAGATGCGCAGTAAGTTACCTCAAGTGATATAGATGCGCAGTGGGTTTCCTCGAGTAAAATGAATGCGAGTGGGTTATTTCAAGAAGTATGAATACGCAGTGGCTTTACTCGAGTAAATTGGATGCACAGTGGGTTACCTTGAGTAGTATGAATGCGTAGTAGGTTTCCTCAAAGAAAGTAGTAGAGGCTTTACTTCTATCGTGTAGTTTACGGCACACAACGATTTGTTATATCTTTGTCTTGCCATTTTCTGCGTATTAGTTCGACATTCAGTTGAAATATATTAACGCAAAAAAAAAATTTGGAAATTTTCATTGTTTAAATAGGCTTAGAATATCAGGAAACGTCAATATTTTAAGTCTGAGCAAAATGAATTTGTCTGTTACGTCAGTCTGTCTGTTAGTCTTGTATCATTTTGGTGCCCACGATTACTCTGGAACCGTTTAAGATATTCACTTAAAATATGACACACGTATGTTTTTTAGCGAGATCTGGAACTAGATTATATATATATCTTATTCCGTTGCAGAGTTGAAGGGTAAATTGGGGTAAATGGGGGTAAATAGGTAAATGAAGCAAGTAAGAGTCCATGAAATTGGTATTTAGTAAATATAAGAGGAGCTAAGGTCTCAAAAAAAAAAGGCATTAGCCATCCATATTACCACCCCCACCCTATTATTAAAGGTGGTGAAAAAATAGTGTGATTTAGTGTGTGTACAAGAGCCAAAGTCATCAAGAATTTTTTTCACTTCTTTCACCCCCACCTCTATTACAGATGTGGCATATAATTTTATGGGGTTTTTGGGGTACATGATTTCAAATATTATACCATTAAAGTTCCATAAACAATTATTTCCACATAGTGGAGTGCAAATATAGTATTTTGTTGTAAGAGACTTGGATGTGGAAGTAATGATTCCTTGGGCAGCGGTTTTTTCTCCTTCGTTGGCCAGCTGATCTTATCGGCTTTTTCATTGCCTTCATTAAAATCTATACATAGTATAACCTTTGATATGACTAAAAAGTCACTTGTATTTGGCGTTAATCAAGTTTCAGTAAGTGAAAAACCGCTGCCCAAGGCATCACTACTTCCACATCCGGATTTTCTATCCAAGTCACACAACGAAAAAATTTTGTATCTGGAAATAATTGTTTATGGAACTTTAATAATATAATATTTGAAATCCTCTACCCCAAAAACCCATAAAATGATACCCCACATCGGTAGTGGGGTGGGGGTGGTGACAGGGGGTGGGAGGGGGGGTGGATAAAGTAAAAAAATATTTTGAGGTTTCTGGTTCTTGTACACATACCAAATCACATGTTTTTTTCATCCCCTTTAATAATGGGGTGGGGGTGGTAATGGGGGGTGGCTAATGCCAAAATTTTTTTTGAGACCTTAGCTTCTCTTGTCTATACTAAATATCAATTTTATGAACTCTTGCCTGCTTGATTTACCTATTTTCCTCCAATTTTACCCCAATTTACCCCCCAACCCTTCGACGGAACAAGATGAAAATATAATCTAGTTCTAGATCTCGTTAAAGTACATATGTGTACCAAATTTCAAGTCAATATCTCAAACGGTTCCAGAGTAAACGTGCGCACAAAAAAAGTTACAGACCGACAGACAGAAATTTTTTTTTCGCTCAAACTTGAAATCTCGACGTTTCATGATATTCTAAGCCTATTTGGACAATAAAAATTTTTAAAAATTTTTTTTGTCGTTACTATACTTCCACTGGATGTGGAAGTAATTACTGCTAGTATTGTATCTTGGATTATTAAAAGTAAATCGTAGAACTTAACCATTAGAGAAGCAATGTTAATATAAAATATAGGCTAGTCGAGCTACTTTTACTTCCACATCCAGTGGAAGTATAGTAACGACAAAAAAATTTTTTAAAAATTTTATTGTTCAGATAGGCTTAGAATGTCATGAAACGTCGAGATTTCAAGTTTGAGCGAAAAAAAAAATTTCTGTCGGTCTGTCGGTCTGTAACTTTTTTTTGTGCGCACGTTTACTCTGGAACCGTTTGAGATATTGACTTGAAATTTGGTACACATATGTACTTTAACGAGATCTAGAACTAGATTATATTTTCATCTTATTCCGTCGAAGGGTTGGGGGGGTAAATTGGGGTAAATTTGGGGTAAATAGCAGGTAAGAGTTCATAAAATTGGTATTTAGTATATACAAGAGAAGCTAAGGTCTCAAAAAAAAATTTGGCATTAGCATGGGGGTGGCTAACCACCCCCACCCCATTATTAAAGGGGATGAAAAAAAAATGTGATTTAGTGTGTGTACAAGAACCAGAAATCTCGAAATATTTTTTTATTTTATCCACCCCCCCTACCACCCCCACCCCACTACCGATGTGGGGTATCGTTTTATGGGTTTTTGGGGTAGAGGATTTCAAATATTATATTATTAAAGTTCCATAAACAATTATTTCCACATATAGAATTTTTCGTTGTGAGTGACTTGGATAGAAAATCTGGATGTGGAAGTAGTGATTCCTTGGGCAGAGGTTTTTTTCTACTTTTCGACTTTTATGATTGAAGAAATGCTATTTCCGTATTTCGTCGTGTCTTTTTCTCCATTTTCTAGGCGGGTGTTAAGTTCATTGCGTAGGCATTGTAATAAATCACTTTCTCTTTTGGTCCTATCATTAGAAATCTGCATTATGATAGGAAAATGATCAGTGATGTTATTTTTAAATATAATACGTAATATGTTCTCATTGATATTATTAGTATTTTTTATAAATATATGATCAATATTAGACCAAGCAACGAATGATTATAGAGGGAAATTTTAGAGACAGAAAATTTGACTTCGGAACATTGTTTGGACTAGTCTGGAGATGAACATATCAAAAGTCCCCACTCCTAGGTGGTGAGCTGGGAGGGGGCACTTTAAAGGTCCCACTTTTTGGTTTCTCAGAAACTATGCGTCGTATGGAAAAAGGTAATCTATACAAAATTAAACATAATTAAATTTCCTACAAGAATGTTTATATTCATTTTCTTCCTATGTGTTATAGTTTACGAGATATTCGCCAGCCAAAATAGATAATTAAAGAAAAAAAAAGTATTAGGTACCTTGAATATTTCTATCAAAGCGGTTTACCGTGGTCTGCTAATAAATCACTGTCACAAAACAATCTTTATTTTACAACACTCGACGTATTTACTAACGTAATATTTTGTCGAAATCTATACATGTTGTTGTTAGTAGTGATATCAGCGAAAATGTCAAAAGATGTTACTGGCGCTGAAGGTGTCGGAGGGGCATCATTTGATCATGGTAGTTTTACTTGTTCCACTGGACTACTTTTATGGTCAGAGGATTGCTTTAAGTTCATTTGTTTTAGTTGTTCTATGGTATAGACTTTTCCAATTATTAATTTATGTCCTCTAATCTTCGCTGAATAATTTTGAGATTTTGCTAGTTTATATTCCTTTCGATCTTCAGAGCAAAGATCATGTGCTATAAATAACATTTTTATTTTCAATTTATCGCCGTTTTTAAAGATTTCAGATTTTTCACATAGGACATGAATTCTATTTCAATTGGGGGTAACTTTTCTTTATAAATTAATATGGTATGCCTTATTTATATCAGTTATAGAAATACTGACATCAATCTTGTTTAGTGTACTAGTCACATATTCTCTAAGATCAGTATATTTAGGGAAAAAAAGACCAAATATAATACTGTTAGTTTTTCTACAGTTCGTTTCCAAATGTATACGTCATAGCTCTAGTTATTTGTATTTACTATCCACTTCACTTATATTGCGCGACTGATTATCTGACCTATCTAATACTTTTTGGTTGTCAATTTTAATTTTTGATTTCATTTCGTCTTTAACTTACTTATTTTCTGCTTGAATAGCTTCCAGTAGTTCAGTATTTGTCAACTCATCATCCATACTATTTTAATTTGGTATATTATCCACAAAAAACTTTTAATCGGTACTGAAAGAGTGTGACTTAAAAAAATTTTGCAAAAAATTTTTGTTGAATTTATTCTAATCTGACCTTTGCGTATTTAAGTTTACGCCTTATGGATTATATTTAGTTTGTGATCATCTGCATGTGTATATTGCTTTTCAATTTAAAAAAAAAAACCCTAACCTGCAAATGTACAACACAATATATTTACAAAGTGTTCTGTTCTTGTTCAACAACACTGGGTCCATTTTAAAATGTAGAGTTAATATATAATTAATATATTTTTGAATTTTAACAGACGTACCCTGCTGGTGTTTTTTCATGGTATAATAGCTGAATTAAAACGACCAATTAGTACAACGGAATTGAAGTCATTAGTACAAAATATCATATTTCGTTTATTGCGTAGAATAAATCTTATAAAGTAATAATAGTTAATATACAAGAGACAATTAAAACAATTTGAGTATATGTCTCTATATCTTGCATACCTTTCCTCTGATATATTTTTTTTTTTTCATTTTTCGTTCAAGTATGTGATGAACAGTAAAACGTTACTTTCGGAGTATTTATTAGCATGAAATTGTCAGATTATACGTATTTCAAACAACTTAGTGATTTCTCAATTATTTTTTAACGAAGGATTACGCCTTTCGGTAACTAAGAGACGAATTTCATGGTACTTAGTTGTAGTAACATGGAAACCGAGTTCAATTCGTTATGCTATAAATTGAATGGATTTTGAATAATCCTGACCTGTTTGGTCAGACTCATTTGTGGTCATACAATACATGGACGACTTTACGTTTCCTGATAGTCACGATTAATTTAAACATTTCTGCGGGAATCTGGTGCATGTAAGGATTTTATTTTAACTTCAAATCAATAACGTATTGTCTTAAATTCTGCTTCAGTATTATCAAAAGTAAATGAATGTTTAATTCAATGTTTCTTTTACTTGGCTTCTAAGATATTAATTTGACAAAGTGCGCCATGAAAATTTAAAATATTGCAGATAACTTTCAAGTTTAATTCTTATCCAAAACTCATATTAATAATTATTTTTGTTAAAATTAAAAAACACATAATAATATACTTGAAATTCTAAATAAATGTTACTAAGTGCTACTAAGTGTGACTTATGCATGGTCACTTCCAGCCTTTTTAAGACTTCTCAGCAAAGCACATTGATAAAAGGCAATAATGATGTTCAACTCTCATTTTTTTTTAAATTTTTACATATTTAAGTAATGTAAGATATCTTCTTATGCAAGCAGCAAAAAGACAAACATTGGGGCTTGTAAAGGGATAGTATATTCGGTTTGTATCTAGAATAAGATCAGTAATATATTACACTGGCGATGAGGAAAATACGATATATAAATTAAAAAAAAAAAAAACAAACAGAGCTAGTGCGAGTTAAATTGAACAATTTTCTTACAAATTGTGACAAATGTAAATGCTCGTGTTAAAATATACTAAATGGTTTTGAATATACCTGACGTCTCTTATTGGATAATTACCCAAAATAGCTTGTTTTAAAAATAAGCTGGTAAATTATTAACTAAACTAAAGAGAGAAATCACTCAGTGAGCCAAAGGCACAAGAAAAAGAATAAATGAGCTAAATGGCTAATAAGCTTGTAAAGTTAATAACTATACTAATGAGCCAAAAGGCTAAAATTAAACAAAATTAATATAACATAACGATTTTGCAATGAAATGAGCTCACTGATTCAGTCTTCTTCTTATTCACGTCTTGCCAGACATTTTGTAATTCATGAAAATTATTCTAGTGGACCGCCGCTTGCTGTATTGTACGCCTGGTGGCATCACTACATCTGCCGCGGTTGCCTGTTAGGCGCACAGCCTCATTAAAGCTCTTTCTCATCAGCTCGTTGGGGCGACATCAATCCAACGTTTTGTTGGTCATCCCCTTCGCCTCTTGCCATCTGGTTTTCCCTGAACTATCAACCATTCTATATTGTTCTCTTTCCGGTTGATGTGGCCAAAAAATTAGAGGATTCGAGATAATATGATGTTGGAGAGTCGGTTTTGTGGGCGTATTTCTTGAAGAATCAAGACATTAGTGTGAAGAGCTGTAAATGGAATTCACAACAAACGTCTCCAGACCACATTTCGAAAGCATCAATACGCCATCTGCCAACTCTAATGGTTCATGTCCAAGAGCCATAAAAAATAATGGAGGAAAATAGGACGTTAGCAAGTTAGTGATCTTTGTGCGCCTCGTGATTTTCTGTCACGGTAAATTTTGGTCAACTGACAAGTTGCCGATCTTGCCGACAATTTTTCGCCGAATCTCATATACATATATTCGCAGCCGCCAATATTGTCCACAAGGGCTCCAAGGTGTACCATCTTATTTACTACCTCAGAGTCACCTAACCTTAATGTAGTTGTTATCATTTGCTTGGTCTACAATCATGATTTTCTTTTTGTTTTAGTTTACACCGAGGCCATAATCAGAACTTCTTGTCTGGTATCATCTGCAAATCTTAAGTTAGATATCTTGGTTCCGCCCATAGCTACTGCACCATGCCAGTCTTCCAGCACCCATCGCATTACGTGTTCACTATCGATGTTAAAGAGAATTGGTGACAGAACACAGCCCCGTCTGGTGCTTTTGCCGACTTTACATTTATCGGAGTTAGAGTTGTCTACTTTCACCAAAGCAGAGATTTCTTCATATAGCCGGTGGATAATAAATACCAGACGTTTGAGCGTCCCCATCTTCAATAATACAGTCTACAGCTTATCCCATTCCTCATTGTCAAAAGCCTAACCGTAGACTACGAAACAAAGGTACATAGGCACATAATATTCTCTTGCTTTCGAAGTAAGTTGTCACAAATTCAATATTTGCTCTCTGATACCTTGGACAAAGCCTGCTTGCTCAGGAGGTATTTGCCACGACAGATAATTTTGCAGTCTGGATTGAAGAATGTACAGTATTATTTTACTGGCGTGCGATATTAGTGCCAGCAATCTATAGTTATCATAGACATCTGTCCTTCCCTGTTATGTAATGGCACGAAGATTGAGGTTCTCCAATCACCGGCCCAGACTCCAGTTTCCCATGTTCCTTGGCATAGTCTTTGAAGGGTTCTCACTCCATCTTCATTAACTAGCTTAAGCGTCTCGGCTGTGATATTATCGACCCCAGCTGCTCTGCCAGTTTTTAGTTTTTGTATAGCTGCCTCCACTTCTGATTAAAGTATTGAAGGTTCGTGTTCGTATCCCTGTTGCCAGTCATCTTCTACCTCTGGATGGTCTCTTTCAAAAAGTTTTTCGCAGTATTGGATCCAAACTTGATCTGATCCTTATTAGTTCTTAAAGTACCGGTGATGTCCCTAATTGATCAAGTTTTTTTTTTGTTTTTTGAATGTCTAACTATTATTGTGGTTAGCATGTGATTCCAGGTCTTTACAGATGTCTTACAAATAGGAATTCTTAACTCTTCGACAAAAAATCTGAATTCATTGCGTAAGGCTGTTATAACTCTTTCGATTCTAAGGCAGTGTTGATACCCTGGGCCTTCACATTTTTCCTGGCCTTCATTTCACTTAAAGTTTTGGTAGTTATCCAAGGTTGTTTCACATTTCTACATGTATGGCTTTGTGTTTCCGTTACTGATAGTGTGATGTTCTATTTTAGAAAATTCCACAGAATATTTAGATCTTCGTCATTTAGTGGGTTGATTTCACTTATATATTCGTCTAATTTATTTTGAAAAACTGGGCCATCAGTTATGAGGAGCAAACGTTTTCGTATTTGCCTTCGTCACGTTTTCAGCTTCAGCGAGAAGGTGCACATGAGCAGCTGGTGATCTGAACCGTAGTCAGCATCAGATAGAGTTTTACAAATCTTTATTGAAGATCTCCATCGATTTCCTATCATAATATAGTCAATCAGGTTCCGATATCTACCTCCTGATGACAACAAAGTGTAAAGGCGCCGTGAATGTTGATGGAATGTATTTATTATTCACTATCATATAAGCATTGTTTATATAAAATTGAATTAGCCTTTCTCCCCTTTTGTTTCGTTGTCCGACGCAAAATTTGCCAACAACAGCTCGCAAGTGATCGTCTTTCAGTGTTAAACCGACTTTGGCGTTGAAATTGCCCAAACAATGGTAATTTCCGTGTTTGGAATAGTGTGGAGTAACGTTCCTAGATCTTCGTAGAACGCTTCCAACTCTTCCTCTTCAACAGCAGTTGTAGATGCATATACCAAATTTACTATTGTTGGCTTGGCGTTTATCCGTAGGGAGATTATTCGATCACTGACAGATCCGAGGACTGATTCAGTTATCAGTAAATTTCTAGAAAAATTGTCATGTTGCACTCATACTTTTCGGATCATTTATAGCATTAAGAATTTCAGACTTAGTGACATTATACAGAGCAACTGATTCGTCGAATAAAGGGTGAACGGATAATCGTTGAACGATCCTCTGACTAATTTTAACATGTACGAATATCCTTTTTGAGGTAGTATTCTTGGCCTAAATTAGACTTACGTTATTGCTAAGTATTTTAGCCGGTCATTAAAATCTATGAATTGTAATACTTTTCCGTTGATTTAATTAATTAGGACATTTCTAGCTAAAGCTTAAATTTAATATAGTTTCATGTTTATTTTGACATAATGCTAATTATTTCAGTACAATATTAATGCTTTGTTGGCAAATGAAAGTTTAAACAAAAATCATTTAAAGGGATAAAGGAAACGTGTATCAGATGTTAACTATATCAAAAATAGAGATGTAGAATATCATTATTCTTATATAGACAGCAAAAAACAAACATAGAGTCTTGAAAGAGATAATATATTTGCTCTGTATCGAACACAAGTGATACTAAGATCAACATACCATCATATAGGATGATACAAGACAAAAAACCGCTGCCTAAGGAATCACTACTTCCACATCCAGATTCTCTATCCAAGTCACTCACAACGAAAAAACTGTGTATGTGGAAATAATTGTTTATGGAACTTTAATAATCTAATATTTGAAATCCTCTACCCTAAAAACCCATAAAACGATACCCCACATCGGTAGTGGGGTGGGGGTGGAGATAGGGGGATGGTAGTGGGTAGTGGGGGTGGATGAAGTAAAAAAATATTTTGAGGTTTCTGGTTCTTGTACATACACTAAATCACATTTTCTTTTCATTCCCTTTAATAAGGGGGTGGGGGTGGTAATGGAGGTGGCTAATGCCAAAAATTTTTTTTGAGACCTTAGCTTCTCTTGTATATACTAAATACCAATTTTATGGACTCCTACCTGCTTGATTTATCCATTTACCCCAAATTTACCCCAATTTACCTCCCAACCCTTCGTCGGAACGACATGAAAATATAATCTAGTTCCAGATCTCGTTAAAGTACATACGTGTACCAAATTTCAAGTCAATATCTTAAACGGTTCCAGAGTAAACGTGCGCACAAAAAAAAAGTTACAGACAGACAGACAGACCGACAGACAGACCGACAGACAGACAGGCAGGTAGGCAGACAGACAGACATGCAGACAGACATACAGACAGACAGACAGACAGACAGACAGACAGACAGACAGACAGACAGACAGACAGGCAGGCAGGCAGGCAGACAGACAGACAGACAGACAGACAGACAGACAGACAGACAGACGGACAGACGGACAGACGGACGGACGGGCAGACGGACAGACGGACAGACGGACAGACGGACAGACGGACAGACGGACAGACGAACAGACGGACAGACGGACAGACGGACAGACGGACAGACGGACAGACGGACAGACGGACAGACGGACAGACGGACAGACGGACAGACGGACAGACGGACAGGCGGACAGGCGGACAGGCGGACAGGCGGACAGGCGGACAGACGCACAGACGGACAGACGGACAGACGGACAGGCGGACAGGCGGACAGGCGGACAGACGGACAGACGGACAGACGGACAGACGGACAGGCGGACAGGCGGACAGGCGGACAGGCGGACAGACGGACAGACGGACAGACGGACAGACGGACAGACGGACAGACGGACAGACGGACAGACGGACAGACGGACAGACGGACAGACGGACAGACGGACAGACGGACAGACGGACAGACGGACAGACGGACAGACAGACAGACCGACAGGCAGAAATTTTTTTTCGCTCAAACTTAAAATCTCGACGTTTTCTGACATTTTAAGCCTATTTGAACAATAAAAATTTTTTTGTCGTTACTATACTTCCACTGGATGTGGAAGAAAAATAAGTCTGTATACATTAATGTTAAAACTATGGGTCAGAGATCATACCAATTTTTAGTATTTAAATTGTACAGTTCTATTCCTGAAGGCATAAAAACTATATCAATCTGTCCATTTAAGAGGAAATAAAAATGTATATCCTTGGATAAAATAGAAAAATATTTACAGTCATACGGTTTCACCCGAATTTTGATCAGTATTAAAAACCATTTACTGTATCTTTTTTAATCAAAATAAATCTTACTTCAGTCATTGGTGTACATTTTTATTAAGCAAGAAGTACTCGATTTTTCGGAAAGTCATATTAAGCAATTTTTACTGAAATACTAATGCAATATTATTATTCAGCAGGCTTTAGAACCCCTATATCCAAAGTTTAATATTTTATTTATGATTTTCGAATTACGGCCTCCTTAAAATTACATGTTTCAACTATTAAATAATTAATAACTTGGAAATTGTTTTTCGAAGAAAAGTCATTCCCATTTTCTATTTAAATACACTTTTTCTATCACTCAATGTCATCAATACTTTCAAATTCCGTAAGACAAGAATTTTCATTGAAAAATTGCAAAATATATTAAACCAGCAGCCCTGTATAGTCGGGCATTAAGTGATAAAAAATGAACTCATGTGATAATAAGTCAATTTATACAAAAAAAAATTGTTAAAGTTTTAAATAGCTAGACCGTGGGAGCTAAACAATTACTGCTTTATGGCTTGCCAAATAATTGTATGATTTAATATTATTTATGTTATTTAAGCCTTCCCTTATAGTCTAGTACCTAGAGATAAATAACATGTAAAATTTCGGAATAATTTTATATGTAATGATAATTTTTCTTTATTGGTTATTATTGTAATAAAAGGGTTGTCTTCAGTTTCTATATGGTCCGGACACTCGCTCTTACTCTCAAGGAGTGAAAACCACCCTTAAATTTTAATATTGAATATTTGAAAAAGTGTTTATTTTTGAAAAGTAGGATAGTTATGTTTTTGGGATCGCTGATTACAAATCTGAAGTCAAAATTAAAAAATTCAAAATGGCGGCTCTAATATGGCGGATGGATTTTTTTCTAAAACAAATGTTTTAAACGGACAAAATAAAATGAGCATTTAGGTGATGCTATATATTAACGAATAACAGCATTTTTGAACAAAAATAAGTACTGAACAATTACAATAACAAAATGGCGATATTTTGTTAGAAAAAAATGTGAAAACGCACATTGAATCGGCCATAATTTCTTTATTTTGTGTGATATAGAAACATACAAAAATGATTTTAAGGACTGATTAATTATCTCTAATTTTGTTCCTTAGAATTTTTTATGGAAGTGTCACAGTTTCTAAGATACTCAACATTTTAAACTAAATACTTCATTCTAAAAACGATCGGATACCATCTATAAAATTAAATATCTCCGAAACTATCAACCCTACATAAATATATAAAAAAGCTAATTTATTATCAGTTTATAAGCTTAACTTTTGATGTTTACTATATTTTCTCTAAAACTAATATTTATTGAGACATTAGCAGAGAAACAAAAATGTTACATTTTTTCTAAAATTCCTTCACAGTTTAAAATGCAATTTCTTTCTAAAGCAAGTGCTATAAGCGGACGAAAAAATTTGGGCGTGTTGGTCTTACTATATATTAATGCAAAACAGTATATGGGAATATATTTCCTTAATTACTGAATAGTTACAATAACAAAATTGCGATGTTTTTATTAAGAAAGTTTGAAAAAGTATATTGCTTCTGTAGTAACTTCTTTGTTTTTATGCTACAGAAATAGAAAAAAAAATCATTTGAAAGCCTAATTAATAGTCTTTCATTTTGTTTACTTACTTTTTGACGTAAGTGGCACACTTTCTGAGATATTTAACATTTAAACTAAATACTTCGTCTTATTTATAGACGTTCGGACGCCACTGTTATACTTCCAGATCTGCGAAACCATTAACTCTACAGAAATTAGAAAAAAAAACGTAATTCATTCTCAATTTAGTAGCTTTTCATTTGTCTCTAACATGTTTTCGCTCATTGTAATACTTTTAGATTTATTTGACGAATATTGTTTTAAAATACCTTTTTAAACACAACTTTCAAGTCGTTATAACTTAAAGACTATCAATTTGTATCAAAAGTTGCATAGATCTTTTCTTCTTAAAATTCTATTTTATTTCAGCTTCAATGTTTTTATTTCTTTCTTAGTTGCCACTCCCTGAAAAGAGGTGGCATCCACCCCCTATAAATTAGCAAACCGCCGCATAATATAGAAACTTTTCTTTGATGCGTTTACTATTAAGTTGCCAAAAATGAACGAAATCCGTTTCATATGACATTATTCCGAAGTTGAAACCTCTAGTTACTGTACTATTACCGAAAAATTAGAAACTATACGAATTGTTGGTGAGATAGACTTGCTTTCAAAGGAATAGCTGAAAAGCCCTGGGAAGTGGGATATGATAACAAACATTATGTGTTAATGCTTTATTTTCGTTTAACACCCTGTCTACTAGATTCTTCACAATCCAGACAAGTTCCAAGAGTTTTACGTTCAAACTAATTAGGTTTGCCATCCACTAAAATCGATTCAGATTTGTAGGATTTTCCAATGTTCAAAATTAGCCTAATCTTAAGAGTGATCGGCATAAATTTTTGAGTTCATATTCATATGCATTAGTCTCTCATTTTCCACAACTGAAATTGTAATAAGCTAGTTTCAGTTATTTATTTATTTAGTTTTCTTCATCCTACATATTAAACACGTATTTAAAATAAAATCTCATCAAAAATGTAAAACTTTAATAAAACCCGTTGAAGCTTTCTATTGCTCTATTCGTGTCTGTTCCGTCTCTTTCATGTAATATTCATTTCTATTATTACTACTCGCCACGACGAAAATTATGAAATATAGAGGCAACAGATTTTTATCAGAAATATCGTGTTTTTATTCTTCAAACAAAAGTGTTGTTGCCATAGAATAAATAAATGCCAACACAAGAGATTTGGGATCCGGACATGACAATCCAGGTCTCCTGAGTCTGGGGAATGGAGTAACCATGGAAACACCTCGCAATGCATAGCTTTAGACCTGCTGCAGCTCTGCAGAAACTGTCTACGGCCCTTTTAATCTGTTTTAACAGCGGCCTTGTGCCATAAAATGTGAATTATTGAAAATTTTAAATAATATAATATACTGAGACGCAAAGAAGAAAAATATATCAGAATTATAAGGTGAAAATGAACATTTGTGGTTTGACTAAATCTTTAGCTTTCAAGTACAAGAAGTCTAGAAAAGAAAGCAATGAATTCGATTAGTTTTTTCTGTTTTGTAGAAAACTATATAGTATTATTATTATTAAGTTAGAATCTGGAATAACCAGTTTTGTAATTTTTCATTTCGGGCTATTAGTTTTGAGGTTTTTTTTTGAGATTTTGTATATTGGAATTTTTAACTGTAGAAATTGTGATAGTAGATTTGCTTCGCTTGGTTTTCAAATAATATATTAATATAATGATCGGGTTTGGGGATTATTGGGATATCTGTATCATATTTTCTCTCTACTATTCAATTAATAGTAGAAAAATTACTTTAAACACCATAGAGAATACGACTCCCTATATCCCAGAAGAGGGCTTGTGCGGGAGCGGACTGTTTGTCAGTGTCTGTCTGTCCGTTCGTCAGTCGTCTGTCTATTTATTGGCGCTATATCTACGAGACTATTTGATGGAAAATAATACTACTAGGTAGGTAGTTGGTGCTATTGTCAATGAAATATTATTATTTAAAAACGACGGTGGAAATAATATTTGAAATGTGGTTGACAATATTACAGAGAAAGAAACCTGTTATACTTTTAGTGAAACATTTGCACGGTGGTCAATATAGAAAATTAATTAGGAAATGACGGAAGAGAATAATATTTGAAATGTAGTTGTCATTATTGTCTGGAAGAAAACCTGATACAACATTATTAAAAAAATATGCAGGGTGGTCATCCAATTCGTAAATAATAAGGAGTTAAGCAGCCAGGTGAAATTTACATTTTGTTATTTTAATATAACTTCATCAACACAAAATTTCGTTGATTATTCCATTTGATTAAATGTTAATTAACAATTTTTTTCCGATAAAGTTTGAACACTCTTTAACTTTTTATAAACAAAAGATCTTTGTTTTTCTCCAAAAAAAAATACGCTGTTCCCAATCTTTCCGTGTCACCTTGTATGTAACAGGCAACCTCTAACATGTTTCAATGTTTAGGAATTCATATTTATAGACCAGTAAAATGAATACTGAGCTATTCAAAACGTTTGAGTTAACTAAGGTTTCTACCTTTCTTCGTTAAAAATGCGTTTAACTTGGCGACATTCTAACATTTTAGAGGCACTAGTTGAAAAAGGCATACCCCGTATCTGCTTAAAATTATGGACAGCTGCCTCAACGAGAGGAAAATTTAAAATGGAAAGCGGGAATGGGGTAGAGGAAATGGTGATCACCAGCGATGTACCGTAGAGTTCAGTTTTGGAGCCCACCTATGGAACAAGCATGATGATATGCTACGCTTACAAATGCCTCAAGAGGTTACGTTATTGCGCCTCGCAGATGACGTGGCAGTACTAGTTGTCACGAAGTCGGAGCACGAGGTGACAATGAACAGAACGATCAATTGAGGAGAATCGGAAAATGGCTAAATGAGAAGGGAGTTGAACTGGCCCTTGGAAAAAAATATAATCAGCCTTGTTTATGGGTAGAAGGAGATTAGAGGTTGTGACCTTCCAAATAGGAGACACGGCGATAACATTATCTGAATCGCTTAAGTACTTTGCCGTTAGAGTAGATCACAGGTTAGCCTTCGCACAACATGTAGATAGATGCGCAGGGAAAGCGCTGAGGACAGTGGCAACTTTAGAAAGAACCATGCTAAATATTGGTGGATCTATTAGCAGTAAGAGGAGGCTACTGAGCACCGTTGTCTACTCAGTAATGCTCTGCGCTGCCCTGATCTAGGAAAAGGCCATGAATATCGGCAGAAATAGGAAGAAATTGAGAAGTGGGGTGCAGAGGAGGATGGCACTTAGGTTGTCTAGTGCATAAAAAACGGTGTCCTTAGAAGTCGTAAGCCTTGCTATGGCAGGAAAGATGGGCGTGTACTGGCAAAGGGTTTTGGACAAGGAAGCTAATTCCGGAACTGTGGCCATTGGACGAACAGGAATCATGGTGAACTTGACTACCATCTGACTCAGGTCCTGTCTGACCATAGCAGCTTTCTACTTTATCTATACGGCATCGATAAAACACCGGATAATGAATGCACATATTGCGGTGAGCAAAATAGCCCCGAGAACACAGTATTCCCTAGTTGAAGGGAAAAAAGAATACGGACCAGTATAGAAGTAACTGCAAGAAACATAATAACCCTACTAACCTTAATGTTCCAAGAGGAGAAGAATTGAAAAAGCGTAGCCGAATTCGCGGGTAGAGTGATGAGACGTAAGGAAGATGATGAAAGGACTGAATATGATCCTAATATGGCCCTAATCACCAAGAACGGAGGGGACGTAGGGCTATAAATACTCAACCACAGCGAAGTAATGCGTAAGCGATCCTAGTATGGTTGGAGGAATAAGAGGGGTTTTAGTAGGCAGAAATCCTACAGTCATTGACATCTTCCTCCACGTAAAAACACACACTAAGGTTTCTAGATGGAAAGCTTCTTTCATTCTCTATCGTGAACTTCTCACTTAATTCCATGTACGGCTAATTTACCATCTTGAAAGAAATGGCGGAAATTAGGCACTTAGGTAACAGTCTATATTTTGCGACCTACTTGATCACTTTAATATTTATTTTCAGTCGAGAGCACACTAAGTCCTGAAAAAAAGTTATTTCCTGTTGAATGTACGATTCAAGCAATATAAAAAACGACATATGTAAAATTTCAGATTTTCCAGATCATTTGCTAAAACTCGCAATAGTTAAGAAACATTTTAAACTCAAATAAATACAACTGGTGACCATTGCATCAAAACTACAAATATATATATACGAAATTTATTGAGAGAATGAGAACGATGAAGTAAAAAAAACATTTTCAGGCCTTTGATTCTTGTACACACTAAATCACAATTTAATTTAGCTTTCACCCCCTTTAATCATAGGGTGGAAGTGGTAATGGGGATGGATAATGTCATAACATTTTTTTATACTTTATCTTCTCTTATACATACTAAATACGAATTTTATAGGCTCTTACTTGCTTGATTTACCTATTTACCTCCCATTTACCCTCCCAACTCTTCAACGAAATAAGATTCATATATAATCTAGTTCCAGATCTCGTTAAAACACATACGTGTATCGACGGTTCCAGAGTAATAGTGCGTACAAAAAAGTTACAGACAGACCGACAGACAGATTTTTTTGTGCTCAAACTTAAAATCTCGACGCTTTATGAGATTCTAAGCCTATCTGAGCAATAAAAATTTAAAAAAATTTTTTTACGATACTTCCACTGAATGTGGAAGTAAAATTCAGGAATATTGTGAATAAAGTCACAAATGCCAGAACAACGCGTCGAATTGCGGGATGAAAGAATTTCCAGAGGTAAGAAAGATCTCGATATTTCCATCAAGTGACTAAAACAGCACAACCCATTCAGCCTACATATAAAGGAGTCGATGAGTCTTTCATCCCGTATAATTGACGATGACAAAATCAGTTGTCATATTGCCAAAGAAGGTGTAAAAACTAATTAAAAAATGTGAGAACAAAAATTAAATAAGGTGTAGTTTAATTGGAAAAGGTTGTCAAGCCACTAGCAACAATGTTCAGATATGTGAAAGCTGCGACTGCGACTCTTCGATAGAATAATTTGCGAAGATGACCCGAAGAATTATTTCGTTTACGAACTATCACCTTTATCACCTTCTTTGTTTGTAAATGATCTCGCGAGAAAAGATAATCAGAGATTACTCCTTAATGTTCTGAATCCAGAAAACATTATGAAGTCACCAGGGATAACAAGACATGCCATAGATGGCTGGCTACCGCATGCTGCGGTTTTGCCAAAATTAGTGACGTCCGATAAACTAATTCAGATGTAAATTAATTACATTTTAAATCATTATGGGGCCAGTTCCGTTGCAATCTTCGATGGTTATAAAAAGCAGGATTCAACTAAAGATGAACACAAGAAAGAAGTCGGATAGAAAAATAACTCTTTAGAAATAATGCTTCAACGGCAAAGCATCATCTCAGCCAAATTGCTCATAGTAACAACAGAACCCAGCTCACTAAGGTATTGATTGATTGTTTTTTGATCGCAACAAGTGCATAAAGCCCTCATCGATACAGATGCCTAAATAGTTGGCCATGCCATAAAAGTGATCCAAAACGTCAAAATAACCTTTAGTAGAGGAGGATATATTCTGATGACCTTAATTCAAAATTGTAAAATTCTTGTTTCGAAAATCCATCTCACGGTAAACCTGGAGAAGAGTTTTTTAATATTTGTAGCCTACGCCGACATTTCTACCAAATATATAATGAAAGAATTTGCACTAATTTACTGTTCTTACACACTATTACAGATTGCGATACATTCTCTTATATTTTGAGAAAGAAGTTGGTAGTCTTTAATCAGCCCAATGTAAAAGTTGTTTGAAACAGCTCGACATTTTTATATTTGTCTGGATGAAGTAAAAACATATTTTGAGGTTTCTGGTTCTTGAACACACACACTAAATTACAATTTTTTTTCATCCCCTTTAATAATGGGGTGGGGGTGGTAATGGGGGTGGCTAATGCCAAAAATTTTTTTGAGACCTTAGCTTCTCTTTAATATACTAAATACCAACTTTCTGGACTCTTACCTGCTTAATTTACCTATTTACCCCAAATTTACCCCAATTTACCCCAACCCTTCGATGGAACAAGATGAAAATATAATCTAGTTCCAGATCAGGTTAAAATACATACGTGTACCAAATTTCAAGTCAATATCTTAAACGGTTAGAGTAAACGTGCGCACAAAAAAAAGTTACAGACCGACAGACAGACAGAAATTTTTTTTTCGCTCAAACTTAAAATCTCGACGTTTCATGACATTCTAAGCCTATTTGAACAATAAACATTTTTAAAAATTTTTTTGTCGTTACTATACTTCCACTAGATGTGGAAGTAATTAGGTTGGGAGAAGAATCTGAACAAAATATATTAGAAATATTTCAAAACATACATAAATTGACAAATATTGAAAAGTACCTGATAAAAAACCCAAGTAGCAAAATAAATAATTTATTTTATAGTAGTTTATACAACCTTTATAAAATTATTTTGCTACTTGGGAACGGTGTCAAAAAACATATGCTGGGTGATTTCGACAAAGCAGCGCCGCCGGACCGGACGTTTCAGATTTTCGCACAGCACAAGGAAGGCCCAATTGGTACAATTGCCCCCCCCCATGGATCCGCGCCTGGACAATAGAGCGATTTTAGGCCACTTAATTTAACAACATTATATAAGACATTATCCGTTATACTGTTCATGCACAGTCGTTCAAAAATAGCCGAATAGACCGATACAGTTTTACGTTATTTGCGTTAGAATAACGTAAGCTTAAAACGTTTAATGTTAATTTTTGAGGATCTTAATATTTACATTTGAAATATATTCGGGCTCTATTCAATATACTTCTTATATATTTTTTAACTGTGTTCGTAATATCTAATAAAATTTTTGCATGGAAATCAATCCTTGGAAACGTTGCTATTTTTGTCACGGGGTGTATTTTAGTGGTATTGTTAACATAACCTGACTTCTTCATATTTGTTTGTTATTATATCTATATGCTTAAGAAGAAATATTCGTAGTGAGAATCTGCTGATTTCTTGATTGTGGAAGTGTTAAAAAAACCTGAGGTTATTTATATATGTGTACATTGTTTAGGTACGACGCTTAATGTTAAGAAAATATAATGGTTTCAAAAACTCAAAACGTTTCAAAACGTTAATACTGGAATCCCTTATTTTTGAACATACGCAGTAGTATGTTCAGTATAACGTTTTACGTTTGTGGCGCTTACTTCAGATTAGAAGTTTTAAATAGCAACCACGCGCAACAGCTCTTACAGTCGTAGCCGGGGATGGGTTCGCTCAAAAAAGGTTTTCGTTTGGTGATGTACTTATTCCTTGTTTTTTTTTGTTGGTTACCAAAAATGCACGAGCTATTTTCTTTGCGGGCGCCAACCGATCGCTAGAGATCGACAAGGGAGGGGAGTGTGTGTGTGTGCATAAATTTCAATGGCACTGGTATCATACCAACTAGCCAGTCATTTTTGTAGAAACCAGAAATATATGAATTTGGTTTTTGTCATTTTTATTTATTTATCCATTACCTATATTCGAATTTAATATTCAATCTTTATTTAATTTATCAAATGACATGCAATGATACGATTTAAATATTGTTAGTATACCATTCTAATAAATATATATTTTTTGTATATACATATTTTATATATCTTTTTTTTCTTTTTTTTTTATTTTTTTATTTATTTTGCATTATTTTTGTTGTGATTTTTTTTTGTTTATATTATTTTCCTTATTTAATACATGTAAACAGCATCCAAAATATGGATACATTATTTTTGTTGTGATTTTTTTTTTTTGTCATTTTTTTTTTTATTTTTTTTTTTTTTAATTATATTATTTCCCTTATTTAATACAAATAAAAAGCATCCAAAATATAGATGCTCTGGATAATAATCCTTACAACATTTAGTGTCAGTAACTTATCTAACTGTGCCTACTTGCAAGCATTTATTACTTATCTACCACATATACCTACAATACAAAAGCGAAATAATACAATGCTTATTAAATTTTTGGATAATTCCTTATAATAAATTTGTAGAGCATAAAAATTACTCTATTACGTTTTCCTGACAATAAGGTAAAGATATTTATAGGTAGTTGAATTTTCTCCTCGACCAACTGTTCATATAACCTTTGTATATCCAGGTCAGATAATACACATTCCAATAAAATGAGTTGTAGGTCTGCTATTTCATCGCAGATGCAGTTGGGATTATCTGACATTCCAAGTCTGTATTTATACTGCGGAAATAAGGCGTGATTACTTCTTATTCTACACATTGTTTGTATAAAGTGTCTATCTTTGATATTCTTAAACCACGGGGAAGCTGGAATTTCAGGTTGAATATTACGATAAAATTTGCCTTTTTCCGAGTTTTCATATCGAGTTTGCCACAGGTTGTTCATCTTCATCTTCAGCGCTGAGAAAAAGTCGTTACGTGGGGTTTTGTAAGTAACTGCCATATCTCCTACTTCTGTTGCTTCTTTCGCTAGTTTATCTACGACTTCATTGTTTTTTAGCCCTATATGTGCTCTTATTCACACTAGAACAACAGATTTTAATTTGAATTTCGCTTCAAGATTTAATTGTAGTATATTCACAATCAAATGGTTCAGATATGTTGAGGAAGTGGCCCCTTTTAATTTCTCTAAGGCGCTTTTGCAGTCCGTGAATATTACAAAATTCTCCTTTTCTGATCTTAAACATATTTCATATGCTTTTTTAATTGCAAACAATTCCGCACTAAACACACTAGAATTATCTGGTAATTTATACCTAAGGCTACAATTTCCATTTGGGTAGAATACGGCACATCCTGTTCTGTTGTTGATTTTGGAGCCATCTGTATAAATATATTCGAAATTTTCCCATTTTTTAGTTATTTCTTCTTCAAAAAGTTTGTTTCTTAGTTTCTCTGGTTTCTTGTAGTCTGGCATAACTTGTATAGATATTGGTTTATTATATACCTCGTATCCAACGGTGAAATTTGGAAGTCTGTCTGTTTGATGTAATTCGTCTAAATACTCAGAAACGTCCATAAAACTCTCTACCAGTAGGGGTATTTTTTTAACCCGCCAATATTTATTTGTAAGACATAATGTAGTGAGCTGACTGATTTTAGGTAAGATGCCACTATCTGTAGCGTGCCATTTTACAAGATTTTTGTCTGACAGGAATTTTCTTCTTAGATCCAAAGGAGATTCACCTGTTTCGGCTTCCAAAGTTACGATCGGGTTACTGGGTAAATATCCTATACATATCCTCAAACATTTGTTTTTAACCTGCTCAATCTTCTTTAAATGAACGTCAGCGGCTGATCCATAGAACATGCACCCGTAGTCCAAAATCGATTTGACTAAAATTTTGTAAAATAGCAAGGCAATATTTGGATCTGCTCCCCATTTCTGTTGACAAAATGTTTTTAATAGATTAATGGCATTTTCTGATTTTTTAATAGTATAATAGATATGTTCTTTCCAATTTAGCTTTTTGTCCAATATAATTCCTAGGAATTTTGTAGAAGATGTGTACGGAAATGAATAACTATGCAGATTAATATAGCTCGGCGGTTGAAATCTTCTTCTAGTGAATGTTACCACCACAGATTTTGACTCCGAGATAATAGAACCCATATTTGACACATATCTATCTAATTTCCGCATAGTGTGATGTAATTGAGAATTGCATTTTTCGATGGTTTTTGCCTCTGAATAAATGCACACATCATCCGCAAACTCTAGTAATTTAATATTAGGGTCGCATATATATTGGAGTTCATGCATATAAATTATGTACAGTAGAGGGCTAAGTATACTTCCCTGAGGTAGTCCATTTGACGTTTGTCGAGGTCCGATCAAGTGTTCATTAATTCTTAGATATATTTTTCTATTTTGATAGAGCTTGTAAACATTTTGTACTAGTCCCTCTGGTATCCCTAATTGTAACATTTTACCTGCTAGGATATGTAGATTTACATTATCGTAGGCCCCTTTTAGGTCCAGGAAACTTGCTGTTACTGAATTATTTTTTGAGAAGGCTATTTGTACATCCATTATGGGATTTGCAACATTTTCATGAGTGGATTTGCCTCGGCGGAATCCGAATTGGGTCCTTGGTAAAAGTTTATTGTATTCTAAGAAGTGCTCCAGGCGAATTTTAATTAGTCTCTCATAGGTTTTTAATACACACGAAGCTAAAGATATTGGTCGATAAGAATCCCATTGATCAATCGGCTTCCCTGGTTTCAGTATAGGAATTACAATATAATTATACCAGTCTTGAGGAATAGGTTCGTTGTTAAGCCAGATGTTGTTAATTACTTTCAGAAGGTTATTTTTTGCGTGAGGTTGCAGTTTTGATAACATTGAATAGTGAATATTATCCAGTCCTGGAGCAGAATTATTATTTTGTTTAAGAGCTTTATTAAGTTCTTCTATTGTAAAAGCATTCAGTAGATATGCATGAGAATTTGGAACTGGTAAGTCTATATCCTGGAGTGGTGGTGGATTTGCCGACAAGGGTGCCAAATTTGAGTGAAGTTGTTCTATCCATGGTGCGTCGTTCACATCAATAGGAATATCATTGGACTGTTTTCTGTTTTTATAGGCGTTTACTTTGTTCCAGATTTGCTTTAATGGAGTGGATTTATTTAGTGAACCACAATATGTTCGTCAACCTTCTCTTTTAGATTCCTTAATAATTCTTTTCGTAAGGGCGTCTTGTTTTTTATAATTATTTAGATTTGTTAAAATTGGGTTACTTTTATATATGTTGAAATATCTCTTTCTTTCTTCTACTGCAGTTTGGCATCTATCATTCCACCACGGTTTTCCTTTCGATTGCCCTGTATTTTTATATTCTGGGATAGAGATTTGTGCGCTAGAATTAACGTTAGCAATAAAATCTTGGTATTTTTCTGAACTATTCTGAGCCATGTAAAGATCGATTTCCAAGTTGTATGTCTCCCAGTTAGCCTTTCTTAAATTCCATTTTTTCTTATATTTCTTTGAAAAGCATTGACTGTTTATTTTGCTTCTTATTAAAATCGGTAGGTGGTCTGATCCATGTGGGTCAGGTAAAGTGTCCCATTCAAATAGGTGAGCAATATCTGGAGTACAGATAGACAGATCTATTGCACTATTCTTATTATTAAAATTACCTACATAGGTGGGGTTTCCATTATTTAGAAATATCAGGTTATTTTCGTCTAAGGCATCTAATATATTTTTTCCTTGTCCATTTGTATATTCACAACCCCAAGCAAGGTTATGGGTATTAAAATCACCGCACACTAAAAAAGGTTTTGGAATTGCCGAGAAGAAATTGTTCCACTGTTGCAATTAAATATTTGAATTAGGTCTAACATATATTGATACAATAGTAAGATTAATATTATTACTTAACTTGATACTTATAGCTGTATAATTTGAGTCCGCCAGCGATCCGTTAATATTATATTCTTTAAATATAATATTTGATTTAATAAGAATTGCTACTCCGCCTCTGCCATCTTGCCTATCTTGTCTTATAATATTGTATCCTGTGAATTTTACATTAATTTGTGCTTTGAACCAAGTTTCACTTAGTAAAGAAATATGTACTCTATTTGTTTCTAAAAGATACTCTAAATTTTCTTTGTTAGCAATAGCTGACCTGCAATTCCATTGATTTATTATAACTTCTTCTAAATCAGTAGGTATCGGAGTCGGACTCACCATAATTATTATTTAAGGGAGGGGAGTGACAAAACAAGCAAAATAATTTTAAACACTAGGAATAATCAGAATAATAATTTAATAATAAATATATATACGTGTTACAAAATAAATGACAAACATTGACTAAATAAATTCTGAGCAGTATTATTCACCTATGAATAAAATATAAATAGTGAACAACAATAAAAACATGATCGTGAGATTCAGCCCTACCAAGCAGATTAAGGGTCTCCGTACCTACGATACGGAACGCGCCCCTACTGTTAGAGATTTACTTTTTGACAGCAACCTTCAAAGAAAATTGACAATGAAAATGAAAACAGGTGAAATGATTCTACACATTAGTATGATTAATTCAACTCGTTTAAATTTGGAAATATTATATGCTATGTCGGCGATTGCCCACTTGAGCAACAGGTAAGTTGAATAATATTGAAACATGCAATAATGCACAAGCCAAATGAGTGGGAGTACCTCTGACTTTAAAAAAAATTACAAAAGTGCATTTCAAATAAATAAGCAATGCTTAAATATTGGTAAGAGCTAGACTATCTCTTGTTTTAGGTTTTATACAAGGATTTAATACCCAAATAACAGCTGTTTAGTGAGTTTACAAGATCTTACAAAAATATGTCACCGACAGAAAATAAAGCTTGAGCGGGTTGACAGAGTTCCACCACGGCTGATACTTCTCACTGTTGTGTTGGATTAATGATAGGCCCCTTGGGCTGTGACGGACATAATAAAAAAGATGGACTTATAGTCTCCTCTTTGAGAGAGTTAATCCTTCTACTTGCACCTTTCGGTTGTGATTCTTGGTGGAGCTGCTAGGATGACCCAGAAACAACGGCAGGTTATTAACTTTCCATATGGAGGCGTCCCACAAGATTAATATGTTCATTCTTAAAATGTTTCCACGCAGTGGATAAAACGATGCCTAGCGGGATGCTTAGATGGCTCAGGCTCTCAATGCCAGAATGACTTTGCCAGGGTGGCTTTTAAAATTGTTTTAGACTTGATTTGAATGACTCTTATCAAATTCCAGATGAGTGAAAGAATTAAATTCAAGAGTAGAAAAGGACCTGGAATAAAATATTTCTCCAGTAAATATCTAATAGAAAAGTTAAAATAAGTAGCAGCCAACTCGCCCTAGTTCTTATAAGGTCCTAACACTTCACAAATCAGGAGAAAAATGCCAGGAAATTCTAGATTTCAAAATGACTACTTTTTTTGCCTCTTATATTTTTTGTTCAAAAAACATAACATGCTACTTTACAGATTTTAAATTCTCTGCTTTAAACTGTCAAATCAATGCCAAAGCAAAGTGCAATTTAACATCCTAAAGTTATTTAAATAATATGCTTGTCATATAAGCTGAAGGTAAAGCCAGAAACATTTTAAGAACTTTATTTTAAAACTCAATGTTTATTAATATGAACTTATGTCATAACCTAGCCTGTTTGTTTCCGTTTCAGGTCCTTAAAATTGAAACCTTAAATTGGTTTCAATAGCACACGGGATGACAGGACAAGTCAATTTTCAACCGTTACACGTTTAACATATTAGCTTTAAGGGGCCTAAAATCTTTCCAATGTCCTGTGAAAACGCCTTAATTCTGGTTTGTTGAAATCGAGTAGCACTCTTGCTTTTTTTGCGAATAGTTTTATGAAGTTTTTCACTTGTCTTTGACCTGGAGTTAGATTTTTTTCATCCGGCCCCTTAAGAATTGCTTCAACTAATATATTACATGTCAGTATGGTTATCAAAAAAATGTAAATGTGCCACTACTAACTAGAAGGCGTTCTGCACTTTGTTTGAATCGTTACGACCTTGATCGCAAATTTTCCAGATTTGTAGTTGAATCTAATTCAGAAATACCATATTTTACGTTTATGGTATTCAACTTTATTTTACTTTCCCATCCACGTAGTGGAGTGTATAGTAACGGTAAAAAAATTCGATTTTTTGTTGAAATAGGCTCAGAATGTCATAAAACGTCGAGATTTTAAGTTTGAGTAAAAAAAATATGTCTGTGTGTCGGTCTGTAACTTCTCTTTTGTACGCACGATTATTCTGAAAGGGTTATGACACGACTTGAAATTTATTATAATGAGATCTCTAATTAGAGTATATTTTTGACTTATTCCGCAGAAGTGTTGGGGGGTTAAATAAGGGTAAATAGGTAAAGCAAGTAAGTAAGAGCCCATAAAATTTGGAATTTAGTGTATGTACGAGAAGCCAAGGCCTCAAAATTATTTTGGCTTCTGCCCGATATCACGCCCGTTACCACTTCGCCCCATTATTAAAGGAAGTAAAAAATAAAATTGTGATTTATTGTGTATAAGAACCAAAGGCCTCAAAATGTGTTTTGGCATCACCGAGACCCGCACTACCACCTCCTTCAATAATGGGGTGGGAGTGATAGTGGGGATTTGGATAAGGAGAGACTTGGATAGGCAATTTGGATGTGAAGAATGATTTCTTAGGCAGCGGTTATGAAAAAACTTTTCATCGATGTAAAGTTACCACAAACTTTGACCACTCATTTGCCTGATCTGTTATTATACATGGTCGAACATAGAAAATCTTAAAAAAAAAATTTCAATAAAAATTACCAACTTGCGTCCCAAATTTCCAACTATTGTCAAGTCTGACGATGTTGGGGGGGGGGGTAACGTATCCCCCCCATACCCCCCTTCGCTACGTCCCCTCGTTACCTATGTAGACATTTCTTAATGTTCCTTTAAAAAAAAAGTTAAACTTTACATAAGACTTTTCCTTTTTTTCCAAATCAGCATCATTATATTTTTCTCTAGAACGTCATAATTAATTTTCAACTACGTAATTATATGAAATATAACGACAAAATTCAAAATTACCTGCAATATTCAAACAACAACATTTACTAACGCAAAGTAGTTATCGTAAAAAAACGGTAGGTAATAAAAAATATTTGTTTCTTGGCTATAAAAGTTCCAAACGGTACGCAAGTAATTATGTTTTCCCACGCCACGCCGTTTTATCCTGCCTGAAATTCCGTAAGAGTTATATTCGAACGAAGGTCTAGTTCTTGTTAATAGAAGGGGCAGTCTAAATACATATACATGTTCCGATGAGTATTGAAGTGTATTATAAATTAAAAGAAATTTCAATCATCCATAGTAAATTACCTAACAACGAGGACGCCATTATATTTCAAAAACAACGAACCGCATAATTATGGGCCTATATTTTTTCAGGAATAATTGAAGACGATCAAAAACGGTTGTTTTTTTTTCAATATTTTGAAAATGTTTTCGTGGATTGTCTTAATATTCAAGATATAGACGTTTTGTGAGTAATGAGAATATGTAGTTACATTAATTAAGCAGTGAAATTTACTTTTCATACTAAAATATTGTCATTGGAGGGATTGTAAAATCTTGTGTTTCTAAAAACACTCGAACACTACAAGCGAGTACTATATTCGACGTATTTCTCATCAACTATACTGGCATTATCTGAAATTGGGATGATTTAAAAATAATTTGTGGAAACTACCTCACATTTTTTAAACGAATATGTTCAATTTTTGCATAAAGAAAGTATACTTTTCAAATTTTATTTAGAATGCATAATTAAACTAGTGGAAGCATTATACTCTTCACCGATTTACTGAGCTTTTTATATAATTGTTACACATTCTATAGGATACTCTTCGCATTTTTCTTGTAAATAATGTTAGTTTTTGGACATTCTAAATTTTGTGATACCAACTTTGTTGTGAAAAAAAAAAATATATATGAAAAAAAAATCGCCATGTGAGGGATCGAACACGAGACCTTTGGATTGAAAGGCAACAACAACAACAACAACAATAACAATTTATTAACATTTGTATATACATGCGCCTTGCCGGAACCTGTCCCGGAGCCAGCCAGACAACCACGGCGCTGAGTGCCGTGGTGATTGCAGAGCTGGGCGAGGCAGGTCCGGTTTGGCTTAACCACGGATGTCTTGTCCTGTCTGTCACAGGCAGACTTAAAAACTAAAATAAAATTAAAAATGTGTCCACACGGACCTAAAGCTAATTAAAAGAAAACTGTAAAAAATTATCACTCACTAGGCAAAGCACTTATTTAATTTTGGTTGGTGGCACGGGAAAACAGAACTTAACGAAAAAACCCGTTTGAAGTAATTCCACCCTGGTGGTCTTCCTGCCGCAAGGAAAATGCCGTAGAACTTTGAAAAATAAATGGTAAGAAATATTTTGGTTTTTACGAATTTATAAGTCAAGATGGAATTTAGAAACAAAAAGGACAAAAGAACAAAAAGGATAAAACAAATAGAACATATAAAGGGGATAGAGAAAGTTGGTTATAGGTTTTAGTAAAGATTAAAGGTGGGGAAATAAGAAGTTGTCGTTTAGGAAAGTTTGGCTAGAGAGGTTGCCGGAAAATAGGCAACGCCTGGTATGGTAGGGGGTGTCGGATATCGAAAGGGATTGCATTATGCTGTCTGATTCGGGTTATGTTGCGGGTTAGCGGACTATCGCCCAGTTTGAATTCGTAGAATTTTTGAGAAATTTCTTGGACGTAGTCCGCTAGTGGGGTTATGTCGTGGCAACGATCATATAAATCTCTGAGGGAGGTGTATCTGTCCGAACCAGAGATGAGGCGCATAAATTTATGTTCGAGAACTCGAAGTTTTCTCATTGTCGTGGCCGGTATGCTGCACCACACCGGCGCCGCGTATGTGATGGCCGGCCTGATCACCATCGTGTACAACAATTTTTTATTTGTCCTGTTGAGTCCGCTACCCCTTGCCAGGAGCGGATACAGACTCCTGGACATGGCATAGACCTTGCGTACTGTGTCGTTAACGTGGGTGTTGAACGTCAGTCGTTTGTCCAAGTTAACCCCCAAATACTTCACGCACTGTTTGATTGGAATTTCTTGACCTCTGATCGAGATTGGTGTTAATATTCGATTCTCTGTGAACCGACGCGTGAAGATAATCTACTTGGACTTCTCGGCGTTGATCCGAATCTTCCACTTGTCGTAATACGCCGTGGCACGGGCCATGTGCGCTTTCAGTAGCATATTTGCCGCTTGTGCATTGTGCGAATGCGCATACATGGCCGTGTCGTCGGCGTACTTGGCAAGATTCGTATTTGGGAACTCCGGGAAGTCAGAGACGTACAAGTTTGGCGACAGGCGACAGGCACGACCCCTGGGGGACTCCCGCGCGAATATCCCGCCGAGTTGATAGTTTGTTATTCACCCTGACCTGCAGCGATCTACCTGTCAGGAAAGAGTGAATAAGTTTCGTTATGTATATGGGAAAGTCCAGTGAGTTTAGTTTGTGGAGCAGCCCCGGGATCCATACGGTATCGAAGGCTTTCTCAATATCGAGGAGCACCATGACGGTGCTCTTCCCGAGGTTGTATTGCACCTTGACGTCATTCACGATCCTGACGACCTGCTGCACAGTGCTCCTGCCCCGCCTGAAGCCGAACTGGCACTCGTCATCGATGTGAAGTTCATCCTGAGCAGCGTCTAGTCTGATCAGGATGACCTTCTCCACCAACTTGGAGATCGCCGACAGCAACGAGATCGGTCGATAACTGCCGACGAGCTTCGCGTTCTTATTCGGTTTCAGAATTGGCACGACCACGGCGCATTTCCACTGGCTGGGCCAGTGTTGCAGTCGTAGGATCGCGTTGACAATGTATGTCAATTGTACAATACCTTTCCTCGGGAGATATTTGAGCAGCTTGTAATCGATGGCGTCTGAACCTGGGGCTTTGTCATTCGGTAATGTCCGGACAATGCCAGCCACCTCCGAGGGCTTGGCTATGACTTTTAGGAATTCGCGTCGCGTCAATTGGACGTCATGGCCAATTAGTTCGTTAATGTTATTTTCTATGCGGTCGTGATCGATGTTATTCGGTATTTGTACGTTATGTATGTCCGCAAAGTGATTAGCTAAGTCGTTCGCTTTCTGCGAGTCCGTCAGTGCCGTCTGTCCGTTTGCTTTTGTCAGCGCGGGTATAGCCTCCCGCGTATTCTTCATGGCCCTCGACAGTTTCCACAGCGAGTTATCTTGAGGATTCAACGCTTCCAGCCTATCCCGCCATTTTCGGTTTTTTGCGGTGTTGATGGCGGTCCTGATCTGCCGTTGCAGTCTGCCCATCTCGGCCTTAGCGTTGACATCGCGATTTCGCTACCAAAGCCGTCTCAGTCTGTTCTTTTCGCGTATGTCTTGTATGACCGCTGCGTCGAGTCGGTCTCTGTACGGGTTTATCGTTATTGTAGTGGCAACACGCTGTTTGGCGTCCTGCAGCACCCTTGTGAACTCACCCACCACATTTTCCAGTTCGGCGGCTGTGGTGATATCGTTTGCAAGTGTTAAGTGTGTGTTTATGTGTGTCTTATAGAGACGCCAGTCGGCGTCTCTATAGGAAGTGATTTTTCGTGTTATATCTTCCCTCGACATGTCATCCAATTCTAGAAGAATTGGATTGTGATCGGATGTGAGTTCCTCCAGTGACACGGGTGGTGTGGAGTTCCTCACACCCTTATTGACCACAATGTCGAGGGTGGTAGGTGTTGTACCGTTGTCCGGAAAATGTGTAGGATCGTCCGGATACTGCAACACGACATTACGATTACTTACGTAATCGTACAGGGTGTTGCCGTTCGCGTTGTTGCGATGGCAGTTCCATGCGTAATGTCGCGCGTTAAGGTCGCCTATGAGCAAACAGCGCGGGCTTGCGTTCAGCAAATTCTCGAGACAACCCGCCGTGAACCCGTTCAAGGGTCGGTTATACGCGGCGACAATGCTCACGCCGCCATCTAGCGTCACACACACGTTCTCCACGGAAGTATTCCGCAGAGTATGATGTGTGTGTGTGCAATATCAGACTTTATGAGCACGGCCACACCGCCGCCCCAGTTAATGTCTGCCCTATCTTTTCTGATTGTCGTATACCCTCGAACGCGTAGCTTGTCTCGTCGGTTGAGTTTCGTCTCATTCAGAAGCATAATATCAATTTTGTGCCTCATTAAGTAATTTATTAAAAAAGGAATTTTGTTACCAATACCGTTGGCGTTCCAGGAAGAGAGTTTCAATCTAAAAGGCATCGTCAGGAAGACCTTGGAAGAAGGAAACCACTACCTGGAATTTCCCCAGGGAGGAGGTACACTTCTCGAGCTCCTCGCAGAGTTCTGTCATCCGTGCCATTATCACATCTAAATTTACCAAAGAGGCCAATCTCTTCGTTGTTTGGTGCAAATTTTGGAGCTGGGCCATTCCCGATTCCAATGAGCTTAATGGTTAGCTCCGCTGGCTTGTTGTTGGAGGAGGTGACCTCTCTGGATTTCTTACTGCCGGTCTTTTCTGTTGGGGCTCTTGTCGTTGCGTCTGATTTTGGACGCGTTGTGTCCACGCGTTAGTTTTCGGCGGTGGCGCCGCCACGTACTTCATTTGCGGGGGTGGTGGAATCCTCGCCGTCCGCTGGTCTATTTGCTGCATGCGCCTCCTGTACACGATACATGTCACGCTGTTGCAGCATTTTGCCGGTTCGTCCTTTGACTTGACGCATGCCTTCGTTAAGTGGGAGCCGGTGCATTTGACGCAGCGAGGGGTTGCGTGGCAATTCGAAGTCGCGTGCCCCCATTGCTGGCATCTGTGGCATTGGATTATGCCTTTTGAATTTATTTGCCGTTCCCACTGAACGGAGGTATGGTCAAGGCAACGGACCCGTGACTGCAACTCCTTCAGCGTGACCTCGTTTGACATAATTATCATGTAAAGGGGGAAGCGTGTTCCCCTCATTGTGTACACATCTCGGACGGCGATTTTGTGCACCTGTTCTAGTTCTTCTTTGAGTTCCTTTACGTCCACGTCGTGGTATACTCCCCGAAGAACGAAAGCGTGGGACTTTTCATCCTTTGGGGTGTATGTGTGGTATTCCACCTTCCCCTCATTGAAATAGTCGTTCATTGTAGTCCAGTCGCCTTTGTTGGTCAATTGGAGCATTGTTGAATTTGCCGAATGTTTCCAGGTGTAGTCTCCACGCAGCCTGCTCTTTAGGAATGTATTGATCGGTTTGTGATCATTCAGCCTACCGTGGATCACTATTGGCGGCGGTTTCTTGTTAGCAGGCTGGGGAAGTACGGCCACTTCCTGCTCCGGTTCGACGACTGGCTGTGGCGGCACCACCTCCATGTCCTGATCGACAATGGCTCTGCCCTCATGTCGATGTGATGTTTTAATTGGCGCCGTCGGTGGTGGCATTATAGTTTGCCTTGACGTCCCCGGGTGGGTAAATGATGGGTCTCCCTCATCAGTCAATCTTCGCTTTTTTGGCTGCAATTTAAAAAGTGTTGCTATGTCCGTTTTGGGGAGATCTTCCGTTTTATTTTGTTGCTTCCGAAGCGTCACTGGTTTGGGGGGCGTCGGAGGCGTCAAGCGCGTCGGCGCCGCTTTGATGCTATTTTGGCTGTCAGAGCCACTGTTGTTCGATGTTCTGGTTCCCTGCTCTCTCGCTCTTTTCACTGGTCGGCGTTCTCCTTCCGAGACTGTAGCAGGATGCATCGCTCTCTGAGCCAGAATAGTTCACTAAATTATCCGGGAGGGCTGGCCATTGCTGTGAATATCCATCGGATTCGCACTGCTCATTTTGTTCATCCATAATTAAATGTCTTTTCGATTCAATTTTGAGCCTCGACCGGTTTCAACCAAAACCGGTCGGGAATCACTACTTCCACATCCAGATTCTCTATCCAAGTCACTCACAACGAAAAAACTTTGTATGTGAAAATAATTGTTTATGAAACTTTAATAATATAATATTTGAAATCCTCTACCCCAAAAACCCATAAAACGATACCCCACATCGGTAGTCGGGTAGGAGTGGTGATAGGGGTGTGGTAGTGGGGGTAGATGAAGTAAAAAAATATTTTGAGGTTTCTGGTTCCTGTACATACACTAAATCGCAATTTTTTTTCATCCCCTTTAATAAGGAGGTGGGGGTGGTAATGGGGGTGGCTAATGCCAAAAATTTTTTTGAGACCTTAGCTTCTTTTGTATATACTAAATACCAATTTCATGGACTCTTACCTGCTTGATTTACCCATTTACCCCAAATTTACCTCAATTTACCCCCCAACCCTTCGACGGAATAAGATGAAAATATAATCTAGTTCTAGATCTCGTTAAAGTACATATGTGTACCAAATTTCAAGTCAATATCTTAAACGGTTCCAGAGTAAACGTGCGCACAAAAAAAAGTTACAGACAGACAGACATTTTTTTTCGCTCAAACTTAAAATCTCGACGTTTCATGACATTTTAAGCCTATTTGGACAATAAAAATTTTTTAAAATTTTTTTGTCGTTACTATACTTCCACTGGACGTGGAAGTAATTAATTATATTAATAGAATAGATCACAATTAAGAAAATATATTGAATTTGGCGTCGTGGCCACATTGAAATGTGAGGTGAGGTACGGTACCGGTTTCAGTGACTGGACCTCGATCGGCGAAATTAAGCACGCCCGGCGAGTCCGTCACTTGGATTGGTGATCGTATCTCATCTCGCCGTCCTGGTTAAGTGATAGAGCAGCATTAGCTAAACTTCGCCATGACGTTAATATAAAACAAGCTAAAAACGTACTCTTCGCCTGTTCACTGAACTTTTTATATAACTGTTACACATTCTATAGGATACTCTTCGCAGTTTTTTGTAAATAATGTTAGTTTTAGACATTTTTAATTTTATAGTACGAACTTAGTTGGTAAAATACTCAGTGTAAAATAAAGTAAAACTAAAAAAAAATGTTCCATACCCCATTTGGGTTTCGAACCCGGGACCCTTGGATTCCGAGTCAAAAGAGTAAGAACTACACCATCACCTTACACGTAAAAAAATTGTAAATTTTTACATTATAAGACACGAGCTAAAATCATATTTTCACGGTTGCATATTACATTATGAAATGTATATTTGTAAAATATATAAATATTTAGATATTAAATTTATATTCAATTACAAAAACATAAAAATCAAAAAATTTTTTTTTCAAATTTAAATCATTAATAACATTTTTATTTACCGATCGATTCTGTTAAAAGACAATAGGGTTCTTCCTCTAGCTAACACCAATTTACTGTCCAAATTTCAGTACAATCGGATTTTTCTTTCTTGAGATATCGTGCTTACAAGAAACGTGACGGACGGACAGACAGACGGACGGACAGACGGACATTTTGAAAGTTGTTTAGAATTCGTTCACTAACACAATGATATGAAAATTTTTTCTCTACAAGCGATATTTACGATTTTATAAATGTGCCGATCAAATACAATATACTCTTCGTTTTTGCGAAGAGTATAATAAGGCATTAAAAAAAAGTAGGTGATTAAAAAATTACATTTACTCTAAATTATTCAATTTAAAACACAAAGGACCCCGCACTTTTCTTATGAAGTGGTTTCAGTTAAACTGACTGAATTTTTAATATGTTGTAGATTTCGACTTCCTGATCAAAAGCCCTCGTGGACCCAACTCGATCCTACATCTAGTTTTCGAAATAGAATTCTCTTGAATTCTATTTCTTAATGTTCAAAATTTCTTTTCATATATTTTATATTGTGATACGAAACAAGAGCCCTTTATAATACAGTGCACTAAAAAGATTTGTTCTTTTAGTAAAAATAGTGCAGAAAAAAATAAAGTTTGAAAAATGTTGGCAATTGGCAAAATCTATATAAAAATAACAAGTGAAAAAAATATTCGGTAAAATTGGCTAAAACATTTTTTACATAAAGTATGTGGCTTACTGATCAAAAAATTTAATGAAAAACTTTCGGAAATGGCTTCTTTGACCTCTAATACCCTGTTAATAAATTAAAAGATCGAGAAGATACAGAATTTTACAAGAATTTATAGCTATATCTCGGAAACTAGACATAGGATCGAGTTGGGCCCATGAGAACTTTTGATCAGAAACTCGAAATCTACAACATATTAAAAATTCAGGTAATTTAACTGAAACCACTTTCTCATAAGTAAAGTGCGGGGTCCTTTATGTTTACCCTCATAATGGGACCTCCAGGAAGTACAGTAATATGTTACTAATACCTGGAGTGACTTTTTCTCCTAATTTCTCATTAATGAAAGAAAAATAATCCTCCTTTTTTTTTATCTAAACAACAATATTAAATATTAAATATTTTTTTATAGGATTTTAGCCATTACTGTATGGGGATGTAAGATCACCTCAATTTTCTCTATCTTTTGGTAAAGTACGACCATCTCCTCACGAATCACCCTGTATTTAGCACACAGCTAACACAATTGTCAATTAATAAATCTACTATATTTTTACTGAAAAATATACAGGGTGGGCACCTTTAAAAAAATAATTCACGAAACAGATGTGACGGCGGATAATAACATTTTGTATGTAGTTAATACAACTGTCAGGGAAGAAACCCGATATATATATATATATACTTTAATTAAAATATACAGGGTGATCCCTAATAAATAATTAATGAGCTATGGTAGAAACAATATATGGAATGTAGTTGACACTATTACCCAAGAGGAAATATTTACAGAATTCACTGTCATCATTTCAAAAATTAATTAATAATGAAACGATGGAAGAAATTAATTTTTAGAATGAAGGCTCACTATTGACAGGTACACTTTTAGTAAAAAAAATATACAGGGTGGTCATCTAATAGAAAATATAATAAATAAAGGTAGCCAAACAGGGAGGAACGTTTTATGTAAATACTTTTACAGATCTTTTACTTTTATTACTCAAATAGGTAGGTATACGCAGTTGGCAACACATGACTGCAACTGCCTTTCTTTTTATAGTAGTATTACCAAAAATATCTTATTAACATTTTAAAACAAAATTGGTCACTTAATTTAAGTAAAGTTCATTCTAACCTAAGAGACACTGTATATTACTGTCCGACATCTTATATATTTTTTCGTATTTTTTTTTGTGCTTAACTAAAAACCTTAGGAACATATTGCTCTAAAATTATAATAAATCATAGTTTATACAAAACAAGACAGTTTACACACCTCCGACGATCACCCTATATGGCGGGTATGAATTTAAAATAAAAATTTTAGTTCTGACAGAAGTTATCGTGTTAATAGTTATTCGCAGTCAGCAACGTCCGATTCAAACTTTAATTGAATTTGTAGTAGTCTTGTTAAAAATACCTCAATAATATTTTAAAGCATTGATATATCAGCTAATCTACATCAAATATTCGCTGAATCCTATTAAACACGATGTATATTACATCTTCATAATTCTGTGTAGGTACCTAATCAAAAAGTTGAATGTTTTATTATAAAATTATAATAAAATCTGTTATGTAAATCATGACAATTACACGTCTCTGGCGATCACCCTGTACTACGAATATGGCCAAACTTCAACTGAGATTATTCTATCATGCTATTTTCCATAAGTTTCAAATTAGAAATAAAATTTTAAGTCTAACAAATCATCTTGTTTGCAAAAAACGGTCTACACACACACATACAGACATTTTATTATTAAAAATTTTATCCGACTATGATATGTGTACTACTACTATTGCAAAGGGATAATTTTTTTAAAATTAAATCAATTAGTTATAATAATATATACATCTATAATTATGGTAATAATTTTTGAGGTAAGTTACTTCATCATAATTTAAAAAGTTGATTTTGTAAAATAATAATTATGCATGAAAAAAATTTTGTATTAATATTTTAATGGAAAAATTTATACTCAAGAGATTTTCAGTATTTCGCTTCCTGAAGCCAATTACAAGGGTTCATGCTCTCTCAAGCATAAACACTTATTTTCCGCCACAAAGAATACATTTTCCACAGTGATTATGGTACGGTCTTATATTGTGCATAGCGTCCCTTTTGTATTTATTGTATGCATTTGACGACTTTCGCGTTAATAAGAAAATGTTGGTTTCTTTGAAATGTAAGCTAGAAAAGTATACAATAAATAATATTTTCTTGGATTCAAAATTTATTAGGGATTTAACTTATTATCAATATATTTCCATCAGTATCTAACTTAAAATATGCAGTATAAGTTCAGTTTTAGTTAAATCATTTTAAAAAAATAATGCTTATTCTTTATTTTCAAGTATAATGTACAATGTGTCTCAGATTGAGAGTGTACATATTGCGTCCTTGGTTATTTGTGAAAAGAAGGACGATTAAATAGTGAAAGTTTTGAAGATCAGATCCTTCAAAACTTTCACTATTGAGAGAATTTTTGAATATGAACTAGTTATCTCTGTTTTTGAGATAATTCAAAAAAAATTGAAATAGTGTATTTCCAAGAATGTCCCTTATGATTATAATTTGAAGACATTCTAATGCGTACATTGTTAGGATACTTTCTTAAAGTGTTTTCCTTCACGTTACCAACAAATTTCTATCTGCGTTCATTTTTCTGTTAATGCCACTAAAATTGGTTTTCTTTCTCAAAATGTTGATATTGCCAAGTTCGAAACTGTACTAAAAACTGACACAAGGTAGAAGGTATCCTTTTTTGTTACGAAAAATCAAATTATTCAAAACTACGCTTTTTAACATTGTTGAGAGATTTTCATTCCGCGACAAGAGCTTTGGGCAGAGGCACCAGATGACGATTTAGTTCTATTCATGACGAATGGTCAATTATTAATTTTTAATGAAGCTCTTGCAACTAGAAAAAAACATCATAAAATCAGTACCAGTACATATATCTCCATGAGGACATCACGAAAACAACACGAAATCGCATTATCCTAATTGGGTTATATGCCATTAGTACGTTTTTCAAAATGCTGGAAAGCCTTGTATAACTCATATAATGCCTTAGAAAGCATTGCAAAATGTTCAGTCCTAACGTATGATATAATCGCCCATAGAGACTTAAGGCGGGTCAATATCAAACAGACTTTTAACAAACAAAACACAAACTCGGTCCTTTGGTGACTGACCGCGAACAGTTCGTGAATTTTTGTAAACAATGCTAGGACAAATCATAAATTTAGTCCATTGTGGACTGGTTTCAGCGGACATACCAAGCCGCGTCGTTTGTAGGATACATGAAATGACTTCCCATTTGATTCAGTTTATTGAAAGCTTGTCCGTATGGTGGGGATCGAGCGTGGATTGCGATGTTAATTTAAATATTTTAACAATCTATCTGTATCTAAATACGTTTTAAGTTTGAATGCTGATAAAGAATTACTGCATTCATTCGTATTAACCTTAATGTAATACTGTAAAACCTGTACCAAAGCCTTACACACTTCTGGTATAATATTAGATATACACTGTGCAGATGCACGAAACAAGTACATCAAATAGGAATTTCCAGTGGTTATATTAATAATTGCTAAATGATCCTGGGCTAAAATATGATTCCTACAGTTTGTGTATTGTTTTGTTATTGCTAGTCCAATTAGGCTTAAGAAGTTTTCAAAGTCTCTATTGGACATTCTTAAAAAAAATTGAAAACTGGATCGCAAGTTGCCATCTAATCGGATTACTCCAGTCTCATCATTTTTAAAATACGATAAACGTTTTGTGATGGTGTTATTTTTTTCCTTCTCCATAAACTTGGTTTTGTCCAAAAACGATGAGAACGAGGTTCATTCAAAAAAACAATGGTCATTGCCAGTATGAGTATATTGTCACATTTTCTAGGCATCTAACTTTGGCGAACACTGACACTCAACTACAGGTATGGACTAGAGTTCGTATTTGGTTTAGCAGACATTCGTTTTTTAAAAGTTCGTGTTTTCTTTTAACCAGTACAGTTTGTGTTCTGTATCTGTGTCCATTTATTTTTTTTTTTTCATTTATTTATTTAACATCGGCCTATTTCCGCTACCAGGGCCTATCATCGACGCCAGGAGACGAGCTACCCCCAACCTGGAAATTTTTCCGAACCTCCTTAAGAAGAGTAGGGATCTTTTACTTGCCTAACATTTAATAGACAAGGGACCGCCTGCTTTACATCCCCTCCGAAGGATGGTATATCCACTACCTAATCCTCGTCTGAAATTACGTAGCTTTCGCGTATACACTGATATACAAGCCGCTAGAAGGTGGGACGAGATCGCTGTGTTTCCCAAGATGGGTCACCCAAGTACTAACCGCGCTCAACGTTGCTCAACGGAATATCGACTGACATTCACATTGAAGTCGCCTCTACGCTCGCTCCCCATTTATTAACTGTTTATAATATATATTATTACTGTCAACCCCACAACCAAAATTGTTAAGAGCTTATTTTCTAAAGAATTATATGTGTCGGTCGGTTGATACCATCATTCGCAATACTGAATATAATTGCGATTAAACATCATCTGCCATGTTCGGAATGTAGATCTGATTTGCTTTATACTTAACTAATATAACGCATGCATATACGAGTAATATATGACAAAAATATTATCTTTACCCCTTTGGCTTGAGTATCCTTATTATAAAAATAAAAAAAATCGGCAGCTACTGGAAACGGCTGGAACCTCCCCACCCGGTGAATCTTTGAAGCCGAAAAGAGCACTAAACAATATGAACGATCTCATTTAATTATATTTATTAAGTTGAAATATTTTTTTTCGTATTAAATCAGAAAAAAGTCTTGCTTTCGATGGGATTTGGACCTAAGAACTTGAGTGTTAAATTTATAGTCTGCACAACATTAATATTTTATTCAATGTTTTTAATACAAATATATGCTTCATCGGATCCTAGCCCGGGGCCAGCCAAACAACCACGGTGAACACCGCCGTGGCGAGTGTGAGGCTGGACGGGATAGGTCCGGTTTGGCTTGGAGAAAAATAGAAAACTAGCTTCTGTCTTCTGTAGGCAGGCTTAAAGACTAGGTTAAAATTATGTGTCCACATGGACCTAAAATTAATATAAAAATAAACACAATTCTATAAAAACGTTCGTAGGCAAGAGCACTTAATAATTTTGATTATTGATACGGGAAACAACTAAACGAAAACACCTGTTCGTTGGTAATAGGATGGATGGCAGGGATGGCCATCTTTGGAAAAAACCATGTAACTCTTGGTGGACAGCTTCCCTGTCAGATATAGCCAGGGTAGTGTTCATGGTGGATCGTTTAAGTTTGAGTTGGTATATTTTGTTTTATCTTTTGGCCTCGACCAATTTTTCACTAAATCGGTCAGGGAAGTGATAGCTGTCAAATTTTTGGTTCCAATGTTTCTCTGGGGAATTTGGTTTTTGAAAAATGTTTAGGTTGGTACCAATGTCTTAAATTGTTTTTAGGTTGTGTAGTACTATTTTTAGGTTATGTTGCAGGAAGAATTTCCGGCGGGATGCCGGAAGTAGCGGAAATAGTTTTTAAAATATAATGTCACTGTCACTTTTAAAGTTTTATTGGAAAAAACTCACTCTTGTAAGCGGTTCAGGATGGCCTCTCACATCATCCGTGGGCTTTATAAACGTCGAAAAAACTTGTAATCTCTCGATGCACCTGACACATCAAAAATACTCAGCATACAGTCAGCACGCCTTAACACACTAGCAGAGAACTTATACCACAAATGGACCCGTAGTATTTTTTGGGAATTTTCCTTTGAGTCCATTTAATAAAATTTGACATTTTTCTGAAAATTTGACATTTTTCTGAAAAGTGACATTTTTCCGAAAATTTGACATTTTCCTGAATTTTTGACATTTTTCTGAAAACTGACATTTCTCCGAAAATTTGACATTTTTTCGAAAATATGACATTTTTCTGAAGTGACTACTACGAAAATTTGACAATTTTCAAACATTTGATATTTTTCTGAAAGGTGACATTTCTTCGAAAATTTGACGTTTTTTCGAAAATTTGACATTTTTCTGAAAAGTGACATTTTTCTGAAAAGTGACATTTTTCCGAAAATTTGACATTTTTTCGAAAATTTGACAATTTTCAAAAATTTGACATTTTTCTGAAAGGTGACATATCTACGAAAATTTGGCATTTTTCTGAAAAGTGACATTTTTCCGAAAATTCGACATATTTCTGAAAAGTGACATTTCCCTGAAAATTTAAAATTTTTTCGAAAATTTGACATTTTTCTGAAGTGACATTACTCCGAAAATTTGACAATTTTCAAACATTTGACATTTTTCTGAAAGATGACATTTTTCTGAAAGGTGACATTTTTCTGAAAGGTGACATTTCTTCGAAAATTTGACATTTTCCTGAATTTTTGACATTTTTCTGAAAAGTGACATTTTTCTGAAAATTTGACATATTTCTGAAAAGTGACATTTCTTCGAAAATTTGACATTTTCCTGAAAATTTGACATTTTTTGAAAATTTGACATTTTTCTGAAAAGTGACATTTCTCCGAAAATTTGATATTTCTTGGAAATTAAAAAAAAAAAAATTCGTGACTCGTCTTGTAGAAATATTTTTTTGATATCATCATCAGTTCGCCAGCTATAAGAATTTTATGCTTTTACGACGTCATCAGAACGTAGGTGTATTTTTAATTTACTCGTATTCCATCCATCTACAATATTTCCATCTACGTTTCAAACTTTAATTGGATGTTTCCAATAGTTAAGTCGATATCTGCACCAGTTTCTAAGAATTTTTCTTATTTGTGACGTCATGTGACGTAGGTGTATTATTAATTCACTCGTAATCCGTCCGTCCACAATATTTATACCTACGTTTCAAATTTCAGTTCGATATCTTCAACCGTTCCCGAGTTATCAGCCGAAATCACTGAACACCTCTGTCATTATTAGAATATCACCCTGTACATTGCACTGCTTTGAGGACAAAACAAGTGAAATTTTTGTTTTTTAATTTTTTTCACGGAAACCAAATCGAAAAAGTGCAAGTGTGATATATCGTTGAAATCGGAATTTTTACTGCTTTTCAATGGTTCAATTACAAATTGTAAGTAATCATAAAATAAACAACTTATTGTGCCAAAACGGCACTAAACGTAATCCGATCTCAACCAAAACCTTTTCAGATCTTCTGGAACACTAAAGAAACCCTCATGCAAAGTTTCATCCAAATCCGTTTAGTAGCTTCGCCGCTATCGTGCTAACATACATACACACACACACACACACACACATACACACACTCAGACATTTTTCAAAAACAACTTTTTTGGGTTCCTGGGATCTCAAAACGTAAAGATTTGATGTTATCTCAATTTTAGATTTTGGACTAATTGTAGTAACCTCCCACAATTTTATTGTGGGGAGGTTAATAAGGACGTCAAATAACCAATTCTTATAGTTTTTAAAAGCACACATTTGAATAACGAATATTTTTTCAAACTGGGCAACAGAAAATAAAATCTCACGAACGGAAAAAAACGTGTCTTGAGTAGGAAATGCTATTTTTTCTACTCATACATATAAAAATAACAATTTTTCCACTGTCTATTTTACATGAAAGTGACATTATTTTACTCTAGAGATGAAAATATTTTCATTTCTAGAGTAAAAAAAATGTTACTCTCATATAAAGTAGACAGCGGAAAAATATTATTCTCATATACACGAGTAGAACATAGTATATTGTTTTACTAGGAGTAAAAGTGACGAGTCTGAAGGTTTGCAATTACAGACAAGTCACAACAAGTGGGTTTTACTCAGAATAAAACATGCTATTTTTTCTTCAAACGTCGATTAGCTATAAAAAAAATAAAGATAAAAAATCTCGAATTTCACTACCAAAAACGCCGTGATAATATCGCATGGCCGGCGTATTAAATAAAATACGCGTTGCTATGGATATTACTTTTTCTGCCGCTCGCAGCGTCAGAAATAGTTATTTATGTACCAAGGTCGTAAGTGCACTTTTTTCGGGACCAAAAAATCGCACTGTGCGACTTGCGGTGCATATTATATTTTTCTTCATACACATGAATCATTAAACTAGAAAAAACTAGTGAATTTGAGTAAGATTTGACTAAGACTTCATATTTGCTAAGCAAATAGTGAAGGTAGCGATGCTTGGAATACCTATGGCAATCGTCAATAATATAAATTTAGGTCGCGGCTTATATCTAAATCACAATTACTGCCAAAATAAATCATATTATTAAGCTCTGAACGTTTTTGAAAATAATATCGGATATAGAAGAAATAGCAAGTACGGCTTGTTTGGATTTACTTCTAAAAAAGTTAAAACATTTAATTTAATACTTGTTATATAAAAGAGAAAATTTTCCCAAATTTATTTTATTTCCCTACAGACGTTATAAAAAATAACGACCTGTTGCCAATGCAACAAATATTTGGTACGTCACTTACAATCGACAAAACAATGAAATTCGAGTATATTTACGAAGGAGGTATGACGAAAAAGTACTTTTTCGTCGTACCTCCCACGTAAGTTTACTCTAATTAAATATTAAGAAAACAGAGTACATGGTAGCAGTCCCCACTTCTCGTGTTCTTCTTGGAGTCTACATAACATATAATTAATTTATATAATTTAGAATTAATTAAACCGGCGCGGTACTTCAATCGGTTAAGGCGTATTGAGTGGCGAATATGCTGATAGACTGGCTACCGCGCTCTGGGTTCGACCCCCACCCGCGGTATTGACAACACCGGTTGGTGTGGATATATGTCTGCGTTTTTCCAAATGTGTAACTCCCTTCCGCACAGCCTTGGCTATGGATTTGGGAGTTGTCTACTATCTGTGGGGTGTGTTTATGTTTTACGTTTTAATTAGAATCGTCCAGATCTTCAGCTGTTATTACCTGATCGTCGGCGAAAAGTAGCGTATATAACGTCTCATCACCTGCGGTTATTCTAATTTTATGGCATTTTCTTTTCCATGACTTTAACACCTCTTCCAAATATATTTTAAAGAGAAGTGGGGCCAGAGAGCATCCTTGCCTAAGACCTTTCATGATCTGGAATTCGCTAGAAACTGTCTTCCTACTTTTACTGTACTGCTACATCCGCAGTAAAGTACCTTTACCGACTCGACATAAATTTTACTGATACCATTTTCTCTCATATGGACCACAACTTATTTAATGGCACAGTATCATAAGCTTTATGCAGGTCTATAAATGTTAAGTGGACAGCTCTTCCTCTTTCCACCCGTTTCTCTATTAAATTTTTTAAAGTAAAAATTCCGTCGATACAGGAGCGCCCAGCTCTGAATCCGTTCTGTTCCTCGGATCCTGAAAACTGCCTTCCGATTCTTCCTTTTAGTACTGTCCCATAAAGTCTTGCCACCAAGCAGATAATGCTAATGCCCCTGTAGTTTTTACATTTTAGTCGGTTTCCTTTCTTGAGGATTGATGTTATAGTTGCCCTATTCCATTCCCTAGGTGGTTTGCAGCCATTTAAACACTTGTTGAATATAATGGCTAGCGCATCCATAAGAATGTCCAGGGCTGCCTTCAATAATTCAACGTTTATATTCCCGGGGCCAGGAGCTTTCCCATTTCGCATTTGTAAGACTGATTGTCTTATCTCCGTTGAAGTTGTGGTTATTATGTTTACTTCCGTTTCTTCCATTTCTTGTCGCTCTATTCCAACATCTAAAAATTGTGCTCTGTTCTTGAAAGATCTTCGTAGTAATCCATCCACTCTTTCAAGCCAATAAGGCTTGACCCTGCTACATCTTTATCTTGTGTTCTCATCCCTTTAATAACCTTCCATGCTCTGTTTGTTCTCGTGTTTCCAAGGTACCTATTTACCTCTTGACAAGTTCTTTCCCAGTATTCGTTTTTGGCCCTGTTTGCTTCAGTTTGCACTTTTCTCCATTTATTTTGGTATGTTATTCTGTCCTCACTCATTTTCGTACTTAACCATCTTTCTTTTTATCTTTTATCAGAGGTTCCAAGTTGTGATTCCACCACGCCGCTTTTTTCTTCCTCTTATACGTTGTCCTCTTCCCTAATGCCTCTTGAATGGAGAATTTCATACCCTCATACATATTCTCTGGCGTGTCATCTTGTAACGATGGAAGTTTACCTGCTAGTCGAAGTTGGTATAAGAATTTGGTGGAGTCATCATAAATGCTTTCAAGGTTAAACCTGACAGCTTCTTCTTCAGCTTCCTACGTTTTTAATTGATTCATATTTTGTCTATGTGGAAAGTAAATTTTCGCTATTAGAAAATGGTGATCGGAACCGCATTCCAGGCCTCTCATAACTCTTACGTCTTTCACTATGAGTCCAGTTTGTTGTTTCACTATGATGTAATCTATTATGGTTTTCAAGTTGCGAGTGGACTGTCCTGGCATAACTCTATTAATCGCTCTCCGTTATCGTTAACGTGCTATTAACCTTTAAGAATTTTGAAATGTAGTTTTTGTTCTCCTTTAAAATACACTTTTTACTTATTACACTTTTCTTCGGTATAAGCGATACATATGTGTTTTATAATATTTGAAATCAATATTCGTCATTATGAATCGATATCAGATGTACAATATTGAAAATTGATATCAAAATCACAGGATGTAATGAAGCATTCTTTAAATTCCTGCTCCATTACTAAGATTCCGGATTTACACACGACACCAATATGCACACGGCCCGCAAACCTGCCCATCTCCCATCTAGAGGCATGGATTTGCACACGACACTAAACTATACGCAGTTCTACGTCACCAGTAAGCGAGGATTCTCGGATATAATAGCCCGGCCGCAAATCAACATAATTCAGAGTGGATAATTCTGCCAATCTGTCTACAGCGTGCTGAGCTGGACATATTGCAGTTTTGTGCATATCCCGACGCAAACACGACGGAGCGAATGCAATCTGACCCTGGGTATCCTACAGCGTGTTGAGCTGGGACCCCTCGAGTCGTTAGTCATTCCCCGGCGCCGTTTCGCCGCCAAAACCAGAGCGAATGAGCCTGACCTGGAGACCTCCTACAGCGCGTTGAACTGGGAAACTTCTTGAGTCGACGATATTCACCCGACACCCGATGCCACTCCCGTAGCAACAACAAACGTCGCATCGCAATCGTTACACTCTCTTTCTCTCTCTCTCTCAGATAATAGAAAAATGTTGTCTTAAGAACCGTAGTTTATATTTTTATTGGGCTGTCTTATTAACTAATCTGGACCCTGATTAATCTCCGAACCAGCTACCCGACAAGAAACCGTTACAAGGAATAAATAAAGAATGTTCAATATTGCAATAACATTATTTATTTTTATGAATAAATATTTTTTAAACAATATATTTTAGAAAATAGGATCAATGTAGTTCATATAATATTACAAAATTAGTGTTTATAGATATTTATCAATATTGTCGGTATGCATCTGGGTTGGAATGAGCAAAAATAATATAACACAAACATAGGCATATCAATGATTTAATATTAATATTTACTAATACCAGCTTACGTTGTCAATTGATCCAACATTAAATCAGGTTCTAGCCAATATTATGTTCTAGCGCTGCAATAATTGTAGAGCGTGATATAATCATATCTTATGGTACCAAATTTGGCAAGAAAGTCTTATGACTTTCTTGCCAAATTTGGTAAGTAGCTGCACTAATCATGATATTTTCTTGAAAATTTCAATACACCGTATCTCCAAAACGAAGAATTTCTGGACACCTGTTTACATGAACTTTTTTTTTATAATTATAACTAAAGGGACTTTTGTGATCCATGAATTTTTTAATTGGCCCCGCTTGCTGTATAGCACGCTGATGACAAAACACCATATGCAACGTTTACCTGTTAGGCACACAGCATCACCACAGTTCTATTAGCTCTTTGGTGACATCAACCCAACGTTTTGGAGGGCGCTCTCTTCGCTAATGAAATATTTTAACGTACTTAAGTTACACCCTGTATAAAATAAAATTAAATTTTTGATGATTTTATTACATTTTTTCATTTCGTTATTGCATAGTTGAAAAATAATAATTGAAACTACAAAAACATTTTAGCTCTTTGTATGTAATTGCTAAATAGATTTACCAAAGTAAAATAAAATCATGTTTAATTGAATTTTTGTAATTCACTAACAAAATATTTCATCGACAATAACTCAATTATAAAAACTGCAACAGTAAAATAGTCCAATCTATTTAGATTACTGTTTCAGAAATTCTCTGAACTCGCTCCGAACTCGAATATTCTCAAAAATACTTGAAAAGATCCGAAATCCGAAAAGTTTACCGAATTAATCCTTGTGCAATTTTTTTTATTTAACAGCAGGTGCACAAATATGGATTTTAGTAATTATTTTGTTAATTTGATTTTTAAGAGAAGAAAATTTTACGTAAAAAATATATATACCATTTTTTTAATTTGAGCAAAACTATCGGAGCTAGAAATTTTGCAACTAACGCTAGGAACGACACTCGGAGGCATGATAATCAAGCGCGTTAAGACAGTGCGAGCGCGTGCTCGCTACACAAGACCAAATCACAAAAATCAAAATAGTATTTGATATAACAAGTGGCTTAAATGGTGTTTTTTTTACAAGTGTGGCATTTATAGTACAAGCCGAAGGCGGGTGCTATAAAGCACACGAGTAAAAAAAAACACATTTTAGTCTCGAGTTGCATACAAAATTTTTTGTATCGCCATTCGAAATTAGAATAAAATATAATTTTGTAAAAATAGACTAAATTCTATTGCTGTTTCCATAGAAACCAGGGCTGGCCCTGGAGGGGGGGGGGGGGGGGAAGCAGGCGGCAAAATTCTAGGGGCGGCAAATTCTTCAAATCCACAGTTACCAAAAAATATGAAAAAGCTAGGAAACAATTGTTTCACTAATAGAGTGTAATAGTAATGTTAACTTTATATAAATAATTTGTTATTGTTAGTTTTTTTTGCATATAAAGTAGGTTACATCCATACATTCTGTTTCTTATATGTGATTTTATTTCTTGTCTAATTTATATGGTGTGGTATTTTTTTTAAGCTTCAATACGGATAATTTTTTCAATTATTTTATTTTACCCTTCTTTTAAATACAGTTATTATTCTGGGGTCGAACAGTACGAAATCGCTCTAAATTCCAAGTAACCTGTTCCGACATGACGTACATTTTTCAACTTCAGATTTGCAATAGGACACCAGAAATGACTTGTCGGATTCTTATCAGCTCTTGCATAACTTCTTAAATGATAAGAAAAGAGACGAAATGATAATTCCTAAAAAAAAGTTTTTTAATACATAACACGTCCTGTAAAAGAAACTATAAGTGCTATCCATCTAATTTTTTTATATTATACACTAAAGACATAAGCGCTTGGACGAGGCTCGATGGCACTGTTTAAATATGTTTAGTTTTTTGGGAAAAAAATATGAAAACTGTAACTATAAAATATTGTAGTAAGAATTTCAACATAGGAGCAAGTACTTCAATTTAAAAAATTTTGTATATAAACTATGCTAACAAACATACCCAATATATTGAAAATGTTTTTAAGACAAGAACTAAGTTGATATTGCATATAGCATTCGAGTTGTGAATTTTTAAAATGGGTGCATGATGCGGCGCATGTAATAAAGGCGACAGCTCTCCTAAAATTCATAAAGCGCATGAAAACAGTTTACAGTGGAAGTAGCTGGTATGTTTATGTATATAGTGTGAAGTTATTTGTCTTAACATTTTAACATTATAAATATTATTTGTGTTTGATTGTTTAAATCGATTGATTATTGTTTGCGGTTCATATTTATTATTTACTAGCTATGCCCGCGGTTACGTTCGCGTGGAATTTAGAAATTGACTAAACAGCTTCTTTATAAACGACGTTTGAGGTAGAATCACCATTCTGGAATATTTCAGAAAACTCACAAATTTTCTGGAATATTCCAGAGTACTCTCGAATTTTCTGGAATATTACAGAAGTTTAATCTTAAAAGTTTATGCCATGCAAATACGCTTATTGTAGAGATCAAGCTGTATCTCCTGTTCTACTAGACCGATTTTCATAAAACTTGGCTTAGTCTAGGCCGATTTCGACGAAATAAGAACTAAATGTTACTCCAAGCTTAGATGAACCTCATTGGTTCAGTAGTTTCTGCGTGATGCGCGTTCAAACAAACAGAGAAAAATTCCAAAATCTGTCTTAATGTATTCCATTACTCATCTTACATCCCCCACATCAGTTTTTTGCAAATATTTTCAATGTACATACACGTCAACTTTACAAATGTATTATATGTATACATTTGAAAATTATTAAAAGGTAAAATGATTTAATAAAAGTGATTTACGCTCCCTCCCACCGACGGAAGACGCTTTTCAACATGTTGCAAATATTACTTTTTTTTAAACAGTGTTGTGAACCGTCATTCAAATTACCTCTTGCACAAAATTTTGGATGCAGAATTGGAAATCAGGAGCTGGTAGCGATAATGTCGGCAAAAAAAGTTTATCTGAACTTAAATTAAAAAGTGCAACTGTAAAATAAAATGCGACACAAAATGTTCTTGTGAGTGGTATTCAGTTGCGTGCTCGTGTGCTGCTTTTCCTGAAAATCGTTTTAAGGGAAAAAGCAATATGCATCATTTTATAATGATAGTGATTCTGACTAAAATGTTAGAATAGTTATACACAAAAATTACATAATATACAACATTAATGTTTTATTTAAAATATCTCCCTTTTCTGCTTTCTATTAAATATGCTAAATACCTAAAATAATATTTCTCACTAATGTTTTATTTCTTAAACAATATAAAAACGAGTAGAAGTTGTACTCAGGCATGGCCAATTGCGAATACCTATTTGATTAACATTTTGCTGGGACTAGGAAAATTCAGTCCACGCTAGGATCCACAACAGAGGAGGTGTCCGTGACCAGAGGATGCCCGCAGAGGGGGGTCTTATCTCCTCTCCTGTGGTGCCTGGTTGCGGACGAGCTCCTATCTCGACTGGAACAGCGGGGAATATATGCGCAAGGTTATGCAGACGATATCGCCATCCTGGTAACAGGAAAATACGAGGGCACTGCAGCGGAAAAGATGCAGCGAGCCCTCGTTATGGTAGACGAATGGTGTACCCAGGAAGGTCTTTCCGTGAGTCCAGGGAAGACCACTGTGGTCGCCTTCACAAGAAAGAGGAAACTCAACCTGGGAAGATTATATCTCCGGGGAAACGAATTGCAGGTGAGCAATGAAGTCAAATACTTGGAACTGATTCTAGACACCAAATTAAACTTCAATGCTCATCTAGATAGAGTGACTACCAAAGCTACGCGGGCCTTATGGGCCAGCAGAAGAATGGTAGGTAAAAATTGGGGACTGCAACCAAGAATGGTGCACTGGCTGTACCAAAGGGTTGTAGTACCAATAATAACCTATGCCTCCCTGATCTGGTGGCACAAAGCCGGAAAAGGGGAGGCAATGAGAAAACTACGGAAAGTACAAAGACTAGCATGTCTAGGCATAACGGGAGCAATGTCAACAACGCCTACCGCAGCCATGGAAGCGCTACTTTGCCTGCCCCCACTACAATTAGTAGTGGAGAGTGAGGCACTGTTGGCGGCGTACAGGCTGAAAATAAACGGACATGGGACCATTCCAAGAATAGGATACCACACCGAAATATTCCAACAAATAAGAAAAAATCGACTACTAGATATGCAGTCAGATAGGATCAGCACAAGCCACAACTTCACAAAGACCTTCAGGGTATACATACCCGATAGGGAAGAGGAAGGAACAAGGCAACTGCGAAGACATCCAAATGATACCATATGGTATACTGACGGATCGAAAACGTCAAGAAGTACTGGAGCAGGTGTTACGGGGGACCAACCAGGGACAGACATCAGTCTGAACCTGGGCAGTACCGCAACGGTGTTCCAAGCAGAAGTCACAGCCATAGAAATCTGTGCACAAGAAATGATCCGGAGGTCATATACTGACAAAAGAATCCGCATCATCACTGACAGTCAAGCAGCTATCAAAGCTCTGAATGCAGTAGAGATACGTTCCAAAACGGTAAAAGACTGCCTTGAATCCCTGGCGAAACTGGCGGAACACAACAGTATACAACTGGAGTGGACGCGAGGACACCAGGGCAATGAAGGCAACGAAAAAGCAGATAAGCTGGCCAAAGAAGGCGCAAAAACAGCCTTGATGGGACCGGAGCCATCCTGTGGGATATCATACAATACCGCAAGAGGAATGGTAAAGGAACTATTGAGTCAGCAACATATCTTGTATTGGACTGGCGCGCCGGGGATGAGACAGTCACGTATGTTCATCACCGGCGGGCCATCCAAGACAAAGACTAACGAATTGCTAAAGCTGAGCAGAAAACAGCTGAAGTGTGCAGTGGGAATTCTAACAGGACACTGCACACTGAACAGACACCTAACCAACATAGGTGTGAAGGACAATCCAGAATGCAGGATGTGTGGTGAGGATGAAGAAACTCCTCACCACATACTATGTGAATGCCCAGCCTTGGTGGCTGGGAGGTTTTCATACTTCGGGGGACTAACCGTGACCCCGGAAGAAATAGCCAGAGCTCCCATTGACCGTATACTCTCCTTTTGGAGAGGAACGGGATTAATGGGATAACGAGACTATGGGGTACAATAAGCTTAAGCTTCAGTACGGCGGGCTCCGCACCGCAACCCATAAGGAAAAAAAAAAAAAACATTTTGCTCGAACACACAATTCACTTTGTATCGATTATTATTTTTTTAAATGAGTGGCCGCAATCGGCAACGCCCGACTACTACTTTCATTCGTTTTGTTGTATTATTAACATACAGTAATTCAAATTTGCAATTATATTGAACAATATAGTGCTTTTTACTGTTACACTGTACCAATTATCGTGTAGACTATTTTTATTTTAATGCTGCATAATTACGCGCCTCATAAAAAAATCATAAACAAAAAACTGTATACGTTATCGACAGGATCTTTTTTAAAAAAAATTTTTCATTATATGGACTATATTTGGGAAGAAATTGTATATAAGAATTTCATAAATTTAATATAGTTGTCCGCATATCGAAATTTTTAGAACGTAAATATCAACCTTTTGATTTTAATTATTTTTTCCAAAAAAAATATTCTTTTCAAAAATACCAATAGCTTAGTTAGAATCACGTATATCTTTTGAGTATACATACCAAAAATGAGATCTGTAGGTTACATAATTTTTGTTTTAACGGAGGATAACCATTGTAAAACAAAATTTTGTAATTATCAATCCGCCATCATTTTTGCGATTTATGAAGTTACGCAAGAGCAAAAATTAATCCGACAAGTGTTTTCTAGTGCCCCAGGTAATGCTCTCTTCATTACTTATATCAACATTTGTACGTCATGTCGGAACAGGTCATCTTAATTTTGGAGTGCTTGGACCCCGGACTATATCATATTGCTGAAAATCCAAAAATTGCTGTAAACCTTATAACTAAAAAACACAAACCATCAAGAATATTCAGTAGGTGACTCTTAAAATGTTATAAAAAATAACGAACTGAAAAGATAGGGTCAGGCAAAATGGGACAGACAGGTAGCGGGGTAAATAAAAGACAAGGTATTATCCAACCCAGATTAAAATAAATTAAACTTAATTTTTTATTCTAGTTTGTTTTGTACATTCAGAATTGTTTTATGTTATCCAATCAGGTCCTATGCGTACTGTTAATGCGGGAAAAAATAATATCCAGTAAAACTCTTTAATTCATTTTTAAAAAATTTTTGAACGCACCTTAGTACTTTTTTGGAGATTTTATAGTTTCTCTATTTGCCTTGTCCATATTTGACAGTCGTCGTCAACTAGAAGTGTCATACTTCACATTTTGTGATCAAGTTTATTAATCTGCTAGTTTTAAATCATCAAAAATTTGATTATAACGAAAATATTAAAAGCGGGGTAAAAAAGAGACTAAAGAGACTAAATGGGCAGACTGAAGCAGGCACATTTCAGCTTCCTAATTTAGGAGAAGCTAGCCCTTCTGCAAGCCCCTTCTTGTTTAGTAAAAAATCTGAATAAATTACATATAAAGGAAAAAACCCTCCTCTGTCTTATTTTTGCACGTCCATTTGTACGACGTCAATAAGAATGAGAATAAATCACGTGTCTTTCATTTGCCCTCCACTGTCTTTTTTTTTACCCCACTTGGAGGGTAAAAATGAGACACTGTTTATTTTTGTTTATCAATTAACGGTACTTTTTAGTAAAAAATTAATAGAAATGTAGTTTTTCCTGTCATTTTTACATATGATACCAATCTTTCATTAAATATCACTCGATTCTGAGCAACCTAAAAAATTGAAAGATGTCATTTTGTCTCATTTTTACCCCGCTTGACCCTAATGTTATGTATATAAGAGAGGGGCGGCAAAATGAAACTGTGCCCGGGGAGGCAAAATACCTGGAGCCAGCTCTGATAGAAACCAATAAGTTTTATTTCACACTGTGAAATAAAATGTCTTTGTTTCACTGTTTTTTCTTTATTTTACACTTGTCAATAATGACATTGTTTTGATTCATTGAAACTGTCAAAAAAATGTCATTTTAGGATATGGCGTTACAAAATAGTATATTAAAGTATAAGTGGATATTAAGGTCTTTAAAACACGCGCGATTTTTCGAGCACGACGGCGCAGCCGGAGTGCTCGAAATAGAGCAAGTGTTTTAAAGACCAGTTATCCACGAATACTTTACGCTATTTTTTTTTATTGGTACACTTTGGAATCATAAATACTGGTATTATTACTACAAAAAATGGAAATAAGAATTAAGAATGTAAAATGGTTGAATTCGTGTTGTGACATCAGGACACCTGTCAGTGTCATGAAAATGAGAAAACAAAAATTAATTTGCAATCTGTCACATAGAATTAATTATTGTCACTGCAGTTGTTACTGATTGTATATTGCTTTAAAATGAGTTCTAACATTGATTACTTAAACAGAAAAGCAGAATCACAGTTAATACCGCAAAAATCGGAAGACGCTTATAAAAAAGAATACGACAAGTTCATCAAATGGATGGAAGAGCAAAAGGTAACAGATACAGATGAACGAGTTGTACTTGCTTACCTTTGATGTTGCCACGGTAACTTTAAAACACGCGCGTTTTTAAAACTTGGATTTAAACACTCTGAGGCGTACTTTAACTAAGCAAAATAGGGTACCAATAAAAAAAAATATTTTAAAGTCAATATTTTCATGTAACTGGTGTATATATTTGTTTTCCAAAAAGCATTTTTCAATTAGTAACTATTAATAGATAAAGTTTGCGATATGAATTTTATCATTTATTTTAGTTAAGCAACTGTCTTCTTACAATTTTTGAAACGACTTTATACTATAGGATTGCCCTCCGAAAACACTAACTTACAATATGCATAAAGTGAACAAATAAAAAAATATATTTTGTGAAGTTCAGCTCCTTGAAAGACAATTTAAAAAAAATCATTTATGCCTCTCATACATTAAATTTCAAATGGCGTTAACGTAACTAATATATAAGATATTAGCATTTTGTAGTATTGACATTGACATATTACAGCTTGAAAAAAGTACTTTCGGATGTTGTGTCAGATGTTTTATAATAATGATAATTTACTTATTATTTTCACGAAATTGGAGAAAAAAAGCGAAGTTGAAAATTGTATGTGCTAAATTTACCAATTTTTCAGTATCTGTAATTTTTACATTTTTTTTTATATTTTTTTTAATACCAGAATATTATAGCTAAGTGGGACTATTAAAATGCCCTTGCTCCGCTACGAGAATTATTAAAAATACCAAGTTTTTCAAGTTTTTATATTTTTTGTGAGTCGTGAAAGTACTTCCTACCTTTATACCAAATTTCAAGTTTCTAGCTCATGGGGAAGTACCCAAAGAATTCACAGACATAAGCACATACGTAGGTTATACTCTACTTTTATATAAAACAAAGTGTAACGAAATTTTTACCTATATTTATTTGTCCAATAAGCTAGGAACTTGAAATTTGGCATGGTGGTAGGAAGGGCATATCTTTCCGACAAACAGAAAGTTCTAAACTTGCAAAATTCAAAATAGTGACTCCAAAATGGCTACCAATACGTAGACATATAATGTACGTACAAAGCAATACCACATTACACGGCCTACACACATTGAGTCTTGAGTTTCATGATGCACGTTGAAACCTGCATCATAATCTCGCCATGCTCACCAACCAGAACGGTATATTGATTCCCTCATCGATGCAAGGCGCTTTTGACTCCGACATGCCGATGCCAGTCTACACACACTGCTACTTGCATCATGAAACTTAGAAGTCAATACATGCATCACAACATGCTTCAATGTGTGTAAGTTAGGGTGACATACGTCCGGAATTTCGCTGGAAAGTCCAGCACTTTGGAGTACTGTCCAGCATTTACAAGTGTCCAGCAAAAGTCCAGCATTCCGGACATATGGTCTATGTCCGGAATTTCGATGGATGGAAAGTCTTACAAGTGTCTTACAGCAAAAGTCCAGCATTCAGGTTATAGTGAAGTTACAGCATTACGTTTTGCTTGTAAAAAAAATTTCGGATACTCCCCCCCACTCATCAAAAAAATTTTGTGATCAACCCCGCCCCCCCGGTCATCAAAAAATGTTGGGATCAAGAAATGATTTTTCTGGCCACCGCTCATTAATTTGTTTTTCAGCAGAAGTGTCCAGCATTCACTTAACAAAAATCTGCTCACCCTAGTGTAAGTAGGCCGCTTTAAAATGAAGACGCTGCCAAAATGGTAAGAGCCGTGAAAAAAACTATAGCAACAAAGTTGTAGAGAATTAAATTTTACAAAATAAAAAAGGAAGCAGCGGCATACACGTATCATTTATTGTTTTGGCAATATATGCGTTTAATTTCCATGAATCTATACGCTGCCACACTTTGTACACTGTCTTTGCATATTCTATGAAATATAGACATATGCTCTTACCGACTTTTTTGCAGAGAATCTAATTCTCTACAACTCTGCTTGTACATTTCTTTTCATATCTCTTACCGTTTTGGCAGCGTTTTTTCAAAATGTGTGAGTGCAACATTTTTACGCCATTTGCATTATTTTGAATCCATTATTTTGAATTTTTACAATTAAAATATCAAAATCGTAATAAGTTATCTCGGAAATCTCTGTATGAATTTTTTTGTCGTTTTCCCATTTAAATTGTTTGAGTTGTCACAGTTTCAAAATATTTTTTGATAAATGATGATTCTTTTTTTAATTAGTTGAACACTTTTTTAATGGGTAAATTTTTAAATTTGTCGTTCTTAGAATACGTTGCAAAAGTTTTCATTCAAATCCCTTACGTTCAAAGTATTTCCGTAATAACGCACTTTTTTCATCTAAATGCACTGGACTAAAGGCCCTTTTGCCAACTCCGTGTCAGTGTTATATTGATCTATCTAGTTCTGCACTGGTGTTAAAGTTATATTCACTCAGTTAAATTAGGCAGAAATTCTATGGTGCAAATAGGAAGGCGCAGCGACAACAATAAGCATATAAATGGCTGGAATAAAATAAGGGAGAACAAAGATAACATGCAGAAGTGAGAAAGTAATCAGGAGGGACTTTGTATCTGACCTAGCTGGAGCTGGTTGCCGAAATAGCCGTCTGTACAATACATCTCATAGTTCTCTGGAGGCCGATCACGGAGCCAACTGGAGATTGCCCGTCACCGGAAGCATCGACGGAGAAATTGGAACTGGACGTGCGGAAAAACAAAGCCCTTGATTTATTGGATAAGGACTTTTCTATGTCATTTTCGTTGCCAGACATTGGAAATTATGTAGTGTTCAGAGAACGCTTTCATTTAATTTGTCAAACTATACAGAAAGTTCGATCTTGCGAATTATTTTAGGTTATCTCTATAAATCTACGTTTTTAATGTCAATGTGATTATGGAAATGCTTTTTTCGTTTTTAAATTGGCGGGGCAATAAATCCTGCAGGCGACGATTAATGGACTGGATCAGCTTTATTGTGAGCAGATGTTAATCTTAGCACCATATATTTTGTTATTCCCATAAAAATTAAACCGAGCGAAATTTTATTTAATTACATTTAAGGAAAATATATCAATTAATGGTAGAGTGGGATTAAATAAAAGCATGGAATAAATTACCACAGAAATATTCCTTACATTGTCCTAGTCAATATACAGGATGAGTCACTTAAAACTCCCCTGGCTTGTAACTTTCTTATTTTTTAAGCGACGACCATGTTGGGCACATCAAATTGTAGAAATTTTTAAGGCATTTAAACATGTGTACAGAGTGATTTAAAAAATTTTTTTTAAATTGTTAAGAAAGAAAACTTAATTTTCTTGAATATTTTTTTACCTCACCCTGTACATGAATTGAGTTAATGTTTTCTTATAAAGGTTTTAATTAGCTTCAATTTATATTATTACGTCATATTCAAAATTCTTTTTGGTTTTAGAGAAATAAATTAAAAACACTTTTCCCGATTCCAAACTTTTTTTTTTTTAATAACTTTGAAAAGAATGTAAATAATCATTTTGTGCTTTCTTTGTAAAAGACATATCACAAGAAATATTCAACTTAACAAAACAGCAACAAGAAAAAAAAAAAAATTTTTAAAAACAAACATTAAAATATACTAAATAGGAAATTACAAAAAAAATTTTATTTTTTTTAAATTTTTTATTTTAATAACATAAATTGAAGTTAATTAAAACCTTTATAAGAAAACAACACAGTTCATGTACAGGGTGAGGTAAAAAAATATTCAAAGAAATTAAGTTTCCTTTCTGAACAACGTTTTCAATTTTTTTTAATCATTCTGTATGCATGTTTAAAGGCTTTAAAAATGTCTACAACTTGATGTACCCAACATGGTCATCGCTTCAAAAATAAAAAAGATACAAGTATGGGGAATTTTAAGTGGCGCACCCTGCATATATGAATATTATTTTACAAAAAACTACATTCATTTCAAATTTTTAGCGGCCATTCAACTTCATAAGACGACTTTATTCAACAAATAAATGCCGCCTAGATCTAAAAGGCCGGCCTACTGCGATAAAAATAAAATCGCAATTTTCGAGAAATAATAGTAGGCTTAGGCTTGTTACTGAAAGTTGTTCGGAATCACTTGATATGCTTCCCTATAAAATTTTTTGAAAATCGGAATATTTTCAAAAAAAATTTTTGTTTCAGTTCTCGTGAAGATACACTGTATCTTTTTTATTTGTGGCCGAATTCATTTCAAATTTTTATCAGCTATAGAACTCCTTGAGATGATTTTATCTAACATAAAGAGAACTTTTTACAGCAAAGGAAAGTCATGCACAATTGTTATTGAAATTATTTATTATTTAACTACACGTGTATGTAAAATTTCAGCTCGATTGGATAACGGGAAATGAGTAAATTTAATACATACATACAAAATACATATATACATACATATTTCCATGTATTATAAAACCATTGAAAAAAAAAGAAAACGATGTTACATTTAAGTTGATGTGTAATAATAAAAAGTGGCCCTTTTAGCGTTTTATTGAATGCCGACTTTTGTTCACAACTTTCTTTTGTTGGAAAAAGTTCTCTTTAGGTGTTAGATAAAATTGTCTTATGGAGTTGTGTAGCTGATAAAGATTTGAAATGAATTCGGTCACAAATAAAAAAGATACAGAGAAGTGAAACAATTTTTTTTTTTGTAAATATTCCGATTTTCACAAAATTTTGCAGGGGGGGGGGCATATCAAGAGATTCTGAACAACTATTATTAACAACATTTTTGTCTATCTCTAAGCCTACTATGATTTCTCGAAAATTGTGATTTTCTTTTTATCGCAGTAGGCCGGCGTTTTTCTTATCGAGTTGTATGGCTGATTTAAAATGAATTCGGCCACAAATAAAAAAGATACAGGGGTGTCTTCACGAGAAGCGAAACATTCTGTATACAGGGTGGTCACCCAAAATAAAATTTAAAAAAAAACGTGACGAGGATGATAATATTTCGCATACAGTTAACACAACCGTCAAAGAAGAACAATATTAAAAAATATATACAGGGTGGTCACCCAATTCTTTTTAAAACAAATTTGATGGAGGGGATAATATTTTACATGCAGTTAATACAACTGTCAAAGAAGAAAAATATGAAAAAAAAATAAACAGGGTAGCCACCGAGGTAGCCACCCAAAAAAAAATTAAAAAACGTGACGGAGGAGGATAATATTTCGCATACAGTTAACACAACTGTCAAAGAAGAAAAATATTTAAAAAATTTGATGGAGGACGGTAATAGTTCGCATGCAGTTTTTACAAATATCAAAGGAAAAAATATGGAAAAAAATATTCAGCGTGGTCACATCAAAAGAAAAGAAAGAAAAATTGTGGTGGAGGACGATAACATTTCTATAAAAAATGTGACGGAGAAGCGAAACAATTTGGCATGTAGGAGGTAAACCAGAAAAAGGCAAAAGGCCCAAAAGTTCTGCGACCGGACCACAAGACATCTTCTCCCACGTTTTCGAGGGCGGGGAACACGATGGTGACAATATTTTCCGACTTACCCTTCCAGAACTACCTCCAAACCAGAAAAACCACCCCTTTTCCGATTTTCCAATGCTAGGCATTTTTAATCGGAAAATTTTATTAACGAAAGTTGTTCAGAATTGTCCTAAATCCCTAAATCCAAAAATATTGAAATTTTTTTAAAAATAAAAATATAATTTAAATGGATTTTTTTTTTGTTTAAAAAATTCATGACAATTTTGTCTGAAATTAAACCAAGCTGTCAGGTAGTTGTCAAGTAATTATTAGCTTTTTTATATTTTTTAAATTTACTACTTTTTTCAGTTTTTCAATTTTTGTATTCTGATGAAATACTGGGCTTAAGGCTTTTGAACAATTCTGAACAACTTTCGTTAATAAAATTTTCCGATAAAAAAATGCCGAGCACCAAACTCGGAAATGGGGGGTGGTTTTTTCGGTTTAGAGATAGTGGTTGGAGGGTAGGTCGGAAAATATTGTCACCATCGTGTTCCCGCCCTCGAAAACGTGGGGGTACATGTCTTGCGGTTCGGTCGCAGAACTTTTGGGGTAAAAGTTTTACCTCAAGGCACGTCAAGGAGAGAAATATGAAAATTATACAGGGTGTCACATAAAAAATATATGAAAAATTTGATGGATAAAATATCGTATGTAGTTAACACAACTGCCAGGGAAAAAAATATGAAACATATACAAGGTGGTCACTATGAAATACAATGTGCTATTAGACAATAACGAAAACGACAATATTAATAATATAGTATTATAGTATGACTCTCCATATAAAGATAATTTCAAAGTATTTTTACTGACTATTATTGGTTTTATTGTAAAATGAATATGCTAAAAATCAGAATGGATTTAAAATAAGGTAGTTTTCCGGATATCTAGTGACGTAAAAGCGTGATAACCTCCAAAACAGGGGCATTTTACATTTGACAGTAACTAGCTACGTTGCCACATTTCTAAAAAATAATGTACATTATTACACTGTCTGAAATAAATTTTAATATTAATTTTTAACACTGTTTCAAATACCCAGCAAGTAGATATTTTATATATTTTTAACTCTGATTGATAGCTTGCTAATACAGAATTGTAATATTACAGAGGATGCCGTATAGCAGTACAGAATATCTTACGTTATTTATCGAAATATGGCAACGTAGCACTTATTTCTCTGTTCGAGCACTAATTAGAATCTGGTGATTACGCTATTACGTCATAGCCAATAGAATAGCCCGAAAATTGACGTTTAAAAACAGTTTACACTTCATGATTTTTTTTTTACTATAAGACATTATTTAAAAGGTAAAATAAAAAATACGGTCAACTGTTTCTATGTGTATATGTTATCAAAATTATTAAAAAAAAATTGTGTACTTACCCATTATGATGGATATAATATTTGGGCTGTACACAATTACCGAAGAATACTTTTATTGAAAGGTCACTCTAAGAAAATAACTAATTAAGAAATGGCAGATGAAGGTAATACTTGGAATGTATTTGTCACTATTGCTAGGAAGGAAACCTGACACACTTTTAATTAAAAATAAATCGGCAGCTACTGGAAGCGGCTGGAACCTCCCCACACGGTGGATTCCTACCAGCTATATTTGGATATTACATCGGAAATCAGAGCACTGAGCAAACACATAAATTACACGTGACTTTGAAGCCATTTATTTCATGAACAAATATCGAACGAACTGAAGTGGACTACAAGCAATCTGTTAAAACATAACCTCTCATGTTTGTTTATATTGCATGTTAATCAATTGCCGGATATTATAAGGGTATTAACAGATAACGTTTAGAAGATTTTGTAGAACATTGGATAGGGAAAAAAACTAATAACACAGAATTTAACCCAAATGACACTCTATCCTCAACAAGTCAATAATATTATGGACAGTTCAAGCAGACTACGCATACGTCAAACTAAAATCTTCCTACTCCATCAAAAAGGTCCGAGCAAGTCGAGCTTCGTCCGAGTTCTTTATTTTGTAATATTCGAACGTTTAAGATTTAGCTCAGTTAGCTCGATTTGCATTAAATGAACGCGTCCCATCAATCAGACGTAATATTCGAACACGGCTATAAACCCAACTTAAATAAATTTTGACATTGTCAAAAATATTTGAGTTGGTAACCTTTACAAATGTTGATTTTTAGATTATGAAATATATTTAGGGACATAACATGTTTAAGTTTTTCAAGTTTTATTCTCATTTTTAGCTTGGAGCGAATATTTAAAAATTCACGTAAATAATTTTTTTCTGAAATCGATCGGCAATGTTTACATTTTCGGTGCGATTTCAGATCGAAAAATGCACAATTCCAATATTTTAGTCCGTTGCTAAGAAACTATCAGAAAACAGACCGGAAAAGATCCGTTAACCAAGCAACGATCAACAAAACCGTACGGGAATGTTACTTTCCCGGCCTAGGCCGGGAAACTAACATTCCCGTACGGTTTTTTATGTATATTTTAGACAGTAAATAAATACAGGCAGACAAATTAACTCATATTAAAATTGCATTTATTAGTAAGCAGTTAGATTGTAATGAAGTAATGTTATGCATTAATACAAATTCCTTAATTTATAATAATATTGATTGTGATTTCAGAAAAAATAGTATGTGTACTTCGGTGTGAAAGCACATTCCCGGACTTCGATGCTTGTTGGCCTCGGCTAACGCCTCGGCCATTTGCATCGTCGTCCGGGAATGTATTGCTTTCACACCTAAATACACAATATACTATTCAAAATAGACCATTTTAGGATAACGTCACGATAAGTCGGCCATATTGCCTGAGGTACAACCAAACTTTTTATTCCATTGTAAACAAAGAAGTAATCGCAGTTTTAAACGTGAAATAAAAATAAAATGCCATCCTTTTGGCGATAAGGTGCGATTGTGAGATAAGGTTTATTTTGAATTTAAAAAAAGCTTAAGAGAAAGGTAAAGAAATGCCTACATGCTTATGTTCATAACAATGAACATATTTGAGTTTATCTTTCTTGCACAAACTTCTTGCACAAATCCAGTCTCATAATATTTATATGCTTGTAAAGATTTGTATGCTTTTAACTGTTGGCCTGTGTAGAAGCTGTGAGTCAACACTCAGTAATTTACCATATTAATTACGGATACACAAGGTAAAATAGACAAATCTGCAGGAAGGTCTCCAGTCTCCACTCCAATGGTGTGTAGGTCAATATTGTCTATTATTTTGATTTTCTCATCATAGCGACACTTTACATCACCCATAAGGGTTGAATAATATTCACTACATGACAGTTTCTCAAGAAAAACTATAACTAGAAATATATAAAACCACGCAAACTGCGTTTGATTGTCGTCCCTCAAGCAAAATGTCAAAATTGTCAAATCGGCAACTAAAATGGTTGATTAATAAAAATAGACTGCTAATTACAGGTTAGATTTCCAACCTACAGAACGAGTCCTATTTTATTAGGACAAAGTATTTAGAACTTCGTAAACATAACACTGTATTACATTTTAGTTGAAAGTACGGGAACCAGGCAGAAATTTTAATAATAGCTACGTAATATTCTTAAATCTTAAGAAATATATATTTTTGAGGTTAGTTGTGACGTCACGTACCATAACCTATAAATCAACATTCTCAATGGTTACCAACTCAAATGTTTTTGACAGATGGCAAAATACAGTTTCCCCTAACAATAATACCAATAATATTTTTTGGATACTGCCATGCACATATAACGAATTCTTTTTAATAACGAAAACCAAATCGAAAGGGTGCAAGTGTGATATATCGTTGAAATTGGATTTTTTACTGCTTTTCAATGGTTCGAATACAAATTGTAAGTAATCATAAAATAAACAACTTGTAATGCCAAAGCGGCACTAAACGTAATCCGATCTCAACCAAAACCTTTTCAGATCTTCTGGAGCACTAAAGAAACCCTCATGTAAAGTTTCATCCAAATCCGTTTAATAGCTTCGCCGCTAACATACATACGCACACACGCACGCACGCACGCACACACACACATTTTTCAGACCACTTTTTTGAGTTCCTGGGACCTCAAAACGTAAAGATTTGATGTTATCTCAATTTTCGATTTTGGACTAATTGTAGTAACCTCCCACAATTTTATTGTGGGGAGGTTAACAATTTTACTTGTCTGTATATTTTAGTTGAACGAAGTCCTTTTTCATAAATCATATAAACAACGTAGATAATCAAAACTTTATAAAACTATTGATAAACATAAACAACCTAAAATGAATCAAAACAAAGAGCTATCTCGGGGTACAGGAATACATCTCAACGAAGATTGGAAAACAGCTTATTTAGACCGCCTGCAAAATAAACACAAGAGAGCCTCTAGCCCAGATAATATATGGAAAATCTATCTATCTAATTTACTGAGCGCTTTCGATTTCATAAAACGTGATTAATAAATAAAAGTTGCAGTCGGATGTGGCCGACTGCGAATACCTATTTGATTAACGTTTTGCTAGCATACTGTAGAATTCACTTTTATGTGGTGCCACTGAGATTAGTTACACGGCCAATATATTTTAATCTTTATTGTTTAAATAGTTATGTAAGTCTGGCTCCGACAGGCAAGATCGAAGTGCAAGAATTCAAGCTGAGTTATATTTTAAAAAGCAAGCAGAGGGTGTAAAATAACTGTTTGACTACTGAAAAATTTATGTAAATATTATAATTTAGAAAATATTTTTGAAGATCCATTCAGGATCATGTTCTGCTGTGTCTCTTCCAACCGCAACTCTAACGTTATTAGATGAGCAGAACGTTGAAAACTTGAAGCAATTGATTACTGCTTCAGGCAATCATACTTTGCCAAAAGCCTGATCTTGTGTTTTGTTAGTCATTTTACAGGATCAGAAAATATTGACCATAATTGATGAAAGTGATGCAGAAGATGAGAAAATTTGTGATGAGGATGTGGAAGATAATGCAGAAGAGGAGTTATTTAACGAAAAGGAAGAAGCGCTGCAAAAATAGTGAAATTAGCGATGAAAATATTGATGATAATTATGAACATACTGAAGATGAATAATTCCTTTATTTTTGTGTAAAAACATATCATATCATAAAAGATTATGACAATCATATGATAGTCTTTTGTCACGATTTTTAAATCGTGACAATTATCACTGCCCCTATTTTGACGGTGTGATGCCTGAACCTTGTGACGATGAATTCACATTGGTTTAATGTTTACCCAAATCTTCACATTTTACACGTAGTCATTATATTTCAGTAGAAATTAATTACCTAATTATCTGTTAAAAATGTTTAGGTGTTAGGAAATAATTTGTGTCATGACTTTTTAAAATGAATAAATGTTTAATATAATTTTATTGTAAAATACACATGATATAAACTAAAATATGATATTTAAAATAATGTGATTATATTATTTATAAACAGTTTATACTCTAAAGCAATTTGTTTATGAATAATTAAAGATAAATGCATATTTAATATAATTATATGATATGACAAATACTGTTAAAATATTTATAGAATTAGTATACATGGTTCATTCTACAGGGTCTTCGTAAATTCTTGATAGTTTTTGTAAAAATATGTAAGAAAGTTCCTATATGCATGTATCTGAGATTACTTCCTAGCGTAGAGCCCTTTGAAAGTGGAATAAGTGCACTTAATATTTCAGGACACTTTGTGCTTCGGCAATGGACTTCAGTCCTTATTATCTAGTATCAGTAACGGGCTATTGTTTCATGACATTGACCAAAATGAAGTTCAACTCTCCAGGACCAACTGTTGCTTATAAAAACTGGTTTAAAATTGTTGTTGCAAGATCATTTTGTAACCTGATTTCAATTAATAATCTAAGTAGGCTGGCTTCAATTTAAACATAAATGTCACAATTTGACAATCGAAACAATTCATAAAGTGGACAAAAATGTATCTTATCTCTGAAAAATCTGAAAAATTGGAAGATTGCAGATTGCAGAGCTAATAGTGCAGCTGCGGAGGCGTGTCGTATATATGAGGAGGCTTTTCGTGACCCTGAATATCCATGTAAGAGAACTTTAATTCGTTGGCATCAGCGAATGAAGGAAACAGGTACTTCTAAAGTAAAAAGGGTGGATGTAGAAGGGAAGGTCAACTGGATCATCTGAGGTAGAGGAAAGAGTGCTGAACCTAATTGCTGATAATCCCGGAAGCAGCACTAGAAGAATAGCTGCACAAGAAGGGATTTCCAGAAGTTTTGTATGGGAAATATTACACGAGAAGCAATTATTTTTAATACCTGTAAAGAGTACAAAGAGCCAGAAGATTTTCAAGCAAGTGTAGTGTTGTGCCTGTGGATTCAGAAATACCATGAAGGTGGTTTTTTCCTAATACGGTACTTTGATGCCCTTTCTCGTGAAGGAATCACCAGTTTCCGTAATAATCATGTTTGGATCGCTGACAATTTTCACGAATTTTTTCAATCTAGAAATCAAGAAAAATTTTCCATCAAGATAGGGACAGACTTTTTTGGCCGATACGCTCTACCAAATTGCTTGGCCCTAATCGCCGTTTTTTACAAAATATACTCGCCGATTTGATGAACGACGTACCTTACTAACAAAGTGCATGGTACGATGATTCTGAACCTATTTAAGTATTTTAGTTCAGGCACATCGCAATAGGTGGATATGACAAGGTGGTCTTACAGCACAACCACTTCGATCACCCGACTTAAATCCGTTAGATTTATTTGTTTGAGGTTATTTATAATCATTAATTTACGGAACTGCCGTAGTCAATATTTGTGAATAGGAGCAACGCACCATGAACGGACGTGAAATAATCAGATAACTCTACCAGGTATTAACAGCTAATATCAAACACAGAATTAACGTTGTTGCAGGATACAATTTAAAAGCTCTGTGGAGAATTGGTGACAGTGATCTAATTGCCAATGAAATGAAGTAGCACAGTCAGTGTTTTCCACCCACATACTGGGAAATGCAAAATTACAAGCCCGTCAATAAATGTCTCATCGGAGGATAAATGTATATAAGACAGGTCTTTTGACACCAAATATTTGCATTGCATTTATTGCGTAATACATTTCTCTTCTTATTCATATCTTCACAGACTTGTGACATATGCAATATCTAGTTGGCCTTAGTTTGCTGTATAGCAGGCACCTGTCGCCGTTGACTGATATACACACTGCTTCACCAAAATTTCATGTAATCTATGACAAAATGCGGGTGAAAATGATGTTGGAGAGTTATTTTCTAAGTGTATTCCTTGAAAAATCAAGCCCATGTCGAGACGGGCTCTTCAAAAAATACGTAACAAACTTCTTCATACCTACATCTAAGCATCAACACGCTGTCTGTCTGTCCCCATAATTGCGCATATTTAAGGGCATAAAAGAAGTTGAAGAGAATAGACTGTAATCAGACCTGATCTGTACGCGTCATTCGTTATGTTTTATTTTAATATTTTGTGAACACAATATTAACCTGATTTTATTATTTTACCAAATCAAAATACTTATTATTGTAGGTACCGAAAATATGTTCTACAAGGGCTGCGAGAGCATGTAAGTCACAGTTGCGAGGGACCGTACATCCTGCTCAGTACGAGAGGAACTGTAGGTTCGGACATTTGGTTCACTCACTCGCTCGTGCGGGCGGTGCTGCGAAGCTACCATTCGTGTGATTATGCCTTAATGCCTCTAAGGCCGTATCCTTTCTAGTCGAAGGTGGTAATGATATCTGTTGGAGTTCCGAAAGTCGGAAGGTTCAAAACAATATCACTTTGCTAGGCGGTCGCGGTTCGCGATCGTCGCACTAGCCCTATTCGTCGTCGAGATCGACGCGAAGGTCGGCGGTGGGATCGATCCTTGCCATAACCGACCTGATGTTTCGATGTTGGAACTCGGAAGTGTCTGTAGAAGGCCTACCTACGTACCTGGTACGGTGTTGTGTTCAGTAGAGTAGTTTCTACGCTGCGATCTGTTGAGACTCAGCCCTTAGCTTGGGAATTCGTCTTGTCGGTGAGACGAGACCCCGTGTAATAAATATACTCTTTTTAAATTTATGTTCTTCCTCCCTGACCTCTAGTGTTTACTTTTACTATATATCAGCTTTCGCGCAGTCAGGTGTTAACAATTTGAAATAACAATTTTACTCATTGTTCGTATAAAAATATTTGTGATACGATTCTTGAAATAACTACTGTTATGAATTCATTGCACGACAGTAGAACTGTAATTATTGCGCATGCGTCATTTATTCAAATTTTGCAACAATCCACAATAATTGTCTGTGCGGTTGCATTTGTTACTACGTCAGCCTATTGTTATTAACACTAATATGTTATTATTGAGTTTGAAAGTGTAACTAAAATGTTTGTAAAAACAAGGCTCTCATCAATAGATGAGATCAATAAGATTCGAAACTGAAACTAAACATACAAACACTAAACAAACTGTTTCGAAACCGTGACAGCCATACAAATTTATACTAATAGTAGTAGTTGGAGAATATTTGAGGAAAATAAAGAACGATCTCCTACGATTGACGTATTTGACAAATATTCGTTATTTAGTTATGGAGCCTTCACCAGTGGTGAGATAGCAATAGTCGTGCATACATTGCCACTGGTATTTTCTCACCAGTTCAGCTTCAGTAAATTCAACAAACCTGAGAAGTCACAACTGTTTGTTGTGCTTCCACTATTGGTTTAATACTAATCAAGTGTTGACAGTTGCCGTCTAGGCTCTAGACTACGTGAGGCACACCCAGAGCTAAACTGTATGTCGCAACAAAATCTACGCGACCAGATTTTCGCAGCTCAAAAAAAAATAAGGTGCAGATTATCGTCAACCTGAAACAGATCTACAACAAAAGTTCTTTGATGCTGCGCATTCAATCAAGACCGCGGTCCTGTAACCTCTATAACCTACAACCAAAGGTCAAGGACGTCAGCTGTCCTATTTTTGGAATTCCGAAAGAACTAGGTGATGTCATGTTGCCAAAGTTTGAGGGTGTCATGAAATTATCTTTTGTAAACTCTACACAGTTTAGAATAAAAATGGGAAAGATGTCACTTTCAAATTGAAGCTAGAGATTTTTGTGGCAAACAGCAAGCATTTATTTAACGTAAAACCTTGCAAACGTAAGAATTTTGGCTTCTGTCTTTGCTCAAACTAATTCAAAGTACTTGTTTCCTATACTCTTATTTGTAAATTTGTTATTTTTTTTTATAATTATCATAATAGCTTTACCGCATGCTAAGAAACCGTGTATTTTATATAATTTGTAATGCATTGTAAAATAATATTAAATTTTAATTATATTTTTTTCGTTGTACTATAAATGCCTTTCTGGAAGATCAAAGAACATGCAGCAGAATGATGGTTCGCTTCGTTAATCTTCAAGAATTAGAAAGAAAAATGGAACGCTGCTAGTCTTACCGCAGCAACAACTGCAGTTATAATGACATCAGAATCTTGTTGATACTGCGGAAGAATTTGCAACGTCTGAAAGAAGGTTTGTTTTTGATATGTCTCCTAAAAAAAGATACCGCATTTAAAACGAAATCGCAATAGCCTTCCAGTGCTAGCAAGAACTTTTGAACGATATAGTGTGTCGAACAGAGAAGGTATAGCTATAATATCGGCAGTAGTGCAAGACTACGGAGTAACTAAAAGAGAAGACAAGCAGAATATTATCGACCATTACAAAGTTAGGATAACACGCGACAGAAAACGCCAATAGTTCAAACCATTGGGAACTCAACTACTTGTGACTGTTCTTCGACAGCCGCAAGGATGAAACGTTGATTATCTGCGAAAACAGAAGAAGAACCATTGTAAAGGAATATACGGTTCTTGTGGGTTTTAAATATCTTGGACATGTTTCATGTGTTTCTGATACATTTTGCACAGTTTAACCGATTTTTTGGAAAATTTTTCTGTTTCATCAAATACCTTACAAGAGCTTGGTTGTGATGGAACAAATACCAACATTGGGCATAAAGGAGGGATTATACATTACTGTAGAAAAGACTTGAAAGACTGTTGGAACGGTTCATTTGACAGCTCCATGCGAAGGAAGAACTGTACGACATTGACTAAATCACTTATATGGAAACACGACTGGTCCTCGTACTTTCAATGGGAATTTTCCAGTAGTAGTAGTAATAGTAGTAGTAATCAAATCTAAACTTTCAGATATTGCGAGTAGTGATTTAAGCACAGACCTGAAGTATATGTACGATATATACCAGACATAAATTCTACTTCCTCCAAAATACTCTCCAAACGTAATCCCGACAAATTAAACTCCCATATCAATCCATTGGGTAATTTAGTTAGCTGGCAAGGTTTATAATAATAATAATAATAATCATTTATTAGTGTTCACATACAAAGAAGTACTTACATAGGTCAAAGACAATGCTTAATAAAGCTTTTGTAATAAAAAAAAATTGAAAGAACAATATTAGAGAACTAGTAACAATTGTTAATATTGCCATATAAATAAAAATTAACAGTTAAAAATCAATTAAAAATCAAAATCACCTTAGATCATTAAAATTATTTAGGAGGTACTCCTCAAAGCTGTAGAATGCTTTCTTCTTCAGGATTTTTTTTATTTTATCTTTGGATTTGTTAAAATTAAGATTTTCTGCGGACTCCGGGAGACCATTAAAAAATTTGGTCCCGTGATAGCCATAGCCATCTCTAGATTTATTTAGTCTGGAGAAAGTTGGTAGGATTTTGTCGTTATTCCTAGTTGGATAATCATGCACATCTTTATGCTTAATGCAGTGTATTTCTCTCCTTTTGATATATAAAAGTCATTCCAGGATGAATGCACATGGTAAGTAAGGTAAGTTTTTTTTAAATAATCTCTACAGCAGATTCTGTAAACAACTTGGGCTATAACTCTAACAGATCTCCTTCGGATTTTAAGTATTTTGGGTGCATGTACCGAGTGACCCAAGTTAATAATTGCATACATCATATTTGAGTGAATAAGAATAATAAGTAAGCAGTTAATACCGTTTTTTGTGATACGTTTACCGACAAACATCTGATAAGAAAAATGATTTTAGAAAGTTTTTTGGATAAATGTAGGATATGTTCCTCCCGAGTTAGCTTGGAATCTAGATACACCCCGAGGAATTTAACAGGATCTGAATCTGTAATTTCTTCAGCATTTCGGAGACTGAAAAATAAGGATTGAGTTTTATTTTCATTAACAGATTATTGTGTAGTTGACACGTTCTGATTATAAAAAACATATTGCCGCGTCTGTGACAGGTACGAGTTTATTAACTCGATACTACTTTTATCAAATTTGTACACCGTAAGTTTTTCTAGTAGAGTTTTGTGAGACACACAGTCAAAGGCTTTTGTTAGATCAAAAAACGACGCCTGGGCGTATAATTTGTTTTCAAAAGCTTTTAGGACGTTTATAGTAAGATTGTTTATAGCTAATGAGGTGGACAGATTACTCCTGAATCCATACTGGGACGGGTTGAAAAGTTGATTATCCTCGAAATGTTTGTTTATTTGATTTTTAAGTAGACCTTCGAAAATTTTTGCAAACAAGGGAAGAAGCGAAATGGTTCTATAGTTTGTCGGATCGTTCCTGTCACCTTTTTTAAAAACTGGAATTACTTTGGCAATTTTTAAACTTGAGGGAGAACTGTTACTTCTTATACACATATTTATCAATTTTGTAAGTGGAATAATAATAAGATTTTTTAAACATTTTATTATTTTAACAGTGAAATTATATGGGTCTTTACTTTTGCTGTATTTTAAGTTATTAATTATACTCCTAACCTCATTATATGTCACTTCTCTGAAAGTGAAATCCTTTGTAAAGTTTGCCTATCTAAGTAATCCAGGGGATCTTTGACCGTTTTGGGGAGGGCCTTCAAAATATTTTCAGATATATTGACAAAAAATCATTAAAATCATTGGCCTCTATGTTATTTTGGTCAGAGGGATTGATCGTGGGAGTATTATTTTTAATTATATCCCACCTCGCTGACTGTACGTTTTTGGAATTATTTTTATATTTATCGCTTTGCCTCGGAGATTTCTTGTCGATATTTTTTTTCGATAGTTTTTTACTTCGTTGGTGGTCACTATGTCAGGATCTCTCTGGTTAATTTCACTTAATAACCGAAGAGTTTCTCTCATTTTTCTCAAGATTTCATTGTACTAGACGACGCTATTTTTACATTTAATGTTTTTAACAGATTTAGACTTTAATGGGCAGCATGTTTCAATTGATTCAGTGATTTTGTCAATAAACATTTTAAATTTTTGATTTGAGTCGATATTTGAATCGTTAATAAAATTCCAGTTTAATCCTTCCACATAGTCATAGAGTTGGAATAACCCTCCGTTTATTATTGGCCTATAATTTACACGTGCATTACTTTTATAATTCGATTGATTGGTGGAAAAATGAAATAATATCCCCAGGTGATAAGTGGGTATTAAAAACTGTGGATGAGAAGGAGTCAACATCGATGTTGGTTAATATGCTGTCGAGGCACGAATTTAATCGAGTGTTTTCATTTATAGTTTGGTTTAGACCATATGATTGAAACAAGTTTACTAGTTGCACTGCATCTGGATTGATAGTATTAAATTTTACATTGAAGTCATCGGTTACAATGATATTTTTTTTTATGTCGAGTTTATCCAGTAGCATAGACAGTTTTTCAATGAATATAGCGAAATCACCCAAAGAAGATCTGTATACAGTAATAATTTGAGTAGTGTTGTGAGTAATACCTGAAATTTCAGTTTATTTCGTCACTGAGATCAAGAATGTTTACACTCAGTGGAAAATAAATTAAGTTGTTGTCGGTAAATGTACTTACCCCACCATGTACATGCGTGGTTGTACAGAAACTAGAGATAACGAAAAATCCATTTAGACTTAACATAGATAGTTCATATGGCTTTAACTAGTGTTATTAATACAGATAAAGTTAAATTTATTTTCTTTGATTCTAACATTGGATATTAATATGCAAAATACTAAGTTTTTGTTTTGATCTGATCTGAGTTCAATAGAAATGTTCCTAGATCCAATAGGATCTAGGAACATTTTCAATTTCTGCTATGGAGCTAGTTAATGATTTTCCCCGGTTAACCACAATCCGTTCAGGACATAAATCAGGAGACAAAACATACTCGACATTTTTACTGGGCACTCTCACTTTAAATGAGGTTTAAAAATGGTCCTTACGGGTTTTTATTTTTTCACAGACAGATTCGATACTTTTTCTCTTTCAAGTATTTCGTTACAATTTCAGGTGGAGCATTAGCTCACCCACGATTGGGTTTGGGTTTTTGTTATCACTCTTACTGTTATTTTCCTCTGCATTTTGGGAATCATTACTGATAATGTTCGAATTTTTGTTGCTGAATACCATGAAGAAGAAGACTTTTTTTCCTACTACTATTAACCTAACCAAAGCTATATATGAAAGTGTAAAGTATGCAATGTATGCATGCAATACACGTACGTGTATGCTCAAAAGTACATACACTTGTCTATCGTAGGGATATATAACGGAGGCACTCATTTCACGTCATCTTGACGACTTCATGGAGACATAGACAGGGTAGGGGGACCACGGTATGAAGAACCACACAGGAGTAATTAACACCAAGGTAACAAGTTTAACCTAGAAATTATTTGACTTATAGAATTGTATTTGTTGATTTAAAAAATATATACAATGCTGTGAACGCCTCGAAATTTTCGGATACCAGAATATTATTAACATTTAGAGGAAGGTAGAATCCGAGTTCTACCAGTTTATCCATTAAAACATTCGTGTGACCTTGATTAAATGCACAACTAAAAATTATAATAATAGTGATGATAATAATATTTGAATATCGGAGGTAGGGGAGGAGGGAGCTATTGAAGATGTCATCGAATACATTTCAAAAAAATACCATTTTTCTACGACTGCTTTGAAAAGTGTTTAAAAACGTATTGCTAACTATGCTTGAAAATTATCGATTTCACTTAGCATGTGGCAAATCGTACACTAACAGGGTATAATATAAAAAGTAACTTCTCGAAAACTCCTTATGCTTATATTCGTATGCTTATATTATAAAGGTGCATTGAAAATAATTGAAGTCGGTTCGCGATCTTCGCTTCAGAAACGTCAAATTGTAAATATACTTTGACGCTTAAGTTAATTCTATAATTTATTTTTATGTACTATTTCCTAACAATATATGTATCACTACACATATATTTTACAAGTTAAAGAGGTTTATTAACGGAGATATAAGTTTATTATTTTACAATGCATGCCCAAGTAGCACAAATATGCTATTCAGCTTAGATAACCAAAATTCAGCCACTAAAACGTTTCTACGGCTTTTGTTTAATTACATTTTGGCCATCTTAGAGTAGTACAGAGCTTTATTGGAAATTCCAATTGGCTAGCGATCTAAGTCTTCCAGCCTATGTAGGTACATTATGTTATATTTACAATCCTTATTAATTTAAAACAAATATAAAGGTCATCTTATTTTAGTCCTGGTTTACATAAAATTTAAAAACTAAATAGTCATGATGATCTCTTTTTAGCTATATACTGGTCATATATGATCAAGTAATTAAATAGCAACAATGTTAAGTCCTAATACTGCCATTCTAGCTATAAAAATGGCTAGAATATGTTGACATGGTTTTTGTTATTAATATAGTGTTGATATCTAAACTATTACTAAGAAATTAGCCTAAACATGACTATATTAGTTAGGCTTTATTCTGGCGGTTTTCTTAGCTGTTATTACCGAATAATTGCCAAACGGCAAGATAAAGATATAACCTAAAAATAAGTATTGATAATGTTGAAAACTTTATACATATGCAAATAAGTTTTATATGAACAGAAAATAAGAATGAAATGTAAAAGAAAATATAGGCAGAGTTCCACATATTATTGAAAAAGGAATGTTTCCGAAAAGTAAGTTCAAAGAGTAGGTACACTCAAAGAAAATGATAGGTAAATTCAACCAAAAAGAGCATATGAAATCGCGCCTATCTAGTTTCATAGTTAAATCAATCAGAAAAGAATAGTCATACAACTTTATTTGTTTTCGTAAACAAATAGTAGTTTAATAATCATATCTTCTTGTAACAAATTAAATAGTACAATGACATTTTTTATGTTCACTAACCATTTTTAATTCGGTCTACAATTAAATAGTACAACGACTTTGTTTTTTGTTCACCAACTAATTTTTAGGTTGATCTACACTTTATTGTATGATGAAGTTTTTTTTGGTTAGCCAAAATCTCAGTATTGAGACATCAGACCACCCAAACCAAAGATTATAGATCGTTTATAAAATCCATCCAAATATATCGATGATCCCTGAGAGAATTTGAACATTGCAATCATGATATTAATTTTCTATAAATTCATAAGAGTATAAGATAATGCATGATTGATTATTGTCAGTGATTTGTATGTGGCGTCATCTGGGAATAATTTCTGTAATAGACTACGTGGTAAGCAAGCAAATTTTATGGTAATTCTTTTAGAACTTCTAGAAGACGACAATAATATTGGTTTGTCTACCAAGTATAATAATACAGCGAACTAATACTGGGTTAGAATTACAATTCGATAATAGTTAAAAATAAAATATACTATTATCTAGTTTAATTTGACAGAATTCAGCAAAATAATAGTCAGACGAACAAAATAATAGTCTTATTCATCTATTTTTTAAGTTAATGTTTGTTTTGTTGTACGACAATTTTTTATTAATTAAAATAACAATCACCTCTTGTTTAAAAATACCATCAATATAGTTTGGTTTAATAAAATTAACGATAATGTCAGTTAACCATTTTTTTTTTGTTGAATTTACCCATACTATTTCTTTGAGTGTACTTATATAGCGGCATAACACTTTTTACGGGATGTTTTCGTTGATGTTCGTGTCTACAAAAGCTTATGCATTAATAGGTATAAATATCTAGGTTATTATTAAAGGGAAAGTGTCAACTTATCTTCTGCATCAGTGTCCTCTGTCCAAGAATATTGACATTCCATCTCATTAGCCATCATTAATATTTTACTATGTTCCTTTTTATTGTACACAGTTGCTGGGAGTATTTTGTGTCTGGTTTTGATTGTGAATTAGTCAAAAATGTATGCATGCTTTTGTATTTGACCAGTACAGTTAGCTATTTACTATCTTCCCCTTGAAGGAACTGCACTAAAACAAATTTGCTCCTCGAAATACATTTTCAGATACTTTAATAACAAATTTGAATTTGGTTGGAGAAAGGAAATGTAAAAACGGTGGAGAAACAAAGGTCAAAATACAAAGTAACTCGTTCCACCCAAAGGCAGTTAAAAGAAACGTAAAAAAGAGAGGTTATGTCGTTTATCCTTATTTTGATGCGAAAACTCGCTAACCACTTCAACCAATTTTCTGATAATAGTTTGGTCGTAGAAAAAGTGTACGATATGTATGAAAATCACTGTTTTCACTCGTGTGACTAATGACAAACTGTCACAAGCGTGTGAAATGTGCTATTTTCAACATTTGTTTCACAATATACTATTCAATAGACACATCTTTCCTGTTGGCAAGCGTTTTCAATTTCTAAATCTTATAGATTTCTCAATGGCAACGTACCATCCCACTATACATGCTCTTAGTTTTTTGGAGATAATTCCTTTAATTGCGGTAAATTTTCTTAAAATTAAAAAATCTATAGACTCTATCTAATTTATGGAAAGCAATTTTTTACATCGTCAGCCGTCCAAGAAATAGTGTAAGGTAAAATTAATTACAAATGTGATAATTCCACATTTTAAGAAAATCACACTTCTTGAGTGGCATGCCTATAACATTTCATGCATTTTTTACATTTCTCACTTATTTTTATTTTTTCTATGATATAGTTATACAGAAATCATACAGAAAATTGTTAGTGATGTTTTAGAAGTTGAATACGATGATATAAATACCCCATTAGAACCTTTTCCTTATAAAACACCCTGTATAATATAAACTTAAATGACTTTTATTTATATCTCACGGATTCTTCATCCCCAGGGTATATACTGTGGTTCTGGATAGGCCAGACATTTTTACCTTTCGCGCCCACGAAATTTCATTTCTAAAGGCATTTTTTACATTCTGGGCACACTACTACAATATTAACGTACCAGGTGCCGCTGCTCTAAGTTCATAAAAAATGAATATTCTCATGTTTTTTTATATGTAGGTTATATCCGATTTTAAGTCTGTTCGCAGCACTCTTGTATAATAAATTTCTTATTTGATTTTTTATGTGGAGGTTACACCAAAGATAAAATCTTTAGGAATATTATTTTTCTCAATTTTATTCGAATAAAATGCTCAAGACATCTATTCAAGTTTGATTCAATCAAATGTTGGATATTGTTGTAGAACCTATAGTATTATTGCTATACCGTTTAGAGCAATGAAAGCAACTAAGTACAATTTTTATTTGAAATGTCATTGACATTATTAATAATATGATATAAAGTAGAAGAGAAAAAATCGCATCAAAGTTTCTGGAAAATTATTATCCAGTCTCTGTTTATTTCTTGATTTTGGTGAAAACTCTCTTGTCAATAGAATACATTTTCTTCAATAATAGCTGTAATGAAACAGTTTTGGCACCAAATATGACATTTTTAATGGAAGAAAGGGTTAAATAAAGTATTGATTTTTTCATTGAGTTTTACTGATAATATGCAGACATTATTATATTATTCTTAATACTATTTCTGATTGATATCAGATATTAGATATTCTGAAAGTACATGTAATTATCGTTACACTGTTAAGTGGATATTTGCTTAAATATTAAAATGAATGGACATATTTCTAATAACAATTGCACCTGGGTTAAAATGTGGAAAGTGAAATATTTGAATTAAAATAGCAAATAATTTGTCGCTGCACCGACTGGCAAGACAAATAGTATACGCTATAATCCAGTCAACGTATACATTTGAAAAAATAGTAAATATAGGAGTAACATTTTTTTAATATTGTAGCCAGGAAGGCCCTCATTAAGAACTCCAATTTTCCTATTTTAGATGCCATCTTGTTATAAAGGGAGATAAAATAAGTTTTTTTCAAAAAGACTGATTACGTGTCGATTCTATGGAAAAAGTAGTTATTACGAAATTTGTACAAGTCGACAACGGTTGGACAATTTATTAATGTACGATTAATGTTTTGAATGTTATAGCGTTACAAACAATTTAACAATTTCTTTTATTCCAGATAATGTTTTGCCAGACAAGTGTTTCTCGAAAGCGGATGATAATCAATTCTGATTAATATTCATTTATTTAATTAATCAATATTAAACTTTTTTCTCATATTTTCAACTTATTTTCACACTACCTTGCAGTAGAGTCATTGGCGCATTTTAACGTGTCTAGCAGCAGGCTCTATTCAACTTATAATAATTTGCTTCGTTTTGATGGCCCAGGGTCGTTAATACTTAACACCTCTTCATCTGGTTCAGTAGATTGAATATCTTCGTCATCTTCGCATGGTAAGTCCTCCTTGATATTATCTTGTAATGACTTCTAACGTTCGTCTAGAAATGGCAGCGCGATGTTCAGCAGAGTATCTTCTATGTTTTCTTCGTGGTATTCGATGAGAATGTCCGGTGTGTTGTAACATGCTGCAGTTGCAGATATGGAGCAGTTCAAACAGCTACAAGCCGCGCCACATCCCGTCTTCCATGTGTAAGATATAAATTTCAGTAAACAGGGGCAGCTGAATCGTTTTTAATTTTAACTGAAATAAGTCCATCCTTGGTTCTTTGCTAGCCTCATATCTCTGGGAATTCGTTCACATCATACCATTTCGTTGGTCAGGTCTTTGATATGCACCTTAAGTTGATCAATCTTGTCCTTTAATTTGTTTCAAGCACATTTTCAACTTCAGGTAACAGATCGCTACATTCTTGAATGTCGATCCTACACCTCTGATCTTGGAGAAACTTCTTGCACGTCACTTCTTCAGGGGATAAATCTACACTAGAAGACTTTTGTAATTCCAAGCTTTCAGAAGATTTTGTAAGTTGTGTTTTCCAAGTTGCAAATTTTAGTCGATAAAGGCAAGTTTTTGGGGTAATAAATTCTTATTTACGGCTGGTGTAAACACCTTTTTTTTTTTTGCTAAAATTTCTGTTTGGGAAAGTCCTCGATATCATCTACTACTGACTCCTCGCCTTCGTCTAGTAATGACTGCGCAATGTCCAGCAGAGTAACTTCTTCAATTTTCTTCACGGCTTTCGATGGGAATGCCCGGTGTGATATAACATGCCGCAGTGGCAGATACGGAGCAGCCTTTTCAACAGCCACAAGCCGTCTTGCATGTGTAGGAAAGAAACTTCAGTAAACGGAGGGAGCTGAATCTTTTCTAATTTTAACTGGAATAAGTCCATTTTTGGTTCTTTGCTAGCCCTATTTTCTCTGGGTATTCCATCAGATCGTTACATTATCGTTGATCAGGTCTTTAATATGCACCTTAAGTTGATCAATCTTGTCCTTTAATTCCTTTTTAAGCACACTTCCATCTTAAGGTAACAGATCGCCACATTCTTGAGAGTCTATTTCACGCCTTTGATCTTGGAAAAACTGCCGCTTCCTGCGCCTCACTTCTTCAGGGGATAGATCTACACTGGAAGACTTTTCTGATTCTAAGCTTTCGAAGATTTTGTAACTAACCGATAAAGATATGTTTTTAAGGTATCAAATCCTTATTTACGACAGGTGTAAACACCTTTTTTATTTTGCTAAAGTTTCTGTTTATGGGAAAGTCGATCTCGTACTGACTACCCACCTTCATCTAATAATGGCTGTGCGATGTCCAGCAGAGTATCTTCTATGTTTTCTTCATTGCTTTCGATGAGAATGCCTGGTGTATTACAACATGCTGCAGTTGCAGATATGGAGCAGGTCAAACCCTTTTCAACAGCCATAAGCCGCGCACATCCCGTCTTGCATATATAAGAAATAAGTTTCAGTAAACGGGGGAAGCTGAATATTTCTTTAATTTTAACTGGAATAAGTCCATCCATGGTTCTTTGCTAGCCCCATTTGTCTGAGGATCCGCGATCAAGCACACTTTTATCTTCAGGTAACACATCGCCACATTATTGAGTGTCGATCCCAAGCCTCTGATTTTGAAGGGACTGCTGCTTTCTGCACGTCACTTTTTTAGGGAATAAAACTGCACTAAAAAACTTGTGATTTTAAGCTTCCAGAATATTTTCTAACTTGGGTTTTTCAAGTCGCAAATTTTAGTCGATAAATACATGTTTTTGAGGTGTCAAATTCCTATTTACGACTGGTGTAGACGCCTTTTTTTTTAATATAATTTCTGATTATGGGAAAGTCCTCCTTGATTTCATGCTGTAGTGACTCCCCGCCTTCTCTAGTCATGACTGCGCGATGTCCAGCAGAGTAACTTTCACGTTTTCTTCATGACTTTGGATAGTAATGTCTGGCATGTTATAACACGCTGCAGATGCAGATATGGATCTGTTCAAACCTTTTTCAGCAGCCACAAGCCGCGCCGTGCCCTATCCCGACTTGCAGTTGTAAGAAATAAATTTCAATGAACGGGGGAACTAGATCTTTTTTATTTTTTAACTGGAATAAGTCCATCCATGGTTCTTTGCCAGCTGAGAATGGTGTCGTGTTGGTACTGTTGTGGAGAAACTTTGGCAAGATTTAATTTGCGTTTCGTTACGGATTTAGCAAAATGTTCACAACGAAGTGATACAATGGTTACAGATGTAACTGATGAATAAAAGAAATTATTAAACACTCACGACGCTGTAACTTTTCCGAGAAAGGATCATTCCGAAGAAATCGATTTTGCCCCCTTCATGATAAGATGGCGACTAAGCCATTTGAGGTCGAAAACCTTCATTCTTCTAGGGCCCTCCCTTCTACAATATCAAAGCAATTTTTTTACTATATTTAGTATTTTTTCAGGCCTTGCAAATCGATACATTAAATATTTTTGAAAGTGACATGTGCGTTAAATGCGGAGTTTTTAAAGAACTTTCGAGTAGTATGTCAAATGCAGAAGCTCGTGATTAATGTGTATGCGACAATTTATTTTGAATTAAATACGATGGCGAAGATCACAGCCTCGGAGCGGATTAGTTGATGATATGTTGATTAGTTATGAAAGGAACACCCGGAATTACCAAACAGCGACAAAACAATATGTAGATGTGTGCGCCGTAACAGGGAGATTTCATAATTTTCCGTTTTAACAAAAATCGTTACTATTCATAATATGGAAACACGCGGCACTCGTAAAAACAATATTGTCCGAGTTAAGGATTTTAGTACTTCCGTTATAGCGAGGCTAGAGAACAACACCTGGGAATGAGGCTAGCACCAGTGACGTCAATAGTGCGTCGCACATTTGTTATTATGCAACCTTACTTTTTAAAATACCTTCAACAATGTAGTGGTGTCTTATGCCAAGATGTAAAAATACAACTTATACAGCACCCTACAAAATATTTGTGTCGATTTCAAAATATAGAAAAACGGCTACGAGACGTTAATTTTATCTGAAACAAACATGTTCTTTTGTTGTGAAGAGCATTTTAAGGCAAAACTTGCAACAAAAGTTAAACTTTTACAATTTTCACAAAAAAAGTTTTTACTTTGTGAAATGCGTATTTGAAATTAGCCTATTTTTTACAATTTTCAGGATCTGGCTGCTGGTTTCCGGGTCTTCTTCCGCGTAGACTTGGTTGAGTGCTTGACGTTTCGACCATCTTGTCGTGGTCTTCTTCTGAAGCGAAGTGAGCTCTGCTGGACTGAGCTCCTCTATTTATACAGGTTATCAGGAGGCGTGTTGCGGATCATTACTCATGCGGAACATTGACTTCCACGTTATTGGTAGTTGTAGTTCGTTGTCACGGTTATAGTTATTCGGATGTTTATTTATTTCAATGGCTTCTCTGTATCTTCTTGGCCAATAATTCTTGGTGTTGGCTAATTTCTTTGTTTTGTCGAATTTTATCAAATGGCCGGTTTCTTCTGAATGTTCGGCAACTGCTGATTTTGTAGAATTTCCCTTCTTTGTATTTCTAATGTGTTCTCTGAGTCTGGTGTTTATACGTCGTTTGGTCTCTCCAATGTAAACTTGTCCGCAGGAACATGGGATGCTGTATACTCCTGGTGTTTCTAGTTCTTCTGGACCTTGGTATTTGGGAAAAAGTTGTGCCACCTTCTGTTTTGCATTATATATTACTTTGACGTTCTTTTTCTCCAAAACTCCGATTCTGTCCGTACATCCTTGTATATATGGTAGGTAAGCTGTTGCCGTGTATTTCTTTTCTTCTTTTTCTTCTTCTGTTCTGGTTGTATCTTGTCTCTTTATTGCGTTGTCTATGTCCTTCGGTTTGTATCCATTTTTCTGTAGCGATGTTTTTAAGGTCCGATATTCTTCTTGTAGATGTTATGACTCGCAAATTTGCTTCGCTCTATGTACTAGTATGTTAACGACGACCTGTTTTTGCGCTGGGTGGTGGTGAGAATTGGCGTGCAGGTATCTGTCGGTGTGCGTCGGTTTTCTGTATACCTTGTGTCCTAATCCTCCATTATCCTTCTTGAACACGAGGACGTCTAAAAATGGAAGTTGGTTCTCTGATTCTATTTCCATGGTAAATTTGATCTTATGATGTAAGCTGTTTAGGTAGTCTTTGAAATTTTCCAGTTCCTTACGGCCATGTTGCCATATAATGAAAGTGTCGTCCACATATCTAAACCAACATTTTGGTTTCAATTGGTAGTTGTCCAAAGCGTATATTTCGAAAGCTTCCATAAATAAGTTAGCGAGCACTGGTGATAAAGCTGAACCCATTGCTGCTCCATCTTTTTGTTTATATAGAGAGCCAGATCACCAGCTCCGAGAAAGCCTTAGCACCAAAATTTTCAGGATATTTTTTATTCTATTACGAATATTTCGTAAAATACTGATTTTAGGGGAGAATATCAAGAAACAAAAATTAAAACTGATTACCTTTAATCCGTATATTTTTGTTTCTGTATTTTCTCCCGCTTTGGTCCAACTCGACGAAAAATACGGCATCGCTCTGATAACGAATGAAAACTTCGATTATGTTTCTGTAAAGGTGCATTTGTCTTTTTATATTTTTTGTGAGAAGATACAATAAGGAGATACTGAAAAATAGTTTTTCGCAGTTCATTTTTTCAGCTTTGAGATGGTATAGTTCATTATATGTACACTGACGAAGACAATCTTTTTTAAGTTTAAACTGTATGTATTAAATGTAGAGTTTTAGTGCCATTTCGAAAGTTCCTAATTTCCACCATGTTCATCGTACGAAAACAAATAAAAAACGAATTACAAGTAAATTTTTCTCCAAAATTAGTATTTTACAAGATACTAGCAATAACGTAATAAATGATACAACTACTCCACACTTGCTTTCTTGCCCTTCATGTGAATATTTCGGGGAGAAACAATAATGGCACATTGTTAGGTTTATAGTAATGTACAAAATTTGAGCAATATCTTTTTTCAGACGTTTTTGTGAAAATAGTTTTTCTTATTGTTCTCTATGTGAACTACCCTTGACTTGAAGAGTAGATGAAGAATTTAATCTGAGGACATTTGTAAGATACCACTAGATGTCGAATTTCTAGTCTAAGGGAGTTGGTGAACGAATTGGTCAAAATGCTTTTACCTACTGAAGTTTTGTAGACAGATATTAATTTCATACCTGAAAAAGGTATCAACTACTTGGCTTTGGCAACTTCGACCCGAAGTGCACCTCTAATTACTTCCACATCCAGTGGAAGTATAGTAACGACAAAAACATTTTAAAAAATTTTTATTGTTCAAATAGGCTTAGAATGTCATGAAACGTCGAGATTTTAAGTTTGAGCGAAAAAAATTTCTGTCTGTCTGTCGGTCTGTAACATTTTTTTGTGCGCACGTTTACTCTGAAACCGATTGAGATAAAGACTTGATATTTGGTACACATTTGTACTTTAACGAGATCTAGAACTAGATTATATTTTCGTCTTGTTCCGTCGAAGGGTTGGGGGGTAAATTTGGGGTAAATCGGTAAATCAAGCAGGTAAAAGTTCATAAAATTGTTATTTAGTATATACAAGAGAAGCTAAGGTCTCAAAAAAAATTTTGGCATTAGCCACCCACATTACCACCCCCACCCCATTATTAAAGGGGATGAAAAAAAATAGTGATTTAGTGTGTGTACAAGAACCAGAAACCTCAAAATATTTTTTTTTACTTTATCCACCCCCCACTACCACCCCCTATCACCACTCCTACCCCACTACCGATGTGGGGTATCGTTTTATGGGTTTCTGGGGTAGAGTGTTTCAAATATTATATTATTAAAGTTCCATAAACAGTTATTTCCACATAAAAAATTTTTTCGTTGTGAGTGACTTGGATAGAAAATCTTGATGTGGAAGAAGTGATTCCTTAGGCAGCGGTTTTTTTTGAAATTGCAGAAAATAAAGCTGCAAAAAATGAAGTATACCTTTGCCAGTAATTTTTTCAGCAGATTTATAATGTAAGTAATTAATGAACACAACGAAAGATGATTTTAACTTTGTTTTTAACTAGATACCAAATGTAAAGTTTGAATTACCAAAATCGCGCCTACGGTATTGCAGTATCTATTATAAATATATTTTACCTACGATCACTACTGTAAATAGTAAAAAACACACTACTTGCCATCTATGTAAGTTGAATTTTACATGTTGTAAACAAAACGCACTGTAAATAAATCGCACGCTAAACAGAACGCACGGGACACGCAAATATAGGTGGCTTAGTTCGCTGACGCGGGGTTTAAAAAGACAAATGCGCCTACGTAATTTTCAAACGCTGTCAAAACTGACAATATTTGTTGAATAATATTTTTGACAAGTAAACTAAATTCAGATTTTACTAAATAAATAAATAAATATGATCGTAGGTAAAGTATAGTACATAATTCGAGTTGTAAAGCAATTACGCACTCATGGAAATACGCACTCGCCGCTACGCGGCATCGTGCGTAACTTTTCCATTCGTGCGTAATATGCTTCTTACAACACTCATTACGTAATATACTATTAAAATATTCTTACCTTGAAACCGGCAAAGTTCATACATTTTGAAGGAAAATCATTTGCAAATCTACATGCGGTACATTGTGCATTTTGAGAACCCATTATTATTTAAAAATCGCAGACTGCACCAAAGGCAATGAATGGCTGTGGTCGGGGCTATGTGCGGACTACTGACATCAATTCAGTAGGAACGCGTTTTGACGGTGGTGTTGAATATTTGTATTTCTCCTGCATTTTTTCGTGAAACATCATTTTTGCTGATTTTGTTTTATGAGATTACTATTCTCCGATGCTAGACCAGAATTACATGTTTTGAAATCTTCCTATTGTGGAGGTGCAATTCATTCTAATGGTAAAATATACAAAAGTAAATTAATTGAATATTGTGATACACGTCAACCGATTTCTACTGGCACTTTTTCAGGATGGCTTGGAGACATCATAGATTTCTTGAGAACCTGTTTGAAAATTGGATATATTCCTATATTCTGGAGAGCCATCAAGGGTACAGTCATACTTTGGTAATTTAGCAACTACAACGTTTTTACAACTTCCCTTCAGGACCGTTTCTAGATATTTGGCCGCTGGTGTGGAAAATCTAAAATGCCGCTTCCTACTTCAAAAGTAACAAAGTAACAATAACCAAAAACTTTGGCGTACTAACATAAAGAGTCAACAAAAGTTAGTATCCACTAGAGTCAAATTAAGCATCATAATAGGGGAATAAGGAATTTTCTACCTGCAGCAATTTCGTTATTTTAATATGTTGCAGGTATAATAATAAGTGCTCTGAGTAGTTTTGTATTAAATCGGCCCATTGCTTCTTGTAAAATTTTACCAATTTATTTTTCGACCCTGAAATTTTCTGCTCTTTCCCTTATTATCTCCGGTCCTAGTAATTTAATTTTAATTGCAAAAATTAAAATAGCAAATTTTTCGCAGTAAAATTTTAAATAAGGCTACGCCTGTGAAGAAACTTGATAATTTGTTAATTTGTGAGAAAATAAAAACCACAAAAAAATTACATTTTTTGACCATTTAAGAAATATAATATAACAATGCATCAATTTTAACGAAAGTTGGTGGAACTATGTTCTTTATTGATCTAAATCTTCGTGCCAAATTTTAGCGCCAAATATTTATTCAAACGGCTAAAAACTAGGGATTGCAATTTACCGGAAGTTTTAATAACCGGTAAATCGGTAAATAAAAATGTAAATAACCGGTTAACCGGTATTTACCGGTAATTTTTAGAATGAATGATTAGGATGGCGAAAATGGCAATTATCTTTTTCCATGTACAAAATTATCTAAATTTGACAAAAAAAATTTTTGTCCACGACTATTCAATAATGTACTCATTATGTATGTGTTTCCTCAAGGATAATGCTATCCATTATTCCCTGCAGTAAATAATGATTTCAGTATTCACTAGTGAATAATAAAGATAGTCAGTTGTTTATAAGAAGTCACGGGCAGGTATTTTTTCAATTCGAGTACAATCTCGCAACTTTTTAGTAGAATTTATGGCTACTTTCTGAAACCTTAAATATAATTATTCGTTAACTGTCAATTGTGTGAACAATTTTACTGTTATTATCAAATTTATGAATAGATAACTTTATTTAGCCTTTCAGAAACAGACCCTCTTTTATCATACAATTTCGTTTTTTTTTGATTGAGTAGGCCGTTATGTGTCAAAAAACAGCTTGTTAAATTAAATTTAAATATCAACGTTATTTACAATAATTTTACATATTACTCAAAAAGAATAATATAAATAATTCATTAATTAATTTCTTCAGTAAACAATTCAACAAAAATATCTAATAGTTGTGGACAAAGTATAGTATTCTACTCCCATATAATGGCTACTCTGGTGATTTACGATATTCGCCTACGGCTCGTGTCTTAAACTTCACCCTCGTGAATAATACCCATCATTATATGCTCGTTGAATAATATACTATTATATACGTATATTTAATATAATGAACAAACCAAGGGTTTTTTATCATAAGGGATAAATATAAATTAAATAAATATAAATAAATAATTATTCTGTAAATAACAAAAATTATAAGCATAAACTCAAATAGGGCGTTTACTGAATACCTAATCTAAAAATACAATATTTTTTAAAAACGGCCTGTTAAAAGGGTTAATTTTTCAAAGCTATATCTGTTAGTCGTCTGATATTTGTGCATAGAATACCACCAGCTGAAGATGTCCTTCCTCAATCGATATTGGTGGGTCGATAAGTTAATAAGAATTGGTAATAACATACTTCTAAATGTATTTCACGGATATTTGCGGCAGTGAAATATTCAATTTCCTATCGCACGATATTGTCAATGTCTCTCTTACTTATATTTCTTAGGGCTTGGTGTCTGGGTTTTACTTTTTATAATATTATTTATTTATTGTTAAAAGTGCTCAGTGTTGGGACAGTCACTCTGTATTTAGTGAATACTAGTCTCTGACACGTTGAATATGTGACATATCGTAAGTTCAGAATTTACCGAAATAACCGGTAAAAAATTAAAATAACCGGTAATTATCGTCATGTGTTTTTTGTCTTAATAACCGGTTAACCGGTATTGCAATCCCTACTAAAAACCAAGTATTAATAATTTGTTCCAAATCTAACATTGCAAATGTGTTTCTAATTCAGTTAGTATAAAAGTTGTCAGATTTCAAATAATTTATAATAAAATCATCAAACATTATTAGCGTAATCTAATAAATTATTTTATCTACGTACAACGTATAGTTGCCACGTGATATTTTACGTTTGAAATTCTTTATTTGAATAAGTATATATCCAAGATCTTTTTATACGATCTTTGCATAAGAAATATGAGAAATATGTTTTTAGCTTTATAAAATATCTGTACCTAGAAAGAGGTAAGGTGAAGCAATAAAGAAATTAATAAGTCTCACAGAAACAGTGTTACTTATTATTTACAGCGAGTGTAAAATCTCGGTGAAATCTCATAAAAAACAAGCACCATTACTAAGCCCTCTCTTGCTGCTTAACAATAAGCGATGGAGAAAATGAAAAACCATTGTAAAGGCAATTGATTACTCCACAAATTACCTCCATTAAAATGTCCTTTGTAGGAAAGATTTTAGATTAATTTAAAATATTCCCACTAAACAGTTTGTGAGCAGCATGATGTAATCTTCTACTTTATTATATAACAGTACACCAAATCGTAAAACTTTAAAATAATGCAATAAAATAACCACACACAACATATATAGTATTTTGCATTCCTATGCTAATATGTTATTACATAAATATTAATAATATAAATTTAATCAAGTATGTAAAACTTAATTATTCATTTTTTTTCATGAACTACTGCAAAATAGATTTTTGCTCTAAAATTCGTTTCATAATTCCATGTGTTCAGAACTTAACCTTTCACTGCATGCTAAAAAGTGTATATTTGCCAATTTGATCCTCACAATTAAATTATACTGTATGAAAAAAAAAATAACGAAGATGTCAATCCTGGTCTCTATCTGCATAATCAATTTGTTTCGAAAAAAAATCGTTTCATTGGTATCAATAAAGGGGAATCGTTTTCTAGAAAAGTCGTTTAAACAATTTAAAAATGTCATCTCTTTTATTGACAATTGCCCTTCTTCTTTAACATGTAAGGATGAATAGCTCCGAAGGGAGGTGACCTAGAGCAAAAATGTTTAGGTACTTTTAATGTTATTTTGACTAAACCTATAAATATTGCCTTGTATTCCTGGGGTACCCTGTATATGGTATCCCAGAAGCAATGGTCAGTGGAAGGCGAAACCTGAATATACCACTCCCCTGGAAATGACATGGGGTTATCTGAAACCCAACGGTTCAAAAGTTGTTTCATCTTTTAAGTTTCTTACTTTTCCTTACAAAAATCACCACTGTGCTAAAACTTCTCAGTATATTGATATGAAATGTGGCACAGACCTGGTAATTTAACTACAACATTTTTACAACTTCCTTTGTCTTTCTCTGCTTCTGCTTCTAATTTCGCCATCCTTCTCATTGTTATATCGCTTGTAGTCATCCAATTCGTGAATGATGCCTTGAACTTCAAACTCCAAACAGCCATTTTTGTCGGTCAGGCCTTTGATATGCTCCTTAAGTTGATCAATCTCGTCCTTTAATTCTATTTTAAGCACAGTTTCACCTTCGGGTAACACATCGCCATATTCTTGAGTATGGAATCAAATTGAAGAAGTCAAAGCAGAAGCAGGGGGGGAATCTGTTTCTGCTTTGACTTCTTCAACTTGATTCTTCGCTGATTCGATTTCGTCATCCGCAAAACTCAGAACTAGCCTGGGGCGAAAATTTTCATTGGGCCATGCCTGGCAGAAGCAGTGGAGGACTCTGCTTAAGCTTTGACTTTCTCAACTTGATTCTTCGTTGACTCGATTGATGTCGTTGTTTTATCGCTTGTAGTCATCCAGTTCATGAACAATGCCTTGAACTTCCTCCAAACAGCCAATTCCTGTGGTCGGGTCTTTGATATGCTCCTTAAGTTGATCAATCTTGTCCTTTGGTTCCATACTTTCACCTTCAGGTATCACAACGCCACATTCTTGAGTGTGGAATAAAATTATCAACTTGAAGAAGTCAAAGCAGAAGCAGTGGGGGATTCTGCTTCTGCTTTGAGTTCCTTAAGTTGATTCTTCGCTTACTTGATTTCGTTATCTTCTCGTTGTTGTATCGCTTGTAGTCATCCAGTTCGTAAATTATGCCTTGAACTTCAAACCCTAAAAACTCATTTTCGTTGATCATCTTCTCTCTGCTTCTGCTTTGAGTTCCTCAATTTGCTCCAAACAAGCGCATTTTTATCTTCAGGCAACTCTCACTTCTTTAGGAAATAAATCTACACTAGAAGACTTTTGTGATTCTAAGTTTTCAGAAAATCTTGTGACTTTCAATGTGTTTTCTAAATAGCAAATTATAGTCAATAAAGTCGTGTTCTTGGGGTATCAAATACTTATTTATGACTGGTGAAATTGAATTTTCACTGCGACCCTTGCGTAATGCAATTTCCATCACTTGATGGCTTTTCTTTACTCTTCACGCCTTCGATATACTCGCCATCATATTAGAATCCTTTAAATAATTAAAAGTACTGAGATTTAATTAAAAATGTATTTCTTAATCTAATTTAATTATCATAATTTATATAATTTTATGTTCGTATACCTTACTCATAAATAAATAACTTTCTTATAACTAAGGTTGCATTTGAATCGTACTTTACATTATGTTTTCACCCGATCGTGCTTTTTACTCGACTTTGCAACGCAAAGAAAGGCTGTGATTTTTGAAGAATTTCTTATTTTTCCTTACAAAAATAATCACTGTGCTAAAACTATTCAGTGTATCGACACTGGCATAGACATATAATTTAGCAACTACAACAACCTTTCTATAATTTCTTTTATTCCTCTCTTTCCACTTTGACTTCCTCAATTTACTTCCTTAGTGTCTCGATTTCGTGATTCTTCTCATTGTTGTATCGTTTGTAGTCAATGATGCTTTAAATTTCAAACTCCAAAAAGTCATTTTCGTATGTCAGGTCTTTGAGACGCATCTTAAGTTGATCAATCTTGTCCTTCAAATATTTTCAAGCACACTCTCATCTTCAGGTAATACATCACTGGAAGACCTTTGTGATTCTAAACTTTCAGATGATATAGAAGATATATAGATAGATATCCTTACAAAAATCACCGCTGTGCTAAAACTGCTCAGTGTATTGACCTGAAACATGCTAAAGGCATACTTTGGTAATTTAGTAACTACAGTAGCATTTCTACAACTTCCTTTGTCCCTCTCTGCTTCTGCTTTAACTTCCTCAATTTGATTCTTCATTCTCGATATTGTCATTCTTCTCGTTGTTATATTGTTTCTAGTTATCCAGTTCTTGAATCATGCCTGGAACTTCAAACTCCAAGAAGTTGATATACACCTTAGGTTGATCAATCTTGTCCTTTAATTCTTTTTCAAGAACTCATCTTCAGGTAACATATCGGCACATTCTTGAGTGTCAATCACACGTTTCTGATCTTTCAGAGATTGCCGTTTCCTGCGCTTCTCTTCCTTAGGGTATAGATTACTAAACCCGCTGTTGCTGCTTAGCAATAAGCGATAAAGAAAATAAAAACCATTGTAGAGGTAATTGATTACTTTACAAATTATCTCCATTAAAATGTCCTTTGTAAAAGAGATTTTTGATTAATTAAAAATAGAGAGAGATTGTAAGCAGCATAATACAATCATCTATTTTCTTATATAACAGTACACTAGAGTGTGAAAACTTTAAAATAATCCAATAAAATTAATTTTGTTGTTTATTTTTTATATTTATTTGTGATATGTAATTTATGAAATTACCTAACCTACTCTAATTGACTTGTGTAAGTACTTTTGTACATTAACACCAATAAATTATTATTATTATTATTAAAAACCATAGTCAGTATAGGATTTTTCATTCATATAATTTAGTGGAGTCAAATTAAGCCATTTTTTTAAAATAGATGTAACTGAAAGCAGCAATTTCTTTTAAGTCATTAGTCCTGATACCTGTAACCCGTGAACTCTCCCGAATGCGCGGATATGCCTTCACCTCTACTGATAGGTGGGTGAGTGGCAGGAGGAAAAGAAAATACCTCCCGTGGACCAATTTGAGGTCCTCAAATTCTTATTAACGACTGATGTAAATACCTTTTTTTTTTTTAAATCTCTGTTTATGTTGATCATTTAATTATTTTTCAAGCACACTCTCATCTTCAGGTAATACATAGCCACATTCTTGATTCCACGGCTCTGATCTTGTAGAAACTGCCACCTGCGCCTCACTTCTTTAGAGGGCAAATCTACACTGGAAAACTTTTGCGATTTTAAGCTATTATAAGATTTTGTAAATTTCAATGTATTTTCCAAGTCGCAAATTTCATATCCAGTCCGTGAATGATGCCCTGAACTTCAAACTCCAAAAAGGTATTTTCTTCTGTCAGGTCTTTGAGACGCACCTTAGGTTGATAAATCTTGTCTTTTAATTCTGTAGTACTCATCTTACATCTTACAAGTAATACATCGTGCCTCACTTCTTTAGAGGACAAATTACTAATCTCCCTCTTGCTGCTTAATAGTAAGCTGTGGAGAAAATGAAAAATAATTGTAGATGCAATTGGTTACTCTACAAATTACCTCCTTGAAAATGTTCTTTGTAGAAAAGATCATTGATTAATTAACAATACATTATATAACAGTTCACCAAACTGTGAGAATAATCTAAATAAAGAAAAAACATAGTTAATATAGGATAGCATTCATATAGTAATATGTTATTATATAAATATTAACAAAGTAAATTTTATTTAGCGAAATCATTTGTGTAAAACTTAATTTTTATTAAACACTGTAGAATATTTTTGTTCTAAGATTCGTTTGATAATACCATGTGTTCAAAACTTTTCACCGCGTGCTAAAAATTTTATAATTTTTGCTAATTTGATCCTCACAATCTAATTATTATACTGCCTTTATTGTATAGATATAAAAAAAAATTAACGATGATGCCAGTCCTGGTCGCTATCTGTATAATCAATTTGTTTCGAAAATGAGTCATTTTATTGGTTTCAATCAAGGAGAATCGTTTTTTAGAAGATTGTTTAAAAGGTTTTAAAATGTCACCCCAGATTTCAAAAATCTATTTAGGGCACCTCTCGCTTCCCGGACAGGATACACGAGACGCCATATTTCTCAAAACGCATACTTAAAACACTTACTTGGTATACCCTCCAAATTTTATTGTAATCGATGTAGTTGTTTGAAAATTATGAACTTTTATTCAAAATTAAACTTCTTTCAATTTAACATTTAATGGTGAAGGAGGCGTCCTACACCAATAATATTCAGGTATTTTTAAACTTAAACCTATAGGCTCCCAAAGCATTGCCTAATATTCCTGGACTACCCTGTTCAGGGTCTTCCTGAGGCAGTGGTCAGCGGAAATGAAACCTAGTGATAGTGGACATCACTACTCCTAATCTGAAAATCAACAATTTAAAAGTCATCTTCGACTTTTGCGATTTTTGAAGAATTTCTTACTTTTCCAAAACCACAACTATGCTAAAATTACTCAGTGTACTGACCTGAAACATGGCGCAGATATAGCGTCCTGATTTTGTCATCCTTGTCGATGTTATATTGCTTGTTTGTAGTCATCCAATTCGTGAATGGTGCCTTGAACTTAAAATTCCAAAAAGTCATTATTATCAGAAAGGTCTTTTGATATGAATCTTAAATTGATCAATTTTATCCTCTAATTTGCTCTCAAGCACACTTTTACCTTTACACATCACTACATGCTTGAGTGTCAATCTTACGCCTCTAATCTTGGATAAACTGCCGCTTCCTGCACCTCACTTCTTTAGGAGATAAATGTACACTAGAAGACTTTTGCGATTCTAAGCTTTCAGAAAATTTTGCAACTTTCAATACATTTCTCAAGTCACCAATTTTAGTCGATAAAAACGTATTTTACTTCCACGTCCAGTGGAAGTATAGTAACGACAAAAAAAATTTTAAAAATTTTTATTGTCCAAATAGGCTTAAAATGTCATGAAACGTCGAGATTTTAAGTTTGAGCGGAAAAAAAAAATTTCTGTCTGTCTGTCGGTCTATCGGTCTGTCTGTCGGTCTGTCGGTCTGTCTGTAACTTTTTTTTGTGCGCACGTTTACTCTGGAACCGTATAAGATATTGACTTGAAATTTGGTACACATATGTACTTTAACAAGATCTAGAACTAGATTATATTTTCATCTTGTTCCGTCGAAGGGTTGGGGGGTAAATTGGGGTGAATTTGGGGAAAATGGGTAAATCAAGCAGGCAAGAGTCCATGAAATTGGTATTTAGTATATACAAGAGAAGTTAAGGTCTCAAAAAAATTTTTGGCATTAGCCACCCCCATTACCACCCCCACATCCTTATTAAAGGGGATGAAAAAAAAATGTGATTTAGTTTATGTACAGGAACCAGAAACCTCAAAATATTTTTTTACTTCATCCACCCCCCACTACCACCCCCTATCACCACCCTCACCCCACTACCGATGTGGGGTATCGTTTTATGGGTTTTTGGGGTAGAGGATTTCAAATATTATATTATTAAAGTTCCATAAACAATTATTTTCACATACAAAGTTTTTTCGTTGTGAGTGACTTGAATAGAGAATCTGGATGTGGAAGTAGTGATTCCTTGGGCAGCGGTTTTTGAGGTATGAAATTCTTATTTATTAATGGTGTAAATACCTTTTATTTTTTGCTGAATTTCTGTTCATGGGAAAAATATTCAATTTCCAAACTAGTACTGTAAAAAATAATCAATAATAATATAATTTGATAACGTGCTTACAGATATTATTAAAAAGATTCTTTTTCTAAGCAGAATACACAACACTTACTATTTTCCATAGAAATTGGCAAATGCTGTTATGTCATGACCTACCATGTGCGATAAGTAAAATAGGAGAGAACTGATATTTTAGGAAAAAACATCTTTATTATTGATTCATATGAAAATTAAACATTCAGTTTGTACAATGTTTAAAAGTTATGGAACTTTTAGAAAATAGTAGATTGTAATACAAATGTGGCAAGGGCTTCATTGCAAAACGATGTATGAAAGTAGGAACACGAGCGCAGCGAGTGTTCCTATCATATGAGTTTTGCAATGAAGCTTGCTACACGCGTGTTACATACTATTTTTTCTACGGTTGTGAAGTTATTTCCCTTTTCAAAGTCTTTCCAAAATTTTAAATTTGCTGCTTGTCAGATTTTATTTAAAGTGACATTTTCCGCTGTCATTCTGAAGTAAGAAAATTTGACTTTGTAATTGCAATTCATGTGTAATTAATGTACATTCATAGAATTTAATTGTTATTACCAGTAAGTAATATAAAATTCTTTAAGGTAAACACACTATTTTATTCCGGTGCGTGAAGATCTAATCAAGGCGTGTGGCAAATTCTTTGCCGCACGGCGTGCGGCAAAGTGATATTTTCTGCACTCATTTTGAAGTTAGAAAATTTGACTTTCAGCACAATCGTAGAAAAAATATTTTCTAAATTACTAGATTAGCTGAAGTAAACATTTGAATACTGTGAAAATTATTATATTGGTTAATACCTTCAGAATCTGACATTTCTGGAAAACTGTGGCCGATGAGGCTTCTTACAGCAAAAATGTTTAGTTACTTAATATTATTTTGACTAAACATACAGGCCCCCAAATTGTTGCCTTGGGGAGTCCAATATAGGGTCTCCCAGAGGCAGTGGCCAGTGGAAAATAAAATCTGGTGATAGGGAAGATCCCTACCAACCCCTTCTACATGATATAGTGTTATCTGAAAGTCAACAGTTAAAAAGTCATTCCGACTTTTTTGATTTTCGAAGAATTTCTTACTCTCCCTTACAAAAATCACTACTGTGCTAAAACTAGTCATTGTATTGACCTGAAATATGTCACATGGTAATTTAGCAACTAGAACTACATTTCTGCAACTTCCATTATCCCTTTCTGCTTTTTTTTTTGACGTCCACAATTTGCTTCTTCACTGATTCGATTTCATCATCCTTCTCGTTATTGGATCGCTTGTAGTCAGCCAATTCATAAATGATGCCTTGAACTTCAAACTCCAAAAAGTCATTTTCGTCGGTCAGGTCTTTGATGTGCACCTTCAGTTGATCAATCTTGTCCTTTAATTATTTTTCAAGCATATACTCATCCTCAGGTAATACATAGCCAAATTCTTGGAGAAATTGACTTTGGAGAAACTGTCGGTTTTTGCGCCTCACTTCTTTAGAGGATAAATCTACACTGGAAGACTTTTGCGATTCTAAGCTTTCAAAAGATCTTGTAACTTTCAATGTGATTTCCAAGTCGCAAATTTTAAACGTGTTTTTGGGGTACCAAATTCTTATTTACGACTGGTGAAGTTGCATTTTCATTGCGACCCTTGCGTAATAAAATTTACATCCCTTGATAGCTTGTAGTCATCATATAAGAATCCTTTGAATAGTTGATAGTACTGGGACTGAAATTTCACTTTTGTCTCTTTATCTAATGTAATTATTATAATTTATTTCATTTTATTTTCGTATACCTAGTATAAATGATGACTTTGTTATAATTAGGGGGTAATTGCATTTGAATTATATTTTACATCATGTTTTCACCCAGTTGTGCTTTTTACTTGACTTTGCAACTCAAAGAAGGGTTGCGATTTTTGAAGAATTCCTTACAAAAATCACCTCTGGATAAAACTGCTTAGTGTATTGACCTGAAATATGGCACAGACATACTTTCATAATCTAGCAACTACAAAAATATTTTTACAAATTCTTTTGTCCCTCTTTGCTTCTGCTTTGGCTTCCTCAATCTGATTCTTCAGTACCGATGTTGTCATCCTTCTCGTTGTTATACCGCTTGTAGTCATCCAGTTCGTGAATGATGCCCTGAACTTCAAACTCCAAAAAGATATTTTGTTCCGTCAGGTCTATGCTATGTACCTTATGTAAATGTCCGTCATCCGAGTTCGGATCTCGGAATCGGACGTAGTGGACAAACTGCCTAAGTTGATCAATCTTGCCCTTCATTTGTTTTTCAAGCACACTTTCATCTTCAGGTAACATATCGCTACATTAGTATAAATCTCACCACGCCTTTGACCTTAGAGAGACTGCCGCTTCCTACAACTCACTTATTTAGGGGATAAATTACTAAATCCTCTCTTGCTGTTACCTCCGTTAAAATGTCCTTTGCAGAAGAGATTTTTGATTAATTAAAAATACTCCCACAAAAAAACTGTGAGGAGCATGATATAACAATCTACTTTATTATTTAACAGTGCAATAAACTGTAAAAACTTTAAAATAAGACAACAAAATAACAAAACACAGTCAATATAGGATTTTGCATTCGTATAGTCATAATATGTTATCACGTAAATATTAATAATACAAATTTTATTTAATGAAATCAATTATGCAAAACTTAATTATTCATTTTCGTATTAAACATTTTTACTCTAAAATTTGTTTGGTAATAGCATGTGCTCAAAACTTAAAATTTTACTCTTCAGGCTAAAAAATTTACAATTTTTGCTAATTTAATCCTTACAATTTAATTTTACTCTCTTTATGAAAAAAAAAAATAACGAAGATGCAGCCTGGTCCCCTAACTGTATAATCAATTTTTTTCTAGAAAATTGTTTAAAAGGTTTAAAAATTTCATCTCAGATTTCAAAAAGGTATCTTGGACACCTTTCGCTTTCTAGACAAGATACGAAAGGCGTTATATTTTTCAATTACGTATATTTAAAAAACTTATTGGGCATACTTTTTAAATTTTATTATAATCGATACAGTAATTTGGCAATTATGACCTTTTTTCAAAATTATCCTTTTTTGAAAGGGCATAGCAGGATAAGCATGTGTTAGGTGCCCCCGCACCAATCGGGTCGAAATTTTTAGCACAAGTTGATAGTAGTGTTAGATGAAATTTCCCAAAATATTATTTTTGGAAAACCATTTTTACGGGAGTTATGGGGGTAAAAAAAAAATGGAAAAAAAAATTTTTCTCGAGAACGGATGAACCGATTTTCATGAAAAAAATATATGTTATGGCTTTTAATGGTGCAAATGTGGGAAAAAATTATTGAGTCCATTTGTCGAAAAAAAGTGGTGAAAAAATGTTTTCAAAATAAAAAAAATTTTTTTTTTAGGGGATGTTCTAGAGGCACACCCACCATTTTCTTCCAAATACATGCTTATATGCTCCTTTAAAACACATCCAATTTTCAAAGCGATCGGAAGGGTACAACATACTCAAAATTGATAATCATTGGCAGACTGCGGGCGACGCGTAGTCTATGTAATAAAGCATTCTAAGACGACTTTTTTGTAAATATTTCGTGCAAAGACGAGATTGCCTCCCCCTCTCGTTTTCGAGGGTGCTGAACACGATGCAGGTGGTGGGAGAAGTTTTCGACCGCCGCAACCCCCTGAAACGGCCATCCCTCTTATGGATCCCTTTATGTTTTCATATATAAACGGGTTTGGGGAGTGATTTATCGACGGGTTATACTTGAAATAATATGAAAGAGGATTATAGAGTAAGTGGAGTCTGCAGGCCTAGGGGGTTGATTAAACCCTCCCGAGGGTGTAGTTTTTTTTTCAAATGATTCGGTTCAAATGCGTATACCCTATTTTCGGGGTCGCTGATCACGGAAAAAATAGCTAGCTCCAACCCCCTCAAACGGGCAGAAATCACCTCTCACTCACCGTTTGAGAGATGAAGAGGGGTTGGAGCTAAAATGAATATTTTTCCCATGAACAGCGACCCCAAAAACGGGGGAAACGCGTTTGAACCCGAATTATTTGATAAAAAAATGATTTTCCATTCCTCGGAATTAATTACCTGCTGTCTGGACTCAACTTACTCTATAACCATCTTCCATGTTATTTCAAGTATAACCCGTTGATAAATCACTCCCCAGACCCGTATAGAAAACGTATCCATAAGAGGAGTGGCCGTTTTAGGAGGTTGCGGCGGTCAAAAACTTCTCCCACCACTTGCATCATGTTCAACACCCTCGAAAACGGACGGAGGAAGGTAATCTCGTCTTTGCAAGAAATATTTACACTATTTCTGCCTTTATTACATAGACTAGCGGTTCATTACTACATCTTACTACCACGGTCACTGGCGACCATTACAACCCTACCATTTAAATCAGTATCAAACTTCAAGAAGTGTGGTGCAAAAATTCTCTGACGTCAACTCTGGGGTTAAACAAAATCTAGTTTAAAAATTTGAAGATTATGCAATAATGACATCTGCAGTCAGCCTACGAAAGAACTAGTTTTCAAACTCCACTACGAGGAGGTTACAGTGCCTTTCACTAGTGAAGGTGCCTGTTTATTGTGAGTCCTCTTGCCTCTCACGAGTTAGTGTTTATTTATCGTGAGTCTCCTTGCTTCTAACTAGTCGGGGTGCTTGTTTATTGCAAGTTCCCTTGCCTCTCATTAGTCGAGGTGCTTGGTTATTATGAATCCCCTTGCCTCTCACAATTCGAGTTGACTTTTTTACGTGAGTCCTCTTGCCTCTCACGAATCAGGTTACTCTATATTGATGAGACTTCTCTTAGTCTTCATTCTTTGAGAACATCCCATAAAAAAAATGTATTTTGAAAAAATTTTTTAAAAAAGTTGCAGGGGGTTGCGCCGGTCAAAAACTTCTCTCACCACTTGCATCGCGTTCAGCACCCTCGAAAACGAGGGGGAGAAGGTAATCTCGTCTATGCACGAAATATTTACAAAAAAGTCGTCTTATAATGCTTCATAACATAGACTACGCGCCGCCCGCAGTCTGCCAATGATTCTCAATTTTGAGTATGTTGTACCCTTCCGATCGCTTTGAAAATTGGATGTGTTTTAAAGGAGCATATAAGCATGTATTTGGAAGAAAATGGTGGGTGTGCCTCTGGAACATCTCCTAAAAAAAAATTTTTTTTTATTTTGAAAAAATTTTTCACCACTTTTTTTCGACAAATGGACTCAATAATTTTTTACCACATTTGCACCATCAAAAGCCATAACATATATTTTTTTCATGAAAATCGATTTATCAGTTCTCGAGAAAAATTTTTTTTCCATTTTTCTTTTTACCCCCATAACTCCCGTAAAAATGATTTTCCAAAAATAATATTTTGGGAAATTTCATCTAACACTACTATCAACTTGTGCTAAAAATTTCGACCCGATTGGTGCGGGGGCACCTAACACATGCTTATCCTGCTATGCCCTTTAATGGACGAATAGCTCCAATGGGAGGCATCCTACAGCAAACGTAATTAGGTACTTTAAATGTTATTTTGATTAAACTTGGTTCCAAAAGTACTGCCTTGTGTTCCTGGGGTACCCAACACAGGTTCTGCCAGAGGCAGTGGTCAATGGAATACGAAACCTGGTGATAGGAAACATCACTACCAACCCCATGAACATGATATAGTATTGTCTGATAGTTACTCCGACTACTATGATTCTTGAGGAATTTTTTACAAAAACCACCAATGCACTACCACCACAATAACATTTCTACAACTTCCCTTTCTGTTTCTGCCTTGACTTCGTCAATTTACTTCTTCGGTGTCTCGATTTCGGCGTCCTTCCCGTTATTATATCACTTGTAGTTCCAATTCGTAAATTATGCCTTGAACTTCAAACCCCAAAAAGTCATTTTTGTCTGGTTGGTCTTTGATATGTACCTTAAGTTGATCAATCTTGCCTTTATTTCTTCTTATAACACACTTTCATCTTCAGATAACACATCGCCACATTCTTGCGTGCGGAACCAAAGAATCAAATTGAAGAAGTCAAAGCAGAAGCACAGAGGGGCTCTATTTCACCATCCTTCTCGTTGTTGTATCACTTGTAGTCATCCAGTACGTGACAGATGCTTTGAACTTCAAACTCTAACAAGTGATTTTCGTCGGTCAGGTCTTTGATATGCACATTATGTTGATCACTCTTGTCCTTTAATTCTATTTCAAGCGCACTTTCATCTTAAGGCAACACATAGCCACATTTTTGAATGTCGATCTCACGCCTCTGGTCTCGAAGAGACTGCCGCTTCCTGCGCCTTATTTGTTTAGGGGATAAATCTACACTAGAAGACTTTTGTGGTTCTAAGATCCCAGATCTTCTGACTTTCCAATGTGTTTTTAAAATCGGAAATTATAGTCGATTAAGTCGTGTTTTTCGTATTTCAAATTCTTATTTACGACTGCTGAAACTGAATTTTCACTGCGACCCTTGAGTAATACAATTTCCATCATTTGATGGCTTGTCTTTACTTTTGGCGCTTTCGGTACACTCGCTGTCATATTAGAATCCTTTAAATAGTTAAAAGTACTGAGTTTTAAATTTCACTTTCATCTTTAGGTGACACATCGCCACATTCTTGAGTGTTGATTCCATGAGACCGCCGCTTCCTCCTCACTTCCTCAGGGGATATATCTACACTAGAAGACTTTTGTGATACTAAGCTTTGAGAAGATTTTGTAACTTTCAATGTGTTTTCCAGTCGCAAGTTTTAGTAGATAAAGACGTGTTTTTGAGGTATCATATTCTCATTTACGACTGGTGAAATTGCATTGACCCTTGCGTAATACAATTTCCATCACTTGATGGCTTGTACTTTACTCTGCACGCCTTCGATATACTCGGCATCATATAAAAATCCTTTAAATAGTTAAAAGTACTGAGATTGAAATTAAACTTTTGTCTCTCAATCTAATGTAATAATTTTATCATAATTTGTTTCGTCTTATTTTCGTATACCTTACTGATAAAGAAATAATTTTGTTATAACATCATGTTTTCACCCGCTCGTGCTTTTTACTCGACTTTGCAACGCAAAGGATAGTTGTGGTTTTTGGAAAATGTCTTATTTCTCCTTACAAAAATAACCACTGAAATAAAACTTCTCAGTGTATTAACTTGAAATACGGTACAGTCATACTTTTGTAGTTTAGCAACTACAACATTTCTACAACTTCCTTTATTACTCTCTGTTTCTGCTTTGACTTCCTCAATTTGCTTCTTTAGGTTCTCGATTTCGTCATCCTTCTCGTTGTTATATAGCTTGTAGTTATCCAGTTCATAATTGTTGATCGATTTTGTCCTTTAATTCAATTTCAAGTGCACTTTCATCTTCAGGTAACACATCGCCACGTTTTTTAATGTCGATCCCACTCCTCTGGTCTTGGATAGAGTGCCGCTTCCTACGCTTCACTTCTTTAGGGGATAAATCTACACTAGAAGACTTTTGTGATTCTAAACTCTCAGAAGATCTTGTGACTTTCAATGTGTTTTCCAAATCACAAATTTTAGTCGATAGAGACGTGTTTTTGAGGTATTAAATACTCATTTACGATTGGTGAAATTGCATTTTTACTACGACCCTTGCGTAATACAATTTTCATCACTTGATTGCTTGTACTTTACTCTGCACGCCTTCGATGTACTCGGCATCATATAAAAAATCCTTTAAATAGTTAAAAGTACTGAGATTGATATTAAACTTGTGTCTCTCAATCTAATGTTATAATTATCATAATTAGTCTCCTTTTACTTTCGTATACCTTACTGATAAATAAATAATTTTATTATATCATGTTTTCACCCGATCATGCTTACTCGAGTCTGCAATGCAAAGAATAGTTATACTTTTTGAAGAATTTCTTACTTTTCCTTACAAAAATCATCACTGTGCTAAAACTAGTCAGTGTATTGTATTGAAATATGACACAGACATACTTTGGTAATTTGGCAACTATTACAACATTTCTGCAACTTCCTTTATCCATCTCTGCTTCTCCTTGACTTCCTTAATGTGGCTCTTCAGTTTCGATATCATCTTTCTCGTTGTTATATCGCTTTTAGTCATTCAGTTCGTGAATGTTGCTTTGAACTTCAAACTCCAAAAAGTTATTTTGGTCGATCAGGTCTATGATATGTACTTTAAGATGATCAATTTTGTCTTGTAATTCTTTTTCAAGCACTTATTTTCAGGTAACACATCGCCACATTATTGAGTGTCGATCCTACGCCTTTGATCTTGGAGAAATTGCTACTTCCTGCGCCTCACTTTTTTAGGGGATAAATTACTCTTGCTGCTTAACAATAAGCGATGAAGAAGATGAAAAATCAATGTAGAGGCAATTGATTACTCTACAAATTACCTCGATTAGAATGTCCCTTGTTGAAGAGATTCTTGGTTAATTAAAAATACTCCCACTAAAGAGCTTGTAAGCAGCATAATAGAATCATCTACTTTATTATTTAACAATACAAAACTTTAAAATAATCTAATAAAATAAAAACTATAGTAAATATACGATTTCATTGCATAAATATTAATAATTTAATTAATATTAATTTTATTTAACGAAATCAATTATGTAAAACTCAATCATTCATTTTTTTAATTAAACACTGCAAAACATTTTTGTTCTAAAATTCGTTTCATAATACCTTGTGTTTAAAACTTAAAATTTTCACTGCATGCTAAAAAATTTGCAAATCTTTGCTAATTTGATAAGTACTCACAATTTAACTATACTGCCTTAATGAAAAGAAAAAGATATCTTTGATTTGCAAAATATGCACCTAAGATTGATAAAACTTTTTCTTAATTCTTTTCTGAACACACTTTCATCTTCAGTTAACACATCGCCATATTCTGGAGTGTCGATCCCACGCCTCTTATCTTGGAGAGACTGCTATTTTCTGCTCATCACCTCTTTAGGGGATAAATAACCGCTGCCCAAGGAATCACTACTTCCACATCCATATTCTCTATCCAAGTCACTCACAACGAAAAAATTTTGTATGTGAAAATAATTGTTTATGGAACTTTAATAATATAATATTTGAAATCCTCTACCCCAAAAACCCATAAAACGATACCCTACATCGGTAATGGGGTGGTGATAGGGGATGATAGTGGGGGGTGGATGAAGTAAAAAAATATTTTGAGGTTTCTGGTTCCTGTACTTACACTAAATCACAATTTTTTTTCGTCTCCTTTAATAAGGGGGTGGGGGTGGTAATGGGGGTGGCTAATGCCAAAAATTTTTTTGAGACCTTAGCTTCTCTTGCATATACTAAATACCAATTTTATGGACTCTTACCTGCTTGATTGACCTATTTACCCCAAATTTACCCCAATTTACCCCCCAACCCTTCGACGGAACAAGTTGAAAATATAATCTAGTTCTAGATCTCGTTAAAGTACATATGTGTACCAAATTTCAAGTCAATATCTTAAACGGTTCCAGAGTAAACGTGCGCACAAAAAAAAGTTACAGACAGACCGACAGACAGACAGAAAATTTTTTTTCGTTCAAACTTAAAATCTCGACGTTTCATTATATTTTAAGCCTATTTGGACAATAAAAATTTTTAAAAATTTTTTTGTCGTTACTATACTTCCACTGGACGTGGAAGTAATACACTAGAAGACTTTTGTGATTCTAAGTCTTCAGAAAATGATGTAACTTTTAATGTGTTTCGCAAAGAATGACCGCGGTATTCGTCTCTTTTTGGCTAGTATATTGCGAGCGAAAAAAAAAAAGGTGCGAAATTGATCCCGTTGGTCTCTAATTAATCTTTGGGCAATTCTAAGCAGAGCATATCTTATCGTTTTGTGAAAAAACACGAAAACCATCACTATAAGTGTTCAAATTATTTAAACGATGCCAATATATAAGAAATATTAAAAAAAAACAATTATTATAACTCTGATTTAATTTATAATTGCAACAAAATAATGGTTAAGTAACGAACATGAACTCCACTGCACTATGTGCAATAGAAAAGCACCCCTAATAAGGGGGGTTGAAAATCAATAATTACAAAAAGCAGTGAAAAATACGCATTTGGGCTATATAGGGATCTTTATATTATAATATACTGCAATCAAGGTGGTTTCATGTGTAAATCTCAAATTAATAATCTTAGTTCTGACTACACCATATTTCCAGTTCCCAGCATACGGCGCAAAACGTATTCACTGTAAATATTAAAGAGAATTGATGATGGAACGCGGCCCTGTCTAACGCCTTTGCCAACTTTACATTTGTCAGAGTTTCACTAAAGCAGAGTTATCTTCATACAGTCGTTAAATAATAAATATATACATTCTCGAATAATACTTATCAAATTAAAATATCACTTAGTTGATTTTTTTTACAGACTTATAAAAACTGAATAACTAATTATATCAGATTAGTTTAATATTATATGTTTTAAGCACTAAATAGGACGCATGTTTTAGTCAAATGAGAGTACTCAATTTAAACTTAACTTAAACCTATAAATTTATTTACTCCCTAAACAAAGGGCTCAACAGAGTTTAATAAAATAAATTAAATATTCACATGAAGCGTTCCAAGATAAGGCTTGTATAAAATCTCTGAGGCGTCTAAAGGAAATTGCATTTTCACTGCGACCCTTGCGTAATACAATTTCCATCACTTGATAGCTTGTACTTTACTCTTCACGCCTTCGATATACTCGCCATCATATAAGAATCCCTTAAATAGTTAAAAGTACTGAGATTGAGATTTAACTTTTATCTGTTAATCTACTGCAATAATAATTATTGTAATTTATTACAGCTTATTTTCGTATACTTTACTGATAAAATATATAACTTTTTTACAACTAGGGGGTAATTGAATTTGAATTATGCTTTACGTTATGTTTTCGCCTGATCGTACTTTTACCCAACTTTGCAACGCAAAGGAGGGTTGTGTTTCACATATCTGTATGTGTGTACAATGTACATAGTATGTTACAGTGTCACTACCTTGTAGAGCCTAAAGGGCTAGATCAATTTTTAAAAATGAGGCACGAAAAGGTTTGTTTCGATTGCGCGAGTAACAACGGGCATATGAAAATTTTTTGAAAAGGAAATGGCGGATGTAGGATATACATCCCTTCGATTTTTTTTTTAATACTCGTTATTTAATTTCCAAAAAAACGTAAGAGAACCGATTTTTTAATTGTGCTTAGCCAGAATGGTCATTTTTAATTTAAATCTTACAAATAATTTTTTTTTCTTATCCAATTTACATAAATCTTGTTACTCAGGGGTTTTTGTGGTCCCTGATTACGAATCGGATATCTAAATTGTCATAAACCAACCTGCAAGATGGCGGAATCAATGGCGGTTCTAAAATGCTAAAAAATTATGAAAAATGAAATATTTTTGTTAAAAGTTTATGCCGAAATCGGCTCTCTTACGTTTTTTCGAAATTAAATAACGAGTATTTAAAAAAAATTATCCCGATCGGTTGCGAAATAAGTGCCCTAGATAATTTTGAACGAAAACATCACGATTCGTGCCACTGTGCGTAGGCGGTTTTTTAAAAATAATTTATACATGGTCACTGGAAATTGGACATATTCCTTTGAAGGGGTTAAAGTAGAGCTAATTTGCAGTAAGTTTAATCATGTGTTACCCTGTCCGAGAATGAGTAGTAGTCGAGATAATCCAGTATCAATTTTTTTTTAAATTACCGATTTTCAACCAAAAAAATTAAATTAAAAACCGCTGCCCAAGGAATCACTACTTCCACATCCAGATTCTCTATCCAAGTCACTCACAACGAAAAAACTTAAATGTGAAAATAATTGTTTATGGAACTTTAATAATATAATATTTGAAATCCTCTACCCCAAAAACCCATAAAACGATACCCCACATCGGTAGTGGGGTGGGGGGTGGTGATGGGGGGTGATAGTGGGGGGTGGATGAAGTAAAAAAATATTTTGAGGTTTCTGGTTCCTGTACATACACTAAATCACATTTTTTTTTCATCCCCTTTAATAAGGGGGCGGGGGTGGTAATGGGGGTGGCTAATGCCAAAAATTTTTTTGAGACCTTAGCTTCTCTTGTATATACTAAATACCAATTTTATGGACTCTTACCTGCTTGATTGACTTATTTACCCCAAATTTACCCCAATTTACCCCCCAACCCTTCGACGGAACAAGATGAAAATATAATCTAGTTCTAGATCTCGTTAAAGTACATATGTGTACCAAATTTCAAGTCAATATCTTAAACGGTTCCAGAGTAAACGTGCGCACAAAAAAAAGTTACAGACAGACCGACAGACCGACAGACAGACAGACCGACAGACAGACAGAAATTTTTTTTCGCTCAAACTTAAAATCTCGACGTTTCATGACATTTTAGGCCTATTTGGACAATAAAAATTTTAAAATTTTTTTTTGTCGTTACTATACTTCCACTGGACGTGGAAGTAAAAAACTAGTCATTTTTGGGCACTTATTTGAGTGTTTTCTGATAGCTAATAAATCAGTCAATAATTAAAAAAAAAACAAATTCTCAAAATTACCGTACCATTTTCTAAATTCATAAATGATGATAAAAAAAAATTGAAATTTTAGTTTACATGGAAGTGATTTAAAAAAAAAAATTGTATGACACTTACCGTACAAATTGCTTGAATGACTTCCTTATTCAACATGGTACAAATAATGTCGCCAAAAATCACACGCATTTGGAGATAAATTGCGATAAAATTCTCAGGTAGCGCCTTGTAAGGAGTGACCGCAAAATTCGCCTCTTTTTGCGTAATGCGAAGAAAGGTGAAATTGGTCCCGTTGGTCTAAATTTAATCTTTGGGGAAGTATAAGGAAAGCATGTTTTTGTTATGCGAAAAAATGTGAAAATCACTCTAAAGCGTCTCGTTGCTGATAGCAGTTTTGATTTTATCTTTTGCCGATCTTGAATAGAAAAGCCGGAAAGTCACCATGACCAGAAAGAATCTGACAGGTTTTGAGATTAGGAATCTCTTCCTGTCCCAGCCAACTAGGTATATCAGGAATTAGGGAATGCAGAGATCGGCCTTTTGTGGAAATATCTCAAGACTTCTACGAAGCCTCAAAGATTCTAATGGAAATATAATTCGGCGCATCTGACCAAGACACAAACTGCTGGATGTTTATGTTTAACCTGACAGGAGAGTCGTAGCTGCCGCATGTCTCAATTGGAATTTGGCATAAATATTTATCAGCATGAGGTATAGCGGAGGGGTTTTTGCCATAATGCAGAGGCTGTCGATAGGCGTGGAGCGGTGTGCTCTGAGTATGGTGCGCAGGCATGTGGTCTGAGCTTGACCTAGCCTTTTTTTTAATTTCTGCTATTGTCCAATATCTAACTAACTATCAATTTGAATGCAATTCCGATGGAATTTGAATTTTTTATCACAATATGAAATTTTATGAAATTAAATTATCACAGGCGACTATACCACATTCTCGATAATTCTCGACTAAAAAAATCTTTCCAATTTTTGCTCACCTTATACTAGACATAGCTTGTTTAAATTAATATGAGAACATCGCCGTGCCATATCTTACAGTTTGAGAAGTTTTCATGGACATCGCTTGAGCGAATCTTTAACCTCCTCCTTTTTTAAAAGCTTTTATTTAACTTGCAATGTTTGTATGTTTGTTTGTTGGTTTAGGTCAAATCTTGCAAGCTGAATTTCGACTAGTTCTAATTAAGCTAGAGCTTTGAAATTTGGCACACGTGTATAAGTCCGGTGACAATGCAACATAGTATAGCTATTATCGGTCTAAACCCAAAATGGCGGACGTCCCAAGATGGCGAATCGGCTTTTTAGTCATAACCCCCCTGATATGGTTATCGAATGACGAGTAAAATACGATAAACAATGTGACGTCATTCTAAATCCAATATAGAGGACGTCTCAAGATGGCGGATCGGCTTTTTAGTCACAACCCCGTTGATATGGGTGTCAAATGAAATGAGTAAAATACGATAAAGTGTGTGACGTCATTCTAAATTCAATATGGCGGGCGTGGGAGAGGTGGGGAAGGGGTAGAAAGAGGTGGGAAGAGGTGGTAAAGGGGTGGGAAGAGGTGGTAAAGGGAAGGGAAGGGTGGTAAAGGGAAGGGAAGGGTGGGAAAGAGGTGGGAAGGGTGGGAAGGGTGGGAAGGGTGATAATGGGGTGGGGAAATGTGGGGAAGAGGTGGGAAGAGGTGGGAAGAAGTGGGAAAGAGGTGGGAAGAAGTGGGGAAGAGATGGGAAGAAGTGGGGAAGCGGTGGGAAGAAGTGGGAAGAAGTGGGAAGAAGTGGGAAGAAGTGGGAAAGGGGTGGGAAGAGGTGGGGAAGGGGTGGGAAAGAGGTGGGAAGGGTGGGAAATGGGTGGGAAGAGGTGGGAAGAAGTGAGGAAGAGGTGGGAAGAAGTGGGGAAGAGGTGGGAAAGGGGTGGGAAGAGGTGGGGAAGCGGTGGGAAGAGGTGAGGAAGGGGTGGGAAGAGGTGGGGGAGGGGTAGGAAGAGATGAGGAAGGGATAGAATGAGGTAGTAAAAGGGTGGGAAGAGGTGGGAAGGGGCGGGGAGAGGTGGGAATAAGGTGGAAAGAGGTGGAGAGAGATGGGGAAGGGCAGAGGAAGTGGTGGAAAGAGGGAAGAAATGGGAAGTAGTGTTAGAGGGGTGAGAAGACGGGAGAGGGGAGAGGTGGATGGCGCTGGCAAATGAAAGGGTTTTGTCTGTCTGTTTGTAAAATAAGTGGACTAAAAAGTAAAAATAAAATTATATAAAAAAAAGTATTTTTAAGAAAAAGCTTTTGTCTGAAAAAACTACTAAAAAGTAAAAATAATTTTTTAAATTCATACACATGGAAACCAAAAGCTTTGGGGGTGGTCAATTGAGCAAAGTAACTATGCAATATCACTATATGACCGCCCCCAAAGCTTTTGATTTCCATGTGTATGAATTTAAAAAAATTATTTTTACTTTTTAGTAGTTTTTTCAGATAAAAACTTTTTCTTAAAAATGCTTTTTTTATATAATTTTATTAAATTTTATGAAATCGGTTAAAAATAAAACGTATCATTTAATACAGATTTATCTTAAAAAATAAAACAGGCACACAAAATAAACAGGTATTATAAGTTTTCTGAGGTTTTACATATATATATATATATATATATATATATATATATATATATACTGTTATGTATTTTTGACCGCTGAATACGATCCCGATGTCAGTTTTGCTCCATCAGGTCATAATTTTTTTTTAACCGCGAAAAACAGAGGAAAACGGGCCAGAATGGGGTTTAAAATATAAATTAAAGGTTTTAAATAAATATATTATGTATTCGATGTATTTTTGACCTCTGAACTCGATCCTGGTGTCAGTTTTACAAAATTAGGTCAGGATTTTTTTTTTACACGAAAAACGGGAAACAGGCGAGAATAGCTTTTAAATTATAAATTAAAAATTTTAAATAAGTAGACTATGTACTCGATGTATTTTTTACCGCCGCCGAATACGATCCTGATGTCAGTTTTACAAAATTGGGTCAGGCTTTTTTTTTAACCATGAAAAACAGGGAAAAACAGGCCAGAATGAAATATAAATTAAAGATTTTAAATAAGAAGACTATGTATTCGATGTACACGTATGTATTTTAACCAGATCTGGAACTAGATTATATTTTGACCTTACTCCGTAGAAGGGTTGGGGGTAAATTGGAGTAAATAGGTAAATCGAGCAAGTAGGAGTTCACAAAGTTGCTATTTAGTATATAAAAGAGAAGCTAAGGTCTCAAAACATTTTTGGCCTTAGCCACTCGTCTACCCCCAAAACCCATAAAACGATATGCCACATCAGTAGTGGGAGTGGGGGTGGTAGTAGGGGTGGATGAAGTAAAAAAAATAAATTGAGGCCCTTGGTTCTTGTACACACACTAAATCACAATTTTATTTCTTTCACCCTCTTTAATAACGGGTGGGGTGGTATTGAGGGTAGCTAATACCCAAAAATTTTTGAGACCTTAGCCTCTCTTATATATACTAAATACCAATGTTATGGACCCTTACTTACTCGATATACCTATTTACCCCAATTTACCCACAACCCTTCAACTGAATAAAATCAAAATATAATCTAGTTCCAGATCTCGTTAAAATACACACGTGTACATCGAATACATGGTCTACTTATTTAAAATCTTTAATTTATGTTTCTATTCTAGTCTGTTTTCCCCTGTTTTTCGTGGTTAAAAAAAATCCTGACCTAATTTTGTAAAACTGACACAACGTGTTCAGCAGTCAAGAATACATCGAATACATGGTCTATTTATTTAAAATCTTTAATTTATATTTTAAACCCTATTCTGGCCCGTTTTCCCCTGTTTTTTGTGGTTAAAAGAAATCCTGACCTGATGGAGCGAAACTGACATCAGGATCGTGTTCAGCAGTCAAGAATAATACATGGGAGGATATATGTGAAACCTCAGAAAATTTACACTTTTTTTATTTTGTGTGTCTGTGTAATTGTTACGTTTTTGAGATGCCTTTTCCTCACTTTCCAAACTATGCCAGTGAAATTGTACTAAATATCACCACTTTAGTTTTGTAAACACTAAAGCAACCATTCTTCTTGTAAAAACTGAATTTCTAAGATTCAATTGATATTTAACTATAAATCAATACAGTATCGGAAGATTTTGGATTTGGGTGGCAGGCAGACCGCCTACAATAAAGGCGTGTACCAGTGCTCTAGTAGAGGGAGCAAATAATGACGCGCTATCAAGAAAACACGTACATCATTATTCTTTGCTATTAAAAATTTCAGTACCATTTATTCAAAGGAAGAATATAGTTGGCTCTGTTCAGTATAGGTAATATTATTACGTACTTTAATAACTGAAATTATTTAACCCGTTTTACTTTCAAAACGAGTCAAATAATTCTTTACATTTCCCGCAGACAGAGCTGCCCACGCACATGTGGTGGGGAAAGCAGGTGGCACGAGTAGGATGTGTTATATGATAAAAAAGAATAGCCTAGTTGCTTCGCTCTCGCTTGCTCTCATTGCCGACCCAAATGAAACATTTTCTGACACTGTATATGCCCGCCAAGTAATTAGAATACTTTCGTTGTTTGCTTTCCGGTATCCTGTAAGGCCGCCAGATGTAGATATCATGTATTAATTTTGTATTGCGTTAAATAGGTGATACATTTTTTGATGTCTTTACATCGATAATTCTCGATTATTTTAGCGTGTTCTTTGTAATTACTTATTAATTGTGGTTTTACTAATAAGCCTGTAGGGTGTAAATTCGTAAGATACTGTGTTATGATTCTTATAAGATTATACCTGGTTTTAGGCATGTATTTAAGTTTTTGTTGATATATAAAATATTTTGTTAAATTCGTTATAGTCAAGTGTTTAAAGGTTTTTCGCTCAGAATTCTTTCGTACAAAACCGATTGACGTAAAATTTGGACAGTAATTAGGGAATGACACAAGGAACAAAAGTTATATAGTGCCGATGTGTGGTTTTACCCTGGGGGTGGATGCCACCCCTTCTCGGTGGTGGAAATTATAACATTCAAAATAACCGCAGAAATCGATAGGGGAATAAATTCTAAGCAAAAAAAGCTCTATAAAGTTTTTTCGATACTTTTTGAGTTAATCGTGATTGAAAATGTTGATTTTTCATCCAAAAAATCCATTTTTCGCGAATAACTCGAATACCTTACGTTTTATCAAAAAAATTATTATAGGCAAAAATGAAGCCCATAAAATAATAAATCGATTGGCTTTTCTTCCCATTTCTGTAGATGTAATACGAACCGAGTTATGGCTCGTTGAAGGTGACTTTTTGTTCACCTAAAACTGAAGGGTTCGAAACCTTTCAACGTTAAATAACCGAAAACAGAAAATTTTTGGAGGAAAGCATATAAGACGTTTTTGAAAGTACGTGAGGAGATCTTTGGTAAAGGACGTTAGCATAGAAAATAACGGAGTTATGATGAAAATAAAATGGTTGTCTCGTTTTTTCTGAGAAAATATCAGCAATAAAACCAATGGCTTCACCGCAAGAATTGAAATTACATGTAATCCATCTACAATTTACTTTACTTAAGTACTAATAATATGTTCTAGAAATTTGACCGGTTTAGATGCCTATATTTGAAAAAAGTTTCATTCAAATTTGAAATGATTTTTGAAATTTCTTAAAAAATTTTCGTTTTTTCACAATAATTCAAAAACTAAAGAAGATGCGTAAAAAATGCTAGAGTACAAAAATTTAGTTTTTTTTTACAGAAAATTTTGTTTTTATTTATTTCTCTAGGATAAAAATTAATTGAGATATCACTGTTATAAGTTTGCATTTGAGTACGATGACCACCTTCCCCGAGCACTTTATACTCAAAAATCGCAAAAACGAACGGTTCAAGGAAGTTCAACTTTACACGCCTTGTAGCCATTAAAATTCCCAGTAAAATGATTTTTGGAGCGATTGAATAGCTTAAAAATTGCGGCGAAGCCATTGGTTTCATTGCTGATTTTTTCTCCGAAAAAAAGGAGACAACCATTTTATTTTCATCATAACTCCATTAGTTTTTATGCTAACGACTTTTACCAAAGTTCATTTTAAAGGTCTTTTCAAGTACTTTTAAAAATGTCTTATATGTTTTCCTCCAAAAATTTTCCGTTTTTCCGTTATTTAACGTTGAAAGGATTGAATTCAGTTTTCGGCGAACAAAAAGTCACCTTCAACGAGCCATAACTCGGTTCGTATTGTATCTTCAGAAATAAAAAAAAACAATCTATTTGTTATTTTATAGGCTTCATTTTTGCTTATAATAATATTTTGGTAAAACGTAAAGTTTTCGGATTATTACTGAAAAATCGTTCTAAAACATACATTTTTTAGATGAAAAATCAACATTTCCAATCTAGTACAGTAACTAGAGGTTTTAACTTCGGAATAATGTCATATTGAACGTATTTCGTTCATTTTTGGCAGTATAATAGTAAATGCTTCACAGAAAAGTTTCTATATTGTGTGGGGGCTTGCTAATTTATAGGGGGTGGCACTCAAAAAATATATATATTTATTGAAGCTGAAATAGAATCTCATTTACATAAATTGATAGTTTTTAAGTTATAACGACTTCAAAATTGCGATTTTAGCTTAAAAAAGGTATTTCCAAACGGCTTTCTTCAAGTATCTCGAAAACTATTACTTTACCGAAAAAATGTTAAAGACCAATTACAGAAAGTACAAACTGGGAATTAATTATATTTTCTGTTTATTGATGTAGGATTAATAATTTCGGAGATATTTAAGTTTATATTTGGTATCCAAGTGTTTCGAAATTACCTTTAAAGTTTAAAATGCATTTTTTTCTAAAGCAAGTGCTTTAAATGAGCAAAAAAATTTGAGCATCTAGGTAATGTTACATCTTAACGGAAAACTGTATTTGAGATAATGTTTTTAAATTACTGGCTAATTAGAGTAACAAAATGGCGACCTTTTTATATAAAAATATATAAATACGCATATTTTTCCATCATAACTTCTTTATTTCTTATGCTACAGGAACGAGTAAAAAATAATTTGAAAGCGCAATTAATTGTCTTTAATTTCATTTCTTAGCATGGGTGACGTAGGTGTCACAATTTCTGAGATATTTAACATTTAAACTGCATTTTTCGTCTTATTAACGTTCGGACACCATTTGTAAACTTTCATATCTCCGAAACTATTAAATCTATGTAAATAAATAAACAAGCGAAATTCATTATCAGTTTATGAGCTTTATTTTTGGTCTCTACCCATTTTTAAATGAAACTAATATTTATTGAGATATTTGGAAGAGGAAAAAAAAAATTACTTTATCGGAAACACCTTGTTTAAACCGTATTTTTTTCTAAAGCAAGTGCTGTATACAAATCAAAAAATTTGAGCATCTACGTCTTGCTATATATTAATGAGAAACAGTGTTTGAAATTCCTTTTTTTTAATTACTGGCTAATTACAGTAACAAAATGGCGACGTTGTTAACAAAAAAATGTGTAGACGCATATTGCTTCGGTCATAACTTCTTTGTTTTTTATGCTACAGAAACAAATAAAAAAACAGTTGAAAGCTTAATTAATATTATTCTACCTATTAGCATCCTTGACGTAGGTGTCACAGTTTCTGAGATATTTAACTCTCCCTCTAAATAATTATCTTATGAACAATTCGATGCCTAATGTAAACTTAAATATCTCCGAAATTAATAATCCTACATCAATAAACAAAAAATATAATTAATTCCTAGTTTGTACTTTCTGTAATTGGCCTGTAACATTTTTTCGATAAAGTAATACTTTTCGAGATACTTGACGAAAGCCGTTTGGAAATACCTTTTTTTTAAGCTAAAATCGCAATTTTGAAGTTTATAACTTAAATAACATCAATTTATGTAAAAAATTGCATAGAACCTTTTCTTCTTAAAATTTGATTCTACTTCAGCTCCAATAAATATATATATTTTTTGAGTGCCACCCCCTGAGAGGAGGTGGCATCCACCCTTTATAAATTAGCAAGCTCCCGCACAATATAAAAACCTTTCTGTGAAGCATTTACTATTATACTACCAAAAATGAACGAAATCCGTTCAATATGACATTATTCCGAAGTTTTGCATATTTTTTACCTCTATGTACTGTACTAATCAAGGAAAACTAAAAAAGTATTGACTCAACGAAAAAAATTTCATAGAATATTCATTGCTTAGAATTCATTCCTCTATTGATTTCTATAGTTACTTTGAACATAATAATTTCCACCCCCCGAGAAGGGGTGGCATCCACCCCCAGGGTAAAAGCACACATCGGCATTATATAACTTTTGAAGAGGAGGGTTAGATGAGCTTAATTACAAATTTTCATCAAAATCGATGTTGTACGAAAGAATTCAGAGGTTATACCCTTCAAACACTGGACTATTAGTCACAATTAAAAATCAGTGAAATGTTTTTTTTGTAACGCCATATTCTAAAATGACATTTATTTGACAGTTTCATTGAATCAAAACAATGTCATTATTGACAAGTAGTGTAAAATAAAGAAAAAAGAGTGAAATAATAGTTACTAATTATGTAAGGGGATTAACAAGCCTTTAATCTATGAGAAAAAATGTGCACTCGAGGCGCAGCCGAGAGTCACATTTTTTCGAGTAGATTGAAAGGCTGTTAATCCCCGAATGTAATTCAACGTTTTATCCACGACCACGGCCAAATTAGGAGCGTGAAAACCGTATGAGAGCAGGTGAAAAAAATCTGATTTTGAAAAACGCCAGATTTGACAAGTTTATTTTGACTAAGAATCTTTTGATTTTGAGCAAAAAATAGAAGGTCTTAGAATCGTTTCTATGACATGAGTTTGTAGTAATAATAATAATAATACCGGTCAAAATGACAAGAAGATCGTTCTGGATATAAATGTTAATGTTAATATTAATAATAATTCTAAATAAAATTCTATAAAATCAAAGCGTGGTATTATGAATTCTAATCCACTAGTGTATTAAAGGGACTTTAATCCACGGAAAACGTATTATACCTTCCTAATATAGTGGTCGTAGATAAAAAAAATTTTATTTCACAGTGTGAAATAAAACTTATTGGTTTCTGTGAAAATAGCAATAGAATTTAGTCTATTTTTACAAAATTATATTGTTTTCTAATTTTAAATGGCGATACAAAATTTTTTTATATAACTCGAGTCTAAAATGTGTTTTTCTTTACTCGCCTTCGGCTCGTACTATAAACGCCCCACTTGTAAAAAAAAACACCATTTTAGCCACTTGTTATATAAAATACTATTACAATTCTGTAGTTTTCTAATATTGTTAATATGATCTTTTATTTTAGTGTTAATGAACCATTTAATTAGCAATAAAGCCATTCAAGTGCAAACCTGGTTTTAAAATATCTGTACCTATACCCACTATCAAAAAAGTCGGTGACTTTACGGCTTTTTGACCATTCTGGTACAAAACATACATAAAAATCACGAACGGTAAATCTAGGTTTAACAAGTTAACGAAGAATATGTTATAACAAAACAGAGCTTAACTTAATTTTTCTAAATTATTAATAAACGAATCTCCCGATAAAAAAGATTATTGAACATAATGCTCCATCTATGACCTATTGCGACAAGTTAGAGCATATGCTTGAAGTTTCCATCCAACCCAACTTGGAGCCATTTTAGTCAAATATTAGCAAATGTGCCGCACCTCCTTTAATGCAATATAAATGGTGAATATTGTAGTAAAAATGTAACATATTAGTCCCATTATATCTTAGTGGAATGAAAGTACATATGCCATCTGTACACTCTATTATATATCTACAACAAAATGTAGGTAGATCTCTATTCGTTTTAGTACTGTAGTCAAAGCATAATATGTTAGATGGCGATAGGGAATTCGAATTGGAAGATCGCCTAAAGAGAAAACTAAAGATTTTACAGCACTCGAAAAATAAAAACACAATATTAATAAGATTAATAATACATTATGGCTTTTATTATTCTTTATATGTTTTTTTCGATAAAAAGTTTTATTGCCATGGAGAAAGCTTGTCTACGGATTTGTGATTTCTTGGTAATAAAACTTCGCACTAAATTCTAGAGAAAAGTATATCAATATAAATAAACATTTTAATATTTATGAACGTGTTTACAAGGTAGCTTGACTATACTTTTTTTTGTTAAACAATAAATAGATTAGTTGAACGTACTTGAAAATAAGTAAAACACTATTTAAAATAAAATGTGTGTTAGACACACAAACAGTTTTGTTGTTGCTTCAAAAAATATATTACCGATTTTATCACTCACTGCGATAGTTCGTCTCTGATTGTTATCAATCATTATATATGCACAGTCATGGCACATTGAATTGTAAATTATTATAACAATAACCACCGCACAAGTTGTCTGCATATATAAGTTCGTTAATAAACTATTCTTATTTGTGATTTCTACATACCTGAATATGATTTCTGGGCATTCAAATTTCATTGAACATAAATGTCTCAGCATAATCAATTATATTTTTAATTGTGTGAACGGACGCAGTAAGAGGATTCTAACTATTATTTATATTGTTTATTATTCGAAGAGTTTACAGAAGGATTTGAACTTTTTTTTTTACTTATTTCGCAATGTGTTTTTAAAGGGGCCGTTAATCACCGATAAATAGTAAATCTGTGGGTGTTTAGCAAAATAGATATTTATAAGAAAAACTATGTTAAAATTGAAAGCAAGCTTTCACGGCCATTATCCAATGAAGTGGTTCCTTCCAGGTGTTGCCGTGGTTGGTTTGACTTGACGTTTCGCTATCATGCTGTCAACTTTTTCAGAAGAATTCTAAAGACTTAGTTGTTGCGTTCTGCTCCTCATCATATATCTCGGCTTCGTTGACCGTGATTGTTTAAACAACTGGTGCTTGGAAAAGCCAATCTCCATGTGTTACTCAGTCGATGCCCATCTTATCTATTGCAGTTGTCCCCGTTTTTCATAATTTCTAGTGATTTTCTAATTACACAGGCACAAAAAATAAAAAAAGTCTTATTCTGCTACTCCATTGGGTAACCCATATGTATTTCGACATGGTGAACACGAATCGAGTGTCCGTTTAGCTCCATTGGCCACCATTTTTTTGTAAATCGCCAAAATAACCTAAAGAAACTCATAATTCAGGATATTTTCGCCATTTACCGAAAATTAGTGGCTAACGGTGCTAAACGAATACCTTATTCGTATTCAGCATGCCGAAATACATAGGGGATTACTCAATGAAGTCCCAGAAACCGATCACTTTTCACTTTTTTTGTGTGTCTATGTAATATATTTGCATACGAGATTCTCTAGAAAATGGCGGAGGATCCGGTGGTATTTTATTTATTACACAGACACACACACTAAAGAAGGTCTGTTCTGAGACCCCTACGTATTTCGACATGCTGAATATGAATCAGGTACCCGTTTAGCTCCGTTACCCGCCAATTTTTAGTAAATCGCGAAAATAACCCAAATTATGAGGTTTTCTTTTAAGTTATTTTCGCAATTTACAAAAAAATGGTGGTCAATGAAGCTAAACGGACACCTGATTCATGTTCAGCATGTCGAAATACATATGGGTTACCCTATGGAGTACCAGAAAAAGACAACTTTTTTATTTTGTGTGCTTGTGTTATCCTCGGATAATAGCGCATATTTAATAATAATAATAATAATAATAATAATAATAATAATATGTCTTTATTGGGATGAGATACATAAGAGAAAAATACAAATTAGAGAAGGATGGCGGTATTAATATGTTATATGCTCTTCCATACAACCATCCGCTTACAGAAAATATTTCAAGAGAATAAATTAAAATAAAATACAAATACAAAAATATTAAATAAGAATCATCTAGATCATACGCAAAATAACTAAACTATACGATAAATAAATGACATAAATGTAAAAAATAACATTACCATAGATCATACCATAATAGGTTATACACAATTATTCTCTCATAGTAATTATCAGATCTTTTGTACGTTTTTTGAAAGAGTTGACAGAGGAGAGGGCCTTGACATCATTGGGTAACGCATTAAACATTTTTACAGCATTATAACTAAAAGAATGCTGAAACAGCGCTGTTCCATGTTTAGGAACACTAAATTGATCACGTTGACGAGTAGAACAAGTATGCAAATCACTATTTTTTACTAATTTTGCTTCCAAATATTCAGGTTTGTGATCTTTCAAAATTTTATATATTGTGCAAGATAAATGTAGACTAAATCTTTCGCTAAGCTTGAGCCATTTAGATGCCAAGAAATTGGTAGAAATGTGATCAAATTTTCGCAAATTATAACTAAACCTTAAACACGTATTCTGAATCCTCTGCAAACTTTCTTTATCTTTATATAGTAAGGCAGGCCAATACACAATGTCACAGTAGGCCAAGGATGATAATATAAGAGAATCGCAGAACTACAATTTTACATCGGTACTAAGGATTTCTTTATGAATATATAACAGTTTAAGCTTAGTATAAGATTTTTGAACAAGGTAATTAACATGTTTAGAGAATCTAAGATTAACATCTATCCACAGTCCCAAGTTCTTACAATAGTCACTAGCTGATAAAATCTGGCCATTCAAATTAATCTTAAAATCAGAATCATTTAAAATACTTTCTTTTCCACCTCCAAACACCAACCATTCAGTTTTCGACTCATTTAATATAAGACTGTGAGCTGACGAAACTTCAGACATAACTCGTAAATCATCATTAGTCTTAGATACAGCTGTTGAGAGATTTTGAAAATTAAAAGCAAAATATAACTGTGTATCATCAGCATATTGGTGGCACTGACAGTACTGAAGAAACTTGTTAAAATCTGCTGTATAAAAGGAAAACAATAAGGGCCCTAGAATACTACCCTGCGGGACACCTCTAGTAATATTAATAAAATTTGAAACCTCATTTTTTAAAACAACACGTTGACGTCGCGCAAAAAGGCAATTACTGTATTAGAAAAATCAAAATATTTCAATTTAATGCTCAAGGTGGAGTAATCTAGGGTATCAAAAGCCTTATTGTAATCTAGAAGAATTAAGCAAACGTGATTATTAACATCAATTTCTTTAAATATGTCATCTGTTACTTTTAGAAGAGCAGTACTAGTACTATATTGAGCACGAAAACCAGATTGTGTAGCAGGTAAAATGTTAAAATTATTAAGATATGTAGTTACTTGCTCAGAAACTATTTTTTCTAAAATTTTAGAAAGAGTTGGAAGAATACTTATAGGACGAAAGTGGCTTACAAGGGAAGGATTAGATATCTTGGGAACGGGGATAATATTAGCATCTTTCCACACTGTGGGAAACGACCCGTTACTCAGACATTTATTAATAAGAAATGCTAGGTGACAACTTAAAAAAGGAGTGACAAGTAAAATCATCTTTAAATCGATACCATCAGAGCCTTTAGCACAAGATTTTAATTTGGAAATTATTTTATCAATGTTTTCAGAAGTAATCTCAGTAAAGGCAAATTCCTCTAAATTAGCAGAAAATTTATTATTTAAATATTTATCTTTAATTAAATTGTTATTAGAATTCTTCTGAGTAGGAGGATTCGAGAATGAATTAAGAAAATCATCAGAAGTTGCAACATTTAAAGGGACAGAATCTTTAGTTGAATTAATGTTGAGGGTTTTCAAGAGTTTCCAAAAGCTTTTAGGGTCTGTTCTAAATTTGTGATGTAAGAAAGCCTCCTTTTCAGCTTTAACGCAAGAATTAACAAAATTCCTCATTTCCTTATACTCATTCCAAGCAGCGTCCGTTTTAGTTCGTTTGTATTTTCTATGCAATTTGTTTCTAAGTTTCATCAAAAATTTTAAATTTTCTGTCAACCACGGCGCAGGCGGCTTAGTAATCCTAGCTGTCTTGACGGGTGCATGTACATCAAAAATGTTGGTAACATTAGTTTTGAAAAAGTTAGTTATTTGATCAATATCATCTAACCTGTATATGTAATTCCAGTCTACAGAATGCAAATTATTTAAAAATAAATCATAATCAAACATGGAAAAATCTCTATAAGATTTAAATAAACGAGGACTCCAATTGGTAAACTCTTTTAGTATAGGTAGTCTGGGAATGGGGTCCTTGTTTGAAGGAAGCACTTACTGAATTATCTGTACTGTTCAGAAACGTACGCCAATTTTATTCTTCAATAAAGTCTTCTTGAACCTATCTGTGACTTCAGCCACGTAAGGGAAGGTACGCATAAATAGTAAGTCGTTCGTGTTCTTCTGTTGTCCTTCTCAGGTTATTGATAATTCGTTGTATATCACTTTGTTCGTACCCAATTTTCTCTACAGTTTGTTCCTCTGGGTTTCTTTCGGCTTGCTTCCGTCGTCACCTATATATTGGCTCTGTGGATGGTGGTGGAAAGTAGCATACAGGTAACGATTGGTATATATTCGCTTTCTGTAGACTTCATGGGACAACCTATCGTTTGATCGTTTCACCTATACATCGAAATGCAAAACTTCCTCTTGCTTGATATCCATTGTAAATTTGATATGTGGGTCTTGGTTATTACTATCCTCAATACAAGAAGTCGTTAGTCAGAACTTTCACGTCGAAACTCACCATGATGCCACTGCTTGTTATTTGCAAACACCGTCGCCTGCTACCGGGTGACACTATACCACCACGACTGTATGGACTGCCTAAGATTCGCAATCTGGAAATCTTTTGAAAGCATTCATCAGCACATACGAATCACCTACTTGAATGAATGAATTGGCTAGATATGTCGCAGACATACTACAACACGATACAGGCAAGATCAACAGCTATGTGAAGAACTCCGCACACTTTGTGGAAATTCTATAAGGTTTACAAATAACGAGCAGTGATATCATGGTGAGTTTCGACGTGATGTTGTTCTCCAACATACCGATTGAGGAAACAGTTAACCTGCTACGCCAGCAACTTGTTCCCAAAGGATTAAAGATATACCTGATTTGGAAGATTTCTCTGTGGAAAAGTACAGAACAGTTATGGGATCACCACTTCACCTGAAAATAGAATATATTCATGGAAGTATTCGAAAAAAAATGCATACGCTTTAGTGTAAAGAAACCAAAATTTTGGTTGCGTTATGTTGACAATACGTTCATCATATGGCAAATATCAAGTTCATCATGGAAATCGTCAAATCGAAGTTTTACCTTACGTAGACGTAGCCTAGACATATCGGTGAAACGATCGTGCAAAAATAAGCTGAAAACGAACACATACCGATCATTACATGCATGCTACATCCCACCACTATCCACAACATAAGAAGTCGTTAATTAGAACATTGTTCCACAAAGCCAATATAATATGTGACGACGAAAGCAAACCAGAAGAACTCAGGCATGTCCAACGAGCTCTAGAGAAAAATTGCTTTGGATTTGGTGTTTTGTTGATGTGTGTTCGAGTCGGACGCGCGGCGTGGCGCTTCTGATTTAAATTCGTAAAAGAGTGGTATAAACGTTGGCGAATGTGACGAAAATTAACTAAACGGTGACCCAAAAAATTGCGCATAAAATTGTGCTACTCAATATAAGAGTATAACTGATAAACAACTGATAATTAATTAATAAATATAGTGAAATAAAGAACAGTGTAAAAATCTCAACCATGTTATAAGTAGCTGGTGCATCTGATGCAATAAAAGAAAGAGACACATCTGGCAACCAAGTGCTCTAGGTAAAATGCTATAAACTTTGATGAGTGGTTAAACAGATTGAAGACTAAAAGCATAAATTACAAAGTAGCAGGACTGGAGTATAAAATTTTAGCGGCCCCCCAATGTTAATTTTATTAGATAGGAATGTTAATATCCTGGCCTAGTAAATAACTTTAAAGATTATTAGAGCGGACCAAAATGGAAGAGGAGAAAGAATGTGCGGAGTGCCAACAACAAATAGAAGAGATTTTTTATCAATGTGATGCGTTTGCAATGCAGTAATGCAAAAAGCATATACTAGATTAACCCGAACTGAAGCAAAATGCATGCCTCTACAGAGGAGAAATCTAAGACTGGTTTGCAGTAAATGCCAGATATTTTTAAATAAACTCCCGAAATTAATATCAATGATAGAAGATATGAGAAATGAAATACAGGTACTGAAAGAAGTGATGTTGGATTCTACAGATTCAGAATAAAGATAAAATAATAGAATTATTGAAACATGATATCAAAGAAATGAAAGAAAAACTAGAAAAAAATGAAGGAACAAAAACAAAATACTCCGATGCTGTCAAAAAGAAAACTGAAGAGGTAGTGGTAATTGAACCAAAAAATATTACGCAAAACAGTACAAACCCTAAACAGATAATACAAGAAACAGTTGATCCAATAACATTAGAAGTAGGTGTTTCCAAAGTAAAACATGTTCGACAGGGAGGAATAGCATTATGTTGTAATAATGATAAAGATCCAATAGAAAACATGTGTAAAGAATTGAAACAATAATTAGGAGAAGATTATGAAGTGGAAAAAGTAGTAAAGAAAAACCCTAAAATTAAAATAAAGAATGTAACTAAAAAAGATTTAGGAGATAAAACCCTATTTGTAGAAAAGTTAGTTATACAGAATAAAATAAAAACAGATTTAGATAAAAGGAAAATAGTACACAAGTACATTTCAAAAATCCAAAAATGTAAAAAAATCAATACAGTATGAATGTAATGTTAGAAATAGATCCGTTAACATATAATATAATAAAGCAGAATGAGGTATTATACATCGGTTGGAAGACATGTAAATTTGAAGAATATATAAATATTTTACAATGTTACAAGTGTAGAAAATTTGGTCATAAAGACTGTAGGAGAGAGAAGCAAGTGTGTGCAGAATGTGCAGAGGAACATCAGTCGTGTGATTCAGAAATAAAAATATGTGCAAATTGTAAATATACCTCAGAAGTTTTAAAAATTCCAAGTATACAATTTAACAATGCAGCTTATGACAGAGATTGTGCAAGTTTTAAAAGAATCTATGAACAATTAGAGATGAAGGTAGAGTATCTATCCGTCAATATTTAACGAGCAAGCATAGCAACTAAAAAAGAGCGATAATATTTAAACTGTCAAGGATTTATTAATAACAAGCAAGAAATACAGTTCAGTAGTATTATGTCGGTCAGAGACACATGTAGATAAGGAGGTGTATGACAAAGAATTAAAAATAAATGGATATAAATTGGAAAAGTGTTTAACTCACAATAAAAGAACGGGCGGAGTACTAATCTGTATCAAGAAAGAAGTTCAGTTTAAAGTAATTGTAAATGAAGTACAAGGAAATTATATTTGGATACTGGGTATTGAGATTAAAATTAGCAATAAAATATATCAACTTGTAACAATATATCACCTCTCATAAACAAATGATAACCTATTTTTAGAATATATTGAAAATTTTGTAGAAAATATTGAATGTAAAGGTACAGTTGTAATAATTGGTGATTTTAATATTGACTACTCTAAAGATACATTTTATGGAAAAAAAAATAAAGATATTGTTTATCAAAATGGTTTATATCAGTTAGTAAATGCCCCAACGAGAATAATAAAGACGAGCTCTACGTTAATAGATTATATAATTACAAACGAGAAAAAATTAAATTATGAAAATTGGTTAACTCCAAAGATAAGTGATCACAACATATTGAAAATTAAAATAAACACAAAAATTCACGCTGATACAAACAAATATACTATACGAAAAAGTAGAATGATAAAAAGTTATAATACAGATGAATTCCAAGAAAAAATTATTAAAACACAATTGAACAGAAATACAATTCAATTCAATTCAATTCAATTCAAAACAAATTTATTATAAGTTTTAGTTTACAATAATGCGCCTCAGTCGGGCCCAATTTAGAGCCGACCACACCACCACGGCGCGCAACGTCGTGGTAGATGAGTGGTCGGGTGAAGAGGGCTCGGCTTTGGCTATAACAATAATTCACGAGGGTTGGTTAGGCCTCCTGTCTTGCATGAGAAAACTTACGCCTAACAATTTGGGTGATATAACTAAGAATAGTTTAAAAACACTTATAGCTACTTAAAACTAGATTTAAAAACTTGTGTTAAGGGCGCGCGCACAACACACGCGCACTTGTTTTTATGCAGTTTTGGTTGGTGACACAGGGAAAAACTCAATGAAAAAACCCGTTCGAACGAGTCACAGTCTTCATCCGGTGGTCTGCCCGCCTCCGGAAAGGTAGGGTGAAGGGGAGAGTGTGATTTTAAAAGTTGGGATTTGCTGGAGGTTATTGGTCTAAAGGGGATTTGGAAAGACAAAAAGGGACAAAAAGAACAAAAATTTAACAAAACAACAAAAAATGAATAAAGGGAATAGAGAGGGGTTTAAGGTAAAAGGTGGTGAAATTAGAGTAAAGGGTGGTGAAAGGGAAATTGTGGTATAGGATAGGTTTGGCTAGGGAAGTTGCCGAAAGATGGGCAACGCCTGGTATGGTAATGTGTGTTTTAGATCGAAAAGTATGGCATTATGCTGTCTGATTCGTGTGATGTCTCGGGTTAGCGGACTGTCGCCCAATTTGAATTGATAGAATTTTTGGGAGGATTCCCGGACGAAGTCCGCTAGTGGGGTTATGTCGTGGCAACGTGCATAGAGGTCTCTGAGGGAGGTGTACCTGTCTGAGTCTGAAATGAGGCGCATAAATTTGTGTTCCAAGACTTTGAATTTGTTCATTGTCGTGGCCGGGGAACAGAAATACAATACATGTAAATATAACGTCGGACAAATTAGTTACAGATATTGTAAAAAATATAGTCAATGAAATTGCACCAATTAGAGAAATAAAAATGTACAATGACAGTCATGAAAATGAATGGATTGACAGTGATATAAGAGAAAATATTAACATGAGAAATAAATTGTACAAGAAAGCTGTTTCAACTGGTAAAGAGGAGGACTGGGAAGAATATAAACAAAAAAGAGACTTCGTTACAAGTATGATAAGGAACAGTAAAGAGGAATTTTATAAAAATGCAATTAGAAATAAAAAGGGTGCTGAGCTATGGAAAGAACTTAAAAAATATTGCCTGAAAAAAGTGAGAAAATATGTGATAATACAATTTTTGATGGTACTCTAGAAAAAGAAGAAAAAGTTATTGCGGAAAAATTTAATCTGTACTTCATTAAAAGTATAGACACTATAATTAGATTCATTAATATGCAAAAAATAATTATATTCTGGGCGATGCAGAAAATATAAGTACCTTTGAAAAATTTGACATAATAACTATCAAAAGGTTAAGAGAAATTATTTACTCATTGAAGGAAACTACAGACCCTGAGTACATGATTGGTATGAAAGATGTCAAAGATGCATTTGAAGTAATAGGAGATCGTTTTCTTGACTTAGTAAATACCTCGCTGGCATACGGTATTTTTCTTGATGAATGGAAAACTTCCTACGTTATTCCAGTACCAAAGGTTGCAAACTCATCGAAATGTGAACACCACAGACCAATCAATAAATACAGTGTCAATATTTGAAAAAATTGGCAGTTAAAGACCAACTTATTAATTTTTGTGATAATAATGAAATAATTGTTCAAAATCAATCCGGGTTCCGCAAGCATCATTCCTGTGAGTCTGCTATTATAAATGTATGTGATGATTGGTTAAAGTTAAAGAAGATAATCAAGCAGTTTTAGTCATATTTCTTGACTTAAAAAGGGCATTTGAAACGATCAGTAGAGAATTGTTAATATCCAAGCTAGAGGGAATAGGGCTGAGAAAGAACGTGTTAAATTGGTTTAAAAGTTACCTAAGCAACAGATCACAAAGAGTTAGATATAAAAATTCAGTAACAAGTGAGCTACAGATAGAACATGGTGTTCCTCAGGGAACTATTCTTGGTCTTATTCTATTCACTCTTTATATAAATGATATTGTTAAGTGTGCAAATGACTGTAAAATGTCCATGTTTGCAGATGATACAATATTGTATATAAGTGGTAATGATCTTAAACAGATCACTATCACTATATAACTATAAATAGGAAATTAAATGGTTATCTGAAAATAGTCTAAGTTTAAATTTAAATAAAACCAAGTACATGTTAATAGGAAAACATTATAAGTTATCTTAAAAAAAATGTTTTCTTAACCGCATGTTGAGATAAATAATTATAAGCTTGAACAAGTTAAAGAAATTAAGTACTTGGGTATCATAATAGACGAGAACTTAAAATTTATAAAACATTGTGACTATATATTGAACAAAATGTCAAAAAAGGTTAATTTTATGAGAAGAATAGGTAATATCTTAACAATGGGCACAAAAATCTTATTATACAAATCAATAATAGGTCCACTTATTGAATATTGCTCAAGTATTCTTTTCAATTTTAATCAAAACGAAACAGAAAACTACAAAAATTATAAAATAAATCTATGAGAACGATCCTTAAATGTAACAGATATACACCAATAAAAACTATGCTAGAAGTACTAAATTTCATGAATGTAAAGCAAAGAATAATATTTAAAACTTTGGATTTTATTTATAAGCTGAGGAACAGAAAGACTGCTATGTACTTATGTGATAAAGTAAGATATGTAAATAATATACATTCACATAACACAAGACACAGCCAAAACATCACTATTAAATAAAACTATATTATATAAAGGTTTAAGTATGTTTAATACTCTTCCAACAGAAATAAAAAATTGTGAGAACTACTTTAGATTGTAAGGAAAAGTTGAAAAATCATGTACTTAATACTTATGTATAAAGTTGAAAATGAATGTATGTTGTTTGCTTTGTTTAAACCATAATATAAAATGTTTTTGAATGTAAATTGTTGATGGTATCAAATTTGTTGTATATTCCTTATATTGGTAATTATATAAGTATTGTATGCATTTATCTACATTAAGTTAATATATCTACATTATAGTTAGTATATCAACATTAAGTTTTATATTATATTGTATTGTTTTTTGTATAGCAGAAGTTGCTAATAAAGTTTATCTATCTATCTATCTATCTATCTAATACCTATCTGTGGTATACGTGTTTATTTATAAATTATTATATATTTTTGTGTACCCAAATGTTCAGGCAAGACTCCAAATTAAACGACTTGTTTCTTTTACGTCCCACTCTTGAATAGCTCCATGATTGCAAAATATTACATTTTTAGTATAGCATATCAACTAATTTTATTTTTCATATCTAAAGATCTCCTCGGTCAATTGTGTCAGTTTTTCTTTTTACTAACATCTATTTGTTGTAATGTGATTGCAATTGTAATCAATTTTATGGTAAATAAACTTATCGGAGTTAGATGTGCTATCTTGACACTTATTTTTGTGTTATTCATTGTACTTACTAGTATATATGGGGAGCCATAATCTTACAGTAACGAACCCAAATGTATACTTCATTATATACAGTCCCTTGATGGGGACGCCGCTCTAACAATTAAATTAATGATCGTAACTGATACCTACAAAATAATCTCTGGTTATATAGAATTAGCTTGGACATTAGATATGAATTTATAGAGGTTCAATTTCCTCACGGTAGCAATTTACTAGAGTCAGTTTATATTTGGGTTATATATAGCCATTTGCACGAGCTTGGATTAAAATTGCAGGAAGAGAAATTTCCATAGTACTGACTTATTCCTTAAATATCTGGCAGTTGGCTTCATTTTTAATTGTCCTTTAATCTTGGGATTAACTGTTTTAAAAATACATCCATATAAAAAGTACGTAACCCTACTATCAATTACACAGGCACACAAAATAAGAAAAAGTGGTCTTTTTCTGGTACTCCATGTGTATTTCAACGTACCAAACACGAATCAGGTGTCCGTTTAGTTCCATTGGCCACCATTTCTTTGTAAATCGCCAAAATAAATGCATAATTTAGGTTATTTTCGCGATTTACTAAATATTGGATCAGCGTGAAGTTATCCACGAATTTCCATCCACACTTTATGACGTAGGGTAACTCTAAGTTGGGATAGATGAACGTGCCTAACTGCAATACCCTCTGGTCTCTACCAAGATTTGTGGGAGTGGGGGACCTCTCCAAATGCAACGATCATATGCCTTTCAAGTTGCGCATGCGTGGGTGAGACCAAACCAATTTTCAACTTCGGATGCTCATTGCATGAAATAATTAATAATTGGCTTTGGCAATACATTCATGGCATCAAATTTATGAGACATATAAAGAAAGGTATTGTGCCATACACCAGAATCAAAATTAGACGTAGGACCGTAGGAGAGAGTGGGTGAATTTTTAATTGTTGATTGCACTTTGCATAAAATAATTCATAACTTGCTTTGGCATTACGATCACGGCATCAAATTTATGGCATATATAAAGTAAGGTTTTGTGTATCGTAGACCAGAGTCAAAATTAGGCCTGGCCTCGTTGGAGACAGTCGGTGAATTTTTAATTGTTGGACGCATATTGCGTGAAATAATTGATAACTTGCTTTGGCATTGCGATCACTCCATCAAATTTATAACACATGTAAATAAAGGTCTCGCGTATCATAGAAGAGAGTTAAAATTTGACCTAGCCCCGTAGGAGAAAGTGGTGAATTTTTAATTGTTGATTGCACTTTGCATCAAATAATTCATAACTTGCTTTGGCATTACGATCACGGCATCAAATTTATGGCATATATAAAGTAAGGTTTTGTGTATCGTAGACCAGAGTCAAAATTAGGCCTGGCCTCGTTGGAGACAGTCGGTGAATTTTTAATTGTTGGACGCATATTGCGTGAAATAATTGATAACTTGCTTTGGCATTGCGATCACTTCATCAAATTTATAACACATGTAAATAAAGGTCTCGCGTATCATAGAAGAGAGTTAAAATTTGACCTAGCCCCGTAGGAGAAAGTGGTGAATTTTTAATTGTTGATTGCACTTTGCATCAAATAATTCATAACTTGCTTTGGCATTACGATCACGGCATCAAATTTATGGAACATATAAAGAAAGGTATTACGCATCGTACAAAAGAGTCAAAATTAGCCCTAGCCCCGTAGGAGAGAGTGGGTGAATTTTTAATTGTTGACCACAATTTGCATGAAATAATTCATAACTTGCTTTGGCATTACGAGCACGGCATCAAATTTATAAGACATATAACTAAAGATATTACGCATCGTACACCATAGTCAAAATTAGTCCTAGCCCCGTAGGAGAGAGTGGGTGAATTTTTAATTGCTGACCACACATTGCATGAAATAATTCATAACTTGCTTTGGCATTACGATCACGGCATCAAACTTATAAAACATATAATGAAAGGTATTACGCATCGTACAAAAGAGTCAAAATTAGCCCTAGCCAGGTAGGAGAGAAAGGGTGAATTTTTAATTGTTGACCACACTTTGCATGAAATAACTCATAACTTGCTTTGGCATTCCGATCACGGCATCAAACTTATAAAACATATAAAGAAAGGTATTACGTATCTTACACCCTAGTCAAAATTAGGCCTAGCCCCGTAGGAGAGAGTGGGTGAATTTTTAATTGCTGACCACACATTGCATGAAATAATTCATAACTTGCATGAAATAATTCGTAACTTGCTTTGGCATTACGATCACGGCATCAAACTTATAAAACATATAAAGAAAGGTATCACGCATCGTACACCATAGTCAAAATTAGGCCTAGCCCCGTAGGAGAGAATGGGTGAATTTTTAATTGCTGACCACACATTGCATGAAATAATTCATAACTTGCTTTGGCATTACGATCACGGCATCAAACTTATAAAACATATAATGAAAGGTATTACGCATCGTACAAAAGAGTCAAAATTAGCCCTAGCCAGGTAGGAGAGAAAGGGTGAATTTTTAATTGTTGACCACACTTTGCATGAAATAACTCATAACTTGCTTTGGCATTCCGATCACGGCATCAAACTTATAAAACATATAAAGAAAGGTATTACGTATCTTACACCCTAGTCAAAATTAGGCCTAGCCCCGTAGGAGAGAGTGGGTGAATTTTTAATTGCTGACCACACATTGCATGAAATAATTCATAACTTGCATGAAATAATTCGTAACTTGCTTTGGCATTACGATCACGGCATCAAACTTATAAAACATATAAAGAAAGGTATCACGCATCGTACACCATAGTCAAAATTAGGCCTAGCCCCGTAGGAGAGAATGGGTGAATTTTTAATTGCTGACCACACATTGCATGAAATAATTCATAACTTGCTTTGGCATTACGATCACGGCATCAAAGTTATAAAACATATAAAGAAAGGTATTACGTATCTTACACCCTAGTCAAAATTAGGCCTAGCCCCGTAGGAGAGAGTGGGTGAATTTTTAATTGTTGATTGCACTTTGCATGAAATAATTCATAACTTGCTTTGGCATTACGATCACGGCATCAAATTTATGGAACATATAAGGAAAGGTATTACCCATCGTACACCATAGTCAAAATGAGGCCTAGCCCCGTAGGAGAGAGTGGGTGAATTTTTAATTGCTGACCACACATTGCATAAAATAATTCGTAACTTGCTTTGGCATTACGATCACGGCATCAAACTTATAAAACATATAAAGAAAGGTATTACGCATCATACAAAAGAGTCAAAATTAGCCCTAGCCCCGTAGGAGAGAGTGGGTGAATTTTTAATTGTTGACCACACTTTGCATGAAATAATTCGTAACTTGCTTTGGCATTACGATCACGGCATCAAACTTATAAAACATATAAAGAAGGGTATTACGTATCTTACGCCCTAGTCAAAATTACACCTAGCACCGTAGGAGAGAGTGGGTGAATTTTTAATTGCTGACCACACATTGCATAAAATAATTCGTAACTTACTTTGGCATTACGATCACGGCATCAAACTTATAAAACCTATAAAGAAAGGTATCACACATCGTACAAAAGAGTCAAAATTAGCCCTAGCCCCGTAGGAGAGAGTGGGTGAATTTTTAATTGTTGATTGCACTTTGCATGAAATAATTCATAACTTGCTTTGGCATTACGATCACGGCATCAAATTTATGGAACATATAAAGAAAGGTATTACGCATCGTACAGAAGAGTCAAAATTAGCCCTAGCCCCGTAGGAGAGAGTGGGTGAATTTTTAATTGTTGACCACACTTTGCATGAAATAATTCGTAACTTGCTTTGGCATTACGATCACGGAATCAAACTTATAAAACATATAAAGAAAGGTATTACGTATCTTACACCCAAGTCAAAATTAGGCCTAGCACCGTAGGAGAGAGTGGGTGAATTTTTAATTGTTACAGTTCTATTTTCAATACAATGAAACTTTTCTTTCTTAAGTTATCTTGCTTACATATAACGCGACGGACGAACGGACAGACGGACATTTGAAAGTTGTTCACAATTCGTTCACTAACACAATGATTTTTTTCCACGAGAGAAATTTACGGTTTTAGAAATGTGCCGATCAAATGCAATATACACATCATTTTTGCGAAGTGTATAATAGATAATATTAGTTGAATGAACAATTTTATACATTATATATTTATAGATAGTCAGTAAATTTACTCACTTAGTCAATGACATTTCATGTAGACTGTAAAAATTCAAGGATTTTTAGAAAAATGCTTAGTAAAAAGTGCTATTATTTATATAAAATGTCACCCTCCAGCAAAAACCAACGAGGAGGTGTGAGTAATTTTTGCCAGGATAGGAGTAGGAAAGGTCTGTTAGTAAGGTATAATGTTAGAATATATTTGAAATTATATAATTTATAAGTATAAGAGGTCCATAAACTTAAATAAAATATAAAACTCAAACATTAAATAACTTTTAAAATTATAAATAAAATAATTATTAATATTAAAATATATTTCAAAATGATTAATATGAGAGAAAATTTTCAAAAATATATACCGTATTCCATTTGAGAAAATCACTGTTTTGCCCGTTCTATATGTTTTGAGTTATAAATTATTTCCGGATAATTTAACAAGTACATATGCGCAAACACCTCTGTGTATAAAATGACTATCTATTTTGAATTTTGTTCAACATAAAAGCAGCATAATTCACAAATAAATGGATGATGAGTTGTAGTACATTTCGAATGAAAATATCTCAGACATTTTTCGCACTTGATACTGTCTTTATTTTTATCTGTGCCACAAATTCCACATTTATCATTCATATTATCTGAGCAACGGATAATATCATTCTGTAATTCACGTCTGAATTGACTCATGTCTTCTTTTATTTCTAATGACTTTTCCAGGATTTTCTGTTTAAAAAAATAAATAATAAAAGGACCACAATTATAACCATCATTTTGAGTAATGTGGTTTATAGGTAAAATAGTCCATTCGGTATTATTGATTTTGTTTTCATCATTCACGTCATTGTATCTTTGTAAAAAAAAAATAAATCTTTTGAAATATATGTTGGTCTGTGCTTTCGATTCACCTTTTGGGTCTAAAAAGGAGAACGTTTTCAAATTAATATCTAGGAACACAATACAAAAATGGTGATTTTGTAGAAGCGGTGTTACAATATAATCTTTTGTTAGTTTCATGGTTTCAATAGTCTCTTCATTAATTTTAGAAATATTTTCAGCAAGTTACGAATTATTTCATGCAAGTTGTGAATTATTTCATGCAAAGTGTGGTCAGCAATTAAAAATTCACCCACTCTCTCCTACGGGGCTAGGCCTAATTTTGACTATGGCGTACGATAGGTAATACCTTTCTTTATATGTTCCATAAATTTGATGCCGTGATCGTAATGCCAAAGCAAGCTATGAATTATTTCATGCAAAGTGTGGTCAACAATTAAAAATTCACCCACTCTCTCCTACGGGGCTAGGCCTAATTTTGATTATGGTGTACGATGCGTAATATCTTTAGTTATATATCTTATAAGTTTGATGCCGTGATCGTAATGCCAAAGCAAGTTATGAATTATTTCATGCAAAGTGTGGTCAACAATTAAAAATTCACTCACTCTCTCCTACGGGGCTAAGCCTAATTTTGACTATGGTGTACGATGCGTAGTACCTTTCGTTATATATCTTATAAGTTTGATGCCGTGATCGTAATGCCAAAGCAAGTTACGAATTATTTCATGCAAGTTATGAATTATTTCATGCAATGTGTGGTCAGCAATTAAAAATTCACCCACTCTCTCCTACGGGGCTAGGCCTAATTTTGACTAGGGTGTAAGATACGTAATACCTTTCTTTATATGTTTTATAAGTTTGATGCCGTGATCGTAATGCCAAAGAAAGTTATGAATTATTTCATGCAAAGTGTGGTCAACAATTAAAAATTCACCCACTCTCTCCTACGGGACTAGGCCTAATTTTGACTCTTTTGTACGATGCGTAATACCTTTCTTTGTATGTTTTATAAGTTTGATGCCGTGATCGTAATGCCAAAGCAAGTTACGAATTATTTCATGCAAGTTACGAATTATTTCATGCAAGTTGTGAATTATTTCATGCAAAGTGTGGTCAGCAATTAAAAATTCACCCACTCTCTCCTACGGGGCTAGGCCTAATTTTGACTATGGTGTACGATGCGTAGTACCTTTCATTATATATCTTATAAGTTTGATGCCGTGATCGTAATGCCAAAGCAAGTTACGAATTATTTCATGCAAGTTATGAATTATTTCATGCAATGTGTGGTCAGCAATTAAAAATTCACCCACTCTCTCCTACGGGGCTAGGCCTAGTTTTGACTAGGGTGTAAGATACGTAATACCTTTCTTTATATGTTTTATAAGTTTGATGCCGTGATCGTAATGCCAAAGAAAGTTATGAATTATTTCATGCAAAGTGTGGTCAACAATTAAAAATTCACCCACTCTCTCCTACGGGACTAGGCCTAATTTTGACTCTTTTGTACGATGCGTAATACCTTTCTTTATATGTTTTATAAGTTTGATGCCGTGATCGTAATGCCAAAGCAAGTTACGAATTATTTCACGCAAGTTACGAATTATTTCATGCAAGTTGTGAATTATTTCATGCAAAGTGTGGTCAGCAATTAAAAATTCACCCACTCTCTCCTACGGGGCTAGGCCTAATTTTGACTATGGCGTACGATAGGTAATATTTTTCTTTATATGTTCCATAAATTTGATGCCGTGATCGTAATGCCAAAGCAAGTTATGAATTATTTCATGCAAAGTGTGGTCAACAATTAAAAATTCACCCACTCTCTCCTACGGGGCTAGGCCTAATTTTGACTATGGTGTACGATGCGTAATATCTTTAGTTATATGTCTTATAAGTTTGATGCCGTGATCGTAATGTCAAAGCAAGTTATGAATTATTTCATGCAAAGTGTGGTCAACAATTAAAAATTCACCCTTTCTCTCCTACGGGGCTAGGGCTAATTTTGACTCTTTTGTACGATACGTAATACCTTTTATTATATGTTTTATAAGTTTGATGCCGTGATCGTAATGCCAAATCAAGATATGAATCGTTTCATGCAAAGTGTGGTCAGCAATTAAAAATTCACCCACTCTCTCCTACGGGGCTAGGCCTAATTTTGACTATGGCGTACGATAGGTAATACCTGTCTTTATATGTTCCATAAATTTGATGCCGTGATCGTAATGCCAAAGCAAGTTATGAATTATTTCATGCAAAGTGTGGTCAACAATTAAAAATTCACCCACTCTCTCCTACGGGGCTAGGCTTAATTTTGATTATGGTGTACGATGCGTAATATCTTTAGTTATATGTCTTATAAGTTTGATGCCGTGATCGTAATGCCAAAGCAAGTTACGAATTATTTCATGCAAGTTACGAATTATTTCATGCAAGTTATGAATTATTTCATGCAAAGTGTGGTCAGCAATTAAAAATTCACCCACTCTCTCCTACGTGGCTAGGCCTAATTTTGACTATGGCGTACGATAGGTAATATTTTTCTTTATATGTTCCATAAATTTGATGCCGTGATCGTAATGCCAAAGCAAGTTATGAATTATTTCATGCAAAGTGTGGTCAACAATTAAAAATTCACCCACTCTCTCCTACGGGGCTAGGCCTAATTTTGACTATGGTGTACGATGCGTAATATCTTTAGTTATATGTCTTATAAGTTTGATGCCGTGATCGTAATGCCAAAGCAAGTTATGAATTATTTCATGCAAAGTGTGGTCAACAATTAAAAATTCACCCTTTCTCTCCTACGGGGCTAGGGCTAATTTTGACTCTTTTGTACAATGCGTAATACCTTTCATTATATGTTTTATAAGTTTGATGCCGTGATCGTAATGCCAAAGCAAGATATGAATCGTTTCATGCAAAGTGTGGTCAACAATTAAAAATTCACCCACTCTCTCCTACGGGGCTAGGCCTAATTTTGACTATGGTGTACGATGCGTGATAACTTTATTTATATGTCCCATAAATTTGATGCCGTGATCGTAATGTCAAAGCAAGTTATGAATTATTTGATGCAAAGTGCAATCAACAATTAAAAATTCACCACTTTCTCCTACGGGGCTAGGTCAAATTTTAACTCTCTTCTATGATACGCGAGACCTTTATTTACATGTGTTATAAATTTGATGAACTGATCGCAATGCCAAAGCAAGTTATCAATTATTTCACGCAATATGCGTCCAACAATTAAAAATTCACCGACTGTCTCCAACGAGGCCAGGCCTAATTTTGACTCTGGTCTACGATACACAAAACCTTACTTTATATATGCCATAAATTTGATGCCGTGATCGTAATGCCAAAGCAAGTTATAAATTATTTTATGCAAAGTGCAATCAACAATTAAAAATTTACCCACTCTCTCCTACGGTCCTACGTCTAATTTTGATTCTGGTGTATGGCACGTAATACCTTTCTTTATATGTCTCATAAATTTGATGCCATGAATGTATTGCCAAAGCCAATTATTAATTATTTCATGCAATGTGCATCCGAAGTTGAAAATTGGCTTGGTCTCACCCACGCATGCGCAACTTGAAAGGCATATGATCGTTGCATTTGGAGAGGTCCCCCACTCCCACAAATCTTGGTAAAGACCAGAGGGTATTACAGTTAGGCACGTTCATCTATCCCAACTTAGAGTTACCCTACGTCATAAAGTGTGGATGGAAATTCGTGGATAACTTCACGCTGATAAATATTGGTGGGTAACGGAGCTAAACGGATACCTGATTCGTATTCAGCATGTCGAAATACATAAAGGTTACCCAATGGAGGCCCAAAAACAGACCTTTTTTGTGTGTGTGTCTCTGTGTAATATATGAATATCACCAGATCCTCCGTCATTTTCTAGAAAAAAATATATTACACAGACACACAAAAAAGTGAAAAGTAACCCGAGGTAACTAAACTGGCGGTGAAGTCACAAGCTGAAGTTTGTTCCAGAGTCTACGACCACATTATCCAAACCGGTGAAATCACGGACTCCTGGAAAGCAGCAAAACTGGTACTAGTCCCCAAACCGGGCAAGCCGCTGGGCAGGGCATAGAGATCTATATGCCTCATTGATACCCCAGCCAAGGTATTAGAAAGAATCATAACGACCAGGCTATATGAAGAGATAGGCAGACGAGGAGATTTCTCTGAAGACCAGTACGAGTTCAGGGAGGGCAAACCAACCGTTGAAGCCACTCAGAAGGTAGTTCGAGTGGCACGGAGTTCAATGAGCGGGAACTGGATAAGTAAAGAAATATGTCTTGCAGTCCCACTAGATGTAAAATACGCCTTTGATACAGCCCCCCTCGCCACACGTTGTGGGCGAACTCAGACTAAGAGGTGTGTTCCAATACCTGATAGCATTAATTAAGAGCTATCTCAGTAATCGAACGATACTGGTGGGTGATAGAACTATCCAAGTCACATGTGGAGTTCTGCAAGGATCGGGATTGGGACCGCTTCTTTGGATCATCCTATATGAGGGAATCTTTAGGGTAGAAACAGCCAGGTACTGCAGACTCATTGCATTCGCCGACGACCTAATTGTTGTGATCGACAGAACCTAAGAAGGGGCAATAGAGAAAGCCGAGACTGTTATGGACAGAATCAATGAGTGGATGCTGGAGCACGAACTTGCTTTGACCCCGGAAAAATGGGAGGCAGTGGCTCTCATAGGCAGAAAGAGAATAACCGAGATGGCCGTAAACATCCTAGACACCCCAACGAAAACCACAAGAACCATTAATAATTGACAAAAAACTCAGCTGAAGAGAGCATGTCGAAATCGCGACTAGCAAGGTGGACAAGATCGCAATGGCACTGGGACGATTAATGCCGAAGATCAAAGGCTCTAGAACCAGCATTAGGAAGACACTAAACGCAGTCGTCAACTCAATAATTCTCTATGCAGCTCCAGTTTGAGCCAGGGCCATGAAAGTGGACAAGTACAGGAAAAGGTTAGTGAAGACCCAGGAAGTGCTCTAATATGCGTAAGCTGCGGTGTCAGCCGCGGCAGTATAGGTAATTGCCTTTTAACTGATGTGCTGGTCTATGAGAGATCATACAACTACGGAGCGTGCGAACGATCGAAAGCGGTGAAAAGGAAATGACTCTACGAATGCTGGTAGGAACGCTGGAACGGAGCAGAGGACAGCAGGTGGAGATGAGAATTGATACGACAAATCAACAGTTGATGGAAAAGGCAAAACTGTGAAGAGGACTTGCCTCCAAGCAAGAAAAGCAGAGTCAGCGTCGCTTAAGGAAACTCGTCTCTATAGGAAAACGTACCTAATGAGAATATAAAAGGCAAAACTCTTCTTCCTAAATTATATCTACCGTCACCGTTTTTGAAGAGTTTGGAGTTTAGTTATCTAACAAACACGACATGCTTTTTAGGACAATCGATCTGATACACGAATCTGCCGTTATCAGTACAGGCATTTCTGCGATCTCGCAGAATGACAGGGTAACCAGAATGTAATTGTAGGTATTGCTGAAATATCTCGACCGTAGTGTTATATAATGATTAAAGTATTCTATAGCTAAATCAATGGATCTTGACGTGCGGTCATTATTGAGCGCTGTTAGTAATGATAGAAAATTAATGTATTGTCGTAGATTTTGTAGGCAATTATTTGTTCATAGTAGTGAAAGACATACGAGATATTTGTTACTAACACAGAAATCAATTTGAAAGTTGTTAGCTGCACACTCAAGATCCACTGATCGAACTGTATGTTTATGTCCAACAAGTATATTACTTATTGGTAAAGTGACCATGTTCATAATTTTGTAATAATAATGTAAATGGTATGATATCAAAATAATAGTAGCTATTTAATACTCCCCAATCTGTTCGTGTTAGGTACATGCACAGCTTGTGTATATTAGGATAAATTGATCCAATGATCCTTTTTTAAAATAAATGTGTATTTATGTACCTAACCCATTTTTAAATTTTCTGTTTATTTTGTAAAAAAAATAACTGAAAATGACAAATAATAAACTTTTCTATCATTTGGGCCCAAAATAAATAAAAGTAATTTGAATTGCCTGAAAAGTCTATATTAATTTGTAATTTTTTTCAGAAGAATTATTCCAGCTTGGGCACATAATATGTCAACAAGTTTTAAACGAACTACAGAAGTAGTCCCAAAATAAACAAAGAAATTGTGAAGAGTACATCCCTCCAAGGAAGAAGATGAATATCAGCTTTGTAGAAGTTTTCTCTATTAGTAAGTAAGCATGCCTAGTGAGAATATAAAGGACAATATTCCTCCTTTCACTATTTTCTTATATACCATCCACCCTTTCGCTGTTGAAGAATTTGAACTTTAGTTGGCATTGTTTTTAAGACTATTGGCCTAATACGTGAATTTGCCTTTATCTGTGGGAGCCTTTGCCTTCCCGTGAAATAACAGGTTTACTAAAGCATCACTACTAGTGATGCTCTTAAATTTAATGTAGACGTCTTAACCATAATAATTGGCAGTTATCTAGTTATTTATCCAAGATATTTGAAAGTATTCGTAATTATAACAGAATAGTATATTATCTTCGTTTATATAGGCGAGTCTTTGTTCACAGTAGTGAGACATACAAGGTACCGTCACTAGCATAGAAATCAAATCTCATACAGTTAAAATGTGAGTCAAACTGAAACAGTAATCAATTCCTCCGAGTACGCCAAAATCCATTGATCTAACTATTTGTTTAGAAAGATATAATGAGTATACCCATATAAATAATAAAATGGACATAACAGACAACACTGTAAATTTAATAACACTAATATCGTAATTTCCTAAACAGGTTAGATATTTACTGTATATGAAACATAGCTGACAGTTTATTTACAAGTTACCTTACTACGAGAAACAGTGAGAAATCATTAAGGAAAATTGACGCAATCATATTTAGAATACCGCAAGGGTTAATATTAGGATCTATTTCTTGGAACGGTGATGTTTAGTCCTATCCCAAATGATACCAACCCTTTTGATGGTCTCCAAAATTTTAAAAATATTAGGCTTTACAGTACGAGGAATACTCAAAATCTTAAGTTGAAGCAAGCTTATCAGGGCAGCTCCAATTGCTCCATTTATTAATTCGGCATCAATGTCCATGAGTTTACCCATAACCGTAATATAATAATACATTGTAACAAATATTAAAAAAAAAAGCAAGTTTCCATCTTGTTTTGGGAAGTAATGTAAAGTCTAATGGATAAATTAACAACTTTAACTTTCTGTGCTTGATTCTACTGCTTATCATTTTTATTTTTGAAGGGAATGTTGTTATTTTTTGTGATGGGTCAAGAAATAGATTTATTTCAATGTATTAATCCGTCATGTCCCATAAAAATTCATCGCATTGATGAGTGCCTTTCTCTAATAACATTTCTGACTTTTCATTTACGACAATTTTGTCGTTTAAACGAAATAATTCAGTTGATTAGAAAGAAGTACTATAGATACCCTCTAAATGCAATTGTAGAACTAAACTTTTCTTGCAAATGTGAGAACTCTTCGTGAGACTGGTGAATACTTTGATGAAAATCTGTGGAATCTTCGTATTTATCAATAAAAATAGAAGTCTATTAATACTTTAGAGTTGTACAAGTTTATTGATTGTTCTTATATATCGCATTCATTTTACTGAAAAACGCTTGACCAGTTTATAACCTAGGAATTTTAGTTTTTGACCCGAAATCAATTATTGTAAAGCCGAAAATTTGCAGAATTGTAGCTTTAGTCCAGGACAACACGTACCAAAAAGTCTGCTACTCTCCCCCGTCGGCGTCCCTTTTCGGAGCACAAGGGACTAAATCACAAAAATTGCAGAGCTGGCTATAAAGTGCAGCAGAAAGGTTGTTACTGGTTTGATTTGGATCGAAATGATCATAATAGCTTCGGAGAAGCATATCTGTTCGTATTTCAGATGTTCCGGTTCTAGTACTGTCAAAATTTCAAAAATTTAAAAAATTCCGAAATGGCGTAAATGCGGATAAATGAAGACTTAAGGGGGAAAACGTACCCAAATAAACATTTCTCTTCATACTTTGGGCTTTCCATTGGTATGTCTACCTTCTCCGTAGCGTCACCCGTTACGGAGCTACGCCACTCCAAGTGTCGCCCGCGCCCGTGATGCGCTCGGTGGAACGGCCCTGGCTGTGCTGATGAGACTTGTTGCGAATTTCTGTTTATATATTATTGGTGTTTTATAAGATTTGAATGAAATTTAACTTGTCAGACTCAGAAAAACAATTTATTCGTCAAGACAATTGACATTATTGATCTACTGGAACAAAACTACAATCCTGCAAATTCTCAGCTTTACAATAATTAATTCTGGGTAGAAGCGATATATTGACTAAAACTCCTGGGCTATTATTGCTTTATTTTTGTATCCTCTTGTCACACCTCACCTCAGCCTCACCCCCACCCTTCATCAAAATCAAAACGCTAAAAAGAATTCATATGTAAAATTTACTCACTCCGATTGGTGCAAACAAGTCTATTTTTCTTCTTTTTGAAGACACTGACTGCATTATTGAAATAAATGTAATTAACATTTTATACATCAATTTATAAGAATAATTATAAGCTTTAATATTATACTCTATACAGGAAAGTTCCCTCCTATATTGTTTGTAGTAGGAGAAAAATAGAAACGATTTTTGACCAATTAAAAATATATCTGGGATGTAACGTTTTATTTTATTGAGATTAGCGCAAGTCGCATGTGTCCATCATGGTTGTTTTTGAGAGAGAAAATCATTTATTACGCGCTGTGTGGCAATTACACCGGATGCAAATGTACTCGTACGCCGCTGTAGTATTATTTAAACAAATATCATTTATATTTTATCCATCAATCGATAGGAAAAGTTATAATCTATAATTCTCTACTCTTAGTTCTTAGTAAATTTTGATTTATTGTGCCCCAGTAATAAGCAAAAATGTGACATTACAGAGCAGCCCCTGGTCATATTTGTTGTAGTGGGAGCAAAATTAAGGTTTTTGAACAACTAAAAAATATGTGTGGGATGTAAAATTTTGTTTATTTTTTTTTTTTTCGATTGGCGTAAACCGCAAGATTCTATTTCTTACGGTTATCGAGAAAATAAATTGAGCATACGACTATGCGAGCCACCCCTTTGAGCAGGGGTGGGAGATATTTCCGCGGGTTTTTGAGGTGAGTCTGCCTCTAAATCTAGTTATTTTATCCTACTCTATGCCTGTTTAAAAGAATTTGCTTTTGCTCAAAAGTTATCTGACCATTTTTTAACTCGTAGTCTCTAAGGTAATAGAATGTGCAACAATCATATAAAAAGTTCAACAAATCAGAGAAGAGTACTCCAGTTTTCAGTTATAGTATGAGTCATAATTGTAGATAATATTGTAGTGTGATAACGAATCTGAAAACTAAAGAATTACTAATAGGTTAAAGAATTGTTTAGAAGAGTTAATTAGAAGTCAACGGGCAATTAAATTATACAATTCTCATATAATGATATATTACCAGCCATTTAAAAAAATATCTTTTAGTAATTTTAACATCCACCTGGTACCTACACGTCTCAGTGTTAAAATCGCCATCATAAATACTGAGTTATTTATTGCTTAGCCATTAAAGGTTATGGTCGGAAAACGATATGTCACACATGTTGAACGATCATGCATAAACAAACTACACTTCTTTGTTTATTAAGTGCCCCTTTGCAACGCCCCTGAAGTAGTTAATCAGTGAAGAATTTAAAGTACGTGATGTGCATACTATCTAAAATGATTTTCGTCAAGTACTTGCGTGGGATTTATACTTTACTTATTTATTTGTTGGAGGCTTCACTGAACTCAATGGATGCGTTGCACAGAGAAAAACTTATTCCCAGTTTTAATTATGATTGTTTCTTTGTATATCTCGAGCTTAAATGGCATGGAATGTTTGTAGTTAGCATGTAACAGAATACTTTAATTGCTGTAAAAGCGGTATCCATCCCACTTTAGTAAATTTACATAATTTAACCAGTTAACACAAAGTAAGTAGTTTTAGCAACATGTATCATTTTGTACCACTGCGGGTACCTATTACATAAAAATGTAAAATGAGGACGTCAGACTCTTCACTTTTGTCAAAGGCCGGTCTCTTCTCAATGTTTGCCCTTATATCTTACCGCATCTTGAGTACTTTTCAACGTGTCATGAAAATCCCAGATACCCTCATCACTTTTAAGGAGTTTTAATGGTATATACCAACTCTTTTTATTTTATTCTCGGCAGTAAAATTAAATTCTGTTTACTATTTTATAAGTATTATATAAATGGCTTTGTCCTGGAAAAGGAAATCTAACCCACTTCTAGAACTGAAAACTGTTACCGATTATGTGATTATGATTATTACTATTATACTCTCCGCAAATACGAAAACAAAGAGTATTTTGCGTTTTATCGGCACATTTCCGAAACCATAAATGTTGCTTGTAGAGAAAAAAAAAATCATTCATCATTATGCCTGTGAAGAAATCTAAACAACTTTCAAAATATCTGTCTGTCCGTCCGATCAACCGTTGGTCCGTCACGTTTCTTGTAAACATGATGACTTAAGAAATATAAGTCCAATTGTATTGTAAATTGGACAGTAGGCTAGTGTTAGCTAAATGAAGAATTCTAAGCACTAAATAAATAAGTTATTAATCATTTTAATTTAAAATAATATATATTTTTTTAATCGTCTTATTTATATTAATGTCCTGGCGGAGTTTAACAGTAGTCTATTCTACCACTCAACCAGGAGGGACACACACACACACACACACATAGACAACATTACAACACCAACTCCCTGCGACATTGCCAACTGCCGCAGCTGAGACTCGAACTCAGGAGAGGAGAGCGACTAGACCGTGTTGCTTCTCACACAACCGCAACCTAGCCCACTGCTGCCGTCTCGGCAACACGTGAAAAACGCCACTACACATCCATACCCTAGTCAGAATTCGAACCCGGGACCCCCCCGTGGTCGCAAGCCTAACACCTTAAGCACTGCGCCACCGAGACGAAGTGTCTTCGTAATTTCTATGTTTCGTCTTGTCAAATGTTATTTCGTATCATTATCGCAAAAACGAAGAGTATATTGTATTTGATCAGCACATTTCTAAATCAGTAAATATCGCTCGTAGAGAAAAAAATTTCATATCATTATGTTAGTGAACGGATTCTGAACAACTTTCAAAATGTCCGTCTGTCCGTCCGTCCGTCCGTCTGTCCGTCACGTTTCTTGTGAGCACGATAACTTAAGAAAGAAAAGTCCGATTGTATTGAAATTTGGAAAGTAAGTTAGCGTAAGCTAGAGGAAGAACCTTATTGTTTTTGAAAAAAATCAATCAATAAATGAAAAAGTTATTAATCATTTAAATTAAAAAAATGTTTTTTAAATTTTTGTCATTTGTACTTAAATAGAAATCTTGCGAGATTTTATTCTCTATAATTTTTTTCTGTTTATATATTTTACTAATATACAGTATCGGAAAGTCCTGGATTAGGTATTGCATAGTTTCAACGACTTAACCGACCGCCCACAATAAAGGGGTTATCGGTCACAATAAAGGCGACTACCAGTGCTCTAGAAGAGGGACAAATAGTGACACGCACATCAAGAAAATCATATGTACATCATTGCTATTAAAAATTTCAGTACCATTTATTCAAAGAAAGGATGTAGTTGGCTCTGTCCAGTATATGTAATATTATTATGTGCTTTAATAACTGAAATTATTTAACCCGTTTCAGACAGAGCTGCCCACGCACATGTGGTGGGGAAAGCAGGTGGCACGAGTAGGATGTGTGTTATACGATATAAAAGAATAGCTTCGTTCTCGCTTGCTCTTATTGCCGTGCCTAATCAAACTCTTACCGATACTGTACATATATATTTCATAATATACTAATTCGTTGAAATATAATACTCGAATGATATGTACTACAGACATCAAATTTTGGTGGCGATGTCTGATGGCCCAATGGCTAAAGCTTTGTCTGCTAATCCAAAGGTCTTGTGTTCGAATCCGAGACATCACACGAATCAGACAGCATAATGCAATACTTTTCAACCTGAAACACCCCTCACCATACCAGGCGTTGCCTATCTTTCGGCAACCTCCCTAGCCACACCTTTCCTATACCACAATTTCCCTTTCACCACCCTTTACCTTAACCACCTTTTACTTCAAACCCCTTTCTATTCCCTTTATTCGCCTCATTTTTGTCGTTTTTGTCAATTTTTGTTCTTTTGTCCCTCTTTGTTTCTCTTCCAAATCCCCTTTTGACCGATAACCCCTTATAAATCCCAACCCTTTAAAATCACAAATTCCTCTTGACCCTACCTTTCCGAAGGCGGGCAGACCACCGGATGAAGACTGTGACTTGTTCGAACGGGTTTTTTCATTCAGCTTTTCCCGTATATACCAACCAAAAGCTCTAAACCTGTGCGCGTGTGTAGTGCGCGCGCTCTAAACCAACATTTTTAAACCTAGCTTTAAGTAGTTGTAAGTGTTTTTAAACTATCTTTAGTTATTTTTATTCAAATTGTTAGGCTTAAGTTTTCCACCCATTAAACAGGAGGCCTAACCAACCCATGTTAGTTATATCGTTATAGCCAAAGCCGAGCCCTTTCACCCGACCACCCATCTACCACGGCGTTGCGCGCCGTGGTGGTGTGGTCGGCTCTCAATCGGACCTCGACCGAGGCGCACTGTTGTAAACAATAATTGTTAATAAATTTGTTTTGAATTGAATTGAATTGTTCGAATCCTTGACAGGGTGATTTTTTTCATTTTTTTTTTCTTTTTTTTTTCTTTTTTTTTTCACAACAAAGTTGGTATCACAAAATTTAGAATGTTCATAAACTAACATTATTTACAAGAAAACTGCGAAGAGTATCCTGTAGTATGTGTAACAATTATATAAAAAGCTCAGTAAATCAGTGAAGAGTATAATGCTTCCACTAGTTTATTTATGTGGGATGTCAGCTCTTGGAGACAATACCAGGATTTACGAATTTGAAACTAGGCGAAGAATACAAATAGCCATATCGACAACTTGTCAGTTGAGCAAATGGCCGTAGTCGGGTAAGTATGAGAAATGTGCATTTGCATCTCGATTTGCATTGATTTGGCTAATTTCTTTTTCAGAAGTCCCTTCTAAATAATAATAAATTTTGCCAAACATTAGCTCGATATATTCATGTTTTCTTAGAAAAAAAATTTGAAATTTAGAAAAAAAATCCCCAAGAACCGTTGTCGCGAATGAAATGATATTCAGTTATTTTATAGAGGTACTAAAGACCTATAAGAGATATTTTTTTGTGACTTTCGAAAATATCTTGCATAACATAAATAATATATGATTGCTGTTAAATGAGAGTAGCATCCAACAGTTCTCACTCCATTGGCAGACTCACAAAAGTATCTTGGGATTCCAAAAACACCAATAAGTATTTGACATATACTCTAAAAAGCAACGACATGATTTTTCGAAATGTGACGTATGCAGCTGGAATTTTTAATATATTGATTCAGAGATTAACAAAACGAATATCTATTGAGTTTTCCTTCATAATTTCCGCCAAATACGATATTGCCTGACTATATTGGTAAGTACCAGTATTGGTAAGTACCACTCAGTTTCGATCATTTCAGGTAAACCTAGTACATCGGTTGAAGACGCTGCTTGAAAAGGGAGTTTTTTCTGCAACCAACCGTTTTGAACTTTTTCCGAATGTATTTAATGAAAACGATGCCGTCCTACAGTAGCTTTTCACTTTTGTCAGTTTTTTATTAACCTTGATATTGTCCTACAGTTTGTACATTTTTTTTTATCATACCATGTACAGATTCAACAACCCAACGAGTTTCTGTCACAAATCGATATTCATTTGCTTGTTTAGAAGTTAATTGTTTTTGTTGCCCTTTTAAAGCCAGCAATAATACTTTAAATCCTTTAGATTCCATCACGAAAGTCACGATTGAAGATGAAACTATCACCTGCTTGCCTCAAGTTTCACACTCCGTCCGAATACTCCATTATCACAGCATCATTTCAGTTAGCATATAAACAACTAACCTAACCCTATATTGATAAACCGGCCCTAAAACGGTCCCGAAACGATTACTAATCAATACATTTGTGGTGTTAGTTGAAGCTATTTGGTAAGTATTATATTTAATTATAAAAATGGCGAAAGTTTTAAAAGACACTAACAGAATCGTAGCTGGAGATAATAAATTTTATCAGGATGTCAATCAAAGCAGAGTATTAAAAAGTAACATTGAAGATAATGCATTTAATCCAACTTAAATAAAGAAAATGTTGATCTAGTTTCAAATTTTGATAAACTTTTAGAAGAAGGACAGGATACCACTAATATTAATTTAGACCTTAATGAATTCTGATAATAATAATAGTCAGTCTGTCAGCATAAATGAAGTTCAAGATAATGCTAGTAAATTATATATTAGCAACACCGGAGGTGAACAAGATGCTAATGGAAATATTCCGTCCAATAATAACAGCAGTAAAATTAACGAAATAAGGCACTGGGCTTTAAAACAAAATGTCGACCACTGTAAAAATATTTAAAATTTTTTACGAAAGAAACCTTTGCGCCAAAGGGATCAACCAGAGGTTGGTTTTTAATACTTCTAGTACAAAGTATCTCACACCTAAAAATATATAAACTGAAAAAAAAAATGTTTTTTCACAGTGGCAAAATACCCAACAAATATAAGAAATCATGAATATGCCACAAATAATTAATTATAAACAATATAGCATGTCGCATTCAGCTATCACTGATATATTAAAAATATTATCTAATATTTCAGAATTTCAGTGTTCTAATAGATCGTCGAACATTGTTTTAACACCTAAAATAACTGGTTCTCGATATGTAAGTCCAAAGTATTACTCCCATATTGGAATAGAAACAATATTTAAATTTAATAATTATAGCAACATCTAATATCGACGTAGCCCTCCGATTAAAGAACTTATATCTAGATATATAATGGTATATTCTATGTTGCTGAGATAGTCACAATTTAAGGCACTTCTTCCCATAAGTTCCTGATTGGTCCATCGGTCTAGTCGCGGCTATTTCGCACACTATCGGTTCAGTTTTATTATCATAATCTCAGTTTGACAGCGTCCGCCATTAATGTCGATAAATGTTTTTCGTGTTCTCCGACCAAAAAGTAGTGAAAAAGTCATTTTATTTTAAGTTGTGATTTGCTTAATACCTAAATAATATTCTGTATTCATATTTACACAGTTTAGTGACAATATATTTAGTGCAAAATATTGAGGTACTGTGCCGTTTGCCATTTGCAGAAAGCAGTTTAGAAAAAATGAAAATTGACCGTTTCATAAGTAAGTAGAACATAGTCGTGAAATGATGGGGTTCCGTTTACAGTTGTAACAATAATATTATAATTAATATCCTTTCAATACATATTTTCCTTGAATAAAACATCTCTACTTATTATATTTTTTAAATCTGCGGTTATGTCCCTAGAGGTTATGAAAATTTAACCATCAATTAATTCTTACGTAAAATACAATATTGTCGTTATTTTAATAAATAAATATTTATTTTCTTGGACAAACTTCAATGTATGGAAATTACACAAAAACAAAAATGTGATTATCACACAAAACATTATGAGCGTGTTAATTTCATTGCTATTACTTCCGCATCCAGTGGAATTTTTTTAAAATTTGTATTGTTCAAATGGGCTTAGAGTGTCATGAAACGTCGAGATTTTAATAATTTCTGTCGATCTATCTTTCGTTGTCCGTACTTTTTTTGTCCGCACGATTACTCTGAAAGCGTTTAAGATATTGACTTGATATTTGGTACCTACACGTATGTATTGTAACGACAAGGTTCATAGCGACCTGGAAAAGCTGGAAAAATGAGGAAATTTGAAATTAGTCAGGGAATTTGAAAATAATTTTTCATCCCACCCCGGCTCATAAAAAAAATGAGTTTTGTACTTCTAGTTTCGTGCCGATTATTTCGTGACGCAGCAGTGTCCAAACCTGGATAAGTCAGGGAATTTAAGTTTAAAAAATTGCTATGAACCCTGAACGGGATCTGAAACTACCTTGGTTATCGTCTAATTTTATTCCGTTGAAGGACTGAAAGGTAAATGAGGGTAAATAGGTAAATAAAGAGAAGCTAAGGTCTCAAAAATATTTTTGGTATTGGCTATCCCAGTTACCACCCCCACCCTATTATTAAAAGGGGTGAAATAAATTAAATTGTGATTTAGTGTGTGTATAAGAACCAAAAACCTCCAATTTTTTTTTTTACTTCATCCATCCCCACCGATGTGGTGTATCGTTTTATGGGTTTTAAGGGTAAACGATTTTAAATATTATATTATTAAAGTTCCATAAACAATTATATCCACATAGTAAGAGACTTGAATAGGAAATCTGGATGTGGAAGTAGTGATTTCTTGGGCAGCGTTTTTTGTTTTAGATCCTGGATACCTAGTAAAGCAAATAATTTGTTTTGGCTGTGCTAATGTATAAATAGAAAATAATAATTAATATTAATTATAAAATTGCTTTATTGAGAATAACATTTTACAATGATTATTCCTAATATTTAGGAAAAGTTTAGCTTAACGGTACTCAACTTAACAATACTTTGTAGGTTCCCAAAGGATGCTAGTGTGAGAGAATTGTGGTGTTCTATTTTTGGGAAAGGAAAATATTGATATCACTAACAACATCTCTATATGCTCAGATCACTTTATACCAAGTGATTTTATAATAAAGCCGAGTGGCATAAAATATTTGAAAAAGGAATCATTTTCTTCTCTGGCAAGTACTTCTTCATCAACTGGCACTAATGTGCTTCTCAGTTAAAAATAAAAATTACACATTCTTATTTGAAATCATGGTAGAATTTATTTTTTTTATGAAGTTAAACTAGACGGCTAGATATACCATAAATAACTTCCCAATTCGGAGAATGCATGCTATTCATCTGTCACTTTTTCTAAGACAGACATGAATTATTTTCAAGAAAATTTACAAGAAAAGGGTCTAGCCGTACTTCCATGGCGAAACTGCCCCCGATAGGAACCTATATCGTAATCTATGTTATATTGTAGAGGGCCCTAATAGTAGTTGATAGAGTAGATATTAGCTCTATATCTTAGTTAATTGAGGAGCTATTTGAAAAAAAGTGTCCGGAGACGACTTTTTTTCAAAGCCATATATCTTAGTTAATTTTAAAGCTAGGAAAATAAAACTAAATGGCAGTATTATGGTACACTTTATAGTTTATTTTATAGCATTTCCTATGGGCCAAGCCTAAATAAAAGTATTTAAAAAATTCAAAGAAAAATTTTGTGAATCGATTTCTATCAGATCTAATTGAATTACCACTTTGAAAAAAATATATAATAATTCTTTATGTCTTGCCTAACAGCATGCCAAGTTTCATCAAAATCCAAGAGGTGCAACATGTCGAAAAAAAATTTTTAAGTAAGTGGACCACCTTAAACGACCACTATGTTGACGCTTCTAATTTGCATTACGTTTCATTAATCTTTGGAAAAGTTGCGTTTTGACAGCTCATAAAAAGTATATCAACGGTTGGTGGTGTTAACTAGCCTATTACAATGTTTTTTGATCTAATTTTATAGTGACTGTAGTCGGTCTCAGTTAAGAATGCAGTTGTTTTCGTTATGAGCGGAGCACAGTTTACACAGGATATGGGAATTCCCAAGTAAGTGTAATCCCCCATGGCCGACTCAAGCCAGTTGGTACATGAAATAAAAATTAACGGTTTAAATTGGCTTTTGTTTGGCATTTGACTCTCTTATAAATAAATTGAAGTTATTTAATTCATATTGAAGCATATTTTGTTTAGATTAATGAAAGCTCATTATAGAAGTAAATCCTCTAAAAATGTCAAGTGTTATAAGAAATGGGTAAACCTACTACATGCTTGTGCTCGATATCAGGCGAGCTGTTCTTGTCTCTGCTGTTCTGAACTGTATCTTTGATCTCTCTCATATACCTGCCTAAAAAGTGTACACAAATATCATAACCTCCGTGTAAGTGCATGACCATGTCGTCACGTCGGTGCACCGCACAACGCACATAGCACCGCACTTCGCACATCACACACTGAAATTAAATAAACCATTATTTTAAATGAGAGTGGCCATATCGACGCCCCTAGCACATCGCACAATGAAATTAAACAGAACCATGCTCTTAAATGAGAGTGATGAAATTAACAACTTGAGCTTCGCACATTGCACAGCTTTTAGCACAGGCGATACCGTATTTGTGAATCCTTATTTGTAACAACCGTTGATATACTTTTTATGAGCTGTCAAAACGCAACTTTTCCAAAGATTATTGAAATGTAATGCAAATTAAAAGCGTCAACATAGTGGTCGTAAGGTGGCGGTCCACTTACTTTAAATTTTTTTTCGACATGTTGCACCTCTTTGATTTTGATGAAACTTGGCATGCTGTTAGGCAAGACATAGACAATTATTATATATTTTTTTCAAAGTGGTAATTCAATTAGATCTGATAGAAATCGATTGACAAAATTTTTCTTTGCATTTTTTAAATACTTTTATTTAGGCTTGGCCCATAGCAAATGCTATAAAATAAACTGTAAAGTGTACCATAACACTGCCAATTAGTTTTATTCTCCTAGCTTTAAAATTAACTAAGATATATTGCTTTGAAAAAAAGTCATCTCCGGACACTTTTTTTCAAATAGCTCCTCAATTAACTAAGATATAGAGCTAATATCTACTCTATCAACTACTATTAGCGCCCTCTACAATATAACATAGGTTACGATATAGGTTCCTATCGGGGGCAGTTTCGCCATGGAAGTACGGCTAGACCCTTTCTTTATGTATCGTAAATGACCTAGAAGATGAATATTGACCTAGCCCGATCTGGAAGAACACTATTGTTTTTTTTTTCAATAATCAGTATGAATAGATGTTAATAAATTGCAATAATCTAAATTATGAAAAAATTATACCTATATGTATAAATATTAATACAATTTTTTTTATTTCAGTTTTAGTGATGAAGATACTAACACTGAAAATATGCCTGTATCTCTAAAGAAATTGAGGAACTATATTTCTTACATTCATCTGCTTGGCATTTGACACCTTATTGTGCTGACGTTATTGCATAATTGCAGAATTTGCTGTAAAATATTTTTTATAAAAATATTTTTGAAAGTGATTTTATACTGCACAAAATATTAACTTTTGTACGGTGCTATTCAAATTAGAATAAGAAACCTAGACAATCTTGATTAAGTTTTGAATAAAATAAAATTCTAGTTAAAAATCATGTTTACTCATTTTATGAACAAAAAATTATCTCTTGCCCTCTATGGAAACATCAAACTGCACAATTTATTTGAAAAATATTATGTAGGAGATAAGGTGATAAGTACTCCGCGGCCCCAGAAAAATACACGTTAATATTTTATGTAGCTTATGCTTCTGACACATTCACATTCAGTATGCTGAAAATGAATAAAAAACTCCATGGTGACAAAAATTGTGCCTTTTGGGGGGGCCCGGCTGTACATGTTCTTGAACTTACTCTTTATGAAGAAATTTATAAGCATTTTGAAAGTTCTTAATGCACCAAACTATTTTTTATATTGCATATGTTCAGAAAGTTGAAAAACTGATGGTATTTTAAATTCTTACTCTTATAATAAGTAAAAGAAAATGAAAAGTTTACTAAGTTGCTTTTATCAAAAGTAAAAACTTTTATAAGTTTTTTCTTAAAAAAAAAATTGTCATTTTTTTTAATCTTGAAAATATCATTTAAACCAGTTGGTTTGAGCAAAGTTTTCACAATACATAATATTTTTTTCTTTACAACAATAAAAAAGAAAGTAAACCGTAGATAGGTGAGTATAAAAAAAGATATAGATAGTTTTCAGCATCTCCCGATGAAGCCAACTGCATGGAAGACATAGTTCTTTCTACTCAGGCTGTTTATTCGACTTTTTCATGGAACAAAAAAAGAACCTAAAAATGAACAGGTAAGTATGAAAAACAAGACTATAAAATCGTTTGTGAAACAAATTCTTATTTAATTTTTTTACTTCCACATCCAGTGGAAGTATTATAGTAACGACAAAAAAAATTTTTGAAAATTTTTATTGTTCAAATAGGCTTAAAATGTCATGAAACGCCGAGATTTTAAGTTTGAGTCTGTCTGTCTGTCGGTCTGTAACTTTTTTTTGTGCGCACGTTTACTCTGGAACCGTTTGAGATATTGACTTGAAATTTGGTACACATATGTACTTTAACGAGATGTAGAACTAGATTATATTTTCATCTTGTTTCGTCAAAGGGTTGGGGGGTAAATTGAGGTCAATTTGGGGTAAATAGGTAAATCAAGCAGGTAAGAGTCCATAAAATTGGTATTTAGTATATACAGGAGAAGCTAAGGTCTCAAAAAAAATTTTGGCATTAGCCACCCCCATTACCACCCCCACCCCATTATTAAAGGGGATAAAAAAAAATGTGATTTAGTGTGTGCACAAGAACCAGAAACCTCAAAATATTTTTTTACTTCACCCACTCCCACTACCACCCCCTTATCACCACCCCCACCTCACTACCGATGTGGAGTATCATTTTATGGGTTTTTGTGGTAGAGGATTTCAAATATTATATTATTAAAGATCCATAAAGAATTATTTCCACATACAAATTTTTTTCGTTGTGAGTGACTTGGATAGAAAATGTGGATGTGGAAGTAGTGATTCCTTGGGCAGCGGTTTTTGTTTTGTTTTATCATCCATTTCAATGTTTTCAATATTTTTGAGAAGACTCCGTATAGGAAATAATACACCCAAATGTACATACATTGTATATTTTACTTGTAATTTTACATTGTAAAAATATCGTAATATTACAATGAGATTTTAAACAATATCCCAAAATTGCATCGAAATTTTAGGATGTAATATTTCATGACACCGTAATATCATATTGCATTTTACTTCTAATGTAAGGTAATTCTGCAGATTATATTTTCATAACTAATAAATAAATTTATTTATACGTGAAAATTCTATTCAAAATTTAAAATTACGCCTGAGGGTAATTTTGAGCAATCGATGGACGGTAAACTAATTGCCACACCTATTCATAGCAAAATAATTTTTCCCAGTGTTAAAGATGCTTCACCATACTATAAGTTTTTTTTTGTACCTAACTTTCTGTACATCTGGTGATTGTGAATATTGACCAACTTGGTGACTCAGTGAGCTATAGGGTGTTGTGGGTAGCATATTTGATCACATGGTCTAACATGAACTGAATTCAATTTCCAGCTTCTTCAGTGGTAATGTTGATGAGCAGTGCATGTATTTATTATTTTAAATATCCCACCCAGACAATCTTGACATTGAATTTAAGGCTTGTCTAATTTGTGGTGTGTTTATTAAATATGCCATTCAATAGTGCAGAGACATAATAAATTATAATGACCAACATTCAAATAAGAAATATTAACAATTTAGCCATGTAAATGTGTATAATATTTACTATCTTATTATATGTAAACTTTCAAAAAGAATAGAGAAAAGTAATTTTTACGTATGTCGAGACAATTTACAGATTTGTAACAATAGATATATTTCAAAGTTTAGGCTAATTAAATTTGAAATATATCAAGCATTATCTTACTGTAATATTGCATGCCTACGCCTACATTACGTTGTATAAACAGCCGGTAATGCTGGAATTGCAGTAATTAATTTTAATGAAAATATTTACCCTTCTACATACTGTTGCCTATGGGAAGAATCATTCTTAATGGGCATATAATGTGACTATATTAGGAGCAAACAAGGTATATAGTGAAAAAATAGCTGTTATGTATCTAATATATAAAAATCTCGTGTCATAGTGTTTGTTATCGAACTCCTCCGAAACGGCTTGACCGATTTTTATGAAATTTTTGGTGTACATTTGGTAGGTCTGAGAATAATAATAGGTCGTAAGCTATTTTTTATACCCCTAGGTGATAAGGGTGGCCCTATCCAGAAATTTTCTTTTTATTTTTTGGACAAAAATTTATAATTTATATGGCAAAACAACGTTTGCTGGGTCAGCTAGTCTATATATAAGTTCTTTAATCGGAGACGTAGCCATTAATTGATGGTTTGCCACTCAGCAAGTAAGAGTTCAAATAGTCAAGTTTATCCGATCTTGAGTAGTAATAAAAATATTAAAAATCCAAATAATGTAGTTGTTATGGGGATTTATCACAGAAATGAAAAGCCACATGATTTTAATGATTTTTTGTTAGAGTTTATGGCAGAAGCAACTTTTTTAACTCTTAATGGTGCAACGTTGTTTGGCAAACTTTATAATTACTTCCACATCCAGTGAAAGTATAGTAATGACAAAAAAATTTTTAAAAATTTTTATTGTTCAAATAGGCTTAGAATGTCACGAAACGTCGAGATTTTAAGTTTGAGTGAAAAAAAATTTCTGTCTGTCGGTCTGTCTGTCTGTAACTTTTTTTTTGTGCGCACGTTTACTCTGGAACCGTTTGAGATATTGACTTGAAATTTGGTACACATATGTATTTTTATAAGATCTAGAACTAGATTATATTTTCATCTTATTCCGTCGAAGGGTTGGGGGGTAAATTGGGGTAAATTTGGGGAAAATAGGTAAATCAAGCAGGTAAGAGTCCATAAAATTGGCATTTAGTGTGTACAAGAGAAGCTGAGGTCTCAAAAAAAAATTTGGCATTAGCCACCCCCATTACCACCCCACTCCATTATTAAAGGGAATGAAAAAAATTGTGATTTAGGGTGTGTATAAGAACCAGAAACTTCAAAATGTTCTTTACTTCATCCACCCCCACTACCACCCCCTATCACCACCCCCACCCTGCTACCGATGTGGGGTATCGTTTTATGGGTTTTTGGGGTAGAGGATTTCAAATATTATATTATTAAAGTTCCATAAACAATTATTTCCACATACAAAATTTTTTCGTTGTGAGTGACTTAGATACAAAATATGGATGTGGAAGTAGTGATTCCTTGGGCAGCGGTTTTTTACAATAAAAATGTTGTTACTTGATGCAGTGGCCATTGGCCAAGGCTTCTGTCTTGTATGTTAAAGGGCATTCAGGTTAATCTTTTCTGCACAAAATGCAACCAGCGAGGTGAATACATTAACGAGTGTGCTTTCCAGAAATTAACTTTGTAAAAAGAACTCACGAGAGTTTTTTGGAACATAGCAATATCCAATGTCATACTTAGAGAACTATTTAAGAACGAATTCCTTAAATTGATTTAGTGATGGATTTACCTCTAGACTATATGCATCTAATATGTCTTAGTGTTGCAAAAAAGTTTTTCGTGGGTACCTGATGTTTCAGCTGGTGTTTACCTCATTAATTTTGTCATACTGATTTTATGTTACTGTCTAATAAGTTGCAAACTCTAGAAAAATGTATCTTCTGAATTCGTTAGAAAACCTAGGAGTCTTAAAGAATGGAAACGTTGGAAGGCTTCAGAGTTCCGGTAGTTTTTACTATATACAGGCCCTGTCGTCTTGCATTCAAAAGTATCTAAGACGAAATATCAACATTTTCTAATGCTACATATTTCAGTTTCCAAATTATTAAGTAACAGAACACTATGCATGTTGACTACGCCGAAGAATTGTTGCGAAATTTTGTACTTTCAACAAAACTTATTTATAACCCACAATGTTTTGGTCACAATGTTCATAACTTGTTACACATAACCGATGATGTACGTAAACATGAGGTTTTAGAAAATTTTAGTAATATTGGTAGTGAGAATTATTTGCAGTTTATTAAAAGTCTTGTCAGAAAACCAGACAATGTTTTGTCTCAAATTGTCCGCAGAGTAACTGAGATGCATTTAGATGACATTACAACAAATTTAGCTAAGATCCTTAAAACATTTGAATTGCATAATCAACATACTCATGGTGTATTAATTGAAACTGAATATAAAACTGCAGTTTTTTCAAATTTTGAACTTTCGCTGGCAGAAAATGATTGTTGTTGTCTTTATAACGATGACACCATAGTCATTATTGAAAATGTTGCTTTTAGTACTTCATTACATGATTATATCGTAATTGGCCGTACATTTTCTTTCATCAAAGATTTTTACACTGTATCATGTAAATCCTCCAAATTTGGTGTCTATTTTGTTTAAGACCCGTTGACCGTTGACGTTAAATTAAAATTTGTAAAATTGCCACATTTAGATGGTTTTGTTCTATATTCTTTATTACATTTATTAAATAAAACTTAATAACAGCGACAATTTTTTTATAGCCCAGAAATATTAGATTTTCACTTTGGAAAAAGTAATGCAAAGCTGAAATTTTGCAAACGAACTTAGTAAAATATTAGGCAACATCATAAATATGTCCTAACTTTCCCTGTTCGCTTCATCGTTGTTTTCCATACAAGAATAGCATAACTCACTTCTTTACAAAAAATGACGTAATAATATTCGGAAAATTCGGAAACTGCCTATTTTTGTCATTAACCCTTTCGCTCATGGTGTCCACTACAGTGGACATAACCTTTGCGATTTTTTTTTAAATAAACGCGCCATAATTTCAGCAATCTGTAAAGTTCCCTATTCAATTGATACAATTGTTAAAAGAAAGTGATAAGTTCTGCCGTCTAAATGTGAATAGTAAAAGTTCACTTTCATGCAGGAGGTTCTTACTCACGTAAATTATTAGTGCGCACTGTAGATAATTTTATTTCAAACAAGCATATAGTTGGTGAAACTCTTGGTGATTTTTCTGCGTGTTTATAAGTGTTTATTTTTTGATATCCTCAAATTTTCGTTCCGTTCTGAATCAACTGGGCTGTGTTTTTTGTCATTTGAAGTATGTACACCACAGTGGACACTGTGATTCAACGACATAAATTCCATGGGTGAATCTAACTTTACTTTTTTAAAAATTTTTGCTATATTTCAACTATTTTGTAAAAGATTTAAAGATTTATGTCAAAATGGCTCATAGGAGATGGCTGACGGAGCAGGAGCTTTTTGAATTCCTTCAAACGATACGTCGGACCTAAAGGTCCTTAGTGAGGAGGAAGGGGAGGGTTGGGAGAGTGACCACTTTCTCCCTCCAAAAGGTATCCTTATTCTAATTTTTTGCTTAAATTATCAGCTAATACATTGCTCTTTAGATCTTGATGATGAGGAAGCTACGACTGCATCAGAGCCCGAGGAAGACCTGGAGTTATACCATACCATACCATGTTATACCACACCAAATAAATTTTTCTTTTTTTTTATTAATTAATCATAATTATTATACTTTCGATAATAAATAATCGTTATAATAATTTATTTTCTGTGTGTTTACTAATTTATTCAATTATATACGTACTTATTTATGAAAGTGTGACATTTGTAGAACTACCGTTGAGTCACAGCGTCCACTATAGTGGACGTCAACTTTTTTACAAACCGTAACAGATAGACACTTACAACTAACGTCAAAAATTTCAAAATAAATCAAATAATATGCATGCTATATTTCAGAATTTACTCATGAAAACTAAAAAATCGTGAGCGAAAGGGTTAAATACTTTATATGTAAAATGTATTTTTATTTTTAAGTACTCGTTCCAAGTCTTCATTGGCTACAACCTATGGTCCATTCAAACAATTTCCATTGCAGTCTAACACGTCGTATATCAGGATAATTAGCCGACTGGACAGCAAGAAGCTACACATTGAGATCTGCAGCCACAATCCAACAAGAAATTTGGTGGTGGAGAGAGATTTGTGGTCACCACAACGAAAGTGTTAACATCTTGATGCCAAACCATACTGGTTGGGGAAGTGGATTCTGCAACCAATCCTGTACCTTATTATGAGAATTACTCACTTTTCCTCCAAATATGTCTTAGTGAATACTAGGAACGCACTACACTAGCTGAAGTTATCTCAATGCCATATTTGTTCAAACTATTCAAATCTTCTATGCTGTAAAGCTGAATAACAAACATTGCTCTTGCTTTTATTACATCTACTTCTATGGCGGAGAGATCATAAAATAGAGTGGCACAATCTTACAATTGATCTTTGAAGCAAATTAATAGCTTTCTCTTTCACCTGAAATAGAAGTAGTCCCCAACAGTTGGTTAAAAAATGATAATGAATGTTTGTGGTCACCTTTCTAGAAAGATGTATTAAATCATGTATAGGGCCCGGTGTAATATGGGAAATTTGCAAATGTAAGATCCTTTCAAGAGTATATGATAAATTTTCATTGGCAACTGTTGCAGCTTCCAAAGTACAATATTCTTCTGACGAGCAAAGTGCTAATGATATACTGCCTGGAAAGCGAAAGATAAAGAATTCTAGGTTTATTCAAAGCGACAGTGCATTACTGAAAATATTGAGGACAAAAACTTTTCTAGTTTTGTTTTACAGGATTTTCTAGATATAACAAAAAGTTTTTTTAATAAAAAGAATAGTCTGCTCTCCGAGATATTTGAGTTGGGAAAACAAAGTAATAAATCTACTGATCATGACATTGCACATAAAGATATCAGGACTGCAAGCAGGTAATGGTGAGTTTACTTAATTTGTTATTGTAGTAAATAATAACTTTTGGTAGGTACCTCATTTGTACTCTTTTTTTTTAAGTAAAATATTTACAATAGTTTGTTAAATAATTAACTTCTTAAGATAGTAGCCATTTAATCATCTATACTTCTCACACTTCATTGTGGTGATGTGGCCATATGAAAATTATTCAATACATTTGGGACATTATTTTTATAGATACTCTAGGCGTCTCTTTTCTTCATTCAAATGTGGTATATTTGGTTATTATAGGCAAAAGTTGTATAGAAAATATGACTGATTCTTAGAGCATGTCACTTCTTTTAGTATGTTTTTTTGTGTGATAAATTAATACCCGAATAAATAAGTGTTAAAATATATTTAATAGTTTATATATAAATGCTTAAGGTGGTACATTAATCTATATCTAACATAAAACTCGAGATTGCTCTTAAACTTAAACTCTATTGATAATAACCAAAAACGAAAACAAATCTCATTTTAAATAAAATGCTGATTTAGTAGGTAATATTACACACAACATCGATGTCTACATTTTTTGATTAGTAGGAAGAGAAACTTTTGTGGAAGACTACCTAAATAACAAAGAAATCTTTGGTATCCTTAGATAACGCAATGCAAAAAATTTTAACTTTACTAATTAAAAATAACAACTTACTAAAAAGTTTAGCTGAAGAAGTGGATAAGCTGAATGAAAAAAAATCGAATTTGATCACAAGAACATTTACTAATATAAATATTCCCGATGAGATAAAAGAGAAAATGTAGAATATTATGAATAAATTGCCCGTGGCAGATATGGAAACACTGACAGTTAGTTTTTTAATTTTGATTAAATTTTGTATTTGAGGTTTTTGGATAATTTTGAATAAGTTTCATTAACAAAATTTTCTGATAATAAAATGCTTAATACGATTTTATGATTTTTTTCGCATATTTTGGTATTGAAGGTGGCTTTGCATTTGTAGGCGGCGAATGTTTTTCTGGTCATAATTAGATCCTATTTTTTTCTATACTTGAGTAAAACTTGATTCAAACCGCACAATAAATAAAATTTTTAGAAAGGTGTTCTGCTTTTAAATGGGTCACTCTGTATGACTCGAACGTCCCCAGGTTAATATATTCGATGATAAATGTAAATAAGCTAAAGCATAATACACACTTAAGAGACCCTTGTGGGCAATTGTATCTGTAAAACAGCAAAGTAGGCTTTATTAAGCAATTTACAAATTTGCTCTATATGAAGTTCCCATGTTAATCTGTTGTCTATGTAGGTGCCTAGGAACTTTGTTGATTCGATGAAATTTACGTCATCACTAGAGATTAATGCCCTTCTAAAATTAAAATTTATAATAACAGTTTTTTCGTCATTCAAAATGAGCTATTTCTCTGGCAACATGCGTGTACATCGTCTTGTGTAACATAAATTTTATGATATAGTTCCTCCTGCGTGACAGCTTATATCGAGACAGTGGTATTATCTACATACATCGTGGTAACGCCATGTTGAATGTAATTGGACAGATGGATAATGTAAATAATAGAGGGCCTAATATGGAGCCTTGGGGGACCCTCAGGGTTACATCATGGATATTCGATTAAAATTCATTACACTTTTTGAATAGTATATGTCCATATTGTCCATCCACAGAATCGAAAGCTCTCGATAAGTCATAGGGTGATGCGTGATATGGAGCCACCAAAGTGTCCCCTATCCACAGGTGTATCTTTATGTTGCACCATTTGGACGATTGATGTGTTAAATATTGGTTGCCATATATTTTATACATATTTTAGTGCCATAATCGTATTATAATTTCATATATTTTATGCTTATGTCGGTATTAATACACATTTGTTTGAAAGTTTAATCCATTAAATATTTATTGCTTAAGTTATCAAATATTTCACACTACTTATTTATATTAATATAGTAATTTCTGGTTTTATAAATTTTATTAAACTGTTTGGACATTTCAAGATATCATTTTAAATTCCAGTTATATTCCTGTATTAGAAAACCAATTATAATAAATAATGTTATTAATAAAAATTAGTACAATTATCATTAATCTCGAATAGTGGCAGATTCACACACCTACATATATAAATTACCTCTATATTTTTTGCATGCCTCGGTGGATTTACATGAAAGCGTTTGCGCCAAGCAATAATTTAAAGAATTCTAATTGGAGAAATTAATCTTGACTTCCTATCTGAAGTTTCTTAAGCGTTGTTTATTTATATTTAATACTTTCTTGTTGAATTCACGAGAAATAGGATTATTCCTGATTTGGTGATAGTAACAGGATTACATGATAAAATTGTAAGAAGATACACACATACACAGTGGAAAAAGAACTAATAGAAATAATTTAGTAGAGACAAATGAAAAAGAAACTGTCTTGGAGTAGTAAAATTTTTTTAAACTTATTTTGGATATCACACAGGGTCTATTAAAAAAAAACGCTTTTATTTCTTGTTTCTGCTTTGCATTTTTTTAATATTAATATCAAGTTGTATTGATGTGGCCAAAACGCTAAGTTCGTAAGGCCAAAAATTGTAGGAAAAAAAGGTTGTATTGATAGGATCGGAATGGGTCAAAAACCAAATTGCTCTGAAAAAATTGTACAAAACTTTGTAGGCTTCAATTCTTCGAGTGATTACATAACCTAAAGAAAGTAAAAACCATAACGTTCAGTAACTTTTAATATTTTACTTCCACGTCCAGTGGAAGTATAGTAACGACAAAAAATTTTTTTAAAATTTTTATTGTCCAAATAGGCTTAAAATGTCATGAAACGTCGAGATTTTAAGTTTGAGCGAAAAAAAATTTTCTGTCTGTCTGTCGGTCTGTCTGTCGGTCTGCCTGTCTGTCTGTAACTTTTTTTTGTGCGCACGTTTACTCTGGAACCGTTTAAGATATTGACTTGAAATTTGGTACACATATGTACTTTAACGAGATCTTATATTTTCATCTTGTTCCGTCGAAGGGGTAAATTGGGGTAAATTTGGGGTAAATAGGTCAATCAAGCCGGTAAGAGTCCATAAAATTGGTATTTAGTATATACAAGAGAAGCTAAGGTCTCAAAAAAATGTTTGGCATTAGCCACCCCCATTACCACCCCCACCCCCTTATTAAAGGGGATGAAAAAAAATTGCGATTTAGTGTATGTACAGGAACCAGAAACCTCAAAATATTCTTTTACTTCATCCACCCCCCCACTATCACCCTCCTATCACCACCCTCCACCCCACTACCGATGTGGGGTATCGTTTTATGGGTTTTTGGGTAGAGGATTTCAAATATATTATTAAAGTTCCATAAATAATTATTTTCACATACAAAGTTTTTTCGTTGTGAGTGACTTGGATAGAGAATCTGGATGTGGAAGTAGTGATTCCTTGGGCAGCGGTTTTTACTTCCACAACCAGTGGAAGTATAGTAACGACAAAAAAATTTTTAAAAATTTTTATTGTTCAAATAGGCTTAGAATGTCATGAAACGTCGAGATTATAAGTTTGAGCGAAAAAAAAAATTTCTGTCTGTCGGTCTGTCTGTAACTTTTTTGTGCGCACGTTTACTCTTGAACTGTTTGAGATATTGACTTGAAATTTGGTACACATATGTACTTTAACGAGATCTAGAACTAGATTATATTTTCATCTCGTTTCGTCGAAGGGTTGGGGGGGTAAATTGGGGTAAATTTGGAGTAAATAGATGAGATTAAGCCGGTAAGACTCAATAAAATTGGTATTTAGTATATACAAGAGAAGATAAGGTCTCAAAAAAAAATTTTGGCATTAGCCACCCCCATTACCACCCCTACCCCATTATTAAAGGGGATGAATAAAAAATGTAATTTAGTGTGTGTACAAGAACCAGAAACCTCGAAATATTTTTTTTACTTCATCCAACATGATAAATGTGGGTATTTGTGAAATGCGTTGCCGCACTGTGCCATGAAAGAGCGTTTAAGCTAATTTTCTTGTGTTTTTTGCTTTTAACTGTTCTTTCCCAGTATGCTTGGCACTTTTAAAACTGTTCATGATACTCTCAATTATTTTTATTCACGTGTGGCATTTTTAGCTTGTAACTGTTAATATCAGCGCTTTCTTCAGTAAATCTGTCTCTGGATATGATCACAGTACTTCATTGTGTTTGTTTCTATTCACTTCGTGATTGCTTTCCCTCTTATTATGTTGACATTGTACGTCGTTGCTTAAGTCTTAATGGTTTTGCAAGTAGTTGGACGATCTATCTTTCAACCCTTTTCAGACTTCTCCTATAGGATTTTGTCGTTGCCGCGTTCTTGACCCCGTATATCATCAGTATGATCGCTATTTTAATGCAGCGGCCGCCCATCCAAATTGTGTCATCAACCTATCAATGGAGTAGAACAAAGCAAACTATATATCAAAAGATTGGTAATAACTTATTACATCAGAAAATGCATGTTATCCAATCTATAAGTTGGTATAAGGGGTAGTTACAGCCCAGAAAGTATTTTTTTTTAAAACATGTGTTTTTACTTACCGTTTTTAGTCTAATTCGATAAAAATTCATAGCAGGGGATAATTTTTTATGTCAAAATGTTCACAATTACTTGCTGAATTCGTCCGTATATACCAACTATATAAAAATCGCAAAACTAATCATTCACGGCAAATCAAAGGGGGAGGAACAGTGAGTGTGCTGCGGTAAGTCCAAACTTCTATTGGCCATAACTTTTGATTTCACGCTTACCAAAATTCTGATACATACATAGAAAACTTTGTTATTTTCTTAGCTTTAATTTAAGTACAAATATATGGAGCTACGTATTTCATTTTGTGATAATAATAGTATAAATTGTAACGCAATGTCACGGATGTCTGCGTACCAAAACTAAGTCGGTGTTATGAATGCGTGGTCGTGCGCACTCTAAATCGACCTTATTGCCGATTTGCATAAGAGCATGGAAGGAAAAATATGCCGTTAACTCATGTTAAAAGGTTTTGAGCTGTAATAATGCACAATTAAAATTAAGTATGTAAAGTAAAATGTTTATCTCATGACTTTTTAAACATATAAACACTTTTAATAATAAACTGACAGTTACAAAATAAAAGTTATTGTAGGAAACAAAACTTAAAACAAAACAAAAACTTAAAAGCGATTTTGATTTTACATTTTTAGGGTTATTATTCCGTACATATAAGATGTAATGAAATATAAAAATAGTAAAAGCATCACTCAGCAAAAGCTGTATAAACAGCCATTATGAACAAAAATAGCATTGCTTTAATTTGTTAATTCAAGAGGAAAATGTTTATTTCTAATAAAACTTTATTTGCAATAATGTCAAACACTTCAATGACAAAGAAAGCCATCATTAAACCTCATGCAATATACACATGTATAGAAGAACAGAAGGTGTCAACAAAAATATTTTCAGGGGGAGCATAAAATTAAAGTGAAGAAACTAAATAAAAATAAAACTAAAGTGAACAGGTAGACATCTACTAAAATTCCTAGTTCCACATTAATATATATATCTGAAAAAAATCAAATTGAAATCACAGATATGATGAATAAACAGCTTTGTATGTTATATATATGGTTACGTACAAAAAAAATTGAAACTCTACAATGACAAAACTAAATGTATAGTTCTTGAAACTAAAGCTAATTGCCGAAAATATTTAAATGATCAACTGTTTCTGTACATTAATAATGTAAAAGTTGAATTTGTTAGGAATTATTTTAGATCAATAGTTGATGTTTTCAAAACTTATTGATTATTTATGTAATAAAATTGGCAAAACCAATACCAATTGGGTTGGATTTCAGTGGAACAAAGTATTGAAACAGCAAATTTAACTTTAATATATAAAATCAAGAAAAATTTAATACCTACCTACCTTAAATCTTTCTTAGCTAAAAGTTCGAAACAATTATTTGGTAAGGTTTGCTGAAAACTTCAACATGAATACAAAAATATCATTGCTTTGCCCACGAAAATCAAATCTTAGTAAATTAAAACTGTTTACTAAAATGTTACTAAATTATATATAGACGACACAGCACAAAATAATGAATGACTATGTACAAATATATGTTACTTTTGAAAATAGCTTATGCTAAACTTTATTCTATTCTATTCTATTCTAAATATATAGTAAACATTAGAGTAAAATATATACCAATTCGTAACAATGTACAGATTGGTATTTGCTTGTCACTGCCCGCCATAACTGGATGCCACACGACTAGTGCTTTATACGGGATTGGAAAAAAAATTGCATGTACCTCTTTAAAACAAAATAGAAGTACACTTGAACTTGATAAATTTGCGACAGCCTTTATAGATGATGCTGTCAAAATTGCTCGTTGATATGTTCCGTTGCTATACAAATCAAAAACTAAAGATGTAGATGATTTAAGATATGATCTTCTTCAAAATTCGAACAAGACTATTGCTAATTTTCCACCAATTGATGACTCATCGTATAGTGCAAATCCTGTTGGAATGGGATGGTCCTTTGATGGAAATTATATTTTACCAGTGATGTCTGTTTTGGAAACAGCGCATAAGGAAGTACGCGAACTTACCTATATTATAAGTTATAAGGACAAGGATGCATAATGGGATACTTTGAAATGTGAGTGTTTTAAGGCTGGATTAAAATGTATTGATATATGCAAATGTGCCTTATTTTGGAAGAATATGGAATTTGAGGTTTTATACGCATCTAGCAGCGAAGATGAATTTTAAACTGTATGTTACATCTGTAGACATGGTTACACCGTTCTGTGCTGTTAAATTTGCCATACTGTTAAATTTTACTTTAATGTCGTAGGTGAATGTATATTTGTTCCCCCTGAAAATATTTTTGTGGACGCTCATGCTTGCGGCCTAATATTTGTTGACACCTGCTTCTGTTATTATGTATGTGTATATTGCAAGAGATTTAGTGATGGCTTTCCTTGTCATCTGACTGTTTGACATTATTTCACATTAAAATATTAAAAATAGACATTTTCATCTGTAATGGACAAAATAGAGCCAATAATGGCTGTCTATACAACTTTTGCTGTTTGATGCTTTTACTATTCGAGAATTTTCATTACACACTATTATATACGAAATAATAATTCTAAAAATGTAAACTCGCTTTTAAGTTTTATTTCATACATTAACTTGTATTTTTAAAAAGAACTTTTTGTTTATTTTCTAACTGTCAATTTATTATTAAAAGTGTTTATATGTTTAAAAAGTCATGAGATAAACATTTTACTTTACATACTTAATTTTAATTGTGCATTATTACAGCTCAAAACCCTATAACATGAGTTAACTGCATATTTTTCCTTCCATGCTCTTATGCAAATCGGCAATAAGGTCGATTTAGAGTGCGCACGACCACGCATTCATAACACCGACTTAGTTTTGGTACGCAGAAATCCGTGACATTGCGTTAAAATTTATACTATTATTATCACAAAATGAAGTACGTAGCTCCATGTATTTGTACTTAAATTAAAGCTAAGAAAATAACAAAGTTTTCTATGTATGTATCAGAATTTTGGTAAGAGTGAAATCAAAAGTTATGGCCAATAGAAGTTTGGACTTACCGCAGCACACTCACTGTTACTCCCACTTTGATTTGCCGTGAATGATTAGTTTTGCTATTTTTATATAGTTGGTATATATGGACGAATTCAGCAAGTAATTGTGAACATTTTGACATAAAAAAATGTCCTCTGCTATGCATTTTTATCGAACTAGAGTAAAAATGGTAAGTAAAAACACATGTTTTAAAAAAAATTACTTTCTGGGCTGTAACTACCTCTTATACCAACTTATAGATTGGATAACATGCATTTTCTGATGTAATAAGTTATTACCAATATTTTGATATATAGTTTGCTTTGTTCTACTCCATTGACGGGTTGTTCGCTAAATATGCATCTTTGAGGGCTCACGCCGCTACACTATTTATATCCTCTTGATCAGGCTCCATGCAGTTTATTCTTCTCGATGAAAGGTATAATCGCTCTTGTAACTCTGTATGGCGTTTCAATTATGTCCTTTACAGTTTCCTCTTCTGTTTTTTTTTATTCTTTCTTTCAGATATGATAATATATATTTCAATTTGTTCCTTGTTCTTAAGGAGTTTTCGCCTATTTCCTTCTCTACTGACCGGGTTCTTTTTTATTGGCGGATCTCGCACCTTCTTGAAATTTATATTTAGTCCAGTTGTCTCCAGATGCGGTTTAATATTTTCTAGAAACTTGAGAATGTCCTGATTTTGTTCCGTGATGATTAGGAGATCATCAGCGTATGTGAGTATAATCAGGGTTGTCAATGTTTCTGTTTTCTTTAAAATTTGGCGTTTCCTTTATTGTGTATCACTTTCTCTAGAATGTCCTGATTTTCTTCCGTGATGATTAGGAGATCATCGGCGTATGCTAGTATAATCAGGGTTGTCAATGTTTCTGTTTTGTTTAAAATTTGGCGTTTCCTTTATTGTGTATCACTTTCTCTAGAATAAGGGGATAAGGTGTATTTTGTTATTTTCTTTACGTATTTTCTCTTTTTGTATTCCCAGTTTCCCGAATATAGTATTTTCTGGTCTATGTTGACTTATGTTGCCCTTTTTAATGTTTTCGACCCGTTCTGATCTCCTTGCCTACTAGGATAATATCCATTCGCGAAGTTGAGTTTCCGTTGCTCTAACTAACAGGTTTGACTTTTGCTCCACGTGCTTTTTGTTGTGTATGTGTTTTCTTAAGAGATACTATTTTCCTGAAAGAAACATCCGTTGATGTGCTGTGAGAATTCAGTCCTGGTGCGATGTACCAACAATGCTTCATTGATTATTTCGGGTTTAATTTAAATTAAATTTGTTTGAATATTTTTAATAATTATGAAAAACAATTTATTTGAAAGTTCGCATAGGAAAATTATGGCCATACTTTAATAATTTATTCCTCTGTCGTAAATTTATCGAGACAGCTTTCGACCTTTCAAGAGTTTGTCAACTTGTCTGTCTATGTTTCTAAGAAACTAATTTTTCAATATAAGGCAAAAGAACATGTAATACCGCAAAATATGTTGTTGTTATTAATACAGATACAACTAATACGTTAAAAATAAACAACAACATTTATCAGTTTATTACCTCTCTTCTTTTCCTTTCCCTTTTTATTAGGTTTATTACGTTACACTAAAAACACTATAATTAATTAATATTTGTCATTTCACAAGATCGCTAATTGCACTTACCGAGATATGTTGTGGCGATCAGTTGACTTACTAGTAAATATAAGTTTCTAGGATTTCAAGTAACCAAGGAAAAAAGAAAAAACAAAAAAGATAACAATTTTAAAATGAAAAACGATAACATGCATTATATAAAATGTTAAACAAAAACATTATTTAGTCTTCGAATATATGCATTTTTAATATGAATTTGAACTTATAATTATAGATATATTGTTCAACTAACCCAAATATCTATAAATTGGTGACCCCCGAACAGTCGGAGGTTCCCATGTGGTGAGCCAGGAGCTCCTAGTCAAATTATGGAAGCGGCGATTGCCTAAAACCATCTTCATCTCAATCACCGCATCCGGGAAAACCGAAATGAAAGAGTTAATCGACATTGCCGATCGTATATGGGAGTCGTGTCAAAATTCTACGACTTCCCTTACCCCCAATTCAATTTGTAACGTTAATCCCACAGTTTCTACGTCAAATTTGATCGCAACCTTTCAAGATACGTTTAATCAGGTATTACACAAACAAGAAATCTTTAGATCTCAATTACATGCTATTGAATCTAAAGTTTCTTCAATAACTTCTACTACTCCTGCAGTTTCTAGCACCTCTTGCGATAATTGTAGAAGTCGACTCGACTCAAGAAATCGCAGAGGCTCAAGGCCCCTTTCTAATAGTCGAAGTAGTACCAGCGTTAGATATAATCCTTCTAATGCCAAAGTTTGCTATCACCATCAACTTTATGGTCGTAAAGCATTTAAATGTCTCGGAGATTGGTGCACTTTCGCCAAATATGTCAAAGCCGACAATCAAAGATGATTAAAAGTCAATGATATTTTGACAACTGAAGTTAATATTTCAGATACTAAACGTTGTCTTTTTATATTTGATAATGCTAATAACTTAGAATTTCTCATTGAGAGAGGCGCTGATTTATCGATAGTACCTCGGAATCTGTTAACAGATACTAAAAGGAACCCCGATGTTGTACTGATAGCTGCTAATGGCTCTATTATAAATAACTTCGGAAAGAAATTTTTGAAAATTGATTTAAACTTACGTAGGTTATTTCCTTTTGTTTTTAACATAGCAGATATCAATGTCCCGATTATCGGAACGGACTTTTTAACTCATTTTAGTTTAATTGTTGATTTGAAACATAAATGTTTAATCGACAATATGTCGATAGTTTGTCAACATATTTATTTTCTAACAATGGTCCATTACATTCTCCTAAGTCATTTATCATATCAAATGGATTCACTGCATTACTTTTAGAATTTCCTAGTTTAATTAGCTCTCCAAATTACAATTTACCTGTTAAACATTCCGTAAAGCATTATATTATTACAGAAGGTCATTTACCTTTCTCACGCCCACGTAGGTTGGATAATGTTGAGGCTACATAGAGGCATTTTTGTTTTTGTTTACTTTCAATTTGGCCTAATTTTGAAATAGCTGTCAGCACTATAGTCTGGCCGGCAATTTGAGTAACACTCGCCAGATGTGGGAGTGGGAAAGTAGGTAGACAAGATATTGTAGGATAAGGGTAGTTTTTAGGAGTCACACACAAGCTTTAGAACATAACAGTTTACAATATATTATACAAGTACAAGTCCGAGATTACAGTAAAGCACAAGTGTTCTAAAATCACAAGTTTCTAACATTTCTATCCTTTACCGTAATTAAAACAGTGGTACTATAATACAGTCCAATGCAAGTGGTCCTTCGAAAGTACAGACCCTACAGATAACATTAAGTTTAAGATAGCTCAGAATGAATTCAATACTATGGTAGAATTTGGCATTTGTGTTGCTTCTTCTTCTTCCGTATCCTCACCACTACACATGGTCGAAAAAAAGAAAGTAACGATTGGAGGCCTTGTGGAGACTATCGTCGTCTAAATTCAATTACTGTTCCTGACAGACACCCGGTACCACACCTCCACGACTTTAACTCGCAGTTATATGATTGTGTTATTTTTTCAAAAATAGATTTGGTACGTGCTTATCACCAAATACCTGTCGCAAAAAGTGACGTTTTTAAAACAGCGATTACTACGCCGTTCGGTTTGTTTGAATCTGAGCGTATGCCTTTCGGCTTACGTAACGCCGGTCAAACTTTCCAACGTTTCATGAACGAAGTATTAGTAGGTTTGCCCTTCATTTTCGTCTATTTAGACGACATTCTGACTGCAAGTAAACCTAGTTCAGAACATTTAGAGTACTTAAACCTTGTTTTTCAAAGGTTAGAATTGTACGGCATAAATATTAAACCTTCAAAATGCATATTAGGTGTCAGTCATTTGACATTTTTAGGACACAATATTTCTTCAGCCGGTATTTTACCTTCCTCTGAACGTGCTGATGTCATAAATAATTTTCCCTTACCTACTACCGTTAAACAACTTCAGCGTTTCATAGGTATGGTTAACTTTGTTCATCGTTTCATACCTTCTTTCGCTGAAATATTAATTCCTTTACATGCTCTTTGTACTAGCTTACTGCATGATAAAATTAAAATAATGAATGATTGGCCCGCCGACTGTCTTCACAGTTTTTCCAAAGCCAAAGCTGCTATAGCTGGTGACACTTTTTTAGCGCATCCTCGTTGTGATGATAGCTCTTTTTTATCGCTGACAGTTGATTGTTCAAATGTCTCGATGGGGGCAGTTCTTGAACAAGGCGATGACAAAGGTGTACTTGCTCCATTAGCCTTTTTCTCACGAAAACTTACCTTTGCACAGACAAGATACAGTGCCTTTGACAAGGAACTTCTTTCTTTGTTCACAGCGATTAAACATTTCAGTTTTTACTTGAAGGTCGCACATTTATTTGCTTTACTGACCATAAACCTTTGGTTAAAGCATTATTCACTAAAACTGAAAGATCTCCCAGGCAAATTAGACATTTAGAATTCATTGCTCAATTTGCCTGCGAAATCAGACATATCAAAGCTGACACTTTATCATGTGAGCATGATACGTCTTCTTTACAACAATGCATTTCCCCAATTGTTACCCAAAAGTCTAACTTAGTTGATATTAACTTTGATTTAAGTTTATTGAGCGAAGCTCAGGAAGATGATTCTGACCTTAAATTTTTATTATCAGATACTTCATCGAACACAAAGAGAACTTTTTATTTAAAGAAAATTAAAATTCCATATTCTAACAAGTTTATTTGGTGTGACGTTTCCCGCCCTAAACTTCGTCTTACGTTCCTATCGTTTATAGACGGACAATTTTTGATATATTTCATGGTTTATCTCACCCTGGTATCAAAGCGACTAGAACATTAGTTTCTAAAAATGACCAAGATTGTAATCTCTGGGCAAAAACTTGTATTAGCTGTCAAACTAGTAAAGTGACAAGACATACAAGGAGCCCGATTGCTAACTTCGATATTCCTAAAGGACGCTTCGACCACATACATATAGATTTAATAGGACCATTACCTCCTTCTAAAGGTTGTTCTTATATTATTACTGTGATCGGACGTTTTACTAGATGGCCCGAAGCTTATCCACTTCAGGATATTACTGCGGAAACTGTAGCGCGTACGTTATTTCAGAATTGTGTTTGCCGATTCGGTGTTCCTGTCACAATGATAACCGATCAGGGCGTCCAATTTGAATCGAAATTATTCAAAGAATTTTCAAAATTTTTGTGATTTCATAGAATACGAACCACATCATATCGGAATGATGGAAAGATTTAACAGAAGTCTTAAAACTGCTCTGAGAGCTAAAACTTCTACACCAGATGAACTTCCTGTCATACTATTAGCTCTCAGGACCATCCCTAAAGACGATTTGCAATGTTCCTCCGCAGAACTCGTTTTTGGTCAAACTTTACGTTTACCGGGTGAATTTTTCATAAAATCATATACTTGTACGGATATTCCTTGTTTTATTGCTAAATTACGTACTTCTTTTGATAATTTAACGTTCATTCAATCTTTTCACCATGTTAATTACAAATCATTCGTCAGTTCATACATATTGACTTGTAATTTTGTTTTCGTTCGGAAAGAACGTTTTAACGCTGTACGAAGGGCCTTTTAAAGTGTTGTCCCGAACAGATAAATTGGTTACTTTTGTTAAAGGAACTAAAGCCGTCACGGTAAATATTGACAGGATTAAACCAGCATATTAATTAACTGACAAATGCGATGTCACTCCACCATTGATTAAGAAAGTTCGTTTTGCTATTGACGAATTGAATGACTGACTGATCTTTTTCTTAGCGGGGGAGTAGTGTGGCGATCAGTTCACTTACTAGGTTTCTAGGATTTCAAGTAACCAAGGAAAAAAGAAAAAACAAAAAAGATAACAATTTTAAAATAAAAAACGATAACATGTATTATATAAAATGTTAAACAAAAACATTATTTAGTCTTCGAATATATACATTTTTAATATGAATTTGAAATTATTATTATAGATATACCTATTGTTTAACTAACCCAAATATCTATATATGTATTACCTTCCAAACACATGCCACTCACTTGACAATTTAAAACCACATTTTTTACACTTTGTGTTAGCCTTAATAGTACAGTAACTAGAGGTTTTAACTTTTGAATAATGTCATATTGAACGTATTTCGTTCATTTTTGGCAGTATAATAGTAAATACTTCACAGAAAAGTTTCTATATTGTGCGGGGGCTTGCTAATTTATAGATGCCACCCACTCTCAGGGGGTGGAACTCAAAAAAAAAAAAAAAATATATATATATATATATATATATATATATATATATATATATATATATATATATATATATGTTCAAAAATATACTTCTAGAAGGCAGAGTATTTACTAAACGTAATTTCTCTCTGAAGCAACCTTCTATACATCCTTATTTTAAAAATAAGGAAATTGACCAGACTACAACAAATTGCAAGTCTGGCGCGTTAAGTGTAATAATCACATATTACTACGAAACGCTGTAATTCGATTTTAGCAAACACCGACCGAAAGACTTATTTCCTAAATTAAAGGCCGAAAGACTTATTTCCTAAATTAAAGGTCGGTGTTTGCTAAAATCGAATTACAGCGTTTCGTAGTAATATGTGATTATTACACTTAACGCGCCAGACTTGCAATTTGTTGTAGTCTGGTCAATTTCCTTATTTTTAAAATAAGGATGTATAGAAGGTGGCTTCAGAGAGAAATTACGTTTAGTAAATACTCTGCCTTCTAGAAGTATATTTTTGAACATTTGCTGCCCATCTCAGGCTAACCAATTCGATTGTAGTGAACAGCGACCGCGAGATGGCGCCTTCGATTTATTTTGCATGTTGCAGTCTTAAGATTGTGAACATGTACCATGTCACCCGAAATCTCGTTGCCAGTCACTGCATGCCTACCTTGCACTGATGAGAGCCAACAGCTCGAAACTGCAGTCTGCAAGTGGTGTGCAGTGGCTGACACGAGAGTTCCTTTAATTTAGGAAATAAGTCTTTCGGTCGGTGTTTGCTAAAATCGAATTACAGCGTTTCGTAGTAATATGTGATTATTACACTTAACGCGCCAGACTTGCAATTTGTTGTAGTCTGGTCAATTTCCTTATTTTTAAAATAAGGATGTATAGAAGGTTGCTTCAGAGAGAAATTACGTTTAGTGTATATATATATATATATATATATATATATATATATATAGGTATAGACGGTATATTGTGTAGCCCGATATATCGATAGGTTGCTCATAAGCCCGGCATTTCCCAAGTGTATAAATTAACAAATTTATTAAATATAGCGATTGTTGTGCACTTTTTTTAATAGGAAGCCTCTAGAGGTAGCTAATTATTATTTTTCCTTTGATTATATAAACATGGCATATTTCAGAGCCCGGATATATTTACCGATCCTTTCAAAGCCCGCTGTATATAAGAATATAGCTAGCGTTCGTTCTCTATCCCAGCGATGTTGCCAATCTAACTGGGCCTCAATAGGTCATATTTTTATAATATATGTCTTTGATGCATAGATTGTCACGAAGCACAAAATTATATGGCTAGGAGTTCTTGCTATACTGCGCCACTATCATTACTCTTTACAGTAGAGACGCTATTGGAAGGCCACCTAATAAAGGAAATATATTCATTCTTTGAACCCCAAAATAATATACCGTTTTTTATTATTTATTGTCATGGATTTGAGGATACATTAAAAGAACCTAATAAAATATTGGGTGGTTTTGTATGCAAATAAACATTAATTACACAGGTTTACAAAAAAAAAGTTGGCTGGATCTGGGGGTCAGACCATACGTTTCTTATGTATTTTTCGACGCTGAATTCGAATCTATTTTTAGTATTGCTCTATCACGTCAGGATTTTGAGATATCCTAACCTAAAAGTGCAGAAAACACGGTTTTTTGTAGCTTTGCGAATTTTTTTTCTCAAAAAACCATGTATGTGCTCTTAAAGAACAAGTCTTTCTCTTTAAAATGCCGTTGAGTTTGCTCAAATATCTTTTTTTTCGCTGAGATATCGAATTTTTAAAATTGTCTGTTCATATCATATCTTTCCCAATACATTTAATTAGTACGGAAACCTTATGGTCATCATTTAAATTTCAATATCTCAGCGAAAAAAAAAAGATATTTGAGCAAACTCAACGGCATTTTAAAGAGGAAGATTTGTACTTTAAGATCCCATACATGGTTTTTCGAGAAAAACAAATTCGAATATGTCAAAAAACCGTGTTTTTTTGCACTTTTAGGATAGGATATCTCAAAATTCTGACGTGATAGAGCAAAACTAAAAATAGATTCGAATTCAGCGTCGAAAAATACATAAGAAACGTATGGTCTGTCCCCAGATCCAGACAACTTTTTTTTTTGTAAACTTGTGTTATTAATAAATAATAATGTAGTAATATTCGTGGTAGGCCTATAAGTATTTAAATATTTTGAATTTGTACTCATTTTTTGTTTTCCACTTTTACAGTATTGCCTCATTCGCATTGAAATAAAAAGATGCAAAGTGTTAGAAATTAAATTACGTTTATTTACCTAACAGAGCAATATAAAACGAACTGTATTGATACTACAGTAAAATTAGGTATTAACGGCAAAAGAGTCCCTTGTTGCAGCAATTTTTCTTTGGAAACTGTGCTTATTTTCGATGAGATTACAGCAAGTGACCCTTGTGTTTCCGAGTCAAATATGACCAAAAATTGATTGACATCAAATAACAACAAAGCATGAAGTTCCCTTTTAAGTATTCGTAAGTTTTTTATTTAATTTTGTTTCAGTGTCACTATACTTATAGGTCCAATTTAAAAAAAATAATACAATGGCCTCTACTATGTACCAGCTGTCCCAAGTTAACATCAATAATTGAGAGTTGCATTCTATGAAATAAGTTTGCAGATTCATTTTATCCCACTGTGGAAAGACGGATACTTCTAGTAAATTCTTTTAATTTGCCCATCAGAAAGTACTGTAATACTGGAAAGACGTAAGAAAGCAATTTGAACTTAAAAATAGACAGAGAGTGTATTATTAATATGCTTTTTGTGACTTCCGTGGAGGTTTTGTTGTTACAAGCCGACTTTTATATAAAATAAATAATTATATAAGTACTGATGTGTCAAAAGACCACAAAAAAATGTCATGTGCTCATGCTCTTTTGAGCATTAAAGTTAAAAACGAGTTAAGCGTATGATGGAAAAATAAATAAATTGCGATTTTTTGATGTAAGTATCTATTTTTCATAAAATATTTTATAGAGGAAATATTTTTTTATCGCTTTCAAATGTTATATTATTAAAGTTCCATAATCAATTATTTCCACATACAAATTTTTTTCGTTGTGAGAAACTTGGATAGAAAATCTGGATGTGGAAGTAGTGATTCCTTGGTCAGCGGTTTTTTTTCCTAATATATACAGTGTGTTTCACTTCTCGTGAAGACACCCCTGTATCTTTTTTATTTGTTGCCGAATTAATTTCAAATTTTTATCAGCCATGCAAGTCCATAAGGTGACTTTATTCAACATATAAATGCCGTCTAAATCTAAAACGCCGGCCTACTGCGATAAAAAGAAAATGTAAATTTTCGAGAAATCATAGTAGGCTTAGAGATAGACAAAAATTTTGTTAACAAAAGTTGTTCGAAATCACTTGATATGCCCCCCTGTAAAATTTTGTGAAAATCGGAATATTTTCAAAAAAAAATTTTTTGTTTCACTTCTCGTGAAGACACCCCTGTATCTTTTTTATTTGTGGCCGGATTAATTTCAAATTTTTATCAGCCATACAAGTCCATAAGGTGACTTTATTCAACATATAAATGCCGTCTAAATCTAAAACGCCGGCGTACTGCGATAAAAAGAAAATATCAATTTTCGAGAAATCATAGTAGGCTTAGAGATAGACAAAAATTTTGTTAACAAAAGTTGTTCGGAATCACTTGATATGTTCCCCTGTAAAATTTTGTGAAAATCGGAATATTTTCAAAAAAAAATTTTTTGTTTCGCTTCTCGTGAAGACACCCCTGTATCTTTTTTATTTGTGGCCGAATTAATTTCAAATTTTTATCAGCCATACAAGTCCATAAGGTGACTTTATTCAACACATAAATGCCGTCTAAATCTAAAACGCCGGCCTACTGTGATAAAAAGAAAATGTTAATTTTCGAGAAATCATAGTAGGCTTAGAGATAGACAAAAATTTTGTTAACAAAAGTAGTTCGGAATCACTTGATATGTCCCCCTGTAAAATTTTGTGAAAATCGGAATATTTTCAAAAAAAAAAATTTTGTTTCACTTCTCATGAAGACACCCCTGTATCTTTTTTATTTGTGGCCGAATTAATTTCAAATTTTTATCAGCCAAACAAATCCATAAGGTGACTTTATTCAATACATAAATGCCGTCTAAATCTAAAACCCCTGCCTACTGCGATAAAAATAAAATGTTAATTTTCGAGAAATCATAGTAGGCTTAGAGATAGACAAAAATTTTGTTAATAAAAGTTGTTCAGGATCACTTCATATGCCCCTCTGTAAAATTTTATGAAAATCGGAATATTTTCAAAAAAAGAGAACACATAAAGAGAACTTTTTCCAACAAATGAAAGTTGTGAACAAAAATCAGCATTCAATAAACACTAAAAGGGCTTTTTATTTTTACATATCAAGTTGAATGTAATATCTTTTCTTTTTTCTTTTTGTTATCTCTCTTCTGGAGGAGTAACTCTCCATCATATCCTTCCTCCTTATCGGCTCAGAAATTTAGGAACATGGACGGTTTTATTGCGTTGAATGTAAAGAGTGCCGTGAAATTAACTGTCAATATGTATTGTTTTATTTATTTCGTCATTGCTTTCATGACAGAAGTGATTGTTGTTATTTTCTGTGGAGTTTGTTAGTTTTTCTTGTTTTAATAATTTTATTCATACTAAAGTTTCCTTATTTCATATCTTTTCTCATAATGGTTAGAATACTTTTAACTACTGATGAAAAAATTGAAATAATAAAGATAGTCGGTGAAAATGTACGGTCTTCAAGAGAAGCAGCAGAAGAATTTAATTTAAGACATCCTCTAAGACAACCAATACACCATGGTACCGTAGCAAGAATATGTCACTTGTTCAATACAACTGGCAATGTGCTTAAACCGAGAGTACATCTTAATCGAAATCACGGAGATGATAATGTTATATTAGCGGCGTTTAACGCCAATCCCACTACCAGTCTTCGAAATATGGCTCGTGACCTTAATTTGTCGGCATCAAAAATTTGGAGATGTTTAAAACGCCATAAGCTACAACCGTTTAAACCAAAATTTTTACATACCTTGGAGGAAGGTGATGAAGAGAGAAGATTAGAATATTGTTTATGGATCCAAGGTAATTATTTAAACAATAGAGACTTCTTGAAGAAAGTAATTTTCACGGACGAGGCAACTTTCTCCACCAACGGGGTAGTGTCATCACAAAACTCTAGGTTCTGGGCAGTAGAAAATCCTGATTGGATAATAAATTGTAAAAGGCAATATTCCCAGAAAGTAAATGTGTGGTGCGGAATTTTTAACGAAACAATAATAGGGCCGTTTTTCTTTTTTCAAAATATAAATGCGTTAAATTTGCTAGAATTTTTAAATAATGATCTTTGGAATGCAATTGTTGATTTTCCTTTGGAACAATTGTATTTTCAACTCGACGGAGCATCTATCCACAATTCCGTAGTAGTGAGAGCATGGATGAATGAACATTTTCCCCAAAGATGGATAGGACGAAATAGCCCTTTAATACATTGGCCACCCAGATCACCTGATCTCACTTCAATGGATTTTTATTTTTGGGGTCACATTAAAAACAAAGTTTATATGACCAGACCTCAAAATATAGAGCAGCTTTGTGAGAGGATAAGGCAAGCATGTTTAGAAGTTACAGCTCAAGAACTGCGAAGAGTTGTAAAAAATAACAGAAAACGGATTGAGAAGTGTATTACACTTGAGGGTGGGTTAGTGGAAAGGGGCGCAATATAATAAATAAGTAAAAAAAACCATTAACTTCTTTTATTTTTGAACTATTCTAACACTGCGGCTTTTGCTTTATCTGTATTTTTTTTCCGACAATATTATCATTCATTATTAGTAGTCTTCTCTGTAAAAACAACGGCCCTTTTCAGGGCCACCAATTTAATTCAAAAAGAATTCGTTATATGACAGCATCCTACCAACCTACATATTGTTGACAGATGTTAAAACTCATTAAAGTAATTAGATTTTAATTTTAATTATTCTAAGGCCGGCATTTTAGATTTAGACGACATGGGGCGTATGAAGTGATCCTGAACAACTTTCATTAACAAAATTTTTGTCTATCTCTAAGCCTACTATGATTTCTCGAAAATTAACATTTTCTTTTTATCGCAGTAGGCAGGCGTTTTAGATTTAGACGGCATTTATGTGTTGAATAAAGTCACCTTATGGAGTTGTATGGCTGACAAAAATTTGAAATTAATCCGGCCACAAATAAAAAAGATACAGGGGTGTCTTCACGAGAAGTGAAACAAAAATTTTTTTTTGAAAATATTCCGATTTTCACAAAATTTTACAGGGGGGCATATCAAGTAATTCCGAACAACTTTTGTTAACAAAATTTTTGTCTATCTCTAAGCCTACTATGATTTCTCGAAAATTGACATTTTCTTTTTATCGCAGTAGGCCGGCGTTTTAGATTTAAACGGCATTTATGTATTGAATAAAGTCACTTTATGGACTTGTATGGCTGATAAAAATTTGAAATTAATTCGGCCACAAATAAAAAAGATACAGGGGTGTCTTCACGAGAAGTGAAACAAAAAATTATTTTTTGAAAATATTCCGATTTTCACAAAATTTTACAGGGGGGCATATCAAGTGATTCTGAACAACTTTTGTTAACAAAATTTTTGTCTATCTCTAAGCCTACTATGATTTCTCGAAAATTGACATTTTCTTTTTATCGCAGTAGGCCGGCGTTTTAGATTTAGACGGCATTTATGTGTTGAATAAAGTCACCTTATGGACTTGTATGGCTGATAAAAATTTGAAATTAATTCGGCCACAAATAAAAAAGATACAGGGGTGTCTTCACGAGAAGTGAAACAAAAAATTATTTTTTGAAAATATTCCGATTTTCACAAAATTTTACAGGGGGGCATATCAAGTGATTCTGAACAACTTTTGTTAACAAAATTTTTGTCTATCTCTAAGCCTACTATGATTTCTCGAAAATTGACATTTTCTTTTTATCGCAGCAGGCCGGCGTTTTAGATTTAGACGGCATTTATGTGTTGAATAAAGTCACCTTATGGACTTGTATGGCTGATAAAAATTTGAAATTAATTCGGCCACAAATAAAAAAGATACAGGGGTGTCTTCACGAGAAGTGAAACAAAAAATTATTTTTTGAAAATATTCCGATTTTCACAAAATTTTACAGGGGGGCATATCAAGTGATTCTGAACAACTTTTGTTAACAAAATTTTTGTCTATCTCTAAGCCTACTATGATTTCTCGAAAATTGACATTTTCTTTTTATCGCAGTAGGCCGGCGTTTTAGATTTAGACGGCATTTATGTGTTGAATAAAGTCACCTTATGGACTTGTATGGCTGATAAAAATTTGAAATTAATTCGGCCACAAATAAAAAAGATACAGGGGTGTCTTCACGAGAAGTGAAACAAAAAATTATTTTTTGAAAATATTCCGATTTTCACAAAATTTTACAGGGGGGCATATCAAGTGATTCTGAACAACTTTTGTTAACAAAATTTTTGTCTATCTCTAAGCCTACTATGATTTCTCGAAAATTGACATTTTCTTTTTATCGCAGTAGGCCGGCGTTTTAGATTTAGACGGCATTTATGTGTTGAATAAAGTCACCTTATGGACTTGTATGGCTGATAAAAATTTGAAATTAATTCGGCAACAAATAAAAAAGATACAGGGGTGTCTTCACGAGAAGTGAAACAAAAAATTATTTTTTGAAAATATTCCGATTTTCACAAAATTTTACAGGGGGGCATATCAAGTGATTCTGAACAACTTTTGTTAACAAAATTTTTGTCTATCTCTAAGCCTACTATGATTTCTCGAAAATTGACATTTTCTTTTTATCGCAGTAGGCCGGCGTTTTAGATTTAGACGGCATTTATGTATTGAATAAAGTCACCTTATGGACTTGTATGGCTGATAAAAATTTGAAATTAATTCGGCAACAAATAAAAAAGATACAGGGGTGTCTTCACGAGAAGTGAAACACACTGTATATAGGGAGGTGAAAGATAGTATAGACTAACCTCTTCCTTTTGTGTGTACACTCTTTTGTGCACAATAAATGATTATTTATTTATTAATTTTATTTATTTATATTTGTTCCGGCTGCCAATGCATCAAAAATGAGGTACTGACACAGTTGTCTGTCGTCATTTTACTTCCACATCTAGTGTAAACTAATTTTTTTTTTTAATTTTTATTCTTCAAATAGGCTTAGAATGTCATGAAACGTCGAGATTTTAAGTTTGAGCGAAAAAAAAATTATGTCTGTCGGTCTGTCTGTAACTTTTTTGTGCGCACGTTTACTCTGGAACAGTTTAAGATATTTACTTGAAATTTGGTACACATATGTACATTAACGAGATCTGGAACTAGATTATATTTTCATCTTGTTCCGTCGAAGGGTTGGGGGTAAATTGGGGTAGCTAGGTAAATCAAGCAGGTAAGAGTCCATAAAATTGGTATTTAGTATATACAAGAGAAGCTAAGATCTCAAAAAAAATTTTGGCATTAGCCACCCCCATTACCCTCGCACCCCCACCACATTATTAAAGGGGATGAAAAAAAAATTGTGATCTAGTGCATGTACAATAACCAGAAACCTCAAAATATTTTTTTACTTCATCCACCCCCACTACCACTCCCCTATCACCCCCCCACCCCACTAGCGATGTGGGGTATCGTTTCATGGGTTTTTGGGGTAGAGGATTTCAAATATTATATTATTAAAGTTCCATAAACAATTATTTCCACATACAAAATTTTTTCGTTGTGAGTGACTTGGATAGAAAATCTGGATGTGGAAGTAGTGATTCCTTGGGCAGCGGTTTTTTCATACTTTTCTGGGCCATTTAAAATGCAATTAAAAATCTGTAGATGACACTTTTTTTCTGTGTTATTTGCATGATATTTTTAACTTATTATTTTATTAAAAAAAAATCATTGTTATTTGAACATAACTCGAAAAATAAATCAGTAAAAGGCATAGTTTCACCCACTTTCGTTATAGTCTAGGAAATAGCGTGCAAATTCGACGACGAGTGGTTACCGTCTGCCAGTCGGTAATCGAAGAGACCATATAAGTACAATTTTTTTTTCTCTCTGGAACTTTTTTATTTTTAAATCGAATGATTATCGATATCTGTCCGCATAGATAGTTGGTATATGTACTTCACATACTCCAATTACGCTGGCAGACGAAACTTCCGATCGACGCGCGTTAACCGAAAATAGAAAAAAAATTTTTAGTTTCTATTTTTGGTTAGCGCACGCGCCGACCGGAAGTTTCGTCTGCCAGCGTAACTGGGGTATGTGAAGTACATATACTAACTACCTATGCGGACAGATATCGATAATCATTCGATTTAAAAATAAATGCCCCCCCCCCCTCCATATTCCCTCACCATACCAAAAAGTTCCAGAGAGAAAAAAATTTTGTACTTATATGGTCTCTTCGATTACCGACTGGCAGACGGTAACCACTCGTCGTCGAATTTGCCTATTTCCTAGGCTATTATAGATTTATGCATTATTACACTATATTTCTTAAATTATACAAAGAAGGTAATTTTTAATGGATTTTTAATTTTTGCAAGTTAACAAATTATTACAAAGTTTTTTTGTCTATTTATATTCAAAATTTTTATTTTCATTTTTTTTATGCGATTACCAAGACCGGAGATAATAAAAAAAAATAGTAGAAAATTCTAATATTGCAACATACATCGTTTAAATTTTTATGAAGCTGGACTTCTCATTGCACTTGTTACCACACCGAAAATATATTAAAACAATAAAGCCGCGGCAGAAAAAATTTCTTAATCACCTTTTTTGATGCTGTCATAAAGTTTATGTCAAACGCTCTGCTCTTTTCCCACTAATGTTTGCGTTAGTGTTTCCTGACTGTGACTAAAATATACCCTTTTTATTAAAATATGTAGGTATATTTACCCACATGAAATAATACAAGAGTAGCAGTAGTCTATGTTTTGGCTCTGACAGGTGTTAAATAAAATGAACATTTCGGACAGAACGCTTTTGTTATTTGCAGACGAAATGAATGATTTAAAAATAGTTTTTTCAATTTTCACGGCATACTTAATAAGGTTGTTTTCTCGATTTTTAAATTATTATTCACAAAAGAATCAAGTAGTCTAAATTTGTTTTTTAAACTATGTAATCATACTTGAAATCGCCTCCGAAATCAAAACATGTAAAAATACACAGGGTGCTTTTTTTCAAAGTTGGAATCATTTCCGGGTAAACCAGAAGTGAACGAAACTTCTCAAATAATGAAAAATTGGACATTTTTAGTTTATATTACCCCTGCCAAGTTTTGTCTCATACTATGAAAACTCTGGAATCTATGGCTTTCCTAATGATTTCGTTGGTATGCTAATATTTTAACAATTTAATCTAACAGTAAGTAACATGTTATTACACAAATAATAAATGACTAATTTCCAACTTTTCCAATTTTCAACAAAATTACAAAGCTGCAAGTAATTTGTGTTAGGAGAATGGTAAATACAACCAGTAAGTATTTTCTCCAGATATACTTTAATTTTAGTTTGTAAAACCCAATGGTTAACTTCCATATTTTCAATTATGTTACTTTCAGTTGTGTTGATTTTATAAATTATTACATCTCCGGATGCGACTAAAAGAATTGTATACAAAATGTTTATAAATTTATATGAAAATCTCACAATATAAAATGTCTTTAGTTATTCTAGTTTCGTTTAAACAAACAGCAATGGGTTGTATTTCTAGAACTGACCCTTTAGAAATGAATGGACAATTTACAAATTCCATTCTTACATTGTTATGTCCCTTATAATAGTTTTATGGCCGGATACTTCTGGAGTGCCTGTCAATTTCTAATCTAATAAACTCTTTAGTAAACTGTTAACAAACTCTGGCCACATGTTTGAATTTTTTTGTTAATTTGATTTTCTGGTACAAAGGATGTCTATTGTCTAATTCTGTATTGTTCATCGACTCATACTTCAGTTTGTTTCCTCATTTCTCATTGAGTGTTGTTACTTAAAACAGATGAAATATCTAACATTTAAAACTTATATTATCACGCCTGAACTCAATCGCCGCAATAAAAAATATAGAAAGAATAAAAGCCCTCAAAAAATTTCTTTCTTCATTGAGAACTATTAAAAAGTACGTACACTTCATCATTATTATGGTTTATTAAGTTGTAGTAATGTGGATTCAAATCATTTTAATTTCCTTGCTTGATGACTTTTTTGATAAATATATATATTGGAGGCTGTGACTTGCCGAGAACTTTACGCATTGGAAAAAATAAAATATCACTATTTCGAAAAAAATGTGTGATAGTGATACTTTTCGAATGTTCAAACACAAATTCGTTTACTTGTATGCATTTTTTCGAAAATATGATCAATCCCATTCTTGATCAGAAATAGCGATTTTCACGATCTTATCCTTATAACTCTCTATAGTTTTGAATATAAATTCTGGAACTTTTCCAATACATTAACAAATGTATAAGGAATCCATTGAATATAGTTGAAATGTGGATAGGTGTAAAATTTACATTTTATTTTTATAATTTTTATTTAATTGGGGTGATTGAAAAATTAATAAAACTTTTTTTTTATAAATACATTAATAAATACAATACAGTAAAGACAGTTAAAAATTCGTGGGAGTGACGGCGCGACAGATCTGCTTCGTTACAGCGGCTATGTGTGGTGCCTGTGTATGCGTTCATAATTATATATTTTCTCTCCAGACTCACTATTTATCCTCCTATTCACTAAGAAAAATGTTAAAAATGTGTAATCAGAAAGTGTTAGAACTGCTAAGAATTTTTAGAGGTTCCATAGTATGCATTTAACCGTGCGTGTGCTTGGCCGCGCAGGTGACAAAGTCACTTCACTTCACTTTTTTTCCAGGAATACCGTGGTTTTAGCGATAAATTTTATTAGGACATTTTTGTTCAGAAACACGTGGTCTATCCAATTGTATTTTTTAATTTTTTCATACCCTGACTTAATTTCAGAATTGTGAAGAAATGGATAATTTTTTTTTCACTTTTCTTTTATGTTCTGCATCCGAGCGGATTGTAAACTTTTCAGGATATTATTCTATACACTTTCACGGACTCATTAAAAAAAATTATTCATTTTGCAAGTTTTTGGAGATTTCACTATAAAATTTTCTCTGTCGTCTGGACTAATAAAAAGATATGCTACACGGTAGTGGGAATGGTAGAGGGGAAAGCTGATGGCAAAAATTGTTAGAGGCTCTTGTACACATAAATCATAATATTATTTCTTTATTCCCTTTAATAATGTGGTGGAGGTGGTAATGGGGGTGGTAGAGAGACAAAAAAGTATTCAGGCCTTTTGTTCCTGTATACACATTAAATCACAATTTTATCTTTTTATCCTCTTAAATAACGGGGTGGGGGAAAAATTTTTGAGACCTAGGTTCTTGTATACACGCTAAACAAAATTATATTTTTTCACCTCCTTCAATTATGGGGTGAGAGTAGTAGCGAGGGTGGCTAATGCTAAAAAAAATGTTGAAACCTTGGCTTCTCGTATATACACTAAATCCCAATTTCATGGATTCTAACTTGCTTGCTTTACCTCTTCAACCCCATTTTACCCAATTTACCCTCCAACCCTTCAACGGGATAAGATCAAAATACAATCTTTTTCCAAATCTCGTTATAATACATAGGTGTACCAAATTTCAAGCCAATATCTTCAACTGTTCTAGAGTAATCGTGCGTACAAAAAAATGTTACAGGCAGACAGGCAGACATTTTTTTCTTGACTCACACTGAAAATCTAGACGTTTCATGACATCCTATTAAAGCAAAAGAAAATTTCATTTTTTTACGATTACTGTACTTTCACTTCGCTACGTGGTGTCTAAGTAATAGGTATTCAGCAGTCATGGCGTTGTTCTCTTATACACGTCCAAATAGAATAAAACAATTCAAGTTAGCCCATCAAAATTTTATTTTTGTAGAGACCATGTACTCTTAACAGGCAACCACGACAGATCACGTCATCCAGTAGGTGCGCCATACAGCAGACAGAACCCGACTGAAAATACCGCTGCCTAACGAATCACTACTTCCACATTCAAGTCTCTTACAACGAAAAAAAAAAAAAGGTTGATACTGTAAGTACAATCCATTATGTGGATTATAAATACAGGGTGATAGTGGAAGTGGCTGATCTCAAAATTTTTTTGAGAACTTGGCATCTCGTACATACATTAAATCCCAATTTTATCGATTCTTACTTGCTTGCTTTACCTATTTACCCCCATTTACCCACCAACCCTTCAACGGAATAAGATCAAAACATAATCTATTTCCAGATCTCGTTTAATACACAGGTGTACAATATTTTGAGTCAATATCATGAACGGTTCCAGAGTAATCGTGCGCACAAAAGAAATTACATATAGAATTTATTTGCTGAAACTTAAAATATCGACGTTTATGCCATTCTAAACCTATTAAAAAAAAACAATTTTTTCACCGTTAATATACGTCCACTCCACTACTAGTACAGGAAAATATTGAAACAAATGACCGTAACTAGAAGAAAATTTGTGCAGACTTTAAACTTTGGTTATAGGATAAGTTTAAAATAGGTCAAAGTTCACGAAACAAAAAAGTTTAGAAATTTAACGGATCCGCGAGAACCTATAGGGGGTAAAAAACGGGTATTTTTAATAAGAAAAATCGATTTTTCTCTAATTTCTCAGGAAATATGGCATTTACAAAAAAATATTTCAAATACAAGTTGTTTCTGGAAAAATTATCTTTAATTTGGTGTTTTTAAATTAATTTTTTAGCAATAATTAACCGAAATATGGCCATTTTCCGATGGGGGGATGGCGGATGGAGTTTATTCTAAAAAAAGTGTTTTAAAGGAACAAAATAAATTGAACATCTAGGTGATGCTATACATTAACGAAAAACAGGATTTTTTTAAATAAAAATTAATTACTGAGCAATTACAATAACAAAATGCCGACACTTTGTTAACAAAAATGTGAAGACGCACATTGAATCGGCCATAACTTCTTTATTTTTTGTGATGTAGAAACAAACAAAAATCATTTTAAAGATTAATTAATTACCTTTAATTTTTTAAATACTTCATCCTAAAAACGGTTGGGTGCCATCTATAAAATTAAATATCTCCGAAACAATCAATCCTACACAAATAACAATATAAACAAAACAAATTTATTCTTAGTTTATAAGTTTCATTTTTGATGTCCACCATATTTTCTCTTAAATTAATATTTATTGAAATAATTGCAGAGAAACAAGAATGTTACGTTTTTTCTAAAATCCCTTTACAGTTTATAATGCAATTTTTTTTCTAAAGCATCGGCTGTAAGTCGATAAAAACATTCGAGCGTGTAGGGTCACACTATACTATACTAACGAAAAATGGTATATGGGATTATATTTTTTTCATTACTGGCTACTTACATTAACAAAATTGCGACGTTTTTGCTAAAAAAAAAAAAATGTGGAAAAGTACATTGTTTTTGTCATAACTTCCTTGTTTTTACGCTATAAAAATAAGAAAAAAATCATTTGAAAGCTTAATTAATAATTTTTCATTTTGGTTATTAGCGTTTTTGGCGTAAGTGCCATAGTTTCTGAGATATTTAACATTGAAACTAAACACTTCGTCTTATAAACGTTCGGATGCCACCTTTAGACTTCCAGATCTCTGAAACCATTAACTCTACAAAAATTAGAAAAAAACGAATTTCATCCTTAATTTAGCAGCTTTCTTATTTGTCTGTAGCATGTTTTGCTCAATGTAATACCTTTCGGGTTATTTAACGAAAAAGCATTTGAAATACCACTTCTTCAAGCTAAAATCACAAATTTTCTAGTAGTTATTAGGTTATATCAATTTATAAAAGTTGCATAGGTTCTTTTCTTCTTAAAATTTAATTATTTTTATTTTTAGGTGCCACCCCCTGAAAATGGGTGGCATCCACCCCCTATAAATTAGCAAGTCTTCGCATAATATCGAAACTTCTTTCTTTTATGGCTTTACTATTAAGCTGTCAAAAATGAACCAGATCTAATTCATATCACATTATTCTGAAGTTAAAACCTCTAGTATTTCGGTTAATTATTGCTATAAAATTAAATTAAAAAACACCAAATTAGAGATGATTTTGTCAGAAATAACTTGTATTTGAACTATTTTTTGTAAATTTCCAGAAAGTAAAGAGAAATCGATTTTTTAATTAAAAGTACCCCTTTTCACCTTTTGTTTGTTTCGTGAACTTTGGCCTATTTTGAACCTATAACCAAAGTTTAAGGTCTGCACAAACTTTTTTCGAGTTAAGGTAAAGTTTTCCTGTACTATATATGGCTCTAGAAGTAATACCAACTTATAGTCATCATGAATAATGTCTATCTATCCTTATTATACGTAAATCATCATTCTGCATAATAATTGTTTAATATTTCTCCATGAAAATTTTAGCACCAAAATTAATACCAATTAAGTATATTATTATTGAATCCTGAATGCAAAAAAATCACAAACCTAATTTAGGAACATGGAAACATCCATTTAGTACAACAAATGGAGAAACTCAATGTATTTTATATTTTGTTCTCATTGTAAATTCTCTCTCTTATGATATAAATGTGTACCTATATATTTTATCGCTCTATTTTAAATTCTGTATTACAATTCAAAACACATTTTAAGATGCTAACAACTATTCTTCTTTCATAGCACTGTACCACATAATTTATAATTCTTAGTAGGTATATATAAATTTTTTAATTTAGAAAAAATGTTCTAATACTTGTGAGGTTAAAAAATTGATTCGAATAAAGAGCTTTCATTCATTGATTGTGACTTCATAAAGAAAGTATTTAAGAGGAAATAACAATCGAACGTTATCGAGCCATTGCAACGATGCCAAATATCGGGCTATGCAACGCGCGATGAATATCAGCTGTATAAGAGCCCTGGATATACAGGGACAGCGCCGCCTGACTCAGTAGTGCTGAACTAAAAGTGTATCTCGGAACATGAAAATATGACTTTTTGAAGCCCACCCCAAAATTTTGTAGGAAGAAAGCTAACATGTTTTCTGGCAATTTAGTGATGATATACACGGGGGTACGTTGATGAGCCCGACCCCGGGCTGCACAACGTCAAATCGGGCTACACTACAACCACTCAGTGTATGAAACGGGCCTGTATATGACCATGCATATCTCTATATATATATATATATATATATATATATATATATATATATATATATATATATATATGTTGCTTCTTAGGTTTTCGCGGCTGTTAAATGAAAGGTTGTTGTGCTTCCGGGTGTTTTCCAGCGTAGTTGACAGGCTCCTGCTGGGGCCACGGTTGTCTAAACGACGTTTCGGCAGAATCCCATCTGCCATCTTCAGGTTCTCGCTGAAAGCTGCCTACTGCTGCTCCTCGTTGCTCGAACTGAACTGAGCAGCAGTAGGCAGCTTTCAGCGAGAACCTGCAGATGGCAGATGGGATTCTGCCGAAACGTCGTTTAGACAACCGTGGCCCCAGCAGGAGCCTGTCAACTACGCTGGAAAACACCCGGAACCTTTCATTTAACAGCCGCGAAAACCTAAGAAGCAACATATATTTATATATATATATATATATATATATATATATATATATATATATATATATATATATATATATATATATATATATATATATATATATATATATATATATATATATATATATATATATATATATATATATATATATTTATTGGAGATGAAATAAAATCAAATTTTAAGAAGAAAAGGTTTTATGCAATTTTTCACATATATTGATAGTTTTTAAATTATAACGACTTCAAAATTGCGATTTTAGCTTAAAAAAAAGGTATTTCCAAACGGCTTTCGTCAAGTATCTCGAAAAGTATTACTTTATCGAAAAAATGTTACAGACCAATTACGTTTTCAAATTATTTTTTACTCGTTCCTGTAGCATAAGAAATAAAGAAGTTATGTTAGTCTTATATAAAAAGGTCGCCATTTTGTTACTCTAATTAACCAGTAATTTTCAAAAATTATCTCAAATACAGTTTTTCGTTAAGATGTAGCATTACCTAGATGCTCAAATTTTTTTGCTCATTTAAAGCACTTGCTTTAGAAAAAAATGCATTTTAAACTTTAAAGGTATTTTCGAAACACTTGGATGCCAAATGTAAACTTAAATATCTCCGAAATTATTAATCCTACATCAATAGACAAAAAACATAATTAATTCTCAGTTTGTACTTTCTGTAATTCGTTTGTAAAATTTTTTCCATAAAGAAATGCTTTTCGAGATACTTGACGAAAGCCGTTTGGAAATACCTTTTTTCTGAAATCGATCGGCAATGTCTACATTTTCGGCGCTATTTCAGATCGAAAAATGCACAATTCCAGTATTTTAGTCCATTGCTAAGAAACTATCAGAAAACAGACCGGAAAAGATCCGTTGCCAAGCAACGATCAACAAAACCGTATGGGAATGTTACTTTCCCGGCCTAGGCCGGTTTTTTATGTGTATTTTAGACAGTAAATAAATACACGCAGACAAACCAACTCACATTAAAATTGCATTTATTAGTAAGCAGTTAGATTTTAATGAAAAAATATTATGCATTAATACAAATTCCTTAATTTATAATAATATTGATTGTGATTTCAGAAAAAATAGTATGTGTACTTCGGTGTGAAAGCACATTCCCGGACTTCGATGCTTGTTGGCCTCGGCTAGCGCCTTGGCCAACAATTTGCACCGTCGTCCGGGAATGTATTGCTTTCACACCTAAATACACAATATACTATTTTTTGAATCTAAAATCGCAATTTTGAAGTCGTTATAACTTAAAAACTATCAATTTATGTGAAAAATTGCAAAGAACCTTTTCTTCTTAAAATTTAATTCTACTTCAGCTTCAATAAGTATATATATTTTTTAAATGCCACCCCCTGAGAGGGGTGGCATTAGTAAAAAGTATAAAGTAAAAAAATATTTTGAGGTTTCTGGTTCTTGTACACACACTAAATCACATTTTTTTTTCATCCCCTTAATAATGGTTTCACCCCCACCCCATTATTGGGGGTGGCTAATGCCAAAATTTTTTTTGAGACTTTAGCTTCTCTTGTTTATACTAAATATCAATTTTATGAACTCTTACTTGCTTGATTTACCTATTTACTCCAAATTTACCCCAATTTACCCCCCAACCCTTCGACGGAACAAGATGAAAATATAATCTAGTTCTAGATCTCGTTAAAGTACATATGTGTACCAAATTTCAAGTCAATATCTCAAACGGTTCCAGAGTAAACGTGCGCACAAAAAAAGTTACAGACCGCCAGACAGACAGAAATTTTTTTTCGCTCAAACTTGAAATCTCAATGTTTCATGACATTCTAAGCCTATTTGAACAATAAAAATTTTTAAAAATTTGTTTGTCGTTACTATACTTCCACTGGATGTGGAAGTAAAATGAACGAAATCCGTTCAATATGACATTATTCCGAAGTTTTGTATATTTTTTACCTCTAGGTACTGTACTATAAGTTATGAAGGGGCGCTTAGATAGGTCTTGCCTCGGTCACGTCTGACTTGAGTCTCTATTCTATGCGTACAGATTTGAAACTAATTTAAAAAAACTGCAAAAAAAAATGCTCTTGAAACGAGAATTTGATTAGTCGATTATTTTTGTACAACGTATCGTAGAGCAATGAAATACAGGTTTTTATATTTATTTTTAGATGATAAAAATTTTTGTACTTCTTTAAAATATGTTTTTTTAATTTTGTTGTAGTTTTTCATTTCTTTTTATTTTTTGCAAAAATAATACTATTTAATATAAAAACTAATATTTATATCTAGTTTTAACTTTACTCTTAACCTTTTCACCGCTAACGGCAGTTTACGAACACGCACGTTCAGCGCAAACGATGCGGCGGATATGTACGGCCTGAGCTGTTTAACGGCCTTTTCGTGTTTTATAAAGTAGTAATTTTCAGTATTTCAGCATTGCATATTTTAATGCAAATATACACAAAGAAGTTACTGTTTTTAAAATAAATTAAATTTAGAGTAAATGATTTATTTTATGAAAAATTTGAAAATAAAAACAGGTAAGAAGAACATGTAAATGAAACATCGAAATATCATATAGCTCCTTCTTGGAATAATTTTTATTTGCCTTTATTTTATACACTATACATCCACTTCGGTTACCAATCTTACATTTACGGAATAAACGTGAAAAAATAAGAAAGAAAAAATACCCGGTGTGAATAAATGGAAGAAGGTATAAACTTTTCTAATTGGTTGGGTCCTGTAATGCATAAACATTTAATGTATGGTCATTGTGGACTATTCCATACGCGGATGCGTCGGATCGGAGCTATAAAGTACTAAACTTGTCTCGCATATACCGGGTGTAACAGGACCATGGTACACCCCCCCCTTTTCCCCTTTAGTTTTGAAGACAATTGATTGAAATTTAGGATATCCTATATACATAATAGGCGGTACTTTTTGACATACAAGTGATTTTTTTTCACTTAAGTTTTGGCCGGAAGTGACACTAACTTTCGATTTTTAAGGGAAACACTCTGTATATTATAGCATTTTTGAATTTTGCATAATTTTCTGAATCCAACGATATCAAATAAGTGACATTTCAATCGGCAATATTTTTATAATATATTTTTTAGTTTTCCATATAAGTGTGCCATGACGGTTCCGATTTATTCTAAATGACCCGTGTTATGCTAAAAAAATCGAAATCCCGTCAAAAATACTAAATTACATAATTTATGCGCAAATAAAGTTCATCAAAATGGTTTTTGGAGCAAAGCTCAATTTTTTCAAATGGAACCATATTGGTACCGTCGTATCATTTATTAGTACTATTAATAAGGCATTTATTTATATGTCGTATTAAAATGTGTGATAAATACAAGCAAAATTACAGCTAAAAGAAAATAAGAAAATACAGTTCTGGGGTCAAGTGGCAGAATAGCCTAAGCTAAACTTCGCCCATGAAACTTTGTATTTTTCATTCTTCAATAAAGACGTTTATTATTATTATTATTATTATTATTATTATTATTATTATTATAAGTTCGTGGCATTTTGAACACAATTAACAAGAATTTTAAACAATTTTTAAAGACACAATAAAAACATTGGTAAACCAACAAATGTCTGAGAAGCTAAATATTTCATTGCTTTCAAAGGTACCTTAATTAGTTACTAGGGTTTGGGAAATCTCGACATTTTCATAGTCCCGGGACACGAGACATCGCAAGATCAAAGTCCCGGGACGTCCCGGGACTTCGAGACTTTTCAAAATAAAATCAGAATCGAGTTCATTTTTGGCGAGATGTAAATAAAATTGCCATTTTAGTAAAAATCAACATTTATTGAACATAAAAATATAAATAATAGGGAACGTGAGCTGGGTTTAGAGCGTCGTGAGACAGATTAGTTTTACCCTACTGGTGACTCGCTGTTTCGATAGTACCTGCTCAGTACGAGAGGAACCCCAGGTTCGAACATTTGGTTCATGCACTCGCTCGAGCGGGCGGTGGTGCGAAGCTATCATCCGTGGAATTATGCCTTAACGCCTCTAAGGCCGTATCCTTTCTAGTCGAAGGTGGCAACGATATCTCTTGGAGTTCCGAGAGTCGAAAGACTCAAAACAATGTGACTTTACTAGTTGGTCGCGGTTCACCGCGATCGCCGTACTAGCTCTATCAATTAATTAAAATTTAATAAAATATTCTTTTAAAAAAATTAGTGCATTAACAACTTTGTCTGACAATCTATTTCTGATTTTTGTAATAATGCCTCCGGAAAAAGAACACTCTCTTGTCGGTTTTATTTTAGTTTAGTAAGTTACGTACATACGGGTCTCAAGTAATTACTCGTTAAACTAACAGATGGCGCTCTCAGTAACAGAGTGCGGGAAGCCTGAGCTAATGAAGCTTATTATGACCTTTTGTTAACAAAATTATTTCAAGCGTATCTCGAGTCTCGAGACAATTAAATTTGGGAAAAGTCCCGGGACTTCGAGACACGAGACGTCCCGGGACCCAAGCCCTATTAGTTACTTCTTAACATTTAATTAGCACAAAACTGTATTTTCTTATTTTCTTTTAGCTGTATTTTTGTATTTATCGCACATTATAATACGACGTATAAATTCCTTATTAATGGTACTAATAAATGGTACCACAGTACCCATATGGTTCCATTTGAAAAAATTGAGTTTTGCCCCAAAAACCATTTTGATGAACTTTATTTGCTCATAAATCACGTAATTTATTACTTCCACATCCAGTGGAAGTATAGTAACGACAAAAAAATTTTTAAAAATTTTTATTGTTCAAATAGGGTTAAAATGTCATGAAACGTCGAGATTTTAAGTTTGAGCGAAAAAAAAATTCTGTCTGTCGGTCTGTCTGTCTGTAACTTTTTTGTGCGCGCGTTTACTCTGGAACCGTTTAAGATATTGACTTGAAATTTGGTACACGTATGTTCTTTAACGAGATCTGGAACTAGATTATATTTTCATGTTGTTCCGACGAGGGGTTGGGGGGTAAATTGGGGTAAATTTGGGGTAAATGGGTAAATCAAGCAGGTAAGTGTCCATAAAATTGGTATTTAGTATATACAAGAGAAGCTAAGGTCTCAAAAAAATTTTTGGCATTAGCCACCCCCATTATCACCCCCACCCTCTTATTAAAGGGGATGAAAAAAAAATTGTGATTTGGTGTATGTACAAGAACCAGAAACATCAAAATATTTTTTTACTTCATCCACCTCCACTACCACCCCCCTATCACCACCTCCACCCCACTACCGATGTGGGGTATCGTTTTATGGGTTTTTAGGGTAGAGGATTTCAAATATTATATTATTAAAATTCCATGAACAATTATTTCCACATACAAAGTTTTTTCGTTGTGAGTAACTTGGATAGAGAATCTGGATGTGGAAGTAGTGATTCCTTGGGCAGCGGTTTTTAGTATTTTTGACGGTATTTCGATTTTTCTAGTATTACACGGGCCATTTAGAATAAATCGAAACCGCCATTGCACACTTAAATGGAAACCTAAAAATTACATTATAAAAAATATTGACGTTTAAAATGTCACTTATTTGATATCGTTGGATTCATAAAATTATGCAGAATTCAAAAATGCAATAATATACATGATGTTCCATTTAAAAATCGAAAGTTAGTGTCACTTCCGGCGAAACCGGAAGTGAAAAAAAAATCACTTGTATGTCAAAAGTGCCGCTTATTATGTATATAGGATATCCCAAAATTCAATCAATTATCTTCATAACTAAAGGAGAAAAGGGGGGATACCATGATCTTGTTACACCTGTTATATCCGTTTTAAGCGCAGGAGATGCGATTTATTTTTACGTATTGTTGTGATTTTCTCTTTAGACAGTATATACTTCGGGAGCCCACCGTAAAGTGTCCGTGCACCCCCCTCTCCGATCCTTGGGGACAATGTTTTTCATAAAGATTAAAGCCTAAGGAACAATTTAAGACATGTCCCTCAAAAAAAAAAAGGCTGCACTTTCAAAATGGCTTCGTTTAAAAAAGAAAAAATTTACAAATATTGTTTTTGTCATTTAACACAAAAACTAAAAAAGATGGATAAAAACTTTCTGCACAAAACACAAAGTGCATAAAATTTTCTACAATTTTGTTCCTATACAATATTTGGATAGGAGTTACCATTTTCCAGATAAACTATAAAATATAAAATTCAATATAAAACGTAATACTACGGGAGCCCACCGTAACTGTCCCCCCTGATCCTTGGGGACAAAGTTCTTCATAAAGATTAAAGCCTAAGGGACAATTTAAGACATGTCCCCAAAAAGAAAAACTGGCTGTACTTTCAAAATGGCGTCCGTTTAAAAAAAAATTGCAAAGATTGTTTTTGTCATTTAACACGAAAACTAAAAAAGATGGAGAAAAACTTTCTGCACGATTACCGTTTTCGAGACAAATATCTGCAAATTATGATATTATTATTATTATTAATTTTTTTTCAGTTTATTTTATTTTTTGTTGTGTTAATAATATAAAGTTATATTATACGCCTTATAATAATTATCACAGTTATTTCCTCTAAATGATTTACCGATATATGAATTTCCATGTTTTCTTAATTTTGGACTCATTTATCTAGAAAGTGGTAACTTCTATCAAAATGTTGTATAAGAACAAAATTGTAGAAAATTTTATGCACATTGTTTTTTGTGAAAAAAGTTTTGATCCATCTTTTTTAGTTTTTGTGTTAAATGACAAAAACAACATTGGCAACAGTTTTATTTAACATATGGCCGCCAATTTTTTTTTTTAGGATATGTCTTAAATTGTTCCTTAGGCTTTAATCTTTATGAAAAACATTGTCCCAAGAATTGGGAGGGAGGTACACATACAGCTAGGGAGGGCTCCCCGACTAATAGTATTTGAAATTATTATAGAGAAACAAAAACTCAAAATAATTTTTAAAATTATGATCACTTAAACTTTACTGATGGTGTTTACTTGTAACCAGCTTGTAACACGAGTGTCAGTTGGGTATAGTAAGGCTCGAGTCACAATACCGAAGGCAGGACTACGACGTGAAAGAAGGCACCGTGTGAAAAGAAAATACCAAATTAAAATTATTGTTAAAATTGTAAAAACATAAGGTATTTAGAACATAAGGCATATCTGTATACTTAAAAAAACTATATGTGTAAAAAGTACTAAAACAAGACATTCAAAACATTCAGAGATATTTAGAATAATCATGGTGTGCAGCTAAATAGTAGAAAAACTGAACAAAAATAAAAAAAGAGGAAAATTGTTGATAAGTCAGAGTGACTTTTATGAAAGTAAAAATATTTTTGAAATAAGTTAATGATTAAAATAAGGTTTCTGACTTTATGAATGCATGGCAAAAGTATTAAACAAACAATTTTGTAAAAAATAAGAACGAGCAATTTCCAGTGCTTCGAAATAATACATAGGTACTTACCTAGTAATAAATAGTGCATCGAGTCAGTACATCGGCGTTCCTGGAAGGTGTCCAGTGGCAAATTTTATCGAAGAGGAGTCAGCAAAACAACCGGAGGAAATCATCCTCAGAGCGTGCAGCGAATCAGCTGTTCTAGGTTTCTTCTGTACGGAATGCATTTTCAATCGTTGATAGTACGTTTGCGCAGGTACCATCCCGTTACACGAATAAGGTAAAAGCTTTTACTATACAATTAAAGAAAACGAAAACCATTCCTTATTATTATTTTATTGAGATCTCGATTTAAACATTTCAAAGGCCTTAGAATTTAAGTAGTTGTAAGAAAATTTGTTAAATTATTTTGAAAACAGTTAAAAATCTTATTTCATCAAAAATTTAAAATAAATTTTTAAAAATTTTCTCATAGCACAGTGTTTTATTGATCGTTACAGTACTCCTGATCTGAGCAATTGAACCTACTTCTTCCCTGAGCGAAGTCTCGTTTGCTTTTGCAGACACTGATGCTAAAAATGTATGTTTTATGCTTTCGTTACGTGTATTAAAGTTTGGTAGACACTTAGTCTCCTGGCGTCCAACTAACAAGTATCATCATAATTTCACCATTTTTTACATAAAACGGTATACATTCAACATTTATATCCGGCTTAAGCAGTCAAAAGGTTAATTAAATCAAGAAAAAGTTATATGTTGCAAAGGGACACTGTTATATATTATTATTTTGAGGCAAAGTGTCAAATATATTGTTGTTCATTTTCTATTTTTTCATTTCTTTTATTTTTTAGCATCGGTGTTATAATGTCTCCAAAAAATATATTTTCTACATGATAGTGCATTATTGTATTCATGCACATAGTTAAATGATTAGACATATTCTTGAATTCGTTATAATACACGAATAATCTACTGGCCACAGTTAATATTTCACTTTTTAGATGGCCGTTGGTCATCTATTACCCCATTCCCTTGGGGTGACCGGGATTTGTGGTCAGGAAATGGACGTATTAAATTTCTAGTAGTTTGCATCACCTGCCTTAGATGTCCGAAAGTCCGCAAATGTGCTTAGATTAGACAAGATATATGGCCACATTTACACTTTAAGTTTCTATGCAAATTAATATTCACTGAAGCTTTGGAACTAAACTTCTTGTCAGAATAAACCTAGCTAAAATTCTTACATGGCAATTTCTTATGTAACAAAGAAAAAGCATTATTTATAGATGTACGACGTGCATATTTATGGTGTAGTTTTTGTGTGTTCTAACTGGAATTTTCTACTATATGTCTAATAGATGAAAATCGTAAGACCGTTCATAAAACCAGAAGTATTACATTACCCAATACTTCAATTACCTCGATTTTGGTTCTCCTGCAAATTCTCACCTTTCATTGACATAGCTTTAAAAAAAATCATATTTATTACACTTGTTAAAATTTAACCTTCATATTAACACATTTTCTTAAAACATATGCAGTGATAATGTTATAGAACATTTCAGAATCGACCCAAGTCGAACACTAAATAAAAATTTAGACTTAGGAAACATTCATTTAAAGACATTTTAGAACGTAACATACAAGATTGAAAGGCATCAGAGCCGAAAACTGACACAAAAGGACTTATACACGTTCGTTAAGTCGTAAGGCACAACTAGGTGAAAATTCGAAAAAACTCGAAAAACGAATTTTCACTTAGGAAAATATGTTTATGTCCAGGCCGTAATAGTAAAAGTATATTATGTTCATGGGAAAGTATACTGGAAATAAAAGTATAATTTTGGTCAAAGAAAAAAATACATTATAATTTTTTAAAATTGCGCCAAAGTTTAAATAGTTTTATGGACAAGGAAAAGGAAACCATATACTTTTTAAGAAGTACGCCAAAAATGTACTTTGAAAATATTTGTGAATATTTTTAACTTTTTAACCGCTTCACGAAACACAATGAAAGTGGAGATACAGTCATTGTGGATATCATTCAAAAGAATGAATATAACATATTAACGATGCGACGTACTGAAAGGGCAAAACCGAAAAACGTGCCAAAGGCGCGTAGCGTCTATAGGCAATTACCTGGTAAAAAAGGACGAAAAGGTGAAAATGGACAAGGCCGGTTCTTCGCATAAAACAAATTTGGATTTATCCAGCGGCTCGTCAATTGGATGAATGCGTTGGATAATCGGTAGAACACGCTAGTATGAAAACCAAATGCAGGTCTTTCCAAATGACAAAGTTATAGAGAAAACCGCCTTGTGCATAACTAAGACAAAAGGCTATTTGCCAAAAAGTCACTCGAAGGCGAAATCGTGTCACATCCCTTATATTGAACCTATATGAGGACCGGAACGTCGTATCGCGAGACAGAAAGTTGAAATAACTCATATATAGTTGAACACAAATGGAACTCCTTTCTCGTGAATGATATAATCACGATAAAGAACTTTAAAGCTAATCACAAGCATCCCAAAATTCTAAGTAAAATATTTTAATATTATTTCAAGTCAGACCCAAAACCCAAAAAAGCTTTCATCAATTCCTAGGGAAGTTGCGTGAATCTTTTCTACCAAATCGATTGCTATCGCACGCTCTCCATTGTATGGTAGCATCAAAAGTTCTCTAGAAGAGTTGGTCGACCTTGCTCTACTTGGGGAAGGCGATTCTATTCAAATTATATAATTTATTAGATAGGATATTGCATAATTTTAATTGTACTTATTTTAAACCTAGTCAATAAATTATTTGAATGATTGAATTTTATTGATTTAACGACTTGTTTCAAGTCTTGCCCTCGAGGGCTTTCTTTTGATAGGCAGGAACTGAGTAAATTGGGTGTCTCAGACCTCACAAGTTTGCATTTCAATACTCCGGTCACATTACGGAAGCTCGAGAGGGATTTTCTATGAAGACAATTGTTAGGTAAATAAGAAAAAGTGCATCGGGAGAAAAATCAATTTTTGTAGAGAGCGTCATTAGTAATCTACGGTAAGTGCAGCCTTGGCCTTTCTTAGCTATCAAATATCTCATGCATCTTATTGAACCCTCCTGGGAGTGGAAGACCACACACGAACAAGGGAGAACGCGACTGGCTCCCTTAATAAATAACTTGGTGTTGCGTCACTCAGATGTTGTGTGGTAGGTTCTTCTACAATAACATGGTAACCAATTCATTGCTCCGTTTTTGAGTTAGAGCGAGTTTAACGAAAAAATAATTACGAATAGTTGCCGAAAACGCAAGAAAACGCTGTTAAACAATTATTTATAGTGATTAAACTACTCGAAGGATCATTTTGAAAATCGATATGGTGTTATTCTGATAATGGACGAAGCGAATTAAAAAAAAATCAAGTGGATCCATTAAAAATTCCGACCTGTAAAATGTTTCCGTTTCCGTAGAGTAGAAATTGATTTCTTGCAGAATTAGCCCACTAAAGATGACTTTTATCATGGAAACTGAGTGCCGGTGTACCTATCGAGAATAGAACACACACGCGTCGGGTTGTGCAATATAATATTATATGCACAGAGCTTCATTTCACAACTAGCCACGCTGAGTATTTCTCAAGCTTGTCAATTTATTACTGTTAACAAATCTCCCTTAGCAACAGCAACCCCATCTTTCATCCTCCAAATGTAGCCCTCTACCATATGCCAAATCATTTTAATGGATTCAAAACAGCAATATTTTGATACAAATTAATATGCGCAAATCTGCACAAACGGCTGTCAAAAACGGCATAATATAAATAACATTAGACTAGAAATCACTTAAAATGTTGAATGAATTTTTGCAACGTTTCACGAATAATCTGTCTTTATTTCAGCATAATTCTAAACATTGCATACGCAGGTTGGATTCCTAAAATTTTAAATGACCTCAAAGAAAGAAATCTGTGACGTCAAATATAAAGATACTCGGGGACTCGTCAGATCAAAGAAATATGTGGTCCATCCGTGGTCTCACAGGCAAGGCAAAATACACTTCAATATACAGCAAAGTAATAAAGTACCTAGGGTTACATACAAACTTAACTTTCGCCAGGTAGCAAACTTGTTCGGGATTGTTTTCGAATTTTGCAAGCTAGATTCTGTCTTTTTATTTGAACAAATAAAAACACACGAATGAAGTGGAAAGTTTATTTTAATACACCTGAATGTCTAAATTGGTGTTAATTGTAGTAATACACTCCCAGTGCACACAATTTGGTTGATGAATTTTCAAAAATGGTGAAATGTAGTAGTTGAGGTGTTAACTTCGTTGTATATCTGACATAGAAGAAAGATTTGAGGCCCACCGGATTTAAAAAAATATACAAATTGAATTGAATGTACCGCTAAAACGTCAGTGATGACATAAGTGTTGGAAATGTTATATTATAACATTATAATTTTTTTAATAAATACGTATAGCCCAGTCGACGTAGGTATTTACCCACAAAAAATTGCAAACTGTGTAAACTTTTTTTTAATGAGTTCGTGAAAGTGTGTAGAATAATATCCTGAAAAGTTTACATTTCGCTCGGGTGCAGAACATAAAAGAAAAAGTGAAAACAAATTTTTTTTTCATCCATCTTTTCAAAATTTTGAAATTAAATCAAACTATAAAAAAATAAAAAATACAGATTGATAGATTACGTATTTACGAACAAAAAATGTCCCAACAGAATTTATCGTTAAAGCCACGGTTTTTCCGGAAAAAAATAGTCAAGTGTAACGTTATAACTCGGAGCGAGATCCATGCATGCACGCGCTTGAATACGCATGACTGTGACACCGACGCACTGAATTACATGTCACTAAATCAGAATTTGTTCAATCTATATGAGTGTTGGTTCATTTAAAAGATGGAAATTGTAGCTTTCTGATGTTTTTTTGTTTTAAACAATACAAGCAAAGGATGGATGGGAAAAATATACTTATATATATTATCACGCCCGAACTCAATCGTCGCAATAAACAATATAGAAAAAAATAAAAGCCCTTTAAAAAAATTCCTTCTTCATTGAGAACTGTTGAAAAGTATGTACACTTCATGATTATTATGGTTTATTACGTTGTAGTAACGAGGATTAAAAAAAAGTACATCTCAAATCATTTTAATTTCCTTGCTTGATGATTTTTTTTGATAAATATATGTATTGGAGGCTGTAACTTGTCGAGAAATTGACCCATTGGAAAAAATAAAATATCACTATTTCGGAAAAAATTTATATTTTTCGAATGTTCAAACACAAAATCGTTTACTTGTATGCATTTTTTCGAAAATATGATCAATCAGATCATGATAAGAAATTGCGATTTTCACAATCTTATCCTTATAACTATGAAAATATCTTTGATTATTTTGAATACAAATTCTGGAACTTTTCCAATACATTAACAAATGTATAAGGAATCCATTGGATATAGCTGAAATGTGGATAGGTGTACCTGTAATAAATACAATACAGTAAAGGCACGTAAAAATTCATGCGAGCGATTCAGCGGGTATGTGTGGTGTCTGCGTATGCATTGATAATTATATATTTTCCCTCCATACTCACTACTTATCCTCCTATTCACTAAGAAAAATGTTTAAAACGTGTAATCAGAAGAAGAAAAAACCTTTATTTTACTCGATAGAACAGCTAAGAATTTTTAGAGGTTCCATAGTATGCATTTAATGCTAGCCACGCAGAGTGACAAGGTTATTTCATTATTTTTTTCCAGGAATACCGTGGCTTTGGCGAAAAATTTTATTAGAATAATTTTTATTTAGAAACACGTGGTCTTTTCCGCCCTGACTTAATTTAAAACATTTGAAAAAATTGGTAAAAAAATTTTTTTTTCACTTTTTTTTTATGTTCTGCATCCGAGCGGAATGTAAACTTTTCAGGATATTTTTATATACATTTTCACGAACTCGTTAAAAAAAAATATTCAGTTTCCAACTTTTTGTGGGTTTCACTATAAAAATGTTCTCTGTCGTCTGGGCTATAGTAGTCAGTAAACATCAAACAAATTGTCAAGATAATTTAGAGAATTTAATAACCTTCAGTTGTTTTTATATAAGCCTTTTCTTATAATAGTATAGTAACTAAAGGTTTTAACTTCGGAATAATGTCATATGAAACGGATTTCGTTCATTTTTGTCAACTTAATAGTAAAAGCATCAAAGAATAGTTTCTATATTATGCGGCGGTTTGCTAATTTATAGGGGGTGGATGCCTAAAAAAAAATATATAAAGTTGAAGCTGAAAGAGAATGAAATTTTAAGAAGAAAAGGCTCTATGCAACTTTTCATATAAATTGATAGTCTTTAAGTTGCAACGAGTAGAAAATTGGGATTTGAGCTTAAAAAAGAGGTATTTCAAAAAGGTTTTCGTTAAATAACTAGGAAGGTAGTACATCTTTATAATTTCTGTAGAGTTAATGGTTTCGGAGATCTGAAAGTATAAAGGTGGTGTCCGAAGTATTTAGTTTATATGTTAAATATCTTTTAGGCTAAAAACGCTAACAACCAAATGAAAAACTATTAATTAGGCTTTCAAATGATTTTCTGCCTATTTCTATAACATACAAAACAAAGAAGAGAACAGAGATCGGATAACAAGAAACAATATATTTTTCCCATTTTTTTAATAAAAACGTCGCCATTTTGTTAATGTAAGTAGTCAATTATTAAAAAAATATATTTCCATATACTTTTTTTCATTAATATGATCTAAAAGGTGATTAATCAATCTTTAAAATGTTTTTTTTGTTTGCTTCTAAAAATAGCAGAAAATAAACAAGTTATAGCTGATAGAATATGAGTTTTCACATTTTTTTAACAAAATGTCGCCATTTTGTCATTGTAATTGGTCAGTAACCAATTTTTTTTTAAATGGTGTTTTTTGTTAATATATAGCATCATCTAGATGGTCAATTTTTTGTCCGTTTAAAACAACGTAACTACATTACATTTTGTTAATTATGCCTAGACTGCTATATAAGTGGGCCCCATGCTTTTAAATTAAATTATTTAATAACTATTTTTAACTTTTTAGTGCGCTACTTATGAAAACGTGTTTTTTAAACTATAATTTATTTTCTCTCCTTGTCGCGGAAAATTCGAGTTTAAGGTAGAGTCGCCGATGATACGCCATTGAGGAGTCCCTATAACCCCCTCCCATTTCCATCCTCATACAAGGTCGATGGTACCGTATTTTTGTATTGTCACCAGAAATGCATAAGTAAGTTTCAAATCGATACGACAATTATAGACCTGGGGCCATCCATAAATGACGTCACGCTCCAGGGGGGGGGGGTCGCTATTACGTGACTAAGTGTGATAAGGGGGAGGGAGGGGGCCTAACTCAGTGTGACGTAACGAATGGTGAACAAATCAAGAAAAGAAAAATATTGTAATTTTTATTTTTTTATTTTTAGTAGCATTGCGCCCATGAGGCGACAAAAAATTTTTCACTAGCACCCCATGAGGCGGTAAAATTTTTTTTTTGGATTTCTACTAGCACCCCGCCGCGCCCCCATGAGGCGGAATTTTTTTTTTTTGATTTTTACTAGCCCCCCCCCCCCCCCCCTCCAATGCCCATGAGGTAAAAAATATCGTATAATAAATAACGGAATCGAAAAAAACATAAGGGGGGTCTCTATAAGCGTGAAGTAATTTCCTTGGGGGATCTAACTCAGCGTGACAAAACGTGACAATGGAATAATTTCAAAAATTGGCGTGACGTCATTTATGGATGGCCCCCATGTGCCAGACCTCCTAAAGTTATTATAATTTGGGGGGACTGAATGAAACTTTTACCAGCTGTTTCTGGGCTCATGTGAAGCAAAAAGTCGGGGGGGGGGGGGGCATCATGGGGAGGTAGCTTTCAAATATGGCGCCCCTTAATTTTTAAATTCAATTATCTCGAAATGGGGTGGAGCAATCTTGAATTTCTTTTTTTCTAAATGTAGGTGAATGAATTGACTACATTTTTGTTCGTAATGTTTATGAAAAAAAAAACAGTATTTATCGGTCAAAATTCGAAAAAACGAAAAATTGGGTTTTTTGAAATTTACGTTTTGCTGCTTATTGGACTAACGGTTGGGTATATAGAGAACGTGTTCTGAATAAGAGTTTTAGAGCAACATCTCACCTTTAAAACGCAAAAAAGAAATTGAAAATCGGATCAATAGAACCCGACATTTTGAGATTCAAAGTGGACGGGGCGGGGTTAAGCATTAATACTGTATTTTAAAATAATGGGGTTTTTCTACACCTATTTAATTATATGACAATTATTAGCATTTTTTTGGTGAAAAATCGTACTTATAATTCACTGTAGTGAATTATCGATTCATAATTCACTGCATTCGGCCAATTACAAATACAAATTCAAAAATCACCATTTCGCTGATTCAGTGATATTTTAAATCGACATCTGGGTTTTTGGAATGAGTAGATAAAAATGAGTTAGACCTTTCTTACGTCTCTCGATGCCTCACTTCTCTGAGCCGTGAGACGAACCATGCATCCCATAACTCTGTTCTTCAAGATGAACATGTTCAAGCCACTCTAGAGTCTTTTGACTTGACACATCTTCGTACAAGTAATGGAGCAATCTCGTCCTTTTGGATGAAATATATAGACCTAGTGGAGCTACTTCTCGCTTTTCTTCGAACTAATCGGGAAGGAAATTGGTTTCTGTTCTTAGCTGCGGTTGAAAAAATGGTGCCTTGGCGTTTTGCGCTGGATAGGGTGAACTACTCACACTATCTATAACACCACTTCATTAAATTAACTAAATTGGAAAAGGATACCCCTTTTGTTCACCAATACTTTGTAGATGGAGGTTTTTCAGTACAACTAAGAAGCAAAAATTCTTTTTCTAGAATTCCAGTAGACCAAGCCATCGAAGAGACTGTGAACAAAGACATCCAAACTACTGGACGTACTAAGGGTTTCAGTCTAAAAAAGCAGGCTGTAGCACAGTACTATGTTAATGCTGAGCACAGAGCTTTTGCAGTAGGAAACCTCCGCAGCGTTATATCATCCAGCGAAACAAATCACTGCCACCCTAACCTCCGAAGCCCACGGATAATTAGATATGAGAAAGATTCACATCTTTCTCATCTCTAATTATCTGTGGGGTCTCACAGAACTTCTAGCCCACGAGTGGACGAACCCCTTTGATCCTAATCCTTCAGATATTGAATTTATCTACTGAAATATGTGTGGATGACCTCATTAATTCGGAAAACAAGGGGAAAATAGCGTATCAAGAGTTCACGGTTCGCCTAGCCAAAGGAGAAGGGTTTCATAATCCTATTAAGAAAGTGGGTCTTAAGATAAGCAGACCAAAGACGAGCAAAACAACCAAGGTTCAAAACGAAGAAGTAATCCTCCGATGCGACCGAAATCTATTGAGCAAAATGATTTATATCGCAGAAAATAAAAAACTTGACATGAAGGAAATGTTCAAATATCCTCTGGCACCATTTCCATGGACTCTGGCAAATGTTGATGGGTCTTTGAAGAAAACTTGCAAATCAGTGTTTACCCATCACTTGGAAAAATACATCACCCCTGCCAGTCTGCCGCAAAAAGATTGGGCCTGCATAATTGATGCAATGGCTGTACTTCAGTCCATCAAAGGAGAATAAAAAACGTTTGACGAATTGACAACGACTTTTCTCAAGGTACGAGTTGCTGTAGATTGACATAGTATTTGATGATTATCGAGAGGTTTCGATCAAATCGTTGGAGCGGGAAAAAAGAGGAACCGCTGAAGGTATGAAATTCAGTAAAATCAAGGGTGGTCACAAAGTAGTTTGTTGGAGGAAGCTGTTAAGGAGCAGTGACAGCAAAAATAAAATGATAAAATTCTTTGTTGACAGTTGGAAAGAGGAGAAATTTAAGAACATGATTGGAAACCAAGAAATTTCGTAACAGTTGGTGAAATCTGCTTCAGGATCACGTCTACTGGGAGCGAAACTGTTCCTGAGCTGTTCTGCACTCAAGAAGAAGCTGATTCCAGAATGATGCTGCATGCAAGGAACGCGGCTACATCATATGGATCAGTTCTTTGCGTTTCAAACGATACGGATGTATTAGTTTTGGCCGTAGGTTTATGCAAAACCATAAAAAGCAAAAACTTATGTATTGTGAAGAGAAACAAAAGTGTTTTAACAGTTATTCAAGTTTCGCAGATAGTATCTGCCTTAGGTGAACAGCTTGTTACAGCTCTCATCGGGTATTATTGCTGGTCTGGCTGCGACATAGTCAGCGCTTTTACTGGTCAGGGAAAACTTAAAGGATTTAAACTTTTGTGCAAAAAGGAGCAAAGATTTATTGAAGCCTTCAGCAAGTTAGGCAGGGATTGGGTGCTGTCTAATGATGTTAGAGGAATTCGTCTGCCAGTTATATGCCCCTAAATTCAAGGTGAAACTAACCTGTTGATGAGCTGCGTTACCAGATGTTCAGAGGGAAGGAGGGGCAAATTGAGAGTTTCCAAATGCCTCCTTGTAAAGACACCTTGAGACAGCACAATAAACGTGCCAACTACCAGGCCGGAATATGGCTCAGAAGCCTGGAAACCAGGCCCATAATTCCGGACCTCTTTGCTCATGGGTGGGAAAAGGACATTTCTGGTAACTTATGCGTCAAGTGGATGGAAGGCTTGCCAGCACCGGAGTGCGTACTTTCCTTTTTGCGGTGCCACTGCAAGAGGAACTGTGTACCAGAAACTTGCTCGTGCTTAGCAACTCAAATCCAATGCACCGAGAGCTGTGGGTGCAAAGGGTTGTACCAAAGCAACAGTAGATGAGGAAGAGTACAGTTACAACAGCTGCAATAGTGACTCTAGTGAAGAAGAATAAATTCAAGTTTATTAATAATATTAATAAGGCATTTTTATATCTCTTAGTTGCTTTCAAATATGACTGGCCGTCTCGTCTCGCCTCACGGTGCTCAAAGCACCGAGCGCTTTGTCAATGCGTTCAACCCAGCCCCGTCCGCTTTGAATCTCGATATCTCGGGTTCTGTTCATCCGATCTTCAATTTTTTTTTGCATTTTAAAGGTGAGATGTTTCTCTAAAACCCTTATTCAGAACATGTTCTCAATATACCCAACCGTCAATCCAATAAACAGCAAACCGCAAATTTAAAAAAACTTTATTTTTCGTTTTTTCGAGTTTTGACCGATAAATACTGTTTTTTCGGCCATAAACATTGGGAACAAAACTGTAGTCCGTTCATTCACCTACATTTAGAAAAAAAGAAATTCAAGATTGCTCTATCCGATCTCGAGATAAGTGAATTTAAAAATTCATAGTCGGGCCGCCATTTTGAACGGCCGCCATATTTGAAAGCTACCTCCCCATGATGGACCCCCCCAAATTTTTTGCTCCATATGACCCCAGAAACCTCTGGTAAAGGTTTCATTCAGTCCCCTCAAATTATAATGACTGATAGGTCTGGCACATGGTCTATTAGAAGTGGGTGCAAAGTGAGTTGTAAAATTTGCTTACAATGTACAGGTCAAGCTAATAGAAGCGTGTTATTAACAGAACATCAACAGAATAATTGAACGACTATACAAAAAATGCAGATATTGTCATAAAATGTATTTATGAATTAGAATTATAATTAAATTTTGTGTTCAAAATGTCCTCAAATTCAGTAAATTTTTTGGTGCGGTTCACGAGACGACCGATTGATTGATCGTATTACATATCTGTTTCTAATTTCATTGCGGTTTCATTGCGATTTTCAACAATCAATTGAATTAATTGAGTCCTGTCATTAATATCCACATTGTAGACCTCACTCTTTATAGTACAGTCGAATTGATTTAGTTCAAGTCTTTTTAGCGACAATATTCCACTAGAAATTTTATTGTTGATTCTACATACACACCACTATAGAAAGTCTCATATAACTTCATAAACTTAATACAAAATGAAACTGCATTAATATGAAAAGGAAATTTATAGTATATTTCATTTTCGATGAAAATTGAGTGAGAAAAAGGAGGGTCAAAAAAATGCATTTTTGAAAATTGTAAAAATGCAATAATTATGAGTTAAATTATTTCCAATGTTTTTTACCCTTGTATGTTTTAATATACAATATCTGTACTTCTGTCTTATGTAAAATAAAATATGTGTACTTTTGATTTATGTAAAACCACTGACTCTCAGCATGAATATATTATTTATTTATTTATTTATTTATAATATTTGAGATTATATCCGGTAGATATTATGAAATAAATAAATAAATTCTCATCATACCAAGTTTTTTTCTGTTGGTTATTCCTTCAATATATTAATTCCAGGTCAATCTTTTGTCTAATATTAGACACACGTCATCAGGTTGTATTTTTTCGTCAAGAGTATCGAAAGGAATAAGTGGTTCCACGGTTGCACCTTATATTTTTTTGCAGAAGTCATGAGAGTAGTTCTGCTAAAATGAATTTATATAAAATATATTGGTACACTCTACACTACAAACACTTCCAAAGCTTAATAATTTAAAATAAAGTGTTAATCATTTTTATTCTATATAACATGAAACACAAGATGCATTAGAATCTTAAATGTAATAATAGACGTAAAATATTAATACTAAACAGGTGGAACGCATATATAAGTTAAATAGTTCTAATTAAAAGTAGCGCACATGATAATAAAACAGTCGCAGTCCTTTAGCCAATGGCAATGAAATTATGCACTGCGAGTACACTGGTCGTGACTGGAGTCCTTTGCTCATCCTCTGATTGTAAAGGTGATATGTGAGATTTTCTTAAGACTTCTGTGTCGTTGCCCTATGCACGGCTAGTGTATTATGACTCATATGTGGAAGATTCATGGTGTTTGAGGGTTGAAATAAACAGCTGAATTTATCACAACTGTAGATAATGTGGCGTAGGAGAGACAAATTTTATTGAATAGGAATTTGGGTTAACAATAATGAAAATAATATATTGGATTGTACCTGTAAATGGACATTTGTGATATTTTTTTTCCAGTTTTATTTTAATTATAACTGTCGAAAATGTAAAAAATACTGATAAAAGTTACTCTAAAGCTACATATACAGACTTCCACTTTCACTTTCACGCATTTCTTTATTTTTCAAGATAAACAGTTGAAATTAAGGTACAGGTTATTTAGCATATAAATGCATTTTTTATCATAACCAGACCCAAAAACATACTTTTCGTTTTACCGGAAATATTATAAACTTTTTTTATTTTAAATAGCAGGAGTAGAGTGTTTATACCGGAGCTGAGCCTCCCCCACCACTTTTCGTGACGTCATGGGTGGTGGGGGGTAATTAGTATGGTGGGGGGTAATTACTGTGGTAGGGGGTAATTACTGTGGTGGAGGTAATTGGTGTGGTGGTGGGGGGTAATTGGTGTAGTGGGAATAATTAATGTGGTGGGGGGTAATTGGTGTGGTTGGAGGTAATAAGAGTACTGAGTGATTGAGTAATTGATGTAGCAATGAGGACTTCATGATTTGTCGTTGCAATCTTATTCACGGGAGTGGGGGCAACCCATCCTTATAAAAGCAAGAGAGGAGTTGACACATGATCATTAAATAGGCTAGACTCCTATAGTAAATTTAGTATGCCTTCGTGTACGTCTTGTGGTAAAAGTTTCACACGTGGCGACAATTTACGTCGTCATGAAAGGCAGTCATGTGGGAACGATGGACCTCTCGCGAAGCGACCTAGGGTTGATTCAACGCCTTCAACATCATGTACTAATATGCAAACATGTGATTGCTGTAACGTGACTTTAACAGCGACTCAGATGAAATCACATAGAAGAACTTTGCAACATAGGACAAATTCATGTGCCCCTATGGTGGATGGTGTAGCTATTGTCCAAACAGCTTTTAAAAATAGGATAATTACATATCGAGTGCATTGTGAAAATAATTATCTAGATTACGCCATGTTTTTCAACGAAATCAGACCAAAGATTCTCAATCTACTCGAAGAAGTGCTGCGTATCCATAAAACAGTGAAAGTAAATATGGAATCGTTCGCCAAGTACATTTTACCGACTCAAGATCTAACTGAAATGAAATCATTTAATACCTCCAATAGGATTTTGGATGAATCCATGGATCTGAATGATGTTTTGAATAGTTTTGTGGATTCAATGGTTACGCAGAGTACTGAGTTTCAGGAGCGTGATTCAGGTATACTAATATTTTTTTAAATTATAAAACATAATGATTAATCATTATCTCTTTTTTAGGTTGGGCCCTCGAACGAATTGCTTTTGTTGAAATTAACGTAAACAAGTATAGCCCTTTGGGTGGTTCATCGTACATAAAATTACCGAAATACATCGAAAATAAGAAGGCGGTGGTGAATGTACAGAATCAAGATCAATGTTGCTTCGCTTGGGCTGTGACGTCAGCGTTATACCCCGCAAATGGCCATGTATCGTACACATCATCATATCCACATTTTTCAAGAGTATTAAATGTAACAGGTATGAATTTTCCAATAAAATTACGAGATATATCGAAATTTGAAGAAATGAATAATATTTCAATTAATGTGTACGGTTTAGAAGAGAAATTTGAAAATAATAGGGTTAAATATGAAGTTGTTGGACCTTTACGTTACTCGGGTAAGAAATTGTATACTCACGTAAATTTATTGTTAATTTCAAGTGAATGTGTTGGCGATGAAAATCACCACTGTAATAATGATTGTGCTAATAGTCACTATTGTTGGATAAAGGATTTGTCTAAGTTAGTTTCCACTCAAGTTTCCGCTAGCGATCATAAGAAACATTTTTGCGACGGTTGTTTACTTTACTTTAATACTGAACGTCACTTATTTCAACACCAGAGAAATGACTGTAATCATATTTATACAACAGCACCAACAACAAAATTTCGTATTAACAAATTTGGAAAAGAAGTAGCTGAGAATATATTAAAATTTGAGAATATCGAGAAACAAATGCGAGTACCATTCGTAGTATATGCAGACTTTGAGTCAATTTTAAAACCTATCTATACGTGTCAGCCAAACCCCGAACTCTCTTTCACGAATAAAACCTTTAAACATGAGCCTTATTCATTCGCATATTACATTAAATGCTCTTTTGATAATTCTCTATCTAAGTTTGATTTATATCGGGGGTGTGATGCAGCCCGAGTGTTTATAGAGCATATAGAGACAGATTTAAGGAATGTATATAATAGACATATGAAAAATATAGTCCCAATGGCTAAACTCACAGCGCAAGAAAACCTAGACTTTCAGAATGCGACCGTGTGCGGTATATGTGGGGGGCCTTTCGAGGGGGAGGATGTTAAAGTTCGAGACCATTGTCACTTAACGGGCAAGGTAAGATTTGGTGCCGCACATTCTGTATGTAACTTAAATTACAAGTTACCCAATTTTATACCTATTATATTTCACAACATGAGTGGATACGATAGTCACCTATTCATCAAAGAGTTGTGCAAATACAAGGATAAAGTTGGTGTAATAGCACAAAATAAAGAAAAATACATATCCTTTACGAAACATCTGTATATGCACGATTATGTTGATAAGAAGGGAGTTACAAAAATGAAATATTTACAACTGCGATTTATCGATAGTTTTAAATTTTTATCGGCTTCATTACAAAATTTAGGTGCGAATTTAGATGATGATCAGTTGGGGACAATGCGGAGTTTTTATAGCGAAAATGACAAATTTAATTTAATGAGACAGAAGGGTGTATTTCCATACAGTTTTATGGATAGTTTAGAGAAATTAAATAGAACTGAATTACCATCTAAGGAGGAATTTTATGATAATTTAAATAAAGAGCACATATCAGACGCTGATTATTTGCGGGCTAAGAATGTTTGGGGTTTGTTTGAATGTCGCAGTCTAGGTGATTATTCAGATATTTATTTGAAATCAGACGTGCTTCTTTTATGTGACGTGTTTGAAAATTTTCGCGCAATTTCTTTGGATAAATATGGACTAGATCCAGCTCAGTATTATACAGCCCCGGGGCTATCGTGGGACGCTATGTTGAAATTAACCGGAATCGAGTTAGAATTGTTAACGGATATCGATATGATCCATTTCTTTAAAAGAGGTATAAGGGGTGGAATAAGTCAGTGTTCAGAAAGGAAGCATATTGCAAATAATAAATTTCTACCTGATTATGACCCTAACGAGCCGTCATCATTTATCACGTATCTAGACGCCACGAATTTATATGGACATAGTATGTCTAAGGTGTTACCCACGGGTTGTTTCATGTGGTTATCTGAAAGAGAAATAAATGATTTAGATATTATGAATATCTCGGATGATAGCCCACACGGGTACGTCTTTGAAGTAGATATACATTATCCGGAATACCTGCACGACTTACACTCAGATCTCCCCTTCTTAGTTGAAAATATTGTGCCTCCTGAATCAAAATCAAAATTAACAAAGTTAATACCAAACCTGAACGATAAAAAAAAGTACGTCGTACACTATGTAAATTTAAAGCAGGCTATTAATAACGGGTTAGTGGTTACGAAAATACATAGAATTCTTAAATTTAATCAATCGGCGTGGTTAAAGAAATATATTGACTTAAACACCGAGATGAGAAATAAAGCTACAAATAAATTTGAAAAAGATCAATACAAATTAATGAATAATGCGGCGTTTGGTAAGACGATGGAAAATAGGGACAACAGATCAGACATAAAGTTGGTTACTCATTGGGAAAGTATTAGACGTAGTATGGGTGCAAATGCATTAATATCTCGTCCAAATTTTAAAACTTGTTCGATATTTACTGAAGATTTTGTAGCGATCCATATGGCTAAACAAAAGGTGACTTATAATAAACCAATTTACGTGGGCTTTTGCATCTTGGAATTGTCAAAGACAGTATTGTACAACTTTTTCTATAATGTAATTAAAAGATAGTATGGGGATAATGCCTCTTTACTGTATTCTGATACCGATAGTCTGATTATCAAAATTTTAACAGAAAATTTTTACGATTTTATAATAGATAACCGAGACAAATTCGACACTTCAAATTATTAGGATGGTAATATATTTAATGTACCCAGAGGCCCACCGGTTTTAGGTAATTTTAAAGATGAATTTCCCGCGGACCCAATAATTAGTTTTTATGGTACCGGAGCAAAAGCTTATTACGTACAATCCGTGGGGAATGAATTAAAAAAAGCAAAAGGTGTAAAGAGATCTGTCATTCAAAAAGAATTATCAATAGATGACTATAGGCAAATCGTTGAACAAGATGGCTTAATATTCAGAAAGATGAATACATTTCGAAGTCAATTACATGATATTTTTACCGAAGTAAAGAACAAAGTGGCTCTGTCTCATCACGATGATAAACGCTTTGTCATCCCCAATACAACTAAAACCCTAGCGTGGGGTCACTCTGACATACAATTTTTTCAAACTGAGCTAGAACAAAATATGCGTTGGTTAATGTCTGCTGCTAATGTTGTTCAAAGTAGTACTGTGGAAATTGATAAAATAGATCATTTACTTGCGGCAATAGCAGAGTTAAGCCAGTAATCGTTATTAAAATATGAATGTTTGTTTGACGTAAAGGTCCAGAATATTATAAATTAGATTTAGTTTATTTATATATTTCTTTGTAAATTAAGTAGAGTATTGTTAAGCAAGTAATTTATATTGCCATTAAAAGTGGGTGTTCGTTTAACGTACAATTCCAAAATATTATTAAATATGTTAAGTTTATGCATCTACTATTCTGTAAAGACACTGTAAGTTAATTTCATACTTTATATGTAATAATATGTAATTAAAAAATATATAATAATTAATTGGAGAACTATATTGTAATAAAGTATATGTAGAAAAGAATAATTATGTGTTGTTATTAAGCTTTACAGCAGAATTCCTGTTTTAAAGTAAATAAAAGTGAGCGTCATTTATGGAAGGTACTGTACCATAGCTTCTATTCGAGGCATGTTTGTAACAACAATTCCTATTTTAAAGTAAAATAAAGCAGCATTCTTTATGGAAGTGCTGTACCAACGTATTTATGGAAGTGCTGTACCACATTCTTTATGAAAGTGCTGTACCACATTCTGGGTTACATACCGATTAGAGTGGCTCATGTGGCAACAACGCTGGCGTCTATTCAAGGTATGTTTGTAAGTTGTGAGATTCAGCGTGGGTTAAATGGCAACAAGAATTTCTTTGTTGAAGTAAAATAAAGTGGAATTTCTTATGGTAGGTGCTGTACCACAGTTTGGGTTATTGTTTAGAGTGGGTAATGTGGCAACAGTGCTGATGCCAAGTCGAGGTGACGCGGCGTTTGGGTTTGGTGGTGTGACACATTTCAACCAATGAGGAGGCCGCATTTCCACCACTCCTAGAGTAGGGATGATGGGGGGGTTAGCGTGGTGTATTTATACATTGTGGACTCTTCAAACGTTCTCTTTACCTTCAACTTTCACAGTGTGTAGTTGTGAATTTTATGTTCTGTGTTTTGTGTTCTGTGCCAAGTTTCAAGTTTAACAATTTGTAAGTTTATTATTTTTTTAATTGTTCGTAATTCGTAATTCTCATAATGGTGAGACATATTGTATCTGGTGGTGGCCGTAAAACGACGAATGTATCGGAGGCTACTAATGCTCAGAGGATGTTGCAGGGTGTGGCAATTTTGTCAAATTTTATGTCGGGCCCCGCTACCACGGTAGGTGCTCCTGTTAATACAACAATGAATATTATTTATGCGTATATAAATATATAAAATAGAAATCAAAATAAAAACCGGGAAATAAATCCCTGCTTCTCTCCCGCCCTCCACTCCGGAAGCGGGATTGATTGCCCGGCGGATCAATTTACATTTTCAATCAATGAAGTTGATCTGCCATGTAATTAATCCTAAAGTTCTAGTAATCATATAGGGGCGACAGGTTTCGAACCGTCTACACCCTCGACGATCAACCCAAAGACCAGCGCCTTACACTATGCGACTACCAGAACTCTGCTTTTTTGTTGTTTATTATTTAATATGTACTTCCAATATATTTGATTTTATTCTTTTTTATTCTTAAAACTGCTTTTTCTTTGTTAATATTTGTTAATTTGAAGCGAATAAGTATTTAACTAATTTTTAAGTGCAAAAATATTAATTTCTAATGTTTCTTTGCTAATATAATACCACACCTACTGACAATATATTTAACTGTAGGCATTTACCGGTTTAAAATTTTAAGGGTTTCCTACCTGCCGTTTTTACCTACCTTATGTGTACTACAGAAAACATCGACAAAGCATATTATTTAAAATTCTATATTCATCTAGATGGAGCTGACAGTATTGATTTAACAAACTAACAAAAAATATATTATAGATACAGGGTAGGTATAAAATTACATCATATTTTTCTTAAATTAATATTTCTTTTTCTTTTGCATTGAATTGTTACCGAAAAATATTAAGACTGCTGGATGACATCAAAATGTATATACAGGGTGTTTATATAGTACGAGACTACTGATTACGTCATATCTTTGTTAAATGTATGTATTTCTTTTGCATTAAATTAGTGCTGAAAATCTTATAATTTCGGTCCATGGAATTAAAATATATATATACAGGGTGTCTATATAGTACAAGACACTTGATTACGTCATATTTTTTTGTTAAATGTATGCATTTCTTTCTTTTGCATTAAATTAGTACTAAATATCTTAAGATTTCGATCCATGGAATTAAAATATATATACAGGGTGCATATATAGTACGAGACACTTGATACTTTTTTATTTTCTGCATTTTTTCTTTTGCATTGAATTATTACCGAAAATATTAAGATTTCAATCGTTGTCATTTTGGTAATGTCATTTTATTATTATTTAATATATCTTGTGGTGAGAGAGAACACTGTTTAACGTAGCTTGTAGGTATCGGATCATCAGCTGGGGGATTCACCATGTTGCTTCTTGAGATGATTGCGCTATATTGGCGATTTTTATAGTTTAAGTAAAAATTTGTGAATAAAAAAATAATTTTCCAAATACTGATGTTTTATTTCTTACATACTTAATATAAAAATATAAATAATAAGTTTCCAAATACTGGTGTTTTATTTCTTACATACCTAATATGAAAATATAAATAATAATAATAAACAAGTACAAAAAAAACAATATAAAAAATATGTACAAAAAAAAACAATATGAAAAATATCAATCGGAGTCCGAGTCCGAATCGCTGGCATCCATTGGCACCGTCTCCAGCGACCAAGCTGACGGTGAAGATGGCCTGCTGGGTAGCTCTTCCTCGGAGTCCAAGTCGCTGGCACCCATTGGTTCTGTGACCATAGACCAAGCTGATGGTGAATATGGTCTGCTCGGCGGCTCAGCTTCCATGGACCAGCTACCACTGTCTGGATCTCCTTCACGCCCCAGATCTCCATGGCTGGGCACAGACACCACCCAGCTACTGCCATCTGGACCATCTCCATCGTATGATAGAGCAACCTTCACGTTGTACTCCCAGAAGGACATTGTTGTTTCCGTGGAGTCGCTCGAACTGACAATATTGTCTTGAGTAGCCATTTGTCTTTCAGTTTTGCAGTTTAACTGAGGACCAAGCGGTGAGAAGTTTCTTATATAAACACATTCCCACTCCACCACAACCAACATAAACGAGAGTGGGGTAGTAACTTTCTTATACACGTACCATCAATGTCACCACCCCCATAACCAACAGCAGATGAGTTTCTTATAGACTATTTTAAATTTCAGAATCCGTTTCTGCGTCGGATTCAGATGGATCACTTTCAGAGGACACTGCTTCAGCTTCTGAGAATGTTTGTCGGTATCCATTTGTAGTGCTATCGGCCGGACCAGGTGGCTCCTCTGTAACCCACGATAAATATGAACACCACTCGCCGGTTTCAGGATCCTGATACCTTACTTCTTCATACCATATCAATGGTACAAAATTCGATAATATCGAATCACTGGTAGAGGAGACTGTTGGATCTTGGATTGTGACCATGTTAAATGCACAAACTCAAATGAATAAGAGTTCATTATTTCTTACTAGGTATATAAGTCGATATACCCCCACTTTATTTTGCACTTAAAATAGATAGTAAAAACAAACATTTTTCATAAAAGGAGATATATTTATTTACAAAAAAAAAAAAAGAAACATATTTATATAAATTATTTAAAAATTAATCTAAGGACTAATCACTTATACAATTACTTAAACTAAACTATTTACAATATTAAGCTATTTACATTTTAACTTTTTTTATTGTTATTGCAAATGTTGCAGATCTCCACAGGTCTAATTTGATGGAGTGGCTCGCTGCAAGATTTGCAATAACCCCTTTCCCCGTCTGTCAGGCGCGTTGTGGAGTGAAAGTCTACGTGCCGATGCAACGCCAGGTCGACACGTCGTTGGTACCCCATATAACAACCGTAGCACAGTTGATACTCTGCACCATCCCTTGCGTCGACAGCCACATATGCCATAGTGGTGCAGAATATTTCATTCCTGGGGTGGTGTCCTCTTAGGAGATACTTATCGGTGAGCTCCATTTCTTCTTCATCGTCTGATGCGTCTGCAACTATGCCATCGTCAGCAGTATCAAGTTCGACTTGTTCCAGTACGACAGCATCATCACCTTCCTCACCGTCCACATCTCCTGGAAGAACACCCTCTTCGACGTCAACAACTTCTACTCCGGCTCCAACAACATCCCCTTCGGCAGCCATTATAAGAGTAAAAAATTAGTTCGTAAACGTAGAGTGTCGAAAATCAACTGAATCGTATCAAGTCTCCTCCTTATTTATATGCAACCGGTGACGTCATGACCCCCACACCTTGGATGACATCAGCACCCTCAACATTACTTAAATGCGAATGAATACGAAGAGGAGCACAGTTATTTTTCTGCTTTCGTACTGCATATACTATAAAGTATTAACAAGTGTTAAAATGCCTTTTCCAAAAGAATGGGAATCCAAACCAACCATCGCTGCATACCCATATAGTACGCATAACCAAATTGTGTGTCATAATTGTTACGTGTCCTGGCCGAAGGAGTACATAAATTCATGTACGGGATTATGTAGAAAATGTGGAGATGCGAATCCTGTGCCAATTAAGAAAAGCCAAGGGGTTCAAGGAAGAGATTCAGGCGAGCGCCAAGAAAATGAATGCCGCAAGTGTCTGCAGCTGTTAACTCGCACAAATTTCGGAGTAATCAGAGATGTTTGTGATGTGTGCAAGGTGGAACATCCATTAAGGCAGCGGTGTCTCTCTTGTGATAGATACAAAGACGATTGTTGGAACAATGTGTGTAGGATGTGTAGAGGAGGTAAAATATTGTGCGAGAATGTTGGTCATTTTTATGGGAATTTTGTGCATCACGAAAGAAAATGCTGGTGTGTTAATCAAGAAATCCAGTTGTTAAGGCATGAGATTATTTCATGGAATTAAGGCATGGAATTTTATGAAGATGTAAAATTTCTTTCTTTATTGTATTTGGATTTAGAATAATTTATATTTTGTCAATAAAATATATTTAAATTAATTTGTTTTTTTTTTCTTCTATTAACTTACTGAAATATAAAATGTAAATAATATTACAGTGAAATAAAGCTATTCAATAATGAATTTTAGACATTTAAATAAAACACATTAATGTCGTATACATATTTTATTTCTATATTACTGATACACAAGTAAATATATTGATTATGTATATTTTACATTATTCAAAATTTAATAAATTACACAACATCCTTTTTGTCAATCCAAGAGTTGTGTTCTTTGGAAAGTCCCATCCATTTAACAAATATTCTGTTTCTTTTTTTCCTTAACACCTTCTCCACTAGATATATATCGGGATATTTAGTTTTTTGTAACTCCATTTCATAAAAACATCCTTTAATTGGTTGGGCATTCATATCTTGAAGCTGATAAGTTGTTGGGTTAGTTATGTTTATTTTCACAATTTTAAAAAGTTCAGTTGAAAAATTGACTGTAAAACCTTTCTCAAATACACCTTTGTATGCACTTATTCGGACTACGTCACCAACATGAAACTTAGGTTTTAAAGCAATCCTAATATTGTCATAAACACTCAATTTTGTGGTTGGTTTTACATCAGCAGGCTTCATACCAATCGTACGATGTACTTTGTTGTTGTACATATTTGTAATGTTGGCTAGAATGTCGAACCATTTGTATTTACCTCTAGCTGAGAATTCTTTATATAACCAATTTTTCAATGTCCGTATCACTCTCTCCACAACTGCTGCTTTCTTTGTACTATACGTCGAGTAATGATTAATGGAATGCTTCTTCATTAAAGTGGAAAAGTGTTTGTTGTAGAATTCGGTACCCTGGTCGCTCTGAATATTCTTAGGTGTGTAGTTTGATTTTTGCAAAATGCTTCTCATGCCCTTCGTAATTTCAATTGCCGTTTTATTTCTTAAGGGTCTTGTCCACACATATTTTGAGTAGCAGTCAATCACTACGAGAATATATCGATAACCTTTATTCTCATTAGCATGTGGTTGCATTTCAGCCAAATCAATTTGCCATAAATCACCGTAACCCTTGATGATTGTTCTTCTTCTACGAAAATTTTTACGGGGTAATCTGTGCAGCTCCTCCACAATACCCCTTTTTGTTCTACTAATTTCCATGATAACTTCTTGGCTCCAATGCGAAAGATACACCTAACTGATAGATGTTTGCAGACAGACTAATTTCTAATAAGTTAATTCTTCTAATTTAACAAGTTTCTCAATTAAATTATTAATCTGTTTAGTGTTTAGAGAAACTGCATTTTCAACTTCTTTATGTTTTTTATCAGTATCTTTTTGTATTTGTTCATTAACATACTTTTTCATTGCTGCAATAACTTCTTTTTTTCTTTGCATTTTATCATCAACGTACTTTCTCACAGCACCACTAACTAAGCCAGCTTGATCATTAACTTTATGCATTTGCTCATTAACATACTTTTTCATAGCTACACTACTTAAGTCAGATTGACTATTGACATAATTTTTCATTGCTGCAATAATTAAGTCACTGATCTCATCCATAGCCTTGTGGATGTCTGCAAAGAATGTAGCAAATCGGTTTTCAACATAGTTACGTGTTACACCATCCTTACTATCTACCGGTTCTCCAATGTTCTTTAAACGTTTATTCTGGATATCAAAGTGATTATCTGTGGTGAGGTTAAAGCCAAGACCTGGTGGACCGCGTACGACTAATGATTTATTAGCACCGCCTCTTCTACGTCCAAACTTGTCAATTGTGTTGTGAACAGGTAGCATTTCTGATTACATCTGATCTGATTTAAGTATTTCACAATATATTATACTTCCCAATTAGATATATTCACAAGAAAATTTAATAAAATCAATTTTTCTTTTTTTTTATTTAAATTATTACTTCCTACGTTGACACTCCTTACTGGAATTAAATTTAATTTCGCTAATAGATTATTTTTTCTTCTCTCATTTCCTCCAACAAACTAACTATTTCATTGTTAACACCACTGTTACCTGCCATTTTTGAACTATACAGCAGACGTAGACAATCCACCAACTCTTTCGGTTTATTACAATAAACATAATCCACACCTCTACTATTGTATAATTTCTTAATAGGCATACCCGAACCTATTCTAGATCTCGTCGTTACTGTAGGAGATAACAGTGGTTTTATAATTTCACTGAATTTCTTCCATTTCTTTACTTTCAAACCCAGACTTGTATCATAGCGGTTATACGGTGCTTTTGTCTTATTTAATATTTGCCGATATATTTCACGCTCATCTCCAATAAAAGTTTCATCACTACGTAGAACTGATGGATATTTCATAAATATTACATCATACAACTTAGAACTGCCAGGATACTTTCCCACTCGCTTATTACCACGCCACAAGGTAATATTTCCACCAGAAAAGCGTATTTCGCTATTACCTATTAGTAGTTTATCTGTGTTGGGATCTAGACGCACACCGTATACACTATCATATTTATGATTACCAGACTTTACATTTTCTACATGTTGTTTGATCACATCACCCTCTTTTTCTGCACTGCTAAGGATACTTTCTGAACCTGGGGTACTCATTAACGATGATCTCGGTGGTGTCTCCATAAAATATGCTTGACTTGCATTATTCTCATCATCTTCATCACTAGTTTCAGATGCTGCTTTAAATGCACTGGTACTAGCTCTTGCACCCCCTGGTGTTTGTGTCTGTGTTGGCACATTATTTTGTGATTTTACCTTTGAAGCGGATGATAAGTCTTTTAAAGGTGTGGTTATAGGTTCATATATCTTCTCCAACGTTAATTTATTCTCAGCATCTCTATTCTTGAGAGAATTGAATTTCTTACGTACGGAGTCGGTAGCCTCAACTAATTGACGTTTCAGACTTATTTCAGCTCCCACATCTCTATCCATATTAGCTTTCTGCTTAATTTCGCCGATGTAATACCGACGCTGTCTGCAGATCGATTGAAGTCCTAATTACAATTCTTTATGGATATATGAAACTATCAAGTCCTTTCCTGTATCTCCCCCATATCTTTCTTTCCAACATTCTGCACACATTTCTTGAAATTTCTTAAAAGATACGTCCGGCGAGACATGATCAGAGAAAATGTGGTGTAAATTCATGTCATCCTGCTTGAACAATGCTATAAAATTTGCGTTGTCTCTTACTAACTGCTTTGGCACGCGAGAATATGTTTGTGCCAGATAAAAACAATCTACATTTCTATGGCGACCCATTGAGAAAAACGCACGAATTACATCTTGTTTTTCACATATAACATCATCAAATATAAATATAGAATCAAGTTTAGCATCAGATGGCTGCACTATATCCGCATTATTACTGAAGGTGTAAAATCCTAGTCCCTTAATAGGCTCTAATATCTTGCGCAAATACTCGTACTTGGGTTGATATAGAGACTTTGAATATAGGTAAATGTTTGCAAAACGAAGTCCAAGTGGGTGAGTAAGCAGAGATATCAGTAAATTTGTCTTTCCACAGGCACTTGGGCCGATTAATAGCCCACGAATAGTTGAGGGAAGTAATGGTCCATGGCGCGATTCGACTTGTAACCCACATCCAACTTTTTCGTCTAAATTGTCTACAGCAAACTTCTGTCTCTGCTTCACAATACGCATTGTAGCACGGTTGAAGACTATATAAATAGATGTATGCATTACAATTGTTATTTAAATGTTGTCAGTCAAACAGCACACAAGTAAAAACCGCCATCGGTTAAAGGCTGGTAAAGGAGTAGTAAATTCCCCAATAAATAAGCTTCCATTTGAACTGCATTTACCGGGAGGTTATCAGTACTGTGGCCCCGGTACTAAATTACAAAAAAGATTAGCGCGAGGTGATCCAGGTATAAATAAGTTGGACTCTGCATGCAAGCAACACGATATTGCATACGATCAAAAAACGAACGATTTAGCTGCCCGACACAAAGCAGACTATCAGCTTGAACAAGCTGCTTGGAAACGAGTTAAATCCAAAGACGCAGGTATAAAAGAAAAGGCTGCAGCGTGGTTAGTTACCACCATAATGAAGGGGAAACAACGTCTCGGTATGGGATGTAGGTCAACATCTCGTACTACAAAAAGAAAAAATATGATTAAAAAGAAGAAAAAAAACAGGAAGAACGTTAAAAATGTAGCGTTCGGTGCTGGAATAGTGCGCAAGGTACGTGATGATCTACGCAAGGCCGGTGGCAAGCGCTCTATTGCTAATGATACAAAAAAAATTGCTCAAATGGCGCTTCAAGCAGCACGGCGTCATATGAGGGCGGCTGGTGGAAAACGCAATATTCGTACACCTCGCATAATACCGATTCCGAAAGTTGGTGGAATTCTACCTTTAATACCTATTTTTGCTGGATTATCAGCGTTAGGTAGTTTGGCTGGAAGTGCAGCTGGTATAGCTAAAGCTGTAAATGATGTTAAAACAAGCAGAGAGGAATTGGCCGAAAAAAATCGTCACAATAGACACATGGAAGCGATTGCTCTAGGAAAAAGTGGCAAAGGATTATATTTGAAACCGTATCGTAAAGGACTGGGTCTTTATTTAAAACCACAAAGTTCAAAAAACTACTAGACACCCTACCTCGAAAACCTCTTACTGACATCGATCTTAAATATTATGCTGAGAAGATGAAGGTACCATACTTTCGAGGTATATTTATGCATGACAATCTACCAAATTCTGGACCACGTCATAATGAATCCGTCATCATAAATTTGGATAGTGTAGATGGCCCTGGAACACACTGGGTGGCATTTAAAAAACGCGGCAGTTTAGTCACATATTTCGATAGTTTTGGCGATTTACCCCCACCAAGAGAATTAGTCCTGTACTTGCGCAACGGTTCAATGTCTGTAGATAAAATCTACTATAATTATGAGCGCCAACAAAATTTCAACACAGTGTGGTGTGGTCATTTGTGCTTAAAGTTTCTTTCCTCAAAAAATTAAGTAAAACTCTTCAAATGGAATCTGTAACACCATCAATGGATCGAGAAGCAATTAAACGGATGGGCCACTCCTTGATTGCTTTCTCTAGACTACGCAGCTTATTGAAGATGAGCAAACAGCAACTTTCAGATATGCCTAAAGAAGTAATGATTGCGTGTGCCCCTAATAAAATTGCGTTAGTTTGGGATAAATTACCTACACACCTTCAGGATGACATTGATATTTTAAAATATCAGTACTGTCAAGAACATTATTCTAATGATGAAAATAATATTGATGTTAATGATGGCTCACCACCTCGAAAAATATTTTGCTGCTACTGTAAAGTTGACGAGGTGAATGTGGTGTCAAATAATGACATAAATGTATCTCCATCACCCCCCAAAAAAAGAAGATTAATCCACAACAATTGCTGTAAATCACAATAAATTCATGCAGCAATCTCCAAAAAGATCAGTCATGTCACACACCTTCACTTTATCAAGCCGCTCAAGCGTGCTCAGTGCAGAATTTTATCCACCCGTTGAACTAGATATGGGTAGTCGATATGGACTGGGATTAATTGGATTTTATTCATACAACTCTATTTTTAATGTAGACGAGACAAACAATCGTTTTTGTTATAGAGAGCGTCCAAAACTACCCCTCGTATACAAGCATATACCATATGGAGCATATGAAATTGATGAAATATATCGAGCAATACTGAAAGCTATACCGGCTGATACAGAGGAAGAAAAAGAAAAATTATTCCGGCTACGAGCAAACAACAATACGCTGAAGTGTGAAATTTGGTCAAAATATGGAATTGACTTTTCACAAGCAAACTCTATTGGTAGTCTGTTGGGATTTGAACCAACATACTTACATCCAAACCAGAGCCATGAATCAACACTCCCTGTTGATATTATGAAAGTAAGGATGGTACGTGTGAATTGCAACATTATTTCCGGAGCGTATCTGAATGCCCTAAAATCCCACACACTCTTCGAGTTTGATATTGATGTTGAACCTGGATACAAACTTACTAAGGAGCCAGCTAACATCATATATTTACCTGTTAGACCAGAAGGACGCCAGTTTATCGACAACATTACTCTGCACATATTGGATGACAATGGAGATTTAATTAACTTTCGAGGTGAAAAGATTATTGTGAAGCTAGAATTGAAACAATTTTAATATTCTGAGCAAAAATGGGCTTTCGATATAATCAGAAACGATTGGCACATTGCCGATATAAAGTGTTTAACGATAAAAAGAAGAGTGATTGTAGAAACCAATTCATTCAGCGTATACCTCTTAAACAGTTAAGACATAGATTGTCGGCTAAGGACCGTGCATTTCTTCAATCTATTGGATTAAAACTGAGAGAAAATTAAATAATAATGGCAGCTTTTACATCTAGTGAAAAACTTGAAGTGTTCGACGAGCCCGTGTTTGATAAATCACTTGCTAGTTTACATGAGCATACGTATAAACCATACGGATCACCGTATTATAATAACTCGGATGAAATACGCATTCCTATCAATTTTCAAGACCTTATACTCGACATTACAGAGAGTTATATTTACATAGAAGGAAAATTTACTCCAAGTGATGTTACCAAACGGTGTTATTTATCCAATAACGCACTAGCCTTTCTCTTCGAGGAAATCAGATATGAAATGGGTGGCGAACAAGTGGCTGTCGTTAGAAAGCCTGGTATCACTACTACAATGAAGACTATGGTATCATATGGACAAACACATCTCCGATCACTTTTAACTGCAGGTTGGGGTCTGACCCAAGAGAAGCAAGAAATTTTAGATACTACCAGTCACGTATTCAGTGGTAGGCTGCCTCTTAAATACATCATGGGTTTTGCAGAAGATTACACAAAAGGTGTTTTAAATGCAAAGCAGGAATTAATTTTAATCATAGCTCGATCCTTTAAAGATAGTTACATTGGTGAAGTTGATGCAGATCTAGAAATTAGCAAAATTGAGTGGAAGATAAAGCATATTGTGCCTGAAGATAAACAAAAACTTAAACTATTAAATAGAATTAATAAGGGCGGTAATTATGCCATAGTAAAGATGGCTTACCGCATGTGGGATCTCTACGAGCTACCTACTTTACGTGATACATCGTCTGACATATGGGCTGTCAAAACCACTAGCAGCCTTGAGAGACCTCGATACATCATTATCGGATTTCAAAACAATGGCAATTCTAATGATAGAACCAAGGACGTCACACAGTTTATATCTGCAGATATTAATAATATTCGACTATATCTGAACTCTGAAGTATTTCCATATGAGCGCTGGAATTTGGATTTCGGTAAGAAACTCGACTCTGCAGCATACTATGCATACGAGAACTTTCAACGTAGTTACTATTACAGAGATATGGCTGAACCATTGATGGATCTGGGAGAATTCAGAAAATCCCCATTATTTGTCATAGATTGCTCCTGCCAACCGGATGCAATTAAATCATCCACTGTAGACATAAAAATAGAATTTGAAACACGAAAGACGAAGTTCCCCGCACAAACTCGTGTATATGCGCTTATACTCCACGATACATATTTAAGATATAGTGCACTGGATGGTTCAGTTCAGTCTGGAATTGCCGGCGCTAAATTTTGTGATGTCATCTTTAAGCAAGGAATTTCCTACTTTGATTGTTGACTTACAAGGATTTCAATATAAAGAGAATGTGTTTACAGTAAAGGAATTGGCTGTGGTGTGCTGTAACACTAACCAGCAAGCACATTACTTTTTCAAGCCACCATATCCTTTTTCATCACTAACCCGAGGTGAACAGAATCAATATCGATGGCTACAGAACTACTATCATGGCGGTGTAAAATGGAGTGACGGATATATTCAACTATCAGAATTTCCAATGATACTTCTACGGCTTTGTCAAAATACAGCTAATAATTATGGATGTAATGTATCACCACAGGATGTTATAATTTTATGCAAAGGCAGACTAAAGAAAAACGTTCTACTGCATCATCTAAGATGGAATAAAATCATAGACCTAGATGACTGCTCCCCCTGTATACCTAGTCTCAAATCTTTGAGTGTACCAAGATGTATGGAGCATTATCAGCCCAACAATAGTCACTGTGCTCTTGCAAATGTTCACTATCTTAATAAATGTATTGTAGATTTAGATATAAAATTTGAATAAATATCTTTAAGTATATTCATATTTAGTATTAATAACATATTTTTTAGATATGTAGCCAAGAAATAGGAAAATAAAAAATATAATCTAGCAATGTGTGTTTCATTTATTTCATTTTTTACCCTTACAATAAAATAAATATAGTTCAATAATACATTTTAATGTACATCATCAATTACAATAGTTACATAATTCTAATTATTATAAATATTTCAAAATGAAAAAACAATAAGTGATTAACTACTAATTCAATTGTCAACAGCTTCTTCATCAGATAGGTCGAGTTGATATCTGTCGATAATTTTTTTAGGTAGATATTTTTCTATATCATATAGAAAACGTTTTAAACCTATTTGTACCATTTGCTCACAAAATTCTTCTAAATTTAAAATACCGCTGGAATATTTGCCACACAGGTTAGCGCCGGTATTATACATTTCAGAATCCGCCTTAAGACGTTCGACTTGTTCAGCATCGAAGCAGAAATTTAGATCATAGTTTATAGCATGCAGAGAATCCATACTTAGGTCACTCAGTTGACAAGACAGTCTATCAATGGCTGAATTAATGTCTTCCGCCCATGTCCACCTTTGTGCCGAATATTGCATCCACATATTTTGTTAGTAATGGTTGAACTAAAAGCAAACAAATATATTAAAATGCATACAGAAAGACTAAATCAATTCACTTACTTACACAAGGTGCAAGCGTAGTTTAAAAACTGACGAAACTATTTTTGTGCAAACCAAGTTATTATCGTTTACCAAAACAATAACGTTCTTATATTTTCAAATGAGCTACAATATTGTGTTTTATAATACTCCTACTACCCTTTCTAACTATATTCTATGTCTAGTAGAAAATTAAAACTAGGAACTAAAAAGTAACTAATACAATTGCTGTTTATAAATTAAACACCAAAACGTATCATTGCACTGGATTTTGCACCGATGTACGTCGGTGGACGCTGACCTAAATATGTTAGTGTGTATTTACCACCAGATGAATTAATCTTATTGATTACATCTTCACTTATATTTTCTACAACTCGTTTGGGTAAAAACGATTTGAAAGTTGTTATTGTACTTTCCTCAAACAAATTTACGATAATTGATTTTCCAAACCGCGTATTGACCACTGACATTTTCTTTATGACATATGCTTTGTCTTTAATTAATGATGATATAGGCTTTTGCTCTAAAACTTCACTACTTTCACTTATCATCGCATTAAGTGCTAATAAGTCTAGTTCCGAAATTGCCATAGTTAAAATGGGTGTCTACAGTGAAAGAGTCGTAAAAAGTAATATAAAAAATATTGCTCACTTGAAATAATTGAGGTGGTTGTGCTACACTCACTTGTTAACTCTTGAGTAATCAGATGTGGATTTAATGTTTGTGATACTGTCGCACCCCATTTATAGTAATAGATCCACCCCACCACAATAATTTCCCCCACCATATAATTTACTAACCCTAATTACCCCCCACCACCACACCAATTACCTCCACCACAGTAATTACCCCCTACCACAGTAATTACCCCCCACCATACTAATTACCCCCCACCACCCATGACGTCACGAAAAGTGGTGGGGGGAGGCTCAGCTCCGGTATAAACACTCTACTAGCAGGCTGTATAATTTTTAATCTTATCTCATTTATTTTTGAGTAGTAATAGATTTCTATTGGCATGCAGTGCTAATTAAATCAAATACTATGAATACATAGAAAATTTTTATTTATAATATAGTTTTATATATATTTACAGTAGTATGTGTATGTGCAACGAGGTATTTCAAATGCATTTTAAGCGGATTTTTATTTTTGATCAGAACGTTGTTTTTATATTTTCATTAATTTCTTGAATTTGCAATAACTCATTTTTCTAGACTGTCTTGCATGTGGGAAACTGGGAGACTATTTTTTATTTATTTATTTATTTAACGTCAGCCTATTTGCGCTACCAAGGCTTATCACAGATGCCAAAAGACAAGCTAACCCAACCTAAAAATGTCGAAGAGTAGGTATCTTTTACTTGCTTAACATTTAATAGACAAAGGACCGAATGCTTGACATTCCCTCCGAATGATGGTATATCCACTACGTAATCCTCGCCTTGAAAAGTTACATAGCTTCTGCCTATACGCTGATATATAAGCCTCTAGAGGGTGGGACGAGATCGTCGTGTTTCCCCAGACCCATCCAAGTACTAAACGCGATGAATGTTGATTCACTGTATGTATCGAAATACGAAGAAGAAGAAGAATTTTATTTTAAATTAATAGCTACATGCACCTTCCCCGAACCTAGCCCGGAGCCAACCAAACAAACGCGCAGCACCGGTGTAGAGTAGAGAACAAAAAAAAATTATGGAAAAAAGTTAAAATTCCTGTCTAAGGTAAAAGACTTAAAATTAACAATATGGTTTTGGAATAAGATATAGAAATACTTAAAAATAATTAAAAATTACACTATACATTAGCGTAGCACACGCGCACTGAATACATTTTGGTTGTTGACTCGGGAAAAAACTAAACGAAAAAACCCGTTCGAGAACTGCCTAGGTGGTCTCCCTGCCTCCAGGAAAGTGGTCGGAAAGAAAAATTAAGATTTAAAAGTTATAATTTTTGGAATTTTTGGTCTAAAGAGAATTTAGAGACAAAAAGGACAAAAGAACAAAAAGCATGAACCAGAACAAATTGAACAAAAGAGAGAGAATATAATAGAAAGGATTGAAGATTTAAAGTTGAGAAAATATAAAGTTTAGGATGGTAGTAATTTATGGTAAAGGAAAGTGTGGCTAAGGGAGTTGCCAGAAAATAGGCAACGCCTGGTATAGTTGGGATGTGTCTGATGTCGAAAAGTATGGCATTATGCTGTCTGATTCGGGTTATGTTGCGGGTTAGCGGACTATCACCCAGTTTGAATTCATAGAATTTTTGTGAGATTTCTTGGACGTAGTCCGCCAGTGGGTTATGTTGTGAGCGTATAGATCTCTGAGGGATCAGAGATGAGGCGCATAAATTTATTTTCTAAAAGTTTAGTTTATTCATTGCCGTGGTCGGTATGCTGCACCACACCGGCGCCGCGTATGTGATTGCCGGCCTGATCACCATCGTGTACAATATATTTTTGTTATTTCTGTCAAATCCGCTACCCCTTGCCAGGAGCGGGTACTGACTCCTGGACATGGAGTAGACCTTTCGTATAGTCTCGTTAGTGTGAGTGTTAAACGTCAGTCGTTTGTTTAAAATAACTCCCAAATATTTCACGCACTGTGTGGAGAAGTCCCGGAATCCATATGGTATCGAAGGAATTCTCGATATCAAGGAGCACCATGACGGTGCTCTTCCCAAGATTGCATTGTACTTTGACGTCATTCTCGCTCCTAAATTGAAGACTAAGTGCTAAAGAAAATACTGTATTTTTAATTACAAGCTGTAACCTAATTTATGGTATGATAATTTATGGTATATTGTTCACTACTCTGTTGTTTGTCAAGATGATTATTGCCACTAAAAGCCTTGCAAGCTGCTTTCTAAAATCACCAGGAGGATATGAACGAAGTGTCCGCCCTTAAGAGTGTTCCATTTCTGTCGGCTAATGAGAAAATTTGATGATATTAGTTGCTCGACAGTTTTCAAAAAAATCTGACTACGTTTTACACAACAAAGCCAAAATTACGATTTTAGACCGATCGAATGAAAACCATTCAGACACGTTAATGACAGGTGAGTGCGAGATAGCAAATAAGATGGCATAACTTGGAGCCCCTGCAGACTGACAATATCCGCAAATGCACATTTGAGGTCCGTCAGAGAACACAAATTGCAAGGGCGTCAATTTTCCAATTGAACAAAATTGGGCGTGTCAGAAAGTCTCGAAATATCACTTGTGCCCTATTCCACTCTTCTTTAAGCTTCTGAGATGTATCCTGGAGAGGGTTGGTTTGAAGTTGCCTCTGAAGTAGATTCCATAATCATCAAAACACTTGAACACTACACTCCAATATTATCATCTGGTGACGATTAAAACGAAAGTATAACTAAAAATGTTGCTATTTTCTATCTAGTCATAACATTCTTTACGAGAAACAATTTGGATTCAGATCAAACAGAAATACAGAAGATATAGTTTTTGAACTTACAAACTTAATAATGAATAACTTGAATAAAAGCAAAAAATCTCTTGCTGTATTTGCATTTGGCACTGTAGATCACAAAACTTTATTAGCCAGTCTCGAAGAGGTTGGAGTGAAGGATAATTCTTTAAAGTTGTTATTTAGTAACAGAATACAAAAAGTAAAAATTGCCGAATCGTTCAGTGAACCCAGAGCAATTTCCATGGGAATACCACAAGGTACCATGCTCTGTCTGGTGTACATTAACCAAATTGGAAATATGCTGACAGATGCTTGTATCATCTCATATGCTGACGATACAGCTATATTATTCAGCTATATTATTCACAGGTGTAAATTAGTTGGATGTATACAAGAAGGCAGAGATTGATCTCAGCAAAATACAAACATGGCTAAACTCCAGCCTTTTGAGTCTTAATGTAAGAAAAACCAATTACATAACATTCTCCACCTCAGCTGTTGATCAACCTGAGATAAACACTTTAAAACCCCATCAAAATAACTGCTTGGCAATAAATTGTTCATGCACAGAAAAAACTAGAATAAAGGCATTAAAATATTTAGGTGTAATAGTTGATCAACATCTAAGGTGGACTGACCACTGTGATTATGTAACGAAAAAAAATCGTAAATTATTTTATAAAGTTTATCAAGGGATATTTTAAGCAAACAACTACTCAAAATATTGTATAATGCTTTGGTCGAGTCTATCTTACGGTACTGCATAGTTGTCTGGGGCGGGGCGTATAATAATGCTCAACTTAATCTCTCGAAATGCCAATATACTGTTTTAAAGATTATTTTTAAAAATAACGTAGATATTCTACAACACTACTTTATAAGCATACAAAAATTTTAAATATTAAATCACTATATATTCACTGTTGCCTAAATTATTTACTTAAAATCAAATCTTTATTTCCAACAGTTTTCCACAACTGTAGGACTAGGTCAACATCAAATGAAATACTAACAATTCCTTTTTTCACAAAAACTCATAATCAAATACATTGCTTACTCCGCTCCAAAATTACTTCCACATCCAGTGGAAGTATAGTAACGACAAACAAATTTTTAAAATATTTTTTGTTCAAATAGGCTTAGAATGTCATGAAATGTCGAGATTTTAAGTTTGAGCGAAAAAAAATTTTCTGTCTGTCTGTCGGTCTGTCTGTCTAACTTTTTTTTGTGCGCACGTTTACTCAGGAACCGTTTGAGATATTGACTTGAAATTTGGTACACATATGAACTTTAACGAGATCTAGATTATTTTCATCTTGTTCCGTCGAAGGGTTGGGGGGTAAATTGAGGTAAATTTGGAGTAAATAGGTAAATCAAGCAGGAAGAGTCCATAAAATTGGTATCTAGTATAGAAGCTAAGGTCTCAAAAAAATTTTGACATTAGGCACCCTCATTACCACCCCCACCCCATTATTAAAGGGGATGAAAAAAATTGTGATTTAGTGTGTGTACAAGAACCAGAAACCTCAAAATATTTTTTTACTTCATCCACCCCCCACTACCACCCCCTATCGCCACACGGTCCCACTACCGATGTGGGGTATCGTTTTATGGGTTTTTGGGATAGAGGATTTCAAATATTATATTATTAAAGTTCCATAAATAATTATTTCCACATACAAAATTTTTTCGTTGTGAGTGACTTGAATAAAAAATGTGGATGTGGAAGTAGTGATTTCTTGGGCAGCGATTTTTTTCAATACTTTACCTTCAAAAATTAAATTAATAGTCAATAAACCTCACAAATTTAAAACCGAAACAAAAAGTTATATTATGAACAATTATGACGATTTTCACAAAATACTGGAGGAACGTATAATGTGATATTTAATAATTAAATATTTTCCCTCTCTATATGTAACGTATATATATTGTATCATTCTCATATGTTCATTGCTCTCTGTAACATGGTGGCTTGCCTCTGTAGTCCTCTATTATCTTATTTTATTTCTATAGCATTGTGATAGATCTTTGAAAAGGGGTGATCACAACACAGGCCAGGTGTATTCTTTAGGTCAAGCGTGGCATCCCTTATCAAAATTCTACATAGGTAAAATTCATTTTTTACTATGTTATAAACTTATTTGTATTCGGAACTTTACAAAATAAATGATTTGATTATGCTAAACTAATGTCATGATTGAGAGAATTCAACCAATCCTTTCACTCCTAGAGAGCCTCAACTCGACGAACCATGATCCTCTAACCAATAAAGATAGACCGCTCTTGAATCGTTGATTAGCAGCAGAAGTTTTTTGGGAATATCTTAAAAGTCCATCGCACCATTAGTTCGATTCTCTAGGAATTACGCGAATTTTCTGGTATCCAATCATATTTTGCCACATCAACCAAAAAGTGGATAATATAGAAAGGTTTTAAGGATAATAAACGAATATTGGTGCGGTTACACGCCTAACAGGCAACGCTACATATGTCATTATGCTGTTAAACGTACCAAACAAGAAATGGAAGCCAATTAGAATAATTTATGAATCACAAAACGTTGATCACACGGCATTGTGAATAGGAAGACGATGTTTATGGTAGTATTAACATAAGCGGTATTCCCAGAAAAAATCTTTACGTATATGAAATCAGAAACACCAATTTTTAAGGACAGTCGATACAAAAATGGACATATTTAGTATTCGAAGGAAATAAAGTCTCTAGTAAAAAATGCATTGCATTTTAATATTTCTAAGTAGGTAATAATAAATTATTATAATTAACAGTAGGTATAAAAGGTTTTTAGAAAAAAATTACATTTGTGTATCTTGTATTTTCAAAATATAAAACCAACATAATTTTCAAGTACAGATTACAACACTGTGAAATAAGATCTTATTCGCATTACAAGTGTCACGAGTTGAGCTAGGCGTGATTCTACAAGAAAAAATATTGTAAGTATATACCACGGCCAATAACTGTAAGGCGAAATGCACTAATTAGTGACCGATTAATCTAGGAGGATAGAAGATAATTTGACTTTACGTAAGAACAACAAAAGGAAACCAAGTACGGTCAAATGGAACACCTTAATGTGACCAACAGCCATTTCTTATTCACAACTTATGTATATTCGTATAGTTATTAAATTATATATAATATCTATATATGTTTTATTTATTTATTCCTGGCAAAGGAAAACATTTTATGACTGACGTATTAGTTTCAATGTATGTATAGTAAGTTAAGAATTGCAGAATAGATTTTTATTTCTAAATAAGTTTTAATTTGCCTTCATAATGAATTACAGTTCGAATTTTAAAATTAGTTCAGTTCAGTTCAACATTGCTATATAAATATAACAATATAATATAACTATAACGCATGCAAAAATACATAAATACATTTTATTTCTTATAACTTCGTATTGCTTCCAGATCCAGTGGAAGTATAGTAACTACAAAAAAAAAAAAAATGAAATTTTTTATTGTTAAATAGGCTTAGAATGTCATGAAACGTCGAAATTTCAAATTTGAGCTAAATAATTCTGTCTGTCTGTCTGTCTATAACTTATTTTGTGCGCACGATTACTCTGGAACCGTTTAAGATATTGACTTGAAATTTAGTACATGTATACATTTTAACGAGATCTGGAGCTATTTTCATTTTATTCCGCTGAAGGGTTGGGGGTTAAATTGGGGTAAATAGGGGGCCGATAAATCAAGCAGGTAAGAGTCCATAAAATTGGTATTTAGGATATACAAGAGAAGTTAATGTCTCAAAAAAATTTTGGCATTAGCCACCCCCCATTACTACTCTCACCCCATTATAAAAGGGAGTGAAAAAAAGATTGTAATTTAGTGTGTGGCCTCAAAATTTTTTTTTTTCAAATATTATATTATTAAAGTTCTATAAACAATTATTTCCACATACAAAATTTTTTCGTTGTGAGAGACTTAGGTAGCAAATCTGGATGTGGAAGTAGTGATTTCTTGGACAGCACTTTATTGTACCTAAATGAAAATGTTAACAATCATAATTATTTTCGGCTACGAAAGTATCTGTACGGGGTGTCCGGAAATTACGTTGCCATACTATAACGGGCGATTGGATGCAAGAAAATATTTAAAAAAGTTACCATTTTATAACCAATGTCTCTTGTGCATTAGCTCTTGGCTTTGAAATGTAACAAATGTTTATATAACTAATAAAATTAATTTGAATCTATACAGGAAAACGATGGTGGTATATATTTTCAATTCTTTAAAGCACGTTTTACAAGAATCTCCGCAAGAGACATTGATCATACATCTTAGTAAGCGTTTTTGGTTAGTAAATACTTTCTACCAATAAAGAGAGGACCCAGAATATGATCGCCTATTCTAAAATACTTAATACATATGAAAAATAAAATATTCTTAGGGAATCTATTGAAAATTGGTTTTTCATAAAACGTATTGGATAACATGATAACATGTATAACATTAATGTACGATTTTCAGTTGAACCTCCTATCTAGCTATCTAGCGTTATGATAAGAAATTTCACATTTTCCATGTGTTCAACTGAAGTACCTTTTAATTGGACGTATAGACCAGGGAAATTAGATTAAAAAACCGCTGCCCAAGGAATCACTACTTCCACATCCAGATTTTCTATCCAAGTCACTCACAACGAAACCGAGTGAAAAATTCGGAAAAATTCAAAGTGTCAAAAAATCAAGGGGAAATCGCTTTCCGGGGGCTTTCGAGGTCGCTGAGTCCAAATCTGACATCAAAACTTACCAGGGATGCTCGGGGGTGTCTCTTCGGGGGTGAAATCAAGTGAAAAATTCAAAGTGCTCAAAAATCACGTGAGAATCGCTTCTCGGGGGCTTTCGAGGTCGCTGAGTCCAAATCCAACATCGAAACTTACCAGGGATGCTCAGGAGTGGCTCTACGGGGGTGGGAGGGGGTGAATTTGAGTGAAAAATTTAAAGTGACAAAAATATATTTTTTTGAATACTTCACATATTACTATTACACGTAATGCTTTGTTATTCACAAACAAATTATTTGATATAATATTTACAAACATAATACATCATTGTCAGAGAGTATTCATGATATAACAGTCAATCGATGACAAAATCATCTGAATGATAACGGATTCACCTAAAACGCTTATTAGTTATCTAGAAAACAATATCGAATAAATGAAAACATTTGCTTGAATAGTACATGTATGATTATTCCACATTTTTTTTTTTTTTTTTTGGTTATTTACAACAAAAATCCATCTTAGGGACTACAAATTACAATCAGTCAGTGAATATACAGAATATTTAACTCAATCAATCGTTATGTCGTCACTTTCGTCATGTTCTTCTTCACTATCGTCCCTTAGATCGGGGTTGGCTGTTTGATTGGAACAAGTACTTCCAATACAGTTTTTCAAAGCAAGTGTACAGCTTAGTCTGTGTAGGAGGCACCCGCACATTTTGCCACAGTCCGTCTTGCAGCTGCAAGAAATAATTTTCATGGTACTGGAGGACCTGCGTCCATGTTAAAAGTCACGTGGTTTGGATTGCTTAAATTAGTATATGTGGAAAAATAAAAACAATTATCAATTGACAATGTTCCAAGGCAATATTTTTTCGAAAAAATTTCAAGAACGACTCAATACACATCCAACGTGGTCGACAACGTGACTAACGTACTGTTGAGGACGCTATCTTTAAGTATAGAAATACGTTACACAGCTGCTCCCACTTACACTGCGCAGCTGCCGCTACCTGAATATATAGTCATACTATTCATATATTGAGCCCGATCGGTATCGAGGGTCTCTGATTTGTCGCCGATAATCTTCGCGCCTTTCCAAAACAAAAGGAATTTTTCAATCTATATCTATACTAGTGCATGGGTGCATGATGATCGAAAACGTGCGAGACTATTTTCTTTGCGACGGCCCCCGAGCATCCTTGGTAAGTTTTGATGTCAGATTTAGAGTTAGCGACCTCGAAAGCACCCGAGATGTGATTTCCACGTAATTTTTGGACACTTTGAATCGTTCACTCTATTTCACCACCGAAGAGCCACTTCCGAGCATCCCTGATAACTTTCGATGTCAGATTTGGACTCAGCGGCCTCGAAATCCTCCGGGAAGTGATTCCCCCGTGATTTTTAGGCACTTTGAATTTTTCACTCGATTTCACCCCCTCCCACCCCTGAAGAGCCACTCCCGAGCATCACTGGTAAGTTTCGATGTCAGATTTGGGCTCAGCGGCCTCGAAAGCCCCCGGGAAGCGATTCCTCCGTGATTTTTAGGCACTTTGAATTTTTCACCAGATTTCACCCCCTCCCACCACCGAGCATCCCTGGTAAGTTTCGATGTCAGATTTGGACTCAGCGACCTCGAAAACCTCCGGGAAGCGATACCCACGAAATTTTCACGGCTTTATATCAATTTCTAGAATTTTTCAAAAAATTATGCACTTTAGATGCATTTTATGCTCCCCATACAATTTTCTTAGAACGGCTTATTCACTATTTGTAGACTTTTTTCCTAATATTTTCCCGAAGACGATGCCGAAAACCACATCTCGATCCGAGCTGTATTTCAAAATTAAGTTATTCCGGGCAAATTTGATTTAATTTCCCTGGTCTAGTACAACGAATAATCAAGGTCAGTAGTTGGAGAAAACATAACAGTGGTAGTTCTACTTCCATTTAGGTTTTAGCCATTCGAATCACAATACTTAGTCATATTCCAAGACATTATGGTAAGTTTACTTGCATAAGCCACAAAGGATTCTTCAGTTGCCACACAGGAATTATTATCATCGTCATATTGATATAAAGTATCTATATTGATATGATCTTTTAAGTCGTTAGTGTACAAAAACAGGGACCCAAATATAGATCCCTGAGGCACTCCTTGTAATACATGAAACTTCTCTGAGAAAAAAGTTTGAAGTACCTTCCCCATTTTTAAAAGTGCATTGACTGAAAATCGATCAGTAAGATATAACTGAATAGATAAGTTTAGTTTATTTGCCCCGTACACCGTAATAATCTAACGTGTCTACATTTATGGTTTTAGAAATGTGCCGAACAAATGCAATAAACTCTTCATTTTCGTATTTGCGAAGGGTATAATAACAAGTAAACTGACACCCCGCCAGGTTAAATAAAGACATTTTTATTTATTTATTTATTATTATTTAAATAATATATCTTATGGACATTTTTAAATTCACCTAAAGTTGTTAACACTTTTCATAGCTTTGTCTTTTAATGTCTTGAATTTAATCAGCGGATAGCGAAAAAAAAATCAACATTTTGTGTACATACAGGGTGTCCAGAAGATTATGCCGATAATTCCGGAACGCGTACATGGGGTGAAAATAATACCAGTATATCATAGTAACATTTTTTCTTATGGCTTACGGACCCTTAAAATTACGGTACGGGTTGAGAATGCTTTTTTATTTTGAACTTAAACTAAATCATCTCATTTAAGGATCTTCATGATTTTTAAATATCTCCGGTAATATCGAAGTTGAAAATTCCATAGGCAATAACACCTGTGTAAGAGTAATTCGGTGTAAATATGTTTTAAGAATGAACAAAGTTAATACAGCTATTTTTTGCATATTTCAAAACGTGTAAAATTTCCTTTAGCTTTAAACTATTAAATTTGCTGTATCCGTAATTTAAAATAAAAAACCGGAAATCACGAATTGTTAATAATTACGTGTTGTGGAGAGAAAACGTGCAACTGAAGTGTATCATTGTTGAAAAATTACTGTGAAATGCACAATTTTAAATCCTGGAGAAACAAACTTGCTGGAATTATCTTTGACATATTTATGGCACTTTAACAACTATTCTTAGTATGTTTAAAAGCAAGAATGTTTGATTTGTTTAAATGGTTTAAAAACGTTGCCAGTAATTTACAAACGAGACAAAATGTTATACACAAGACCATTGTCTATTCTAACCTAATCGAGAAAAAAAATAGAATTGAAAACGACAAATATAGAAGAATATCAGGAATAAACAAGGACACACTCTTCACGCCCAGTGGTCTTTCAAAGTGAGTTTACATCAACACACACAATGGGCATATCCACAAAAAGATTATATACGTTAATATTAGTTAAAACCATACATTAGAGTCCATAGTAGCAAAATCAGATTTTTTTTATTTATATTTTTATTTTGCAGTTATTCGTAATAGAAATCACCTCAACGCAGAGATACTAAGAAACGTTCCCAAGGTAGACATGACGTCACCTCCTTGCAGGCACATTGGGCTGTGTGTGTAACGCAGGAATGTTGTTTTCTATTGAAAGACTAATTTAATACTGTTGATCAACATGCTTTAGAACCCCCATATCCAAAATTTAAGGACATTTTGATTTACTGTTTTCGAATTACGGCCCCTTAAAATTATATTGTTCAAATATTAAATAAATAAAAACATCTAAAGGAATTGTATTTTGAAAAAAAGTCAGTATTCATTTTATTTTTAAATTCACTTTTTCTACAACTTTTTCTTTTTTTTTCTATACTTTCAAATTTCATAGGCGAATTTTCATTGAAAAATTACAAAACATTTTGAAGCACCAGCCTTGTAAATTATTCGTGCATTAGGGATTGGCGAATTTGAAAGCATTAATAACAGTGAGTGATAGGAAAAGTGATTTTAAATAGAAAATGAAGAATGATTTTTTTGGAAAAAAAGAATCGTCTCCAACTTTTAAATTATTTGATATTTAATATTTTTGGTAATTTTTAACCTCCCCACAATAAAATTGTGGGAGGTTACTACAATTAGTCCAAAATCGAAAATTGAGATAACATCAAATCTTTACGTTTTGAGGTCCCAGGAACCCAAAAAAGTTGTTTTTGAAAAATGTCTATGTGTGTGTATGTGTGTGTGTGTGTGTGTTTGTATTACATTTACTATGGCATCGTGTGTGTGCATTTCACTACACTATAGCATCCGCTGACTTAATGGCATCATACACACGATGCCATAAAATTTGGAGTAGTTTTTTAGCGTTTCTGGTATCTTTATAACCGGATACCACTGACCTTCAATTTTATTTGTGTATGATGCCAGAATGTCGTGTTTTAAACTACTCACACACACATATTTACTATGGCATCATATCTCACGTAGTCTGGTGCTGCCCCCTATGCAACATAATTCTCTTATTCTTTATAACGTGTCTAAGTTGTTGGTAAGTTCATAGGCCGGTGTGATGCCATAAATAATAAAGTGTGTATTTAAGTGTTTTATTTTATTTTATGAGCCACATGTATGCGAATGCAGCATGGTAAGTACACTAATATTATCTATTCGCTGTAATTATAGAGATTGAATAATTGAAATTGTAATTTAGTAAAGAAAACGGCAAGAGTAGAATACAGAAAATTGTGTTTATAATAAAAATAATTTGCCATTTACACGTATAATATCGCTTTGCTGTAGATACATTATATAAAGAAATAACTTTAACTTTATTTATTGACACTGTTTTGCATGGGGTAAATTTCTAAGTTAATGTGCATAATTATAGATTGTGATCCAAATTTAAATCATAGTCAGCGGGTAGTAAACTTGTAAACATCCGAATTTACACTATAAAAACATACAGCATGTTGTGAAAGTAAATGTAAGTATTAACGAGGTAGCGGTTGTTGAAAATTTAATTTACTTCATGTTTTCTTTAATATTTCAATAACCCTTATATGCAAGAGACAAACCCCGCAGATTTTTTCATTTTGCACAACATTTTCTTATAATTATTTGTCTCGAGTTAGGAAATATTAATTTTTTAGCAAGAACGATAATTTTCGGATCACCAATTTTCTAATTTATTTACTGCAACTCGTGATAACTTCTTCCTGCTAAATATTTTGTTCTGAAATTTTAAGTTATTACTTCCACATCCAGTGGAAGTACAGTAACGCAAAAAAAGTGAAAATTTGTATTCTTCAGATAGGCTTAGATTGACATGAAACGTCGAGATTTTAAGTTTGACAAAGAAAAAATGTCTGTCTGTCGGTCTGTCTGTAACTTTTCTTGTGCGCCCGATTACTCTGGAACCGCTAAAAATATTGACTTGAAATTTGTATATATTTTAACGAGATCTGAAACTAGACTTTATTTTAATCTTATTCCGTTGAAAATTGGGTGAATTGGGGTAAATGAGGTAAATAGGTAAATCAAGCAACTAAGAGTCCATAAAATTGGTATTTAGTATATATAGAAGAAGCTAAGGTTTCAAATAATTTTTTGGCATTAGTTACCCCCATTACCACCCCCACCCCACAATTAAAGGGGGTGAAAAAAAGTAAAATTGTGATTTAGTGTGTGTACGAAAACCAAAGGCCTCAAATTTCTTTTTCACTTTATCCACCCCCACTACCACCACCCTCACCCCCACTACCGATGTGGCATATCGTTTTATGAGCTTTTAGGCTTGGCGATTTCAAAAGTTCCGTAAATAATTATTTCCACATACTTACAAAATTTTTTTCGTTATGAGAGACCTGGATAGAAAATCTGGATGTGAAAGTAGTGATTCCTTGGGCAGTGTTTTTTTTTAAATTCTTTTTTAATGCAGGAACATGGGTAAAAACAATTTGTTACATAATATTTATGTCAAAATGATATTTTAAATCTAAAATATCGAAATTACGCAGCTTTACATTCATTCGTTCGAGGAATCGAGGTGGGGCGAATGAAGTAAAAAAATATTTTTTGAGGCCTTTGGTTCTTTTACTCACGTTAAATCAAAATTTTTTTTTTTTTTTTCACCCGCTTCAATAATGGGTGGTGGTGGATAATGCCGAAAACATTATATATACTAAATACCAATTTTATGGACTCTTACTTGCTTGATTTACCTATTTACCCCCTATTTACCTCAATTTACCCCCCAACCCTTCAATGGAATAAGATCAAAATATAATCTAGTTCCAGATCTCGTTAAAATACATACTTGTACCAAATTTCAAGTCAACAATGGTTCCAGAGTAATCGTGTGCACAAAAAAGGCAAACAAGCAGACAAACATACAGAAAGAATTTTTTTTGCTCAAACTTAAATTCTCGACGTTTCATGACATTCTAAGTCTATTGATGTGGAAGTAATTTGCTTATTTGGAAGGAATAAGTTATAAAATCACAATTTTGGGTAATTTCAGTTGTAATTGAAAACCAGAACATATAAATGTAACGTAACTTATTTAATAAGACATTACAATATTAAAAAAAACGGGTCAAGTGTTAAATAAAAGCGTGTAATAAATATATGTCGCACTTGAAACTGTAACACTCTTATAACTTGTTTAGTCTTTTTCTGATTTGAACCAAATTTTATTCAAAGATAGAACACATTAGGATCTACTTATATTCGCTACTGCCATCTTTTCTTTTTTTTTTTTTCATCATCGATTTTCTCACGAACAGCATGTTCTTATTAACCAAGAAGAACAGTTTTAGTTTGAAAATACTCGGAAAATGTAATAATTATGTTTTATCTATAATAATAATATATAAAAAATATCTTAATATGTTCTATCTATCACTTTTAATTGATAAAATAAATATTGAAGAGTTGGTGAGTTAAAAAAAAACATTGTTTTAGAAATCCATTGTTTTATTACAACACTTTTTCTGCAAAAAATATAATGTTTTATTTCTCTCACTGTAACAGTGCATGTGGCATCATACATTGAAACGTCTATATATAGGTACTTATGGCATCTGATGCCGTAATCGACTTTAAATTATTTTCCCTCTAGCTCCCACAAAAGTGAGTGTATCGCTATGGCGATTATATCAGGTTAAAATATTGTCATTCAAAGGTTAATCTACATAAGTAGATTGAATGATGCCATTTTTTGCTCTGTTGCACAGATGCCATAACATATGCCGCGCCGAGTATGTGTGTGTGTGTGTGTGTGTGTGTGTGTGTGTGTGTGTGTGTGTGTATGTATGTTAGCATGATAGCGGCGAAGCTACTAAACGGATTTGGATGAAACTTTGCATGAGGGTTTCTTTAGTGCTCCAGAAGATCTGAAAAGGTTTTGGTTGAGATCGGATTACGTTTAGTGCCGTTTTGGCACAACAAGTTGTTTATTTTATGATTACTTACAATTTGTAATTGAACCATTGAAAAGCAGTAAAAATTCCGATTTCAACGATATATCACACTTGCACTTTTTCGATTTGGTTTCCGTGAAAAAAATTAAAAAACAAAAATTTCACTTGTTTTGTCCTCAAAGCAGTACAATGTACAGGGTGATATTCTAATAATGACAGAGATGTTCAGTGATTTCGGCTGAGAACTCGGGAACGGTTGAAGATATCGAACTGAAATTTGAAACGTAGGTATAAATATTGTAGACGGACGAATTAATAATACACATACGTCACATGACGTCACAAATAAAAAAAATTCTTAGAAACTGGTGCAGATATCGACTTAACTATTGGAAACATCCAATTAAAGTTTGAAACGTAGGTGGAAATATTGTAGATGGATGGAATACGAGTGAATTAAAAATACACCTACGTTCTGATGACGTCGTAAAAGCATAAAATTCTTATAACAGGCGAACTGATAATGATATCAAAAAAATATTTCTACAAGACGAGTCACGAAATTTTTTTTTTAATTTCCAAGAAATAATAATAATAATAAAAAATATCAAATTTTCGGAGAAATGTCACTTTTCAGAAAAATGTCAGATTTTTAAAAAATGTCAAATTTTCAGGAAAACGTCAAATTTTCGGAGAAATGTCACTTTTCAGAAAAATGTCAAATTTTCGAAAAAATGTCAAATTTTCAGAAAAATGTCACTTTTCAGAAAAATGTCAAATTTTCGAAAAAACGTAAAATTTTCGAAGAAATGTCACCTTTCAGAAAAATGCCAAATGTTTGAAAATTGTCAAATTTTCGGAGTAATGTCACTTCAGAAAAATGTCAAATTTTCGAAAAAATGTCAAATTTTCAGAGAAATGTCACTTTTCAGAAAAATGTCAAAAATTCAGGAAAATGTCAAATTTTCGGAAAAATGTCACTTTTCAGAAAAATGTCAAATTTTCGAAAAAACGTCAAATTTTCGAAGAAATGCCACCTTTGAGAAAAATGTCAAATGTTTGAAAATTGTCATATTTTCGGAATGTCACTTCAGAAAAATGTCAAATTTTCGAAAAAATGTCAAAGTTTCGGAGAAATGTCACTTCAGAAAAATGTCAAATTTTCGGAAAAATATCACTTTTCAGAAAAACGTCAAATTTTCAGAAAAATGGCAAATTTTATTAAATGGGCTCAAAGGAAAATTCCCAAAAAATACTACGGGTCCATTTGTGGTATAAGTTCTCTGCTAGTGTGTTAAAGCGTTCAGACGTATGCTGAGTATTTTTGACGTGTCAAGTGCATCGAGAGATTACAAGTTTTTTCGACGTTAATAAAGCCCACGGATGGTATGAGAGGCCATCCTGAACCGCTTACAAGCCCTACAAGTGTAAGCAACCCCACCGGAACGCTTTCGGTGAGTTTTTTCCAATAAAACTTTAAAAGTGACAGTGACATTATATTTTAAAAACTATTTCCGCTACTTCCGGCATCCCGCCGGAAATTCTTCCGGCAACATAACCTAAAAATAGTACTACATAACCTAAACACAATTTAAGACATTGGTACCAACCTAAACATTTTTCAAAAACCAAATTCCCCAGAGAAACATTGGAACCAAAAATTTGACAGCTATCACTTCCCCGACCGATTTAGTGAAAAATTGGTCGAGGCCAAAAGATAAAACAAAATATACCAACTCAAACTTAAACGATCCACCATGAACACTACCCTGGCCACATCTGGCAGGGAAGCTGTTCACCAAGAGTTATATGGTTTTTTCCAAAGATGGCCATCCCTGCCATCCATCCCATTACCAACGAACAGGTTTTTTCGTTCAGTTGTTTCCCGTATCAATAATCAAAATTATTAAGTGCTCTTGCCTACGAACGTTTTTATAGAATTGTGTTTATTTTTATATTAATTTTAGGTCCATGTGGACACATTATAATTTTAACCTAGTCTTTAAGCCTGCCTACAGAAGACAGGAGCTAGTTTTCTATTTTTCTCCAAGCCAAACCGGACCTACCCCGTCCAGCCTCACACTCGCCACGGCGGTGTTCACCGTGGTTGTCTGGCTGGCCCCGGGCTAGGATCCGATGAAGCATATGTTTGTATTAAAAACATTGAATAAAATATTAATGTTGTGCAGAATATAAATTTAACACTCAAGTTCTTAGGTCCAAATCCCACCGAACGCAAGACTTTTTTTCTGATTTAATACGAAAAAAATATTTCAACTTAATAAATATAATTAAATGAGATCGTTCATATTGTTTAGTGCTCTTTTCGGCTTCAAAGATTCACCGGGTGGGGAGGTTCCAGCCGCTTCCAGTAGCTGCCGATTTTTTAGTGAACATCCTTGGTTTATGAAATTTGAAAGTATAGACGACGCTGAATGTTTGATTTGTTTAAATGGTTTAAAAACGTTGCCAGTAATTTACAAACGAGACAAAGTGTTTTACTGCTGGGTTATAGAAAAAGTGAATTTAAATAGAAAATGAAGAATGACTTTTTCGAAATACAATTCGTTTAAAAGTTATTAATTATTTAATATTTGAAAAATATAATTTTAGGGGGCCGTAGTTCGAGAATCATAAATCAAAATGTCTTTAAATTTTGGATATATGGGTTCTAAAGCATGCTGATCAATAATTTTACATTAGTCTTTCAATAAAAAACAACGGGCTGCATTACACATACAGGCCCGCATGCCGGCAACGAAGTAACGTCATATTACTAGCCTCTGCCTGGGAACGTTTCTTAGCCTCGCTGTATTGGGGTCATTTCTATTACGAGTAACTGGCAACTAAAAATATATATATATATTTTTATTACTGTATAATACCGACAAATCTATTATTTCCAATTGAAATTAAAATTTTGTGGACATGCATATTATCTCGGTTGGTAGATGTTTACAACAAAGGGGAAAACGATTCTAAAATTTTATATAATGGAGGGTTTTCATTACTTAGAGCTATTATATTTGATATGTTCGTTGGGAATATTATAGATAAATCTAAATTTTTTGTAAGAAGCCGTTACGTTAGGGTAGTTCAAAGCATGTTCGTATTTTTTCGATTTAAGAATGTCAAGAATGATACAGATAGCAAGTCTTCATAGAACACTTTCTCCAATTCTGTGAGCGCATGCATATTTGATGCTTACTTGGCAACTATATCGGATTTGTCATTCCCTTGTACACCATAATGTGCTTTCATCGACATGAAATTGACAGCTTTAGCTCTAGATGACAAAAAATTTTGTTTATGAATGTCACTCCCAACTCTGTTATTATACATTTTGAGATAGTGTTTTTCACGGGTCTTCAACACAATCCTTTAATATCAGAAATTTGTCATGGCGGCTATCTATTATCCATAGTCAAATGCAAACGAAATTGCCGAGGCATCGGTGGCAAAACCCACGATATGTATTGAAATCAACACCTTTAATAAATTCTGATGGTCACTGTTTAAAGATATTCTGCCAATCCGTAGCTGGCATTAATATTTGGCGGTTTATGAAGAGATAATAGCTACATCATCTTCTTAAATATTGTCAGATTCTTCATACAAACGATATAGTGAGTTCCTCTACAACAGCACTGAACAGCTACGAATGAAGAGGAATGCGAAATGTATTGGAAGTGACCGAGGTAAATAGAAATTAAGAAATCATATAGAAGCGCAATGAAACTACAGAAACTGATATTTTGCATTTGATATCAAGAAAATTATATGCGCCACTCTCCTCTGATAATGATAATTGGTGGTAGGTACCCTTCAAACGTTTAAAATTTCAAACACTTTGAAATGACTTATACATATTTTATTGATAATACTATAACAAAACTATCTTTAATCGCATTATCAATGTCTACTGTAGAAATATTAGTTCTGCGTTCCTTGAAATGCAGATTGTATCTTTATAACAATACAATAATACCTCTTATCAGAAGTAGTAATTCTTTAAAATTATTTTAATATATGTAAAGTAACTTGATCTTTACTTGGTATGTCAGATTTCTCTACCACTGCGTAATACGAGGAAAGCCCTTGCCTTATTCTGATTAGAAGATAAATTAAATACACATATTTTACAAACAACTATTAAAAAGCCCATAGATAAACTTCCATTGAAATTAATTACTTTGACTAAAATAATAAATAATGAATAGTTCAGGTTAATGCGAGATTAAATACAAGATATAACCTAAATTAAAGAAAACAGGTTATTCTGTGAATAGTTTTATTCTGCTTCGTTCGGATTTCTATACACGCATAAGGTTCAAACCCATTATTAGCCTTGTTACTTATTGTCGCATTGAGCTCGCATAACGGACTTATATTTTCTTCATTGAACAACATAAAACTATTTAATATCTATATCAAAATCATATGAGAACTATTTATTGAAAGAAAATCATGTCAATTTAATAAATAAGTTGTACTTACTGGGTGACTCAGCAGCACTTTTGGATGGGCGAATGGATTTTTTTCAAATTTAGTGTAGTAATATGGGATACAATTTCCCATTATATGATGTAAAGATCCATAATGGCCGACTTCTGGTTTCGATGCAATTTACATGAAAATCAAATTTTTAAATGGGACAACCTATGTATTTTGGCATATTTAGATCCTGCTGTCCAAAATACATATGATGTGACCCTTGAATATTATTTTGATTTTCAAAAAAACTATTTAAAAAAAAGATATTTGTATTATTATTTATTTAATTATAAATTTAGTACAAAGAGAAGGTAGACATTATACATATAATTTTCTTCATAATTTAAAGATCTAATTAAATAATAGGTTTGTCCCAAAGGGGTTCCATTAAAAAAAATATATATTTTCGTTAAAAAACCAATATTGTTGAACTTAATGATGAATAAATCGTGTTTCATGTTAGTATCTATAGAGACACTATTTTAAAAGTACTTTCAGACCATGATACTAAGAAATAGAGATACGCTCTCACGCATACCTCCCCTTACTGCAGTTCCCGCTGTTACGTCACGTAAAAGTCAACTAGTTCAGTGGTCAATTTTTAGTTTAGATGTAAACTAAAATTTCCTTAACCAAAGTGTTTAGAAGCTTATCCTTCGATAAAATAACAAATTACGACTCTTTTGGTTGTTCGAGACAAAAGATAGAGCCAAAAATGTGAGAAAATTGTAAAATAATAGATACAATTATTTTTTCGTTTAACTCGCTCTAACTAAAAAACGGGACAACGAGTTAATCTCAAATTTTTACCGTGTGATGAATCTATATTTGTTAACAAAATGTGTTAATATGAAGGTCAACTTTTAATAAGTGTAGAAAATATGATTTTTTTTCTAAGGCTATGCGATAAACTGTGAAAATTTACAAAATACAACAAACGAGAAACTTTTTTGTCTTCCGAAATAGATACCAAGTATATCGAGGGCATATGAAGATAAAGGATGGAGGTAACTTTTTTATTTCAAACTTTTTTTTCTAGGATTAAGTTTTCGAGAAAATTGCAATTAAGTATACGGAACCCCCCCCCCCCCTCGCGAACGATACAGCGCAGAGAATGGGGTGTGAGAACTAATGTACGTTAGTGTTGTTTAATGAAATCGAATTCAGATTTTCTTGAGATGTTGCAGCAAATCAATGGAGGTTATTAAATATTTGTAATAATTACCATGAGAGAACACATTGATATATCCCGCGCTATTGAATTAAGTCATACTGCGAAAACGCTATTTTGCAGATGCAAAATGTTTTTCATAATAAAAACATTAAAGAATCCGGCAATTTACCTCTAAATAACATAATAAATATTTCTCATTCTTGACCGTTTTTCTATTTTCCTGAATAACGTTAGATAAATGCACTGTTTCATAATTAAACTAATTAAAATATATTATTTACTACTACTATTTATTGTGTTTAATTAAATGAATTAAAATTTAATATTAAATAAAAACAAAATAAATAGCTTACTTACACGTAAAATCAACGGTGCAAAAGATCATATGTGCTTGCACCAATTATTTTCGAGGTGTTTTCACAAAACATTTAAACCCACAACGGCCTTATGCGAAATGAAAAGTGCTGACAAAAGCAGTCATAGAATTCTATGATATTAAAAAGTAAAATTGCCTGCAATCAGCTTTCTAGGTCTTATATTACGGTTTTCGATGTATTTTTAGGTGTATTTTTAGGTAGCTGGTCGACGCGACGGCGCGACTAGAGAGTGACGCTATGCGCACAGTAGGTCGAAGCTGGTACTCGTACCGAGCGTATCTTATATTTCATAGTATCATGCTTTCAGACTGATTTTATATTAAATTAAAATAACATTTGAGGGTTAGAGGACAACTTACCGTCCAGTACCTGTAGTCCCCCTGGCTCCGGACAGACCAAAAATGCTACCAATAGCATTTAGGTCTGCCCTTCCTCGAGCTACATAGCTCATCCTTACCACACCGACGATCCGGATGACAGGATGTCATTTGACATCCTGTGTACCGGCAGTCTCTCCTGCCAAAACTTCCAACACACCTAACAGACAGATGACTACCCCCCGGGGGGAAACAAGCTGGCGAAGAAAAGAAAACGAAGACAGAAGAACGCCAGAAGAGGCCTTAGCCAGCAAGGTCCACCGAGCCAGGACCCAGGGAGGTGGACCGAAATCGTCTGCACCGCTCACAATTGTGAGTGGGGCCGACGCAAAGTAAGTTCGCCTGCCCTGCACGAGGCTGGTCCCCGGTCTACAGCGATGTACTGGGGTAAAGGGCAATAGTCCTGCCCGGCCCCAGACATCCGAGACCGACATCTTTAGCCAAGAATATTGGCGGTTAGATCATATGTATTTTGGCCAGCAGCATCCAAATATGCAAGAATATACAGGTTGTTAAAAATTTGATTTTCATGTCAATTGCATCGAAACCGAAAGTCAGCCATTTTGGTTCTTTACATCATATAATTGGAAACTTCATCCTATATCACTATATCAAATTTGAAAAGAATTCATTCGCCGTTCAAGAGTTACAAGAGTGCCCCTATCGGCTAGGCCACCCGTATATTATCATACACGTATTGCAAATAAGACAAACTGTGACGAATTTGCTAAATAGCAAACAGCTACAACATTCCTTGGTCCTGAACTAGGATGTATCGAAAACGATCTAAAAAAAAAAAATGTTTTTTGTCGCCATTTTGCCAACATGGTGTCGTAAGCAGCAAAAATACGCGGGAGTAAATATAGTATGTTTTTAAGGACACTAATATCATAAACTCATCCAGCTTGAAACTTCTAGAGATATTTGGTAACAAAAATAACTAAGCGGGTTGGCTTTCAGACAGACAGATAGATGAAATGGAAAGATCTTAATTTTCATAATCTACATAGTCCGAAATGTGAAAATCCAAAAAAATCTCGAGGAGTACCTTTCAATAAGTAAGGGACATAAAAACCCTAGTTAAATTTTGCTCTAAAATTATAATAAAACATAGTATACATAAAATATGACCGATTACACGTCTCTGATGATCACCTTTTTATTACATATGTTCCAAGTTTAAAATGAAAATTTTAATCTAATGTAAGTAAAGTTCGATCGAATCTGAGGGGCACACAATATACAGGGTGTGCCATAAAACTCCCGGCGCCATTTTCTCGATAACCAAAAGCGATATTTGAATTCTGTAGAAGGTATCCACTAGAATATATAAATTACTTCAGTTTTGAGTAAAAATAGTTATTTTATACATTGAGGTATAGATGGCGTTGCGATGCAAAGAAATTGTTCGATCCTAGGAACGATGAAATGAGGTGCTTGAGATGAAGAATTAATTCTAAGAAAATTTTTTATTATGAACAATTTTTGAAAAATCGCTGGTTTTCGAGATATTTGAACTTCAATGTAATTTTTCAAGTAACAAAAATCGCATTTTCTTTTTCATGTGTCTATAATTACAGCGTAAAATTTAGTCGAACATACAACATAAACATGACGCAAAAATTAGACAATACACAATAAACAGAAATGTCAAAATTTTTAATTTCCAAATAGCACCCACCTTTGTTTTACTTGGAAAAAAAAGTTATTTTGTGTTTTGAATTAAATATGTTTCATTACCATCTAAATCAGCCTGATTCAGTATGAAAAATGTCCCAAATAGTTGATTAACATAATGCGCATTTACCTACTCCGTGGGATTTTTTGTGAAGGGAAGGTGCGACTATGTGGAATCTCTTTATTATATGCTAGATAATGGTTTAGTACCGGGTGTTTATCTTAGAACTTGCGCTGTTTGGTTTTTATGGCGTTATACTTTCAAGATGGCCGCTATGCGATATATTTATTTTTTACACCAAGAAATCATTTCTTCCAGAGTGCTCATACGCAAAATCTGCATATAACATTTTCTGTTCTACGTGAGCCAAAGAACAAATTTAGTTCTTATCAATTTTTTCGTATCTTTTACCAATTAAGAGTTATGATTCATTATACATGTCATTATCGGTTTAAAACATAATTTAACCATCGGTTATTTATTAAGGGAAGAAAAATAATGATTCTGCTGCTATTTACTCACAAAAACTTTAATAATAACTAGTATTAATACATACAATTTGTAGTAGGATGTAGTAGTTGTATTATAAAATTGGTTCTTAAAATAAATTATGTATTGACAGAAAACAATATTTAATGATACTATATTATTATTCTCTTCAAAACAAAGTATCATCACCATCTAAGTCATCCGATGAATCTTCTTGCCTTGTATGCTCATCACAGTTGTCACACATATCTTCGTCTCCTCCACACACACATAGTTCTGTGCACTTCAGATCATGGGAAAGACATTTACATGGTGGAGCACATTTTCTCTTAACACAAGGGCACCAAATAAGTTGAAGGACTGTCTCTGGAGTACATGGTAGTATACACATAACAGGAGTTTTTTTAGTTTCCAGTCGAAGTTTAATGGCGAAGGCAGATTACGGTAGGGCTGGTCAGCACGGCACCATTCTATGGTTTGATAACGAACTCTATCAACATATGGTATCAGTGGACATCCATCACCTCAGTTCTCCAATGTCTGATATATCTGTTCCAGGAACATAGACTTGACATATGAACTTTTCTATTAATAGTCTATCTGTATCAAGAAACTTTTCCAAGCTTCCAAGTTTGCTTACAGCTTCTAGAATGTCATCATCTGCTTTACTGAAGACTTTCCAAAAGCAGGTTTTTGCTCTCTTTGCAAAGTTCCTGTGGTGTCACTTTCGGATAATGCATGCAGACCTAATAATGCTGAAGTTTTCTTTTAGCCCAGGGAATCGGTTACTTTGCTGAGATTCATCATTCTTTGATTTTGGCCAACTCCAGTTACAAACATAGTGTTCAGTGGAAGGAACTTATACCACCATAAAGTAAGTATGAAGACATCTGTATCAGGTGAGTAAATATGAAGCTGTGTAGCACCGCGACGACAGGCGAACATGGAATGCTAAATTATTTTTGTATCTGCCTCCTCATGATTGCTTTTAAGCTCATCTGTTTCAATCCCCATTGAACTCTTGGCTGTTTCCATCTAAGATACAAAAAAACACTTGTTTCTTCCAGTTGCATATTGTATTGCTTTCTCGGACAAGTAAGCTGTTAACTGATCTTTAGTCTTGACATGAGATAATAATGACTTCATAGATGTGTTCCCAATGTACGTTGTATCACTGATCTTGTAATGGACTGTTTGTGTGTTGCCAGTTGTTTTCTTACGCATAAAAAATTTTAGTGAATTTTCTCTGTATGTATCGAAGATTAAGTGGGTTTCATCATAACGTGATAGCATATATTCCAGTTTTCTGTTAAATTCATTTGCAAGATCACTACAGGTTTTAACAGTAGGTTTTTTTTTCAGGGCTTATACTTCTGCCATGCCATCAAGAACAACTACAGTGAGTTTATTAAATACATCTACTACTGAAGGACTTAATGTGGAAGATGTCTGAGTTTCTGGTGGATGCACGTTATCAGTAGTAGAAATTGCAAACTATATATTCGATATATGGGCAATAAATGTAGTAGATTACATTTGTTGCAGAGAAACAGGGCATTAAATAGGCTAGGCAATAAATGTATACTAATAAATTTGTGTTATGTGGTAAAACTGGCGTGTAACTCATAAATGGTAAAAGATACGAAAAAAATTGATAAGAACTAAATTTGTTCTTTGGTTCATGTAGAACAGAAAATGTTTTATGCAGATTTTGCGTATGAGCACTCTGGAAGGAGTTATTCTTGATGTAAAGAATAAATGTCTCGCATGGCGGCCATCTTAGATGTATAACGCTATAAAAACCAAACAGCGCAATTCTAAGGTAAACACCCGGTACTACAAAATTATCTAGCATATAATAAAGAGATTCCACATAGTCGCACCTTCCCTTCACGAAAAATCCCACGGAATACATTATGCCCAAGGACTAAAAAGATTTATCGTCTAAAACATATTTTGAAAAAGTTCTGACGATTTTTATATTTAAAAAAATTATACTGAAGTTCAAATATCTCGAAAACCAGTGATTTTTAGGAAATTATTCGTATCATAAAAGTTGCTCAGTATGTAATGTTTCATGACTTGCACTTCATTTCAACGTTCCTAGGATCAAATAATTTCTTTGCGTCGCAACGCCATCTATACCTCAATTTGTAAAATGACCATTTTTACTCAAAACTGATGTCATTTATATATTCTAGTGAACATATTTTACAGAATTCAAATATCTCTTTTAACTATCAAGAAAATGGCACCGGGAATTTTAAGTAGGACACTATGTATATTGCAGCTTCGATTATTGTGTACATCTTTATATTTTTGTGGGCATTGTCAAACACTTTAACAACATTTAAAAAAATATATAATAAAATATAATCTTTGAAAAATATGTCGGTTTACACGCGTCTGGCAATCATCTTGTATTACGGATATGGTCTGATCCCAATAGAGAATATTTTACCATCTTACTTTGCATATATATTCCGACTTTGAAATAAAAAATTTTTGATTTAACAGAAGTTATTGTGTCTCACAAGTATTCACAAGTATTTTAATTCAGCAGCGCTCGACTGCACCCTGCATTCATTAATTTTGTTAATCATACTTCAATAACATTTGATAATTAAATTTATATATTTCTGCGGAAAAGACCAAAAAGTAATGTCAGGCATTGAGCTCAATATTTAAAAGCAGAGTAATGTACGTAAAGTTCAATCAAACCTGAAACACACATTATATATTTCAGTTTCGATATCTTGTGCAACTTTGTATTTTTGTGTGCTTAACCAAAGACCTTAGTGACAGTTTCCTCTAAAACTATAGAATAGAATAGAATAGAATAGAATTTTATTGCGTAACGGTAACAAAAAAATTTTACAATTTAAGTTTGTTGAATGTCCAAAATTCTACAACAACGGCAAAAGACAGAATAAATATGACATACTAAAAACTGTTGCTACTACTTAATTATAAAATAATAATTAAATAACAAAACAATAATAAAATACAGAATATGCAAACAAATACAATCTTATTAAAAGTTGCCTCATTCACTTCCTCTAAGGTATAGAGTTCTGCACATATTAAGTGGTTTTTTTTATTGTTTTTGAAAATATTTATAGATGTAGCACTTTTTAGTTAGGTAGGTAACATATTATAAAAACGCAGACATTTATAAAATACAGCCTTTTTGTAAGACTATTGTGTTATGTATTGGGTACGACAAAGTATTCCTTCCCTGTGCCTCGTTTCATAAATATGATCTCTGATGTTATTTTTAAACTCCTTCATAAGCTTGAAACTAAAGCAAAGACATTCATAAACAAAAAGTGTTAGAGCTGTCAATAGTTTTAATACTTTGAAGTGTCCACGACATGTTTCATTTACTTTTAAATTAGATAGGATATGATAGGCTATAATAGGCTGTAAGTAACATATTGTGATTCATTACCTTCTTCAGTTCTTTTAAGGAATAATAAACCGAACTAAGTCCACCATAAGGCGCTTGTACATGATATCTCTTGTTCATGTGTACGTCAATATTCACTCCTAAAATTTTTCTATTTTCAGTGTAGTTAATGTTAACCTTGATTATATCTATTTCTTCCGGGTATTCCGTTTTATTTCTACTATGTTTGAACAAAATACAATTCGTTTTATCATTATTTAATATTAACCCTATTTGCTTAAACTAATCTGACATTGTTTGCACCACATCAGCTGCTTTACTTTTTAAAGTGTCATAATCTTTATCAAAGATTAGAATGCTTGTGTCGTCAGCATACGTTGTTATATAAACTGAGTCATTATTTAGATACTGTTGTAAATCATTAATGTAAAAGAGAAAGTATGGGCCCAAGCACACTGCCCTGTGGTACACCTAGTAGGACTTTTGGGTACTGGAATAATACTCTGATGAATTTGCTGTAATATATACTTTCTGATATATCTCATTAAGATACGAACTGAACCAGTTATGAGCTACTCCTCGTATACCTAACTTATCCAATTTGCTGAGAAGTGTACTGTCATCAACACAATCAAAAGCTTTTGATAGATCAAAAAATATACCAAGATCTATAAATCCCTTGTCTACAATAATACATATTTTACATAAAAATGACGTATATACTTCCCTGGCGATCGCTCTATATGTCGAATATGGTTCAGTTTGAGTGGCATTCTACCATGTTGTGCTACTTTATAATTTTCCCAAAATTTAAGATAAAAATTTTAAATATAACAAAAGTTATCGTTTTTAATAAGTATTTCGTATTCGATAGCGCCCGACTGCAACTTTCATTCGTTTCGTAATAATAAAGTAAAGTTAATATCTCTTAATCAATAAAGCTGCATATTATATAATTTCGATATCTTGTACACATGCATATTCTTGTGTGCTTGTATCATTTTACTGTAAAATTATTAATATAACACAGTTTATATAGAATATGATAGTTTACACATCTGTGGAGATCGCCCTGTATGACGGATATGAATCAATTCAATAGGGAGTATTCCACCATGCCATTTTAAATACGCGCCTGAAATGAACATTTTAAGTCTAAAAGTAGTTATCGTGTTTACAAGAAAAGGTCTATACACACATACATATGCACAGACAGACATTTTTTACTTGATATTTGAGTTCAGCTTATTATGATACGGATTTCTGTACTTGTCCGGTTATAACATAATGATTAAAGCGAATAGGTATAATAATATTAATCAACCCAAATTTGCAAGAAAATGTTCTATGAAAAAATTCTAAAAGAAGTTGGGACTTTAAAATATTAGTATTTGACTTCTGAATGTTATGTTGGTAATGCAGAAAACATCATACAATGTTTATAAAGAAATAAAATTGTTTTTAAATTGTTAAGCAAGAACTTGATACTTATGACACAAATAAAGAGACAAAAATGACACTATTCGTATTCATAATCTTCGAATTTTCCAATGTTGAACGTGGTTTAACATTCTTGACTTATCTGAACGCTTTAACATCTTATCATTTCTAAGGTAATAAATTTGAACGAAAACCTAATAAAACTTAATATATTCATAAAAAAATCTATTTCCGTTAAGATAAGCTGAAGGAGATAAATGTTATAATTTAGATTCCGTATCATACTGTCAAAGAGAACGATGGTCAAATATTAGAATTTATCAGTAGACCATGATTAATATCCCAATCTTTTCAACTAGTCCTGTTAAGCGTTACAAATGTTCTAACTATGGCAAAGGTTTGGTTCGCTACACAGTGAAGGATTGCCTTATAAGGCTGTGCCTTTATTGGTCTTAGTCGATTTCAGATAGCCCTGCTTGAAAAAAAAGTAGCATCGATAATATTTATGCAAGGTATTCATAACATAAAAAAACTTGCAGAGTTAAATTAATATAGAAATATATATATATAGTTTCTCATAAATCTACGAATTAATTTTGTTGTTGAATACTTTTTCTGTGAGCGTATCAATAAAATTTAAGTTTTTCAATGGTTTTCTTATATTCGGAAATTTGTATATACCATGTGTCAAATTTAGTGATTGAAAATTCACTCACCTCCCGTTATCCAATCGAGCTGAAATTTTGCACACAGCTTTGCTTCTAATAGCTCAGTAGATGAAGGTATTTACCTCCAAAATGAATAATTTTGTTTAATGAGTTTGTGAGAGTGTATAGAATAATATGCTGAAAAGTTTACATTTCGCTCGGATGCAGAACATAAAAAAAGTGAAAAAAAATTTTTTTTATCCATTTTTTCAAAATTTTCAAATTAATTCAAGCTAGGAAAAAATAAAAAATACAGATGGATAGATCACGTATTTATGAACAAAAAATGTTCTAACAAAATTTATCGCTAAAGCCATGGTATTCCAACGTTATATCTCGGTGCGTGCGCGCGCTTGAATACGCATGACTGTGACACCGACGCACTGAATTACACGTCACTAAATCAGAATTTGTTCAATCTATATGAATGTTGGTTCATTTAAAAGATGGAAATTGTAGTTTTTCGACACTTCTTTGTTTTAAACATTACAGGCAAAGGATGGATGGGAAAAATACATTTATATATATTATCACGCCCGAACTCAATCATCGCAAGAAAAAATATAGAAAAAAAATAAAAGCCCTTCAAAAAAATAAATTCTTTCTTCATCGAGAACTGTTAAAAAGTATGTACACTTCATGATTATTTTGGTTTATTAAGTTGTACTAACGTGGATTCAAAAAAAGTACATCTCAAATCGTTTTAATTTCCTTGCTTGATGATTTTCTTGATATATATATTGGAGGCTGTAACTTATCAAAAAAAATAAAATATCACTATTTCGGAAAAAATGTATACTTTTCGAATGTTCAAACACAAATTCGTTTACTTGTATGCATTTTTTAGAAAATATGATCAATCCCATCATGATCAGAAATAGCGATTTTCAGGACTTATCCTTATAACTCTCTATAGTAATTCATAATTATATATTTTCCCTCCATAGTCACTATTTATCCTCCTCATACTCAGAAAAATGTTAAAAATGTGTAATTATAAAGAGAAAAAAGCTTTATTTTACTCATTAGAACAGCTAAGAATTTTTATATTATAGTATTTATTTTATATTTTATAGTATGCATGTAACCGTGTGTGTGTGTGTGTGTGTGTGTGTGTGTGTGTGTGTGTGTGTGTGTGTGTGTGTGTGTGTGTATGTCTTCCATTAACTGTGGGGATTTCCACCAGGGCTTTGGGGACTTTCCCAATTGTGGGGACTTACACGCGTCCCCACACTTATTTTTCCTATTTTCTGGGCCGCACGAACGTTGCTGTCAATAATCCTTATCTAGAAATGTTCACCATTAAATATTTCATAATACTGCGGACTATTTTCAACATCACATTACTGGTATTCTCAATGTGAACCAAATTATGATCGACCTCGCAATTTATGTAAATTTCACGTTGTTGGATATGCATAAGCTATGAGGTCTTTAAACATAGCTGATAAAAGCGCCCTCTGCACAATTTTCCTAGTGTTAAAATAATTGTGTGTGTTTCACATATCAGGTTAACTCTGAGGACTCATCCTCGTTCATTGTCGTTTATTATCGGATCGTTCTTATTATATTGAGGGAACAGATATTTTGACTATTGCATATGAGTTGAGTTCACACACTTTCCTTATTTACCTTTGGTTTGGGGTCTGGCGGAATATTTAAGCGAATGCTAAGATGGTAATATAACTTGAGATATTATAATGATTATGTGATTTCTACCAAATTTTATTTAAAATACTTTAACTTTATATCAGGTGCACTCTTTCACAAAATCACATACAATATCAATATACATGTTGATATTTAAGATATATTCAAAAACATATTAAAGTATTCCAGTGATGTAAGATTACACCATCATATAAAAGAATACTTTTTTTAACCCCCGACCCAAAAAGAGAGTCGGTGTGTTATAAGTTTGACGCGTATGTTTGTCTGTCTGTCTGTCTGTCTGTGGCTTCATATCTCTTCAATGGGTGATCCGATTTTGATGCACTTTTTTTTTATTTGAAAGAGTATTTTGTCGAGAAGGTTTTTGCCATATTAGATTTTGATGTTTGGTCGCCATCTTGATTACAAGCTTTCATTTAACTTGCCTTGTTCTGGTGGGTCAAATCTTGCAACTGAATTTTAAAATAGTTATCCCCAACCGATTGAGCTGAAATTTTGCATACACGTTTAGTTTGGATGACAACGCATAGTTAGCTAAGTAGCGTCATTCCAAATCCAATATGGCGGACTCCCAAAGATGGCGGACCAGTTATTTTTTATGCACCAAGGCTTTGCTGAGAAGAATACGAAAATAAAATGACGTCACACTAAATTCAATATGACGGACGCCTCAAGATGGCGGACAATTTTCTTTAGTTTTAACGCTATAATTTGATCATATAGTGTATTCGCTCATACGTTGCATTTTAAGAAATGGTGAAGGATTCGGCTTAAACTATAAGTTTTATATCGAATAGGAACGGCGCAATAAATATACACTTCTCCAAGACATTAACGCACCACCACAAAATAACCAAAAGTTTGAAGTTAGTTAATTTGTAATAAGTTTGACGCGTATGTTTGTATGTTTGTCTGTCTGTGGATTCATATCTCTTCAACGGGTGATCCGATTTTGATGCGCTTTTTTTATTTGAGTATTTTGTCGAGGTTTTATAGACTGGCGGTACATGACCAGTCAGGTGCAACGTTTTTAAAATGCATGCCAATCATATATATTAATGAAATTACCATGAATATGCCAGAAATGCAAATTTTAGGCAGTCGTTGCGTGCACAAGGGGGTGCAAATCGGTTTTTTTTGTGTCTTTTTTTTGGGTTTTATTTTTTTATTTTTTTTAATGGATGCCAATAGTGCCAAACGAAAAGCCGTGAAAAAAAATCCAGCAAAATTCATTGGCATGCAGTTTCCGCGCTCAAAACAACTGTTAATGTGCACATTAAATCGTAAAATTTTTTGGTGTTCTTGATTTTGGATGATTTTGATTTTGGATTTTTTTTGAAGGCTTTTCGTTTGGCACTATTGGCATCCATTAAAAAAAATAAAAAAATAAAACCCAAAAAAAAGACACAAAAAAAACCGATTTGCACCCCGTTGTGCATGCGACGACTGCCTAAAATTTGCATTTCTGGCATATTCATGGTAATTTCATTCATATATATGATTGGCATGCATTTTAAAAACGTTGCACCTGACTGGTCATCTACCGCCAGTCTATTAGGCCATATTAGATTTTGATGTTTGGTCGCCATCTTGAATTCGCCATGTTGAACTTCTCTAGAAATTGTCCGACTGAAGTAAAATTGAAAATGTGCAAACAATTATGGTAGCCGAATATGATTTCGGCCTCATTTTGATTCGGTCATATGAAATTGTTACGATTAGATGCATTGATCGGGAGTTTTTAAAAATTTTCAATTTTTTAACCCCCGACATAAAAAGAGAAGTGTTATAAGTTTGACTCGTATGATTGTCTGTCTGTCTGTGGCTTTATATCTCTTCAACGGAAGATCCGATTTTGACGCAGTTTTTATCAAAATTAAATATAACATAAATATGTTTATAATAGAACCGGTCTTGTAAACCGTGTGCGACTAGTAGAATACAAAATTGGACCGTGTCAGTTTAAAGGTTAAAAAGTTCTGTATGGGACTCGTAATATAATAATACGCTGTTGTATGTATATGCTTAGTTTATTCTTAGGTTTATCGGTTTTAATTCTTGCAACTAAATGTCATTCGTAACAATGTTTATAGACAATACATTATTTACAATACACACATTTTTTAGGAGTTATGCAATAAGTACTTTAACTGTTGGGTTATTTATACACATTTCTATGATCTCATTAATTGTAAGCACAGTCCTCATGACAATTGTGAGTGTGTAATCGGTTACTATTAAGAAGTACATAAGGAAATAAATTTTAAAGATATGTTTACACGTATTATATATTCAATAAAATGTGGGGTCGTTGTAGACACAACAACTACTTCACATTAACTGTGGGGTAATTTATATACATTACAATGGCTTCATTAAGTTTGAGGACATTGCATACACACTAGCTACTTTACATTTACTGTGAGATCATTTATACACATTTCAATGGTTGAGTTCACTATGAGGACAGTCCCCAGAACGTTTGCATGGAGTGTATTCGATTATGAGCGAGTGCATCGGTAAACCGATTAGAGCCCCGTGATCACCAAAAAATGGTTAATCACGTAGCGGTCGTAGTTCCCAAGTCCCCATAACTGAGTATTTTGCACACGTCCTCACACCTTACGGAAGACATGTATGTGTGTGTGTGTGTGTGTGTGTGTGTGTGCCGCGAGTGACAAAGTTAGTTTACTATTTTTTTCCGCTTTAGCGGTAAATTTTATTAGCATTTTTTGTTCAGAAACACGTGGTCTATCCATCTGTATTTTTATTTTTCCTACCCTGACTTAATTTCAAAATTTTTAAAAAATGGATGAAAAAAAATTTTTTTTTCACGTTTTTATATTCTGCATCCAAGTGCAATATAAACTTTACAGGATATTATTCTCACACTCTCACGAACTCATTAAAAAAAAATCATTTTGCAAGTTTTTGGAGAATTCACTCTAAAATGTTCTTTGTCGTCTGGGCTATAGGGACAATAAAATATAGTATATCTAATAATCTTCTCCAATCTAGAGACCTCTGCACCACAATTGAAAATCACTGATTATCAAGTTCCTATAATAAATTCACTGATGGATGTTTATAAGATAAACAAAACTTAATACGAATCCAATGCTTGTCATCATACTTTTTACCAAAAAAGATATCAGTCCAAAAAAACCAAGTTCCTCGACAACAGAGATTGCTCGACTTTAGCGCGATACGCAACCAGGTATTCAAGGACGATAACATTGAGTTGCTGATTTCGCCTTCGAATAATTAATTAGCCTGCAAATTGAAACATTTTCTCCGCGGTTAGATTTGAAAATTGGCCGCTCAACGATACTGCTTTTAAACCGTCGAAAGTGACAAGCGACCAGTGATTATAAAGAAAATTTTATAACTAGCACAAAGCACAACTACTATGATAACTACTCTAATTGTATGTCTCTAACAGAATCTTGCACAATTTCAACTTAAAGGAGTCTTTTTTTCAGTTTGCAAATATGGTAGATTGTTATAGATCTTTAAAATATTGTTATGTTGAAGCTCCTTTTAAAAAGAGACGATCTATGCTTTGGAGGTGTGATCAGATTTTTATTCCTTATATTTAAATTGTATCACACAGTGGGCGATTTTTTACACTTTCAGGAGGACAAAATTCTACACGTTTTTAAATGAGCTCAAAACAGAAAACTGAAAAATTAGTAAACAAATTTTAGGTACTAAGGGGGCGGTTTTTGAGGGGTGGCAAAATAAATATAGTTTCAATGTTTGGAAGCTTTTATGTGTGATAATATTATATTTGTCAATATACCAAACAATAGTGAAAAATTTATAAACACCAACGGGGGTTGCACAATAAATAATATTTTAAAATTCTGAAACTTTCTGAATTTTATTGCATCAAACCCGTGACTATGTCAAAAATATTTTTAAAAAAGGGTGTGTTTGAGGGGGTTGAACTATGTAATTTTGTGAATATAATAGTACTACCGTGTGGCTGTAGGAGAAAATAGTGAAATAAGTATAAGCATTTTAGGAGCGGTTTTTGAGGAGGGGCGTTGTGGGTAAAATATACAGGGCGTTCAAAAAATGTCGAACTTAAGAAAATAAATTTGTTGGAGCTTTTCATGTAAGTTCCGGACGCCACCTCTATAGGAAAACCACCTATCAATAAAATATAGCTGCTCAGCAATAAAGTAGTAATAGCAATAATAACTATTGTGGATTTATAAAATGTCCATAATAATTCAGGACCTGGCTCTAGTTCCTGTAGGAAATGTTGAGTAGGGAGATTTTGTTTTCAGGAATACTTAGTAGGTTCCTTAGCAAGTATTTTTGACTTGGGTGGACATCCACCACCTGGTACACTTCCCCGCTATGACGTCATTAAAGATGGCGGCTGCTCGATCACAAGACCGCCTATATCTCTGTTAATACTTGACCGATTTGCATGGAAATTAAGTTAATATGTTGAAATCACTATTTATAAGGTGAATAGTAATCCTTTATTAACTATTTTTTGTTCTATTGTTATTATTTTTTTATTAATGCAAAAAGATTCCTCGATATTTTGACTGAATAGGTTATACATTACGTACACACTTTTTTTATTTATTATGAAAATACCTACTTCGTCAGTAGAAGAGTTGTAACGGTTTGTTGTCGGGTAGCTGATTTGGAGTTTAATCATGGTCCAGATTAGTTAATAAGACAGCTCAATAAAAATATAAACAATTTATTTTCTTCTTCAAACAGGTAATGTGTGGAAGTGTTACTGAACATACAGGTACAAGTTATACAGGTCCGTATCTTTTACGGTTCTTAGGATAACATTTTCTGTTATCTGAGAGAGAGAGAGAGTGTAATGATGCGATGCGGCGTTTGTTGCTGCTATTGGAGTGGCATCGGGCGTCTGGCGAATATTGTCGACTCAAGCAGTTTCCCAGCTCAACATGCTGTAGAAGGTCTCCAGGTCAGGCTCCTCCGCTCTGGTTCTGGCGGCGAAACGGTGTCGGGGAATGACTATCGACTCGAGAGGTCCCAGCTTACCACGCTGAAGGATTTCCTAGGTCAGATTGCATTCGTTCCATTGTGTTTGCGTCGTAAGATGCACAAAACTGTAATATGTCCAGCTCATCACGCTGAAGACAGATTGCCAGAATTGTCCACACTCTGAACTCGTTGACTTGGGGCTGGACTTTTATATCCGAGAATCCACACTTACTAGTGACGTAGAGCTGCGAATAGATTGGTGTCGGGTGTAAATCCGTGCCTTTAGATGGGAGCTTGGTAATTGTCGTGCCGTGTGCACATTGGTATCTTGTATAAATCCAGAAACTTAGTAATGGAACATGAATTTATGAATTCTTCATTACAGAGTAGTTGTTTTAATTTGTTCTCCAATAATGAATGTTTTAAAGTATTTACCTAACTAGTATATTAGCGTGCCCAGATTTGGGCAACAATATACAGAAAGTAGGTATTTTCATAATAAATAAAAAAAGTGTGTAAGTTGTGATTTGTATAATACCTAAATAATATTCTTTAATCATAATGAAAGCAAATAAATAAAAAATAATTAATTGCAAAAATAAATCAAGAATAGGCTTGTAAATAAACATAAACATAAACACACCACAGATAGTAGACAACCCCCAAATCCATAGCCAAGGCTGTGCGGAAGGGGGTTACACATTTGAAAAACGCAGACATACATCCACACCCACCAGTGTTGTCAATACCAGGGCTGGAGGTCGAACCCAGAGCGCGCTAGGCAGTCGATCAGCATATTCGCCACTCAATACGCCTTAACCGATTGAGCTACCGCGCCGGTAGCTAATAATGAATGAATGTTTCTATACTCTACTGATGCGAACTAACGAGTTCGAAAAAACTTGTACAACTTTTCTAGAGTTGAAACAGAATGTAAGGTTTAATAATTGTTGTGAATGACTGAATTTCAATAAATGATTTAAGTATTTTCAATATATTTTTTGCCTTAAAATTCCAGGAATCCTATCATGTAATTCAATACTTCGTCAGTGTTAGCTAGAAGAGTAGTTGTTTTGGTTGGTTTTTCAATAATGAGTGTTTTAAAGTGTTTTCCTAAGTAGTATATTAGCGTAACCTGATTAAGGTACCAATATACAGAAAGTAGATAATTTCTTATTGAATAAAAATGTGTGAATGAGTGAATTTAAATAAATGATTTAAGTATTTTTGATATATATTTTTCCTTTAAAATGCTATCATGTAATTCAATACTTCGTCAGTATTAGCTAGAAGATTTGATTGGTTCTCCAATAATGAGTGTTTTAAAGTATTTACCTAACTAGTATATTAGCGTGCTCAGATTTGGGCAACAATATACAGAAAGTAGGTATTTTCATAGCAAATAAAAAAAGTGTGTAAGTTGTGATTTGCATAATACTTAAATAATATTCTCTAATCATAATGAAAGCAAATAAATAAAAAATAATTAATTGTAAAAATGAATCTGACCCCTCAACACTCTTACACTTACAGAAGGAGCAACAGGTTAATTCATACAAATGCATGTGGATTTGGTACTTTTTAAACAACTATATGCCCCAACAAAGTCATCGGGATATTTTTTTTAAGTTCTTTTCTGGTACCAAATCATCTTCTATTACGTCAAAACCAAATTCACAGGGGTCTAAGCGAACAACCATGTCATCCATACAGCAGGGTTGCTGAAGGTATGTGTAGAAATAAGATCTCAACAAATGCCCCTTAGCACTTCTGCTTGTAGGCGGCAAATCTTCAATATCTGTATTCTTTCCATGATGATACAGCCACAGTATGAGTTCATCGAGAGATCTGCAAGATGATCCCTTTCGTAATAGCTGCAGTAAGTATTCTTCTGCAGGTTTAAAGCTCTTTTCTATCTCATCGTCATGTGATACTCCAAAGTTCTCCAAATATGCTGTAGATGCACTATTAAGACTTGCTTTCTTGGTATCAAACTTACTTGTATAATCCGATCCAGATAGTGCATGAATGGCTGGAAGCAAAGAGCATAAGTTTTGGCCCATTTTTTGATGAATGGCATGAACAGGCAAAAGTCACGTGGAATCACCAACTCCAGTGCATACCCACATTTCTTCTACACCAAATTGATGAAGAGTAGCCCAGTGAAATAATGCTAAAACCATTATGTCAGTGTCAGCACTCACAAGAACGATTTTAGTAAACCCACAGTAGCATGCATGCTTTGAAAGAATCAGCATTCTAAAGTCAGCTTCCTCTTCTGAGAAATAATTTATTTCTGGGTGATTTACTGGTTTTCCATTTTGCACAGATGTACAGTTAAATTATATCTTATAATAATAATAATAATAATAATATGTCTTTATTGGGATGAAAGATACATAAGTGAAAAATACAAATTAGAGAAGGATGGCGGTATTCATATGTTATATGCTCTTCCATACAACCATCCGCTTACAGAAAATATTTCAAGAGAATACATTAAAATAAAATACAAATACAAAAATATTAAATAAGAATCATCTAGATCATACGCAAAATAACTAAACTATACGATAAATAAATAACATAAATGTAAAAAATAACATTACCAGAGATCATACCATAATAGGTTATACACAATTATTCTCTCATAGTAATTATTAGATCTTTTGTACGTTTTTTGAAAGAGTTGACAGAGGAGAGGGCCTTGACATCATTGGGTAACGCATTAAACATTTTTACAGCATTATAACTAAAAGAACGCTGAAACAGCGCTGTTCTATGTTTAGGAACACTAAATTGATCACGTTGACGAGTAGAACAAGTATGCAAATCACTATTTTTTACTAATTTTGCTTCCAAATATTCAGGTTTGTGATCTTTCAAAATTTTATATATTGTGCAAGATAAATGTAGACTAAATCTTTCGCTAAGCTTGAGCCATTTGGATGCCAAGAAACTGGTGGAAATGTGATCAAATTTTCGCAAATTATAACTAAACCTCAAACACGCATTCTGAATCCTCTGCAAACTTTCTTTATCTTTATATAGTAAGGCAGGCCAATACACAATGTCACAGTAGGCCAAGGATGATAATATAAGAGAATCGCATAACTTCAATTTCACATCGGTACTAAGGATTTCTTTATGAATATATAACAGTTTAAGCTTAGTATAAGATTTTTGAACAAGGTAATTAACATGTTTAGAGAATCTAAGATTAACATCTATCCACAGTCCCAAGTTCTTACAATAGTCACTAGCTGATAAAATCTGGCCATTCAAATTAATCTTAAAATCAGAATCATTTAAAATACTTTCTTTTCTACCTCCAAATACCAACAATTCAGTTTTCGACTCATTTAATATAAGACTGTGAGCTGACGAAACTTCAGACATAACTCGTAAATCATCATTAATCTTAGATACAGCTGTTGAGAGATTTTGAAAATTAAAAGCAAAATATAACTGTGTATCATCAGCATATTGGTGGCACTGACAGTACTGAAGAAACTTGTTAAAATCTGCTGTATAAATGGAAAACAATAAGGGCCCTAGAATACTACCCTGCGGGACACCTCTAGTAATATTAATAAAATGTGAAACCTCATTTTTTAAAATAACACGTTGACGTCTCGCAAAAAGAAAATTTTCATAAAAAGCAATTACTGTATTAGAAAAACCAAAATATTTCAATTTAATGCACAAGGTGGAGTAATCTAAGGTATCAAAAGCCTTACTGTAATCTAGGAGAATTAAGCAAACGTGATTATTAACATCAATTTCTTTAAAAATGTCATCTGTTACTTTTAGAAGAGCAGTACTAGTACTATATTGAGCACGAAAACCAGATTGTGTAGCAGGTAAAATGTTAAAATTATTAAGATATGTAGTTACTTGCTCAGAAACTATTTTTTCTAAAATTTTAGAAAGAGTTGGAAGAATACTTATAGGACGAAAGTGACTTACAAGGGAAGGATTGGATATCTTGGGAACGGGGAGAATATTAGCATCTTTCCACACTGTGGGAAACGACCCGTTACTCAGACATTTATTAATAAGAAATGCTAGGTGACTACTTAAATAAGGAGTGACAAGTAAAATCATCTTTAAATCGATACCATCAGAGCCTTTAGCACAAGATTTTAATTTGGAAATTATTTTATCAATTTTTTCAGAAGTAATCTCAGTAAAGGCAAATTCCTCTAAATTAGCAGAAAATTTATTATTTAAATATTTATTTTTAATTAAATTGTTATTAGAATTCTTCTGAGTAGGAGGATTCGAGAATGAATTAAGAAAATCATCAGAAGTTGCAACATTTAAAGGGACAGAATCTTTAGTTGAATTAATGTTGAGGGTTTTCAAGAGTTTCCAAAAGCTTTTAGGGTCTGTTCTAAATTTGTGATGTAAGAAAGCCTTCTTTTCAGCTTTAACGCAAGAATTAACAAAATTCCTCATTTCCTTATACTCATTCCAAGCAGCGTCCGTTTTAGTTCATTTGTATTTTGTATGCAATTTATTTCTAAGTTTCATCAAAAATTTTAAATTTTCTGTCAACCACGGCGCAGGCGGCTTAGTAATCCTAGCTGTCTTGACTGGTGGATGTACATCAAAAATGTTGGTAACATTAGTATTGAAAAAATCAGTTATTTGATCAATATCATCTAACCTGTATATGTAATTCCAGTCTACAGAATGCAAATCATTTAAAAATAAATCATAATCAAACATGGAAAAATCTCTATAAGATTTAAATAAAACAGGCTGGCGTTCTTTCTTAATTTTTAGATTGCAAGAAACAAGACAATGATCTGAAATGTCATCCATTCTAATTACGTTAATGTTAGAACACATATCACTGCAGGAAGTGACAATAATATCAATGAGAGTTTGAGAAACATGAGTAATACGAGTAGGTTCAGTTATAATTTGCTTCATACCATACCTTTCCAAAAAATTGTTTAATAGTGTGAAACCATGACTAGCTTTATTCAAAAAATTAACATTTAGATCACCACCAAACATTATAATATCAAAATCGGGGATATTAGCAGCAAAAAAATGTTCAAGAGAATTAACAAGGTCAACTAAATTAGCGTTAGGTGGCCTATACAGCGACCCAACACATATTTTTTTCCCTAATACTTTTATACTAACCCAAAGTTGTTCCAAAGTACTGTTATCAATGCCCGGTGTTTTAATTATTTTATACTGAATGGAATCTTTAATATAAAAGGCTACTCCGCCTCCACGAGTGGGTCGGTCGGATCTTACTAAATTATAACCACGGATTTTTAAACCAGCATCGGGAATAAGTGGATCCAGCCAAGTTTCAGAGAGCCCGATAATGTCAAGAGCCTCATCTGCAACAAACTCAGAGAACAAATCAAATTTTGTACAAATAGATCTAATATTAAAATGAGAAAAATTCAGCAAAGTATTCGGCATTTATGTTTATATTCATTTTGAACCCCCTGTATATAAAATCAAGAGAATATAGCAACATGTTTCATAAAACCGTTATTAACAAACAATAAAGCGCAGTAAATAAGGTGAAAACTTAACTAAGGTGAAAACTTAACTATTCTAATCAGTTAAAAATTACTAATGAAGGAAAGAAATAACAAAAAAAAGAAACAGTCTTAAAATTATCTTATTTTAAATTATTGCAATACATCGAAAAAAGCCAAGTAAAAATACTCTTAAAATAAAAATTAGATACTCAACAAAAAGGTTGATAAAAAGAAGTAAAGATTTAATACCTATATACTACACACAAAGGAGATTACATATAGCACTACCACGTCGATAAAGAAACAACGATTTCACAAATCCGTTTCAGATGAGATAAAGCGCTTTTTATTTTCTTCAACAGACCATACACATATTTTTCCTCCAAACGACCAAGCATTTTTCTTTCCATATTTCTTCTTCGCAGCTGATAAGAGATTGTAACGTGCTGCTGTCAAATCTTCATAAATAGCCACGACAGAGTCTTTTAATGCCTTTTTAGCAAGATAAACTTCAAATCTTTTAATATTACTTACAAATTGTACTATAATAGGCCTGGGCACAGTGTTATTTCCAGATTTGCCAACACGAAAGATACAATCTATGTCCCTAGGTTCACAGGAAATGTGAAGTATGTTGTCAAAAAAGGTTATGACATCATTCAAAATATTTTCGCCTTCATTTTCAGGAAAACCAACAATTCTTAGGGCATTTCGCTTCATGTATTGTTCTACGAATTCACATTTCTGTTCCACAATTTTAATGGATTTCGCATTCAAGGAAGCAATTTCATTCAAATTTTTAATTGAGTTATTTAGTTCTTCCAACTTGGCATCTAGCTTACTTTCCAATTTATCAAGTTTTTTATCGATTTTACCTTCCAGTTTGTTTGAAAAATTAGTACAGACCTTATTAATGAGTTCATCAAGGTTGTCCATTTCAGCTTTGCTACCACCGCCACGAGTCATCATCGGCACAATTTTAATGGAATGGTAGGACTATCAAAACTTGTAGGAAAGTACCCAAATTAATAATTACTGCAGTTAAACAGCAAATATCAAATACCAGTTCAAATAAGGGTACTAAACACTGGTGCAATATATTCTTATGTATACACTGCCGAAATAAAAATAAAAATATATGTTCTCCAAGTGCTTCAAAGATACAAAATATACGGGAGCTCTACAACACGTGTTTACTCACGCATGACCAACACACGACCCATCACAATAAAAAGCGCTAAAGGTGTGGTTAGTATTACATGGTATTTGAGTTAAATAAACTATCACTGTATTGGCAATAAACTCTTGTAAGATCAGTTTGTTCCTTGATGATCCCCAGAAACTGCTGAGTTGGACCGGCAATGGAACCTCTTTAGAGATGTGGGCGATATCTATAACAGTGCCCTTACCTTGCCTCTGTAATATTTCAGGTGCTTTCGGTGATATCTTGTAATAACTGTCAAAAACATAATCAACTCTTCCACAGTTGTGATGCCCCGAACATATGAGGAGAAAGCAGAAACTGCTCCACCAAAGGTTTTCTGTTCATTCGTTATAACTTTTCGTATGGAATTCATGACATCCACAACACAACAAGTCTTCTCATCAGACTGAAACAAGTTATGGTCGCTGGTGGTGGTGCTACTATAAGATGTTTCTAGCTCCTTTAATAATGTACTTTTTTGTGGCTTCGTTAGTAATCTTTTATCATTAAACAGTGAACAGTTATCAGATAGATCACTCCGAAAGAGCTCCTGCATGTCGTATCCACGAGCTTGAGTTATTTGTATCATACGGTGAGATGCATTGTTTAACCTTTTTTGCAAGATTTCGCTGTAGGAAGACCTGTATTTGATATTTTGCTGTTATCAAATTCTGGTAGCATGGCCTTGTGGTACTTGATATCCTTGCTGTTTTGACTTCATACCGTGTTTTTCGCAGTGTAGGATACAAATCATCGCCGGTTTTAAATACGGTTAAAATCTTTTCCTTTGTATCTTGTGAAAAGTGCTAGTTTTATGAAAATCGGTCAAGTATTAACAGAGCTAAGCAGTTCTTGTGATCGAGCTGCCGCCATCTTTGATGACGTCATAACGGGTAAATGTACCAGGTGGCGGATATCCACCCAAGTCAGAAATACTTACTAAGACACCTAATAAGTATTCCTGAAAACAAAATCTCCCTACTCAAAATATCCTACAAAAGTAAGTACAGGTACAGGACTATAATATAATCAGATAAATTGTCTGCCATTACCAGTTTGTAATTAAACGTAAAACTCTTCTTGAAGTCCGAAGTTCTGAATAAAAAAATATCACATTAGGTATTCCTCTTTTATTAAATATAAATAATTTGAATGTATTTAAATTATTCCCAATGTAAATAAAATTTTATTATAGAACTAACTGAATTGTAATATAAATAATACTTGACTAAAAAATATTCAATTAGAAGAGCCTAATCACAATTCGAAATAATGAGCTAGGTACTTGGACAACTCAAATTAATTCGGATACCTCTCATTAAATGATCAAATCAAATCAAACGGGTATTTGGTTAGAAATACGATTGTTTTTTCCTAAAATAGCAAAATTTAGCAGAAAATTCCAACAGAATCTGAAAGCTTAGCGGAGTAATTTATGTAATAGGTTATAGGGTATAATTCTACTTTATTAGGCACTTTAACCGTACAAAAAATAAGTAAATACTCTAAAATATCATTATAACTGGAAGAGTCACCTATCTGTTACACTTTACTTAATAACATAGTACAATAAATCTATGAAAAAATAGGTGATAGGTGGAACTAATTCTCATAAAGACGGGGTGTGAATTTTTTAGTTCGTTGTTGGTATCCTTTTGACATACTAAAAGTCTAGAAAAATCTGAGTGTGCAAAATGCGTTTTTTTTACAGCCATGTTGAAAATTTTTTTCAAAATCATAAAAAATCGTGTGTTGTATCAAATTACAGAAAATTTCATGATGAAAAAGATTATGATAGTGGTTTTAAAAAATAAAAATAAACAACAAAATGGTGGCCGAACTGAAAGATTATGCAGTATTGAAAATCGTATTTTTATTAATCAAAATGCGTTTTATAATACAAATGCATATGTATTTCATACATTTTACATCTGACATACGAGAAAAGCTAAATCTAATAGTCTTCTTCAGTTTCTTCTATACACTTTCTTTCAGAGCACTATTTTGCAATCTCTACCAGAGCCGTTACAACATATCACAGTACATTCAACACCATAACGTAGACACGTACATCTACCACTACCGCATGGCTCATTTGTATCTGTTTTGCAGGTGCAGTGGATCATGTTTAGTAATAACTCTGGTGCAGGGCTCATTTCACATGTTATGGGCTGTAGTTGGTCTCCTACTTTTTTCCAACCCCACTCTTCGGGACTGGCAATATTGGTGTTCATAGTTTTGCAACAAAGACCTTGTAAATGTATGCAGAGAAGATGATGAACAGCAGCATCTTCTGTTGGTGGCAATCTTGCAATATTCAAGTCGCTTTTGGCAGTTGTGATTTTTTTCAAATAGAGATTATATCGAAGTAGGTTCAGAGTCTGTCTTTGGATTTCCACCATGCAATGATACCAATGGTGCCAATATCAGTGAGTTCCTTTCTGTTTGCATTTTTTGATCCAAACAGAGTAGCACAAATGCTAAATTCCCCCATTTTAAAAAATGTCGATATGCTGCCGATTTACTTTTAGCAAAAAAAGAGCTTGTGGTATCGCATCCAGTTAAAGCATGTGAAACGAGAATAATTTTGTATCCTTTTTCGCCAAGCACATGTTGCATAGATTTAATATCACGTTTTGTATCACTAAACGTAGATGACTGAAAACAAATATTTCGTGTAATATGGTAAATCAAAAGTACAAGAATATCGGTGTAGCAACAGCTGTTACACGATTTTCTTCTGGCAACAACAAGCTATAAACATCTTCATGATTTTTTTTTACAGTTCTCTCATTTGTTGTAGATACATCCTGGCGCATTTTGCATAGTTATTGTGCCCCGCAGCTGCAAAGAAAGGCAGCATGTGCTCTACAGCTTGCAAATGCATTTCAAGTTTCCTGTTCGTTCGGCCCAAATAAATACCTTGGCAATGTCAACCATATCTAGATACATGATCCACAATTTTGCTGCCCTGCTCGGTACCTTCAAAGAGTCCTTTTTCTCTTGCAATTCAGAAGACAATCAGAAGACAACTTCAGCAGTTCGGTAGAGGAACTTATTTCATAAACTGTAATCTCTTACCGTAAAGCTCCATGTGACTCTGCAAATTTGGCAAACTTGACTGTATTTCATCTGTATCCATTGGTTCCATCTGGTCATCACTTCAGAGCTCTGCCGGAAGTTGTAAGTTACTGTCCAGGACATCCTTAAGAAACATTGATGTAAGTAAAGATGAAAGCAGTATGTGTCCTCTAACAACTCTTGAATATTAATGTGTTATTCATTTTCATTTTTTAAAACCAATATCATAATCTTTTTCAGCATGAAATTTTCTATAATTTGATACCACACATGATTTTTTATGATTTTTTAAAAAAATTTCAAGATGGCGGCCTAAAAATGCATTCAGATTCTTCTAGAATTTTAGTATGTCGAAAAGATACCAACAACGAACTAAAAAATTCAATCCCCGTCCTTGTGGGAATTGGTTCCACCCAAAAACCTATATCTACTGTACTAATATGAAATGATTTGTTTTACAATGATGAAAATATAAAGAATATGCCTTGAATTACTAACTGAATATCAAAAATAGTCACTGGCCCACTGTGCGTCGCGTCGCCTCGAAATATAACTTGTTTATAAAAATATGCAGGTTGTCTAAATTTAATATAAAATAAAAGTAAAATATTGCCATTTTAAAAACAAAATATGTCATCTAGATGTCAAGATTATTGCTATTAATTAATATTAATATTGTATTCCCCTGTATGCAGATTCAGTAGCGGTTGGTGAAATTTCAATAATTCTTTTCTCGTCTGTGGCGCATGGGGCCCATACAAAATATGGGAAATAACATCTAGAGAAGCGCTTCTCTAACGACCTAAACAATTTAAAAAAAACAGTTTGCGAAAAAATTTTTCAAAATTCGGTTGCTCCCCCTGGTCTAGGGGCTTCTGTTTAATTTTTTTTTTTGTCATATACATTTGACTTTTAATAAAAATACAATAATAGGTTTTAGAGTTTATGAAAATATTTTCATTATTAACTGAAATACAATGAACTAAAATTTTGTAATTTACAATTTAACAAATTACAAAATTTCAATTCGTTGTATCTCAGTTAGTAATGAAAATATTTTCATAAACTGCAAAACCTATTGTTGTATTTTTATGAAAAGTCAAATGCATCTGACAAAAAAAATAATTTTAAACAGAAGCCCCTAGACCAGGGAGAGCAACCGAATTTTGAAAATTTTTTCGCAAACTGCTTTTTCAAAATTTTTAGAGGTCGTTAGAGAGACGCTTCTCTAGATGTTATTTCCCATATTTCGTATGGGTCCCATGCGCCACAGACGAGAAAAAAATTATTGAAATTTCACCAGCCGCCACTGTGCAGATTAATAAGCGATAAACTGAGAGTCAATAATCAGATTGCACACAACGGTAAAGATAAGATTATGTATTTATTTGTTCAGTAAATTTTAATTTTAGTATGAAAATTTCTATGCTTACGAGAATTTCAGAAATATATACTTAATAACTAACTTGTTAATCCATCCGTGTCAGAAGATTCTTCGTCGGTCGTTTAATAATACCGGAGAATGAATACTCATCGTTTCCATATATGGAAAATATTAATAATCAAGTGTCTAAATGAAAACACTCCTTGAATATATATTTGGCATAAAAAGAACATTTATTTTAACATATTAGATTATTGCTTTTATGCATATTCATGTTACTTAAAATATTTTATTACTTTTTAATTTAGACTTTCAAATTATAATACTAATGAAATGAAAATATAGAGAAATGGTAGCTAAAATATATGCACAATGCAGGGCTTTGTCGTATTCGTCTTGGTTTCCTAATTCTGTGATTATAGGATATGCGTTCTGAATGATATTGTCATCATTAGTTGAAACGCAGTGTTTGCAACAAATGCTGGTCAAGGAACTATGTTTAAATCAAAGGAACGCAGCTGCTTCGGCAGGTGTCTAGAGTAATTTACGAACAAGTTTCGAGCTTTTGGCTCCCATCAGCACAAAGCTGACTCGGAGACTCTTGACAGTTACAATGCACAATGCAGGGCTTTGTCATATTCCACTTGGTTTCCTAATTCTATGATTAGCAGACTCGGACACCTTTGACGCTGCGAGCGCCACGTTTTTCTGTATCTCTAGTTATAATTAATTTTATTGACGTAACTTTAATTCAGGGTGATAATTCAAGACACTGGATTTAAGTGAGCTTTGGACATTGCTCCTAATTCATCCAATGTATTGAACAGATTACATGTGTCCTTAGTGCGCAGGCGTCGCGCGTCGTGCTGACAAGTGCATTCATACAGATATAGATCATTTCGAACAACTTATGTAAATAAACAATTCTTTATTGGTAAGTTTTAGATTTCTCGTATGTCCACTGATATCCAGAATGCAGAGCTTCTCAAACTTTTGCTTGTTCACGTCATTGACCTAGTAGAAAAAAGAAGAAAAAGAAGAACTAGAAGAAAAAGTTATAAGTTTTTGTTTGTCTGGTCCTTTCTCCATTACCAGTTTTTTAGTGGTAAGAAACTAATTACACCCTGTATATGCATAAACTGACTTAATCGTCAACAATTTTTAACGCTGGTAACCACATAACAGAAATAACACATACATACACAGGGTGTTTGATTTCTCATTTTACAGGCTGTATCTCTTGAACTAATTTGAGATATAGAAAAACAGGAAAAATGTTTTAAAGTAAAGTAAATTAAATATGGTGAATCTAATGCAATCTACCTTTTGACGAAACCTATGCCTTCTTTGTACTACTTTTGTAGTGGTATAATGGAAAATAAATGTATTATTACTATTATTATTATTATATTATTAATAATTTTGTTAATTTTTATATGAAGGTAAGACTATCTAGATGAGTAAATAATAAAATTTAAGTTAGTAATTTCCGCATTTCACATACTTATTAAAAATTATACATTATAAAACTTTTATAATGGATTTTTAAAAGTAAAGAAACGATGAATTATTCCATCAGAACAGAAATTAAACAAAATGTTGGGAATGTTTCATTACCTATTACATAAAAACTAAACAAACAAAAAAAATAGATTATTCGAACTGTCCACCATTGTATTCTATACACTTTTGGGCTCTTTAAATTATATTCTGAGTTACATTTAACTTTTTATTATTTTCCCTTTCTACGAAATTCTTTATTTCCATTTTGTTATCTTCAATGTCCTGCAAGTTTTCTTTATAATATACGTAATCCTTCATCGCCTTCCACAGATAAAAATCAAGAGGTGTTAAATCAGGGGAGCAAGCAGGTCACAATATAGTTAATATTCAAGTAATTTGAAACGGCTTGGGAATTATGAGTGAGGTGGTGCCTCATCTTGCTGTAAAAATATTCGCTGCCTTTGATTATTTGTAGTAAATGTTGCAAATATATTTTCATTTCATTTTGTAAAACCGCTGCCCAAGGAATCACTTCCACATTCAGATTTTTATTCAAGTCACTCACAACGAAAAAATTTTGTATGTGGAAATAATGGTTTATGGAACTTTAATAATATAATATTTGAAATCCTCTACCCCAAAAATCTATAAAACGATACCACACATCGGTAGCGGGGTGGGGGTGGTGATAGGGGATGGTAGTGGGGGTGGATGAAGAAAAAAACATTTTGAGGTTTCTGGTTCTTGTACAGACACTAAATCACAATTTTTTTCATCCCCTTTAATAATGGGGTGGGGGTGGTAATGGGGGTGGCTAATACCAAATATTTTTTTTGAGATCTTAGCTTCTTTTGTATATACTAAATACCATTTTTATGGACTCTTACCTGCTTTATTTTCCTATTTTCCCCAAATTTACCCCCCAACCCTTCGACGGAACAAGATACAAATATAATCTAGTTCTAGATCCCGTTAAAGTACATACGTGTACCAAATTTCAAGTCAATATCTCAAACGGTTCCAGAGTAAACGTGCGCACAAAAAAAAAGTTACAGACCGACAGACAGACCGACCGACAGGCAGAAATTTTTTTTCGCTCAAACTTAAAATCTCGACGTTTCGTGACATTCTAAGCTTATTTGAACAATAAAAATTTTTAAAAATTTTTTTGTCGTTACTATACTTCCACTGGATGCGGAAGTAAAAATTTAAATGTCTTGCGTCATTTAAAATACCTTCATAAAATTGTGGTCCTACAGTTTTATTGTTTAAAATTCCACACCAAACGTTGACTGAAAATCTTCTTTGTTTATTCACCGGCCTTAATTATCACATGTTCATTACTATTACTCCAATAACATTTATTACTTCCACATCCAGTGGAAGTATAGTAACGACAAAAAAATTTTAAAAAAATTTTATTGTTCAAATAGGCTTAGAAGGTCATGAAACATCGAGATTTTAAGTTTGAGCGAAAAAAATTTTTCTGTCTGTCGGTCTGTCTGTCGGTCTCTCTGTCGGTCTGTCTGTCTGTCGGTCTGTCTGTCTGTAACTTTTTTTTGTGCGCACGTTTACTCTGGAACCTTTTGAGATATTGACTTAAAATTTGGTACACATATGTACTTTAACGAGATCTAGAACTAGATTATATTTTCATCTTGTTCCGTCGAAGGCTTGGGGGTAAATTGGGGTAAATTTGGGGTAAATAGGTAAATCAAGTAGGTAAGAGTTCATAAAATTGATATTTAGTATATACAAGAGAAGCTAAGGTCTCAAAAAAAATGTTGGCAGTAGCCACCCCCATTACCACCCCCACCACATTATTAAAGGGGATGAAAAAAAATTGTGATTTAGTGTGTGTACAAGAACCAGAAACCTCAAAATATTTTTTTACTTTATCCACCCCCACTACCACCCCCTGTCACCACCCCCACTCCACTACCGATGTGGGGTAACGTTTTATGGGTTTTTGGGGTAGAGGATTTCAAATATTATATTATTAAAGTTCCATAAACAATTATTTCCACATACAAAGTTTTTTCGTTGTGAGTGACCTGGATAGAAAATCTGGATGTGGAAGTAGTGATTCCTTGGGCAGCTGTTTTATTAATCACTTCCACGTCCAGTGGAAGTATAGTAACGACAAAAAAAATTTTAAAAATTTTTATTGTCCAAATAGGCTTAAAATGTCATAAAACGTCGAGATTTTAAGTTTGAGCGAAAAAAAAATTTCTGTCTGTCGGTCTGTCTGTCTAACTTTTTTTTGTGCGCACGTTTACTCTGGAACTGTAAGATATTGACTTGAAATTTGGTACACATATGTACTTTAACGATATCTAGAACTAGATTATATTTTCATCTCGTTCCGTCGAAGGGTTGGGGTGTAAATTGGAGTAAGTTTGGGGTAAATGGATAAATCCAGCAGGTAAGAGTCCACGAAATTGGTATTTAGTATATACAAGGTCTCAAAAAAAATTTTGGCATTAGCCACCCCCATTACCACCCCCACCCCCTATTAAAGGGGATGAAAAAAAAATGTGATTTAGTGTATGTACAGAAACCAGAAACCTCAAAATATTTTTTTACTTCATCCACCCCCCACTATCACCACCCCCACCCCACTACCGATGTGGGGTATCGTTTTATGGGTTTTTGGGGTAGAGGATTTCAAATATTATATTATTAAAGTTCCATAAACATTTATTTTAACATACAAAGTTTTTTGTAGTGAGTGACTTGGATAGAGAATCTGGATGTGGAAGTCGTGATTCCTTGGGCAGCGGTTTTTTTAAGTATTTCGAAAGTTGATTTCGTCTGTCCAGACGAAATATTTGCCCGAATCACATTATTGATACGATAGATATACAACCAACCAAATATTAATTTTCTCTCATAATCTTGTTTCCTAAAGCCTGAGTTAATTTAATTTTATATGATTTGAAATTATGCTTCTTCAGTATCGAGTATTATACGGATCCCGTATATTGTTATATTTAGCCGATCAGAACACTATCTTAATAGGTATGGATTTTCACAAGACATTTCTAAAATATTCTTTCCTTCCTCTTCTAAAACAACACTTCTTCGTTCCTTTATTTTTACTAAAGAATCATTATTATTTATAAATGATTTACATAATTACTTCCACGTCCAGTGGAAGTATAGTAACGACAAAAAAATTTTTAAAAATTTTTATTGTCCAAATAGGCTTAAAATGTCATGAAACGTCGAGATTTTAACTTTGAGCGAAAAAAAAATTTCTGTCTGTCTGTCGGTCTGTCTGTCGGTCTGTCGGTCTGTCTGTAACTTTTTTTTGTGCGCACGTTTACTCTGGAACCGTTTAAGATATTGACTTGAAATTTGGTACACATATGTACTTTAACGAGATCTAGAACTAGATTATATTTTCATCTTGTTCCGTCGAAGGGTTGGGGGGTAAATTGGGGTAAATTTGGGGTAAATAGGTCAATCAAGCAGGTAAGAGTCCATAAAATTGGTATTTAGTATATACAAGAGAAGCTAAGGTCTCAAAAAAATTTTTGGCATTAGCCACCCCCATTACCACCCCCACCCCCTTATTAAAGGGAATGAAAAAAAAAGTGATTTTGTGTATGTACAGGAACCTGAAACCTCAAAATATTTTTTTACTTCATCCACCCCCCACTATCACCACCCCCACCCCACTACCGATGTGGGGTATCGTTTTATGGGTTTTTGGGGCAGAGGATTTCAAATATTATATTATTAAAGTTCCATAAACAATTATTTTAACATACAAAGTTTTTTGTAGTGAGTGACTTGGATAGAGAATCTGGATGTGGAAGTAGTGATTCCTTGGGCAGCGGTTTTTTTGAAAATATTAAAGTAAGTATATTAAATTTAATCAATTTTTTCTTCAATTGTAAGCATTATTGTTTCCCGAAAATGTTTTTATTTTTAGATGATTTATTGCAAACGACGCTACTTTTTTCATTGTTTTTCGTGTGATATTTCATATATTAGTAGTTTAGTTTATTTAATAAACGAAGCGTAAATAGGAGAGATAAAATTATGATGATCGATTTTCCACCGATTCCATTAGATCGTTCCTTTTTCTGGATTTGCCTACATTACTACCCCTCTGAATTTTAGAATTTGGGATTCAATTTACAGACAACGTAAGTTCAATTCTTCATTTTTCGATCAAGACATCAGGTGAAAATCCACATAGGTAGTATTATTTTGCTATTTCAAGCAAATCAAAATTTATTGTTTTAAAGAGCATAAATCTATTTTTATGTACAGATCTGTAGTTGGAGCGAAAAATTGAATAAAATGTAGTTAGGCCTGATTTTATACGATAATATTATTATCAAGTTGAGGTCGAATTTGGACGGTGGTATTAAATTTGATGTGGAAATTTTAATATTAACAAAAAAAAAATTAAGGCGGGCATTTTTAATTTTTTGAGTCTAAAACGACGCTTTTTACTTTAAAACATCATCATCTGAACAAGGTGTAAAAATTATAATGCTTCCGTTTTTTTACATCTCAATTAGTTCAAAAGAAAAGAGAGCTGTAGAATGATAAATTAAACGGTTAAAATAATTAAAATTAAAAAAAAATCCAGTTAGCCATGATTTGATCTGATAACTGTATTAACGAGTTGGAGTTGAATTTGGACGGTGATTATAAATCTGGTGTGAAAATTTTAATATTTGAAAAAAAAAATTAGGGCGGCGTTTTTCAATTACTGAAGTATAAAACGACGCTTATTTCTTTTTTTTACCGCCAAGACGTAGCTTGAGAAAGGCCTAAAAAATTATATTCCTTGCCTTTTTTTTCATACCTCAATTAGTCCAAGTAGAACGATAAAATAAACACCCTGTATATCATAACCACGTAATCAACTGCAAGAGTAAATAATTACACTGGTTATAAATTTGAATATTATGCATATTAGGCAGAGAAATGATTTAAGAGTGCTCTCTCTGATAAATCACATCACACTACAATAGAGTCATTGTCCATGCCTTTCCCTGAACTGCAGAAGGTAATTTGGCCTCTGCTGTGTAGTATACCACATTGTGTGGACCGACACTCAGCTTCGTATCAATTATGTACTGTGTGCTGTGGAAAATGTAACACACGGTAAACTATATAATGATTTGAAATTATTTCAACCCCGACTGCAAAATGTAAGTATTATGAAATTAATTCAATGCTAAAATAGTCTTTATAAAAAATATATTTCACTATAATTTATTTATTATCTCTTCTGTTGAATCAGCACTCTGTATAATTATTGAAACTAATAGTAGTAAAATAAGTATCACAAATTTTCTCCTGCCAATAGTGACTAACATTATTGTCCTACACCATTTCTTAATTAAGAGCGATATTGAACATTTACTTTTCTCTTAAAGCATTTCCTGAAGAAACTCTATATAGAGGTATAAGGTATAACTATAATCCCTGAACTGGTGATATTTTCAAAGGCCTATGGCCTAAGCACTTTCAAGGTCTTTTGAATTTTGGAATAACTTTTTCCATTTCATGATAAACATTTAATAACTTACTTTTAAATACATTTTTAATATACTGGTAGTTAGTTTGAAATTGTTCTCATCAGTATAAACAATCTTCATTCGTAATGATTTACAGCGACAGTGTTTTGTTAATTATAATTGGTTTATATTTTAATTAAGCAAAACAATTTCTATTCTACTTATAATTTTATTGTTATTGAGTAAAAATAAGAAAGGCGTCAAAATATTTCTCGAAACTTATGACGGAAAAAAATATTCAAAACTTCATCAGTTCTTAATGCAAAACAAATTCACCGAAGACGACTTTAAAGTATCTGTTAAAAAGGAAGTTTGTGTGTACAATGAAATATCTAAACACATTCAAATGAAAAACGTGCGAAAAAATAGATTACACCTTTTTACATTTATACACGGAAAAGGACTGCTCATTAGGTTCCTAACTTCTACACCAAAAGGTAATCTTGAATTGCAAAATTACTTCTAAATCTTTCAGATCCGGAAAAATATTTAAATGGAAAAGATAAAGATAATCTTGAAAATTTAGATGTCACCAAAGAAGTTAAGATGAAGTTAAACTACAGCATGCCTCCTTTGGACATAGATAAAGACGATATATTGCGTGTGATCCTGATGAGAAGAAAAAATTCTCAATATATCCAATTAGTTTCAGATCTTTTAAGAAGTGTGTAAAGAGTCAGGCTTTATATATACCATATTTTATAATAATTTTAGGGTCAAATTTAACAAGGATTTTTCCTTCCCTCGCTTACCAAAGGGAAGTATTTTAATTGCGAAAATGCACTTTCGGATATTCCTTTGGATTTGTTTTAGAATATATATAGCTTACGAAAATCAAGTCTTTTAATTCCATCAATGTGTCTGTCTATCTCTCTCTGTCTGTTTTTCTATCTGTCGATCTGGTATCTGTTTGTCTGTTAGTGGTATATCTACAAAAATAATAATTGGTAGATAGTTGATGGATACTATTGCCAATGAAGAAATGGGATATAATTTTAGTGAAAATTTTAAAGGGTGGACACTCTAAAAAAGTAATGACAAAATTTGTATTAGTTAACACAATTGGAAGAAATAAACCAGAAATCTGTTATACTTTTAGTGCAAATATAAAATCATATCAAATTATTTAGGAAAATGAGGGAAGAAAATAATATTTAGAGTTGACGATATTGCCAAGGAAGGAAACCATATATACTGTCAGTAAATAGAAAAATATAAGTGCTCACTTACAAGAATATACGAGGATGTACAGTATATCGAAATAGCAAAATATACACTGCGCTCTGAGATTCGAACTCCGATCAAAGAACTTATTCCTAGATACATAACAGCTGTCTCTTCAGTACAAATCTTGTTTGCTCCTAACATAGTTACATTATGTGTCCATTTGAAATGATAGATAAATGTAACAACCCATAAGCAACAGTGGCGGGTATGTGTAGAAGGGTAAATATTTTCATAAAAATGAAATTATAATTCCTGCATTACGTGCTCTTTACACAACAATGTGATGTAGTAATATTACACAGTAAGATGATATATTTCAAATTTAATTAGCCTAAATTTTGAAATATATCTATTGTTACAAATCTATAAAATGTCTCATCATGCATAAAAAGTACATTTCTCTATTCTTTCTGAAAGTTCACGTATAATAAGAGGGTAAATATTATACATATTTACATGGCTAAATTGTTAATATTTTCTATTTGATGTTGGTTATTATAATTTATTATGTTTCTGCACTATTGAATGGCATATTTAATAAACATACCACAAATTCAATGTCAAGATGGTCTGGGTGAAGTAAAAAGTATTTTTAAGACCTTTGGTTCTTGTACACACACTAAATCGCAATTTTATTTTTTTGAATCCCTTTTAATAATGGAGTGATGGTGGTAATGCGGGTGGCCAATGCCAAAAAATTTTTTTGAAACCTTAGCTTCTCTTGTATATACTAAATACCAATTTTATGGACCCTTACTTGCTTAATTTTCCATTTACCCTCAACCCTTCGATGGAATAAATCAGAATATAATTTAGTTCCAGATGTCGTTAAAATACATACGTGTACCAAATTTCAAGTCAATATCGTAAACGGTTCCAGAGTAATCGTGCGCACAAAAAAAATGACAGAACGACAGACAGAGAGAAACTTATGCTCAAACTAAAATTTCGACGTTTTATGACATTCTAAGCCCATTTGAACTATACAAATTTAAAAAAATGCGTTACTATACTTCCACTGGATGTGGAAGTAATAGCAATGAAATTAACATAGCGCGCACATAATGTGCTGTGTGATATTCACATTTTTGTTTTTGTGTAATTTCCATACATTGAAGTTTATACAAGAAAATAAATATGTATTTATTAAAATAACGACAATTTTGTACCTATTTGATGTAATAATTGTTGGTTAAGTTTCCAGAAGAAATATAATAGGTAGAGAGTACACATGTTTTATTCTAAGAGAATTATGTATTGAAAGTTGAAAGGATATTAAAATTTAATTGCTATTCACCTTATTACAATTGTAAACGGAAACCCATCATGTTACGACTATGATGTTTATTCTTACTTATGATATGAACCGATCGATTTACTTTTTTTTCAAAAATGTTTTAGTGACGGGCACGTCAAATGGAGATTATGACTATCGAACTAAACCGATCGTCCTCGAAATGGTACGAATAGATCGACTAGCCAATTAAGAACTTATGGCATGACACTGAAGTGCCTTAGACTATGACTATCTCAGCAACAAACAAACCAATACACATTATGGTCCAAGAGCTAGCAACGGATTTCGTTACACCATAGAGAATAGGGCCAGAACGTTCCTAATCTGCCCCTCGTAGCGTAAAAATAAGATAAGTCTGGCTTTTGCGTCCCTAGATTTTTAAAGGATAAATCAAAATTAATAAAATCATTACAATCAGATGTCAAAGTTGAAAATATTTCAAGTGAATAAAAAAATCGCCAGATCGATGAATGGGTGGAAAGTGGGCGCAAGAGGAGGTTGAAGTGGAATAGCTCAGTGCGTAAGATTCTCGCTTAGGATGCGAGAGGGTCCCGGGTTCAACTCCTCGACCCACTGAATTTTTTTTACAGATTAATATATTTTTTTACTAATTCAGGTTTGATTTGACGGTAGAAATAATATTTTCCTTCCCCTTTCTTGTAATACAATAATTTCATTTTTTCATGTGATTCGTTCAAGTTAGTTATTGATTTTTATTTTGCCATTTAATTATTAATAATTATCAGCGCCGCAGGCGGTATTAGCGTCGCAGACAAAGAAGGGGGGTGCGGGGGTGTCCCACCGCCTTTTTTTCCATAAAATAACTATTATAACTGACATTTTTTACGTAGCTGTCGGCAGCTTTTAACCTCTCGTAACGTGACAAGGGTCCCCGATTGACCCATTTTGCGGCCTTTCCAGGTATAAAATACTAGCGGTGGGTGTTTCTCCAGGCTAAAGAGAATTTTTCAATGATTTCACGAAAACAATAATTAAATGGCAATATAAAAATCAATAACTAACCTGAACAAATCACATGAAAAAATTAAATTATTATATTACAAGAAAGAGGAAGGAAAATATTATTTCTGCCGTCAAATTAAACCCGAATTAGTAAAAAAAATACGTTAATCAGTAAAAAAAAATCAGTGGGTCCAGGAGTTGAACCTGGGACCCTACCGCAATTCCAAGCAAGAACCTTACGCACTGAGCTATTCCACTTTAACCAGACAACGACATTGGTGAATTCCACCGTGTTAAAGCGAATGTAATATTAGTATTTTGAGGTTTAAGTTAAATAAAAAGTGGAGAGTAAAATACGCAAAATAATAATGGTCTATGCAACTCACGAACATACAAAAAGTGAAGATATATTATTATGGAAAATGATCTGTCGAATTCGATAATGAAGGTCTCGATTCGATTCGGAATTGCGAAATCGGACAATATCGGTCGGAATTTTCGACTTTCTTACGAAATTTCTCGGAAATATAGTATTTTACGTTCCCATAACTTTGTTTCTAATATACCGAGAGCTAGCCACAGTTTTGGTTGGCTCATTTCATTAACTTAGTGAAGCTGTTTCTCGTCTATATATGTCCTCTTAATTGGCGAATGACGAGTCTACCATGCGCACAATGCTCGACAGGAGCGTTTCAACTATGTAAAAAAAAATGGTATCGCGGGAGGACAGGCCTGATTACGTTTTTCTTATATTTTATACCATAAAGTATTAGGGATTGCATTACCGGTTATCCGGTTAACCGGTTAACCGGTTATCTGGACAAAAAAACACATGACGATAATTACCGATTATTTTAATTTTTTACCGGTTATTTCGGTAAACTCTGAACTTACGATATGTCGCGTATTCAACGTTTCTATTTATGTCACTGACTAGTATTCACTAAATACAGAGTGACTGTCCCAACACCGAGCACTTTTAACAATAAATAAATAATATTATAAAAAGTAAACTCCAAACACCAAGCCCTAAGAAATACAAGAGAGACATTGACAATATCTTACGATAGAAAATTGAATATTTCACTGCCGCAAATATCCGTGGAATACATTTAGAAGTATGTTATTACCAATTCTTATTAACTTATCGACCCACCAATATCGATTGAGGAAGGGCCTCTTCAGCTGGTGGTATTCTATGCACAAATATCAGACGACTAACAGATATAGCTTTGAAAAACTAACCCTTTTAACAAATATTGTATTTTTAGATTAGGTATTCAGTAAATGCCCTATTTGAGTTTATGTTTATAATTTTTGTTATTTAACTGGATACCTATTTTTGTTATTTACAGAATAATTGTTTATTTAAATTTATTTCATTTATATTTCTTCCTTTTGATAAATTAACTCCTATATAAAAAAGTCTATTCGACAGTCACATTTTTGTCACTTTGACAGCGATAAAAAAGGTGCATCGTTTTTTATCACCGATTAATATATTCTTACTTTACTAACCAATCAAAACGTACATTTTCAAAAAAATCGACCAATAGGATTTGTTTCAAGTGAGAAAAACGGCTATGGAGAAGTGGAAAAAAAACGAGAAAATTGTATGTTACTTTTTTCGTAGTAAACTAAAAAAGTCATTGAAATTATTAAAATCTGACATTTCACGTTTTCATCTTGATTTCTGTACATAAAATGAATGAGAAAAAGCGATTTGGTGATGTTTCACAAGAAAATATTAACGAAGCTATGAATGAAAGTGTCCCAGTTAAAACGAGAAACTAAAAATTCTATATGGAAATAATTTAAAGCTTTTTGCAAAGAGCATTATTCCCTCGAAAAATATACGACTACTATGATGAACTTGCAAATATTTTGACTGACTGGGGTTATAACATCATAAAAAACATTAGAATGTTTTTATTATAAATCGTTGTTTTTAAAACATTAAATAAAGAGTTTTGTTGTTTTAATAATTATTTTAGATAATATTTTTTTAATCATATATTAATCTTCTGTAATACACATGAGGTTGATTTTCAACTTGTGTAAATTTTTTTTGAGTGACAAACCTAATTTCCATGAAAATTATGCTCGGATTAAGGGACATAGGAAAAATCGCTCCGCTTCGTGTCGCAATTTTTTCATGCCGTTAATTCTCGAATAATTTTCATGAGAAAACAGGTGTTTGTCCAAAAAAAATTTACCCGGTAAAAAATCTTGTGCATTAACACCCGATAAAAATGCATGTTCCTCAAAAGCAGAGTACATCTAGTAGTCGCACGTCACTTTAAAATCTGTACTGTCAGCAATAATTTGTAAGTATTGTGAAAACTATCTGTACAATATGAGTAGTTTTGGGAAAATTATAATTATTTTCAATAAATTATTGTTGTTTTTCGTTCACATATTCTGTCGTTAATTTATCTTGCCAAAAAACAATCGAGCTTTTCTTTTGTGGATAAATTTCTTTTTAACTCAGAATTTTTCCAATCAGTAATTTTGCTCGAAAAACTGACATTTGACAAAATCGCTCGACCTCCGGTCTCGCGATTTTTTCATATCAGTTTTTCTTATAAAATCACTGATTGGCTAAATTATTTCGTTACAAAGAGAAATTTATCCGATAAAAAAAAGCTCTTGTGATTTTACTGTGGATAAAAAACCTTTTGTTTGTTCATTATATTAAATATACGTATATAAAAATGTTTTTTTGTTAAATTTAGATAATTTTGTACATGGAAAAAGACAATTGCCATTTTCGCCACCCTAATCACCCATTCTAAAAATTACCGGTAAATACCGGTTAACCGGTTATTTACATTTTTATTTACCGATTTACCGGTTATTAAAACTTCCGGTAAATTGCAATCCCTATAAAGTATTGGTTAGTACAAGAGATTTCAACATAAACGATTTAAGTCAAACTATTTCGTTTCTTTGACATGCTTGCTCAAGTGGCAGGTGCATTTTGTCCTGCAAGTATGACAGCCGCTAGTCTTTTTTCGAGCATTTCATGATCTTCATAATTCATAAAAAGAATTTCATCATTAATGGTTTCAGTCAAGGATTTTTCTTTTCATAGTTAAGGCACTTCTGTCGAATCCTGTTCCGCGCGTGACCTGGCAGACAACCATTTTCACAGAAATAGTAGGAATAATGTTAAAAATAATGTTAATGAAATTTCTGTCGCTGTCTCCCGGGTTCTAACCATTGACTCGGCTTATAAGCATATACACATATATTCTGAAATATGATGAATTAATTGCCATAGATAAATTTGTACAAAAGATAAAATATCTGGTACAAGAAATATTTCCCTTCGAAATCACGGATTTTTCAGTAGCGGCATTGAAATAGTCTGTCGAGGAAACTTTATTATTAAAGATAGAGTGCTAGTATAAGAGAGTGAAATGTAGTTTAAGATCTGAATCAATTTTTGAAGAAAAAAAATCGTTGTCTATAACGGTTGGGAAGTCATACAAGTGTAATAAGATTGAGTGTTGTATGCGCTGTATTAAATCCTGAGTTATTGTTGCAGCAAATTCTCATTATTAATACCTAATATCTCAAAAAGGGAGGAGCTGAAAGAATTGAAAAAATTATGTGTTCATTACTAAATTTGTATAACTTTCTTTGAACGGTTTTAAAGATCAACTAAGTTATATAGAAAAATATCCCACTTGTCAAAGATATTTTGTTAATCAATCAATCAACCAATTAATCAAAATGTTTTTGACAATAACTCCGATATTTTAAAATAAAAAATTATTACAAAATTTCACGGTACTAAAAAAGCTGTTTTGTCGATGCCTAAAATATTATTCACGTAAAATGCATATTTTTCCAGATATAACAGCTTAAAAGTTGGCACGGCCAAGATCTCCTTAAAAAATATGTTATGTGAGGTGTTTTTCCATAAGAATCAACTGTCATTTTTTGTACGTTCAAGAGTTACTTAGCAGGGGTCCCGTTCCTCGACTATAAGTTTAATAAATGAACTTGCCGCTTTGTATGGAGTCCTCGATTAATAGGTGCAAACTCAGTTACAATATCGTGAACGTTCCTCCAAAGGAAATGATCAAAACTTCGTGCCTAACCGAAACCAGGAAACTAGCTCTTACGTGGTTGTTTATGTACTCGAAGAATGGTTGAAATTATAGTCTCGTGCATCTGCTGTATCGGTTCTTTAATTGAATCAGCAAGAGCTGCATTAGAGAGCAGTTAGCTTGGCTCAGACGGTCATCTCTACATTTTTATCACAATAATAAGCAGGTACGAACTAATTCACAAGGAACTAATTACGGTTAAAGAAAATAACTTATTACTTATTATAAGTTTTCATACAAAATGAAGGTGTGTTCGAAACGTGAATAATATTTTTGAAATAATTTTAATACGAGTTACACGGCAAATTATTAAATAACAGTTTAACGAATATATTTCAGAAAATATTTCATAAAAATTATAAACACTGATACCGCATAAATAAGAGGAGTACGGCAGAAATCTTGTAAACACGCTGGTATTTCATTACGATTCACAGCACTTAGTATATACAGGGTGGTCCGTAAGTAATGGTCCATAGAGCAACGGTGGGTTTCTGAAATTAAAATATTACGATTTAACTAAACTTACCTTAGTACAAAAGTTGATATTAACATAGATACAGGGTGTTAGTCAATATTATATTTTTAATTTTCTCATATAACTTTTGAAGTTTTTCAAGTATTGTTGTGAAAATTGGTGAATGGGAGTTTTTTGATATGAAAAATTCAAATCTGTTCCCATTTATTGTGTAGATCCTAGAGGGCGCCACATAAGCATTGTTTAAGATGTAAATATTAACTTTTTTACCAGTAACGTTATCACTTTTTGATTAAAAAATCCTAAACCTACCTCATTTTAGCAAAAAAAAAGTATACTTGTCATTAGTCTTAGAAATTGACCGTTTTCGAGAAAATCGCATTTTAACATTCACCCTCATGAATCATTATAAGAAATATTTAACGTAGTAGGCGCCGATACCAACAATACTTTTGACATTTAAAAATTGTCGTGATATTCATTTTTTGCAATTTTATTTATCTATTTTTCTTAATATCAGTTAATTAACGAAAATCAGAACATACCGAGACATAATAATTATTCAAACTCAGATATGAGAGATATGGTTAATATTTATTGTCAACTGAATTACAATGGACGTGCTGCGCAACGTGAATATTTGCGAAAATTTCCAAACAGATTACAACCTGATCGTAGACTATTTCAAAATCTGTTCAGAAATTTAGGCGGAAATGATTCATTTCGTCCTAAACGTGATAATTTAGGTCGACCGAAAATTATTACGCCTGTCCAAGAAGAAGAAATATTAGTTCGCATTGCAGATGATCCACAAGTTAGTACAAGACGATTATGTGCAGCTACAGGAATCAGTAAAACTTCCATTCTAAAAATACTGCATGCAGCAAAAATACCATCCATCGCGATCTTTTATGAACCGTATGGATAAGTGTATCGAGGAAAATGGTGGACATATTGAACATTTACTCTGAAATAATAATATCTTTTGTTGAGTTTCCTTTGCCATTCTGTTTTTTATTCGTTGAACCCTTGTTTAAATCATAATTTTGTTTAATTCAATTTTGTCTTCATTGTTTTTCAAATAAAATTAATTAACCTGATAATTCGTGCTTTAATTCTACCTAATAGTGTCAACATTACAATTTTTAAATGTCAAAAGTATTGATGGTATCGGCGCCTACTACGTTAAATATTTCTTATAATGATTCATGAGGGTGAATGTTAAAATGCGATTTTCTCGAAAACGGTCAATTTCTAAGACTAACGACAAGTATACTTTTTTTTTGCTAAAATGAGATAGGTTTAGGATTTTTAATAAAAGAGGGTAAAAAAATTAAGAGTACACGTACACATTAAACAACGCTTATGTGGCGCCCTCTAGGATCTACACAAAAAATGGGAGCAGATTTGAATTTCTCATCTCAAGAAACTCCCACTCACCAATTTTCACAACAATACTTGAAAAACTTCAAAAGTTGTATGAGAAAATTAGAAATATAATATTGACTTTAACACCCTGTATCTCTGTTAATATCAATTTTTGTACTAAGGTAAGTTTAGTTAAATCGTAATATTTTAATGTCAGAAACCCACTGTTGCTCTATGGATCATTACTTAAGGACCACCCTGTATATTTAATTAAATCGTTTAGTTCCTATTGTCATGTTTTAGAGAATATTTCTTTATAAAGATCATAGACAAATTTGATTTAATTATCGAATATTTATCAATTTGAGATTACCATTTTCAAAAGAGGTTCGATGGAAAAATGTTTTTTATACATGGTGTCTCAGAAAATGTGTAACTCATCAAGAAACTAGAGTAAAAATTCTAATTTTATCGTTTTATTGAAGTTTTTATATAATTGTTGCACGTTCTATGGATATTCTTCACAGTTTTTTTTAATAATGTAAGTTTCTTGAATTTTTAATTTCGTGATGCCAACTTATCTAGTGAAATATTTATAAAATGTAGTAAAAAAATTAAAATAATTATATTTAACCTATTTCTATTTCGAGCCCGTAATTGTAACTACTAGACCACCAAACCTTACTTTCAAACGCTTTAATGGTCTACAGTGTAATGCGTCTATAGGTGACCATCATAGTCGACAACGCACAGTGGCCCCAAAGTGACTTTTTTTTTTTCAAATCATTCTGCAGGTCTTAATTTAGTAATCGAAATCTTTTTTTAATCTTCGTTTTTTAATTGCCTAGCGATCTGTCAAGCCAGATTTTCGATTTGTGTCCCTGATCAAAATTTTCCAAAAAAGTTTGAATTTTCATAAAAAATTTTGAAGAATCAGAGACAAAAATCGAAAATCTGGCTTGGCAGATCGGTAGGCAATTAAAAAAAGTTTAAAAAAATTCGATTGCTTAAATATTAAGACCTGCAGACTGATTTGAAAAAAAAAGTAACTTTGGGACTTTGGGATTAACTGTGCGACGGATACAATACATTACTTACCTAGAGGTAAAAAATATGAAAAATTTAGAAATAATGTTATATGTGATAGTATTTTTATGGCTGATTTTTGTAAAGATATCATCTTTGGCTTTTATATGATCCCAAAGGGGCGGAAACCACACCTAAGTAGAAAAATTTAATATTTGAAAATGTATTGCTGATTTATGTTTAAAACGAAGTATATTTATGGCTTTGGGGTCGCTGATTACGAATCTGAAAATAAAAAAAAATGAAAATGGCAGCTCCAATATGGTGGATGGAGTTTTTTCTGAAGCAAGTGCTTTAAACAGGCAAAAAACTTGAGTATTTAGGTAATGCCCAATAACAGTACTTGCGAGTTTTTTTTAATTATTGAACAGGGACAGTAGTAGAAGGGCGACAATTTTATAAAAAAAAAAAATGTGAAAACACACATTGTCTCAGTCATAACATTTTTGTTTTTAGGTTATAAAAACACGCATAAAATTATTTGAAAGCTTAGTTTAATTTTGGAACTTATTATTTTTCATGCAAGTGTCAGAGTTTCTGACGTATTCAGCATTTAAACTAAATACTTCACCCGATAAAAGTTGGGATGGCATTTTTAAACTTCTATATCTCCAAAACTATTAGCCCCACGTCAATTAAAAAAAAAAAATTCATACGAAGTTTATTTGCTTTACTTTTGGTATCCACCATGTTTTAAAAATTAGAAGAAAACAAAATTCATCCTCAGTTTATAAGTTTTCTTAATAGTGTCTAGTAGTTTTTCACTAAATGTGGTTCCTTTCGGGTTTTTCGACGGAAACGGTTTTGAGATACTTGCTTTCTCAAGACAAAATCGCAATTTTCAAGTGTTATAATTTAAGAAGTGTCAATTATATAAAATATCGTTATAACTTTTTTTAGAGGGTGTAAATAAGACTTTCCAATAAACGTTTCCAGGAAATTTTCGGGAGTTTCCAGAAAGAAGTTTTGATAAAAATCATAGATGGGTAAAGGAAACTTTTCATATGAAAGTTTCTGGAACGAAATTTTAATAAAAATGAAAGTTTTCAGTAAAATATTTGAATATTCCGAAAGTTCCCAAATAGTACAGTACCTAGAGGTAAAAAATATGCAAAACTTCGGAATAATGTCATATTGAACGGATTTTCGTTCATTTTTGGCAGTATGATAGTAAATGCTTCACAGAAAAGTTTCTATATCGTGCGCGGGCTTGCTAATTTATAGGGGGTGAATGCCACCCCCTCTCAGGAGGTGGCACTTAAAAAAATATATATTTATTGGAGCTGAATTAGAATCAAATTTTAAGAAGAAAAAGTTCTATGCAATTTTTCACATAAATTGATAGTTTTTAAGTTATAACGACTTAAAAATTGCGATTTTAGCTTAAAAAAAGGTATTTCTAAACGGATTCCGTCAAGTATCTCGAAAAGTATTACTTTATCGAAAAAATGTTACAGACCAATTACAGAAAGTACAAATTGGGAATTAATTATATTTTTTGTTTATTGATGTAGGATTAATAATTTCGGAGATATTTAAGTTTACATTTGGTATCCAAGTGTTCATAAGATAATTATTTAGAGTTAGAGTTAAATATCTCAGAAACTGTAACACCTACGTCAAGGATGCTAATAGGTAGAATAATAGGTTATTAATCAAGCTTTCAACTGTTTTTTTATTTGTTTCTGTAGCATAAAAAGCAAAGAAGTTATGGCCGAAGCAATGAGCGTATACACATTTTTTTAATAACAACGTCGCCATTTTGTTCTGTAATTAGCCAGTAATTAAAAAAAGGAATTTCAAACACTGTTTCTCATTAATATATACCATGACGTTTTCTTTGTTTTCTTAACCGCTTCTCAAGTCACCGAAGTAACTCCTTGAAAATCCAGAATGAATTTGTGAAACGAGGCCCTACAGCTTATAGTGGAGTCCGAACCACTTCTTGGGGATAATTTTATAATTAAAATTATTTCGCGATGAGCAGGGATTGAACCTGCTTCGCTAGGTACGCCAGTATGCAAGCTAGACGCGCTAAACCACTGAGCTACTGTCCCCGCTCAATTTTTTTGGTTCGTATACAACACTTGCTTTAGAAAAAAATACAGTTTAAACTATAAAGGTATTTTCAATAAAACGTAATTTTTTTTTCCTTTTCCAAATATCTCAATAAATATTAGTTTTATTGAAAAATGGGTAGAGACCAAAAATAAAGCTCATAAACTGATAATGAATTTCGCTTGTTTATTTAATTACATAGATTTAATAGTTTCGGAGATATGAAAGTTTACAAATGGCGTTCGAACGTTTATACGACGAAAAATGCAGTTTAAATGTTAAATATCTCAGAAATTGTGACATCTATGTCACGCATGCTAAGAAATGAAATTAAAGAGAATTAATTGCGCTTTCAAATTATTTTTTACCCGTTCCTGTAGCATAAGAAATAAAGAAGTTATGACGGAAAAATATGCGTATTTATATTTTTTTGTATAAAAAGGTCGCCATTTTGTTACTCTAATTAGCCAGTAATTTAAAAAAAATATCTCAAATACAGTTTTTCGTTAAGATGTAGCATTACCTAGATGCTCAATTTTTTTTGCTCATTTAAAACATTTGCTTTAAAAAAAAATGCATTTTATACTTTACTGGTAATTTCGAAACATTTAGATACCAAATATAAACTTAAATATCTCCGAAATTATTAATCCTATATCAATAAACAAAAAATATAATTAATTCCCAGTTTGTACGCCACCCTATAGGGCAGGACGGGCAGTGCCCTTGGGCGCCTCGCAGAATTTTATCCTGTATTGTACTTATTTAACAACTTAAATTAAATACGTATTATAAAAAACCTATTGTCAATCATCGATTACAGAAAATACACTTCATACTTCATTATTAAAAACAATCCAAACATTGTTCATTTATAAAAAGACCTATAGAACGCGGCCCTGCGGCCCAAAACCGCAACATACTACTCTTGTCGAAACGCAACTCTTTAGTGTAGTTTCAATTTCTCGATTATTATAATACAAACAACTACACAACAAGAGAATTTTATTTTTCTTTTAAAATTTTTGTTATTTATTCAATTAAAGTCACTTATATATTTTTCAGCTAAGGGTGGGGCGCGATTGTGTTTTTTGCTCAGGGGCGCATCTAAAGGTAGGTGCGGCCCTGGGCACTGCCGTTGATTACGTTCTACCAGTTACCACAGACCTGTATTTAAGATTATTACAGTTTCGCCGCTTATAAGAGATTAAGGGTCGGTTTTTCTATGCAAGGTTAAGCACTTTATCATACAGATAAACTAACTAGAAGTTTAGATTGTGCTTCTATTAAATATTTTAATATTGCAACTTCACATTCTAAACTTCTAGTTAGTTTATCTGTATGATCAAGTGCTTAACCTCGTATTGAAAAACCGGCCCTAATTCTTACTCTTTCTAACCCTACACTTATCCAAATGGGAAAATGTATGACCATATATTTTCTATTAGACTGCTGGGATAAAAAAACTTAATAGGTGGTAACGAGACCTTCGGAACAATAAGTGTCGTCCCGCTGGGTATTTTGGTATGTATATTATTGCTTATGTACAAAAAGTAAAAGGGAGCAGTATAGGTATAATAATAAATAATTATTATAACTATTTGATTTAATCAAATAGGTATATGATAACTGAAGAAAAATTTGTAATCATAATCTTAGAAAAAAACATTGTAAAGAAATAAGGTTCATAACAGACTGAACTTAAATATCGAATAAAGAAGTATGTGTGTATGTACTTATATGTGTATGTCTGTGGACCATTTCTTTCTATACACTTCTTTTTGGCTTAATAGGTTAGATGATATATCAATTTTACCTTAAAATTTTATTAAGATATTATTAATAATCGAATGAAAGTTGCAGTCGGGTGTTACCAATTGCGAATACTTATTATAGACGATAACTTCTGCAGCTCTTAAAATTTTTATTACAAATTTGAAACGGTATAATAGTTAGGTTAATTAACCACCACAAGATTTTCTTTTGTAGGTTGTTTCTACCTATTTATTTATGAAGCTCACTATATGGAAATCATTACTATTACCTTTTTACAATTCCTAATTTTATTTAATTTTGTACAAAAATTTTGATATCATTTTTTGTACTATCGTTTCTCTATTTGTAATTACTACTTACCTATGTACCGATTTTTATTATTATTGATGATAAATAAACATTATTATTATAATATCATGGTGCAATACTCCCTTTTGAAATTGAACCAAAGTACAAACTGTATTGTTTCATATAAACTATGTTTTATTATAAAGGACTCCGCACATTTCTTATGTAAAATAATGCCTTGTAGATTTGGTTGAAATTGAAATATGTTATTTATGAAATCATCCTGAATAAAAGTCTCCATTGGAGCAAGGCCGAAAAATTAACAGTTTTAAAGTCATGGAGCTTTGAAGTTGTCTATCCGTGCTACATCAAATTCGGAACGAATTATGATGTGGCTGAAGAGCAGCTCGAGTTTGACACAAATTTTCAAAATTAGAAATACAACAAACTAATTAGCCTCCTCCCAAGATATGGACCACAATACGAACCGGAAGTTGCATGGTTAAGTCCATTTTTTAGAGTGAAAACTTTTTCTTTTTCAGTCTCAGTATAGACCTGCGTGTTAAGTACGTATAAAGGGTAAATAAATAGATTTCAGGCTTCCTCGCTAGATATGGACCACAATAACACAGCGCTGAAGTGCGAATCGGAAGTTATTACTCAGGTCTATATACAGACTGCATAAGTTTTCACCCTTCAAAATGGACTTAATCATGCAACTTCCGGTTCGCACTTCTGCGCTGTTATTGTGGTGGTCCATATCTAGCGTGGAGGCCTGAAACTCGTCCATTTACCCTGAATACGTAATTATTGCGCAGGTCTATATATACGCTGAAAAAGTTTTCACCCTTAAAAATGCCCTTAATTATGCAACTTCCGGTTCGGACTTCAGCCCTGTGTTATTGTGGTCCATATCTAGCGAGGAGGCTTGAAATCCATTTATTTACCCTTTATACGTACTTAACACGCAGGTCTATACCCTATCCGGTCATTTTTCCGAATTCATTTTTCCGTCCGACCTTTTTTTCCGAATACACCAAATTTCGAATTACATTTTTCCGCATTCATTTTTCTGACATTCATTTTTCCGACGGGACAACTTTCGAATGTAAATACATAGATTTAAGCACATAGATTATAATTTAGAATTTAAATTACAATGTACAATGTTTATTAAATCGAAATGTTATGCGCTATAGATCTTAAATATTCCAATTCTCTCATGTCATACCTATACTCCTGGTACGTCTCTCTTTTCAATCTGTCTTGCAAGTCTTTTCATTTTTTCTTCGGCTCTGCTTTTATTTTGCGGCCTAAGCGAAGTTCCGTCATCATAATCTCCATATCTGTCTGCTCTTTTTGAATTTCTATCCTCGCAGAATACAAGTAGGGGTGGTGTTTTCCGACGACAATTCGGAATCTATTATGCCACCCTTCACTTAGGTTATTCGTTTTTTTGCTATGGAGATATGCCATCGCACAATTCTTACGGTATACATGTATGTTTCATTTTCGGAATATTTGCTATTCGGAAAATGGATTCGAAATAAATATTATTCGGAAAAATAGGATTCGGAATAATTACATTTCAGATTTTTTATTCATTCGAAAAAAAGAAATGCAGAAAAATGGATTCGGAAATATATCCAGGAATCGGTCTATACTGAGACTGAAAAAGAAAAAAAATTCACTCTAAAAAATGGACTTAATCATGCAACTTCCGATTCGTATTGTGGTCCATATCTAGGGGGGAGGCTAATTAGTTTGTTGGATTTCTAATTTTGAAAATTCGTGTCAAACTCGAGCTGTTCTTCAGCCACATCATAATTTGTTCCGAATTTGATATACCGCGGACTGGACTTCAAAGCTCCATAACTTAAAAACTATTAATTTTTCGGCCTTGCTCCCATGGAAACTATTTTCAGGATGATTTCATAAATAACATATTTCAATTTAAACCAAATCTACCAGGCATTATTTTACATAAAAAACGTGCGAGGTCCTTTAGAGCATTCAGGTATTAAATATGGCACATAAAAATATGAAGATGTACAAAGTATCGAAATTGTAATTAACACAATCAGTGTGTCTCACATTTTAACAAACTATACTTAAATAAGGTGATAATCAATTTTACTTTAAATCTTTGAGTTTAATGAGAATTTTACAAACGAATGAAAGTGGTAGTATGGAGTTTCCAAATGCAAATACCTATATCATCAATAAAAGATATAGAATGTGTACGTAATCTAAGTGGCACCACATTTACGTGAATTGTTTTCGAGCAAAATAACTGCAGTATCAACTTGTTATTGTTTTATTTATTGAATATGCACATTAATTTATATTTCATAAAATAATTTAAAAGTTCAATTTTCTCGTGCAACAATACCCTTTATTTCAACCCAAATTAGCTCAATGGGGTTCAGTTCACAGTGGTAAGGCGTAAGGCATTTCATCTATGGTATATTTCTTATATATCGGTAAATGCCGCTTCGCTATAGGGTTAGTAATTCGGCTTTAACCGAAGCACAATCGAATGGGATACTTTATCTTAGAACCAGTCTTGGATTTGCGGTTTCGTCATACGCTAGTTTTCTATTTATCTTTCTATTAATCGGCTGTGGTACGGAGCATTATCCATAATAACGACAGATCGGGGTTCTATCTTTGTGAGAATTTTTGCCATTTCTCAAAAACGTCCTCATGATAATCGCCAGTTTATTTGGATACAAAGTATCCGCCACGAATTCTGAATCACTTCCTATGTGCCCCATTATTAAGCGATTTCTTTTCCTGTTGGTCTTTTTAATCCGGTGGACCAGTCTTCCACATAAGTTTGACAACACTTTGTGCATTTTTATCTTGCCAAATTCGCGTTACGGTATGTTCTTTATTTAACCACATGTTTTTTCGCGTTCACGAGTCGCCTTAATTGCACGAATATATTTTTTTCGCTAACAAATAATATCGTCTCTCTCAAGTAGGACGTTAAAATTTTTCTATGTGTCGTTGGGCTCATTCTGAATATATCTTCATCTTTATTCAAAGTCTGTAAAATTTTCTTTAGAGGAGAGATTTCATTATCAAAGAAAAATATATGAACATTACGCCGAATTCCATTTTTCTCGAAATCGTTTAATATTATTTTTTCTTTCCAGATTTCTCTTAAGGTTTTCGAACATCCCTTCACTTTGTTCCTGCCTTAAAATTCTATACAAATTTTATAAACATGCATGATTAACACAGTCGAAGACTTTGATTTTTGCGAAATAGATGTTATTCGTTAAATTGAAAAACGCTCATTCGCCATTTCAAAACATTATACAGGTTGTTTGGTAAGGTGATGCCGACCCTGAACAGGGAGGTAGAGGTGTCTATATGACTAAACATACCTATATGAAAATGCTACGGTTCTTCTTATATTGCCGATTTTGTACTTTTTTTAAAAATCTCCATATTTCGTCATTTATTTAACTTTTGATATTTTGAAATATTTTTGTTCTTTATCCGAAATACATAAACTTTCAACAAAAAAAAAATAGTAAAAGTTTCTGTTGCCTATAAAAAAAATGACATTTATTAGAAGATAATTAATTGTACCTAACGGTAATTAAAAGTGACGATTTTCGAAGTCTTACAAAATTTTTTTAAAAAGTCATAGATATTACAATTACTTTTAAAACTTCTCTATTGTATCCTCTTTAAGTGGCAATATCACACATATCGTCAAGTTTTACCAGTCACTAAAAATAGACAAAAGACTATCAAAAATTAAATATGCGCGTTCCTTCAACAAAAACAAAGCTATCGTTTCAAAAACAGTCACAACCAGTCATTTGTTTGTTAGTAATATCGCTGAAAGCTGTCAACGAGCACACTTTCATATTTCTTGTGTTTTTAACGAAGTTTATAGCTATCCTCAGTGTTGTGTCGTTTTGTACTGATAATTTGTTTTAAGTTTCTGATATATTCAGTAAAATTAATTTCAGTGGCTACTTTTAGTAACCAAGAGCATGCTGACATACTCTTTTACTATGGCAAAGCAGATGGGAACGCTTACCTTGCTGTAAAATTGTATCATGAACGATTTCATCCATTATGATGGAGAAAAAAACGCCTCGTCTTTTTATCTTATTCAAAAGTTCATTATGAAATGAATCACCTAAACATTCTACAATTTTTGTGGCTTTAGTTCTTTTTAATGCCATATTTTTAGCTATATTTGAGTCAGAAAAAAATGTTACAACATAATGGGACTAACGTGTCAATTGCTAAAAAAGGTAAATTATTTTCTGCGAAAAAACTACACAACTTAAATTCAGCTCTTGTTACTTGCCTGTCAAAGGAAGAAAAAATAATCGACGTTATTTTTTTGTCTTTTATTTTTCTCATATTGCTGAGATGACGAGCTGATTTTCCATGAGAAATTAAATTACTTTTATGTGGACATACTTCAATACAACAAACTTTACAGTACGCCAAATCATGTTGAGTGTTTTTCGAATGACAGAGCCAGTTTTCAAATTGTGGATTTTTCAACCAAGAGTCCGAAAATCTCACTATTCTTTTCGTTTTAAATTTAACTGATACCTTTTTTTTGTGTTTTTGTTGGTGATCTCATTACTGTTTGAAGACGATGAGTTATCTTAAAATTAAAAAATAATATAGCCAACTGCTCATCGTAATATAGACCCAATCCAATAGCCCAAAACTTAAAATAAATAATATTATAGCTATAGGTAAATTACTTCAATATGTTATTTTTAGGACCAAAAGAAAAACAATCTCTTTTACTTACAAATTCTTTGTCGATGTCAACATCCATAACATCCTGAGATTTTTGAGGTACTTTTTTTTTATCTTGGGTAATTAATTCTTGGAAATATTATTATTATTATAGCATCAAAAAGATTCACTTACAAATACAACTCACTTTATTTTTGCTGGCTTTACTTGTATCATCACAACTGCTAGAAGTGTTTGGAGTTGAAGCAATATGGTTTTATTTGTTGTCACCGTCGTTCTAAGAATAAAATGCATAAATAATATAAATTTCATTAAGAAACACTAATATTTACCTTTTTAAATGACCACCTGTCCATTTTAAAAATAGCGTTAACATTTGACAAATTGACATGCGACAATTGACCATTTGCATTTGATTTGACATAAACGGCCGTTGGGTCGTCCGTAGTAGTACAAAGTACAACGTACTACAACCAACCACATGTAATGGTAGTAAAACGTAACGGGGCGGGGATTTCTCATTTGCACCAGATGAGTTCATCAAATACAATGAACGCTGTTTGGACTGCATCTGTCGATGGTATATGGTAAACTCGCGGTAAATCAAAATCGTAATTAAAATTTTGGGTATCATATTCTCCGCAAATTCTCCGTCAATTGCCATTCTCCGCTAAATTCTTCGCACCTCTGAAAATTCTCCCAAAAGCAGAGAATTCTCCGCCGATTGGCAACACTCTGCTCACTACCGCTTGACAGCTTGACAGTCCGCCAATATCGAACATATCCTGATCGGTGGATTGGGCGCGGTGGACCTATTCTCTGGCCTGTAAGGCCCCCAGATTTAATGCCACTGGACTATTACGTATGGGGTATGATGAAGGAACTTGTGTACAATGAGGAAGTACAAAGCCGTGTTCAACTAGTAGCAAAAATAGAGCGAGCCGCTCTACAACTGCGGCAAGAAATAAGATTAAGGACAACTACTGTTGAAATTAGAAGACGGGCGAGGAAACGCATTAGAAATAATCATTTTAAACACCAAAAATAATAAATTTGTTCTCAAACAATAATTTTTGTTTTAAATAAAGTTGAAATCATAGCTTTGTTTTTGTTGAAAGAACGCGCATATTTAATTTTTGATTAATTGAAAAATTATTGTCGATTGATAGTCTTTTGTCTATTATTAGTGACTTGTAAAACTTGATGGTATGTATAATATTGCCACTTAAAGAGGATACAATAGAGAAGTTTTAAAAGTAATTGAAATATCTAGATGACTTTAAAAAAAAATGTCTATTTTAGTTACTGGTAAAACTTGATGGTATGTATGATATTGCCACTTAAAGAGGATACCATAGAGAAGTCTTAAAAGTAATTGTAATATCTAGATGACTTTTTAAAAAAATGTTGTGAGACTTCGAAAATCGACACTTTTATTACCATTACAATTTTCATCTAATAAACGGGGCCGGATTAAGGATTGGCGCGCCCCTAGGCTAATCATGTATTTGCGCCCTCTTATTCATAATAAGAACACTAATGAGCGGGGAGGTGAAAAAAACATTTTTTGTCTAGATTCAAAATTGATGAGCAAGGGGCGGAGATATATGAAAAAAAATCTTTGTCCCACTTTCAAAATTGATGAGCGGGGGGGAAGAAATCTAAACAAAAAATTTTTAATCAACATTGATGACCAGAGAGAAGGAAATGAAAAAAAAAATTCTCAAAAACGAAAATGGATTAGCGAGGGAGGATAAAATATATATTTTTTTAATAAGCAGAGAGCACAAAGAACTCGCGACGCCCCTCATTTCACGCATTGTCGCCCCTAGGCTATAGTCTAGTTAGCCTTATGGATAATCCGGCCCTGGTGGCCAGCGGCATTACTATAGGAGCGGAAAGATATAATATCTATCTCTTTCCGTTCCTATTTTCCTATAAATAATCCTGTAAAATGTTGATATATTGGAAAGGAACATATAGGAGACGTATACATTTCCTTAATTGCACAAAAAGTTGAGCTGGCGCATGCCGGTCAAATTGCAGCGTTTTTTGGTTTAGCGCTTTTGGATGAACAATGAGACCGGCGCGGAAGGTATATAGACAATCCAACCACCCGACCAATCAACCTTCTCGGTACACTTTGAAAATGGCCATGACAACTCGTAAAAGTGAGCTGGTCTGCAAGAATTCCAGCGTCTTCAAAGCATACCGACAATGTTGGCTCCATCAGACCAGCTCACTTTTACGAGTTCGCATGGCAATATTCAAAGTGTACCGAGAAGGTTGGTTGGCTCGTCTATATAAAGTGCAGCGCAGGTCGGGTGTTTTTTTGTACTATCCGCTGGTTTAGGTAAACATCTCTTCGCTACAATACAGAGGTAATTAATTCGACAATTTTATCAAAATAAAATAATCAAATAACAAATAAATAATTTTCTTGTATAAAAAAAGTACCAATGTAGATATAAGGAAGGCCTCCGGCTATACCCGGAAGGATTACGGCAATATAAACTTCAGATATGGATAATTACTTTAAACGAATGAAGAGGACTCTACTTTAAATCGCATTTTCTATTTCATTTTATTTACTTCTCTCTCAGATCCTGATGTCTCTTAAAAATAAATATAAGTAAATGAATATTTAGGCATTTTGGTATTTATAATTCTTAATACAGATATAATTATAAAATGTAACCAAAATAGTTACATAGAATGGGTATACATAGGCTTACACAAATTTATTAATTTCGGCCCAGATAAGACGGCGGGTACAAAAGCTTTTTATGCTTGTCTTTCCTTAAACAAACATTTTTTGCGCTCATTATCCCAACTCGATTTTGTGGCAATTTTTTTCGCCAACCCCTCATGCATATAAAACGCTACAAAGCATTTTATTTTCCGAAGTCAATGGTAAACAGTAAATGTCACGTCGGCGTCGGGAGATAAATTAAGTTAGTTTTGAATGGCCGAATCGCCCCCTCGCGCTTCGGCGCCCCTAGGCTATAGCCTATTTAGCCTTATGGATAATCCGGCCCTGCTAATAAATGCCATTTTTTTTATAGGAGACAGAAATGTTTATTTTTTTTTTGTTGGAAGTTTATGTATTTTGGATAAAGAAAAAAAATATTTCAGAATATCAAAAGTTAAATTTAGTACGTAATACTTAAATAAATGATGAGATATGGAGATTTTTTAAAAAAGTACAAAATCGGTGATGTAAAAAAAACCGTAGCATTTTTCATATAGGTATGTTTGGTCATATAGATGCCAAATGACCCTTTCTACCTCCCAGTTCAGGGTCGACATCGCTTTACCAAACACCCTGTAAATATGCAACTTGCAGAATTTTTGTAAATTGTAAGAATACTTCATGAATGAATAAAGACGTATTATTATTATTACTATTATTATTATTATAAATTAGTCAATTGCACGGAAATGTCCCTAAGATTTTATTAGGACAAGTAAAAGATCGGTCTTAGATTGTTAAAACCCACATTAAATGTTATGTATTAATATAATATATTAATAATTTGCGAAGCTCTTAAATTTTTACGCCAGTAGACCCTACTGTCAAGACTTTATGCTTCCAATATAGAAACGTTTTTTTGTTGCTTTTACTAGGAAATTAGATAAAAAAGCAAAATTTAAGTCATATCGAAATATTTCTAAATTGATACCTTTAGTTACTGTAGGTACTGTTGTTACGAAATCTATATTAGTAAAATATATAAACAAATAAAATGATAGGAACTAAGATTTAACAAGATTTTTATTCAATTAGGTACGAGAATTTAATATTTGAATGATTAATCCCCTTTTTTATTTACCGATCGTTTTGTTAAAAAATAATTCGGTTCTTCCTCGAGTTGACATTAATTTACCGTAGACAAAATTCATTTACTAACACAATAATGATGTTTTTTTTTACTGACGACATTTACGATTTTAGAGGTGTGATTATCAAATGCACCATACTCTTCGTTTTCCTATTTGCGAAGAGTTAAACTAAGCGGAATTTTATTAATAAACATCTGTCCTAATATGACTAGTTTTCAAGATACTGATTGGTTACATTCAATTCTTTTAACAGATTTTTTATTATAAAATATAAACTGCAAAAAATATCGGATGAATGTATTTTTAACTACTATAATATTTTAAAAGTTTACATGTTTTTTTCAATTTTGCCTTTGCATACTTAAATGAGAAATTAATCAATTTTCAGGCTGGGACTGTATTAAATTTTATTTTACGATCCAACCAGAATTATGGAATTATTTGTATGTGATAAAATTAGCATTAAGCAACAAATCAAATTAATTATGTCATTGTTGTGAAGCCGCATAGCGTAAACTTTTTAAATTTACATAAAAACAAAGACCCCGTATGATTTATTTAAATACAATAAGTACCTAGCCTCCATTTTTCTTCCATTATAGATTATTTGTAAAAATTTAAAATAGGATTTGAATCAGTTGGAAATGTTTAGTTATTTGAAATGAATTTTTTAAGGGAAAAATATCATTATATTTATGATACAGAAACAAATAATCATTCGAAAATTCAATTATCTTTAATATTGGACTTTAGCATTCTGACATTCAAGATTTAAATTAAGTAGGTCGTCATAGAAACGTTCGAACGCCATCGTTAAACTTCCAAATCTTCGAAATTATTGATCCTACATAAATGGAAGTCATCAATTCAAGAATTTTTTCAATCGGTTCAGGGATATAGGAGAAATTGTCGGATTACGAAATTTTAAGCACGGCACCGCCACCCTCAAGCTAAAGTTGCAATTTTCAACTAAAAGATTAACAATTTATATTGCATTGGACCTTTCTTTTCAAAATTGGATTATCTTTCAGTTCCAATGGCTATTTTTTTACAACCCCTGAAAAGGTGGTCAGAGCCATCAATTGAAATATTACAGCTAATATTGGGCTATCGCTCTAAATGTTTTATTGTATATACTTTTCATCTAATGTGGTATCAACTAATGTTAATAATAATAATAATAATACAGTCTGTGGAACAAAGAAACTGGGATAGCCGTGAAGAATTCCTACAAGGGATTTCTTGTTTGTATAACGTAGGGAGATTGCCACAATATTAAAATAGTGTTTTCCACAAACATATGGTTGCCGCCATGTCAAAAAAATGGCGGTCAAAATAGACCTTTTTCTATTATCTTCTTTCATATTACCCTAAAATTAGGAATAATCAATATTATAGGGGATTAAAAAAGGTACGAATTTTATTTAAGCAATTTGCCTCTACTGTTGATACTTTATGATTTACAGCCACCAAGATGGTAAAAATCTGTTCTTCACTCCAAATCCTTGCAATTATCTCCCTCCCCGTTGCTCCTACATACTAATTATTTACTATCAATATTGAAGATTTGTAGATTGTAAAATTTTCTAAAACCACTGTTTGAATAATTTTCTTCCAGAATCAATTGCTTAAAAACCGCTGCCTAAGGAATCACTACCTCCATATCCAGATTTCCTATCAGTCTCTTCCCATTAAAGTCCCGCACTACCACCCTTACCCCATTATTAAAGAGGATGGTAGAGTGGTGGCTGATGCGAAAAAAATTGAGTCTTGTACTCGCACTAAATCACAAATGAAACAAACTTCCTTTTTTTATTTCAACTCGATAGGTATCTATCTCTACATTGATCGCATATAATTTGTTTCGTCCAATGTTCAGAGCATAGAAATGGGTGAAAATTTTAAAACTACCATATTTGATGTCCCGCGCCGCTAAAAAAACTGTTAACTTTAAGAAAATAATTACTACGATGTAGTATTTAAACACAAATTCTTGGTATACCTACTCATAATTATTGAAAACTTTTGAAAATAAATATTTTACTTACGGAAGCAAAGTGTTCTAAAATCATTCCTCTGGACTGTCACTCGTGTTACGCAGAGTATAAATTAGCGTGTGCACAGTATTTTAAAAAATTTCATAGAAGTGAAGTACAAACTAGAGGAAGCATCATACTCTTCGCCGATTTACTGAGCTTTTTATATAATTGTTACATATTCTATAGGATACTCTTCGCATTTTTCTTGTAAATAATGTTAGTTTTTGGACATTCTAAATTTTGTGATACCAACTTTGTTGTGAAAAAAAAATATATGAAAAAAAAATCATGATGTGAGGGATCGAACCCGGGACCCTTGGATTGCGAACTCTTGCCGCTACACCACCATTTCTTATTACTAAAATTGTTAATGAGTGTAATATATACCATTAGAAAATTTATTGTGATTATTAGGAAACACACATTAGTAAAATGTATTAAAAAAAAAAATTAGTGATAGGAAATAACATTTCGCAAGGTTTCTATTTATTACAAACCATAAAAAAATGTAAAAAATATTTTTTTAAATTTTAAATTACTAATAACTTTTTTATTTACCAATCTATTTTGTTAAAAAACAATAGGGTTCTTCCTCTAGCTAACACTAAGTTACTCTCCAAATTTCAATAGAATCGGATTTTTCTTTCTTGAGTTATCGTGCTTACAAGAAACATGACGGACGGATAGACGGACGGACAGACGGACGGACGGACGGACAGACGGGACATTTTGAAAGTTATTCAGAATTCGTTCACTAACATAACGATATAAAAATTTTTTCTCTACGAGCGATATTTACTGATTTAGAAATGTGCCGATCAAATACAATATACTCTTCGTTTTTGCGAAGAGTATAATAACAACAGACGGTAAAGATTTTAATAATTATTTTACTATTTCTGTGTCAGATTTTTTATAAATTGTCCGTTGTTTATGTCCCATTATGTCCATCATTCCTCTGGCACACTTTAGAAGTTCACTAATTTTATATAAGATGGCGCTACAGCCCTAGTCGCTGTAAGGATAACACGTTTGACGTTTTGTGGGTTCACGGATAGTTTTGTTTGTAAAACAAAAGAAATTAATAATAGTGATCTTTAAAGAAAATCGTGGTAAGTCACGCTTAAAAATATCATTCATCTGATGTGCATTTTAGATAAGCTGATGTTAAAATATTATCGACAGATTTATATTAACAACAGGTATTTCCTTGCAAAATGTGAGCTTATGAAGTCAGAGTATGATGCTATATTTTATGCTGCAAGAAATTGTCATTCCTCTGGATTCATTCCAGTGGCTCTTTGTAGGCCAGAGGAATTAATTTTTTATCACCTGGTTGTTCTTGCACCTATGTGAAGTGAAGAATTGTCAAATGGAATAACTTAATTTTATTTTCTTAACTTATATTGTGAATTACTTCCATATTTCATTAATTAAAAGGATTCATAGTTACTTCCACATCGGATATAATAAGGCAAAAAAAATACAAATGCAGGCTGCGCTAATCAATGTATGACTAAAGTCTGCGACAATTTTGACAAACACTGGCCATTTATTGAAATGCATTAAGCAATAGTTTCTAAATTTTAGCAGCCAAGATGGCTGCAGAGTACATTTCGGCTACTGGACAAACCCTCTTATTTTTGTGCGACTGTACAACTCCTGCATAATAAAAGCATTGTTTTTGTTCAATTTGATGCTTTCGAGGCAAGGTGCCAGTAGCATCCAGATGTAGAATCGGCAATACTTTTTTCCTCCTTAACGGATCAATTTGCTACTGACTATAAACATAAACAGGGAATGGAAGGTCCATTTGCTGAATATAGGTTTTATGTTCACGATACATAAATACCATATCCATAAATTATCTTTATGGTTATCATTTTCAGATAGTTTTTCTGATCTGATTTTATGATTTAACTATATCTAAATTACCTACTTCTGCCAAGGCTGTGGAATATCACATTGCCTCTGTTGGCTTATTTTATTTTGTCTTTTAAGGTACTACGTTCTCTTCCACGAACTTGCGATGTCAACTTTTCAGGGTGAGAGAAGTATTTCGACGAACTCAAAACCTCGACTAAATGCTCATATTCTACACGCTCAATATTTTTAATGGTAATGATAACAAATTTAGAGCTAGTGTGGCCACAGTAGGCATATAATTTTATCGAATCGCTAAGTTTTAAATACCGCCAATCCTTAAAATATATAATACATCATTGTTCGGCGACTCCCTGAGTTTTCGTTTAAAAACCAAGCTATATTTATATATATATATATATATATATATATATATATATATATATATATATATATATATATATATGATATATATGAACAATGATGTATTATATATTTTAAGGATTGGCGGTATTTAAAACTTAGCGATTCGATAAAATTATATGCCTACTGTGGCCACACTAGCTCTAAATTTGTTATCATTACCATTAAAAATATTGAGCGTGTAGAATATGAGCATTTAGTCGAGGTTTTGAGTTCGTCGAAATACTTCTCTCACCCTGAAAAGTTGACATCGCAAGTTCGTGGAACAGAACGTAGTACCTTAAAAGACAAAATAAAATAAGCCAACAGAGGCAATGTGATATTCCACAGCCTTGGCAGAAGTAGGTAATTTAGATATAGTTAAATCATAAAATCAGATCAGAAAAACTATCTGAAAATGATAACTATAAAGATAATTTATGGATATGGTATTTATGTATCGTGAACATAAAACCTATATTCAGCAAATGGACCTTCCATTCCCTGTTTATGTTTATAGTCAGTAGCAAATTGATCCGTTAAGGAGGAAAAAAGTATTGCCGATTCTACATCTGGATGCTACTGGCACCTTGCCTCGAAAGCATCAAATTGAAAAAACAATGCTTTTATTATGCAGGAGTTGTACAGTCGCACAAAAATAAGAGGGTTTGTCCAGTAGCCGAAATGTACTTTGCAGCCATCTTGGCTGCTAAAATTTAGAAACTATTGCTTAATGCATTTCAATAAATGGCCAGTGTTTGTCAAAATTGTCGCAGACTTTAGTCATACATTGATTAGCGCAGCCTGCATTTGTATTTTTTTTGCCTTATTATATCCGATGTGGAAGTAACTATGAATCCTTTTAATTAATGAAATATGGAAGTAATTCACAATATAAGTTAAGAAAATAAAATTAAGTTATTCCATTTAACAATTCTTCACTTCACATAGGTGCAAGAACAACCAGGTGATAAAAAATTAATTCCTCTGGCCTACAAAGAGCCACTGGAATGAATCCAGAGGAATGACAATTTCTTGCAGCATAAAATATAGCATCATACTCTGACTTCATAAGCTCACATTTTGCAAGGAAATACCTGTTGTTAATATAAATCTGTCGATAATATTTTAACATCAGCTTATCTAAAATGCACATCAGATGAATGATATTTTTAAGCGTGACTTACCACGATTTTCTTTAAAGATCACTATTATTAATTTCTTTTGTTTTACAAACAAAACTATCCGTGAACCCACAAAACGTCAAACGTGTTATCCTTACAGCGACTAGGGCTGTAGCGCCATCTTATATAAAATTAGTGAACTTCTAAAGTGTGCCAGAGGAATGATGGACATAATGGGACATAAACAACGGACAATTTATAAAAAATCTGACACAGAAATAGTAAAATAATTATTAAAATCTTTGCCGTCTGTTGTTATTATACTCTTCGCAAAAACGAAGAGTATATTGTATTTGATCGGCACATTTCTAAATCAGTAAATATCGCTCGTAGAGAAAAAATTTTTATATCGTTATGTTAGTGAACGAATTCTGAATAACTTTCAAAATGTCCCGTCTGTCCGTCCGTCCGTCCGTCTGTCCGTCCGTCTATCCGTCCGTCATGTTTCTTGTAAGCACGATAACTCAAGAAAGAAAAATCCGATTCTATTGAAATTTGGAGAGTAACTTAGTGTTAGCTAGAGGAAGAACCCTATTGTTTTTTAACAAAATAGATTGGTAAATAAAAAAGTTATTAGTAATTTAAAATTTAAAAAAATATTTTTTACATTTTTTTATGGTTTGTAATAAATAGAAACCTTGCGAAATGTTATTTCCTATCACTAATTTTTTTTTTAATACATTTTACTAATGTGTGTTTCCTAATAATCACAATAAATTTTCTAATGGTATATATTACACTCATTAACAATTTTAGTAATAAGAAATGGTGGTGTAGCGGCAAGAGTTCGCAATCCAAGGGTCCCGGGTTCGATCCCTCACATCATGATTTTTTTTTCATATATTTTTTTTTCACAACAAAGTTGGTATCACAAAATTTAGAATGTCCAAAAACTAACATTATTTACAAGAAAAATGCGAAGAGTATCCTATAGAATATGTAACAATTATATAAAAAGCTCAGTAAATCGGCGAAGAGTATGATGCTTCCTCTAGTTTGTACTTCACTTCTATGAAATTTTTTAAAATACTGTGCACACGCTAATTTATACTCTGCGTAACACGAGTGACAGTCCAGAGGAATGATTTTAGAACACTTTGCTTCCGTAAGTAAAATATTTATTTTCAAAAGTTTTCAATAATTATGAGTAGGTATACCAAGAATTTGTGTTTAAATACTACATCGTAGTAATTATTTTCTTAAAGTTAACAGTTTTTTTAGCGGCGCGGGACATCAAATATGGTAGTTTTAAAATTTTCACCCATTTCTATGCTCTGAACATTGGACGAAACAAATTATATGCGATCAATGTAGAGATAGATACCTATCGAGTTGAAATAAAAAAAGGAAGTTTGTTTCATTTGTGATTTAGTGCGAGTACAAGACTCAATTTTTTTCGCATCAGCCACCACTCTACCATCCTCTTTAATAATGGGGTAAGGGTGGTAGTGCGGGACTTTAATGGGAAGAGACTGATAGGAAATCTGGATATGGAGGTAGTGATTCCTTAGGCAGCGGTTTTTAAGCAATTGATTCTGGAAGAAAATTATTCAAACAGTGGTTTTAGAAAATTTTACAATCTACAAATCTTCAATATTGATAGTAAATAATTAGTATGTAGGAGCAACGGGGAGGGAGATAATTGCAAGGATTTGGAGTGAAGAACAGATTTTTACCATCTTGGTGGCTGTAAATCATAAAGTATCAACAGTAGAGGCAAATTGCTTAAATAAAATTCGTACCTTTTTTAATCCCCTATAATATTGATTATTCCTAATTTTAGGGTAATATGAAAGAAGATAATAGAAAAAGGTCTATTTTGACCGCCATTTTTTTGACATGGCGGCAACCATATGTTTGTGGAAAACACTATTTTAATATTGTGGCAATCTCCCTACGTTATACAAACAAGAAATCCCTTGTAGGAATTCTTCACGGCTATCCCAGTTTCTTTGTTCCACAGACTGTATTATTATTATTATTATTAACATTAGTCGATACCACATTAGATGAAAAGTATATACAATAAAACATTTAGAGCGATAGCCCAATATTAGCTGTAATATTTCAATTGATGGCTCTGACCACCTTTTCAGGGGTTGTAAAAAAATAGCCATTGGAACTGAAAGATAATCCAATTTTGAAAAGAAAGGTCCAATGCAATATAAATTGTTAATCTTTTAGTTGAAAATTGCAACTTTAGCTTGAGGGTGGCGGTGCCGTGCTTAAAATTTCGTAATCCGACAATTTCTCCTATATCCCTGAACCGATTGAAAAAATTCTTGAATTGATGACTTCCATTTATGTAGGATCAATAATTTCGAAGATTTGGAAGTTTAACGATGGCGTTCGAACGTTTCTATGACGACCTACTTAATTTAAATCTCGAATGTCAGAATGCTAAAGTCCAATATTAAAGATAATTAAATTTTCGAATGATTATTTGTTTCTGTATCATAAATATAATGATATTTTTCCCTTAAAAAATTCATTTCAAATAACTAAACATTTCCAACTGATTCAAATCCTATTTTAAATTTTTACAAATAATCTATAATGGAAGAAAAATGGAGGCTAGGTACTTATTGTATTTAAATAAATCATACGGGGTCTTTGTTTTTATGTAAATTTAAAAAGTTTACGCTATGCGGCTTCACAACAATGACATAATTAATTTGATTTGTTGCTTAATGCTAATTTTATCACATACAAATAATTCCATAATTCTGGTTGGATCGTAAAATAAAATTTAATACAGTCCCAGCCTGAAAATTGATTAATTTCTCATTTAAGTATGCAAAGGCAAAATTGAAAAAAACATGTAAACTTTTAAAATATTATAGTAGTTAAAAATACATTCATCCGATATTTTTTGCAGTTTATATTTTATAATAAAAAATCTGTTAAAAGAATTGAATGTAACCAATCAGTATTGTATTATTATAGTATTGTATTGTTATTGTATTTAAATAAATCATACGGGGTCTTTGTTTTTATGTAAATTTAAAAAGTTTACGCTATGCGGCTTCACAACAATGACATAATTAATTTGATTTGTTGCTTAATGCTAATTTTATCACATACAAATAATTCCATAATTCTGGTTGGATCGTAAAATAAAATTTAATACAGTCCCAGCCTGAAAATTGATTAATTTCTCATTTAAGTATGCAAAGGCAAAATTGAAAAAAACATGTAAACTTTTAAAATATTATAGTAGTTAAAAATACATTCATCCGATATTTTTTGCAGTTTATATTTTATAATAAAAAATCTGTTAAAAGAATTGAATGTAACCAATCAGTATCTTGAAAACTAGTCATATTAGGACAGATGTTTATTAATAAAATTCCGCTTAGTTTAACTCTTCGCAAATAGGAAAACGAAGAGTATGGTGCATTTGATAATCACACCTCTAAAATCGTAAATGTCGTCAGTAAAAAAAAACATCATTATTGTGTTAGTAAATGAATTTTGTCTACGGTAAATTAATGTCAACTCGAGGAAGAACCGAATTATTTTTTAACAAAACGATCGGTAAATAAAAAAGGGGATTAATCATTCAAATATTAAATTCTTGTACCTAATTGAATAAAAATCTTGTTAAATCTTAGTTCCTATCATTTTATTTGTTTATATATTTTACTAATATAGATTTCGTAACAACAGTACCTACAGTAACTAAAGGTATCAATTTAGAAATATTTCGATATGACTTAAATTTTGCTTTTTTATCTAATTTCCTAGTAAAAGCAACAAAAAAACGTTTCTATATTGGAAGCATAAAGTCTTGACAGTAGGGTCTACTGGCGTAAAAATTTAAGAGCTTCGCAAATTATTAATATATTATATTAATACATAACATTTAATGTGGGTTTTAACAATCTAAGACCGATCTTTTACTTGTCCTAAGTAAAATCTTAGGGACATTTCCGTGCAATTGACTAATTTATAATAATAATAGTAATAATAATACGTCTTTATTCATTCATGAAGTATTCTTACAATTTACAAAAATTCTGCAAGTTGCATATTTACAGGGTGTTTGGTAAAGCGATGCCGACCCTGAACTGGGAGGTAGAAAGGGTCATTTGGCATCTATATGACCAAACATACCTATATGAAAAATGCTACGGTTTTTTTTACATCACCGATTTTGTACTTTTTTTAAAAATCTCCATATCTCATCATTTATTTAAGTATTACGTACTAAATTTAACTTTTGATATTCTGAAATCTTTTTTTTCTTTATTCAAAATACATAAATTTCCAACAAAAAAAAAAAACATTTCTGTCTCCTATAAAAAAAATTACATTTATTAGCAGGGCCGGATTATCCATAAGGCTAAATAGGCTATAGCCTAGGGGCGCCGAAGCGCGAGGGGGCGATTCGGCAATTCAAAACTAACTAAATTTATCTCCCGACGCCGACGTGACATTTACTGTTTACCATTGACCTTTGGAAAATAAAATGCTTTGTAGCGTTTTATATGCATAAGGGGTTGGCGAAAGAATGAAGAGACAATAAAGACTCGAAAGCTAGAACAGAAATAAAGAGCTTTTCTTTAATTTTGTGCCTTACGACTGCATACCCGATTTTCAATAAAAAAAATGTATATATATATATATATATATATATATATATATATATATGCAGTGTGTCCAACTAAGTCTGCACCATATGGGAAACTTTTTTATTATTGGTTTTATGAAAAAAAGTTATTCTTGATAAAAAGTTTTTCATGACCTAAAACTCAAAATGAAATAATCAGATATCAATTTTTTGCAGTCGTATACGGGGTTTGTCGAAAAATGTAAATTTTGCTCAAGAGTAAAGTACCTTTATTTATTACAATATAGACAATCGTTATTAAGAAAAGTTGATCCTAATTGAAAACTACGGTCAAATATCGAATATTATCCATCTACTATGAAAAAACGATCTTCAATAATTTTTGGCTATAATACCTATTTTTTCATGGTAGATGGATAATACTGGATATCTGACCGTAGTTTTCAATTAGGATCAACTTTTCTTAATAACAATTGTCGATATTAAGAAAAGTTGATCCTAATTGAAAACTACGGTCAGATATCCAGTATTACCCATCTACCATGAAAAAATAGGTATTATAGCCAAAAATTATTAAAGATCGTTTTTTCATGGTAGATGGATAATATTGGATATCTGACCGTAGTTTTCAATTAGGATCAACTTTTCTTAATAACGATTGTCGATATTGTAATAAATAAAGGTACTTTACTCTTGAGCAAAATTTACATTTTTCGACAAACCCCGTATACGACTGCAAAAAATTGATATCTGATTATTTCATTTTGAGTTTTAGGTCATGAAAAACTTTTTATCAAGAATAACTTTTTTTCATAAAACCAATAATAAAAAAGTTTCCCATATGGTGCCGACTTAGTTGGACACACTGTATATATATATATATATATATATATATATATATATATATATATATATATATATATATATATATATATATATATATATATATATATATATATATATATATATATATATATATATATATATATATATATATATATGTTAGATCACGGTTCACATGAGTGACTTTTTAAAAAGGATTTATTTATTTAATGGAGCCAACGTTGGCTCTTGGAGAAGGAATAATACAATAATTAGAAGTGTTTCATTCTAAGTGAGTTTAATAACTGATTCAACAAAGCGTGTTTAGTCATATTTATAACATACAGAACCTGAGTAAGCAAAATATATAACAAAGGAATTGCAGTTCTGCAGTCTGCACAAGTTATGAGAAACAAAGGTGTAATATGATATCTTGAAGATAAGCAATTAATAAGAGAAGCTGTTATCGTGAAATACGATATACCTGTGAAGGTTTATTATGGCTAAGTCGCAATAAGATAGCGTGTAATATTATATAACAACTTCCCCCTTAATAAAAAAGTTGATGTTATGCAGCAACTTTTGAAAATTGTTAAAACGTTAAATGAATATAATGCAAAAATAAATTGAAACAATGTTGAATGAATACAAAGCAAAATAATAAAATAATGTAAAAGTTAAAATTGGTAGGCGATAATAAAACATTACATAACGTAATAAGAATAAAATGCAATAGTCTAAATTAATAGACAAGGGTAAAACTCCACATGAAAGTCTATGTTAACTCGATGTCCTCTTCTTCTTGAGGTCTAATACCGGGTCGCTTTCTTGGAGGGATCAGTCTAGGAAATTTGGTAAATACTCTGCTTCGCTCTGAAGGAGGTGAAGGAGAGTTATCCGTTGAGGGTTGGATTCGCAATGCTCCACATCTTCTTCTTCTGCATTTACAAGTTATGTAAAGTAGAACTAATAGGATGATGAGAGTGATTATGAAGTATGTGAACCAAGATACATGTTTGGTCACAAAAGGTTCGTTTATGAGGTCGTCTAGGTCTTTGGAATATTGCTATAGTTTGTTTTTAGCAATATCTAAATCTTCTACGTCGAGACTGTTTAATTTAAGCGGTTTTAATTTTGGGATTTCGATTTTGTCGGGCATGTGATTGCAGCATTCAAAAGGAATTTGGATTGGATGTGAATTGTCCTTAATTTCGGAAAAGTCTTTAGCACTGGCTTGTATTCGAGTAATGCCTGCATAGGCGTAACATCCTGGTTGTAGTTTTATGATGGAATTTTTATTAATTAGCTCTGTTATGGATTCTCTCTTCGGACAGTTGATAGTAATGTGAAGTGGTTCGGAATTAATTACTAGCCATGTGTTGTCTTCAAGTTCTTGGACGTTGTATCCTTGACTAATGATGAAGGAAGTTTGACAATTTTCTGGGAGTTTCGGCAATGGTTTTAATATTCTAGCCTCACAAATGGCATTTTGGTCGATAGGATATGCAAACAGGTTCGAACATAGTTTGGTTCCAAAATAGAGTGGTTTGCATTCTTTCAAATTTTGTATAGGTATGTACATTAAAGAATCATCGTCTCTCGCGATAAACTTTTGTGAAATAGATAAAAAGTGATGTAGACCAGTTCTGTTATCAAGTATAGGTATGGGGTATAGGCGAAAGGTGTTATAATTTTGAGGTTCAATAAGAGGTATTGTTAAAACAAATATTAAGTTAGAATCTAGTTGAAAAGCTTTTAGTTCAATAATATCCAGATATTGAGCAACTGCTGATAGATTAATTGGAAGAGGTAAATTGTTCCTTCGCAAACTCTGTGAAATCTCTTGTAACGCCGTTACTAAGTGATCAGGTGTTATGATTGATGAATGAATAATTCCTAATCTGGCGAATGTTATTGAATTTAAAATATCGTTTAGATTGTCTTCGATGTACAAATAGCTTGCCATTAGTTGTTCGGAAATGTATAGAAATTTTAGTTTTATTTCGGCAGCTTGGATCGTTTGAGTCATAGTTTGAATTGTGTGCTCGATTTCTTTGATATCTTTGTTAAATGTTTCCTCATCAATTTGTAATTTTTGTATAGTTGAGTTGAAATTTTTGATAACAGAAGTTGTAACTGAGATTTGATTTTTGATTAAGTTTTCTAATTGATGTTCGTCATTATTTAATTTATTTATACAGTTAGTGTAGTACTCGCCATCTTCGGCATCTAAGTTTCCAGTAATTGATTTGAATATTGTTCCGAAACCGTTAAGTATTCTGCGTTTATATCTCTTTGTGTCTGAGAAGACTTCGTCAAATTTAATTTTTACAGAACTAGATATCTGTGTTAAAAGGTTAAACTCTGTTTTGACTTCGCTTCTAAACAGAATTAACTTCTGGTCAGCGGCAAATTAACTTTAGTTTCCTGTTTTGTTTCGAGGTTTAATTAAGGTAGCAGAATTTTGAAAAATTTCTTTTATTTTAAAGGGACTGTTAAATTTGTTTTGTAGTTTGTTCTTAATTTGTGATTCTTTTACATAAAATAAGTCACCTAGTTTGTACTCGGGTCGTTTTTGGGGAATATTTCTGTCGAAGCGAACTTTTGCTTTCTCTTTTTGAGATTGTGTTCGACTACGGGCTATTTTATAGTAGTGGGATATTCTATTGTTTAAATCTCTAACGTATTTAGTTATTAATTCTTTTTGGTTGTACAAAGTTTCGGGTGGTCTGTTAGATGTATGACCAAAGATAAGTTCATATGGGGTAAAACCGTGTGTTTTATTTACCGAATTGTTATAGCATATTACTGCATATGGTAAAATTGTGAAAGGATGTTCGTTCGGATTTTCAGTTTTATGAATTCTTATCATTTCAGCTAGAGTAGCATGAAATCTTTCTATGGATCCGTTCGATTGGGGATGTCCTACGCTTGAATACGTCAGTTTTATGTCGTAGAGGGTGCAGAGATCTTTGAGCAAACGGTTGTCAAATTCGCCACCGTAATCGCAATGGATTCTTAGCGGGGTGCCGTAATGTTGAAAGTATAACAACAAGGTATTTACGACGGATTTTGCGGATTTGTCCGGGACTGCATAGGCTTGTGTAAATTTAGTTAACTCGTCGCGAATAGTTAAAGCGTAGTTTCGAGTTGGGAATTCAAATAAATCGATATTAATTCTTTCGAATGGTGTTCTTGGGGTTTCTGTGACTACTAGAGGGTTGTTAAGGTTTTTCCGGCATACTTTAGTCTTTTGGCAAGTTTCGCAATTTTTTATAAAATTTTCAACGTCTTTAGTTAGACCTTGCCAAGTGTATTTTTCTCTAATTCTTCGAATCGTTTCATTTATTCCGCGGTGTAGATTATTTTTACCAAAATGATTTTGCTCCAATATAATTGGAATTTCATATTCGTCGGCAGTTCTGACGATATCTTGACAAATTACTACTTTTAAGTCTTTTTCCGCAAAAATGAATGATAGAATTTCGAGTATGGGGAGGTCTAGGTTATTTTCGACAAAGCATGTCTTAGAAAGGTCTAAAACATCTTGATTTTTAAATAATACCAAAAATAGATGTTCAATTACAGATTCGATATCAAAAGGTAGAGGGATGATAAAATATCTCCTATGTCTGACTGTTTTGCTCGATACAATATTGATTTTATCGTTATGAAATTCGGGGTTTTCTTCGAGTATGTCTTCGATAATTTTATGATGGAGGTCTTGTAGGTTATTTTGTTGGAAGAAAGTTATAATATCTTTGTGTTCTCGATACAAAAGTTGTTTGTTCGAGGCTTTGATTTTCGAATAGTCAATTAAAGATGTTGTCTTATATAAGTTGGCGAAAATTTCGAATTCTTGGGAAATTTGTTCGTCAGTGATCTCGTTATTGTCTGGGTTTTCGTCGTCGTCTGACTCTTCGTCATTCGCGGCTAGAACCTTTGAATAGAATTTGGAACATTCAGAAAAATGATTAATTTTGATTCTGGAAAGTGCATCCGCGTTCTTATTGATTTTGCCGGGTTTATAAATTATTTCGTAATCGTACTCTTCTAATTTGAGTCGCCAACGAGCAAGTCTACTTCCTGGATCTTTTATAGAGAATAGCCAGGTGAGTGGTCTGTGGTCGGTGACAAGTTTGAACTTTCTACCGTACAGGTATGGTCTAAAGTGCTTTACACTCCATACTATGGATAAAAGCTCGCGTTCAATCGTTGAATATTTAGTTTCTGCACTGCACAAGGTTCTAGAAGCATAGGCAATGGGTAAATCTTTGCCAATGGGCCCCTGGCTCAGCACCGAGCCGACGGCAAATGCGCTCGCATCAGTGGTTAGAACGAAAGGTTCATCAAAGTTGGGGTAGATTAATATCGGAGTTGTCGTTAATGTTTGTTTCAAATTTTGAAAGGAATTTATACAATCATTGTTGAAGAGAAATGGTACGTCTTTTTGTAGTAGTTTTGTTAAAGGCTTGGTTATCTTGGAGAAATTTGGGATAAAGCGCCTGTAATATCCGGCTAAGCCTAGAAATGATTTAATTTCTTTTGGATTTTTCGGTTGAGGAAAATTTAAAATAGCGTCAACTTTCGAAAGGTTCGGTTTTACGCCGTCTTTTGTAATGAGATGTCCTAAATAAGCGACTTCCTTGCGGAGAAACTCGCATTTGTCTGGTTGAATTTTGAGGTTGGCTTTTTGAAGGCGTTTAAAGACTTCAGTTAGACGAGAAATGTGTTCGTGAATTGTAGGAGAGTAAATAATGATATCGTCCATGTAGACGAGACATCGTTCATTTTGAATACCTAACAGGATGTTATCCATAACTCTTTGAAAAGTTGATGGAGCGTTTTTGAGTCCAAATGGCATTCGCACGAATTCATAATGACCGTTCTCAACTGTGAAAGCAGTTTTTTGAATATCTGCGGGATTAATTTCAATTTGGTGGAAACCAGAAGCCAAGTCTAAGGTTGTGAAATATTGGCATTTGCCAAGTTGGTCTAAAAGATCGGAAATGTTGGGCAGAGGATATTTGTCACCAATTGTAACCTCGTTGAATTTGCGGTAGTCGACTACGACGCGCCATTTCTGTTTACCAGAAGCGTCCAGTTTTTTGGGAACTACCCAGACAGGAGAGGACCAAGGCGAGATTGAGGGTTGAATAATACCTTGACTTAACATTTTCGATACTTGGGACTTAACTTCTTCTTTATGGACTTGAGGATATCGATACGATTTAGTGAATATCGGTCGGGAATTTTCGGTGTCAATAGAATGCTTAATTTCGTTAGTAAAAGTTAAATTGTCTCCTTCCAAATAGAATATATCTTGAAAGTCTAAACAAAGCTGCGTTACTATTTCGGCCTCTTCTTCGTTTAGATGATCCAAGCGCAATTCGTTCCTAATTTCGAAGGATCTGTCTGTCTGTGGATGTTTGTCGGAATTTTGAGTATTTAAATTAAAAATTGATTTGAATTTTTGTACTGGTTCTAGTTTAAGATTAGAGAAATTTATAGTTTTCGGTATTGCGTTAGCGTTCACGATCGAAGTTAAAAATTCTCCGTTGCTGTCGATTTTTACGAGAGCATTTGGTAGGCGTACTTTTTCAATTTCTTGGGCTAACAGTATAGCCTCGGTATTTTGCAGATTACATTTTAATTTACAGATTTTTTCCATGCGAGGTTCGATAGAAATTAAATTTTTGATGTTGCCTAAATTTGGATTTTGGTTTTTGATGTTAGAGTTACCAGTTGGTTGTACAGGTAAATTTACTGTAGTTTCTTCCGTGACTTTAAATAGTGGTACGGTTTTAAAATTTGTGACTAGTTGTTTATTTTTGAAATCTACTCGGCATTCGTAATGTTCTAAAAAGTCTGCGCCTAGTAGTCCATCAAAATCTATATCTAGGTTATAGATATAAACCTTGTGTGACTCATCTGAAAAGGGGATGAGAACAGATTCGTTGATATAAATTTTTTGATCAGTAATACCCTGTATAATTACATTTTCAGGGGATCTACGTCTATAATTTTCAGCTGTTTTAGGTTTAAAAATTGAAATTCCTGCACCTGTGTCAATCAAAATTTTAAATTTGCCGGTTGCGTCTTTGATGTAATAAAGATTTTTTGAATTTACGGTTAATAGGGTGTGAGAAAGCGTATTTACATGAACGTCTGTTCTGGGAAGTTCAGCATTGGATCGAAACTGTCGTTGAGATTCATTGTTTGTATTTGGTTTGATATTTGGTCGAATTGGTCTATTTGTTGTGTTGGAGTATCCGTGGGGTACTCCGGATCTAAGCGAAAATCCTGAGGATTAGCAGTATAATCCTCCTGTAGTGTTTGAGAATTAGCAGTATAATTCTCGTACTGCTCATAATATTGAGAATTAGCCGTATAATTATCTGAAAAGTTTTGAGCGTTGCCTGAATCGTAATTTTCATAACTATCACTTACGTTTTGATAATCGGGTGAGTAGTCATTATATTGATTATAGTTACATTGATTATCATAATTGTCATAGGGTTCGTAATTCAAATGATGAGCTTTTTGCTGGTTAAAGCGATTAAAATTTGGGTTAGGTTGGATAGCTGATGGTCGCTGTTGCATAAAATTAGGGTTCGGCCTTATGGCTGAGGGCCTGTTTTGCTGTGATTGATTTGGCTGATTATTTTGAGGGAATGTCCTCTGACTAAATTGATTATTACTCGGTTGTGCGAAGTTTTGATGAGAAAAATTTTGTGAGTTTGGGTTTCCTTGGAAACTTGGTCTCTGGAAGTTTTGAGACTGTTGCCTTGTGCGGCATTCGCTTATTACATGTCCATTCCGTTTACAAAAGGAACAGAACTTTTGTTGCAAATTTGGACCCTGTGGTCGCTTTTGTTGAATTACTGGGTTTTTGACTGGACTATTTTTTGGGAATTTTTGCTGTTCAAAATAAGAGAGTTGTAGCTCTCTACGAATTCTAATAATTGCGTTCATTATAGTCGGAGGGTTACTGGCACGTATTATTCTGCCTAGATTTGGTTCTAGACCCGTTAACAAATTATTTAATGTCATAGTTTCAATCAGGTTTGTTTGCGCGGTTCTTTGCTCTGAAGTTAGATTTTGTTTTTGCACTGCAGCGTGCATTTTCGCATTGTGCGTTTGTAGACGTGAAACGAATGTTAATGCAGATTCACCAGGCAATTGGTGAATTCGTTGTAGGTCTTGGATAAGAGCTGTTAAATCTCTAGAGTCACCGAAGTGGGTTTCTAGAAGTGCTTTAATTTCTGGCCATGTGGCAGGGTTACGAGAATTGATTAGTTCGGCAGCTTTGCCTTTCAATTTATTTTTAATATGAACAGTTAATAAAATTTTTTGGTCATGAATTGCCATGCGTTGGGCACACGGACATGAGTTTAGGAAAGTTTGGAGGTTGATGGCGTTACCATCGAACTCCGGAATTAACGAGAAAATTTCTGAGAGTTTGTAAGGCTCTACCTCGTGCTCGACTTGCTCTGGTTGCTCGGCTGTCGTCGGCACTACTGGTTGAACTGGTTGAACCGGCTCTGGTTGAGCTCTGTCTGGCATTTTGCTTTTTTGTTTGGAAATTTTTGAACTAAAGTTGGTTGCGTATCAGCAGTATGATACAGAAATTAGATTGAAATAGTTTGTTATGTTGCGTACGTTAATAAATTGTGTATTAACTGTATAATACACAGTTGTTTCGTGAAAACGAAAATAAATAACTTAAAATTAAAATTGTTGCGTCGTAGCTTGTACAGGATTTCTTTGATAATAGAACTGGCTTGTTTGCCGAGTGTATTAGCGGTATAATACACGTAAATAATTGTGAGAAATAATAATTGTAAAATGAAATAACGAGATGATTCTTAAAAATGACTTACATTAATTTCATCTCCATGAGTAGGTTCTTCGTCTGTCAAGGGATTGGGATCCGCCACCAACAGTGAGGAAGGTCTCCTTGTTCTCGCAGATGTACACGCACTAGTTAGGCACCTTCTGCAGATGTTGTCCTTGTTCTTTTGCGCTTCACTACTAGTTAGGCTTCTTGTTCTGATGATGTTTACGGATCCTACCGACTGCGCCAATGTTAGATCACGGTTCACATGAGTGACTTTTTAAAAAGGATTTATTTATTTAATGGAGCCAACGTTGGCTCTTGGAGAAGGAATAATACAATAATTAGAAGTGTTTCATTCTAAGTGAGTTTAATAACTGATTCAACAAAGCGTGTTTAGTCATATTTATAACATACAGAACCTGAGTAAGCAAATTATATAACAAAGGAATTGCAGTTCTGCAGTCTGCACAAGTTATGAGAAAAAAAGGTGTAATATGATATCTTGAAGATAAGCAATTAATAAGAGAAGCTGTTATCGTGAAATACGATATACCTGTGAAGGTTTATTATGGCTAAGTCGCAATAAGATAGCGTGTAATATTAATTGCTTATCTTCAAGATATCATATTACACCTTTGTTTCTCATAACTTGTGCAGACTGCAGAACTGCAATTCCTTTGTTATATATTTTGCTTACTCAGGTTCTGTATGTTATAAATATGACTAAACACGCTTTGTTGAATCAGTTATTAAACTCACTTAGAATGAAACACTTCTAATTATTATTATATTCCTTCTCCAAGAGCCAACGTTGGCTCCACTTAAGTAAATAAAAGTTTTTAAAAAGTCATTCATGTGAACCGTGATCTAACATTGGCGCAGTCGGTAGGATCCGTAAACATCATCAGAACAAGAAGCCTAACTGGTAGTGAAGCGTAAGAGAACAAGGAGAACATCTGCAGAAGGTGCCTAACTAGTACGTGTACATCTACGAGAACAAGGAGACCTTCCTCACTGGTGGTGGCGGATCCCAATCCCTTGACGGACGAAGAACCTACCCATGGAAACGAAACTAACGTAAGTCATTATAAGAATCATCTCGTACCATTTTATTATTTTATTATTTTTCGCAACTTATTTTATTAAAAGTGTATTATACTGCTAATACACTCGGCGCACAAAGCCAGTTCTATTGTCAAAGTGAAATCCATTCCTTTACAAACGCAACGAAACAAGTTCATTTAATTTTAAGTTTATTTATTTTCGTATTATACTGCTAATACGAAACATTGTGTATTATACAGCTAATATACAATCCATTTACGCACGCAACGTAACAAGCTAATTTTAATTTAATTTAAGATCGTATCATACTGCTGATACGCAACCAATTTTTGTCCAAATAATATTTAAACACAAAAGCAAAATGCCAGATAGAGCTCAACCAGAGACAGCTCAACCAATAGCACCGACATCAGCCGAACAACAACAACTACAACAACAACAACAACCACAACCAGAGCAAATTGAGCCTTACAAGCTCTCTGAAATATTTTCTCTAATACCTGAATTCGATGGCAATGCCATTAATTTACAAACATTCCTCAACTCCTGTCATTGCGCCCAAAGCATGGCAATCGGAGATCAAAAAATTCTTTTGACCGTCCACATAAAAAATAAATTGAAAGGCAAAGCTGCCGAATTAATCAATTCACGTAACCCTGGCACCTGGCCAGAAATCAAAGCACTATTGGAAACCCACTTTGGGGATTCCAGAGATCTAACGGCCCTAATTCAGGACCTACAACGAATTCATCAATTACCCGGTGAATCCGCTTTAACATTTGTTTCGCGTTTACAAACGCACAATGCGAAAATGCACGCTGCAGTGCAAAAGCAAAATTTAACCTCGACACAAAGAACCGCACAATCCGACCTCATCGAAACGATGACTTTAAATAACTTACTAACTGGTTTAGAACCAAACTTAGGCCGTATCATACGTGCCAGCAACCCTCCAAATATATTGAAAGCTGTAAGTAGAATTCGTAGAGAGCTACAACTTTCTTATTTCGAGCAACAGAAATTTCCGAAAAATAGTCCGGTCAAAAATCCCGCTTTACAACAAAAACGACCAACTTCAAATTTCCAACAAAAATTCTGTTCATTTTGCAAGCGCAATGGACATGTAATAAACGAATGTCGTACAAGGCAACAGCAACTGTCTATGCCATCGACATCAAATTTCCAGAGACCAAATTATCAAGGAAACCCAAATTTCCAAAATTTCTCTCAAAACAATCAATTTGGTCAGAGGACATTCCCTCAAAACCAACCTAATCAACCTCAAAATAGGCCCTCAGCTATAAGGCCGAATCCAAACTTTAACCAACAAAGACCGTCAGCTATTCAACCTAACCCGAATTTTAACCGCTTTAACCAGCAAAAAGCTCATCATTTAAATTACGAACCTTACGATAATTATGCCGATCAATTTAATCAATACAATGACTATTCACCCGATTATCAAAATGTAAGTGACAGTTATGAAAATTACGATTTAGAAAACGCTCAAAGCTTTTCAGAGAATTATACAGCTAATTCCCCATATGAACAGTACGAGAATTATACTGCTAATTCTCAAACGCCACAGGAGGATTATACTGTTAATCCTCAGGATTTTCGATTAGATCCGGAGTACCCCACGGATACTCCAACACAGCAAACAGACCAATTCGACCAAATAACAAATCAAATACGAACGATGAATCTCAACGACAGTTTCGACCCGTCGCTGAACTTCCCGGAACAAGGGTTCATGTAGAAACGCTATCACACTCATTGTTGACCGTAAATTCAAAAAATCTATACTACATTAAAGACATCACAAACAAATTCAAAATTCTAATCGATACTGGCGCAGGTATCTCTATCTTTAAACCAAAAACAGCGGAAAATTACAAACGGAGATTTTCAGAAAACGTAATTATACAAGGTATAACCGATCAGAAAATTACTATTAGTGAATCTGTTCTTATACCCTTCACTGATAACGACCCACATAAGGTTTACATCTACGACCTAGATATCAATTTTGATGGACTGATAGGAGCTGATTTCCTAGAGCACTATCATTGTATCGTCGACATAAGAAATAAACAATTAATAACCAATTTCAAAACGGTACCACTTTTCAAAGTAACCGACGATTCGTCGAAACCCGAATACGACAAAATCCAATCAAACCACAACCCTAATCAAAATAAGATCCAAATTGAAGGCCGTACCGAAAAAATTTATAAACTAAAATGTAACCTTAGAAACACTGACGCTATTTTGCAAGCGCAAGAGAATGAAAAAGTCCGTTTACCTAATGCTCTTGTTAAAGTAAACGAAAACGGAGAATTTTTAACAACAATAATCAATGCTAATGTCATCCCGAAGACTGTCGATTTTTCCAATTTAAATTTAGAACCTTTACAAAAATTTAAGTCAATTTTTAACTTAAACACGCAAAACCCCGACCAACAACTAACGACGGACAGATCCTTCGAAATCAGGAACGAATTGCGCTTGGATCATCTAAACGAAGAAGAGGCCGAAATAGTAACGCAGCTTTGTTTAGACTTTCAAGATATATTCTATTTAGAAGGAGACAATTTGACCTTTACTAATGAAATCAAACACCCTATTGACACCGAAAATTCCCGACCGATATTCACTAAATCGTATCGATATCCTCAGGTCCATAAAGAAGAAGTTAAGTCCCAAGTATCGAAAATGTTAAGTCAAGGTATTATTCAACCCTCAATCTCACCTTGGTCCTGTTATGTCTGGGTAGTTCCCAAAAAACTGGACGCTTCTGGTAAACAGAAATGGCGCGTCGTAGTCGACTACCGCAAACTCAACGAGGTTACAATTGGTGACAAATATCCTCTGCCCAACATTTCCGATCTTTTAGACCAACTTGGCAAATGCCAATATTTCACAACCTTAGACTTGGCTTCTGGTTTTCACCAAATTGAAATTAATCCCGCAGACATTCAAAAAACTGCTTTCACAGTGGAAAATGGTCATTATGAATTCGTGCGAATGCCATTTGGACTCAAAAACGCTCCATCAACTTTTCAAAGAGTTATGGATAACATCCTGTTAGGTATTCAAAATGAACGATGTCTCGTCTACATGGACGATATTATTATTTACTCCCCTACAATTCACGAACACATTTCCCGTCTAACTGAAGTCTTTAAACGCCTTCAAAAAGCCAACCTCAAAATTCAACCAGACAAATGCGAGTTTCTCGCAAGGAAGTCGCTTATTTAGGACATCTCATTACAAAAGACGGCGTAAAACCAAACCCTTCGAAAGTTGACGCTATCTTAAATTTTCCTCAACCGAAAAATCCAAAAGAAATTAAATCATTTCTAGGCTTAGCCGGATATTATAGGCGCTTTATCCCTAATTTCTCCAAGACAACCAAGCCCCTAACAAAACTACTACAAAAAGACATACCATTTCTCTTCGACAATGATTGTGTAAATTCTTTTCAAAATTTGAAACAAACATTAACAACGACTCCGATATTAATTTACCCTAATTTTGATGAACCTTTCGTTCTAACCACTGATGCGAGCGCATTTGTCGTCGGCTCAGTGCTGAGCCAGGGGCCCATTGGCAAAGATTTACCCATTGCCTATGCTTCTAGAACCTTGTGCAGCGCAGAAACTAAGTATTCAACGATTGAACGCGAGCTTTTATCGATAGTATGGAGTGTAAAGCACTTTAGACCATATCTGTACGGTAGAAAGTTTAAGCTTGTAACCGACCACAGACCACTCACCTGGCTATTCTCTATAAAAGACCCAGGAAGTAGACTTGCCCATTGGCGACTCAAATTAGAAGAGTACGACTACGAAATAATTTATAAACCAGGCAAAATCAATAAGAACGCGGACGCACTTTCCAGAATCAAAATTAATCATTTTTCCGAATGTTCCAAATTCTATTCAAAGGTCCTAACCGCGAATGACGAAGAGTCAGACGACGACGAAAACCCAGACGATAACAACGAAATCACTAACGAACAAATTTCCCGAGAATTTGAAACTTTCACCAACCTATATAAAACAACATCTTTAATAGACTATTCAAAAATCAAAGCCTCAGACAAACAACTCTTATACCGAGAACATAAAGATATTATAACCTTCTTCCAACAAAATAACTTACAAGACCTACATCACAAAATTATTGAGGACATATTCGAAGAAAACCCCGAATTTCATAACGATAAAATCAATATTGTATCGAGCAAAACAGTCAGACATAGGAGATATTTTATCATTCCTCTACCTTTTGATATCGAATCTGTAATTGAACATCTATTTTTGGTATTATTTAAAAATCAAGATGTTTTAGACCTTTCTAAGACATATTTTGTCGAAAATAACCTAGACCTCCCCATACTCGAAATTCTATCATTCATTTTTGCAGAAAAAGATTTAAAAGTAGTAATTTGTCAAGATATCGTCAGAACTGCCGACGAAGATGAAATCCCAATTATATTGGAGCAAAATCATTTTGGTAAAAATAATCTACACCGCGGAATAAATGAAACGATTCGAAGAATTAGAGAAAAATACACTTGGCAAGGTCTAACTAAAGACGTTGAAAATTTTATAAAAAATTGCGAAACTTGCCAAAAGACTAAAGTATGCCGGAAAAACCTTAATAACCCTCTAGTAGTCACAGAAACCCCAAGAACACCATTCGAAAGAATCAATATCGATCTATTTGAATTCCCCACTCGAAATTACGCTTTAACCATTCGCGACGAACTAACCAAATTCACGCAAGCATATGCAGTCCCGGATAAATCCGCAAAATCTGTCGTAAACACTTTGTTGTTATATTTTCAACATTATGGTACCCCATTAAGAATCCATTGCGATTACGGTGGCGAATTCGACAACCATTTGCTAAAAGATCTCTGCACCCTCTACGACATAAAATTAACTTATTCAAGCGTAGGACATCCCCAATCGAACGGATCAATAGAAAGATTTCATGCTACCTTAGCTGAAATGATAAGAATTCATAAAACTGAAAACCCGAATGAACATCCGTTCACGATTTTACCATATGCAGTAATATGTTTTAACAATTCGGTAAATAAAACACACGGTTTCACCCCATATGAACTTATCTTTGGTCATACGTCTAACAGACCACCTGAAACTTTATATAACCAAAAAGAGTTAATAACCAAATACGTTAGAGATTTAAACAACAGAATATCCCACTACTATAAAATAGCCCGTAGTCGAACACAATCTCAAAAAGAGAAAGCAAAAGTTCGCTTCGACAGAAATGTTCCCCAAAAACGACCTGAATACAAAATAGGTGACTTAGTTTATGTAAAAGAATCACAAATTAAGAACAAACTACCAAACAAATTTAACGGTCCCTTTAAAATAAAAGAAATTTCTCAAAATTCTGCTACCTTACTAAATCTCGAAACAAAACAAGAAACTAAATTAAATTTTGATAGAATGAAACCATATACTGAAAATTAAATTTATTTTCAGGTTTCTCCTGCTGTTCGGATCAGCACTCTGTCAATATAAAATTACCCCGATCAATAACACTGTTGGTGTATACTACCACCAAGACACGGACATCGTGGTGACAAATGACAAATGGACTCTGCTAGTGCATAAAAACATTTCATCCCTCAAAATAGCTTTTGACAAAAATCAAAATATCTTAGACAGAATCTTGTACACTCTCAATAATGGTGATCACAAGTCAATTATTTTTACGAGTGAAATTAAAACAGACTTTAACCTTTTGACGCAAATATCCAACTCTATAAAAACAAAATTTGACGAAATCTTTTCAGACACAAAAAGATATAAACGAGGAATACTTAACGGTATCGGTACAATATTCAAATCCATAACTGGAAACTTAGATGCTGAAGATGGCCAGTACTATACTAATTGTATAAATAAACTAAATAACGACGAACATCAATTAGAAAACTTAATCAAAAATCAAATTTCAGTTACAACTTCTGTTATTAAAAACTTCAACTCGACTATACAAAAATTACAAATTGACGAGGAAACGTTTAACAAAGATCTCGAAGAAATCGAACACACAATTCAAACCATGACTCAAGCTATCGAGGCTGCTCACATAAAACTAAAATTCATATACATTTCTGAACAACTAATGGCAAGCTATTTGTATATCGAAGATAATTTGAACGACATTTTGAATTCGATAACATTTGCCAGATTAGGAATCATTCACACTTCAATCATAACCCCTAATCATTTGGTAACAGCATTACAAGAAATTTCACAGAGCTTACGAAGGAACAATTTGCCTCTCCCCATTAAATTATCGGCAGTTGCTAAGTATTTGGATATTATTGAATTACAAGCGTTTCAAATGGATTCTAACTTAGTATTTGTTTTAACAATACCACTTGTTGAACCCCAAAATTATAACACCTATCGCCTATATCCTATCCCGATACTTGATAACAGAACTGGTCTACATCACATTTTATCTATTTCACAAAAATATATCGCGAGAGATGATGATTCTTTGATGTACATACCTATACAAAATTTGAAAGAATGCAAACCACTTTATTTTGGAACCAAACTATGTTCGAACCTGTTTGCCTATCCTATCGACCAAAATGCCATATGTGAAGCCAGAATACTAAAACCATTGCCAAAACTTCCAGAGAACTGTCAAACTTCCTTCATTATTAGTCAGGGATACAACGTCCAAGAACTTGAAGACAACACATGGCTAGTAATTAATTCCGAACCACTTCACATTACCATCAACTGTCCAAAGAGAGAATCCTCAACAGAGTTAATCAACAAAAATTCCATCATCAAACTACAACCAGGATGTTACGCCTATGCAGGCATTACTAGAATACAAGCCAGTGCCAAAGACTTTTCCGAAATTAAGGACAATTCACATCCTATCCAAATTCCTTTTGAATGCTGTAATCACATGCCCGACAAAATCGAAATTCCAAAATTAAAACCTCTCAAATTAAACAATCTCGACGTAGAAGACCTAGATATTGCTAAAAACAAATTGGACCAATATTCCAAAGACTTGGATGACCTCATAAATGAACCTTTTGTAACCAAACACATATCTTGGTTCACATATTTCATAATCACTCTCATCATCCTATTAGTTCTACTTTACATAACTTGTAAATGCAGAAGAAGAAGATGTGGAGCATTGCGAATCCAACCCTCAACGGATAACCCTCCTTCACCTCCTTCAGAGCGAAGCAGAGTATTTACCAAATTTCCTAGACTGATCCCTCCAAGAAAGCGACCCGGTATTAGACCTCAAGAAGAAGAGGACATCGAGTTAACATAGACTTTCATGTGGAGTTTTACCCTTGTCTATTAATTTAGACTATTGTATTTTATCCTTATTACGTTATGTAATGTTTTATTATCGCTTACCAATTTTAACTTTTACATTATTTTATTATTTTGCTTTGTATTCATTCAACATTGTTTCAATTTATTTTTGCATTATATTCATTTAACGTTTTAACAATTTTCAAAAGTTGCTGCATAACATCAACTTTTTTATTAAGGGGGAAGTTGTTATATAATATTACACGCTATCTTATTGCGACTTAGCCATAATAAACCTTCACAGGTATATCGTATTTCACGATAACAGCCTCTCTAATTAATTGCTTATCTTCAAGATATCATATTACACCTTTGTTTCTCATAACTTGTGCAGACTGCAGAACTGCAATTCCTTTGTTATATATTTTGCTTACTCAGGTTCTGTATGTTATAAATATGACTAAACACGCTTTGTTGAATCAGTTATTAAACTCACTTAGAATGAAACACTTCTAATTATTATTATATTCCTTCTCCAAGAGCCAACGTTGGCTCCACTTAAGTAAATAAAAGTTTTTAAAAAGTCATTCATGTGAACCGTGATCTAACATATATATATATACACATTTTTTTTATTGAAAATCGGGTATGCAGTCGTAAGGCACAAAATTAAAGAAAAGCTCTTTATTTCTGTTCTAGCTTTCGAGTCTTTATTGTCTCTTCATCAGGAACGGAAAAGTGAGGTTATAATAAAAAAATAGCACATGTGCTTAACAGGTAGATGCAGAACATTGGAATACCGACCACTATATCATCATAGGACAATACACATTAATACAAGTTAAAATAATTATTAAAATTTGGACGATGTCACAGGATAAAAATTGTATTTTAAAATTGTGTTGGAGCTGGTGTCCTGATGGGCCACCATCTTACTACTCAGGACACCAGCTCCACACGGAAAAAAACCGAAAAATCCGATTATTATCTGATGCAACCAAAGTAGTTCTCCCCGTTTTTGAAAACGGCCAAAAACCACTCCCAAACGGGGTCAAACGCATATTGATAATGTTTCACGGAATTTAAACTTATTGATCCCCGTGTTCGAGCATGCTAATTATGACACCCGCCCACCCCCTTAATGGCTAATAACCACCCTCCAAAAGGGCGAGAGAGCGCTCTCATCATACCACTGGACAAAAAAGTTTCCCTCTCATTTTCGAGCATGCCGAACACCGAGAGGACCACGAATCGAGTGCTTGACACTCGTTCACCCCCTCAATGGCAAAAAAATACCCCTTCTTCACATTTTCATAACGAGTGTAACTGCACGGTTTCAAAGAACGTAAAAAATTCGTTTAAAATAAAAAAAATATTGTATATAATATATTGTAATTAAATAAATCAGATGTTTCAATTACTATACAGGGTGATTTATGATGATATGCAGAAAATTTATCAGTAGGTTGTCTGTCCCCAAAGGAGTTAAAAAAATGAAAAATAAAATAAATGTGACCAAAAAAATTACCTTACCTTTTTGTAGGAATGCGCCGTCTATGACTTTAACTAATCTGATGCAACGCGGTCCAACCATATCACTTCCCCTCCTCCTTTATCAGACTTGGGACTGATGGAGAGGGTAGAAGTGACCTTTTGGTTTTAACAACAACACTACAAAAATAGCAAAAAATTAAAATAATTTTTGTACAACACAGCACGACACAAAACGTAAAAGTAATGGAAAGTGAAAGAACATGTTATATTAAATGCACTGTTCTAAGCGCCGAATGGCGTATTGAATATCGATCTACGAATACAATTTAAAATTTAATAGGGTCAGTGTCTTTCGATACATTAACCCTATGCCAGTGAACTCTACAATAACAAGTAGGATATTTACCCGTCGATAACAAAAAACACCAAACTCGGCCGTATTTTGTACCTACCGCGACGTTGGGAAATGTAAACATCTCCTATATATTCTTTCTCAACTAAATTCCTTACCATGTCACTGACCACAGACAAGTAACACTAGCGTTTTAATGCAACAAAAGTTACTAAATTATTTGGGATCACTCTAAAATTTTGCATGGACTTTCCCACATACAAGACTAGAACGCCATTTTATTTTCGGCATGTCTTGGTAAATCACCCTGTATGAACCTATTTTCCCAAAAAAATATGTACAAAAAATGTTTAATCTTTTTTCAGCTCCACAGTAAATGAAGATGACTATTTTGTTGGCGAGATCGAGGTGACATCTTAATGTTTTTTTTTCCTCAAAAACGGGAGGGAAGCTTTGCCCGGGGGTATGCTGAGAACGCACTTTCACCCCTTTGGAGGGGTGTTATTGGCCATTTACGGGGAGTGTGTCGCTCCGGGGAGGAATTCCACCATTATCACGGTGTTCAGCATCCTCGAAAACGGGGAATCACCAAGTAAGAGTCCCTTAAACAATTATAATACGTATTAACCTCCATTTCGGGATGGTTTTTGGCCGTTTGCGGCCCAACAACAAATTCTGCCACCGTGTTCAGCATCCTCGAAAACGTGGGGGGGGGGGGAGGGGGAGAATCTAGTTGCATCAAACAATAGTCGGGTTTTCGTCCGACTCACACAATCCACTACTATTTTTATCAATAGTATTAGCTAGAAGAGTAATTGTTTTGATTGGTTCTCCAATAATGAGTGTTTTAAAATGTTTAGCTAACTAGTATATTAGCGTGACCAGATTGCGGCACCAATATACAAAAAGTGGGTAATTTCATATTAAATATAAAAGTGTGTAAGTTGTGATTTGCATAATACCTAAATAATTTAAAGAAAATCTTGTATTTCTGCTCACATGATTATTAGAAAATATTATTTTGGATATTCAGCAGGTAACTTTCAAAGAAACCATTCGTTTCTTTCATATACCGTTGATCTAAATCTAATCAAGCTAGAATATCAACAAGAAGTTCCCTTACGAACCGTCTTGCCAACTTCTTTCATACACTTACCATATCTAACATTGAGTATGAAATACAAGAAAATACCATTCTTTCTATATACTCATGACCTAAGTCTGATCATGCCAATTGATTCTCCTTTCGAGCCTTTGGAAAGTTCTAGAAATTGCAATAAATGATCAGCTAACTGTATATCTTTTTATATACAAAATTATTTCGCCAAATTAACATGAATATATGAAAAACAGAATCACCGATTCGGCTGTAACGAACTTTGTTTTTGAAATCTTTAAAGCAATTGATACTAAATTACCCGCCTTTGGACTCTTTGTAGATTTCAGTAAAGCTTTCCATAATGTATTATAAGAAGCCTCCCTTACGAGGGTATTAGAGGCGTAACTTTAAATTTGATTTAATCATATCTTCAGGGACGTACACAAAAATTTCAATTGCCAAATGGAAAAATTAGCTCTGCGTGCGACATATTAGCTGGTGTACCTCATGGCTCAATCTTGGGCCCCACATTTTTTGTAATTTTCGCGAACGACCTGAATTTTTATCTAAGAAATATATTTACAACAACTGTACAATATGCTGACGATACTAACATCTTGATAACAGCTTAAAGTGTAAACATATTTATGACAATTGCATATGTAGAGTGTATGCTATGATCACAATGTGGACTCAGAAAAACTATTTACTTATAAACCAACAAAAAACCCAGTGTGTACTGTTTAAATCACAAAGATGTGCATATTCTTTGAGCAATAACTTCCCTTTGCAAACTACAAATAATGTTAAGATTTTAGGTATCACTTTAGACTGTCATTTGCAGTGGAGGTTACACATTCAAACTCTATGTGGAAAATTAAGTAAATCCTGTTATGCATTACGTTTCCTAAAAAATTTTTGTAGAATTCACGTCCTCAAAACCCTGTATTTTTCCTCATTTCACTCTCATTTAAGAAACGTCATTAAAAACTGGAGAAGCAGCTCGCAGACCCAGCATATGTTCATTTTGAGAATATTAGCAGATTTAGGGTTTCGTGATTCTTGCGAGATTCTTGCGAGATACTTTTCGCCGTCTTCAAATACCAACAGTTGAGGGCACTTATATTTATGAAGTATGTTCCTTTGTTTTTAAAAACAGATCTATATTTGCTGTCTTACACGATTATAACACACGCCATAAATCGGATTTTCAACCTGACACCCACGCTACCTGCTTATACCAAAAAAGTATTCAATATAATGGCCGCAAATTATTTAATTACTTAACGCAAGAAATAAGATAATTTGCATACTACATTTTCAAAAAAAAAAAAAACTTAAAAAATATATGTTAGAAAAAAACTGCTATACATTGAATGAATTTTTTCTACTCAGTATATCATTTGTAATGTCTATTTTAATATGTTATTTGTATTATCTATTGTAGTATGTAATTTGTACTCTCTATTTTATATCAACCTGTTTTTATTTATATACTTTCTATTTGATTGACGTACTTCTTCAAATATGTATGTATATTATTTTTATATGTATCTGTTGAAAATAAATATATCTATCTATCTATCTATCTATTATGAGAAGCCTCCGAGGAATTCTTTCTAGTATCTCTAGCCCCACCTAGAGGATACTCCATTGTAAGCAAACATTTGTTACATTTCAAAGCCAAGAATTACTAAACAGCACGAAGAAAATGGGTATAAAATTTAACTCAAGAATTCCTCGTAAGAGAGGCTTCTTATAATACATTCGAATGATCAAACTTAGATCATCAGTATATAGGAAGAATGATTATTTTCTTATTTTTCATACTGAATGTTAGATATGGTAAGTGTATGAAAGAAACTGACAAGTCGGTTCGTAAGGGAACTTCCTGTTGATATTCTAGCTTGATCAGATTTAGATCAACGGTATATGAAAGGAACGAATGGTTTCTTTGAAAATTATCTGCTTAATACCCAAAATAATATTTTTTAACCTAAATAATACTTTCTAATAATGAAAAATAGTTATTTAATTATATCAACTAATTCTATAAAGTGGGAATCTTTCATATTTTAATTCTATATTTCCAGTCTACTTCTTTGAACCATTCGAATTCTTCGAAAATTATATCGATTAGGAATGTTAGTATAAGTATATCGGCGATTACTTGACCTTTTAAAAATATGTAAATGCATTTATATACCAGGATATAACTTTCTCAAAAGAATTATAAGCTTTTATCATAGTAATGCTGCAGTATCCATTTTAATATATTCAGTACATACAACACATAAAGAATAATTTGTACTTTCTTTAGATTAATTTATCCATATGTTTAAATTACTTTACATTCATTAATTTGGCAATTACTTCATTTTATTTGGAACCGGAAGCTCTGTCATATTGAGATTTTAATGGAAAGTTAGGGTTAAATGTAGGAAGAACCCCAATCACTTTACCATTGCCACGGTAGGTAAATGGTAGTAAGAATTATTAGATCAAAGCTACTGAAGAAGGCTTGATGCCAAATATCCAAGAGCGTATTGCAGTATTAACGATCTTGTGTAGCGTCTGATCAAGAGTTGGCGGCTGTCCTTAAAAGTGAAAAAAACAATTCAAACTACGGCACTTATTTTTATTTCCTAAAAGAAACTATGATAAATGCTAGTGGTGCTCTGAATAGACCTTTCACTCCGGCTGAAAACCGACATCGTTTTCTTTCCAGGGAAGGCAATATGAAATTAACTGCTAGACTAAAATCTAAAATTGGTGTGAACATAATGAAAGTTTGGTAAGAAATGAAAATTATAATCTGGAACTTAAGGGGCATCTTGCTGCCGGGAAAATAAGTAGCACAAATTAACGTCAAACCAACAATAGTGAATTTGGTACAAGTGTGTGTATTATGCAGTGACATGCAACGACCACTGCTACTGAAGAGGTGGATATGAAATGGGTCTATGAAGACCTAGAAATTATATAATCTAACAAATTTCTGTAGCCGGGGACTCATTCCTGATGCCAATCAATCAATCAATCAACAAGACTTTATTTATAATTAAAGTACAGGTGCGCCTAGTCGGAACCTGACCCGGAGCCAACCTGGCAACCACGATGCGCAGCACCGTAGTGGGTGTAAGGTTGGGCGGAGCAGGTCCGGTTCGACTAAGAACGCTAATTCAGGTGAGGAGTTGTAACTCCTATTCGCCGAGCGAATTTAAAAATAACAATGCCTTAAAACTATGGGCGCCAGCGAAACCTACTACTACTACTACTAGACCTGGAAACCTTACTTGCCACAAAATTACCATTGTCATGGATAATATCAATGATAAACTCGGTTTACACTGGAATATAATCAATCACTTGCGAGTAGGAGCGCCACAATAGATTCACAGGGGATTGCGGTCAATGCCAATCAGCCAGTTCTTTCTTTCCAAATCTAATTTCAGAATAATAAGGGTAATTGATTACATGTAAATTTAAACCAAAAACTTCATCGCTTATGTGCTTCAGTGGAATCTAGTAACGAATAGGAATCAAATTATATTGGGATTTGCTATCAGCACTGTGATAATAATCTTTTGGAAAATAACAATTCTAGAAGGTAGCTGACAGCAAGACTATGAACGCAATCCTGCAATATTGCAACCATAAGTAGAGACGGTTTAAACTAAACTGACAAGAGCTGACAAAGCAACTGGGGTCGACAATATCACGGCTGAGGCGATTAAGTTAGCTGATAAAGATGGAGTGAGAATTCTTCAAATACGCCCATAAAATGAAGTTGTTAGGTTAGGTTGGGTTAGGAGACGCCAAAACAACCCCCGGGGGTTGGAACCTGAATGACAAAACATTCCGAAAATACTGCGAAAGGGCTGAAGAACTGTTTCCTCCAGTTTTCGAGGGCAAGTAACATGATAATTGCAATGCTTTCCCCCACTCTTCTGGAACTACCACCAAATGAAAAAAACTACCCCTTGTTCTAATTTTTCCGTACTACGCTTGTGAGAGCTTGACCAATCGGGGTTATTACAGGGAATATTGATAAATCAAACATCTTTTGACGCCAAGAGACAACAAAACAATCTCGGGGGTTGTAATCACTCCCTCACCGAGTGGCAAAACATTCGGAAAATACTACGAAAAGGCTGAAGAATTTACCCCCAAATATTGCAAACATTGTGTTCCTCGCCTCAATAACGGGGAAAACCGTTCTTCAGCCCTTTCGCAGCATTTTCCGAATGTTTTGCCATTCAGGGAGGGAGTGGTTACAACAATTAAGAATGAAGATAGCGCGCAATTGCTTAAAGAACTCGTAAAATATTCTAACCAAATAAAAAATTCACTTATGAAAATATCTATACTAAAAGATGTTAATAACATCACCGACTTAGAGACTAGACATATCATCTTAAATAATTATCACATACTACCTACCGGAGGACATGCCGGAATAAGACGTATGTACAATAATATTAAAAAACGTTATTTCTGGACAGGCTTACAAAAAGACGTAGAAGAGTATGTCAAAAAATGTGACGACTGTCAACGATATAAATATTCTATTTCAAATAAAGAACCTGTCAATAACAAGCACAGCTTCTTCCGGGTTTCAAAAAATTTATTTGGATCTTGTGGGACCCATAGAGGAAGACTGCGAAGGTAACCGCTATATTTTAACATTACAGTGTGAGTTAAGTAAGTTTGTAGAGGGATATCCTTTAAAAAATAAAGAAAGTCTCACGGTAGCCAAAGCTTTTGTGGAAAACGTTATCCTACGGTATGGAATTCCTGAAGAAATTGTTTCAGATAGGGGTACACTGAACGAAACATGCAAATTGTTAAAAATTATAAAAATACACTCGACGGCTTATCATCACGAAACTCTAGGCTCACTCGAAAATAATCATAAACATTTAGGAGCTTATTTGCGAATACAAGTAGCAAAAAAAACCCATACTTGGAGTTCATGGATTCCATACTGGTGCTTTGCGTATAACAACACAGTTCATTCCGAGACAAAGTACACACCTTATGAACTCATTTTCGGTAAAATAGCAAAATTACCTTCTAACCTTGCAAATAATAAGATTGATCCACTCTATAATTTTGACGAATATCCCGCAGAGTTAAAATATAGATTGCAGCAAGCATGCAACGACGCAAAAAATAATTTGATTGCATCGAAGATTAAAAGAAAAGAGAGAGTCGATAAACAGGCGAAAACTATAAGTTATAGCCCAGGCAATAAAGTTATGTTAAGAAATGAAGTAGGAAATAAAATAGAACCTCTTTATAAAGGTCCCTATAGCATCGTAGAAAATAAATCACCAAATGTAATAATTAAAATAGGTAATAAGCTAGTAGAAGTTCACAAAAATAGAGTTAAATTACACCATTCATAGTTCTTCGGTTAGAGAAAAAAAAATGCATCAATGAGCTCAGATGTTTTTTTTTCTTTCCTGCCCATGGGAGGTGTGATGGTCTAATATAATAAGTTATTTTATTGTAAATTGTACTTTTAAGACACCCTGTAAGTTAGTTGTTTAAGTTTAATTGTTATTGTTCTATTTAATTTGCTATTAACGATAACATGGCAAATCTGCCGACTGGCAATTTGCTTTGGACTCGAAACGATCGTTTCCAAACCAAACTTTCATTATGTTCACACCAATTTTAGATTTTAGTCTAGCAGTTAATTTCATATTGCCTTCCCTGGAAAGAAAACAATGTCGGTTTTCAGCCGGAGTGAAAGGTCTATTCAGAGCACCACTAGCATTTATCATAGTTTCTTTTAGGAAATAAAAATAAGTGCCGTAGTTTGAATTGTTTTTTTCACTTCTAAGGACAGCCGCCAACTCTTGATCAGACGCTACACAAGATCGTTAATACTGCAATACGCTCTTGGATATTTGGCATCAAGCCTTCTTCAGTAGCTTTGATCTAATAATTCTTACTATCATTTACCTACCGTGGCACTGGTAAAGTGATTGGGGTTCTTCCTACATTTAACCCTAACTTTCCATTAAAATCTCAATATGACAGAGCTTCCGGTTCCAAATAAAATGAAGTAATTGCCAAATTAATTAATGTAAAGTAATTTAAACATATGGATAAATTAATCTAAAGAAAGTACAAATTATTCTTTATGTGTTGTATGTACTTTTAAGACACCCTGTAAGTTAGTTGTTTAAGTTTAATTGTTATTGTTCTATTTAATTTGCTATTAACGATAACATGGCAAATCTGCCGACTGGCAATTTGCTTTGGACTGGAAACGATCGTTTCGACAAAAATATAGATGAATATAATTTAGAACGCGAGTCAAGTTAGACATGTATATTAAGAAAAACGTAATATAGTTAGATTATGGATATGTAGTATTTTATTTCTAATTCCCTATACTGGAACCTGAACAGCGACTGGTAAGAACATCATACAACCTCCGGGGTTGTTTTGGCGTCTCCTGGTCAAAAGATGTTCGATTTATCAATATTCCCTGTAATAACCCCGATCACAAGCGTAGTACGGAAGAATCAGAACCAGGGATAGTAGTAGTTTTCTTGGGGCAAAAGTACACCACCATCATTTCCGTGGTACGATACAACGTTGGGAATATGTGACTAGAGCCATTTTAAACAATTCTAGATTTAATAGCCGAATTTAGGGATGAAATGTCAATTTGCGAAAAATTGAGCGGTGAAACATATATTTTTGACGTGATATTTGGAATCAGCGGCTCAAAAAACATATCGATAGGGTCTTTACCCATTAGAGAATAAAAAAGAAATTCTTGTGTGCCTGTGTTATTGAAGACACAAACCTAAGTCAGCTGGTGGTGACTATTCACCGACTACATGAAACTAAGATGTGTTATAAAGTTTCCAATATAGGTGGCCATAGTTGCAACCCGCGACAGCAACAAATAAAAATGCTCTGAGCCACGGTTTTGGTATGCCGCGATGGAAATTTTTCCCATCGTTTCTTATGTAGAAATCATACTAACGTTCGGATCAGGCGCGTGCTGGTCCACCGGGATATCGGGAGTTTCCCGATGGGCCCTTGCAAAAAGGGATCCGGATTTAAGGCAACAAAGCTGGATTTAGACCCCATAGCCAGATTTACAACGGGACACTTAGGGCCTCGAAAAAATATTGTGATTTTTTTCCCCACAGCTATCAATTTTCATATTTTCATTTTGGAGGAAAAAAAATGTTTTCCGAATTTTTCCCCTCGCTCATCAATTTTCAAAGCCTCCTAGCACCTGCCTGCCTGGGCACGGCCGACTCTAGTTAACAGGCCACGAAGTAATAAGTGGCAACACCGCACACAAGTAAAGATGTAGTCCGATGTGCGATGGTTGGTTTGCATTACAGCAGCTAAATTTAATAGGCGCCCGTGTTTTAATTGTATTTTATTTATTTATAATGCGTTTTGATTCATGATTCTATATGATAGGTTTGTTTAGGTAGGATACAGATTATAAATCATTCATATGTTTAATAAATTGAGGCTTCAATCGACGTTTAAATCTCTGCTCGGTCAATTAAACATCACGATATTTTGTACAGAATTATGCCTAATTTTGCACAGAAAAAAAAATGTTTAATTGTTCAGCAAAACCAACGAGAAGAGTTACATAACCCTTTTTTAATAATACGAAATATCATATTTTTATATTATAAAGGGAGTAATAAAATAATACAGATATCCCATAATATTCTAATTTAGGATGATTCGGGAATGAATAAATTAAAAATAACAGGACTGTGAGGCTGTAAGTAAATTTAAAAACATGAACAAATATTTACTTATGATATGAATAAAATACGAATATGGAATTGAATTGATACATATAGGTTTCTACTTTGCTGTTTTGAAAGTGTCTAATTTTCGTTTTTTCGTTTTATTGACATCTTTTTCAGTAGTTCGTAACCGAGATTTCAATCTACTTTGCTCAAGCGCCCGATTATTCTGCATTTTTACATAATTATATAGAAGTACATTAGCAAATATTGAACAAATAATTCGTAAAATATAGTCAATATTGTTCCCGCATATACACGTGTTTAAAAAAGCTAAATAAAAATTACCTGACTTTGAACTATGTAAAGTTAGATTGATAAGAAAATCTTTTTGATTTTCAATTTGTAGGAACTAGTTTTCTAAACTATTGTTGTTAATGATATGTTCTAATATGACGTACACGTGAAATAAAATTATGGTCATATTATTCGTGGGTACTGATAGACCATCACGTTGTAGATAATCACAATATTGATTTCCAGTAAAATTCCATTTATTTTCAACAATATGTGAAAGGCAAATATTACAAGAAATTTTTTTAGATAGTGCATGAGATGCCTATCCAGATATATAAATGTTAACTGCTTCGTCTATATTAGGCGAGTATTAATTGAAATTTAATTTTCAATACCAACAATATCAGCATCAGAATTTAACGTATAAAATACGACTTTCGACGTAAAAATGTTTATATTCCAGCTATCAGAGATATTATTATTATTTTTTTTTGATAAAACGTTAATAAATTCCTCATAATTTTCAATAATATCCGACTTCTCAAAGTTTTGGATTAAAATTTCATGTTGATGAATTTGATTTTCGCGCCTACTTTCTGGATCTTGTCGACGGACTGATTTTTTGTAGATAAGAATTTAGGCAAATTTGGAAAAATGGGAGAGTATTTTCTTTTAATTTTGGTTTATAAGGAATCATTTTAAATGTTCCACCTGGTACAAGATATTTATCAAATTTAATAATCTCACCGGGATCAAAATGTATTTCGCATACAACAGCATGTTTTGATGGTATCCAATCTTTTCGGGGAATAGCTGTAGGCCATTTTTCTCTTAATTCATCGTCCTTAGGAAAACTAAACTAAACTAAATGTGGTCTTTGGACCGTCTGTTTTCGTTGTGGAAGTATAATTATTTGTCTTACAGCCTGGTATGACAGAATGCCTGGGCATTTTAGGTTAAGTCGGTTCACGCACTGTTAAACAGAGTATACACTCGATTAAAACTATCGTAACGTCCTATAATTGATATCACACGATCTAAACTAAATGCCCTTCAATTAGCAAGACACTTACACTATTGTTACAAAATAAAAATATGAATTTCCAGCAATTAAAACAAGAGCCGACCAAAAGCAGCCGTAAACAGCTATGGCAATTTAGTGAAACTAAGCACCACATGCATTGTTGCCAGTTTTCCTTGTTCGCGACCTGTTACTAGAGTCGGCCGTGGCCTGGGGCCCTTTCTAAGTTATTTTCCCGGGGAACAAATCGTCCCAGCACTCACCTGGTTCCGGTCGCCATAAGTCGCATCTTTGCAACTCAGTCATACGTATCTGTAGTAAGGGCAACATGTATGAAACAGAATTATGTATAAATGAAATTGAATACAGACCACAACTGAGATGTGAGGTGAGGTACGGTACCGGTTTCAGTGACTGGCCCTCGATCGGCGAAGTTAAGCACGCCGGACGAGTCCGTCACTTGGGTGGGTGATCGTATCCCAACTCATCATCCTGGTTAAATGGTAGAGTAGCACTAGCTAAACTTCCCCAGGACATTAATATAAATAAGGCATTAAAAAAAACTATGGAATTTAAAATTTAAAGAATATTCAAATGGGGATGTAGAAGGAAAATTACGGATCGAAATTGTTCGTGTTCTTGCGGATTTTGCTTCTGTATCTCTTCGTTCACGTACTAACAAAATTCGTCATTCTAAAGGATGAAAAAAATCTCACTGTGATTTCTGAATACACTAAATAATGTGTAAACTGTCCACATGTAAGTCTCTTTACTTTAGTAGGATGAACACTGTATTTCTCCTATTTCAGATTTTCTAAGCGACCACAAAAAATTGTATATTTACGTTTTTAAAATATATGTTCAATCATTACTCTGGACTGTCTTAAGCGATTTCTACGGAATTGTAAGATATGACTCAGCGGTGGTCCAATTATAGTTTCATTAAGCTAAGTCTAGCGTAAGGTAAGCAAAAATTGGAAATAAGATTTTTTTAGCTACAAATTTGCAAATTTGCTAGCGAAAGTGCTAGTAAATCTTGTGTGAATTTAGAAAACTAATAATGGCATATTGCTAAGTTTGTAATTTGTTAGCGTAAAAATTTGAGCAAAATATTTAGAGCTATTTTTAAGAAAATTGATTCTTTATGAAGTACCCTTAATTTTAAGGATTGACATTTTAGAATGTGAGAAATAGTTTCTCAACTGTATCAACTAATTCTGTAAAGTCGGTAATATTTCATATTTTGAATTCGATATTTCCAACTTACTTCGCTGAACGATTTGAATTCTTTTATTTTTTTCTATGTGAACTATACCTTTAATTTTTAAGGGTAAGTAATTTTTTATGAAAAAACATCTGTATGAAAACTAGGATATCGAATTTATGAAGAATTTATCGACCAATAAACATATTTATCTGCCCCATGAGGATTTTAGCTCACATAGAAGCCGATTTGAGATATATGCTTACATACAGCAGATTTTCATTTGTTCTGTCACTCCCTCGGAATAGAGATACTTAATTACATCCCCTGTGTAAATGTCACCATAGCACAGATATTAAAATATAAATTCATAAAAAACGGTTTTATTAAATAATAGATGTGGGTGAAAAATTGTATGTCAGCCGCTAAACAAACCATTTTTCTTTTACTTTCCGTTATCAATTCTCCGGGACGCTGAGTGAATTACCGTTAGAATATTACTGTTGAGGGATCTTCTTCTTTTATGTTAAAAAACAATTCTGTACAAGCTACTCCTGCCCTCAGACGCTGTTCTGTCAACTGGGCCATGTGCTGGTAGAGGAGCCTATACTTCCAATATTCAGTTCCCTGACAACCTCCGCTACGGTCAGTTCGTTAATCTGATCTCCATAAAGTGCCACACGCGGCAATTTGATTTAAAAAAGTAGTTTCATTAATCATCTAAAATGCATATCGTTGGTTCCCATTTTTAAAATATTATTTTGTCTTTGCGAAACACCATTTAGGAAATTCTTCATAACTTTGTGAGTACCTTTAAACATTTTAATAACTTATCAAACATTTTATAACAGATTTTGCACTGAGCCGTTCGGATAATCGGATTTTTTGCAAATATTTTATATTTACAGCAATTAATGGATTTCTAAGTAGTTATCAACTTTCGTAATTTTGGAATAAGTTTATATCTACTTCACTGAATAATTATTTTTTAAATGTCATTTAAATGGAATATATTGAGGAGAAATATTTTAAATTTCCTCTAATACCATGGATTTGAATGAAATAATTTCTTTATATTTATATATGCTTATCAAATATCGCAAGTAGTGCATAACTTCTAAATGCGGCAAAAATATTGGTATTTAACACAAAATTAGAGAGACACTGATCAGAGTTTTCAGTTTTTGAAAACATGAAATAATATTTTTTAAAGTAAATAATTTTTCGTTTGCTTATAGTTACAGCAAAGAATTTTTACAGGAATTTAGGATTTAAAATTAATATTTTCTTAAATATGTTGGCTTTTGATTGTTCATACATTATTTTTTCCGATGTTTGCGAAACTGTATAAAAATATTCTTTAATGAAATTATTACATTATAAATAGAATATGATAAGAGGCATAGGAAACAAGCATTTTACTTAAATATACTTAAATTCGTAGATTTCTGATAGAGATGCATCAAGTACTTGTTTAAATGGTAGACGCATTTTGCTCCTTCAAGTATGACAACAATGTTTTTTCGAACATTTCATGATGTCCATAACTCATTAAGAAAATGCAGACCTGATCATACCTAATTGAGGCTAAAAGTGTCGGCAACAATTGTTGCATAAAATTGTTAGATTTATTTACAAAAAATTAATAAGGATATAAGAAATTCACTTCTTTTATCGGGGTGAATATAATATTTTCGACATATATTGCAATAGACTTTTCAATTTCTCGTTCTCGCTAATTTAAAGAATTATACCGTTTGAATATTTTATCTTTCGAATGGGCAATAAATGACTCAGTATTGTAAACTGGACCATTTCTTGGTTTAAGGGGTCTACACACGATCCAGCAGCAGGGACCTAGCCATATCGGCATGCTTTGAACTCATTCGTAAATGTGAACTGGTCCGCTGGAATTCCAATTATCTTCAAAGTGTACCGACAATGTCGGGTCCATGCCGCTGGATCGTGTGTAGACCCTTTAATCATTCCAAGCCCACGAAGTCATATAAGCAAGACTACCACTACTAACTGATTATGGTTTTAATTGACGTTTTCTTGTGTAGAGAAATAATATGGGAATTTTCCTTTATTTGAAGTTGGTGCAACCCGACTTAAATGAAGAATTTTTTTCTCTTCATACTTTTGTAAAACTATACCGGGTGACACAGGAGATATGTAACACCCCGTAGCAGGTTTATTTAAAAAGATATTATTTTGGAACTTGGTATACCTATATAATGTGTGATTTTCCTTTTTTTAGTACAAACAAGAAATTTTTTCCACTTCCGGATTCACCGGAAGTGACATCTACTTTGTTATTTTAAATGGCACCCTGAATATATATTTTTTTCCTATCTAGTTCTCCTTAAATTCCTCTTTTCAACTATGTATAGCAAGGTGGCATTCATTTTTAAAATGGCTACTGAAAACCATTTTATTGCGTTAAGTCAAGTTGGCTATGGTATGAAATGTAGCGGTAATTAATACTTAATGTGCTGCAATATCAAAAGAACCGTGGTACACAATTTTGTGTTTCATATTTGTTTTGTTCTAATCAGTAGCCGAAGAGACTTTGTACAATTTTTATAGTAAAGAAAAATCTCTAGACTAAATCCATGAAATCACAAAAACTAAGATAGAAACACTAATTTTAAATTCTATCCATTTGTAAAATATTTATTCATATTTCACTTTTACCAATTAGATGGCCCCCGAGGTGTCCGAATTTTACGCCACTTGATTTTTTCATATGGGGCCATCTCAAGGAAATAGTTTATAAAACTCCACTGCAAAATAGGGAAGACTTAAAAATGAGAGTTAGGTTAGCAATAAATTAGTTTACTGAATTGCAGGTAGAAAATGTGCATAGAGGTACTGGTTACAAGAATTCGACGCTGCAGGCAAAATAATGGCCAGCATTTTGAGATTATTCGAAAAAAATTTTATTTAAAAGCATGCAAAATCAGACATAACAATGAATTGTATTGGGTAAAAGTGAAAGATGAATAAATATTTTACAAATGTGTCTAATTTAAAATTAGTGTTTCTATCTTAGTTTTATGGAACAAACAAATATGAAATACAAAATTGTGTACCAGGGTTCTTTTGATATCGCAGCACATTAAGCATTAATTACCGCCACATTTCATTCCATAGCCAACTTGACTTAGTGCAATAAAATGGTTTTCAGCAGCCATTTTAAAAACGAATGTCATCTTGCTATACATAGTTGAAAAGAGAAATTTAAGTAGAATCAGATAGGAAAAAAATATATACAGGGTGCCATTTAAAATAACGAAGTAGATGTCACTTCCGGTGAAACCGGAAGTGGAAAAAATTTCTTGTTTGTACCAAAAAAAGGACAATCACGCATTATATAAGTCTACCAAATTTCTAAATAATATCTTTTTAAATAAACATGCTACGGGGTGTTACATATCTCCTGTGTCACCCGGTATATAGTCCATGGCAATTAGTCATTATAAATGAAAAATTACGGAACCCAGCTATAATGAATGAATTTGAATGATTTCTTTTTTTGGATTTCTGATACCATAAACTAAAAAGTTTACCCGTTGAAAATTACCGAAATTTCAAAATCTATAAGTAAATAAAAAAAAAATAAATAAAATTTTTAGAAATCTCAACAAAAAATATAATTATCGAAATTTTTAAATATTTCTTTTAAGAAAATAATCTAGTTTTCGAGGTTGTTTATACAGAATTTGTAAAAAAATTAAACTTTTTAAAATTGATTTGAAGATGGCAGAAGCTCCAAAAAGCGAAATAAACTCGGAAATAAATGAAAGAAACGTTAACTAATACAACTACATCAACTTTCTATAGAAAATAATTTATCAACAACTTATGCTAAATAATAATTATTACAAATTTTGATGACATAAATAATTATACATTTCTGTTACAAGGATAATCATGTAAAATAGTAAACAAGCTAGGGAAGAATTTAAGCCACTTCTTCTACATCCACAAGCAGAGCCACATCCAATTTTACATCAACAAAAAATCATTTTCAATAAATTTTCAGAAGCTGGTGGTTGATTCATTGTAACTGGTACTAGAAAAGTATTATTTTTTTCCGTCCCCATTCTTTTGGCAACTTATCATGTCCCATCAACAACTGGACTTGTACACTCTTTTTATATATTCTGAACTAGCATCGAGGGTAGGTATCAATGAAACTAAGTTGACACAGGTATTTTTACTTTTGTAGCTTTAAGAAACGATTGGTATCGAAAATTATTTATATTTTCTTGATTTTTGGGAGCACCACATAATGCTAAAATGCATAAAGTACCCGATTGAAAAATATTAGTGATGTCCACATTTTCATCAGTAAAGATAAAAGCAGCATCTTGTAAATCTGTACGATTTTCGAATAATTTAGCAAATTTATTTGTATCCTTTTTCTAAGAGGCTGAAGTTGTATCACATCCAGTTAATGCATGTAAGAACAAAATATGCTTCTTACACATTGGTAATGTTTGTTCAAGGCTTTTATTAAAATAAATTTTTGTGGATACCGTGCCTTTTGCTGATTTGAGGAAATATATTTCTCTATGACGAGGTATTAAAGCTGTTAATAAAACTAACACATCAATATCTCCAGCAACAACAACATTTTCTGATTCAATATTAATTGCTGTTTGTATGATTAATTTATCAGCATCACCTTTTGCCACTAGTCGATGCACTTAAACAATAAGCTATTGAAATTTCAGAACCTTTTTTTATTTTTACCGTTTGGATAAATATCTTGCGCTAAAATTTGTCACGAAGGTTTGGTTCAATAAAGGACATGATTTCACCTACTTTCGTTAAGATTTATGCATTATTCCATCACATTTCTATTATCCAAAAAGGGCGATTTTTTTCCAATTCGACAATTTATAAGAAAGTTCATTTGTAGGTCAAGTTTTATTCAAAATTTTATCCCGAACAATTTCGTATTTCTATTTTTACGATGCGATTACTAAGACTGGATAATAAGAAAAATAGCAGAAAAATTAATTATTACTCTGAACTGGTTTAAGCGATTTCAATGAAATCTTTCTCAAACTCTAAGGTATGCCTCGGTGGTGGTCTCATATTAATTTCATCAAGCTACGTCTAGTGCAAGGTGAACAAAAATTGGAAACAAGATTTTTCTGATTGAAATTTTTTTAATATTTGGCGAAGGCGCAGGTCAAATTTCGTCGGAACTTCATTTAAGGAGTAGCTGATACCGAATCTGAGTTCAAAAATTAAGAATACAATACGGTTACCACAATGCAACATTATTGCAGATTTACATGAAATTTGATATATGAAGATTACAGGATTCTCAGAAAACGAGCCTCACGTTAAAGCTCAAAAATTCAAAATGATGGATGTATTACTTTACCATGTAGAAGTCACTATCAAGGGTGAAAAAAAAACTAAACCGCCTTCAAAAAAGATCGCTAACAATTGTGAAATAAAATTTCACCGCCACCCAGTTAATTGAACACTATTACCTAATATCGATATCGGAGATCGGTGTAAAAATGAACAAATAACGAATTCAAATGTATTTTGGTAATATGTGAGGTAATTAGGTTCAGTTAACTGGGCGATGATGTTGCAATTCTATTTCAGAACTTTTAACGATCCTCTTTGAAGGAGATTCAATTTTTTTCAATTTATTTTTTTTATATACTTAGTTCGATTCCGCTAACAGTTTTAGGGATCTATATTGCTTATTGCGCATTGGTTGATTAAAATTTCATCAATTGCGAAAAATCTGCTAGAAGTACTGACTTATTTCGAATCAACTTCTTACCGTATGCGATAACCTATCATTAAACTAAATATTATGTGGTAACTTACCCAAGTCATGCTCCATTTTAAAACTAGTTAGGTGGTCAGAATAAAATATGGAAATGGTGCGTAATATTTACCTACGGAGTTGTCTTGACAGTAATATTTATAGGTGTTTAAAATGATATCAATATGTTACGAACGTTAATTAATTTTGCTGTAATTCTTACCACTGTACTAAGATAATAAATATGGGATGTTAAATTTGAGCATATATTAATCTTCTGTACTTTCCAATAATGCCTACAAAAACTCTTATTTATATAGTGTGTGTCACTTAATGTGAAGGCACGTGGATATCTTCGTTATTTTTGGCATTAGCTATTTTAAGTTTCGCTTGTACTCTTCACGATGCATTTTCTCATGTGCTTGCGAAAATTGTAGCATCGACCTACAATGATCAAGAGAAAATGAGGAATTGCGATATTTTTTTTTTTTAACTTCGAAGTCATGGAAAAATGTATTTATTAATATAAGTGGTAATATGTTTATTTAGAAACGGAATTTCACTAAAAAAATTCGAACATTGATTTTTCAAAAGAAATCTGAGTCAAGACGTTAACAATAATTTCTTAAAATTTTTACTAGATGGCCATGAGCATGGAATATTATTTTTATTCGCACTTGATTCTTAATAATACGAAAAACCGCTGCCTAAGGAATCACTATTTCCACACAAAAATTTCCGGTGGGGGTGGTAGATACCAAAAAATTTTTGAATCCTTTGGTTCTTGTACACACACTGAATCACAATTTTATTTATTTACCACCTTTAATAATCGGGTGGAAGTGGTAATGGGGGTGATAATGTGGTAGCGGATGTCAAAACAAATTTTGAGGCCTTTGGTTTTTGTACAATAATTAAATCATAATTTTATTTTTTAACACCCTTTAATAATGAAGTGGAGGTGGTAATAGGAGTGATAGTGGTGTGGCGGATGTCAAAAAAATGTTGAGACTTTGGCTTCTCGTACATACATTAAATCCAAATTTTATGGATTTTGACTTGCTTGCTTTAACTATTTACCCCCATTTACTCCCATTTACTCCCCAACCTTCAACGGAATATAATAATAATATTGGCAAGTGTGAGTCGGTTCGGCACGGATATACAAATGAAATTCGGTCTCGATAAGTGCAAGGTTAATAGTAACATGGAAGAAGGTAAATGGGTACAGCACAACGGATATGAAGTAATTGAGGACCAAGGCATAACAGAAGGAATAGGTAAAGAGGAGGAATGTAAGTATCTTGGTTTTTTTATTGCGGGGGGGGATTTATTATGGACAACCTGTGCCCTGGATCTATCCAACCGAGCTAAAACCGGAATAGTGCCCCCTCTCTGGTCCTCAGTGTTTCCTCATATCCTGGAACCGCTCCCGCTTACCGGCAGAATATAAGGTCAATCTTAGAATTAGGTGTTCAAAATGATCTTTCTCCTCAGAGATGTTCTCACCTTACGTTGAAATTATTAGGAGTTCAAGTTTCTTTCTTCTACTTCTTTGATTTTCATGACTGATGTTATCATGTCCTCCAGGATTTGCCAGTCAATCTTCGATCTATCCGATGCCGTAGACAATACTCTCTGCAAAGCATCCATGTCCTATTAGGGACTGTGTAAGGTAGCATCCAACCTGTTATCTTGGTGCTAAGGCTTTCGCGAAGCTGGTGATCTGGCTGCTGGTTTCCGGGTCTTCTTCTTCTGAAGAAGACCACGACAAGATGGTCGAGACGTCAAGCACTCAACCAAGTCTACGCGGAAGAAGACCCGGAAACCAGCAGCCAGAATCCCCAATCCCCCCATGTTCTCTCTCCACCCATCTTTTAATACCTGGAATCAGTCTCATTGTCCACCTTCCCTTACTCGAGGTATTCCATCTCTCCTGCCACCTCTACTAAAGTCTATCGTTGGCCTCCTTCCTGTCAATTTCTTCGTATACCTGCCACCTGTCTTCTGCTAGAAGGTCGACGGGAGGATACGTGCCACAATTGCCACTGCCGCGTAGGAGACCGTCTGTAGGTACTGCAGTTTCTCAGTGCCACACATCGCTGTACCCTGGCCAGTCTTCTTCGCGTTCTTTCCACTGCCATTCCACTATCTCAACCCAATCAGCAGTGTTGAAAGCATTCCGAACGTCCAGCGTTACTACCGCACAGATCTTCTTGGCCCTCACAGTCTCCTCAGCTGTCTCGGCTATGCGTCTTATCGCTCCTACCGTGGATCTGCCTTTCCTAAAACCGAAACTGGTTATCCGATAAACCTCCCTTCTCTTCAATGTCTATCTCCAACCTCCCCAGAAGCAGATATTCCATTAACTTGCCCATTGTATCAAGCAGATATACCGGCCTATATGAGGTTGGTTCGTCCGGTGGCTTGTCCCCTTTCTTTATCAGCACCAGTCTTGCCTTCCTCCATCTCTCGAGGAAGTTTCCTCTTTCCAGGGCGTGGTTCATAACCCAGAGGATAACCCTAGGTTAGTCTTCCGCGACCAGCTTTATTATTTCCGGGAGGATTTCATCCGGTCCTGAAGCCTTTTCGTTCTTGCGCCTGCCATACGCCATTTCCTCTTCAGTGAAACGGGGAACCTCTCCCACCTTTGTTGGTCTCCATATTATTTCGTCCCTTTCTGGGAATGGAGCATTCAGGATCTCCACCATCTTTCCTGCTGGTATAGTGGGAGGGGGGAGGGGGAGTATCTGAGTTACTTATCAGCCGGAGACATCGATCACCAGTTAATAAAACAAATATCAATGGATATTTACTTAAGAAGAGTTCGCTCAATCCCCCGGACGAAATTATCAGCCAGAGGGCAAGTGTTATAAACACATATACGACTTCGGACATCTGCTATAGCTTCGGAATCATCAAATGGATCAACACTGAACTTAACGCTAAATATCAAAACAAGAAGAGAGTTTCCAATGCACCGAGCCCAGGGCCGTAGCGAAGGAGGGTATGGGAGGGTACGTTACCCCCAAGTTTGTCAGACTTGGCAAAAGTTGGGCAATAGTTAGGCAAAAGTTGGACATTTAAGACGTAAGTTGGCAATTTTTATTGAAAACATTTTTTTTAGATTTTCTCCCCCCGATCATCAATTTTTATTTCGGCGAAATTTGGCAAAAGTTGGGTGAAAGTTGGAAATTTGAGACGTAAGTTGGCAATATTTATTGAAAAAATTTTCTCCCCCCCCGCTTATCAAGCTTTTGGAGGATATTTTATTATTTACAGAGTTGGCTTCTTCAGTTTATGAAGTTGGCAAATTTGAAAAATAATCGCCCAAAAAAGTTGTCTCGCTACGGCTCTGACCACGCCCATCACCCCAAATCAGCCATAGCGATATTCCACTTTCCACGCAGATTAGGAGGTAGAGGAATCCCAGATGTAAGAATAAGTCATTATAAACAGCTGGATAAATTAAAATAATATTCCTATAAGAAAACAGAAACCAGTGACTTGCATCTGGCAGTTACCCAAGCTGGCAAGAGAGCTACTTCTCTGAGACTTGCGGACAGATCCTTAAACCCTACCACTGAAGTAGTAACAGCTAATCCATTAATTCAGCATTGGCGAGAAATACCTGGTCACTATTGAGAAATACCTGGTCACTATTGAGAACGAAAATATAGACACCACTGCATCTACGTCAAATCTCCGTTCCAGTAACATATTAATAGAAACAGAGTGCTTTATAGTGGCAAGTCAGGACCAGGTAATTCCAACGAAAGTGAATAGGAAGCGAACTCTAGGCGAAAATCTTGAGAATGTCAAATAAATCCAAAAGCCTACCTGGACTGGCATAACAGAGTTAGAAAAATCGTCCATCAAAAACTATGAGAGATGCACATGGGATCAGGGTTGGCATGTTTAAAACAAAATGTTTTAAACAAAGTGTTTAAAACATGTTTAAAACACCGCACTGTATTTTAAACAAATATGCAATGTTTTAAACAGCTGTTTAAAACACAGTTTAAAACACAGTGCGATGTTTTAAATAATGTATTATTTTGGAGATTGTGGGAAAGCAGGAAAGTGCCGATGATGGTCCATTTCTATAAATAATTCCGATATAGTGGTCACGTGCACTAAACTGAGCATTTTATTTGCAGAGTGCTGTAAAATCCGTTTAAGAGCGCCATCTAACATCAACTAGTAGTAGCAGACATAGTGTGCCTGGCACCATTTAATTTTAGTTGAACATAGTTTTAAACGTTTTAAACCTGTTTTAAACACGTTTTAAACATACCATTTAAAAATTTTAAAAAAACCTGTTTTAAACAAAAAAAAACTATTCAAAACAAAAAAAAATGTTTTTTTGTTTAAAATGAAAAAAAGAACTGTTTTTTTCCAACCCTGCATGGGATTTACAGATACTGTCCTCTATTACCAATACGAACCACCAGCCGTGTGCGAAACTGAAGAAATTCGCCTGTCCTGGAATAGGAAAATACAAACTGACAGACCAATTCTAAACAACATTCCTGATCTCGTGTTAACCTTTAAAAAGGAAAAGAAGACCCTTACAGTAGATTTCGCCGTGTCACTTTCAACTAACATAATTAAAACATACATGGAAAAAATAAGCAAATACCTACCCGTACGCGACGAAATCCCCCAGATGTGGCGTATGGATACAGTGACGATTGTTCCTATTATAATCGGAACTACAGGCGAAATACCTAGAAGTGTGAAAAACAGCCTGAACCAGTTAGGTCTGGAGCATGAACTGTACTTACCTATATAAAAGTCCGTTCTGCTAGACACGTGTAGCGTGTAGTATTGTGCCAAGGGTAATTGGCGACTATCACAAATGTTCTTAATACATCCACGAAGCAGACCATCTTGTCCCAGAACCGATGAGTCAGAGCTTTTAATAACTACGAAGTGTGATGCAAGAAGAATAAGATAATAATAATAAATATAATAATACTTTATTAATCCTTTGGATCGTTATACATTATATAGGATAATAAGACAAAAATTGTAAAAAAATTATATACAATTAAAAGTATACAATATAATCAATGTAGAAAACGTCACAAGAAAAATTAACAAACGGTTAACAAAGAAAAACAATACAAAAAATATAAAAAACACATGAACACAAGACATTTTGTAATTGGTCATATAAAACAAATATATATATTAAATTACAAAAATTCACTTATTGTGTAGCAGTTTTTGTCTAGTAATATATTTTTTTAATTTATGTTTGAACATATGTATGCTACCCGAAGACCTAACATCTTCATCTAATGAATTATAAGGCTTACACCCTTGGTAAAGAAAACTTTTCTGGTACATAGCAGTTTTGTAAGAATCAGGCAGTAGAAAATTCTCTGCTTTAGTGTCATGTAAATGACTCACTTGATTTCTTAAAAAGATTGATTTATGTTTATGAACATATGAGCACACCTCAAGAATATATAGACCAGCAACTGTCAAAATTCTCAACTCGCAACTCTCTCCGTAATTTAATAAAAATACAGATTGCACATTTCTGTAATAAAAATATCCTAGTCACATTACAACTATTACTCCAGTTTACAATTCGATACCTAAGATGGGAATGAAAATTAGCATAATAAGTACTTTAAGAATATCCTAGCTACAATGTTTAGACATAAATTTTAGACCATAACAACTTGTTCCAATAACCAATAACATATAAGGACTTCGAATTTCCGAATTAATTGGCGAATGCGGAATTTGAATCTGACACGTAGATTTTGTAATGAGTCATAATAAAATGTTAACCAACAATCGTACTCGGCAACGCTCAATCTAATTTATTACTAGTTATTTATATTTCCGGTTATAAATCTTTTAAGTAATATGTAAAATATTTTATTTAACATAATTCTATTTTAATTACAAGGAAAGTTGTTATCAGTTCGGTATTGTCATAATATTATAGAAGGAAACATAAACTTGGGATTAAAGTTGCCATTATTCTTATACTTATCCACGTTATAGAATAAACGTAAAAAATACCTGAATAATATTGCGATATGCCACTTTAAATTTCAGCAATTAATAATGTATATGAGAATTCCTCGCTATGTATTCAAATTTATATAAAAAACAATCAGTTAGTGTCAGATAATCTAGAAAAATTATAGAACATTTTAATAATTATTTATGTGATTTATTGACAATGACTGATTAATGTTTTATAAATATTAATATTGCTAATTGGCTGTTTTATCACATTAATCAATTTAATTTTTTTCTAGAAATTTTACTAGAAAATAATACTAGAAGTCAAGTGATTTTTCATGATTTTATCTGTCCCGGAAGCGCATTACTAGAACTTTAATCATCTCAAACATTTTCCATAATTTGGTTTTTATATGTATAGGTAAAACCGCTGTGATTTAATTCAGTTAAATGCACACAATTTTGGTAATTCTGTAATTTTGTCCACCTAGGTCATTATAGACGATTTAGTGTGAGACGGTCGTAGTTTATATCTCAGCCGGATCAAATCGGTGTGTTATTGGCGATTCAAATTAATATTCCCGCTTTGGCAACACGTGGTGCATGATGTCACGATGGGGATACTTTGTCTCATACCAGACTTACAGTGCTATTACCAATCTCCATCGCTAAAAATGTCGACCATCGATAACTTTAATGTAGATAATTTTTTTATCGAGTTTGTACTAAAAGTCAATGGGGAACAATCCAAGCAAGTTCTTAATATATCCGACAGATTGCACCATGCGTACTCGGTTAACTTGTCATATAATATAACCTTTAAATAAATGTCCTCCTGTGTTGGAACACTTTGGTATACAGCAACATATTTTCATTTTATACGTTTTTCTAATTAATTTTGTTTATTCAAAGAGATATTGTTCGTATTGACATTGGATATAACATAACCTCAATAGCGCGAACAACCCACATACCTAGAAAGACATGTGAAACAACCGAGTACGGCTGCCGTACTCTGGAGGAAATAATGAAACTATCTGTTCCCCATTACAGAACCAACATCGATAAATTCCAACGAGAGCGATGAATTTATATTTACTCGATGTTAATGGAGTGAACTTAGCTCAGAATAATATGCAAAAAGAGTTATTTTTACCGATGCCATAAACTCGTACAGACGAGTAGATAAAATGGGTTAACAGGGTTGATAATTTTATCGACTGAACTGGTAATAGCACCGATTGTTGGAAATGAACTGTTTCATTATCATGGAGTTAACAAGCGATACACTTTCTTAGCCGTAGCTGGAAACAATACTGTGTCGGAGCCGACAACAAAGGATCACAAAGGCTCCTAGTCCAAAACTTTTCTTAAAATATGTGCGTTACCAATAGTGCGATTTTCTGTGCTTCCTGCGCACTAGGTTGACATAGCAGTTGTTGTAGATTCCGGTCATGGCCCTTCTTAGCACTTCCGAGAGCTCCTACAATCACTGACACGACTGTGGTCTTTGCTTTTCACGTTCTGTTAACTTCTGTTTGGGGGGGTGTTTGTACTTGCTCAACTTCTCTGTATCCTTGAGAATCACGTTGGTGTCATTCGGAATATAAGGAATAAATCGATCAGAAAACAGGATTTCTCCTTTTTATTATACAGGGTGTCCCACTTAAAGCTTCCAGCGTCATTTTCTCGAAAAACAAAAGAGATGTATGCTGTGAAAGGCATTCAGTAGAATATGTAAATGACTTCACTTTTGAGTGAAAACAGCCTTTCTCCTCATTGCGATATAGATGGCGTTGAGATGCAAAGATCCCAGGAACCTTCTCAACCTAACTGCACGTGAAAAGACACTCATATCTAAGAATTTTTTTTAATAGCAAATATTGCCATAACTTCTTTAAATCAAGCTTTAGACGATATATCCTTTAAGACATTTTTCATAATAAAACAGTCTGATTTGAATAGTAATGAAAGAACTTTATTTAAGCTACAGGTTTGATCGGAAATTACATTATTGTTTAATTTTCAATGGGATTCCCTGTACATTTTCATGAAAAATGAAAGAAAATTTTATTCTGAGCATTGTTTCACATGTAACCATACATCTACCATTAATAATAATAATAAAGTTAATAAAACAATTAGGTAGATAATTCATTTTTAACTAATTTCTTTCAAATAAAACAAAGGTGGCTGGAACTGTTGTTTTAAATTGAAACATTTTGACATTTATGTTTATTGTAATAATTTTACAATAAACGTGATGTGTATGTTTTATATTCTACTGAATTTAATATTGTAAATTGGTTTATTATTTTAATCACTATCAAAATGGTCATTCACACTAATGAAGATAAATACAATATGATAATAATTTGTGGTGAATGCCATAAAAATGCAGCAGAGGCAACACATGCTTACGAAACACGTTTCCCAGGAAGACCCAAACCAACGTTATAACTTGAAAAATTAGGGTGGTTTTAAAAAGCCAAAACGTACCCGAAGAAAACATGTAAGTGCTGAAAGATCAGCTGTGGTACTACAAATGGTCAATAATAATCCCCGTACTTTCTTACGGCATGCGGCAGTTAAACATTCGATGTAATGTTTCGAAAACTTTTTGCCAGAGAATATTAAAAGAAAATAAATATATCCCTTGCAAAGTACGTCTAATTCATCATTTAAAACCAGGTGATCGGCAACGGATTAATAGTTTGTGCAACAAGAGTGGATATGATATCCATATCGCACGATAAAGAAGTTTGAGCACGACGCCGTAGGCGGAGTGCTTCAAATCTTTTGAGTGGGATATGGATAATCCACTCGAGTTGTACAGTATACTTTTTCTACGACCAGCTTAAGAAAACTACAAAATTTATCAAACATTAATATATTACCTACACAAATACACACTGACGAGAGCAGGTTACACAATAATATGTAGTATCCAAACAGAACTGTAGATACTGGTCACAGGAAAATCCGCGATGGTTCAGACAAACAAGAAAGCAAACCATCTTTGGGGTAAATGTTTGGTGCGGAATCGTCAATGGGTACATAAAAGACTGCATTCTCTTTATGGCACGTTAAATAATCAGACATATTTAGATTCCTTAGAAAATGATTTGCCTCATTTATTAAATAACATTCCAACTGAGTTATCTAATATTTGGTTTCAACAAAATGGCGCGCCACCATACAATACTCAAATTGTTACAAATTATTTCTGTGGAAGAATTGTCCATGCATCAGCTCTGGGCAGAGTATTTCTATTTTCCTCTTTTCGATGCTCGTCGAATTTTGTTCTAGGCGTCCACGTCAGTAGTTTCGATACTCTTCTAGGATTATACGCGGATGGAGTATGACTTATTGTCTTTATCATGCTTGTTAACTGACCGTGTGAATGTGCCCTTCCCCTGTCCCATAGACGAGTGTGGCATCAGTTCACTTACTTATGAATGTAAGATTCAAGTAACCAAGGATAAAAATAAAAACAAAAAAAATAACATAATATTTTATGATATATCAAGAAACAAATGTATTTCTAACCAAAAATGATATTTGAATTTTAAATCTACTAATATACATATATATTATCAAATAGATTTTAATTATTTATAGATATATAAATATATATAATCAATATATATATATATATATATATATACGTACGGTACGCATGAAACGAAGCCCACCACACACTACAGGGTACCAGAAGCCCAGCCTTATTTGTAATTTAAATAGTGTGTACAACTGTTAATAATGTTTTAAGTGGGAATAATAACGCGAGCAACATGAGAGGGGGGAACTTTTTTGGACATACAGATTAAAAACAACACGACATGTCATACGAAGCCTTTTATAATTATGGTACATTACGAAGCCCGTTGTATAAAATGTATACATGTTTCAGATTACACGAAGCCATACATAGTTGCCACTTCTCTTCTAATTCTTTAACTAAATGATATAACTGTGTGCGACAATATAATTGCATAGTCGATGTGCTAATAATGTAATTGCATTGCTGTAGGTCACGGCCGCATGGCACCAAAGGGGCCGCCCTAATATAAATGTTTAGGGTATGCATGTTAAAAGTATTTCCATTGGTATAATTTGTATTTATTCTAATGCAAAATAGGTAACAGATACAAGGTATTCATTCCATTATTGACGTTTGACTAAAATAGGTTTTTTATACAAACATGAAGCCTCAAAATAAAGCCCAAAGTAGCATATTCCTCGCTTATTTGAAGCCCACACCCTGCCTATGCTTGTTACTACATTTTCAAAAAAATGTAGTATACGTTTTGCATTTTTCCGGTGGACCATCGAAACCCGAAAAAAACGTCAGATCGAAATGAAAGTCGTATCTATCGGCTCGAGAGCGAATTTAGAAAATTCCGTCCGTCGGTCAGTCGGTCTGTCGGTCTGTCCGTCTGTCACGCTCAGCCCCGCCTAATCCGTTTTCGGATTTTGATGAAACTTGGGTGGTTGATAGGAGGCCTTCAGAAAACCTTAATGCTGGAAGGTCGGCTCCACTCGGAAACCGGAAGTACCCGATATAGACGTTTCAAGTTTTTCGGGAAAAATTGAATAACTCTGTAACGGGTAGTCAGATCGAGATATTTCAAAAAAAGAGATGATGCCGCTGGCAACGGTCTACAGATAAGTATACCGGAGACTATGTCGAAAAATAAATGGAAATTGAATTTTTTTGCAAAAAACTGGTTTTCTCGAAATCGATAGGAAGTACGATAACTGTCCAGGATATTGATTGATTTCGATGAGACTTGGTGGGATCGAAGGTACACAGCCACAAGCCTATTGCTTGAGGCTCGAATCCGTTGACCGCAAGTATTTTTTCCAAGGCCGAGTATGATTTTCCAAAGAAATTAATAACTCCCGAACCGAAGGTCCGATTTTGATTTTCAAAAATGGCGATTGTAGGGCTCGATTAAGTCTATTAGGTGACGTTTGTGAGAAATTTGCAAAACAAAAGCGAATCTACAAATCCTGAAAAACTTGATTTTTTTTGATAAATTCTACAAATACCGAACAGTTTCCTAATAAAAATTGAATATTAAGTATTCCGTCGATCAATCTCTATAACCAGTATAAGGCATGGATCTTTTTGGACAAAAAATCTGAAATGGAGTTTTTTCGAAAAATTAAAAATAAACGAGTTATTTACAAAGATGGCATGTTCACGCCCGGTATATCAGAGTGGCAGTCCGCCTGAAAATAAAATTGTAAGTCTGAAATCACTCCGTTCTCGAAAAAGTATCTATTTTGATAATATACGAAATTATCTATAGGTGTCCAAACCAAAAAAAATGAAGATCATACCGAGGAAAATTCTATCTCTATAAATATTTGACCGATTTTCATTTACTAAATAACAATATAAACGATGCCCTTTCTGTATTTCAATATGTCAGTCAGTCAATACAAAAAGAAAAAATAAAATAAAAATAAAACATGTCAAAAGGTACTGAATCATCCATACAGGGATAAAAAGCATAGCAAAATGTAGTTTTTAGCTTGTTTATAAACATTTTTCATTTTATGATGATTATTAGATTAATTATTTTATGTACTTGTTCTTTTAGACAAATTCACACGTTCAAACACACGTTAATTCTTGATAAAGCTCTTAAAAATATGAGTGAGGTCTCATTGGATTTAGAATGACGTCTAGAAAAATGCGCAAAAGTTTCAAACCCGCACATAAACCATTGCAAAAGTTATAAACAAATTCAAATTGAAAAAATAACGAGTTTTGTTTTTTGCAAATAACTCGAATACTATTAATATATAAGAAATTAAAAAAAAAAGATTCTTAAAGAGGAAGAAATGTCCAACAAAGAACTCCTGACTCCCGGAACTCTATCTCTATTATTAATAATTTTAATTTGATGTTGAAAATAGGGCTCCGCGCGGTGAACGCAAAGCCGTTGTGATGCTCTGAAACCGACCTTGGCAAGTAAAAACAATTTTTTATGTTATTAAATATTAAATTAAAAATTTATTTTTAAAATTATGGTATTATTTAGATACTTAAAGGAACAATATCCCGTTGGATCCCCGTTTTTCATAAAATGAGCCTATTGTGAATTAACAAATTTTTTTAGAGTTTGCGTTTATATTTCAAGTCGGATAATTGTTAAACAAAAGCCACTAAATGTATTATTATTTCGCTTCGTGGACACCTTATGTCAACTATACTTTATGAGATTATGATATTGCGATGTTTTTAATTGTTATAGTCTATTAGTTATTAATTATTCAAGCCAACAAAAAACCTAAAAAATGGAAAAGAGAGGTTGAAATTTTTTTTTTGTTAATTTTAATTATTAATACTGTTTTTATACTCAAAAATACTATAAAATTACATTAACTTTAAATTTTTAGTGCTATTTGTTTAAACAAATTTTATGAACAAATAGATAATTTACGTATGCTTGAAAAATTTTTTTTTGCCATTTTGTTATAAAATATGATTTAAAAAAAATTCCTAAAACAATTTTTTAACTGTTTATAATCAATTATTTCTTTTTTTCATTATTTAAACAAATTATTAAGAAAAAAATTTATTTTTAAAATTTATTATTTGCAATTCTCTCCAAGGTGGTAAATTTTTATTTATTGTTAATTCATTTGTTTATTTAATAAACAATTTGTTATTAACAATCGCCGAATGTGTTTATATTTTTTTTATGGAAAAAAATAACATACAACCGTATACATAAAAAATTTTTATATTTTTTTTATAGAATTTTAAAGTTTAAATATTAATTTTTTTTTTACATGTTTATGTATAAAGTTGTTTTTGTTTTTTTCTCTATCAAAAAAAATATAAACACGTTCAGCGATTGTTAATAACAAATTGTTTATTAATAAATAAACAAATAAATTTTAAGAATCATTTTTTTTTATAATATGTTTAAATAATGAAAAAAGGAAAAAATTGATTATAAACAGTTAAAAAAAAAATTTAAATCACCTAATATTTTATAACAAATAAAATGGCAAAAAATGTTTTTCAAAAATACGTAATTTATCTATTTGTCTATAAAATTTGTTTAAACAAATAGCACTAAAGATTTAAAGTTTATTTAATCTTATAGTATTTTTGAATTTAATAACAGTAATAATAATTAAAATTAATAAAAAAAAATTTCAACCTCTCTTTTTCATTTTTTAGTTTTTTGTTAGATTAAATAATTAATAACTAATAGACCATAACAATTAAAATCATCGCAATGTCATAATCTCATAAAGTATAGTTGACATAAGGTCTCCACTGAGCGAAACAGTTTTAGTGGCTTTTGTTTAACAATTATCCGACTTGAAATATAAACACAAACTCTAAAACAATTTATTAATTAACAATAGGCTCATTTTATGAAAAATCGGCGAAAAAATTTTTTTTCCAAGTTCCTTTAAGTGTCTAAATAATACCATATTTTTTTTTTTAATTTCTAAATTAATATTTAATAATATAAAAAAATATTTCTACTTGCTACGGTCGGTTTCAGAGCATTGGAGCCCCATTTTCAACATTAAAGTAAAATTATTAATAATAGAGATAGAGTTCCGGGTGTTAGGAATTTTTTATTGGAAATTTCTTCCTCTTTAAGAATCTTTTTTTTTAATTTCTTAAATATTAATAGTTTTCGAGTTATTTGCAAAAAACGAATCTCGTTATTTTTTCAATCTTAATTTGTTTATAACTTTTGCAATTGTTTATGTGCGGGTTTGAAACTTTTGCACATTTTTCTAGACGTCATTCCGAATTCAATGAACCCTCAATCATATTTTTACGAGCTTTATCAAGAATCAACACGGGTTTGAACTTGTGAACTAGACTGTTTGAGAAGTTTGAAAATAGAACAATGTTAGATAAAACGTTGAAGAATTAATGTAACTGTTCTTTTTCTATTGGAACTACCTACATGATAAAAGTCAAAGTCAATAGAAAGCAAAAATAAATAACTGAATGTAAATATTGTTTGCCAGTTTACTGAAGTTTTTATATAACTGTTAAATATTCTATATGACATTCTGCAGTTTGTTGAAAATAAGTTGATTTTTCTAGATATAATTGCTATATTTGTAATTTTAATCGTCTCCTGATGATGCCAGCTTGGTTGGCAAAGAGCTTCTAGCTAAATTCTGCAGAATTTTTGTTATTGTCAAATCTTATCAAGAGTTACAACAGTTTACATTTGCATTTTTTGCTTAAGATGTCTTAACTGTTGTATTTGCAGATTGGAATTTTGGAATTGGAATTCCTCTAGCTAATTTTAACTTATTGTCCAAATTTAAATACTATCGGACATCGTACTCTTGGTCCTTCAGTTATCGTGCTTACAAAGCACATGGTGTTTTCGTAAATAGTCCAGTAAATGTAAAAAGAACTGTTGGCAATGGTAAAGCTACACCTCTTTGAAGTAAGGCAGTACTTAGTCATAAATCTATCTAAAAAATTAATAGTCCTATTATTATGACGAAAAAAATGTATAAATAGAGCTGAAAAAATATTTTATAATTCGTTAAAATTAATAACCAAAACATTAGAATATGAGAAATACATAATACTGCGTATTACAACAAATTACCTGATCAGTTGGAAACTTAAAATAACATGAAAGTCATTGTTTATAAGAATGTTTTAGAGCAGAAAAAGTAATTCTCAATTACGTAAAAATACATACTTTAGGAAAAAATTGTTTGTAGATGATACAATTATCTTCAATTTTTATTTTCTTAATTATTTGAATAGACGCACGATGTTTTTTACTTTATTATTTTATCAAGAAAAAGTAAGTAAACACGGTGAATCTTTGAAGTCGAAAAGAGCACTAAACAATATGAACGATCTCATTTAATTATATTTATTAAGTTGAAATATTTTTTTCGTATTAAATCAGAAAAAAGTCTTGCGTTCGGTGGGATTTTGAGCTAAGAACTTGAGTGTTAAATTTATAGTCTGCACAACATTAATATTTTATTCAATGTTTTTAATACAAATATATGCTTCATCGTATCGTAGCCCGGGGCCAGCCAGACAACCACGGTGAACACCGCCGTGGCGAGTGTGAGGCTGGACGGGGTAGGTCCGGTTTGGCTTGGAGAAAAATAGAAAAGTAGCTCCTGTCTTCTGTAGGCAGGCTTAAAGACTAGGTTAAAATTATAATGTGTCCACATGGACCTAAAATTAATATAAAAATAAACACAATTCTATAAAAACGTTCGTAGGCAAGAGCACTTAATAATTTTGATTATTGATACGGGAAACAACTAAACGGAAAAACCTCTTCGTTGGTAATGGGATGGATGGCAGGGATGGCCATCTTTGGAAAAAACCATATAACTCTTGGTGGACAGTTTCCCTGCCAGATGTAGCCAGGGTAGTGTTCATGGTGGCTCGTTTAAGTTTGAGTTGGTATATTTTGTTTTATCTTTTGGCCTCGACCAATTTTTCACTAAATCGGTCGGGGAAGTGATAGCTGTCAAATTTTTAGTTCCAATGTTTCTCTGGGGAATTTGGTTTTTGAAAAATGTTTAGGTTGGTACCAATGACTTAAATTGTTTTTAGGTTATGTAGTACTATTTTTAGATTATGTTACCGGAAGAATTTCCGGCGGGATGCCGGAAGTAGCGGAAATAGTTTTTAAAATTTAATGTCACTGTCACTTTTAAAGTTTTATTGGAAAAAACTCACCGAAAGCGTTCCGGTGGGGTTGCTTACACTTGTAGGGCTTGTAAGCGGTTCAGGATGGCCTCTCACACCATCCGTGGGCTTTATAAACGTCGAAAAAACTTGTAATCTCTCGATGCACTTGACACGTCAAAAATACTCAGCATACAGTCTGCACGCTTTAACACACTAGCAGAGAACTTATACCACAAATGGACCCGTAGTATTTTTTGGGAATTTTCCTTTGAGTCCATTTAATAAAATTTGACATTTTTCTGAAAATTTGACATTTTTCTGAAAAGTTATATTTTTCCGAAAATTTGACATTTTTCTGAAGTGACATTTTTTCGAAAATTTGACATTTTTCTGAAGTGACATTACTCCGAAAATTTGACAATTTTCAAACATTTGACATTTTTCTGAAAGGTGACATTTCTTCGAAAATTGACGTTTTTTCGAAAATTTGACATTTTTCTGAAAAGTGACATTTTTCCGAAAATTTGACATTTTCCTGAATTTTTGACATTTTTCTGAAAAGTGACATTTCTCTGAAAATTTGACATTTTTCTGAAGTGACATTACTCCAAAAATTTGACAATTTTCAAACATTTGGCATTTTTCTGAAAGATGACATTTCTTCGAAAATTTGACGTTTTTTCGAAAATTTGACATTTTTCTGAAAAGTGACATTTTTCTGAAAATTTGACATTTCTAAAAGTGACATTTCCCTGAAAATTTAATATTTTTTCGAAAATTTGACGTTTTTTTGAAAGGTGACATTTTTCTGAAAGGTGACATTTCTTCGAAAATTTGACGTTTTTTCGAAAATTTGACATTTTCCTGAATTTTTGACATTTTTCTGAAAAGTGACATTTCTCTGAAAATTTGACATTTTTTCGAAAATTTGACATTTTTCTAAAGTGACATTACTCCGAAAATTTGACAATTTTCAAACATTTGGCATTTTTCTGAAACGTGACATTTCTTCGAAAATTTGACGTTTTTTCGAAAATGACATTTTTTTGAAAATTTGACATTTCTGAAAAGTGACATTTCCCTGAAAATTTACTATTTTTTCGAAAATTTGACATTTTTCTGAAAAGTGACATTTCTCCGAAAATTTGACGTTTTCCTGAAAATTTGACATTTTCTTAAAAATCTGACATTTTTCTGAAAAGTGACATTTCTCCGAAAATTTTATATTTCTTGGAAATTAAAAAAAAAAAAAAATTCGTGACTCGTCTTGTAGAAATATTTTCATCAGTTCGCCTGTTATAAGAATTTTATGCTTTTACGACGTCATCAGAACGTAGGTGTATTTTTAATTCACTCGTATTCCATCCATCTACAATATTTCCACCTACGTTTCAAACTTTAATTGGATGTTTCCAGTTAAGTCGATAAGAATTAAGTTTCTAAGAATTTTTCTTATTTGTGACTTCATGTGACGTAGGTGTATTATTAATTCACTCGTAATCCGTCCGTCTACAATATTTATACCTACGTTTCAAATTTCAGTTCGATATCTTCAACCGTTCCCGAGTTATCAGCCGAAATCACTGAACACCTCTGTCATTATTAGAATATCACCCTGTACATTGCACTGCTTTGAGAACAAAACAAGTGAAATTTTTGTTTTTTAATTTTTTACACGGAAACCAAATCGAAAAAGTGCAAGTGTGATATATCGTTGAAATCGGAATTTTTACTGCTTTTCGATGGTTCAATTACAAATTGCAAGTAATCATAAAATAAACAACTTGTTGTGCCAAAACGGCACTAAACGTAATCCGATCTCAACCAAAACCTTTTCAGATCTTTTGGAGCACTAAAGAAACCCTCATGCAAAGTTTCATCCAAATCCGTTTAGTAGCTTCGCCGCTATCGTGCTAACATACATACACACACACACACACACATACACGCACGGTAATGCACTGTGGAGGACCGTCCTGGTACCCAATAGTGGAAGATTTGCTGGTTTTATAAATTTCGGATTGCTCTTAGTTCACTTGTATTGTTACTGTTTTTAATTTTTCTTTACACTCCTTTGTTTAGGAGTTATACAGAAAAAAAAATATACTCCACAGTTAATTGACAATCTACCGTGAGTGTTAATCATCGACAGTTAATGTGGCATATGAAAATGTATTAAGGCTCCTCCACACTTTATGTTGAATTACACTCCGTCAGAATGATAGTGCAGTTCACACCAACAAAAGCATCTTTCTATGATCTTTGCCTGATAATAAAATATTTACGGATTATTCAGTGTGTCTCCGGATGAGGTATCGCACTCTTATTTTTGATTTGCCGGGAAAAAGGCGTTCTTTATAAAAAGTTTTGCTTGTCTTAGGAAGTCATAAACAGTTGTGAAATTTAAGATAAATTATACAGGGTAGTCTAAAAATTAGAAAACATTAAATCGACTTGAACCTTTTTTTTAGATTTTTATTGAAAATTTTATTTAACAGTGTTTTTCAATTATGAAGAAAAACTTAAGTATGAGTATAGTTGCAAAATAAGGAAATAGCAATTTAAAAAGAAAATAACATTTTATTGAACTAAGTTGAAAACTATTCCACAAGTAGTGTAGACCTCCTACTAGTACATATTTTTCTAATCTTTTTCTAAATTCTTCAGACAGAATGAGTACACATCTTCCTTTATGGTTGCAACAGCATCCACAATTTCTTCTTTGATTAATCTACGTCGTTTTCGAAATCTTTTGCATATACTTTTGCTTTAAATACTCCCATAAGAAGTAATCCAACGGGGTTAGATCTGGCGAACGGGCAGGCCATGCTGTTTGCCCATGGCTGCCAATACACCTGTCGTGGAAGTGATTGTCTAACTAGAATTGAAGAATTACTGGGCATCCATCTTGCTGTAAATTTATTTTTCTTCTATATTATAAATTTTCATTGTCCAGTTCGAACGAAACAAAATTATTGAAAATTTTTAAATAAGTACCGCTTATTCTGTGATACATTTTGTCGCACCAAACAATTTAAACTTTTGACTATTAGTGGTAATTCGGAAATTTTCCTGAGTCCAGTACCTACAATTCTGAGACGAGACTACCCCATTAGTAGTAAAAGTAGATTCGTCCGTGAATAAAATGTTTCGATGAAAAATTTTCTCACCCATAGTTAAACGAAGAGCATAATCTCCAATTTGAAGTTGTGAAGAACGTGAATGAATCAAATTTTTTGCCGACTAAAATCCTCTCAATGTGAGATTTGCTACTACCTAAAATTGATCATTTAACGACCATCTTGGGTGTTCTTGTACAGAGTCTAACTAAATCTATAACAGTAGCAGCGTTATCTTCATTTAATTGTTCTTTGGTTCTTTTGATATTTTTTACATCCCCAGTGGAATCAATTTTATAAGTTAATTTACGTACTGCCATACTGCTTTGCAAGTCACTTTAATATCTGAACACTTCTCATTTTAAACTTCTATTGCCTATTTATAAGAAACATTTCCGATTCCACAGCATTTGACCAAGTAAATTCGTTGTTCCAGAGTTAGCATATCCCACCCCAACAAACATCCCTCGATATCAATCCTTTCCTCCCTTAAAGAATCCTGCACCGGGAAAACAAACAAGCTGGTAAACTCTATACATTCATTAACACCATCTACAAAAAACATACAGTTTTATCAAATGACAAAGTATTTTAAGCAGATTTTTGTGATTTAATTTCCCTGTATGAATATTCATATCACCGTAACATCCTGTTCTCCTGTTACTTCAAAGCAAATCCCATATCAAATTATAACTTTATAAATTTTTAAAGAATAAGTTTTTCTTGGAAAATCAGTACCTATCGCTTCTAACCGCGTGCACATTATAGTGGAAGTAGATACGTCTTTCTTTTACTAATTCTCTGTTTTCTTTCTTGCTCTCGTTTATCTCAGAACCCATATATAAAACTACATGCCGAACCTGTATATAACTTATACAAGGATGGCCCACATAAGACAGTTCTGTACTTTTTCTCGGAATCTGTAGCAAAAGCAAAAGCTTTGGGGATGGTCATATAGCGCTATTGCATAGTTACTTTGCTCAATTCACCGCCCCCAAAGCTTTTGGTTTCCAGGTGCATGAATTTTAAAAAAATTATTTTTACTTTTTAGTAGTTTTTGCAAATAAAAGCTTTTTCTTAAAAATATTTTTTTTATATAATTTTATTTTTTACTTTTTAGTCTTCTTATTTTACAGACAGACCGATAAAACCTTTCATTTGCCTCCGCCATCCACCCCTTCCCTCTCCCGTCTTATCACCTCTCCAACACTACTTCCCACCCCTTTCCCACCTCTTCCCTTCTATCTCAAAATAATATGTTGAGAAACGCCTGTTTGGCTCAGGAGGGCAGGTACCTTGCCTCCCTGTAAGATTAATTTTAAGCTCTAAATTGCAATTATTGCCACCGAACTGCAGGTGCGTACCGCCAGTTATCAAGCAAAACCTTTTTATTATTGTATTGCACTTTACTCCCTTTATCCTGAATATGGTGATCATTTCTTTCAGATAAATAGGTATATTATTACTATCATAAAAACGTGGCACTCGCTAATATTCTCGTACCCATGCCTTCTTATCGTTTTTCTAATACCTGTACCCACAAACTAACCATAAAATTTCCTTCCCTATACACAACAATTTGTACATAGATATTTATATTATTTCTCACTTTGAACTGTACTTTATAATATAACTATGAATTGAAAATTGACAAAACTTTAATGCATCTGCCCATTTGAACCGTAACTAATTTAAGATAATATAATACAAACATTTATTTATTAGGGGCACTTGTTCATTTTATAGACTAGAGAATGGGATGACTGAAAACAACCTATTTAGCAACGCTGAAGGTCCATATACTTTATAACTTTCACCCAAACTGAAGGGTATCTATGATAGTTTTCTAATAAATAAAATCAAGTAGAATGGTGTGGTAATCAACCCTAATTTAACCCTTTGTTATAATTAAAGTAATTGTACAAATTCAACTAAATATACTAACGTTGAAATACAACGTTACCATATGTAATAATTCATACAAAATAAATAAGGTAATAAATGATATTTTTAAATCATAGTACCTATTAAACTATTTCATAATCTAATATTTAGAATCAAAAGATTGTAAATCAAATGACAATTATATTTTATGAAACTGATATTTTACGCGCTTGTTGTTTTGAAATACACATTTTTGTGATTTTAACATTTTTTAAGGGAAAGTACAGTACCTAGAGGTAAAAAATATGTAAAATCTCGGAATAATCTCACAAGTAATGATAATTTTTCTTTATGGGTTATTATTGTAGTAAAAGGTGTCATCTTCAGTTTCTATATGGTCCGGACACTTGCTCTTACCTTCAAGGGGTGAAAATCACCTCTAAAATTTAGATATTTAATATTTGCTGATTTGTTTTTGAAACGTGAAGTTTTTGGGATCGCTAATTACGAATCATTACGAAGTCAAAATTAAAAAATTAGGCAAGTGTTTTAAATAGACAAAAAAAATGCGTATCTAGGTTATGTTATATGTTAACAAAAAACAGTATTTTTGAGAAAAGAAATGTAATTGCATAATTACAATAACAAAATGGCCGCATTTTGTTTAAAAAAATGTGAAAACGCATGTTGTTTCTTTATTTTTCATGATACAGAAACAAACGAAAAATTATTTTAAAGACCGATAAATTATCTTTAATTCTGTTTCTTAGAAATTTTGATGGGCGTGTGTGATATTTTCTAAGATATTCAACATTTGAACTAAATACTTTTTCCTATAAATGTTCAAATGCCATCTTTATACTTAAATATGTACGAAACTATCCTACTTTATTTTCAATGTATAGGCTTTATTTTTGATCTCTACAATTTTTTCGCTAAAACTAATATTTATTGAGATATTTGCAAACAATAAAAACATTTATGTTTTATCGAAAATCCCTATATAATTTAACCTGCAATTTTTTTCTAAAGCAAGCGTTGTAGACGGACGAAACACTTTGAGTATCTGGATCATATCATACGTTAACGAAAAACAGTATGGGGGAAAATATTTTTTTTAATTACTGATTACTTACATTAACAAAATGGCGACAATTTTATTTAAAAAATGTGAAGAAGCACATTGTCTTTGTCATAACTTCTATGTTATAGAGTTAATAAAAAATCATTTGATTAATAGTCTTTCATTTTGGTGGTTAGCATTTTTGACGTAAGTGCCCTAGTCTCTGAGATTTAAACCAAATACCTCATCGCTCAATTTAGTAGCTTTCTTATTTGTCTCTAGCACGTTTTCGCTCAATGTGTTACTTCAAGTTATTTGACGAAAATCGTTTTTAAATACCCTTTCAAGTTAAAATCCCAATTTTCAAGTCGTTACAACTTAAATACTATTAATTTGGTTGAGTGGCAGAATAGCCTACGGCTAAACTCCGTCAGGACATTAAAATAAATAAGGCGATAAAAAAATTATATAAAAAGTTGCATATAGAACATGTTCTTCTCCAAATTTGATTATCTTTCAGCTCCAATGTTTTTGTTTTTTTTTTTTTTAGGTGCCACACCCTGAAAAGGGTAGTATCCACCCCCTATAAATTAGCAAACACCCTCATAATATAGAAACTTTTACTTGATGCATTTATTATTAAGTTGCCAAAAATGAACGAAATCTAATTCATATGACATTATTCCGAAGTTAAAACCTGCAGTTACTGTACTATATTATTAAATATTATTTTTGTATATGCTTTAAAATTAGTCAAACTATCAATAATAGACGTCAGTTACCATCGGTAATGCACAGAAAGTCATTCCGACAAATTTTAGGTTTGTCAAATTATGGTAATGTCATGATATTTGAGAATTAATAATTTGTGTATTTTAAATTATACTGTCTTACAAAGACACCTGTGTTGTTGAAAAAATCATGCGTGTATGATGAGAAAAAAGTACCTTCTCCAATTTCGCATAGCTTATAGCAATTTCTATGCTCATGCGGAGAACCTACTTTCCACTATTAACACACAATTATACATAACTACACTATAGGTATAGGTACTATTTCATAAAATAAAAATATCAACTTATTTATAATCATTTCATTCCAAATTTCCAAATATTATAATATGAAACAGTGTAGTACGTTATTCATGAAATATCTGTTACCTACTAGCTGAATAACCCGGCCTTTCTCGGAATTCGAAAGCAATATCTTTCAACCCCTGTATCTCACCCCTGGTTAACAGTTTTTTTCCGTCGTTTTGAGAGTAAAATTCAACGGTCTAGCTCATCGGAAAGTTAGTTTTCATTTTCAGACAAACGTGCATTAAGCTTTAAATGTCATAGATTACCTACCTTATTTTACAGCTACAAACTGTTATAATACGAGAAATGTTTAAAAAATTATATTGTCAAATTCTGAAAATAGTCAGAGGAGTATTATTTGATCTAGTTCTTTGAAATATTAATTTATTTTTCTTAAATGACAAAAAATATATTTAAAAAGTTTAAAATTTAATATAAAAATCGGAATCTACGTAAAAAATTATTTAGCTTTAAAAAAACGTATAAATACTCCATTTAAACCTCACGCTACTTCAGAATATATAGTACGAAATATATTTTACGTATTGCATGTATTATCAATTATCATTCTCGGTCATGTTGGAGGCCAAAATAACTATTTTATTTTTATTTAAAAGTGCATAAGGGCAACAGTGTATCTTAGTAAATAATTGACAGAGGATTTTTTTTATTGTTCCTCTTTCGATATATTATTAGTATATATGAAAATTGTATGTAATAGTGAACGATTTATATATGATTCTTTTTATAAAAAAAATACATAAGGCCGAAAAAACGGTTAATAGTGGTTAAAATGACTTTTGGTATCTTAAGTATATAAAAATGATACAGTTTGAAAAATCTTGCATCTATTCCTTTATTGCAACTCAATTTTTAATTTTGTTATTGTTTTTTGGGCGTTCTAATGAATAAATTGAATTGAAACTTGTTATGGAAGAGTAGGCCTATTAGGCATACACTATCAAGTTTTGTCACAATCTAACATTTTCTTTTTTTACAGACTTTTTCTTTTGTACGAAGAAAAGAAATAATGTACATATACATTATTTAGGTCTTACTCAAGCTAACTTTCATACTCATAACAAAATATCTAATTTCTTTATATTGAGGAAATATGCAAATATAATGGTGTATTGGGTAAACAAATTCTTTCAAATACAAATTATTGTTAAATTTATTAAAACAACTGCCTATTCTTGCTAATACTAGAAGAAACTGAACTATATAATAGATTTCACAGAATTATGTAGGAGAAAAATACGGAAATTAGAAAAAAATTAAAAACTTACTAAAACAACTTGCACACTGAATAATCAAAAACGAGACCCCAAAATGTTAGCTATGAATCATTTTATACAATTAAATTTCATTTAGTAGCAATTATTAGCATTGTTTTGATGTATTCTACAATCATTTGTATTTTAAAGTGTTTCTACATTTTTTTCTTTACCTAATATACTATTATAATTGTGTGTTCAGAAGTTAAGCATCAATATAAATATTTAAAAAACCTAGGTAATTTCTCATTAGTATGGAAGTTACCTTCAGTAATACCTAAATAATGTCTATACAGGGTGATATGTAAGTCGATAAAACCCTTTTAGGAACTTACAGAATAAGTCATTTAGAATATATTTCGCCAGACTTATCTTGGTACAAAGTCTTACGGTTTTCGAACTATTCGCCAGTTTGAATTTTTTTGAATAAATGTCGTAGATCCATTTTTATAAGCTAATGAGAGCTGCTATGTCTGTTCTTTCAGTTTATTCTCTTGCTCTAATATGTATTTTTTCTGGTCAATACGTTAACGATTATCTAAAGATGAAGTAAAGATTAATAGAAAACTACGCTATTCACAGGGTGTATTTTTGGAAAACGGGGCAAACCTGTAAAAGTCAGGGAATTTGATTTTGGTCAGAGAAATCAGGGAAAAGTCAGGGAATTTATAAATTTATAAAAAAGTCAGGGAAAATTTATTAAAACAACTTATCCCTTTCGTTCACCTTGTCCTAGAAATAGTACATTGGATTACATTTACTTTTAATTTTTTTAATTAGAACAGGTTTTTGTATACCGTGCGTGTAATTTCCCATTAGGCATGTACATTCACGTAGCGCGAGAAATATGACAACACCGGCAACTGTAAATTCGTTCATCGGTGGAGCATTCCAGCTCCGTTATTTCATTTCAGCCAGCTGGCACACGCGATGTTGCAATTCTACTCACCATGCCTAGCCCGCGACTACACACACGGTATTATACATTATTCGTCATTGTCGGAAAAGTTTGAGGCCATTTAGATATAGATAGAAAAATGTAGGAAAGCAAACATACGATGGGGTCTGTAGAAATTTTATACCATGTGAGAGTGCAGCAAAACAAATATTTTTATAATACTTGCAATTAACGAATTGTTGTGATTTTTTCTGTATTAGTGAACAAGGACCTATTGTGCAGTGTGAGATTTTTTGTTTGAACTTGTGGGCACATTTTAGACTTTTATTTATAAATAAAATAGTGTACTAGAATTAGAACAGCTTGACACAACACCACAAAATTGTCAGGTAAACTTAATCTCACTTTTCAAAAAAAAATAAAAAATCACAAACACACGTCACAGCTAAGTTACGATATTTCACAATTGATGCGACTGGCAAGAAGTATCTAACCAACCAGAAACTATACTCTATATTCTCTATCTTGATGAATCAGAAGTGGAATGTCTCTCCGATGAATATGATGATGGTTGCAAAATTGACTCTTTTGGCTACCCCATTGGTATTTTTTTCGAAATTTATAGCTAAATGTGTTATCATTTAGGGAACCAACAATTAGGAGATAGTGATCCAGAGTATTTGCCAGAAAATGCTGATGAAATTGAAAATACGCAATACGCATTTAGTGAAGAATTGTTTCCTGAAATTCATACCAAATAATAATATTATATTTATTATTATTATTGATGTAAATTAAAAAATAAACATTTTTTTCACAAAAAAATATGTTTTATTGTTTCAGAATTGTTAGCTACATATTTTGTGTGGATTATTCATTGAGTCACGATGTCCTACTTCTAGGACATTTTTTTCAAAAATGGGTGGGGGAAAATTTTTAAAGAAAGTATTAAAAATTATATTAAACAACTTATGTGCAAAACTGAAAAGTCGTGACTGAAAGTTGTTCCCATCTTGCGCCACCTCGCTCGTTAAAAAATGTTTTCCATTTCACCACCCGCTCAATTTTCATTTTTCGAACAGAAAATTTTTCTGGAATTTTTATTGAAAAGTCTTGGTATACCTGGAAAAGTCAGGGAATTTCAAAATTGTGAATTTGTATACACCCTGTATTCAGATACTTAAAAAAATTTAAATGGCATTATTAATCTTTACTTTAACTTTAGATAATCGTTAACGTATTGAACATAAAAAAATTATATTAGAGCAAGAGAAAAAACCGCTGCCCAAGGAATCACTACTTCCACATCCAGATTTTCTATCCAAGTCACTCACAACGAAAAAATTTTGTATGTGGAAATAATTGTTTATGGAACTTTAACAATATAATATTTGAAACCCTCTACCACAAAAACCCATAAAATGATACCCCACATCGGCAGTGGGGAAGGGGTGGTGATAGGGGGTGGTTGGTAGTGGGGGTGGATGAAGTAAAAAAATATTTTAAGGCTTCTGGTTCTTGTACACACACTAAATCACAATTTTTTTCATCTCCTTTAATAATGGGCTGGCGGTGGTAATGGGGGTGGCTAATGCCAATTTTTTTTTTTGAAACCTTAGCTTCTCTTGTATATACTAAATACCAATTTTATGGACTATTACCTGCTTGATTTATCTATTTACCCCAAATTTACACCAATTTACCCCCCAACCCTTAGGAACGGAACAAGACGAAAATATAATAATTCTAGATCTCGTTAAAGTACATATGTGTACCAAATTTCAAGTCAATATCTCAAACGGTTCCAGAGTAAACGGGCGCACAAAAAAAAGCTACAGACCGACAGACAGACAGACAGAATTGTTTTTTCGCTCAAACTTAAAATCTCGACGTTTCATGACATTCTAAGCCTATTTGAACAATAAAAATTTTTAAATTTTTTTTTGTCGTTACTATACTTCCACTGGATGTGGAAGTAAAATTCGGATCTACACGATTTTTCGAAAAAAATCCCAATTGGCGATTAGTTCGGAAACCTTGAGTTTGTACTAAGGTAAGCGAGGCTAAATATGTTCTAAAGTACTTATCGACCTACCCTGTATATTGTCTAAATGAAGATAATTTTACTTCCACGTCCAGTGGAAGTATAGTACCGACAAAAAAATTTTAAAAAATTTTTATTGTCCAAATAGGCTTAAAATGTCATGAAACGTCGAGATTTTAAGTTTGAGCGAAAAAAAAATTTCTGTCTGTCTGTCGGTCTGTCTGTCTGTCGGTCTGTCTGTCTGTCTGTCGGTCTGTCTGTCTGTAACTTTTTTTTTTGTGCGCACGTTTACTCTGAAACCGTTTAAGATATTGACTTGAAATTTGGTACACATATGTACTTTAACGAGATCTAGAACTAGATTATATTTTCATCTTGTTCCGTCGAAGGGTTGGGGGGTAAATTGGGGTAAATTTGGGGTAAATGGGTAAATTAAGCAGGTAGGAGTCCATGAAATTGGTATTTAGTATATACAAGAGAAGCTGAGGTCTCAAAAAAATTTTTGGCATTAGCCACCTCTATTACCACCCCCACCTCCTTATTAAAGGGGATGAAAAAAAAATGTGATTTAGTGCATGTACAGGAATCATAAACCTCAAAATATTTTTTTACTTCATCCACCCCCCACTACCACCCCCCTATCACCACCCCCACCCCACTACCGATGTGGGGTATCGTTTTATGGGTTTTTGGGAAAGAGGATTTCAAATATTATATTATTAAAGTTCCATAAACAATTATTTTCACATACAAAGTTTTTTCGTTGTGAGTGACTCGGATAGAGAATCTGGATGTGGAAGTAGTGATTCCTTAGGCAGCGGTTTTTTTTTTTTACCATTGTAAAATACATGTAAAAACCTAAAAACCTGCATTTTGAAAAAATATATATTCTACGAATCTATGCAATTAAACAATAATAAACGATTAAAATTTCGAAATCTTTTTTTTATTTTTAGTCGTTTGAATAAATATTTTATGCTAAAATTTGGCACAAAGGTTTAGTTCAATAATGGGCATATTTCCACAAACTTTTGTTAAAATGGATGCATTATTACCTTATATTTCTTAAATTGTCAAAAAAGGCAATTTTTGGTGGTTTTTATTTTCTTACAAATTAACAAATTATCAGAAAGTTTTTTCATAGCCTTTTGCTATTTTTATTTCTGCGATACGATTATTAGAACCGTATATCTCCTTGTTATCATAAGGAAAAGAGCAGAAAATTTCAGTGTTGAAAAATAAATTGTTAAAATTTTACAAGAAGCAATGCACCACCGATTTAATCGAAAACTTTCCATGGCACTTGTTATTATATCTACAACAAATTAAAATAATAAAATTGCTGCAGCCAGAGAATTTCTTATTCACCTACTTTGTTGCTTAATTTTACTCCACTATATATGATTTAAAATGTGAAAAATTTATGACTGTACATTATAGCAAATTGAGAAACTATTAGTCACACATTTAAAATAACTACGAAAGCCAATGCTGTAGACTCTAGAGCCTGGTCGATTTCCAGATGTTTGTTAGGTATGTACCTACCTTTCTAACAATTCCCGCCAAATCCGTACAATGGTCAGCAGTCACTTGTTTAGGAAACTACTAGCAATGGTAAAATCTACAATTTAAATCTTTAGAGATGGTCCGCAATTTTTGATTATTTATTAATTGGTTGTTCAATTTTTTTTTATCTGATTTGGGAATATTTAGTACGTCTCATTTTTTTATTATGTATTTACGTGTTCCATAATAAAGAATACTTCGCAAGGATATCTTTAAAAAAATTTGCTGAAGCTAGTTTTAGAGTTTAATAAATCAATGATATTCAACCTAAAATTGCTTACTTTAAATAAAAAATATACAGGGTGGTAACCCCAAAAATGGGAAGGAGAACGATAATATTTCACATGTAGTTATCACAATTGCCAAGTAAGAACAATAATATCTTGCACATAGTTAACACAACTAGAGGCTAGAGTTTTGACATTAATTGTCATATTAACTGTTTTCAATTATGTTTTCAATTATGTCCTTAGTTACCTAAACTAAAATCGTATATTAATAGAAAATCATTTATTAATAGGGGTTAATAATGAACGATTTTTTATATATTATAAATAGGTAGGTATAATTTATTAATTATTTGGAAACACGCGATAATAATTGTTTATGTAACTAGGCACTAAAGTTAAACTTTTATTAAAATTATTTAAATTTCAAATCTCAATAATTTTTTGTAATGTAATTATGTCACAAGCAATGGACAATTTATGTTGACGTTTAGCTGTCACCTCCTCCAACTACAAGAAATCGTACAATGTTTGATTACTTTAGTGACTATCTCTTAACACTTCAATGACAATTTTGAGGTTTTTTCCGATTTCAAAAAAATCTATTTTTTGTACGATCGAGCTTATTTGTTTATTTACAATATCTGTTGCCAAGACGTCAGGTTATATTTATTGATTGCTAAGTCGGTAAGTAATTTGCTTACCGGTAAGTAAAATTAATATAATATATATTACCGTTATTTCACAAAAATAAGTACAAAAAAATAAGGTCATTTCTATGTATTTAAAAAAAATAATATTATTTTCTGCACGATTGTTTTTAATTACACTTCAATTAAAATAATTTAATTTCTAGTAAATAAACGAAATGGCAAAATACAAATATCTTATTTGTCAAGTTGTACTTGCCACGAAATATAAACGTGACTTTTGACTTTTTGTTTATTTAATAGAAATTAAACTATTTTAATTGAAGTGCAATTTAATACGATTTTACACAAACAGTATAAGCATCGCGAACCTTATACCGACCGGTCTCCGGCGGTAAACGTCCGTTACCGTTCTGATGATACTTAACCATACTATTATTTCCACACTACGGAATAACATATATCTACCATATATTAGGTAAGTAACTAGATTACTTGACAAAAATAAAGTCGGATCTTTCATATGAAGTTTTTTAAAATTAGCTTTTCCTGAATAATTACGCCCTTCTGTAAAGCATGCATTAAAATAATGTTTGAAATTATTTTTTTCAGACTCATTATAGTGCAAGCTTTTATCAATAGTTTTTACTCAATATGATATTTATGCAAAAGTCTTTTCATCCTACGTGGCATCCCTTAAATGTATCAAATAAACCACCCTTTACGACTTTTCAACAGTTCTTAATGGTTGAAACTTAGCTTATAACTTCATCAGAAAATTTTAAAACTTTTTGCTTCTTGCTTAAAAAAAATAAAATACCCTGATATGCATAAAAATAAGCCATTTTCTTCCATATGTATTTAATACGCTTGTCTCAAAATTATTCAGATTAAAAGTAATGTAAACTAAATGAACGGAAATAACAAAGAAGACGGGAAATATTTAACAAATATAAAGTAGAGGAGATTTGGACTCGCCCCTTTAAAAGGGGCCTTTTAGCTTTCCAGGGAGGGCTAATTTTGGAAAAGTTAATATTAGAAAGTTTCCTTAATTTTGCCAAGGAATCTACTTAGAAATATCCTCAACATTTTAGTTAATACCCTGTATAGGTGTACTTAAAATCAGAAATTAATTATATTTATAATTACGATTTTTGCTGCTGAACGCACGGAAAAGAAAGACAGTCTATATGATCTTAGTGAAGTAAAAAAGTAAAATGTATCAATAGATTTTTTGTTAAATAACAAGTTTTTTTGTCGTCTTACAGCAGATATAAATATTATTTAGTTACGAGTCCGATTCTAAGCCAGCCATTAGATAAACACAATTAACATAAAACATTTAATTATCATAGCCAAAAATTATCATTGCCACAGCAAAAATATTACAGATACAAACACATTAGTTGGCTGCATAATATTTACCAAGCAGATGTACAGTGTTGCCAAGACTCAGGGATTCGTATAATGCATCGAATAAAATAGGGCATTGCAAAATGCGTCAAATATATTCACTGTATATATCGCTTATACACCGACAACTGTAGCGCCATCTGAACATCAATTCGTTGAACTACATCGCGTATGTTTTGAGAGAAAGGAGGTGCAATTTGATGCCCGGGCGAAATTTTGCCAATTGGCGGGATTTGTTGAGAATAACATAGTCTAGGTTTTATACACGCTTATTTTTACGAAGCCCGAAGGCGGGCTTCGTATGTGTGTTGCGGGCTTCGAGTAAGCGGCAGAATATGCTGTTTTGGGCTTCGTATTGAGGCTTCATATGTCTATATATATATATATATATATATATATATATATATATATATAATTGGTGACCCCGACGTGATTTGAACACGCAACCTTCTATATATATATATATATATATATATATATATATATATATATATATATATATATATATATATATATATATATATATATATATATATATATATATATATATATATATATATATATATATATATATATATATATATATATATATATATATATATATATATATATATATATATATATATATATATATATATATATATATATATATATATATATATATATATATATATATATATATATATATATATTGATTATATATATTTATATATCTATAAATAATTAAAATCCATTTGATAATATATATGTATATTAGTAGATTTAAAATTCAAATATCATTTTTGGTTATAAATACATTATTTGTTTCCTGATATATCATAAAATATTATATGTTATTTTTTTTGTTTTTATTTTTATCCTTGGTTACTTGAATCTTACATTCATAAGTAAGTGAACTGATGCCACAACGAGCTCAGTCCCATGGAAGAGGAGTTATAAGTAGATTCTAGCTCTACTAATCATCGGCCGCCGTCCTTCCTCTTAACATATAACCTATATACATATGCTTCGGATGATGAATTCCACCCATTGTTAAGATTTGTCTCGTCTTCCTGTCCATTTTCGTGATTACTATTTGCTATTATTAAAAGAACTTTACCATAGAAAATAAATAATACTACGTGTAAATAGTAAATTTGAAGAAATTTCTTGGGTAAAGATTTTATATTCCAGTTTACCTATTATATTTTTCAAAATCATATTGCATGAATACCTGTACAAACTATGTAAAATCGTGAACTATAGAGCTTGATATTTTCTATTTATTGTTTATTTACCCAATAAACAACTTTTATTATTATAGTTTAATCGCGTGTTGTTATAACAGACTCATATTATTTTCATTACATATAGGAATCTATCAGAAAACTGGTTTATATATTAGTAAACACGTAGCAATATTTCTAACACAGAAATTAATTCACAAATACCTAGTAAATTTACTCAGTGGGTAATAAACCGCAATTTAAACTTCACTACCGATTGAGCTTCTAAGTGATGACAGCATTGTTTGTGAATTCACTTTATATGAGTTGATACAGTATTAAGGCAGCTTCGTGTATTTAATTGATTATCATGCACATGCTAGGCGTCTACGACAAGGGGAGCAGTAATTATTACTTTTATTAACGGGTCTACTTTGTCGCCTTAACTATCATCCGTAACCAGTAAATCAACATAGTTCTACCGTACTTGATCATTAACATTCAGAATAAATTAATAATAACAATAAATGCTATATTTCTGTAGAAGTAACACTATATATAATATATGTCCTGTCAGTTTGGCGTACAATGTGTTGATAAAGAAAATAATAGCTTAATCAATTCCAACATAATACTATATTTATAACACGATGTGACTGAACTGAATCTAAATATACTTATAAAATGTGGTATTAAAACAATGTTGGTAAAATTGTTTTTTATTCATTTATTAAAATATAGAGCGAGTTTTGTGCAATATTGTTTGTTTTATTATACCTTTTTGATTCAATCAAATAAGTACCTATATTACAACCAGGCAAAAAAAATAATTATCAAAAAATTTTTTTATTCAAAAATCTATTTCATAACACATCTCGTAACACACTGAATTGAAGTATCTAATAGAAAATATTTGTGTGTGTAGACTATTTCTTGATGACAATTTATGTGGGAATTAAAATTTTTACTAGCTAACCTCATCGAAATTCGACGGAGTGCGGATGTTTGTATTCCAGAAATTACTCTTTAGAGACACAGCCTTGAATTTGCTGTCAGCAGACACATTTTCAAGAAATTCGTGGTCCTGATTTAATGCAATAGTCTGACCTTTTCATAGAGAACTTCATAAAAAAACAGTATACTTAGGTACCTACCATCACCTACTGCATTTTCAGATAAATATCGAATGTTGTCGGGTCTGGACTAGTTAGTTATTTTATGCTTTAGGTGTATCTTTTTCACCAAACCTAGAGCAGGTTTCTTCCTTAACAATTATATAGACTAACTGTCGAGATTCGATGGAGGCGGATTGTTTAAAAATATATTCCAGAAATTATTCTTCAGAACCTTTAAACTTACTACCAGCACTCACATTTTCAAAAAATTCGCAGCCCTGTTTCGACGTAATCAACTCACCTTTTTCTAGAAAAATTCATAAAAACAAAGTTATTTTGGAACGCGTTGGCCAATGTTTTGACATATAGTGCTCGATGAGCTTTATTTGACTGTTAACATGTTCTCAAGGCCTACTAAGCTCCTCTAAATGGGTCGAAATTTCGAGATCGACTATTAGGAAATTTTTTAACAGCAAATTGGATAGTGTATTAGATTCGCAGTTATCTCAAATATCTCTATACAAAATTTTATCTCGATACCTCATACAGGGTGTTTATTATTCAATAGCCAAATTTAAAATTTCTCACTTTTCAACTGGCCCTGTTTAAAAGTCGGTTACGTTTACTAAAAAGGTATAGTAGTCATTCGACTTAAAGGACATCAAATACTAAATGAGGAAAAAAAAAAGAAAAATTATTCTTTAAACAAATAGTGCTTCTATAGATTATTAGATTGCTGGACGTAGGTGCCTTAATGAAACTGTTTCAAACAAATGGATTATACGGAATAGCCTTTCTTTATTCTTCATTTAGTATCTGATGTTGATGTCACTAAATAAGGAAGAAGAAATAAAGCTATTCCGTCCAATAAATTTGTTTGAACAATTTTCATTAAAGCACCTACGTACAGCAACCGAATAATGTGTAGAAGAACTATTTATTTAGGGGCGAGCGTAGAGGCGACTTCAATGTGAATATCAGTCGATATTCCGTTGAAGCAACATCGAGCGCGGTTAGTACTTGGATGGGCTCCCATCTTGGGAAATACAGCGTTCTCGTCCCACCTTCTAAAGGCTTGTATATCAGTGTATACTCGGAAGTTACGTAATTTCAGACGAGGATTACGTAGTGGATATACCATCCTTCGGAGGGGATGTAAAGCAGGCAGTCCCTTGTCTATTAAATGTTAGGCAAGTAAAAGATCCCTACTCTTCTTAAGGGAAGAGGTTCGGCAAAATTTCCAGGTTGGGGATAGCTCGTCTCCTGGCGTCGGTGATAGGCCCTGGTAGCGGAAACAGGCCGACGTTAAACAGTTAAAAAAAAAAACTATTTATTTAAAGAATAACTTTTCTCTTTTCTTCCTCATTTAGTGTCTGATGTTCCTTGAATGACTACTTTACCTTTTTAGTAAACCGACTTCTATACAAGACCAGTCGAAACGTGAGAAATTTTAAATTTGGCTATTGAATAACAAACACCCTATATGATAATGTTACTTCCCGGCCTAGGCCGGGAAGTAACATTCCCGTACGGCTTTGTTGATCGTTGCTTGGCAACGGATCTTTTCCGGTCTGTTTTCTGATAGTTTCCTAGCAACGGACTAAAATACTGGAATTGTGCACTTTTCGCTCTAAAATCGCGCCGAAAATGTAGACATTCCCGATCGATTTCAGAAAAAATCACTTTCCGGAATGTATAATCACGTTTCAGAATATGCAGATTTCGTTAATTTATCTGTCGTGTGTCTGTGGACGACATATTTAAAAATAAACATATTTGATGGATAAACATAATATTTAACTATTGCCAAGAAGGAGACCAACATACAGGTTGAATACCCTAAAAAAATAAAACTACAGGAAAATAATATATGGAATGTGGTTGACAAGGATGAAAATACAATACGATTTTGGTGAAAATAAATAAACAAAGTGGTCACTGAAAAGAATAAAATAATTAATGAATAGCGGGTCACATACAGAGGGCAGATCTTTGCAAATAAGTTTACACATTCCTTATATCCCCCGCTTACCGAAGAAAAGTACAGTAATCGTAAAAAAAATCACTATTTCAGATTACTTAGGATTTTCACATTTCAGATTATCCAGATTATGAAAATTTAGGTTTTTCAATTCAGTCATTCAGTCCGTCTGTCGGTCGGTCTGTTGGCACTATATCTAAAAAATGTTACTAAGTAAAATAACATTTGGCAGGTAATTGGAGCTTGTTGCCTGGAAAAAAATTTGGTATATTTTGATCGAAAAATATAGAGGTTGAACACTTCAAAAAACTAATTAATGAAACAGTGCTACGGAAAACATGTTTTAGTTTTATTGAAAAAGGTCACTAAAAGAATAAAATAATTTACTGGGCCAAACCCGTCAATATTCGATGGAGGATGTATACTGTGTGTGCTATTTAATACCGCAACATCCCGTTATTATGAAACGCGTTGGCCGATTTTATTTTTTTTTTTTTTGAGGTATACTGCTTTATTTGACTCTTTTGAGAAATTTGTAATTTTCGTATTTTCAAGGCCTACTAAGCTCTTCTAAATGGGTTGAAATTTCGAGATCGACCATTAGGCAATTTTTATCGGCAAATTGGATAGCGTACTCGATTCGCAGCTACCTCTATACAAAATTTTAGCTCGACACCTCATATAGGGTGTTTGTTATTCAATAGCCAAATTTAAAATTTCTCACGTTTCGACTGGTCTTGTATAGAAGTCGGTTTACTAAAAAGGTAAAGTAGTCATTCAAGGAACATCAGACACTAAATGAGGAAGAAAAGAGAAAAGTTATTCTTTAAATAAATAGTTTTTTTTTTAACTGTTTAACGTCGGCCTGTTTCCGCTACCAGGGCCTATCACCGACGCCAGGAGACGAGCTATCCCCAACCTGGAAATTTTGCCGAACCTCTTCCCTTAAGAAGAGTAGGGATCTTTTACTTGCCTAACATTTAATAGACAAGGGACTGCCTGCTTTACATCCCCTCCGAAGGATGGTATATCCACTACGTAATCCTCGTCTGAAATTACGTAACTTCCGAGTATACACTGATATACAAGCCTTTAGAAGGTGGGACGAGAACGCTGTATTTCCCAAGATGGGAGCCCATCCAAGTACTAACCGCGCTCGACGTTGCTTCAACGGAATATCGACTGATATTCACATTGAAGTCGCCTCTACGCTCGCCCCTAAATAAATAGTTCTTCTACACATTATTCGGTTGCTGTACGTAGGTGCTTTAATGAAAATTGTTCAAACAAATTTATTGGACGGAATAGCTTTATTTCTTCTTCCTTATTTAGTGACATCAACATCAGATACTAAATGAAGAATAAAGAAAGGCTATTCCGTATAATCCATTTGTTTGAAACAGTTTCATTAAGGCACCTACGTCCAGCAATCTAATAATCTATAGAAGCACTATTTGTTTAAAGAATAATTTTTCTTTTTTTTTTCCTCATTTAGTATTTGATGTCCTTTAAGTCGAATGACTACTATACCTTTTTAGTAAACGTAACCGACTTTTAAACAGGGCCAGTTGAAATATATACATATACATTCCGGAAAGTGATTTTTTCTGAAATCGATCGGGAATGTCTACATTTTCGGCGCGATTTTAGAGCGAAAAGTGCACAATTCCAGTATTTTAGTCCGTTGCTAGGAAACTATCAGAAAACAGACCGGAAAAGATCCGTTGCCAAGCAACGATCAACAAAGCCGTACGGGAATGTTACTTCCCGGCCTAGGCCGGGAAGTAACATTCCCGTACGGTTTTTTATATATATTTTATATATATTTTAATATGTTGATATTTTGATTTTTATACGTTTAAAATAGTATTGATTGTGACTTCAGAATTCTTTTTTTAAATGTATAGGTATATTTTTGATTTTTATACGTTTAAAATAGTATTTATTGTGATTTCAGAAAAAATAGTATATGTACTTCGGTGTGAAAGCACATTCCCAGACTTCGATGCTTGTTGGCCTCGGCTAGCGCCTCGGCCAACAATTGCATCGTCGTCCGGGAATGTATCGCTTTCACACCTAGATACACAATATACTATTTTTTCACGATTGTAATCAGCTACAAATACTATTTTCCGAAAACTATTTAAAACTTTCATTCTTATCGTCACCATACACCCTAATTAAATAATTATGAAACAATTGAGTAATAGAATGCAATTCAATATGACCATCGTACTCATCATCTAAAAATAAGAAATTTTCATATTCAGTTACATTATTTATGAGCTGTCTCTAAGATGGGCCACAAACAACAAAAACTAAATATGACTCGAATGTGTACCATTATTAAATAAACAATTGCCGTCTCCTAAAATGACAATAACATGTCGTTCCATGTTAAAAAAAAAATTCTTCAAAAAATAAAAAAAAACTTCTCATAGAAATGATTAGAAATGAATAATACATAAATGAAAATTATGTGATCACGCTGCCCGCTTTCACATAAGCCATTAAGGCTTGCACGTTCGAATCTCTTTAGTCAACGAATTGTCATTGACAAACTGTACCTTCAACGCACCATGCGCAGTTTGTTGTTGGAGGGGCCATAGGTATGCTAGAGTTAAGTCCAAATCAAACTTCTCACGAGAGTCACAATCCCAACAAAACCATCCCCTAAGCAATTAAGTCCTCTTCGATCATCAAAAACAAACCTCTCTCCTTCACCTCTGCTTTCAAAACGCTTCCTCTCAACTCACAAGTACCAACCACTTCCCCTTGTGCTTCACATTTACATTAACAATCGCGAGGGATTAGTGCAGTTGATTAACAACCTTGTCATCTCTCAGATCTTATTTAAATATAACTAGCTGAGCCCGTCGACATTCGACGGAATGGGGATGTTAAAAATGTATCCTAGAAATTATACTTTGGAGGCACACCTTTGAACTTACTACCAGCACTCACATTTTTGAGAAATTCGTAGAGTAGTTCATAAAAACAATAGAGTCTACTCTATACATCCTCCGTCAAATGTTAACGTGTTTGGTCCAGTTAATTATTTTATTCTTTTAGTGGCCACCCCACTAAAACTAAAATAGGTTTTTTCCTTAGAAATTGTGTTAACTACAATGTCAAATATTATTGTCTTCCGTAACATTTTTTCCTTAATTATGTTTTTGGGGGTTCAACCTCTACATTTTTCGATCAAAATATACCAAATTTTTTCCGTGGCAATAAGCCTTACTTACCTGCCTAATATTATTTTTCTCAGTCAAATATTTTTTTAGATAAGAGACCGACCGACAGACGTAGACGGAATGACTGAATTGAAATACCTAAATTTTCATAATCTAAATCTGGAATTTGCAAATCATAAGTAATCTGGAATACTGATTTTTTCACGATTACAATACTTCTCTTCGGTAAGCGAGGAATATAAAGAATTTTTCAAATTATTTGCAAAAATCTCCCCTCTCTACTTGACACCTTATATTCATTATTATCTTCAGTAATAACTTTATATATATATATATATATTTACCAAAATTTTCATCCTTGTCAACCATATTCCAGATATTATTTTCCTGTCGTTTTATTTTGTTAAAATATCCAACCTGTATATTTTTATTAAGAGTTGTCAGGTCTCTTTTTTGGCAATAGCGTAAATTACCTGTTGAATATTATTTTTATCCATCAACATTTCGGAAAGTGATTTTTTCACGATTATAATTATCTAGCTACAATAGTTATTTATGTACCAAGGGTCGTAAGTGCCCTTTTTTTTAGTCGAGAATACAGTTTGCAATCCGAGGCCCGTAGGATCAAGGTTTGCAAGTATTCGAGACCAAAAAATTGCACTGTAGACTAGTATTACTATGAGAAGATGCCAGGGCGGAGCCAAAATGCGCGAATATTTTTACCAGTGGCATAGCTTTATCTGGGGTATAGAGATGTGTAATTGCAATAAAAGTTTCACGGTCAAGGAACTGTGAAAATGGAGTAGATTAAAACTTGCCAACTGTTACGAGTAACATTTGTTCAGGAGAAGTGTAAGAATAGTAAGTTCTACTAAACTTTGCCTAATAAAGTTGTTTTATTATTATTATTACCGTCACCGCCGCTCTACTGCAGGGCACCGCCGCCACTGGTGTTGACATTGAACGTCACGTAATTCTTTCTCATTGGCTTAGAATGATGGAGCGCACAAACTCGTTTCTGCGCATATTTTTTGCTGGCATCTTCTCATAGTAATACTACTTTACGACCCGCGGTGCATACTATATTTTTCGTCACACCCATGAATCATTAAACTAGAACGAAACTTGAGAAAAACTAGTGGAAAACTATAATTATTTGAGTAAGATTTCATATTTGATAAGTAAATAGTAAAGGTAGCGATGCTTGGAATATCTATGGCAACCGTCAATAAAATAAATTTAGGACTCGGCTTCTATTCAAATGACAACTACAGTCAAGATAAATTAAATCATATTTTTATAATAGCTCTGAACATTTTTGAAAATAATGTCGGATATAGAAGATATAGCAAGTAAGGCTTGTCTGAATTTACTTCCAAAAAGTTAAAACGTTTAATTTAATACTTGTTATATAAAAGAGAAAATTCTCCCCAATTCACTTTATTTTCTTATAGCCCTATATAGCGACTATAGCGACTCACTCAATGGAAATCGAGAAGTTCCAAAAGCGAGAAGTTTCCATGGAGTCGCTAAGAAAAATAAAAACATTCGATAAAAAAAATATAATATCAATATACTAACCAATACCAAAATCACATAAAATATGAACATGTATTAAAAACAAATATACGTATATCTACTTGGATTTTAATTTTATTTATAGCGATAACGCTATAAATTTGGTGACCCCGACGTGATCATTTTATGTCCAACGTCATAAATATATGCCCGACGTGATCATTTTATGTCCAACGTGATAAATATATGCCTGAAGTGAAAATTTTATATCCAACGTCATAAATATATGCCAGAAGTGAAAATTTTATGTCCAACGTGATAAATATATACCAGAAGAGATTCAATATATCAACTACCGTTATAAATTGACCATTTTATGAAGAGAAGAATTTTCCCGATGAATTTTGAATAGAGGTTCCAAATTTGAATAGATGTTCCTATAATTTATGGTAATTTTCTAATTCAATCAACTGAAGTTGTACATTACAAGTACTGTCATCTGTCGGTGAGTGAGTTAAAGTACATTTCCTTTTTTATCTAAGAGAGTAATCAATCAATCAATCAATCAATCACAATCGATTAGTTATGCCAACACAACCTTCAGACGAGGATTTTCCTCAAACCTATTATGTCACGTCTGTCAAACTACCCCCATTCTGGAAATCAAAATCAGAAATTTGGTTTACCCAGATCGAATCACAGTTTTCTGTTGCAAAAATTGTCAATGACAAGAAAAAGTATGATCAGGTTATAGCTAATTTGCCATTAGATGTGATAGATAATATATACGATATAATATCTAATCCCCCGGAAACGGATCTCTATATAAATTTAAAGAAAGTTTTAATTTCACGTTTATCATCGAGTGAGGAAAAACGTCTGAATGATCTGTTATCAGGTTCCCAAATGGGCGATCTGAAACCTTCAGATTTCTATAGATCCATGCTGAATATGGTTGGAGGATTCAGCATGGTTAGTCAAGATTTATTGATAAAGCTATGGAAAAGACGTTTGTCTCAAACAGTATATATTGCCATTACAGCTTCAGGGAAAACAGACACAAAAGAGATTCTAGATATTGCGGATCGGATCTGGGAGTCCTGTCAAAATTCAATGGTTGCATCGTACTCCAAAAATCCTCTTGACTCTGAGTCAACTCCGTTATCAGATTTAACTACCACTATCAAAAATTTTTCAATCACTTTCCATGATTCAATTAATCAAGTATTACAAAAACAAGAAATTTTTAATTCTCGATTAAACTCTTTAGAATCCAGACTTTCCAATCAATCCTTCGAGCCTCAACCTTCTACTTCATGCTGCAACAATTGCAAAAGTAGAAGCAATTCACAAACTCGTACCACTAATCGCAATCGTTCACCCAGCCGTAATAATGTTTCCAATAAATTTGATCGTACAGACAATACTATTTGTTACTACCATCAACTTTATGGTGCCAATGCCTATCGGTGTGGAGGTGAATGGTGCAAATTCAGTAAGAATTGTAAAAAATCTGATAATTCTCAAAGATGACTGAAGTTTGATAATTCTATGACGTCTGATTTTGACATTTCTAACAGCAAACGTCGTCGACTTTTTATTTACGATAGATCTAACAACCTGAACTTCCTAATTGACACTAGTGCCGATTTATCTGTGGTACCACGCAATGCTTTCACAGATTTAAAAAAGAATTTTGATACGATATTAACCGCGGCCAACGGTTCAACCATTTTTACATACGGTAAGAAATTGTTAAAAGTCAATCTAAACTTACGTAGATTATTTCCTTTCGTTTTCAATATAGCAGACGTTGACATACCGATAGTCGTAGCAAATTTCTTGTCTCATTTTGGTTTAGTTGTTGATCTTAAAAGAGCTCGAATAATTGATAACAAGACTAATTTGTCAGTTAATTGTTTTATTAAAAATAGTCCTTTAGACAATGATAGATTAGATTCACTTAAATTATTTCCTTTGACAGATAAATATAACAAATTACTTTTACAATTTCCTAATCTAATTAGTTCACCAGATTACAATTTACCTATTAAACATTCTATTGTACATCATATAGTTACTGAAGGTCATTTACCTTTTTCACGACCTCGTAGATTAGATAATCTTAAATTTAAAATAGCTCAAACAGAATTTAATAACATGGTAGAATTAGGTATCTGCAAACCATCATCTTCTCAAGTTTCCTCTCCACTCCATCTAGTGGCGAAAAAAGAGAAGAATGACTGGAGACCTTGTGGAGATTATCGACAACTAAATACGATTACCATTCCAGACAGATATCCATTACCTCATATCCACGACTTTAGCTCTCAGTTGCACGGCTGCACTATTTTCTCCAAGGTTGATTTAGTGCGAGCGTACCATCAGATACCTGTCGCTGAAAATGACGTTTATAAGACAGCTATAACAACTCCATTCGGACTGTTTGAATTTTCCCGCATGCCTTTTGGTCTACGCAATGCCGGTCAAACTTTCCAACGTTTTATGAATGAAGTACTTGTCAATTTACCTTTCGTTTTCGTCTATTTGGATGATATATTAATCGCAAGTCAATCAGATGTACAACATTTGGAACATTTGGAAAAGGTTTTCAAGAGATTAGACACATACGGAATTAACATTAAACCATCTAAATGTATCTTAGGAGTTGACAATTTAACCTTTTTAGGTCATCACATCTCTTCATCAGGTATTTTACCATCAACTGAGAGAGTCGAAGTCATTAATAATTTCCCTTTACCGACAACTCTCAAACAACTACAACGTTTCATAGGTATGGTGAATTTTTATCATCGTTTCATACCTCATTTTGCTGAAATATTACTTCCCCTATATTCTCTTTGTAACAGTTTATCTCATGATAAAATTACAAAGATAAATAGTTGGCCTGATCAATGTTTAGACGGATTTTCGAAAGCCAAAGATGCAATAAGTAATGCAGTAGTTTTAGCTCATCCTTGCAATAATGACGATACTATCTTATCTCTCTCAGTAGATTGTTCTAACCTTGCCATGGGTGCAGTTTTAGAGCAAAAAGATAATAAGGGATTTCTTGCTCCTTTAGCATTCTTTTCCCGTAAATTAACCACAGCACAAACCAATTATTCGGTTTTTGACAAAGAACTTTTAGCATTATATACTGCAATTAAACATTTTAAGTTTATACTTGAAGGTCGAAAGTTTAATTGTTTTACAGATCACAAACCTTTAATCAACGCTTTATTCACAAAAGCAGAAAGATCTCCTCGTCAAATACGTCATTTAGAATACATAGCTCAATTTTCTTGTAAAATACAACATGTTAAAGGAAAACATAATGTAATAGCTGACAGCTTGTCACGTATTTACGACACTTCTTCCTTAAAACAAGATATTTTACCACTTCAACTTAAAAATTCTCCCTTCCTTAATGTTAACTTTGACCTAAAGTTGCTTAGTGAAGCTCAGGAGAAAGATTCAAATCTCAACTATTTATTGTCAGATAAATCATCACTAACTAAAACCAATTTCATTTTAAAAAAGATGCAAATTCCAGATTCAAATGATTTTATTTGGTGTGATGTTTCTCGTGCAAAAGTCAGACCTTTTGTCCCACTTGTTTACAGACGAACGATATTCGATATTTTTCACAACTTATCTCATCCTGGTATTAAAGCCACTAGACTGTTGATTTCAAATAACTATTTTTGGCCGAAAATGAACACAGATTGCAGTTTATGGTCAAAATCGTGCATTAACTGTCAAGCTGTCAAAGTCAGTCGACATACGCGAAGTGCTCTCGGGAACTTCACCATCCCGAAAATCAGATTCGACCACATCCACATAGATTTGGTAGGACCATTACCTCCATCCAAAGGTAACTCTTACATTCTTACGGTGATTGAACGATTCACTAGGTGGCCGGAAGCGTACCCTCTTCGCGACATCACAGCAGAAACAGTTGCGCGTACTTTATTTCAAAACTTTGTTTGTCGATTCGGTGTTCCCTTGTCAGTAACGACTGATCAAGGAGTACAATTCGAGTCAAGATTATTTAATGAATTTGCAAAGTTTTTAGGTTTTCATAGAATACGTACAACTGCATATCACCCCCAGGGCAACTCTTTAATTGAAAGATTTCATCGCTCACTTAAAACTTCCTTGTTAGCTAGAGCCAATACATCACATTGGACAGATGAATTACCCATCATTTTATTAGCATTTAGGACAACTTCCAAGGAAGATCTGCAATGTTCACCTGCTGAACTCATATATGGTCAAACCCTTCGTTTACCTGGCGAATTTTTCGTTGAATCGTATAATTCCCCAGATATTCCTTATTTCATTGACAAATTACGCATTTATTTTAATAATTTAAAATTTGTTCCTCCAACTTCGCATGGCAATTACAAAACTTTTGTTAGTTCAGATCTTGCCTCTTGCGATTTTATTTTCGTTCGCATTGAACGTTCATTTACTCCTTTATATGAAGGACCGTTTAAAGTTTTATCTAGTTCAGATAAGTTATTTACCTTCAAGAAAGGAGCCAAAGTCATAACTGTCAATATTGATAGGGTTAAACCGGCTTTTGTATTAGTTGACAGATGTGACACTTTGCCTACCCCGATTAAAAAAGTACGTTTTGCAATCGACACGTTGATTGATTGACTATTTTCTTTTTTAACGAGGGGGTGTATATAGCGACTATAGCGACTCACTCACTGGAAATCGAGAAGTTCCAAAAGCGAGAAGTTTCCATGGAGTCGCTAAGAAAAATAAAAACATTCGATAAAAAAAATATAATATCAATATACTAACCAATACCAAAATCACATAAAATATGAACATGTATTAAAAACAAATATACGTATATTAACTTCGATTTTAATTTTATTTATAGCGATAACGCTATACCCTGTCAATGAAAGTTCAATAAGTGGGTCTAGAGGGAAATTCCGAGATCACAATTTTTGACTTGGGGCTGTGTTTGGACTATTTCGCAGGTAAACATACCGAAAGTCCCCGAACGTAGGAGGTGGGGAGGTGGTTGCAGGGGGGCACGATCAAGGTCCCGATTTTTGGTTCTTCGCTCATATCTAGAAAACAGTTAGCCCTAATCAAAAAGTGGCTATATAAAAAATTAAATCTGACTAAATTTTCTACAATAATGTTTCTATTAATTTTTTTCGTATCTTTATGGTTCAGTAATGAATTGTATACTTTTTAACTATATTCTAACTTTATTATAAATTTATTCTAAATTGAATAAAAATTTTAACAATCATCATAGAAAAATATTTCTTGCACAGATATCCGTTACACAGCAGACTGAACTCAAATATCGAATAAAAAATGTATTTGCGTCTGTAAGTGTGTGTGTGTGCGTGTATATGTATGTGTGCGTGTATACCGTTTCTTGTAAACACGATAACTTCTGTTAGACTTAAAATATTTAGTTACAATTTGGAACATATGTAAAACAGCAAATTACAATATTCCCTATTGAAATTGGGCCATATCTGTAATACATGGTGATAACCAGAGGCCTACAAACTCTCATACTTAAAATAGATTTTATTTTAATTTCAGAGCAAATATTACTAAGGTTTTGATTAAGCATACAAAATATGAAGATGTATAAGATTTATACACCGCAATATACCGGGTGTATCTTAGGCAAATCAACTTTGTTTAAATTAGATGATATATCAATGTTATCCTAAAATATGTACATGGTATATTTAATAAGATTATTATGAAGTGGGAGTTTGTAGGCCTCTGGTTATCACTATGTATTACAGATATGGCCCAATTTCAATGGGAATTATTGTAACATGCTATTTACATATGTTCCAAATTGTAATTAACAGATACGAAAAAAATTAATAGAAACATTATTGTAGAAAATATAGTCAGCCTTAATTATGAATATAGCCACTTTTTGATTATGGCTAACCGTTTTCGAGATATGAGCGAAAAACCAAAAACCGGGACCTTCTTCGTGCCCCCTCCCTGCACCCCTCTCCCACCTCCTACGTGCGGGAACTTTGGGTATGTTTACCTCCTAAATAGTCCAAACACAGCCCTCAAGTCAAAATTTGTGATCTCGGCATTTCCCTCTAGAAATCATTCATTGACGGGACTGTTAGGGACGTTATGAAAAATAACGACCCGTTGCCAGTGACACCAAGAATTTGGTACATAAAACGCCGCTTACGATCGACAAAACAATTGAATTAGAGTATACTTACGAGGGAGGTATGACGAAAATAATATTCTTCGAACCACAGACAAAACTTGCTTTGTTGTTATCGTCTCCATATACCCTAAATAAATTATTAGAAAATAATGCAACGCAATGCAACTCAACATGACCAACGTATGCAACTTATAATGATAACAAATTTTCATATACCTTCATAATCTTACAATATGAACAGATTAACAATTAAACAATTGTAGTCACCTAAAATAGGAACAACATGTCGTTCCATGATGAAAACTTTAATTGATTTATTTGGTCAACTACGACCTCTGCATGCGCAGTTTTATGTAGTAGGAGCCATCGGTACGTTATAGTTCGAACGATGAGGTTAATTTATTTATTTCTACTCCCATTTCGTTTTTATATATGAAGATAAAAATTTAAGAAAATAAAAATTTGTGGTGAGACATCTGTGGATAAAGAGCTTGATTAAAAAAAAAATCACAATCGATCCAGTGGGAGCCACCGGAAAGATAACATATTGTGTTTTAAATATATAGATAATTCACTTATTTCTTATTCATTTGTCACTGCAAAAATATTTTACATTTTGAAATATTTTTGCAGAAGTGACAAAATGCCAGAAATAAATAGTATACACAATATTTAATTTAATTATTTGTTACTCCAAGGTATCCAAAAACAAAACATAACAAAATTATGAAACTTCTAACAGAAAAAAAATGAGCACTACTTTTACGGTGTCAACTCGCACAGAACAATCAGGGTCGTTATTAATCATGTTCCGTTAGATATCATGGCCGACGACATAAGAGTGGAGCTGAATGTTCGGGAACTTATTTTCATAAATATTTCAAGATCAATGATCCCCAAATAAGGGAAACGCAGGGTATCCTCAAATATATTGTTACAATACCCAAACAAACCACGCACACATATTGCTAGCTCACTTCTGCAGGGTATTATAATTGAATGAGTACATAAGACCCGATATCTCACAATGCCACCGCGGCCAATATAAAAACGGACAGAGGAAGTAAATACAGGCTACAAAATGCTATATGGGAAATTGAAAATGCAAAAAGACAAAAGACGTAAAGAAATAATAAACCGAATAATACTAGCGCAGGAATTTTAGTCAAAATATCGCTCCTACCCGGAATCAATTATTGTAAAGCTGAAAATTTCCAGGATTGTAGTTTTGGTCCAGGACAACACGTAGCAAAAAGTCCCCTATTCTTCCCCGTCGGCTTCCCTATTTTTTCGGAGCAACAAGAGCCTAAGTCGCAAAAATTGCAGAGCTGGCTATAGAGTGCAACAGGAAGATTGTTACTGGTCCGATTTGGGTCGAAATGATCATAAAAGATTAGGAGAAGCATATCCGTTCATATTTCAGACGTTCCATGCATATTTTGTTCATAATTTTCCGTTCTAGTTCTGCCAGCATTACAAAAATTTTAAAAAATTTTAAAAAAATTTAAAAAATTCCGAAATGGCGCCATTGCGGATAAATGAAGACTCGGAGGGGAAAACGTATCCCAATAAACATTTTTCTTCATACTTTGGGCTTTCCATGTCTATCTTCTCTGTAGCGTCACCCGTTACGGAGTTACGCCACTCTGAGTGTCGCAGCGGCGACACTCGGACATATAAGTGCGTTCATTGTTGCGTCTTGTCTAAACAATCAAGAAGGCGTAAGACCAGCTATACCCTTAGTTCTTTAACTTTGACAGTTCTCTAAGTGTATGCATTGGTTCATTGGTGCGGCAAAATTGAGTGATCTTAGTTAAGCCATGTAGCACAGGAATTTTAGTTTTTGGCCCGGAATTAATTATTGTAAAGCTGAAAATTTGCAGGATTGTAGTTTTGGTCCAGGACAACACGTACCAAAAAATGCCCTATTCTCCCCTGTCGGCTTTCCTGTTTTTGCGGAGCAAAAAGGGCCTAAGTGTCAGAAATTGCAGAGCTGGCTATAAAGTGCAGCAAAAAGGTTGTTACTGGTCCGATTTGGATCGAAATGATCATAAAAGCTTTGGAGAAGCATATCCGTTCGTATTTCACATGTTCCATGTTCATAATTTTCCGTTCTAATGCTGTCGAAACTTCAAAAATTGAAAAAAATTCGAAATGGCTCCATTGCGGATAAGTGAAGACTCGAAGGAGAAAACGTACCCGAATAAACATTTCTCTTCATACTTTGGGCTTTCCATTGATATGTCTACCTTCTCTGTACATCGTCCGTTACGGAGCTACGCAACTTTGAGAGTCAGCGAGCGGCGGCCGCGCCCGCCATATGCAAGGTGGTACTGCCCTGGCTGCGCTGATGAGACCGGTTGCGAATTCCTGTTTATATATTATTGGTGTTTTATAAGATTTATTGAATGAAATTTAACTTGTCAGACTAAGAAAATGACTTTATTCGGCTAAACAATTGACATTATTGATCTACTAGGAAGTAGGGTCGTCCGGATCATCATCCATATCCACGGCTGGCTGTTTGTGCAGTTGGATTCTCTACAGGTTCGGCACATGATGCTGCAGTTCAGACCAGAATTTCTGCACTCGCATCGGCTACCCAGTCCGCCTTGCAGCGCAAGAAATTAGCCGTAGCAGGCTATCGGGAGCTGGCTGCCTTGACGTCTAGCCATTGTTCGATCTGCAAAAAGCACATGCACATTAGTTGAGTGCTGCAAGCTTTTCGGGAGATTAAATCCTCACAATATTCTCCCTGACTCCTCTCCTCTCCTCACCTGGAGGACTGGGGGTGGAAATCAGGACTCCAGGGCCTGATTCCGATTCCTGTTCCTACCACAAGGCAGCTAGCTCCTGATAACCTGCTACGGCTAATTTCTTGTGCCTACAAGAGGGACTGCGGTGCCCGGTGCGAGTGCAGAAACTCTGGTCTGAACTGCAGCATCATGTGCCGGATCTGTAGAGAATCCAGCTGCACAAACAGCCACTCGTGGATATGGATAATGATCCGGACGACCCTACTCCCCAGTAGATCAATAATGTCAATTGTCTAGTCGAGTAAAGTCATTTTCTGAGTCTGAAAAGTTAAATTTCATTCAATAAATGTTATAAAATACCAATAATATATAAACAGAAATTCGCAACTGGTTTTATCAGAGCAGCCTGGGTGGTTCCACCGGGCACGTGGCGGGTAATTCTCAAGGTTGCGTAGCTCCGTAACGGGTAACGCTACAGAGAAGGTAGACATACCAATAGAAAGCCCAAAGTATGAAGAAAAATGTTTATTCGGGTACGTTTTCCCCTCTCATTTATTCGCAATGGAGCCATTTCGAATTTTTTTTCAATTTTTGAAGTTTTGACAGCACTAGGATGGAAAATTATGAACGAAATATGCATGGAACATGTGAAATACGAACGGATATGCTTCTCCGAAGCTTTTGTGATCATTTCGACCCAAATCGGACCAGTAATAACCTTTTTGCTGCACTTTATAGCCAGCTTTGCAATTTCTGCGACTTAGGCCCTATTTGCTCCGCAAAAACAGGGAAGCCGACAGGGGGGGAGTAGGGGACATTTTGGTACGTATTGTCATGGACCAAAACTACAATCCTGCAAATTTTCAGCCGTACAATAATTCATTCCGGGTCAAAAACTAAAATTCCTGTGCTACATGGCTTAACTAAGATCACTCAATTTTGCTGCACCAATGAACCAATGCATACGCTTAGAGAACTCTCAGAGTTAGTATAGCTCGTCTTGCGCCTTCTTGATTGTTTAGACTAGACGTGATAGACGCAACAATGAACGCACTTAAATGACCGAGTGTCGCCGCTGCGACACTCACGAGTGGCGTAACTCCGTAACGGGGGACGCTACAGAGAAGGTAGACATACCAATGGAAAGCCCAGAGTATGAAGAGAAATGTTTATTGAGATACGTTTTCCCCTCCGAGTCTTCATTTATCCGCAATGGCGCCATTTCGGAATTTTTCTAATTTTTAACCTACCCACAACAAAATTGTGGGAGGTTACTACAATTAGTCCAAAATCGAAAATTGAGATAACATCAAATCTTTACATTTTGAGGTCCCAGGAACCCAAAAAAGTTGTTTTTGAAAAATGTCTGTGGGTGTGTATGTGTGTGTGTGTGTGTATGTGTGTGTGTGTATGTTTGTTAGCACGATAGCGGCGAAGCCACTAAACGGATTTGGATGAAACTTTGCATGAAGGTTTCTTTAGTGCTCCAGAAGATCTGAAATGGTTTTGATTGAGATCGGATTACGTTTGTTGCCGTTTTGGCACAACAAGTTGTTTATTTTATGATTACTTACAATTTGTTTGAGTTCAACGATATATCACACTTGCACTCTTTCGATTTGGTTTCGGTGAAAAAAATTAAAAACCAAATAACACGCTTCTTGTGTAAGATATATTTTATAGTGTAACCACAGAGTACAGTAACTACACAGAGGCGAAGTCTTTGGCGGTTCCTTTGAGTTTTGATGGCTCGTTTTCTGTGACCTTGCGTACCAGTTGCGTCTACACTACGGTGTATTAAATATGTAGTTCGGCACTTTCCTATTATAATAATGGCTTCGTAAGTGCATGGTTTCTATTTACTTTAGTAAATGACGCGAGCAATAAGATCCTACAATTACCTGGGCATGTGCATCGTATAACTAACATAACCTCAAATTTTAAAGTTTTATCGTTTATTCTAATTTTTTATGTTTGTATAGGCATTTTTAGCTTGGAGCCATACTGGCTACAAGCAAATATTTAAAAATTCACGCAAATAATTTTTCAATATTGTTGATTAATAAAAATAGACTGCTAATTATAGGTTAGATTCCTAACCTGCAAACGTGTCTTATTTTATTGTGACAAATTATTTAAAACTTCATACACATTACGTTGAACTTGACTTTGCTTGAAAGTACAGGAACCAGGCAGAAATTTTAATAATAGCTACGTAATACCTATAAATCTTAAGAAATATATATTTTTGAGGTTAGTTGTGACGACACGTGCAATACTGCATGTAGTGTTGCATATATTCTTTCAATGTTTCAATTTAGCTACTTAATGTCAGATGTCACTGGACTCTTGTTAAAAACAAAAAGCCGGGAATGTATGCAACACTGTATGCACGTATGCATAGAACCTGTAAAATTATCTATCTATGCGTAAGTAATGAGAGAACTTAGTTGTCCTGCCATCTTTTACATTATGTACGAAGTAAACACTTATGAAGCCAGTGTGAGGGTTGTCATCGCATCACCTATTTAATACACCCTGGTCTACACTGAGAGAAATATGTTGTTAATTTATTTCTTTTAATAGGTTAGATTTATAATCTGCAAAATGCGTTTTATTTTATTGTGACAAACTAGTTATAACTTTATAAACATTACATTGAACTAGATTTTGGTCGAAAGTATGGGAACCAGGCAGAAATTTTAATAATAGCTACGTAAAACTTTTAAATTTTAAGAAATATATATTTTTGAGGTTAGCTATGACGTCACGTGCAGATAACCATTTAAGGATACACTGAAAAAACGGTGTATTTCGAGTTGGATTGAAAAATATTACCATTTGAATTGCTTATAATCGGCGTCTATTTTCAATTGAGTTGTACACTAGGTTTTATTTATGAGAACTTCAATTCTCGGTTAATGTTTTCAATATCCCAAAATGAGTGGAAATAAAATTCACAAATTCAAACTTAACACGATAAACGTCAACAGTGTCAAGATAAAAGTGAGGTTGATTGTTAAACAATTAAAAAATGGCGATGAGTATACAAATTTGGTTTTGGCGGGAAGGCTAGCCTTCGCCTCTGTATAGTTACTGTACTCTGTGGTCTAACCTAACGTTCAATAGACTAGTGTCACAGAAGACCTATTCCAGAAGCGTCACTGTCGGAGGCACGTTCGATGTTTGGGTGCGTTTGCACGCATCCTGTATTTTAGTCGAGTAGAGAGACGGTCCAGTAATTTAGTAATTACTTTCCACTAAATTACTTGACTAAAACACGCTGTCCGCATTGGTCGAGTACTAAAATTACTAAGCGACTCGACTAAATTACTGAGTGCGTGCAAACGCACCCTTTCATTGGTAAACTGGGGTGACCTTTGGCCATCTTGTCGATGGTATTGTCAACCTATAAATCCACACCTTTCTAAATTCACCGCTGGACGCATTGGTAGATAAAATTCGAAGCTGATTCGTTTTCAAAATAGCCAATCATATAATGTTATTGCTTACCGGTACGTTCCACCGGTGAATTTAGAAACCTGCGGATTTATAGGTTGATAATAATACCACCGACATATGACATACGCGCATAAAATTCATTATTGGCGGGAAGGCCAGAGAGTCGTTTCTGGTATAGGTCTTCTCAGCTAGTCTGTTAAAGCATACAGACTGTATGCTGAGTAAATTTGAGTGTCAAGTGCATCAAGACATTACAAGTTTTTTCGACGTTCATAAAGCCCACGGAAGGTGTGAGAGGCCTTCGTGAACCGCTCACAAGCCCTACAAGTATAAGCAATCTCACCGGAACGTTTTCGGTGAGTTTTTTCCAATAAAATTGTCCGGACATTACCTAACGACAAGGCACCGGGAGCAGACTGTATCGAATACAGGCTGCTCAAATATCTTCCGCGGAAAGGCATTGTGCAATTGACGTACATTGTCAACGCGATCCTGCGACTACAACACTGGCCAAGCCAGTGGAAGTGCACCGTGGTCGTGCCGATCTTGAAACCGAACAAAGACGCCAAACTCGCCGGCAGCTATCGACCGATCTCGCTGCTGTCGGCGATTTCTAAGTTGGTGGAGAAGGTCATCCTGGTCAGACTAGACTCTGCCCAGGATGAACTCCACATCGACGACGAATATCAGTTTGGTTTCAAGAAAGGCAGGGGCACTGTGCGCCAGGTCGTCAGGATCGTGAATGACGTCAAAGTGCAATGCAACCTCGGAAAGAGCACAGTGATGGTGCTCCTCGATATTGAGAAAGCCTACGATACAGTATGGATCTCGGGCTTACTCTACAAACTAAACACACTCAACTTTCCGACGCATATCACCAAACTAATTCACTCTTTCCTGACAGGCAGATCACTGCAGGTCAGAGTGAATAACAAACAATCAACTCGGCGGGACATTCGCGCGGGCGTCCCCCAGAAATCGTGCCTCTCACCAAAGTTATACAACTTATACGTCTCCGACTTCCCGGAGTTCCCGAATACGAATCTTGCCAAGTACGCCGACGACACGGCCATGTACGCGCATTCACACAACGCACAAGCAGCGAACATGCTGCTGAAGGCACACATGGCTCGTGCCACGGCGTATTACGACAAGTGGAAGATCCGGATCAACGCCGAGAAATCGGAGTCGATTCTTTTCACGCGCCGCTTTACCGAGAACCGAATTCTCACACCAAGTTCCAATAAAGCGGTGCGTGAAATATTTGGGGGTCAACTTAGACAGACGGCTGACATTCAATACACACATCAACGAGACGGTACGCAAGGTCTACTCCATGTCCAGGAGTCTGTACCCGCTCCTGGCACAAGGCAGTGGACTAAACAAGACAAATAAAAAACTGTTGTATACGATGGTGATCAGGCCGGCCATCACATACGCGGCGCCGGTATGGTGCAGCAATCCGGCCACGACAATGAAAAAATTCCAAGTCTTAGAACACAAATTTATGCGCCTCATTTCGAACTCTGATAGTACACCTCCCTCAGAAACCTTTATGCACGTTGTCACGACATAACCCCACTAGCGGACTTCGTCCGGGAAACATCCCAATTCAAATTGGGCGACAGTCCGCTAACCCGAGACATCACACGAATCAGACAGCATAATGCAATACTTTTCGACCTGAAACACCCCTTACCATACCAGGCGTTGCCTATCTTTCGGCAACCTCCCTAGCCACACCTTTCCTATACCACAATTTCCCTCTCACCACCCTTTACCTTAACCACCTTTTACTTCAAACCCCTTTCTATTCCCTTTATTCGCCTTTATCGTTTTTGTCAATTTTTGTTCTTTTGTCCCTCTTTGTATCTCTTCCAAATCCCCTTTTGACCGATAACCCCTTATAAATCCCAACCCTTTAAAATCACAAATTCCTCTTCACCCTACCTTTCCGAAGGCGGGCAGACCACCGGATGAAGACTGTGACTTGTTCGAACGGGTTTTTTCATTCAGCTTTTCCCGTATATACCAACCAAAAGCTCTAAACCTGTGCGCGTGTGTAGTGCGCGCGCTCTAAACCAACGTTTTTAAACCTAGCTTTAAGTAGTTGTAATTGTTTTTAAACTATCTTTAGTTATTTTTATTCAAATTGTTATGCTTAAGTTTTCCACCCATTAAACAGGAGGCCTAACCAACCCATGTTAGTTATACCGTTATAGCCAAAGCCGAGCCCTTTCACCCGACCACCCATCTTAACCTGTTTTTTAACCTGTTTTCTTAACCGCTTCTCAAGTCACCGAAGTAACTCCTTGAAAATCCAGAATGATTTTGTGTTAGTAAAGAGAAAACCACGGCGTTGCGCGCCGTGGTGGTGTGGTCGGCTCTAAATCGGACCTCGACCGAGGCGCACTGTTGTAAACAATAATTGTTAATAAATTTGTTTTGAATTGAAATTGAATTGGTGAGTTTTTTCCAATAAAACTTTAAAAGTGACAGAGACATTATATTTTAAAAACTATTTCCGCTACTTCCGGAATCCCGCCGGAAATTCTTCCGGCAACATAACCTAAAAATAGTCCTACATAACTTAAAAATAATTTGAGACATTGGTACCAACCTAAACTATTTTTTCGAAAACTGTCAAAAACCAAATTCCCCCAGAAAAACATTGGAGCCAAAAATTTGACAGCTTACTTCCCCGACCGATTTAGTGAAAAATTGGTCGAGGCCAGAAGATAAAACAAAATATATCAACTCAAACTTAAACGATCCAGCATGAACACTACTCCGGCCACATCTGGCAGGGAAGCTGTCCACCAAGAGTTATATGATTTTTCCAAAAGATGGCCATCCCTACCACCCATTACCAACGAACGGATTTTTTCGTTTAGTTGTTTCCCGTATCCATAATGAAAATTATTAAGTGCTCTTGCCTACGAACTTAGTTTTTATAGTGTTGTGTTTATTAACCTCCCCACAATAAAATTGTGGGAGGTTACTACAATTAGTGCAAAATCGAAAATTGAGATATCATCAAATCTTTACGATTTGAGGTCCCAGGAACCCAAAAAAGTGGTTTGTGACTAATGTCTGTGTGTTAGCACGATAGCGGCGAAGCTACTAAACGGATTTGGATGAATCTTTGCAAGAGGGTTTCTTTAGTGCTCCAGAAGATCTGAAAAGGTTTTGGTTGAGATCGGATTACGTTTAGTGCCATTTTGGCACAAGTTGTTTATTTTATGATTACTTACAATTTGTAATTGAACCATTGAAAAGCAGTAAAAATTCCAATTTCAACGATATATCACACTTGCACCCTTTCGGTTTCCGTTAAAAAAATTATGTGCACATATGACAGCATCCAAAAAAATATTATTGGTATTATTGTTAGGGGAAAATGTATTTTGCCATCTGTCAAAAATATATGGGTTGGTAACCTTTGTGAATGTTGATTTATAGCTTATGGTACGTGACGTCACAGCTAACCTCAAAAATATATATTTCTTAAGATTTAAGAATATTACGTAGCTAATATTAAAATTTCTGCCTGGTTCCCGTACTTTCAACTAAAATCTAGTACAGGGTAATGTTTATGAAGTCCTAAATACTTTGTCCTAATAAAATAGGTCTCTTTTTGTAGGTTGAAAATCTAACCTGTAATTAGCAATCTATTTTTATTAATCAACTATTTTAGGTCATATGGTTTTGACAATTTTGACATTTTGCTTGAGGGACAACAAAACGCAGTTTGCGTGGTTTTATATATTTTTTTCTAGTTTTCTTGAGAAACTGTGTGTGTTTTCGTAATAATGTCATATAGTGAATATTATCCAACCCTTATGGGTGATGTAAAGTGTTGCTACGATGAGAAAATCAAAATAATAGACAATATTGACCCATACACCCTTGGAGTGGACACTGCAGACCTTTCTGCAAATTTGCCTATTTTACCTTGTCTATCAGTAATTAATATGGTAAATTACTTAGTGTCGACTCACAGCTTCTACGCAGATCAGCAGTTAAAGGCATACAAATCTTTACAAGAATGTAAATATTATGAGGCTGGATTTGTGCAAGAAGTTTGTGCAAGAAAGATAAACTCAAATGTATTCATTGTTATGGACAAGGCAAGTTTACATTTAAATAACTAAGTGCTAGATTTCAGTGATAAGCCTGTTATATTATACGTATATAGCATTCAATAGACTCTGCCAGAAAGTGATTTCTTTACCTTTCTTCTAAGTTTTTTTACATTCAAAATAAACCTTATCTCACAATCGCACCTTATCGCAAAAAAAGATGGTATTTTATTTTTATTTCACATTTAAAACTGAGATTACTTCTTTGTTTACAATGGAATAAAAAGTTTGGTTATCCCTCAGGAAATATGGTCGACGTAACGTCATCCTAAAATGGTATATATAGAAAAATTATTTGCATGAATTTTTAAATATTTGCTTGGAGCCACTGTGGCTAAGCTAAAAATGCGTATACAAACATTAAAAATGAGAAAAAACTTGAAAAACTTAAACACGTTATGTCCCTAAATATATTTCATAACCTAAAAATCAACATTCGTAAAGGTTATCAACCCAAATATTTTTGACAATGTCAAAACTTATTTTAGTTGTTTTTTTTAAGGTAATAATTGTTTATAGCCGTGTTCGGATATTAGGTCTGATTGATGGGACATGTCACAATCGTTCATTGCAAATCGAGCTAACTGAGCTAAATCTTAAACGTTCGAATATTACAAAATAAAGGCCTCGGACGAAGCTCGACTTGCTCGACCTTTTTGATCGAGCAGAAAGATTTTAATTTGACGCATGCGTAGTCTGCTTGAACAGTCCATAATGTTATTGACTTGTTGAAGTTAGAGTGCTATTTGGACTAAATTCTGTGTTATTATTATTTTTTTTTCGTTATCCAATATTCTACAAAATCTTCGAAACGTTATCTGTTAATACCCTTATAATATCCGGCAATTGATTAACATGCAACATAAACAAACATGAGAGGTTATGTTTTAACAGATTGCTTGTAGTCCACTTCAGTTCGTTCGATATTTGTTTATGAAATAAATGGCTCCAAAGTCACGTGTAAATTATCTGTTTGCCCAGTGCTCTGATTTCCGATGTAATATCCAAATTCAGCTGATAAGGATCCATCGTGTGGGGAGGTTCCAGCCGCTTCCAGTAGCTGCCGATTTTTTTTTTTTTAATTTAAATTTTTGAAATATTGACAGAACTAGAATAGAAAATTATGAACAAAAATATACATGGAACATCTGAAATATGAACGGATATGCTTCTTCTAATCTTTTATGACCATTTCGACCTAAATCGGACCAATAACAACATTCCTGTTGCACTTTATAGTCAGCTCTGCAATTTTTGCGACTTAGGCCCTTGTTGCTCTGAAAAAACAGGGAAGCCGACGTGGAGAATAGGGGACTTTTTGCTATGTGTTGTCCTGGACCAAAACTACAATCCTGGAAATTTTCAGCTTTACAATAATTAATTCCGAGTAAAAAACTAAAATTCCTGGGCTATACCTGGAACGTGTCCATACTAGAGCACAAAGATTTCCAGAAGAAATACTTCAAGGATATATAAAAACAAGCAACAGAACAAAAACTAAACTGGAGAACAATGTACTCAAAAAATAAAAATCGCGAAAAGATAAACGTTAAAATGGAAAAGTTATAGCATTACTTTTTTTTCTATATGGTAGAGACAAAAAAAAAGTTATTTTAAATATACATATATATGTAGAGCAATGAGACATCTCAGTGTGGGCAAATAAAACGGTATTTTCGATATTATATTTCTGTAACACAACTTATCCAACTTGCATATTACAATGCGAGAGACAGACAGACAGACAGACAAAAAAGTAATCTATAAAAAAAATGTAATGCGATAATAGTTGACAAAAGGCCATAAGGCATAATATTACAGAAAAATGAATCACTAGTTGGCCAATTTTAATATTGATCAAAAAAAGCCTTTAGCAAAATATTACTGACAGACATTTCTTTAAATACTTTTAAATTAATAAACAAATCTTTGTGAATAAGCAAAGGTAATAACAAAATGAAGGTAAATGCTTAGTAGCATTTTTAACTAAAATTTACATACACAAAAATGACCTGCTTGTACACTCACTAACATCGTACATGTGTTATACAAGGAAATAGCTACATAAGTTTTTTTTTTGTAAAAGCAGGACGTACTCACGAAAGATATTTTGTTTGTCTGATCAAAGGTAGGGCAGGTATGAAAGTTTTAGGAATCGCACAAGCAAGTGGAATTGCAAAACCGGTCTACACACAATATGGACGACGTCAAGACGCCATACACAGCTATGATGGATGAAGAAAATCAAGGGAATATAGCCCTTATAAACTGCCATTCGTAGTTGATCATAATTAAAATAAGATAAATGTTCATTTACTTACAGTAAGTCCAGGAAAATTAACGTATTCACTTAGGAAAGTTAGATAAACAATTTCTGAAGACAGGTATCAGATTTTTAGCAGCCAAAATGTTAAATTCACATCGTCATTTGGTCAACTAAACACAATGACATAATAACGTATTTTTTCGATGAAAGCTTGTGCTGCAATCTAACTAAACTAACTAATTTATAACTACATAATCAAATTCTATCGGTAGTTAACAAAGTTTTGATTTTTATAAACTATTCTTTAGTTAATTCCAACCTTGAGCTGGGACCGCCGAAGCGGTTTCATCCCCTTCTTTATTTCCTGCGCGAAGGTTATAGACGATCTTTATGCGCATAGATAAAATTCCTTCGCAGAAGTTCTAGTACTGCTTAAAACATTTTTGTAATGGAAAATATATAAAAAGTAATAAATTGGAAATCTGAATTAGTAATTTCTAGAAGTCAAAAATGAACCGTTACAAAGTCACCCATGAGCCCAACATATCCAGCAAGAAAAGAAACGAATGACAAATATGAACAACTAAAAGAGATGAAAGCCACAGACAAACAACAAAGGATGCGAAGCATTAATGGAAGATTAATAGAAGCATTTCTAGGGGCGAGCGTAGATGCATCTTGACTGTACACTGTACACTAACAGTGAAGCAATGTTGAGCGCGGTTAGTACTTGGATGGGTAAAACCCATCTTGGGAAACACAGCGGTCTCGTCCCACCTTGTAGCGGCTTTTATATCAGTGTATACATAGAAGCTATGTAATATGAGACGGAGATTACGTAGTGGATATACCATGGTTCGGAGGGGATGTAAAGCAGTCGGTCCCTTGCCTATTAAATGTTAGGCAAGTAAAAGATCCCTATTCTTCGACAGAGAAGAGGTTTGGCAACATTTCCAGGTTGGGGGTAGCTCATCTTCTGGCTTCCCGCATCGGTGATAGACTTTAGTAGCGGAAATACGCCGATATTAAATAAAATAAAATAAAAAAAAAAGAAGTATTCAAAGAAAAAAGAGAGGCGCAGCGATGCCGTGAATAAAACAAAATGCTCGCAACTTAAGAACCTTCCCAGCAGAACAATGACTAAACTAAATCTTGAATAAAATGATATAAAAAAATATTTTTAAGAAAAAGCTTTTATTTGAAAAAACTGTACTAAAAAGTAAAAATATATTTTTTTAAATTTATACACCTGGAAAACAAACAAACAAACTAACATACAAACATTGCAAGTTAAATAAAAGCTTTAAAAAAAAAAGAAGAGAACGCAAAGAAAGAACAAACATAATTGCTTTTCGCGTTCTTTTTTGCAAATAATATCTTAAATATATGAAAACTGCAATTATACAGTGCGTCTTTCAGGTTCAAGCAACCTTAACGTGAATTAAATGAAATTTGATCTTGAAAATGTTATTAAGGTATTTTTAAAAAGACTATTACAATACGAATGGAAATTGCAATCTGACGTTGCAGAATGCTCAATAAACCCAAAGAATTCTGACAATAAATTTATATGTAGAACAGCGTGGTAGAATACCCTTATTGAAATTGAGTCAAATCCGTTATACAGAGTAATTTTTACTTTTACTTCAGCACAAAAAATACGAAAATGCATGATTTTAATATAAAATGTGTCTATCAGGTAAAGTTTTTTCAATAAACTGTACGTAGATGAGATTATATCTGTATATATATGTTATATCTCAATATGTAGGTTTAACAAGTATAAATTGTTTGTACTTAACGAAATTATTACAAAATGAATGAAAGTTGCTGTCAGACATTGCTGACGGCGAATATCTACTTATTTCAACAATAAAAATAAAAAATATGTTAACTGTATATTTAATCTCGGTAGCACCCTTTAAAGGTGAATTGTGAAGTGTTCGTGTAGAATATGAATCAAATAGGTATTTCATTATCAAATGTCTATAATAATATTACTTAGTAAAATATATAAATAAATGATTGGAAATATAATTTCTATCCATTCCATTAACGTGCTGTCAAAATTTAGTACTTACAAGAAATATGACGAATGGACCGACATAGACAGAAATGTATCTACGAGCGATTTATGGTTTTAGAAATGTGCTAGTCAAATGCAATATACGTACTCTTTGTTTTCATACAGGCGAACAGTATCGTAATAATTTGACAAATAAATATGCATATAATATTATATGCATAATATTTATTGAATAAAACAACTTTCGAGATTTGCACTTTTGGTTTTACCAACTATTTTAAACTTTGGTGAATTTTTTCACGCCTCGTAAATGAAAACAAAAAATATTCAGAAGTATATGAATCTGTGCACGGGAAGTACCTATATATTATTTCGGAAGGCTTTTTGAGAAATTCACTTGCTAAATAGGTATTTACATTCTCATTATCATTATTATACTCTTCGCAAAAACGAAGAGTATATTGTATTTGATCAGCACATTTCTAAAATCGTAAATATCGCTCGTAGAGAAAAAATTTTCATATCATTGTGTTAGTGAACGAATTCTGAACAACTTTCAAAATGTCCGTCTGTCCGTCTGTCCGTCTGTCCGTCTGTCCGTCTGTCCGTCTGTCCGTCTGTCCGTCTGTCCGTCTGTCGGTCCGTCTGTCCGTCTGTCCGTCCGTCACGTTTCTTGTAAGCACGATAACTTAAGAAAGAAAAGTCCGATTGTATTGAAATTTAGAAAATAAGTTAGTGTTAGCTAGAGGAAGAACCCTATTGTTTTTGAAGAAAATCGATCAGTAAATAAAAAAGTTATTAATTATTTAATTTAAAAAAAAAATTTTTTTGTTAATTTTTGTGGCTTGTACTAAAATGGAAATCGCGAGTTATTATTTCCATAACAAATTTTTTTTGTGTATGAAGTTTACTAATATTTCTTAGAAGTGAAATGAATGAATGTCGACAGATATATATTACAGACAATCAATTTTCCTAGCAACAGGTGGTGGCGCAGCGGCTAAAGCTTTTCGTTGCAATCCAAGGATCCCGTGTTCGAATCCCGCAGGTTGGATTTTTTTTTCATTTTTTTTTCATACATTTTTTTTTCACAACACAGTTTATATCACAAAATTTAGGATGTCCAAAAACTAACATTATTTACAAGAAAACTGCGAAGAGTATCCTATAGAATGTGTAACAATTATATATAAAAAGCTCAGTAAATTGGCGAAGAGTACGTTTTTAGCTTGTTTAACCTGCTTTGAAACTTTTTACCCTTTAAAAAAATTACACAAGAAGCTAAACATCCAACATATTGAAGTGTACAACTCTACAGGAAAGGCGAGGTGATAAATACCTTCGGATGAACTATTCCCTATATAACGACTGCCAATAAAGTAGGGCGTGCGCTGGTAAAGTTTAACATTCCACGACTTAATACAATGAATATACTCGTATAAATAAATTATTCTATGCGCAATTTTATAGAGATGAAAACTGAAATGGTTATATTTTACAGAATGTTGACTTCAAATAAATTTTGAAAGCATTTGTCCCATTTTCATATTATATTATTTTTGTACGCGCCTGAGAATATTTTATATTACATACTCTATACAGGGTGTCCGGATATACCGGTTACAAACTTCTGGTGCAGATTCTATATGCAAAAATATGAAAAAATGTATCTCCGCAAATGCTTGGAGCTGTGGCTTTTTGAAGATGGTACCCGAAAACTGGTTTTTATTTAATATCCCAGAAACCCTTTGACTTAAAGAAATACGACTACGCATATTGAAAATATTTTCACATTATCTAAAAAATGTATTTTTTACAGTACAAGGGGAGCACTGATGGGGCTGTCAATATTTTGCATTAATTTCTTATTCTTTTTTTTTTTCAGTAATTATCAAGGCTCGGGAGATTTATCTCGGTGTCAGAGGCGGTTTTCATGTAGACATAATATAATACCGCAAACATCTACTCAAACATTCAGAAAAACGACGAAATGATGAAATATTTATCATTGCCAACTACAATGTATTTTTGGTGATAAATTTAACCTAAAAACGGTAATGATTCTTACAAAAACATGTAATGCATATCTGGCAAATAAAAAAACAATTTTGAATCAAACACATACCTTCCTGTCCTGTGTAACATGTGTGGCGTGTTTATTTTGTTTATTTTCATAATAATTAAATATAAAAACCCAATAAGCTGCTGGCAACATAAAATATTTTTTTCCCAGTAAAATGAACCATTTTTATACAATATTAAATCGTATATAACAAACAGAGTTAAGGATTAATGGTATAAAACTGCCATGTACCGTGTGCATCACAAATGTGCACAATGTGATAAAGTGAATTTTATTTCATTTTAAAATGTTAAAACCGCTGCCCAAGGAATCACTACTTTCACAATTTTGTCAAGTTTCTTATAACGAAAAATATTTGCACTCTACTGTGTGAAAATAATTGTTTATCGAACTTTAATAATATAATATTTGAAATTCGCCTAGCCCAAAAACTCATAAAACGATAGTAGTAAAAGTCTTTGACTCTTGTACACACTAAATCACAATTTCTTTTCCCTTTTTAATAATGGGGTGGGAGTGATAATGCGGGTAGCTAATGCCAAAATTGTTTTTGAAAACTTAGCTTCTCTTGTATATATTAAATACCAATTTTACGGACCCTTACTGGCTTGATTTACCTATTTACCCCCATTTACCCCAATTTACCGCCCAACCCTTCAATGAAATAAGATCAAAATATAATCTAGTTCAACATCTCGTTAAAATACATACGTGTACCAAATTTTAAGTCAACATCTTAAACGGTTCCAGAATAATCGTGCGCACAAAAATGTTACAGACAGACCAACAGACAGAAATTTTTTTTCGCTCAAGCTTAAAATCTCGACGTTTCATTCTAAGCCTATTTAAACAATAAAAATTTCTAAAAATGATTTTGGAGTTACTGTACTTCCACTGGGTGTGGAAGTAATACGTAACCTACTTTTATCGGAAATCTACTATATTGGTGAAACGTACTGACCTAAAGGCTTGATTCTTTTACAATTGTAGTGTTGAAGGCATTCGACCCTGACCGAATGTCAACATTAAGGGGTCTAAAGATGATACAACTTGCTGGAACCAACATTGTCGACATCCTTTGAACTTATTCGTAAAAGTGAGCTAGTCTGTTGGAATTCTGGGAATCTTCAAGGCGTACCGACAAAGTTGGCTTCACCAAGTTGGATCATCTGTACAGTGTACGGCGGTACTTCTATATGTTTTTTACTGATGCAGTTTTATTATCTCCTTTAATTAGGCGATGCCACCAAAATTGCTTTGGCAAAAACCCTTTTACTATACCTACACTCTGGCAATTCTGGACATTTACGTCTACATTTATCGAGATCGCAGTTACGCAGTTTCGCAATTGCCCAGTACAAATCTAGCCATAAGTATGTATGCATCTACAAACCTAGCGTGAAATTATACAGAGTGGATAGTATACAAAAATGTCTCGTGCTTTTCAGGTTGCGAAATATAAATAATATACTTTTATATTCGTTATAGGTCGTAAAAAATTACGAAATTCTCAAAAAAAAGTACAAGGTAAGATATAGTGTGTCATTCTTGCATACAAATCTTTCCGCGCTGACCTAGAGCCAACCCTGAATTTGACGTGACAGAGGTAAAATTCTCGAGCCTTTAGTAGTTATGAAAATACATAAATAAGATTTGATTAAAACGAAATAGGCTTGGTTTCATCTGTAACCAAACGATTAAGCATTAATTTTTAATGATACAGCAACAGAATTAAAATTATCATATAGTTTTAGTGTACTACATTAAAAATAGTGGAACAATACCTCTGGTTAAACAATTTTTGAAAGACAACATATTTACGCAAGGAAATTAATAAACATGAAAAGTAATTTTATTTTCATAGTAGTTGGTACTTACAGAGACGAAATAATCATAAAAATCAATAATTCATTTCAATACAATGATTGACATGAGTATTCATTGCTTTTATTACACGTCGTTCCAATTCGGCAATATTCTCTACAAGAGTGGCGTAAATAATTGACTTTAAGATAATCCAATGGATTTAAATCTGGTGAACGAACAGACCATGTTGTTGGCCCTCTCTACCTATCCATCTATGTCGATACGATGGAGTCAAATTCTATCGAACAGCAACAATGAAATGAGGCGGAGCACCGTCATGCATAAATCATATTCCAAATTTTGTTTCAGCAGGAACATCGTCCAGCAAATCTCCTAACACAATTCGCAGCAATTGCAAATAATTTTGCCTATTCAAACGGGCAGGTAAAATTTTCAGACCTAGTAAATTGTTTCCGATAATGCCTGCCCACACATTTATTTATTTATTTATTTATTTATTTATTCTCAAACAGGTTACAAGAACCTTATTACATGAGAAATATTCGAGTTTATGAACATAATATATTACAGACAAGTAGTTATTTAATCTAATAAATTATTCCTATCACTACTTACGAAAATGATAATAATCAATTTGGCTAATAACAAAATATTTAACATTAAATCTAACATACTAGCTGAGGGGGAGGGAGAACGAAATCGGAAATTTTATTCCAAACTCATAAAATATTCTTTTAGTATTTTAAAAAATGTATTGGGAGGTAGTCTCATTGTTAGTTCGGTTAACATTAAAATATTATTTGTATTCTTCAGGATTGTGATAATAGGTGTACATACATTTGCGGTGGTCATGGGTATATCAAAAAATGCTACATTCCTGGTTGTTCTGTTAGATATCTTTACCTTGAGATTTCTTTCAATTTTTGAACAATTTAATATATTATTAAAAATTTTATAACAAGTAAAAACCATATACATAACTCTCCTATTTTCTAAACTAACGATATTAAATTCTCTTCGCAAGTAAGTTGTTCTAATAATATTATAATCCGGATAACGGTTGTATTTTTTTAAATATAAATATCTTAGAAATTTATTTTGTACCTTTTCTACAGCATATCTGTCAACTACATATAAAGGATGCCATACTACAGACGCATATTCTAATTTTGGTCTTACTAGTGTATTATATAACATTATTAATGATTTGGTGTATTTAAAATGTCGTGTCTGTCTCATAATAAAACCTAAACTGCGTAACGAGTGTGAGATTACATTTTGAATATGACACTTATATGAAATTTTAGAGTCATACTCTACACCTAAGTCTTTAACTTTATCAACTCTTGTTATTATTTCATTACCCATTACGTAATTATGTCTGATTTTCATTCGTTTTCGCGTACAACTCATTACTGCACATTTAGATATATTAAATTGTAGTTTATTATGAACACTCCATTCGTACACGCTGTCAATATCTTGTTGTAAAAATACGCTATCCTCATCGTTATTTATTTTGTAATAGAATTTCATATCATCGGCGTAAAGTAAACATTCTGATTTTTTAATGACAGTTGGAAGATCATTTATAAAAAGAAGAAATAACAAGGGTCCTAAGTTTGATCCCTGAGGTACGCCAGAGTTTGCATTTAATTTAATAGAAGTTTTGCCATCATATTTGACCTTAAATTTCCTATCTTGTAGGTACGATGCAAAAAATTTTAATGCGTTTGAGCTGAAACCAAATCTATGCAACTTTCTCAAGATGACGTCATGGTCTACTTTATCGAAAGCTTTTGTAAAATCGGTGTAAATAACATCGATCTGTGATTTTTCTTCCATCATTTGAAACACATCGTTAGAAAAAGTCAATAGATTGGTTAAGGTTGATTTTTTTGGCACAAATCCATGCTGTACATCGGAAATTTTACATTGAACATGACTCCACACTCTTGCATATATGATTTGTTCAAATATTTTGGCCAGTGTGCACAGTACAGCTATTGGTCTATAATTTTTAATATAGACCAATAGCTGTACTGTGCACACTGGCCAAAATATTTGAAAAAAAAATCCGGATGCCGCATACGGTTGTTGTCAAGATTTATAACTTTCACGGGTAAATCCTGCTCTTTTTAAGAAATAAATTATCTACTCTATATTTTCACAATAATCACTGGCAGAACATTAACCTTGGTTGCCGATCGTCAGGTTATAATGCTTGAACCATTTTTAAATGATATGGGTAAAGTATCTGTTCATGCAGTATTTCCCACATTGTGCTCATTGAAATTCCTTCTACTACTGCTATTACTCTTATACTTGTTCCCGGATTAGCGGATACTCTGTCTAATCTTCTTTCTTCTGGTTGAACATTTCTGACAGTACAATGTCTCCCACAATTATCTCCTCTTACTTTAAAAGAACCAGCTTCTCTTAATCGCCGATGAAAATCGATAAAAGTTTGTTTATAGGGAAGGTAACGATTTGGAAAACTCTGTCGATACAATTCTCGTACTGCAATAACATTGCTATTAGCTCTTCTATAAAAAAATTATATACCTGCAATTTCTGCAGAGGAGTATTCTGCCATTTATTGAAAAATTTGAATTTTTTTCAATTAAATAATGGTAATGAAAATTACTTAACATTGAGATTATTGTGATTCTACTTGCCTTAATTGTTACTTTACAACTTGAAGCAGCCTACTATGAGATGTTTTATCCAAATCGTGTTTTCAACGGTTTCACATCAAATTCATTAAAACATTTTTTTTCTCATTAATGGTTGGTTCTCTAAAATCAAAGAGGATCTATTTTTGTATATTCTTAATAGAATGAAAAAAAAAATTAAAATTTAATGCAAAATTTTGATAGCCCCCTTCAGTGCCCTCCACTTACGGTAAAAAAATAGCCTGTATTATTATGAATATGTGTAAAAAGTTTCATCCCTGTAAGTTAAAGAGATATCAAGTTTTCGGGTGCCATTTTCAAGGGGCCGCACCTCCATCAGGAAGCTTTGCGGAAATATGTTTATAAGAACTTTTTCCATATTTTAACATGTAAAATGTGCATCAGAAGTTTGTAACCGATATTTCCAGACACTTTGTATATAATATTGAATTTATGTGTTTGTATGTCCAAATATCCTGGTCACCCTGACGATATAGATACTGTAGCGACTATCGTCGTCTAAATTCAATTACTGTTCCTGACAGATACCCGTTGCCCCACCTGCATGGCTTTAACTCGCAGTTGTATAATTATGTTATTTTTTCAAAAAGAGATTTGGTACGTGCTTATCACCAAATACCTGTCGCAAAAAGTGACGTTTTTAAAACAGCGATTACTACGCCGTTCGGTTTGTTTGAATTTGAGCGTATGCCTTTTGGCTTACGTAACGCCGGTCAAACTTTCCAACGTTTCATGAACGAAGTTCGTCTATTTAGATGACATCCTGATTGCAAGTAAATCTAGTTCGGAACATTTAAAACACTTGAAACTTGTTTTTCAGAGGTTAGAATTGTACGGCATAAATATTAAACCGTCAAAATACATATTAGGTGTCAGTCATTTGACATTTTTAGGACACAATATTTCTTCAGCCGGCATTTACCTTCTTCTGAACGTGTTGATGTCATAAATAATTTTCCCTTACCTACTACAGTCACACAACTTCAGCGTTTCATAGGTATGGTTAACTTTTATCATTGTTTCATACCTTCTTTCGCTGAAATCTTAATTCCTTTACATGCACTTTGTACTAGATTACTGCATGATAAAGTTAAAATAATAAATGATTGGCCTCCCGACTGTCTTGACAGTTTTTCCAAAGCCAAAGCTGCTATAGCAGGTGCAACCTTTTTATCTCATCCACGCTGTGATGATAACTCGTTTTTATCTCTGACTGCTGATTGTTCAAATGTCTCTGTGGGGGCAGTTCTTGAACAACGCGATGACAAAGGTGTACTTGCTCCATTAGCCTTCTTCTCACGAAAACTTACTTTGGCACAGACAAAATACAGTTCCTTTGACAAGGAACTTCTTTCTTTATTTACAGCGATTAAACATTTCAGATTTTTACTAGAAGGTCGCACATTTATTTGCTTTACTGACCATAAACCTTTGGTCAAAGCATTATTCACTAAAACTGAAAGATCTCCCATGCAAATTAGGTAGATGAACTTCCTATCATAGTATTAGCTCTCAGGACAATCCCTAAAGACGATTTGCAATGTTCCTCCGCAGAACTCGTTTTTGGTCAAACTTTAAGACTACCAGGTGAATTTTTTATTAAATCATATACCTGTACGGATATTCCTTGTTTTATTACTAAATTACGTACTGCTTTTGATAATTTAACGTTCATTCCACCTCTCCACCATATTAATTACAAATCATTCGTCAATTCAGACATCTTGACTTGTAATTTTGTTTTCATTCGGAAAGAACGTTTTGAGAAATCTTTTACTCTGCTGTATGATGGACCGTTTAAAGTGTTGTCCCGTACAGACAAATTAATTACTTTTGTTAAAGGAACTAAAACTGTCACAGTAAATATTGATAGAATTAAACCAGCATATTTACTGTCAGACAAATGCGATGTCACTGTAAAACCTGTTAAGAAGGTACGTTTCGCCATTGATACTTTGATTGATTCATTATTCTTTTAACGGAAGGGGTATGTGTAGCGACTCGTTTACGATAGTAAATGATATGTGCGACTCGCCCACACTGGAGGTCTAGCAGCGTAACCAAGTAAAAAAGAAGAAACAAAAAATATTATAATAACAAGAGAATATATTTTGTAGTACCAATATTTTGTATATACAATGTTTAAAATGTTTATTTGTATAACCAAGAACTGAATATATATTCATTTATCATGGATTTTTAATATTATTATAGATGTATAGAAAGAATTAGCATATCCCATCGACAAATACCGTTGAAATTTGACAGGCATACAGGGAAAATCACTGTAAAACTGTTACTCCTATCACTTCCGAGGGGTGAAAAATTATGGTAATCATGTAAGAACTTAAAATTTAGCATATAAATAAATAACGAAATCTGAAAATCACAAAGTCATCCCCTAACTGAAAGTTAGGGACAAATAGATGAAACGTAAGGGACAAATAGATGAATCCGGACTTGCGCAACTTATGCGCACTTTTAGTCTATGTAATGAAGAACTATTTGACGAGATTTTTGTAAATATTTCGTGCAAAGACGAGATTACCCCATTTTCGAGGGTGCTGGAAGTGGTGGGAGAAGTTTTTGACCGCCGCAACTCCCTGAAACTTCCAAAAACCATCCCTTTTATAGGGTTTCCTTTATGTTATCACATATAAACAGGTCTGGGTCTTGATTTATCGACGGGTTATACTTGAAATAACGTGGAAGGGGGTTACAGAGTAAGTGAAATCCAGACAACAGGCCTAGGGGGTTGATTAAACGTGAGGGGTGGAAAATCATTTTTTTTCAAATGATTCGGTTCAAACGCGTATCCTCCCGTTTTCGGGTCGCTGATCACGGGAAAAATATTTATTTTCAGCTATAACCCCTCTTCATCCCTCAAACGGGCAGAAACCACCCCCCACTCACCAGAAAGCATGCTATCAGGATTTACAGGTTTTTCGACGCATGATCGTTATTCCTGTGCATACCCCTTTATTTTTCATGGAAGAGAAGGTGGTAGCGACCTCGGGGGTTGCTTCAACCCCAAGGATTTGGATTTGGAGTTGGATCGTCAATACACCCTCCCTCGTTTTCGCAGGCGCTGATCACGATAAAAATATTCACCTTCATCTCCGACTCTCCTCAACCTCTATAATGGACGGAAACTTACGCTCATCCACCAGTTATCGCTGGGGCGATGATTGTGTAGATTGCTGAGTAGTGTATAATGATTTCTTCATCGGGGAGTAATGAATAATAAATTTGGTCGTCAATGGCCACGTTGTTTATTCATGAAAATATTTTTATGATAATATAAATTATTTGCTTACAATTGATTAAAAAATCCTAGGTCCTTTATTTACAAAAACGAGGGCGTATTGACGACCCAACTTGTAATTAATGAATTTTACACCCCTTGGAAGGGTTGAAGTAACCCCCGATGTCGCTACCACCTTCTCTTCCGTGAAAAATGAACGGATATGCACAGGAATAACTATCATGTGCCGAAAAATCTGTGAATCCTAGACAGCATGCTTTCTGGTGGGTGAAGGATGGCTTCTGCCTGTTTGAGGGATGAGGAGGGGTTGGAGCTAAAAATGAATATTTTTTCCGCGATCAGCGGGGATACGCATTTGAACCGAATCATTTGAAAAAAAAAATGATTTTCCTAGGGAAGGTTTAATCAACCCCCTCCCTGGGCCTGCTGTCTGGATTCCACTTACTGTATAACCCCTTTCCATGTTATTTTAAATATATATATCCCGTCGACAAATCACTCCCCAGACCTGTTTATATATGAAAACATAAAGGGATCCCCAAAAAGGGGTGGTTTTTGGCCGTTTCATGGGGTTGGGGCGCTCAATAACTTCTCACACCACTTCCATCGTGTTCAACACCTTCGAAAACGGGGGGAAGGTAATCTCGTCTTTGCACGAAATATTTACACTATTTTTTCCTTCATACATAGACTATTTATGCGGCGAAATCGATTTTTCCCAACAAAGTGGCACCATGTTGATAGCCACCTCCGATTAAAGAACTTATATCTAGATACATAATGGCTACCTTTTCTTCATATACCTTATTTGCTCCTAACATAGTCACATTATATGTCCATTAAAATGGATAGATGAACATCACATCCCATAGGCAACAGATGCGGGTATGTGTAGAAGGGAAAATGTACAATATTGTACCTATTTTATGTGATAATTATTGGTTAACTTCTAGTAATATTAACGCAGATTGAAAAAATACAATAGGTAAAGATGTTTTATTCAAGGGAAATATGCATTGGAAGGATATTATTTATAATATTATTATTAAAACTATAAACTGAGCCTCATCATGTTACGACTATGACCTACTTACTTATGAAACGATCGATTTCTGCAAATGGCACAGCACTGTTGCATGTTGCACTAAATTGTCACTAAACTGTCTAACTATGAACAGAGAATATTATTTAGGTATTAGGCAAATCACAACTTAAAATAAAAAGACTTCACCACATTTTGATCGAAAAACACGAAAAACACTTATTAACATTAATGACGTATACTGTCAAAACTGTCAAACTAAGATTATGATAATCGAACTGAAGCCGACCGTGTACGAGCGGCCGCGAATACGCCGATGGGCCAATCAGCAACTTATGGGAAGAAATGCCTTAGATTGGGAGTCTTGCGGGATCATAAAATTCATGCCATTATGTATCTAGATATAAGTTCTTTAATCGGAGATAGCCACAATGAACTCGATTTTACATTGAAGGGGTTCAAAAGTGATTCCATGTTAGTTTGACCATATCCATAGGGCAAGAACTGTTGATACTATAAACAAAATCGATAAACGGTGGATTATTTTCTATTATCCAGTATTGTCAAATACTTTTTCGTCACACCTCCGTCGTAAATATATTCTGATTCCATTATTACGCTTTATGTACTTGTTGCCATTGGCAACGGGTCGTTATTTCTCATAACGTCCCTAGAGAAATAAAGTATATTTGGGAAAATTTTCTCTTTTATATAGCAAGTATTACATTAATGTTTTAACTTTTTTGGAAATAAATCCAGACAAGCCTTACTTGCTATATCTTCTATATCCGACATTATTTTCAAAAATGTTCAAAGCCATTATGATAATAAGATTTAATTTATCTTGACAGTAGTTGTCATTTGAATAGAAGCCGCGTCCTAAATTTATTTTATTGACAGTTGCCATGGATATTCCAAGCATCGCTATCTTTACTATTTGCTTAGCAAATATGAAACCTGATTCAAATAATTATAGTTTTCTCAAGATTTTTTCTAGTTTAATTATTCATGGGTATGACGAAAAATATAATATGCACCGCGGGTCGTATAGTGCGATTTTCTGGTCTTGAATACTTGCAAACCTCGGTCCTACGGGCCTCAGCTTGCAAACTGTATTCTCGACCAAAAAAGTGCACTTACGACCCTTGGTACATAAATAACTATTGTTGCTCTGACTCTGTAAAATCCATAAAATACATATGCAAATATGTAAACAAAGGTAGCGACCAGGCAGCATTTGCGTTGCTAACACACAACGACAAAATTCAGCAGTGGTAGATATATTAGCATCTGGGAAGTAGTATAACGATTTTTTTTAATACATGAAAGATATTAGGCGGTAATACATCTGGAAATGCAATTAGAACATTTTCAAAGAGTTTACTGAGGAAAATACCAATGTCCTACAACCCCGTGAAACTACGCTAACGGCATTTTTCAAATTGTGTCAAAATGATCCATCCATTTGCTAAAACTCTGCTGTACTGTGATATTCCTCCGTATTATACTTGATCCGATAAATCATTCAATCGACATAAATAAAGAAGAGCAGTACCTGGTTGTCCCGGAATTTGCAAAAGCTCTGCTATGGTCAAGTATATACATTACATCCGAACAATTCTAAGCCCTCTTTTCTCGCATTTTATTTTACAAAATACCAGAACTTACGTCGTTTTTAAATATTAATGAGCAATTGGATGATGGTAACTGGAATAAAATACTTAAGAGGGGACAATGCCAATCACAAAGTTTAATCGATAAAGCTAAAGCTGAAGTGGGGTGGAGGGTAGGCAGTGTGGCTATTATACCGTGCGTGTTGCGGAGCGCTAGGCATAGGGAGTAAAATGACAACATCACGCGTGCCAGCTGGCTGAAATGAAATAACAGAGCTGATGGGATGCTCCGCCCGACGGAGGAATTTACGGCAGCAGTGTTGTCATATCTTTCGCGCTACGTGAATGTACATGCCTAATGGGAAATTACACGCACGGTAGGTCATCTGCACGTGGCGTCATAGCTAACCTCAAAAATATGTGTTTCTTAAGATTTAAGAATATTATGTAGCTGTTATTAAAATTTCTGCCTGGTTCCCGTATTTTCAACTAAAATCTAGTTCAGTGTAATGTTTATGAAGTTCTAAATTCTTTGTCATAATAGAATTAAGCAATCCAAACCACGTGACTTTAAACATGGCGTGGATGGCAAACATCCGGCAAACGTTTGTTTTCATTCGTTAAACGTTTGTTAAAGAGTTTGTTTTTCGGTTGCTTTGGTTACGTTTCCGCGAGTTAATTAAAATAAACCCCATGTTTGCCCTTCAAGCCATATTGCTAAAATAGTTTGACAGGTTGTTGGAATGCCTAATAGGACTATTTTTGTAGGTTGGAAATCTAACCTGTAATTAGCAGTCTATTTTTTATTAATCAACAATATTAAAAAATTATTTACGTGAATTTTTATATATTTGTTTGGAGTCAGTACGGCTTCAAGCTAAAAATACGTATAAAAACATTAAATATGAGAATAAACTTGAAAAACTTAAAATTTAAGGTTATGTTGGGTACATGATGCAGATGCTGTAGGTGGTACCATCTATTAAAAAGCATTGTACTAAAAATCTTGACTGAGAAAAAGCAGTTTTTAGCCAGACGGCTGGAGTTATTAAACTGAAAAAAACGTATTCTTGTAAGTAAATGAATACTACACTTCTACTGAAGAACATTTTTAGCTAAAGCTCTTTCCACATTGGCTAATAAACAAGTTTTAGCTAAAAATGTTCTTCAATAGAAGTGTAGTATTCATTTACTTACAAGAATATCTTTTGATCAGTTTAAGTAACATTAGCCAGTCCGCTAAAAAATGCTTTTTGCTGGTATTTTTTTTTTTAGTACAATGCTGTTTTAGTAGATGGAGTCACTTCGATATAATTATAATACCGATTTATATAACTATATAACCGTTGCGCACTCATTTCGTGTACTTGAATCTTGGTATCGATGTGTTCTTGACCTTTCAGGCGTGATTGTAAGTAGGTAGAGCAATAGTGAAGAAAGTACGAAAGCCAAATCTAGAGAACCAACACAACAGCTCTCTGTATTTTATTGGTTAATTTCCGCCCACTCCCCTCTGATTTGATCGCGTTGCTCCCTCTTAATGAAGCGATGTTGTTAAAATCAGCAACAATATTAAGATTATTAATTATTTCAGCATGACACATGCTGAAAATTTCTAACTCACAACTTTCAATCACAAACATAAATTATAAACACAATCTTACGGAAGATCTATTACGACGAAGACAAGTTCAATTACTTGATCAGAATATAAATTGCAATGAATGGTCTTATTCTCACGGAGGACAAACTACTTGCCGTTACAAATATATCGCGGTCAAATAGGTCCTTATGATATTGAATATTTAAGAGAAATATTATATAATAAAAATTAACTTTTAGTACAAATTAAAGTGAATGAGCCCAACTTAAATAAAAAAGAGTATGTAGCTTGTAAAGGTATTTTAAAAAGCATAAAAAATAAAAATAGGAAAAATATTCTTTCTTTATATCTCTAGTGGAAAAGCACTTCTTTATTCAATTTAATACCCGCGAGATCTCCTGGTCAAATTGCTATAGCTCTTGCATCTTCATAAATAGCTGCAACACTTCTCGAACATCACATTCAGCTTCTAAATTGCCATTTAATTTAGGTAAGTCCAAAAGTCTTGTCTGCAGCATTGAAAGAGAAACCTCGTTGGCAAGAATTTTACAAGAGTGTAAATTAACCGTATGGGATGAGTGTACAATGGCTAATAAATGACTCTTTAAATCTTTAGAGAGAACTCTTCGAAATCTGCGAAGCATCAGCAATGTTATGGATGGAATAACCTTTCGGAGATTTTAGGCAGATTCTTCCAGTGATTCCGAGATGGACCTGAGCTGATGAAGTATACGCTTCAATTAAATGTTCTCACTTTTGGAATTACGTTAACACATTACCCTTTACGGTTAAACTTGCTAATCCTCTTTTAGAATCATATCGAAAGCAGCTGATGAAATTAAGATAACCAATGACATGAGACGTCATGTTGAAAAATGAAAGGAGTTAATATCTGTCGAAATTAATTGAATCTAGTTTATATTGTTGAATATGTCGCTGATGTAATTAAAACGAAGTATGCTGATGTCAATTTATGAGTCCATAAATATATATTTGTTCTAATACATTTCTATTTTCATTGTGATCAAATTAACTAAAACTCATCAATATCAAATGTATACCCAAACCATGGATAATTTTAAACTAAGCGCAAACGCTTGTCTTTGTAAACGTGCGATTCCGATACCAAAAAATGGTACTGCGTCTCATATAAATGACATTCTTTTAAATTAAATAAAAAATGGAAAAAGAATCTATCAGTCCGTCGATACGCCTTTAAATGATGATGTCTCTGTAAACTATCCAACAGAATTTCTACAGTCTTTTCAATCTTCCGGATTGCCATCCCATAAATTAAAGCTTAAAGGTAGAGCACCCATCATGTTGGTTAGAAATTTGAATATCCCTCATTTGTGTGATAGAATCAGGCTTCAAATACGTGTATTTAAAACCATATGTCATTAAAGCCACAATCATTAGAGAGAGCTCTACTGGGAGTGATGTTTTTATTCCTAGAATACCATTACTTCCCTCAGAGTACCCTTTTCAAGTTAAACGGCTTCAATTTCCTATAAAAATAGTTCGAGGGCAAACTTAAAGTGAAGCAAGAATTGACTAACAGAACCATGCTTCTTTCGTGGTTAATTTGATGTAGCTTGCTCTAAAGTAACAAAAACAATATTTTTTTTTCTATGACGGGAAAAAAGTTTGATATTTTATCTCTCTTGACAGGTAACAAAATGCCACTTTTTATTAAATTACTTTTTCCCCGTGAAAAAAATGAATACCTTTTTCTCGGATATGTACAAACAAGAACACGGAGATATTTAATTCTAGAATAATTTATTATACAAAACTTACATTTCCTTAATGTCAAAAGTACAGTTGTTAAATGTGCATTGCATGAAAGACATGTTCCTCGAACAATTGAGAATGTCTGCTACAGTAGAATTTTCTTGAGTTGAAATCATATTTTCTGCCATTGACACAACTGCCGTTGATGGTCCTGGTCGCAAATTGGGTCTTATTTCAGCTAATGCACTGCCACACGTTCTAAATACTTTATTAGATATTTCTGTCCTGTGCGCCACCGATTCATCAACATACCGACTTCCAACCACCATGTATCTTTAGTGTCATCAAGTCTCCTCCAGATTCAACTAAAAGTGTAGCAGACGATCTTCGAAATGCAAGACCTGTATATTACTTAGCATTTTCAAGTAGAAGGTAATTGGCTACTGTTTCAGGTATAAAATTGATTTTTACCAACAACCTGATTGATACATTTTCCATTGCGATATGTATAAAACAGGCAGCGCGGCGATCCTTTGCTGCTGCTGGATGAAGGGCTATGTACATTCTGTAAAATTTTTCAATAACTACAAATCTCCTGTTTACATCATTCTTTGTTTGCTTAAGTTTCACGATTAATAACGTTCCAGGATCATCAATATCATCTAATGTTACCTGGCTGATTTCACAAATTCGACAATCTCTTGCAATCTCAAATACAACAACCTTGGCCATTAAATAAACTTCATCAGGAGCAGTATTTAAAAAATCACTCATACGTGTACTCGTAAAAATCGAAGATTTCTTGGACATGTAACCTTTCCCATTTTGCTTCAAAAATGTAATTAGTTTGCAATATTTTGAAATGTCTACATTATTATTGGATTGTAACGTACTTTTAATCATTGAATAATTCGACCACACTATTGATGGCTTTTGTTGTTGCGCCAATTCCTAAAAATAAGCCAATAACACCGTCTCCGAGAAAGAACTGCATGTCTTTTTCACCTTCCATTCCATAAATCTTGAATACGCGGTTTCGTAAATTTTCCGCGATTTAACTGGCAATAATTTTAGTGATGCTACTTTCGCTGCTTCTACTAATTCCGGTGTTGTACGAGAAAACTCAGAAATGTCCATTTTTGAACTTTGAATATTCAAAATATCTAATAAATAACTTCGCTAACTAAGTTCGTAAATTTTTAAACCCAATCACATAATTAAATTGACAGATATTTGATTACTTTAAAGGTTTCCTTATCCAATGTCGCTATAAGTACAACAGCCTACTAGTTTAAAACTTTAAAATTTTTCTGACTTTAATATATTGTAATATGTTTTTTCAATATTAAGTCGTCGTTTTTCCCGTCACAGAAAAAAATAATGTATAATACACTGGTAAAAATATTAGATTTTAACTCTCGGTGTTTTGACCAGCACAACCTCGAGCTAAAATCTAATACTTTTTTCCCTTGTATAATAAATAACTATTATTTTAACTTTAGAAGGTAAAACAAAAAACAGGTACCTCTGCTAGTACAATATATAATTCAGAAATAGTTTTTTTTTAAATATATCAAAAACGTAATGTTCTCCGAGGTTGGGAATTACTTTTAATTTTAAAATTTAAGTACAAAAATATGGGGATCAAAGAAGTGGAAGACTACATGGATCCTGAAAAAGGCAGCAGAATGTGTCGAAACATCGACCTAAAAAATGTAAAGTAGTTTTCCAACAGTCCAAATCTACTTACAAAATACCCAAATATCTATTTTTGTTTCCCTACATATTGTTAAGTCGTAATTTGTATTATTTCCTTCCCTAATTCGTGACAGAATACGAAGAATTTATGTCAAATATTAAAATAATTGTGTTGGAATAACTTGAATAGTAAGTATGATTTCAAGTAGATAATATTGTTTAATGTAATTTTTATTTAGAATCCAACGTAAATATCTGGCATAAGCGCACACCATATGGACGTGTATATCAAGTGCAAATTTGCATACAAAACCTAATTAACATTTACATGAACACTGCTGGGTGCCGATAGAAAATTTTGTATAATTGGAAAAAATAATATATACAAGGTGTTATAGTTTAGTCCAATACAAAATGAAGATAATTTTAAAAACATATGCAAGGAACAATGCCAATTTATATTCATTATCAGTATTACATTCATATCAAGATAAGAGAGGTCGAACCAATGAAAAATTAGGGAACAAAAGTACAAACAAAAAGTTCTGCATATGCTATAGAAAATTGAGAGAAACCGGTAGTGTAAAGCCAAGAGAACATGACTGCGGATTACAAAAGACGACTCTAACACTTGATGTTGAAGAGAACAGAGGTCGAACCAATGAAAAATTAGGGAACAAAAGTACAAACAAAAAGTATGTGACGTGTCCCTAATGGCAAACTTAAGAACACCCCAAGTATGTCCGAAAGCCCAAAGTGAAGAGCGGGTGTGAATTCGTTTTCTTATTCTGAATTTTAAACTACCCTGGGCGCCAGCCAATTGTTAAAATTGACAGAGGTGTATAGGCAAAACTAAATTAAACCTCAAGATAATAGTGAAAAATTTACTAAAAAAATTTAGTGAGTATATGACAAAGTATATATAGGAATGTATAAAACAAGCTTAAGACTAATTCGTGTATATGTATGAAATGGATAAATAACTGGGACAATAAATATAATATAACATTAAAATTAAACTGACAAACAATAGAGATCAACAACTGTCAGCCACTAATCCTTATGGCAGTTATGTATTGTCAAATGAGTCCATAAAGGTAAGCAGAAGCAGAAAACAACCAATGTGATATAAGACGCAAGTTAATATAACCTCAAATATTCAAATACAGCACATATAAATATAGAATGCAGGCTTTTAAATTACATGTAAGCTTTTTACAAAGTAAATTAAGTACACTAAACCAGCAACGATTATGTACAATGTTTACAGTAAGTATTTAATTATTCACGTCTAATCATAATGTTATGTGTAAAGAAATATGAATTGATAAAAATTTTATTTTAGCGACATGTCAAAATGAGTGCCCCTATATTAATACTCGTTGAACGGCCGTTTATCGAGTTCACATGAAATTTCTAATTATTATAACACATATGGATTTAATCAATCATTATCCAACGGTATACCATTAGGACGAGACACAAAATTACCATCGACTAAACTAAATATTAATATTATTGAAAGGTAACAAATCCACTATTCTCGTAAACAAGATATGAATAATAAATTGCTTAGTTAACTTGCTTTTACGCTACACCGTGAGCTTCTATAGTGATAACGTAGCACTATCGTTACTTGTAGATATGCCGTACGCTGGTTTTCTGCAACTTCTGGTGGACAATAAAATAAATGCCAAAATTACTTACAATATGCTGGTGATGCTTGAGGACAATCCAAGAAAAATTACGGTACTTGCTTACTTCTCGGTTTTACCATGAGACCAAGATTAACAGGCGTAAGGCTGATGATCTCCAGGGTGCCCCGAAACAAAACAATGTGTAGGTGATTTCTCTAATATTCTCTTGACTCCCGCCAAAGCAGTTCCAAAATTAATTTACCACAGACAAACAAAATCTAATATATATATACGTTTCTACGCAGATCAGCGTACTACGTTTAAAAAAGAGATTACAACAAGTTTCATTGAGGTAATAAACAAAAGTACGAGCCTCTTGAAATAGGTATCTCGGAACGAGCCTAAAAATATAATTCCGTCTAAGTATCGAATTATATGAAATTTATATCGAAATTGATAGGGAAAATTAAATAAGACATACCTTAGTTTGTTATTAGGCGTTTTTCCCAAAAGTTGTTAAAATTATGGAAGATGTTCTTCACAATTTTTAATTGCCAGCATGGCTTAGACAAAAAGACCCTTTTTTGTTAGCTTTCTACTTTTCAGCAAAAAATTCTGTTTGCCAACTTAAATTAATTACTAAGAGAATCCACTATGTTTGAAATTTGAATTTAAAAGAAAGATAATAAAATAATAGTAACTATCTGTATGTGATAATTAAATTGTCTGCCTTAGCTGTAAATAATACCTTAATAACAAAATATATTTTAGCCTACAAATTGTTCCCTTTCAGGTACCAAAAGAAAATTAAATTTGGCAAGAAAATTCCTACAACTTTTCTTTGAGCCCCTGACATGATTTAGGGAAATAGTTTTCATATTAAGAACAATAATAAGTAAATCGAAGCTCTACAGTCTTAGACAAAATACTTAATCTTAATGTAGGTATTACTGGTTGCATACCTAAGAGGATATAAGAATATTATTCCACCAAATGTGAATAATATGGGTTGTAACTTTTTTTTATTACACAGGGGAATCAAAATGTAACTATTACAAGTTTTACATATACTATAGAAAATTGAGAAAAACCGGTAGTGTAAAACCAAGGAAACATGACTGCGGATTACAAAAAACAACTCTAACACTTGATGTTGAAGAGAAAATTTTATAAAGAGTGGCCAATAAATTCTAGAATCAATGTTGAGTGCTGCTCGAGAAAGTATTTAAAAAAGTATTGTGCATTATTCATGAGCAGCTATTCTACCCATATCATAGGTAGAGAGTTGTAACGGTCATTTTTATTCATAGGCATAAAAGCCCTTAAATTACATTATTTCGTATTTTCCGTACATAAATTACCTATTTTGTTACCTCTTAAAAAATAAATTATCGCCGCTACTGTAAGGTTCTAGAAGGTAACGTAACCGTCGCCTAGTTCTCGGCTTTACTGGTAAATATTTGAAAATAATGCCTTTCCTCCAATGAGAAACCATAGTTTAAATTCGCGGGTTTAAGGAGTGAGGTATTTCGACTACTAGTGGGGGAAGAGATAAATACCGAGCCAAAAGTCAACCATGACACTTCCACGGCCGCTTTAAGCGTGCCCACAGTCATCACATTTTAACTTAAATTTGAGGAACTAAAGTAATAGTTCCAGTATTAAAATGTTTAGTCTTTCTCAACTTTTATTATACTACGTTTATTGTCTTTTGTCTCGAGAATTTAATCATATCTTGTTCACAAGAATTAGTGGTTATGTTTGCTTTTTCTAGAAGGAGAATATAAAATATTCTTGTGTTTGTAAAATTGTACCTGTTTAATAGGGTTGTAACCCTACGTATACTTTGGTGCCCAATTATTGAGGTGTGCTGCAATCCAGTGAAAGTGTTTTCTGTTCATCGGGAGTTTTGTAAGTAGAATAAACCATGTATTTTCCGTCCAACGATCCAACAATTAACTCTTTAGTGCAGTGTTTTTGGTTGCACTTAACTTTTTAAGCGACATTGTGAAAACTATCTTTTACGTCTGTTTCGTTTTCGCATAAAGAGACACACTGTTCTCGTGTGATGCAATTTTAATCACTTGATATAGACATTTGTTTATTCATAAAGAAAATATGTAATTAAAAACTGGTGTACATACACCATATTTGTTTTTTTAGTTAAGTTTTATTGTACTATCTTTGGATTCATCATGTGATAAATATTTTATTATTCATTCGAAAACGGTTTGTTTTAAATTTTCTCTTAGTAAACGCGAATGAACAATTTTATAGCTGTTTTTCCTTTGAATAATTACGGAATTGGCCAATATCCATTAGGTATATTGCTTTGAGTATTTTGTTACCTTTAAATATGTATATAATTTATTTGTGTACAGTTATGTTTGTCTCTCCGTACACCTGTGAATTTGTTTGATTATTTGTTTGTACTTCTTTATTCGTTAGCACAAATTTATTCGCCCATACCCTGTAGTGTTATTCTCATTTGCTCTACCACTTTGTTAATAAATTAGTTTATTGTTAATTTCGTATTTTTATTTATTTAGAATTCATTTTAAATAACCCCAAGAGAGACAGGGCGTTATAGAGTACAAATTCTAAGAGTGTAATAGCCAGCCTAAGCTAGGTTTTTGTTGATAGTTGGAGGGAAAATGTCTCACAAGTCCAACGTTTAAAAATAAAACCATGTTTGCTGATGAATTAAGCTTCAATCGATATGAAATTGTTAATTTTCACACCATGTATGATCCGAAGAAAATCGACATATTTGCTTTAAATAACGCTACCAGGACAAATTTTCAATTTACGTTTGGGCGGTTGCGACTGATGTCTATTTAGTTAGGTTCTATATTCTTGTTTCATCTTACTTCCTTATTATACTCTTCGCAAATACGAAAACGAAGAGTATATTGCATTTGGTCAAAATATTTTGGAAGACAGAGGTAAAATTTCGGAATAATTTCATATGTAATGAAACTTTTTCTTTTTGGGTTCTTATTGTAGTAAAAGGTATCGTCTTCAGTTTCTATATGGTCCGGATATTTGCTCTTACCCTCAAGGGGTGAAAAACCTAAATTTAAATATTCAATATTTGAAAAAGTATTACCTACTAATTTATTTTCGCAACGTAGGACAGTTATGTTTTTGGGATTACGAATCTGAAGTCAAAGTTAAAAAATTCAAAATGGCGGCTCTAATATGGCGGATTAAATTTCTTTTATAAAACAAGTGTTTTAAACGGACAAAAAAATTGAGCATCTAGGTTATGCTATATATTAACCAAAAATAGCATTCTTGAAAAAAAATTAATTACTGAGCAATTGTAATAACAAAATGGCGACATTTTGTTATAATAAATGTGAAAACGCACATTGTACCGACGATAACTTCTTTATTTTTTGTGATGTAGAAACAAACAAAAAACATTTTAAAGCTTGGTTAACTATTTTTAATTTTGTTCCTTAGAATTGTTGATGGAAGTGTCACCGTTTCTAAGATATTCAACATTTTAAACTAAATACTTCATCCTAAAAACGGTCGGATGCCATCTATAAAATTAAATATCTCGGAGTATTTACCCTATACAAATATTTAAACAAAGGAATTAATTCTCAGTTTATAAGCTTAATTTTTGATGTAAGCCATATTTTCTCTAAAACAAATATTTATGGAGATATTTGCAGAGAAACGAAAATTTTACGTTTTTTCTAAAATCCTTTTACAGTTTAATACGCAAAATTTTTCATAAGCAAGCGCTGTAAGAGGACAAAAAAAATTGAGCATCTAGATCATACTATATACCTACTAACGGAAAACACTATATGGTAATATAATTTTTTAATTGCTGACTACTTACACTAACAAAATTGCGACGTTTTTATTAAAAAAATGTAAAAAAGTACATTGTTTCTGTCATAACTTCTTTTAGTCGTAGTGCTACACAAAAGAACGTTTCAAATCGTGATAGAAGCAAACCGCTTGGCAAAAAGTTTACTTACATATAATAGGTTGATTTGGCCCGCAGCACCTTATCAGGGGTGGCGTTAAATTCAAAATGGCGGAATTTTTCCAAATGGCTCTGCGTAACTTTCTTCTTATGGGACTAATGGGATTAAAATCAAATAAAACACCAAATTTGAACTTTCATAATTTAAAAGCAAAGCGTTTTCAAAAAAAAATCCAAAATGGCGTCTTTTTTAAAAAAGACACAACATTTTAAGATTTTTAGTTTTAATATATTATGTAACACGCCGTATTCAAAACTATTAACGTAGGTTCTATGCTATGAATTGAAATAAGATAACTGCATAGAATTTTAGGTGACTATTCAAAACGGCGGCGTGACTAAGTCTATAAAGCAGGAACATAGATATAACACAGGTCTACGAGGTTTTTTTGCGCTGAAACCGAATCTGGCCTCAGAATTGGCCCATCAGGTCACGTTTTGAAATATTTGAGGTTAAGTACTTAAAAAATGGCTTTTTTAGTAACTTTTGAAGTTATGTATAGAACTCAAAAAAATTTTCAGATTATTTCTAGTAAATACATCATTTAGTACCATCCTTCCTCTCTAAAATAAGCTTTCGAATGGTCATCTATGAGCTTTCCTCGCAAAATTATAGCCATTTTAAAGTGACATGAATTTGAAACCATGTTCCCTACAACTCAATAATCTTAACCAAACGAGTTCAAACGAATCAAGATTTAACACAACAGAAGGGATAACCCATCAATCTTAAACAAAGGTTTGGTTAAGTTGTAGAAGATCAGGTTTCACGAGCAAGGATGGTACTAAATGATGTATTTATTAAAAATAAGCTGAATTTTTTTTTGAATTCTATACATAACTTCAAAAGTTGCTTAAAAAAAGTCATTTTTTAAGTACTTAAACCACAAATATTTCAAAATCCTGACGTGATGGGTCAATTCTAAGGCCAGATTCGGAATCAGCGCGAAAAATTACTTAGGAAATGACCCTCAGCTGCCCAACAACATTCATGACTCCTTTATTCGCAGACGGATAGTATTCCGATCCTTCTAAACTACAAAATAAAAATGAATAAGAATTTGTTATAATTTAAAATGAAAATATTTAAAGGTACTATCATTTGAACTGAATTATGTTGTTGGTGCAGTGCATTGCAGAATACATGGAAGGCCACTTCTTTTGCATTTACAGCAGTTACCTCTGCATCCAGTTTTACAAGAGCATTTAGCTAGCTCTTGACAAGTTTGCCATACATTTGGAAGAACAGACCATAGAGGAGTCCACATTGTACCCTTTTCAACCCAGCCCCATCCCTTCGGTGATGGCATTACCTCATCCATATCATAAGAACGACCCCAGACTTGACCAGCTTAATAAGCAGCCCTTAGGATATGTTGATACAATGCTGCGGAAGTCGGATTTATCAAATGAATTGGCTTGTTTTGGGAACAGAATAATTATTTTCTTGTTGTGTCAGTGTTGGTTGCCATACTTAGAGAGTCATACATGTGGACAGTGAAACTTCCAAGATGTTTTATGACATCTTCCGGAATGGAAGGCAGTGGGCATGAAATCGCTTTAAACGCTTTAGTTACATTATCGATGTGAGAATTCCATGTTTTCCAGACAGACTTTTTCCTTTGTAAAAAAAAGACACCGTGTCGTAAAAGCCTGGAATCCTGGAAGAGCACTAGCCTTATCGCCAAGAATATCTAAAATATGAATTTATTGAAGCCAAGTGTATTAATAGTCTTTTTTATGTTAGGAGGACTTACCTGCCATAAGGTGTGCTGATAAATATCGTCTCTTTGCACCTGTACCAAAGAGAACCCATAGATTTTGGAGACCAAGAGATTTAAGTCGTATTTACTTCGATATATTTTCGGCATGTCAGTCGTAGTGTAGTGGGTAGTGGTGGTCGTGAGATATATATATTTTTGATTCGAACAGAAATAAATTTTTCGCGCGTGGATAATAGGGAATTATCCCTCAACTATTAATTCAAATAGGATTAAATGCCACCATCTTGAATCTTATATAGTGTACTATTATTATTTTTATTATTATTATTTGATTTCAAAGTATATTTATTAAGTTAATCAATTAGAAAACATTTAAAATCAGTACTTTTGAAAATATGCCACCATTTTGAAATTGACGCCACTTGAAATAAGGTGCTGCGGGTCAAATCGATTGTTTATGTATATAGACCGCCTGTACCAAGTGGTTTGCTTCTATCATTATTTGAAACGTTTTTCCTATATTTGGGTTCTGCCACTACGACTATTTATTTTTCATGCTATAGAAATAGACAAGATATCATTTGAAAGCCCAATCTTTTATTTTGGTTGTTAGCGTTTTTGACGATAGTTTCTGAGATATTTAACATTTAAACTAAATACTTCGTCTTATAAATGTTCGGACGGCACCTTTATACTTCCAGATTTCCCAAACCATTAACTTTACAAAAATTAGAAAAGAAAAATCCGCAGCGACTGGAACCACCCCACACGGTGGATCTTTATAAGCTGTGTTTGAATATTACATCGGAAATCAGAGCACTGAGCAAACAGATAAATTACATGTGACTTTGGAGCCATTTATTTCATGAACAAATATCGAACGAACTGAAGTGGACTACATGAGCAATCTGTTAAAACATAACCTCTCATGTTTGTTTATGTTGCATGTTAACCAATTGCCGGATATTATAAGGGTATTAACAGATAATTTTTCGAAGATTTTGTAGAACATTGGATAGCGAAAAAAAATAATAACACAGAATTTAGCCCAAATGACACTCTAACTTCAACAAGTCAATAACATTATGAACAATTCAAGCAGACTATGCATGCGTCAAATTAAAATCTTCCTGCCAGATCAAAAAGGTTCGAGTAAGTCGAGCTTTGTCCGAGGCCTTTATTTTGTAATATTCGAACGTTTCAGATTTAGCTCGGTTAGCTCGATTTACATTAAATGAACGATCATGACGCGTCCCACCAATCAGACGTAATATCCGAACACGGCTATAAGCAATTATTACCTTTAAAAAAACCAACTAAAATGAGGGTTTTGACATTGTCAAAAATATTTGGGTTGATTTTTAGGTTATTAAATATATTTAGGGACATAACCTATACAGTAGAGCATCTCCATCATGTTTAAGTTTTTCAAGTTTATTCTCATTTTTAATGTTTGTATACGCATTTTTAGCTTGGAGCCACAGTGGCTCCAAGCAAATATTTAAAAATTCACGCAAATATTTTTTTTATATTGTTGGTTAATAAAAATAGACTGCTAATTACAGGTTACATTTTCAACCTACAAAAAGAGTCCTATTTTATTAGGACAAAGTATTTAGAACTTCATAAACATTACGCTGTACTAGATTTTAGTTCAAAGTACGGGAACCAGGCAGACATTTTAATAATAGCTACGTAATATTCTTAAATCTTAAGAAATGTATATTACCAACCCCAATATTTTTGATAGATGGCAAAATACATTTTCCCCTAACAATAATACCAATAATATTTTTTGGATGCCGTTATGTGTGCACGTATAACAAATTCTTTTTAATTTTTTTCACGGAAACCAAATCGAAAGGGTGTAAGTGTGTTAAAATTAAAATTTTCACTGCTTTTCAATGGTTCGATTACAAACTATAAGTAATCATAAAATAAGCAACTTGTTGTGCCAAAACGGCACTAAACGTATTCCGATCTCAACCATAACCTTTTCAGATCTTTTGGAGCACTAAAGAAACCCTCATGCTAAGTTTCATCCAAATCAGTTTAGTAGTTTCGCCGCTATCGTGCTAACATACATACACATACACACAGACATTTTTCAAAAACCACTTTTTGGGTTCCTGGGACCTCAAAACGTAAAGATTTGATGTTATCTCAATTTTCGATTTTGAACCAATTGCAGTAGCCTCCCACAATTTTATTGTGGGGAGGTTAATAAAATTTATCCTCAATTTAGTAGCTTTCTTAATTTTCTCTAGCATGTTTTCGCTCAAGTAATACCTTTCGAGTTATTTGGTGAAAACCTATTTAAAATACCTGTTTTCAACTTTCTAGTCGTTATAACTTAAAGGCTATCAATTTACATGAAAAGTTGCATACAATCTTTTCTTCTTAAAATTTGATTATCTTTCAGCTCCAACGTTTTTGTTTTGTTTTAGTTGCCAAAAGGCGGACTGATTCGGAATCAGCGATCCCAAAAACATAAATATCCCACTTTTAAAAATACGTCAGCAATACTTTTTCAAATATTATATACCTACATTTACGGGTGACTTTCACCCCTTGGTCAGAGTTAGAGTGGGGATCGTATGCCGTATGAATTTTAAGAAAAAAGGTATATTGACTTTTATATCAATTTATTTACTTAAAACACTATTATCCCAGACGACAGAGATCATTTTATAGTGAAACCCACAAAAAGTTACAAACTGAATAATTTTTTTTTTAATGAGTTTTTGAAAGTGTATAGAATAATATCCTGAAAAGTTTACATTCCGCTCGGATGCAGAACATAAAAAAAAGGGAAAAAATTTTTTTTTATCAATTTTTTCAAAATTTTTAAATTAAGTTAGGTTAGAAAAAAACAAAAAATGCAGATGGGTAGACCACGAGTTTCTGAACAAAGAATGTTCTAATACAATGTATCACTAAAGCCACGGTTTTCCCGGAAAAAAATAGTGAAGTAACTTTGTCACTCTGCTCGGCCAAGCGCACGGTTAATTGCATACTACGGAACATCTCAACTTCTAAAAATTCTTAGCAGTTTTAACAAATAAAATAAAGCTTTTTTCTCTTTCTGATCTGACATTTTCCTTAGTGACTAAGAGGATAAATAGTGAGTCTGGGGGGAAAATATATAATTATGAACGCATACACAGACAAAACACATAGCCGCTGAATCACTCGCATGAATTTTTGCGTGCCTTTACTGTATTGTATTTATTACAGATACATCTATCCTCATTTCAGCTATATCCATTGAATTCCTTATAGTTGAGGAGCATAATGCGCATTTACCTACTCCGTAGGATTTTTTATGAAGGGAAGGTGCGACTATGTGGAATCTCTTTAATATATGCTAGATAATGGTGTAGTACCGGGTGTTTACCTTAGAATTGCACTATTTGGTTTTTATGCGAGACATTTATTCTTTACATCAAGAATAACTCCTTCTAGAGTGCTCATACGCAAAATCTGCATATGACATTTTCTGTTCTACATGAGCCAAAGAACAAATTTAGTTCTTATCAATTTTTTCGTATCTTTTATCAATTAAGAGTTATGTATGATTCATTATACATGTCACTATCGGTTCAAAACATAATTTATTCGGTTATTTATTAAGGGAAGAAAAATAATGATTCTGCTGTTATTTACTCACAAAAACTTTAATAATAATAGTTAGTATTAATACATACAATTTGTAGTAGGAGGTAGTAGTTGTATTATAAAATTGGTCCTTAAAATAAATTATATATTTACAGAAAACAATATTTAATGATACTATATTATTATTTTCTTCAAAACAATGTATCACCATGTAAGTCATCCGATGAATCTTCATGCCTTGTATGCTCATCACAGTTGTCCCACATATCTTCGTCTCCTCCACACACACATATAGTTCTGTGCACTGTGCAGATCGTGGGAAAGACATTTACATGGTGGAGCACATTTTCTCTTAACACAAGAGCACCAAATAAGTTGAAGAACTGTCTCTGGAGCACATGTTAGCATAGACATAACAGGAGCATAATGGTCGTTTTTTAGTTCCCAGCCGAAGTTTAATGGCGAAGGCAGATTAGGGTAGGGCTGGTCAGCACGGCACCATTCTATGGTTTGATAACGAACTCTATCAACATATGGTATCAGTGATGCTCTTGTTGGTGGCAAGTTTTCTCCTTGAGTTTCTTTCTTTGTGAACATCCACCACCTCAGTTCTCCAATGTCTGATATATTTGTGCCAGGAACATAGATTTGTCATATGAACTTTTCTATTAATAGTCTATCTGTATCAAGAAAATTTTCCAAGCTTCCAAGTTTGCTTACAGCTTCGAGAATGTCATCATCTGCTTTACTGAAGACTTTTCAAAAGGAGGCTTTCGCTTTCTTTGCCAAAGTCCCTGTGGTGTCACTTCCGGATAATGCATGCAGACCTAATAATGCTGAAGTTTTGTTTGAGCCCAGGGAATCGGTTACTTTGCTGAGATTGATCATTCTTTAATTTTGGCCAACTCCAGTTACAAATATAGTGTTCAGTGAATAGAACTTATACCACCATAAAGTAAATATGAAGACATCTGTATCAGGTGAGTAAATATGAAGCTGTGTAGCACCGCGACGACAGGCGAACATAGAATGCAAAATTATTTTTGTATCTGCCTCCTCATGATTGCTTTTCAGTTCATCGGTTTCAATCCCTATTGGATTGAAACCGATGAACTGAAAAGCAATCATGAGGAGGCAGATACAAAAATAATTTTGCATTCTATGTTCGCCTGTCGTCGCGGTGCTACACAGCTTCATATTTACTCACCTGATACAGATGTCTTCATATTTACTTACAGCACAGTGTCCTATTGAACACTGTGCTGTTTCCCTCCAAGATACAAATAAACATCTTTTCTTCCAGTTGCATATGCTTTCTCGGACAAGTAAGCTCATCTTCAGTCTTGACATGAGATAACAATGACTTCATAGATGTGTTCCCAATGTACGTTGTATCACTGATCTTGTAGTGGACTGGTTGTGTTGTCAGTTCTTTTCTTACGCATAGAAGATTTTAGTGAACTTTCTCTGTATGTGTCGAAGACTTAGTGGGTTTCATCATAACGTGATAGTGTATGTATGTTTCTTGAATGGGCCATCTCCAGGATCTGTGCAGTCACTCAAGCGCACTTTAATATTTCACTATTAGAGCGTTGGACAGCTAACTTAAGACGCTCGCCACTTTGGTCTGTTGCTATGCAATACGGTCTCTCTTTGCTTTCTCTCCTTCATCACAAAAAAGCAATTTTTTTTTTGTTATATGCGGGTGTTTTAGATCGTAATGTGCATGTTGCCTTGTCACTTCTGGTACTCGCTTCTAAATCATCCGTAGGCTCACAACGCTTTCCTTTTTCGAAAAGTTTTTTGCTTCTATCCATGTTTGTCGTATGAGTCAGTTTTTTGTAACATTCTCTATGTCATTTTGCATTGGAGTCTTGTAGCTGTTGTATACTTAAATTCCCGATTCGACTACTAATATGCATATATCTGGATCTAACCATTCTTCTCTTTGTTTCAAACATTGTAGAAGTTTTTCAATCTTCAATGGATTAACATTACTTTTACCTTGACACAAAATATACAGTTTATAATTTGTTGAAAGTCGGATAGGCGAGGCAATAAATGTACACTAATAAATTTGTGTTATGTGGTAAAACTGGCGTGTGACTTTTAAATGGTAAAAGATGCGAAAAAATTGATAAGGACTAAATTTGTTCTTTGGCTCATGTAGAACAGAAAATGTTTTATGCGGATTTTGCGTATGAGCACTCTGGAAGGAGTTATTCTTGATGTAAAAAGTAAATGCCTCGCATGGCGGCCCTCTTGGATGTATAACGCCATAAAAACCAAACAGCGCAATTCTAAGGTAAACACCCGGTACTACACCATTATCTAGCATTTAATAAAGAGATTTCACATAGTCGCACCTTCCCTTCACAAAAAATCTCACGGAATACATTATGCCCCAAGACTATTATACATTTGTTAATGTATTGGAAAAGTTCCAGAATTTATATTCAAAACAATCAAAGGTATTTTCATAGTTATAAGGATAAGATCATGGCAATCATGATATGATTAATCATATTTTCGAAAAAATGCATAAAAGTAAACGAATTTGTGTTTGAACATTCGAGAAGTATATATTTTTCCGAAACAATGATATTTTATTTTTTTCAATGGGTCAATTTCTCGGCAAGCTACAGCCTCCAATATATATATATATATATATATATATATATATATATATATATATATATATATATATATATATATATCTCAAGAAAATCATCAAGTAATTAAATTAAAATGATTTGAGATGTACTTTTTTTGAATCCACGTTACTACAACTTAATAAACCATAATAATCATGAAGTGTACATACTTTTTAACAGTTCTTAATGAAGAATGAATTTATTTGAAGGGCTTTTAGTTTTTTCTATATTTTTTATTGCGACGATTGAGTTCGGGCATGATCATATATATAAGTATATTTTTCCCACCCATCCTTTGCTTGTTTTGTTTAAAACAAAAAAGCATCAGAAAGCTACAATTTCCATCTTTTAAATGAACCAACACTCATATAGATGTAATTCAATGCGTCGGTGTCACAGTCATGCGTATTCAAGAGCGCGCGCGCATGGATCTCGCTCCGAGTTATAACGTTACACTTAACTATTTTTTTCCGGGAAAACCGAGGTTAAAATCGTTTTTAGTCAAAGGTTGTTTTTAAACACTGGACGAGTTCATTACCGGTTGCAACATGACACAAAACGTGTGAAAATTTATGTGGTGATTTCCTGTACTATCTGTTGGTTATCACTATATGTTTTTTATGTTTGTGTGTATATTTTGCGTAAAGATATTTTGTGTTTTTTTTTATCAAATGTTTTGTATTATGTTATCATTTGTTTGTTTTTACTATATTTTGTTTTTATATATTCATGTATTTTTTATACAATATAATTACTGACTTACCTTGTCCATTCTATTGTATGGCAGAAAAGGTTAATAAATATATTATTATTATTATTATTATTATTATTATTATTATAGAAACTATAACAATTACCCACAAAAAAATTATCATTACATAAGAGATTATTCCTAAATTTATATATTTTATTTATATCTAAGTATTGCACTTTTGATATAAAAATGAAAACCAGAAAAAATCCTGAAGTTATATCCGGAGACTTTGATTTCTCATAGCAAGTACTGCAACTTCGGTGGGAAAATTTTGCTGTATTAAGTACTTGAATAACTGAAATAAATGTGTGGGTGTTTATATTTAAATCCTGGCCGTACGTATATGGTCAAATACATATTCTAATTTGAATATAAAGTCACGAACTAATATTATTCCTCTTCATGGTGTATACCAGCAATAATTTACCTTTATTGTATCTATTGTGATAGGATTCTGCTATTTGACAATGTATATACAATTTAAATGAAAATAATATATTGCATTATAAAATGGATATTGTTCATTAATATTTACACAATCACTACCTAAGAATCTCGTCAGTTACTTATCTAACAAAAGAAATAAATGTGAAAGCTGAGTGATGTTTAGTGAAAATAAAATGCATATTATTTAAATAATTCAGAACTACTGTATAAAATTAATGAACAAATGAACACATGCGATGGCTTCTTTTACTTCCACGTCCAGTGGAAGTATAGTAACGACAAAAAAAATTTTAAAAAATTTTTATTGTCATGAAACGTCGAGATTTTAAGTTTGAGCGAAAAAAAAATTTCTGTCTGTCTGTCGGTCTGTCTGTCTGTAACTTTTTTTGTGCGCACGTTTACTCTGAAACCGTTTAAGATATTGACTTGAAATTTGGTACACATATGTACTTCAATGAGATCTAGAACTAGATTATATTTTCATCTTGTTCCGTCGAAGGGTTGGGGGGTAAATTGGGGTAAATTTGGGGTAAATGGGTAAATCAAGCAGATAGGAGTCCATGAAGTTGGCATTTATTACATACAAGAAAAGCTGAGGTTTCAAAAAAATTTTTGGCATTAGCCACCCCCATTACCACCCCCACCTCCTTATTAAAGGGGATGAAAAAAAAATGTTATTTAGTGCATGTACAGGAACCAGAAACCTCAAAATATTTTTTTACTTCATCCACCCCTTCACTACCACCCCCCTATCACCACCCCCCACCCCACTACCGATGTGGGGTATCGTTTTATGGGTTTTTGGGGTAGAGGATTTCAAATATTATATTATTAAAGTTCCATAAACAATTATTTTCACATATAAAGTTTTTTCGTTGTGAGTGACTTGGATAGAGAATCTGGATGTGGAAGTAGTGATTCCTTGGGCAGCGGTTTTTAAATTATATATGCAATAACTATAAAAATGTATCGTAACAAAATCTAAAAATTTATAAGAATTCGAAAAGGGCTAAAATGTTAAGACTGTATATTTAAAAAATATGATGCCAAATTGACATAATATATTCACTAGGACGACTAATAGCGAAAAAAATAAAATAAACTGTTATCTATTCTACCGGATGACAACGGAATTAAAAAATATTCTAGACTACTTGATTTTTTAGGGCTATTTTTATTTTTCAGGCAACTTTTTCAAATGTCAACATCTTTTAGACACCCAGTAGTTCGAAAGCGACTCATCTAGTAAAAACAAATTAGGTATACATATTTATCAAATGCAGCTGCAGAAACTTAAAGTCCACGGAAATGTAATGACAATCAAGAAAAACAATATACCTTACACCTTAGGTATTGTAATGCATAGACTGGTCTTCAGTGTAAAGAGTTCTCTCAATAATAATTTTCAATTTTTTTTTGAGTTACTATTCTTCCACTGGATGTGAAAGTAAAATTAATCGATAAAATTCTAAGTACTAGTGACATTACATACGATTAAATTACGTCTAGTTTTTAAATGCACATAACTGATTTAATTTAGTCTCAATTGGACTAAATTATAATTAAAATTACTATGTACAAACGGTGTATTTATGCAATTTTACACAAATATTTTTAATATAAAACTGACACAAACTGTCAGATTGGCAATCACGATCGCATAACAAAAGTCAAATAGACATCTAACGCGTCCGTTTCAAATTTTAATAATAAATAATTGTTTATATTTGGTTGTAATATAATAAAATAATAGTAAAAAAAAAGTGTATGCATCTATGAATAAAAACATAAGAATAAAAGTACGTAATGAATTTGTTCATTTGGGAAATAATATTTCATGTTAGTACTGCCAAAAAGCCGATTTAGGTTAGTTTACCGCTAGTAATGACATCTGATTGGTGCAATGTTGTCAATAAACAAGCCCTCATTGGCTATTACGTTAATGAGAGAAATAATCGTCAAAGAATCATTTCAAGAAGAATACTTTTGTTATTTACAGTGTTGTTTTGTTGATAAAATGAATATTTTAAATCTGGTTTTATTCAATTGCGACGGCATAGTCGATAAGGGTATTATTACCTATTTTTTATTATTGTTCACCAAAAAAACGATTTTCAATTTGAAGTGACCAATTAATTCGTCGTGAAAGTTAGCATTGAACTACTGGGTGTCTAAAAGATATTGCCATTTGAAAAGTTGTCTTTGCGATTTGTTAGTCTTAATAAAAAGATGTCAGTCGCATAGGAAACGTCTTCGTAAAGTAAAGGAAAGGTATGATAAAAAAAAATGAGTCTGTGTATACTACTGGGTATCAAAAATTACGTATAAAACACCATGGAAAGCAGTCGATAACAAACTGACTTGATCTAACAACAATGGACTTAATTAAATGAATCTGTACATTGGTGTATTAGTACAGTACCTAGAGGTTAATAATATGCAAAACTTCGGAATAATGTCATATTGAACGGATTTCGTTCATTTTTGGCAGTATAATAGTAAATGCTTCACAGAAGAGTTTCTGTATTGTGTGGGGGCTTGCTCTCAAGGGGTGGCACTTAAAAAATACATATATTTATTGGAGCCGAAGTAGAATCAAATTTTAAGAAAAAAGGTTCTATGCAATTTTTCACATAAATTGATAGTTTTTAAGTTATAACGACTTCAAAATTGCTATTTTAGCTTAAATAAATAGGTATTTCCAAACGACTTTCGTCAAGTATCTCGAAAAGTATTACTTTATGGAAAAAATGTTACAGACCAATTACAGAAAGTACAGACTGGAAATTAATTATATTTTTTGTTTATTGATGTAGGATTAATAATTTCGGAGATATTTAAGTTTACATTTGGCATCCAAGTGTTCATAAGATAATTATTTAGAGTGAGAGTTAAATATCTCAGAAACTGTGACACTTACGTCAAGGATGCTAATAGGTAGAATAATAGGTTATTAATTAAGCCTTAAAGTTTTTTTTATTTGTTTCTGTAGCATAAAAAACAAAGAAGTTATGACCGAAGCAATGTGCGTCTACACAATTTTTTAATAACAACGTCGCCATTTTGTTACTGTAATTAGCCAGTAATTAAAAAAAAGGAATTTCAAACACTGTTTCTTATTAAGATGCTCAAATTTTTTGATTTGTATACAGCACTTCCTTTAGAAAAAAATATAGTTTAAACTATGAAGGTATTTTCGGTAAAACGTAATTTTTTTTTCCTTTTCCAAATATCTCAATAAATATTAGTTTTATTGAAAAATGGCTAGAATAGTCTCAGAGATATGAAAGTTTACAAATGGCGTCCGAACGTTTATAAGACGAAAAATGCAGTTTAAATGTTAAATATCTCAGAAATTGTGACACCTACGTCACGCATGCTAAGAAATGAAATTAAAGACAATTAATTAGGCTTTCAAATTATTTTTTACTCGTTCCTGTAGCATAAGAAATAAAGAAGTTATGACGGAAAAATATACGTATTTATATTTTTTTATATAAAAAGGTCGCCATTTTGTTACTCTAATTAGCCAGTAATTTAAAAAAATTATCTCAAATACAGTTTTTCGTTAAGATGCATCATTATCTAGATGCTCAAATTTTTTTGCTCATTTAAAACACTTGCTTTAGAAAAGAATGCATTTTAAACTTTAAAGGAAATTTCGAAACACTTGGATACCAAGTATAAACTTAAATATTTCCGAAATTATTAATCGTACATCAATAAACAAAAAATATAATTAATTGCCAGTTTGTACTTTCTGTAATTGGTCTGTAACATTTTTTCGATAAAGTAATACTTTTCGAGATACTTGACGAAAGTCGTTTGGAAATACCTTTTTTTAAAGCTAATATCGCAATTTTGTCGTTATAACTTAAAAACCGCTGCCCAAGGAATCACTACTTCCACATTCAGATTTTCCATCCAAGTATCTGACAACGAAAAAATTTTGTATGTGGAAATAATTGTTTATGGAACATTAATAATATAATATTTGAAATCCTCTACCCCAAAAACCCATAAAACGATATCCCATATCGGTAGCGGAGTGGGGGTGGTGATAGGGGGTGGTAGTGGGGGTGGATGACGTAAAAAACATTTTGAGGTTTCTGGTTCTTTTACACACACTAAATCACAATTTTTTTTCATCCCCTTTAATAATGGGGTGGGGGTGGTAATGGGGGTAGCTAATGCCAAAATTTTTTTTGAGACCTTAGCTTCTCTTGTATATACTAAATACCAATTTTATGGACTCTTACCTGCTTGATTTACCTATTTTCCCCAAATTTACCCCAATTTACCCCCCATCCCTTCGACGGAACAAGATGAAAATATAATCTAGTTCTAGATCTCATTAAAGTACATATGTGTACCAAATTTCAAGTCAATATCTCAAACGGTTCCAGAGTAAACGTGCGCACAAAAAAAGTTACAGACAGACCGACAGACAGACCGACAGACAGACAGACCGACAGACAGAAATTTTTTTCTCTCTCAAACTTAAAATCTCGACGTTTCGTGACATTCTAAGCCCATTTGAACAATAAAAATTTTTAAAAAAATTTTTGTCGTTACGATACTTCCACTGGATGTGGAAGTAATAAAAACTATCAATGTATGTGAAAAATTACAGAGAACCTTTTCTTCTTAAAGTTTGATTTTATTTCGGCTCCAATAAATATACATATTTTTTAAGTGCCTCCCCCTGAGAGGGGGTGGCATCCACCCCCTATAAATTAGCAAGCCCCCGCACAATATAGAAACTTTTCTGTGAAGCATTTACTATTATACTGCCAAAAATGAACGAAATCCGTTCAATAATGACATTATTCCAAAGTTAAAACCTCTAGTTACTGTACTATATCAAAAACAGTACGTTTTAGAAAACAGTGGAATACAAACTGGCTCGACTTGATCCCAATAAATCTATTTTCATCAAGCTATATCCCACATCACTATAATTTCAGAAATTATAAGCTATAATATCCCTAGGACATTGATAATGTACGAGATAAGTTTATGACAATCGAAAGCACGTTGTCATAAAATTATGAAGCATTTGTCAATGTGAGAGAGATATTCGGTCAGAAAATGTTTTGAAAAAATAAAATTAAAAAGTCGCAACACAACAAAACAATTATTTATTTATTAAAATTACAGTTGGTGTATGGGTATATATATGTATATATGTATATATATTGGGTATGTGTATATAAGTATGTATAATTGTGTAGTTATAAATAAAGATACAGGAAGGTATCGGAATCATACATACAAATGAAACTAAAAGCTGAACAAACACTTCATTTAAAAATAAATAAATAAGACTGGCTAGTTGGCTCTGACCAGTGCCATTAAACTCACACACACACACACACACACACACACACACACACACACACACACACACACACACACCCACGCACGCACGCACGCACGCACGCACGCACGCACGCACGCACACCTTGGGTGTTCTTGTACAGAGTCTAAATCTATAACAGTAGCAGCGTCATCTTCATTTAATTGTTCTTTGGTTCTTTTGATATTTTTTATATCCCCAGTGGAATCAAATTTATAAGTTAATTTATGTACTGCCATACTGCTTTGCAAGTCACTTTAATATCTGAATACTTCTCATTTTAAACTTCTATTGCCTATTTATAAGAAACATTTCCAATTCCACAGCATTTGACCAAGTAAATTCGTTGTTCCAGGGTTAGCATATCCCACCCCAACAAACATCCCTCGATATCAATCCTTTCCTCCCTTAAGGAATCCTGCACCGGGAAAACAAACAAGCTGGTAAACTCTATACATTCATTAACACCATCTACAAAAAACATACAGTTTTATCAAATAACAAAGTATTTTAAGCAGATTTTTGTGATTTAATTTCCCTGTATGAATATTCATATCACCGTAACATCCTGTTCTCCTGTTACTTCAAAGCAAATCCCATATCAAATTATAACTTTATAAATTTTTATAAAGAATAAGTTTTTCTTGGAAAATCAGTACCTATCGCTTCTAACCGCGTGCACATTATAGTGGAAGTAGATACGTCTTTCTTTTACTAATTCTCTGTTTTCTTTCTTGCTCTCGTTTATCTCAGAACCCATATATAAAACTACATGCCGAATCTGTATATAACTTTTACAAGGATGGCCCACATAATACAGTTCTGTACTTTTGCTCGGAAACCGTAAGAGCTACGACTAAAAGTTTTATACAAAAGTTGTTTGATACCAAGCAAATTTTTATTTTATGATATCTTTGTTTATACAGGAGGTGTATATATTAGTTTTTCTTGTGAGGTCAACTTTGTTATTTTAAGTGAAACACCCAGTATATACAAAAACATAGCTCTTACAGTTTCCGAGAAAAATAAAGACAGAATCATCTTACTTAGGTCAACCTCTGTACCTTCTACAAAAAGCTTCCGCAAAATTTTAAATTTATAAAATGTATCGCACCGTTTTCTAGTAAAAGGCAAGAAACGAGCCTGATAACTGACTTTTTCCAAAAAGGTGATAAAAAGTTCTCACCTTCAAAAAATTCTATCTCGGTCATTATTTATTGTACAAAGAAACTAAAAATAAAATTATATAAAAAAAATATTTTTAAGAAAAAACTTTTTGCAAAAACTACTGAAAAATAAAAATATTTTTTTTTAAATTCATACACCTGGAAACCAAAAGCTTTGGGGATGGTCATATAGCGCTATTGCATAGTTACTTTGCTCAATTCACCGCCCCCAAAGCTTTTGGTTTCCAGGTGCATGAATTTTAAAAAAATTATTTTTACTTTTTAGTAGTTTTTGCAAATAAAAGCTTTTTCTTAAAAATATTTTTTTTATATAATTTTATTTTTTACTTTTTAGTCTTATTTTACAGACTGATAAAACCTTTCATTTGCCTCCGCCATCCACCCCTTCCCTCTCCCGTCTTATCACCTCTCCAACACTACTTCCCACCCCTTTCCCACCTCTTCCCTATGTGCTGTTTTGCAATTCATAAATAAAATGCCTTCTATCTCAAAATAATATGTTGAGAAACGCCTGTTTGGCTCAGGAGGGCAGGTACCTTGCCTCCCTGTAAGATTAATTTTAAGCTCTAAATTGCAATTATTGCCACCGAACTGCAGGTGCGTACCGCCAGTTATCAAGCAAAACCTTTTTATTATTGTATTGTACTTTACTCCCTTTATCCTGAATATGGTGATCATTTCTTTCAGATAAATAGGTATACAAATAGGGCTATTTCTTAACTAGGGTGGAATAACATCATTTATATTATTACTATCATAAAAACGTGGCACTCGCTAATATTCTCGTACCCATGCCTTCTTATCGTTTTTCTAATACCTGTACCCACAAACTAACCATAAAATTTCCTTCCCTATACACAACAATTTGTAGATAGATATTTATATTATTTCTCACTTTGAACTGTACTTTATAATATAACTATGAATTGAAAATTGACAAAACTTTAATGCATCTGCCCATTTGAACCGTAACTAATTTAAGATAATATAATACAAACATTTATTTATTAGGGGCACTTGTCCATTTTTTAGACTAGAGAATGGGATGACTCTGAAAACAACCTATTTAGCAACGCTGAAGGTCCATATACTTTATAACTTTCACCCAAACTGAAGGGTATCTATGATAGTTTTCTAATAAATAAAATCAAGTAGAATGGTGTGGTAATCAACCCTAATTTAACCCTTTGTTATAATTAAAGTAATTGTACAAATTCAACTAAATATACTAACGTTGAAATACAACGTTACCATATGTAATAATTCATACAAAATAAATAAGGTAATAAATGATATTTTTAAATCATAGTACCTATTAAACTATTTCATAATCTAATATTTAGAATCAAAAGATTGTAAATCAAATGACATTTATATTTTATGAAACTGATATTTTACGCGCTTGTTGTTTTGAAATACACATTTTTGTGATTTTAACATTTTTTAAGGGAAAGTACAGTACCTAGAGGTAAAAAATATGTAAAATCTCGGAATAATCTCACAAGTAATGATAATTTTTCTTTATGGGTTATTATTATAGTAAAAGGTGTCATCTTCAGTTTCTATATGGTCCGGATACTTGCTCTTACCTTCAAGGGGTGAAAATCACATCTAAAATTTAGATATTTAATATTTGCTGATTTGTTTTTGAAACGTGAAGTTTTTGGGATCGCTAATTACGAATCATTACGAAAAGTCAAAATTAAAAAATTAGGCAAGTGTTTTAAATAGACAAAAAAAATGCGTATCTAAGTTATGTTATATGTTAACAAAAAACAGTATTTTTGAGAAAAGAAATGTAATTGCATAATTACAATAACAAAATGGCCGCATTTTGTTTAAAAAAATGTGAAAACGCATGTTGTTTCTTTATTTTTTATGATACAGAAACAAACGAAAAATTATTTTAAAGACCGATAAATTATCTTTAATTCTGTTTCTTAGAAATTTTGATGGGCGTGTGTGATATTTTCTAAGATATTCAACATTTGAACTAAATACTTTTTCCTATAAATGTTCAAATGCCATCTTTATACTTAAATATGTACGAAACTATCCTACTTTATTTTCAATGTATAGGCTTTATTTTTGATCTCTACAATTTTTTCGCTAAAACTAATATTTATTGAGATATTTGCAAACAATAAAAACATTTACGTTTTATCGAAAATCCCTATATAATTTAACCTGCAATTTTTTTCTAAAGCAAGCGTTGTAGACGGACGAAAAACTTTGAGTATCTGGATCATATCATACGTTAACGAAAAACAGTATGCGGGAAAATATTTTTTTTAATTACTGATTACTTACATTAACAAAATGGCGACAATTTTATTTAAAAAATGTGAAGAAGCACATTGTCTTTGTCATAACTTCTATGTTATAGAGTTAATAAAAAATCATTTGATTAATAGTCTTTCATTTTGGTGGTTAGCATTTTTGACGTAAGTGCCCTAGTCTCTGAGATTTAAACCAAATACCTCATCGCTCAATTTAGTAGCTTTCTTATTTGTCTCTAGCATGTTTTCGCTCAATGTGTTACTTCAAGTTATTTGACGAAAATCGTTTTTAAATACCCTTTCAAGTTAAAATCGCAATTTTCAAGTCGTTACAACTTAAATACTATTAATTTGGTTGAGTGGCAGAATAGCCTACGGCTAAACTCCGTCAGGACATTAAAATAAATGAGGCGATAAAAAAATTATATAAAAAGTTGCATATAGAACATGTTCTTCTCCAAATTTGATTATCTTTCAGCTCCAATGTTTTTGTTTTTTTTTTTTTTTTTTTTTTAGGTGCCACACCCTGAAAAGGGTAGTATCCACCCCCTATAAATTAGCAAACACCCTCATAATATAGAAACTTTTACTTGATGCATTTATTATTAAGTTGCCAAAAATGAACGAAATCTAATTCATATGACATTATTCCGAAGTTAAAACCTGTAGTTACTGTACTATATTATTAAATATTATTTTTGTATATGCTTTACAATTAGTCAAACTATCAATAATAGACGTCAGTTACCATCGGTAATGCACAGAAAGTCATTCCGACAAATTTTAGGTTTGTCAAATTATGGTAATGTCATGATATTTGAGAATTAATAATTTGTGTATTTTAAATTATACTGTCTTACAAAAACACCTGTGTTGTTGAAAAAATCATGCGTGTATGATGAGAAAAAAGTACCTTCTCCAATTTCTATGCTCATGCGGAGAACCTACTTTCCACTATTAACACACAATTATACATAACTACACTATAGGTATAGGTACTATTTCATAAAATAAAAATATCAACTTATTTATAATCACTTCATTCCAAATTTCCAAATATTATAATATGAAACAGTGTAGTACGTTATTCATGAAATATCTGTTACCTACTAGCTGAATAACCCGGCCTTTCTCGGAATTCGAAAGCAATATCTTTCAACCCCCGTATCTCACCCCTGGTTAACAGTTTTTTTCCGTCGTTTTGAGAGTAAAATTCAACGGTCTAGCTCATCGGAAAGTTAGTTTTCATTTTCAGACAAACGTGCATTAAGCTTTAAATGTCATAGATTACCTACCTTATTTTACAGCTACAAACTGTTATAATACGAGAAATGTTTAAAAAATTATATTGTCAAATTCTGAAAATAGTCAGAGGAGTATTATTTGATCTAGTTCTTTGAAATATTAATTTATTTTTCTTAAATGACAAAAAATATATTTAAAAAGTTTAAAATTTAATATAAAAATCGGAATCTACGTAAAAAATTATTTAGCTTTAAAAAAACGTATAAATACTCCACTTAAACCTCACGCTACTTCAGAATATATAGTACGAAATATATTTTACGTATTGCATGTATTATCAATTATCATTCTCGGTCATGTTGGAGGCCAAAATAACTATTTTATTTTTATTTAAAAGTGCATAAGGGCAGCAGTGTATCTTAGTAAATAATTGACAGAGGATTTTTTTTATTGTTCCTCTTTCGATATATTATTAGTATATATGAAAATTTTATGTAATAGTGAACGATTTATATATGATTCTTTTTATAAAAAAAATATATAAGGCCGAAAAAAACGGTTAATAGTGGTTAAAATGACTTTTGGTATCTTAAGTATATAAAAATGATACAGTTTGAAAAATCTTGCATCTATTCCTTTATTGCAACTCAATTTTTAATTTTGTTATTGTTTTTTGGGCGTTCTAATGAATAAATTGAATTGAAACTTGTTATGGAAGAGTAGGCCTATTAGGCATACACTATCAAGTTTTGTCACAATCTAACATTTTCTTTTTTTACAGACTTTTTCTTTTGTACGAAGAAAAGAAATAATGTACATATACATTATTTAGGTCTTACTCAAGCTAACTTTCATACTCATAACAAAATATCTAATTTCTTTATATTGAGGGAATATGCAAATATAATGGTGTATTGGGTAAACAAATTCTTTAAAATACAAATTATTGTTAAATTTATTAAAACAACTGCCTATTCTTGCTAATACTAGAAGAAACTGAACTATATAATAGATTTCACAGAATTATGTAGGAGAAAAATACGGAAATTAGAAAAAAATTAAAAACTTACTAAAACAACTTGCACACTGAATAATCAAAAACGAGACCCCAAAATGTTAGCTATGAATCATTTTATACAATTAAATTTCATTTAGTAGCAATTATTAGCATTGTTTTGATGTATTCTACAATCATTTGTATTTTAAAGTGTTTCTACATTTTTTTCTTTACCTAATATACTATTATAATTGTGTGTCCAGAAGTTAAGCATCAATATAAATATTTAAAAAACCTAGGTAATTTCTCATTAGTATGGAAGTTACCTTCAGTAATACCTAAATAATGTCTATACAGGGTGATATGTAAGTCGATAAAACCCTTTTAGGAACTTACAGAATAAGTCATTTGGAATATATTTCGCCAGACTTATCTTGGTACAAAGTCTTACGGTTTTCGAACTATTCGCCAGTTTGAATTTTTTTGAATAAATGTCGTAGATCCATTTTTATAAGCTAATGAGAGCTGCTATGTCTGTTCTTTCAGTTTATTCTCTTGCTCTAATATGTATTTTTTCTGGTCAATACCTTAACGATTATCTAAAGATGAAGTAAAGATTAATAGAAAACTACGCTATTCACAGGGTGTATTTTTGGAAAACAGGGCAAACCTGTAAAAGTCAGGGAATTTGATTTTGGTCAGAGAAATCAGGGAAAAGTCAGGGAATTTATAAATTTATAAAAAAGTCAGGGAAAATTTATTAAAACGACTTATCCCTTTCGTTCACCTTGTCCTAGAAATAGTACATTGGATTACATTTACTTTTTATTTTTTTAATTAGAACAGGTTTTTGTATACCGTGCGTGTAATTTCCCATTAGGCATGTACATTCACGTAGCGCGAGAAATATGACAACACCGGCAACTGTAAATTCGTCCATCGGTGGAGCATTCCAGCTCCGTTATTTCATTTCAGCCAGCTGGCACACGTGATGTTGCAATTCTACTCCCCATGCCTAGCCCGCGACTACACACACGGTATTATACATTATTCTTCATTGTCGGAAAAGTTTGAGGCCATTTAGATATAGATAGAAAAATGTAGGAAAGCAAACATACGATGGGGTCTGTAGAAATTTTATACCATGTGAGAGTGCAGCAAAACAAATATTTTTATAATACTTGCAATTAACGAATTGTTGTGATTTTTTCTGTATTAGTGAACAAGGACCTATTGTGCGGTGTGAGATTTTTTGTTTGAACTTGTGGGCACATTTTAGACTTTTATTTATAAATAAAATAGTGTACTAGAATTAGAACAGCTTGACACAACACCACAAAATTGTCAGGTAAACTTAATCTCACTTTTCAAAAAAAAAAAAAAAAATCACAAACACACGTCACAGCTAAGTTACGATATTTCACAGTTGATGCGACTGGCAAGAAGTATCTAACCAACCAGAAACTATACTCTATATTCTCTATCTTGATGAATCAGAAGTGGAATGTCTCTCCGATGAACATGATGATGGTTGCAAAATTGACTCTTTTGGCTACCCCATTGGTATTTTTTTCAAAATTTATAGCTAAATGTGTTATCATTTAGGGAACCAACAATTAGGAGATAGTGATCCAGAGTATTTGCCAGAAAATGTTGATGAAATTGAAAATACGCAATACGCACTTAGTGAAGAATTGTTTCCTGAAATTCATACCAAATAATAATATTATATTTATTATTATTATTGATGTAAATTAAAAAATAAACATTTTTTTCACAAAAAAATATGTTTTATTGTTTCAGAATTGTTAGCTACATATTTTGTGTGGATTATCCATTGAGTCACGATGTCCTATTTCTAGGACATTTTTTTCAAAAATGGGTGGGGGAAAATTTTTAAAGAAAGTATTAAAAATTATATTAAACAACTTATGTGCAAAATTGAAAAGTCGTGACTGAAAGTTGTTCCCATCTTGCGCCACCCCGCTCGTTAAAAAATGTTTTCCATTTCACCACCCGCTCAATTTTCATTTTTCGAACAGAAAATTTTTCTGGAATTTTTATTGAAAAGTCCTGGTATACCTGGAAAAGTCAGGGAATTTCAAAATTGTGAATTTGTATACACCCTGTATTCAGATACTTAAAAAAATTTAAATGGCATTATTAATCTTTACTTTAACTTTAGATAATCGTTAACGTATTGAACATAAAAAAATTATATTAGAGCAAGAGAAAAAACCGCTGCCCAAGGAATCACTACTTCCACATCCAGATTTTCTATCCAAGTCACTCACAACGAAAAAATTTTGTATGTGGAAATAATTGTTTATGGAACTTTAACAATATAATATTTGAAACCCTCTACCACAAAAACCCATAAAATGATACCCCACATCGGCAGTGGGGAAGGGGTGGTGATGGGGGGTGGTTGGTAGTGGGGGTGGATGAAGTAAAAAAATATTTTAAGGCTTCTGGTTCTTGTACACACACTAAATCACAATTTTTTTCATCTCCTTTAATAATGGGCTGGGGGTGGTAATGGGGGTGGCTAATGCCAATTTTTTTTTTTGAAACCTTAGCTTCTCTTGTATATACTAAATACCAATTTTATGGACTATTACCTGCTTGATTTATCTATTTACCCCAAATTTACACCAATTTACCCCCCAACCCTTAGGAACGGAACAAGACGAAAATATAATCTAATTCTAGATCTCGTTAAAGTACATATGTGTACCAAATTTCAAGTCAATATCTCAAACGGTTCCAGAGTAAACGGGCGCACAAAAAAAGCTACAGACCGACAGACAGACAGACAGAATTGTTTTTTCGCTCAAACTTAAAATCTCGACGTTTCATGACATTCTAAGTCTATTTGAACAATAAAAATTTTTAAATTTTTTTTTGTCGTTACTATACTTCCACTGGATGTGGAAGTAAAATTCGGATCTACACGATTTTTCGAAAAAAATCCCAATTGGCGATTAGTTCGGAAACCTTGAGTTTGTACTAAGGTAAGCGAGGCTAAATATGTTCTAAAGTACTTATCGACCTACCCTGTATATTGTCTAAATGAAGATAATTTTTTTTTTACCATTGTAAAATACATGTAAAAACCTAAAAACCTGCATTTTGAAAAAATATATATTCTACGAATCTATGCAATTAAACAATAATAAACGATTAAAATTTCGAAATCTTTTTTTTTATTTTTAGTCGTTTAGATAAATATTTTATGCTAAAATTTGGCACAAAGGTTTAGTTCAATAATGGGCATATTTCCACAAACTTTTGTTAAAATGGATGCATTATTACCTTATATTTCTTAAATTGTCAAAAAAGGCAATTTTTGGTGGTTTTTATTTTCTTACAAATTAACAAATTATCAGAAAGTTTTTTCATAGCCTTTTGCTATTTTTATTTCTGCGATACGATTATTAGAACCGTATATCTCCTTGTGATCATAAGGAAAAGAGCAGAAAATTTCAGTGTTGAAAAATAAATTGTTAAAATTTTACAAGAAGCAATGCACCACCGATTTAATCGAAAACTTTCCATGGCACTTGTTATTATATCTACAACAAATTAAAATAATAAAATTGCTGCAGCCAGAGAATTTCTTATTCACCTACTTTGTTGCTTAATTTTACTCCACTATATATGATTTAAAATGTGAAAAATTTATGACTGTACATTATAGCAAATTGAGAAACTATTAGTTACACATTTAAAATAACTATGAAAGCCAATGCTGTAGACTCTAGAGCCTGGTCGATTTCCAGATGTTTGTTAGGTATGTACCTTTCTAACAATTCCCGCCAAATCCGTACAATGGTCAGCAGTCACTTGTTTAGGAAACTACTAGCAATGGTAAAATCTACAATTTAAATCTTTAGAGATGGTCCGCAATTTTTGATTATTTATTAATTGGTTGTTCAATTTTTTTTTATCTGATTTGGGAATATTTAGTACGTCTCATTTTTTTATTATGTATTTACGTGTTCGATAATAAAGAATACTTCGCAAGGATATCTTTAAAAAAATTTGCTGAAGCTAGTTTTAGAGTTTAATAAATCAATGATATTCAACCTAAAATTGCTTACTTTAAATAAAAAATATACAGGGTGGTCACCCCAAAAATGGGAAGGAGAACGATAATATTTCACATGTAGTTATCACAATTGCCAAGTAAGAACAATAATATCTTGCACATAGTTAACACAACTGTCAAGGAAAAAAATACGAAAATATACAGGGTGGTCACCTAAAAAAATAATAATGAAAAAAATGTGGGGGAGATATCGTATGTACAGGGTGGTCGCGCGAATGTTAGACCCTCATTTAACTTCGTTATTTTTGGAGTTACGTAAAAAAGTTAAAAATAAAAGTTAAAGAAAATCACTTGTATTTTCCAAAAACATTTCAGAAAAATAATTGAAAGTCGAATTTCGGATATATGAACTTTACTTTGGTTTTTTTAATGGAACACCCTGTATATTTTTACATCATCTGAAAGGCCATAAAAAAAACTTTTCAATGATATATGCAACATAGTATTTATCTTAAAAAAAATGTGTCTAATTTACTTTAAATTTACAATTTATCAAAATAACCGTGGGTAACAAAAGTATGTAATTTAATGTGAACAATACTTTAGTTCTGTCAAGATATTTGTTGGTAACTAATTTTACTTTGTTTTAAATAAAATGGAAAATTTCAGTGATTGATATAAATTTTTCGGACCATCAGAGCTTAATGATAACAAAATGTAATATTTAGTATGGTTTTTAAGAAAAATATTATGTTTTATATATCATTAAAAAGCCTCTTTTACGGCCTTTCTGACGGTGTAAAAATATATGGAGTGTTCCGTTTAAAGAAACCAAAGTAAAGTGCATATCTCCGAAATGCGACTTTCAATTATTTTTCTGTAATGATTTCTGGAAAATACATATTATTTTTTATAACTTTTATTTTTGAACTTTTTTACGTAACGAAGTTTAAGGTTCTAACGTTCGCGCGACTACCCTGTAGTTAACATAACTATCATAACTGCTCTCCGAAAGTCAAATTTCAACACTCGTTTTTCAAAAATCGATGAGTCATCAACACAAGACTGACGGTTTTGATTGCCTCATAAAAATTTTAATAATTTATGTTGCAATATTAAAATTTTCTGCTATTTTTCTTAATATAATCTTTGGTTTTCGTATATGGTTAGTTATAGTTGTGCTCTAAATTTGCCTTTTAAATAAAGTTTTCTTAAGTCGGACTTTTTATTTATGTTTCGACTCAGGTTGATTCTGGGAGCTTCTACATCTACAACAGCAATTTTGGATGGGCCATGACCCACCCTGGCCCCAACGTAGTTCCGTGCCTCTAATGTATATAAAGTAAATATACTAAAATTGTAATTCTAGAACTTGAGTATCTGCAAAAATAATCGAGTTAAATGTAGGTTGTGGGGTGTTCCCGAAAAGACCTCTACCAAATCTATATGAAAATTTGGGACTGAAAATTCCAACATTCAGTATAAAAAGTATAGTAGTGGTGATATGATAGAAAATAATAATATTTTTTGCGTTGTGTTTATTCTAATTTGTGAAAAATTTTCCCCAAAGATTAAAAATAAATTTATTATTAGTGTTTTACTTTTTATGAAAAAAAAAAAGAAAAGAAAATTGATACATAACTATATTTTCTAAATTTAATCAAATGTTGAATTTAAGCTTTTTGTGCAATTCTGTAAAACTATAGGTAAAATTTTACAATAAAAAAATGGCTACGATTTTTTTTTATTTTTCCATTTATTCTGATATCGCAGGTAGCTTTGTGTTTGAAGGGGGTGAATGGTATTTTGCCCATAAGTAGTTGTGAAATTAGACAAGTAATTTAATGCACTTCATATTTTTCCTTCTTCTTAAGAGATTGCATTGCAACTGAAGAACTAATTCCTAATAACTCTATAAAAGTATTTATCACTTCCATTTGTCCAGTCTGCAAATCTATTTTTAGAATCCCCCACATTTTGGGAATAAGCATATCACTAACACACGTACTGCGCATCGTATTAGTTTGGTATTCTTTCACATTTCCAACCAAATAAGGATCTATTTTTAGAATCCTCCACATTTTGGGGATAGACATATTATTAACACAAGTGTTGATATTATTTGCGTTTTGAATGAAATACTAATCGATTCTTAGAATCCTCCACATTTTGAGAATACGCACATTATTAACACACGTGCGGTGTGAATTGACGATTTGCATGAAAGAAAGTTTGGTAAAAAGTGTCATGACGCACAATATAATGGTATCACTGTAATTCACTGCACATGTTGGCCAACTCGTCTAATTTCCAAACTTTGCAACAATTAAATACCTATAATATAATAATCATAACATTGTTTTCATTATCTTTAAACCTACTTCCACTGAATATAATTCATCTTTATTAGGTTGTTTCGTAGTCTACAATATTTAAAAAATGTCAAATTATGCAATTTGTCAATCACTGCTGCCAACTCTTCTAGTAAACTGAGAGTTGGAAACAGTGTTTGACAAATTGCATAATTCGACATTTTTTAAATATTGTAGACTACGGAACAACCTAATAAAGACTATTTATATTCAATGGAAGCAGGTTTAACATTAAAGATAATGAAAACGATGTTATGATTATTATATTATAGGTATTTAATTGTTGCAAAGTTTGGAAATTAGACGAGTTGGTCAACATGTGCAGTGAATTACAGTGATACCATTATACTGTGCGCCATGACACTTTTTACTGAACTTTCTTTCGTACAAATCGTCAATTTGTTACTTTTCCATTTATACTTTATCTTTACATGCATCATAGTGGTCCAAAGTTTTAAATTTGGTCATTTATAAGCTTTCTTAAAAAAAGATAGCGACAAACGGTCACCTTCGTATGACTGTTAGGGTAAATGTCGGCAATTTATAAATATTTGACATAATACAGGAACTTCCATAAAGTCATGACACATCAAATATGCATTTTTAAAATAATACAGCCTATATATTTTTGTATTTTTTAATTCTATGAAATTTTGTGTATATAATTTTTGTTTTCGAGATATTCACAATTGATTATCAGCATTTTGCACATTTTATGAGGCTGTAAAAACAAAACGGTTTAAATAAGAATGAAAGTGCCTGCACATTTCGACTTTAGTTTTTAATAATCTATATAATAATGACAGCTAAGCGGGACATACTTCCTGCTAAATCGAAAGCAGACATTATTGGATAGAATATTAGAAAATAAGATTTTGTTCCAAATCAAACCGTTTAGATTTTACAGCCTCACAAAGTACGAACGATGCTGATTTCAATTGTTTTTTGAGGTTTTTCAGAATTAAGGCGGGCTTTTTGTGCACTTGAACTATTGTTTAAGTCTTATTTACATTAACGTCCTGCAGAGCTGTTGAAAGTACCCAATGAAAGTACTTGAAGTACCAAATACCAAGTACCCGACGAAGTACTTGCTGCTCCAATTCCCAAGTACTATGACCTGAAGCAAAGTAATTCAAATACCAAATACTTGTCGAAAGTACTTCAAGTAAATCCCAAGTACCGTATTTCAAATATTTCAGATTATTTGAAGTACTTCACTAGGTACTTCAAATCTCAAAGTAGTTCAATTACTCTAAAGTATTTCAAATACTCAAGTATTTCAAGTACTTTAACATATTTCAAATGCTCCACAGTTCTTCCAATACCCATAAAAAAATTTATTTATTAAGTTTTTCTTTTAATAATTTGTTATTATTACTATTTATTAACAGCTTTCTTTAACTCAGTATCATTCAAAAACAATAGAAAAAATAGTTTATTATTATATAAATATAAAAACCAACAAAAATAAATATTGCTGCGGTCGATTTCCCTTCAAATGTCAGGAAAGTAATAAAGAAAATCAACTTATACACTATCGGAAAATGTTCGCTTGGGTATGGGCAATAAGAGCAAGCGAGAGTAAAACAACTATTCTATTCTTTTTTATCATATAACACATCCTACAATCGTGCCACCTGCTTTCCCCACCACATGTGCGTGGGCAGCCTGTCTGTGGAATTTCAATTTGTTTCCGCCTTGATGCTTGATGATTTGCCCCTATGGTAGAGCTCGGTAGACCCCTTTATTGTGGGCGGTCGGTTAAGTCGTTGAAACTATGAAACTATGCAACACTTAAGCCGGGATTTTCCGATACTGTATATAAAACATAGTAATAATTTTAGGTAAGTACAAGTACAAATAATAAAATTGAGATCTATCTATTTCCATTAGCTTTCAATAGCACCAAATTTTCGAAATTTCCTTTAGTTAATGCATTTCTTCTAGGAGCATTTATAATTTCAGTAAATGAAAAGAGTCTACAGCTGAGGATGCAAGGCATGTATTAAACCGATAAAAAACTGTTTTTACTGAGAAGCAAGTTGGGTGTCAGAGTCATTTAAGTATTGAAAAATTTTTAATTGAATTCTTTTTTTATCACTGGCTTTTATACAGTGTGTTTCACTTGAAATGGTAACAGCCCAATAACTTTTTATTTTTTTCCGATTTGAATCAAATTTTACTTAAGTATGGAACTAATTAGGATCTACTTATGACCAGAAAAGCATTCGCCTCCTACAAATGCAAAGCCACCTGCAGTACCAATATATGCGGGGAAAATAAAAAAATCATATTAGGCATATTTTTATCGGAAAATTTTGTTAATGAAACTTGTTCAGAATTGTCCAAAAACCGTAAGTCCAAAATATAATCAAAATAAAAAAATGTATACATTTTGATTAAAATAATGTCCAATATATTTACACCATTTGAAAAGCCATAAAAAAAGCTTTTTAATTATATACATGGTATTTATCTTAAAAAAAATTTGTCTAATTTACTATAAATTTACAATTTATCAAATTATCCATGGAAAACAAAAGTATGTAAATTAAAATAAACAATATGTTAGTTCTGTCAAGATACATGTTAGTATCTAATTTCACTTTATTTTAAATAAAATGGAGAATTTCAATAATTGATATATATTTTTTCTACTCCCTTATGTAAATTTACTGTTTTCTGTACAGTCTGTAGAATGGATAAGTATGCAATTCCAGGTAACCGAACGGATCTATTTCATATCAGTTCTAGGATGGATATGAAATGAAACGGACCAATCACAGTTCGTGTATTAAGTACATATGCAACTATTCATTTTAAAATCAAATTAGTGCGTAAGCTGTCAAAGTAACTGTCAGTGTGTATTTGTGTAATATATTAATGTTTAATAAATATTGTAGTTTTTTAAGCTGGTTGTAGAAAAAGTATGCTGTACATACAACTCGAGTGGATTATCCATATCGCACTCAAAAGATTTGAGCACTCCGCCTACGGCGTCGTGCTCAAACTTCTTTATCGCGCGATATGGATATCAAATCCACTCTTGTTTCACAAACTACTATTTCGGACTATCATGACTTATTGTAAGAAAATATAAAATTTATAATATCTACTATAGTTTTTAAGAAACATTCCATACGTCATACATCATTGAAAAAGGTTTTTCTATGGCCTTTCTAATGGTGTAAAAATATATGGGGTATTCCATTTAAAAAAAACCAAAGTAAAGCTCGTATCTCAGAAATTTGACTTTTAATTGTTTTTCTGAAATGATTTTTGGAAAATAAACGTGATTTCTCATAACTTTTATTTTTAAACGTTTTTACGTAACTACAAAAATAACGAAGTTAAATGAGGTTCTAACGTTCGCGTGACCATCCTGTACAGTTGACTATAATAAGGAACTTTAGTCTAGTTAAAATAAAAAAAACACATTCCTAAATAAATTAATGTTCTGATACTTAGTACATACTAATAATAATATTTTTTTGTTTTTATGTGCCTTTGCTATTTTTCAAAAAGTTTGCCGTCCCTGGATTTTGCCGCCCTGGGCTATAGCTTCTATAGCCAACCTCCTAAATCCCCCACTGCCCACATAATGTTAACACTGATTACTGAATAAAAACAGCTATGCAGTAACAATTTTTTAGTGAAATTTGTTTTTTAAAATATCTAAAACATGGAACTACAAGGACTTCAAATACTTTTAACTAATTGAAATATCAAAAAACATATTTCAAATACTATAAATTGTTAAGTCTAGTACTTCAAATACCGGGACAGTACTTGAAATACCGGAGAGTATTTGAAATACCAAGCAAAGTAATTCAAATACCAGTATTTCTGAAAACCAAATACCAAATCCAAATACCCGAAGCAAAGTATTTCAAATACCAAGTACCAAATACTAAGAATCGAAAGGATTTGAAGCAAAATACTTCAAATACTGAAAGTATTTGAAATACTTTTTTCAATTACTTTTATTTGAAGTACTCCAGCTCTGACGTCCTGGAGGAGTTTAGCTATAGCTATTCCACAACTGAACCAGGATGCGTACACATAGATAATATCTGAACATCTGAATGTACTGAGTGTACATTCAGTATAAAAAGTATAGTAGTAGTGGTTGTCAAAAATTTTTCCTAGAGATTAAAAATTAAATTCAAAGTTATTATTAGTGTTTTATTTTTTATGAAAAAAAAAATAATAATAAAAACTCCATATCTTCTGAATTTAATCAAATGTTGATTTTACGCTTTTTGAGCTATTCTGAACAACTTCTATCAGTAAAATTTTACAATAAAAAAATGTCTACGATTTTTTTAAATTTTCATTTATTTTGGTATCTCAAGTAGCTTTGTGTTTGAAAGGAATGGTATTGTACCCATAAGTAGTTGCGAAATTAGACAAGTAGTTTTAGTTACCAAATCTTAATGCACTTTATATTTTTCCTTCCTCTTAAGAGATTGCATTAGAACTGAAGAACTAATTGCCAATAACTGTATAAAAGCATTTATCACTTCCTTTTGTCCAGTCTGCAAATCTATTTTTAGAATCCTCCACATTTTGGGAATAAACATATCACTAACACACGTACTGCCCATCGTATTAGTTTGGTATTTTTTACATTTCCCCAACCAAATAAGAATCTATTTTTAGAATCCTCCACATTTTGGGAATATACATATTATTAACACACTTACGTGTTGATATTTGCGTTTTGAATGGAATAGAAATCTATTCTTAGAATCCTCCACATTTTGAGAATACGCACATTATTACTAACTTACTTTTGCATTTATACTTTATCTTTACATGTATAGTGGTCCAAAGTTTTAAATTTGATCATTTATAAGCTTTTTTGAAAATGATAGCGAAAAACTGCCATCTTCATATGAATGTCAGGGTAAATGCCGGCAATTTACAAATATTTGAGGTGATACAGGGTCTTTCACAAAGTCATACCACATCAAATATGTATTTTTTATGTACCTTAAGTTTCGAACGTTCACTTGAACGAATTTCATAGGAAAAAGCAAAATTAATAAAGCCACACTTCGATTTACCTAGGTGGAAAAATTTAAGTAAGTATTGTGGATATTATCGCCAGCAAATATGGCAATGAAGTGTTTACGCCTAAATCGAGGGTTTTATTAACGTTTCTTTCTCATCTAAAATTCGTTCAAGTGAACGTTCGAAACTTCAGGTACATATATTTTTTAATAATACAGCCTATATATTTTTGCATTTTTGAATTCTATGGTGAACTCATATGAAATTTTGTGTATATAATTTAATTGTTTTCGAGATATTCACATTTGAATATCAACATTTTACGTATTTTGTGAGGCTGTAAAACAAAACGGTTTAAATGAGAACGCTTGCACATTTCTGTTTTAGTTTTGATTAATCTATATATTAATTTATGTAACAATGCTAAACGGGAAGTGACCCAAGACCAGAAAGATATACTGCCTGCTAAATCGGAAGCAGCCATTATTGGGTAGAATATTAGAAATTAAGATAGAAATGTGCAACTCCTTTGTTCAAAATCACACCGTTTAGATTTTACAAGTACGAAAAATGCTGATTTCAATTTTTTAAAGATTTTTTTGAGTCTTATTTATATTAACGTCCTGGCGGAGTTTAACTGTAGCTATACCAGCACTGAACCAAGACACGTACACATAGACAATATCTCAACACTAATTTTCTGCGACATTGCCATCTGCCGCAGCTGAGACATGCGGTCTAGCCCAGTGCTACCGTCTCAGCAACACGTGAAAGAAGCCACTACTCATCCATACCCTAGCCAGGATCCGAACCCGGGACCCCGTGGGCGCAAGCTTAAGATTTTATGCTCTGTGTCGTTGATTTGTTGTCAAATCACACATACCACATTTGACTTCAAAGCCAGAACTTAAATTTTTAGTTGAAATTCGGCCACAAAATAACCACAACTATTTTAAACAAGTTTTTATAAAAAAAACGGTTGGTCCTATTATATTTAACAAAGGGGGCCTTTTTGTGCAAATTTGATAAGGAAATCATATCCCGGTACCAAAATTAAAAAAGGAAACCGAAGAAAAAAAATTGGATTACCTATAAGAGAGATTGAAATTCATATTGGCCAGTATCAAGAAATAATAACTTTTATTGATACTATATAACGTACCGTAAAATTTCATCACTCTAGGACTAAGGGATCCTGAAATATTGAATAAAAATATATAAAAGCATTTACGCAAAACTTCCCTTTCTATTTAGCATCTTTCTTTTATTCAATATCTTGTCTGTATGATGAATACCCTGTATGTATTTTTTAACTAAAAGTATATCAGGTTTTCTTCCTGGCAATAGTGACAACCACATTCCAAATATTATTTTCCTCTGCCTAGAGTGACCACACTATATAGTTTTCACTAAAGCTTGTGATAACTACGTGCGAAATATTATTGCCCTCCGTAAAAATTTTTTCATTATTTCTTTTTAGGCGACCCCCTAGATCTTTCACGCAATTGTATTTACTACATGCGAAATATTAGCGTCTTCTCTCACATTTTTTTCCATTATTTCTTCAGGGTGACCACCCTCTAGATCTTATGTATATAAAAGAATACCATGACTCGCTGACTGACTGACCGATCTATCAATGCACAGCTCAAACCGTTGAGTCTAGAAACTTCAGATTTTCAATAGGTATTCCTCAAATATCGTAGTCAACCACTAAGAAGAGATTTTTCGAAATTCGACCCCTAGGAGGGTGAAAGAGAGGGTTAAAAATTTTAGACTTTTTCGGAAATGGTTAGATCTAGATGCATGCAAATTTGGCAGAACTATTTTTTGTTGAAATATATTAGATACGTATAATACGAAATTTCGATATTCACTTTTTGAAGGAGTGAAAGCGGGGATGGTAGTAGGTTTGATGCATAGTGGGTTTTGTCGAGTACTACAGATGCGCAATGGGTTTCCTAGAGTACAGTGGATGGGCAGTGGGTTTCCTCGAGTACAATGGATGCGCAGTGGGTTTCCTCGAGTGCAATGAATGCGCAGTGGGTTTCTTCGAGTACTATGGGTGGACAGTGGGTTTCCTCAAGTGCAATAGATGCGTAGTGAGTTTCCCTGATCACTATGGATTTGCAGTGAGTTTTCTCGAATACTATCGATGCACAGTGGATTTTCTCGAATGCAATGGATGCGCAGGATGGAATTAGATTATATTTTGATCTTACTCCGTTGAAGAGTTGAGACGTAAATTGGGGTAAGTGGGGGTAAATAAGTAAATCAAGCAAGTAAGAGTCCATAAAACTGGTATTTAGTATATATAAGAGAAGGTCTCAAAAAAATTTTAGGAATTAGCCACCCCCAATACCACCCCACCCCACTATTAAAGAGGGTGAAAAAAATAAAATTGCAAGTTAGTGTGTGTACAAGAAACAAAGGCTTCAATTTTTTTTTACTTCATCCATCCCTACTACTGTGTGTCTAGCTTCTACGATTTCGGATTAGAATACCATGCAACCTGTACGGTGTTTATATATCTTCTATTATTTTTTTGATTCTATAATAACTGGGTTACCTCGAATAGGATGGATGCGCAGTGGGTCTCCTCGAGTACTAATTGGTGCGCAGTAGGTTACCCCAAGTAGTATGAATGCGCGGAGCGTTCCCTCGAGGAATATGGATGCACAGTAGGTTTCCTCAAGTATTAGGAATGCGCAGTGGCTTTCGTCGAGTACCATTGATGAGCAGTAGGTTACCTCAAGTAGTATGGATGCGCAGTGGGTTTCTTCGAGTACAATGGATGGTCAGTAGGTAACCCCAAGTAGGATGGTTGTACTGTAGGTTACCTCGAGTAGTATGGATGCGCAGTGGGTTTCCTCGAATAAAATGGATGCGCGTTGAGTTACCCCAAGTAGTATTGATCCACAATGGCTTCCCTCCTTCAGTTAGATGAATGCGCAATGGGTTACATAGAGTAGTTTGGAAGCGCAGTAGGTTTCCTCAAGTATTATCGATGCGCAGTAGCTCTTCTCGAATAGTATTGATGCGCAATAGGTTGCCTCAAGTAGTATGGATGCATAGTGTAGTTCCTCGTGTAAAATGGATGCGCAGTGAGTTACCTCTTTTTTGTGCGCACGATTACGCTGGAACTGTTTAAGATATTGACTTGAAATTTGGTACACGTATGTACTTTAACGAGATGTTGGTACTAGATTATATTTTGATCCTATTCTATTGAAGAGTTGAAGAGTAAATTGGGGTAAATGGGGACTTGGATGGAAAATCTGGATGTGGAAGTAGTGATTCCTTGGGCAGCGGTTTTTTTCATGTTTTTTTTTGTCATTACCTCAACAAACTGAAGGTATGACCAAATTTTCAGAATTTTGACCATCCAAATCCTTATTTTGAACAATTATGTGACATACCGTTGGGTATATTTTTACACATATTTTAACACATTCCTCCACTGTTAATAGATCACCGTAAAAGTATACACACCGATAGGGGGCGCTGAAACCAATAAATTTAAATCCTCCACAATTAATGATGAATCAGATTTTCACACACTGACCATAATCCCAAATTCTGGAGGATTTTTTTTTATTGCGTTTCTGTGCAAAGCAGGCATCGAGAATCTCATTGCAGCGATAAAAAATTGTCGATGACTGAGAATTCGGTCATCCTCGACAATTCAGTTCTATTCACAGAGTGTTCCTCCACAGTTAATGTAATGCATACACACACACACACACACACACACAAAATTACAGTTGGTAAAGGTACAGTTACTAAAATTTAACGCAGCATTAGATTGGTTAAAGTTAAATAATTTTATTTTCATAGTGATTGAAAATTTCCCTGGATGGTGTAATCAGTGTAATGTTAAAATGATTGGATGATTTGTGTCACAAGAAATAACGAAATTTAATTGGTTGTTAGAACTGTTAAAAAATTTTCTACGAAACATCATGGAAAGCAGTGAAACATAAGCTGATTCGATCTAACCTAATGGCTTCAATTATATTGAACTGTCACAACAATTATCAATTAAACTACCATAGAAAGCAATTTAACACAAACTAACCTAATTTGATCCCAATCAATATTTTTATCGACTCATATCCGAAATCACCATAATTCAAAAAATGATCTATAATATATCACAGAAAGTAGTGGAACACAAACTGAGCTGATCTACCTCAATGGACTTAATTACATCGATTTGTGTGCAGGCATACTAAAAAATTGTCTATAAAACACCATAGGAAGCAATTAAACACAAATGGATCAGATCTATCTGCATTCAATCTACTTTATCCACTAAAATTATATCAGGTTTTTATCTTGACTATTATAGTGATAATTACGTGCCAAGTATTATTTCTTATTTGTTCTTTTATTAATTATTTTTTAGCGAGCTATAATATCTTATAGGTATTTTAAGATTGCATATTTTTCACTAAAAGCAAATTACCTATAAGGTTTCATCAATTTGAGCAATTACTGTTTATGACTTATATTTTTAATGCCAAAATCACATATCGGGGCTAACTCTATTAAATCCATTAACAAGTGTTATACAACCACATAAACAGCTACGATTAACGTAGTATAATACATCTCCCCATTTAAGTTTCCTAAAACTATAAATATAAGGCAAGCTAATATTTATTAGGTTCTGTATGCTAACAGATCACAGAACAAGTTTATTTGGTCTTTTAACAGTACGACCAAACTTTGTTCTAAGTGTAGATTTAGGAGATGTAGATGACTTAGAACTTAAGAGACAACGGCGCATTGAACTGATTAACATATTCATTTGGCCCATCAGTCAATTTCTACTCACTATCTTGACGAGCACTATCAGAAGGAACATCTACATCTATTGTCTGAGGCTCAAGTTTATTTATTGACGGCCGTAAATCAAATTTTTTCCTTCTGACAATATTTCCTCGACTATTTTCTACATATGATCTAGGCGACTCATGGACTCTACAATTAGGAAGTTTCCTATTTTAGAAATATCATATACATTCAACCTCATTTAGTAGTCTTTCAGATAACTAGTCAAACAAAAAAAAAAATTATCTCGATATCTGAAAAACTCACGAACTTATTCAATTTCTTATTAGTCCACTGCATTTAGTGAAAAATAAGCCGCATCTTCAGACCAATTCATACAAAAGCAAATGTTGGTTTTTCAGGTAGGTACGGGTATCCTTAATAAGGTCTCAAAAGTCCCCGAAGTGAGAGTGTAAGGATAAAATTTGGCAACGCTGTAAAGGGCTAAAATCGTGCTCGGAAACGAATTTTTCGAGATATCTCAGTTTTCATTGCCTCTACGACAAAAATACATCAGGTCAAAAAGAAAGCTATGGAAATTCTCTATAAAAAAGATACAGGGTCTTTTTTCATATACGCAAAAATTGGTAACAATTTCTGTGATATTAAATTCTCACGTGCAGATAGAGTGCTTCCACTATTAACTGTCAATAGCAATGTTAAAGTCCATGATACCACAATGCCCATTGATCCATTATTGTTGTTTCAAAGGATTACTGTCATGAAGAGAACAAATGAAGAGCTTCGCACCTACTTGGATTATGAATTAGCTCCGTATCCGGTGTCACTCTTTGACGAAGTTCGTATGCGCAAGACGAACAAGTCAGCTTTCTATGACAATTTCCACCCATCTGAATCTGAACCAGATCTCCAAAATGCCACTTATATCGTTGATGGGTGATTTCTCTTGCACCGAGTTATAAGGCATCAATATGAAATCTACGGTGCTATTTGCCAAGCATATGGTAATTATGTGCAAGACTGCAAAATCATTTTGGCTCGAACTCTATTATTGTTTTTGATGGTTATGAAAATATTAGCAACAATGGGAAGGCTATGGAGCAGCTTCGCCGGTCCTCAAAAGCTTCATCTGTTGACATTTACTTTGATGAGCAGATGGTTGCAACTGTAAGCCAAGAGAAGCTCCTTGCCAATAATAAAAATAAAACCAGATTGATTTCAATGTTGACAGAAAAGTTTGAGGCAAATAATTATATTGTTAGACATGCTGAAGATGATGCTGACATTTTGATAGTCGAAACAGCGCTTGAGGAATCATGTAAAAATACTACGGTTGTGGTTGGGGAAGATGTGGATCTTTTTATAATTTTAACTGCTCGTACATCTATTAATAAAGAAATTTTTCTCCTCAAACCAGGCAGAGGGAAGGTCCAATGAAAAATTTATTCTTCACGAAGCTTTGATCGCCATAAAGATATCACATATTGTTTCTGCACGCATTCTCTGGGTGTGACACTACATCTGCTCTGTTTAATAAAGGCAAGACTGCAGCTTTAAAAGTGATGAAAAAACGGCAGGACTTGAAACTTGTAGCTGAAATTTTAAGCAAGACTGGTACTTCTCCTGACATTTACTTCGAATGGGATAAAATTTTTCCTCGCAATCTATAACGCTCCAGTTAAAAAAGTTTCCATCGATAACTATCGGTATTCTTGCTTTATTAAAGCTGTGAGCAAAAGCAAACCAGTGAAATTGAATTCATTACCACTCACTCATGACGCAGCTCAACAGCATCTATTTCGTGTTTATTTTCAAGTACAGAAATGGTTGGGTAATGTATTGGATCCTAAAGAGTGGGGATGAATGTTGAAAGATACCATATTGTGGCCAAAAACAACATTCCAACTTCCTGCGCCTGATTGCCTTCTGAAGATGATTTTCTGCAACTGTACGAAAGGTTGTGGACCATTGTGTGACTGTCGGAGGTTGGGACTTAATTGCTCACCAGTTTGCGGCAACTGCCATGGAAAATCTTGCTTGAATGCTGAACCGATTGAAAACTCGTCAGAAATAGATGCCGACACTGCAGCAGATACTGAAAGTTCTCAGATTGACTCGGATTTCCTCGAACGAATCGATGAATTTATAGAAGGAGAAAACGGACAAGAAGTCGTAGTCGAGTAGTCGAGCGGCATAACGCTCCTGTAGAAATCGCGAAGAAAACCGGTAAAAATTTCATTAAATTCGGTGAAACTTAAGTGAACTATAGATCAAAAAAATCTGCATAAATCGGTGTGTGATAACAATAGAACAGAACTCATGGAATTAATATTTCAAAATTACTAGTAAAATGTTCGTAAATAGTAATACTCTACTATAAGAAAGTGAACAACACGTGTGACCATAAATTAGGACGGGCCAGTGCAATTCAACCTTCCCTATTCAAGTGGATGAGAATACCCACATCTGGCAAATAATCTCATAAACAAGAAATTTACCCTGACTTTACGACAGCACATAGCAATAAACCTAATACGAAGAATAACATTAAAAATATAATATAAAATGCGAAACAGAATAACTCAAAAGGAAAAGGTACTTACACATAATTTCAAATCATAAGTAATCAATATGTTTGCAAATGAGGAAGGCGGAAATGAGGCAGAGATTTTAAAACAAAACTGTTCACAAAGTAATGCAAAAAAATGTGAACTATGTAACGAAAATATAAGGGTCGGCGTAAAGTGCTCATATTGTGAATCTATAGCTCATAGAAAATGTATAGATAAAATAAAGAATGCATTAAGTACACAAGCAAATTGGACATGTAATACTTGTTCAAAAAAAGTTAATACGGTTTCGATTGATAGCTTGATTAATGAATTAAGCAGCCTCAGAAAAGAAAACAATATTCTACAAAAATTATTAGAAGAAAAAGATAGGGTGAATCGACTATTAACTGAAAAACTGCAGAAATTGGAACAAGATATAGTTGAGAACCAGAATATTCATAGCAACTCGGATAAACAGCAAATTTCTTACAGTCAGGCGGTGTCAAAGACAATTGTTATCAAGCCAATAAATGCGGGAAACACTACAGCCGACATTAAATCAGAATTTAAAAAAGCCGTAGATACAGTGTCAATGAATTTAAAGATTGAAAACACCAAGGCACTATCCAATGGCGGGCTAGCAGTAAATTGCGATGAAAAGTCATACAACTTAATTAAAACCAAGTTGGAGAGTAATTTAGGATCGGAATATAATATAAAGTTGGCGCAGAAAATCAACCCTAAACTATGTGTGCATAGAGCAGAAATAGATCACGTGACGAATAAAAAGGATATTGACATTATAAATGAAATTGTACATAAAAATGATCTTGGTAGTGATAAGAAAGATGAAATAAAAATTTTGCGGAAAATCAAAAGAAGCGGATATATAGACGTAATCTTAAGTGTAACAGCCGATATTCGTAGAAAATTAATCTCGTGTGGATATATATATCTCGGATACAAGAAATGTTCCATATCGGATTCATTTCATGCCCTACGGTGTTACAATTGCTCATTATATGGACATTCAAACAAAGACTGTAAACAAAATGTTCCAACTTGCCCGATCTGCTGTGGTAGTCACATGCTAAAAGAGTGTAAAATAAGTAAAAATATGAGTAAATGTGTAAATTGCTTGAATTATAACAAGAAACAAAACGGGGATATAGATATAAACCATGCCACACTGAACAAGAATTGCCCATCATATAAAAATATAATTAATATAATTAAGCAGAGAACTGATTTATGAATTTGAAAATTTATTATCAAAATGTGCGCGGTTTAAGAACAAAAACGATAGATTTCTATACCAGTTCAGTGTCGTCGGATTATGAAATAATTGCAATTACGGAAACATGGCTCCATAATGGAGTAAGAGACGAAGAACTATTCGACAGTACGTATGAAGTATTCAGAGAAGACAGAGATAAATCAGTGACAAATAAAGGTGGAGGTGTCTTAATGGCAATAAAAAGGCAATTTTGCAGTGAAAAAATTAACTTGACAAATGTGAATTCATCAGTGGAAATGGTGTGCGTTAAATTTAAGGTATTACCGAAACCACTTTTTGTATTTACTGTATATATTCCACCAAATTTAAAAATACATGAATATGATCAATTTTTTAGTTATTTAGAAACATTAGATTATGTTGCTAATAATAATTTTATTATAATAGGAGACCTAAATATAAATGGAACAAAACCAGATATCGTAATGAGATTTGAAAATTTTTGTAACTTGGTTGGAGGCATGCAATGCAATAACATTACTAATGTAAATGATAGGAAATTAGATATTGTTGTATCAAATGAGCAATGCCTAGTAGAAAGAGATCATGAACCATTTGTAAAGGAGGATAATAATCATCCCAGTCTAAAAGTAGATGTTGAAGTAAACTATTCTTTAAATCCATGTGCAACAAACTTAGATACACTGTATTATAATTTTAAACAAGCTGATTTTTTAAATCTGTATTATCAATTACACCAAGTGGACTGGAATGTGTTAAAATCAATATCTGATGTAGATAAGGCATTGGACACATTTTATGAGTTGCTGTATAATGTATTTGACAATTGTGTTCCAAAAGTAAAGACTAAGAATAATAAATTTCCTCCCTGGTACACGCCTGAAATTAGACGAGATATCAAAGCCAAAGAAAGAAAAGTTATATAAAAAAACAAAATTAGAACAGTGTAAAATTGATTATAATAATTTGAGAACCAAAATAAAAAAAGATATCAAAATAGCTTACAAAAATTATATTACAAACGTTGAGAATGATATTAAAGAAGATGTCAAGCAATTTTGGAATTTTGTTAAAACGAAAAATAATAGCAAATCTGGAATACCCAGAGAAATGGTTCTAAATAATGAGGTTCTATCAGGGGGGAGGTCTATTGCTCAAGGCTTCGCCAATAATTTTAAGTCTGTATTTCAAATACCTAAACAAATAAAGTCAACAAGTGTCAATGGTGTAATTTATGGTGAAGATTTGGAATTATTAAATATTTCGGAAATTACTGATGCTGATGTCATAAAGGCAATAGATAAACTAAAACCAAAAAAATCGATGGGGCATGATAGTGTACCTAGTTATGTCATAAAGGGTTGTAAGGAAGCATTTGTTAAGCCACTAGTAATCATATTTAATATGGCTCTTAGAAATCAAAAATTTCCTGATAAACTGAAAATAGCACTAATTACTCCCGTTTTTAAAAGCGGAGATCGAAGAGAAATTATAAATTATCGTCCTATTGCTATATTATCAAATTTATCTAAGATATTCGAGACCATTATATATAACTACCTATAATAAAAAGGTAAAAAGAAAATTTCTAACTTTCAATATGGGTTTCAAAAGAAAAGATCAGTAAATGGAAATCTAGTGGATTTTGTGACCTCTACGACGGATGCCTTGACAAACAATAAACAAATGGATGTGATCTATACCGACTTTGCTAAGGCATTTGACAAAGTTGACCATGGCATATTACTAAATAAGCTTAGAAAATTCTCCATCTCTGGCGATTTAATAACATTTTTGTCTACTTATCTTATAAATCGACAGCAATATGTCATGATCAATAATTTTGAGTCGAATTACTACATATCAGATTCAGGAGTTCCGCAGGGCTCAAATCTAGGCCCACTTTTATTTTTAATTTTCATTAATGATATTGTAGATTCTGTTAAACATTCATCAGTTAGCCTCTTCGCTGATGATATGAAAATATTTAAACAAATAGGTGATTATCAGGATTGTTTGCTTTTACAAGATGACATAAGTGAAATATATAACTGGTCTGTTCAGAATCAGCTGCCCTTTAATATTAATAAATGCAAGGTAATGACTTTCACGTTATGCAAAAATATGCTTGATTATAATTACGAAATTGGAAACGAAAATTTGGAAAGGGTTTATACAAAAACTGATCTGGGTGTGATATTCGACTCGAAACTGACGTTTAATGACCATGTGATAAATATTTCAAATAAGTGCTATAAAAATTTAGGTTTTATCTTACGCAACTGCAAATCATTTAAGTGCGAAAAAACTATTTTAATGTTATATTCCTCCTTTGTAAGATCGAAACTAGATTACTGCTCCACGGTTTGGAGTCCTTTCTATACCAGATACATACAAATGTTAGAAAATGTACAGAAAAAATTTATAAAACATATTAATTTCATTTTGAATAAGAGATATACTAGTAACTCTTCGTATTTAGATCAACTTACTAAGTATAATTTAATGTCACTAAATAGCAGAAGAACTTATTTTGACATTGTTTATTTGTATAAACTTCTACATAATCTTTCGTATGACGTAACTACCTTAAATAAAATAATAATCAATGTGCCAGATGACAGAACACGTTTTTAAAGAACTTTTTCATACATTATACCAACTAGAAACTACGAACTAAAGTCACCTCCTGTGAGAATGGCAAAGAGCTATAATTCATTACAACGATATCTAAATATATTCAGAGATACATATGGAACATTCACAAATAAATTAAAAAATAGACTACTTAATATACAGAATGAAATGTAAGCATTTTATGTCTTTATTTTATTCTCTTGCTCATGGTATCTGTCTTATTTTAGGAATTTTCATTTAGTTTAAGTTAGGTTAGGTTAGGTTAGGTTAGGTTAGGTTAGGTTAGGTTAGGTTAGGTTAGGTTAGGTTAAATATATATGTACAGTCTGTAATTGGCTTGCGAAAGCTGTAGACTTGTCATAATAAATAAATAAATAAATAAATAAATTAATTAATTTGAGAACATTTCAATAAATATGACAGTCGTGGATTAGGCCTACCGGGGAAACCACATAAAGAAAACGCGCCTAGAACTCAACCTCAAGGGTGGTGTGGAATAGAGTAGACTAGTATTACTATGAGAAGATGCCAGGGCGGAGCCAAAATGCGCGAATATTTTTACCAGTGGCATAGCTTTATCTGGGGTATAGGGATGTGTAATTGCAATAAAAGTTTCGCGGTCAAGGAACTGTGAAAATGGAGTAGATTAAAACTTGCCAACTGTTACGAGTAACCTTTGCTCAGGAGAAGTGTAAGAATAGTAAGTTCTACTAAACTTTGCCTAATAAAGTTGTTTTATTATTATTATTACCGTCACCGCCGCTCTACTGCAGGGCACCGCCGCCACTGGTGTTGACGTTGAATGTCACGTAATTCTTTCTCATTGGCTTAGAATGATGGAGCGCACAAACTCGTTTCTGCGCATATTTTTTGCTGGCATCTTCTCATAGTAATACTACTTTACTTAAATTATCCATAATATCCCATAAGTTCAAATTCAATGCAAGATTTTCAAGAAAACTATTGCGTATACGAAAAAAAGACCCTCTATCTTTTTTATAGAGAATTTCCATAGCTTTTTTTTTGACCTGACGTATTTTTGTCGTGGAGGCAATGAAAACCGAGATATCTCGAAAAATTCGTTTCCGAGCACGATTTTAGCCCTTTACAGCGTTGCCAAATTTTATCCTTACACTCCCACTTCGGGGACTTTTGAGACCTTATTAAGGACACTCGAACCTACCTGGAAGACCAACATTTGCTTTTGTATGAATTGGTCTGAAGAAAAATCCTAAATGCAGTGGACTTCGCCTCGGCTGAAGTCCACCGTGACGTCACAATACATAACGCGCTGACTTGCCATGCCGGCGGCCCGCAGTATGTTCCCTTTATTTAGTGTATGTGCTCGATTTTCTGAAATGTCACAAAATGTCACTTTTGATTCGTTCGTGCCGAGCCGAATTTTCGAATTTCGCCGTGCAATTTACGATCAGGTTTATCTGGAAGACTTTCTCTTTACGTCGCGACATCATACCGCCGTCCCAATGGTGTTTTTCGAAAAATATGAACGTGCCAAAATTGCATGTTTTAGCAATTTTTTCGGCTCTCAAATGCAAGCTGGCTATAAACTGCCGGTGCCTGCCAGCGAGTATAAAGGTGCCCGCGCCCGCTCGCTGTTGGCGGAATCATGTATTGCGACGTAATCGGGCCTCAGCCCAGATGATCGCAGCATTTTAAACTTGGAAGGACCATAACTTTTTTATTTATAGAGATAATTTTTAAAAAAAATTACAGATATTTTTTCGATTTTTACGACTATTTATTACGAGAAAATGAGAAAAATGGAAACTTCCTAATTCTACCAGGTTCCCACTACAGTGGTGTGTTTCTATACTGCATTAAGACAGCAAAAATATCTGTATTATCATTTTTTAACTTATTTTTTGCAATAAACACTGCCTTTTCTGTAAGCCCATTAGACCTTGGATAGATTGGACTTCTTGTAATTACATTAAAGTTCCATTCCTGAGCAAATTCGTTAAATGCAAAACTATCAAAAGGTACATTATCAGATACCAATATGTCAGGCACACCAAACTTAGCAAAAATTGATTTCAATCTGAGTGTGACAGAACTTTCAGACTTTCTTTCAAAGTTGCTCGCTCAAGCCAATTGGAATAAGCATCCATACTAACTAGCTTTTATTCGCAAACGAAAAAATGTCAGTCCCTAACTTTTGCCACGGACGATCCGGTATTGGATATGAATGCAATGGTTCTTTATAATTTTTACTTCCACATCTAGTGGAAAAAAAAAAAAAATTTAAAAAATATTTATTGTTCAAATAGGCTTAGAATGTTACGAAACGTCGAGATTTTAAGTTTGAGCGAAAAAAAATTTCTGTCTGTCGGTCTGTCTGTCTGTCGGTCTTTCTGTCTATAACTTTTTTTGTGCGCACGTTTACTCTGGAACCGTTTGAGATATTGAAATTTGGTACACGTATGTACTTTAACGAGATCTAGAACTAGATTATATTTTCATCTTGTTCCGTCGAAGGATTGGGGGGTAAATTGGGGTAAATTTGGGGAAAATAGGTAAATCAAGCAGGTAAGAGTCCATAAAATTGGTATTTAGTATATACAAGAGAAGCTGAGGTCTCAAAAAAAATTTTGGCATTAGCCACCCCCATTACCACCCCCACCATTATTAAAGGGGATGAAAAAAAATTGTGATTTAGGGTGTGTACAAGAACCAGAAACCTCAAAATGTTTTTTACTTCATCCACCCCCCCCCCTACCACCCCCTATCACCACCCCCACCCCGCTACCGATGTGGGGTATCATTTTATGGGTTTTTGGGGTAGAGGATTTCAAATATTATATTATTAATATTCCACAAACAATTATTTCCATATACAAAATTTTTTCGTTGTGAGTGACTTAGATAAAAAATCTGGATGTGGAAATAGTGATTCCTTGGGCAGATGTTTTTCTATTAACTTTCTCACATGTCTTACACTTTTTAAAGAACGACTCTATATTTGTATTTAAATGAGGCCAATAAAAAAATTTTCTTGCTCTTGGCTTACATTTTTCAATTCCCAAATAATCCTCATGAACTCGCTTTAGCATTTCAGCTCTTAATGCAAAAGGAACAACTATTTTATAGTCAGTGAAAAGTAATCCGTCACATAAGCTTAATTTTTCTTTTAATTTAAAGTAATGGCTCACATTTTCTTGCATGCTAGCTTTTTTTAGAAGGCCAACTATTCTTTACAAAATTTATAACAGTCTTTAGCTACAGATCTTTCTCCGTTTCATTTTTAAACTCTCCTTTTTTCATTAGACATAGGCAAATAAGTCACTAATGAATGTATCGCTAGATCAAAGATATTATCAGCTTCTAAACCAATCCTAATATTATTCAATAAACGAATTAACTTACTTGTGTGTCTTAGAATAATACATGGTGTCAGGTACACAAGTTAAGTGTTGTCTTGTAGTAAAAAAAAGAAAACATGGAAAACTTTATGTTCAAGTCACCAGAACCATTGTCCCTGGAAGGTAATGCGTCTGAAAACTGGAGGAGATTTTGGCAAACATTTGAGATTTATTTGGAGGCGGCTAGTTTGAATGAAAAGCCACAGAAAGAGAAAATTGCAACCTTTTTGAGCATGGTAGGTGGTGATTGTCTTGAATTGTACAATTCGTTTTCTCGTGAGGTGACTAATAACTTAACGCTGGATACGATTAAAGAGAAATTTGAGACACATTGAAGAATATAATACAGAGACTAGTCTCCAAACTTCATTTAAATCGATCTAGTACTTCAAAGTACGATCAAAATATTTTAAAAAAACCTATATTTGTGGGTCCCACTTCATGGGCGCAGACATGTCCCAAATATCAAAATTGACCAAAATCTCTCTATGTGGAATTACATTTTGGAACCATAATGCTGTGAATTATCCTGTATATAAAATTTCTTTTAATTAGGATAGATCTAATTTACAATCGTTCTTGAATACTGTAAGCAGAATATTGACATTTTACGAAAATTATAAAGTGAAAAATATATATCGTAATAACATATGCAATTATATGGTATCTTCTATAAAGATGATGAACATGTTTCATATAGTCGTATTAACTTTAAGCGGCCGTCCGAATAACAGTAAGATAGACATATAAAAATGCTATTATAACAAATGACCCTTTCATACTATTACAATGTACAAACAGCATAAATTAATTTTTTATTGAGTACCACTGTCAAAACAAATTATAGTAGAAATTAACGTTGCAGAGCTTTTTATTGACGCATCGATATAAAATTTCTATTATTTGTCATTCAACAAGTGAAGGCGTGTTTTCTCTTAGTGCTGTATGTTTGAAATGTATATTTTAACATTTACTTTTAAATAATTAATTTTGGTACCTATTTATTTTGTGACAATTTGTTTGTAATATGTAAATGTTTTTATAAAATAAAATTTGTAAATATATTCATGTTTACAATATGTTAAACCAATCAATGAAAGAAGTTCTTGGTAAACAATACATTGAGGAAATTCAAGAGGCTTCTAACAATAATATTTTCGTAAATATTTGTGGGTAGTTTCGAAAGTAACGAATCATTCAATAAATAATTGTTGTGGTTAGGCAAACAAAATGATACTTACGAGAAATAGGTTGAATTCAATAGAATGTCCATAATCCAAAATATCAATTTTGGTTTTTATTATTTAGAATAATTGTGAATTGACTTTTCAGTCGAAATTAAATAAAAACTATGAAAATCTCACTCTTAGCCTATCAGTGAAATGTCCTACGAAAGAGTAAAGCCTACAGAGCTCTTGGCATCTCGTATGCCTCAAACTTACTGCCAATGTACTGTTGCACTAACCGAAACACAAAACGAGATACGTAAAAATGCGGAAAAATCTTGGATAACTGCCGAAACTTTAAAGTAAAAGACAAGAAAAATTAGAACTCCCAAGGTGTCAATATCGCCTTACAATCGGAACGGTACAACACACTCACGCAAAGAATTCATACTCTTTCTCAAATAGATAAGATCTGCAAGATCTGTAAGACGTTTATAAAGTACTGGCCTCACCTGCTGCAACATCAATAGTAAGAGTAATTATAGGTAAATCTAAACCTAAAACCTAAAATGAGGTCAATTAAGGACTTTATCGGTATAAACGAACTGATAGGGATTAAATTATTGAAGTTTGGTGCCAATACCTTGAAAAACTTTTCGAAAGTGACCATACTGTGGTAGAAGGAGACTGCCAATACGAACCTTCAATAACTCCAATAAAAAATGGAGACAGCTATACAAAAACTGTCATAGCAGCTGGGATTAATATCATGCCGAGGCGCTTAAGTTAGTTAATGAAGATGGGAATTTTTTATGGAATATGCTAAAAAATACGGGAAACAGAATCTGGACCGATAATTGGAGAATCTTAATCTTCGTACGACTACAAAAAAAAGGAAACGACAAATATCTGTGATAACTACAGACTGCTGGCATTAATGTCACATGCTATTAAAATAATGTTGTATGTTCTTCAAATCAGAGTTATCTATCTTGACAATATTTTCCGAGCAAGAAGGCTTTGTTAAAAGACGCGGGACCAGCGGGCCAACACTGAATTTGCGACAACTTATCGAGAAGACAAGAGAACAATTCGTCGGCAAAGGTGTCAGACAGGCTTCAGAAAATAGGCTTTGATTATGGTCTAAATGCAAATTACAACAAAAAAAATTATTGTAGACGGAGCAAATAATAATCACCCAGACACATTAAGGATAGGTGTCTGTGACTGTAGTGCACCACTTTTTATAGCTAAATATAAAAAGGGGCTTCACATGCGTACAGCAACTCGTATTTTCGAAAAGCAAAGGGATGTGAATAAAGATAGTGAACATGAGAAAAGGGCGCCACTTGACTTGTAATAAGGCTGGTGATAGAATTTTGTCAGCCAAGAAACAAAATTAAGTTGGCTTATGATCATGCGAAGGCATTTTGAAATTTAAACTTGTATTAAAATTTACAATCCAATAATTATCAGTAAATTTCAAAATCTTGGTAAATGTCAGGTAAGAATGTTGGGACAAGTAACAAAAATATGTAAACATTAACAACATTTATTAAAACACAAATAATATGTACAATACCAATAGATAGCTACTTGCTGTTGAGCGTTAAAATTCAGGTTAGAAGTTCTTAATTATGCTTCTTATTTTTGAACCGAATGATGACGTGAAGTAATGTGAAACTAATGCTTATATAACATAGCAAAAGGCATTATAATTAAAATTCACAGCTTATAATTCAATACTCTTAAATTTGCAACATGATTTACTTTCATATTATAATAACAAAATTTCTAAACAAACAACATTATAAATTTAAAAAAAAAACATAATCAAAAGAAAAACCTGATTAGAGCCTTGGCAATTTCTTATGATGCATGCGACTTAGTTCGGCACATGTGCATTATATCCAAGTAGAATACTGGAATACCTGCATTAAATTTCCATGGTGTCAGCGTGAGCAATCCAACGTACCAAAGACTGCGACCGGATGGCGTGTACATAACCAAACAACCAGGCCCAAACAGTAGGTTTTCTTGGAGCATATCTTTACTAAATAACTAAGCCCATACACTCTGTAACACGTATATCAAATAAGAATTTTCATAAAACACAACCCCAAATAAAAAGCTTACCTCATATAGAGAGCATTACATAACAAAAAAGAACCACATGGAATCCGGACCTTGAACAAACAACTAAATTCTGCTTCAAAATCAGCAAAACGCCTGTGGCATGGATCAGGACGGTGCAAAATCGCCCAGGACATCAATTAGAGATCCACAAAAATGTGTTAAGTTGACACAGAGCCCAAATTCTTCCAGATAATAGAAATGTCATCCTCACGGCTTCGCGGATCAAGCGAAGTCGGAAAATTCTACTCAGAGTTACCAATGTAAGACACTGTTCAAAAAGTTCCTCTACTCTCTTGGCTAATAAAAATGTGCCACATTAGAACTTAAAAATCAAAAGACTGAATTCCACAGATGTACAATATTTAAACTATACAGAATCGACAAATAAACCCAATTTACTTATTAGACCCTTAAAGAACATCAACACGCCACACACTTAGAATGCGAGTGGGCTGCATTCCTACCTACTCCGTGAAAATAAATAATCGTGCAAATTAACTTTGCGTCAAGCCAAACTATACGTAAATAACTAAAAGTTTAGAATGTAGCACTTTGAAATACTACAGTGGTGGCTGTGGTGACTGTGATAGATGGCAAGATCGGCAACCCACCAGTTGATCAAAATTTGGCGTAACAGATATATCACAAGGCGCTAGTTTTCTTCATATTTCCCGCGCCTCTGAGACATGGACTGTTAAGGAAGGAGACAGATGTGGGTTTGGAGAAGTTCATTACCAATTTCCTGAACAGCACATGGCCAAGAAATACGTCCACAAAACGGACTCTCCAGTATCGTATTATCTCAAATCTTTTCAATTTTTGGCTACATCAATCGGAGAGAGGACAATATAGAACGGTTGATAGTTCAGGAAAAATCAAATGACAAGAGATGAAAACGCTGGGCTGATGTCACCTAAGAACCGATGGGAAAGAGCTTTAATGAGGCTGTGCGCCTAACAGGTAACCACGAGGGCACGATGCGCCACACGTACTATACAGCAAGCGAAGGCCAACGAGAATAATTTCCATGTGTCACAAAACGTCTAGTAAGACGTTGTGAATAATAAGATCTACTGTATGGTCTTCCACAGGGCACGGTTCATATCCCAATGTTTATAATGTATCTAAATAACATATTCAGCATAAACATTAGGAGAGATATAGTATCATTTGCAGATGACACCGCCATCTTTAAAAAATCATGGGAAGATGTGAAAAGAATATCGAACTTGGACTTAAAGGTGGTTAAGGATTAGTTTGATGAAAACATATTGACCCTTGGCATTTCAAAAACAAAATATTTCCCATTCTGCTCCTATAAAAGTAATTTTACGAAAGCGTAGAATGGACATAGTCGACAATATTTTATAATTGTCACTTTAAACTTACAATTAGGTATAATTGTTAGTTTAATCTTACAATTATATATAATTATGTATAAAGTTAATTTTCTCGAAGTAACTTCAGACTCTCAATTAAAATGGAATTACCATATTATTAATACCGTAAATAAAATTTAAAAAAAATATTCTTAAGGAAAAGTTTTTATTTGAAAAAACTACTAAAAAGTAAAAATTATTTTTTTTAAATTCATTCCCCTGGAAACCAAAAGCTTTACGGACGGTCATATAGCGCTATTCCATAGTTACTTTGCTCAATTGACCGCCACCAAAGCTTTTGGTCTCCAGGTGTATGCGTTTAAAAAAAAAAAATTTTACTTTTTAGTAGTTTTTTCAAATAAAAGCTTTTTCTTAAAAATATATTTTTTTATATAATTTTATTTTTTACTTTTTAGTCTACTTATTTTGCAGATAGACAGACAAAATCCTTTATTTGCCACCGCCACCCACCCCTTCCCTCTCCCGTCTTCTCACCTCTCTAACTTCCCACCCCTTCCACTCTCCTTTCCCATCTCTTCCCACCTCTTTCCACCCTATCCCCACGGGTGGAAATGTTTATGGAACTTTAATAATATAATATTTGAAATCCTTTACCCCAAAAACCTACAAAACTATACCCCACATCGGTACTGGGGTGGGGGTGGTGACAGGGGATTTAGTAAGTAAAAAAAATATTTTGAGGTTTCTGGTTCTTGTACATACACTAAATCACAATGTTTTTCAGCCCCTTTAATAAGCAGATGGGGATGGTAATGGGGTGGCTAATGCCAAAAATTTTTTTGAGACCTTAGCGTCTCTTGTATGTACTAAATACCAATTTTATGGACTCTTACCTGCTTTATTTACCCATTTACCTCAAATTTACCCCAATTTAGCCCCTAACCCTTCGTTGGAACAACATGTAAATATAATCTAGTTCCAGATCTCGTTAAAGTACATATGTGTACCAAATTTCAAGTCAATATCTTAAACGGTTCCAGAGTAAACGTGCGCACACAAAAAAGTTACAGACAGACCGACAGACAGACGGAAATTTTTTTTTCGCTCAAACTTAAAATCTCGACGTTTCATGATATTTTAAGCCTATTTGAACAATAAACATTTTTAAAAATTTTTTTGTCGTTACTATACTTCCACTGGATGTGGAAGTAATTAAGGTTTTTACTATACAGATTTAAAAAATTAAAAGATATATTAAGCAAAAATTACATTTAAATCGTATACCATGGAATGATGAGTCGATCCTAAAATATTATAGCCTGGGGAGGTGCAAATAAAACTAATATTAATATTAAATCATTAATACTAATCCAAATCATTTAAAGATTTTATATGGAAAACTCAACTTTTATCCTGCTGAATTATTAAACAATGTGTCAGGATTGTTACTTATCTGCAAGTTATATTTTCAATGTTTATTAATTCATCAATACAAAACAAGCTCAGAAACAACACTCGTTGATCATATCAACACTATAAAAAGTCAGGATAAATTCACAATGCATTTACATTAAATATTGATGTAAAGAGTGACCCTAAAAATAGCCCGTTTGGGGGTCCGCAAATTTTCGGTTGATTTGTGGTCCAAATGATACCTCATGATAAGACATTAATCACATAAAAATATGAGGTTGAGCAGAAGAAAGGTTTCAGGGATATAGAAGGTCAATAGATTAGATTTGGTTGTATTATTATTATTGTAAAACACAATAAGGATAATAATGGTAATAATATATAATAATAATAATAACAATAATAATAATACTTCAGCCTCTTTACCATGTCACGGTACTAATCTACAAAGAGGTTTTTTTTTGGTTTTTAATTTTTTTTGAATTTTATGTCTTTTTTTGTATTGTTTTTCGATTTTCTGCTTTTTGCTTTAGATTCGTTTTTAATTTATATTTCATGGGTTATTTTTTCTGTATGGTCAACGATATATTAGGTACATATATCGGGATTTGGCACATATATTTCATGATACTGTGCGTAGCTCAAGAACCATACAATTGTCGTAATATGACTTCAACAGCCAACAGTTCGAGATCCACTTTCACAATATGTACAATAACATTCTTGAATTGAGTTTCTTCCGTTTTTAACTTGATCTATATAAGAATGAATATATGATGCTTACTGCTGTAAAAACAAGACCTCATATAACCGTCTCTAAGAGCTTCCTTAAATAATGGTTATAACCGCCTAGAAATCATTTTAGTAGTTTTTGAGTTTATCGCGTTCAAATATAAAAATCGATGAGAAGTAGTTAAAGAAAAAGAAAAGAAAAGAGAAAAAGATAGAAAAAAGCAAGAGATTTTATAAAGAAATTGATATTTTTCATTTCATTATCATCTTCACTTACTGTGCTATGTCAGTCGATTTTCATCACTTTGATCCTCTTTATCTTTGAAACCTTTCTTATGCTCAACTCCAAATTTTTTTTTCGATTAATATCTCATCATAAGGTATAATTAAGACTACAAATCAATCAAAAATTTGCGGACCCTCAAACGGGCTAAAAAAACCCCTGTTTTTGGGGTCACTCTTTGATGGACATTTTTACATAAAATCTATAAATATAATAATTTTGGAAAACATAGTGCAAAAACACTGAAATGTGTATTTTTACATACATATTACAGAAATAAATGTGATTATACTTATTTATACGTATAAAATTCACATAATTCGTTAAATTGATAATTAAATAATCATGCTATTTTACAGTACTTTTATAGTGTAAAGGTAAAAAGTAAGGGTTATATGTATAGTACAAGAAACTTTAGGAACAAAATGTTTCATCTACTTAGGCACTAGTTGCTCACTAAGCTCTCGAAAAATATTAAACAAATTAAACCTATAATAAAATATAGAAAATGAATGAAAAATGGCTGCAGTACGTACATTACACAGAGATAGACACATTAATTAATTCTGGGCATCTTTAGGTTTCTATGTACTTAAAAAAAGCTTTTTAATGATGTATAAAATATAGTATGTGTCTTAAAAATGTTTTGTCTAATTTACTATGAATTTAAAATTTATCCATGGAAAACAAAAGTATGTCATTTAAAGTAAATAATCTTTTGATCGAGAGATCTATTGGTAACTAATTTCACTTTATTTTAAATAAAATGGAAAATTTCAGTGATTGATATATAGTCTTCGGACTATCATGACTTAATGGTAACAAAACATAACATTAATATCTAGTATGGTTTTTAAGGAAAATACTAGGTTTTATATATCATTAAAGAGATTTTTAGTTGAAGTTGACAAAACGTAACATAAAAAACTGAACACTTGGTATATTATTATTGAATTTCTTTAAACTATAGATGATATGATATGATCTTTCTGCATTCCAAAAAGCAAATGAGAATCTTTTACGCAAAAGAGTTATAAAAGTTATTGCAAACCGTTACACCTGTCAAATTTCTTATAAAATATCTCTGAAACGGCTTGGTTTAGAGATAGAGTATGCATGTTTTCAACTCAGAATTTTTCGCTTTTTTCGAATACTTCGAAATATATAGGGTGTCCCATTTAAAATAAGCAAATTGGTATCGACTTTCGGCATAAGCAGAAATGGCTAATGCATATGATTACTTTCTTTGAATTAGCCATGTTGACATTAGTAATTCCCTAAATTTTGAACATTTTCTGGTGGGTACTTTTTCCTGCTTTATCAATCGAGGCAATTTCCGGTAAGATTTCGATTCGATATTTGAGTTCAGTGTGTTATGAAATAGATTTTTTGCATTTCCTAAGATGAATATTGAAAATGTTTAGCCGGTTATAATGTACCTACTTGATTAAGTCAAATAGACTTAATAATATGCATTTAATTATTGAAATACATTTCATAAAAATAGTTTTAATTTATTCTATTAAATTATCACAATCACATAGTGTCATATAGTATAGTTTAATATTTATAACAGCAAATACCTACTTACTTATTCTGCACCTCCAAGTAACTAATATCAAAACGCGTTTCATGTCAATCAGTTTATATGAAATTAGAGATATGCTGGAGATTATAAAGTGCAATTTTACTGGGAAGAGTAATGGCATAGTAATAAATAGTCTTGCCTTAAATATTTCTACTAATTTTAAACAAGATAAAGACGTCTAACTGAACAGTTAAAATTAATGTTAGTGTGGTATTAATATTACGATGTTAACTTTGCTAACTTCATTTATATCCTTAATGAAACTGCAGACATACATTGGCGAAATATCATTTTTTTATATTAAGAAAAATATCTTGTGACTGTCATGTTTCTAATATTTCTCTTCTATTATGGAATGTTTAAAGATGTCAAAAGCAGGTCGTGCTGACAAAGCACTTTAATTTATGAATCATCTTTTTGCGAAACCAATACAAATTGGTCGAATAATTCATGTTTTGAAAATAACAAATTTTTTTAGGCAAGTACGTTGTCTTAAAGGTGTGGTACATCCCATAAAAATACTGCTGGACAATAATAGTTCTTAAAATACTCCAAGGAAACAGCAAGCAAATAATTTGACAGAGCCTTGTTGTAATTGCTGAAAAGGATAAACGATGCACTTTAACATTTCAAGTTTTTTCTATAGAATGATGTCAATGAACAAATAATATTACCAAATTTTTTGAAAACAACGTGCTCCTTTACTACCATATGATGGATGTCAAAATTATCGTTATTACATAGTTAACAATACTGAATTGATTATTATTCTTCAAAAACATTTTTCGTGTTCTTCAATACGTTTTTTAAATTTTCTTCCTGCTGGTCTAACATATATCTTAAGGGAAGTTCCGAACAGAAACTTATATATTCCCGACATTTCTTGTTTACTTTTATCTTTACTGTTTTTTATATATGAGCGTATCAAATCAAAACAAATCAAACCAAATAAAATTTATTGGTGATTTTAACAATAAAGTTTTACACAAGTCAAACAGTGAAATTATGCCATAATACTATGAAATGTCATATTATAAAATATAATAATAAAATTAATTTGTAAAATAGCATAACTAATTTAAAAATATGTCAAAATATACATACATAAACATATAAATAATATATACATTAAAATATACTGAAAATTTAGGCAAAATTTTTGTCCATTATTTTGGTTTCAGTGCCATGTATACTATAATAGTATATTATATTACTAGGAGTAGAACGCACTCTTTTTTTGTGTTGAGCCCAGGATTTGCAAACTGGGCGAAACACAAAAAAAGGCGTTCTACTCCGTGTAATATATACTATTTTTTCTTCAAGCGTATTAAAATGCAAAAATTCATTTATTTATCATAAATGTACAAATATTCAAACTACAGTCTTACATGTTGACACAATATGACAAGTGGCTAGTGGATAGCGCGCCACCGGTGGCTTTCGGTACTAACATTATGTTACTAGTAAAACAATACCCACTGCGGTGGCGCTTTCGGAACTAACATTATGTTACTAGTAAAACAATGTCCACTACGGTGGCGTTCGGTACTAACATTTTGTTACTAGTAAAACAATGTCCTACTTCTACTTCTGTTTTTGGTGACATAATTTAAACATTTTAATACGCTTGAAGAAAAAAAAGATTTTTTTATTAAAAATATTCATATATTTCACCTCTGGTAAGGATTTCACCCAATTTAGAGTTTTATTAAAAATGCAGGGCCGTAGCAATTAAAGCAACAATCACTTGACTTAAATCTATTAAAATCTATCACTATCACTCCTCGTATTGTATTTACGAATATCCTCATGTTTTTTGTATTGGTGTATATTTTTATAAATATATACTAGGCAATGAAAAATTTATAGTGATGGAAATCTTAAAATTCTCCATTCAATAAATTTATCTTACATCCTCTCTATATCCACAATTTGTAATTATCCTGATGTTTTTCTCTGTAATCCGAAATCTGTTAGCTTACGGGGCATGGGCCCAGTTTATCAGACCATAAGTCATATGGAACACTATTAGCGAGTAATAGGCTGTTAATAAAATTTTAAAAGTTTTTAAATTTTCTTAGCAAGAATACATTTTTTGATATTTGTTGAGATTAGAGCTCTTAGGAGGTCAGGGTATCAGTCCATATCTTCCAATTCATTTATCCCCAAATTGATTATTTAGCCACTGACGAACAATGAGAGTGAAATAAGGTGGACATTTATCTTGATGGAAGTACAATTTAATCGACTTACGAGGGGTAAATTGTTCAAATAAATAATTAAGAAAAAAGGTGTTGAGCATGTGAAAATGTTGATGTTTAATGTTGATTTTAATTTCGCTCAGAAAAATTTGGTTCAATGATTCCAGAGTATTGGCTCCTACACTGTATACGGAAATTTGGATTATCGCTGCTCCAGTCTCAAGAAATTTGCATACTAATTGGGCCATTAGTACAAAAGGTTGCCTCATCGGAAAAATTATGTTTTCAACAAAACGTCTATCTGTGAGAATATCTTCATCGTTTACTTCTAAGGTGTGGTTGAAAATCGATTGAAATGAAAGAACCTTATTTTGCTTGTTACAAAAATCTAATTCTCACCAATTAAACAACAGTTAAAACTATTCAGTGTGTAAAGAAATTTCAAATTTTCTTCATTATTAATGACTACTAACTCTATCGAAAATCATGAAATCTAATTTTATGCAGTCTGTTGCTATGACAAGAATCACAATTGAAAAAGAAACTATTATTTTTATCATGTGAAAACGTCATTCAAAAATCTTTCCGAAGATATTTTCAAAATATTTGGGAAATATAAATAATCAAATCATGTTCTTTGGCTGACCCTGTAGAGCTGGCTGTTAACCGAAAAGATGAGAAGCAGACATTTTCATAATTCACTTTTTTCGTAAAATCAAGAATTGAAAAGTTTTTCCTCTTCCGGATTCCATCCACACGGTATATTATGATTTTTGTAAGTCGTTATTATACAAAATAAATAATAGGTGCCCCAAGTATAGATCCTTGAGGCACTCCTCGTAATACATGAACTGGAAAAAAAATTAAGTGCTCTGTCTTGACAAATTGTTACAACAGTGACTTGAAATCTATTAGTAAGATATTTACTTGTCTAACAAAATGGAATAATTGATGGTATCGAAAGCCCTTGACATATCAAACTAGAGGCAAGCTTTAAATTTGAATCAACTACTGTCATAATTTTAGATAATCATTGAAAATTAGACTGTTCTGTTGAAAAATGAGTTGCCATTCTTCCATTACTTACATCTATTTTCTTCATATACTAATTCGTTACGTGACGTTATCTTTGTTTCACTTTCTTGATTAAATGACAAGATCTAGCGTAGTAACAAACAACAGAACCGATGTTTTTATTTAACACATTTCAAAGTTGAAAAATTCGTGTACTATTGACAACGGAGAAAACTTATATATTTCGTCAGGTTAGAATACAAAGCTATACAGTTATATATTTTTTTCTATTTTGTGTCCAACTGAGATTGTTAATTTAAAAAATATTGTCATTCAAGTACTAAATATATTTACCTCATGGTTTCGTATTATGTGACAGTATTACAAATAACACTATTATTTACTCTATTCAATTCCGCAGGCATTCTAAGAGCACGATACGAATCAAATTTAAATTTATCGTTTCATTTTATCGAGATTGAGATAGTTAATATCACGACTTTTGTGGCGTACTAAGATCGAGATCAGTTGACTATGTCTATTTTTGCACCAGTGTATTGCACTCTAGTTAATATTCTTATAGCAGTGGTGTGAAGTAATCTTTAATTTCTAATAGACAAGACTTCTGCCTAAATAGTATGCTATTGTGTTTGTATATACAGTGTGTTCCACTTTTCATGGAGCCACACTCATATCTCGCTTATCTGATATCCAAATATTTTGAAATTTTGGTGGGAAGTCTCTAGACGTAATCAAATTTGATTTTACTCAGAGTCGTCTGATTCTAGGATGGAAAAAGTGAATCGATTTAAAAAAAAGTATTAGCGATTTTTTTAGGAAAAAACTAGTAAGATATTCTTAATCGGCACCTTTAGAAACCCATTTGTACAAGATTACATCGTAGTGGGTTCAAAGGTGTCTGAGGTAGGGGCCGTCAAAAAACAATTGTTTCAACTAAAAATAAGTTTTATTTGTAAAACGGATTCTCAAATGAAAAAAATGTATTCTTCATTTCTTGTTCAGAATAATGTATTGTAACTAGTTTGAATTGATTTTACAACAAAATAATTATTTGTTTAATAAGGCAAACATTCTAACAAATAATCTTCAATAAAGACCTAAGTAAGCGTGAAAACAAAAGTTATTGCAAGTGTCAATTTAAGTATATAATTCTTTGTGTTTCTATGTTATCACCATTATCGGAGCGATTGCAACACATGCCTGTCTAATTCTGATCATTAACTCTTTTCGGCTACATGATCTACTCTTATACACTATATTTTTTAAACGATCCCACAAATAGAAATAAAGTGGTGACATATCCGGATATCCAGGGGGAAACTCCTGCACTTGACCTTTTAGACCTATCCATCTGCCTGGAAAATTGTTTTGCATTATGAGCCGGGATACCATCAAGTTGACAATACAAGTCTCTTATTTGAGATTATTGAGAAAAGGTTGAATTTCATTTTGCAACAGATTTGAATACTCTTTCCCATTCAATCTCGGAATGAAGAAGGGCCCAATAATCTGGTCACTCCGTAAACCACACCAAATGTTAACTTTTGACAAATATTGCCTTTTAGTACTGATAATCCTGTGGGGATTTTCGTCAGCCCAAAAATGGCAATTCTGGAATGATACTATCCCATTAGTGGTAAATGTTGCCTCATCAGTAAATATGACATTCTTCAGACCATTATTTCAAAATTGGCCCTAGATCCAAAAACAGAAATCCAACCTGTCTCTTCTTCGTTTCAGTTTGCCGATTTTGTAAATAATAACACAGCCACACAAAAAAAATAAAGTGTCTTGACCCCAGAGAGTGGCGAGGTAGACTTTATGTTTTTCGGGCCGCTGAATCCGAATCCGGGGTCCATTTGATCCCATATCATCAGGTTTAAGGTCACTTGAAGGTCAAATTGAGATGTGACCGTGAAAAATTCCGTAAAACATTTATGTTTATATTTTTGAGGTTGCTGAATCCGAATCCGGGGTTTATTTGATCCCATGTCATCCAGTTTAATGTCATTTGAAGGTCAAATTGAGATATAACCGTGAAAAATTCCGTAAAAATTTGTTTATGTTTTTGAGGTTTCTGAATCCAAATCCGGGGTTTATTTGATCCCATGTCATCAGGTTTAAGGTCATTTGAAGCTCAAATTGAGATATGACCGTGAAAAATTCCGTAAAAAATTTATGATTATGTTTTTGAGGTTGCTGAATGCAAATCCGGGGTTTATTTGCTACCATCATGTCAGAATCAAGGTCAAATGAAGGTCAAACACATGAAATTCAATAATACAATCTTTTTCGACCCCGGATTCTGAAAAAGCAGAAAATTTTACGTCCAAATACATCCTGAACGGTTTATGGAACCGATTTCTTAGGTCATTTGTTGGTTATCAAGCGGTCAAATGCTTATTTTCCATTTCTTAGCTGATATATTGATTTAAATCGAAAACTTGCGTCTATGACTAGTAACCTTTAAGTTTTTGTGGTGATTTATCACGATCCCGGTATCCATTTGATACCATGATGTATAAACTGAGGTCAAATGCTATAATTCGAATGATATAATTTTTTGGACCCTGAAAGATCATCTGCAGGTCAAATACAGATTTCTTTTGAATCTTTCTACTGAATTGTGAAACCGTCAGCATTGGCGTTACCCAATGTACACCACGAAGAGGTTGCGTGAACGGATTTTGTACATCATAACGGACTTACTCCATTGCCCGCCGTCACCGCGAGGAGGTGCCCTGGATGCAGACACAAGTGCTATGCTGATTTGGGTGTAAAGGTTGTTCCATGCAAAGAAATTTCATGATAAGTTGCAGAGCGAGAAAATGAGTTCCATAATTACAGTGGCATGGTTTGGAGTTGTGAAGCTCAACAACTTTAATTATAAAGAACGGAATTTTTGCTATGAGAGACTAAGTAATAAAATTATGGGGTTACTCGGTTATGGGATTATTGAGCAATGTGGTCATTCGAGTAAACGGATTCATCAGCTTTCATCGTCTGGAATCCCCATTTTATAGCTACTTGATCAGGTTTTTAGAGCTATTAGGTTATTGGGTTATTGAATTTTGAGGTTATTGAATTCAGCAGATTTGGATTTAGGTCTTTGGACTTAAAAATGTAGTTTAAAACATCTCAAAATAGTTTAATATCTCCACATGAAACCCAAAGTTCGGTTCGACTCAGATTAAGACGTATTTGGACGTAAGATTTTTTGTTCTTTGAGAATACGGGGTTAAAAAATTTATATCATTCGAATTATGTCGTTTGACCTTCGATTGACCTTGGTTTATACGTCATGGTATCAAATGGATATCGGGATCGTGATAAGCGACCACAAAAACTTGAAGGTCACTAGTCATAGACGCAAGTTTTTGATTTACAATCGATATAGGTATCAGCTAAGAAATGGAAAATAAGTATTTGACCGCTTGATAACCAACAAATGACTTAAGAAATCGGTTCCATGAACCGTTCAGGATGTATTTGGACGTAAAATTTTCTGCTTTTTCAGAATCCGGGGTCAAAAAAGATTGTATTATTGAATTTCATGTGTTTGACCTTCATTTGACCTTGATTCTGATATGATAGTATCAAATAAACCCCGGATTCGGATTCAGCAACCTCAAAAACATAAACGTAAATTTTTTGCGGAATTTTTCACGGTCCTATCTCAATTTGACCTTCAAATGACCTTAAACCTGATGACATGGGATCAAATAGACCCCGGATTCGGATTCAGAAATCTCAAAAACATAAACATAAATTTTTTACGAAATTTTTCACGGTCATATCTCAATTTGACCTTCAAATGACCTTAAACCTGATGACATGGGATCAAATAAACCCCGGATTCGGATTCAGAAACCTCAAGAACATAAACACAATTTTTTTACGGAATTTTTCACGGTCATATCTCAATTTGACCTTCAAATGACCTTAAACCTGATGACACGGGATCAAATGGACTCCGGATTCGGATTCACCGACCCGAAAAACATAAAGTCTACCTAGTCAGTCTCTGGGGTCAAGACACTTTATTTTTTTTTGTGTGGCTGTCTAATTCTTTGGTCTTAACTTACGTACATTTCCAGCTTATCCAAATAATCTGGCATTATCTCCGACTAAACGAATCAACTCCACTTTTTCTCGCATTGTTAAATGCCGAACCATATTTTTTACACAAAAATTTACACTTATTACTAACATCGTTCACATGAATTTTTAACTGATTTACGTTTAACAATATAACACTTGCAATAACTTCCATTTTCGTGGCTTACTTAGATCTTTGTGTAATGTGTACACTTACAAAGGACCGTATGATTTTAAGTTTATCTTCGTTAGCTATTTTAATTACCTATAATACGAAATTTAAGTACACATTGAATGTTAAATATGGCACTAACCTTTTTTTTTTGCTGTTTGCGTCGTGCTTCCACAGTTCTTCTGAGGGCTCTCTTTTGAGGGTTTTGCACTTCCAGGACAATGTTGGTTACTAATTCTGAAGTCACTCACGAATAAATTTTAAGTGTGGTTTTTAATATTTTAATAGTTTAACAATTAATTTATGTGGACCGACAGGCCGTTGAGACGTGTGACTGTTAAGTGATATCTCGTGTTCTTCGCGCGCATGGCATGTTGAAGGTTGTGTGCCGCCAAACAATATGCGCAGTACACATGTAGTTTTAAATTTAAATTTTAACGTAAAAAAAATATACCAAATGAAATCATAGAGTTCTTGCATGAACTAGTAAATAATAATAGGAAAAAATTATTTATAATAATTAAAAATCGGAGAATTGACCCAATCCCCGACATTTCGCCAACCAAAACTACTTTGAGTTTTCCTAACAATATAAGAGTAAAAAAAAATCATGAATTTCTAATTAGTTTAAAAAGAAAGAAATAGGAAAAAGAAAAAAAACTACTGCCCAGGTAATGGACAGTTTCACAACGGGACGTTGCAAATTTCCATTTTGAGTTTTCAAAGTGACCACGCGTACTACTCCGTTTTTTCCGGGATGTAGCTTTATTACTCTACCGAGAGCCCATTCAAGAGGAGGCTTTTGTTCATTTTTTATAAGTACCAACGTGTTTAATTGACTGTTAGGTGGGGACTTTGTCCATTTGCACCGCTGTTGCAACGTGTGCAAGTATTCTTGGCTCCATCGCTTCCAAAAGTCAACATGCATTCCCTGCAACATTTGCCATCGGATCAAACGATTTAAGGAGATATATGATAAATCCGGTTCAGAGAAATTCGTAAGAGGTTCCAGGGTCAGGAAATGCCCCGGAGTTAAAGGGACGAGATCGTTGGGATCTTCATTAATCGGCGAAAGAGGGCGCGAGTTTAGAAGCTACTCAATTTGGATGATAAGAGTATAGAATTCCTCGTAGGTCAAAATTTGTTCCCCTATTACACGGTATAGATGGGTTTTAACGGACTTAACGCCTGCTTCACTTAAGCCGTTAAAATGTGGTGAAGCCATGCCATTTTATTGAAAATCTAATAGCAGCAGCTTCAGAAAAAGCTAAGTTAATTTCTTGCGCCGATAAAATTGGAGCCTTGGTCCGAATAAAGGTCGGATACTCTACCCCTGCGAGTGGCGAAAACTGGCAAGAAATGCCTCAGTCGTCAAATCCGACGACAACTCCAAATGAAGCGCCTTTGTGGCAAAACAGGCAAAAAGGCAGATATATACCTTGGATGTTTTTGCACCTCTATGCCTACCCATAGTGATTTTGAAAGGGTCAGCATGATCTAACGAAACTTGAGAAAATGCTTTAACCTGTGAAATTCTGAATGTGGGAAAATCCGCCATAAAGGGGGTGTTAGATTGAGGCTTTGGACGAAAGCACTTAATGCACTTAGAAAGGCAGCGATAAATTGCATTAGGAGGAGAGATTATCCAAAAGGTTTGAATAATTAAGTTGTGCAAAGTTTTTAACCCAGGATGAAAGTTTTCCTAGTGAACTTGTTCTATGATAAGATCAGTGAATCTATGATTTTCTGGAAACAAAATGGGATGTTTAGAGTCAAAGGAGAGAGAAGATTTTCTTAGCCTACCACCAACGCTGACGATACCCGTTTCGTCTATGAATGGGGCAAGTTTTCGGAACGGTTTGGGGAGAGAGATATTTTTCTGGCAACAGAGAATAATATCAGAAAAAGATTCCTTTTGCACTCCCTTAAATAACACGTGTAAAGCCTGATAAGTTTCTGACGGCAGTATATTCGAATTAGAAGTCGTGTTTTTTCTCAGGGAAGAATATTTTGAAAGTAAAACTGAAGTTGGTGAGGGAGTTTCGACCGATGCGTGCAGAACTAATTATTTTTCTTCTCGAGATGCTTCAGGAAGCTTATTTAGCAAAATATAAGGCTGTTAGAGCCAAGTTTCCGGGTCTCGCTGAAAAAAATGTGGATCTTGCCACCACAGCTCATGTTCTAGAATTTGCACAGGAGTAAGACCCCTAGAAGCAGAATCGGCGGGGGTTTTCCCCACTAGGAACATATTTCCAAGAAAAAGAAGATATGATTTCCTGGATGAATGCTACTCTATTAGCTATAAATGTTTTCCAGCGATGTGAAGAAGCGGAATGTCAAGCAAGCGCAACTTGTGAATCCAACCACGCGTAGATTGAATCAAACGTGAGACGTTCAGAATATGATTCTTTTACAAAGTTAAGTAGATCAGCTAGAAGATATGCTGCACAGAGCTCAAGCCGAGGTAAGGAGAGGCGTGCAACTCTGGATTTTCCAGAAATCAGAGTAATCTTTACTCGCCCGTCGGAGGTCGTGAATCTAATATAAATTAGACACTCATACCCTACAGAGCAGTAATCACAGAAACCATGTATTTCTAGTCGAGAAATTGTTCCAGAAATGAGTAATCTTGGTAATTGAATTTTAGATACCTCAAGTAATTCAGATATAAAATGATTCCAAGTTTCGACAATATCCTCAGCATGAGTATCATCCCAATTATTTTTCGAAAACCAGAGTTGCTGTAAAATACGTTTCGCATAAAAAACAACTGGTGTAAGAAAACCCAGAGGGTCAAAAAATCTTGCGATTTGTGAGAGCATACTACGTTTAGTACATGTGGATTCGAGAGAATGAGTAGGAAAAAACGTCCAAATTAGGATTCCACTGAAGGCCAAGGACTTTTATGAAACTATGACCTTCTGTATCAAAATTGAGGGGCATTTGAATATATGTGTTTGGAGCAGCAGACAAAACTGCAGGATGGTTGCTAGCCCGTATTTCAAAACCACCCCTTTTAAGTAGGCAATTAGTTCTGTTTATAGACGAAGGGCGAATTCTATTGAGTCTGCGCTGCTAACACAGTCAATATATACAGAATTCTGTAAAACCTTTGAGGCAAAAGGAAAATTGTCTTTTTCGATGGTAGCTAACTCCTTTAAAGTTCTAAGAGCCAGGTAAGGATCGGATGATACTCGGAAAGTTACTCTGTCAAGAGTGTATTCTCTAACTTCTTCTGCCGTAGAAAAGCGCCAAAGAAATTGTTGAAATTTCCTATGTTCAGGTTTGACAAATAATTGACAATATATTTGTTTAACATCACAAACATATGCAATTGGAAAAGTTCGAAATTTTAATAAAATGGCTCGTTTAGGCTTATGCTCTTTGCACTAGCGTCAAAAACTTTTTGGAGTTTGGTAGACACGCTATCTGGTTTTAAAACGCAGTGATGAGGCAAATAGAAGGATGAAGACGACCGATAATCTGAGCGAGGAACCACAGAGATTTATCCCCTTTTTATATAATCTTTTACGAAATCTGAATAGGATAGTATATGTATCTCCGGTTCAGCGTACCTGAAGGGAAATGACAAAAAAATGTCCAGAATTTTCCCTATAAGTTGAATGTCGGTAGATTTTTTCACATTTGATATCATCAGGTGATAAAGAAATGTTAGATACAGGTATCTGTTCGATTTCACAAAATTTTTGTAATATAAATTCAATTTGGGTTTCAAGAGAAACATGACAGTAAAGGAGATGTATTTTGTGACGAGTCTATTGTCTTACATTGTAATATTCACCCAAAAACTGTTTCAATTGCAACAGGTTGACCTAGTTCGCCAAAAATGCGGCCAGATCCTAACATAAAAGGTACTAGTTCAACACCGAGCAGTATATCTATGGGACCAGGTTTATGAAAGTTGCTATCAGCTAGTGGTAAATTATTTATACGTTAATCGTAATTTTGGGTTGATCTGAACAGGCTTTTGATAAAATGATAGCTTCAAAGGTAAATGTAGGGTCACTTTTACCGCAGGGTTTTAAGAAACATTGCGTAATGCCTTTATTTGAAGTAGAAATCTAGTTGTTTAGGGATTCAATAGGGATCGGAAAATGTTGCCGCCGTAAACCTAAACGATTGACGCAATTTTCAGTAATGAAGATTGCCATACTGGCAGTATCGAAAAGAACACGAACCTTTTGAAAGTTACCACGTACATCACTAATATCAACTTCTGCAGTCGATAGCAGAACAGTAGTTTGTTTCATGAGAGTTGTGGAAGTGTGGCATTGTAAAGTTTGAAAAGATTGTTCAATCTTTTGTGCGGGGAATGAATTTTCCTCAGCAGTTAACTGTGAGGTTGTAATTGTGTTAGAATTAGTTTAATTTTTAGAAGTAGATGGGGAGGAAACAGATTTCCTATTAGAATTTAAATGAAGTAAAGTATGATGCGACAATTGGCAAATTCTACAATTTGTAGAAGAAAGACACTTACGTATAGGACGCGGTGAGCGCATGCAATTAGTTATGCTGTCTTACAAGAGCCAATCTTTGAGAGGGGGTTTTTGCTAGAAATAGCGGTACAAAGCACGAGCAGTGGGCCATGCGATGCAGTTAGACTTAGAATTTTGCAGATTGGCATCAACAGTGTTAACATAAGATGAAGGCATGAGCGATTTTTTAGGGTTCAAGAGAGGCTGAAAGGCTGCTTTGTTTGAGGAACCGAAAGGCTTAAATTTACTGCTCGTAGCTGGCACCATACATTGAACAGATTCTAAAGCCTTGCATTGATGGTTAAAAACGTTGAAAGCATTTGGTATGTAGGCATATCCGTAGTGCTGTATTCTACCTCAAAACCTGTTCTTGTTTTTGAGTCTAATTTTTGCAAGAGAATGTTAAAAATTAAAAAGTCCCAGGAAGCTGTAGTAAATTCTAAAACCTTTAGAGCTGCAAGGTTATCTGAAAATATGTCTAATAAATGTCGAAGATCTTTAGATGAAGGTTTTGGTAACGGTTGAGCAGTGTATATTTCATTGAAATAAGTTGTAGCTACCAACTAATGTGTCATAGGCGATTTGATAATTATTTTCCGTCATTGGAATGGCTTTAATTAAATTGAAGATAATGAAATTTCTCAACTTTTGGCAAATTAGAATTATTATGAATTATGCTATTATATAAGTCAAAAAATGATGGCCCCAATTTTAAGTTACCGTCAAAAGTAGGCACACTAATTTTTGGAAGCTTAGCCCCAGAGGTAGAGGGAGCACTATTGTTATTTGTTGTGGAAGTACCAGGACTATTAATATCTGTAAGAGATATTTCTAATTTCTTTCCCTTTATACCATAAAAATACTTATCGGCTGTGACTCTGTCTTTGTCATGAGTATCAAATTCTGTGTCATTAGAAATTATTTGATTATGAAAGTCTCGAAATTCTTCATGTAATTTTGCTTGTAAAATTGATCAGCTGTTGAGTTCATCCCATATTCATATATTTTTCGCATTTGAGTTACTTTAAGTTTAAGCACTAGTTTATTAACCTTTTCTTTATCCGACATTTTTTAGTATCTTATAAGCACTTGAAATGAAATTCCCGGTATAAGAACTAGAAAACAGTTAACTACGTAAGTATAAATTCAGAAAGCAAATCTTACAAGATATTTTCAATTTATTTTTCTATCTGTTTTGAGACGAGTTTGAAAAATAAATTATGCACACAGAATTAAGAAACTCAGGATTATGTTACACCGTGAGAGTTCACACCGCACAGAAATTGATGAAAATAACAAAAAACAATAATTTTTACAAATAATAACACGCGGTAACATAGAATGTAAACATATGACCTTGATTGTAGGTGACAGGTATTCTGGCGAAATATCGCAACCTAGTCAGTTCCTATGCCTAATTGAGATGCAAATCGATCCTCCCACGAGTTAGAGAAAGACAGCGATCTGATCGGTTAAATTACTACAAAAGAGAGATAGCAAATTCAAATAAGTCTGCAACTAACAGAGAGAGTATTACTCGTATGTATTTATTTGTAAAATTAAATTAAAAATGCCAAAAACTTCCTTACCTTTTAAGCAAATTTAGAACTGGTGCCCATCCGCGGTCGATAGGGCCGGGCCAATGTGTCATGTGTACACTTACAAAGGACCATATGATTTTAAGTTTATCTTCGTTAGCTATTTTAATTACCTATAATACGAAATTTAAGCACACATTGAATGTTAAATATGGCACTAACTTTTTTTTTGCTGTTTGCGGCGTGCTTCCACAGTTCTTCTGAGGGCTCTCTCTTGAGGGTTTTGCACTTCCAGGACAATGTTGGTTACTAATTCTGAAGTCACTCACGAATAAAGTTTAAGTGTAGTTTTTAATATCTTAAGGGTTTAACAATTAATTTATACCTATGGACCGACAGGTCGTTGAGACGTGTAACTGTTGAGTGGTACCTCGTGTTCTTCGCGCGCATGGCATGTTGAAGGTTGTGTGCCGCCAAACAATGTGCGCAGTACACGTGTAGTTTTAAATTTAAATTTTAACGTAAAAAAATACCAAATAAAATCATACAGTTCTTGCATGAACTAGTAAATAATAATAGGAAAAAATTATATACAATAATTAAAAATCGGAGAATTGACTCAATCTCTGACAGCCTTCATTGAAGACTATTTGTTAGAAAAATGGTAGATATGTACAAATTAGAATTTTTGCCTCATTAAATAAATAATCTATTCAAACTAGTACAATACATTATTCTGAACAAAAAATTAAAAATATATTTTTTTAATCTGATAATCCGTTTTACAGTTTTTTATTAAAAATAATTTTTAAACCAACTATGAAGTATCTTGTACAAAGCGGTTTCTAAAGGTGCTCACTAAGAATATCTTACTAGTTTAAAAAAATCGCTAATACTTTTTTTTTTGAAAATCGACCTTCTTTTTCCAAACTCTGACTAACATCAAATGTGGTTACATCTAAAGACTCACTTTAAAGGTATATATTCACCACCAACATTTCAAAATATTCGGATATCAGATGAGCGAGATATAATATAATAATAATAAATAATTTATTTACCAAAAAAAATATAAGGGTTATTTATGTAAAAGAAATAAAAATTATAATACTATAATGCAGGAAAATTAAATATCCTAAAGTGGTAAATAAATGGTGAGCAGCAGAGATGGTACGACACAAAAGAAATCTTGTCTGTGGTGTTTTCAGAATACATCCATAAATTCAAATCTTTGAAGATTCACATTTTCCTAGTATAGCAAAAATATTTATTAACCTTCGTGGTACCGGATGCACTACGAAATGTACCCAACATAAGTTTTTAAAGTATAATTTAGTAAATATATTTATTTGTGACATATTTTTGTGTCAATAAATGTAGGTATTTAATGAAAAAACCGCTGCCTAAGGAATCACTACTTTCACATCCAGATTTGCTACTCAAGTCTCTCACAACGAAAAAATTTTGTATGTGGAAATAATTGTTTATGAAACTTTAATAACATAATATTTTAAATCGTCTACCCCAAAAACCTACAAAGCAATATCCCACATTGGTAGTGGGATGGGGGAGTCATAGGTCAGAACCGTGGAAGGTCTTTTGACTGGACACGGCTCTTTCAGAAAACATCTGCACACTATGGGGTGGTTGACAACCCGGCTGCAGGTTCTGCGGAGACGAGGAGGAGACTTCCATCCACGTCCTTACTTCGTGCCCTAGTCTTATGAACTTGAGGCACAAACACTTCGGTATTGGTTTTCAGGTGCTGGAGGAAATAAGGAATGCCCCAATAAGAAGGATTTTGGCCTTTAGGTTAGAATCCGGCCTCAATAAATTCGTAGTGGTAGCACAATGGGCCACAAGGCCTGAGTGCGGCGACCCTTAGTCGCCCCGCTAAAAGAAGAAAACGAAACAGTATGTCCACAGTTAGAGTGGTTAAGAGTGTAAACTTTTTTATTTCTCATTTTACGCGCATTTATTTTTCATAAAAAGCTTTGCTTTTGTTAAAAATATGATTGCCATAGATTAAGTTAACATGTCATGTACAGGACGTTCTGGAAATTAAAAAATCTGAGAATTATGTAAGAGTAAACTACATTAAATTTTAACGATATGAAAAACTATCACAAAGAAAAGTCTCTTAAAATTGAAATTTATGTCAGAATTCGAATTTCTGGATAAATCCGCCCTCAAATCTGCCTAATTCGATTTTTTTTTTAATCATAAGTATGCGGTGATATGCGGTAAAACTTGCGGTAAAATAAAAATGATTTTCTTCTTACAAAAATTATTAAATAAGACAGCTAATTATATTCGTAATTATATTAAACTACTTTTATTTTTAACAGCATTGAAAAATTTATTAGGAAAACCAATACAAATTTTTAAAAAAATATTATTCAAACACGTCTCCACCGTGCTCCAGGCATTTTTGAAGGCGAGTGTAAAGCTCTTTGTAATTGTTTCTAAACTTTTGTAAGGATATTGGCTGAACATATTCCCTAATGCGGTCTTTCAACAGATCAGTGTTATTTAATTTTCAATCCACAAATAAAAATCCGTATCTGTTAAACCGGGGGAGCTTGGAGGCCATGGATTTGGACCATACCGATCAATCCATCGGTCAACAAACTTATTCCGTAACCAGGTTTTAACATGCACTGCAGAGTGAACCGGACAAAATAAATAAAATGAATTGAGGTTATCCAATGATACATTTTCTAAATGTTTGCAGCATATTCAAATAACTATTGCTGTTACAAGTATCTTTAAAAAACTATGGTCCTATAATTCCATGGTAAGTCACTGCATACCAAACATTTACTTTTTTAAAGTATTTTCGCCTACATTGTATTCTAAAATTAGGATTAACAACACTCCAATATCGACTATGGTGCGAAGATACAATCACATTAGTCGAAAAGATGCATTCATCTATAAAGATATTTTTTTATGAAAATTTCTACGCATGCCTCCAATTTACAAACAAAAGTGAAGAAGTTTTGCTTCGTCGTCTGTCTCTAAGGTGTGGTTTAAAATCGGTTTATAAAGATATATCCTTTTAAAAATTTTTGACTGACTGTAATACTAACAGAGTGCTGGCATCATCTGCATTCATATTTTTTTTTAGATCTTGTTATTATAAACAACAATCCAATTCTTAAAAATGTCTGAACTAATTTGTGGCAAGCCGACTGTGCAACACGTACGCCTGGGCATTTTAAATTAAAATCTTCGATTACTTTCCGGCAGCAAGTCTCACCAATTCCTTAACACTGTATTAGAAAAATTTATTGCTGTAAAGTTAGCATTTTTTCAATAGTTATTAATAATAAAGTAGAGAATGATGTTGTACAGTAAAATGACAAATCGAGGATAAATAAATGTCACTGTCAACCACAAGCCAACTCCTCACTTATAGTCTTTCTTTTAATTTTCAAAACAGTAAGATTATCCTGCTTTAAGTATAAACAAAATGGAATTCTGAATACATTTTTCTAATAAATTTTCCTAATAAATTTTTTCAATGCAGTTACAAATAAAAGTAGTTTAATATAATTACGCGTATAATTAGCTGTCTTATGTTGTAAGAAGAAAATAATTTTTATTTTAGCGTAAATTTTACTGCATTACACCACTTGACTTATGAAATTTAAAAAAAAACATAAATTTTAATTCTAAACAACTTTTCTTAGTCATAGTTTTTCATAACATTAAAATTGAACGTAGTTCACTCTTACATAATTTTCAGGTTTTTTTAACTTTCTGAACACCCTTTACATGACATGTTAACTGACTCCATAGCGATCATATTCTTAACAAAAGCAAAACTTTTTATGAAGAATAAATTTTCCGTCCAAAATGAGAAATAAAAAAGTTTACCCTCTTATCCACTCTAACGGTGGACATATTGTATAACAACATTTTAGACGAATTTAACTCCAACAATAATTATTAGGACTTATTCCGAAGCCGAGATAGTATTTTACCATTGAGAAAACAATTATGAGGTGTAATTCATATTTCGATCTACTAGAATAAATATATGAAAATTTGTAATTTAATAAAAAAAAATTGATACGAATTCGTTTATTGAAAATTAACTCAAAACTGATTTTGTTTGAATCTTGCCGAACCTAGCGTTTCGAAATTATCCACTTTAATAATTAGAATTAGAATTTATTAGAAAATAAATATTTCAGAACATGATTCAAATGTTCATATTTGGTATTGTGGATGAAGTAAAAAAATATTTTGAGGTTTCTGGATCTTCTACATATACTAAATCACAATCATCCCCTTTAATAAGGGGGTGGGGGTGGCTAATGCCAAAAATGTTTTTGAGACCTTAGCTTCTCTTGTATATACTAAATACCAATTTTATGGACTCTTATCTGCTTTATTTACCCACTTACCCCAAATTTACCCCAATTCACCCTCAACGACCCTTCGTCGCAACAAGATGAAAATATAATCTAGTTCCAGATCTCGTTAAAGTACACACGTGTACCAAATTTCAAGTCAATATCTTAAACGGTTCCAGAGTAAACGGGCGCAAAAGAAAAAGTTATAGACAGACCAACAGACAGATAGCCAGACAGAAATTTTTTTCGCTCAAACTTAAAATCTCGACGATTCATGACATTTTAAGCCTATTTGAACAATAAAAATTAAAAAAAAAAATTTTGTCGTTACTTCCATTGGATGTGGAAGTAAAATTACCCTTATTTTTGTGAATTTCCAATAACGAAATATACATAAGGTACAGGCAGTATGCCCAGTTTTTTTAAAATTAGCTGGCCTCCACTCAGCATTGCTGATTAACATGAGAGCTCCCTTTTGTAATTTAAAAATTTTTGTAGCATAAGCCACCCCAGAGGAGTATTGCATAGGTAATGTGAGAGTGAAATAAGGAGAAATAGCAAGACTTTAAAATGTTGGAACACAGAACATTTTTAGCCTGCGTAGTAAAAAAATTATACTGGATAATTTGCTTGAAAGTACCTCAACGTATTTACACCAGCTTAGTTTCTTATCTACAAGAACTCCAAGTATCTTGTCACCGTTTACCAGTGCATTTCTAGTGGAAAATGAAAGTTTTTGAGTTTTGCCTTCATTTAGCATTAATCTGTTAGCAGAAAACCATACCTTAGCTTGCTGAATAGACGCAGCGGAGGTGATGTTTACATTGTTAATGTCATAATCAAAATTTAGCGTGGAAGTATCATCGGAATAGGCAATGCATTTAACAGGAGACAAATAGTGAAAAATATCATTTACATATAAGATAAAAAGTAGAGGCCCCAGTACAGAACCCTGCGGAACCCCGTATTTGACAGGCAGAAACTCCAAATTAACGTTGTTAATAGAGACACATTGTTGTTTGTTGTTCAGATAAGATGAAAACAGATTCAAAGGTAAACTTAAAAGGTAAACACCGTAAAAACTCAATTTTTTCACAAGTATGTCATGTGAGATGCAGTCGAAGGCCTTGGATAAGTCACATAAGCTGATAACTACATGCTTACCGTCTTCAAGGCCTTCCACAATGTCAGATACTATTTTAAAAACAGCATCGGTGGTATAGCATTTGTTACGAAAGCCAAATTGGCAACAATTTAAAATATTATTAGTGTCTAGATACTTGACAAACCTTCTTTTAAGAATAATACAATAATTTTACCAAATATGAGGATGATAGATATGGGACGATAGTTATCAATTACATTAATGTCTCCTTTCTTGAAGAGTGGTAAAACCTTAGCAACCTTAAGAACATCAGGGAAGTGACCTTCACTATAACATTTATTAAATATTATAAGGTATTCTTCGCATAAATAAATTAGGTAATTATCTCATTATATTAACAATAGTTTTGAGGCATTATTATTTCGTAAAAATACATTGTCCATGTTCCGTCCAAACTTGTAAAAGGACAGGTACACTCGAGTGAGCGTAAAAGTAGTTTGCCGCTCGTTATCATGGGAGATGAGCAGCAAAGTGACATTTTCACAGCTCCTCGGCAAACGTCAACTTTGCGCTTTCAAAATGTTAGCAAAAAAGCCTACATCATATGTCGATTGCAGATAAAAATATTTATCTGTTAAACGAAATGCCCTACTACAAATAGTGAGATGTGCAAAACTTCTGGAGATGTGGACATTGCAACGATTTTTCTTACCTGTAGCTCCAATCGGATTTGGTTATATAGGCATATTTTACATTCAATACAAACATAAACATCAATACTCGTATTATAACGTAAATATTCATATTATTATACCATACGCTGAGTTCGTGCTATTGAAAAATTCGATCATAACTATGAAAAAAATACACTCCTTCATTTAACTGCATCATCTATTTTTCTATGAACTTGTAATCTAACTATTTAATGGAATATTAAAATCTATAAATATTATTTTGTTGACGACAAGCAGGGTCATACATTTCGATTCAGTGTACTATAATAATATGCGCGAGTAATAATATGTTTTTTTAATCAGTGGAATATGTGATAAGCTATCGAACATGGTTATTGCTTAGTCTGTTGTTCATTCTGATCTCAATACGATCCTTTAAAGACAGTGGTAACTGGTAAGTAACTAATAATACTGCATGTTATTTCACTTTATCAAAGGTTATATAACACAAATTATATAGAAAACTTAAACCTTGTGTCAAAATGATATAAGATTATAAATTTAGTTTATACCACTTTATCTTTTTTCGTCTGACGTGTCAAAGAAGTGACACATTATCTGGTTAATGGTTATGTTGGTATATTTTATTTGTACTTTTCGTCACAAATTAAAACTGCTTGCTATAATTCTTAAACGTATTATTATAGGTTATAAGTTAACAATTCACCAGTACATAAATTCGTTTCTTCTTTTGTTGTTCTCTCTGCGATGGAAAATTGATGTTCTTAGACAAATTATATCTAATAACGATAACAATATGGCAACCCTGGTTCTATACATATAATTTATACCAATAATTCAATCCAGATTTGCGTAAAATTATAATAAAACGCCTTTCCTGTTAAATAATTAAGTATATCTTGTAGAGAAAATATCAAGAATTACACTTTAGGTTTTTTAATTCTCACAGAAACTATAAATTTTCCTCACAATGTAGAAAACTAACACTGACACTGATAAATCCGCAAACATAACTAAATATAAAATAAAAACCACTGCCCAAGGAATCACTACTTCCACATCCAGATTTTCTATCCAAGTCTCTTACAACGATAAAAATTTTGATACACTTGCACTCCACTATGTGGAAATAATTGTTTATGGAACTGTAATAATTAGTCCACGTAAATTAGATATTTTAGAAGAAATAATTTATAAAATAATAATATTTGGGATGTGTACTCTAGATAAGGTTAGAAATAGATACCCGAAAAGTCCCCCCCCAATCTAGGGGTGAAACGTCCTTGTTTTGCAAAAAACCACCCCCAACGAGTTAACGCTTGTTATTCACTTTTATCTTGTAAACCGTTCGTCGGAAGAGAAAAAAGTATAGGAAATAAAAAATTTGACGTTAAATTCTGCATAAAAAATGTTCTATTAACCTTGTAGCTTATCCTCACCTATTTCGCGCTAACAGCGTCCAAACAGAGAGGTAGTTTGAAGCGCAGAAGTAAAAATCGATCCTATTCCAAGTTTCACAGCGAATATCTTAAAACCGGTTACTTTAACGAGAAAAATGCTCAGGAATGAATTAATAGAGCGGAATTTTCTCTATAAGACGCATATATAGCGGGTTTTGACACAAGTGATTTTTATGTATTTTCCCCTTTTTTTCACAAAGCTGTGTTTTTCATTTTGAGCTCGTTTCCACACCACCCACAAGTAAATCTCTCGGTGCGTTTTTTTTAAGGTGGTTTCCCCTGTAGGCCTGTTCCACTAAAATTCTTTCAAATTTTACTCATTAAGGGATTCCTCATCGACGAACTCTTCTTCGAATTCAGAATTTAAACATCCTTGCCTATGGCAATAAGAGCACATTGTTAAGCAGCGCAATCCAACCTTAACACAGCTGCATCGTTTTCCGCAACCCTTTTTGCAGCTGCAGGATATTAGCTTTAGAGTGGAAATTGGTGCTGGTATCTCGGTGGTATAAATAGGTGCTAAAATGTTGCCTACTTTCTTCCAACCCCATTCCGTTGGTTCCAAGTTTTCTCCTCGCCAAGCATGAATTTGGAGAAATACTCTGTAAGAATGTTGACGTAATGCCTCAGATGTTGGTGGCAGTCTTGTTAGAATCCCGGCAGTACTGGATTGACCGACTAACTTATTGAAGATAATGAATCTTTGATGATTCAAAGATGTCTCTTTTCTGGGGGCTTTGTATACTGCTAGCGCGAATTGCTTAAGAGCACTTGTTATTTTTTTTTTTTTTTTTTTTCGTTGAGCTACGGTTGTTGAATATACGCACATCCTCTTCAAGATATTTTCTTTTATTAACGCATTCATTCCACTTTGCACTTCCTTTACCAAAGAAAGCTGAAGTGGTATCGCATCCACTGAACGCGTCGACAAACAAAACTGTCTCCTTACAACTTTTTAAAACTTCTGAGGACTGCAAGTCACGAGAACTGTAAGCTTTATTTTTTATTTTTCCCTGAGCCTCTCTTGAGAAACGGATATCTTTATCGGTGTGAGAGCGATAATCAATGCGAGAAGATCAATATCTTGTCCAACGGTGATCACTATATCGTTCTCATGAGATTCATTTAAGGCGGTTTGAACTATGAGTACGTCAGCGTCGTCTACAGCAGTAATTGTTTTGATTCCCTCGTTTTTAAATCTCTCCACCAATTGCGAAATAAACCGTTTCTTGTTTGTGAGATTGTTGTTTTTTGTCTTAAAAAAAATTGTTTTCGTGAGAAAAACTCCATTGTAACTTCTAAAAATGTAAAATCTTCGCTCAGTTACTTTTTAAAACATTCGTTTTTTTCAAAATCAGTATATATCATTTTTGATATTGTAGGCACCAAACAAACTGAAAGCGTATAACATGAACAAAAACCAAAACGATATTACAAAAAGTATAATACAAAATATTTACATATGGAACGGTGTGAAACAACTCTTATGTTTTCTCAAACAGATGTACATTGCATTTTGTGTATTTCATTGATGAAAGTTTTTTCACATATGCAATTTAATCTCTGGTTAGTAACTTTAGGCCAGTGATCTGTCCTATCTCTCCCAATGTCAAAATTGGGGAAGGGGTTTGGACTTCTTCTCTTTTTCTTCTTTTCGTACAGCATTCCTATTGAGTCCACTCCATTACTTGGTCTTCCCCTTTTCTTTTCTTTTTCCCAGCTAATGGCATCTCATCCTCGGAATCATATTCATCATCTAATTCATTAGATGATGATGAATAATTTTATGGAAAATATGCTCTTCCTCATCTGAACCTTGCAAATATTCGTCTTCATTTGTCTTTGGTGATGCCACAAATGTCTGAAGTGCCTCACGCTTCCTTCTTGTTTCCAATTTCCTCCCCATCTGAATAACCATAAAATAACGTCAGAATAATGAAACTAGAATGAATTGTTCAAGTTACAGGTTACATGTGACCAGTGGCTGTTATATCACATTTTTTGATATGTGGTAAAATATGTTTTTTTACGAGAAAATTTGCAAGAAATTTAAAAATATATATAACATACAATGACTGGAGGTTTTCTAAGTACGGAAAATAAATTTTCACTTACCTTTTCAGAAGGATGCTTAAAATTACACCTGATAAAAAAACGTGTAACACAAATGACGCGTCACCAACAAGTTGTCATTTAAAACTAAGCTAAAATCGTATTCTGTTATACATATCGGAGATAGGCAGTATATAATACTTCATAAATACATTATAAATTATACTAATAGATGGAGAGTACCACAGAAGTTCATTTCAATAGGAATTTGTGGGATATTTCGGTATATATCAAATATGATATGTTAGGCACAAAGGGGTTTGACATATCCGATCATTATCATTTTATTTTACGTTTCAGTCAGTGGCGTGTTCTCATTGAAAATAACTTCCGGTGAAATGCGTTTCAAAAGTCGCCGCTGTCTTTCGATGCTCTTCGTACTGCAGGCATTGTCAGCATATCCGTCAAACACTACAGTCATTTTTTGGCCGTAATGATTACAAATAAAGCGAACGTAGGCTGTATAAACTCCGTCAAAGGTACCCTGCATCGGCCATACTACACGATGAATCAAATTGCCGTCATCAACAATGAACTCGCAATCGGAAAAATCTATTGGCCTCTCCCGTACAGCATTGAACATATCATACAAAGACGATTCCTTAGTTTCTCGAAGAGAGAGAGAGGGATTGAAGCAAGCTCAACATGAAACATGACTCCAAATCTTCTTTTGAGTGAACAGTATAGATGATCCTTTGATATAATTGCGTGAAGTCGAAAAACATAGCTTTGTGGAAAGAAAGGGGAAAATACATAAAAATCACTTGCGTCAAAACCCGCTATATATGCATCTTATAGAGAAAATTCCGCTCTATAAATTCATTACCGAACATTTTTTTCGTTAAAGTAACCGATTTTAAGATATTCGCTGTGAAACTTGGAATAGGATCGATTTTTACCTCTGCGCCCCAAACTACTCCTCTGTTCAGACGCTGTTAGCGCGAAGTGGGTGAAGATGAGCTACAAGGTTAATAGGACATTTTTTATGCAGAATTTAACGGCAAATTTTTTATTTCCTCTACTTTTTTCTTTTTCGATGAACGGTTTACAAGATAAAAGTGAAGAACCAGCGTTAAGTCCCCGCTGGGGATGGTTTTTTGCAAAAAAAAAGGACGTTAAATTGGGGGGTAATTTTTCGGATATCTATTTCTAACCTCAGCTAGAGTACGAATCCCAAATATTATTACTTTATAAATTATTTCTTCCATTCACTGTTTTTTAATCTAATTTGCGTGTACTAAATATAATATTTGAAATCGTCGACCCCAAAAACCCACAAAATGATATGCTACATCGGTAGTGGTGGAGAAGATGGTGGTAGGGGGGTAGATGAAGTAAACAAAAAAATTGTTGAGGCCTTTGGTTCTTGTACACACAGTAGGTAAATCACAATTATATTTTTTTCACTCCTTTTAATAATGAGGTGGAGATGGTAATGGGGGTGGCCAAAATGCCAAAACATTTTTTGAGAACTTAGCTTCTCTTATACCGGGTGATCACAAAATGACGTTCCCCCTATATCTTCTTGATCTCATAATATATGAATTTCAAATTTGTTCATGTCAAATAACGGCTAAATATGCATTTATTCGACTGATTTATCATTTTCTGTCGTTTCCGGGTTCCACCGGAAAGGATGGTAACTTTGGATATTCAAATGGAACACCCTGTATATTTTTATATTTTTTGATTCAGGACGTCATTTTGCATACAACTATGGCATATTGAGATAAAAATATTAATGACTGACATTTTTATGAGCAAATATAATTTTTCATCTAGGCGGTCGTGACCCATAAAGAAATGTCAGGATTGTGAAATATTTGAGGTTAATTACTTAAAAAATGGCTTTTTTGTCTATCTTTAAGGTTATGCATAGGATTCCAAATTTTTTTTTAGTTTATTTCTAATAAATACATCATTTAGTATCATCTTTTAAAATAAGCTTTCGAATGGTCATCTACGATGTTTCCTCGCAAAGTTATAGCCATTTTAAAGTGACATGAATTTGAAATCATGATCCTCTACAACTCAACAATCTTAACCAAAAGTTTGTTGGGTTATCCCTTCTGTTGTGTTAAATCTCGATTCGTTTAGATTCGGTTAAGATTGTTGAGTTGTAGGGATCATGGTTTCAAATTCATGTCACCTTAAAATTGCTATAACTTTGCGAGGAAACATCGCAGATGGCAATTTGAAAGCTTATTTTAAAGAGGAAGGATAGTACTAAATGATGTATTTGTTAAAAATAAGCTGAAATTTTTTTTGAGTTCTATACATAACGTCAAAAGTTGGTAAAAAAGCCATTTTTTAAGTTCTTAACCTCAAATATTTCAAAATCCTGACTTGATGGGCCAATTCTGAGGTTAGATTTGGATTTAGCGCGAAAAATTACTTTGGAAATGATCCTCAGCTGCCCAATAACATTCAAGACTCCTTAATTCGCAGACCTGTGTAATTCTTCCTGCCGATGGAAAAATATGGCGGCATCAAACAAAAAAAGGGAGTAAAAAAATGGTGGTACAACCTGTGATATCTGGAATTAATATGCTTTTATCTACTCTTATTAGGTTATATACTAATGAACTGCTTTTGAACAATTAATAGTATACATAAACAAACAGCGTGAGTTATAATGCGTGAGTTATTATAACTCACGCTAGGTACGGAGCCAATCACCTTTATCTTCATGCCTAGCATGTCCAATCGACGTAACGCGCGACACACGAAGGTGGAGCCAGGGAGGTAGTGACAGATTATTCCTGTTAATATCTATAAAGATTTTATGAAACGTCACAAAATGCTACTTTTGATTCGTTCGTGCCGAGCCGAATTTTCGAATTTCGCCGTGCAATTTACGATCAGGTTTATCTGAGAGGCTTCCTCTTTACGTTGCGACATCGTACGGCCGTCCCAATGGTGTTTGATTGCATGAAGATTGCATGTTTTTGCAATTTTTTCGACTCCGAAATGTAAGCTGTTTTTTGTTATTTTTCGCAGATATCTCCGAAACGGTGAGAGTTAGCTCGAAATAAAAAAACAAGGTCAAACGAGTATTTTCCATTACGAATCTTTTCCTACTATCAGAATTTTGATTTTTTTTTTTCGTTTCGGAGATAACTACTGAAATGTTGGCCATGTACGGCAAAAAATCGCAAATTTTGAGCTTCTACAGTTGGTAACTTGCTAAAACCCTTTTTTTTATTTTTTGAATTCCGACAAAAATGAAGGAATTAGAGGGGGCGTGATTTGGAACTTTTTTTTTTCAGTAGAATTTCTCTGTTTTGTCACCGTAATTAATCGGTAATTAACTGAAATCGATCTCATATACGATGTTCACTTAATATCATGTACTACTTTGACGCTCCGTTAATCGAAACAAAACAAAGGTTTTTAAGAAAAAATATTTTTCTAAGATTTACATACACTCTAAAGGAAAACGTGTAATTTCTTACATTTTCGCGAATATCTCGATAATTATGGTTTTTTTGGAAAAATTTGTAGACAGCTTATGTAAAGAGAATTGAATGAGCTTTCCGACTCTTTTTTAATTTTTTCTCTAACATAAAAAACAAAGACAACCAATATAAAAGGGTGAACAAAAATTAAATTTTACTGTTAATTTTATTAATAAACTGAGTATAGTATTCAACTTGCGGTAATGGTAACAACTCACTTGATGAATTACAGCACTCGCCTACGACTCGTGTTGCAAACTTTTATCTGCATGAGTTATTACCTACATTACTACTCGTTGAATAATATACTATTAAATGTAATCACTCTCGACTTCTCACAGGATGCAGCATACAGGATACCTTCAGATGTTGGGAAACTACTGCTAGCTGGATAGTGTGGAAAAATATCGCTTGAAACAACAACCAGCGTGAACTCAACAAAAAAATTGGCGGGACTAGATTTTCGGCAGAACTTGGCGATATCCACCAAAAGAAACCATAGACCATTTACTATAGCAAGGTATAACTATAATCCTACGTAACAATCCTAAAATTAATTAGAAAGAACGTTAATTAGAACTATACTTATGATGACTTAGTTAAAATGAACATGGAGGCACTAACACTAATGGTACTAACCGTTGATATTGTATGGCTGGTAGTAAAGACAGCTTCGTTGGTCTTCAGTCTTTCCTTTTGTACTAAATGACACAATTAAGGTTTGACAAAAACTTTAACAATATTCACCAATAATTGTATCAATGGTCGGGCACAGAAAACTCGGAACAACAACTATGTCTTATGACAGTCTATACCAAAATGACTTTCCTAAAAATACCGACTGAGAAAAATGACAAATTTACCAGTAGGGGGCAACATCTGGAGCAAGGGAGCTACATCTATTATTTTAATGATAATACAGAAAACTTGTATTTCCATTCGACTTTTAAACATTGATGTTTTTATCTATTAAGTTTGAGAAATTGAAAGGTATAGAAGATGAGCTAAAATACGATAGCACGTGAGACGACTAAACTACTTAAGAATGATTAGGAAATTATTTTAAAGGATCAATTAAAAAGGTAAGTAAACACCAGATGGAATAAGCATATACTCATGTTAATTAGTTTTTAGGACAGCAGATTTGAACTATTGCTTTCCATAGTACATATGAATTATAAAAGATTTTGATGTAGTTATTGTATATATTTGGTGACGCAATAAAAGTTCGATCTTGAATAATAGTACTATACATTTTCTCAATATTTATTCTTTCTTTTTATAAAGTATCAATTGAATTGCTACAAAAGATTGCTAGTCGGAGTAATAAAATCAAAATTTGATGAAGCGGTATAACTGACCTGAAAATAAATATCTTGCAATAGTATTCATAATTTCTTGTGGATTATTTGAACGTGTGTCCTCTATATCCAGTATTTCAGGAATACTTGTGATAATTCTTTTTTCGTTAGTATGTCCCAAATCGTCCACATCTAGTGGAAGTATAGTAACGCAAACAAAAATTTTTACTGTCCAAATAAGCTTATAATACTGTCTATATATTGGTTGTGGCATTTTCTTAATTTTTCTGGGGATTATTGAGATGCTCTGCCACATATATTTTCTTCTAAACAGTGTCCGTGATATCTACAATAATAATAATAATAATAATAATAATAATAATAATAATAATAATAATAATAATAACCACCAAACAGCACTGTCTCGACAGGATACGGATGCTAGTGGTTTGTAAAAAATCACTAGTGAGGCGGGCGAGGGGGCTAGCGGAAAATAAACTCTTCCGCCAAAAGCCCTCGCGCCTTTTCGAACCGCCTCCGCGTGTTGCAGAGAATCCGCCGACTGTAGATCAGGTGGAAAATTTCTGGAAAACGCTTTACGAGGAGAAGCTTCCACTCAACCAAGACTCTCCAGCCCTGGCACACTTTGAAGCCTTCTGTCAAAGGCTTCAACAACCAAACGAGGTGTGCCAACCGATAACTCCAGAAGAGGTTCGAAGAGCTCTTGAGGGCTCTAAGAACTTTGCTGCTCCAGGTCCCGATGGGATAAACAACTATTGGTGGAAAAAATTACCCAGTACCCACCACCATTTGGCCAGAATTTTCAATTCATGGCTAAATGGGGAGCAGCAAATTCCTTCTTGGGTTGTCGAGGGGCGGACAGTGCTGATCCCGAAGAACGGAGATTTGTCTGACCCAAAGAACTACCGGCCGATAACCTGTTTAAACGCATGCTACAAGGTGTTTACACGCATTTTGTACATGCGGGTGCTCCATGCAGTTGAACCGGTTTACGAGCGGATATATGAGCAACGAGGGTCAAAGAGAGGTGTCGCTGGCTGCAAGGAGAACCTGCTGATTGACAGGTGTGTCACGCAGGACTCCGTGCAGTATAAGCGTAACCTCTCCATGGCCTGGATCGATTACCGCAAGGCATTTGACATGACATCACACGAGCTCATTGTACACTTGCTCCAATGTCTTGCGGTGCCCGGTCCCGTAGTGAGATGTATCGAAGAACTGATGCCGCTCTGGAGGACTCGCTTTACCATAACATCGGGTAACGATAGAGTCCAGACGGAGCCGGTATATTTCAGAAGGGGAGTATTTCAGGGAGACTCCCTCAGCCCCCTTCTGTTTTGCATCTCACTACTGCCATTATCCGTTTCGCTCCGGAAAACCCGTGGCTACAACTGCGGTACCCCCGGCGACAGGAGGCATAAGGTCACCCATCTGTTTTATATGGATGACCTTAAACTTTATGCCTCCGGAGAGAGGGACCTACACCAGTCCCTCAGGGTGGTACAGGAGTACACGCAGGCTGTCGGTATGGAGTTCGGGTTAGACAAATGTGCACTGGTCCATCTCAAGAGAGGACGATGCGGGGACTACGGAGAGGACGCGCAGCTCGTGGACGGAAGCATCTTACATCATCTAGATGCCGGAGAGTCATACACTTACTTGGGTGTCGAGCAACGCTCCACCCAAGAAGTGAGTGTAGTGAAAAACGCTCTCCGCGGCAAGTATCAGCACCGACTCCGACAGATCTGGTCTTCAGAACTGTCGGGGAAGAACAAGGTGTCTGCTACCAATATGCTTGCCGTTCCGATCCTTCTCTACTCCTTTGGGGTAGTGAAGTGGAGTCGAGAAGAGTTGCGTCAACTCGACGTAGGAACCCGCAAGAAGATGCATCTCAATAGGAGTTTGCATCCTAAATCGTCCGTTCCACGGTTATACCTCCCACGACATCGGGGAGGCCGTGGACTCTTGAGTTTGGAGAGTCTCCATAATAGGATGGTTCTGGATGGAGCCTGTAAGGTTATCAGGAGTTCGGATCCCCTCCTCTGCATGGTCCGGGACCATGAAAGTGCAGGAATAGGAGCATTTTTGTTTAAGGCAGCACAGAGAGCAGCCGATGAACTTGGTCTCTCCTTCGACGTCGAGCGGGTAAATCCCGACTCTGTCACCGAGTTGGAACCTGCTCGACGAAAAGCCCAAATTAAAGCTGCGGAACACAACATCTTTCTGCAGCTTCACACGGATAAGCCAATGCACGGAGTTTTCTATAAAAATATAGAGAACCTTGGCTTATCCGAAAGGCTGACCTTTGCCTTCTTAAGGTCAGCCGGGCTGAAGTCTGAGACCGAGGGATTCATAATGGCTTGCCAGGATGGTGTATTTAACACCCTCGTCTATCGTAGTCGTGTCATGGGTATAGAGGTCCCTGATGTCAGCTGCAGGGCCTGCCGCAGGGCGCCAGAGACTCTTATGCACTTGCTGTCGGCTTGCCCGACATATGCAGTCTCGGCCTATATCCAAAGGCACGACGGAGCATTACGAGTGCTTTATTACCATTTAAGGCACTCGTATGGGATAGACGAAACACCAGTGCTGCCTTACGCTCCGGGGGATATTGAGTCCGTTGTGGGAAATGAGAAGTGTCTAATTTATTGGAACTACTCTTTTCCCACCGTCAGGCAAATACAAGCCAACAAGCCTGACGTAGTACTCCTCGACCATCAACTCAAGACAATGTTTGTCGTGGAGTTCTCGGCTCCCGCGGAGAACAACATTGTCTTGAAGGAGGAGGAAAAACGGACAAAATATCGAGATCTGCTCTTCGAACTCCGCAGACTGTATCCAGACCATACTGTTAAGATAGTGGTACTGATTATAGGAGCCCTCGGTGGAACGAGACACACACTGCTTTCGGAACTTAAGATCATACCGGCATGCCGAAACTCGGCAGAGGTCTTAGCCGGCAGAATGCAGAAGGCCGTTATTCTCGGTTCATTACGTCTGCTCAGGGCACACGATTCACGGACCCAGTAGTCACTCACCCCACGGGCGTGGGGAGTGGCTACCGGTACTACCAGCTCCCCTCTGTGAGGGTCGGAGCCACAGAGAAGGGTGACTGGTTTTTAGCTAGCTAAAAAAAAAAAAAAAAAATAATAATAATAATAATAATAATAATAATAATAATAATAATAATAATATCCCTGCGGGATGCGGGGAGTGGCTGTGGATAATTCGCTGGCGCTTCTCCTGTGAGAATGTCGGAGACACGGGAGAACTGTCCAGCATCGCGCACGCGGAAAAAAAAAAATAAAATAATAATAATAATAATAATAATAATATTCAATAATAATAATAATAAATAAGCAAGAGAGGCTAACCGTTATCCATCTAGCCTTTGGTGAGTAGCGCCACCACTTACTCCAGCTGGGGGTGCAAAACCGAACCGGCAGCCCTAGCGCACCCGGGAGGGGAAAGCGCTTTCCCCTCTGGTGTCGGTCGTGGGCTTGTTGGGTTAACCACCCACAAGCCCGATCCTCCGGTTCCAGTTGGCCGAAGACAGGGCCCCCACGATCGACCCCGTGCAGATAGGGGTCAAGGGCAAGGTGGTGGGGCCCAACAGGGAAGGATGCCCATTGATGACGACCGCTATAACCAAGGACGCTTTGAGTGGACAGATGAACTGAGAGACGACCTGATGCACTGTTATGAAAGCAGTGAGCCCGGCCGAAGGGGGTACATGGCGCGAATGCATGCTCTGTGGTGTGAAAACCACCCAGAACATGACGCCTTCACACCTCAGAACCTACGTGATTATGTATCCCACCTTCGTGCTAGGGGCTATGTCAGAGTCGCTCCTCAGCCAGTGAATGAGGTGGCCGAACAGCCACCGAACGAACCGGTTGAGGAAGCGGTTCCTATCGTTCCACCAACACCAGAGGGTCTCAGTACCAGACGGGGGTTGCACAACATAAAACCCCCCGGGCCACAAGATCTGGCCAGAGTGGATGCAGAACTTCGTGCAGCGCTACCAGAAGAGGCTGACATCTGGCACATAAATTGTGCCGTGTATGCTGCCGCTCAACGCTTGTCTCAAGTGGAGAGGCGAAATACTACCTCTCCACAAGAAAGAGCGGGACGGCGCATACAGAAGATGGATGCCAAGATCCGGTCGGCGAGGCAACACGCATCCCGTATCCAATGTGTGATGGACTATATGGCAGCCAATAGGCCTTTCACGCCTAAAGTGCGGCGAGTAGCTGCCAACTTAAGACGCGTCCACACGCTTAATGGGGCAGTGCTGCAAACCACCAAACAGCACTGCTTCGACAGGATACGGATGCTAGTGTTTTGTAAGAAGTCACTAGTGAGGCGGGCGAGGGGGCTAGCGGAGAATCAACTTTTCCGCAAAAAGCCCTCGCGCCTTTTCGAACCGCCTCAGCGTGTTGCTGAAAATCCGCCGACTGCAGATCAGGTGGAAAACTTCTGGAAAACGTTGTACGAACAGAAGTTTCCACTCAACAGAGACTCTCCAGCCCTGGCACACTTTGAAACCTTTAGCCAAAGGTTTCGGCAACCACACGAGGTGTGCCAACCAATAACCCCAGAAGAGGTTCGAAGAGCTCTTGAGGGCTCTAAGAACTTTGCTGCTCCAGGTCCCGACGGGATAAATAACTTTTGGTGGAAAAAGTTATCGAGTACCCACCACCATTTGGCCAGAATTTTTAACGCCTGGCTAAATGGGGAGCAGCAAATTCCTTCTTGGGTTGTTGAGGGGCGGACAGTGCTGATCCCCAAGAACGGAGATTTGTCTAACCCAAAGAACTACCGCCCGATAACCTGTTTAAACGCATGTTACAAAGTGTTTACACGAATTTTGTAGATGCGGGTGCTCCACGCAGTTGAACCGGTTTACGAACGGATATATGAGCAACGAGGGTCGAAGAGAGGTGTCGCTGGCTGCAAGGAGAACCTGCTGATTGACAGATGTCTCACGCAGGACTCCGTGCAGTATAAGCGGAACCTCTCCATGGCCTGGATCGACTACCGCAAGGCATTTGACATGACATCTCATGAGCTCATTTTACACTTGCTCCAATGTCTTGCGGTACCCGCTCCCGTAGTGAGATGTATTGAAGAACTGATGCCGCTCTGGAGGACTCGCTTTACTATAACATCCGGTAACGATAGAGTCCAGACGGAGCCGGTATCGTTCAGAAGGGGAGTATTTCAGGGAGACTCCCTCAGCCCCCTTCTGTTTTGCATCTCACTACTGCCATTATCCGTTTCGCTCCGGAAAACCCGTGGATACAACTGAGGTACCCCCGGCGATAGGAGGCATAAGGTCACCCATTTGTTCTATATGGATGACCTTAAACTTTATGCCTCCGGAGAAAGGGACCTACACCAGTCCCTTAGGGTGGTACAGGAGTACACGCAGGCTGTCGGTATGGAGTTCGGGTTGGACAAATGTGCACTGTGACGATGCGGGGACTACGGAGAGGACGCGCAGCTCGTAGACGGAAGCATCTTACATCATCTAGATGCCGGAGAGTCGTACACTTACTTGGGTGTCGAGCAACGCTCCACCCAAGAAGTGAGTGTAGTGAAAAACGCTCTCCGCGGCAAGTATCAGCACCGACTCCGACAGATCTGGTCATCAGAACTGTCGGAGAAGAACAAGGTGTCTGCTACCAACATGCTTGCCGTTCCGATCCTTCTCTACTCCTTAGGAGTGGTGAAATGGAACCGAGAGGAGTTGCGTCAACTCGACGTAGGAACCCGCAAGAAGATGCATCTCAATAGAAGTTTGCATCCTAAATCGTCCGTTCCACGGTTATACCTCCCACGACATCGGGGAGGCCGTGGACTCTTGAGTTTGGAGAGTCTCCATAACAGGATGGTTCTGGATGGAGCCTGTAAGATTATCAGGAGTTCGGATCCCCTCCTCTGCATGGTCCGAGACCATGAAAATGCAGGGGTAGGAGCGTTTTTGTTTAAGGCAGCACAGAGAGCAGCCGATGAACTTGGTCTCTCCTTCGACGTCGAACGGGTAAATCGCGACTCTGTCACCGAGTTGGAACCTGCTCGGCGAAAAGCCCAAATTAAAGCTGCAGAACACAACATCTTTCTGCAACTTCATACGGATAAGCCAATGCATGGAGTCTTCTATAAAAATATAGAAGATCTTGGCTTATCCGAAAGGCTGACCTTTGCCTTCTTAAGGTCAGCCGGGCTGAAGTCTGAGACCGAGGGATTCATAATGGCTTGCCAGGATGGTGTATTTAACACTCTCGTTTATCGAAATCGTGTCATGGGTATAGAGGTCCCTGATGTCAGCTGCAGGGCCTGCCGCAGGGCGCCAGAGACTTTAATGTACTTGTTGTCGGCCTGTCCGACATATGCAGTCTCGGCCTATATCCAGAGGCACGACGGAGCATTACGAGTGCTTTATTATCACTTAAGGCACTCGTATGGGATAGACGAGACACCAGTGCTGCCTTATGCTCCGGGGGATATTGAGTCCGTTGTGGGAAATGAGAAGTGTCTAATTTATTGGAACTACTCTTTTCCCACAGTCAGGCAAATACAAGCTAACAAGCCTGACGTAGTCCTCCTCGACCACCAACTCAAGACAATGTTTGTCGTGGAGTTCTCGGCTCTCGCGGAGAACAACATTGTCTTGAAGGAGGAGGAAAAACAGACAAAATATCGAGATTTGCTCTTCGAACTCCGCAGACTCTATCCAGACCATACTGTTAAGATAGTGGTACTGATTATAGGAGCCCTCGGTGGAACGAGACACACACTGCTTTCAGAACTTAAGATCATACCGGCATGCCGAAATTCGGCAGAGGTCTTAGCCGGCAGAATGCAGAAGGCCGTCATCCTCGGTTCGTTACGTCTGCTCAGGGCACACGATTCGCGGACCCAGTAGTCACTCACCCCACGGACGTGGGGAGTGGCTACCGGTACTACCAGCTCCCCTCTGTGAGTGTCGGAGCCACAGAGTTTAAAGGGTGACTGGCTTTTACAAAAAAAATAAATAAATAATAATAATAATAATAATAATAATAATAATAATAATAATATGCATGCAAGTCACATAAGCCTAGACACTCAAGATTGATTGATCAGCATCACAAACAAAAATAGTTACTTAATATGTTAATGTTTGGCTACATGAAAGCCCGCACTAACATAAAGGACCAACGGTAAAGTCGAGAATTAAAAAAAAGGTAATAATAATAATAAGCAGAGACAGAGGGCTTCATGATGGCAATTCAAGACCAAGTATTGGCTACCCTAAACTACCGCAAATACCGCAAATACATCATCAAGGACCCGACTGTGCTCGAAGATAAATGCCGAATATGCCATCATAAATCAGAGACCATAGGACATATAATAACCGGATGCACTAGCCTGGCCCCAACGGAGTACCTAAAACGGCGCGATAGTGTGGCAAGAGTAATCCACCAAGAAATATGTAAGAATGCCAACCTTGACTCAAGTTCTTCCACACTATACCTATACACCAGAATCAGTCATAGAGAACGACACTCACAAAATATACTGGAACCGGACAATACAAACAGATCACCCAATGGAGCACAACAGGCCAGATATAGTAGTCCAGGACAAAATCAATAAAACTACTTACCTGGTGGATATTGCTGTACCAGCTGCCCATAACATCCTCGAGACACAGGTAGAGAAGATCCGGAAGTACATGCCATTAGCGGCCGAAATTAAGACGATCTGGAACCAAGAAAAGGTAATAATAACACCGGTGGTCGTAGGTGCAACAGGGGAGATACCAGTAAAATTACATAAGAGTATTGAAACTTTACACTTACATCCGAAACTATACCTGGAACTACAGAAATTAGCCATCCTCGGAACATGTCACATAGCTCATAAGGTTTTGAATGTAGAAACCTGAAAAGAAAGTCGGAGATTTAGGCACTTGCAATACAAGCCGTGTTTAAATCACTTACCTGAGTTACTCAGAGAATATGTAAAATAATAATAAAAGCTTTTTATTGATATATACATAACACATACATACATATCAAAAGACCATCGACCGAGGTCCTTCAGCCTGATATCTACAAAGTAATACAATTATCCAGTATTTTACTGGAAAATAACCTCTACGCCTGTGACTTTTACGTTAAAGGGGCAGATAGAGGGTGTTTTTTTGAGAAAGGAAACAAATTCGGTTTCCGAAGCGTCAGCAAAATACGTTATTTTTATATTTTGTTCTTATTCATTATTTGTCAAAAAACACCCTCTAACTGCATGCTCCTTCGGCGTAAAAGTCACAAGCATAGAGGTTACTTTCGAGTAAAATACTGGATAATTGTATTATTTTGTAGATTTCACGGACATTGTTTAGAAGAAAATATATGTGGCAGAGCATCCCAATAAGAAATACAGAAGAAAAGGCTTATAAAATCATGAAACGTCGAAAATTTAGGTTTGAATAAAAAAAATTCTCTCTGTCTGTCTGTCTGTTGTCTGCAACTTTTTTTTTGTGCACGATTACTCTGGAACCGTTTAAGATATTGATTTGAAATTTGGTATACCTATGTATTTTAGACCGGATTATATTTTAATCTTATTTCGTTGAAGAGTTGGGGGTAAATTAGGGTAAATGAGGCTAAATAGGTAAATCAAGCAAGTAAGAGTCCATAAAATTAGTATATAGTGTATATCAGAGAAACTAAGGTCTGAATTGCTTGCATACACGTGTAGTTCAGATGACAATACAATAATGAGTTACCAAAAAGTGTGTTTTTTAGTTTCAACACTGTAATTTTTAGGTTTTTTTTTTTTGATCGCTTAGTTTATTCACTCAGACGTTGTATTGTAAGATATTCTAAGAAATGGCGAAGGATTCGATTTTAAGTACGGACGCTCCAGAGAAGAATTCGGAACTATTTTATTAAATATGGATATAAAATAAAATAATTAAGACGTAACTAAAAATTTTAAAAGAAAATTAAATGTAAAAAAACTTAAAAATATTTTATTAAAGAAGAAAAAAATTAAATTAAATTAATTATCTTAAAAGCTTGTCGCGTGAATAGAAAAAAAAACGGCAAGCTTTTAAGACAACTAATTTTATTTATTTTTATTTTTTTCGTTCTAGTCACCTAAATAATAATAATAAAAGCTTGTTTTTAAAAAGTTTTTTATACATTTCATTTTGTTAGCCATTCCTATTATCACTCCCACCTCGTTATTAAAGGGGGTGAAAAACATAAAATTGCGATTTAGTTTGTGTACAAGAACCAAAGGTCTCAATTTTTTTTTTACTTCACTTTGGATTTTCCAAGCTGTGTGTGTAACTAAGGACTAGGGATATTAAAGTCATCGAGAATAATTTACATTATCATTATTACATATTGCCAAATCTCCTATTTCTTCAAAATTTATAGTTTTGAATTCCTAAATTAGATGGTATGTAAATTATGTGAATATAACTGTAGTGGTTTTTCTCAAGTTGGTGTCAGCCTGAATAAATTTATATCTGGATCAAATACTATTGAATATTCCAGTATTCCGGAGTGAAGCCAAATTTCCGTGAATATAATTTCATTAGTTGAGGTATTAAGCAAATCAGTGGTTATTTACCCAGGAACTTTTGCTAGTACTTTGCAATATATTTTTTTATTTCGATTGTCTACACTAACATCTAAAATACCAGCTCCAACAGCTAGTAGCTACTTAGATGGATGCAACAACTATTTGTATTATTCTAATTTTTACTTATAGACGGCATTTGTGGAGCATTTTTTCAAATGGGAATAACTCCATTTCCATTTCTATTAATTAAGGGTCCGCAATCCTAAGAAAACTCCGAGATAGTTATGACCTAAGGACATTTTTGACATAGATTAATCAATAGCTAATTAATTGAAAATATAAAGCTACGAGTTTTAAAGAATTCTAGGGTCTCACCAAGCTAAATGTTTACATAACTTTACTCAGTTTTTTCTAAATGTGACTTTTTTCCATTTGAAAAAATACTCCACATTTACTGGAATCCCAGACAGCATAATAACAATAATCAGTTTTAGTATTCTGACCGTTGACACACTTAAGTTACTAAAACTACCGAGAGAATTGCATTTAAAAACACTGTGATTCATAGAAAATTCTGGGCAAACAAGTAGATATTTACATGATTTTTTGAAATGATTAAAATCACAACAGTTATAACACGTATTCAGTTCAATGGCATCATAGACGGTACAAGAATCGTAATGAAAATCTTCCCGACTTTAACACTTTAGCGTTTCAGAGTTTCATAGCTCATCTCTAAAATTGCTTGAAATACTTTGTTATTTTTCTTTGTACGCTAAACATTTCCCTCTTTTAGAACATCACATTGACTAATATTATTTTGATGTATGCAATCTTTTATTCACAATTATTAATCAATTGTTTTGGAAGAATTAATTTTGTTTATAAATTTATTCTGAGAAAACATGTACACAATACATGATTTTATATATTTCCGTTACACTCAGCAACTGGTAATATTAACTAGTTGATTTATAATTAAAAAGTTGGGATAACCGAAAATCTAAACTGATAAAATTTTATACTGAGATGTTAGTCAGGGAAATATGTTGGTTGATAAGGCAACCCGGACCAGTGTAGTGGTTATCGGATGCTGGAATGACATCCCACACAAGGACCATTCAGAGTTGAATAACTCAAGTACTGTTCGGAGAACAAACGAGTGAGCTTGATTTTCTTGATATTCCATTTATTGTTCACGAATGGTTAAAAGAAATATATCAAAGACTAGCTTCTAGACGTTTATTATTCGGAGACTAGTAAAAATATTACATAACATAACACACCACAGCACACATATTAGACAACAATCAAATCCAAAGCCAAGGCTATCCGGAAGGAGATTACATATTTGAAAAAACGCAGACAATATCCGTTGCCTACCGATATTGCCAGAGTCTAAGCTGGGATCGAACCCTATACACAATAGATAGTGTGACCAAGCGTGCTCACCACAATACCATTTACGATTTTAGCTATTGAACTATTCACATTATAACATGGAAATTCTGCCGAACTTCTTCTCTGTCGAAGCATCTAAGTACCAATCGCGATGAACGTTGCTGCACTGTATGTATCGAAATACGTGCAAAAGCAAAGCAAAAGCAAACGAGGTTTATTTTAAATTTGAATTTACAAAATGCGCCTCGCCGGAACCTGACCCGGAGCATATGAGACAAACACGGCACGCAGCGCCTTGGTCAATGTAAGGTTGGACATGCAGGTCCACTTTGGCTAAACGATAATTAATAAAATAATGCTAAAACCCCTATCCGTCTGTGGCGGATTTAAGAATTAACAATAAAATTAAAAAATGCTGTCCACATAGACCTAATTCATATAAAACTTAGAAACTAGTCACTGGTTGCAGCACTGAATAATTTTGGGCTGCTGATTCTGGTGAAAAGCTAAACAAAAAAACCCGTATGAGAACTGCCGACCTAGTGGTCTAACTGACGCCAGAAAAATGTGGTGAATAGAGGATAGGGCTTAAAGTGTTTGATTTTTTTTTTAAGTTATCGGCCAAAAGTGCGTTTGACAACACAAAAAGGACAAGGAGAACAGAATAGAATAAAAACGGGAACAAAATTGAATATAATGAAAGAGAATAGAAAGGATTGGAGATATAAAATTGAGGTAAGATCAAAGGTGGGGAAATGGCAGGTTGTGGTATAGAAAAGTATGACTAGGGAAGATGTTGCCGGAAGATAGGCAACGCCTAATATGGTAGCCTGATCTGGAATGGGGCATTATGCATTTTGATTTGGGTTATGTTGCGGGTTAGCGGACTATCGCCCAGTCTGAAGGTGTAGAATTATTGGTAGATGTCTCGGACATAGTCCGCTAGTGGGGTTATGTCGTGACATTGTGCGTTAGATCTCTGAGGGAAGTGTAGCTGTCGTAATCAGAAATGAGGCGCAGAAATTTATGTTCAAGAACAAGTTTTCGCGTTGTCGTGACCGGAATGCTGCACCACACCGGCGCTACGCATGTGATTGTCGGCCTGATCACCATCGTGTATATCAATTTCTCATTTGTCCTGTTAAGTTCGCAACCCCTGGCTAGGAACGGTTAATGTGCGTATTGAAACGGCAGACTTTTTTCAAGTTTACCCCCCAGATACTTCACGGATTGGAATTTGTTATCCCCCGATCAGAGTCTATTCTAATCAAGATAATCTTCTTGATCAACTTGGAGAACGCCGACAGTAACGTGATTGGTCGATAGCTGCCGACAAGCTTCGCATTCTTATTCGGCTTGAGAATTGGCACGACCGCAGCGCACTGGCTGGGCCACTGTTGCAGCCGCAGGATCGCATTGACAATGTACGTCAACTGTACAATGCCTCTCCCCGGGAGATATTTTAGTAGTCTGTATTCGATACCATATTTCCCCGGAACTTTGTTGTTGGGTAAAATCCGGACAATACCCGCAAATTCCGAGGGTATTTACCGCCAAGCAGGCCGTATGAAATTCTCGTCTTATCAATTGGACGTCATGACCAATCAGTTCGTTGATGTTGTTTTCTATGCGACGTGTTCAACGTTGTTCGGTACTTGTGCGTTATATATGTTCGCAAAGCGATTAGCTAAGTCGTTCGCCTTCTGCGAGTCCTTCATAGCTACCTGTCCGTTTGGTTTTGTCAAGGCGGATATGGCCTCCCGCATATTTTTCATGGCCCTCGATAGCTTCCACAGCGAGTTGTGCTGAGGCTTCAGCACCTCCAGCCCGAGCTCCAGCCTATCACTCCATTTACGTTTCTTTGCGGTGTTGATGGCGGTTCTGATTTTCCTTTGCAGCCTGCCCATCTCGCCTTTGGCGTCAACATCGCGATTTCGCTGCCATAGCCGTCTCAGTCATTATTTTCCTGAATGTCTCGTTTGACCGCTTCGTCGAATCGGCCTTTGTACGGATTTATCGTTCTCGTTATTGCAACACTCTGCTTGGCGTCCTGCAGTACCGTTGTGAGCTCCTACACCGCATTTTCCAGCTCAGTATTTGTCAAGACGCCTCTGCTCTCGCCCCCATGTCGATTTTTAAAATTGTATCAGTAGTATATGATTTGTGGCTAATGTTTATTTTTGTCTGGTAAGGAGTCCTCGGGATCTGAAGGAAGGAGAAGGGTTTGGAAGATGGATATTGATAGGAATTTAGGATGTTGTGTGATTGAAAAGAGGTTATTTATATGTATAGTAATCACCTACTTCGTAGGTGATTACCGATTAATAGATAATTTCTTGTGTTTGTGCTATATGTTATCGTATTTTCTATCGCATGTTATGTCTTTTGTAAGTTCTGAGTGTCTTGTTATGTCTGCGAAAAATGTTTGGACAGCCCCTTTGACGTACTTTGTTGTCCGCGGAGTCTAAGTTAACCTGTATTAAAAGACGGAGAATCTGTTCTGCGTTGCCTGGATCCACATTAGTTGGGTGAAGGAGGCCGCGTTCGAGACAACGTAGTCATGAGTTAGAGTATTCCTAAAAATTACTTGTTATAATGCTAATTCACTGTCAGTGGCTAACTTAATCCACATATTAACCAAGAGGTACAATTTTGTTAGAGCCACATAGGCTTTGTGCCGTCGTTATGTGTGAACCAAAACGGAGCCTCAAGTTTCAATTATGTCTTTGTCATTTACTTTAATTTTGTAATCATCCGCATGCTAGTGAATTTTCTTTTAAAAGTTATTTGTCAGTTTCGTCAGGTAATATCGTATTTATTGCATCGCAGGCTGAACATAAAAGTTCTCTTCTTAGATCGTTTCTTCGTCTGCGTGCAGTAAAATGCTTGTCTTCCGGTGCATCGTCTGACGTGAAAGAGAATGACCTGTACATCTTCTTTGCACAGTGAAAAACTGGTACTCTATCCGGTACCGAATCCAAATTGCTGAGCTAGAATGAAGGCCTATTTCCTCAAATATGTATTTATAATTTTTGGTATAACTTTTCAGTAGTATTTTTAGTAAGGAAGTAGTATTTTTAGTAAGGAAATCAAAATTCAGGATCGGTATCACAATAGCCAACCCATCACTTTTTTTGGGTAGTATCGTAGCCTTATCACCCAGTTGGTGACATAAGTAGAAACGGGCTTTTACCCCAGTCAAATAGGAACAAATTTCAACGCTTGACGGAAAAAAACTAATAACAATTTTGAATCTTGGCAAAGACGTTTATTGAACATGACTCTATTTCCTGCGCTCAAGCTATCTTGAAAAAATGGTGCTCCGGTTCAATTTCTTTCTTATACCTTGCTAACCATTAGCTACATATTTTTTTCGAATACTTAATATTTTTAAAGAACGAAGTATGAATCAGTAAAAACTAGAAACCAATTTATATGTTAACCTTCATTTTGTAAACCGCTTACTTCCCTTTCGTTAATCAATAATTATTTATTTGTTACTTTCATAAGCTATTATACCAGTGTTATAAATAAATATATTGTCAAATTAATTCACACTTTCAACATATCTTTAATTAAATAAAAATTAGTATAAAAACAAAGACTTTTAAACATAATACTTGTTCACATTCATATTAAATAAGCTGTATATTTTAAATAATGTATTGATGAGTGAGTGACGTAAGATCTCACTTTCTCCGATAATTTTGGTCGTCCAGAAAAAAACACCAAGTTATAACCTAGACGACCAATGAGAAAAATAAGTTAAAGGTTTTACCTTTATTTTGAAGTAAATTTCATTCTTCAAATGGATGGGTAAAAAGTAGCCCTTAGCTCTTTTCGGTTGGCCCGCGCCATCCACTAAGATATCACGCAGGCGACCATTTTTACTTCGTTACACTACTTAAGAACAATGAGATAAACATAAATTTATTCTTTAATTACATGAATATTTAGTGCAGTCTCAGAGAGGGGCGGAATAAAGCTCTTACACAAATCTCACCAGGCTAGAGGTTGGAAGACAAAGCTTTCTCGTATATACTAATAGTAAAATATTACTACGGAAATGAGATTTTCTTTAAATCAATGGGGTAACACTTTTATACAACAGCCACCTGTGGTTAAATAACTTCATTTGACAAATCTATAGTCGCTGCCTTGATGTTACCACTGGTGATTACTTTATAATGTGACTTCTACGTAGCTTTTCCTATCCATGGGGACGTCTTAGTTGCCAGTGGTATGATCTTCGAATTTTTAGGACTTGAAGGAAGGTGGTAAACTATGGTAGCAATGATTAATTCATGTCACAGAAATGTGACTTCAAAAAAATCACGTTCAAGTAGCTTTGATAGTTGTCGCGGGGTTTTGGGAACCTTCATCATAGAACTTGGCAAGTAACACTCATTAGTCTTAATGACGTATCATCTGTTAAATTCACCATGAAAAAAAATGTCACCATCTAGTTCCAAATGTTGACCATATAAAATTCACAACTTTAATGTAATTCAGTCATCAAAAAACAAGCTAAAACAATGCGAAACTTAATTAATCTCAAATCCAGCAAAAGTTCAATTCCTCCAACCGCAATAGAAATAGAACCAATAAAATTGTTACAACCTTTGGAGATCACTTACAACTGAAAATGCTATTACCGAGTTTATTCAGCATATCTTAAGTGAACTTGACGAATCCGAAGACGTAGTTGGGTTATTTTTTGACTTCAATCAATGCAATTAAGCAAACTTGGTATTCGAGGAAATGCTCACTCTCCTATCCCCCTATCCTATCTCGAAAATAAAAATTTATTGTTAAATATGCCAATGTTTTTTACTGAGAGCTATCATACTAAACTTGGTATCCCACAAGGTAGTGTCCTGGATCCACTTATTTTTCTTATCAATATTGTTGATTTAAACTTTAACTTTTCCCATCGTCTCATGATAATGTTGAGATATTCAAAACTACTAAATTTCTTGGAGCAACCGTTGATAACAACGTGATTTGGTCAGACCACATTGAACACCTAACAGATAAATTTAACAAATCAAATCAATCGATCAAATTTACTCAAAAGAAAATTAAGAGCATTTCTGATAGGAGAGATTTTCTGTAGAGTCGAGGAATACATGATCACGTAAAAACTTAATTAAAACGAATCTGAAATTATTTTTTTTGTGTCCAAATTATGCTGTTTGTTTTCTAAACGTTTTTCTTTTTTTTGTGTGTCTTTTTTTTGTATCTTTTTTTTTGTTTTCTCAGATTCTATAGATCTCCAGAGATTGTACTAAATATTTTATGCTTTTATTTTATTTTTATATATTTTACTTATAGCCCAGTCAATGAACGTTCAATAAGGGGGTCTAGAGAGAAATGACGAGATCACAATTTGTGACTTGAGTGTTTGGACTATTTAGGAGGTAAACATACCAAAAGTCCCCGAACGTAGGAAGTGGGGGGGGGGTGCAGGGGGGCACGAAGAAAGTCCGGGCTTTTGGTTTTTCGCTCATATCTCGGGAACGGTTAGCCCTAATCAAAAGGCTATATGCAAAATTAAAGCTTACTAAATTTTCTACAATAATGTTTCTATTGATTTTTTTCGTATCTGTTATGGTTCAGTAATGAATTGTATATCTCTTGACTGTATTCTAAATTTATTATAAATTTATTATAAATTTATTATAAATTGAAAATAAATTTTAATAATCATCGTAGAAAAATATCTTGTACAGATATCCGTTTCACAGCAGACTGAACTGAAATACCGAATAAAAAATGTCTTTGCGTCTGTAAGTGTGTGTGTGCGTATATATCTATGTGTGCTTGTATACCATTTCTTGTAAACACGATAACTTCTGTTAGACATAAAATATTTGATTTAAATTTGGAACATATGTTAAACAGCATATTACCATAATCCCTATTGAAATTGGGCCATATCTGTAATACATGGTGATAACCAGAAGCCTACAAACTCTCATACGTAAAATACGTTTTATTTTAATTTCAGAGCAAAATATTACTAAGCATACAAAAACAAGAAGATGTATAAGATTTCTAAACCGCAATGTATCGGGTGTATGTTAGGCAAACCAACTTTATTTAAATTAGATGATATATCAGTGTTATCTTAAAATATGGAACATGGTATTTTACTTCCACGTCCAGTGGAAGTATAGTAGACGACAAAAAAATTTTTAAAAATTTTTATTGTCCAAATAGGCTTAAAATGTCATGAAACGTCGAGATTTTAAATTTGAGCGAAGAAAAAATTTCTGTCTGTCTGTCTGTCTGTCGGTCTGTCGGTTTGTCGGTCTGTCTGTCTGTCTGTCTGTCTGTCGGTCTGTCCGTAACTTTTTTTTGTGCGCACGTTTACTCTGGAACCGTTTAAGATATTGACTTGAAATTTGGTACACATACGTACTTTAACGAGATCTAGAACTAGATTATATTTTCATCTTGTTCCTTCGAAGGGTTGGGGGGTAAATTGGGGTAAATTTGGGGTAAATAGGTCAATCAAGCAGGTAAGAGTCCATAAAATTGGTTTTAGTATATACAAGAGAAGCTAAGGTCTCAACAAAATTTTTGGCATTAGTCACCCCATTACCACCCCCTATTACCACCCCCGACCTCCTTATTAAAGGGGATGAAAAAAAAATGTGATTTAGTGTACCTATGTACAGGAACCAGAAACTTCAAAATATTTTTTTACTTCATCCATCCACCACCACCACCCCCCCATCACCACCCCCCACCCCACTACCGATGTGGGGTATCGTTTTATGGGTTTTTGGGGTAGAGGATTTCAAATATTATATTATTAAAGTTCCATAAACAATTATTTTCACATACATAGTTTTTTCGTTGTGAGTGACTTGGATAGACTTGCAAAGACATTTTTTATTCGATATTTCAGTTCAGTCGGTTGTGAAACGGATATCTGTACAAGAGATTTGTTTCTACGATGATTATTAAAATTTATTTTCAATTTATAATAAATTTATAATAAAGTTAGAAAGTCAAAAGATATACAATTCATTACTGAACCATAGCAGATACGAAAAAAATTAATAGAAACATTATTGTAGAAAATTTAGTCAGCTTTAATTTTACATATAGCTACTTTTTGAGATATGAGCGAAAAACCAAAAACCAGGACCTTCTTGGTGCCCCCCTGCCCCCCCCCCCCCCACCTCCTACGCTCGGGCACTTTTGGTATGTTTACCTCCTAAATAGTCCAAACACAACCCTCTATTCATTGACTGGACTATTATATATTATACTTATTAATATATGAGATTTTTACATAATTTATTTATATATCTATTCTATTCTATTATTCTACACAACTTTGCTGCGACTTTAAAGTGACGTGTTAGCCCCTTTCGTTACTTTGTAATGAATATAACTTTAAATTTATATATTTGCAACTACCGTCACTGTCGCCAAGTAGCAATTACTTTCAAGTCGCATTTCTTAATGAACGACCTCAAAGCGATTCTCAGCTATAATATCCCAAGGACGTTGATAACACGAAATAATTTTATCATAGTTTCCGACGCTTCCTAAAAGTAATGTGCTTGAGGAAGTTGTGATAAAATGATTATTTATCAACGCTTGAAAGGGATTCGCATATAAAATTTTTTGCAATTTATTTTATTCTAGATGTACTTTTTACTTTTAATTGTATTATTTGGCGTGTTTTCCTCTATTATTATATTTATTAAATCGTTACTTGTAGTGCCAAATCGTAATTGTGACATTGTTAAAAAATAAATTTTAAATCATTGAATTGTCACACTGGATGCCATAAGTGATAATTGTCCTAGGGAGATTATCAGCTATAATATCTTAAGGACTTTGATAATACGAAATAATTTTACCACAGTTTCCGAAAGCACTTGCTTGGTAATATCCCGACGCCGTAGGCGGAGGGATATTACCTAAAAGCAACGTGCTTGAAGAAGTTGTGATAAAATTATGAGCTATTTATCAACGTTCGAGAAAATTTTTTGCAATTTATTTTATTTATTTGTCCAAAACTATTTATTAAAAACACAATTATTAAAAGAGCAATTTGTATAATTAAATGTAGATTATGTATTATGTATTATTTGGTGTGTTTTTCTCTATTATTATATTCACTAAATCATTATTTGCAGTTCCAAATCGACATTGTCAAAAAATAAATTTTAAATTATTGAACTGTCAAACTGACATAAGTGAAAAGATCTCCTAAGGTATGTTATCAGTGTAATTTTGTTCTGATTGGTTGTTTCAGCACACGTGATTAGAAATGGGCGAATTTAATTGGATTGCTATTTGAGCCAAAAATTGTCAGCTATATTATCCCTAGGACATTGATAATGTACGAGATAATTTTATGACAATCGAAAGCACGTTGCTTAGTAATATTACCAAGCAACGTGCTTGAGGTTGTCATAAAATTATGAGGCATTTGTCAATGTCAGAGGGATATTCGGTCAGAAAATTTTTTGAACAAATAAAATCAAAAAGTCGCAACAAAACAAAACATTTTTCTTTGATTAGCGCGTTTATAGATTGAGAATTGGCATTGATAAAACGTGACATTTTGAAATTTATTTGGCAGTTATTATGAAGTGGTCAAAGTTAAATAATTTTATTGTCATAGTGATTGAAAATTTCCTTGGATGGTGTTATCAGTGTAATGTTAAAATGATTCGGGCGTTTTATCAATATATTATAAAAATTGCATTCGTTTTAATTTTGACACTTAGAACACTGGGAAATAGCATAAGTTTTGCTTTCTAATATTAATCTTCTAGTGGCAAAACACTTTAAAATACCTACAATAGTCGCCGCTACGTTCCACCAACCAATCGTGCTAGTTAGAGTTAAGAAAGGTTAAAAGTTAGGAAACTTTTGGGGGGACGAAATGATGTGTTTTGGAATTGTGTGGTTGTGCTATTGTGGAATGGTAATGAGTTGCTCGGCGTGCTTAACTTTGCCGATCGAAGTTCAGTCACTGAAACCAGTACTGTACCTTACCTGACACATTTAATCTTTATGGATCTTACTTTGCATGAAGTCCTACCATAGACAGTTTGTTATATTAAATTAAATTAAATTGTATCAGAATGGCCTGATGAAAGACGAAATTGGAAGGGAATAATTACGACAATAGTACATTGCAGTATATGTCTGGAAAACGCTTCATTACATTTCCTCGGTTGTGAAGTTAAATAAATTTTTTTATTGGTTCACTCAAAATGGCTTTCGACCTTCAGTCTGTGCTTTTGATTTTAAAACTGATATTAAGAATATTTTAAAAATTTGAAAATGAAGTAAATATTAATTACACATTTTTAATCTATTGTTGCGTTTTGAATTAACAATAATAACAATTTCGCTACTTGTAAAAAAACAGCAACCACTCTAACTATTTTTCCGTCACTCCCTGCTTTATAAACAAAATATAAAAATATTCTCTTTTTATTTCCTTCGCTAGCCGAAGGGAAGTATTGTCATCGTGAAGGAATCTTGGCCACCTATTTGGGAAAATACCTCAATGTGCGCCGTTCCAAGTATATCACGGACAGAAGTAGTCAAAAACCTTAAAGCAGCCTGTATCTCAAAAACGGTCAATATTTAAATGTAAATGTAGGAAGGAGTGTTTGTATATGTGCATATAAAACTTTACTATCATCTATATCTAAATAATAGATATATTTTTTTTAAACCAATATGAATATTCACAACACAACAATAAATCACATAGCTTACTGAGTACATTTATTTTATAATTTATTAGAATTGATAATAATTATATCCACCATTAAACTTAATATTATACCGTTCCGCATGTTTCAAGCGCATGTGTTCGAAAGGTAGGAAGTAAAGTGCTTATCTAGTGATACATTGATGAGCCATAAAATGCGGATATTGGATTTTCTCCCGGCGTTTTATGATAAATCACTTAATGCCATTTAATCCTGCTGTTCATCGTAAGACAATGTTAATTTATTCATGCCCGTCGGTATTGATAAATGGAGTGTCCAGTCTTGCAGGCCATCGTATGATATTTCTCAGGTGGATTATGGTCTGTACGAAGTTACAGTACTGACAATTTATTGCGGGTTTAAACTGAGGTATGCGTTTTAAAATACTGACGTATAATTTACATTTATTATCCTGAATAATTAATTGTTACCGTAAACTACCAGGGTGGTAACCTGCAGCAATGAAGTGTTTTGTAGCCGTGCTTGTGATAAAGTGAATAAAATTAATTGAGTGAAGGAAATGCACTATGGAACGGTTAATGTATAACTGTTGCGTCAAATCGATGTACTATTGAAAACGGAATAAAATTATCTGTAACAAAACTACTCGTAGAACATAAAAACTAGTGAATTATGAAATAATATACTCCTTTCGCAATAGTAGCCCAGGAATTTTAGCGGTTGACCCGGAATTAATTATTGTAAAGCTGAAAATTTGTAGGATTGTAGTTTTGGTCCAGGACAACACGTACCAAAAAGTCCCCTACTATCCCCAGTCGGGGGAGCAACAAGGGCCTAAGTCGCAAAAATTGCAGAGCTGGTTATAAAGTGCAACAGAAAGGTCGTTACTGGTCCGATTTGCGTCGAAATGATCATAAAAGATTGGAAGAAGCATATTCGTTCATATTTCAGCTGTTCCATGCATATTTTCGTTCATAATTTTCCGTTCTAGTTCTGTCAACATTTCAAAAATTTAAAAAATTTTAAAAAAACTTTTAAAAATTCCGAAATGGCGCCACTGCGGATAAATGAAGACTGGGAGGGCAAAACGTATCCCAATAAACATTTCTTTTCATACATTGAGCTTTCCATTGGTATGTCTACCTTCTATGTAGCGTCTTCCGTTACGGAGTTACGCCATACTGAGTGTCGCAGCGGCGTTACTCGGACATTTAATTGCTTTCATTTTTGCGTCTATCACTTCTAGTCTATACCATCAAGAAGATGCAAGACCAGTTATAACCTTAGTTCGTTAACTTTGACAGTTTTTTAAGTGCATGCATTGGTTCATTGGTGCGCCAAAATTGAGTGATCTTAGTTAAGCCATGTAGTACAGGAATTTTAGTTTTTGACTTTGAATTAATTATTGTAAAGCTAAAAATTTGCAGAATTGTAGTTTTGGTCCAGGACAACACGTACCAAAAAGTCCTCTACTCTCCCCCGTCGGATTTCCTGCTTTTGCGGAGCAACAACGGCTTAAGTCGCAGGAATTGCAGAGCTGGCTATAAAGTGCAGTAAAAAGGTTGTTACTGGTCCGATTTGGATCGAAATGATCATAAAAGATTAGGAGAAGCATATCCGATCGTATTTCACATGTTCAATGCATATTTCGTTCATAATTTTCCGTTCTAGTGCCGTCAAAACTTCAAAAATTGAAAAAATTTCTAAATGGCTCCATTGCGGATAAATGAAGACTCGGAGGGAAAAACGTACCCGAATAGACATTTCTCTTCATACTTTGAGCTTTCGATTGGAGGGTCTAGCTTCTCTGTAGCATCACCCGTTACACAGCTACGCCAGTTTGAGTGTCACCGCGTGGCGGCCGCGCCCATCATGTGTCCGGTGGAACCTCCCTGGCTGCGCTGATGAGACCAGTTGCGAATTCCTGTTTATGTATTATTGGTGTTTTATAAGATTTATTCAATGAAATTTAATTTCTCAGACTCAGAAAATGACTTTATTCGGCTAGACAATTGACATTATTGATCTACTGGGAAGTAGAGTCGTCTGGATCATCATCCATATCCACGACTGGCTGTTTGTGCAACTAGATCCTCTACAGCTTCGGCACATGTTGCTGCAGTTCAAACCAGAGTTCCTGCACTCGCACCGGGCACCGTAGTCTGCCTTGCAGGCAAAGGAAATTAGCCATAGCTGGCTATCAGGAGCTGGCTGCCTTGTGGTAGGAACAGCAATGGGAACCAGGCCCTGAAGTCCTGATTTCCTCTAGATAAGAAGAGGAGAGGAGTTATGAAGAATATTGTGAGGATTTAATCTCTCGAAAAGCTTGCAGCACTCAACTAATGTGCATGTTCCCACCACAAGGCAGCCAGCTACGGCTAGTTTCCTGTGCCTGCAAGGCAGACTGCGGTGCCTGGTGTGAGTGCAGGAATTCTGCTCTTAACTGCAGCATCATGTGCCGAAGCTGTAGAGGATTCAGCTGTACAAACAAAAAGTCGTGGATATGTATGATGATCCGGACAAACCCACTTCCTAGTAGATCAATAATGTCAATTGTCTAGCCGAATAAAGTCATTTTCTGAGTCTGACATGTTAAATTTCATTCAATAAATCTTATAAAACACCAATAATATATAAACAGGAATTCACATTGGGTCTCATTAACGCAGCCAGGGCAGTTCCACCTGGCACATGATGGGCGCGGCCGCCACGCGGTGACACTCAAAGAGGCGTAGCTCCGTAACGGGTGACGCTACAGAGAAGGTAGACACACCAATGGAAAGTCCAAAGTATGAAGAGAAATGTTTATTCTGGTACGTTTTCCCCTCCGGGTCTTCATTTATCCGCAATGGAGCCATTTCGAATTTTTTTCAAGTTTTGACAGCACTGGAACGGAAAATTATGAACGAAATATGCATGGAACGTGTGAAATACGAACGGATATGCTTCTCCGATGCTTTCATGATCATTTCGACCCAAATCAGACCAGTAACAACCTTTTTGCTGCACTTTATAGCCAGCTCTGCAATTTCTGCGACCTAGGCCATTGTTGCTCCGCAAAAGCAGGGAAGCCGACGGGGGAGAGTAGGGGACCTTTTGATACGTGTTGTCTTGAACCAGAGCTACAATTCTGCAAATTTTCAGCTTTACAATAATTAATTCAAAGTCAAAAACTAAAATTCCTGTGCAACATGGCTGAGCTAAGATCACTCAATTCTGCCGCACCAATGAACCAATGCATACACTAGAGAAGTGTCAAAGTTAATGAACTGAGGGTATAGCTCGTCCTGCGCCTTTTTGATGGTTTAGACTAGACGTTATAGGCGCAACAATGAAAGCACTTAAATGTCCGAGTGCCGCCGCTGCGACACTCAGTGTGGCGTAACTCCGTAACGGGTGACGCTACAGAGAAGGTAGACATATCAATAGAAAGCCGAAAGTTTGAAGGGAAATGTTTATTGGGGTACGTTTTCCCCTCCAAGTCTTAATTTATCCGCAATGGCGCCATTTCGGAATTTTTTTTAATTTTTTAAAAATTTTGTAAATTTTTGAAATGTTGACAGAACTAGAACGGAAAATTATGAACGAAAATATGCATGGAACATCCGAAATATGAACGGATATGCTTCTCCTAATCTTTTGTTATCATTTCGCCCCAAATCGGACCAGTAACAACCTTTCTGTTGCACTTTATAGCCAGCTCTGCAATTTTTGCGACTTAGGCCCTTGTTGCCCCGAAAAAACAGGTAAGTCGTCGGGGGAAAGTAGGGGACTTTTTGATACATGTTGTTCTAGACCAAAACTACAATTCTGGAAATTTTCAGCTTTACAATAATTAATTCCGGGTACAAGCGATATTTTGACTAAAATTCCTGCGCTATAGGGAACGGGCACAAATTTTGAATCTGTTCAAAAATTATTACAGCACATTCATAGCAACAAAGATAAATTGAAAACATGCACTGATATTTACAAATACAGCACAAGAAATAATAATAATTTTTACATAAAAAAATGCAGCTGTGAAGCCTACAAAAAAATCACCATATTATGCAGGTTGCTACTATTATAACATGTTACCACACGAAACAAAAAAATTTGAAATCACCAAAACAATTTAAATACAAAATTAAAACATGTTAACAGATAATGTTTTTTTACAATATCAATGAATTTGAACAACATATTAAATTGCAGGAAAATGAGATTTTTTTATTTCTTACAGCTTTAACAATCTTTCAGTGTTATTATAATGCCTAGTCATAGTTAATCGTAATGTCTGTATCATATTTCTCGTTTATTACTTACCTTTTATGTTTATCTACTTTTTATAACGAATTGGTATATAGAACCGTTATATATAATTAATTTATATATTATTTTTTTATATTTATATATTTTCTTGTATGTTTCTTATGAATTTTTGTACAAACTGACAAACCTTAACCATTGTACAGCAATTGTAATTGTATCAGTATGGCATTTAAAGGTGAATAAATTGAATTGAATTAAATATTGATAAAAGTGGATTCTCTCTTTATTATTTTAATAAGAGTTTTGTATATTATTTGATTATCTCAGTGAAATATGTGCATTTAGTGTAAAACTGAATGTGAAACAGTCCAATTTTATATATACGATAAACCGAATTTGACAGCATGACGCCAAAAAGTATCTTACAATGAAAAAAATGTTGATACTATATTTGTGGTGAAGCTTTAACTTCGTCTGATTCAATAATTAATGCTTTTGCTAATCATTTTTTAAGTGTCTTTCTTCCAAATAATTACCATGTCTCGATAGATCATTTAACGTTAAGTGCTTTAGAAAAAATAAATAACTCATTTACTTCCAACGAAATTTCGGACGGTCAAATTCTAAACACGGCTAAGAAACTGAGAGGCAAACTAGCTAGTAATCCTGATAATATTCCTCCTTTTGTAATTAAAGATTGTATTCAATGTTTTTTGTTACCCTTAAAGTTTATTTTCAATTTTATTATTATCTTTCCTGATTTATGGAAATTGTCTGTCCAGTGTACAAATCAGATTCATTCACAGACATTACAAACTTATAAACCGGTGGTATTTATTTCTGTTTTTTCAAAATTGCTTGAAATTATTTTGGCGGAGACACTTTATGCACACATCACAATACTCTAGGAACAACAGCATGGTTTCGTAAAAGTACGTGGTACAGCATCTAACTTATGCCATTTTACCCAATATGTTTCTAGTACTTTAGACTCCAGATATCAAGTAGATGTTGTATACGGATTTAAGTAAAACTTTCGATTATTTATCTCTTAATAAAAGTTGCTTCAAAAGTGAATAGTTATGATGTCTCGAATAGCGTTTTACGTTTATTGGCGTCTTACTTAACCAACTTAACCAACCGTAAATTATTTGTAGAATATGAAGGGGTCAAATCTGAGGCATTCGTGGCTAGTTCAGGGGTTCCCCGAGGATCCAAATTGGAGCTCCTTTTATTTCTAATCATTATTAAGGATATATGTGGTCGCATAGTTTCCCCTGCATTACTGCTTGCTGATGATTTAAACAATTTTAATGAAATAAGTACCTCTGATGATTGTAAACAATTGCAGAGTGATTTGGTCTCTCTAAACAAATGGTGTTACGAAAATCAATTAGCACTCAACATAAAAAAATGCAAGGTAATGTCTTTACTTGCAAACTTACTGTAACGGTATTTGACTATAATATCAACGATGTCCTATTTGCGCGTATCATAGAAGCAGAAGATCTTGGTGTTACGTTTGACACAAAATTATCCTTTTCATCTAACATTAACAATATTGTATCTGCACGAATTAAAGTGTTATTAGGCTTTGTTATTAGAAACATGATATATCTACCTGCTAGCTTTAACACCGCGAACTTCACCAAAAGAGAAATGTTTTTATACCGCATCATATACATCTTAATATTTTAAAAGATGATTTATATTCGAAACTGAACCCTTTATAATATTTTAGTAACTGGCTTTTACATAATTAAAACATCTTTACTAATTTTCTTACGAATATTTTTTAATACATCCTGTATGCAGAGTGTCCCTCTTAAAACTTCAGGAACCATTTTCACGATAACTAAAAGAGATATTTAAATTCCGTAAACGGAATTCACTACAATTTATAAATGACAAATATCACAAATAACAAATTGTGGTATAGATGAAATAATTATTCGATACTTCATTTGTTCTAGCGGATACCTTTTACAGAATATCTCTTTGAGTTATTGAGAAAAAGTTCTAAGTGGGACGTCTTATGTACGTTTTTTTCATTGAATCTTTAAAAATTTAATAAAAACATTTAATAATAATAACGTTAATAATCTAATCTAATATTATTAATATATAATATTATTATCATCTAATAATAAATTATTATTAGGTCTCCCATTAGCATGTTTAAAATACGGTGTCACTTTAGTGTTTGGAGCAATAACTGGTTAAATTCCAGTTATGATTTTCGTTAACTCTAACTTCGTTGGCTAGTTGGCATGGATAAAATCACTATAAATTATTTTTCATACAGGTGGTAATGTATTCTATTGATTGTTAATTATTTCAGTTACATAATGGTACTAGTTCTAAATGGGGTTCTTCAAGAGGATTGTCCACCAGACACTAGATCTCTCTACCACACGCATCCCATTTACAGAGAAACGGCAGCTCAGCTACTTGCAGTGCCAAATAAAATTATTGGACCTGTCGGACTATTGTACGTTCAACAAAGGGAACTAGCCGCCACTGTTCCCCATGACAGTAAGTTTATTTTAGGTTAATTGTTATTATTGCTTAATAATTAATTATGTTTTTAGAAAATGTTAGCATCCTTGGAGCAGATGATGTGACCACCTGCCTCATCGTTGTGGTTCGACATTCGGGTAAGTGACATAATTATTTTATATGTACAGGGTGTAATCAGTTTCATGTCATTAAAAAAAATTGGTAATGAGGACCGACTAGTCAAACAAAAAACCTTTATGACTTTTTCCCCTAGGGGCACTTTGAAAAAACAATTTGAATATTAGGGTAGGAAACATTTGAGAACCACTGTCTTTCTGGGTCAATGGACGTGTAGTAATTCCCAATTATACAACTTTTAAATTTTCATAAAAAAGTGCAAAGATTACCGACCGACTCGTTCTTGGCGGCCCGCGGTTCAAAGCAAAGAAGGGCAGGGCGGCATCTTTGATGAGCTGGGTAATAAACTAATATCTACAATTTATCACATAAATGGACAATATCTGCTTTTTATTCTTTGCAGTGAAGAAAAAGTTAATGCGAAGCGTGCGACTTTAAGTCAAAAATTTTGCCCAAACGTGTGTAGATTCGTAGATTGGCGCTAAACTAAAATCTACTAAACATAGCTACCTGATTATCTAATCTACTTTAGCTACTATACACGAGTAAATTCCGTATCAATGTATTATTCACAAAAATTTAATGTTTTGTGATCTGTAAAGCACTTTTTACTTTGTTTTTTATCACTAATTATAAAGTAAAAACAGAGTAAGAGGTGATTTATGGGTCATAATGATTGATTATATATGCACCTTGCCCTCATATCAATATGTAGTATCATCCGTTCGGTGTCAGAACGTCACACAATTTAAAGGTATCTACTAACAACACAATTTAGATCACCTTTACTACGTATATCTTGGTCGGTCTTAAAACGTCATCACAGAAAAGAGAACTACCAGAAACGACACTTGAGCTTCCCGCCAAAACTCCATTGCCGCCATTTTGTTGTTGGTACATCCGTCAGTTCATTTATTGTTTTAGGTTAAAACAATAAAGTGCGGTAAATGACAGTCAGTGACATAATACCGAAATAAATTCTTAAAAGGTTTTAGTGTTATTGTGCTGTGTTAATACTAATTTTTATTAGCGATATGAGTAAACGAGGTGGAACCGTTTGCGCTGTTGAGGAATGTACAAGTAGTACGATAGGAAAAGACATGAGTTTATTTAGGTTTCCTAAGGATTCCCAAACGTATTTTATTATTGATGTAAATTATAAGTTATTTCCAAGTAATTGTGAACCTTTCTCCTTTTAAGGTCCGTATTGTGGTTCGAAGCATGCGATCGTGGTGATTTGGCAAGTAGAAATTCAGCCGAACTTTATAACAATAATTTTAAGTTGTGCGCACGACAAATATGTATCAAAATAAATTGCTACCAACAGCACTTACGTACTATTTTTCCTCAACTTGGTAGTTTACAGAGAAAAATAATTAATATTTCCTCAGAACAACCTCCCAGTAAGAAATTACAGATTTTCTCAGGCGAGATATTGTATTGATTTTAATACATATTTTGTGACTTTATATTAAGAATACAATTGTTCGTAGATACAACGTTATCCAGTTTACTTTAATAGTTTTAATACCTATTATAAATAGAGTTCTTCGAATAACGTAATTGTATTCAGCCTGTGTAAAGTTTGTTTGTAAACATGCTGTTTAAATTCCCCGCCAAAATTACCAACAACAAAATGGCGAAGGTCATAAAAAAACATCAAAGGCGGTGCTGAGAGTGCCGCTTCTGGTAGTTCCTTATTCTGTGACGTCATTCTCTCGTTGTGTGTCAAACGCGACAGAAGCTGTACAAAAAAATCGGCAGCTACTGGAAGCGGCTGGAACCTCCCCACCCGGTGAATCTTTGAAGCCGAAAAGAGCACTAAACAATATGAACGATCTCATTTAATTATATTTATTAAGTTGAAATTTTTTTTCATATTAAATCAGAAAAAAAGTCTTGCGTTCGGTGGGATTTGGACCTAAGAACTTGAGTGTTAAATTTACAGTCTGCACAACATTAATATTTGAGTCAATGTTTTAATACAAATATATGCTTCATCGGATCCTAGCCCGGGGCCAGCCAGACAACCACGGTGAACACCGTCGAGGCGAGTGTGAGGCTGGACGGGGTAGGTCCGGTTTGGCTTGGAGAAAAATAGAAAAGTAGCTCCTGTCTTCTGTAGGCAGGCTTAAAAACTAGGTTAAAATTATAATGTGTCCACATGGACCTAAAATTAATATAAAAATAAACACAATACTATAAAAACGTTCGTAGGCAAGAGCACCTAATAATTTTGATTATTGATACGGGAAACAACTAAACGAAAAAACCTGTTCGTTGGTAATGGGATGGATGGCGGGATGGCCATCTTTGGAAAAAACCATATAACTCTTGGTTGACAACTTCCCTGCCAGATGTAGCCAGAGTAGTGTTCATGGTGGATCCTGTAAGTTTGAGTTGGTATATTTTGTTTTATGTTTTGGCCTCGACCGATTTTTCACTAAATCGGTCGGGGAAGTGATAGCGGTCAAATTTTTGGTTTCAATGTTTCTCTGGAGAATTTGGTTTTTGAAAAATGTTTAGGTTGGTACCAATGTCTTAAATTGTTTTTAGGTTATGTAGTACTATTTTTAGGTTATGTTGCCGGAAGAATTTCCAGCGGGATGCCGGAAGTAGCAGAAATAGTTTTTAAAATATAATGTCACTGTCACTTTTAAAGTTTTGTTGGAAAAAACTCACCGAAAGCATTCCGGTGGAATTGCTTACACTTGTAGGGCTTGTAAGTGGTTCAGGATGGCATCTCACACCATCCGTGGGCTTTATAAACGTCGAAAAAACTTGTAATCTCTCGATGCACTTGACACGTCAAAAATACTCAGCATACAGTCTGCACGCTTTAACACACTAGCAGAGAACTTATACCATAGATGGACCCGTAATATTTTTTGGGAGTTTGCCTTTGAGTCCATTTAATAAATTTTGACATTTTTCTGAAAATTTGATATTTTTCTGAAGTGACATTTTTCCGAAAATTTGGCATTTTCCTGAATTTTTGACATTTTTCTGAAAAGTGACATTTCTCCGAAAATTTGACATTTTTCTGAAGTGACATTACTCCGAAAATTTGACAATTTTCAAACATTTGACATTTTTCTGAAAGGTGATATTTTTCAAAAATTTGTCGTTTTTTCGAAAATTTGTCATTTTTCTGAAAAGTGACATTTTTCCGAAAATTTGACGTTTTCCTGAATTTTTGACATTTTTCTGAAAAGTGACATTTCCCCAAAATTTGGCATTTTTTTCGAAAATTTGACATTTTTCTGAAGTGACATTACTCTGAAAATTTGACAATTTTCAAACGTTTGACATTTTTCTGAAAGGTGACATTTCTTCGAAAATTTGACGTTTTTCTGAAAAGTGACATTTTTCTGAAAATTTGACATATTTTTGAAAAGTGACATTTCCCTGAAAATTTAACATTTTTACGAAAATTTGACATTTTTCTGAAAAGTGACATTTCTCCAAAAATTTGATATTTCTTGGAAATTAAAAAAAAAATTCGTGATTCGTCTTGTAGAAATATTTATTTGATATCATCATCAGTTCGCCTGTTATAAGAATTTTATGTTTTTATGACGTCATCAGAACGTAGGTGTATTTTTAATTCACTCGTATTCCATCCATCTACAATATTTCCACCTACGTTTCAAACTTTAATTGGATGTTTCCAATTGTTAAATCGATATCTACATCAGTTCGCTCTTTGTAAGAATTTTTCTTATTTGTGATGTCATGTGACGTAGGAGTATTATTAATTCACTTGTATTCCGTCCGTCTACAATATTTCCACCCACATTTCAAATTTTAATTGGATGTTTCCAATCGTTAAGTCGATATTTGTACCAGTTCACCTGTTGTAAGAATTTTTCTTCTTTGTGGCGTCCTGTAGACGTAGGTGTATGTTAATTAACTTTTATTCCGTCCATTTACAATATTTCTACCTACGTTTCAAATTTCAATTCGTTACCTCCAACCTTTAAGTCGATATGTGTACCAGTTCTTCTGCTGTAAGATTTTTTTCTTATTTGTGATGTCATGTCAGTTCGCCTGTTGTAAGAATTTGTCTTATTTGTGACGTCATGTAGATGTAGGTGTATTATTAATTCACTTTTATTCCGTCTATTTACAATATTTCCACCAGTTCGTCTGTTGTAATAATTTTTCATTTTTGTGACGTCATGTGACGTAGGTGTATTATTAATTCACTCGTAATCCGTCCGTCTACAATATTTATAATATTAAAAATTTCAGTTCGATATCTTCAACCGTTCCCGAGTTATCAGCCGAAATCACTGAACACCTCTGTCATTATTAGAATATCACCCTGTACATTGCACTTCTTTGAGGACAAAAATAAATTTCACTTGGCGGAGATTTTAAAAATCAGTATCAAATATAATTTGGGCACATGGGAAAATCGAAATTTTGCGTTGAAACGTATATAGCACCGAAACCATTAATCCACAGACATTTTTTGACAAAGCAAATTCATCATCATTTTATTGTCTTTCTAATAGATCCCTACTATTTTTTTGCCAAAATCAATATTTATCTAAATATTCGCAAGAGAAGAGAAAAAAACACGTTTCCTTGGAAAATGTAAATTTCCACTTGTTTCGTTCCTAACATTAAATTCTCTACACATTCGTTAGGGCGAAATATTTTGGCCTAGGGACCACCGTTTAAGAGTTATGGAGGTTTAAAGAGAAAAATTCGAGATTTTAGACGAATTTTAAAAAAGTCTCCACTTTGGCCGACCTTATCTCGGTAATTTTTGGAGCAGCATAAAAATCCAAAAAAAGACTTTTAGGTAATTCAATTCTCTATAATTTCGTGTTGGGTCGGAGTTTTTTGCCGTAGGAGTCGCCGTTTAGAAGTTACGAACGATTTATTGAAAAAAGTGCATGACACCGTCATCTTGAAAGGCCCGCCGGACCCAAACGAAAAGTCCCGTTAAAATTTCGAGTGCGGCAAAACGTTCCTGACATTATGTAGTTTTCCTTAAAGAGATTTTATTTTTGAGCTATCTCTCACAGTTTCCGAGTTACAGATGAAAAACCGTTTTCAGAGTTGTAGCATCCGAGGGTAAATTTTGGTCGAAAACACGACATCTAAATTTACTCGTATTTTAAAAAATACGATACCGCGACGGCCGTACTATGTAGCGATGGAAAGAGAAAGACTTGTAGTTGATCCACATCGTAAATTGCATGTCGAAATTCGAAAATTCAGCTTGGTACGAACGAATCAAAAGTGACATTTTTGCAATTTTTCGTTTGACGTTTCTCGATCGCGAATTTGTGTTAGAAGAGTGTCCATCTTCCATCTCGTTCCGCCGCAAAAATAGAGATAGACAGTCTTTGCGCGTTAATAACTAATTAACCGTAGATAATCAGTCGTTCGGAATGTCGCGTTGAGATGTAGAATTTCACTCTCGTCAGATCAGTACAGTCCCGATTCCGTCAATAGTCTCTAAAAAAAGCCTTTGCGGCTGCAAATTTGCAAAGAGTAAGGGGTAAAGCCCTGTATTATTTTGTGGTATACGTTCTCTGACACTAGTCTATCGAACGTTAGGTTAGACTATAAAATTTATCTTACACGAGAAAAGTGTTATTTTGTTTTTTAATTTTTTTCACGCAAACCAAATCGAAAAAGTGCAAGTGTAATATATCGTTGAAATCGGAATTGTTACTGCTTTTCAATGGTTCAATTACATATTGTAAGTAATCACAAAATAAACAACTTGTTGTGTCAAAACGGCACTAAGCATAATCCGATCTCAACCAAAATCTTTTCAGATCTTCTGGAGCACTAAAGAAACCCCCATGCAAAGTTTCATCCAAATCCGTTTAGTAGCTTCGCCGCTATCGTGCTAACATACATACACACACACATACATACACACAGACATTTTTCAAAAACAACTTTTTTGGGTTCCTGAGACCTCAAAACGTAAAGATTTGATGTTATCTCAATTTTCGATTTTGGACTAATTGTAGTAACCTCCCACAATTTTATTGTAGGGAGGTTAAAAAGGTAAGAATAATTAGAATATTTTACGAGGGAATGGGAAAACACCACCGGAAATATCTTAAGTAGAGGTAGAAATATTAGGAAAACGAGACAAAAAACGTTTTTCAAAATTAAAACTTAATTTACAAGAAACGCTTCACTCCCAGATTGGATAAAACTTTAATGCAACATCCTGATAATATATAGGTTGCATTTCCAGAGAAAAATTGCCCCCTCCAAACAATCGTTGAAATCGTATTTTTAATGCTTAGTTTTATTCGACTTTTATATAAAAAGGCGCACCAAAAAATCAAAGTCTAAATATTAATTCAATACTGTGAGTACGATGAACTTTAATCTAAAAAGTATTTTGACCTATATTTCACAAAGATGAACGGAATTATTATCGTTCTATTTTTGGAAAGATTAATAATTCAATTCCTAATTTAGATATGTTGTTTACGAATTAGTTTTTCAAATTATACATAGCCTTAATTCGTGTTAAAATTGATAATGTTTAACATTGTATTTTTGTATCTACAACGTTTTGAAAGACATTTTATGACCCACCCCATGCACTATTGTCATCTGCCTCTCTTTTGTTAGGTGTCAGGTCTCTAAACTTCATGCCATCAACCACGGTTGTTTGCTATGCATACAATTTCACCAAAGATTTTCCCCATCAGTTTTTGGCTACACTATTATAGTACTTGTCTTTTACACTCCGAATCTACCAATTTCTTACATATTTTAATAGTTATTACCTAGCCACTAGCACATAAAAAAATGAGAAATTATATTTTCTACACGTGAAATTATCTATAAAATAAAATTTATTGTACGTATGTGTATGTGTTTGCGACAAAGATAATTTCTCGTGTAGAAAATATAATTTTGCATTTTTTTATGTGCTAGTGGCTAGGCAATAACTGTTAAAATATGTAAGAAATTGGTAGATTCGGAGTGTAAAAGAAAAGTACTATAATAGTATAGCCAAAAACAATAATATTTAATATTATTGTTTGCATACCGTAAAATAGATAAGCAAACATACAGTGCATTTGTAAGCTAGGTAGTGGATCAATTCGATTAAAAGTGTACACGTTTTTTTTATCGTGGACATGTCAAAAATTTCATATTGAATGCCATATTTTGATACATTTTTAATTTTTTGGCAAGTTTTCACAAAGCCCTGAATTTTGACTCCACTATCCTTACCATGCTTTGGCTAATAGGTTGCCCATTAGGGCGAATTGCATTAAACAATTCAACTACTTCTGTTTGTGTACGCATCATTGATTGATTTGATTGGTTGATTTACTAGCGTGCGGTAGGCATTGCTGCCACTCCCAGGGTTATACAGCTGGGCCTGCTACGTCCACGCTGGGTTGGACTAAGGTCATGCTTGTTGCCAGCAGCGAGAGCCACATGGCGCACGGTAAAGGAACATGGGATGGGAGGTGTAGGTATTTATGAGATGCGTTACCGCATTGTGTCGTGAGGGAGCCTTTAAGCTCCCTTTTTCGTGTTTTTGGTTCTGGGTATCTGCCTCTTCTGAATCTTCGTGTGAAATATGTGCTGTGTCTTGATATGGAGTGTTTATGCTCCTCTTTTTGTGTTTCTGCTTCTTCAAATCTTCTTCTGTTGAGTCTTCTGATTCCTCGGTTTCCAATGCTGGGTTGGATTTGGGTCATGCTTGTTGTCAGCAGCGAGATCCACATGACGCATGTTTTTTCCTCGCTTTTCTTTCATAGTTTTTTTTTATCCTCTCGATTGTTATTTTCCACGTGTAACATGAACATAAACATAACATAAACACACCACAGATAGTAGACAACCTCCAAATCCATAGCCAAGGCTGTCCGGAAGGGAGTTACACATTCGGAAAAACGCAGACATACATCCACACCCACCGGTGTTGTCAATACCGGGGCTGGGGGTCGAACCCAGAGCGCGGTAGCGAGTCGATCAGCGTATTCGCCACTCAATACGCCTTAACCGATTGAGCTACCGTGCCGGTCTCCCTATTTTTAGTCTGCTGCTGTTCAGTGTTAGCGCTTTCTTCTGCTGTCCTTTTTGCTTTAACCTTCTTGATCCTTGCCCTTATCTCTCTGCTTACCAGGGTATGGTCTATTTGTGCGATTGAGCTTCCATTACTCCAGGTGTCAATGCAGGTTTGACTTTTGCTCCATGCATTTCTTATTGTTAAGTTCAAGCATGTGTGCTAGGTTTTTCAGCGCGTTTCCATTTTCGTTAGGCCATGTGTGGAGTATATGTGCATTGAAGTCTCCTAATAGTATAATGGACATTTTTCTTGATTTTTCATGGTGTTAGTGTGCCGGTTTTCTTTTTCTAATTGATGGCTTAATGCTCCATATAGACAGTCCTCTCTTCGGTTATTACTGATTTCTTTCTCCTCTTTGCCGCCTGGCACGATTTCACTGCACTATATATACCATTATTTACTGCGTTAGAGGGGAAGCACTGTGTAAAGTTTTGGTTTGTATACCTAATTAAACACTATCTAATATTTCTTATCAATTACTGAAAATGTTCCGAGATATGTATTATTTTACAAACACATCCACTTATACTTTTTTTTTAACTATATTTTTTACACGTTGTGACTATTTAACTTTTATAAACTTTTATGGGTATTGGTGACAGAGCATTATAAAGCAGGTCTGGTCGCCTCAACAGCAAGATGACAAGTCCAATGTGTTGTCGCATTGTGTTGATTGACTGATTGATTTACCAGCGTGCGGTAGGCATTTCTGCCACGCCCAAGGATTGTACAGCTGGGCCTGCTACGTCCACGCTGGATTGGACTAAGGTCATGCTTGTTGCCAGCAGCGAGTGCCACATGGCGCATGGTAAAGGAATGTGGGATGGTAGGTGTAGGTATTTGTGACATGTGTTACCGCATTGTGTCGTGAGGGAGCGTTTAAGCTCCTTCTTTTTTGTATTTTTTGTTCTGGACTTCTGCCTCTTCTGGGTCTTCTTGTGATATATGTTGCCGCATTGTGTCGCTGCTGTTTGTGCTCCTATGCTTGTTTTTCTATTTCTATAAATCTTCTTCTTCTTCTGAATCTTCTGATTCTGGTACTTCAGTTTGTTCATTGTTCTTAGGGAGTATTTATCTATTTTGTGTTCCACTTCGCTGGTCCAACTCTCTTTTGTTGACGGCTCTCACTCCATTATTAGGCTTTTCTTGAAGTTTGTTTTCAGTCCAGATGTGTTCTTGGGGGGGGGGGGCAAATAAACACATAACACAGCACAGTGGAACTTAAAACCTCACTTTTCTTTTTGGCGTATGCGTAAAAATGAATTTAAACTAATATTAGGTATGTAAAAACACATATGAAATGATTGCCACTATCCCAAAAATTCTCAACCACGCCGTGCCTGGGGGGAGGGCAGCATCATGTCAACAAAACCAATCATGGGAATAATTTCAGTTATTTCACGTTCGGTTGATTTCATTATTTTTAGAAAAATTATTAATACTTACTTACCACTCTAAATACTCTCAATCCAGTCATATAAGGTATAAAAAAGGATAAACATCGGTATGAAAGATAATAAGCTGTAAACTTGTATAAATCTTTGTTTTGGCATTTTATAAGTTGGCTCAAAAGTCTCATAGAATCTCGTGTACGCGAGTCAATGGTCTAAATGACATTTTGATTTATTATAAAAGTTATAGAACATAAAATTCTCTACAATGCATATATATGCATATGGCTGATGTATGTTTTATATGTGATAAGTCACTTTCAGAAGATGATTCTGTAAATGTTGTGTGCGCTTACAAACTTTAAAAACTGCAAGTATTGCAAGAAATGACGGACGCATAAAGTATTTAAAAACCTTAACTTCTGTGAATGTGCATATCCAGTGTCGAAAAGTGTACATAAGTAAAAATTCTATTGCAGCATCGAAGCGACGCCTAGAAAAGGGTGAACCTTCAACAACATCAAGTCCACCTCGTAAAAAAAGAAATGAGACTTTCGATTTCAAAACATTATGCTTATTTTGATGAAGAAGAAGAAAATTAAGTTGCAGAAGAAGAAGAAAATTAAGTTGCATATTTGCTATTAATAACAAACTGAACAAAAAAAAGTATTTATAAACATAATATCTTCTTCAGACCGTTTGCGCCCAGTATTGAGCATAGGCTTCCCTTAACATTTTCCATCTGTTCCTATCTTGTGCGACTCTTATCCATGGTAGTCCTAGAACAGTACAAGAATAAGAGGATTTACGATAAAAATTGTTCATTTGATAATTCATTTTTATGAATTATAGAAGAAGAGCAAATAAATTTAACAGGGATATAAATAGTGTGTCAAATAATTTGTACTATCGATAGAACAAATTGTACAACTTGGAAATTCCAAACTGAAAAACTAACCTGAGTTAATGTACCGGGTGGTCCCTGGGAACGGGAAGTTTTGAAAACATCATAATTTTGAAAGTAACTTTACTTATTTAAAATAAGATAAAACAATGGCTAGGTAATTATATGCATTTTTTATTTCTTAAAAATAATTCCTGGTAAATGTCTTCCTTTTATCTCCACGCACTCTTGAATACGATTGGTGAAATTTTCTATTACACGATGCTATGTCTAACGAAATATTGGCAATTTCTTCACGGATTTTTATTTTCAACTCCTGAATATTTCTTGGTTTGTCAACAAAAACTATATGCTTCAAGTAGCCCCACAAGAAGTAATCGCATGCCGTAAGGTCTGGCGACCTTGGGGGCCATTCAATGTTTCCACACCTGGAGATAATGTGACCAGGAAATAATCTCTGCAAGGCATTTAATGATTCTCTTGTGATATGTGGAGTAGCTCCATCTTGCTGAAACCACCAATCTTGAATCCCTGGAAACATGTTTAATTGTGGCGTCTGGTTGATCATTTCGGTATGGCGTGCAGAATGACTGTCACAGCATTTCCATCATTGTTTTCAAAAAGATAGGAACCGATAATTCCCATTGAAGAAATTGCACAGCAAACTGTTACCTTCGGGCTATGTAACGGTTTTTTGATGAAGTTGTTGTTGATTTTCGAAATTCCAATATCTGTAATTGTTGAGGCTACGCAGAGGCATTATTTGTTTTTCTTTACTTTAAATTTGGCCTAAACTAGAAATAGCTGTCAGCACTATGGTCTGGCCGGCAATTTGCGTAACACTCGCCAGATGTGGGAGTGGGGAAGTAGGTAGACAAGATATTGTAGAATAAGGGTAGTTCTTAGGAGTCACACACAAGCTTTAGAACACAACAGTTACATATACATTATACAAGTACAAGTCCGAGATTACTTGTAAAGCACAACTGTTCTAAAATTACAAGTTTCTATCATTTCTATCCTTTACCGTAATTAAAACAGTGGTACTATAATACAGTCCAGTACAAGTGGTCCTTCGAAGTACAGATCCTACAGTAATTTTGTTTGTTTGTAGCCACATAAATGAAAATGAGCCTCATCAGAAAACCACAAGTTTTAATTAATTCCACGTTCTAAATTAATTTCAGAAAAATGTAGACGTCTTGGGAAATCTGTTGGTTTTATTTCTTGAACTATTTGGATTTTATATGGATGAAGATTGAGATCCATGTGTAAAATTCTAAGCAAAGAAGATTTACTTAAGCGCAACGCCTGGGCTCGTTTTCTAACTGAGTGTTTTGGAACTGTGTTCAACAGATGCTCTTACTCTTTCAATGTTTTCTAACACTTCTATTGGGTCCTTCAAGTTTGGATTTATTGGCTGTACCTGTTTCTTCAAATTTACGAATTCACGATTTTATGGCATGAGCGAAGGAATTCTCCCGTGACGAGGAATCGCAAAGTGTAGTCGAAATTTCCACTGCACAGCAACTACACTGTCGTTATTTTTATAACACGATTTTATTGCAAAAGCACGCTGCTCACCGGACCACAGTTCTATGATTACCAAATGGCATATAATGAAAGACAATATGACAAATAAATCCATGGCCAGCTGTTTATAGTTACAAAATAACAACATTTTCAAAATTTCTCGTTCCCAGGGATCACCCGTTATTACCGAATAACAGCTTCCTTGAATTAAGTGTACATATTGTGCAAAATGATTTACAGAATTTCATAGGAATTGTAGAAACTATCTTAATCTGTTTAGACATTTGTTTCACGAGTGAAGTAAGAATACTGCATTTCTATCCATTGGTAATCCTTTGCAAATAATTCAATTTATCTGATTTTTAAGATTGAACAAAAAATTTCAGATTATATTAATGTATACTGTACATGTACAAGATCATTATACTAATTTTTTTATTTATGTGAAAAAATTGTTCCGATCACTTTTTCAAGACCAATTTACAGTGTAATATTTTACCATTAGTGCAATCTCAGGTGCAATCATTATATGTTAAAATGGAGGTCTTCAAAAAAACTCTCGAACAAGAAAGAAAATGGCGCTGAACGTTCCTGTGGTGGGATCAACTTTAGAAGTTTTCAATTTCAATTTCAGCCTTGAAAGAAGACATTACTTCCGTAGGAGAGAACATTTTAATACATATGTTTGGTTACAAGACGAATAAAAGCTTGATGAACTGAGGTACTAGAGTGTTTTTTAGTCGCATAGCATTGCTATTTAGATATTTATTAAACCTGTAGGTACTACAGGTTTAATAATATCTTAATAGCAAGTGAATCAAGCATTCGATCGTGCAGCACTTCCTCCAACCAGTGATGCGGCTAAAATACACTCTCCACCCCCATAATTTTGACTCCAACATATTTCTATTACAGTGTTGCACTTGTAAGTACACGCGGTAAGAGTGTTTTTTAGCCGCATCACTGTAGTACCTACAGGTTTAATAATATCTAAATAGCAAGTGAATCAAGCATTCGATCGTGCAGCACTTCCTCCAACCAGTGATGCGGCTAAAAAACACTCTCCACCCCCATAATTTTGGCTCCAACATATTTCTATTACAGTGTTGCACTTGTAAGTACACGCGGTAAGAGTGTTTTTTAGCCGCATCACTGTAGTACCTACAGGTTTAATAATATCTAAATAGCAAGTGAATCAAGCATTCGATCGTGCAGCACTTCCTCCAACCAGTGATGCGGCTAAAAAACACTCTCCACCCCCATAATTTTGGCTCCAACATATTTCTATTACAGTGTTGCACTTGTAAGTACACGCGGTAAGAGTGTTTTTTAGCCGCATCACTGTAGTACCTACAGGTTTAATAATATCTAAATAGCAAGCGAATCAAGCATTCGATCGTGCAGCACTTCCTCCAACCAGTGATGCGGCTAAAAAAACTCTTACCGCGTGTACTTACAAGTGCAACATTGTAATAGAAATATGTTGGAGCCAAAATTATGTGGGTGGAATAATAAAAATAACGTTCTAGTTCCTGTTAATTTCTTTCAAAGAGCCTTTTGCAAATTGAAAACATTCCAATTCCATTTTCGACGAAAGAATAGGACAATTATAAAGCATGTGCCTATCTTTACATAAACTGCAAGTCAAACGATTCATTTTTACGAAGAATGAAGAACTGGGCGCGTTATAATCTTGTGATTCTTGTTTAAAATCAACTTTCATATTTTTATTTGTCTGTGATCCAAACGTTAAAGTATCTAAAGCTATACGATGTTTATTTGTGTTTAGTTTCGAGTAAGTCAGAATTTCAAGAGAACTATGATGCATATCAAAATGTTTAACAGTGGATGAATCTGAACGTTTCAACTACATATTTACTGAAATAAAATCCCACTCATCAATTTCTTTTTTAATGCAGCCAAATTTTCCGAAAATATATCTGAATGTCATCGAAGTGTATTAGGATTTTCAGATGCTAATTTCGTACTATTTTCAATTTCAGTCCAATAAGCAACAGCCAGCAACTTTTTATTTGAATATCTGTTTACTAAACTATTGTAAGCGGTTTCATAATTATTTCTTGTCATAGGTAGGCATTTAAGTAGAGATGAGGTCCACTGAAAGAAGAAACCAAATAATTAAACATGTCAATACTACAAAGACTTCTATTTTCATAACCTAAAGCGTTAAACATATTTATAAATATTGGACATAATTTAATATCACCATGAAATTTTAATAATTCAAATTTTGAGGAGTTTAACATTTGTATTTTGCGTGTCTAATACATCTGTATCTCGTGTTTCATCCAAACTATTTTCAGAAAGAGTACATATTAATGGAGAAATAATACCGCCAATTTTAAATTCATATAACATAATATTTTTTCTGTAGAGAAGAAGCAAATTTCGCAAAAAAAGAAATAATACGAGTTTTTCAAATATTCAATAAAAAAAACGTGGTAAAGGCCCATTGCGAAATATTTCTTATCAAAAGTTGGACATAGAGCGTCTTCTTCCATAAATTTGCTTCCTTGACAGTAGCTAACAAAGCAAGCAACGAGTAGTGTTGCTTGGTAAACTCCTCTTTGATATGTCAATTTCGAAATAGTGTAATTTAAATAAAATGTGAGTGGTGCGATCACCCACAGCAGTTTGTGTTACCCCATAGAAGCATTTTTGTTGATATCAAGGACTTAGGCACTTAACTTACACAACGGTTTTTAAAAGAGGTTCATGCATTTCAATTTTCTTTAAGATGTTTAGAATTTTGTGTAAATTTACCGGAACATGAGCCACCAAAAATATTTGCAGAGTTTTAGATCCCCAACCACAACTAATAATATTTTCTAAAAATTGTGTTCGCGTAAATTGTTGTTCTTTCTTAGAAGGTGTATCGAATTTTAGATATAAAAATCGATTTAACAGTTAAAGAGTATATAAAAGTGCGAAAAAATTAATACGAAACTAGATCAAATCATTAAATTTTTCAAGAAAAGTGCGACAGATACATACATGAAGGGTGTAGTTCGTACAGCGCATTGAAAATAAAATTTCTAGATACCTAGAGTGGATACAAAGGCAAAAAATATTGCAAGAAAAATAACCCAACTTGTCACCGGACATGGTCACATAAAGGAGTATTATAGATATTTTAGACTCAGAACGACAGATGGGAAATGCGAAACAGAAAGAGGACTAAGAACATTGTAATAATGTATTGAAAAAGGAAAAAGGAAACTATCAGCTCGGGAAAGAATGAAAAACTATATGGCCAACAAAAGAAAGACGGTGCTCACGGCAGACGTGTGGACAGGCGACATGATAAGCGAACTAAACCACTGGGGAAATGGCAAAATCACAGAAGATGAAGGTATGAAAGAACAACAGGAAGCTTCCTCACTGCTAATTTTTCGGAGTTATGAGATGAAAGTGAAGTTGTCTTGGTGGGGATAAATAGAACTAGAAGGCTAATACTGGAAGTGGTGGAGGGAACATATGCCAACATCAAATCAACGAGTGCCAATTTAATTCTTGCCAACATAGAGGATTGCGTCAGGACTTAGTTAAAGAGATTCCAGCCTTTTTGCAAAGCGGGACCTCAGAACCCAACTGCAAATTTAATGTAAATGAATGTTTGATAAGCTATTTCAACGCTTTTGCTTGAGTGACGTTGACAAGTGCAAGTCTGATTCTTATAAAGACGGCGAATGCTGTAAAGATGGTGCTAACCAGTTTATTTTCTACTGTCTTAAAGGATATGAAGGAAAGCAATGCGAAATTGATATCGATGATTGCTTTCAACCCTTGCCAACATGACGGTATTTGCCACGACATAGCTTCTTATACTTGTGAATGCATTGTAATTTACCCTGGAATCAATACCAAATTTAGTATAGACGACTATAGCGTAAATCAGTTCAAAACGACGGCTCTTGTATTGATCTAGTCAATGATTTAAAATACATGTATAAGTTGCTTTTTATCGGTAGAGGATGTCAAGATAAGTTGGATCCTTAAGACATAACGCCAAATGCACCGCTAGCATTATTTACTTGGGTTTTGCGTACTCACTACACTTCAGTGTAGGTTACACCGACAGAGTTTGCGAGTAAGATGTGGACGAGTGTGTGGTTTCCATGCCGCTTCGAAATGGAGCCACATACTGGATCAGAGTCAGTTTCATGTTAGAGTTACTAAACTTATCATCGGTTAAGTAAAACTTATTGTTAATTAGTATATTATTATATGAGCGATTATGATAGCCATTATTCACGAAGATGACGTTTGAGCCCACGAGCCGTAGGCGAGTGGCGCAAATCATCTGAGTGAATAATGGCCATAATCGCGAATGTAATACTATGCTTTTTCTACACCAATTAAACAAATAAATTAGACTGAAATTTAATAGCATTAATCGGTACCTATTCGTAATAAGTCGAAAACGTAACCAAACAATATGGCGGTATGGCGGTACACTTGTCACTGTCATGCGACTTGATTGTCAGCCGCAGCAGCAAGAGTTGATCGCGGTCGATTTAAAATATCATTGAATCAGCGAAACAATGATTTTTGAATTTGTATTTGTGGTTGACCGGATGCAGTGAATTATGAATCGATAATTCACTACAGTGAATTATAGGCACGATTTTTCACCAAAAAATGCTAATAATTATTATATAATTAAATAGGTGTAGAAAAATGTATTTATATTTGCTTTTGAACTTTCAAATATGTTACGCAGACCACTTTTGCAATTTTGTACATTTGTGTATCCAAATCCATGAGTGTTTCACTAGGAATTCAGATAATTTTACTTCCACATCCAATGGAAGTATAGTAACGACAAATTTTTGAAAATTTTTATTGTTCAAATAGGCTTAGAATGTCATGAAACGACGAGATTATAAATTTGAGCGAAAAAAATTCTATCTGTCGGTCTGTAACTTTTTTTTGTGCGCACGTTTACTCTGGAACCGTTTAAAATATTGACTTGAAATTTGGTATACATATGTACTTTAATGGAATCTGGAACTAGATTATATTTTCATCTTATTCCGTCGAAGGGTTGGGGGGTAAAATGGGGTAAATAGGGGTAAATAGATAAATCAAGCAGGTAAGAGTCCATAAAATTGGTATTTAGTGTATACAAGAGAAGCTCAGGTTTCAAAAAAATTTTTGCCATTACCACCCCTACCCCATTATTAAAGGGGATGCAAAAAAATTATGATTTAGTGTGTATATAAGAGTCAAAAGCCTCAAAATATTTTTTTACTTCATCCACCCCCACTGCCACCTCCCTATGACCACCCCCACCCCATTACCTGTGGGATACCGTTTTATGGGATTTTGGGGTAGACGATTTCAAATATTATATTATTAAAGTTCTATAAATAATTATTTTCACATACAAAATTTTTTCGTTATGGGAGACTTGGATAGAAAATATGGATGTGGAAGTAGTGATTCCTTGGGCAGCGGTTTTTATGTTAAAAAACAAAAGGATTACTATGATGATATTCAGTTGTTTGTTAAGAAACTTCAGTTGCATAATGACTTACCTGATAACATAATATAACATTCAGTGTTAATTTAAATGCTTTAAATACTCTGTTGTGGTTTATTTAGTTTTCTTATGTAATACCTTTGTGTAAATATTTAGCTAAAATACTAGTAAAGGTCATCGATTTTATTATTATCTTATTATTTGTATGAATGATAGGATTGCTGGTTTTTATAATGCAATGGTGAAGTAGTATTCACACATGATGCATTTATTTGGATCACTAGGAAGGTGTAATGAAGCATTCTTTAAATTCCTGCTCCATTACTAAGATTCCGGATTTACACACTACACCAACGTGCACACGGCCCGCAAACCTGCCCATCTCCCGTCTAGAGGCATGGATTTGCACACGACACTAAACTATACGCAGTTCTACGTCACCAGTAAGCGAGGATTCTCGGATATAAAAGCCGGCCACAAATCAACATAATTCAGAGTGGATAATTCTGTCAATCTGTCTACAGCGTGCTGAGCTGGACATATTGCAGTTTTGTGCATCTCCCGACGCAAACACGACGGAATGAATGCAATCTGGCCCTGGGAATCCTACAGCGTGCTGAGCTGGGACCCCCTCGAGTCGTTAGTCATTCCCCGGCGCCGTTTCGCCGCCAAAACCAGAGCGAATGTGCCTGACCTAGAGACCTCCTACAGCGTGTTGAACTGGGAAACTTCTTGAGTCGAGGATATTCACCCGACGCCCGATGCCACTGCCGTAGCAGCAACAAACGCCGCATCGCAATCGTCGCACTCTCTCTCTCTCTCTCTCTCTCTCTCTCTCTCCCCCTCTCTCTCTCTCTCTCTCTCTCTCTCTCTATCTCTCTCTCTCTCTCTCTCTCTCTCTCTCAGATAACAGAAAATGTTGTCCTAAGAACCGTAAAAGATACGGACATATAACCTGTACCTGTATGTTATGTAACACTGCCACACATTACCTGTTTGGAAAAGTAAATAAATTGTTTATATTTTTATTGGGCTGTCTTATTAACTAATCTGGACCCTGATTAATCTCCGAACCAGCTGCCCGACAACAAACCGTTACAAAGGAGATGATGAAACTTGCTTCATGTATGATGATAGATATGGTAAAAAATTCCAAAAAGGAAGAAGTAAGAATTAAGAGAATGTCACAATTCATATTCAGAATATATTCTAGTACTAATATATGATTCAAATGTATTGGGTCTTTATTTTAAAGCCAAATACCTGAAAAACTGAGAAGTGGTAAAATAAAAAAAGTTACTTGTTCATTATTATATACCTATCTATTGTAAACTACTCACTGAAATTTTAATAGGTTGAAACATTATGGAGAATAATTTATACCACAAAATGTACTCAGTTTTAACGAGATCTTCGTCAGATTAAATTTTAAGTAGTCATTTTAAAATAATCACTTATTATTTTGTATAGTGGTATTTGAGACAATTGCGAATCTAAGACGCTATCCAATTCATCGATGAAAAATTACCTAATAGTCGATCTCGAAATTTCAACCTACTTGGGGGAATTTAGTAGCCCTTGAAAATATGAAAATTACAATTTTTTTAAAATAATCAAATAAAGCTCCACAAAATATTTTTTTAAATCAGACAACGCTTTTCAAAATAGGGTGTTGCAGTATTAAATACTATATGTATGGAATTAGCACGTTGATTTAATTTTGCGTTGGGATTTTATGATGTCCACATTATAGTTCAGTCGAATTGTAATTTGACACGGCGAAAATACATAACCACGATTTTATTGTTTTAAGTTGATGAGTTGGACATCCAAAACAAGCCCTTATAGTTTGCCAACTGATGTTATACCGGATAAGTGGGTGGGGGGTTCTAAAGTTGAAAAGTCGGTTTTTCGCGTTTAAATAGGAGGGTGTCATAAAATGCTTATATGATAGGGCCAAAATAATTTCTTCTAATGATGAAATATTAGACAATGAGAAGCGCTTTATAAAAGGGGTTCTTATAAACAATCAATACCCTGAAGCTTTTGTTGATAGAACTTTCACATATATAGAAAATAATAATCATGTACGACAAAAACCTGAACAACGGTACACGACGTTAATCCCTTATGTACACGGATTATCTGAAAAGCTACGCCGTATAGGCAATAGATTTGATATTAGGACGATATTTCAAACGGGCAATACATTGAGATCTATTTTAACAAAAATAAAACCGCTAAATCATGAGCAAAATTCAAAAAACTGCATTTATAGTATTCCGTGTGAGTGTAATAAACATTATGTGGGTGAGTCATCCAGATCATTCAGTGTTAGATTGGGTGAGCACAAGGGTTACATTAGAAAAAATGAGATTCAGAAATCGAAGATTTGCGAGCACGCTTGGGAGAACGGACATAGATAAAACTGGGACTCGGCAAAAATTTTAACAAAAGAGACAGATAGCAAGAAAAGAAAAATTAAAGAAGCGGCTATAATACTATTGAATGAGGATAAATGCGTGTCGAATTGTTCTGTAGATGTTTGCACAACCTGGCTGCCGATGTTAAAAGAAGAACTTAACAAACTCAACATTGTTTAAAATAAAACTATCAATTAGATATATCAACAGTTCTGTGTAAGCAGTAAGTATCTATGGATACTGAATATAGAAAATATATTCTTAAAGCTGTGTATTTAATATACACAGCCCACAAACATTGTAATACGCTTTGAGAAAGGAAACAGATTCGTTTTCCGAAACGTCAGCAAAATACGTCATTTTTATATTTTTGTTCTTATTCATTATTTGTCAAAACCACCCTCTAACTGATCCTTTGACGTAAAAGTCACAGGCGTAGAGGTTATTTTCCAGTAAAATACTGATTAATTGTATTATTTTGTAGATTTCAGACATTGTTTAGAAGAATACATGTGGCAGAGCATCCCAATAAGAATAGAGAATAAATAGGAGGCTCATAATCTGAGAGGAAAGTTCAAATGGGAAAGTTCTAGGTATTAAAAAAACCTGTAAAATGAGCCCCCGATCATTAAGATAGCTTTATTAGGTCATGAGTAAATTTAAAAAAAAAACGAAATTTTGAAAAAAAATTTAATTTCAGCAATATTTTAGAAATTTTATTAAAGTATGTGCTATATAGGAGGGAACATCTAATCAAAATTTCAGACCGATATCTGCATTATTTTTTGATATATTCAATTTTTTTGAAAAAAAAGGGTCTTCAACAAATGGCTAAAAGTACTTCATTTTCTGTCAAATTTTGCTATGAGAAGAAAAATTCTATTCTTCGAGAGTTGTTCAATATTTACAATTTTTTTCTATATGGTCATTATTCAGAAAAAAGTGGTGAAAATTTAATTTGAAAAAATAGAAAACATTTGTACATAAAAAAATCCAGTTAAAGTTGAATATCTTTTGAATGGAAGGCAGTGTTTTTTTCTTGAGGTGAACCAAGAAAACCGCTCTTTAACATGGTAGACATTATTTTTCGATACTGCGTTCTATTCAAAAGATATTTAACTTTAATTGGATATTCTTCACGCAAAAAAAATTTGTATTTTTTCAAATTAAATTTTCACCACTTTTTTCTGAATATTGACCATACAGATAAAAATTGTAAATATTGAACAACTCTCGAAAAATCTAATTTTTCTTCTCATAGCAAAATCTGACAGAAAATGAAGTACATCTTTCGAAGACCCTTTTTTTTTCAAAAAAAATTGATTATATCAAAAAAAAATCGGCAGCTACTGGAAGCGGCTGGAACCTCCCCACCCGGTGAATCTTTGAAGCCGAAAAGAGCACTAAACAATATGAATGATCTCATTTAATTATATTTATTAAGTTGAAATATTTTTTTCGTACTAAATCAGAAAAGAAGTCTTGCACCGCCGTGGCGAGTGTGAGGCTGGACGGGGTAGGTCCGGTTTGGCTTGGAGAAAAATAAAAAAGTAGCTCCTGTCATCTGTAGGCAGGCTTAAAGACTAGGTTAAAATTATAATGTATCCACATGGACCTAAAATTAATATAAAAATAAACACAATTCTATAAAAACGTTCGTAGGCAAGAGTACTTAATAATTTTAATTATTGATACGGGAAACAACTAAACGAAAAAATCTGTTCGTTGGTAATGGGATGGATGGCAGGGATGGCCATCTTTGGAAAAAACCAAATAACTCTTGGTGAACAGCTTCCTTACCAGATGTAGCCAGGGTAGTGTTCATGGTGGATCGTTTAAGTTTGAGTTGGTATATTTTGTTTTATCTTTTGGCCTTGACCAATTTTTCACTAAATTGACAGCTATGTCAAATTTTTGGTTCCAATGTTTCTCTGGGAATTTGGTTTTTGAAAAATGTTTTGGGTTGGTACCAATGTCTTAAATTGTTTTTAGGTTATATAGTACTATTTTTAGATTATGTTGCCGGAAGAATTTCCGGCGGGATGCCGGAAGTAGCGGAAATAGTTTTTAAAATATAATGTCACTGTCACTTTTAAAGTTTTATTGGAAAAAACTCACCGAAAGTGTTCCGGTGGGGTTGCTTACACTTGTAGGGCTTGTAAGCGGTTCAGGATGGCCTCTCAAACCATCCGTGGGCTTTATAAACGTCGAAAAAACTTGTAATCTCTCGATGCACCTGACGTCAAAAGGTGACATTTCTTCGAAAATTTGACGTTTTTTCGAAAATTTGACATTTTCCTGAATTTTTGACATTTTTCTGAAAAGTGACATTTCTCTGAAAATTTGACATTTTTTCGAAAATTTGACATTTTTCTGAAGTGACTACTCCGAAAATTTGACAATTTTCAAACATTTGGCATTTTCCTGAAAGGTGACATTTCTTCGAAAATTTGACGTTTTTTCGAAAATTTGACATTTTTCTGAAAAGTGACATTTTTCTGAAAATTTGACATATTTCTGAAAAGTGACATTTCCCTAAAAATTTAACATTTTTTCGAAAATTTGACATTTTTCTGAAAAGTGACATTTCTCCGAAAATTTGACGTTTTCCTGAAAATTTGACATTTTTTAAAAATCTGACATTTTTCTGAAAAGTGACATTTCTCCGAAAATTTGATATTTCTTGGAAATTAAAAAAAAAAAAATTCGTGACTCGTCTTGTAGAAATATTTTTTTGATATCATCAGTTCGCCTGTTATAAGAATTTTATGCTTTTACGACGTCATCAGAACGTAGGTGTATTTTTCCATCCATCTACAATATTTCCATCTACGTTTCAAACTTTAATTGGATGTTTCCAATAGTTAAGTCGATATCTGCACCAGTTTCTAAGAATTTTTCTTATTTGTGACGTCATGTGACGTAGGTGTATTATTAATTGTGTATTCGTAATCCGTCCGTCTACAATATTTATACCTACGTTTCAAATTTCAGTTCGATATCTTCAATCGTTCCCGAGTTATCAGTCGAAATCACTGAACACCTCTGTCATTATTAGAATATCACCCTGTTACATTGCACTGCTTTGAGGACAAAACAAGTGAAATTTTTGTTTTTTAATTTTTTTCACGGAAACCAAATCGAAAAAGTGCAAGTGTGATATATCGTTGAAATCGGAATTTTTACTGCTTTTCAATGGTTCAATTACAAATTGTAAGTAATCATAAAATAAACAACTTGTTGTGCCAAAACGGCACTAAACGTAATCCGATCTCAACCAAAACCTTTTCAGATCTTCTGGAGCACTAAAGAAACCCTCATGCAAAGTTTCATCCAAATCCGTTTAGTAGCTTCGCCGCTATCGTGCTAACATACATACACACACACACACACACATACACACACACAGACATTTTTCAAAAACAACTTTTTTGGGTTTCTGGGAACTCAAAACGTAAAGATTTGATGTTATCTCAATTTTCGATTTTGGACTAATTGTAGTAACCTCCCACAATTTTATTGTGGGGAGGTTAATAATGCAGATATCGATCTGAAATTTTTATCAGATGTTCCCTCCTATATAGTACATACTTTAGTAAAATTTCAAACATTTTTCTAAGATATTGATGAAATAAAAATTTTTTTTTAAAAAAAGGGCTTGTTTTGGATGTCCAACCCATCAACTTAAAACAATAAAATCGTGGTTATGTATTTTCGCCACATTTTAATACTATTCGCAATAATTCGACCGGACTATTATTTGAATTAATGGCCTATAACGCTTAATATATTGGAAACACTATGTATATTATGCCAATATTTCTATTAATGTGTGCTCATGAGCGTGTTTTCATGTATTCTCTTGCTCGGTGGTATCATATTTTTTTCAATTTTCGTATGTACTAGTAGCACTCTCAAATATAATATAGCAAGTTACAAAACTAAGAAATGTCAGTTGGATACAAATATTTACATAGATGCGTAACTATCTGCGGATGTTTTACGTAAAGCATTAAAGTCATAACTATCATAACCTACCACCAATAAAATTTTAATTAGTTAAATAATAATTATAAAAATTGTCTACAGTTTATTATCTAAATGAGTGAAAATCATAAGATTATTAAAATTATATTTAATGTTATTACATTTACGATAAAATATCTTAACATGACATAAACATATTAAAACAATATAATGTTTACCAGTTTGTGACATTTATTAGTAATAAACAATAAGATAAAATTACCACGAAGATCAAAACATGTGATATTGAACAACAAATAATAATTTTAATAAATGAGATGTGGATAAATCATTTTCGCACATCTAGATTTTATAAATCTTAATATTCTAAGGCACGATACTTTCATCTATACAGAGTGATATTTAATCTGCAGAATAAGGTTTATCCTGGAGATAAGCAAGAAATCGGTATTTTCACCTACAAATAGTGATATCCAGATAAATATGCCTTATAGTGGAAGTAAGGAGTCGGAAAGTACGCAAAATGCTAAAGTTAGGAAACCTATTCCGCCCTCCGTTTTCGAGGGCGCTGAATACGAATAACGGAGTGAAAAAAGTTTTTGGTCATGCGAACTCCCCTTAACGGCTAAAAATCACCCCTTTTTGCTTATTTCTCATATGACATATGACAGCTTGGCATCTACTATTTTTGCAGAGATTCTTTGTTTTTCATGGTGGAATCTACTCTGTCAGGGGGTGTAAAATTGTTTCTATTTTTTTTCTTGTTAAAGACGTTTACCCCCTGTTTTGGAGGATGCTGATCAAAGACAATGGTAAGAGTAAATTATAACAACCGCAGGGGGTTGGTTCCACCCCTCCTCCAAGGGATGAAAAGTTGATTTTTTTTATTTTCTAATTTGTATATTGTGGGAGTGATTTCAAAGTCACCATTTGTATTCTCGCAAGGATTTGAAATTCATGTTCCTTAAAACGGGATATAAGGAAGAGAATACTATTGGTAAAATTTCTGTTTTTGATAAATTATATTAGGACACAATTTTGAGTTTAATATAATATTTTTTACAAGACATTAATATAACCTAGGGTGCTTACAAAGAGAACTACATGGTTCATATTCCTCGAAATGAACATTACATTCAATGCCATTGCCTTCTTCTTCATCGCACGCATCGTCCGTTTCCGATTTAAGATCGGAAGTATACACTTCGAGTATAATATTTAGGAAGTTTACAGCATTATCAAAACTATTATCGCTAATATTCTTGGCTAAAGATGTCGGTCTCGGATGACCGGGGCCGGGCAGGACTATTGTCCCCCAATGCATCGCTGTAGACTGGGGACCAGCCTCGTGCAGGGCGGGCGAACTTACTTTACGTCGGCCCCACTCACAAATGTGAACGGTGCAGACGATTTCGGCCCACCTCCCTGGGTCCTCGTTGGACGTTGCTGGCTAAGGCCTCTTCTGGCGTTCTTCGGTCTTCGTTTTCTTTTCTTCGCCAGCTTGTTTCCCCCCGGAGGATAGTCATCGGTTTGTTGGGTGTATTTGGGTTTTTGGCAGGGACTGACTGCCGGTACACAGAATGCCAATTGACATCCTGTCATCCGGATCATCGGTAGGGTAAGGATGAATTGTGTAGCTCGAGGAAGGGCAGACCTAACTGCTTTGGTAGCATTTTTGGTCTGCCCGGAGCCAGGGTGCTGGACGGTTATTTGTCCGGTACCCGCAGGGTCTGGGGTGGGTGGTTGGGTGATCGTCATGTCTCTTCTGTGGGTTGGCTTCATCGGGCGGTGGTATGGTTTCATACTCACCCGTTATCCAGAATCTGCATCTTCGGCCGCTTGTGCCTCGGAGCGTCTGCTGGGTCATAGTCAGTAGCCTCCCTGACCAGCGGGTTCCCATGCTCCTCGGCAAGGGCGTAGATCTTCTTGGCTCTCTTCTTGATGATTTCAGTGACTGGGGTGTACTCCAGGTCTCTGAAGATGTCCTCGTTGCGCACGAACCAGGGTGCGTTGACTGCTGTTCGGAGGGCGACGTTCTCCATTCTCCGGATCTGATAGAGGTAGCTTTTCGCTTGGTAGCCCCAGGCTACGGAGTCGTACGTCAGTTGGGGCCGGATGAGTGACCTGATCAGCGTGAGCTTGTTTCTCAGGTTGAGTCTGCTCTGTCTGCCCGTCATGGAGTAGATTAGACCTCTCGTCCTCCTGGCCTTCTTGATGATGGCTACTGTGTTCAGTCTCCATGTTAGGCCTTTGTCCATGATCACGCCAAGGTAGTTGGCGGTATCGTGCCATTGTATATCTTCACCAACATGGAAACGTGACCTGTGGGGATTTGCTTTCTTACCTTCCTGAAGAGAACCACCTTGCTTTTCTCGACGTTGACGGCTACCTTCCATCTGTTGCACCAGTCCTCTAGGAGGGAGGCTGCCTCTTGGAGGTTTCTGGTGGCTATCCTTGCGTTCCAGGATCTGGCAGTGAGTGATGTGTTGTCTGCATAGAGGGCCAGTGAGGTCCGCTCTATCCGTGGTAGGTCTGAGGTGTAGATGGAGAACAAGTGCGGGGAGAGCACTGAGCCTTGGGGGACTCCTGCCTCCATTGTTCTGTACGTGGACACCTTGTCCACTATCTTCACCCTCATCCGTCTTCTGTGTATGTATGATCTCACTAGCTTGACGAGTGCATCATTTTGGCTAGGAGACCAACGTGCCAGACCTTGTCGAAGGCTTTGGCGACGTCCAAGAACAGCGCTACCGTGACCTGTCTCTGGTTGAACCCCTTCGTGACCTCCTCGGTGAGGCGGAGCATTTGGAGTTCGGTGGAGTGTCCTGTGCTGTACACGAACTGCTCGTCCGGTAGGATGTTCAGTTCTTCTGTCTTTTCGGCTATCCTCTTGGGTATGACTCGTTCGGCTACCTTGCTAATGGCTGGGAGTAGACTGATTGACATGTAAGAAGAGGGAAAGATTAGGTTCTTACCTGGTTTCGGGATGACTATGACGTCGACCTTTTTCCACCTGGAGGGGAAATGTCTCAATCTCAACATTGCGTTGATGATGTTGACCAGCACCGCTACTCCTTTCCTGGGTAGCTTTTTGTGGGTGATGTTCCATATGCCATCATATCCTGGAGCCTTCTTGGGTTTTAGGCTCCTTAGGATCTCCTTGACCTCCTCGGAGGTGGTCGGAAGGATGTGTTCGTCATCTGGCAGGCGGTTCATCCGACGTACCCTGCGCTCCACGTCCTCCACCCAGTCCTCGTCCTCATCATCGAGCTGGTTTTCCCTACACTGCAGTTCCAAGCTGTCGGCGAATACCTCGGCTTTTTCCTGCTGAGTGTAGACAATCCCATTCTCTACGTGGATCGGGGCATGGGTGTCCTCCGGTTACGCAGGGCCCGTTGGGTGGTCCAGATATTTCTGTCCTGTGTATCCAGTGACTCCAGTTGGCGCCCTCTTGTCTGTGTTCCTAGAGGGCAGCCTTGACTCTCCTACCCAGGGTGTTGTATAGTCTTCTGTCTTCTGGGAGTCTTGTTCTCTTCGCACTACGTCTATCTCTTATCAGCTGCCTGATATTCTCCGGAAGGTTTGCCATCGGCGCTGGTGCTCGTCTCGTCTCCGTTTCGGTGGTACTTTCCCTCAGTGCCGCCTGGATCTGGTCCTCCAGGGAGGTGATTGCCCTCTCCACATCTTCCTCGGTTTCGAGTCTGGGAATTTGTGCAATGTCCCTCTGCAAGATTGCACGGAACGATTCCCAGTCCGTCCGCCTTTTGATGAAGGTTGTCGTGTTCTCACCGTCCTTTTCTCCTATCTCTAGGAGAATTGGTTTGTGCTCGGTGGAACCATTCATCCTGGTGCTGATTTCTGCTTCGAGGGTCATCTCCTTCAGCATCGCGATGTCCAGTACATCCGGTCTGTGTCTACCATTGTCATGGGTCGATTCGTCCGGCCCAAGAACCAAGAGGTTGCCATCGTTTCGTCCCAGGAATCGCAGTAGCTCTCGTCCTCGAGTGTTTGTTATCCTACTGTGCCATTCCAGGGACTTGGCGTTGAAGTCGCCGATGGCCACCGACTGGATCCCTGGGGGTAGGATGGCCTCCAGGTCTGCATCTCGCAGCATGACTTGAGGTGGCTGGTAGCAGGAGACCACTCTGATGTCGCCATTTCGTGCCGTGGAACTACTACGGCTGTGGCCTCCAAGTTCTCCATGTCCGGGAGCAGAATCGGATGCTGTGTGATGCTCATCTTAACTAGCAGGGCTACTCCTCTCATTGCTCTTCTGCCCTGTCAGTCCTTCCTGTAACAACTATTATCATTGGATTCGTTTGTTTATGTGCTTGGTGCATCATCTCCATCCTCTGGCGTACAATTCTCACAAAATTTACCTTGACAAGTCTTATAAAAAACGTTACATCGTAAAATTTTATACATCCGCATCGTTTCGCACATCCGCCCTTAGAATTACAATTCTAATCTTTAAAAAAGTCAGAAACCAATTGATCTTCTGATATTTTTTTTCTAAGCAACCGTTATTTGATATATTTGTTCACCCCGAGGACACAAGATTTACCCAGAAAACAGTAGAGGCGGCGAAAACAAATAAAATGATAGTAGGAGTCCATAACATCGGCGGCATACGTACTGATCGCTCCCAGAGAAATGGATAGACTCCGGGGTTATCAGCGCGCTAACCTTATGCCCACGATAGAAAAATTGATGGACTGCGGATACCTTGAGAACACAGGATTTACCCAGAAAACAGTAAAGGCGGCAAAAACAAATAAAATGATAGTACGAATCCCTTATATCAACCAAGTCGCTACCTATTATTATTTTTATTATTATTGTAAAAGAGGTGGTTTTCGACAGTTTGTTACGTTATCGCTCCTCCCGATGTTGTTGGGTGGAGTGAACGCCTGTTTGGAGCCTTCAGGTTCCCTCGTTATCCCTGGGACAAGTCCCAAGAACGACGTGACAACCAGAAGAACCCCGGCTCTCGGCTAGCTACTTGTTTAGAGATAAACGTGAGTTTCCTTACCTTAAGGTCGACCTTGTGGCTCTTATTTTATTTAGGGGAAAGTACACTATACACTTTTATTTGACACCTGTCACACAATTCATGTCTGGTAAAAGGAGAGTTTAAAAATGAATTTAATCTGGGGCGCCACCTGTAGCGTTAATAGAGATTACTGACCCCCTTTTACCAGGACGAAAACTCCTACAGGTAAATTTAGAAAGGATAAACTTTGTTCAAGAAAAAAAATAAAGATTGGAGAAATAGTTATGAGATAAAATTTATTATAAAAATATTCAGGTCGATATTAAAATTTACGTGAGCAAATTACTAAATCATAAATGTAAAAAAAGAAATAATAGCGATTTCAAATGTTCAACAAAGTTACGATCAAAAATAGTTATAACTAATAAAATGTTCCAAATTTCAAAAAGAGATGAAATGATAATCTTAATTATATAGAAATGTACAGCAATAAAACAAGAACGAAATTTATGCTGATCAAGGACCTCATGGCCTGCATAAAAATATATGTAACACCAGGTGGATGTTAATAATTCACCAATAAAATTTAACACTACACAAAACTCTCACCGTGTCCTAAGGTGTCTCGTTAGACCTGGTGGACCACGTCGTCGTCTCGATGCTTACAGCGTGAAGACGTTGGTAAGAAATTTCAACCTGTACTTGATTGTCGAAATAGTTCGGCTTAGTTGAATAAATTTAATTTAACGAAAATGAATCTCTAGGAAATGAAGTTTAATTGGCTTCTTTACAATAGGAAATGTTTCCCTCCTGACACGTGCTCCGTGTGGAAGAATATACCAAATGAATCCAAGTATTTCTTTTTATTGAATCTCCACAATTTAATTGATAGAAAAACTAAATTCTCCTTATGGACTGAATTCCAAATAAACATTGTTTAATTTGTTTCGGAAAATTAAACCCTCCAGAAGTTTTTAATTTCATAAATTCTTCTGTTTAAAAAAATGTAACTTCATCAAAAATTTTAGTACTAATTTTATTTTAGTACTTATTTTATTTTACTAATTATTTTAATTTAGTAATTTTAATTAATAATTTTACTTAATAATTTTTACTTAATAGTTTTACTTAAGCTGCCAGAACTATAACGCCATCATAGGAAAGAAGGAAACCAAAATTAGATTTTACAAATACTCACATGGTCAATTGAACAAAAAAATATATAGCACAGAAGGTGCCTATATATTATAAAAGAATAATAATAAAACTAATTTACCTCAAAATCTATTGATGCACTAGATAATTGACGATACATCAGAATTAGACAAAGTCTTGGAGATATCGCAATTGAGTCGCACAACTTTCATTGACAGTTCAGAATAGTAAAATGAATACCAATTAAGTTTCAATTACAAGGAAAGCTAATATGGTTTAAAAAACAACAGTTCTGTCAAGCGCTTTACGCCATCTGGATTTTGGTAGTATTATTAATATTTAAAGTAATAGATTAGTAATGGAAACTAATGTATTGTTTGACCACGAGTAAATATAGATCCATAAAGAAATCTATGGTAACCTTGTTTCTTAATTAGTACAACAGATATTTATGCTGTGCTGTATTGTAGAAATATTTAAGTATACAAAATGAGAAGTTTTTGTGATGTGTTTTACAATAGTACTTATTATTAAATGAACGGTAAAATTTTGTAACTTACTGAGTGATACTCAAAATATGGTCGGAAATAAAATAGGATTTTTGACTACGGCAAAAATTGTAACAAGTATGTTACAAGTTTAAAGTGAAGGAAGAGTCGAACCAGCGTAAAACAGTTTTTCTTGATCAGAATCCTCGAAAACGGAGGGTAAACGTCTTTAACAAGAAAAAAAAAGAAACAATTTTACACCCCCTGACAGGGTAGATTCCTCCTCCAAAGGCGATTGCGGTCTGCTACCTGACATCACCTTTCACGATCTGTTATATCCCCATGAAAAAACAAAGCATCCCTGCAAAAATAGTCGATGCTAAGCTCTCATATGAGAAATAAGCAAAAAGGGGTGGTTTTTGGCCGTTTCGGGGGTGCGCATGACTAAAAACATTTTTCACCTCGTTATTCATATTCAGCACCTTCAAAAACGGAGTGAGGTTGATTTCATAACTTTAGCACGATTTTGCTTTCTTTCGGAAATCCCGACTCCATACTTCCACTATTATTCCTAGGATAACCTAACCGGCACCTAGACCTTCGGATAACAGTTTTATCTAACGAATAAAAATAGCCACGCCCACGCGGTTCCACTGTCATTGACAGAATTGCTATTTTATCTTTTTTAAAATCATTATTATCTTAAGTTGGCAACACTTACTTTGGGAAGTATCTAAAGTCATATCTATCCGATAGTTAACCAAGGATATATTTTGAATGAAAGTACGCATGCAAGTTATCCTGCAGATAGAAAGCTCCTGTTATCCTTCAGATAGTTGCTTGCCGGATAAAGTACATTTATACTTAAATGAAAGTACCGGCCCTAAACGTACAAGTACATTTTGGAAAATAATTAGAAAATGCCAGTCTGTAAATAGTAATTCATGGTTTTATTTATTCTCAGTAATGATTAATAAACATAAACACACCACATATAGTATAGACAATCCTGTCCAGAAAGGGGTTACACATTTGGAAATCGCGGACATACGCTTATACTCGCTGACATTGTCCGGGACTGGGTGAATGTGGTTGCCTCTCCCCCATTTGCTTTTTAAATGGAGTGGAACTTTTCCTTACATAATTAAATTTACTTGTATATTCTTGATAGCAAATCTGATGAAAATTAATACATCTATCGTGAAATAGAAAAAAAAACAAGCTTTGAAAGAGGAAAACGCAAAGCCGATTCCAATGAAATTATTAGTTCAAAAAATAAGCCATCTGAAATTTAGTAAATAAATAGTAAAAGGAAAATTAAAAATTGTTCAAATACTGCAAGGCTGATTCCATCAGGAGATTTTAGTATGTACTTTAGCGCTGGCTGTGATACAGCACTAAGAACAATTGATAACCAGAAAATTGGTCCATTAATTCTTTTAAATAAGGCTCCTAAGGCCCCATTTTTATTTCTTTATGCAACCGATTTTGAAATCAGATGTAAGAGAAACAATACATCAGTTAAAAAATGCATCCAGTTTAGATTATTACTGTCTCAACACCTAGAAGGTAAAGGCTTCCCTTGAGTCACCAATTAAACCATTAACGATACTGCTTAATAAATGTGTTGATGAAAGCAGATGACCTGATCCGCTTAAAACAACCAACATTCTAGCGTAAAAAGGAAATTATAATGGAAATTGGAATTGGAAATTTTCGTCCTACAGCAACTGTCCCAATAACTAGTAAAATATTTGAAATAATTATTAAATATAGATTAGACAATTATTGTGAGCATATTTTTTCGAATGCCCAGTTCGGGTTTCGAAAAAACGAATCTACCGCTAAAGCTTTATAGTCGGAGAGCAGCCAATCTGTAGGAAGCATTTTAAAATACAACTCGCAAACACCCACCTAAAAAACAGATGATATTATGTAAAATGACCTTCTGGATTTGATTTTTGAGTTCGCCCGTTAATTTGAGATTGCCAAATCGGTCAATTCGCAAATTTTTTGAAAAATTTTAAAATTATGTGTTAATTTTTATTTTGCACATAACACATCATATTTTTTTTATTTTAATTCCGATTTAGACCAATATTTTACACATTATCCCTCCAATATTCTTGGACAGGCTGACGGTAAAGAATATAGTGTAACTAATAATATAGTGCCTAAAAAAAATATAATTACCCTCTATTGTCGCGGTTTTTTAAAATTTGCATTGAAAAATACCCGATCGAGGTAACTTTTTTATTTTTAAAGAGAGAGTTATAGTATAAACGAGAAAAATGTTCCATGTACTTTAAACAAACTTTTTTATAAAGAGATTTTTTTGAAATTCGGCTCATGTAACGAGATGCCGCTGTTGAATGCGGCCGCGCAACTCGTCCGCATTAATTTAAAGCATAACTTCTGTTAACGTCGCCCATCTGTGGTGTCGTTTAAGCGATCAAGTGAGTCTACGGATTATTTAGTTTCTATTTGCAATTAAATGTTATAAAATTATGTAGATAATCTCGAAACATACACATTAAAAAATATATTTTCATTAATTATAACAGCAAGTGGGTACTAAAGATTACATTTTCCTTCGCATAAACAACTTATGTTACATTGCACGTTTGCTTTGCTACACTTGCAGCTTGTAGTACAGTTATATAATTTACATTTACAAAATGGAGTTAACTCAATAAAATTGGGTTTTGGGCTTTTTGAAATCATCTTTGGAAATAAGATTTCCTCCTTTAGGTACCATCCAAAATTTAAACATTCGGAATTCTGGGCTTAATTTGGTAGGCTGTCTTGTAACTAGCACATTGCAGAAATGCCCTTTTTACTTGTATTCTCTGTACTAGGATATACAATTTCTGATTTTCTTTTATAAGCAGTTCGGGTATACGATCTTCTACATTGTGCATGGTAAACTGGATTTAGTGATAAAAATAAATTTTTCTGTTCTAAATATTGTTTTAGAGCCACATAAATGTCATCGGATTTTGCATTTGATCGGTACATTTCTAAAACCGTAAATATCGCTCGCAGACAAAAAATTTTCATACCATTGTGTTAGTGAACGAATTCTGAACAAATTTCAAAATGTCCATATGTCCGTCTGTCTGTCCGTCCGTCACGTTTCTTGTAAGCACGATAACTGAAGAAAGAAAATTCCGATTGTACTGAAATTTGGACAGTAAATTAGTGTTAGCTAGAGGAAGAACCCTATTTGAACAAAATCGATCGGTAAATAAAAATGTTATTACTTAATGATTTAAATTTGAAAAAAAAATTTTTAATTTTTATGTTTTTGTAATTGAATAGAAATCTGGTGAAATGATATTTCATTTTAATATCTAAATATTTATATATTTTACAAATATACATTTCATAATGTAATATACAACCGTGAAAATATGATTTTTGCTCGTGTCTTATAATTAAAAATTTACATTCTTTTACGTGTAAGGTGGTGGTGTAGTTTTTTTGACTCGGAATCGAAACCCAAATGGGGTTTGGTATAGTTTTTTTTCCAAGTCTTTTACCAACTAAGATCGTACTATAAAATTAAAAATGTCTAAAAGTAACATTATTTACAAAAAACTGCGAAAAGTATCCTATTGAATGTATAACAATTATATAAAAATCCAGTGAACAGGCGAAGAGTACGTTTTTAGCTTTTTTCCTTTGATTTCCTATCCGAGTTTTTATAATTTATTATACACTACACTATGTGTTTATAACGCACTAAATATAAGGACTGAGACAAAAAGCACTTTCAACTTAACAAAAATGGACACTGGAAAATAATAATCACCCGGCACGTGTCCGCGTTTAGCTCTAGATGCGATTGCGGCCGATTCATAATAGCGCGTATTCGTTCGGACGCTGAAACAATCAATGAATATTTCGATAAGGGAGCAAAATTTCAAAAAAAACTTATAAAAGATTTTATTTAGTTCATTCGGAACATTTTCTTCAGTTATAGTAGGCACCTAACTTTAAAAATAAAAAAGATACCTCGATCGGACATTTTACTCTGCAAATTTTAAAGATTTTGCGTCAAAGAAAAGTTATTTTTTTTTGCTTTTATTGTTTTTTACTTTCAACATATCAAAGAATAGTTAGAGAATATTATGTAAAAAAATTAAAATATTCTGAAGTAAAATAAAAAATATATGACGTGTTATATGAAAAACAAAAAATAACACATAATTTTCATTTTTTTTAGAAAATTGCCAATTTGGTCATTTTGGCAATCTCAAATCAATGGGCGAATTCAAAAATCAAGTTTAGCAGGTTATTTTACATCAGATTACCTATTTTGTAGGTGGGTGTTCGCGAGTTGTATAGAGGGTGTCGAATTCAGAGGGTCTGGTCTTCCACTATTATAGCAATGGATGAAAATGTAGTCGAGGGTTTGGCGGGGGCACAAGCTTGCTGGCCACAATGTGCGACCTGACCAAAACTTTCCACTGTGGCAATACAGAAATACTGCTGCATAAATTAATATACCATGGCATAAGGCAAATATGCTTCAATTGTTTTCTGATTATTCATGATTACAAAAATCTGCAGTGAAGCATAATAGGGAAAAATTATTTAAATACAACTTGCAGCTTTTTTATTCCCTATAATATTGATTATACCTAATTTTAGAACAGAACTAACGGGAAAGGAGATAATCAAGAAAAAACTATTTTCATAGTCATTTTTTCCAACATGGCGGCCGTATCGGAAAATAGTAAGTAGTGATTGTGGCAACCCCCTATGTTACCTATAAAAAATTGTAAGAATTATTCATTGGTTAAATGACAGGTTAAGAAAAACAATACCAATTTTGTGAAAGATAATTTAAATATAAATATAGATTGCTTTGTCCATTTTAGATTCAAGGAAAAAAAAACAGAATATTCTGATTATTATTTTGTTAGTTACAAACTACGGAACGTCTGTTTTCCTACCTATTATGAGACGATACAAATGTTTTGTCGTCCTATGGACAATCAAAATTATAGATTTTCCTGCACGTAACCGTCCATGGTAAAAATTATAGTCATGAACTGAATAACAGGTGTTACAAAATATCATAATGATATGCTTGGACGCAACAATATAGAGAAATTACATTGAAATTAAATCGCAATTTTATTTCACATACCACTATAATAATCATAACAAACTGGAATATCCCATCGTGTTTGTATTTTTATCCTACGGTGTGTACTCGGCGTATAAATATTTTACAACTACTAATTTCCATTGCCGTACTCTGCAATTATAGGTGTAACCTCACATTATATTATTAGAGTGAGCTTTCATATCTGACAATAACATAGAATATACTTTTCAGATTTAATATTTAAGGAGTTTTATGATAATAAAACACATTATTATTTTATGAAATTGGACATAATCCATTAGCTAGAGAAAACATTATCACAAACCCGATAATGAATAAACGACATTATCTCAATCCAATTCAACAACAACAAAGGTTGCTACTAAGCAGCATTCGTAGTACAAAATCTGTCAAATCAAAAATATACAAATTACAAATTGTTATATAAAAAATTAACAACAAACAATAGTTAAAAAAGAAGTGAAATACTTATGGAAATATAAGTCAGAAATCAAATACGTATATAATGGAATTTTCCATTTATTTTTCTGTTCTTTCGAGAAAATACCGATGATATAGATATTTGAATAAATATATCCGCTATTTTAAAAACATGTTTCATAACATCTGCATGTTATCTGCCTTCTTCAGATTTACTTGAAAATCAGGTAAAAATGTATGTAATTTCACTTCATACATCAGTTGGAACATCTGATTCCTCGATAACCAGTGGCGTAACAGAAATTGAGTGCCCCCCTCCCCCCCGCAAACGTATTTAGGAGCCTCCCTCTCTATAACGAGTGGAAAATGATAATTCTTATCTTCATTACTATTAGGTTCAGGTTTATGAATTTTTGAATTAATTAATCGTGTGATAATTTAATTAGGGTTAAAACTACACTAGATATTAATACATAATAAAACAAAGCAAAGCTGGCCGCAGATTTTTGAATGGGGAGTTCGGTCATCCGTCAATGTGCCCCCCCCCCCCCGCTGGTCTGCGGTGGTGTTTGTTACGCCACTGTCGATAACTGAAGTGTAGCGCGCAGCGTGTGCACAAAAAAATGATAATAATATACCGGGTGGCCACGAGCCCAGGCCCAGGCTTATTGCTCCTTTTATTTATGAACCAACTGTTTTGAAATTGGGAACATGTATATAACACTTATTTTCCGATTTAGTGACGTGTAGTCAAAATGGCCGACTTCCGGTTTCGATGGAAATAACATCAAATTTGATTTTTTTAAATAGAACACCCTATATATTCTGGTATTTTTGGAATCTACGGACCAAATCCTATCTAATTACGTTGCAAAATTTTCATTTCTTTCAAAAATAATTTTAAAATTTTTAATTTCATTTTTCAACCCAGAATTTTTTAGTCTTAAATAAAAATAGAACTACAGGGAGATCGAGAAAGACTGAACGTGCCGCTCCCTAAAGATTGTGTTTGTGCCGCCTACATACTGCATACATATGTACTATTTTCTGGTACTTTCAACATTTTCACGTTGACGGCAGTAACTTTAAATATAACACAGCCCCACAAAAAAAAAAGTTTTTGATCTGGATGACTGACCATAGTATTCCTATGTATTTTTCGTCGCTGAATCCGAATCTGAGGTCAAAAAAATTCGTATACAGCCAAAAACAACCCCGAAAATGGTAAAACCGTCCCATACATCAGGATTCAATGAATGGATGTAAATGAATGGTGAAAAACATGGGAAGGGAAAATGTTTTATATTCAGCAGTCACTTACTTGAATATTGACTGGAAAACTACCCTTATAATATGCTGAAAACTCCCCCTGTACAAGCATATAGTATATAAATGCCAATAAATCGCGAGAAATGTTAAAGTTTTTATAGTTTGGAATACAGTACATGAATTTTACGCGTGTCTCAAAACCACCCATATAACAGGCTGGAAACCATCCTTATTCAAAAATAGACTGCGTGAATACCAATAGATTGTGGGAAATGGAGAAGTTTTCGATGTTTTAATTCCAGAATAGAATCTTGGGTGACCCTGTTCTACCTTATTCTTAGTCGGTACAAAAACTACCCCTATAATAGGGTGGAAACCATCCTTATTACAGAATAAAGCACAAATGCCAATAAATGACGAGAAATAACTTTTTTATAGTTTAAGTACAGAACATGAATCTGGAGTGACTCCCAGGGCACCTCGCTTACTCGTGACCCAAAATCTCTTCTATAAATGGTGGTAGCCACCTTTATATAAGAATAAATTGCATGAATACCAATAAATCGTGGGAAATGTTGGAGTTTTCATTGTTTCAGTTCCAGAATAAATTCTTGAGTGACGTTGATCTACCCTATTCTCACTTGGTACCCAAAACCATCCCTAAAAAGCCACCCCTACATAATAAAATGTACATATGCCAGTTTTTCAATTTTTCTTCTCAGAATACCTTTTCTTCTCATTTTCAAATGATCTCCTCACTGGCTCTCTTTTATGTTCTTCGTGCGTGTCTCTTTTCATAGACCAACAGTAGTCGGCTAGCATGTGGATATCCCACCTTCCTTGATACCGCTTCTCCATCTCCGAAATATCCTGGTGAAAGCGTTCGCCTTGGTCTTCATTGTATTCACCCAAATTTTCCGGATGGCGGACAACTGTTGGTCCATAAAAAGAGACACACACGAGGAACACAATAGGCAGCCAATGAGAGGATCATTTGAAAATAAGAAAAAAGGTATTCTTGGAAAAAAAAGATTAAAAAAATATTCATATTCTTCAGTCAAGCTGCATTAACCTTTTCGTGCAATAAATGCAGCTTGACTGAAGAATATGAACATTTTTTTAGAATACCTTTTTTCTTAATGATCTTCTCATTAGCTCTCTATTGTGTTCTTCGTGTGTGTCTATTTTTATGGACCAACAGTTGTCCGCCATCCAGAAAATTTGGGTGAATACAATGAAGATCAAGGCGAACGCTTTCACCAGGATATTTCGGAGATGCAGAAGCAGTATCAAGGAAGGTGGGATATCCACATGCTGGCCGACTACTGTTGGTCTATGAAAAGAGACACGCACGAAGAACATAAAAGAGAGCCAGTGAGGAGATCATTTGAAAATGAGAAGAAGAGGTATTCTGAGAAGAAAAATTAAAAAACTGGCATATGTACATTTTATTATGTAGGGGTGGTTTTTTAGGGATGATTTTGGGTACCAAGAGTGACGTGGGAATCCACGTCACTCAAGAATTTATTCTGGAACTGAAACAATGAGAACTCCAACATTTCCCACGATTTATTGGTATTCATGCAATTTATTCTTATATAAGGGTGGCTACCACCCTTTATAGAAGAGATTTTGGGTCACGAGTAAGCGAGGTGCCCTGGGAGTTACTCCAGATCAGGGTGTATTAAATAGGTGGTCCGACTAAGGCACTTTCCTATGATAATAATGGCTTCATAAGTGCATGCTTCCTATTTAATTTAGTAGATGGCGCGAGCTTTAGCGTCCTATAAAAACCTGTATGTAGGTACATGAATTTGCTTTGCTGCATATAGGGTTGCATATATTCACAACTGAACAGCAATTTCAGTTATGTAAAGAAACAAATATTGACCAGTTTCAAATTTATATAGGTATGGTAAGAAAATAAAACTTATGTAAAATATACAAATTTATTTGTAGCAACAGTACTGGGGATAATGGGTTGCAATATTATAAGAACAAGATTTACATAATATGTTTACAAATAGTTCCTTTCTCCAAAATTACTCGGCATTCTCTATGCCTCCAACATAAGTTGACTTTAATTGCACATCAGAATGAACACTTTGATAATAATATTTGTACTTGGTCCACCTAAGCAAGCGTTGTAGATTCAATTTTCAGAAAAATATGCTGCAAATTCTTCTACAGTGATCGGTTCACTGATTGATCTTAACCTAATATCCTTATGCAAAAAATAACCTCTATTGTAGGACCAAACATGAGACCAAACCCAACCTGAAAATAGAAATTATACAAATAATTACCTACTTGAAAAACTAAATTATCATTTGGAAACAAATACTATCTAAAAAGCACTTACCGTCTTAAAACATGTAATTAATTTTTCATGCTGTTCTGCCTTATGTAAACACTAAGCTTCTACTTTCAATACATTTATGAATACCCCAATTCTTATTTGATAATTTGACGTCACATTCTTCAGACAAAATTTTTTCTAGTAAGTGTAAATACAAACTCTCAGAAATAAGGATAAATTATACTATCGTGAACATCACTCATATTTAATAACTTCTTAATTTTCTTAGCGACATTTTTTGAAGAACAAGCATCTAATTTGCTTGGAAGTGCACCTTTCTTCAATCTTTTTTCTTTAAAACTGCCGCTAAAAGCTTAAAATATATTTAAAAAGACGTTTTTATATCTATAGGTTATGTTACAAATATCTATGTAAATTTAAAACTTACAGTGTATATAACAACTCCATTTTCAGACTGTGAAGTAAAACCACTTTTTATACTGCTGGAGCAAAAATGTTTTTCACAAATATGTGGCTTTTTATTTCAAGTAGGTACTTTGTAAACTTCACATTTCTATCTCTTCAGTATTTTTTGGCACTAAATGATAATTTTTGGTCTTTACAGTCATAAGCATAAGTACCCAAATAGGCACTCCATATTTTCTAACCATGTCTTATGAAAATATAGCTGACTTTTTATATTTAGCGCTAGCGTATTGAATGTATTTCTTCGAGGAATTTGATGTCAAATGTCACTGATATTTTGTTTGACTACAAGATTTTCACTAAAAACGAAAGGCCGGGAATGTATGCAACACTGTATGCACGTGTGTACAGAACCTGCAAAATTATCTTTATATGCGTAAATAACGACAGACGCTATTGCTCCTGCCATCTATTACATTATGTACAAAGTAAGCACTTATGAAGCCACTCAACGGGTCCTTGTTGCACCACCTATTTAATACACCCTGCTCCAGATTCATGTTCTGTACTTAAACTATAAAAAAGTTATTTCCCATGATTTATTGGCATTTGTGCTTTATTCTGTAATAAGGATGGTTTCCACCATAGGGGTAGTTTTTGTACCGACTAAGAATAAGGTAGAACAGGGTCACCCAAGATTCTATACTGGAATTAAAACATCGAAAACTCCTCCATTTCCCACAATCTATTGGTATTCACGCAGTCTATTTGTATATAAGGGTGGTTTCCACCCTGTTGTATGGGTGGTTTTGAGACACGCGTAAGATTCATGCACTGTATTCCAAACTATAAAAACTTTAACATTTCTCGCGATTTATTGGCATTTATATACTATATGCTTGTACAGGGGGAGTTTTCAGCATATTATAAGGGTAGTTTTCCAGTTAATATTCAGGTAAGTAACTGGTGAATATAAAACATTTTCCCTTCCCATGTTTTTCACCATTCATTGAATCCTGATGTATGGAACGGTTTTACCATTTTCGGGGTTGTTTTTGGCTGTAGCGCAAAAGTTTGGGGGTATACGAATTTTTTTGATCTCAGATTCGGATTCAGCGTCGAAAAATACATAGGAATACCATGGTCAGTCATCCACATCAAAAACTTTTTTTTTGTGGGGCTGTATAATCAATTACAGTATTTACACAAAATGCGAGTTTCTTTATTAACTTACCACGCAAGTGACAGTGAACTGATTGCGTTGAAAATCATTGATTTATTAGTCAAAAAGGGAGATAAATGATAAATCAAACACAAGCCAATAATAATAACATTCACGAAAATGACGGACATCAGATTGGTAACAGTGACTAGAGAACCAATCGTTACTCTAGCAAATTAGGAAATTAGTTTTAATAATGTATGTAGAATAGAAATCAATTTTGATAATTTTAGTGACTTTTCCGTGTGACGTCACGTTCAGTCTTTTTCTATCTCTTGGTAGACATATCGCATATTGTCGTATTCGAAATAAAATTCTCTATCTACTGTTGTAGATGGTCCATACACGTTCCATTTAAAAATACCAAAAATACCAAAATATACAGGGTGTTCCATTTAAAAACAAATTTGATGTTATTTCCGTCGAAAAAGGAAGATTTTAAGTACTCATGTCACTAAATCGGAAAATAAGTCTTATATACATGTTCCAAATTTCAAAACAGTTGGTTCATAAACAAAGGAGCTATAAGCCCGGGCCAGTTCTCGTGGCCACCCGGTATTTGAGTACACTAGCAAAACTCAGTTTCTGCAAAAATTTAAAAACGCGGATTTTATGTTTTTCAGGTATAAGACTATTTAACTAATAAGATGAGTAAGTCAGTATTTTGCTGATAAGTGTTAAAATCTAACTCAGCTGCAAAACTCGGTATTTGTTCGCTTCTGTCAGATGCATAACTACGTATTTGCTATTAACTAATCATTGTGCAGTTTATATACCACGTGGACTAGCAATTTTGCCGCCAGAATCGACGTTAGTGTTTACTGAATTTAAAAAGAGTTAACAAGGTCATGATAAATTTGAGCATTTTTATTATATTTTTTTAGAAATTGTTTCTATTTTTGAATAATTTAATTAGTGTTACTAAGTTATATATCTACTAGACATTGTTTAAAGTGGAAAAAAATCTTCAATCTCCGATCTTTCGGACAAGCACAAGATTTTTGATCATGCAGAAGAATAAGTCTTTTTTACAAATGTGTTCTTTAATAAATACGATGTTTTTAAATAACCAGTAAATATTTTACTTCCACGTCCAGTGGAAGTATAGTAACGACAAAAAAATTTTTAAAAATTTTTATTGTCCAAATAGGCTTAAAATGTCATGAAACGTTGAAATTTTAAGTTTGAGCGAAAAAAAAATTTCTGTCTGTCGGTCTGTCTGTCTGTCGGTCTGTCTGTCTGTCGGTCTGTCTGTCTGTCTGTCTGTCTGTAACTTTTTTTTGTGCGCACGTTTACTCTGGAACCGTTTGAGATATTGACTTGAAATTTGGTACACATATGTACTTTAACGAGATCTAGAACTAGATTATATTTTCATCTTGTTCCGTCGAAGGGTTGGGGGGTAAATTGGGGTAAATTTGGGGTAAATGGGTAAATCAAGCAGGTAAGAGTTCATGAAATTGGTATTTAGTATATACAAGAGAAGCTGAGGTCTCAAAAAAATTTTTGGCATTAGCCACCCCCATTACCACCCCCACCTCCTTATTAAAGGGGATGTAAAAAAAATGTGATTTAGTGCATGTACAGGAACCAGAAACCTCAAAATATTTTTTTACTTCATCCACCCCCCACTACCACCCCCACCCCACTACCGATGTGGGGTGTCGTTTTATGGGTTTTTGGGGTAGATGATTTCAAATATTATATTATTAAAGTTTCATAAACAATTATTTTCACGTACAAAGTTTTTTCGTTGTGAGTGACTTGGATAGAGAATCTGGATGTGGAAGTAGTGATTCCTTGGACAGCGGTTTTTAGTACCACTTTTGGAATAACAACTTTCAAAATACGTGGTTTTTAATGTTGAATGCTGCCATTTTCCAAGTGTATTACAAAGTACCAAAAGTGTGCTACAATAAATTATAACACAGTTTTAGGCAGATTGCTTCAAGTTTTTTTTAAATAATCAGTAGACTAAGTGTTTACTATTTTATTGGTGTTTGCACCTTTCATTTGCAAAACTTGGTCTTTGCATAAGGCAGATGCAAAACTGGGTTTTTGAAACCTTTAACTGCAATTATTTATTGATAATATGCGATTTTAAGGAAAATTTAGCTTTTTTCCAAATAGTGATTATCTCAGCTTTATTTTTTGCAACGTTTCTAAAGATTTACAAAAAAAATAAACACATGAGCGTTTTTTACGTTTTTCTCAAAATCACTTAACCTGCAAAAACCGTGTTTTGCATCTAGTGTACTTATTTACTCAGTGGCGTACTGACAAGGTGTTTTTTAGAACCTCAGCCAACCCACATAGAAGTTACGGTTAGAAAATCTTAAAAAGAAATTTTTGACCGAAATAAAAATTGCGACATAATAATAACTTATTTTGGATTAGTAAGAATAGTAACATAGATGAATACAGAAAGAAGTATAAGGCTGCCAAAAAACTGTTTTCTGAAAAAACTCAGACTAAAAAAATGCCTTTAACTTTTTCAATGGCGCTGATACGTAAATTGTACCAAGAAAGAATTACGTCTAGTGGGGCAGCGGTCTACAATAAGCACCACGCAAGCAAGTAATACTAATAACAATGATAATAATAATAATAATAATTTATTTTCTTGATAGACATTTAAATAAAATATATTGACAAAATTAAATTTAATGATATATCTATCAAAAAGCAGAAAGCGCTGTATCTCAGAATATGAGGACCTACGTTCTTATCCACTCAACCTCATGCATGTAGCATAAATTAATAAAAAATCATGCCCCCCTAGGACTTTTTTAACCCAGATTTCTTGCTCCTGAGATTTAAGAACAAAATTATAAATTCAGCTAATTGTAGTAAAACCATCTGGTAAGTGATAAATACTAACCTTGGCAGAGTAAAGCAAAATACTGCTCTCTCTGTAATAACCTCAGAAACAATAAGTATTGAAGAGCCCTTGGAAATATGCAATGCCTTTTGTGAATATTACATCGGTAGTGTGGTGCAATTATTTGCACAAAACCTAGACCAAAATTATATAGAGGGCACCCTTCCTGATTCAATTAGTAATTCTATTTTTGTGGAGGAGTTAAAAGTCGATGACGTTTATCTAGCTTGTAGTGGTCTGGATGATGTACCGGTCTTCAAGCTAGAATTTATCTGGGATGTGATTAAATTTCCCTTATGTTTCCTCTTTAATCTGTCCCTGGAATTTTCCAAACTAACTTGAAAACCGTGAAGTTATACCAGCCTATAAAAAAGGCGACCCTGAACTAATTGAAAACTATAGATCTATAACCCGACTCTTTATCTTTTCTAAAATTCTTGAAAAAATTGTGGTCAATTTGATAAATATTATGCTCGTGGAAACCGTGGACAAATAATATACCAGAATAAATCGATTGCGTTTTATCGTTTATTTGACATACGTGCAAAATTATTAATTACAACGATTGATATCAACAACTGTGATTGCGAGAGTGTGTTGGGTTCCAATATAATAACTAGGGAACGGCTCCTAGTCAACTGACAATATCTAGTTACTTAAATCCTTAACACCACCTTAATTAATATTAAAGAAATGCATTAAATTGCTAATTTGCTAGATAACAAATAATAAAACATTAATTCTCTAACATTCAGTCTCTAAACTTTTGAAATTTTAGTTTCCCCAAAACTTTAGTAAACAAATCGCGCACAGTTTTCATTAGAACTGATACACTCCATCAAAATTAATTTTCTCAGACAAGGGATCTTTAATAAAATGAAAACGTATCTCTACATGTTTACTTCGTTTGGAGCTTTCATAATTTTTCATCACAAAAATAGCTCTTAAATTGTCCACTTTTAGAATAACAGTCTTGCTCTCACCAAATTCCCATACAACACCTTTTAGGTTTACTATTCCTTGGGCTGCTGAGTCAGCTGAAATGTACTAAGTCTCCATCGATGAAAGAGCTGCACAGCTTTGTTTCCGGGAATGCCAAGCTACTGGATTTCCAGCATGAAAACCTACAAATCCACTGACACTCTTGATCGTTTGTCGATCTCCTCCCCAGTCAGCATCACACAATCCTTCCAAACCATTTCTTCCCCTGGTATATCTTAGTCCAAGATGCTTTGCAGAATTAAGGTAACAAAGTATTCGTTTGGCTGCTTTCAATGCTTGGGTGGTTGATTTATCCAGATATCTACTAAGATATGATACGCTGAATGTAATATCTGGCCTTAGTTTTGAGAGGAATATACATTAAGCTACAAACTAATCGCCGGTCCGACACATCTTCAATCAAATCGTCTTTATCAAAATGGAAATTTGTCTCCGTGGGCGTAGCAACTCCACGACATTCTTCCGTGCCAAATTCATTCAGCAAACGATCAATCATCTTTGATTGGTCAATTTTAAGGCTGTCTTCACTTTGAGATATTTCCATTCCCAAAAATGATGAAATTTCACCAATAATCTTGACCCTGAACTCACTATATAAGTCCTTTAATAGTTGATCAACCAGTTCATCGGAACCTATGATGAGTGCATCATCTACAAATAGCACCAAATAAACATTGTCCTTGACATACAAACAGAAGCAGTAAAACGTAACTTGGCATAACTTCACTGAACTTTATGTTCCAACATTTTGTTGTGCACGGTTGAACTTCAAATATATCGAATCGCTTTTCAATCCTATTCTTCCAATGAACCATTTAATAATGCTGTTGGCACGTCAATTTGTCTTAATTTATAGTCTTTCTGAACTGCTATGGACATTCTTATTGTAGGCAATCTACACTAAGGTGCATAAATAAATTCACCACCTTATTCGTAAGGTACCTGAAATTCTTTGGCAACCAATCTAACTTTTCTTTTCTTTTATTTTTCTTTCCTTTATTTTAAATACCCAACGAGTATCAGTGGCAACTTAATCTTTAGGTAATTGAGTTGGGGTCCATGTTTGAAGAAGAGAGAAGAGAGTCTAGTTCACTTTTCATAGCTTCCATACACTGTGGCGATTCACATGCTTCTTCATATATTTTAGGTTCTTGAATCGATGATAAAAGTAGACAATACGCAGCTTATATCTTATATTCGTTCAAATTTTTAGGTTTCTTAACACTTCCTGTTCTGGTTTTAATTCCATCATTTGTTACAAGTCTTTTACCTGAATCATTTGATTCTTCTTCTGCATAATAAAATTATACTTTTTCTTTAGTGTCATTGGATTTGATAAATATTATGCTCGTGGAAATCGTGGACAAATAATATACCTAAATAATAGATTGCGTTTTATCCCTCATTTGACATAAGTCCAAAATTATTAATTACAATGATTGATATCAACAACTGTGATTGCGAGATTAGGTTGGGTTCCAATATAATAGATAGGCAATATCTAAATAATTACTTAAATCCTTAACCCAATCGACTTAGATCCTTTCTAACTAAACATAAATTAGTGTCAGTAAACCAACATGGATTTAGAAAAATCACTCAACCGACAAGTACTGCAGCATTCCAACTTGTAGAATTTGTCTATATACAGTGCGTGTAATTGTGGACTGGGCATGTACTTCCACGTAGCGCGAGAGATATGACAACCCAGGTAACAGCAAACTCGCTCGTCGGCGGCATAGATTAAAGAGTCGGCGCTAGACCACTGAAGCATCTCCGTTCTCAGTTAATTCATTTCAGCCAGCCGGCACACGCGATGTTGCAATTCTTACTCCCTATGCCCAGCCCGCCACTACACACACTGTATAACTAGACGCACACAACTACACTATAGGCGTCTGAAAATAAGGAGTACGCCACCTGGTGGCCAATAGTCAAACTAATTATGGGCTTTTCTGTCATTGTCTCTTTAGTGTACGATGATATCAACAATAAGTAAATGATAAACTGAGATGCTAAGTTATTAAAAATATGATAGCGTTTAAAGGGGCTACAATTGGCTGGAGCCAACCTAGTCGGTATCCTTTGTAGATTGCAGGGACAACTCGTGAAAGTTGAGTTGGCACGACAATGTTCAAAGCATACCCTCTTTGATGTAGACACCTTTAACCAGGCATTGAGAGGGAAAAAGCTGGTGCAAATAACCGTGGCCCGAGTAGCAATAATAATGTCCTAGACAATCACACATTGTAAGTGAAATTTTTGAAATAAGTAAATATATGTAATTCCAGTATATTTAAAAGTAATATATACTATTGCACCATGCACTATTATGTTTTACCCCTGAATATTTCTATTTCATATTTTACAAAATACTGTTTCATTTATTTTACTTAAAGAATTAATAAATATCTTTTCAGTTATATTCAATGTACCACTAATTTTATGGTATCAAATACCCATGAGACGCTTGTTTGTAAACATAGAGCATACACATTTATTAAGTTTTGTGTTGAATATGGGTTTTACCATACAAAATAATATGTCCTGCATTTAAAACATATTCCCCTTCATACACACACTTAGAATTTTTACATTTTTAGTGAGTCACAAATGTTCCATACATTGCAATATGCTTAACCTAAATGTCACTCAGTTTCCTGAAAAAAAAGTGATTTAAACTACAACTGTATATAAATTTAAAGAAATATTTACGTTTATTAATATTTAACTAGCCAGACACCGTTTATGTCGAAGAAACTGTACTTTTCAAGGGAAAAACTAGATAACCTAAAAAAATATGAATTTTGCTGAATAATGCCATTAACAACATTGCAAATCACTTACAACAAAATCTTGCAAACCTTTAGGTCATATATTAATAATGTTTTTATTTTTAACGCCAAAAACAACAATAAACAGAAAAAAAATCAATAAAAGTATTCGCCATATAAAAAAACAAAAAGCCTATAATTAGTTCACGAGTTCTCCACTTTGGCGCTGGCATCTTAAATTCAGACGCCTATAGCTTTATTTATTGTGTTGATAGTGATTTTTTTGGTAAACTATTTGTTTATAATGGGTATTGGGGGTTGCATGAATGATTGGATAAAGTCGTCTCTGACGAAGAACCAGGGTTAAAATTGGCCATTGAGTTATCAGACTTCGGAGATCTGAAATATGGTGTATCCCAAGGCAGTGTATAAAGTTATATTAAAGCTATAATAATAAATATAAAAATATCGTTCTAAAGATTTGTATTTCAACTTTAGTCCAATCAATGAATGCCCAAAAGGGAATTGTAGAAAAAATTTGGAGGGGAGAATTTTTCTCTCCAGGGATGTGTTGGGGGTAGTCAGGAGGTAAACATACTAAAAGTCCCCGCCCCTAGCCCCGCCGCTTCAGGGGGAGGTGGGTGGAAAGGTTCCTTCTTTCGATTCTTCGCTTATAACTCGGAAACGATGCGTCGTATGGGAAAATGTAATCTATGCAAAATTAAACGTAATTAAATTTTCCACAAGAATATTTATATTCATTTTCTTCCTATGTGTTATATTTTACGACATGTTCGCCAGCGAAAATCGATAATTAATAAAAAAAAAATCAATTATGTACCTTGTATATTTCTATCAAAGCGGTTTACCGTGGTCTGCTAATAAATCACAGTCACAAAACAATATTTATTTTACAACACCAGATGTATTTACTAACGTAATATTTTGTCGAAATCTATACATTTCCTTAAATATACAGGTGACTCACTTAAAATGAAAATACCCCTATAACTTTTTCATTTTGTTTCCGATTTGAATCAAATTTTACTCAAGTATGGAACAAATTAGGATCTACTTATGACCAGAAAATCATTCACCTGTTATAAAGGCAAAGCCACCTGCGGTACCAAAATATGCTGAAAAAAATAAAACATTTTGAATGTTAGAAATTCTAAAAAATGCATCCAATCGGCGCACAGTGGCGAGAAATGCCAGTGTTCCACCCAAATTACTCTAAAGGTCGTAAATTTTAAGTTATTGAGACATTTTTTTTAATGTCCGTCTTGAATTTACCTATCGATCCCTCTAGCCGGATTTTGAAATTTCATTTTTCATTCTTTTTAATTTTTAATAAAAAATTTTTACAAAAAAATACTGTTTTTTCTATTCAATTTATTCTAACGGGCGATAAATTTGAGTTTTCGTAACAATTTTTTTTTTAAAATCTTCGTCTTTTAATCGGCTATTGATCTGTCTAGATGAATTTTTGATTTAGTTGTTGACAACTAAATTAAAATTACTGTCAAATATAAAAAAAAAACGACTTTTAGATAAATAATTCATACAATAACAGGTTGGTGTTCAGAAAAATATATATAGTGTTTTCAATGTACCTGGTTCCGAAGTTGACAGGAAAATAAGTATTTCTAAAGGCAGCTGCCATAATTGTTGTCAAATTTCCAAAGATAGATGGAAGAACTTAATTTTAAAAATACCCTGTAAATGTATAGAAAAATAGATATATATTGTTTTTGATCTGTTTGATTTAGTAATTAACAGGAAAATATGAGTTCTAATTTGGCAGCTGTCATAATTGCTGCCAATTTTCAAAATATAGAGGTAACAGCTTATTAATTTTAAAAATGCACTATAAATGTATAGAAAAATAGATGTATATCGTTTTTAAACTGTCAAATTTAGTAGTTGACAGGGAAATATGGTTTTTAAATTTGGCAGCTGCCATAATTGCTGTCAAATTTCAAAAAATAGAAGTTAGAGCTCATTAACTTTAAAAATACCCTGTGAATATATAGCAAAACGGATACAAATTGTTTTTAATGTACCTGGTTCCGAAGTTGACAGGAAAATATGATTTCTAAATTTGGCAGCTGTCATAATTGCTGTCTCATTTCAAAATATAGAGGTAAGAGCTTATAAATTTTAAAAACACCCTATAAATGTATAGAAAAATAGATATATATTATTTTTGATCTGTCTGATTTCGTAACTGTTAGGAAAATATCATTTTTAAATTTAACAGCTGACATAATTGCTGTCAAATTTCAAAACATGGAGGTAAGAGCTTATTAATTTTAAAGATACCTTATAAATGTATAGAAAAATTGATGTATATTATTTTTTAACTGTCTGATTTCGTAAGTAATAGGAAGATATAATTTTTAAATTAATTTTTAAATTTGGCTGCCAAATTTAAAAACCATATTTCCCTGTCAACTACTAAATCTGGCAGTTTAAAAACAATGTATATCTATTTTTCTATACATTTATAGTGCAGTTTTAAAATTAATAAGCTGTTACCTCTATATTTTGAAAATTGACAGCAATTATGACAGCTGTCAAATTTAAAACTCATATTTTCCTGGCAATTATTAAGCCAAACAGATCAAAAACAATATATATCTATTTTTCTATACATTTACGGGGTATTTTTAAAATTAATAAGCTCTTCCATCTACCTTTGGAAATTTGACAACAATTATGGCAGCTGCCAAATTTAGAAATACATATTTTCCTGTCAACTTCGGAACCAGGTACATTGAAAACACTATATATATTTTGACAGTAATTTTGGCAGTTGTCAACAACTAAGTCAAAAATTTATCTAGACAGATCAATAGCTGATTAAAAGACGAAGATTTAAAAAAAAATTGTTACGAAAACTCAAATTTACGGCCCGTTAGAATAAATTTAATAGAAAAAACAGTATTTTTTGCAAAAATATGATTTTTTATTAAAAGTTTGAAAAAATGAAAAATGAAATTTCTAAATCCGGCTAGAGGGATCGATAGGTAAATTCAAGACGAACATTTAAAAAAAAATGTCTCAATAACTTAAAATTTACTACCTCTAGAGTAATTTGGGTGGAACACTGGCATTTCTCGCCACTGTGCGGCGCCACAAACGTACATAGACCAAAATTTGATTTGATTATTGATGGGGGATATCTCATACATAAGCTCATCTGTTTCCGCAATTTGTGGTGGCTACGTAAAATTCATCGTTCGTAAGATTAAAATCGATATGATTTTTAATCTTTTTCCTCATATTTTGGTACCGCAGGTAGCTTTGCCTTTATAGCAGGTAAATGATTTTCTGGTCATAAGTAGATCTAGGGATTGCAATTTACCGGAAGTTTTAATAACCGGTAAATCGGTAAATAAAAATGTAAATAACCGGTTAACCGGTATTTACCGGTAATTTTTAGAATGAATGATTAGGGTGGCGAAAATGGCAATTGACTTTTTCCATGTACAAAATTACCTAAATTTAACAAAAAAAAAATTATATACGTATAATCAATAAGTATAATGAACAAACAAAAGGTTTTTCATCAAAAGGAAAAAATATAAATGAAATAAATTTAAATAAATAATTATTCTGTAAATAACAAAAATATCAACTTAAATAACAACAATTATAAACATAAACTCAAATCTAAAGATACAATATTTTTTAAAAATAGTCCGTTAAAAGGGTTAGTTTTGCAAAGCTGTATCTGTTAGTCGTCTGATATTTGTGCTGAAGATGCCCTTCCTCAATCGATACTGGTAGGTCGATAAGTTAATAAGAATTGGTAATAACATACTTCTAAATGTTTTCCACGGATATTTGCGGCAGTGAAATATTTCCTGTCGCAAGATATTGTCAATGTCTCTCTTACTTGTATTTCTTAGGGCTTGGCGTTTTGGTTTTACTTTTTATAATATTATTTATTTATTATTAAAAGTGCTCAGTGTTGGGACAGTCACTCTGTATTTAGTGAATACTAGTCACTGACATAAATAGAAACGTTGAATACATGACATATCGTAAGTTCAGAATTTACCGAAATAACCGGTAAAAAATTCAAATAACCGGTAATTATCGTCATGTGTTTTTTGTCCTGTTAACCGGTTAACCGATTAACCGGCTAACCGGTATTGCAATTCCTAAGTAGATCCTAATTTGTTCTATACTTGAGTAAAATTTGATTCAAATCGGAAACAAAATGAAAAAGTTATAAGGGTATCTTCATTTTAAATGAGTCACACTGTATATTTAAGGAAATGTCTAGATTTCCACAAAATATTACGTTAGTAAATACATCGAGTGTTGTAAAATAAAGATTGTTTTGTGACTGTGATTTATTAGCAGACCACGGTAAACCGCTTTGATAGAAATATTCAAGGTACATAATTGATTTTTTTTACTAATTATCGATTTTCGCTGGAGAACATCTCGTAAACTATAACACATAGGAAGAAAATGAATATAAATATTCTTGTGGAAAATTTAATTACGTTTAATTTTGCATAGATTACCTTTTCCCATACGACGCATCGTTTCCGAGTTATAAGCGAAGAATCGAAAAAAGGAACCTTTCCACCCCCTTCCCCCTGAAGCGGTGAGGCTAGGGGTGGGGACTTTTAGTATGTTTACCTCCTGACTATCCCCAACACATTCTTGAAGAGAAAAATTCTCTTTCATTGACTGGACTACTTTCAAAATATAATAATTTTTTTTTTATTTTATAACCATAGTAATTATGCATATATTCTCATATATGTGAGTGAGCACGCTACACATACTTCCCCCCTGCAAAGGAGAAAACAACTTACCAAGGTATCAACATTAAAATGAGATTTAAAAAGAAAAGTCAAACTTGATTGATAGATGACAAGATAGCATGTTATTCGAGAAGGAAAACTCATTTTGTGCGATAAAATATCTGCAATGATAATTTCCTTAGCGTGAGCATATTACTTGTTATTGGTGAATTGATATAATTAAAATAGCATGTATCTGACTGATGCTAAGTGGAACGAAAGTTTACAATCTATAGATTGAGCGTCTTTAGTCGGTAATTGATAGAAATGCATTTGATTGATGCTAAGTGAATGAAAGTTCACAATCTATAAATTGAGCGTCTTTCGGAATTGATTGAGTGCATTGAAGAAATTGAGGTAAGTGATAAAATAAAATAGCATGTATTTGACGATGCTAAGTGAAAATGAAAGTTCACAATCGAGCGTTGAGAGCGTCGAGATTTAGCGCCATTCAGTAAATTAAAATTGGTTGATTGAACGATTGGTTGAAATGAATTGTGAATTAATTAAAATAGTAAATAAATGATAAAATAGAAAATAATTGATACATTGATACGTTGATAAGGTGACCTTACATGCAGGGGGTATAATATAAATAGGCACATTTACATAATGTTAATGTAATAAAAAGTTTTCTGGAAATCCAGTCTGATTCGTTTCTCGGTACCATCTTCATGGAGAGACTGAGGAATCCGTATCTATGGAACGGCCGACCTTCAGCTGGCTATCTTCGTTGTGGACGTCGTCCATCGTTAAAGCGGCTAGCAGCACGAGCAGTTGTGTTTGGCCCCATATTCTCGGCGCGACTGACAGAACTGTCTAGAATATCCATAGGAGATTATTTTCGGTAACTATTTAACAACATTGTCAAAAGCTATTAAAGTTTAGTCTTCATTATGAATTTTTTTGACAACTGTCTTCAATTTTTATGGACTCTCAGGAGGCATACAACGTGTGAAGACGTTCGGGGTCACCAATATATAGCGTTATATTAAAGCTATAATAATAAATATAAAAATATCGTTCTAAAGATTTGTATTTCAACTTTCAAAATATAATTTCAATAATAATTTTTTGTTATTTTATAACCATAGTAATTATACATATATTCTCATTAGGGTGGCCCATCTTTTTCGAAATCGAAATTTTTTATTTCTCACCTCTGCAAATGGTTCCATTTGAAGAAAAAACAGTCCCCTCAAAATATTATTGAGGCAAATTGAAGGCAAGGGGTGCCGCAGAATGCATTATTATGCAATAATAAAAGTAAATGGAATTATTTACATTCTTTGGTTGATGCATTGTTTTTTTTTTTAATCAGCAACATTTATCTTTAGAATGACTAATCAAGTCATACAAATATCAAAGACATTATCTGTTGTGACTATGACATGTGTCATACTACTGTAAATTCGTAGTCTAAGAAAACTAGACTAGAAGTTTTTGAAATAAAACTCTCGTTTTATCTTTGTGTATTTTATTATGAAACGTTTTTTTCATACATAGTACCAAATATTATCCTAAATCTACAAGACATATAGTAATAAAAACAATATTTTTTGCACGAGGCCAAAGCATGCGACAGGGTTTCTTTTTTTACATTTGGAAACTGTGATTTATAATCATTTTCAACTTGGAGTAAAAACTGTTTTTGGTCTTCATTTTTTGTTAAAATGTCATTATAGTCAGTAATAAGTTTGATTCCTCTCTCAGCGACATCATTTACAACTTTAATTTTGTTTACAATATTGGAATATCGGGTATAACTTTCATTTTCCCTTCATGTTGTTGGATCATTTTCCAGAAATTCCATAGACAAACCTAATTTTTGAAAAAACTGTTTAGTGTTCTCGCATATGAAGTCCTGAATTTCCTTGTTTTCAACGTCAGTAATGTTACTAATCATAAGTCATTTAATACCCTCTTGATTTGGTGCTTTCCTATTCAAAGCTTTAACCATTTCTCTTTTAGTGGTAACTGAAATATCGTCATCAAAGAAAGATAAGCCAACATTTACTGAATTAAGGTACCACAAATGGTTCACAATTTTCCTACTTGCGGCTTGAGATATTTCTTTGTCAATATTTTGATAATTAATGAGTTCTTTACAAAAGTCTAAGTCATAAAGCGGTGCTTTACTAGCAAATGACGCTGTAAACCAGGCCTTTACATAAACCTTTACAATAAAAAGACATATATCTTCAATACCTATTTTTCTTTTTTAGTTAGTTGGAACTGATCTTGGAAAAAAATATTTTTAGACAGTAAATGGCTTTGGCCATCCAACGTGCATGATGAAATGTCCCTGGTTGATAGAATGTCGTGTGAGTGGGCTCTTCTTCAACAAAAAGTTTAGAAAGCATTAAAAATTCTTTATAATCATCACGAGGCTGTTGCAAAGTTAAAGCTGCATTTAGAAACTTTACAATTTCGGCTTTAACTGGTTGTAAAATGTGTTTAATTTTTGATACCTGAAATCCAGTTTTTAGTTTCTTTTGATCTATTTTAGGCCAAAATTCCCTAAAACGTTTAAATAGTGGCACATTTGGACCAGATGAGGAAGGCATTTTTGTGTCAAACAGACTTCTCAAAACCACTTCAAAAATATGATGTCTACAAGGAAAATATAGAATATCTCTTTCTAATTTTTGTTGCAATAGTGTGGCTGCCCCATTTATATAACCCATATTTGATGCTGTTGTATCACAACACAAAGCTATTACCTTTTCGTCCAAATTCCATTCACAAAGCACATCATAAACTGCTTCAGTCTGTTCTCTTCCAGTTGAATTGGGCAAAGCTGGTACTCCAAGTAGTTATTCAATATCTCCACTAGTAACTAAGATAGCAAGTCTATCGATATTTCCCATTCCAGTGAGAGAAGGTAAAAGTTTTCTATCCCAATGGATGACTGGGGCCGGCAATTCAGAATTACCGAAGGCAGTTTTTAATATTTCAGCTCTTTCTTCGCGGATGCGTTGTCTAGAGCGCTGAAGTGTGGTTCTGCTGATGGACAAAGATGTGGTGTCATGTCCTAGTGCTTCTGCTACTGCCGTCAAAATATGGACTCCATACCTGTCGCTTATTTTGCAAGCATCAAATGCAGCGGCTATTTTTGGTGTGATGATGTTACATGTTCCATACAATCTCCTCTTTTTTGGCTGTGACGGGCCAGGCTGGTCTTGTAACAACTCTTCTTGGGCTTCGATTATTTCATCTTCATTTTCGTTGGAGTCGGCTGAATTACTACTTGATGATGGACAGGTGACTGTTTCCTCTAATCTTGCTTTTTCTTGTTGACTTCGTTGCATTCGTTCGGATAATTTCTGTAATTTCTTCTCAGCTGATTTTTCTTGAGAAGCAAGTTGGTAATCAATACCATGCATAAATCCAGGACGTCCCTTTTTTCTTTGGTTAATTAAAAACTGCTTATCTCCATCTATTTTCATCAACTCCAATGCATTTGCATGAGAAATGTCAAAGAGATCGTCCAATTTTTCAACGAAATTTTTTTCTTTACTCCCGCACTGGCCCTTTTAGCCGATTTTTGTAAGTTCCTCCACTCTGCATAAAGTTTATCTAGTTGTTTAACACAATGATAATCCTGACATGTCGGAATGCGAGCTTTATCCCAAAAAACTGACACCTCTTTTATTGTTAATTTAGCACTTTCATGTACACTTAGCTTCACTTCACGAATGTTATAAAAGAGCACTTGTAATACTTGTCTATTAGACGGCAATTTATTGCCAATGATTTGTGACGAATAGTGTCCAACTAAGTAAATGAAAGTATCCTTTCGTAAGGATCTAACATCAGCCATCGTTAAATGTTTTTTCAAAAAGGAACGTATGCTAGAACTTAGAATGTCACCACTGTAAAACACAATTGCAAACTGACATAAAAACCTACCGTAGGTGCATTATATTTCCAAACTTCCAAAACAAATAATTTCTAGGAAATAATTACACCAATAAAACATTATGAGAAAAGAGGTAGATATTTGTATTTTAAGTATTTAAGTGTATTACCGTAATAAAATCTTATCTACAAATTTCTACCTGAATGCGGCACGGGTTACCGTTCACCAAATTATCTGAAACTTTGACATAAATTATTCCTAGTATAATGGTACATTTTCGTGGGGTGAGACTTAAAAAATACGCAAAAAAAATTCACCCCTTATAGAGATGGGCCACCCTAATTCTCATATATGTGAGCGAGTATGTGTTGTATCTTCACTTTTATTTACACTATTCATCGGTCATGTGGGAAAATACATGAGGAACAAAGTTGACTTGCAATTAGTTTTATACGTCGAGGATGCCACTATCGGCCTTTCTGTTTCTTGAGAATACGAATTGTATTGCAAAGCGCAAATATTGCTCTCCAAGTTCCATAGGTGGTGTAGTAGAAACAAACTTATCCTTAATCTCTGCACGACTCATTACATGATCTTCCCTAAAAGACATAGTTCAAGTGGCAGTCGACGAGTGCAGACCTCCAGTGTGCAGTTGAAGACAGTGCGAAGCGAACTAGTGAAGGGGCAGCCCCACAGAGAGTGCAAGAGGAGAAATATCAGTCGTCTTTATTAAGACGCTGATATAAAAAGATAAATAAAGTCCCCCGCCTGGGGACACTTGTGTTTTACCTTCCCGATTCCTTTCCCATTTTTCTTTTAGGTAAACAAGAAGACGACATGCCGAGGAAAAAGAACTCGGACAGGAGCATCGACATGGAAACAGATGACTCGTCCCGAGCATCAACACCGGCGAGATCACGAGGAGATGAGAGAGATTTAATCAAAGCGCAACTCGAGGAGGAAAATAGGTCACTACGAGCCCAAATTGCGCAACTCCAGATAGAGCTAAGAGATCTTACCGCACAAATGGCGCAGCAAACCGAACTAGCAATACTACAGTGTGAGGACGCAAAACGCCAGAGTGAAATAGCAGACCGCCAGCACAACGAGCTAATGGCAGCCCTCCGAGCCTGCAACGCCACCTTTGAGGCCCCCGCAACGAAAGAAGCCCTAAAAAGGAAAAACGCCCCCGACAGTGAAGACGAGGTACCCCCACAACAAAAAAGACGCCTACCCCCAGCCAGGACAAACCATCCACCAGCCAGGCCAAGAGCACGGCGACCATAGACGTGGAGACCCCTGCAACCCCCCGGATGCCCCCCGTTGTACTGAGGAAGTTACAAACAAACCGAAGTTACAAACAAACTCCACCACGCCCGGATAGGCTTCAACAAAGCCAAGGTGGTAAGAGAGGGCATCTCCATAGAACCTGCGTCAAAAGAAGACCACACCCGGATGACCACGATGTTCGCCCAGGAACAGCGGGAATTCCATACCTACGCCCTGCTCGACGAGAGGATGTTGAGAGTGGTACTCCGAGGCATCCCCAGCGGCGTAAGCACGGACGACGTGAAATTAGACCTCGAGAGACAGGGATTCACACCCACGTCAGTCCAGAGGATGACCTCCCGAAGGACAAGGCAGGAAATCCCACTGATGCTGGTCCTGGTCCCCCCGACGCAAGAACAAATTCTGACAGTCAACAGATGCTGCTTCCTAGTTGTCAAAGCCGAGAAGCAAAGAGCCAAGCAGATCATCTCCCAGTGCCACAGGTGCCAGACATACGGCCATGCACAAGGACGGTGCACGGCCCAGCCCAGGTGTGTAAAATGCGGAGAGGCCCATCACACCAAAGACTGTCAGAAAACCAAGGACACCCCAGCAAAGTGCGCAAACTGCCAGGGAGCGCACCCTGCTAGCTACCGAGGATGCCCCCGATGCCCCAAAAGGACAGCCAGCCAACAGACACCAGCCCCCCGGAAGTCACCCGCCCACAAGTCAGCCACCACCAGGATAACCCCCGGGCTAAGCTACGCCAGAGCTGCCCAGGGAGCAGCAGGGACACCCACCAACCCTGCTCAACCACTACAGACGTCCCCAGAGGCCGGCCAACTCGCTGCTGTTATGGCCCAAATGCAGCAGATGTGCACCATGATGGGGGCCCTGTTTGCAAGCCTGCCCCACCTCACCCCCCAGTGACGCCATCCGGACCACCCCATCGACGGAGAAGCCACTCGAAGAGACATGACGATACCCGACACCTCACCCACGACCCTGCGGGTACCGGACAACACACCGTCCAGTACCTGTAGTCCCCCTGGCTCCGGGCAGACCAAAAATGCTACCAATAGCATTTAGGTCTGCCCTTCCTCGAGCTACATAGCTCATCCTTACCTTACCGATGATCCGGATGACAGGATGTCATTTGGCATCCTGTGTACCGGCAGTCTCCCCTGCCAAAACTTCCAACACACCTAACAGACAGATGACTACCCCCCGGGGGGAAACAAGCTGGCGAGGAAAAGAAAACGAAGACAGAAGAACGCCAGAAGAGGTCTTAGCCAGCAAGGTCCAACGAGCCAGGACCCAGGGAGGTGGACCGAAATCGTCTGCACCGCTCACAATTGTGAGTGGGGCCGACGTAAAGTAAATTCGCCCGCCCTGCACGAGGCTGGTCCCCGGTCTACAGCGATGTACTGGGGTAAAGGGCAATAGTCCTGCCCGGCCCCAGACATCCGAGACCGACATCTTTAGCCAAGAATATTGGCGCCCTAAAAGACGTAAAATCCCAGAATGTCAGTTAAAACTTAACGATACTGTATTGGAAAGATTAGATAATTCTAAGTTTCTAATCATATATTGATTATCAACTAACCTGGGATGCACATATTGGCTTTGTGACCAGTAAGCAGAACTGCATTTTTTGCAATTGTAAATCTAAAAAATACTCTAAACATCAAAAATTTAATGAATGTCTACTATGCTTTGGAATATTCTCAATTAAGTTATATGGCGATTTACTGTGGCCATACAATTGAGATCAACCGCATTTTTGTTATACAAAAGAGAATAATACGATTTTTTTTCTGTTAACCCACTAGATGCCTGTAGGCTTATCTTAAAAAATATCATATCCTAACGCTTCCCTGTACAGTTATTTATGAAACACTAATCTTCGTTAAAATAAATCAATAAAAATTCCCGAAAAATAATTCAGTGCACGCCCATGAAACTAGGTCTAATATCAATATTCATATTTCTAATTTTAACTTGTCCGTCTGTCTGTCCGTCAGTCCCGTTTCTTGTAAGCACGATAACTTAAGAAAGAAAAGTCCGATTGTATTGAAATTTGGAGAGAAAGTTAGTGTTAGCTAGATGAAGAAAATCAATCAGTAAACAAGAAAGGTATTAATCGTTTAATTTAAAAAATATATATTTTCTTAATTTTTGTCGCTTGCACTAAAATAGAAATCTTGCGAATGTTATCTCCGTAATATATATTTTTTTGTTTATGCATTTTACTAATATATATTTTATAATAATATATCTAATGCGTTGAAATATGATTCTTGAAAGATATATATTACAAACATTCACTTTTTGTAGTAATCTGTGATGGTGCAGTGGCTAAAGTTTTGCCTTGCAATCCAAAGATTCTGTGTTCGTATCCCAGACAGGATGTTTTTTTTTAAATTTTTTTTTTATATATATTTTTTCACAACAAAGTTGGTATCACAAAATTCAGGCTGTCCAAAAATTAACATTATTTACAAGAAAACTGCGAAGAGTATCCTATAGAATGTGTAACAATTATATAAAAAGCTAAGTAAATTGGCGAAGAGTATCTACGTTTGTAGCTTGTATATATTAATTTTAATTCCTATATGTACCTACAATTATTGAAATGACCTTGTCAAGATCCTACGACAATAAAGTTATTATTATTATTATTATGATTATTATTCTTATGATCTATTGTGAGAATGCACTTATTATTTGTATTTTTTGTGAAAAAATAAAAATAAAAGCAAAAAACAAAAAACCAATAATACAGTTTGAAAATGAAAATGATAAACTGTGGATAAAATAATTAATCTCTATTCTATATTATATTCTATACAGGGTGTCCCATATTAATTGTGCATGTCCATGTAGTTGGAAAGATGATTTGAAAATGTAATTTGCTCTATGGCCATAACGGCTCCTATATGGTCAAGGGTTTATTAACAAAAATTGCTTGATATGGTGTCCTATGTGATTGCTCCAATTTGATTGCTATCTTTTCGGGACACCCAGTGATTATAGAGAACAACTAAGTAAATGCATACTGACAAATAGTAGGTACACATATTTTATTCCTATCCAAGCCGGTATTAAGAAAATAACTTGAATGTTAATATATTAAATCTTCTATTATGTCAATCAAAAAAATATATACACCTATATAAATTCGGTGCCGTCATGTCTACACTGAATATATTTTAAAATAATTGACTTTAATAAGGAACAAATGTGACGTTAAATATTTTTATTAACCTATCTTATTAATTAAATGTCAAAAGGTTACTGTAATAAAAACCTACACTATTTTAGTAACATTCGTACAGATAGGAAGTGGTGTAACCCTGCATTGAGGTATGTCTATTATTTCTCTACAGATTATTGGTTATCAGGGAGCACTATTTTCAATTTCAATGGGTGCCTCCTTGGCACCGTTCAGGACAAATTTTTATTCACGTGCAAGTAGGTATATTGAAAAATTTTATTTTGGGTAGTCAGGAAATAACTCCATTCTTTCCATATATCGTTGATCCAAGTTTAATTAAGGTAGTATACAAGAAATCTCTCATACGAGACATCTCATCAACTACTTTTGTATACTTAATATCTAACATTATATTGAAACAAATTCTTAAACCACATTTTCCTACTGCGAAATGAAGACGTAATATGAGAGTGAGCTAACAGATTTAGGCAGACTCTACCAAGCAATTCTGTAAACCTTTGCAACAAGAGGTTGTTACTACGAAGTCAGTATATGTGAGTGACATGTTCAAAATTATAACTTATTTAGTTAAGCTTTCAACAATAACGGAATATCCCTTTTAATCCAAGCAACTAATGCTCAAAAAAGGGTGTAGAGGGAAATATTAGGGACAGAAAATTGGACTTCGGAACTTTGTTTGAACTATACTAATGAACATATCAAAAGTCCCCACTCCTAGATGGTGAACGGGGGGGAAGAGGGCACTTTAAAGGTCCCATTTTTGGTTTTTCGCTTATATCTCGGAAACTATGCGTCCTAGCGGCTTCTATACAAAATTGAAGCTACAAGAATCACTACTTACATTCATAAATAGATTGTTCTGTTCTCGAGATATCCGCCCTCGAAATTCGGAAATTGCGGAAAACAATTTTTTCGCCTCACGTTAAAATATTTAAAAATTGAATGCTCTACAACTTCTTTTCTCACGACTTTTTCGTGGAAACAACATTTGAAGAGTTATCTTAACAAATAGAGCAATAAACGCGAGGCGAAAAAATAGTTTTCCGCAACTTCCGAAATTCGAGGGCGGATATCTCGAGAATAAAACAACATATGGTTTCCGAGATATAAGCGAAAAACCAAAAAATGGGACCTTAAAAGTGCCCTCCTCCTCCCGCTCACCACTTAGGAGTGGGAACTTTTGATATGTTCATCTCCAGACTAGTCCAAACAAGTTCCGAAGTTAAATTTTCTGTCCCTAAAATTTCCCTCTATAATCATTCGTTGCCTGGCCTATTTCGATTTGAACTTATTTCTTCTGCTTTAGTTGATGACTAACTGTGCTTGCGACTAAGAAGCTTCTTTGTAAATGACGTTCAGAATCACCAGGGACATGTACATAGAGATTGTTTGCCGTGGGAAAAGCAACTGACACTGAAATATGACTTGAAAATGACACCCACAACGCGCATTATTCTGGAATATTACAGAACTTTTTGGAATATTTTAGAAGGCTCACAAATTTTCTGGAACGTTCCAGAATGCTTTCGAATTTTCTGGAATATTACAGAAGGCTATCAAATTTACTGGAATGTTCCAGAACACTCTCGAATTTTCTGGAATATTACGGCCGCAAATAGAAAAATATATCGAGAATTTAAAAAAAACGTTCAAAACCATTTAAAAATATTTGCTGGTACGCCACTGATATTGGGTCGACGGAAATAAAATAGCATTGAAGTTCACATAAACAAAACCAACAGTTGCAAGATTAACTACAAGAACCTGACTTAATTACAGGCGTCCAATTATACAATACCAAAACTTTAATATTTTATACGTACGTTTTAGAATTTTACTATAATTTTTTTTATAGGACGAACTGCATTTTTAAGGGTGCCTATATCTTTCAATTTTTCGAATAAGATTTAAATGACCATATATAATCAATCATACCACCACATTGAAGTTAACCACTATAATATTTATGAGATATTATTTCATTAATAGGTTCAGGAGCTGTAGCTCTGGCACATTTAGATGGTTCTGGAACTGATGAGGCTGTATGTACAATGGTCCAACGAGTGCAAGAATTAGCATTAGGATATCCAGATGGCCGCATTGAGCTACAATTAATAGGAGGGTTTAGTGATGCGAGGCATTACTCAGATGAACTATTCTATAATGTTATGAGTAAGTTTTTCAAAACTATTGTTTTTGTTTGTTATCATAGCTGAATGAATATTTTGTTTATTTATATTTCTTCTTATTTCATACACTAACCCAACTATAGGGCAGGAGGTTTCTGACAAACTTGGTATATGCAAACAAAATTGTAAATACAAAAGAACTTAAGTTAAGGTAAATAGTGACTACACTTTTAAATTAAAAACATATGAATACAAATAAAATGCGCAATATATAAACAAGAAAAATAATGCAACAATATAAATTAATGCATACATTTTATAAACTTGTAACGAATACAGAGAAAAGCAAAGATGGAGGATTAGCCACTTTCATAATAAGTTTTCAGAGCACCAAAGCTGCAATTAAATATGTCAATATTACCACAGATGGAGTTGTGATTTTCACAAATTTTATGAATGGGAGAGAATTTTTGTGCATTTGTGCGTGGTGTAGGAAAGTAAAATACGTTACTGTGACGAGAGGCCCGTCAGCCCCGACCTATATATGATTTTGTTCTATTTTCTTTATGTATACAGGGTGATTTACCACAACATGCGAAAAATTTATCAGCAGGGTGTCCCCATCGAGAGGAATTAAAAAAATGGAAAAATTAAAAAAATATGACCAAAAAAATTAATTAATTTTTTTGTAGAAATGCGTCGCCAATGACTTTAACCAATCTGATGTAACGCGGTGCAACCATATCATTCCCTCTTTATCAGACTTAGGACTGACAGCAAAGTTGTCGGAGTTAGAAGTGACTTTTTGGATTTAATCACACTACAAAAATAGCAAAAATTAAAATAATTTTTGTAGAACTTGTACTGCACAGAACTTAAAAGTAATGAAAAGTCAAAGAAAATGTTCAAATGCATTACATTCAATGCGCTGTTCTAAGCGTAGAATGGCATATTGAATGGTATCGATCTACGAGTACAATTTAATTTAACGGTGCGCTCTAACTGGAAGTTGGGAAGACAATAAACACACTAACTCTAACTCTTATAGTATGTACCTACAACGGAGCCGATCGTTGAAGTTCGTAATAAGATAGAAATAGACATATATCAATCACAATTTCGTGTTAGACAAATTCAATTTGCCTTACTTTTATTTGAAGAACGGATCCATTCCAGGTGCATAGTTCATTGCCTTATGCACTGACCTAGACGAATAAGAGTAGCGTATCTTTACAAGTTTTAATGCAAGGAAATATGCTAAATTACCTCGGATCATTCTAAAATTTTGCAGGAGCTCTCCCACATAGAAGACTAGTACACCATTTTATTTCCCGCATGTTGTGATAAATGACCCTGTATATATATAATTATTTTTCTACCGAAAATGGTTGATGCACAAAATATATTAAAAAAGTTACAAAATAATCTTTTACTTTATGTGTTGCTACACGTCAGCCCCTACCTGTATCGGATTTTGTTGTTTTTTCTTGAAATATACGTAAACAGCTATTTACGCCAAGGATGGATAATGCACAAACGATATTATAAATTTATAAATTAGCATTTCATTACTTGTGTTATTGGTACCTTGCCCCTACCTATCTCGATTATTTTTTAATCCCTTGGAGCAGATGTGATTGGTATTCTTTGTATATGTCGTAGTCATTTGATGAAATCCGTCATTTCGTGAAAAGCCTAGGCAGTACATGAACTGCCGGCATATCATGTAAATTTTTGAGGTTGCATGATTTTCCTAGGCATTTCATGAAACGCCGTGGTCGTCTCGGCATTTGACGTTTAAAGTCATTCTACATGATCTGCCGCAAATTGTGTTCTATTACTTGAGCCTCTTTGTTTTGCATATTACGGAAAGTAAGAGTGAAAAAGACTTGTTCAATGATCATTACAAATAGTATTATGAAGCAAAGGCCAATAAATGACCGTATAGGTTAGATTAAGTTATTATATGCGTGATTCGTAATTTCGTTAGCACTCTAAAACCTTAAATGTAACAAATAAATCTGAACTTAACCTCAAAATTAATTACATCCCCATCTTTCCCTCCTTATAAAGATCACTGAACAAGTCTTTCTCACTCTGAATTTCCACAATAAACAAAACAAACAACACAGCATGGTTTCCGAGCAAACAAATCGACCGAAACGGCAACTAACCTAATCTCAAACACACAACACAACACAATCTGCCGGGTATCAGTCACTTCATGAACAGTCAACATCTAATTTGCGGCAGATCGTGTAGAACGACTTTAAACATCATGTGCTGAGACAACCACGGCGTTTCACGAAATGCCTAGGCAGATTGTGCAACGTCAAAAATTTACATGATATGCCGGCAGTTCATGTACTGCCTAGGCTTTTCACGAAATGACGGATTTCATCAAATGACTACGACATATACATAGTAATGAATGAAAAGACAACTAAAAACTTATTAAAACATCTCACTCATTTTTCACTTGCTGATTATGCACCATGTCTACAGTACTTATCAAGTAAGTCTTGCTCTGAAAAGCCGATCTTAGGAAAATTACCGTCGGTTTTAAAATTCAACTTAAGATCATTATTAATTTCATAATCGTATGATATTGAAGAATACTTTGTTAGACAATCAGTGCCTAAAAAATATTTCTTCTATTAGTAGGTATTAGAGAAAGTAATACCTAATAAATTTTACTATATACAGTGTGCCGCAGGTGTCATTGAGCTGCTCTGTTATCTCAAAGACTACTAAAGCGATCTTTTTAAAATTTTATTTATTGGTCGTTGTCCGAAATTCGAATTTATTCACATAGTAAAATTGGAAATTCTTGATAGTTGCGCATTTATAGGGGCAAACGGTTATTTAGGCAAAACTTAATCAAATACTTTTAACCAAAATTGCATGAAAGTGTGTTCAAATGCGATTAAGGTCCAGCTATTTTAGAACACGCAAATTAGATTAAAAAAGAGCAAATAGGAGAATAGGAGAAAGAGTTTATATTTTGGCTATGAACAGTTGGAGTAGGAATACAGATTCGAGAAGTTCCCACCTGCCCAGTGGATAAAACATCCCTTAATTTGCGAAAAATTACCCCCAGTGGCTATTCTTTCATATTTTTCTTACGAATTGTCAATCGAACGGAGAGTATAAAAGAGAAAGTATATGTAAAAAGAAACTTCTATTGACCTTTCAGCTAATTCTGTCATCTTGATTTATTTAATACACATTTGTGATTTAGTGGCGGAACAATTCGGTGGCAGAACAGTGGCACTCAGCGAGTGTGTTATAGAGGAGACTCCGCTCTATAATTTCGTTGTTAACGATTTTCCTGTAAAACCAGCCGTTATAGAAATATTCGCTGTGACAAAAAGGCATTTGACTCTTTTTTTGGCTGCACGCTCCAAACTACCTTCAATTTTGGAAGTCGGTTGGGGAATAGCTGAAAAGTTAATATAAGGTTTTTGTGTGGATGTTAATGATAAATACTTACTTTCCTATACTCTTTTTCGCCTGAACGAGATTTAGTAAGAAAAATTAAAAAACCAGAATGAAGTCACCGCTGAAGGTGGTTTTTCACAAAATAACGGATGTTCCAACCACTGGTCAGGTGGAACCCTTTCGGATCTTTATTCCTTCCTCTGTTGAGAGTTCATATCCGAATATAAACTCTTTATAAATTACTTCTCCTAAAAGTTCTAATTTACAATTATAAAATTTACACTTTTAATTTATTTCCTCACACGATGTTAATTAGCTATGCAAAAATTCATTTTTCTCCAGGTTCTTTTCACAAACATCCTATGGAAATAGATTTAACGTTGGCCTGCGTTGGAGAGCTAAATACAACAATAAGAGGGGGAATTCACTGGCCGATAATTTATGGAATAGGTGTCAATGTTAAGACTGGTGAAATTTTTCCAGCCACGTTTCCGGATAAAGGTCCTGATCAAGCGTTACGATGTGCAAGATATTTGACCGGAGTATCGCAGGTAAAATGGAGAATATATTAATTTCTGAAACCTTAATTCTAAGACATAACTTAATTTGGAAAAGTATTAAACAATGGCTTATTGTTTTTTTATTTGATAGCAAGTGTCGACGCGTAGAATGTGTTTCTAATTAATATTCATGTTCCACGTAATTCCATACAAACAATTTGTTTCAAAATGCATAATTCAGTTACCTTCTAAATGAATACATTTTCAATAATACAGTTACATTTTCTAAAATAAAATCGTCAGAAAGTGTGAGATGAAAAGAAATAATGAAGATGGTGGTAAATCGGAGAACACTAAATTATATTTTATAAAAATCGTGTAAATTACAAGTTATTCTAAGGATGTTCTTAGATACTAAAGATGAGATGTCAACTAAGCAAATTGAAGAAAAACAGTACAATTTTTGAGATCTTTTAAAAACCGAACCAGATAATTATATTTTATTTGCTTAGCAAGAAAAATACGCAACAACAAAAGTTAAAGCTGAAGTATATTGGAGTGGCAATGCGTAAATACAGTTGTTTCCACTAAATATATATTATTTATGCTTACTGTTTATTCAATGAATTCCTGAATATCAGGCTATGCAATTAAATACGACTGTTATAAGGAAATAATTTTTATCAACAATAAACGAAAGTTTTAAGTAAAGAAACATGTCAACTAATACTAAAGATAAGTCACAATATTTCATGTAAACTATTGTTTGATGTCTCTATTTATTTTACTTTGATTTTATTATGTGGTTGGTTGTCGGTTGAAACCCACAACTTTCTATGTCGTGACATTTTAAATTGCTGATTGGTAATTTTCACACTGCTATTAGTGGAGTCAAAATAAATTTTGAATGGAATTCTCTGGTTACAGCAATTTTAATGTTTTAATTTGTTGTAGGTATAATTACAAGTGCTGTGAGCAATTTTGTATTAAATCGGGGTCCATTGCTTCTTGTAAAATTTTAACAATTTATTTTTCAACGTTAAAATTTTCTGCCATTTTCCTTATCTACAGTCCTAGTAATCGTATCGCAAAAATAAAAATAGCGAATTGATTGCTATAAGATTTTGAATAGGGCTAGGCCTATGAAGAAAGTTTCTGATAATTTGTTAATTTGTAAAAAAATAAAAACCACTAAAAGTTGTCCTTGTTGACAGTTTAAAAAATATATCGTAATAATGCATCAATTTTAACGAAAGTTGGTGAAATTGTGAAATACTATACTGAACTAAACGTTAAATTTTAGCAAAATATTTATTCAAACGGCTAAAAACTAATAATTAATTTGAAATTTCCATCGCTTATTCTTTAAGTGCATTGACACGTAGGATAATTTTTTTTTTTTCAAAATATAGGTTTTTACATGTATTTTACAATGGTATTAAGAAAAAAAAGTCTTCATTTGAACCGTTTTTTTGAAATTTGTTTATAATTTTCAAACTTATAGTTGTAAACAATTTTAAATAACTATGCGAATTTTTTATCAAACCAAAAGCGGCAAACTAATTATGAAAATATATGAAATATCTAACAATTTCTAAAAAAAAAAAAAATAATCTACTTGCATTTGTGACCGAGATACGTCAATATGTCTCTGTTATTTGAAAATTTTCCAAAACTACAATGTTTAAAATTACATTGAATAAAGCAGCTTTGAGAACATAACGCAAATTTTCAGTTTTTTCATAACTTTCTTAATTTTTGTCGCGAAAAGGGAAAACCAACCTAACCTGAATAACTAGCTTTATGTTCATTTTCACAGCATTTTAAAACTTTTAATATTGCTGATGCAATAAAAAAATATATTTTGCGAACAGGATTTAAACTCGAGTTAAACGTTCGCATCCTGTAAAAGAAATTCTGGTCAAAATCAAAGTAAAAACAGATTTTATTCTAATGCAACTATGTGCCTTGCCGGATCCTGGCCCGGAGCCAACCAACCAACCACGGCACCTAGTGTCGTGGTGCCGTGGTGAAGATTGGACGGGGCAGGTCCGTTTAGGCTTAACGATTATATGGAAAGGGGAGGGGGGATTAGCTCTCCTGTTTGTTATAAACAAACTTAAAAACCAGTAATAAAATTAAAAATTGCTGTCTACGCAGAGACCTAAAGCTAATTCAAAATAAAACAACACTTGGCAAAGCATTTAAAAAATTTGGACTGATGACTTGGGTAAAAAGCTAAACGAAAAAACCCGTACGAGAACTGTCGCTCTGGGAGGGCAGGGAGGCCAACTGTCGCTCTGGTGGCCTCCCTGCATCCAGGAAGGCCTAAAAAGAATTTACGAATAGAAACAAAAAAGAAAACGAACAAACAAAAAAAAGAAAGAGGGGATTAGAAATAAAGTTTAGGAAAGAGTTTTATAGAGGTTATGGTAGGGGAAGATTTGGCTAAGGGAATTGCCGGAAAATAGAATCACTCGCAACATGGGTTCTCTGTAAATGTTTAGGTTGAACATGTAGACGATCACTTATTAGGACCACATTTTCTTGAAGGGGAACTCACTGCCAACGTAAATGATTGTTATTCACATTACTACAGAATAAATGAACATTGTGGAACGGGAACTTTCCAATATGATAGTGACTTTTAGATTGTTGATGATGATAAAAATAATTAATTGAAACCTAATAACTATTTTTGAAAAACAGCACATATCTAATTTCATTTGCGGAAGCATTTTTTATAATTGAAGACACAAGTGGATGAAGAGTCTATGTGACATTTTCGAAAAAAACGAGTTTTTTATATGAATGAAGGCTATAACTACACAAAATTCCCTCAGGTACATTACATTTGTTTCTAATGCAAAAATATCTGATTTATAAATTTCTAAAGTATCTTTGTACTGTTAAAGTTGTAGGTTGTTAAAAACTTTGAGATCAATTATCTCAAAAACACTTTGTTGAAAAAAACGAATTTTTTATATGAATCAAGACTATAAGTACACAAAATTTCCCTAGGTACATTACATTTGATTCTAATGCAAAAATATCTGATTTATAAATTTATAAAGGATCTATGTACAGTTGAAGCTGGTAGGTTGTTAAAAACTTTGAGATCAATTATCTCAAAATCACTTTGTTGTTACATAGATCCTTCATCCACGTGTGTCTTCAATTGATATTTTTTCATGTTTCATATTGTGATACCTAGTGGATTGTATTCAAGTACAGAAAACAAATTAATCGAGCCATCTTGCTTAGTTTTACTTCCACGTCCAGTGGAAGTATAGTAACGACAAAAAAATTTTTAAAAATTTTTATTGCCCAAATAGACTTAAAATGTCATGAAACGTCGAGATTTTAAGTTTGAGCGAAAAAAAAATTTCTGTCTGTCGGTCTGTCTGTCTGTCGGTCTGTCTGTCTGTCGGTCTGTCTGTCTGTCTGTCTGTCTGTCTGTAACTTTTTTTTTGTGCGCACGTTTACTCTGGAACCGTTTGAGATATTGACTTGAAATTTGGTACACATATGTACTTTAATGAGATCTAGAACTAAATTATATTTTCATCTTGTTCCGTCGAAGGGTTGGGGGGTAAATTGGGGTAAATTTGGGGTAAATGGGTAAATCAAGCAGATAAGAGTCCATGAAATTGGTATTTAGTATATACAAGAGAAGCTGAGGTCTCAAAAAAATTTTTGGCATTAGCCACCCCCATTACCACCCCCACTTCCTTATTAAAGGGGATGAAAAGAAAATGTGATTTAGTGCATGTACAGGAACCAGAAACCTCAAAATATTTTTTACTTCATCCACCCCCCACTACCACCCCCTTATCACCACCCCCACCCCACTACCGATGTGGGGTATAGTTTTATGGGTTTTTGGGTTAGAGGATTTCAAATATTATATTATTAAAGTTCCATAAACAATTATTTTCACATACAAAGTTTTTTCGTTGTGAGTGACTTGGATAGAGAATCTGGATGTGGAAGTAGTGATTCCTTGGGCAGCGGTTTTTTATGTACTTTTGAAATTACATGTCAAAATTTAAATTCAATATACATAGGGTACTATTGCTTTTTGAGGTACAATAAAAACTAATTTTCGGATATTTTTTTGTGTCTTGCATGTTCTTATTCAGGATAACTAGTACATATCATGTATCAAATATGAATTTATTATTCTAATACTTTGTAAAGTAATGGCCAAAAGAACTTTTGGCAAAAACACATAATCAGCTTTTTCTGTAGTTGATTCTGATTACACAGTCACACACACACAAAAAAAAGTTCAGACCTAGAAATTAGTCATCATCATCAATCTGTATGTATTTTGACCTCCTGAATTCGATGCCGCCATCAGAATTTAATTTTGTCCTTGGGTCTTTTTTACCTTATGGTTTTATCTTTGAAATAGCATTTTTATCGCATAAAACGGCCAATAGATGTCAGATAAACTTAATACTAATATAAATTATATTCAGATATATGTTTTTTTGTTTTATTTTTTATGTTTTTTTCTTCGATTTTGGCATTTTTTTACCAGTATCGATTTTACAAAAGTAACAGCTTTCTTTAGTGCTTGGATCAGACCATATAACTAGTCTCACAATCTATAAATATTTACTGTCTTTAGTATTGTTCCAACTGAAGCATAATTCTGCAAGAATTACAAATAGTGCATTTGGTGCATTCTTGACTTTATCAATATTTTCCTGCACATTAAAGCATATTTTATATATACTTTTTAGATTGCTAGTAAAATACCTCCGGGATTTAGTAAACTCAAAATGGTGACAGACGAAACAGAAACACAATCTTTCATTCCATTGCATGGATGCTGAGCTGTCGTAGATTCAGCATCAATTCTAGAAATATATAAAATTGGTAAACTTGTACGATACACTCAACAGTAGCCAAGCCACCCACTACTGAAGAGCTGCAGTCGCATGATGGCGACGCCTGCGAGTTCGCTTGCTCACCCTGACCAGGCGCCGATACTGCATCGTAATATCCTTACCTGTTTTTGCCATGAAGGCTTCATATGATTACCCAGGAACTTCGCCAGAACAATTCTTTTGCCCGCCTTTACCAAGTGGAGGTGTCCTGGTCGCAAAAACAAGCAAAAATTCAAAGAAGTAGGAAGCATTTATGTTTTCATTTCAAAATCATTTTCATGTTGATAAAAGCGCTGTGGAAACTCATCATTATATACGAAATTCGAAATTTCATAAAAATTTTGAAAATCTAGACGCACAAAAATTCAACACATAGAATATGTAGAAATTAAACATAATAGTAGAGCAGCATATGTAGTTCCGTGGCGAAGTTAATGAAGAGAGTATGTAGGGGTTATATTTCAAAAAAAATTACCTATTGATGAATTATTTTCATGGTGTCACTTTGGGGTGTGGGTAGCATTTATGACGTCATCAAGATGGCGGCAAATAAGATTTCAGAGAATGGCAATATTTCAGTTATTTATTGGTCGATTTTCTTTTGCGAGGGCTCATATTAAAGATAATTAAAATTTCAATAAAAGATGTTCTTAAACTATTTACTCTAAAGTAAACAGTAACGGTTCGTTTTAAATGATATATAAATTATATTAAACTTTTCAGTTAAATTATTAGTATTTAATTATTTTTATCATTATTTAATTGACGATTTACTTTCAAATTAGAGTAAAGTAATGTATTTCAAGTTAATTAGAGAATATTGTATATTCATGCAACGATAGATAATTTAAATTTCTATAAAAAACATTCTTAAAGTATTTGCTCTAAAATAAAGAGTAACGGTTCGTTTTTAATAATAGATAATTTGTATGCCATTATTAAATTCTGTTAAATTATTAATATTTAATTATCTTTATTATTATTTATTTGACAATTTACTTCCAAATTTGAGTAGAATTATATATTTAATGTTTGAGTTTAAAAGAGTTTAAAAGAATTTAAAAGAGGCAATTGGGTCGTTAAAAAAACTAGCAATCCATTTTGTGCTCTTGGAGCAGATGAAGCACTCGAACAAGAAAACAGAACTTTGAAGGTTACCAGTGGTTTGCTAGGTATCACCAACATCCGAAAGCCCTAGCACGATATTTCTTAACAGCACCAGAACTTCATCGTATATCTAATGAGATATTAAACATGGCACGGATTGTAGGACACACATCATCACACAAACATAATGACGACTCGAAAGAAGTAATACTTAGAGAAGATATTGCAATGAACAAATTACGTATTGAGCTTAAACGGATGGAAAATCTTTTTTCTTACGAAGATTCTGAACTTATTAATATTGCAACCAAGGCTGTCTTCAGATTCTATTAAAAGAGATGTCAGTAAGATTCGCACCCTTGGTACAAAGCAGTATGATGAATTTAAAACGGAAAGGCTTATATCTGACAGTAGGATAATCAATTTATGGGATTCAATTAAGAGGAATAAATTAAATTTGTGTTCAAGCGCCAAAAGAAAAATTAAAATAAAAGAGGCTGGTATTGTTAAAGATTTAAAAGCAGACAGATAATTATTTTCTCGGCTGCTGGTTGTAGCAGATCACAACGCACAGATTTATGCGAGGCAATAGGTGGATATGAATTTTCTGCTATACCAAGATCACTTTATAATTACGACGGTAGTATGCATCTGTGTTCTCAAAAAAGTATACTGATTGACATTTTAAAATCAATTCCACCAATACCACGAGTCTACATAACGAAATCTCTTCAAAAGCAATTTTAATTGATACCTCTGAGGAAAGAACGTTTTCTGTAGCGGTTCTTGATGGAATGGCGCAGAGCTTCAAGCGTTGGATAAAGGTAAGGACATTAATACATGCAGAGATTTAGCAGAAGCATTTACGAAGAAGATAGAAAGGAAGTATTGGAACTACAGTGAAGTGCACCTTGTGTACGATACATATAAAGAAGGCTCCATAAATCAAACGACAAGGCAAAATAGAACACAGGGAATTGTTCCTACTCGATATAAAATTGCGAATAGCACAAACATAGTCAACGTAACTATGTCAAAAATGCGATCGCATATGTATACCAAGGACGAATTAACTGCATACCTAGCAGAAAAACTTTTACATCATGCGCAACTAACGAAGAAAGACTTTGTAGTCGCATGACGTTCGGAAATTGCCTCATCACATGGCTCTTTCAATCACCCTCGAAGCACGCAAGAAGAGGCAGGAACTAAAATAATTCTTCACACTATTAATGCCGCCGGTAGAGGAGCAACCAAACTATATATATTTACACAAGACACAGACATTTTGGTTCTTAGCATAAGAAGATACCCGAAACTTCCCACCGCATCGTACTTTGTATCCAATTCCAAGGAAGTTATATCAGTTGCAGATTTATACACTTCATTAGGTACATTAAAGGCTTCTCCATTACCAGCTTTTCATGCGTTGTCTGGATCCGATTGCACAGGTACATTACTAGGCAAAGATAAACTTTCATATTGGAAAGTATTCAGTGCAACTATAGTAGATAAGTTTTTGGCTTTTTCTTCAATAGGAACCGAACACACAATTTCTGATCACGTAATGACAATACTAGAAGCATTCATCTGCCAAATCTACCAGCCTAAAACGAGTTATGTTGGCCATGTTTTCTAAGAAACAGGAGGATAATTTTCCTACATATGCTACTATACCATAATGAGATTTGTAAAAAATAAATAAATAAAACAATATGTTTAATTTAAATTAAACCATTTTCTTTAGTTTTTAAAATTCATTTTTCTCTAATATTTAACGGTTTTGAGCTGACGTCTATTGGTCATTTTCAAATCTAGGATAAAAAAACCCAACGATAAAATTTAATTCTGATGGCGGCATCGAATTCAGGAAGTCAAAATACTTAAAGATTGGTAGGTCTAGTTTCTGGGTCTGAACTTTTTTTTGTGTGGCTTTGTTACCATCAATATAAGTGAATAAAACAATTACCACTTATCTTGTTTTATGACAAAATTAATTTTATTGTTTTAATTGCGGTTGTTTAAACAAAAACATGCTTGGTAATACGTCGCAAAAACAAACGTATCTCTTCAATGTAAATAAAATATTTTTTTCTTCAGGTTTTAGATATTTACGACTGTAACTTAGGACTGTTAAGAATTGGACCTTTTAATTATGAGCCACTGAGAGGTGTAGACTTATGGTTAGAACAAAGTGATGATTTTATTCTGCAGCATTTATCAACAAGTCCGGAGGTGGAACCGCCACATTTTGTTATGCAGGTTTGTAAAAAATATTTAATATGTGTTTATACATTACGAGATGGTTTTGTACACTACATGCCAAAATTTTTGAATTTTACCGAAAATTTACATTTTAACCTCCAAAATACACGAATTATTATTTTCCAAACATATTGTATACTTATGTTAGTATAGAAAGCTAACGGTGTTCAGAAAAGAAAAACTGCTAGGTGTTCTAGAATATCAAATTTTGATATATTCCTATATAATGGCATTCAGATTAATAGAAAAATCCAAGAACTAAAAAATTTAATTAGGTGAGAGGGGAGTTTACAGTTCATATGGTTAAACACATTATGATATAGGCTTACGATTTGGCACATTATTAGGTAGTGAACCTAAATTAGTGAGAAAAATACAAATGGAGGAGTTAAGACACAGTAGTCCAAAATTTTGACGTCAAGTTTAAATACCATAGTTCCAAATGTGCTTCAGTCTTAAAATTTACTGTAACGTTCTGTAGATAAGTGAATTGCAAAGGGCAAATGGTTTTGAGGTCAAAGTTTAAATATGGAAAAGTTACAAATATGCTAGCTGTAGTTCTGAAATAGAAATAAAAGTTCAAAATGTGAATCAAAATTAACAAAAATCTAACAGAATTTTCCCTTAATTTGTTTTATAATAAAAATGTTTGAAGTACTATTTATTTTAATTGGTTCAACTTCTTTTCCTCCTATATTTGCTAGTACACTATGTTTACACCTAGCATAACCTAGCACAACCACTTTTAAAATGATTACGCCTTTGCGTAATTAATCAGTAATAAGAGTTGTTTTCGGGAGGAGCCGACCAGTGCACAGTGTGCAAGAATCTCAAATATTAGGAAAAAGAAATCATCTCATTTGTTGAAATTATATTCGCGGAGTAGCTACTGAATTTGGTATCATTATGTATAAAGTAAAAATGGCGAATGGCTGTTTTAATTGCAAAACTTTAGCAGATTTAAATGAAATTTTGTACGTGGAGATTTCAATATCTGATATTAAAGCTTAAAAATTGAAAACGACGAATATTTTCTCTTACTATGTAAAAGCTAAACAGGAGGCCCCTAAAAAGAGTGAAATACAACCCTTATTTACGTAGGGTATACTAGCTTTAAAAATAGTTGAGCGAGATGTAATGATGTAAACATTATGTGCTAGCAAATGAAGGAAGAAAAAAATTACTGGCGAGAGGAGCAAGTTGACTGATTCAAAGTCAATGCATTTTATCACTGTATTTATCAATCATACCTTAGCTTCGTTCCAAACAGATGGCTTAATTATATCTCTCACTATTTTTTAAGTTCCATTTATTCTTTATATCTTTGTTTCGCTTGAAACTGTCAAAAAAACTAATAAATATGATGTGAGCATGTAGCATTAGCAAAATTAATTGTTGAAACATTTTAAATGAAAAGGGCATAGCAGGATAAGCATGTGTTAGGTGCCCCCGCACCAATCGGGTCGAAATTTTTAGCACAAGTTGATAGTAGTGTTAGATGAAATTTCCCAAAATATTATTTTTGGAAAACCATTTTTACGGGAGTTATGGGGGTAAAAAGAAAAATAAAAAAAAATGTTTTTCTCGAGAACGGATAAACCGATTTTCATGAAAAAAATATATGTTATGGTTTTTGATGGTGCAAATGTGGGAAAAAATTATTGAACCCATTTGTCGAAAAAAAGTGGTGAAAAAATTTTTTCAAAATAAAAAAAATTTTTTTTTAGGAAATGTTCCAGAGGCACACCCACCATTTTCCTCCAAATAAATGCTTATATGCCCCTTTAAAACATGTCCAATTTTAAAAGCGATCGGAAGGGTATAACATATTCAAAATTGATAATCATTGGCAGACTGCGGGCGGCGCGTAGTCTATGTAATGAAGCATTATAAGACGACTTTTTTGTAAATATTTCGTGCAAAGACGAGATTACTTTCTCCCCCTCGTTTTCGAGGGTGCTGAACACGATGCAAGTGGTGGGAGAAGCTTTTGACTGCCGCAACCTCTGCAAATTTTTTGAAAAATTTTTTCAAAATAAATTTTTTTTTATGGGATGTTCTCGAAGAATGAAGACTAAGAAAAGTCTCATCAATATAGAGTAACCTGATTCGTGAGAGGCAGGAGGACTCACGCAAAAAAGTCAACCCGAATTGTGAGAGGCAAGGGGACTCATAATAACCAAGCACCTCGACTAATGAGAGGCAAGGGAACTTATAATAAACAAGCGCCCCGACTATTTGGAGGCAAGAAGACTCACGATAAATAAACACCCCGACTCGTGAGAGGCAAGGGGACTCACAATAAACAGGCACCTTCACTAGTGAAAGGCACTATAACCTCCTCGTAGTGGACTTTGAAAACTAGTTCTTTCGTAGGCTGACTGCGGACGTCATCCTTGCAAAATCTTCAGATTTTCAAACTAGATTTTGTTTGACCCCACAGTTGACGTCAGAGAATTTTTGCACCACACTTCTTGAAGTTTGATACTGATTTAAATGGTAGGGTTGTAATGGCCGCCAGTGACCGTTGTAGTAAGATGTAGTAATGAACCGCTAGTCTATGTAATAAAGGCAGAAATAGTGTAAATATTTCTTGCAAAGACGAAATTACCTTCCTCCGTCCGTTTTCGAGGGTGTTGAACACAATGCAAGTGGTGGGAGAAGTTTTTGACCGCCGAAAACCTCCTTATGGATCTCTTTATGTTTTCTATACGGGTCTGGAGAGTCATTTATCAACGGGTTATACTTGAAATAACATTTAAGATGATTATAGAGTAAGTTGAGTCCAGACAGCAGGTCTAGGGGGTTAATTAAACCCTTCCGAGGAGTGGAAAATCATTTTTTATCAAATAATTCGGGTTCAAACGCGTTTCCCCCGTTTTTGGGCTGATCATGGGAAAAATATTCATTTTTAGCTCCAACCCCTCATCTCTCAAACGGTGAGTGAGAGGTGATTTCTGCCCGTTTGAGGGGGTTGGAGCTAAAAATAAATATTTTTCCCGTGATCAGCGACCCCAAAACAGGGGTATTTGAACCGAATCATTTGAAAAAAAAAACTACACCTCTCGGGAGGGTTTAATCAACCCCCTAGGCCTGCTGTCTGGACATTACTTGCTCTATAACCCCCTTCCATATTATTTCAAGTATAACCCGTTGATAAGTCACTCCCCAAACCCGTTTATATATGAAAACATAAAGGGATCCATAAGAGGGATGGCCGTTTCAGGGGGTTGCGGCGGTCAAAAACTTCTCCCACCACCTGCATCGTGTTCAGCACCCTCGAAAACGAAGGGGGGGAGGGAATCTCGTCTTTGCACGAAATATTTACAAAAAAGTCGTCTTATAATGCTTCATTACATAGACTACGCGCCGACCGCAGTCTGCCAATGATTATCAATTTTGAATATGTTGTACCCTTCCGATCGCTTTTAAAATTGGATATGTTTTAAAGGGGCATATAAGCATTTATTTGGAGGAAAATGGTGGGTGTGCCTCTGGAACATTTCCTAAAAAAAAATTTTTTTTATTTTGAAAAAATTTTTTCACCACTTTTTTTCGACAAATGGGTTCAATAATTTTTTCCCACATTTGCACCATCAAAAGCCATAACATATATTTTTTTCATGAAAATCGGTTTATCCGTTCTCGAGAAAAACATTTTTTTTTATTTTTCTTTTTACCCCTATAACTCCCGTAAAAATGGTTTTCCAAAAATAATATTTTGGGAAATTTCATCTAACACTACTATCAACTTGTGCTAAAAATTTCGACCCGATTGGTGCGGGGGCACCTAACACATGCTTATCCTGCTATGCCCTTTACATAAAAAAAGAGTTATGTCAATTTAAATATATAAAATTTTGAGTCATCGTGAAGAACACCCTACAGAATGGGCTCATTTAGCAATTTTTTTAAAATTCATATTTCGAAAGTACTCCACTCCAGCCAGCGGTCGACCGTCTGTGGGTCGACCGCTAGCCTGCACCCACATAGTTTCATACGGCAAGCAGAACAGACCGAATAAGTCATAAACAGCATTGCCAGTGGATAAAAAATTGACGTACTGGTATCGAAACAAAAAAAGTAATGATCTTATGAAAAAAAGTACAGATGTTAATTAAATCATTTTTATACGATATCTGGGAATTTTAATGAATATAAAAAAATACTTCGCCATTCAGATAGTTTTTATGTTTTATGTATAAAAAATATGTTCGCAATATTCACTTGAACTGCGTTACTACAAAAAGAGCATCAGTGCATATTCTATGCGAAATACTTTCAGTGACCTGTAATCACATGTTAAATTTTTATTAGCGTATGCAATACGTATTGAATTTTTAAATGTTCCTCAGTGCACTATAACTTCTCAAGGACCACAAACATTTTTACAATTCCTATAGACTGTAAATACTTAACTTCCTTGCGAATAACCCAGGTTGGTCCCTATTGCCATGCATCCATTAGACATTTTTTAAATGCAAAGATAACAGCTTATTCAAGCAAGATACAGAGAAACAGAATTTTCGAAAGTGACGGAAAATCCAGAACTAACTTGCGAACAAAAACATGGTGTTCTTTTTATTCTGCCATATTTCATTTCACGGATCATTATAAATTATTTTAAAATTTGTCATCAAAACAGCAGTAAATAGGACGTCATATAAAAAAAATGTAGCGATACAGTGAAAGCAGCACTGACGTACTGATTGCGCTCTAAAAGTATTGATTTCAGTACAAATGTACTGACACTGGCAACGCTGCTCATAAAGCCAGTCGAGCGGGTGCCGTGATATCATCCACGCGTTTCGGGCGTTTCAAATATGTTACGAATTGAAAATCAGATATTACAGTTAATATTAACGCTAGAGGCCTAATTTTTTCACTATATACTTGGTTAAATACTTATAGAGCAAGACCCCGTGAACGCCAGACCTACGTCATTTTATAAAATCTGAAAATTTTTCTACGAAAGTACACTACTGCAAGTAAGAACGATTGGCTACTATGAACAGTCGGTCGCTGTGGCTTTGACAGATAACAGGTAGCAAAGGTGTATAGAATTGCTGCTCAAAATCATCATACTATAAAGCGTAATTTTTTGATATTATTTACGAGATACTATAATAATTCAGGTCCACTGCCAGACCCTTTTAAAGTATAAAAAATTGTAATTGTACTTACGGTATTTTATAAAATCTGAATTTTATATATGTTACTTGGGCAACTATTTTAAGGTGTTTCCCAAGCAGCCAGACAGTTTCGAAGGTTCCAACCCTCTACCAGACATAATTGAAGGTCAGCTGTAGGTAGGGTAGGTAAATCTGCTCTGATGAAGTGCTTAGAAAAGGAGATCCGGAGTGAGCCACCAACTCATATCGATGTGCTAATAATTGATGGTTTTCTTTTCTATTGCGCACTATGAAAAATGTTCCAAAAAAATGTTACAAATGGTTACTCAATTACATGCATCGAGAATTGACGTGATATTCGATCAATATTTTACACCATCGATCAAGGATTATGAAAGAGCCCAACGGCTTGAATCAATAAAACTGGAGTACACTATAACCGGACATGATCAAGTTCGACCAAGTAATTTCACAAAAGAATTGAAGAATTCAATTTTTAAACAAGCTCTTGTTGATTTTTTCATCTTACATTGGGCCACTGATGAAATGGTACCATTCATTGGTAATAAAAGAATCCACATAAATTTAAGGCAGTGTCATTCTTTAATTTTTCATAATTCCAATAGCGCAGTGTCAAGTGTTTATGAAGAATTATCATGCCCAGAATATGAAGAAGCAGATACCAAAGTGCAAAGTGCATGTAACATCGACCATCAAGCAAATATAGTGATCAGAAGTATTGATACTGATATTGTGGTATAATACTTGGTCATATGCATCACAAACAAGATGCTTCGCACGTTTGGGTACTTGCAGGTAGTGGAAATAACTTAAGATATGTAGACTTAACAAAAATCCACGCACAATTGGACGGATCTATCTGTAAAAGCTTGCCTGGATTTCATGCAATCACAGGATGTGATTTTAATCCTGCATTTTTCAGAAAAGGAAAATTCCTTATAAAACATTGAAAAAAAAAACAAGAATATCAGGAAGCTTTCATCAAATTTGGAGGGAGTGATTTATTTGAAAATACTGACGAACATAACATCTTTAACATCATACAAAAATTTATATGTGATATATATAATGTTAATGGGATAATCGATGTTGATGCTGCCCGGCTCCAAAAGTTCATTAACACATATACAGCCTCAGATGTCAACGAAGCTTTTGACCTCAAAACATTACGGAGTTTCGATGCTAGCAATCTACCACCTTGTAAAACCGAGTTACTACAGCAATTTCTGTGAGTAAATTTCAATCCAGTATTTAGAATAATGCTCACTTAAAAAATCCTAGTATCTACCAGCCAGAAAATAATGGTTGGGTACAGAAAGAAAATATCTACAATTTTAAGTGATTCCATGGGGATCAGCTATGAAACTTTGTCAGTGATTCACTGAACACCTCATTAGGTATTTAATAATTATATCAAATTATTATACATACATTTGTAATTATTCATAACTGTATTACTTTGTTTATATTTTTACAGAAACTGATCAAGAAGACAATGTGGAAAGTGATGAAATCACTGAATGGAGTAGCAGTGATGAAGAAATTGAAGATTTAGACAACAACGATGAAAATGAATAAATACATTTCATATTTGTATAAATCGATCAATATTTTTATAAAATTGAATTTTGAATTATGATAAGCCATTACTAAAAATATAAATAAACAATTTGTCCATTAAACTTTTTATTATCAAACTATTTTTTAATATTAGGTTCATAATAAACAATAAAATTTTAATAAAATTGAATTCATAATTACATTTAAATATATTTTAAAAACGGAAATTAATTTTCTATTGATTTATCAAATTTATTTTTTAATAATTTAAATTGTAAAATTATGGTAAGTAATTATTTCAAAATCTATTTTTAATTTATAAATAATTTCTACATAATTGAATTATCCGATATACCTAACTAACTGTCGCATTTGTACTCGCTATTATATACATTTGCCTTTCCTTTGCGCTCATACCTACAGCTGACTTTCAATTATGTCTGGTAGGGGGTTGGAACCTTCGAAACTCTCTGGGTGCTTGGGAGACACCTTAAAATAGTTGCCCAAGTAACATATATAATATTCAGATTTTATAAAATAACGTAAGTACATTGTTGCCCTAATCTGGGCACGCTAATATACTAGTTAGGTAAATACTTTAAAACACTCATTATTGGAGAACCAATCAAAACAACTACTCTTCTAGCTAATACTGACGAAGTATTGAATTACAGGATAGGATTCTTAGCATTTTAAAGAAAAAAATATTGAAAATATTTAAATGATTTATTTACATTTAGTCATTCACACTTTTTTTATTTAATATGAAATTATCTACTTTCTGTATATTGGTACCTTAATCTGGCCACGCTAATATACTACTTAGGAAAACACTTTAAAACACTCATTATTAGAAAAACAATCAAAACAACTACACTTCTAGCTAAAACTGACGAAGTATTGATACATGATAGGATTCCTGGTATTTTAAGGCAAAAAAATATATTGAAAATACTTAAATTACTTATTGAAATTCAGTCATTCACAACAATTATTGAACCTTACATTCGATTTCAACTCTAGAAAAGTTAGTAATATCATAAGTACTCCCTCCATACATGTAACTCGACAAGTCAATAATGTTGCTCTGCCAATTCCCAGATCCACCCTAGTCAAAGACTCAATTATTTACAATGGCTATAAGATGTTCAATCACTTACCAAATAATATTAAAGAAATGAGCTCAAATACAAACTTCAGAAAGGCGGTTAAAAGCCTGTTAATTGTTAAACCTTATTATAATTTAGACGAATACTATAATGACACATTTTAATTAGACATTAACTACCTTATTTTATCGTTCTTTCTGACTTTTTATATTAGCTATTATTATTATTGTATTAAAATTTATATGTAATCTGTGTTTTGTATTTATGTAATGTAGGTGCACTGTGTAAACTATATATATGCTATGTACCTATGCTTATTTACTTTGTTAATGAGAAACTCTTTCTTCTGAACAATAAAGTATATTTTGATTTGATTTGATTTGATTTGATTTGTACAAGTTTTTTCGAACTCGTTAGTTCTCATCAGTAGAGTATAGAAACATTCATTCTTTATTTACAAGTCTATTCTTGATTTATTTTTTACAATTAATTATTAAGGTTCAATAATTGTTGTGAATGACTGAATTTCAATAAGCAATTTAAGTATTTTCAATATATTTTTTTGCCTTAAAATGCCAGGAATCCTATTATGTAATTCAATACTTCGTCAGTATTAGCTAGAAGAGTAGCTGTTTTGATTGTTTTTCTAATAATGAGTGTTTTAAAGTGTTTTTCTAAGTAGTATATTAGCGTGAACAGATTAAGGTACCAATATACAGAAAGTAGATAATTTCATATTAAATAAAAAAAGTGTGAATGACTAAATGTAAATAAATCATTTAAATATTTTCAATATTTTTTTCTTTAAAATGCTAAGAATCCTATCCTGTAATTCAATACTTCGTCAGTATTAGCTAGAAGAGTAGTTGTTTTGATTGGTTCTCCAATAATGAGTGTTTTAAAGTATTTACCTAACTAGTATATTAGCGTGCCCAGATTAGGGCAACAATATACAGAAAGTAGGTATTTTCATAATAAATAAAAAGTGTGTAAGTTATGATTTGCATAATTCCTAAATAATATTCTCTAATCATGATAAAAGCAAATAAATAAAAAATAATTAATTGTAAAAAACGTAAGTACAATTACAATTTTTCATACTTTAAAGGGTCTGGCGGGGGGTTGCCACCATACAAAGTGTCTGGCAGTGGAGAGCGCGAATTATTATAGTATCTCGTAAATAATATTAAAAAATTACGCTTTATAGTATGATGATGTTGAGCAGCAATTCTATACGCCTTTGCTACCTGTTACCTGGCAAAGCCACCGCGACCGACTGTTCATAGTAGCCAATCGTTCTTACCTGTAGTAGTGTACTTCCGCAGAAAAACTTTCAGATTTTATAAAATGACGTAGATCTGGCATTCACGGGTTTTTGTACTATTACAGAAAATGCAAAAATAAATTGTAAATTACATATCACTAAATGAGCCCATTGGGTTTAACTTTGAGGTTCTGGAAATTAGTACATGGTCTTGGCTGATATCCAAAATGAAATGACTTAAATTTATGAAAATACGTTTTTTGCAGTTTTTAGTCTTGACCGTGGCGGATGCATTTCTTTTCAGAAAATGTGGAATTATGTGGCACCATCACAGTAAGTCCAAAAACAATATACCACTGGATAGAGAATTAAGAATCAAATACAAATATATAAAAGAATATTGGATGTTTCATTTAGAAAATCTTAGTATTAGCTTGCCACTACTCTGTGAAATATTGTAGATTTTAAAATAATTTTAGAATGTGCCACTCTTAATCTCCCACAATTTTTATCCGATACATTTTTTTAAAATTTCAAACACCTACACACTATTGACTCTTCCTGTACATAGCTCATAGGCAAGTATTATCGATTTTTTGGTGGGCTAAAATACTGACGCTTAATTTTTAAACTTTCTAAATTAAAAATAAATGAGGATTAAATAGGTAAATATATATCAATAAACACTTTAATACAATGACTAACTGGCGTACATACAGTTTGGAGTGTGGCTCTAGTAGAACCATATTTTAGTTCTATTTCTGATAACGGGACTATAGGTACACAATGGCGGGGCATTGGTAAATTCAGTAGTGCTCTCTCTGTCTTTACTCAGCATGTTATGATCGATGTGTGCGCGAGAACTCTTTGCAGTTAAGGTTTCTCAGCGGTTCTAGACCAATACTACAACTACCATAGTTCCAAAGAGCTACTTTGTTTCTTGGTTGTCATTACATTCAAAATATGGTGAATTCCGTAGATTATCTCAGTTTCTGTAGCTACGTTTGTTAAATGTTTATACCCACCTTATTTTTACTAGATGGATGAGCTTTGAAAATACATTCTTATGTGATGTAATTGATCAAATTTAAAATAAAGGTCAGTAAACGCTAACAAATGAAAAAAAGCATATGGAGGCAATTAATAACAAAACTTAACATGAGAGATATGTTTTATGTATTTCATTAATTTATTCGTGCAATATTCTCCCCAAATACCACTCGTGCTTTTAAATTTTATATATAATTTTTTTTTCGAGCTTAGTTTCCAAAAATAACATAATTCGTGTAATTTAACAGTTTATCATCAAAAATTAAATCCCTCGCATTAAAGCGCTCGAAACTCTCAATGTACACGAATTATATTATTTTTGGTAACAACGCTTTCGAATTTTACCGATGAAGTTCTAAACGCTAATGATATTACGTACAAAAAATACACGTGATTTTTACGTGACGTTTCATTCTGTAATGTGAATTAATTTCGTTTATATATATTTTTTTACATTTTAGATAAGAGCAACGTTAAAATATATACAAGATAATCAGTTCCCAGCCGTAACTGTATTCAGAGATAATCGTCCACATTACTACAGAAGAGATGAGCATTGCGGCACTTGGACTCCAATACGATATTGACTTCTAGATTATTGATGCTGCAGTTTTCTCGGCTTGTTTTAATAAAAAATATATTTTTACAATTGTATCGATTTAAAGAAATCATAGAATTAACGTTTTTGTTAGTTGTTTTCAATTATCATGTTATATAATTAATGTTGATGCTTTTAAAATTTATTTACTTCTGTAAGAAAATATATTCTAGGTAATAATTTTGAATTTGTTAAATATGTAATAATGCCATTTTATTGACTATTTTAAGTTTTGTTAGCTAAATGGGTTGTTGATTTTTTTTTAATAAAATTATGTTTGAGTTTTAACTTGTTATTAATCTTACCTAGATTATAGCGAAAACCTAAAGTAATAACTTTAACATTACAAATTCAATTTGAATAATTAATATAGTCATTTCGCTTTAAAATTTGCAACTTTGGTAGTACAAAAGAGAAGAGACGGTCATTAGAAAATGTAGTATGGAGTGGGCGATAGGCAAGCACACTTGGTTCTCAACTTGAAATCCCGGATCAGATTCCCTGTCATGGCCCTGGATTTTTTTCAGAAAAGAAATTAATCCTAGTATACTCGGATACTGAGTGTATATCCCAATATTCCTTGTCTTGAACGGTGTAGTTCCTTCCTGCACAAAGTTATTTCAGACCTTCAAAGATAAAGGGCTTGTATTACCTGTGATGTATTGTGTGTGTTATTTAAAAGTGTTAACATAAACACTCATCCCCAAATCCAAAGCCAAGGCTGCCGGTGAGAAGAGAGTGACACGTTTTGGAAAAACGCAGACATACATCCACACTAGGGTGGAACTTAAACTGACCAAAATTTTTTTTGCTCAAATTCTTTATTCTAATAGCGGGTGAAAGTTGTCCTTATGGTTCTCTTGAATACATACATAAATTTTCGAACAAAAAAAAACTCTTCAGCTGTCCCAAATTTTTAAACGAAATTCGACATTATATTGTAGTACTTCTGTTTATTTTATATCAAAACAACACAGAGCTCACCACGTGGAGGTGACTGCTATTTGATTTCCACCCCTACCCTTCCCAACCACACTACCAATCGTTAAAAATTATTGTTCTTAATTGTCTTTGGATGTTTCTGCTTTATATTTAGCCTTTGTATGAAACCTAGGCATTAAATTGCGCGATTTCAACCTTACACTTATAAATCCGTCTCTAGCTGTAGTACCACATACAGAAGTCAAGGCTTCTGTTGCCACTTTCACTCAATAATATTTTAAAGTCTTGATCACTTATGTTTCGTGTTACTGGTGGTTCGGTTACCTGACAATCAGTCCAATTTATCATATCAATATAGTCTGAAGCACTGAAAACGCGAATTCCTTTTTGAACTTTTCTTGCCTTAATAGTTCTCCTTATATCTAGTTCTCTTATTTCTCTTCTTTCATTCCATATTCAGAGGGATACTTTCAGGATGACCAAAATATCCATTTCTCTGAATAACAAGGTCAATGATTGCCTTTAACTCCTCTGTTAAATACCGATAAAGCTTAATAATTATGGAAAATAAGTGTTTAGCGCCGTCTTTTCACGAGTATTCTGATTTAACTCTAAACCATACTGAACCATATACTTAATAATATATTCTGTCAATACTCGAAGATTGGTTGATGGGCTTCTAGTGCTAACATATAATCGTAAGATACGATTGGCAGTTGTAAGCCATCTTACATGTGACAACTTTCCAGGATTCTTCCTCGACAAATCTAACGAGCAATTTCCATTAGATATAGCTTGGCACATACCCAATAAATACCTTTGATTAGTACTTAAACCTTTTTATTAATATATGTCAATTAGCAGTCAATTTTCTTAAATTTAACTACCGGAAGATTCTTACAATTTTGCAGTTGTTTACCAATCGGTCCCGACAATCCTACAGGTCCAGTTGTTTGTCCGTCTAAATGATGTAACAAATGCCGTAATGGAAGTTCATTAAAATGTAAGAGGCACATTAACCACTGCTAGGGTTTTCCAAAATGTTGTTCCAGACAACCTCCTTTCGTTCCTGTATTGAGAACAATACCATCACATCCGACAGCTACAAGATGTGAACCATCTACGAAATTTTCTTTAAAAAATTTTAATATGCTGTCTTTAACAGCAATGGCACTATCGGGTGTAAGTGTAATATGGCCGACATAATTGAATCCAGGGTCCTGAACTAAGGCAGGCTTAAAATAGAAATAGAGTTGAGTGGAGAGTTGTCCGAAAGAGAGTATGGGTTTCGAGAAGGTCGGTCAACAGTCGATGCAGTAAATGCTGTCCTGGATATAGCCAGGAAAGCGGCTACGGGCCACTACCGCAGAAGGAAGCTCTGTGCGGTAGTTACCTTAGACATAAGAAATGCTTTTAATATTGCATCGTGGCAGGAAATACTCAACGAACTTCGAAGAAGAGAGATATCACCATCTATCCTCCGCCTGATAAGAAGCCACCTGCACCAGAGGAGCATTAGATTAGAGACGGAAGGGACAGTAATAGACAAAAACGTATCGAGCGGTGTACCACAGGGTTCAGTACTAGGTCCCACTTTGTGGAATGTACTATACGATGGAGTGCTACAGGTGACCACGACTACTGCCAGATCATCCGCCTTCGCGGTTATCCTAAGTACAAAGCGGAGATTAGGCCCCATTACGGTGATGGTACAGGATGTGGAAATTCATCCAAGTGCATCAATCAAATACCTAGGGGTGTGGCTCGATATGCGGATGACTTTTGCCGGGCACCTGGAGAAGACAGTGCAAAAGACACTAAGAACTGTGAATGCTTTGGGAAGGATCATGCCAAATGTAGGGGGTCCACAAGCCAACAGGAGGCGAGCACTGTGTGCTGTGGCGCAATCCATCATGCTATATGCAGCACCAGTATGGGAAGGTGCGATGAAGGTGGTAAAGCTAAGACAAAAACTGGCTAGCGTACAGAGAAAGATGGCCATTAGAACATGCAGTGCCTATGGTCATAGCCGGCATACTACCAATAGACTTGCTACATACGGAGCGGAGAGAGGTCTACAACGGAGCAACTAGGGAAGAGGCCAGAAGAAATCTTATGACTAAGTGGAAGGAACGCTGGAGGGCAACAGAATAGGGAGCATGGACTAGACGCCTAATTATCGACTTAGATTCATGGATAGGCAGGTCCCATGGCAACGTGGAGTATTACACTACACAAGCCCCATTAGGTCACGGATGCTTTCGTGAGTATCTGTACATCAGAGAAAGGGCAGAAGATGATGAATATCTGTATTGCGGTGAGAGGATAACGCAGAACACACGACTTTCCACTGCCCAAGGTGGGCATCTGTAAGAACTAGATGCAACGAGGAGTTAAATAGATCCTTAACCGTTGAAAATCTGATACCACAAATGCTGGAAGGGGAAGAGAAGTGGAACATAATGAAGAGGATGTTCTACTGCACGTAAAAGAAACTGAAGAGCGTGAGCTCAGGAACTTGATCCCCTAATCAAGGCAAGTTGTATAGAAGTGGCTTAACAAGGAGGATATACAATATGAACAATAGGACAACCTCGTCCTGAAGTGATGCGAAAGCGGTTCCAGGATTGGTGGTGTAGAGTCAAGAGGAGGAGAGGTTTTAGTGGGTGGAAATCCCACACTACCTCATCGGGCACCATCAGGTGAGGTGTCTTTAAAAGATTTCCCCTCCTCGCAAAAAAAAGGGTCCTGAACTAAAGATATGTGTTCCTCAGTAATAGTTTCTCGGTAGGTAACGCTTTTCTTCTTTAATTTTTTGAACGACCGTTTCATCTGTGTCCATCATAATAAAGTCCGCGTATAGGTACTGCCTCCTTCAATAAACTAATTTGTGACTTCTTGCGTTGCTTTTCTCTTTGACGAATCATTTTCAAATTTAAATGGTTTTAACATATTTCTATATTTATCGTGATATGTGTGGATCATTTGCAACATCCTCATCTCGACACTGCTGAAATAGTAGCTTTTAACCACAAGCTTTCAAGTTTATTCGCGACAATTTCCGACACTGTACTAACAGAAGGCTCGTTATTGTTGTTTTGAGTTTTTATGTCGATTTTAAAATAGATGATAAAGGACCTTGTGAATGAAAAGGTTAATATCTTTCCACCAAAAGACCATTAATACGTGTAAAACGCGTTTACAATAAAATACAATAGACGATACAAATATCACAAGATAAAATCGTGAAGGCTCTACGTAAAGAGAACATATAAAGGGTCTAGCCGTACTTCCATGGCGAAACTGCTCCCGATAGGAACCTATATTGTAACCTATGTTATATTGTAGAGGGCGCTAATGGTAGTTGATCGAGTAGATATTAGCTCTATATCTTAGTTAATTGAGGAGCTATTTGATAAAAAGTGTCCGGAGACGACTTTTTTTCAAAGCGATATATCTTAGTTAATTTTAAAGCTAGGAAAATAAAACTAAATGGCAGTGTTATGGTACACTTCACAGTTTATTTTATAGCAATTCCTATGGGCCAAGCCTAAATAAAAGTATTTAAAAAATGCAAAGAAAAATTTTGTCAATCGATTTCTATCAGATCTAATTGAATTACCACATTGAAAAAAATATATAATAATTGTCTGTGTCTTGTCTAACAGCATGCCAAGTTTCATTAAAATCCAAGAGGTGAAACATGTCGAAAAAAAATTTAAGTAAGTGGACCGCCACCTTACGACCACTATGTTGGCGCTTTTAATTTGCATTACATTTCAATAATCTTTGAAAAAGTTGCGTTTTGACAGCTCATAAAAAGTATATCAACGGTTGGTGGTGTCAACTAGCCTATTACAATGTTTTGTTGGTCTACTTTTATAGTGACTGTAGTCGGTCTCAGTTAAGAATGCAGTTGTTTTCGTTATGAGCGGAGCACAGTTTACACAGGATATGGGAATTCCCAAGTAAGTGGAATCCCCCCATGGCCGACTCAAGCCAGTTGGTACATAAAATAAAAATTAACGGTTGAAATTGGCTTTTGTTTGGCATTTGGCTCTTTTATAAATACATTGAAATTATTTAATTCATATTGCAGCATATTTTGTTTAGATTAATGAAAGCTCATTATAGATGTAAATCCTCTAAAAATGTCAAGTGTTATAAGAAATAGGTAAACCTACTACTTTCTTGTGCTCGATATCAGGCGAGCTGTTCTTGTCTCTGCCGTTCTGAACTGAATCTATGATCTCTCTCGCGCAAAGCACATCGCACATCGAAGTTTATTTAATTGTTTTATGATATTTATGAATAGAAATTATACTAATTGTTCATATATTGTTCGGCTATTTCCTTTCATTTTTATTAAAATCAGACTGCTCTAGTTATATTTATCTCTTTTGTTACAAATAAGGATTTACAAACACGGTATCGCCTGTGCTAAACGCTGTGCGATGTGCGAAGCTCAAGTTGTTGATTTCATCAGTCTCATTTAAGAGCATTGTTCTATTTAATTTTATTGTGCGATGTGCGAGGGGCGTCGATATGGCCACTCTCATTTAAAATAATGATTTATTTAATTTCAGTGTGCGATGTGCGAAATGCGGTGCTATGTGCGCTGTGCGGTGCACCGACGTAACGACGTGGTCATGCACTTACACGGAGGTTATGATATTTGTGTACACGTTTTAGGCAGGTATATGAGAGAGATCAAAGATACAGTTCAGAACGGCAGAGACAAGGACAGCTCGCCTGATATCGAGCACAAGCAAGTCTTATAACACTGACATTTTTAGAGGATTTACGTCTATAATGAGCTTTTATTACTCTAAATAAAATATGTTGCAGTATGAGTTAAATCATTTCAATGTATTTCAATTTCAATGTATAAAAGAAAAGTGCCAAATAAAAGCCAGTTTAAACCGTTAATTTTTATTTTATGTACCAACTGGCTTGAGTCAGCCATGGGGGATTCCACTTACTTGGGAATTCACATATCCTGTGTAAATTGTGCTCCGCTCATAACGTAAACAACTGCATTCTTAACTGAGACCAACTATAGTCACTATAAAAGTAGATCAAAAAAACATTGTAATATTCTAGTTGACACCACCAACCGTTGATATACGCAACTTTTCCAAAGATTAATGAAATGTAATGCAAATTAGAAGCGTCAACATAGTGGTCGTTTAAGGTGGTCCACTTACTTAAAAATTTTTTTCGACATGTTGTACCTCTTGGATTTTAATGAAACTTGGCATGCTGTTAGGCAAGACATAGACAATTATTATATATTTTTTTCAAAGTGGTAATTCAATTAGATCTGATAGAAATCGATTGACAAAATTTGTCTTTGCATTTTTTAAATACTTTTATTTAGGCTTGGCCCATAGGAAATGCTATAAAATAAACTGTAAAGTGTACCATAACACTGCCATTTAGTTTTATTTCCCTAGCTTTAAAATTAACTAAGATATATCGCTTTGAAGAATAGTCGTCTCCGGACACTTTTTTGCAAATAGCTCCTCAATTAACTAAGATATAAAGCTAATATCTACTCGATCAACTACTATTAGCGCCCTCTACAATATAACATAGGTTACGATATAGGTTCCTATCGGGGGCAGTTTCGCCATGGAATTACGGGTAGACCCTTTAAAATTAGTAAGCATTTGGTGACATAGTGCCACATAGTGGTGAAGTTATTGTTTAACCTAAGATAGTTGAAGGAAGCTATTATAATGCAATAGGGCATTGCATGTCGACAAAGGATAAAACTGCAAATATTGAAATAAAACAAAACAAATACAGAAAATTATTGTGTTATATAAAGTATTCTGTAGATGTTCTTAAATCGAAACAAGCAAAAATAACAACCTTATCATCCCATCAATAATAATAATACGTACGTATTAATGATTCAACAGTTTTAGATATTTGAAAAATGTAATTTCACATTTATTTTTCCTCCTTTTTTATACAGCTAAAATTTGTAATAGGAAATTATATTTGTCAATTTTTGTTATTGTTTGTTGTCTGATACATGAGTATGCGATGTCTTTTAATCACGAAACCACTAGCATATTAAAAGAAAGGAATTGCTGTGAGAAGCATAGGATAAGACTTATTCTCTTCCATCTGGTAGGCTCTTCCTACAAACTGTTCTAGAGAATCATACAATACGAACAATTACACAATACGAAAACTACGCCTCGAATTGTATAATAGGAGAAACAAAAATACAAACTAGTAAGACACTAAAATATGTCCTTTGTTCAAGTGACATATTATAGAACTCAAAGCAGAGAAAGTGGCAAAGATAAGGACGGCTTATCTCCGTTAATGCCGAACATAGAAGACTAGGAAAGGGCAGTGATATTGAAGAAGAACGCACTACCGGGCGTCAAAATGACGCGACACCAATTTATTTCTCAGGGGCGCCAGCCACGTGCTGCCCCGTTCTTCTACTCCCAGACGGGTTCGAGATAAGATGCACTTCGATAGCCGAGTAATGAATCAGGGCTGCACTACCTCAAATTATTAACGGCGCTGTCTCTGGCAGTGAATTCCCCATTTAGGTTTTGGTTACCTTTTGAAAAGTTAAATTTTTGCATAAAAAAATCCCTATCGAAGAATTTCTCTCGGACGGGATTGATTTTTGACGTAGGGGAAAGAAAGGTTTTTATCTGCTAAAAACGGACTCTACACCTGAGGATTTCTGAGAAAAATTCATAAAAAAATCCCTATCAAACCTCCGTAAGGCAACCAGAAGGTCAAATGTTAATGTGAGTTAACTCGACACATCCGGTTTACGATACGAAAATTCCAGGGATTATAGACTAGCAACAAGTCTCAAGATCAATTAAGATGCAATAGTTCAAAAAATCCATTTTTTAACAGATATGGTTATACAAAAAAGCAAAATTCTTATTGTAAGAATCGCGCCTTCCCCAATTAAGACAAACGGCTTTCAGACCATACAAGCGAGAGCGCTTACGCTAACGATCGATTAGGTAGAAAATATTCATGCGACCTTCTCAGAATCAAAATGCGAGCTTTTTGGTAAAATTGAATTTTTGGTTTTTTATGCACAAGGCGTTGTCCTCTATAACTCTATTATTTGGAAAGCCCTGCTATTGGCTTTCCTACCCATCGCTTTGTATGGCGCTACGCCGTCTTTGTCAGAATCGTCGGTTTCGCCTTTTAGATGCACTGCATCATTACAATTTTTTGCTCATACTTTAGAACAGGACATTCAATGACCGTACCTCAATTGTCAATGTCTTTGGTGGAGGAATAAAAATGGAAAATATTTTAATATTTTGCATTTTTGGAGTACTTTTTAAACTAGTCCAATTTTGGCGTACTTTTGATAAAAACCGCTGCCCAAGGAATCACTACTTCCACATCCAGATTCTCTATCCAAGTCACTCACAACGAAAAAACTTTGTATGTTAAAATAATTGTTTATGGATCTTTAATAATATAATATTTGAAATCTTCTACCCCAAAAACCCATAAAACGATACCCCACATCGGTAGTGAGGTGGGGGTGGTGATAGGGGGGTGGTAGTGGGGGGGTGGATGAAGTAAAAAAAATATTTTGAGGTTTCTGGTTCCTGTACATACACTAAATCACAATTTTTTTTTCATCCCCTTTAATAAGGAGGTGGGGGTGGTAATGGGGGGGGCTAATGCCAAAAATTTTTTTGAGACCTTAGCTTCTCTTATATATACTAAATACCAATTTCATGGACTCTTACCTGCTTGATTTACCCATTTACCCCAAATTTACCCCAATTTACCCCCCAACCCTTCGATGGAACAAGATGAAAATATAATCTAGTTCTAGATCTCGTTAAAGTACATATGTGTACCAAATTTCAAGTCAATATCTTAAACCGTTCCAGAGAAAACGTGCGCACAAAAAAAGTTACAGACAGACAGACCGACAGACAGACCGACAGACAGACAGACCGACAGACAGACAGAAATTTTGTTTTCGCTCAAACTTAAAATCTCGACGTTTCATGACATTTTAAGCCTATTTGGACAATAAAAATTTTTTTAAATTTTTTTGTCGTTACTATACTTCCACTGGACGTGGAAGTAAAATTATTCTCAAGTCCATTTTTGGCGTACTTTTAAAAAATATTATTTTCTTCAAAGTCCAACTTTGTTGCACCTTTAAAAAAGTATATTGTTCTTAAATCCTTGCCACTATATACTTTCGCTCTCATATCCTGCACCAAAACATATTTTCCTAAGTGAAAATTCGGTGTTTCTTCGAATTTTCACTTGGTTGTTACGGTCGATTTTCACATTTAATAATGGCCAGAAATTTATGTACTAATTTTCGTTATTTTCCCAAATTTTATTGTACATTTGAGCCTATTGATACCGTCTCTCGCGAATTAATAGAGTATAACTGGTTGCATAATAGCAGTACCTAATGGCTTACTCTCGTCATTTAATATACTTTGATACAGGTAGTATGGGTGAGTGCGTTCAGATATTCATTAAGAGAGTGCATTGCAAAAACGCCCTTGTAAAGCTTCTACAATGGCCAGTATTGTTGATTAAACCTTCTTTGGTGGGTAGATTTATGAGGGGACGGCTTTCAGAGTATATTATGATAATATTTGTGGATATAAACGAAGTTAGGAAAATCTATTCTAGTTGTGGGGTGCGCCGTGGAGTAGAAATTCTGAACGTACCGAGACGGAAGACAAGAACTTGACATTTTGATAGAGGACATTTTCTTCTTGGTCATTTTTTCCTTTTGCTGCTTGAAGATTGAGTCGTCTGAATACGAGTTTTGGCAATATTGTAAGTTTTGCTCCATTTATGGGATTAAGTATTCATCACGACAAGATTAGTTGTATTTTCATTTGGTTTGGAGTATCGTTTTGGGAAATGCAGCTACGGATTTTCCGGATAAAGTCAATTTTCAAAGCACGTGGCATCGTCTGAATGCAAGATTTTGGAGTGCCATTTTGACGGCAAAGGACCTCTTTCAGCCCATATCACATCTCAGGTGGTGATGACTTTATCAGGTACGTCTCTGAAAACCCACTTAAGGTTGAAATAGATTTGTAATTTAGGTTATTTATTTTATTGCAGGGCTGTTTGTTTGTCTGTTGATTTGTTCGTTCGTTAGTTGTTCATTGTTGAGTATATTACAAGTATTGGGATCTATTTGTTGGTTTATGGCTATTTGGATGGATACCTTATGATTTTACTTGGACCTGTTACTGGTATTCCACTTGAGCTTTTATGTCACATCCTACACTTTACGAGGGACTTCCAGCCTGACCTTATTTTCAACTTCTAGTCCAGATTTTGGTGTCTAGATGGTGGATGATTGACTGACATGTTGTGTATGTATGGTACTGGGGATCTCGGCACGTTACCTTAGACTCTACGTAGATGGTCTACCACCTGCGGCTGTTATCACCCTGAATTACGCTACCCTGGTAGGACGGGAAAAGGTATTCAGACACTACCAAAGGTAAGCGGAATCATATTCTCTATAACGAGGGATCCGGTACATCTACTCAACGTCCACGTCCATTTTCAAGGAATATTGATAATATTTTGCTTGTAACGTAAATCTCAGTAACACATTAGATTTCAGTAATATTTGGTACATTTTGTGTATCGTTACTTCACTCACTTAATAGCATTGCCTTATTTCACAAATAGATGTCAATAATTTTAAGTAATTTTATGTTTTAACGTACCTTGGGTCAATTGTAGTTTTTGTCACGCTTCTGGCATATGACCTTTTGTACATTTTTAAAGGATTTATTATTTTGTAAGATATTTTGTGTATATTAGGTTAAGCGTGTGGGCCCCACTTATTAGAATATATTGTGACACTTGTACTGCGTGATAATTGTGAAAGATTTTGTACTACGTACCCTGATATTGTATTAAATGTTAAATTATAACGACGTTGCCTTTTTTTTATCTGACCACCTACACCACCCCAATTATCGAAGCCACCCCCAAGGACCTGAGTAGTCGGCCGTGTGAGACTTCCTCCTCACTAGCTTATTGCAGAGGGGGTACTGCACGTAAAATATTAAAATTTTGTTCAGGGCACAGGGTGACCACCCTACCCTGCGTTCGAGGTTTAGCAGCCTTTGGGGCCCCCTTTTAAAGTGGGCCCAGGCCCCTGCAACATGGTCATTTCTAATGCCTTATAGAACTTATAACGGTCCTTATGGACTGGTTTGTGGCTCTGTAGTTCCTCAGACTTTACAAAAAATGTCCTTAAATGAAATTTTTGCCTAAGTCGAATTTTGATTCTGTCTTCGACTTAGGTCGATTCTGGAGGGTTCTGCAACAATATCATTGGCGACACATTCGGAAATGCTGTACAGGAAATCCATATGAAAGGGGACACTGGCAATGGAGAAGTATTGAAATATGCTGCAATAATAGAAAAACAAGCCCTCCTTACAAAGATAACCTACAGTACAGTGTGCCGAGGAGAAGCATTGGTGCTTTCAAAATTAAACTTATACATATTTTGATGAAAGAAAGAGAGACAAATTATAGAAGGCTATATCCAAATAATAGTGGTTGGACGAACAAGTAAGGAAACATAGAAGCCTGACATACTGAAGGACGGAAATCTTCAGAGAGCATAGCAACTTCCAATACCATTTAAAGAGGATTAGAAAAGAAGATATAGACACCTCTTGGGATTGCCACTGCAAGTGAATAGACGATGAGGAGTATATAATATTCTAATGCAGAAAGAAGAAAAAAAAACCGAAGCAGAGTCAGCAATCCGAAAAAAGACGACGCCGGGGGATATAATCGAACAAATACTGAAGAACCAGAAAAATGGGAGAGGGTTAGTGTTATCAAAAGGTGGATTATGAAAGAAAAGGAGGAAAAGGAATAAACGTGACGTCTTGATTGTATGCGAGGGCAGTTTCACGAAGATAGAAGCTTCCTAATAAAGGAAAAAAGACGCAGAAAATCAGTAAATCTGACACTACCCTTCGGCATAAGCGAAAGAACGTTTTCTGAAGATTTTTCCCTTTCTAAAAAGAAGGTCAAGTCAAGTCAAGCCAGGTCATACTAAATCAAATCCTTGCGGAGTTGAGAAAGCAGAAGAGAACTTCAGCTGACAAGAGCTGTATCCCGCACCAATAAGCAAAGCACCTTAGAAGATAACTGACAACAGAAGAGAAAGGCGTACAGAAGTTAGAACTAGCAAGCATAAAAAATGGAAGAGCAGTGCATATAAAATTTTCACCAAAAGATTAATTAGAAATTTCTACCGACAGGAACTAGTATTTCGCGAGGATGAAATGAGTTCTCGATCTCGCTTTCGATTTTCTCTCTCTGCCTCTCTCTCCCTCTCTCTCTCTCTTTTGCTAATCGAAAAAACTAGTGGATAAAAATAAATCATTTATTCTGATAAATTATTATCAGGAAAGGAAAAAATAATGTGTACATACCTACATACGTTCATTAAAATTAAACTAGCCTAGCCAACTTTTGAGGAGGTGAACCATCGTAATCAGAATAAGGACAAAAATAGAGAAAATTTCAATGTACTTGCCCGTCATTAAAATATTCAATTTGTTACTAACAAATATATTAAAATTATGGCCTCCCCCAATCCTGTCCCTCAGTGCATCGGAGAATGTAGACTTCCTGGACTGTACCTCTCGTGACGAGGAAGATAGGTCAAGAAAAGAACGTGCAAGAAGAATATGTAGGTATTTCTTTAACAAAACTTCCGAAGATACCACTCCCAAATTGGTTTATGATCAAAAATTACATTTGCAATTTGGATATTATCGAGGATATTATAGTTCAGTCAATAAAGAAGGTGTAGAGTGTGTGAGCAGGAACCTAAGCGATTACTTTAGAAAGTTATTCAGGGTGCTTAGGGAGTGAACATACTGAAAGACCTGACGTCTAGGAGGTGAGCCGGAGGGAAGGGGGCACAAAGAAAGTCCCACTTTTGGTTTTTTCGCTTATATCTCGAAAACGGTGTATCGCAGGGAAAAATTTTCTTATACCAAATAAAAACTCACGAAATTCTCTACAACTTTCGTTTTATATACTTTTTTCGAATTCGCAACCGTTTTCGAGCTACACGCTCCGAAAAAGTGAAATTTTCGAAAAACAGATATTTACCTTATCCTCGGTGGTGAGTGGTTCTTGCTGAAGGGGCTCTACGTCGTCTTCATCGTCATCCTCGTCGTAAATAGGCACGCCGTTGAGGCATTTCCCTTGGCAGTGGAGGTACGCCGCAGAACAGTTCAGCATTGCTTTCCGGCATCCACATTTGCCACTACCACAATACTTGGTGCAGCGGCAAAATATCGTTTTCAGTACGATCTCCGGTGCTGGTGGATCTTCTGTTGTAATTGGCACCAGGGTGTCTCCTACATGTTTCCATCCCCACTCTTTAGGGGGCAGCTCATTCCCGAGCCACTGCTGTACTTGATGGTAGATGCGCCGACAATGCTGTTTAGCTGCGCTCTCAGTTGGTGGGAGGGAGCTAATGTCAGGCTTAATATTTGCCACTGACCTCATGAACGACTGGAAGCTGTACTGGTTGAGGGAGGTCCCTCCTGCTGGTGCCCCATACCATTTGAGGAAGCAAATCTTCCCAGCCTGGAGGAGGGGTTGTAAAAGATCACTGCCGCTTCCTTGATGATTCCTGACTTTAAGTACAATTTTAAGAAGCCCACCTTGCTTTTCCTTAAAGTTGAAGATGTTTTGTCGCAGCCGGTAAATAAATGTAAGAACAGGATGTGTTCAAATCCATGCTGCTGCATCTCTTGGGTGGACAGTGCCATTGTTTTGGTTTTCCCTCGGTCGGGTTTCGGCAGCAGGATGTCTTGGGTGGAAGGATTGGAAGCTATCAAAAGGACTGCGAGGTCCACATCTTCACCAACGACAGCCACAGAACTGTGAGTGGATTGTTCCACAGCAGTCTTCACGATAAGGACGTCAGCATCATCTTTAGCCTGGAGAGTCTGTATCTCATTCTCCTGAAACTTTATTTGTAGTAAGGAGATGAACTGACTTTTGTTGGTAGGATTGGACAAAAAAATCTTCTTGTTTCACAGGTATCGCCTCTGTTCTTGTGACTTCGTACTGTTTGCTGTTTGCACAGCGGGACTCATTCCAGGATAGTGGTGGTTGACATAGGTGATATATCCATCACAAATGGTGGCAACGGAGGCATATTTTGCCAAATTACTCTGTGCAGTAGGAATCCTCCTTCTACTACTATGTTCATCTGAGACAGTTGAACAGCCTTATCGGTAGGCTCTAACATGGTGTACATGACAGACTTGGTTGTCTTCCTCATCAGACTTTCATTGAACAGTGCCAAGGGAATGTTTGATGAAAAATGTGAGGTAAAAATCTGTTTTTCGAAAATTTTCACTTTTCCGAAGCATGTAGCTCGAAAACGGTTGCGAATTCGAAAAAAGTATAGAAAATGAAAGTTGTAGAGAATTTGGTATCTGCGATGCACCGTTTTCGAGATATAAGCGAAAAAACCAAAAGTGGGACGTTCTTTGTGCCCCCTCCCCTCCGACTCACCTCCTAGACGTCAGGACTTTCAGTATGTTCACTCCCTAAGCACCCTGAACAACTTTCTAAAGGAATCGCTTTGGTTCCTGCTCACGCACTCTACACCACCCTTTGGGCCATTCGTTGACTGGACTATTATTATACTTTTCGCAAAAACGAAGAGTATATTGCATTTGCTCGGCACATTTCTAAAACCGGAAATATCGCTCGTAGAGAAAAAAAAATTATATCATTGTGTTACTGAACGAATTCTGAACAACTTTCAAAATGTCCGTCCGTCTGTCCGTCCGTTACATTTCTTGTAAGTACGATAACTTAAGAAAGAAAAGTCCGATTGTATTGAAATTTGGAGGAAAGTAAGTTAGTGTTAGCTAGAGGAAGAACCCTACTGTTTTTGAAGAAAATCAATCAGTAAATAAGAAAGCTATTAATCATTTAATTTAAAAATATATGTATTTTCTTAATTTTTGTCGCTTGCACTTAAATAGAAATCTTGCGAAATATTATCTCTATAATATATTTTTGTTTGTTTGTGCATTTTACTAATATATATATATATATATATATATATATATATATATATATATATATATATATATATATATATATATATATATATATATATATATATATATATATATATATATATATATATATATATATATATATATATATATTTATATTTATAAAGGTATTCGTTGGCATCCCACAATGTAAAATTTTAGGTTCAGTTGGCATCCACGAGTCAGATGGCATCCGGTATTCGGATGCCATCTGACCTGCTAGAGATATTAACGCAGGAGCATCGTAGATGTCGTATTATGCCATTAAGACTTATTTTAAGTTGGAGGTCAAGTGACCCATTCTAACACCCTAGTGAATATTTTAGTTCAGCGGTTTGTTACTAGCTGCCGTGCCTGTCGCTCGAAAAATATTCATTTTGAATACCTGCTGACCACAGAAGCGGTTTAGATGGCATCTAGTCAGCTGGCAACACCGTGGAAGTAGGTTATTATATACCACATGTTGATCCAGATGTTTTAGTTTGCTCGAATATATTACTACTAGGAAAAGTAAACTTAGTGGAGACAATTCGTGTAACTGTTAAAATGAGGACAGAATTTGTACCTCTTGATTGTAGACAACTTTTGTTAAGGATGGTTCAGCAAGGCTATAAGTAAAATAGTGTTCTGTAGTTTAATTAAACTACAGAAGTAAGAGAAAAGTTATTAGCAAAAATATTTTAGATACGTGATAAACTACAAAATTATGTTAATGTAAAAGAATCTTATTTAGTCTAATTCACAAGTTCAAACACGTGTTAATTCTTGATAAAGCTTGTAAAAATATAAGTGAGGGCTCATTGGATTCGGAATGACGTCTAGAAAAATGTGCAAAAGTTATAAACAAATTAAGATTGAAAAAAATGACGAGTTTCGTTTTTTGCAAATAACTCGAAAACTATTAATAATTGAGAAATTAAAAAAAAGAGGTTCTTAAAGAGGAAGAAATTTCCAATAAAAAAGTCTGGACTTCTGGAACTCTATCTCTACTATTAGTAACTTTAATTTAATGTTGAAAATGGGGCTTCGCACGGCGAACGCTAAACCGTTACGATACTCTGAAACCGGTCGTAAGAAGCAAAACAATTTTTTTATATTGTCAAGTATTAATATAATTTTTTTTTCATTGCGTTATTATTTAGACACTTAAAGGAACAATATCCCGTTGGAAAAATTTTTTTACCGATTTTTCATAAAATGAGCTCGTTGTTAATTAACAATTATTTTTTTTTGAGTTTACGTTTATGTTTCAAGTCGGAAAATTGTTAAACAAAAGCCACTAAAATTATTTCGCTTCGTGAGGACCTTATGTCAACTATATTTTATGAGATTATGACATTGCGATGTTTTTAATTGTTACAGTCTATTAGTTATTAATTATTTATGCTAACAAGAAACTAAGAAATTAAATAGAGGTTGAAATTTTTTTTTTATTAATTTTAGAATTATTATTATTACTGTTTTTATATTCAAACATACTATAAAATTATATAAACTTTAAATTTTTAGTGTTAATTGTTTAAACAAATTTTATCAAGAAATAGATAAATTACGTATTTTTGAAAAAAAAAAATTTCTTAAAACATTTTTTAAATTGTTTATAATTATTTTATCCCGTTTTTCTTCATTTGAACAAATTATTAAGAAAAAAAATATTCTTAAAATTTTTTATTTGCAATTCTCTACAAGGTGGAATTTTTGTTATTAATTAATTTGTTTATTTAATAAACAATTTCTAATTAACAATCGCCGAATGTGTTTATATTTTTTTAGATAGAAAAAAATAACCAGAACAACCGTATACAAAAATATGTCAAAAAACATTTTTAATATTTAAAATTTAAAATTCTATAAGAAATATTAACATTTTTTCTTTTTTATGTGTTTATGTATACGGTTGTTTTTTTTTTTTAATTTTTTTTCTATCTAAAAAAATATAAACACATTCGGAAGTTGTTAATAACAAATTATTTATTAAATAAACATATAAATTAGCAACAACAAAAAAATTCCACCTTGTAGAGAATTGCAAATAATAGGTTTTAAGACTAAAATTTTTACTTAATAACTTGTTTAAATAATGAAAAAAGGAAATAAATGATTATAAATTAAAAAATGTTTTTAAGAAAAAATTTTTTTTTAATTCATAATATTTTATAACAAATAAAATGGCAAAAAATGTTTTTCAAAAATAAGTAATTTATCTATTTGTTTATAAAATTTGTTTAAACAAATAACACTAAAAATTTAAAGTTTATGTAATCTTATGTTATTTTTGAATATAAAACAGTAATAATAATTAAAATTAATAAAAAAAATGTCAACCTTTTTTTTTTAAATTTCTTAGTTTTTTGTTATCTTAAATAATTAATAACTAATAGACTATAACAATTAAAAATATCGCAATGTCATAATCTCGTACAGTATAGTTGATATAAGGTCTAAAGGAAAGGTAATAATTTTAGTGGCTTTTGCTTAACAATTATCCGACTTGAAATATAAACGTAAGCTCTAAAAAAAATTGTTAATTAACAATAGGCTCATTTTATGAAAAATCTGGATTTTTTTTTCTTTAAATGTCTGAATAATACCATAGTTTTTTAAAATTTTTAAATTAATATTTAATACATAAAAAAATATTTTTACTTATTACGGCCGGTTTCGTAATGGCTTAGCGTTTGCCGCACGAAGCCTTATTTTCAACATTAAATAAAAATTATTAATAATAGAGATAGAATACCGGGAGTTCTGACTTTTCTATTGGAAATCTCTTCCTCTTCAAGAATCTTTTTTTTAAATTTCTTAAATATTGACGGTTTTCGAGTTATTTTCAAAAAACGAAGCTCCTTATTTCTTCAATCTTAATTTGTTTATAACTTTTGCAATTGTTTATATGCGGGTTTGAAAGTTTTGCACATTTTTCTAGACGTTATTCCGAATCCAATGTGCCCTCACTCACATTTTTACAAGCTTTATCAAGAATTAACACGTCTTTGAACTTGTGAACTAGTGTATGTTGGAGATTATTTTAATTCGTTTTGTTTAAATTTTTAGATTTCTTATTGGATTCTATTTAAGAAAAGTATAGTAGGTGACCCAAGAACAACCTCTTGTAGAGAAATGCATGGTTGAAAGAGTTGTAGAGTTACTAAGACACCGTTAAAGATAAAGCTGTCGAATTGAAACTAACAAGATGGAAAAAATTATACGACAAAGTTTGATAGCTTAAATTATAATATATTTTTTACTTTACACTTGCCACTGTGCTTCAAAATTAATCAGTTTGGAGCATCTACAACCTCGTGATTCTAAATGTAAGTTCATAGATATCTGTAAAACTATAATTCATTTAAACTAACAAAGTTTTGTACAAAGTATATATTTATATAAATAAAATTAAAATTTAATTGCAGTTTACTTTAAGTAAACATATTGTATGTACATATTGCACGTAAAGTATATTTTAGTTTTAATTCGAGCTAGTTTTTTCGCTGATAGTGTTTAAGTAATTCAACAATTTTTACTTCTATTTCTCTCATGATATTAATTATTATAGGTCACTCAAACAACATGTTATAATTAGAATAATAAAGTTGATATAAAAGTCATACAATTTTGTTAATATTTCCGCGCAATTTGTATAGTTTGAATGTAAATTTTTGATTCGTTGTATCTAGCAATTCGTTAAAAAATGGGTTTCTGGAAATATCTTGAAAATTACGAATTATGTTAAAAACTGTTATTTGTACGACTTGAAACATAAGAAATTAACTTTACCTTAAATTTCAGATTAGTCCCGTTCAAAGATTGTTCGAGATATTATTTTTTTTAAGGTTTTGTGTTTTTTCGTCCCTTTCTAAATGTCAAATTTCAACACGTATTTTTCGTGAATAACTTAAAAACCGAAGGGTCTGAAATTGGTTATTACAACGTTGAAAGGTAATTCAATTTAATACATTCCGGTTCTTCTACAATAAAAATTGTCAAAGTTGTGGCTATTTGTTAAAAGATTACTTTTTTTATGAAAATCGAAATTGGAGTATTACTCTCAATTGAGTTGTGATAAAATAATTCATTCAAATTTTGTTGTAGCTTTTGGAATAAAACCGCTGCCTAAGGAATCAATATTTCCACATCCAGATTTCCCATCCAAGTCTCTTTAAAGGAAAACATCTTGACCATATTTGCACTCTAGTATGTGGAAATAATTAGTCACAGAATTTTAATAAAAGGGCGTTGCCGAATGCTAGCCAAACCTCCGGACGCTGCCGAATACGAAGGCAAATTCCGGGCGTTTCCGTATCCATATTAAGATAGTGCCAAATCCATATCCGGGCGCGCCTGAATACCAAGGTAATTTCTGGGCGCTGCCGAATCGATATTAGGATGCCGCTGAATCCATTTTTGGGCGCTGCCGAATTTCAAAGTAACTTCCGGGCCCTGCCAAATCCAAATTAGAACGCCGCCGAATCTATATTCGAGCGCTGCATAATCCATATTCGAGAACGGCTAAACACCAAGGTGACTTCCGGACCATGTCGAATACCAAGGCAATTTTCAGGCGCTGCCGAATCCATATTCGAATCTCTCCGGGCGCCGCCGAATCCACTATTAAACAATACCTCCAGGACCCATTTTGGTTGCACGATTTGACCCAAACATACTAACTACCGTACAAAGCTTTTAAAATGAAGTTAAATAGAAGATTTTAAAAATTATGTTTCTGGACTGTTATTAGCTTGCTTTATTGTTTTTCCCTATTTACCCTATTTAACTCACAACCCTTCACTGGAATTAGCGCAAGACATAATCTAGTACCAGATCTCGTCATGGAACATATGTGTGCCAAATTTGAAGACAGTATCTTAGACCGTTGCGAAGAAAACGTGCGCACAAAAAAGTTACAGACCGACACACAGACAGAAATTTTTCTCTCTTAAATTTAAAATCTCGGCGTTTTATGACATTTATTATTTCAACAAAAAACATTTTGAAATTTTTTTTAAGATTACTATACAGGGTGCGCCACTTAAAACTCCCCAGGCTTGCAACTTTCTTATTTTTTAAACTACGACCATGTTGGGCATATCAAATTGTAGATAGTTTTAAGGCATTTAAACATGTGTACAGAGTGATTTAAAAAAAATTAAAATAATTGTTAAGAAAGAAAACTTAATTATCTTGAATATTTGTACCTCATCCCGTACATGAACTGCGTCAATGTTTTCTTTTAAAAGTTTTAATTAGCTTCAATTTATGTTATGTTTATTACGTCATATCCGAAATTCTTTTTGGTTTTAGAGAAAGAAATTAAAAACACTCCTTCCGACTCCTAATTTTTTTAAAATATCTGAAAAAATGTAAATAATAATTTTATGCTTTATTTGTAAAAGACATATCACAAAAAATCCTCAACGTAACAAAACAGCAACAAGAAACAAAAGAAATAAATATTTTTAAAAACAAACTCTATTAAAATGTACTAAATAATAGGAATTTTTATTCTTAAAACTTTATTTTAACAGAAATTGAAGCTAATTAAAACCTTTATAAGAAAACATTAACACATTTCATGTACAAGGTGAGGTAAAAAAATATTCAAAGAAATTAAGTTTCCTTTCTTAACAATTTTTTCAATTTTTTTTAAATCACTGTATGCGTGTTTAAGGCTTTAAAAATGTCTACAATTTGATGTGCCCAACAAGGTCATCGCCTTAAAAATAAAAAAGTTACAAGTATGGGCAGTTTTAAGTGGCGCACCCTGTACATCTTTCCACTCCACTACGTGGATGTGGAAGTAATAAATCAAATGGCATATATTTTCATTAAAAATAATGTATGTTTTTATCCAAATTTGTTATAAATAAGAAACAAGAAATGAAATGTTTCATATTTCTATTGTGAAATATAGTTCATTTAGTTATCCTTAAAATAATCTCATGGAAAAAAACATTTTATATTTATTACAAAAAATGTTTTGTAAAACATACAAAGAAAAATGTTAGTGTAGTTTTGGTGAATAAGTATACCTACTAGAAGCCAAGGCCTCAGATTTTTTTATAATATTTTACACTATAAAGAAAAATACCTGTTGTTAAACTTGAGGCATGTTCAATTTTATTAACATTTAACATTACAAATTGTGTTTTTATAATAAGAAATGTTTCTTTTTATTTAAAATACACTTTCAGATGTATCAATAATCCCTCATGTCATAATATTTTAGCTTCATTAAATCATTATTTATAATTACTTAATAATTTTCGCACAATTTGTATCCCAATTTGGGACATTGGATGATTTGAGTCGTAAATTTTACTTCCACATCCAAATAGTGGATTGGAAGTATAGTAATCGTAAAAAAAAACTTCAATTTTTTTTTTGTTGAAATCGGTTTAGATGTCATGAAATATCGAGATTTTAAATTTGTGGGCAAAAAGAAATTGTATCTATCGGTCTGTCTGTATTTTTTGTACGCACGTTTCCTGTGGGACGGTTTAAGATATTAACTTAATAGTTGTTACGTGTATGTATTATAAAAAGATCTGGAACACATTGCTATAAAATTACACAAAAAATAATCGTTTTAGAGATTCTAGCATTTTACTTAATCGCCAGAATGTATTACAATAACGGTGTAAAAGCCGCTCGAAAAGTGGCTTATATTTGGTAATTTGCGATACAAAATTATATATAGCCAGATAAAACTTACATATATGATTAGGCAGGCAAAAAGAATGAGCAGTGACTTTCAATACTGAAAAGAAATTGACGGACTGACTCACAAAAATTGCATTTTCGTATATGCGATTCTCGGCGATTTCATTTGATAATTAACAACAGACTTACCGACCTGAACTATTTTGTTCATTATTGTCCATTAATTATCGTTTATTTTGGTATATAATTAATAAGGCAGCTGGTACGTTGTCGTGCATATTTCTTATTATTATTATAAGAATGGACAACCTCTGTTTAATTATTATTAAACAGAGGTTGTCCATAGGTAAAATCGTAATATAACAGGCGATGTGATAATTTTTCTAATTTATTAGTATAGAATAGCAGTTACTCAATATTAAAATACACGTAAATCGACATAAACTTCGATATATTACAAAATAAAATAAATACTAAAATACTTAATCATTTAACAAACGTGACAAAAATTAAAAATAATATTTTTGTATATTTTAATTATAGCATATTTTATATGTTATATAATTATATATGAATCTAATATTTTCAATTAAGCTACTTTCTATTGTGTTGATTATATAAATTATCATTAATGTATAATACACCAGCTAAGAGAGTTGTATACATAAATTTTAGAATTTTTTACATTTTCGGAGTCTGTTATTCTAGTTTCGGTTAAACAGAAATAATGGGTTGTATCTGAAACTAATTGACTTGTCTTTTTGAAATGAAGGATTGCTATTTCTGAAAGACAGTTTTATTGCGTCTTATTATGGACGCTTGTGGGGTAAGGCCTCTATTGTAAGAAATCCTTTCCGAAATATATTAATTTCAACCATATGTTGGTTTTACTTCCACGTCCAGTGGAAGTATAGTAACGACAAAAAAATTTTTAAAAATTTTTATTGTCCAAATAGGCTTAAAATGTCATGAAACGTCGAGATTTTAAGTTTGAGCGAAAATAAATTTTCTGTCTGTCTGTCGGTCTGTCTGTCGGTCTGTCGGTCTGTCTGTAACTTTTTTTTGTGCGCACGTTTACTCTGAACCGTTTAAGATATTGACTTGAAATTTGGTACACATATGTACTTTAACGAGATCTAGAACTAGATTATATTTTCATCTTGTTCCGTCGAAGGGTTGGGGGGTAAATTGGGGTAAATTGGGTAAATCAAGCCAGTAAGAGTCCATGAAATTGGTATTTAGTATATACAAGAGAAGCTAAGGTCTCAAAAAAATTTTTGGCATTAGCCACCCCCATTACCACCCCCACCTCCTTATTAAAGGAGATGAAAAAAAAAATGTGATTTAGTTTATGTACAGGAACCAGAAACCTCAAAATATTTTTTTACTTCATCCACCCACCACTACCACCCCCCTATCACCACCCCCACCCCACTACCGATGTGGGGTATCGTTTTATGGGTTTTTGGGGTAGAGGATTTCAAATATTATATTATTAAAGTTCCATAAACAATTATTTTCACATACAAAGTTTTTTCGTTGTGAGTGACTTGGATAGAGAATCTGGATGTGGAAGTAGTGATTCCTTGGGCAGCGGTTTTTTAAATTCATAAACATTTTCTCTACAGATATTTTAAAGGATGTGTGTGTATTGTGTAATTATCTATTGTTCAAAATAAGTACTAGACTTCATCGACTTACAGTCCAATTTACGTCTTTCTATTTGAAAGGGTAAAGGCGGTTTAATATTTGCTTACGAGACTGCAGTAGACATTTTTTCGTTCTTTCTTTTCTTCACAAATTAGATATTTTTCTATTAAATATATATAAATTAATTACAATTTTAGAGATTACATGCATTTTGTGTCATGAAAAAATTTAGATACATTTTGATAGTGAAAAACTGTTGAAAACTCGGAAAATATGTACGTTACAAAAAAATCAGAAGAGAGCAAAATTTTAAAGAATATATTAACCTATACGTTTAATTTTTCCAGATTTTTAAATTTCATAGTTTACGATATTTTCCGTTTTCCGATAAGGGCCTTTTTTTTTCGGTTTTTTCCGGGAAACTTGGACAGAGTGCACTTTAGGAAAGAGTCATAAAGGAAAAAAAGTCTTGTAGTTTAATAATATATTCACTCGAATTTATGGATTTTTCTCGTCACTTTTTATTCCACCTTCAACCCTATTTGGAAAAATTCAACCGCTATATCTCGGAAAATATGCATTTTTCGAAAATTTTACTAGAGTAAAAAGTTGTTATTTTTCATAGAATTATCTAAAAAGACATTTTGTTTTTTTAATTTACCTCAATTTTACTAGTTAACAAATTAGCAACAAGATCATTGTTTATAACAATTGCGAGGCAATATTAGCGGCCATTTTTTTTTTGGAGTTTGATCTAGACTTCAAAACGAACAGAATCCACAAAGTTTCGTGAAAATCCATTCATTCGGTAAACTATTTAGTCAGAATGCTAATTTGCCTACACTATAATGTGTTAGAACTACAAAGTACACATAACATAATCCTGGGATTATACAGACAGAGAAAATAAATTTCCTTTTAAGAGTTGATGTTCGGTTTTTGTTTCATTTTACCATTATTGTATTATTTTGGTTTGAAATACGTATGTTTACATTTTCATAAATGCTAAATATTTGTGTTGTATTCATTTTTTTAAAAGCTTTTATTTAACTTGCAATGTGTTATGTATGAATGTATATTTGTTTGGTGAAATCTTGCAAGCTGAATTTCGACTAGTTCTTATTATACTAGAGCTTTGAAATTTGGCACACTTCTATAAGTCCGGTGACAATGTAACTAGTATAGCCATTACCGGTCTAAATCCAATATGGCGGATGTCCCAAGATGGCGGATCGGCTTTTTAGTCACAACCCTATTGATATGGGTATCAAATGAAGAGGTTTTACGAGTAAAATACGATAGACAATGTGACGTCATTCTAAGTTCAATATGGCGGACGTCCCAAGCTGGCAGATCGTCTTTTTCTTCACAACCCCCTTGATATGGAATCAAATGAAAGGGTTTGACGAGTAAAATACGATAAACTATGTAACGCAATTATAAATCCAATATGGCGGACGCCCTAGGATGGCAAATTATCTTTCTTCACGACTCCCTTGCTATTTGTATCAAATGAAAGGGTTTTGTCTGTCTGTCTGTAAAATAAGTAAACTATAAAGTAAAAAATAAAATTATATAAAAAAAATATTTTTAAGAAAAAGCCTTCATTTGAAAAAACTGTACTAAAAAGTTTAAATTATTTTTTTAAAATTCATACACCTGGAAACCAAAAGCTTTGGTGGCGGTCAATTGAGCAAAGTAACTATGCAATAGTGCTATATGACCGTCCGCAAAGTTTTTGGTTTCCAGGTGTATGAATTTAAAAAAATTATTTTTACTTTTTAGTACAGTTTTCTCAAATAAAAGCTTTTTTCTGAAATCGATTGGCAATGTCTACATTTTCGGCGCGATTTCAGATCGAAAAATGCACAATTCCAGTATTTTAGTCCGTTGCTAAGAAACTGCTACAGAAAAGATCGGAAAAGATCCGTTGCCAAGCAGCGATCAACAAAACCGTACGGGAATGTAACATTCCCGTACGGTTTTTTATGTACATTTTAGACAGTAAATAAATACACGCAGACAAACCAACTCACATTAAAATTGCATTTATTAGTAAGCAGTTAGATTGTAATGAAGAAATGTTATGCATTAATACAAATTCCCTTAATTTATAATAATATTGATTGAGATTTCAGAAAAAATAGTATGTGTACTTCGGTGTGAAAGCACATTCCCGGACTTGTATTGTATGTATTGCTTTCACACCTAAATACACAATATACTATTTCTTAAAAATATTTTTTTTTATATAATTTTATTTTCAATAAAAACGTTTTCAAGTAAAGCTTGTCCTGTTACTTCCTTTTTGGATTTTAAAACTTAGTCATTTATATTTTTTTAAATTGGAATGTGGTTTAGGTTTTTGACTTTTTAAAAGTTTTTATGTAGAAATGAAACACCGTTGTATCTTTGCCGATTTTCATTTTTTTTTACGAAGTTGTTACTGGTCTATAAAATTGGGAGGTCTAGTTATATAGCAGGCAGTATGGGCGTATGAGTTTCGAATACATTTCGGACGCAGTTTATTTGTTGGTATCAGTTCTGGAGACACTACTGATTATGAGCATCCATGTTACCAGACGGTAACCCGGTCTGATATTGTTTAAAACAATTTTGTTTACAACAAAAGGAAATATTACATTTTTTCAATGAAACAATGTTTTTAAATATTTTTTTATCGATTTCCAACAAGAAATGTTCGATAATTTTTTTCATAAAGTTGATATTTCCAATGTTATTATGTTTTAAAAATTAAAAAAATCTCCAATTTCTCGTTTCAGTAAGAGCCTTACATTTTCTAAGAAAACATATACAGTGTGCCAGGGAGCGACGCATGATTAAATGAGTAATTCATATGTCTTGGAAATTTACCAAAAAAAAGTAACTTCTCTCATTTATAAAGTACTTTTTCTGAAATCGATCGGCAATGTCTACATTTTCGGCGCGATTTCAGATCGAAAAATGCACAATTCCAGTATTTTAGTCCGTTGCTAAGAAACTATCAGAAAACAGACCGGAAAAGATCCGTTGCCAAGCAACGATCAACAAAACCGTACAGGAATGTTACTTTCCCGGCATAGGCCGGGAAAGTAACATTCCCGTATGTTTTTTTATGTATATTTTTGACAGTAAATAAATACACGCAGCCAAACAATCAAACTTACATTTACACTTACACATACATCAAAATTACATTTATTAGTAAGCAGTTAGATTGTAATGAAAAAATGTAATGAAAAAATGTTAGATTATAATGAAGAAATGTTATTCATTAATGAAGAAATTTTATGCATTAATACAAATTCCTTAATTTATAATAATATTGATTGTGATTTCAGAAAAAATGGTATGCGTATTTCGGTGTGAAAGCACATTCCCGAACTTCGATGCATCGTCGTCCGGGAATGTACTGCTTTCACACCTAAATACACAATATACTATTTTCTGTAAGAGATAGGACAAAATCTTGGAGAGAATTATTCAGAATGAGTATTGTTTATTTGAGATTTTTTTATAGAAATAGTTATGAATTAGTCAGATTTCAGTTTGTCTTAATATTTTAAGGTTTTTCAAATTGTTTAAACAATTTTAATTTACTTAAATAGTTATAATTTATTTAAGCAATTACGTTTTGTTACAAATTTGTAGCATTTCCATCTTTTTTTAGTTTCACAATTTTGTTTATTAAGAGTTTGCTAATGAAACCTGCAAATTATTTAAGCAACTTATTCCTGTTTATTACCAACTTTCTTCAGAATAGAGCTAGAGTTGTGCAGGTTTTAAGAAATTTTGAACTTTTCATCGACTTTCTGCTCATATTTAAAATAAAGAACATTTTTGAGACTAATTAAAAATAATTTCTGCAAAAAGAGTCGCAAATAAATAACAATAAATGCTAGAAATACATGATACTCTACTTTTGTCCTTATGGGGTCATTTTGAGGCCCAATAGTTCTCATGGGGGGTGTAATTGAAAAAATAATTATTAATTCATATTCTTTGAACTATTGTGAAATTTTAAAAAAGTTGGAAATGTTACAAATTTATAGCAAAATATAATTTTTTGAATAAATTATAATTGTCTAATACATTTGAAAAGCATTAAAATATTAACACAATCTAGAAGGTGATTAATTAATAATAATTTGTGTAAAAGAGAACTATAAATAATAATAAACGTTAAAAATACGTGATACTCCAACTTTACCCTTATCACTTTGCAAGTGAGCAAAATTTTAACAAATTCAGTTTTATTTTTCTGAATAATATTTCTTTACAGCACCCTGTCCTATCTCGTACAGAAAATTTGATAAATTGACAAATAGCAGAAAAAACTATCTGTGAGAACTAAAAAGAAAAACTATCTACAAAATTAATTTCCAATCTTTGCAGATACATTTTCTTTTTAGTTCATATAGATTGTTTTTTCTACTGTTTGCCAAATCCCATAAAGAATATGTTTTATAACAATTATAAGCAAATAAAAAGTAATTCACTTTTATGCGAACTTCATGTTTCGAAACTTAAATTGTGACATAAATTAGTATTCTCACAGGATGAGATTTCCTTATTTACTTATACGTCGACAGACTGCAGATTGTAATAATATTCTTCTAGGCAAATACGATAAAGCAGCATAGCATATATCTGACAACGCCGCCGGAAGTCAGTTAAACCTGTAATTTTTATATTCGGGTGTCATTTTACGCATCGATTAAAATATTCATAAGGACACCAATTAAACCGTAAAATAGGTAGGATGCTAACTTAGCCTTTAAATAAATTTTGTGTATATCAGTGTGTATATTAGTGGATGCCAAGTGAGAACGTTATTAGGTAGGATGCCAACGGATACCTTATATAAATATATATATATTATATATAATTTTTTGTAGTCTGGTCAATTTCCTTATTTTATTCTATGTTTGAGTCCCAGACAGGCTAGATGTTTTCTTTTCAATTTTTTTCATATATTTTTTTTACAACAAAGTTGGTATCACAAAATTCGGACTGTTCAAAAACTAACATTATTTACAAGAAAACTGCAAAAAGTATCCTATAGAATGTGTAATTCCCCTTTTTACAACAACTTATAATTCCGAATTTAATAATTTAAAACTCATAACATGTACAAAGCTTATTAATATAGTATGAGACATAGACGAACAATTACTTCTTATCAAAAACTATCATGAAGGTAAATCCAATCATAGAGGAATTGATGAGACCTACCCAAAATTAAAAAATAATTATTATTGGAAAAACCAAAAACAAGACATCACTTCGTATATAAATAATTGCGAAATATGTCAAAGAGCTAAATACGCTAGACAAAAACCATATGCACCCCTGGTGATGATTGAAACCCCATCTAAACCTTTTCAATAGATATGTTTACGTCAAAGCCAAACATTTTTAAAGATTATCGACAAACTCTCAAAATTAGGAAAAGCGTTTCCCGCTACAAAATATGCTATTTCAATCCATGACAACTTAGTCAAATATTTTTCCTTTTTTGGAACTTTGTCTCAGTCAGTGGTGCGGATTTTAAAAATCAAAATATCCAAGAATTGTTAAAGAGTCATAAAATCAAAATTCATTTCGGAACACCTAAACATCATGAAAGTAACAGCCCCGCTGAAAGATTTCACTCCACCCTAATCGAACACTTACGTTTACTAAAAGAAAGAGAACCCGATTCTTCAATAACTAAATTAATGCCTTATGCTATTATTGCTTATAATACAGCAATCCAATCAAACTTAAAATTATCTCCCTTCGAGATTACATTCGGACACACGAACTCGCAAAATCCCTTAGAACTCATTGAAACTACATTTTATACTGATTACATATCTGCTCATAAAAACCGTACTCAAAATTTATATCAGCTTTCAAAAACAAAAAGTACTCAAAAAAAGAAATACTAAAGGTGACGTACAACTTGAATTCAGAATAAACCAAACAGTATATAGAAAACTAGACGAAAGATCGAAAGCAAAAAATAAATTCATAGGACCTTATATAATTACTGAGTTATTAGAATTTAATACAGCAATAAATAAAAATCCAAAGAATAATAAAATAGTAACAATTCATCTAAAAGAACTTCGTAAACCGGTTACAGAAGATGTACGATTTCCCTCGCTGCAAAACCAAGAGTTTAATTAATACCCAATTACCTTTTGAATCCAAAATCAATAATACACTTAAATATAAAAAAAAATCTTAAATAGTAAAGCATATTCTAAAGAATATAGTGATTTTCATATTGGAAATTCTATTTATAAAAGATTAAAATTTCCAATCTTTTGAATTGTATACTTTACCTGTATAATTAAAATTATTTATACTACTATTGTGTTTAATATTGTATATTGTCTGTGTCAAAATATTTAAGGAAATTAAAAACAGAAACAATGTAAAACTCCCCCTACCAATGAGATTGTAATTTAAATAATCATTTAACGAAAAATCACCCCTTCAGGGATAATTTTACTCTAAGGCCGGAGGAGTTATAATTCTCAGTATTGGAGATAACCTAAATAAAATGCTGATTATGCAAACTCAGCAATTGCGATAAGCAAGCTTATAAATATAGTAGGTTGTCTACAAATTGAGAGCAGATCTAGTCTGTCAACCGTTGTATCAACATCGAAATTGTAGAAAAATCAAAAGGTGTTCAATAAAAAGTTTATTGGTGTTTTTTAAAAAGTCTTTGACTTAAACCACAATTGTATCTTACGTCTATTTTTTGTTGTCAACAAGTAGTGATAAAACTTATCTTGAACTCATTTTATTGATATTAGCAGAGTGTCGTTTGAGCTAATCTATGATAATATTATAAATAATACAAGCACACAAAAAAAGTGTAAATTTTCTGAGGTTTCACATATATACTCCCATGTTGACAGCTGAATACGATGCCGATGTCAGTTTTGCTCCATCAGGTCAGGGTTTTTTTTAACCACGAAAAACAGGGGAAAACAGGCCAGAATGGAGCTTAAAATATAAATTAAAGATTTTAAAGTAGACCATGTATTCGATGTATTACTTCCACATCCAGTGGAAGTATAGTAACGACGAAAAAATTTTGTAAAAATTTTATTGTTCAAATAGGCTTAAAATGAAACGTCGAGATTTTAAGTTTGAGTGAAAAAAAATTTGTCTGTCGGTCTGTAACTTTTTTTTGTGCGCACGTTTACTCTGGAACCGTTTAAGATATTGACTTGAAATTTGGTACACGTATGTACTTTAACGAGATCTGGAACTAGTTTATATTTTCATGTTGTTCCGACGAAGGGTTGGGGGGTAAATTGGGGTAAATGAGTAAGTAAATCAAGCAGGTAAGAGTCGATAAAATTGGTATTTAGTATATACAAGAGAAGCTAGGGTCTCAAAAAAATTTTTGGCATTAGCCACCCCCATTACCACCCCCCATCCCCTTATTAAAGGGGATGAAAAAAAATTGTGATTTAGTGTATGTACAAGAGCCAGAAACCTCAAAATATTTTTTACTTCATCCACCAAAATATAAAGATATAACCAAACTGCTTTAGTAAATTGTTCCTGTGGAAAAAGAAACAGGGTGTCAAAGTTATATTTTTTTTCTTTATTTTGCAATATCTCAACTACCTCTTGACCGATCTTCTCCCAATTTGGTAAGGACACATTTTTTAGGCTAAGAAACAATAATTCGTGTATTACATCACGCCAGCCCGTAGAGGGCGCCTCATGAGTTATACCTGATGATGAATATTTTTTCTCTTTTGACTAGAAAATCTCATGCAGGAGTCATCTCTACGTAAAAAAAAGGTACACTTGATAGAACTTGATAATTCCAACCGTTTTCGAGAAAACTGCCGTATAAATCTCAAAAATTCTTTGGAAACAAACCCAATTTGAAAAGGAAAAAAATGTATTTATTGAAAAGTGTGCTTTGGTGACGACTTAATTCTGTCAAAATGTCAAACTAATGAAATTGTACGTAAACGACGTCACCAAAGCACATTTTTCAATAAATGCAATTTTTCGTTTTCAAATTGGGTTTGTTTTCAAAGAATTTTTGAGATCTATGCTGCAGTTTTCTCAAAAGCGGTTGGAATTATCAAATTCTATCAATGGTACATTTTTTACGTAGAAATGACTCCTGCATGAGATTTTCTAGTCAAAAGTGCCACTACGTTTCGTAATAAAAAAAAGAGAAAAAATATTCATCATCAGGTATAGCTCATAAGGCGCCCTCTGCAGGCTGGCGTGATGTAATACACAAATTATTATTTCTTATCATCTAAAATGTTTCCTTATCAAATTGGGAGAAGATCGGTCAAGAGGTAGTTGAGATATTGCAAAAAAAAAATTACAATTTTCACACCCTGTCTCTTTTTCCACAGCAACAATTTACTAAAGCATGTTTGGTTATATCCTCATATTTTGGTCCACAGAATCTACCCTTGAACTATGGCCTATGGTATATGAGAATGTATGATATGCAGTTTTAAATTCATTAGACAACCTAATTTTCTGAATTTTCCAGCCATGTTGGATACTATTTTCTTGTAGTCTTCATTCTTATTGTTTTCTAAAAATTTATCAACAACTTCTTTAAAGCTCTGCTAGCTCCCTTTTCCGTATTTGACATTGTAGTGATAAATTTCTTATCTCTTACATCGAATACATGGTCTACTTATTTAAAATCTTTAATTTATATTTCAAACCCCATCCTGGCCTGTTTTCCCCTGTTTTTCGTGGTTAAAAAAAATTCTGACCTGATGGAGCAAAACTGACATCGCGATCGTGTTCAGCGGCCAAAAACACATCGAATGCATGGTCTACTTATTTAAAATCTTTAACTTATATTTTAAACCCCATTCGGGACTGTTTTCCCCTGTTTTTCGTGGTTAAAAAAAATCCTGACCTGATAAAGCAAAACTGACATCTGGATCATGTTCAGCCGTTAAAAATACATCGAATACATGGTCTACTTATTTAAAATCTTTAATTTATATTTTAAACCCCATTCTGGCCTGTTTTTCTGTTTTTCGTGGTTAAAAAAAATCCTGACCTGATAGAGCAAAGCTGACACCGGGATCGTATTCAGTGGTCAAAAATACATCGAATACATGGTCTACTTATTTAATATCTTTAATTACTTCCACATCCAGTCGAAGTATAGTAACGACAAAGAAGTTTTAAAAAACTTTTATTCTTCAAATAGGCTTAGAATGTCATGAAACGTCGAGATTTTAAGTTTGAGCGAAAAAAAAATTCTGTCTGCCTGTTGGTCTGTCTGTGGGTCTGTCGGTCTGTCTGTAACTTTCTTTGTGCGCACGTTTACTCTGGAACCGTTTAAGATATTGACTTGAAATTTGGTACACATATATATTTTAACCAGATCTGGAACTACATTATATTTTCATCTTGTTCCGTCAAAGGGTTGGGGGTAAATTTGTGATAAATAGGTAAATCGAGCAGGTAAGAGTCCATAAAATTGGTATTTAGTATATACGAGAGTAGCTAAGGTTTCAAAAAAATTTTTGGCATTATCACCATTACCACCTCCACCCCATTATTAAAGGGTATGAAAAAAAATGTGATTTAGTGTGTGTACAAGAACCAGAAACCTCAAAATATTTTTTTACTTCATCCACCACCCCTACCACTCCCCTATCACCACCTTCCCCATCACCACCCCCGCCCCACTACCGATGTGGGGTATCATTTTATGGGTTTTTGGGGTAGAGGATTTCAAATATTATATTATTAAATAAACATTTATTTCCATTTACAAAATTTTTTCGTTGTGAGTGACTTGGATAGAAAATCTGGATGTGGAAGTAGTGATTCCTTGGGCAGCAGTTTTTATATTTTAAACCCCATTCTGGCCTGTTTTCCACTGTTTTTCGTGGTTAAAAACAAATCCTGACCTGATGGAGCAAAGGTGATATCGGGATCGTATTCAGCGGTCAAAATTACATGGAATACATGGTCTACTTATTTAAAATATTTAATTTGTTTTCCCCTGTTTTTCGTGGTTAAAAAAAAATCTTGACCTGATGGAGCAAAACTGACATCAGGATCGTATTCAGTGGTCAAAAATACATGGGAGTATATATGTAAAACCTCAGAAAATTTACACTTTTTTTATTTTGCGGGCCTGTGTAATGAACACTTCAAATCCATCGGAGTAGAAAATTGAACTCTCAAAATGGAATTAATTACAGATTTAATTTGTCCTGGGCAGTTAAAATATCATCCTATATTGCACTATTTGTAAGATAAGATAAGTAATCAACTAAATGTATTTTTAAACCATGTCGTGATTGATGTACATCAGAAGCGTATAAATGAAGAGTACATCCTAAAGGAATAAATAATGGAGAAGGGACTAAAAAATTGTTCTGTCTCCAATCATCTTACTGGATATAAATTTAATATAAGTAATTTATAACTCAACGTAAGTAAACAAACGTCAAGACATAAATGTTTGCATAATATACATTTTCGTTGAAAATTTATGAAACTTGTACACATATACGTTCCGCTCAAGAAACAAGAAGAAATAACCGTAGAGACTGTTAATATAACAGAGGTCATGTTAAATCAAATGACCATAAAAATAAAATACTTAGGGGAATAAACATCAAACTAAAAATCATTTTTAGAAGATAAAGCAATGTAATTAATAAAAAAAAAACTAAAAGTGAATCAAATAATGAAGTATTTCTACACTCAAAGAAAATGATAGGTGAATTCAACCAAAAAAGAGCATATGAAATCGCGCCTATCTAGTTTCATAGTTAAATCAAACAGAAAAGAATAGTCATACAACAACTTTGTTTTCGTAAACAAATAGTAGTTCATATCTTCTTGTAGAGCAACAAATTAAATAGTACAATGACATTTTTTTATGTCCACTAACCATTTTCAATTTGGTCTACAATTAAATAGTACAACGACTTTTTGTTCACCAACTAATTTTTAGGTTGATCTACACTTTATTGTATGATGAAGTTTTTTTTGGTTGGCCAAAATCTCAGTATTGAGACATCAGACGACCCAAACCAAAGATTAGAGATCGTTTATAAGATCCATACAAATATATCGATGATCCCTGAGAGAATTTGAACATTGCAATCATGTTATTAATTTTCTATAAATTCATAAGAGTATAAGATAATGCATGATTGATTATTGTCAGTGATTTGTATGTCGCGTCATCTAGGAATAATTTCTGTAATAGACTACGTGGTAAGCAAGCAAATTTTATGGTAATTCCATTTTAGAACTTCTAGAAGACAACAATAATATTGGTTTGTCTACAAAGTACAATAATACAGCGAACTAATACTTGGTTAGAATTACAATTCGATAATACTTAATAAAGTCTACTATTTATCTAGTTTCATTTGACAAAATTCAACAAATTATTAGTAAGATGAATAAATTATAGTCTTTTGCACCTATTTTTTAAGTTAATGTTTATTTTGTTGTGTGACAATCACCTTTTGTTTAAAAATACTATTAAATATACTTCAATTTAACAAAATGAACAATATATGTATTATTTCTTTGATTGATTTAACCCATACTATTTGCAAACAAAAGCGCTGATGCAACGTCTTAATTCATCAAAGTGGATGGCAGAACGATGTTATGTTTATGTAAACAGAACTGCGGGTTAACTCTACAATAATATTGGTTTATCTGTCAACTATAATATTAGAGCAAACTGCTACTGAGTTTACAATTACAATTCGACAATAGTTAAAAATAAAATATACTATTATCTAGTTTAATTTGACAGAATTCAACAAAATAATAGACGAAAAAAATAATAGTCTTATTCATCTATTTTTTAAGTTAATGTTTGTTTTGTCGTACGACAACTTTTTATTAATTAAAATAACAATCACCTTTTGTTTGAAAATACCATCAATATAATTTAGTTTAACAAAATTAACGGTATTGTTAGTTACCCATTTTTTTTAGTTGAATTTACCTATACTATTTCTTTGAGTGTATGGAATAGAAAACGAAAACATGTGATGATAGAAATGCTTTTGCTGGATGAAAACTCTATTTGGATAGTCGCAGTAGACCTTAATTTTCCATTACATAGGATAATTTGTTCCAATCGTTTAGAGATAAAATTGTAGAAAGTAAAACTATAAAAGATCATAAAACTCTAGATGCCACTGAACCAACTTCAACTTCAATTAGTAAAATCTGTTTAATTACAGAAAACATTTGATACTGAAAAAGACAAGACAAGTAAAATTAAAGCAAATTCAAAAGAATAGAAAATAATGTAGAAAAATCTGCTCAAAATTATAATGTGCTATATTCTTTTCTTTCGAAAAAATATAATAATGATGTATAACAGTCTTATAATTATTTGTTATAAATTAGAAAAATGTATTTTATACTAGAAGTAAAAATTCTTAAATCCTTTATCAGGTTCCTCTGAGTCTTATATTAAAAATAGCAAACATTTTTTGGAAAAACTGTTTGAAAACAATTTTAATAAGAATCATTTAATGGTGAGTTTTGATGTAGTAAGCCTTTTTACAAATGTTCCGGTAGATAAAACATTAATAATAATTAAAAATAAATTGCAACAAGATGGGAATTTGGTGAATAGAACTAAATTAAGTATAGAAACTATAATGGAATTACTTACTCTTTGCATTAAAAAGACATACTTTCAATTAAATAATGACTTCTACCAACAAAACTTTGGTATGGCCATGGGTTCTTCTTTATCTTCAATATTAAGTAATATTTTTATGGAAAATTTTGAAGAAAATAATATTAATAACTTAATTTATAAACCTATAGTGTGGTGGAGATCTGTTGATGATATTTTTGCATTATGGCCTTATAGCAAAGAACATTTAAATATTTTTTTTAATCAGATTAACGAAAAGGAACCTTCAATTAATTTTACAATAGAAGTAGAGAATAATAATGAATTACCTTTCTTAGATGTTTTAATTAAAAAGTTAGATAATAAATATGAAACCAGTGTTTATCGAAAACTAACACACACAAACAGATATTTGAATTTCAATTCAAATCAACATATTAGCGTTAAGAAAGGTGTTGTGAAATGTTTATATGATAGGGCTAAAATAATTTCTTCAAATGATGAAAGTTTAAATAACGAGAAAAAATGTATCAAAACGTTCTATTGAATAATCAATACCCCGAGGGTTTTGTTGATAGTCAGATGGCAAACATTGAAAGTAGAGTGTAACCACTCAACATTTACAACCTGAATTTAGATCTTTAGCAGTAATTCCATACATACAGGGTTTATCGGATAAATTGCGAAAACTCGGAAATAGATTTTCTGTACGAACAGTTTTTCAAACGGGAGCCACATTACGATCTGTTTTATCAAAGACTAAACCGGTGAATATTATTAAAAATTCCAAGGATTGTATTTATAGTGTTCCATGTGAGTGCGGTAAGCATTATGTAGGTGAGTCATCTAGACCTTTCAACGTAAGGCTTGGTGAACACCGAGATTATGCTAGAAAGGGAGAATTTCAAAAATCAAAAATTTGTGAACACGCGTGGGATAACAATCATAGGATCCAGTGGGAAATTTTGGAAAAAGAAAGCAACTCAACTAAAAGGAATCCGCTATTATTTTGTTAAATGAGGATAAATGTGTTTCTAATTATTCTATAGATTTCTGTACCAGCTGGTTGCCGATCCTCAGAGACGAAGTAAGTAAAAATAAAATAAATATAATTTAATGTCTCACGTAACTATGGAAATACATAAACAACAAACTGTCTGGTTTGACATTCTCAAATGTGAAAGTTTTGATAACGGAAAAAGAACTATTTTCCGAAACGTCAACTGCCGTCGTTTTAATTTTTTCTATTTATCATTTAACAATTTTGTTTCAGTTTATATATTTTTAGGTGCGAGACATTTTGTAATAGAAGTATAAAAACCAGCCTCTGTCTGATCCTTTTGGCGCAGAGGTTTATTTCATCAAAATTTTTTAAATATTTTTACAGTGGCAAAATACCCAACAAACTAAGAAAACTAGAAGTAAATGTTTCGTAGGTTTGTGATTCATGATATAATAAAATTATTTATTTAACCAGGTAATCAAATGAAAATTTACGGCACGCAAATAAAAAGGATTATATATTTCATTTGTTAATTGAATAATATTCTCAATTGTCTGTCATGAAAGGTAAAAAGTGTATTAATACATTTATCTACTCTTATTAGGTTATATACTAATTAATGAACTGCTTTTGATCAATTAACAGTATCCATAAACAAACAGCGTGAGTTATAATGCGTGAGTTATTATAACTCACTAGGTACAGAGCCAACCATCTTTATCGTCATGCCTAGCCTGTCTAATCGACGTAACGCGCAACACTCCAAGGTGGAGCCAGGGAGGTAGTGACAGATTATTCGCGTTAATATCTATAAAGATTTTCTGAAATGTCACAAAATGCTACTCTACTCGTACCGAGTCGAACTTTCGAATTTCGCCGTGCAATTTATGATCAGGTTTATCTGGAAGACTTCCTTTTTACGTCGCGAAATCGTACGGCCGTCCTAATGGTGTTTTTCGGGAAAATATGAACGTGTCAACATTGCATGTTTTTGCAATTTTTTCGACTCCGAAATGTAAGCTGTTTTTTGCTATTTTTCGCAGATATCTCCGAAACGGTGGGAGTTAGCTCGAAATAAAAACCGCTGCCCAAGGAATCGCTACTTCCACATCCAGATTCTCTATCCAAGTCACTCACAACGAAAAAACTTGTATGTTAAAATAATTGTTCATGAAACTTTAATATTATAATATTTGAAATCCTCTACCCCAAAAACCCATAAAACGATACCCCACATCGGTGGTGGGGTGGGGGTGGTGATAGGGGGTGGTAGTGGGGGGTGGATGAAGTAAAAAAATATTTTGAGGTTTCTGGTTCCTGTACATACACTAAATCACAATTTTTTTTCATCCCCTTTAATAAGGGGGTGGGGGTGGTAATGGGGGTGGCTAATGCCAACATTTTTTTTGAGACCTTAGCTTCTCTTATGTATACTAAATACCAATTTCATGGACTCTTACTTGCTTGATTTACCCATTTACCCCAAATTTACCCCAATTTACAGCCCAACCCTTCGACGGAACAAGATGAAAATATAATCTAGTTCTAGATCTCGTTAAAGTACATATGTGTACCAAGTTTCAAGTCAATATCTTAAACGATTCCAGAGTAAACGTGCGCACAAAAAAAAGTTACAGACAGACAGACAGACCGACAGACAGACCGACAGACAGACCGACAGACAGACCGACAGACAGACCGACAGACAGACAGAAATTTTTTTTTCGCTCAAACTTAAAATCTCGACGTTTCATGAAATTTTAAGCCTATTTGGACAATAAAAGTTTTAAAATTTTTTTTGTCGTTACTATACTTCCACTGGACGTAGAAGTAAAAATAAGGTCAAACGAGTATTTTCCATTACGAATCTTTTGCTCCTATAAGAATTTTTATTTTTTTTTCATTTCGGAGATAACGACTGAAATGTTGGCCATGTACGGCAAGAAATCGCAAATTTTGAGCTTCTACAGTTAGCAACTTTTTAATCTTGGCTCCTACGTCAAAAGACTACTTAGTACAGTCACTGAAGGTTTTCACCTCCGATTTCGTTGAACCTCCATCGATTTTCATGAAAATTTGTGAGTAGTTAGAGGATACCTCAAGAAACAAAAGTGACATAGTGCCAACTTGCGCTTTTACCCTGGGGGTGGATGCCACCCCTTCTCGGGGGTGGAAATTATTTTATGAAAAATAACCCCAGGAATCGATAGAGGGACCAATTCTAAGCAAAATTTGTTATATAAAGTTATTAAAATAAATCAATCCTTTTTGAGTTATTAAAGATCAAAGATTTTGATTTTTCGTGAAAAAAATGCATGTTTTAAAGCGGTTTTTCATAAATAACTCAAAAACTATAAGTTTTTACAAAAAAGTTGTCATTACCAAAATTGAAGCTAATAAAAAAACGAATAAATCTTCCTTAAAAAACCTTTTAATATTAATTCAAAGTGAGCTATAGGTAATTGAATGTATATTTTTTTTCGGCGAGTACTCAAATCTAAGTATTCAAGCTTAAATAACGGGAAAACGATGCATTTTATAAAATATACTTACTAAACACTTTTCAAAGTACTCAGAAATACCTATCAAATGAGCTGTAGAAGAAGTTGATAGCATCAAAATTAAGCAAGTTATGATGAAAATAAGAGGACCCTTTCGAATTTTTTAGGAAAAAGTGAAAAATAAAACCTACGCCATTTCCACAAAAATTAAAATTTATAGTAATCCCTATAAGGCTTTCTTTATTTTAGCATAAGTAATGACTTTAAAAATTTTGACCGGTTTAGAATGCATATTTTTGAAAAAAAATATGATTTAAAAAATCAGAATTTTTCAGATTTTCGTAAATTTCATTTTCTTTTGATAATAACTCCAAAAATAATCGATATATGTAAAAAATAATACAGAACGAAATTTGAGTTTTTTTTTAACAAAGACTTTAGTTTTTTTTTATTTTTGTAGGATAAAAAATAACCGAGATAGAAACGTTTAAAGCCTAAATTTTACTGCGAGAACCATGTAACCGGGGCCCTTTAACCTTTTATCTTTTAAAAAATAAGGGTTTTAAAAGATTAAATTTAATACGATCTTATAGCCCTTGAAATTACCTTTCAAATGGTTTTTGGATGAACCTGATATCATAAAAATTAACGGAGTTATTGTTAAAAAACCAATAACATTTTTTTGGAAAAATTTTTTGAGCAGAGATTTTGTATGCATATATAGGAAAAAAGATAGATAATAAGAAGTAGACGTGTCGATAGGTACATGCTCACAAAATATACATGTGTGAGTGTGTGTATGTTTCTTTTGAAGATAGAAAAACTGAAAGGAATTCTGAACATCTGCTCGAAAAGTGGTAGTTTTTAAGGGTGGAAAATTTCGCAATAAATAAATAATTACTTTAATACTCAGTAAATCAGATTTCAATTCAGTAAAGTATTATTTAAATGATTAAAGTTTCTTGAAACCAATTTTTTCAATGATTCTGCATTAAGGGGGTGGTTTTTAAGGGTTGAAATTTCACAGTCAACCAAAAATTACATCATAAACATTAAACAAACCGTTTGTGTAATGTTAATATGCGATTTCATATTTCAGAAATACAAAAAATGATTTTTTCATGATTTTCGATTTAAGGGGTGGTTGCTAAAAGGGTTGAAAAATTAATTAAAATCATAAATCATGCATATAAGTGTTGAAAAATATTTATTTTATCTAATTAAACGAGATTACTTACGCCAGAATGCTTAAATCTGCATTTTTTCCCATTTTTAACAAAAGGGGTGGATTTCACCCCTAAAATGCAAAAAGCGCAAGTCGAGCATATGTCACTTTTGAAGTTGAGGGTAAAATATACTCAATCCCAAATTTTCATGCAAATCGATGGAGGTTCACCGAAATCGGAGGTAATAGTTGATTTTTACCTTCATTCACTGTACTATACGATGCTCGAATAATTAAGATTGATCTTCCTTACCAGGTAAGTCAACCAATCTTATAATTTTATTCCTTTAGTGATCTGTATAAATTCAAGATTTGTAGAGTATAAGGTTCTCTCGTATTCAGCTTTTAGGCGAGAGGCGAGTGCGGGGATGAAAAGTCAGACTATCCTAGTTCTTCGAACGCGCAGTAGCGGTGCAGTTATCTCTTTCTAAAAGGACGGTCGGTACTGGCCCGAAATATGGCCAGAAGTATACTATGACCTGTAGTGTTATATTCTACAACTTATCCTGATTACCACCATGCGAAACGGTGACTCAAAATACGAGGTAATTACTCCCTACCTCAGACGGGTCATTGCTAGCTCGTTCTTTGCTTAATAATTAACATTACACCAATTCTTACAATATTTTGAAAGGGGCTCTGCATCTGGTGTGATTTCACACCAGCTGCTCATTGGCTAATGACATTTTTTGGTGGGGATCGTGAGTTACGAGGCCACCATATACTCTACCAATCTTGGTATAAATTCACTAAAACTAAAACAGGTTTCTGCCTTAGCAACTGTGCCAACTACATGTCAAATATTAATGTTTTCCTTAACATGTTTTCCTTAATTATTTTTATGAGTAGTCAGCCTCTATATCCTTCGATTACAATATAAGAGTTTTTTTTCCATGGCAATAAGCCTCAATTACCTTTCGAATGTTATTTTTCTCAGTCAAATACATTTTTAGATATAGAGCCAAGAGACCGACCGGCAGACGGACTGACTGACTGAATTGAAAGACCTAAATTTTCATAATCTACATAGGTAATATGAAATGTGAAAATCTTAAGTAATCTGGAATAGTGATTTCTTCATGATCAGAATACTTCTCTTTGGTAAGCGAGGAATATGAAGAATTTGTAAAATTATTTACAAAATCTCCCCTTTCAACTTGACTCCTATTCATAAATTGTTTCATTCTTTTCAGTGAACACTTTGTATATTTTTTTTTTACCAAAATTGTATCAGATTTCCATCCTTGTCATTCCGGATATTATTTTCTTGTCATTCTATTTTTCCGAAGTAGATTACTCAGTAAAAGTTGTCAGGTCTCTTTCTTGGCAATAGCGTGAACTACCTGTCAAATATTAATTTCATCCATCAAACAGGTTTTTAAATATGACGTGCTGTTAATGTTAAACTTAAACTGCGCCCAGTGTTCCCTTAATATCTAATTTCTCGCGAGCATGCGTAGGGGGCACTGTAGTACGACGGGCGTATAGTTCGAAAGAAATTATTGACTCATTTATTTGAATTTAAATTTCGTATTTACGTAAGAAAACTACAATTTAAAAATATAACAATTAGTAATTACACATTTGTGGATAGAGAGCTTTATTAAAAAAAAAAACAATCATCCAAATCGATCCAGTGGGAGCCGTTGGAGAAATCGGAGAAGGAAAACGCTCTGTGTTTTAAATATGTGGATGCTCTTCAGGTAAATGCTTATGACATGCATCTGTTCGAGCGAAGGATAAACTTATATAAACGTTCTCCTATTTATCAAATTGCACTCAACTATTCACATTGAGTCCCACTGTGATTTAGTATCATGCAGTGTTAATGATCTATATACATTTGTATTACGCCTGTACGTGTTTACTTAGACTATGTAGTTGTATATTTATATCAGAGAATACTTCGCCGCTGTTTGCACCGTGCTGTCTTTTACCTTGTTTTTAACTGATACAATACATATCTAGTTACAACTTATATACCCGTTTGTGTAAAATCTGTGTAACAATACTATGCAGTACTTTTTTACTCTGTGTAATTGAGCTTAGGCAATATGGAATATAGGGTTGGACAAATTAGAGACAAGCTATTTTTTTTTAATGTGCAGGCAAAAGCGTTCTCGTTAACATACTAAAAGTCCCTTCCAATCCTACTATGGCAAATTTTTTAAAAAATGCCATCTTGATTTTTTTTTGAGAATAGCACTTTTATTTATGAATTTAACAAAAATTTTATAAACATTAAGTCTTTAGAGCTTAATGAGGCGCATCTTTTGGTAAAAAAAACTTTTTTCTAGCTTTAAAAATAAAAAAGTTTTGAACTGAAAGTGATTTAACTAGCATATTCTGATTTTTAAAAGCAAATGTAACTTATTAGTTACAATTAAGCCACAAACTTATCAAAAGTCAGTTATTTATTCTTCATTTTGTGCTTCAAACACAGCATTAGTACAGATAATCCCATAACACTGCCTTTGGAGAACACCTAATGCCCAACTTTTTACAAGAACAATTTCGTCCACACGCACTTTCTTTGCAATTACAATAAATCAGGGCGAATGAAGTAAAAAGAAAATTTGAGGTTCTTGTACACACACTAACTCACAATTTTTTTTTACCCCTTCAATAGTGGGTGGGGGGTGGCTAATGCCAAAATTTATTTTGAGACCTTAGCTTCTCTTATATATACTAAATACCAATTTTATGGACTCTTAGTTGCTTGATTTACCTATTTATCCCAATTTACCAACCCTTCAACGGAATAAAATCAAAATATCATCTAGTTCCAGATCTCGTTAAAATACATAAGTGTACCAAATTTCAAGTAACTATCTTAAACGGTTCCAGAGCAATCGTGCGAACAAAAAATTACAAACAGACCGACAGACAGAAATTATTTTTTTTTGCTCAAACTTAAAATCTCTACGTTTTACGACACTCTAAGCCTAATAAAAAATTTAAAAATAAATGTGCGTTAACACTTCCACTGGATGTGAAAGTAGAAGTATAATTTTAAGGGGGTTGTAATTCGAAAACCATAAATCAAAATGTTATAAAATTGTATATATGGATTCTACAGCATGCTAATCAATAGTACTGCATTAGATTTTCAATTAAAAAATCGGCAGCTACTGGAAGCGGCTGGAACCTCCCCACCCGGTGGATCTTTCAAGCCAAAGAGAGCACTAAAAAATATGAACGATCTCTTTTAATTATATTTATTAAGTTGAAATATTTTTTCATATTAAAACAGAAAAAAAAGTCTTGCATTCGGTGGGATTTGGACCTAAGAACTTGAGTGTTAAATTTATAGTCTGCATAACATTAATATTTTATTCATTGTTTTAATACAAATATATGCCTCATGGAATCCTAACCCGGAGCCGGCCAAACAACCACGGTGAACACCGCCGAGACGGTGTGAGGCTGGACTGGGTACGTCCGGTTTGTGGGATTGTAGCTCCTGTCTTCTGTAGGCAGGCTTAAAGACTAAGTTAAAATTATAATGTGCCCACATGGACCTAAAATTAATATAAATAAACACAACACTATAAAAACTAAGTTCGTAGGCAAAAACACTTAATAATTTTGATTATTGATGCGCGAAACACAACTAAACGAAAAAACCCGTTCCTTGGTAATGGGTGGTAGGGATGGCCATCTTTGGGAAAAACCATATAACTCTTGGTGGACAGCTGTAGCCGAGGTAGTGTTCATGGTGGATCGTTTAAGTTTGAGTTGATATATTTTGTTTTATATTCTGGCCTCGACCGATTTTTCACTTATAAATGGGTCGGGGAAGTCGGGGAAGTGAGAGTGTCAAATTTTTGGTTCCAATGTTTTCCTGGGGAATTTGGTTTTTGACAGTTTTCGAAAAAAATTTTTAGGTTGGTACCAATGTCTTAAATTGTTTTTAGGTTATGTAGCACTATTTTTATTATGTTGCCGGAAGAATTTCCGGCGGGATGCCGGAAGTAGCGGAAATAGTTTTTAAAATATGACGTCACTGTCACTTTTAAAGTTTTACTGGAAAAAACTCACCGAAAGCGTTCCGGTGGGGTTGCTTACACTTGTAGGGCTCGTGAGCGGTTCACGAAGGCCTCTCACACCTTCCGTGGGCTTTATAAACGTCGAAAAAACTTGTAATCTGTCGATGCACTGACACGTCAAAAATACTCAGCATACAGTCTGCACACATTAGTCTACCGAACGTTAGGTTAGGCTATAAAATATATCTTACACAAGAATTATTTTGTTTTTTAATTTTTTTCATAGAAACCAAATCAAAAGAGTGCAAGTGTGATATATCGTTGAAATCAGAATTTTTACTGCTTTTCAGTGGTTCGATTACAAATTGTAAGCAATAATAAAATAAACAACTTGTTGTGCTAAAACGGCACTAAACGTAATCCGGTCTCAACCAAAACCTTTTCAGATCTTCTGGAGCACTAAAGAAACCCTCATACTATCCAAATCCGTTTAGTAGCTTCGACGCTATCGTGCTAACATACACACACACAGACACACACACATTTTTCAAAAACCACTTTTTTTTGGTTCCTGGCACCTCAAAACGTAAAGATTTGATGTTATCTCAATTTTCGATTTTGGACTAATTGTAGTAACCTCCCACAATTTTATTGGGGGGAGGTTAAAAATGCCTAATATGATTTCTCGAAAAATCGACTCCTTTTTTCATAATAAAAATGCACGCCGGTGACCAAAATAAGTTTAGTTTTACTCCAAAAAAAAATTGGGGTGGTCAGAAATTTGGACCGCAAATAATCTGTAGTTGACAACTAATTAAAACTTATAAATATATGGTGGCGCTGATCAGTGGCGGATTTATACTTCTGCCGCCTAGGGGCTATCGGAAACTTGACGCCCTCCCACCCCCTTTCCACTCTCTGCTTCTTGCCTCAGTAGTAACAAATGAAGACCTAAGTGGATAAAGGTGTTATGTCGCATTTTCTAAAAAAATTACTTTATGCAGTTTTTGAACACCCCTGATATATATTTAACACCCAATAAACGGTGAATTCTAAATTTGTAATATTTTATAGAAACTTTTTAATTATAAAGGCGCCATGTCATACATACAACCAGTAATTTTAGTGGATGTACACAGTTTTGAACAGAAAAATCTAGTTTCATAACAGCTTGATATTTTTCTTTAATATTAGTGTAAACAAAAGAACATAACCCAAACTTATCTATTTTATGAGGTATTATTCATTTGAATCGAAGACAAAATAAATAAATTCCAACTCAAAACCGTTTTGTTTAATTTACTCAAAACTTTAAAAGTGTGACATAACACCTTTATCCACTTAGGTCTTCAAATAATATTTCCTCTACACCTTACCTTCCCTTTTAAAGGGTCAATTCCATCCTCACTCACTCCCTTTCACTCTTTCTCCCCATTGGTTTTTCAGTAGCACAAAGCACAAAATCAACAGTGGTTTTGGACAAATTAAAAACAAGTTCGATATATAATATTGTTTATTTTCTCATATGAGAATGAGAACAAAATAAAATTTGAAATAAACTTTAGTATGCGTTTAAAATGTTAAATATTTAGACATAGGCCAAATTGGCTTATGCCAGATAGGCTTATCAGCAATCAGCAAAATAACTCCTACTAATTTAAGTTCTATGACAGATATTGAAAAAATTGTATGTACAGGGTGGTCGCGCGAACGTTAGAACCTCATTTAACTTCGTTATTTTTGGAGTTACGTAAAAAAAGTACAAAAATAAAAGTTATAGAAAATCACATGTATTTTCCAAAAATTATTTCAGAATAGCAGTTGAAAGTCGCATTTTGGAGATATGAACTTTATTTTGGTTTTTTTTAACGGAACATCCCATATTTATTTACACAATTTGAAAGGCCATAAAAAGGCTTTTTAATTGTATATAATACATAGTATTACTATAAATTTACAATTTATCAAAGGGTCTCGCCGGTTAAGTATATGGAATTGGGCCCAGCGGCTTATTGGGCTATTCATTCACATGAATGTTGCTTATGACTAGGAATGCTCAATAAAATATATAATAAACTTCTGTCCCCTATATTTACAGAGTTAAAGGGGGTAACTTTAAAATTAATTTTTCTCAAAACTAATGAAGATATTAATTGAAATTAATAAGAGACGTTGGTATAAAATATCTTTATATTTTACATTTTTTTTTAACATTCCTATTACGTCATTTAGTATATAAAAAAATTATTTAATTTTTGAGGGTGCTGTTTTTATATCTACCCCTCAAGTGACACCTACCAAAAAAAATATATTATTTAACACTAACATAATTATCGTGTGTAAAAATTACTTCAAGGTCAAATTGGGAGAAGATGCTTAAAAATATAAATCTAGGTAATGAACACAGGCACACAAAAAAAATTAAGTGCGAAGCCACTTAATTCCTACTCATTTGGAATCCAATAATAAAAAAAATATACTACTACTTTTAGCTCGGCTCTCAATTATTTTTTTTGGCTTCAGAAGTATTGATTTTATTAGACAATATTGTCAGGCCATTTTAATTAATCCACAGAAATATCTCCTCAGGAAAGAAGATTAGCGAAAAATGTTTCAGACAAAAGTTATTCCATTCAGAGGGGGACATCCTTTGGGCAGAACAATTTTCCACCCCCCACCCGTGATAAGCGGGGAGTGGGGGTAACTTTTTAATTTTTAATGGCACTCTCCATTTTTGATCGCGTGTTTTGATTTTACGAAAAAAATTGCATAACTTTTGTACCAAACATCCCCCCCCCCCCACTCTGATCAGCGGGGATGGCGGTGTAACTTTCGATTTTTCAAATTCCTGCAAGCGGATGTCTCTGAACTAGGGCATTTTTAGGAAAAATGTTTCAAACAATAGATGCCCCTCTCTGAACTAAACAACTTTTGTTTGAAACATTTTACCTAAAAATGCCTTAGTTCAGAGATGTTCCTCTGCAGGTTTTTGGAAATTCGAAAGTTACAACCTCTGTCCCCGCTCATCAGGGTGGGGGGGGAGAAAAAAATGTTTGGTACAAAAGTTATGTAGTTTTTTTCATAGAATCAGAATACGCGATCAAAAGTGGAGAGTGCCATTAAAAATTCAAAAGTTACCTCCACCCCAAGCTCATCAGGGGTGGGAGGTGGAAAATTATTCTACCCAAAAGATGCCCCCCTCTGAACGGAACAACTTTTGTCTGAAACATTTTTCGCTAGTGTCCCTTCCTGAAGAGATATTATTGTGGATTAATTAAAATGGCCTAACCATATTGTCTAATAAAATCAATACTTCTGAAGCAAAAAAAAATTATTGAGAGCCAAGCTAAAAGTAGTAGCATATTTTTTTTATTATTAGCTTCCAAATGAGTAGGAATTAAGTTGTCTAGGTCTTCGCACTTAAATTTTTTTGTGTGCCTGTGTTCATTACCTAGATTTATATTTTGAAGCATCTTCTCCCAATTTGACCTTGAAGTAATTTTTGCACATGAGAATTATGTTAGTGTTAAATAATATGTATTTTTTTGGTAGGTGTCACTCGAGGAGTTATTATTATTATTATTTTTTTTTTATATACTAAATGACGTAACAGGAATGTAAAAAAAATGTAAAATATAAAGCTATTTTATGTCAACGTCTTCTATTAATTTCAATTAATTATTATCTTCAATAGTTTTGAAAAAAATTAATTTTAAAGTTGGGGGTTGTTACCCCCTATAACTCTGCTAATATAGAGGTTTATTATATATTTTATTCCTAGTCATAAGCAACATTCATGTGAATGAATAGCCCAATACGCCGCTGGGCCCAATTCCTTATACTTAAGCGACGAGACCCTTAGCCATGGAAAAACAAGTATATAAATTAAAATAAACAATATGTTAGTTTTGTCAAAATACCTGTTAGTATCTAATTTCATTTTATTTTAAATAAAATGGAGAATTTCAATAATTGATATATATTTTTCGGATTACCGTGACTTAATGTAAGAAAATATAAAACTTAATATCTACTAAAGTTTTTAAGAAAAGTACTATGTGTGTACATCATTGAAAAGGTTTTTCTATGGCCTTTCAAATGGTATAAAAATATATGGGGTGTTCCATTTAAAAAAACCAAGGTAAAGCTCATATCTCCGAAATTCGACTTTTAACTGTTTTTCTGAAATAGTTTTTGGAAAATACATATGATTTCTCATAACTTTTATTTTCAGTTCACCGCGGATCGTAGATCGGTAAGCATTGAACATATCGAGTGTCTACAAGTGTTTTTCTTTAAAATAAAACTGTGCAAATTTAGTTCTAATAAAAAGTGTTGATAATCAGAGTACCAGTGTAAAGTACTAAAATGTTAGGTAAGCCCCCCGAAGGCGGGGGGGGTCAAGTGTTAAACAATTAGTTTCTAGTGATGGAATTAGTGGTAATAATCTTGTTCAATGCCTGATCGATACGGAAATGCAAGATATGAATCCAAATGATAATGGCTCTAACACGCTGGAACAGAATAGCCGCTCTGTTCATACGGTGACAGGTGATAGTACTCCGGAAAAAAGTAAGGTCTTTAATCTACAAAAACCGAGTTTATATTCAACAAATATTTATGTTTTTATTGAGAAAACGAATGATCAAAACATAGGAAGACTATATCCCATGTATGTGGGTCATATATTACACAAGAAACTAAAGATTCCCAATATTATAAAAATAGAAAAAGTAGGGAAAACCCGAATTAAAGTTCAATTAAAAACCATTAAAGATGCCAACAATTTGGTTAAAAACAATTTACTTAAATCTGAAAATCTTAAAGCATTTATACCTAATAATTTATCATCTGGAAAGGGAGTTATAAGACATCTTGACACTACATTTGACGAGAAATATTTGTTTGAAAATATATTATCTTCTAACACTATAATCGATGTTAAAAGAATGAAGCGCAGAATTTCAATCGACGGAGAACCGGCATTCAAACTGTTGTAATTACTTTTGAGGGTAGCTCATTACCCAATTATATATTCCTCAATAGTGTAGCATGTTCAGTAGAGCCCCATGTCCAAAGAGTAATACAATGTTACAAATGTCTAAGATACGCACATGTTGCTAATCAGTGTCGCAGTACAAGCAACTTATGTATCAACTATGGTAAAAGTAAAGAAGATGACCATAAGTGTAGGGAACCTCAAGATAGTTATTGTATATAATGTCAAACTAATGAGCACAAATCAATATCTAAGAAATGCCCATCTTATATAACTCAACAAAATATTAAAAAACAAATGGCATCCTCTAACTTAACATATTTAGAAGCTAAAAGGTCTGTAAATAATTCATATGCTTCAATTGTATTAAGTAATAGGTTCGAACCTTTAGAAAATCATAATGAAAATAAGTTTCCCCCACTTCCCACACCAAATAAACACCCATCTAGAAGACAGTCTTTTTCTCAACCGTCTACATCTAAAGCACATACACCCATCAATTCTTCGGCTTCACAGCCTAATCCTCAGCCTCAACCAGAAAAATCGAAAAATACTATCACCCATAAATGTAACAAAAACACCTCCGTTGTTTCCTTTCAATTTCGGGCCTAAAAACCCTCCTCCCCCAAATCCTCACGGTACCAACCACGGTGAGGTACAAGACGAGGATTTTAATATTCAGTTCATTGAGAATTTTTACAATTTTTTCCGAAGTGTGCTCACTGACATTGAATCGTTTTTCTTGATATCAAAGGGGCATATGATACTGTTGACCTTTTTATACTTAAAAACAAATTAGATACATTTTTAGTGCCCCCGGCATACCATAGTAAACCTCTTTTTTAATAGAAAAATATATGTCCGACACCCGGATAATAAATATTTAGGACCCCGGTACACATCTATAGGCCTCCCCCAATGATCGGTGCTAAGTCCTTTGATGTTTAATTTGTATACGGCAGAATTGCATTTAACTCGGAGAAATGTGGAGGTAATACAATATGCAGACGATTTCGCTTTCTATGTCATAAATAAAAAATATGAAAAATGCATTAAACTTCTGGACACAGGTATGACTGATATATTAAACACTATAAATAACCTTGGATTTCAATTATTACCAGAAAAATCATCTATTGTATTTTTTACAAGACATAATACCCCCGATATGGATTACATACAACTGGACAATTTTCCCTTCCCTGTGCAAATACTGGTCACTTATTTAGGCACAACTTTGGATCAAAAGCTAACCTGGAAACCTTTTGTAAACCACATAATAACAAAATGTAATAAGGGATTAAATTTTTTAAGAATGATTATGCGAACTTGGAGGGGAGCTGACCCACAAACTGCTATAATATTTTATAGATCGTACATTCGATCCATCATCGACTATGGATGCATACTATATGGATCAGCAAGTAACACTCTGTTGCATCAGTTAGATTTAATACAAAATAAAGCACTAAGGTTATGCTTAGGTGCCACGAAATCTACACCCGTTGAACCCCTACGTGTGGAAGCTCTCGAACCTCCGTTGCAATTGAGACGCCAACTTCTATCAGAGAAATTTATTCTCAAATCGCAAATTAAAAAGTCACCAATTATTGATAAAGTCAGCGCATTAAATAATTATGATCTTGTCAACAAATACTGGTCAAAAGAAACTCACCGCCCTTGTGCATAGGTTTCGAAATACTAGCAATATAGCTCCCCAATTAGATAAATTATACACACGACCGGTCGAAAAATATTTTAGTTATTTTAATAAACCAACGGTAATATCACCTAATTATTGTGAATTGCAAGAAGTAAGCAAAGTTATTTTAAAAAACATAACATCTGAATATTATAATTATTTACACATTTATACAGACGCGACTTAAATACGTTGGAACCGAAGACTGGTTTTTAAAAACGAACAATTTTCAAAAATGGAAATTATTGTGTTTAAAATATTTATTGCAAGCGACTGTTACAAAGTTTAAATCAGAACTGAGGCTTAAAATACAAAAGGAAGCGTTGGTTGACTTATACATTGTCAGCGTATTCTAGGAAAGTAGATAAGATATGCAGCAAGTGCAATTAATATAGGGTGGACAACAATATAACTCCTCCATCCCTAAATTGAAGTACACTTCTTATGGGTTTAAAAATGACCGAGTTCTCGCCTGGGGTTGCTCATTCGCAGCTGGCGTGGGGGTTCCAATTTTTCGTTGGATGAATCTGTAGGTGAAGCAGAGTCCGATGGAAATTAGGATAATATAGATTGGAATTATCCAATAGTTTGTCCATGATTTTTCATTATACACTAGTTTCACTGGTCCAAGTTTTTGTTGTTGTTTCTGGAGTTCATGGATTTTGTCTAGTTGAATGTCTTCTATGGTTATTTTTGGTAAGGTAGCCATGGATGACCTGGGTGGAATGTTGATCTCTGGTAGGAGTATCGGTTGACCGTTGGTGACCAATTTTTCATTAATATAATTGTTGTCGTTGGTTTGAAATTGGCATCCGGGTGGTAGAATAATTAGATAGTTGCCCTCTAGTGTAGTGAAGTCGGTGCGCGTCCACAGATTGTTTGAATTTTGGTTTCGTTCGGGAATACGGCTATGTAGTGTGATTCGTCTATTTCTTGTATCACATTTTGTGTGATATGAATGGGTACTTGTTGACAGCTTTCGTAGGTGGATCTTAGTTGTAGCAGCTCAAAAATACAATCCTGGTGCTTTATTCCATACATCAGGTTGTTATCAGGGCAGTAGTAATCGGGGTGCAATTCGATACAAGGTACCGATGTATATTGATAGAAATTCTCGTTCATTACCAGGTAGGTATTTTTGGAAATGATTGTTGTAGAGTTTTGAGTAGGAATTGAGTATAGGTGATAATAAGAGAACGTTTCAGGATGAACTATAGGAAAATGGATCACGAAAACAATTTTTGATCCTGAGTAATAAGCTTCAATTTCTAATAAGTCATAATATCGATGAGTATTTTCAGATATATGAGGAAAAATTAATTGATCACTGGAATGATATTTTAAGATGGTTTGTAATATGGATTCAAGTTCATCAATTTTTACAATACTATTATGAAGTGTTCCCAATCTTGCAAAAGTTATTGCATTTTCAATATCGTTTAATAATTGTAAAATTACATTTAGTGTTAAACTAAGTTGATCCAAAATGTTTCTGGTTTCCAGATAATCATTAAACTCAAAAATGAATTTATTTAGTTCAGTTCGTATTTTATTCAGGCCAGAAGTTATTACTTCTTGGTTGTTTTTAATTAATGTGACGGTGTTATTGAAATTTTCAATGATTTCGGTGGTAAGAGAGATTTCTTTGTTTAACTTTTGTACAATTTCTTTTTGATTGTTCTGTAAGTCAGAGATTGCTTGATCATAATGAGCAGCATCATTTGCGTCTAAATTACCTGATATACTTTTTATGATAGTGCCTAGTCCGTCAATGAGACCACGTTTAACTCTATCAGTTGGACTTAGGGAATTGAATTTTTGTTCAGCTGAATTTAATTGATATACTAAGGCACGATTAAAATTGTCTAGTTCAAAGAAGTAAGGGTGACTCAGACTGGCTTCTATAGCAAGTGTGACGTTTGCATATTGTTCTTTAAGTATTCTAATTTCATTCCTGATAGGGTTTAGGTCATAATAGTGGATGAAAGTATGTGTTTTAAGTTTTGTCTTGGCTGTGCCCAGTTTGTATGGGAGGACGCCCGGGTTCTTGTTGAGATTCGTTATCGATATTTCTTGGAGCATGACCGTCGGCATTGCCAGGATCAGGAGGATCAGGTGGCCCCTGCAACAATTTCTTTTTATTAGACCGGGGTCTTCTTAAATTTTGTTTATGTAAAACATTACAAACTGTTTTTATTTTTATATTTTTATTTGGGGCTACTTTCTCTTTCCTAAATTTAGGGTTTAGTTTATTTCGATTTTTAGTAGTGATTTTTCTATATACATCTGTGTTAGGTGGGTAAGTTAGTGGGTCGTGTCGGTTTTGTCTTTCATTTTGACTTTCGATAGCATGTTCTTTTTGTTGACATAATTTTTCGTTTAACGTTTTATAGATTTCTTTAGTTGTATCGCGATGTTCGTGGATATAGTTATTTATTAGTTGTTGGTTTATATCAACATCGAAAGGATCTTTAGTGTTCAAGTGCCCGTTTATGATGTCGATAGATTTTTGCTTTGTCGCTGAATGAATTGAGTTATTATAACCTAGTATTGCATATGGCATTTGATTTAAAATATCAATTTTACCTTTATTTATATTTCTTATTACCCGTAGGTGTTCAATGATAGTAGAGTGGAATCTCTCTATCGGTCCATTAGATTGTGGGTTATTAACGGTTATGTAATGTATTTTGACTTGATGTGTTTTGAAAAATTCGCGGAGTACTGAATTCTTTAATTCGGTTCCGTTGTCTATAATTACTAACGATGGTAGGCCGTGATGTGTCATAAAAATTAAAAGTACTTTTACAATTTCTGTACTTAGCATCGCTGTCAAGGGGTAGGCTTGAGCATATTTTGAAAATGTGTCCAATATTGTTAAGAACTTTTGTCCCTGTGCTTGGAACGTATCGATATGGACGATTTCGAAAGGTTTGGATGGTGTAGGTGATACCATTAGTTTTTGGTTAGGGGGGTTTCTATCACATTTATTTGTTTGACAAATTTCGCAGTTGTTTATATAATCTGTTACGTCGGATTTTATTCCGGGCCAATAGCATGATCTTCTTATGCGCGCTTCTGTTTCTAAAATACCGCGGTGATTGGTTTTACCCTCGTGATAATTTTTTATAGTTTCTGTTTGATCTTCTTTTTTTGTGATGCCTTGCAACATCATGTTACATTTTAATAATTTGTATGCGGAATTTTTGAATGTTTTTCTTAAAATTTCGTAAACCTGTGGTATATAAAGCTCATTATCAAAATTAATAGCATATGTGAATTTTGGGTCTAAATAATTTTTGAATAAATCAATGATGTCCTTTTCTAAATTATTAATTGAGATTTGAGCATAAAGTCGTTTTTTAGATGGAAATATTTGTTTAGTTCCCGGTTTGGCAGGAGAGTGCAAGACAAAGTTTATTTTAATTTGGTGATCGAACGAATTTAGGGACCTTTCTGATGTTGGCATTTCTTGAATAGGGTCCTCGTGGCTTGTATGAACGGTGTTTCCTTCGGGGTTGACTTCTTCTGGTTCTTCTGCAGATACCGTTTCTTCTGTGTCGGCTGTCATTCTTCTTTGTATGGGTGGTTCTTGCTGTTCTGTTACGTCGTCCATTATTGGTTGATCGCTTACGTTTCCAATTATTGATAGATTGTCGATGTTTTGCTCTTGTTGTCGGGATTTATTGAGGAAATCGTTGAACTCGTTCATATATTGAAAGATGTCCTTTGTATGTATTTCAATGCGTGACAGGGCGTCTGCATTGGTGTTATTTTTTCCTTTTTTGTATTCCACTTCGTAGTCAAATTCTTCTAGCTTAAGCCTCCAGCGGACAAGTCTAGAATTTGGCTCTTTCAGTGACATTAACCATTTCATGGGTTTGTGATCTGTTACTATTTTGAACTTTCGCCCATATAAATATGGCCGGAAGTATTTGGTCGCCCACACGATGGCTAATAGCTCTTTTTCCACTGTGCTGTAATTTTGTTCCGAATCGTTTAGAGTTCTTGAGGCATAGGCCACGGGTTTGTCTTTTCCAATAGTTCCCTGTGAGAGGATTGCGCCAAGGGCTATATTGCTAGCGTCAGTAGTTAAAATGAAGTCCTTTGTAAAATCCGGGTACTGTAGAATTGGTTCATTTTTTAATAATTTTTTAGTCTTCGAAACATTTTATAAATTGTGGTGTATGCTCTATTTTTGCGTCCTTTTTAAGACAGAGTGTTAACGGCTTAGTAATACGCGCAAAATCCCTTATAAATTTCCTGTAATACCCGAGTAATCCGAGGAATCCCTTAATTTCCTTTGTTGTTTTAGGCAGCGAAAATTTTTCTATTGCGACGATCTTATCTGGGTTGGGTTTCACTCCTTCGAGTGTAACGATGTGACCCAAATAAGCTACTTCTTTTTTCAGGAACTCTGGCTTATCGAGTTGGACTTTAAAGTTGGTTTCTCTGAGGCGTTGGAATATTTTAGATAAATTTACAAGGTGTTCTTGTAAAGACGTCGAGTATATTATGATGTCGTCAAGGTATACCAAACATATTTCGTTTTGAAGCCCACGCAGGATGTTGTCCATTACTCGTTGGAATGTGGCGGGCGCATTTTTGAGCCCGAATGGCATCCTAACATACTCGTAGTGCCCGTTCTCAACGTTAAATGCAGCTTTGAGGATATCTTCAGGGTTCATCTCTAGTTGGTGAAATCCACTAGCTAAGTCGAGCGTTGAGAAGTAATTGCACCTTCCCAATTTGTCCAATACGTCGGTTATATTAGGGAGTGGATATCGGTCGTCGATCGTTTTTTCATTCAGCTTCCTGTAGTCTACCACAATTCTCCATTTCTTTTTCCCGGAAGCATCCGCCTTTTTGGGAACTATCCATATCGGGGATGACCATGGAGAGTTGCTTGGGCGTATAATTCCTTGTTCTAGCATTGAATTTATTTGACGTTCTACTTCGGGTTTACGCACAAAAGGATACCTGTACGATTTTGTGTACACCGGTATTTCATCTTTTGTCTTTATACAATGTTTTATTTGATTAGTGAAAGTCAATTGTTGATTTTCTATGTGAAAAATGTCCGAATATTTCCTACATAACTTAAGAATTTGTTCTTTTTCCTCCGAATTCATGTGTGTGGTTCGAATAAAGTCGTCAATATGTACATTTTGTTTATTAATTAGCGTGGTTACATCGGCGTGAAATAGTTCATAATTGTTTTCTTCAAAAGAAATTGTTTTGATTGGGTTTACTAGTGATAGGGTGATTTCTTTATCGGTTTTATTCGAAATCTCTACTAAGGCAAGTCCGTTTTCTGCTGTCGATAATGATTCGGGTATCTCACAATTTTGTATTTGTTGGTGCGGGATGATTATGTCACCATTGATTTGATTAACTGGGATTTTTGTCACAGTTCGGGTATGTGGGTTAATTTTTAAATTTAATAAGATTTGTTGACTTGATTGTTGATACTGAATCGGAATTGCACATCTGGGGGTAATTAATTGTGAGTTAACGAAATCTAATTGTGCATTTAAGAGTTTCAAATTATCAAGCGCAATAAGTCCATCATAGACATTATGAAAATTAAACAAGTAAAATTTTAAATGATCATTTTGATTAAATTCTGGAAATATTGGAATTTCTGTGCAATAGTCATGAGGTGATGATTGAAATATTGTTGATACGATAAACGGTTCGTATGAAATTCTATCATAGTAATATTTTGAAGCAATTTCTGGATTTAAAAAAGATTTTGTGCTCCCTGTGTCTATAAGAAGTTTTAAAGGTGGTGGGTTAGAAATTTGTTTATTAGGTAGCTCCTTTTTATTAGTAGACATATGGTATTCTACTATGTCTCGTTCGTTGGACTGAGGTCCTCCTGAAAATTTTCATACTGATTTTCTTCGTCGGGATATGAATATTCATATGTCTGTTCTTCGTCATATGAGTATTCTGGTGTCTCGTCAATTTGTTGGTTGTCGTAGTGTTCCGCTGTAAATAATTGTTCTGAAGCTTTGTTAGGTCTGTGACCGTTATTTTGAAACGTATTGTTTTGATATTGTTGTCTAAATTGTGGGGTTGTGTTTCGAGTCGAAACACTCATTAGCGTCGGCTTATTTTGTGGGCCATTGAAGGTAGGCCTCCAAACATTTTGAGGCCTGCCAAATGCTTGTAAGTTAGTTGGGAATCTTTGAGGTGGTGGATTTGGGTGTCTCTGAATATTTACAGGACCCCGAGGAAATTGTGAAAAAGATTGTTGTTGTGGGAAGGTCATTGGCCTTTGTTGTACATTCATTTGCGGAAATGAATGATTGAAATAATTTTGGGCGTATTGGTTTGGTCTAAAATAATTTTGTTGGTGTTGAGTTGGTTTAAAATGATTTTGCTGGTAATTTTGAGGGTTTTGATTCATTGGAATTTTATTGATTGTATTATTGACAACATTAGATTGGTTAGTCTTTGTAGATATTTAATGTTGTCCTCCTCACTAATGAATTGTAAAGCTTCGTCAAGGGTACTTGGTCTCATTGCGCGAATTGTGGCACCTAAGGGCTCTTTTAGCCCAGCTAAAAATGTAGTTAGCGCTTGTTTTGTGAAAAATTTTCTTTTACATTGGCGTTCTGCATCGTCGGAATGCAGATCAACATAGTTACAAATTATGTTTAATAAATGAAGGACTCTCTCGTGATATTGATACGGAGTTTCATTAATTTTCTGCCTTAAACTAACTAAATCTGTATTTTGTAACAAAACATTTTTTATATCCTCCCATGTAGTACCACCGTTTATAGCAACAACTTCTTCTGCCCTGCCTTCTAATTTATTTAGAATGCCATTTATTAAAAGAGTGTTTTGGAAATTATAAATATTATTAAGATCAGAATAATGATTTAATATTGACTCAGAAACATTAATAAATCTATTTAGTTTATTGGGGCTTCCATTAAAATTTGGAATGACAGATAAATTTTTCATATCCAGTGTAGGTACTGGTGGTAGTGGCTGTGTTGCTAGTGCCATTTCGGAATTGCTATTTAAATTACAGCTAATATTTCTAGAATTATTTTCGATATTTAACTTATTAAAAAGAGTAACTAAATCTAGCTCTGAATCCAAATTATTTTCACAAACGGAATTAACGGATAAAGAGAAGCCTGACATGAACTAAAAAGTCTACTTACAACATCGGCACGATGTGCGGTTGCATCGGCTTGCTAATCTTCAAGTAATCCAAAAAGGAAATGCACTTTTCGGTTCGCACTGTATTTTTTCAAAGGTTCACTTTTTCGTTTAAGAATTTAAACTCACAGGACTGTCCAAAAAAGATTTCCCACGAAAATAATCCTACCGACTGCGCCACTTAAATACGTTGGAACCGAAGAACAATTTCAAAAAATGGAAATTATTGTTTTTAATATATTTATTGCAAGCGACTGTTACAAAGTTTAAATCAGAACTGAGGCTTATAATACAAAAGGAAGCGGTGATTGACTTATACATTGTCAGCGTATTCTAGGAAAGCAGATAAGATATGCAGCAAGTGCAATTAATATAGGGTGGACAACAATATAACTCGCGTCAAAAAATGAGAATGGGACGGGTTGCGCAATTTTTGCACCCGGCATCAACTTTAATGAAAAATATAAACTAAATCAAGATACCTCGATATACGCCGAGTCTATGGGCATTATAAAAGCCCTAGAATTCATTGAGTACCACGATTGCCAAAGGGTTTTGATTCTGTCTGATTCGCTCTCTGTTTTAACGTCCATTAAAAATAATATTGATATCAATTCCCCTTTTTGTAACCCGTACATTTTCAAAATTAAATCCATGTTTAATAACTTGACTAAGAGAGATTACGTAATAAAACTTGTTTGGGTCAAAGCTCACATCGGCCTTGAGAATAATGAAAAGGTAGATCAACTGGCTAAAGAAAGTATCTCCTTAGGAATACCCTTATATAACGTACCATGTCTAGAAGATGACGTTGGCAAATGTAAAACTTTATTAAAAAAACAGTGGTCTCAACAATGGAATGAATATTGTTTCACTAATCCAACAAGATATACACTTATCCAACAAGAAATCCCAAAAGAACATTGGTATAACGGAGTTCATTATTCAAGAAGGAGCATAACACATATAAGCAGACTTAAATTTGGCCATGGCTGTTATCCTTACCGCCTGCATAAAATAGGAATATTGCCATCAAATATGAGTGAGCAGTAATAATGATATATATATATATATATATATATATATATATATATATATATATATATATATATATATATATATATATATATATATATATATATATATATATATCATTATTACTGCTCACTCATATTTGATGGCAATATATATATATATATATATATATATATATATATATATATATATATATATATATATATATATATATAGATATATATATTGTCGTGACATTTGCAAAAATATATATTTTAGGGCAAAAGCCAGAGAAAATAAGCCGTCGTAGCAACAGACAGAGGTACATAACTCATTGCACGATATTGTTACCTTGGTGTATGAGGAACTGCACTTACAATCCTTCGACGAAGCTAGGGGAGGTCAATGACCTCAAGTAAAACTTAAAATGTAATAGGGCAACTTAAGCAAAACACCTTATATTTAATAAAGCTCACATGCATTATGTTTAGTATAATTTATGATAATTGGGTATAAAAGGATACACCCAGTAGGGTAAACCATATGTAAAAAGTAGACAAACCTTATAATATGTTAAAATAACTAATTAGAGAGACCACAGCAAGGGCTCAAATGTGTAGAATCAAGCTTTGTTCTTGTAGAAACCATAAACTCTCTGAATACTCTCGTAGTGGACTCGTCAAACTAAAAAATTAAAACATTTTATTAAAATACTGCTACAAATTAGATTAAAGGAAAATAATAGTGGACAATGATCACTTATTAAGTACTAGAATACGTATATGAACGATAATAATGAGCAAAATTAGCATAAAATCTAGTTATAAGAAAATGTAAAAAAATCTCTCTCGGCAAGCATACGTATATGTAGGTTTTACAAAAAGAACACATCGTAATGTGATGAAACTTACAGAAAATAAAGACTAGTACCTGTTAGTGAAGTACAGCGTAAAATTTCTAAACTGTGACTCGTTGGGGGGTATTTCTTAATAAATCTTTGTGTATTCTCGATACCCTCACATAAAATGAACTGCAACTTTTCTTAAAACTCCTTTAGATATAATATTTCTTATCCTGGTGTGAATTCAGGACACCAGTGTTGTTTTGTGTAACTTTTAATAGGACACTATGTATTAGTTTAGGCACTGCTCACCGATGAACTTGGAGGTGGGTACCTAAAATATTTGTTCACATATAATTATGTTTTAAACCTATCTAGGTAATAAATGTTTGTAGATAATTAATAATTAGTGTATTAAGTAAGATCTGGGCGAATTTTAAGTAGTTTTATGTAGTAGTAATAAGGTCAGAAAATAACTATATAGAATATTTATCAAAGTGTCTTAAAAATCATTATAGGGGTACAAATGAGGTACCAAAATGATTGGAAATGCGTAGTAAAGCTCATTCCAATTTTAAAATGTGCATATAAGAAGTAAAAGGCATTAAAAAATACATATTTCAAAAAATAAAATTTTTATTAAAAATCATACTATCTGATTTTTGTATTCCTGTCAATCTCAGCGAATAAAAACGCGAGAAGTGGCAAAAAACAGTCTAGAAAACGCGGTCGTAGAGGCAACATGTTATAAAATTTATTGCAGAAAAATCCTAACCTAGAATTTGTTTACTGAAAATTTACCCTATTGTTGAAACCGTGTGTTTACGGAAGTATCTATAAATTTTTGAAAAGAGTTAGGAATAACAAGTTGATAAGTATTCTATGCTTAAAATATAAATGTTATGTAAAATGTTGTAAACTAAACTCAAATTTTCCAAAGCCGACTCGCATAGTTATTTATTTTGAATATCTAAGGTACTTACCTTAATGTAAAGTTAAATTCCTTTAAAAACCCGTGTTTCGAAAGTGATTTCCTTAAAATAAAGTGTCCTGAAGGAAGAAAATAAGGGAAAATAAATAAAAACATCTTTATCCAATCATCTGAACATCTAGTAATCTTCAAGCACCTACGGTTGGTAACGTCAGTAACCAGCTTTCAACGAGAATCCAGGGGCGTACTCACAGCAGTTGTGCGCAAATGAGCTCAACGACGTGACGATAGTGGTAAAGTATAAAGGTACCTTATCGGTTATTATTTTCACTGATCAGTTGATAAAACTTTTAAATATATTTACAAAGGCCAATTAATAAAACTCATAATATCCATTCATCTTAAATTTTACTTATGTAAATTGTGTATTTTTTAAAATTGATAAATTAGACACGTCCAGATCATTAAATTTTGTTAATCTTCTTTGAAATATTGGTGTATTATTTGAGTTGCTAGAGAGTACATTGTATTTCAGGAACCGGCTATCTGAGAGGGAGTCGTATTGCACAGTTGCGGTCTCTCATGCTCTGAGGTGTGGCAGCATCGAGTTCTCTCGACTGTTGCATCTGATGGTTTAGGCCATCTGGCGCTCAACAAAAATTCTTTTAATTTTTCATAAATTTATTATTTCCGTTTTCATTTCAAAACCAAAAATTGTTGTACATTTCACAACAATATATATATTGCACTGTACTGTGTGTGTATGTTGTAAGATGCGAGGTAGTCTTGGGGCGCCAGGCAGCACGAGGGCTGTCAAAATTTATTTTCTACCTCTAAATGCACAACACAGGCATTCTCAGCACGATTTCCACACCAGGAGGATTGACTCTGCTCAGGGAAGAAGCCGGTTCAAGTTTACTTTTTACAAATATCAGGAAGCAAATAAATAATACACAAGTTTGGTCAGAAATGTTTGAACAGAAACCTTTTATTAAAATTTGAAATTTTGACCTGGGTTGAATTTCTTATTTACAAAATGGTGAACAATATTTCTTAAAATAACTTATGCTAATCGGCCTTTAGATTTTTGATTTGATAATAATCAATGTTTTTACTTTTATGAAAATTTTATGTTCAAATTGAAAATTTTTTTATGACGAAGACGAATTTTATAATAGAAATAAATAAATTGACACTTTTGTGCCTAATATTCTTTATTTAGAATTTGATAAAAGCTTTTACCTTTGTGCTAATCCCAATTGACGACGAAAGTTTGGTTGCAACCACGCGACCGTTCTTCACAAGCGAAAAGTCCTGTCGAAACAGCCTGAAGTTCTCTGTTGACACGCTGTCTTCAAGTCGGTAAAGTGACTCGTTACAATGGTGATGTTTTGTTTTGATATTGTCTGGATTCTTGAATATTCTTCTTGAAAACCAGGATACTGATTGCGTTGCACTATTTGGCACTTTAATTAGACGCAGGTAGGTGTTTTACCCTTACCTTTCGGAGCACACACTTTTTATTTTATTTTCGAAGACGATACCTTTTTGTTGTTTACAAAATTTTAATTTCCATTTAGATTTTTAATTTCCAATTCATTAGATGTATTTACTTTGAGTCGTGACTAATTTTCAAAATTATAAATGTTAAAACTTGACTTGACCAATCACAGGTCACAAAATATATTTTTCAAAAACTTAGGTTATAATTTCAGCAAATCTTGAATAAACCTCTCCCTTTAAATGATAATTAACGACTGAATGCTAATATATGGCTTCTAATTGGCTTGGTTTGACAATTTAAAAAAAATCTGGAGTACTAGATTTTGACTTTTGATGTTTATTTTTGGAAATTTTATGATTTTGAGCTTATTTTTAATAAAATGCTTATTTTTCTTTCTGTACTTTATTCTTAGCTTTAAGCTGATCATTTTGGTATGCAACATGCCTAGTTTGAATGATGTATTTTGAGGTTATCTGATCAGTTGGAAATTTCACAAAAACACTCTTAAAAACTAATTACAACTAATAAAAACACTTCCAGGTCAAACATAAAGCTATAACGAATATTTTCTTACATAATAAACATAGAACAACATTTTATTTAATCTAACATGAACAAATGTTTTTTCAGAGTCTCGGAGACCCTATACTGTGAAGTGTCCAGCCCTAACTATGGACAGTGCATGTAGCAATTTGCACTAAAACAACATTGTGTAACATAATCTAACTTCTAGTAGTGAAATTACACTGAAAAAATCTTAATTTATACCAATTTGACAAGAAAATATGGTAGCGTCCCATACCTAGAAGTTTGAAAGTCAGCTGTGGCCCCCTTTTCAAGTCTTTTGTTGGAAATAACCACGCTGTTAAGTGAACTAAGGTATGTAACTTTATGTTTTAATGCTTTTTAGTCTATTACGATTAACATTTTACACAATTTTTGACATGATTAGAATTTACCGTTGGCTGTCCGAGCCTTGTTTTGACCAAATTCATAGGAGCTTAAAATGTTTGTTTGATTTTGTTCCTTATGAACTTATAAGTTTATTATGAGTAATTTCTCACTTTCTAACACATGTTTAGTCTATTTAGAATTTTAATAGTAATGATTTTGTCTATTTTTTAGGCTGTCCTTGTAGCCAGAAAGTACCTAGGTAGGTTCTACACTGCTCCAATAAGCAAATCCCGCACTGTGGTCCTTTTGCCTGCCGTTGAGAGTTTTCGAAGCACTAATTTTACAATTAGATTGTATAGAGTGATTTTCTCTATAGGTATGTTACAATTTTTATACAATATTTTACAAGGTACATGTTTAATTACAAATTATGGCAAAGCATTTCTAAACCAGACCTTGCCTATCATTTCACTGTTCCTTCTGTGTAGTTTGAACATGAGGAAAGTCAATACACCCTGCTATGGCTCTCACGCTTAACGTGTACACCATTTGCGATTTAAAGTGTTGATAAAATTTTATAAAGTGTTTGATTTTGATTTTGAATTTTAATTTGTGTTTTAATCTAAAATCGAGCATTGTCCATTGATCGGTGGGCTATGTCATGGCATTCCCCCTTTAACTAATAATAATTTTTGACTGGTGAAAATTTTGTTAGTTACCAATATGGCATGACATGCACACAGTCAAATTAAAATTAAATTTTATAACATTCTGTCTAGCCTGGCTCATATGGATACATCAGACTGACGTGAAATCTTCCCCTTATCGAGTTGTCATAAATATTCTTTAATTCATAGGTATTTTCATTCAATATTTTGTGTACCACGTACGGTCCTTCGTATGGGTACTGCAATTTAGCGCAAATATCGTTTTTATAGTCCGATACCCTTAATCTTTTGATTACTACTTTCTCCCCTTCTTGGAATGAAACTTTCTTCTTAATTTTTTTGTTTTCCCCCTTTTCATATCGCCTCGCAGTGCGATCTAATCTTTGTTTGACATTTGTGTACATTTTCTAGGCTTAAATTTTCATTATTTGTCCATGGCCTGACTGGTAATTGCCCAAGCATGGTTACAATTGGTGATACTTGTGTTACAGTACTTGGCACATTATTCATATAATTTTCTACATCGTTTACCGCAGAAGGCCATTCTCTATGATCGTATTGGATAATTATGCGTAAAAATCTAATAAGTTCCTGGATATAGCGTTCGGCTGGGTTGGCATTAGGTCTTCTAATCGTTGTAAATACCAATTTTGTCCCCTTTTTTTCAAGATATGTTGTCAATCTTATATTATTAAAATAGGTTGCATTATCTGCCAATATTTTACATGGTTTCCCTATGTTTCTACTATAGTGACTCAATTTTTGTAGTACTGTAGTAGTGTTGCATCTTTTTGTCGGGTATAGTTTAATAAATTTAGAAAAAACGTCTACTAGTATTAAAATGTGTTTATAACCGTTTTCATCAGGAATTAGGTTACTGACAAAATCCATAGCTACAAGTTCTAAAGGTTTGCTGGTAGTAATGCTATAAACTATGTTCTTATTGACATGATTCTTTATTTTTGCCATGCAACATTCGTGGCATTTAATTATTATTTCCTTTGCCAAAGATAAATCCCGCTTACAGAAAAAGGTTTCCCTGAAAATCATCCAAGTTTTCCGAACTCCGATGTGTCCGAATTTAACATGCAGATCTATTATAATCTCTGCAGCTAAACTCTCGTCTAAAACATATTTTTCCTCGTTTGCAATCATTTTTAAAATTAAATTGTTTCTTATGATGTAACCTCTACTGTGTGGGTGCGTCGATATGTGGTTCCTTAATTCGTGTAATTGTGTTTGGCTGTCTATTACGTGTTGATATGTGTACAAAGTGTTGTTGTGTGAGAGTGCGTTTAATCCTACTGTGAAAGTGTTCCGCTTGTCAATTGTGTCGATTTGTCGGTTACGTGTCAAAGCGTCTGCAGTGACATTGTATCTACCCGGTCTGTGTTTAATTGTAAACGAGTACTCCTGTATGAGCAGAGACCATCTGTAAATTCGGTTATTGGCGAATCTATTTTTCATTAAAAAGCACAGAGCTGCGTGGTCTGTTTCAATAGTAAAATGGTTTCCTGTTAGGAAAAATGATAGTTTGGCCACACTGTAGGTGATCGCCAACATTTCTTTTTCGGGCGTTGAATACCTGATTTCATACGGCTTTAAGATTCTAGATATGAAACATACCGGTGTTTCAATTCCCCCTATTTCCTGTGTGAGTTCCGCGGCTATTATGTTGTCTGACGCATCGGTCCTCAACGTGAAAGGTAGCGAAAAATCCGGACTGTGAAGAAGTAGATTGTTGTGAAAGTTCATCTTTACTTTTTGAAAAGCTTCTTCCCTTCTTTCATCCCACTCCCACTTGACGTTTTTGCGAAGAAGTTCAAGTAGTGGAATTTCGAGTTCTGACAATCTCGGTATAAATTTTTTGTAGTAATTTAATATCCCCAGAAATCCCCTTAAAGTTTTCAAATTTGTCGGACGCGGATAATCTTTTATTTCTTTTACCCTTTCTTGCCCTACGCTTATGCCTTCTGGTTTAATTTTGTACCCTAAGTATTTTACATAAGTACGGTAAAACTCACATTTTTCAATGTTTAACTTTAAACCCGCTTCATTCAATGCATTCAAAATTATGTCTAAATGTTCATAATGCTTTTCTTCTGTTTCAGAAAACACTAATATATCATCGATATAATGTACGCAGAAACTATCATACTTGTCTAGTATGTTTTGCATCGCCCGGACAAGAGCTGAAGATGCTGATTGCAAACCAAAGGGTACCACTTTAAATTGAAATATGTGGCCATCTATGCTGAATCCTGTGAACTTGCGTGAGTCTGGGTGCAATGGAATCAACCAAAATGAATTTTTGATATCGAGCTTTGAGAAGACTGAATTTTTGCTGATCCTGGACAAAAGTGTGTCGATCGTTTGAGGTGCATCGAACTGTGATTTTGTGATTGCATTTAAGTTTCTAGCATCTAAACATAAACGTATTGACTCGTCTTTCTTTTTTACAACAACTAAAGGATTGATATAGTTAGTTTTAGCTGATTCAATAATGTTAGAATTAATCATATTTTTAATTTCTTGTTGTACTTGTTCTCTGTGTTTATAAGGTATTGGATAAGTTTTGCACTTAAATGGTTTATTTTCGTCAACATCTAACTTGTGTTCATAACCTTTTGCAACTCTAGATTCATAATTAATTAAAGAAATGTATTTTTGCAGCATGTTTTGTATTATTTTATCAAACTTAGCAGGACATCTTATCAGTAATTCTTCGGGCTTTTTATAACTAGTATTCATTACATATGTGGTACTTTCCATCATATGTTCTCCGCAATATTTATTCTTACCGCTGGCATTTTCGCCTTTTATAATATTTCCGCTGGCACTATCGCCTTTTTTACCGCATTTTTCATTTTTACCGCTGGCACTATCGCCATTTTTATTCTTAATATTAAATATGGGTATTTTTTCACCCTCAACAACTAGGATTCTCTCTCCTAAATCAATAATTGCCCTTAATTCAGATAAAATGTCTTCCCCCAGAATGACATCATAATTCATTTATGCCACAATAACAAAATCCCCTTTAAATGTTTGATTTTTAATTTTAAATTCTGTACTTAATATCTTGTTGCATTCTGCGAACTTTCTACCGCTTAAATTGACCAATCTTATTTTTGATATTTTTATACATTTATTTTCACCATTATTAAAATATTCATTAAAAATCTTTTCATCAATCAGACTGATCTCTGACCCTGAATCAACTAGTGCTTTAACATTTATATTATTTATTTGCATATTTATTATAGGTAATTGACTAATTTTTACATTTTTAAATTCATCATCCATCTCAGTTCCCAAATATTCTCTCATGTGTTCATACGTAGCTTTCGAATTTAAAATTTGCCTAACTAAAAATCCTGATTTTCAGGCCTAACATTAATTTGTGCCTCCGTTTCTATCCTATGCATGTGATCCTGTGAATTTTCACTTCCCCTTTGTACAGTGGTATTTGCCACTTGCGAGTACGTTCTTGTATCCCCTTTTCGTTCATCAAACGTTGGCTTCTTTGATTCCCAATGTACCTGTTTCTTTTCCTGTATCTGCTTACCCTGTTCCCTGTTTTGATTCATATTTTGTTGCCCCCCATAAGGCATATTCCCATTAAAATTTCTGTTTTGCCCTTCATTTCTGTCATACCTGTTATAATTATTATAGTTATTTCTGTTTTGATTGTACCTGTCCTCATTATTCCCCCCTTGATATTTAAAATTCCCATTTTGGCTATAATTGTTCCCCTTGAAATACCTGAAATTATTTGTCCCCTGCGTATTATCATATCTATCATATTTATTATCTTGATTTCTGTTTCGATTTTCATTATTACCGTACCTATTATCATTGTTTCCATACCTGTTATCGCTATTTCCGTATCTGTACTCGTTATTCCCGTATTTATTATAATTGTTCGACGACCCTTGGTGGTAATCGTCTATTTCCCGTAAATATTCTAGGAGACTGTCCATCGTTCCTATCCTTTGTGTTATAATAACGTTTTGAATGCTATTTGAAAAATGTCTAGCCAAATACCGAACAATTTCACTCTCAGTGAACTTAGGTTCTAAGTGTTTTATGTTGTATACTTTTCTTAGTACATAGTTTTCCCTAGAAATACCTGATTTGTCGTTATACCTTCCGTAAAAAGGTGTTTTGTTACAGGTGTATGTGTGTAGTGGCGTGTGTGTTCGTGTACTATCCCTGATCATTCTATTAATTTCAGATATCTTTCTCTCCTGTTCTTTTTTGTGAGTGTCAACCTTTTCTCCTTGTTTTCTTATCCTTGCGTCCATTACATTCATTCCTTCTTCGAAAATTCCAGCCACTTCCGCTCGTACTTCTTCCCTTACTTCTTTTGTTGCTTCACCAACTTTCTCACAAATTGTTTCATCAATTTTCTCCCATTTTCCTTCTAGATTGTCACATCTGATTCTCAAATCTTGCGTGTTTTCTTAGAATTTTTTCATCCCTTCTTCACTTTTCTTGTTCAAATTCTCCGTGAACGTCGCCATCTTTTCTTCTAATTTTTGTTGTGTTTGTACAAGTTCTGTCGCCAGCTTTTCTTCCAACCACTTTGTTCTTTGTTCTATTTCTTCCATGGTTTGATCGATTATGTTTTTAATGTTGCCGATCTCTTGTGTGTTTTGATCTAGTTTTTCTTCTATTCTTTGTTCTAGACCATGAATATTTTCCCCCATTCTTTCTTCCAATCTTTGACTGTTTTCTTCCATTCTTTGACTATTTTGCTCCATTGCTTGTTCTAATTTTTCTTCCATCCTTTGACTATTTTGCTCCATTGTTTGTTCTAATTTTTCTTCCATCCGTTGACTGGTTTGCTCCATTTTCGCATTCATTCCTGTCATCATTTCCATCAGCTTATTTAGCATGTCTGGATTTGTTTGTGTAGTGGTTGCATCACCTGCTTGTTGTGTTTGCTGCGTCTTTTCTGCCGAAGTTCCAGGTGCTGGGTTGTCTCCTGCCATGTCAGTAGTCTTACCTGATCTTAATCTCATTTACCAAAATATGTAGATTATCTCTACCTTACCAATAGCCTTTTATAAAATTACCTTGTTATTTACCTTTAAATCGACAATGCCTGATTTTATATTGATTTTAGAATTTTAAATTTTATTTATTACTGAATTTATTTGCTTTCCTGAGCTTGATATACAAAAATGTGTTACAACACGTTAAATCTCAAACGTTGCGTGCTTACAAAATGCTCACCACGTTGGACGCCATAAAATGCACTGTACTGTGTGTGTATGTTGTAAGATGCGAGGTAGTCTTGGGGCGCCAGGCAGCACGAGGGCTGTCAAAATTTATTTTCTACCTCTACATGCACAACACAGGCATTCTCAGCACGATTTCCACACCAGGAGGATTGACTCTGCTCAGGGAAGAAGCCGGTTCAAGTTTACTTTTTACAAATATCAGGAAGAAAATAAATAATACACAAGTTTGGTCAGAAATGTTTGAACAGAAATCTTTTATTAAAATTTGAAATTTTGACCTGGGTTGAATTTCTTATTTACAAAATGGTGAACAATATCTCTTAAAATAACTTATGCTAATCGGCCTTTAGATTTTTGATTTGATAATAATCAATGTTTTTACTTTTATGAAAATTTTATGTTCAAATTGAAAATTTTTTTATGACGAAGACGAATTTTATAACAGAAATAAATAAATTGACACTTTTGTGCCTAATATTCTTTATTTAGAATTTGATAAAAGCTTTTACCTTTGTGCTAATCCCAATTGACGACGAAAGTTTGGTTGCAACCACGCGACCGTTCTTCACAAGCGAAAAGTCCTGTCGAAACAGCCTGAAGTTCTCTGTTGACACGCTGTCTTCAAGTCGGTAAAGTGACTCGTTACAATGGTGATGTTTTGTTTTGATATTGTCTGGATTCTTGAATATTCCTCTTGAAAACCAGGATACTGATTGCGTTGCACTATTTGGCACTTTAATTAGACGCAGGTAGGTGTTTTACCCTTACCTTTCGGAGCACACACTTTTTATTTTATTTTCGAAGACGATACCTTTTTGTTGTTTACAAAATTTTAATTTCCATTTAGATTTTTAATTTCCAATTCATCAGATGTATTTACTTTGAGTCGTGACTAATTTTCAAAATTATAAATGTTAAAACTTGACTTGACCAATCACAGGTCACAAAATATATTTTTCAAAAACTTAGGTTATAATTTCAGCAAATCTTGAATAAACCTCTCCCTTTAAATGATAATTAACGACTGAATGCTAATATATGGCTTCTAATTGGCTTGGTTTGACAATTTAAAAAAAATCTGGAGTACTAGATTTTGACTTTTGATGTTTATTTTTGGAAATTTTATGATTTTGAGCTTATTTTTGGTAATTCTGCATTTTAGCGTAACATTCGAATTTTTGCGAAATTTTTTCAGGATACACTAATTTGGGGTCGTAGAACCCGAATCTGAAGTCAGTTTTCGGCGCAAATGCATAGTTTTTCCAAAAAAAAATTTTGAAATTTTCCACCATAACACTCACTCTCCGTCACTGTAAACACTAAAAACCCTCCATTTCGGCCGATTTTCATATCATGTTCACCATGTAAAGTATTCCTTAGAACAAACACACCAAAAAAATTGCTTTTCCATAAAAAATAAATTATTATTTACCAAAACTCTAGAAACCAGAAAATGAACAATCATCAAACTGTCAAACTAATGCGCATGCGTATCCTCACCACAGAGGACTAACTTCAAAGTTGTGTCTAAAGTTTCAACACTCTGATTTTGAAATGGTATTTGCATTTTTGTGGGCGAACGATAATGTCACCGTAACATTTTTGGGATATGCTAATTAATTACCTACAAATGTTTGATCAGAAAAATATAATTAAAATATGCACGTTTTTATGATCATCTCAGCCAATACCAAAAACTGGCGTTCAGTTAATAATATTTTCAATGACATTCCTAGTTTCGCTAATGTATACGAAATTTCACATCGAATAGGAAACTGGATATACGATATACAGCATGTTCCAGGATAAATGTAACAAGAGTAAAGGACAAGTATGAATCCTCAACAAAAGTGTCATTCCAAAATTCAGTTTGTGGTAAATAATGTTTACGACATCCACTTACCGTATTTTGTCATTTTTTTTGTGTGACATGAAGTAGATACTATTAGAATAAGTATTTTATGATTAATGAAATATTGTGCAAATAGCAATCTTACGAGAACGTGGAGCGTAAATGGGTGCTGGGTGGGTAAAAGGAGGTAAGAATAAGGAAGATGTATCATTTTTGTTGCATTTAAGAGATGTTTAAAAATTTTTTTGTGTGTGTCCATTTTTAGTAGTTCAAGGTCGTTTGACGATAGTTATATTGTTTGGACATTCATAGGAGGGCAAGGATTATTTTTGAATACATTGCAAAAACGCCTAAAATATTTCTTGCCCTTCTCGAAGAAAAAAATTTTTGCGCAAAAATTTTTAGAAATATTTTAGGCGTTTTTGCAATGTATTGAAAAATATATTGCAAAAACGCCTAAAGCCTTGCCCTTCTCGAAAAAAAAAAATTTTTGCGCAAAAATTTTTTTTTTTCGAGAAGGGCAAGGCTTTAGGCGTTTTTGCAATATATTTTTGAATACATTGCAAAAACGCCTAAAATATTTCTTGCCCTTCTCGAAGAAGAAAATTTTTGCGCAAAAATTTTCTTCTTTTTCTTTCTTTTTCTTCGAGAAGGGCAAGAAATATTTTAGGCGTTTTTGCAATATATTCAAAAATAATCCTTGCCCTCCTAGGAATGTCCAAACAATATAACTATCGTCAAACGACCTTGAACTACTAAAAATGGACACACAAAAATGGCAAAATACGATAAGTATGTACTTATACATACTAAACAAACTGTTATGTGGGATACATACATGTACTAACATAGGTACCCGTTTTTGTTATTGCTCAGCAAGGACCAGCGAGAAGGTGTGATCATATACCTTGCCAGGAAAGGAAAGGGTACAGGATTGTTAATAAGGAGTAACAGGTTAAAAATATAAAAATAAACAGCCATTTTGCATGCAATAGCAGGCAGAAAATATAAGAAAAGAAACAACAATATGAACATTCTAAAAAAAAATAAATAAATAAAAAATAAATAAACTCTAAAAAATAAATTAACTCCAAAAAATAAATAAACTCTAAAAAATAAATAAACTCTAAAAAAATAAATAAACCGTAAAAAATGTAACAAATAAACTTAAAAAAAATATATAACAATTATAAATTATAACAATATGATGAGAGATCAAAAAGTAGTAAAATTTTTCTAATTTTCATATAATAATTGACTTTTGGTCCTAATAACATAGAGTTAGGTTGATTCTTCTGAGGTTTCCTCATCAGAACTAGAACCGCAAGGTGGGTAGACCATTCCCATAAATTTAAAAAAATGATGAAATTGGTCTCTGTGGTCAGGATATTTCCTTTGGAAAAGAAATTCCGCGAGATAGCCATCGAAATGACTCTTTCGACGACCATATTTTGGAATTTCTCCCCGCACATCCCTTCAAACCCGTTCTATGTTTTGAGTATGGGCACCACTTTCGGGATCAACGAAATTTAAAGAGTGGTTCACCGTGACATGTTGGAAATTCTCGTTTTTTAAACAATCGTAGGATTTCCAACAGTCAGAATATATGGTAGTACCCGGTAGTATCCACTTCTTAATTACCTCGAGCAAAGTTTCTGAAGTCCTGTCCTCAACAGGAACATAAAAACATTTTTTTATCCCGCGTTCAAATCCACCGAAAACCCATTGACCCTCTATCACCCTACCCCTATTGTACTTTCTTTTACCCATTTTTGCTTCATCAATCTCTACAATTTTTCCCTCACCTCCAATCCGCTCCGATTCGTCGACCATGCAAACTAAACAAACCTCCCTGCAAAAATTTGACCAGTCCACCACCGTATGGGGAGTCATATGACATTCGCGAACAAGCTTTTCATGCTTTGGATGCCCCGTATACAACCAAAATGCAACAAATTTGCAAATCTCCTTTATACTCAAATGAGATTTTTCAAAAAATGACCCTTTTCGCCCGCTAACAGTGTATGTACATCTAATTTTAATCTTCTTCCGATGTTTCATAACGATCCTCGAATTAGTACATTTATATCGGAAACTATCGTTCGGGAAAAACGTACAATTTTTGTTGCAGTTTGGGCAAACTACATTTTTGTCACCTAAAACCCCATGCTCCTTCACAAAATTCATTAACCTCTCCTCTTCATTAATCAATAAAACAAAATCAAACATATCAAACGTGCAAGAGGTACAAGCCATTTCAAATGGAAATAAGAAGCAGGAATAAAAAGCTAAAGATCTACTATACTTACCACACCAGAGGGAATCTACTCTCTACCACATTTCAGCCTTTACTGACCGTTGATCGTTATATGAATATCCAAGAAATTTAAAATACGCATAGTAGCTGAACAAAGTGAAACAATCAGTAAGCAACCAATAGGGATGAAGTATTTCAAAAATACTTCGATTTGATTGGCTGTTTAGTAATTCCAATCAGTTCGTTCAGTACGAAAGAACAGCTACTATTGTAAATATGCAACTAAATATGTGCCACTTTTTAACGTTGAAACGTGTATCGCGTGTTCGTTTTTACTTTACTAAAATTTGTATATATTTAACGTCATAAAAGTTGTAAGCTCAAACAATCCCATATATTTTCGAGTTTAGCTTAATAAATTCTTTGATTGAAGCGCGTCTTATGTATTTTTTAATTATATCACCTAAATATCTCCTCTTAAAGTATCCCAAAAATTACATGTTACTGTGACGTCATCTTTCGTCCGTTGAAATACAAATATCGTATCAAAATCAAAGGGGCAAAAATCGCCTACTAATTTTGCTCGTCACCTTAGACACAACTTTAAACTGAAGATGCACATGCGCATTGGTTTGACAGTTTGAGAGTTTGAATAATTTATTGTTTTTTTTTTCATGAAAAAGCAATTTTTTGGTGCGTAAAAGGTGCATTATTGTGAGGAGCACTTATTACATCGTGAACACAAGATAGAAGTTGGTCGAAATTAATGGTGTTTTAGTGTTTACAGTGACGGAGAGTGAGTGTTATGGTGGAAAATTTCAAAAATTTTTTTTGGAAAAACTATCCATTTGCGCCGAAAACTGACTTCAGATTCGTGCTCTACGACCCCAAATTAGTGTATCCTGAAAAAATTTCGCAAAAATTCGGATGTTACGCTAAAATGTAGAATTACCTTATTTTTAATAAAATGCTTATTTTTCTTTCTGTACTTTATTCTTAGCTTTAAGCTGATCATTTTGGTATGCAACATGCCTAGTTTGAATGATGTATTTTGAGGTTATCTGATCAGTTGGAAATTTCACAAAAACACTCTTAAAAACTAATTACAACTAATAAAAACACTTCCAGGTCAAACATAAAGCTATAACGAATATTTTCTTACATAATAAACATAGAACAACATTTTATTTAATCTAACATGAACAAATGTTTTTTCAGAGTCTCGGAGACCCTATACTGTGAAGTGTCCAGCCCTAACTATGGACAGTGCATGTAGCAATTTGCACTAAAACAACATTGTGTAACATAATCTAACTTCTAGTAGTGAAATTACACTGAAAAAATCTTAATTTATACCAATTTGACAAGGCAATATGGTAGCGTCCCATACCTAGAAGTTTGAAAGTCAGCTGTGGCCCCCTTTTCAAGTCTTTTGTTGGAAGTAACCACGCTGTTAAGTAAACTAAGGTATGTAACTTTATGTTTTAATGCTTTTTAGTCTATTACGATTAACATTTTACACAATTTTTGACATGATTAGAATTTACCGTTGGCTGTCCGAGCCTTGTTTTGACCAAATTCATAGGAGCTTAAAATGTTTGTTTGATTTTGTTCCTTATGAACTTATAAGTTTATTATGAGTAATATCTCACTTTCTAACACATGTTTAGTCTATTTAGAATTTTAATAGTAATGATTTTGTCTATTTTTTAGGCTGTCCTTGTAGCCAGAAAGTACCTAGGTAGGTTCTACACTGCTCCAATAAGCAAATCCCGCACTGTGGTCCTTTTGCCTGCCGTTGAGAGTTTTCGAAGCACTAATTTTACAATTAGATTGTATAGAGTGATTTTCTCTATAGGTATGTTACAATTTTTATACAATATTTTACAAGGTACATGTTTAATTACAAATTATGGCAAAGCATTTCTAAACCAGACCTTGCCTATCATTTCACTGTTCCTTCTGTGTAGTTTGAACATGAGGAAAGTCAATACACCCTGCTATGGCTCTCACGCTTAACGTGTACACCATTTGCGATTTAAAGTGTTGATAAAATTTTATAAAGTGTTTGATTTTGATTTTGAATTTTAATTTGTGTTTTAATCTAAAATCGAGCATTGTCCATTGATCGGTGGGCTATGTCATGGCAATATATATATATATATATATATATATATATATATATATATATATATATATATATATATATATATATATATATATATATATATATATATATATATATATATATATGTGTGTGTGTGTGTGTGTGTGTGTGTGTGTGTGTGTGTGTGTGTGTGTCCATTAACTGTGGGGATTTCCACCTGCAAAAAACCAGGGCTTTGGGGACTTTCCCAATTGTGGGGACTTACATACGTCCCCACACTTATTTTTCCTATTTTCTGGACAGCGCCAACGTTTCTGTCAATAATTCTTGTCTAGAAATGTTCACCATTAAATATTTCATAATACTGCAGACTATTTTCAACATCACATTACTGGTATTCTCAATGTGAACCAAATTATGACCGACCTCACAATTTATGTAAATTTCACGTTGTTGGATATGCATAAGCTATGAGGTCTTGAAACATAGCTGATAAAAGCGCCCTCTGCACAATTTTCCTAGTATTAAAATAATTGTGTGTGTTTCTCATATTAGGTTAATTCTGAGGACTCATCCTCGTTCATTGTCGTTTATTATCGGATCGTTCTTATTATATTAAGGGAACAGATATTTTGACTATTGCATGAGTTGAGTTCACACACTTTCCTTATTTACCTTTGGTTTGGGGTCTGGCGGAATATTTAAGCGAATGCTAAGATGGTAATATAACTTTAGATATTATAATGATTAATGTGATTTCTACCAAATGTTATTTAAAATGCATTAACTTTATATTAGGTGCACTCTTTCACAAAATCACATGCAATATCAATATATGTGTTGATATTTAAAATATATTCAAAAATATATTAAAGTATTCTAGTGATGAAAGATTACACCATCATATAAAAGAATACTTTTTTTAACCCCCGACCCAAAAAAAGTTTGACGCGTATGTTTGTCTGTCTGTCTGTCCGCCAGTCCATCCGTCCGTCTGTCTGTGGCTTTATATCTCTTCAACGAGTAATCCGATTTTGATGCACTTTTTTTATTTGAAAGAGTATTTTGTCGAGAAGGTTTTTGCCATATTAGATTTTGACGTTTGGTCGCCATCTTGATTACAAGCTTTTATTTAACTTGCCTTGTTCTTGTGGGTCAAATCTTGCAACTGAATTTTAAAATAGTTATTCCAAACCGATTGAGCTGAAATTTTACATACACGTTTAGTTTGGATGACAATGCATGGTTAGCTAAGTGACGTTATTCCAAATCCAATATGGCGGACCAGTTATTTTTTATGCCCCCCATGATATGAAAAGGTTTGCTGAGAAGAATACGAAAATAAAATGACGTCAAACTAAATTCAATATGGCGGACGCCCTAAGATGGCGGACAAAATTTTTTAGTTTTGACACCATAACTTGATCGTATAGTGTATTCGCTCATACGTTGCATTCTAAGAAATGGTGAAGGATTCGGTTTAAACTATAAGTTTTATATCGGATAGGAACGACGCAATGAATATACACTTCTCCAAGAAATTAACGCACTACCAAATAATAACCAAAAGTTTGAAGTTAGTTAATTTTTAACCCCCGACCCAAAAAGAGTTTAACGTGTATGTTTGTATGTTTGTCTGTCTGTCTGTCTGTGGCTTCATATCTCTTCAATGGGTGATCCAATTTTGATGCACTTTCTTTATTTGAAAGAGTATTTTGTCGAGAAGGTTTTAGGCCATATTAGATATTGATGTTTGGTGGCCATCTTGAATTCGCCATGTTTAACTTCTCTAGAAATTGTCCGCATGAAGTAAAATTGAAAACGTGCAGACAACTATGGTAGCCGAATATGATTTCGGCCTCATTTTGATTGGGTCATATGAAACTGGTACGATTAGATACATTGATCGGGAGTTTTTAAAAATTTTCAATTTTTTAACCCCCGACCCAAAAAGACTTGAAGTTTGACTCGTATGTTTGTATGTCTGTTTGTCTGTCTGTCTGTCTGTCTGTGGCTTTATATCTCTTCAACGAAAGATCCGATTTTGATGCAGTTTTTATTAAAATTAAATATAACACAAATATGTTTAATGTTTAATAGAACCGGTCTTGTAGACCGTGTGCGACTAGTAGAATAAAAAATTGGACCGCGTCAGCTTAAATGTTAAAAAGTTCTGTATGGGACTCGTGGTATAATAATACGCTATGTTGTATTTATATGTTTAGTTTTTTCTTGGGTTTATCGATTCTATTTCTTCAGGACTACAAAAATACATTAAATTAAACTAAATGTCATTCATAATAATGTTTATAGATAATGCATTATTTAGAACACACACATTTTCTAGGAGTTATGCAATAACTGTTGGGTTATTTATACACATTTCTATGATCTCATTAATTGTAAGAACAGTCCTCATGACAGTTGTGAGTGTGTAATCGGTTATTATTAAGAAGTACATAAAGAAATGAATTTTAAAAATATGTTTACACGTATTATATATTCAATAAACTGTGGGGTCGTTGTAGACACAACAACTACTTCAGATTAACTGTGGGGTAATTTATACATATTACAATGGCTTCATTAAGTTTGGGGACATTGCATACACACTAGCTACTTTACATTTACTGTGAGGTCATTTATACACATTTCAATGGTTGAGTTCACTATGAGGACAGTCCCCAGAACGTTTGCATGGAGTGTATTCGATTATGAGCGAGTGCATCGGTAAACCGATTAGAGCCCCGTGATCACCAAAAAATGGTTAATCACGTAGCGGTCGTAGTTCCCAAGTCCTCACAACTGAGTATTTTGCACACGTCCTCACACCTTACGGAAGACATGTATGTGTGTGTGTATATATATATATATATATATATATATATATATATATTGTAACGATGAATTCCCTAATCTAAACATAAATCGGTAATTTTCAAAAGATTAAGATAACTCGGAACATACTAACAAATATTAATCGAATTCACCGTTACGAACAAACCTTTGTTAGTATTCATGGTATTTTCGTTATTGTGGTAACTAGGAAAATACGTCAAACCTGGCAACCATTTAGTATATAAAGGGCCGCAGGAACTCATCTCAGTCATTCCTATTTCACGAATCAAACAAGGTTCATAACCTCAAAATTTAGTACCGAGTCGGATAGACAATACTAATTAGATGACGAGTGATTCTGAATTCACAATACTGGCTTATGATTGAGATCTGTCCGATATAAGTCTCCAGAACGAGAATTGACCGATCCTGCGATTGTGAAAGGAGTTACTCGCATCAATTTTTGGCTTGTCTGTTCTATTTCGTTGCTGACTTCTGAAGTCTTATGAACTTAATTAATTGTCACATGACGCGTTAATTTAATATTACTTTGATAGACGTTACGTCAATTATATGCCGGTTTGCTAAACGTCAAAGTAGATAATTGTTGAAGTGACAAATAATCGTTTTATTGGTTAAATATCAAAAGTTTAAATTGACGTAACGAGTGTCGATCTGGTTTCTGCGATCTCAAACAGAATATTCTCTTTTAAAAAAACCGTTAATAAATCACTCAATATAGTAAGGGTTGCCAGGTTTGATTAAAGTCAGGTCTGATATTACTTTCTTCATATGTCGCTATAGTTGTAATTTTATAGTATTGATTTATATTCGTAAATAACTTTGACTCGTTTCTTTATGATGTCCTAATACTGAATAAATCTTGTTAACTTGAAATCGCCACTTGACTTTTATTGAACCCTGGAGTAACTCCACTGTTTGCTAACCGAGCACAATAATTTTAAATTATTGTAAACTATAAAAATATCGTTATAGAATTTGGCGCCCGAGCAAGGGACTTTCGAAAAGTCAGTTTAAAATATTTTGAGTCAGTTTAGCGAAGTACCGTGTCACCGTTTATCGGATTATTTTATAGGTAGGTTTCCATATTAAAAGATTTTTTTTATCTTGAAATACTTTTAGTATTTTCCGGTATCATAGATAGGTTTCTATAAACGTTCCTTTACTTTATGAATATGTCAGACGACGAAGTACGATTGGATGGCAGATTCACGCACCAGATGGATTGACGAATTAGATCGTAACGGATTAATCAACGAGCTCAAGAAATGGAATATGGAAACGAAGAGAAAGACTGAAGATATACGAAGACGATTAAAAATTTTTGTAGAGTCTGTCCGTAATAACCGACCGACATCCACGCGAAATAGCGACAATGGGGCAGGGTTAACGGAAAATCTCACTACCAAGGAAGTGCGCGAACATCTCAATCAAATTCGAAAGTGGCAAATTTTTTACAACGGAAAATCTAATCAAGAAGCGATATTATTCATTGAAGGACTGACCGATTTAAAAGCCGAATACAGAATTGGAGAAGAAGTATTATTACGAGGAATTCCAGAGTTGTTAAAAGATAAAGCGAGTATTTGGTACCGAGTGAATAGAGAATATTGTACCTCCTGGTCAACATTCTTAACCGAGTTAAAGCATTTTATTTCCCAGAAAACTATATAGAAAATTTGGAAGACGAAATTTTTCAAAGAAAACAAAAAGTCAACGAAAAAGGAAAAGACTACGTGTTAGAAATGCAAAATATGATGAAAAGACATGGCAGTTACGACAAAGAAAAAGAATTAAATATGATATATAAAAACTTAAACCCGAATTATAAATATTATGTACGAAGACATGATTTTAACGATTTGAAAACATTCTTGAAGCTGATGGAAGATCACGAAAAGGTTCAGTCGGAATCTATAAAACAAAATTCGATGTACGAATCGAGACGACGTAACGATAGGGGATATTCATCGAGCAATATGTCGAATCAAGATAGGAATTATAGCTCTCGACATAGAAACAATAATATGGTGAATCAACGAAACATGTCAGAAAGGAACTATTATTACCAAAGAAGAGATAGTGAGAATGCAGGTCCCGGAAATGAAATTGCACGGGTACGAAGGAACATTGGAACGAATTCAAACGACAATAATGGAAGACCAAATAGCGGTAACAATTCAAGGATATATTGTTATGGATGTGGTCGACCGGATGTTTTGATAACGGATTGTAATTGTAGACGGGAATCGGAAAACGAAGACAGGATTGGACAAAACCGAGGATCAACCAATCCATAAATTCTTCCTCGACAACCGCAAATACGCACCCACTAACAAAAACTTCTTCTAAGGACGAAAAATTATTACACGTACCGTTTTGGATACATAATGTTTGTTATAAAGCAATTATCGACACCGGCTCGACAAAATCATACATTTATGATAAAATAAGGAACGTTCCAGCTATCAAGACTTCCCGTAAGAAACTAAATAGTGTCTTCGCTCAACTGGCCAATGGTGTAAATATTTCTGTACAAGAAACTTACGAGATTCCATTTAAACTAAGAGAGAAAACTTACGCGGAGATATTTCCATTCCTTCATTTGAGCAATTTAGCTGAAGATATCCTGTTAGGAATGGATTCCTGCATAGTAGAAACGCAATATTAGATATTCAAAACAATCAAAGAATCCAAAGCATCATCAGAAGAAAGTAAACCTCTCACAGCCTTTACAGTTCCCGGACAAGGTTTATTTCAATTTAAAGTAATGACTTTCGGATTACATTCGGCAGGAGCCACTTTTCAAAGATTGTTAGATACTCTAATAGGACCAGAACTAGAACCTTACGCTTTTGCCTATTTAGATGATATTATTATATTAGGAGAAAGTTTAGAAAAACACAAAGAAAATGTTAAAGAAGTGTTGAATAGATTAAAAAAGGCAAACTTAAAACTCAATGTTGAAAAATGTTCTTTCTTTAAGAAAGAATTAAAATATCTTGGACATTTGATTTCGGATAAAGGAATCCAGACCGATCCGGCCAAAGTAGAAGCCATATTAACGATCCAGTCCCCTAAATCGGTAAAAGAATTAAGAAGATTTATAGGAATTACTTCTTGGTATCGTCGATTTATTCCACAATACTCCATAATAATAGGACCGTCAACTAAATTACTAAAAAAAAAACGAAAATGGATGTGGACGCAAGAACAAGAAGACGCATTTGTCAAACTGAAAGAAACGTTGACTCAAGCACCGATATTATCAGGACCAGATTTTAAAGAACCATTTATCTTACAAACGGACGCAAGCGATTTAGGATTAGGAGCCGCTTTGATCCAAAAAATTGAAGGACAGGATAGAGTTATAGCGTATGCTAGCAGAACTTTGACAGAATTAGAACGTAAATATTCCACAACTGAGAAAGAATGCATGGCGATACTGTGGGGAATTAAAAAGCATCATCATTACCTCGATCAGTATTACTTTACGGTTGAAACGGATCATCAATCATTAAAATGGTTGCAAACATTAAAAAATCCGACAGGACGTTTAGCGAGATGGGTAATGGACTTGCAGCAATATAGCTTCGATGTTAAATACCGTAAAGGAGTATTGAACCAATTGTCTGACACCCTATCACGCCAACCTTTACCCGCACAAGGCGAGGAAATTAATCAAGTAAATTTAACCGAACAAACATCTTATGTATGGTATAATAAGAAAATGGAAGAAGTCCGAACCGCACCAGAAAGAAATCCAGATTATAAAATTAAAAATAATAAATTGTATCGTCATTTCTTTGAACGATTAGATCTTTCTGAACCAGAATTATCGGAACCATGGAAACTATGTATACCCAAAAATATTCGCCCACATATATTGTACGAAAATCACGAACACATGGGAATAGCGAAAACAGTGAAGAAAATGGCGAAAAGATATTATTGGCCCGGGATGTTTAAAGAAATCGTCAATTATGTCAGAAAATGCCAAACATGTCAAAAATATAAAGTTAGCCATCAACACGCGAGTGGTAAGATGCAGTATTCTTTTATAAAAAGGCCCTTGGGATACAGTTTGCGTAGATATGATGGGACCATTACCCACGTCGTCCCAGGGTTTTAGTTATTTGCTAGTTTTGCAAGATCGTTTTACTAAATGGGTAGAAGTTCAACCCATGAGAAAAGCTATTGCTAAAACAATAGTACAGATAATAAAAGAAAGAATAATCACTAGATTTGGATGCCCTCGAATGATGATTACTGACAACGCTGCCCAATTTTATAGTAATATATTCCAAAAATTTATATCAGAAACTGGAATTAAACAAAGATTTGCCCCAGTTTATTCACCTCAAAATAATCCCGTAGAACGAACAAACCGAATGGTGAAAACAATAATCGCCCAATATTGCGAATCGAATCATAGGAAATGGGATAAATATATTAATGAACTTATGTTTGCTATTAATACATCTCCACATGATTCTACAGGATTTTCTCCTGCGTTTTTAAATTTTGGTTGAGAACTTGAAATACCTAATGGATTATACAGAGACGATTCGATGAACGATGATCAAATATCAGACGAAATCCTTACTATCGAACAAGTTGAAAGTCAAGTGAATAAGCTGCGTCGGTTACAAGAAACATACGATTTAGTTCAAATAAATTTAGAAAGAGTACAACGTTCAAAGCCATTATTACAATTTAAAACGAAAAGAGTATAATTTTAAAATAGGAGACAAAATAATGAAACGGCATCATACATTGTCTCGTGGTGATCAGGGTTTTTCTTCTAAATTGGCTCCAAAGTTTGTTGGGCCATTTACTGTAATTAATATAAGATCACCAGTGATTGTGGATTTACGTGACGAAACAGGTTCGACAATCGGGAATATTCATGTGAGAGATATAAAATTGGCATATTAATTAATTTTTTTTATTTCCTTTTCTCTTAGATTAATATGACACAGATTCAAGTAAAGTTGAGATCGCTGTTCGGGAAAACCCCGAGTCCCCAAAAAAAAAGAAACACCTGAAGGAGATTTGAGGTGGAGACAGTTCGAGGATAAATGCGACGACTGGTTCGGAGAGCCGGTGATCGCAAAAAGGAAAAAGGAGAATGATGGTGAGAGCCGGAGAAACCATCGGTGAAAGTTTAAATCGACCTACAGAGACTGCGTCCTAAAAATTTCCCGAAGCATAAACGCTACAGGTTAAAATTAAAAGGAGGAAGTTGGATCACCGTAAAACCAGCACCGGATGGGGTTGATTAAATTAGATATAGTTTTCAATTACTAGTTATATATTATTTTCTTTTTACGTTGATTAATAATGATGAGGATGGCATCAAGCCTTTAAAAATTGTGTTTTTTTTTGTAAAGAAGAGGGGGTGTGTAACGATGAATTCCCTAATCTAAACATAAATCGGTAATTTTCAAAAGATTAAGATAACTCGGAACATACTAACAAAGATTAATCGAATTCACCGTTACGAACAAACCTTTCTTAGTATCCATGGTATTTTCGTTATTGTGGTAACTAGGAAAATACGTCAGACACGGCAACCATTTAGTATATTAAGGGGCACAGGAGCTCATTTCAGTCATTCCTATTTCACCCATGGTTCATAACCTCCAAATTTAGTACCGAGTCGGATAGACAATACTAAAACCGCTGCCCAAGGAATCACTACTTCCACATCCAGATTTTCTATCCAAGTCACTCACAACGAAAAAATTTTGTATGTGGAAATAATTGTTTATGGAACTTTAATAATGTAATATTTGAAATCCTCTACCCCAAAAACCCATAAAACGATACCCCACATCGGTAGTGGGGTGGGGGTGGTGATAGGGGGTGGTAGTGGGGGTGGATGAAGTAAAAAAAATATTTTTAGGTTTCTGGTTCTTGTACGCACACTAAATCACAAATTTTCTTTCATCCCCTTTAATAATGGGGTGGGGGTGGTAATGGGGGTGGCTTATGCTAAAATTTTTTTTGAGACCTTAGCTTCTCTTGTATATACTAAATACCAATTTTATGGACTCTTACCTGCTTGATTTACCTATTTATTCCAAATTTACCCCCATTTACCCCCCAACCCTTCGACGGAACAAGATGAAAATATAATCTAGTTCTAGATCTTGTTAAAGTACATATGTGTACCAAATTTCAAGTCAATATCTCAAACGGTTCCAGAGTAAACGTGCGCACAAAAAAAGTTACAGACCGACAGACAGAAATTTTTTTTTCGCTCAAACTCAAAATCTCGACGTTTCATGACATTCTAAGTCTATTTGAACAATAAAAATTTTAAAAAATTTTTTTGTCGTTACTATACTTCCACCGGATGTGGAAGTAATTAGATGACGAGTGATTCTGAATTCACAATGCTGGCTTATGATTGAGATCTGTCCGATATAAGTCTCCAGAACGAGAATTGCCCGATCCTGCGATTGTGAAAGGAGTTACTCGCATCACTTGTTGGATTGTCTGTTCGATTTCGTTGCTGACTTCTGAAGTCTTATGAACTTAATTAATTGTCACATGACGCGTTAATTTAATATTACTTTGATAGACGTTACGTCAATTATATGCCGGTTTGTTAAACGTCAAAGTAGATAATTGTTGATGTGACAAATAATCGTTTTATTGGTTAAATATCAAAAGTTTAAATTGACGTAACAAGTGTCAATCTGGTTTCTGCGATCTCAAACAGAATATTCTCTTTTAAAAGAACCGTTAATAAATCACTCAATATAGTAAGGGTTGCCAGGTTTGATTAAAGTCAGGTCTGATATTACTTTCTTCATATGTCGCTATAGTTGTAATTTTATAGTATTGATTTATATTCGTAAATAACTTTGACTCGTTTCTTTATGATGTCCTAATACTGAATAAATCTTGTTAACTTGAAATCGCCACTTGACTTTTATTGAACCCTGGAGTAACTCCACTGTTTGCTAACCGAGCACAATAATTTTAAATTATTGAAACTATAAAAATATCGTTATTATATATATATATATATATATATATATATATATATATATATATATATATATATATATGAAATCGGATTTGAAGGAAACAACTACTCAGCGGGCAAATACCCCGACCTGCATTGAATTACACCTTCAAATCGTGATCAGTAACCAACTATCATTTGTCTGTTCCTAACCAGACATAGACCGGTTTCGAACTTATTATGTTCTCATCAGTATGCCATAGGTCATGGAACAGACAAATGATAGTGGTCAACTTGCTAGTCTTATACAAACTGAATCAAATGAAGTGACGGTGAGAGGTAAACTCTCATATGGTCAGATGCTACTATACGTCGGACAAATGTCACTGACGTATAGCGACTTGCTTTTTTGCAAGTACCAAAAGCGGCGACCTCTAGCCTTAGTGGGCTATACTCACTGTTTTATGAAATCGGATTTGAAGGAAACAACTACTCAGCGGGCAAATACCCCGACCTGCATTGAATATATATATATATATATATATATATATATATATATATATATATATATATATATAGGTATAGACGGTATATTGTGTAGCCCGATATATCGACAGGTCGTTCATTAGCCCGGCATTTCCCGAGTGTATAAATTAACAAATTTATTAAATATGGCGATTGTTATGAATCTTTTCTAACAGGAAGCCACTAGGGGTAGCTAATTATTATTTTTCTTTCAATTATATAAACATGGCATATTTCAGAGCCCGGATATATTTACTGATCCTTTCAAAGCCCGCTGTATATAAGAATATAGCTAGCGTTCGTTCTCCGTCCCAGCGATGTTGCCAATGTAATCGGGCCTCAGTAGGTTATATTTTTATAATATATATTTCTTTGATGCATGCATCGTCACGAAGCACAACATAATAGGAGTCTTGCTATACCGCGCCACTACCATTACTGTTTACAGTAGAGACGCTAATGGAGGGCCAGCTATTAAAGGAAATGTATTCATTCTTTGATCGCCAAAATAATATAACAGTTACGTTTTTTATTATTCATTGTTACGAATTTGAAGATATATTAGAAGAACCTAATAAAATATTAGGTAATTTTTTTATGCAAATAGACATTAATTATTAATAACTGATAATGTAATTACTCCGTGGTAGGCCTATAAGTATTTAAATATTTTGAATTTGTCCTCATTTTTTGTTTTCCACTTTTAAAGTATTGCCTTATTAACAGTAAAATAAAAAGATGCAAAGGGGTAGAAATTAAATTACGTTTATTTACCTAACATAGATATATCAAAAGAATTGTTTTAATAGGTAACACCAGGTATAATAGTAAAAGAATCCCTTGATGCAATTTTTCTTTTGAAAATGTACTTATTTTGAGACAGCAAGTGACCTTTGTGTTTCCGAGTATATGGGTCAAATATGAGCAAAAAATAATTGCCATCAAATAACAACAAAGCATGAAGTTCTCTTTGAAGTATTTATAAGTTTTTATTTAATTTTATTTCACTGTCACTATAATACTTATAGGCTTAATTTTAAAAAAGTTATTACAATGACCTTTACTATGTACCAGCTGTCCCAAGTTAACATCAATTGAAAGTTGCATTATATGAAATAAGTTTTCAGATTCAGTTTGTCCCACTGTGCAAAGAAATATCTTTAAAAATTAAAAAATATACATTTTCTTAAATTGCGCAGAACCCTTAAAGTGTACAGATAAACGTATAGGGACAAAAAAGTGTCTTCTTTACAAGAGCTCTCAAACAAAAAAAAAAAAAAAGAAAATAGAAATCGAACCATTAGGAGCTGAGATAAAAAAACATTCATTGTGGCTAATGGTCGCCATTTTGGTGTTGCATGGATTTTAAAGTGGCTCCCTATCTGGAAAGTTACCTTTTGGCATCAACTATGACCACAGAAAGTGGCACATTCCAATCAAAAAGTGCAGATTATTGGCTTATATAGCCATGTACCCGACGTACTATAAAGCACAAAGTTCCCTTTTAAGTATGGCAAGCAAAAATTTAATATTTTCTTTTATTGCTTATATGTTATATGCTTGCACTAATAAAAATAATTATTATTATAGTACAGTACCTAGAGGTGAAAATATGCAAAACTTCGGAATAATGTCATATTGAATGGATTTCGTTCATTTTGGAAGTATAAGCTTCACAGAAAAGTTTCTATATTGTGCGGGGGCTTGCTAATTAGGGGGTAGATGCCACCCCCTCTCGGGGGGTGGCACTTAAAAAATATATACATTTATTGGAGATGAAGTATAATGAAATTTTAAGAAGAAAAGGTTCTATGCAATTTTTCACACAAATTGATAGTTTTTAAGTTATAACTTCAAAATTGCGATTTTAGCTTAAAAAAAAGTTTTCCAAACGGCTTTCGTCAGGTATCTCGAGAATTACTTTATCGAAAAAATATTACAGACCAATTACATAAAGTACAAACTGGGAATTAATTATATTTTTTGTTTATTGGTGTAGGATTAATAATTTCGGAGATATTTAAGTTTACATTTGGCATCCAAGGGTTCATAAGATAATTATTTAGAGTGAGAGTTAAATATCTCAGAAACTGTGACACATACGTCAAGGATGCTAGTGGGTAGAATAATAGGTTGTTAATTAAGCTTTTAACTGTTTTTTTATTTGTTTCTATAGCATGAAAAACAAAGAAGTTATGACCGAAGCAATGTGCGTCTACACATTTTTTTTTAAACAACGTCGCCATTTTGTTCCTGTAATTAGCCAGTAATTAAAAAAAGGAATTTCAAACACTGTTTCTCATTAATATATAGCATGACGTAGATGTCAAATTTTTTGGTTTGTATACAGCACTTGCTTTAGAAAAAAATACAGTTTAAACTATAAAGGTATTTTCGATAAAACGATATTTTGTTTTCTTTGTCCAAATGGGTATCTCAATAAATATTAGTTTTATTGAAAAATGGGTAGAGACCAGAAATAAAGCTCATAAACTGATAATTAATTTAGCTTGTTTATTTATTTACATAGATTTAATAGTTTCGGAGATATGAAAGTTTACAAATGGCGTCCGAACGTTTATAAGTCGTAAAATGCAGTTTTTAAATGTTAAATATCTCAGAAATTGAGACACCTACGTCACGCATACTAAGAAATGAAATTAAAGGCAATTAATTGCGCTTTCAAATTATTTTTTACTCGTTCCTGTAGCATAAGAAGTAAAGAAGTTATGATGTAAAAATGAGCGTATTTATATTTTTTTATATAAAAAGGTCGCCATTTTGTTACTCTAATTAGCCAGTAATTTAAAGAAATTATCTCAAATACAGTTTTTCGGTAGGATGTAGCATTACCTAGATGTTCAAATTTGTTTGCTCATTTAAAGCACTTGCTTTAGAAAAAAATGCATTTTAAACTTTAAAGGTAACTTCAAAACACTTGGATACCAAATATAAACTTAAATATCTCCGAAATTATTAATCCTACATCAATAAACAAAAAATATAATTATTTTCCAGTTTGTACTTTCTGTAATTGATCTGTCACATTTTTTCGATAAAGTAATACTTTTCGAGATACTTGACGAAAGCCGTTTGGAAATACCTTTTTTTTAAGCTAAAATCGCAATTTTGAAGTCGTTATAACTTAAAAACTATCAATTTATGTGAAAATTTGCATAGAACCTTTTCTTCTTAAAGTTTGATTCTATTTCAGCTCCAATGAATATATGTATATATATTTTTTAAGTGCCACCCCCTGAGAGGGGGTGGCATTCACCCTCTATAAATTAGCAAGCCCCCGCACAATATAGAAACTTTTCTGTCAAGCATTTACTATTATACCTCCAAAAATGAACTAAATCCGTTCAATATGACATTATTCCGAAGTTAAAACCTCTAGTTACACTGTACTATTAGTGCAAGCATATAATATACTTGTGCCCGACATTAATTAGTCTTCGCAGATACGCTTAAAAAGGAATTTGTGTGATATTCTTTTCTTTTCTTTCTTTTCGGGTTCAAAAGTTACTAACAATAATTGCAACAAAATATGCTTTTTCGTCAATATTTTGAAAATTAAGCAAGATAAGGCAAAACAATATACGTAACTTTTCGGTAGAGCATAAAATTCTCTCGTATAATGGTTATAATAAAAAACGGTACATTTGATAGTTAAATTATCGTTATTAAAGGTAATATAATATTTATATTTTATTTTATATAATTGTTTATAATTATATAAAAATTTTGTTTTAATAGTTTTCTCAATCTAATGTAATACTGCGTACCGTCATAATATGTTTTCTTAATGTATATGGGGAAGCTAGTTTAGGCTGACCTCTTCCTTTTGTGTGTAAACTCTTTTGTGCACCTTTTTTTCTAACATTCTTCTACCTACATTCAACTTAAATCTGGTGACAGTTGCTTTCTTGCACAGAGCAATAAAACAAAGCGTCTCAAATGCCAAAAGAACTGTTGCCAATGGTATACAAAAGCTACACAACGCCTGTTTAAAGCAAGATCGAGTTATATTACAGTATTCAGCCATAAATCTAACTAAAAAATTATTAGTCCTAAATTACTATGACGAAAATAAAATGTATAAATGAAGTATAAAGAATTATTTTAGAATTTGTTAAAATTAAATAATCAAAACATTAGAATACATTACAACAAATTAACTGAGCAGTTGGAAATTTGAAATAAAATGAAAGTCATTGTTTATAAGAAATGCTTTAGTACAGAAAAAATAATTTTCAATTCCGTAAAAATACATGGCGAAAACTGCAGTCCTATACTTCACGAAAATAATTATTTGTAGAAGGTACAAATTTTTTCTTTATTTTTTGAATAGACACGTGATATTTTTAACTTCAATATTTTATAAACAACTCGAAAAATAAAGCAATAAAAGATATAGTTTCACTCACTTTCGTTACAGATTTATGCATTATTACACTATACTTCTTAAATTATGCAGAGACAGTAATTACTTCCACATCCAGTGGAAGTATAGTAACGACAAAAAAATTAAAAAAATTTTTTTTGTTCAAATAGGCTTAGAATGTCATGAAACGTCGAGATTTTAAGTTTGAGCGAAAAAAAAAATTTCTGTCTGTCTGTAACTTTTTTTTGTGCGCACGTTTACTCAGGAACTGTTTGAGATATTGACTTGAAATTTGGTACACATATGTACTTTAACAAGATCTAGAACTAGATTATATTTTCATCTTGTTCCGTCGAAGGGTTGGGGGGTAAATTGGGGTAAATAGGTAAATCAAGCAGGTAAGAGTCGATAAAATTGGTATTTAGTATATATAAGAGAAGCTAAGGTCTCAAAAAAAAAATTGACATTAGCCACCCCCATTACCACCACCACCACCCCATTATTAAAGGTGATGAAAAAAAATGTGATTTAGTGTGTGTGTGTACAAGGACCAGAAACCTCAAAATATTTTTTTAATTCATCCACCCCCCACTACCGATGTGGGGTATCGTTTTATGGGTTTTTGAGGTAGAGGATTATTAAAGTTCCGTAAATAATTATTTTCACATACAAAATTTTTTCGTCATGAGTGACTTGGATAGAAAATCTGGATATGGAAGTAGTGATTCCTTGGGCAGCGGTTTTTTAATGGTTTTTATTTTCTTGCTAGTTAACAATTTATCAGAAAGTTTTTTGTCTATTTTTATTCAATGCTTAGATTTAGTTCAGGACTTCTTATTGCACTTGTTACCACACCAAAACCAAAAACAAACTAAAATAATAAAATCGCGGCAGAAAGAATTCCTTAATCACCTTTTTTGATGCTGTCATAAAGTTGTTTAGGGCAAACGCTCTGCTCTTTTCCCACTAATATTTTCGTTAGTGTTTTCTAACTGTGATTAAAATATACCTTTTTTATTTAAATATGTAGGTATATTATTTGCCTACATATAATAAAACAAGAATAGTAATAGGCTATGTTTTGAATAAAATGGATATTTCGGTCAGAACGCTTTGGTTATGCAGACAAAATTAATGTTTTGAATCTAGTTTTTGTCAATTTCCACGGCATACTTGATACGAGTATTTTCTCGATTTTTGAATTATTATTCACAAAAGAATTTTCATGTTTATGTATACGGTTGTTTTTGTTATTTTTTTCTATCTAAAAAAAATATAAACACATTCGGCGATTATTAATAACAAATTGTTTATTAAATAAACAAATAAATTCACAACAAAAAAAATTCTTTTTTCCACCTTTTGGATAATTGCAAATAATAAATTTAGGAATAAAATTTTTTCTTAATAACATGTTTAAATAATGAAAAAAGACAAAAGTGATTATAAACAATTAAAAACAATTTTTAAGAATTTTTTTTAATCATAATATTCTATAACAAATAAAATGGCAGAAAAATATTTTTCAAAAATACGTAATTTATATATTTGTTTATAAAATTTGTTTAAAACAAATAGCAATAAAAATTTTAAGTTTATGTAATCTTATAGTATTTTTGAATATAAAAACAGTAAGAGTAATTAAAATTAATAAAAAAAAATTTTTTCCATCGGGATATTGTTCCTTTAAGTGTTTAAATAATAACACAATTTTTATGAATTTTAAAATTAATATTTAATAACAAAAATATTTTTACTTGTTTCGGACGGTTTCAGAGCATCGTAACGCCTTAGTGTTCGCTGCGCGGAGCTCTATTTTCAACATTAAATTAAAATCATTAATAATCTCGTTAATAATAGATGTAGAGTTTCGGGAGTCGGGACTTATTTATTGGGAATTTCTTCCTCTTTAAGAATCTTTCTTTCTTTAAAATTTTTAATAGTTTTCGAGTTATTTTCAAAAAACGGAACTCGTTATTTTTTCAATTTTCATTCGTTTATAACTTTTGCAATTATTTATGTGCGGGTTTAAAACTTTTGCACATTTTTCTAGACGTCATTCCGAATCCAATGCAATCAAGGTAGGTGCATGACGTCAGATGCACCATGCAGGGAGACCGACTACAAATATAAATTCAAATAACCATCATAAAAATATATGTGTTCATTAATAAAAAAACCGCTGCCTAAAAAATCACTACTTCAACATCTAGATTTTCCTGCCCAAGCCTTTTACAGCAAAAAAATGTCGATACTATATTTGCAATCCACTGTGTAAAAATAATTGTTCATAGAACTTTGATAATATAATATTTGAAATGGTCTATCCCAAAAACCTATAAAACGATGTGCAACATGGTAGTGGAGGTAGTAGAGGGGGAGGCCGTTGGCAAAAAATTTAGAGGCTCTTGTACACATAAATCATAATTTTATTTTTTTATTCCCTTTAATAATGTGTTAGAGGTGGTGGCGAGTGCCAAAAAAGTATTCAGGCCTTTTGTTCCTTTATACACACTAAATCACAATTTTATCTTTTTATTCCCTTAAATAATCACCTTCAATAATTTGAGCAAAAAATTTTTTTTTACGATTACTATACGTCAACTCCACTACGTGGATGTGTAAGTAATAAGTATTCCGCAGTTATGACGTTGTTCTCTTTTGCACGTCCAAATAGAATAAAACGATTCAAGTTAGCCCATCTAAATTGTGTTTTTAGAGACCATGTAGGCTTAACAGGGAACCAAGACAGATCACGTCATGCAGTTAGGTGCACCATACAGTAAAGGGAACCTGACTTAAAAAACCGCTTCCTAAAGAATCCCTATTTCAACATCCAAGTCTCTTACAAAGAGAAAAAGGTTGATACTGTATTTGCAGTCCATTATGTGGAAATAACTGATCATAGAACTTTAATAATATAATATTTGCAATCGCCTACCACAAAAGTCCATAAAACAAAATGCCATATCGACAGTATAGCTGATAGCTGATGCAAAAAAAAATTAGGCCTCTGGTACTTTGGTACTTTGGTACAAAATCACAATTTTATTTTTTTTCGTCCTTTAATAATGGGATAGGGATGGTAATGGGGGTGATAGTGGAAGTAGCTGATGTCAAAAAAATTTTGAGTAGGTACTTGGCTTCTCGTACATACACTTAATCCCAATTTTATAAACTCTCACTTGCTTGCTTTGCCTATTTATCCCCCCATCCCAAACTTAAACGGAATAAGATCAAAACATAAATAATCTATTTCCAGATCTCGTTATAATACACAGGTGTCCCGAATTTTGAGTTAACATCATAAACGGTTCCAGAGTAATCGTGCGCACAAAAAAAAATTACAGACAGATTTTTTTTGCTCAAACTTAAAATATCGATCTTTCGTGGCATTCCAAGCCTGTTTAAAAAAACATTTTTTTTACCTTTATTATACGTTCACTCCACTATGTGGATGTGGAAGTAGTACCAGCTTATAGTGATTATGGACAATGCCTATCTATCCTTATAATATGTAAAACATCATTCTGCATAATAATAATTATTGTTTAATGACCGATATTTCTCCATGAAAATTTTAGTACCAAAATTATAATAATTAAGTATAGTATTATTGAATACTGAATGCAAAAAAAACACAATCCTAATTTAGGGTCAGATGCTACTATACGTCGGACAAATGGTAGAAAGTATTAGCGTAGAAAAGTAGCGTATAAGTGTAGAAAGAAAGTATTAGCGATTTTTTTACAAAAAAAAACTAGTAAGATGTTCTTAATCAGCACCTTTAGAAACCCAATTGTACATCGTAGTGAATTCAAAGATGTTTGAGACAGGGGCCATCAAAAAAACTATTTTTTCAACTAAAAATAATTTTTATCTGTAAAACGGATTCTCAAATGAAACAAGGTATTCTACATTTTTTGTTCAGAATAATGTATTATAAAAGTATGAATTGATTTTACAACAAATAATTGTTTAATTAATAAGACAAAAATTAAAAAGTAAAATAAATAAAAAATAAATTAATTAATTAATTAATTAATTCATTAAATTAAATTAATTGCCCAATAGCATTTGTTTTCATGGTTTACTTAGGTTTCTATTGAAGATTATTTGTTAGAAAAATGGTAGGTATAGTAGGTAGAATTTTTGCCTTATTAAATAAATAATTATTTTGTTGTAAAATCAATTCATACTTTTACAACACATTATTCTGAACAAAAATGAAGAATACATTTTTTTCATTTGAGAATCCGTTATAGATAAAAATTATTGTTTTTGACGGCCCCTACTCCAACATCTTTGAACCCACTATGATGAAATTTTGTACAAAGGGGTTCCCAAAGGTGCTGATTAGGAATATCTTACTAGTTCTTTTCTGAAAAAAATCGCTAATATATATTTTTTGAAAATCGACCTCCTCTTTCCATTCTAGAATCGAACGCCTCCGTCTAAAATTAAATGTGGTTACGTCTAAAGACTTACTCTATAGGTATATAGTCACCATTAAAATTTCAAAATATTCGGATATCAAATGAGCGAGATATGAGGGTGGCTCCATGAAAAGTGCGACACACTGTATATGTACCTTTTTTGTCAGAGCATAAAATTCCCTAGTATAATGGTCATAATAAAAAAACGGCACATTTGATAGTTAAATTAATACTATTATTATTATAAGTAATACAATATAAATAATTAGTTTTAAGTTAAAAATTTAGTTTAATAGGTTTTCTTAGTTTAATATAATACTGCTATAGTAATAATAGTTTTTCCTAATGCATATGGGAGGTCGAAGATAGTTTAGGCTAACCTTTTCCTTTTGTGTGTAAATTCTTTTGTACACAATAAACGTTCATTTATTTATTTATTTTATTTACTTAAAATTGTACCGGCCGCCAAATTATCAAAAATGAGGTACAGAGACGCTTGTCATTTTTTTATACTCTCCTCAGTCATTTAAAATGCAATTAAAAATCTTAAAAAGCACACATCATCTGTAGGTTCCAGAAAACATTTTTCAAAACACAACGGATTTTTTAAAACTTATGTTGCTATTTAAATTAAAAAAAAAATGTTTCCTATTGTCACCGCATTTTGAGGTTTTCGGGTCTTGATATAATCTTATAGAAATATATTTTTAACCATCAATTTATTAAAAAAAAAAAATTTTACTCGCGTAACGGGGTCATAAAATTATGAACAATCCAAAAAAAATCCACGAATTTACTAGCTGATAAGTTTATGCATTCGTCAATTAACAAATGGAGCTTTTGGTATGAAATTGGAACTGGCAGAATTTTTATTTCCACATGAAAAATAGTTACAATGACGTTAAAAAATTGTTTACATTTCGGTGGGCACGTGGTCACACGCTCCAAGCGATCTGTTTTATATTTATTGCCGTACGCCCCGCTGAGTTAAGCGGATGCCTTTTCTCTGGTACCTTTCTACATTCAACTTAAATGCATCTTACAATACAGCCCAATAAAACTATCAAAGCGTCTCAAGTGTCAAAAGAATTATTGAAATTATTGGCCTGTTTGAAGCACGATGGAGTTATATGACAGTATAGTACCTAACGGTAGGAAGAAATATGCCAATATGCACCAAAAAATTATATTTTGTAAACTAGTGCCTAAAGATTTATAAAAGAAACTACGGAAATAGCAACAAGAAAATATGGGGACAAGATAAATCGAGAAATATAAGTATATCATATTTTTGATGATGTATCTATTTTATTGATTCCAAAAAATATATTTTATGATAATATGATATAGTAGTTAAAGATTGTACTAAAGACATGCAGTGAGTGTGTCAGAACAATGTGATATGAAAAGATAAAAATATATTCATTTTTTATTTTAATGTTCCCATTATCAAATGTCTTTTTCAATTCTCTAATAAGGGTGTAGCTATTATATCTAATGCACATTTTTTCGAATTTAAATCGGCCCAGCCGTTCAAAAGATACAAATTCTTTTCGAAATATTGATATTTTTGATTACCCCTAATGGTGGAGTCAAATTAAACATCAAAATAGGTGAATAAGGAATTATCTGGCTCCAGCAGTCTTATTGTTTGAATTTGTTGCCAGTATATATAACAGAAAGTGTATGTGAAGTTTTGCATTAAATCGATCCATTGCTTGTAAAATTTTAACAATTTATTTTTAAACAGTGAAATTTTCTGCTATTTTCTTTATTATCTCCTGTCCTAGAAATCGTATCGCAATAATAAAAAGAGCCATTTGTTCGCAATAAAATTTTAAATAAGGCTAGGCCTATGAAACACTTTCTGATAATTTGTTAATTTATAAAAAAATAATAATCACCAAAAAATTGCCTTTTTTGATTATTTAAGAAATATAACGCAATAATGAATCAATTTTAACGAAAGTTGGTTTAACTATGCCCATTAGTGAAGTAAACCCTCGTGCCACAATATTTATTCAAACGGTTAAAAACCAATAATAATTTCGAAATTTTCATCGCGTTTAAATGCATCGACTTGTAGGACAATTTATTTTTAAAAATGTAGATTTTTAAATGTATTTTACAATGGTATTTAAAAAAATCTTCATTTAAACTATTTTTTTGAAATTTGTTTATAATTTTCAAAATTATAGTTATAAACAACTTCAAATAATCCTGTGGATTTTTTATAAAACTAAAAACGCAAACGAATTACGAAAATAGATGAAACATTTAACATTTTTCTAAAAAAATAATTATCTACTTGCATTTGGGGCTAGGATACGTCAGTTTTTGTAACTAAGTCGCTTATAAATAAACAAATTAATATTTCTTCTTAAAATTGAGCCCTGTTATTCTTTCAATACCTATATTTTTGTCTCATCTAGTTGAAAACAAACCAGAAGCACAATTTTTAAAAGATAATGTATAGAGGCCCGAAAGTCGGGAACTTATGTTAGAGATCCGATAATTGTCAATTAGCTCTAAACGCTATATTACTGTTTTACAAATTAGACTTTAATATTTTAGACGATAGCACTTTTTACCAGGATGCGGACGTCTAGGGTTCAACTCCTGTCCTCGAATATTGTTTTTTTTTATTGTATCGGTGATATTAAAAATTTTACAAAGCTGTGTCCATGGACATAAGGATATTCGTTCAGATTAGATTAGTTCCTCCTTTTCGCGACAAAAATTAAGAAAATAACCGCTCTATTCAATGTTATTTCAAAAATTGTAATTTTAGATTATTTTCAAATATCAGAGACAAAGATGTAAGCTTTGAAAAACAACCACTCCAAATTTCAAAAAGAAATAGTTTTTTGGTTTATTTATAAGTGACTTTAATGCAAAAACTGACGTATCGACTCTCGACCCCAAATGCAAGCAGACCATTATTTTTTTTTTTAAGAAATGCTATATATTTCACATATTTTCATAATTCGTTTGCCGCTTTTAGTTTGATAAAAAAGATCACAGGGTTATTTGAATTTATTTACAACTACAATTTTGAAAATTATAAACAAATTTCAAATAATCGGTTTAAATGAAGATATAATTTTTTTTCTTAATACCATTGCAAAAAACATACAAAAATCTACATTTTGAAAAAAAAACATTTTCTCCTACGAGTCGATGCCCTTAAGCAGTAAGCAATGGAACTTTCGAATTTATTATTGGCTTTTAGCCGTTTGAAAACATATTTTGGGTTAAAATTTCGCACGAGAGTTTAGTTCAATAAAATAAAATTGATTCATTATTACGTTGTTTCTTAAATAGCCAAAAAAAGTACTTTTTTGTGATTTTTATTTATTTATTTTTAAATTAACAAATTATCAGAAAGATTTTTCATAGACCTAGTCCTATTCAAAACTCAATGCCCTATTTTTATTTTTGTGACACGATTACTAGGATCAGAGATAATAAGGATAATAGCAGAAAATTTCACTGTTGAAAAATAAATTTTTAAAATTATACAAGAAACAAAACTGCCTATAGCACTTATACATAAAACAAATTAAAACAATAAAATAGCTACAGCCAAACAGTTCCATTCAAAATTTATAACCGATTTAATGCTAAAGACTAATATTTTATACCCTAAAACCCAATTTTATCGACTCTTCAACAACCCTTCAACGGAATAAGATCAACACATAATCTATTTCCAGATCCCGTTGTAATACACAAGTATACCAAATTTTGAGTCAACATCATGAACGGTTCGAATCGTTTGCACAAAAACTAATTGCAGACGGAATTTTTTTCGTTCAAGCTGAAAATATCGATGTTTCATGACATTCTAAGCCTATTTAAAAAAAAAACATGTTTTTTTACCGTTACTATCCACTAAACTACGGGGATGTGGAAGTCGTCATGGATAATGCCAATCTATCCTTATAATAGGTACGTAAAACGTCATTCTGCATAATTATTGTTTAATGTCCCGATATTTCTCCATGAAAATTTTAGCACCAAAATTAATAAAAATGAGGAATATTATTGAATCATGAATGCAAAAAACCACAAACCTAATTTAGGGACATGGAAACATTAATTTAGTACAACAAATGGACAAAGCCAATGTATTTTATATTCGATTTTATATTTTGTTCTTATTATAATTTTTCTCTTTTGATATAAATGCTACCTTTTATCGCTCTATTTGAAATTATGTATTACAATTCAAAAAACGTTTTAAGATGTTTAAGATGCTACTATTTTGCTTTCATAGCACCGTACCACATAATTTATAATTCTTAGAAAGTATATACAAATTTTTGAATTTAGAAAAATTATTCGAATATGAAGAAAGAACTTTCATTCAACGATTGTGACTTCATAAAGAAAGTATTTAAGAGGAAATAAGAATCGAACGCTATCGAGCCACTGCAATGATGCCAAATATCGGGCTATATAACGAGCGATGGATATCAACTGTATAAGAGTTTTGGATATACAGGAACAGCGCCGCCTGACTCAGAAGTGCTGAACTAAAAGTGTATCTCGGAACATGAAAATATGACTTTTTGAAGCCCACCTCAAAATTTTGCAGGGAGGAAACTAACATGATTTGCGACCATTTAGTGATGATATACACGGGGGTACGTTGATGAGCCCAAACCCGGGCTTCACAGGGTCAAATCGGGCTGCACTACAACCGCTCAGTGTATGAAACGGGCCTGTATATGACCATGCATATCTCTATATATATATATATATATATATATATATATATATATATATATATATATATATATATATATATATATATAGAGATATGCATGGTCATATACAGGCCCGTTTCATACACTGAGCGGTTGTAGTGCAGCCCGATTTGACGTTGTGCAGCCCGGGGTCGGGCTCATCAACGTACCCCCGTGTATATCATCACTAAATGGCCACAAATCACGTTAGCTTCCTTCCTACAAAATTTTGGGGTGGGCTTCAAAAAGTCATATTTTCATGTTCCGAGATACACTTTTAGTTCAGCACTACTGAGTCAGGCGGCGCTGTTCCTGTATATCCAAGACTCTTATACAGTTGATATCTATCGCACGTTATATAGCCCGATATTTGGCATCGTTGCAATGGCTCGATAACGTTCGATTCTTATTTCCTCTTAAATACTTTCTTCATGAAGTCACAATCGATGAATGAAAGCTCTTTATTTGAATCAATTTTTTAACCTCACAAGTATTGTATCATATTCGAACAATTTTTCTAAATTCAAAAATTCATATGCCTACTAAGAATTATAAAATACATGGTACAGTGTTATGAAAGAAGAATAGTTGTTAGCATCTTAAACATCTTAAAATGTCTTTTGAAGTGTAATACAGAAATTCAAATAAATGTTCCTAAATTAGGATTGTGTTTTTTTGCATTCAGTATTCAATAATACTATACTTAATTATTATAATTTTAGCACTAAAATTTTCATGGAGAAATATCGGTCATTAAACAATAATTATTATTATGCAGAATGATGTTTTACATATTATAAGGATAGATAGGCATTGTCCATAATCACTATAAGCTGGTACTACTTCCACATCCACATAGTGGAGTGAACGTATAATAAACGTAAAAAAATGTTTTTTTAAACAGGCTTAGAATGCCAATATGCGAATATTTTAAGTTTGAGCAAGAAAAAATCTGTGTGAATTTTTTTTTTGTGCGCACGATTACTCTGGAACCGTTTATGATGTTAACTCAAAAGGGACACCTGTGTATTATAGAGAGATCTGGAAATAGATTATGTTTTGATCTTATTCCGTTGAAGTTTGGTTGGGATGGGGGGATAAATAGGCAAAGCAAGCAAGTGAGAGTTTATAAAATTGGGATTTAGTGTATGTACGAGAAGCCAAGTACCTACTCAAAATTTTTTTGACATCAGCCACTTCCACTATCACCCCCATTACCATCCCTACCCCATTATTAAAGGACGAAAAAAAATAAAATTGTGATTTTGTGTGTGTATAAGTACCAAAGGCCTAAATTTTTTGCATCAGCTATACCTCCCACTACCATCCCCCTGTCGATATGGCATATTGTTTTATGGGCTTTTGTGGTAAACGATTGCAAATATTATATTATTAAAGTTCTATGATCAGTTATTTCCACATAATGGACTGCAAATACAGTATCAACCTTTTTTTCTTTGTAGGAGACTTGGATGTTGAAATAGTGATTCTTTAGGCAGCGGTTTTTTAAGTCAGGTTCCCTTTACTGTATGGTGCACCTAACTGCATGACGTGATCTGTCTTGGTTCCCTGTTAAGCCTACATGGTCTCTAAAAAAACACAATTTTGATGGGCTAACTTGAATCGTTTTATTCTATTCTATTCCACGTAGTGGAGTTGAAGTATAGTAATCGTAAAAAAAATATTTTTGCTCAACTTATTGAAGGTGATTATGGAAGGGAATAAAAAGATAAAATTGTGATTTAGTGTGTATAAAGGAACAAAAGGCCTGAATACTTTTTTGGCACTCGCCACCACCTCTACCACATTATTAACGGGAATAAAAAAATAAAATTGTGATTTATGTGTACAAGAGCCTCTAAATTTTTTGCCAACAGCTTCCCCCTCTACTACCTCCACTATCATTTCAAATATTATATTATCAAAGTTCTATGAACAATTATTTTTACACAGTGGATTGCAAATATAGTATCGACATTTTTTTGCTGTAAAAGGTTTGGGCAGGAAAATCTAGATGTGGAAGTAGTGATTTTTTAGGCAGCGGTTTTTTTTATTAATAAACACATATATTTTTATGATGGTTATTTGAATTTATATTTGTAGTCGGTCTCCCTGCATGGTGCATCTGACGTCATGCACCTACCTTGATTGCATTGGATTCGGAATGACGTCTAGAAAAATGTGCAAAAGTTTCAAACCCGCACATAAACAATTGCAAAAGTTATAAACTAATGAAAATTGAAAAAATAACGAGTTCCGTTTTTTGCAAATAACTCGAAACTATTATAAATTTTAAAGAAAGAAAGATTCTTAAAGAGGAAGAAATTTCCAATAAAAAAAGTCCCGACTCCCGAAACTCTACATCTATTATTAACGAGATTATTAATAACATTAATTTAATGTTGAAAATAAAGCTCCACGCAGCGAACACTAAGGCGTTACGATGCTCTGAAACCGTCCGGAACAAGCAAAAATATTTTTTGTTATTAGATATTAATTTTAAAATTCATAAAAGTTATGTTATTATTTAAAAACTTAAAGGAAAAAAATTTTTTTTATTAATTTTAATTACTCTTACTTTTTTAATATTCAAAAATACTATAAGATTACATAAACTTAAAATTTTTATTGCTATTTGTTTAAACAAATTTTACAAACAAATAGATAAATTACGTATTTTTGAAAAATATTTTTCTGCCATTTTATTTGTTATAGAATATTAGATTTAAAAAAATTCTTAAAAATTGTTTTTAATTGTTTATAATCACTTTTGTCTTTTTTCATTATTTAAACATGTTATTAAGAAAAAATTTTATTCCTAAATTTATTATTTGCAATTATTCAAAAGATGGAAAAAATAATTTTTTTTTGTTGTGAATTTATTTGTTTATTTAATAAACAATTTGTTATTAACAATCGCCGAATGTGTTTATATTTTTTTAGATAGAAAAAAATAACAAAAACAACCGTATACATAAACATGAAAATTCTTTTGTGAATAATAATTTAAAAATCGAGAAAATACTCGTATCAAGTATACCGTGGAAATTGACAAAAACTAGATTCAAAACTTTAATTTTGTCTGCATAACCAAAGCGTTCTGTCCGAAATGTCCATTTTATTTAACACATGTTAGAATCAAAACATAGCCTACTGCTATTCTTGTTTTATTACATGTAGGCAAATAATATACCTACATATTTAGATAAAAAAGGTATATTTTAATCACAGTTAGAAAACACTAACGAAAATGTTAGTGGGAAAACAGCAGAGCGTTTGCCCTAAACAAGTTTATGACAGCATCAAAAAAGGTGATTAAGGAATTCTTTCTGCCGCGATTTTATTATTTTAGTTTGTTTTTGATTTTGGTGTGGTAACAAGTGCAATAAGAAGTCCTGAACTAAATCTAAGCATTGAATAAAAATAGTCAAAAAACTTTCTGATAATTTGTTAACTAGCAAGAAAATAAAAACCATTAAAAATTACTGTCTGTATAATTTAAGAAATATAGTGTAATAATGCATAAATCTGTAACGAAAGTGAGTGAAACTATATCTTTTATTGCTTTATTTTTCGAGTTGTTTATAAAATATTTATGTTAAAAATATCACGTGTCTATTCAAAAAATAAAGAACAAAATTTGTACCATTTACAAATAATTGTTTTCGTGAAGTATACGTCATTACCTCTAGGACTGCAGTTTTCGCCATGTATTTTTACGGAATTGAAAATTATTTTTTCTGTACTAAAGCATTTCTTATAAACAATGACTTTCATTTTATTTTAAATTTCCAACTTCTCAGTTAATTTGTTGTAATGTATTCTAATGTTTTGATTATTTAATTTTAACAAATTCTAAAATAATTCTTTATACTTCATTTATACATTTTATTTTCGTCATAGTAATTTAGGACTAATAATTTTTTAGTTCGATTTATGGCTAAATACTGTAATATAACTCTATCTTGTTTTAAACAGGCGTTGTGTAGCTTTTGTATACCATTGGCAACAGTTCTTTGAGACGCTTTAATTGTTTTATTGCTCTGTGCAAGAAAGCAACTGTCACCAAATTTAAGTTGAATGTAGGTAGAAGAATGTAAGAAAAAAAGGTGCACAAAAGAGTTTACACACAAAAGGAAGAGGTCACCCTAAACTAGCTTCCCCATATACATTAAGAAAACATATTATGACTGTACGCAGTATTACATTAGAATGAGAAAACTATTAAACAAAATTTTTAAACAATTATATACAATTATATAAAATAAAATATAAATATTATATTACCTTTAATAACGATAATTTAACTATCAGATGTACCGTTTTTTATTATAACCATTATACGAGAGAATTTTATGCTCTACCGAAAAGTTACGTATATTGTTTTGCCTTATCTTGCTTAATTTTCAAAGGAAAAAGCATATTTTGTTGCAATTATTGTTAGTAACTTTTGAACCCGAAAAGAAAGAAAAGAAAAGAATATCACACAAATTCCTTTTTAAGAGCATGACCTGCGAAGACTAATTAATGTCGGGCACAAGTATTTTATATGCTTGCACTAATAGTACAGTAACTAGAGGTTTTAACTTCGGAATAATGTCATATTGAACGGATTTAGTTCATTTTTGGAGGTATAATAGTAAATGCTTGACAGAAAAGTTTCTATATTGTGCGGGGGCTTGCTAATTTATAGAGGGTGAATGCCACCCCCTCTCAGAGGGTGGCACTTAAAAAATATATATATATACAGTGTGTCTCACTTTTCACCACTACACCCCAATATCTCGGGCATTTGTTGATCGATTTAGATGAAATTTGGTGTACTTCTTTTGCTTCAGATTGTGATTAAAAAGTTATTTAAAATTTTTTTTTCGAAATTAATTACGCCTACTATAATAAAACCCTTGTATACCAAATTTCGTTAAAAAATATTCATTCCTTTAAAAAAAACCGCTGCCCAAGGAATCACTACTTCCACATCCAGATTTTTTATCCAAGTCACTCACAACGAAAAAATTTTGTATGTGAAAATAATTGTTTATGGAACTTTAATAATATATTTGAAATTCTCTACCCCAAAAACCCAAAAAACAATACCCCACATCGGTAGCGGGGTGGAGGGTGGTAATGGGGGTGGCTAATGCCAAAATTTTTTTTTGGACCTTAGCTTCTCTTGTATATACTAAATACCAATTTTATGGACTCTTATTTTCCCCAAATTTACCCCAATTTACCCCCCAACCCTTCGACGGAACAAGATGAAAATATAATCTAGTTCTAGATTTCGTTAAAGTACATATGTGTACCAAATTTCAAGTCAATATCTCAAACGGTTCCAGAGTAAACGTGCGCACAAAAAAAGTTACAGACAGACCGACAGACAGAATTTTTTTTTTTCGCTCAAACTTAAAATCTCGACGTTTCGTGACATTCTAAGCCTATTTCAACAATAAAAATTTTTTTAAATTTTTTTGTCGTTACTGTACTTCCACTGGATGTGGAAGTAAAAATCATATCTAAGGTTTCAATAATAATCACCCTACTATTCGAGTTATTTATTGTCGGATATTTACATAACTTGGCAGTCGTGTAATAAAGACGCTAATTAAGCATTATAAAAAATGTGTCCTATTTTTTATCCAAAACACTATTATGAAATGAATATTTGAAAAATTGTAGCTATTTTACTTCCACATCCAGTGGAAGTATAGTAGGTAACGACAAAAAAATTTTTAAAAATTTTTATTGTTGAAATAGGCTTAGAATGTCATGAAACGTCGAGATTTCAAGTTTGAGCGAAAAAAAAATTTCTGTCTGTCTGTCGGTCTCTCGGTCTGTAAATTTTTTTGTGTGCACGTTTACTCTGGAACCGTTTGAGATATTGACTTGAAATTTGGTACACATATGTACTTTAACGAGATCTAGAACTAGATTATATTTTTATCTTGTTCCGTCGAAGGGTTGGGGGGTAAATTGGGGTAAATTTGGAGTAAATAGGTAAATCAAGTAGGTAAGAGTTCATGAAATTGATATTTAGTATAGACAAGAGAAGCTAAGGTCTCAAAAAAAATTTTGGCATTAGCCACCCCCATTACCACCCCCACCCCATTATTAAAGGGAATGAAAAAAAATGTGATTTAGTGTATGTACAAGAACCAGAAACCTCAAAATATTTTTTTACTTTATCCACCTCCCCACTCCCACCCCCTGTCACCACCCTCACCCCACTACCGATGTGGGGTATCGCCTTATGGGTTTTTGGGGTAGAGGATTTCAAATATTATATTATTAAAGTTCCATAAACAATTATTTCCAGATACAAAATTTTTTCGTTGTGTGACTTGGATAGAAAATCCGGATGTGGAAGTAGTGATTCCTTGGGCAACGGTTTTTAAAATACTTAGAATTCAGCATACCAATATCTTTGTTAACATGGAGTACTTTGGAATAGATTTGACAATTGCATCGAATGTCAAATTAAACTTAAACATGGCTGCACAACAATTAACTATTGCTGATAAAATTGAAATAATAAGAATTATCAAATCCATTCCAAAGCACTCCATGTTTACAAAGATATTGATATGCCGAGTTCTAAGTATTTTAAAAAATAGCCACCATTTTTCAAATATTCATTTCATAATAGTGTTTTGGATAAAAAATGTGTCCTAATGCTTAATTAGCGTCATTATTACACCACTACCAAGTTATGTAAATATCCGACAATAAATAACTCGAATAGTAGGGTGATTATTATTGAAATCTTAGATATGATTTTTTTGATATAAATTCCTAATTTTTGCCAAATTTTTTTGATCATAGTAGGCGTATTTAATTTCGAAAAAAAAAAAATTTAAATAACTTTTAATTACAATCTGAAGCAAAAGAAGTATACCAAATTTGATCTAAATCGACCAACAAATGGCCGAGATATTGGGGTGTAGTGATGAAAAGTGAGACACACTGTATATATTTATTGGAGATGAAATAGAATCAAACTTTAAGAAGAAAAGGTTCTATGCAAATTTTCACATAAATTGATAGTTTTTAAGTTATAACGACTTCAAAATTGCGATTTTAGCTTAAAAAAAGATATTTCCAAACGGCTTTCGTCAAGTATCTCGAAAAGTATTACTTTATTGAAAAAATGCTACAGACCATTTGCAGAAAGTACAAACTGGGAAATAATTATATTTTTTGTTTATCGATGTAGGATTAATAATTTCGGAGATATTTAAGTTTATATTTGGTATCCAAGTGTTTCGAAATTACCTTTAAAGTTTAAAATGCATTTTTTTCTAAAGCAAGTGCTTTAAATGAGCAAAAAAATTTGAACATCTAGGTAATGCTACATCCTAACGAAAAACTGTATTTGAGATAATTTCTTTAAATTACTGGCTAATTAGAGTAACAAAACGGTGACCTTTTTATATAAAAGAATATAAATACGCTCATTTTTACATCATAACTTCTTTACTTCTTATGCTACAGGAACGAGTAAAAAATAATTTGAAAGCGCAATTAATGTCTTTAATTTCATTTCTTAGTATGCGTGACGTAGGTGTCTCAATTTCTGAGATATTTAACATTTAAACTGCATTTTACGACTTATAAACGTTCGGACGCCATTTGTAAACTTTCATATCTCCGAAACTATTAAATCTATGTAAATAAATAAACAAGCTAAATTCATTATCAGTTTATCAGCTTTATTTTTGGTCTCTACCCATTTTTCAATAAAACTAATATTTATTGAGATACCTATTTGGAAAAGGAAAACAAAATATCTTTTTATCGAAAATACCTTTATAGTTTAAACTGTATTTTTTTCTAAAGCAAGTGCTGTATACAAACTAAAAAATTTGACATCTACGTCATGCTATATATTAATGAGAAACAGTGCTTGAAATTCCTTTCTTTAATTACTGGCTAATTACAGTAACAAAATGGCGACGTTGTTTAAAAAAAAATGTGTAGACGCACATTGCTTCGGTCATAACTTCTTTGTTTTTTATGCTATAGAAACAAATATAAAAACAGTTGAAAGCTTAATTAATAACCAATTATTCTACTTACTAGCATCCTTGACGTATGTGTCACAGTTTATGAGATATTTAACTCTCACTCTAAATAATTATCTTATGAACATTTGGGCGCCAAATGTAAACTTAAATATCTCCGAATTTATTAATCCTACATCAATAAACAAAAAATATAATTAATTCCCAGTTTGTACTTTATGTAATTGGTCTGTAACATTTTTTCGATAAAGTAATACTTTCGAGATACCTGACGAAAGCCGTTTGGAAACCTTTTTTTTTAAGCTAAAATCGCAATTTTGAAGTTGTTATAACTTAAAAACTATAAATTTGTGTGAAAAATTGCATAGAACCTTCTCTTCTTAAAATTTGATTCTACTTCAGCTACAATAAATATATATATTTTTTAAGTGCCACCCCCTGAGAGGGGGTGGCATCTACCCCCTATAAATTAGCAAGCCCCCGCACAATATAGAAACTTTTCTGTGAAGCTTATACTTCCAAAATGAACGAAATCCATTCAATATGACATTATTTCGAAGTTTTGCATATTTTTATCTCTAGCCACTGTACTATAATAATAATTATTATTTTTATTAGTGCAAGCATATAACATATAATCAATAAAAGAGAATATTAAATTTTTGCTTGCCATACTTAAAAGGGAACTTTATGCTTTATAGTACGTCGGGTACATGGCTATATAAGCCAAAAATCTGCACTTTTTGATTGGGATGTGCCACTTTCTGTGGTCATAGTTGATGCCAAAAAGTAACTTTCCAGATAGGGAGCCACTTTAAAATCCGTGCAACACCAAAATGGCAACCATTAAAGATGGCTGCCATTAGCCACAATGAATGTTTTTTTATCTCAGCTCCTAATGGTTCGATTTCTATTTTCTTTTTTTTTTTTTTGTTTGAAAGCTCTTGTAAAGAAGACACTTTTTTGTCCCTATACGTTTATCTGTACACTTTAAAATTTAAAAAATATATATTTTTTAATTTTTAAAGATATTTCTTTGCACAGTGGGACAAACTGAATCTGAAATCTTATTTCATATAATGCAACTTTCAATTGATGTTAACTTGGGACAGCTGGTACGTAGTAAAGGTCATTGTAATAACTTTTTCATAATTAAGCATATAAGTATTATAGTGACAGTGAAATAAAATTAAATAAAAACTTATAAATACTTCAAAGAGAACTTCATGCTTTGTTGTTATTTGATGGCAATTATTTTTTGCTCATATTTGATCCATATACTCGGAAACACAAAGGTCACTTGCTGTCTCAAAATAAGTACATTTTCAAAAGAAAAATTGCATCAAGGGATCCTTTTACTATTATACCTGATGTTACTGTACTATTAAAACAATTCGTTTTATATATCTATGTTAGGTAAATAAACGTAATTTAATTTCTACCCCTTTGCATATTTTTATTTTACTGTTAATAAAGCAATACTTTAAAAGTGGAAAACAAAAAATGAGGACAAATTCAAAATATTTAAATACTTATAGGCCTACCAAGGAGTAATTACATTATCAGTTATTAATAATTAATGTCTATTTGCATAAAAAAATAACCTAATATTTTATTAGGTTCTTCTAATATATCTTCAAATTCGCAACAATGAATAATAAAAAACGTAAATGTTGTATTATTTTGGCGTTCCTTTAATAACTGGCCCTCCATTAGCGTCTCTACTGTAAACGGTAATGGTAGTGGCGCAGTATAGCAAGTACTCCTATCATATTGTGCTTCGTGACGATGCATGCATCAAAGGAATATATATTATAAAAATATAACCTACTGAGGCCCGATTACATTGGCAACATCGCTGGGACGGAGAACGAACGCTAGCTATATTCTTATATACAGCGGGCTTTGAAAGGATCAGTAAATATATCCGGGCTCTGAAATATGCCATGTTTATATAATTGAAAGAAAAATAATAATTAGCTACCCCTAGTGGCTTCCTATTAGAAAAGATTCATAACAATCGCCATATTTAATAAATTTGTTCATTTATACACTCGGGAAATGCCGGGCTTATGAACGACCTGTCGATATATCGGGCTACACAATATACCGTCTATATCTATATATATATATATATATATATATATATATATATATATATATGAAGTGTTGGTGTACTTCCGGGTGTTTTTCCACGTAGTTGATAGGCTCCTGCTGGAGCCATTGTTGTCTAAACGACGTTTCGGCAGAATCCCATCTGCCATCTTCAGGTTCTCGCTGAAAGCTGCCTACTGCTGCTCCTCGTTGCTCGAACTGGACAGTCCAGACTTGCGCCTAGATGCAAGTCTCCTTTTATCTAAAAAGTACTGGTTTTTCTTCTACTTTTGCCTGAATTACTCTGGACTTGAAAGCGACTGCTCCACTGAATTATTACTAAACCAAAAGTCTGTCAGGTATGTAGTGAATTTTTTCGGTTGAAGAAAATAATTAAGCTATTGTTATTAACTTTATTATTTGTGCCTGGTTATATTGTAGGCAGGTAAAATGTAAAATATATAAAGTATAGTGTTAAAATTTGTGACTTTCGTTTGTTCATAAGTGTAAAGAGACTTGTTTATATTTAACAATCTATGTATTATTGATTTATTTTGTAGCTTGCAAACTTGAATAAAATTGCGCTTCGAAATTTGGAAGTTCAATTAGTTAATAATCATACCAGCCCTGAAAAATTTTATACCGTATCTTCACAACCCTGTAAAAATTCCTGCATCATTCTAGAGCATCGTAACTTCGTGATTTATTTTTTCCCTCAGCTGTTCAATGGTGTCAATTTGCTAATTATAAACTGTTGATTTTAAATAACTCGACACAGTGAAATCAAGAGGAGTAAGGTCAGAAGACCGAGCACGCAATTTAACCGGTGCATCTGTACCCCGACCAATTCATCTATTAGGATAGTGGTTGTTTAATCATCTTCTACATATTCTATTATAATGCAGTGGTGCGCCTTCATACATAAAAACGTGTTTCTTCTCCTTCCTAATGAATATTGCCTAATAATTGATGCAAGGTATTTTCCAAAAAAATCACCATTTCAATTTACAGGAAAAATATACTATCCAAAAACTGGTGTCACAGAGTTGCTGCCCATAATTTATTTTAAAATTACGTTAAAAAAAATCGGCAGCTACTGGAAGCGACTGGAACCTAACCACATGGTGGATCCTTATCAGCTGTGTTTGGATATTACATCGTAAATCAGAGCACTGAGAAAACAGATAAATTACACGTGACTTTGGAGCCATTTATTTGATGAACAAAAATCGAGCGAACTGAAGTGGACTACAAGCAATCTGTTAAAACATAACCTCTCATTTTTGTTTATGTTGCATGTTAATCAATTGCCGGATATTATAGGGTATTAACAGATAACGTTTCGAAGATTTTGTAGAACATTGGATAGCGAAAAAAAAATAATACAGAATTTAGCCCAAATGACACTCTAACCTCAACAAGTCAATAACATTATGGCCAATTCAAGCAGACTACGCACACGTCAAATTAAAATCTTCCTGATCGATCAAAATGGTCAGAGCAAGCCGAGCTTCGTCCGAGGCCTTTATTTTGTAATATTCAAACGTTTCAGATTTAGCTCGGTTAGCTCGATTTACATTAAATGAACGATTGTGACGCGCCCCATCAATCAGACGTAATATCCGAACACGGTTGTAAACAATTATTACCATTAAAAAACCAGCCGAAATAAGTTTTGACATTGTCAAAAATATTTGGGTTTGTAACCTTTACGAATGTTGATTTTTAGGTTATGAAATATATTTAGGGACATACCGTCTGCATCATGTTTAAGTTTTTCAAGTTTATTCCCATTTTTAATGTTTGTATACGAATTTTTATCTTGGAGCCACAGTGGCTTCAAGAAAATATAACCAGGCAGAAACTTTAATAATAGCTATGTAATATTCTTTAATCTTAAGAAATATATATTTTTGAGGTTAGCTGTGACGTCACGTACCATAACCTATAAATCAACATTCACAAAGGTTACCAACCCAAATATTTTTGACAGAGGGCAAAATACATTTTCCCCTAACAATAATAACAATAATATTTCTTGGATGCTGTCATGTGTGCACATATAACGAATTCTTTTTATTTTTTTTAACGGAAACCAAATCGAAAGGGTGCAAGTATGATATATCATTGAAATTGGAATTTTTACTGCTTTCCAATGGTTCGATTACAAATTGTAATTAATCTTAAAATAAACAACTTGTTGTGCCAAAACGGTACTAAATGTAATCCGATATCAACCAAAACCTTTTGAGATCTTCTGGAGCACTAAAGAAACCTTTGTGCAAAGTTTCATCCAAATCCGTTTAGTTGCTTCGCCGCTATTGTGCTAACATACATACATACACATACTGTAACGCCTCCTAGTGGAGTTGTTCCAATGTATAATACATTCAATAATATGGACAGAACTATTTAGCCGTTTTCTGTAAATTGATGCTTGAAGTAGAACTTCTCGGTAGTTCGTTGAAAGGCCGACGCGGCGCTAAAATCGTCCTTTGGGCGATGTGAAAGAAACTGGACGCGAGCCGGGTCTTTTTCGTTCTCGCGGTGATAAAAGCAAGTAGTTAATGGCTTGCCGTTAAATCAAATATAAGTGTTCAATATCTTTAGTGGAAATGGGATGTAAGTTAATCATTTTCTACCCCATTTTTCAAAGCTAATTACGTTTTCATTTATTTTAGGGTTCTCAGATTGAATACTTTACCACGTTATACTTTACTATACTAAGTAATACTTTACTACGTATGAAATACTAAGTACTGCTTTACTACTTTAATACTATACAAAGTTATGATTTACTAAGTTACTAAATCACTAAGTCACCAAAAATTACGAAGTTATAATGAATTACAAGTTACGATAATTTAAAAATTAAATAGATCATATTAGCAGTAAATCATCGTCATTATTACCAAGTATTAACTGAACTGACTTCATCTCTAAATTGCTGAACCACCATGTTGCTTTCACCACTGTAGTCAAAACGGCCGGACTCGTTCAGCGATTGTATAATCACGTTACTTGGAGGCAGCTACGACGTTCAATTAATAATTTTATTGGGAACTACGTCATAAATGGTTATTTGCTGTTTAAATTTCACATGGGTGGATCACGAAGAAATTTTTTTCTTTAAACGTAGGAGCCAAGATTTTATTGCAGCCATTTTCTCGGTACGGGACCGTGGAAGCTACGAGGTGTGTCATTTTCAAGCGACCGATTCCAGCTAGAGGGATTTCTCCAAATGTCTGGCCAGATCAGCTGTTCACAAAGTTAAGTTCATGTTAATAATTTATATGTTTCTAAATATCACCTCTCTAACAATTTGCGAAATTTAAATAGCCTATGCCAGATTTAATTATTGATTTAATTAAAATCTTATGAGCTACGTAATCACTGCGTTAACTTAAGAGCAAAATTTTAGAGTGCCCTATGCATCTGCTAATCTTATTGATGTTAAATTTTATGTATTTTAAGATACAGGGTGTTTATAATCACGTTGTAGTGGATGTTTCCATTTAATTTACCGCGTGATTGAAGGTTTGTGTTAGACGTCGACACAAAGCCTACAAAGGGGTGGAATCTATCGCCTTTTGCGTCCACTTCCCTTTTTTTGTAACTTTTGGTTATTACCAATTTTGCCTTGTGTAGATTTATTGTTGGTTACATTGTGTAATTTTGCCGTGTGGTTTATCTTTTATTGGTTATTATCAAATTTTACCTTGTGTAAAGATGTTGTTACATTTTGTAACTTTGCCGTGTGGCTTACCTTAGAGATGCTTTTGGTTATTACCAATTTTACCTTGTGTATATATTTTTGTTACATTTCATAATTCTGCCGTGTGGTATTTTTTATAGTAGAGTAAATTAATGTTATCACTTGTATATTTTATTAGTTGTTACGTGTTAATTCAGTGATAAATTTATGATCGATTTATATTTGTTGCGTAATTAATCGCCAATCTGTGATCATTATATTGCTTATTATAGATTTCTGATTATTACGTAATTTTTATATTTTTGCTCGTTATTGCTAAAATTTTGGTATCAAGCAACAGACTGTTTGAATTAAATTACCTACTAAATTGTTACTTTTATAATAGTGTTTGTTTGCTCAGTATTTAGCTGCAGTATCTAAGTGCGGTACCGTTAATTTTTTTGTCAGTGACTATACAGTAATTAATTTTTTATAATAATATCGGTTCATAAATCGATATTAAATAGATACTATCATTACTTCTTGTTTTATTTGTGTTGTGTAGTGCTTTCTCTTATTTCACGGCTTCACTAGAAAGCCTGGCGCCCATAAAGTTTTGAGTTTTTGTGTACCAAAATTTGTTTTCTTGCTAAAATATCAGTCAGTTCCTAACCCTAACTCACGCCCTTGCCTCCAACAACACTGACTAGCCTGGGCCTAGTCTGATTTGAGGCTGGCCTTTAGTTTACCTGGTAACATACGGTCACCCCAATTAGATTAGCTTTTGCCTGTTTTTTTTATGTCCAAGTAGCTTGATTAAACTTTATTATTAGAGTCACGTGTGTGCTATAATTTTTCTTATGTTGTAGCTGACTTATATTATGTACTAGAGTGTATCTATTGAACATTTTTTTGTCGAGTGTTTAGCTACGAGGACATTTTACTTAATAATAGGAGCCATTTTTATAAAATGGCGCCTCAATGGTAGGGTAAAAGGTTGCAATACACACACATACACACACAGACATTTTTCAAAAACCACTTTTTTTGCTTCCTGGGACCTCAAAACGTAAAGATTTGATGTTATCTCAATTTTCGATTTTGGACTGATTGTAGTAACCTCCCACAATTTTATTGTGACGAGGTTAATAGGTTGTATTGTTATTGTTTTATTTAAAAAACTTGGGAGTATTTTGCGTTCATTCAAGCAACAGTTCGCAGAAATCAGCTCTTATTGACATATTTTCAAGTAATAGATAATTCCTGAGTTTTTCGATAATGGAACAGATGCAACTATTGTTCATGTAGTAGGTATTCTTAAAGGACTTTGGTCAGATGCATTATTCTTAGCCTAATTTTCTAATACTTCTTCAACGTCAACAGTTCTTTCGGTTCTCGAACGGTTCTCTGTTTCTATTCGGGAATTTTTCCTTACCACGTCTCACAGCTGCACCGACATTACCGAAACATTCTTCCAAATTACGCCTATTAATTCAGAGAACGTGTGTGTAATCGACCATGTTTAAATATTAAGAATTAAAATGAAATATTGCGAAGAAAACTTCATCAAAGTCTAATAAGTTATAATAAATTATGATAAATATCGCTTGATTATAATAAAGTTGATTCGTTTCGAGAAATGTTAAACTAATATTTAAAGCATTCTTTGTGTAAAAGCATTCCTTGATAATATGTTATGAATGCACATAGTCCAGTCAACGAATTTTCAATATGGGGAGTGTAGACAACATGGAGCGTGGCAAAATTTTTTACTTCAGGGATGGGTTCGGGGTAAACATACTAAAAGTCCCCAACCTTAGGAGGTCAGCCTTTTCCGGAAGGCCTTAATTTTTGACTTTTTTTGGTTTTCGCTTATAACTCGAAAGCTATTAGTCCTAGAGAAAAAAATATTCTTACTTATTTGAAAGCTGACTAAATTTCCTATATTATTATGAATTATCCGCTTCTGAAAATTGATCGTTTTTTTTTCTTTCAAATACAAGTAGTTCAAACCATAATATAATAATAATATAATAATAATAATAAATGTGTTTATTGTAAACATATAAGTTGTAAAATTTACAAATGGCAAAGTTCAGAAATAGTTACAAGTAACCTTCTGCTCTTCCACGTAACCAGATAATTAACCTAATATACATATCCACTATTAATTTAAGATTTAAAATATAAACAATAGATGAATGCACTACAAGGTTTGAAAATAAATCTACAAACAAGCGAAGCTAGCAAACGGTTGTGTGGGTGTATACATTCAAGAAATTTGTTTAAAAGTGGTAGTTAAATTAACATTGAAATATAAACTTTATATAAACCAAATCACATGGAACAAACAGACTACGACTGTGATAAAATTGGCCCTCGTAAGGTTAGTCATATTACATAAAATCACTTTTTCTGTATTGAAACCAAAATGAACATTTCTTATGAACATTCCCACAAGTGGAGACATCTAAATAAAGTAATCTAAATTATCATACTTGGTCACGAATCTATAAAAATACATCTTAACGTTAATCAAGAAATCTGTAAAAATAAGCAGTACCTACTAAACAAGAACTCTGTATAAAAAAACACAGTAATGAACGAAACAAAAAGTGATATCAACAGCGAGGACATATATAAATTGCTCCAGTCAGTATGTAAACAAAATCGGAAATAAACACTAAACTAAACCGTATAGAGGAAATAAACAATAAATTAGAACGCATCGAAAATAGCCTTAATGAGGAAGTGAAAGAAGTAAAAAAGAGGACAGAAGTACTTGAAGAAGAAAATATAAAATTAAAATCTCAATTACATGCTACACAAAAACAACAAAAAAATATAATATAATAATCCATGGAATAAATGAGCAAGAATCTAACTTACAAGAAACTGTCCAAAAAATTATTCGTGAAAAACTGAAAATAAGTTTCGAACTTAATGAGATCCGTGATATCTTTAATATTGGAAAACAAACCAATAATAAACCAAGACCAGGGCTTATTGACTTAATATCTTACCAGAAAAAAAATACAGATCTTGAAAAACAGCAACAAATTAAAGCGTACAGACATTTATGTAAGCTCCGATTTAACTCCTCGAGAACTGGAGGAAAGGAAAATATTAACAGGTCATTTAGAGCTGGCAAGAGAAAAACAGTATTCAGCAAAAATTATAAAAAAATAAGCTACTAATAAACGGAGAATTATATGGTGCAGAAGAGCTAAAACTCAATGCAGTCCAGCCCACATTTGATCCCACACCATCAGAGGATAATCAGAAATTAGAATCAACTTCATTACCACGCGAAACAAAGCAACGCTGCTACACCAACTTCTCTTAAGATACCTGAAAAAACGCTAGAGAAAATATCGAACCAAGAAGACGAAGTGACCCACGTGGAGAAAAAAATTGAGAAGAAAAGGTCAACATCCGAGCAGCAAAAAGAAGAATATTCAGAAAACAAATGTGAGGAATCTATCGCCGAATGCATAATAAAAAAGAAGAAAAAATAATTGTAATAAATTTAATGCAGGTTACAACATAGTTAGGCAAGACAGAGACGATAGAGGTGGGGGTGTGTTATTGTACGTTAGAAATAATATTAAATTTAAAAGAATTAAAACGAATATAAATATTTTCTTTGAACAACTTTGGATAACGCTCACGACTGATAAAATAAAGTTTACTCTTGGACTTGTTTACCGCCCTCCTGGATTTAATGGTGTGTTAGAATTTTATAGCAGTTTTGAGGAGGTTAAATGTAATTTGTTAACTGATTGTGACTATCTTATCTGCACAGGGGACTTTAATATTAATCTTATGAACATAGATAATACCTATGCTCAACAATTTTTGTCTCTATTAGAAAGCTATGACTTAATTCAAATTATAAATGAACCTACACACTACTGTCTTAGTAGCTCGACTTTGTTAGATTTGATAGTGTGTTCTAACACTGATCTTGTTTTAAATTCAGAGGTTCTTGATAATCTGAACACCTCTAATCACTCTTTAATAAAATGTACTCTGAAATTAAGAACTGCTAAATCGCAGCCAACATTCTATAAGTATCGAGATTTCAGTAAATTCTCTTATGAAAATTTTTATGCAGATCTACTAAATTTGCTTTTCAAAATATATTTTATGTGAATAATGTAAACAGTAAATTAGATATTTTCAATCAATTAATCATTCACATTTTTGACAAGTATGCACCTATTCGTGTGGTTGACAGATAATTTAAAATTACTTATAAAATTACGTGAGAAGTCCTTGAAAAAATTTAAAAGAACTAAAAATATAAATGATTGGAGTGAATATAAAGAGCTAAGAAATTTTGCTAATATTTGTGTTAAAAATTAGAAGAAAGCATTTTTAGAATTCACTCTTCACACAAATACCTAAAGAGTTGTGTGATGTTAGTGCGATACAAGGTTATTTCTCTAACATTGTACAATCCAGCGACGTGCGAAGTGCAGACATATTAAATCATTACAATCTTAATAAAAAGAAAGATAATATATCAGATTTTGAATGTAAAACCGTCAGTGAGGAGGAAGTATACAAAAGTCTTTTGTCGATTAAATCTAAGGCGACTAGGCCTGATGGTATAAATATTACTATGTTGCTCCATTGCTGTCCATTTATCATTCCATTTTTAACACACATCGTAAATTACTGCATAGAAAACCACGTATTTCCTGAAGTTTGGAAAATGGCTCATATTACACCTGTACCTAAAATAAGTGAGGCTACGCATTATAAGGACTTAAGGCCTATTAGTATACTGCCCACACTATCTAAAGTGTTAGAAAAAATATTAAATACGCAAATTAGAGCACACATTGACAAATATCGACTACTTCCTGATATACAGTCTGGATTTAGACCTAACCATAGTTGTACCATAGCCTTACTAAAAGTTACAGATGACATATTGTCAGCTGTGGATAAAAATGAAATAACAGTATTGGTTCTGTTGGATTACTCTAAGGCTTTCGATCGACTACATCACGACTTATTTCTAGCCATATTAAATTATAATGGATTTAACATAAATTCTATAAAACTAATGAAAAACTATCTCACAACAAATTGTGAAACTTAAAGACAAATTTTCGGAATCAAAAAATATATATTGTGGGGTTCCTCAAGGATCAATTCTTGGACCACTATTTTTTACACTATATACGAGTGAATTAATATCATGTGTTAAACACTGTTTATCTCATCTGTATGCTGACGACACGCAAATTTATTTTTCATTTAAACCAAATGAAGCTAAAGCCAGTGATAAAATTAATCAGGACCTGGACGCCTTACCGAAAGCGTTAGAGTCTCATTGTTTGACCATAAATCCAGACAAGTCCAAAATAATTATCTTTGGTAGGAAAGCATCTAAATTAAAATGTGAACACCTTCTAAATATAAAAATAAACAATATTAAATTAAATGCTGTGAGTTCAGTTAAAAACCTTGGAATAATTATCGATACGGATTTGCGCTTTTCTGAACACGTCAGCTCTTCTATAAAAAAAGCTTTCCTAAATTTAAAATTATTGTACAGTCATCGATCTATTCTCGGTCCTAAACTTAAACAGCGCCTGTGCGACTCCTTGGTTTTGTCCCATTTTAACTATGGTGATGTGATATATGGACCTTGTCTGACAAAATTTGACGCAAATCGAGTGCAATTGATGCAGAATTCATGCATTCGATTTATTTGTGGCATTAGAAGAAAACAATCAGGTATATCTAAAAAAAATCGCGAAATTGGGTGGCTAAATATGGAAAAACGACGTACCCTGCATTCATTAGTGTTATATAATAATACAATTAAATATAAATGTCCGTTTTACCTGTACCAAAAAATTAGCTTTCGTACAGATGTACATAACATCAACTTAAGATTTAAAAATATGTTAACCACCCCTAAACACTACACTGCAATTTTTCAGAGATCTTTTACATATAATACCTGCAAACTGTATAATAGGATACCGCCCCATCTCAGAGAAGTTTCTCATTATAAATTCAAAAAAGAATTAAGAAAAATATTATTAGAAGCCACTGGCAATAATACTCTTCAGTAACGTGTAAGTCTCATCACTTGTTGTCTTTTCATTTCTTTTAGCTACATATTACTTTGCAATAAATTCATGTTGTTTGTAGGGATTTATTTTCAAACCTTGTAGTGCATTCATCTATTGTTTATATTTTAAATCTTAAATTAATAGTGGATATGCATCTTTGGTTAATTATCTGGTTAAGTGGAAGAGCAGAAGGTTACTTGTATCTATTTCTGAACTTCGCTATTTGTAAATTTTACAACTTGTATATTTACAATAGAGACATTTATTATTATTATTATTATTAACTATTGGTCGCAAGAAAATTTTCTTATCGCAAGATTGTAGCGCGCTAAATTCTCTACAATTATTGTCACTGGCGCAATTTTGTAAGAGTCACAGTTTTCGAGCAAGGTTAAGTAAGGTTTTTTCAAAATATCTCGCTAAATTTTGGTCGCAAGAAAAATTTCTTATCGAAAGATTGTAGAGCGCTAAATTCTCTACAATTCCTGTCACAGACGAAATTTTGTAGGAATTTCAGTCTTCGAGATACAACTCGCGCAAGGTTAAGTTTGGTATTTTCAAAATATCTCGTTAAATTTTGGTCGCAAGAAAAATTTCTTACCGCAGGATCATAGAGCGCTAAATTCTCTATAATTCCTGTCACAGACGCAATTTTGCAGGAGTTGCAGTTTTCGAGATACAACTCGTGCAAGGTTGAGTTTGGTATTTTCAAAATATCTCGTTAAATTTTGGTCGCAAGAAAAATTTCTTACCGCAGGATTGTAGAGCGCCAAATTCTCTACAATTCCTGTCACAGACGCAAATTTGTAGGACTTACAGTTTTTGAGCTAAAACCCGTGGAATGCTAAGAAAAACAGTTTTTTCAAAACATCTCGTTAACTCTTGGTCGCAAGAAAAATTTCTTATCGCAAGATTGTAGAGCGCTAAATTCTCTACAATTATTGTCACCGGCGCAATTTTGTAGGAGTTACAGTTTTCGAGCAAGGTTGAGTTTGGTATTTTCGAAATATCTCGTTAAATTTTGGTCGCAAGAAAAATTTCTTACCGCAGGATTGTAGAGCGCTAAATTCTCTACAATTCCTGTCGCAGACGCAAATTTGTAGGACTTACAGTTCTTGAGCTACAACCCGTCGAATGCTAAGAAAAACGGTTTTTTGAAAACATCTCGTCAACTCTTGGTCGCAAGAAAAATTTCTTATGGCAAAATTGTAGAGCGCTAAATTCTTTACAATTCCTGTCACAGACGCAATTTTGTAGGAATTGCAGTTTTCGAGATACAACTCGTGCAAGGTTAAGTTTGGTATTTTCAAAATATCTCGTTAAATTTTGGTCGCAAGAAAAATTTCTTACCGCAGGATTGTAGAGCGCTAAATTCTCTACAATTCCTGTTAGTGACGCAAATTTGTAGGAGTTGCAGTTTTCGAGATACAACCCGTGGAATGCTAGGAAAAACGGTTTTTTCAAAACATCTCGTTAACTCTTGGTAGCAAGAAAAAATTCTTATCGCCAGATTGTAGAGCGCTAAATTCTCTATAATTATTGTCACAGGCACAATTTTGCAGGAGTTACAGTTTTCGAGATATAACTCGTGCAAAGTTAAGTTTGGTATTTTCAAAATATCTCGTTAAATTTTGGTCGCAAGAAAAATTTCTTACCGCAGGATTGTAGAGCGCTAAATTCTCTACAATTATTGTCACAGGCGCAATTTTGTAGGAATTACAGTTTTCGAGATACAACTCGTGTAAGGTTAAGTTTGGTATTTTCAAAATATCTCGTTAAATTTTGGTAGCAAGAAAAATTTCTTATCGCAGGATTGTAGAGCGCTAAATTCTCTACAATTCCTGTCACAGACGCAAATTTGTAGGACTTACAGTTTTTTAACTACAACCCGTCGAATGCTAAGAGAAACGGTTTTTTGAAAACATCTCGTTAACTCTTGGTCGCAAGAAAAAATTCTTATAGAAGGATTATAGAGCGCTAAATTCTCTATAATTATTGCCATAGGCGCAATTTTGTAGGAGTTACAGTTTTCGAGATATAACTCGTGCAAGGTTAAGTTTGGTATTTTCAAAATATCTCGTTAAATTTTGGTCGCAAGAAAAATTTCTTACCGCAGGATTGTAGAGCGCTAAATTCTCTACAACTCCTGTCACAGACGCAAATTTGTAGGAATTACAGTTTTTGAGATACAACTCGTGGAATGCTAGGAAGAACGGTTTTTTCAAAACATCTCGTTAATTCTTGGTCGCAAGAAAAATTTCTTATCGCAAGATTGTAGAGCGCTAAATTCTCTACACAATTATTGTCACAGGCGCAATTTTGTAGGAGTTACAATTTTCGAGCAAGGTTAATTATTGTTTTTTCAAAATATCTCGCTAAATTTTGGGTGCAAGAAAAATTTCTTATCGCAAGATTGTAGAGCTAAATTCTCTACAATTCCTGTCACAGACGCAATTTTGTTGGAGTTGCAGTTTTCGAGATACAACTCGTGCAAAGTTAAGTTTGGTGTTATCAAAATATCTCGTTAAATTTTGGTCGCAAGAAAAATTTCTTAACGCAGGATTGTAGAGCGCTAAATTCTCTACAATTCCTGTCACAGACGCAAAATAGTAGGAGTTGCAGTTTTCGAGATTCAACTCGTGCAAGGTTAAGTTTGGTATTTTAAAATATCTCGTTAAATTTTGGTAGCAAGAAAAATTTCTTACCGCAGGACTGTGGAGCGCTAAATTCTGTACAATTCCTGTCACCGGCGCAATTTGGTAGGAGTTACAGTTTTCGAGCAAGGTTAAGTTTGATATTTTCAAAATATCTCGTTAAATTTTGGTCGCAAGAAAAATTTATTACCGCAAGATTGTAGAGCGCTAAATTCTCTACAATTCCTGTCACAGACGCAAATTTGTAGGATTTACAGTTTTTGAGCTACAACCCGTGGAATGCTAAAAAACACGGTTTTTTAAAAATATCTCGTTAACTCTTGGTCGCAAGAAAAAATTCTTATCGCAAGATTGTAGAGCGCTAAATTCTCTATAATTATTGTCCCAGGCGCAATTTTGTGGGAGTTACAGTTTTCGAGATACAACTCGTGCAAGGTTAAGTTTGGTATTTTCAAAATATCTCGTTAAATTTTGGTCGCAAGAAAAATTTCTTAACGCAGGATTGTAGAGCGCTAAATTCTCTACAATTATTGTCACAGGCGCAATTTTGTAGGAATTACAGTTTTCGAGATACAACTCGTGTAAAGTTAAGTTTGGTGTTCTCAAAATATCTCGTTAAATTTTGGTCGCAAGAAAAATTTCTTACGGCAGGATTGTAGAGCGCTAAATTCTCTACAATTCCTGTTAGTGACGCAAATTTGTGGGAGTTGCAGTTTTCGAGATACAACCCGTGGAATGCTAGGAAAAACGGTTTTTTCAAAACATCTCGTTAACCCTTGGTCGCAAGAAAAAATTCTTATCGCAAGATTGTAGAGCGCTAAATTCTCTATAATTATTGTCACAGGCGCAATTTTGTGGGAGTTACAGTTTTCGAGATACAACTCGTGCAAGGTTAAGTTTGGTATTTTCAAAATATCTCGTTAAATTTTGGTCGCAAGAAAAATTTCTTAACGCAGGATTGTAGAGCGCTAAATTCTCTACAATTATTGTCACAGGCGCAATTTTGTAGGAATTACAGTTTTCGAGATACAACTCGTGTAAAGTTAAGTTTGGTGTTTTCAAAATATCTCGTTAAATTTTGGTAGCAAGAAAAATTTCTTATCGCAGGATTGTAGAGCGCTAAATTCTCTACAATTCCTATCACAGACGCAAATTTGTAGGACTTACAGTTTTTGAGCTACAACCCGTCGAATGCTAAGAGAAACGGTTTTTTGAAAACATCTCTTTAACTGTTGGTCGCAAGAAAAAATTCTTATCGAAAGATTATAGAGCGGTAAATTCTCTATAATTATTGCCATAGGCGCAATTTTGTAGGAGTTACAGTTTTCGAGATATAACTCGTGCAAGGTTAAGTTTGGTATTTTCAAAATATCTCGTTAAATTTTGGTCGCAAGAAAAATATCTTACCGCAGGATTGTAGAGCGCTAAATTCTCTACAACTCCTGTCACAGACGCAAATTTGTAGGACTTAGAGTTTTGAGCTACAACCCGTGGAATGCTAAGAAAAACGGTTTTTTCAAAACATCTCGTTAACTCTTGGTCGCAAGAAAAATTTCTTATCGCAAGATTGTAGAGCGCTAAATTCTCTACAATTATTGTCACAGGCGCAATTTTGTAGGAGTTACAATTTTCGAGCAAGGTTAATTATTGTTTTTTCAAAATATCTCGCTAAATTTTGGGTGCAAGAAAAATTTCTTATCGCAAGATTGTAGAGCTAAATTCTCTACAATTCCTGTCACAGACGCAATTTTGTTGGAGTTGCAGTTTTCGAGATACAACTCGTGCAAGGTTAAGTTTGGTGTTTTCAAAATATCTCGTTAAATTTTGGTCGCAAGAAAAATATCTTACCGCAGGATTGTAGAGCGCTAAATTCTCTACAACTCCTGTCACAGACGCAAATTTGTAGGACTTACAGTTTTGAGCTACAACCCGTGGAATGCTAAGAAAAACGGTTTTTTCAAAACATCTCGTTAACTCTTGGTCGCAAGAAAAATTTCTTATCGCAAGATTGTAGAGCGCTAAATTCTCTACAATTATTGTCACAGGCGCAATTTTGTAGGAGTTACAATTTTCGAGCAAGGTTAATTATTGTTTTTTCAAAATATCTCGCTAAATTTTGGGTGCAAGAAAAATTTCTTATCGCAAGATTGTAGAGCTAAATTCTCTACAATTCCTGTCACAGACGCAATTTTGTTGGAGTTGCAGTTTTCGAGATACAACTCGTGCAAGGTTAAGTTTGGTGTTTTCAAAATATCTCGTTAAATTTTGGTCGCAAGAAAAATTTCTTACCGCAGGATTGTAGAGCGCTAAATTCTCTACAATTCCTGTCACAGACGCAAAATAGTAGGAGTTGCAGTTTTCGAGATTCAACTCTTGCAAGGTTAAGTTTGGTATTTTAAAATATCTCGTTAAATTTTGGTCGCAAGAAAAATTTCTTACCGCAGGACTGTGGAGCGCTAAATTCTCTACAATTAGTGTCACCGGCGCAATTTTGTAGGAGTTACAGTTTTCGAGCAAGGTTAAGTTTGATATTTTCAAAATATTTCGTTAAATTTTGGTCGCAAGAAAAATTTATTACCCCAAGATTGTAGAGCGCTAAATTCTCTACAATTCCTGTCAGACGCAAATTTGTAGGATTTACAGTTTTTGAGCTACAACCCGTGGAATGCTAAGAAACACGGTTTTTTGAAAATATCTCATTAACTCTTGGTCGCAAGAAAAAATTCTTATCGCAAGATTGTGGAGCGCTAAATTTTCTATAATTATTGTCACAGGCGCAATTTTGTGGGAGTTACAGTTTTCGAGATACAACTCGTGCAAGGTTAAGTTTGGTATTTTCAAAATATCTCGTTAAATTTTGGTCGCAAGAAAAATTTCTTAACGCAGGATTGTAGAGCGCTAAATTCTCTACAATTATTGTCACAGGCGCAATTTTTTAGGAATTACAGTTTTTGAGATACAACTCGTGGAATGCTAGGAAGAACGGTTTTTTCAAAACATCTCGTTAATTCTTGGTCGCAAGAAAAATTTCTTATCGCAAGATTGTAGAGCGCTAAATTCTCTACAATTATTGTCACAGGCGCAATTTTGTAGGAGTTACAATTTTCGAGCAAGGTCAATTATTGTTTTTTCAAAATATCTCGCTAAATTTTGGGTGCAAGAAAAATTTCTTATCGCAAGATTGTAGAGCTAAATTCTCTACAATTCCTGTCCCAGGCGCAATTTTGTGGGAGTTACAGTTTTCGAGATACAACTCGTGCAAGGTTAAGTTTGGTATTTTCAAAATATCTCGTTAAATTTTGGTCGCAAGAAAAATTTCTTAACGCAGGATTGTAGAGCGCTAAATTCTCTACAATTATTGTCACAGGCGCAATTTTGTAGGAATTACAGTTTTCGAGATACAACTCGTGTAAAGTTAAGTTTGGTGTTTTCAAAATATCTCGTTAAATTTTGGTCGCAAGAAAAATTTCTTACCGCAGGATTGTAGAGCGCTAAATTCTCTACAATTCCTGTTAGTGATGCAAATTTGTAGGAGTTGCAGTTTTCGAGATACAACCCGTGGAATGCTAGGAAAAACGGTTTTTTCAAAACATCTCGTTAACCCTTGGTCGCAAGAAAAAATTCTTATCGCAAGATTGTAGAGCGCTAAATTCTCTATAATTATTGTCACAGGCACAATTTTGCAGGAGTTACAGTTTTCGAGATATAACTCGTGCAAAGTTAAGTTTGGTATTTTCAAAATATCTCGTTAAATTTTGGTCGCAAGAAAAATTTCTTACCGCAGGATTGTAGAGCGCTAAATTCTCTACAATTATTGTCACAGGCGCGATTTTGTAGGAATTACAGTTTTCGAGATACAACTCGTGTAAGGTTAAGTTTGGTATTTTCAAAATATCTCGTTAAATTTTGGTAGCAAGAAAAATTTCTTATCGCAGGATTGTAGAGCGCTAAATTCTCTACAATTCCTGTCACAGACGCAAATTTGTAGGACTTACAGTTTTTGAGCTACAACCCGTCGAATGCTAAGAGAAACGGTTTTTTGAAAACATCTCTTTAACTGTTGGTCGCAAGAAAAAATTCTTATCGAAAGATTATAGAGCGCTAAATTCTCTATAATTATTGCCATAGGCGCAATTTTGTAGGAGTTACAGTTTTCGAGATATAACTCGTGCAAGGTTAAGTTTGGTATTTTCAAAATATCTCGTTAAATTTTGGTCGCAAGAAAAATTTCTTACCGCAGGATTGTAGAGCGCTAAATTCTCTACAACACCTGTCACAGACGCAAATTTGTAGGACTTACAGTTTTGAGCTACAACCCGTGGAATGCTAAGAAAAACGGTTTTTTCAAAACATCTCGTTAACTCTTGGTCGCAAGAAAAATTTCTTACCGCAGGATTGTAGAGCGTTAAATTCTCTACAATTCCTGTCACAGATGCAAATTTGTAGGACTTACAGTTTTTGAGCTACAACCTGTCGAATGCTAAGAAAAACGGTTTTTTGAAAACATCTCGTTAACTCTTGGTCGCAAGAAAAAATTCTTATAGCAAGATTGTAGAGCGCTAAATTCTCTATAATTATTGTCACAGGCTCAATTTTGTAGGAGTTACAGTTTTCGAGATATAACTCGTGCAATGTTAAGTTTGGTATTTTCAAAATATCTCGTTAAATTTTGGTCGCAAGAAAAATTTCTTACCGCAGTGTTGTAGATCGTTAAATTCTCTACAACTCCTGTCACAGACGCAAATTTGTAGGACTTACAGTTTTGAGCTAAAACCCGTGGAATGCTAAGAGGAACGGATTTTTCAAAACATCTCGTTAACTCTTGGTCGCAAGAAAAAATTCTTATCGCTAGATTGTAGAGCGCTAAATTCTCTACAATTCCTGTCACAGACGCAATTTTGTAGGAGTTGCAGTTTTCGAGATACAACTCGTGCAAGGTTAAGTTTGGTATTTTCAAAACATCTCGTTAAATTTTGGTCGCAAGAAAAATTTCTTACCGCAGGATTGTAGAGCGCTAAATTCTGTACAATTATTGTCACAGGCGCAATTTTTTAGGTATTACAGTTTTTGAGATACAACTCTTGTAATGTTAAGTTTGGTATTTTCAAAATATCTCGTTAAATTTTGGTCGCAAGAAAAATTTCTTACCGCAGGATTGTATAGCCCTAAATTCTCTACAATTCCTGTCACAGATGCAAATTTGTAGGACTTACAGTTTTTGAGCTACAACCCGTCGAATGCTAAGAAAAACGGTTTTTTGAAAACATCTCGTTAATTCTTGGTCGCAAGAAAAAATTCTTATTGAAAGATTGTAGAGCGCTAAATTCTCTATAATTGTTGTCACAAGCGCAATTTTGTAGGAGTTACAGTTTTCGAGATATAACTCGTGCAAGGTTAAGTTTGGTATTTTCAAAATATCTCGTTAAATTTTGGTCGCAAGAAAAATTTCTTGCCGCAGTGTTGTAGAGCGCTAAATTCTCTACAACTCCTGTCACAGACGCAAATTTGTAGGACTTACAGTTTTGAGCTACAACCCGCGGAATGCTAAGAAAAACGGTTTTTTCAAAACATCTCGTTAACTCTTGGTCGCTAGAAAAAATTCTTATCGCTAGATTGTAGAGCGCTAAATTCTCTACAATCTCTGTCACAGACGCAATTTTGTAGGAGTTGCAGTTTTCGAGATATAACTCGTGCAAAGTTAAGTTTGGTATTTTCAAAATATCTCGTTAAATTTTGGTCGCAAGAAAAATTTCTTACCGCAGGATTGTAGAGCGCTAAATTCTCTACAATTATTGTCACAGGCGCGATTTTGTAGGAATTACAGTTTTCGAGATACAACTCGTGTAAGGTTAAGTTTGGTATTTTCAAAATATCTCGTTAAATTTTGGTAGCAAGAAAAATTTCTTATCGCAGGATTGTAGAGCGCTAAATTCTCTACAATTCCTGTCACAGACGCAAATTTGTAGGACTTACAGTTTTTGAGCTACAACCCGTCGAATGCTAAGAGAAACGGTTTTTTGAAAACATCTCTTTAACTGTTGGTCGCAAGAAAAAATTCTTATCGAAAGATTATAGAGCGCTAAATTCTCTATAATTATTGCCATAGGCGCAATTTTGTAGGAGTTACAGTTTTCGAGATATAACTCGTGCAAGGTTAAGTTTGGTATTTTCAAAATATCTCGTTAAATTTTGGTCGCAAGAAAAATTTCTTACCGCAGGATTGTAGAGCGCTAAATTCTCTACAACACCTGTCACAGACGCAAATTTGTAGGACTTACAGTTTTGAGCTACAACCCGTGGAATGCTAAGAAAAACGGTTTTTTCAAAACATCTCGTTAACTCTTGGTCGCAAGAAAAATTTCTTACCGCAGGATTGTAGAGCGCTAAATTCTCTACAATTCCTGTCACAGATGCAAATTTGTAGGACTTACAGTTTTTGAGCTACAACCTGTCGAATGCTAAGAAAAACGGTTTTTTGAAAACATCTCGTTAACTCTTGGTCGCAAGAAAAAATTCTTATAGCAAGATTGTAGAGCGCTAAATTCTCTATAATTATTGTCACAGGCTCAATTTTGTAGGAGTTACAGTTTTCGAGATATAACTCGTGCAAGGTTAAGTTTGGTATTTTCAAAATATCTCGTTAAATTTTGGTCGCAAGAAAAATTTCTTACCGCAGTGTTGTAGATCGTTAAATTCTCTACAACTCCTGTCACAGACGCAAATTTGTAGGACTTACAGTTTTGAGCTAAAACCCGTAGAATGCTAAGAGGAACGGATTTTTCAAAACATCTCGTTAACTCTTGGTCGCAAGAAAAAATTCTTATCGCTAGATTGTAGAGCGCTAAATTCTCTACAATTCCTGTCACAGACGCAATTTTGTAGGAGTTGCAGTTTTCGAGATACAACTCGTGCAAGGTTAAGTTTGGTATTTTCAAAACATCTCGTTAAATTTTGGTCGCAAGAAAAATTTCTTACCGCAGGATTGTAGAGCGCTAAATTCTGTACAATTATTGTCACAGGCGCAATTTTTTAGGTATTACAGTTTTTGAGATACAACTCTTGTAATGTTAAGTTTGGTATTTTCAAAATATCTCGTTAAATTTTGGTCGCAAGAAAAATTTCTTACCGCAGGATTGTATAGCCCTAAATTCTCTACAATTCCTGTCACAGATGCAAATTTGTAGGACTTACAGTTTTTGAGCTACAACCCGTCGAATGCTAAGAAAAACGGTTTTTTGAAAACATCTCGTTAATTCTTGGTCGCAAGAAAAAATTCTTATTGAAAGATTGTAGAGCGCTAAATTCTCTATAATTGTTGTCACAAGCGCAATTTTGTAGGAGTTACAGTTTTCGAGATATAACTCGTGCAAGGTTAAGTTTGGTATTTTCAAAATATCTCGTTAAATTTTGGTCGCAAGAAAAATTTCTTGCCGCAGTGTTGTAGAGCGCTAAATTCTCTACAACTCCTGTCACAGACGCAAATTTGTAGGACTTACAGTTTTGAGCTACAACCCGCGGAATGCTAAGAAAAACGGTTTTTTCAAAACATCTCGTTAACTCTTGGTCGCTAGAAAAAATTCTTATCGCTAGATTGTAGAGCGCTAAATTCTCTACAATCTCTGTCACAGACGCAATTTTGTAGGAGTTGCAGTTTTCGAGATACAACTCGTGCAAGGTTAAGTTTGGTATTTTCAAAACATCTCGTTAAATTTTGGTCGCAAGAAAAATTTCTTACCGCAGGATTGTAGAGCGATAAATTCTCTACAATTCTTGTCACAGACGCAAATTTGTAGGACTTACAGTTTTTGAGCTACAGCCCGTGGAATGCTAAGAAAAACGTTTTTTTCAAAACATCTCGTTAACTCTTGGTCGCAAGAAAAAATTCTTATCACTGTAGAGCGCTAAATTCTCTACAATGATTGTCACATGCGCAATTTTGTAGGAATTACAGTTTTCGAGATACAACTCGTGTAAGGTTAAGTTTGGTATTTTCAAAATGTCTCGTTAAATTTTGGTCGCAAGAAAAATTTCTTACCGCAGGATTGTAGAGCGCTAAATTCTCTACAATTATTGTCACAGGCGCAATTTTGTAGGAATTACAGTTTTTGAGATACAACTCTTGTAATGTTAAGTTTGGTATTCTTAAAATATCTCGTTAAATTTTGGTCGCAAGAAAAATTTCTTACCGCAAGATTGTAGAGCGCTAAATTCTCTACAATTCCTGTCACAGATGTAAATTTTTAGGACTTACAGTTTTTGAGCTACAACCCATCGAATGCTAAGAAAATCGGTTTTTTCAAAACATCTCGTTAACTCTTTGTCGCAAGAGAAAATTCTTATCACAAGATTGTAGAGCGCTAAATTCTCTACAATTATTGTCACAGGCGCAATTTTGTAGTTGTTGCAGTTTTCGAGATACGACTAGTGCAAGGTTAAGTTTGGTATTTTCAAAATATCTCGTTAAATATTGGTCGCAAGAAAAATTTCTTACCGCAGGATTGTAGGGCGCTGAATTCTCTACAATTCCTGCCACAGACGCAAATTTTTAGGAATTACAGTTTTTGAGCTACAACCCGTGGAATGCTAAGATAAACGGTTTTTTCAAAACATCTCGTTAACTCTTGGTCGCAAGAAAAAATTCTTATCGCTAGATTGTAGAGCGATAAATTCTCTACAATTCCTGTCACAGACGCAATTTTGTAGGAGTTGCAGTTTTCGAGATACAACTCGTGCAAGGTTAAGTTTGGTATTTTCAAAATGTCTCGTTAAATTTTGGTCGCAAGAAAAATTTCTTGACGCAGGATTGTAGAGCGCTAAATTCTCTACAATTCCTGTCACAGACGCAAATTTGTAGGACTTGCAGTTTTTGAGCTACAACCCGTGGAATGCTAAGAAATAGGGTTTTTTGAAAATATCTCGTTAACTCTTGGTCGCAAGAAAAAATTCTTATCGCAAGATTGTAGAGCGCTAAATTCTCTACAATTATTGTCACAGGCGCAATTTTGTAGGAATTACAGTTTTTGAGATACAACTCGTGGAATGCTAGGAAAATCGGTTTTTTCAAAACATCTTGTTAACTCTTGGTCGCAAGAAAAAATTCTTACAGCAAGATTGTAGAGCGCTAAATTCTCTATAATTATTGTCAGGCGCAATTTTGTACGAGTTGCAGTTTTCGAGATATAACTCGTGCAAGGTTAAGTTTGGTATTTTCAAAATATCTCGTTAAATTTTGGTCGCAAGAAAAATTTCTTACCGCAGGATTGTAGAGCGCTAAATTCTCTACAATTCCTGTCACAGATGCAAATTTGTAGGACTTACAGTTTTTGAGCTACAACCTGTCGAATGCTAAGAAAAACGGTTTTTTGAAAACATCTCGTTAACTCTTGGTCGCAAGAAAAAATTCTTATAGCAAGATTGTAGAGCGCTAAATTCTCTATAATTATTGTCACAGGCTCAATTTTGTAGGAGTTACAGTTTTCGAGATATAACTCGTGCAAGGTTAAGTTTGGTATTTTCAAAATATCTCGTTAAATTTTGGTCGCAAGAAAAATTTCTTACAGCAGTGTTGTAGATCGTTAAATTCTCTACAACTCCTGTCACAGACGCAAATTTGTAGGACTTACAGTTTTGAGCTAAAACCCGTGGAATGCTAAGAGAAACGGTTTTTTCAAAACATCTCGTTAACTCTTGGTCGCAAGAAAAAATTCTTATCGCTAGATTGTAGAGCGCTAAATTCTCTACAATTCCTGTCACAGACGCAATTTTGTAGGAGTTGCAGTTTTCGAGATACAACTCGTGCAAGGTTAAGTTTGGTATTTTCAAAACATCTCGTTAAATTTTGGTCGCAAGAAAAATTTCTTACCGCAGGATTGTAGAGCGCTAAATTCTGTACAATTATTGTCACAGGCGCAATTTTTTAGGTATTACAGTTTTTGAGATACACCTCTTGTAATGTTAAGTTTGGTATTTTAAAAATATCTCGTTAAATTTTGGTCGCAAGAAAAATTTCTTACCGCAGGATTGTATAGCGCTAAATTCTCTACAATTCCTGTCACAGATGCAAATTTGTAGGACTTACAGTTTTTGAGCTACAACCCGTCGAATGCTAAAAAAAAACGGTTTTTTGAAAACATCTCGTTAACTCTTGGTCGCAAGAAAAAATTCTTATTGAAAGATTGTAGAGCGCTAAATTCTCTATAATTATTGTCACAGGCTCAATTTTGTAGGAGTTACAGTTTTCGAGATATAACTCGTGCAAGGTTAAGTTTGGTATTTTCAAAATATCTCGTTAAATTTTGGTCGCAAGAAAAATTTCTTACAGCAGTGTTGTAGATCGTTAAATTCTCTACAACTCCTGTCACAGACGCAAATTTGTAGGACTTACAGTTTTGAGCTAAAACCCGTGGAATGCTAAGAGAAACGGTTTTTTCAAAACATCTCGTTAACTCTTGGTCGCAAGAAAAAATTCTTATCGCTAGATTGTAGATCGCTAAATTCTCTACAATTCCTGTCACAGACGCAATTTTGTAGGAGTTGCAGTTTCCGAGATACAACTCGTGCAAGGTTAAGTTTGGTATTTTCAAAACATCTCGTTAAATTTTGGTCGCAAGAAAAATTTCTTACCGCAGGATTGTAGAGCGATAAATTCTCTACAATTCTTGTCACAGACGCAAATTTGTAGGACTTACAGTTTTTGAGCTACAGCCCGTGGAATGCTAAGAAAAACGGTTTTTTCAAAACATCTCGTTAACTCTTGGTCGCAAGAGAAAATTCTTATCACAAGATTGTAGAGCGCTAAATTCTCTACAATTATTGTCACATGCGCAATTTTGTAGGAGTTGCAGTTTTCGAGATACAACTCGTGCAAAGTTAAGTTTGGTATTTTCAAAATGTCTCGTTAAATTTTGGTCGCAAGAAAAAATTCTTACCGCAGGATTGTAGAGCGCTAAATTCTCTACAATTCCTGTCACAGACGCAAATTTGTAGGACTTACAGTTTTTGAGCTACAACCCGTGGAATGCTAATAAAAACGGTTTTTTCAAAACATCTCGTTAACTCTTGGTCGCAAGAAAAAATTCTTATCACTGTAGAGCGCTAAATTCTCTACAATGATTGTCACATGCGCAATTTTGTAGGAATTACAGTTTTCGAGATACAACTCGTGTAAGGTTAAGCTTGGTATTTTCAAAATATCTCGTTAAATTTTGGTCGCAAGAAAAATTTCTTACCGCAGTGTTGTAGATCGTTAAATTCTCTACAACTCCTGTCGCAGACGCAAATTTGTAGGACTTACAGTTTTGAGCTAAAACCCGTGGAATGCTAAGAGAAACGGATTTTTCAAAACATCTCGTTAACTCTTGGTCGCAAGAAAAAATTCTTATCGCTAGATTGTAGAGCGCTAAATTCTCTACAATTCCTGTCACAGACGCAATTTTGTAGGAGTTGCAGTTTTCGAGATACAACTCGTGCAAGGTTAAGTTTGGTATTTTCAAAACATCTCGTTAAATTTTGGTCGCAAGAAAAATTTCTTACCGCAGGATTGTAGAGCGCTAAATTCTCTACAACACCTGTCACAGACGCAAATTTGTAGGACTTACAGTTTTGAGCTACAACCCGTGGAATGCTAAGAAAAACGGTTTTTTCAAAACATCTCGTTAACTCTTGGTCGCAAGAAAAATTTCTTACCGCAGGATTGTAGAGCGCTAAATTCTCTACAATTCCTGTCACAGATGCAAATTTGTAGGACTTACAGTTTTTGAGCTACAACCTGTCGAATGCTAAGAAAAACGGTTTTTTGAAAACATCTCGTTAACTCTTGGTCGCAAGAAAAAATTCTTATAGCAAGATTGTAGAGCGCTAAATTCTCTATAATTATTGTCACAGGCTCAATTTTGTAGGAGTTACAGTTTTCGAGATATAACTCGTGCAAGGTTAAGTTTGGTATTTTCAAAATATCTCGTTAAATTTTGGTCGCAAGAAAAATTTCTTACCGCAGTGTTGTAGATCGTTAAATTCTCTACAACTCCTGTCACAGACGCAAATTTGTAGGACTTACAGTTTTGAGCTAAAACCCGTGGAATGCTAAGAGGAACGGATTTTTCAAAACATCTCGTTAACTCTTGGTCGCAAGAAAAAATTCTTATCGCTAGATTGTAGAGCGCTAAATTCTCTACAATTCCTGTCACAGACGCAATTTTGTAGGAGTTGCAGTTTTCGAGATACAACTCGTGCAAGGTTAAGTTTGGTATTTTCAAAACATCTCGTTAAATTTTGGTCGCAAGAAAAATTTCTTACCGCAGGATTGTAGAGCGCTAAATTCTGTACAATTATTGTCACAGGCGCAATTTTTTAGGTATTACAGTTTTTGAGATACAACTCTTGTAATGTTAAGTTTGGTATTTTCAAAATATCTCGTTAAATTTTGGTCGCAAGAAAAATTTCTTACCGCAGGATTGTATAGCCCTAAATTCTCTACAATTCCTGTCACAGATGCAAATTTGTAGGACTTACAGTTTTTGAGCTACAACCCGTCGAATGCTAAGAAAAACGGTTTTTTGAAAACATCTCGTTAATTCTTGGTCGCAAGAAAAAATTCTTATTGAAAGATTGTAGAGCGCTAAATTCTCTATAATTGTTGTCACAAGCGCAATTTTGTAGGAGTTACAGTTTTCGAGATATAACTCGTGCAAGGTTAAGTTTGGTATTTTCAAAATATCTCGTTAAATTTTGGTCGCAAGAAAAATTTCTTGCCGCAGTGTTGTAGAGCGCTAAATTCTCTACAACTCCTGTCACAGACGCAAATTTGTAGGACTTACAGTTTTGAGCTACAACCCGCGGAATGCTAAGAAAAACGGTTTTTTCAAAACATCTCGTTAACTCTTGGTCGCTAGAAAAAATTCTTATCGCTAGATTGTAGAGCGCTAAATTCTCTACAATCTCTGTCACAGACGCAATTTTGTAGGAGTTGCAGTTTTCGAGATACAACTCGTGCAAGGTTAAGTTTGGTATTTTCAAAACATCTCGTTAAATTTTGGTCGCAAGAAAAATTTCTTACCGCAGGATTGTAGAGCGATAAATTCTCTACAATTCTTGTCACAGACGCAAATTTGTAGGACTTACAGTTTTTGAGCTACAGCCCGTGGAATGCTAAGAAAAACGGTTTTTTCAAAACATCTCGTTAACTCTTGGTCGCAAGAAAAAATTCTTATCACTGTAGAGCGCTAAATTCTCTACAATGATTGTCACATGCGCAATTTTGTAGGAATTACAGTTTTCGAGATACAACTCGTGTAAGGTTAAGTTTGGTATTTTCAAAATGTCTCGTTAAATTTTGGTCGCAAGAAAAATTTCTTACCGCAGGATTGTAGAGCGCTAAATTCTCTACAATTATTGTCACAGGCGCAATTTTGTAGGAATTACAGTTTTTGAGATACAACTCTTGTAATGTTAAGTTTGGTATTTTTAAAATATCTCGTTAAATTTTGGTCGCAAGAAAAATTTCTTACCGCAAGATTGTAGAGCGCTAAATTCTCTACAATTCCTGTCACAGATGTAAATTTTTAGGACTTACAGTTTTTGAGCTACAACCCATCGAATGCTAAGAAAATCGGTTTTTTCAAAACATCTCGTTAACTCTTGGTCGCAAGAGAAAATTCTTATCACAAGATTGTAGAGCGCTAAATTCTCTACAATTATTGTCACAGGCGCAATTTTGTAGTTGTTGCAGTTTTCGAGATACGACTAGTGCAAGGTTAAGTTTGGTATTTTCAAAATATCTCGTTAAATATTGGTCGCAAGAAAAATTTCTTACCGCAGGATTGTAGGGCGCTGAATTCTCTACAATTCCTGCCACAGACGCAAATTTTTAGGAATTACAGTTTTTGAGCTACAACCCGTGGAATGCTAAGATAAACGGTTTTTTCAAAACATCTCGTTAACTCTTGGTCGCAAGAAAAAATTCTTATCGCTAGATTGTAGAGCGATAAATTCTCTACAATTCCTGTCACAGACGCAATTTTGTAGGAGTTGCAGTTTTCGAGATACAACTCGTGCAAGGTTAAGTTTGGTATTTTCAAAATGTCTCGTTAAATTTTGGTCGCAAGAAAAATTTCTTACCGCAGGATTGTATAGCGCTAAATTCTCTACAATTCCTGTCACAGACGCAAATTTGTAGGACTTACAGTTTTTGAGCTACAACCCGTGGAATGCTAAGAAATACGGCTGTTTGAAAATATCTCGTTAACTCTTGGTCGCAAGAAAAAATTCTTATCGCAAGATTGTAGAGCGCTAAATTCTCTACAATTATTGTCACAGGCGCAATTTTGTAGGAATTACAGTTTTTGAGATACAACTCGTGGAATGCTAGGAAAATCGGTTTTTTCAAAACATCTTGTTAACTCTTGGTCGCAAGAAAAAATTCTTACAGCAAGATTGTAGAGCGCTAAATTCTCTATAATTATTGTCAGGCGCAATTTTGTACGAGTTGCAGTTTTCGAGATATAACTCGTGCAAGGTTAAGTTTGGTATTTTCAAAATATCTCGTTAAATTTTGGTCGCAAGAAAAATTTCTTACCGCAGGATTGTAGAGCGCTAAATTCTGTACAATTATTGTCACAGGCGCAATTTTTTAGGTATTACAGTTTTTGAGATACACCTCTTGTAATGTTAAGTTTGGTATTTTAAAAATATCTCGTTAAATTTTGGTCGCAAGAAAAATTTCTTACCGAAGGATTGTATAGCGCTAAATTCTCTACAATTCCTGTCACAGATGCAAATTTGTAGGACTTACAGTTTTTGAGCTACAACCCGTCGAATGCTAAAAAAAAACGGTTTTTTGAAAACATCTCGTTAACTCTTGGTCGCAAGAAAAAATTCTTATTGAAAGATTGTAGAGCGCTAAATTCTCTATAATTATTGTCACAGGCTCAATTTTGTAGGAGTTACAGTTTTCGAGATATAACTCGTGCAAGGTTAAGTTTGGTATTTTCAAAATATCTCGTTAAATTTTGGTCGCAAGAAAAATTTCTTACAGCAGTGTTGTAGATCGTTAAATTCTCTACAACTCCTGTCACAGACGCAAATTTGTAGGACTTACAGTTTTGAGCTAAAACCCGTGGAATGCTAAGAGAAACGGTTTTTTCAAAACATCTCGTTAACTCTTGGTCGCAAGAAAAAATTCTTATCGCTAGATTGTAGAGCGCTAAATTCTCTACAATTCCTGTCACAGACGCAATTTTGTAGGAGTTGCAGTTTCCGAGATACAACTCGTGCAAGGTTAAGTTTGGTATTTTCAAAACATCTCGTTAAATTTTGGTCGCAAGAAAAATTTCTTACCGCAGGATTGTAGAGCGATAAATTCTCTACAATTCTTGTCACAGACGCAAATTTGTAGGACTTACAGTTTTTGAGCTAAAACCCGTGGAATGCTAAGAGAAACGGTTTTTTCAAAACATCTCGTTAACTCTTGGTCGCAAGAAAAAATTCTTATCGCTAGATTGTAGAGCGCTAAATTCTCTACAATTCCTGTCACAGACGCAATTTTGTAGGAGTTGCAGTTTCCGAGATACAACTCGTGCAAGGTTAAGTTTGGTATTTTCAAAACATCTCGTTAAATTTTGGTCGCAAGAAAAATTTCTTACCGCAGGATTGTAGAGCGATAAATTCTCTACAACTCCTGTCACAGACGCAAATTTGTAGGACTTACAGTTTTGAGCTAAAACCCGTAGAATGCTAAGAGGAACGGATTTTTCAAAACATCTCGTTAACTCTTGGTCGCAAGAAAAAATTCTTATCGCTAGATTGTAGAGCGCTAAATTCTCTACAATTCCTGTCACAGACGCAATTTTGTAGGAGTTGCAGTTTTCGAGATACAACTCGTGCAAGGTTAAGTTTGGTATTTTCAAAACATCTCGTTAAATTTTGGTCGCAAGAAAAATTTCTTACCGCAGGATTGTAGAGCGCTAAATTCTGTACAATTATTGTCACAGGCGCAATTTTTTAGGTATTACAGTTTTTGAGATACAACTCTTGTAATGTTAAGTTTGGTATTTTCAAAATATCTCGTTAAATTTTGGTCGCAAGAAAAATTTCTTACCGCAGGATTGTATAGCCCTAAATTCTCTACAATTCCTGTCACAGATGCAAATTTGTAGGACTTACAGTTTTTGAGCTACAACCCGTCGAATGCTAAGAAAAACGGTTTTTTGAAAACATCTCGTTAATTCTTGGTCGCAAGAAAAAATTCTTATTGAAAGATTGTAGAGCGCTAAATTCTCTATAATTGTTGTCACAAGCGCAATTTTGTAGGAGTTACAGTTTTCGAGATATAACTCGTGCAAGGTTAAGTTTGGTATTTTCAAAATATCTCGTTAAATTTTGGTCGCAAGAAAAATTTCTTGCCGCAGTGTTGTAGAGCGCTAAATTCTCTACAACTCCTGTCACAGACGCAAATTTGTAGGACTTACAGTTTTGAGCTACAACCCGCGGAATGCTAAGAAAAACGGTTTTTTCAAAACATCTCGTTAACTCTTGGTCGCTAGAAAAAATTCTTATCGCTAGATTGTAGAGCGCTAAATTCTCTACAATCTCTGTCACAGACGCAATTTTGTAGGAGTTGCAGTTTTCGAGATACAACTCGTGCAAGGTTAAGTTTGGTATTTTCAAAACATCTCGTTAAATTTTGGTCGCAAGAAAAATTTCTTACCGCAGGATTGTAGAGCGATAAATTCTCTACAATTCTTGTCACAGACGCAAATTTGTAGGACTTACAGTTTTTGAGCTACAGCCCGTGGAATGCTAAGAAAAACGTTTTTTTCAAAACATCTCGTTAACTCTTGGTCGCAAGAAAAAATTCTTATCACTGTAGAGCGCTAAATTCTCTACAATGATTGTCACATGCGCAATTTTGTAGGAATTACAGTTTTCGAGATACAACTCGTGTAAGGTTAAGTTTGGTATTTTCAAAATGTCTCGTTAAATTTTGGTCGCAAGAAAAATTTCTTACCGCAGGATTGTAGAGCGCTAAATTCTCTACAATTATTGTCACAGGCGCAATTTTGTAGGAATTACAGTTTTTGAGATACAACTCTTGTAATGTTAAGTTTGGTATTCTTAAAATATCTCGTTAAATTTTGGTCGCAAGAAAAATTTCTTACCGCAAGATTGTAGAGCGCTAAATTCTCTACAATTCCTGTCACAGATGTAAATTTTTAGGACTTACAGTTTTTGAGCTACAACCCATCGAATGCTAAGAAAATCGGTTTTTTCAAAACATCTCGTTAACTCTTTGTCGCAAGAGAAAATTCTTATCACAAGATTGTAGAGCGCTAAATTCTCTACAATTATTGTCACAGGCGCAATTTTGTAGTTGTTGCAGTTTTCGAGATACGACTAGTGCAAGGTTAAGTTTGGTATTTTCAAAATATCTCGTTAAATATTGGTCGCAAGAAAAATTTCTTACCGCAGGATTGTAGGGCGCTGAATTCTCTACAATTCCTGCCACAGACGCAAATTTTTAGGAATTACAGTTTTTGAGCTACAACCCGTGGAATGCTAAGATAAACGGTTTTTTCAAAACATCTCGTTAACTCTTGGTCGCAAGAAAAAATTCTTATCGCTAGATTGTAGAGCGATAAATTCTCTACAATTCCTGTCACAGACGCAATTTTGTAGGAGTTGCAGTTTTCGAGATACAACTCGTGCAAGGTTAAGTTTGGTATTTTCAAAATGTCTCGTTAAATTTTGGTCGCAAGAAAAATTTCTTGACGCAGGATTGTAGAGCGCTAAATTCTCTACAATTCCTGTCACAGACGCAAATTTGTAGGACTTGCAGTTTTTGAGCTACAACCCGTGGAATGCTAAGAAATAGGGTTTTTTGAAAATATCTCGTTAACTCTTGGTCGCAAGAAAAAATTCTTATCGCAAGATTGTAGAGCGCTAAATTCTCTACAATTATTGTCACAGGCGCAATTTTGTAGGAATTACAGTTTTTGAGATACAACTCGTGGAATGCTAGGAAAATCGGTTTTTTCAAAACATCTTGTTAACTCTTGGTCGCAAGAAAAAATTCTTACAGCAAGATTGTAGAGCGCTAAATTCTCTATAATTATTGTCAGGCGCAATTTTGTACGAGTTGCAGTTTTCGAGATATAACTCGTGCAAGGTTAAGTTTGGTATTTTCAAAATATCTCGTTAAATTTTGGTCGCAAGAAAAATTTCTTACCGCAGGATTGTAGAGCGCTAAATTCTCTACAATTCCTGTCACAGATGCAAATTTGTAGGACTTACAGTTTTTGAGCTACAACCTGTCGAATGCTAAGAAAAACGGTTTTTTGAAAACATCTCGTTAACTCTTGGTCGCAAGAAAAAATTCTTATAGCAAGATTGTAGAGCGCTAAATTCTCTATAATTATTGTCACAGGCTCAATTTTGTAGGAGTTACAGTTTTCGAGATATAACTCGTGCAAGGTTAAGTTTGGTATTTTCAAAATATCTCGTTAAATTTTGGTCGCAAGAAAAATTTCTTACAGCAGTGTTGTAGATCGTTAAATTCTCTACAACTCCTGTCACAGACGCAAATTTGTAGGACTTACAGTTTTGAGCTAAAACCCGTGGAATGCTAAGAGAAACGGTTTTTTCAAAACATCTCGTTAACTCTTGGTCGCAAGAAAAAATTCTTATCGCTAGATTGTAGAGCGCTAAATTCTCTACAATTCCTGTCACAGACGCAATTTTGTAGGAGTTGCAGTTTTCGAGATACAACTCGTGCAAGGTTAAGTTTGGTATTTTCAAAACATCTCGTTAAATTTTGGTCGCAAGAAAAATTTCTTACCGCAGGATTGTAGAGCGCTAAATTCTGTACAATTATTGTCACAGGCGCAATTTTTTAGGTATTACAGTTTTTGAGATACACCTCTTGTAATGTTAAGTTTGGTATTTTAAAAATATCTCGTTAAATTTTGGTCGCAAGAAAAATTTCTTACCGCAGGATTGTATAGCGCTAAATTCTCTACAATTCCTGTCACAGATGCAAATTTGTAGGACTTACAGTTTTTGAGCTACAACCCGTCGAATGCTAAAAAAAAACGGTTTTTGAAAACATCTCGTTAACTCTTGGTCGCAAGAAAAAATTCTTATTGAAAGATTGTAGAGCGCTAAATTCTCTATAATTATTGTCACAGGCTCAATTTTGTAGGAGTTACAGTTTTCGAGATATAACTCGTGCAAGGTTAAGTTTGGTATTTTCAAAATATCTCGTTAAATTTTGGTCGCAAGAAAAATTTCTTACAGCAGTGTTGTAGATCGTTAAATTCTCTACAACTCCTGTCACAGACGCAAATTTGTAGGACTTACAGTTTTGAGCTAAAACCCGTGGAATGCTAAGAGAAACGGTTTTTTCAAAACATCTCGTTAACTCTTGGTCGCAAGAAAAAATTCTTATCGCTAGATTGTAGATCGCTAAATTCTCTACAATTCCTGTCACAGACGCAATTTTGTAGGAGTTGCAGTTTCCGAGATACAACTCGTGCAAGGTTAAGTTTGGTATTTTCAAAACATCTCGTTAAATTTTGGTCGCAAGAAAAATTTCTTACCGCAGGATTGTAGAGCGATAAATTCTCTACCAATTCTTGTCACAGACGCAAATTTGTAGGACTTACAGTTTTTGAGCTACAGCCCGTGGAATGCTAAGAAAAACGGTTTTTTCAAAACATCTCGTTAACTCTTGGTCGCAAGAGAAAATTCTTATCACAAGATTGTAGAGCGCTAAATTCTCTACAATTATTGTCACATGCGCAATTTTGTAGGAGTTGCAGTTTTCGAGATACAACTCGTGCAAAGTTAAGTTTGGTATTTTCAAAATGTCTCGTTAAATTTTGGTCGCAAGAAAAAATTCTTACCGCAGGATTGTAGAGCGCTAAATTCTCTACAATTCCTGTCACAGACGCAAATTTGTAGGACTTACAGTTTTTGAGCTACAACCCGTGGAATGCTAATAAAAACGGTTTTTTCAAAACATCTCGTTAACTCTTGGTCGCAAGAAAAAATTCTTATCACTGTAGAGCGCTAAATTCTCTACAATGATTGTCACATGCGCAATTTTGTAGGAATTACAGTTTTCGAGATACAACTCGTGTAAGGTTAAGCTTGGTATTTTCAAAATATCTCGTTAAATTTTGGTCGCAAGAAAAATTTCTTACCGCAGTGTTGTAGATCGTTAAATTCTCTACAACTCCTGTCGCAGACGCAAATTTGTAGGACTTACAGTTTTGAGCTAAAACCCGTGGAATGCTAAGAGAAACGGATTTTTCAAAACATCTCGTTAACTCTTGGTCGCAAGAAAAAATTCTTATCGCTAGATTGTAGAGCGCTAAATTCTCTACAATTCCTGTCACAGACGCAATTTTGTAGGAGTTGCAGTTTTCGAGATACAACTCGTGCAAGGTTAAGTTTGGTATTTTCAAAACATCTCGTTAAATTTTGGTCGCAAGAAAAATTTCTTACCGCAGGATTGTAGAGCGCTAAATTCTCTACAACACCTGTCACAGACGCAAATTTGTAGGACTTACAGTTTTGAGCTACAACCCGTGGAATGCTAAGAAAAACGGTTTTTTCAAAACATCTCGTTAACTCTTGGTCGCAAGAAAAATTTCTTACCGCAGGATTGTAGAGCGCTAAATTCTCTACAATTCCTGTCACAGATGCAAATTTGTAGGACTTACAGTTTTTGAGCTACAACCTGTCGAATGCTAAGAAAAACGGTTTTTTGAAAACATCTCGTTAACTCTTGGTCGCAAGAAAAAATTCTTATAGCAAGATTGTAGAGCGCTAAATTCTCTATAATTATTGTCACAGGCTCAATTTTGTAGGAGTTACAGTTTTCGAGATATAACTCGTGCAAGGTTAAGTTTGGTATTTTCAAAATATCTCGTTAAATTTTGGTCGCAAGAAAAATTTCTTACCGCAGTGTTGTAGATCGTTAAATTCTCTACAACTCCTGTCACAGACGCAAATTTGTAGGACTTACAGTTTTGAGCTAAAACCCGTGGAATGCTAAGAGGAACGGATTTTTCAAAACATCTCGTTAACTCTTGGTCGCAAGAAAAAATTCTTATCGCTAGATTGTAGAGCGCTAAATTCTCTACAATTCCTGTCACAGACGCAATTTTGTAGGAGTTGCAGTTTTCGAGATACAACTCGTGCAAGGTTAAGTTTGGTATTTTCAAAACATCTCGTTAAATTTTGGTCGCAAGAAAAATTTCTTACCGCAGGATTGTAGAGCGCTAAATTCTGTACAATTATTGTCACAGGCGCAATTTTTTAGGTATTACAGTTTTTGAGATACAACTCTTGTAATGTTAAGTTTGGTATTTTCAAAATATCTCGTTAAATTTTGGTCGCAAGAAAAATTTCTTACCGCAGGATTGTATAGCCCTAAATTCTCTACAATTCCTGTCACAGATGCAAATTTGTAGGACTTACAGTTTTTGAGCTACAACCCGTCGAATGCTAAGAAAAACGGTTTTTTGAAAACATCTCGTTAATTCTTGGTCGCAAGAAAAAATTCTTATTGAAAGATTGTAGAGCGCTAAATTCTCTATAATTGTTGTCACAAGCGCAATTTTGTAGGAGTTACAGTTTTCGAGATATAACTCGTGCAAGGTTAAGTTTGGTATTTTCAAAATATCTCGTTAAATTTTGGTCGCAAGAAAAATTTCTTGCCGCAGTGTTGTAGAGCGCTAAATTCTCTACAACTCCTGTCACAGACGCAAATTTGTAGGACTTACAGTTTTGAGCTACAACCCGCGGAATGCTAAGAAAAACGGTTTTTTCAAAACATCTCGTTAACTCTTGGTCGCTAGAAAAAATTCTTATCGCTAGATTGTAGAGCGCTAAATTCTCTACAATCTCTGTCACAGACGCAATTTTGTAGGAGTTGCAGTTTTCGAGATACAACTCGTGCAAGGTTAAGTTTGGTATTTTCAAAACATCTCGTTAAATTTTGGTCGCAAGAAAAATTTCTTACCGCAGGATTGTAGAGCGATAAATTCTCTACAATTCTTGTCACAGACGCAAATTTGTAGGACTTACAGTTTTTGAGCTACAGCCCGTGGAATGCTAAGAAAAACGGTTTTTTCAAAACATCTCGTTAACTCTTGGTCGCAAGAAAAAATTCTTATCACTGTAGAGCGCTAAATTCTCTACAATGATTGTCACATGCGCAATTTTGTAGGAATTACAGTTTTCGAGATACAACTCGTGTAAGGTTAAGTTTGGTATTTTCAAAATGTCTCGTTAAATTTTGGTCGCAAGAAAAATTTCTTACCGCAGGATTGTAGAGCGCTAAATTCTCTACAATTATTGTCACAGGCGCAATTTTGTAGGAATTACAGTTTTTGAGATACAACTCTTGTAATGTTAAGTTTGGTATTTTTAAAATATCTCGTTAAATTTTGGTCGCAAGAAAAATTTCTTACCGCAAGATTGTAGAGCGCTAAATTCTCTACAATTCCTGTCACAGATGTAAATTTTTAGGACTTACAGTTTTTGAGCTACAACCCATCGAATGCTAAGAAAATCGGTTTTTTCAAAACATCTCGTTAACTCTTGGTCGCAAGAGAAAATTCTTATCACAAGATTGTAGAGCGCTAAATTCTCTACAATTATTGTCACAGGCGCAATTTTGTAGTTGTTGCAGTTTTCGAGATACGACTAGTGCAAGGTTAAGTTTGGTATTTTCAAAATATCTCGTTAAATATTGGTCGCAAGAAAAATTTCTTACCGCAGGATTGTAGGGCGCTGAATTCTCTACAATTCCTGCCACAGACGCAAATTTTTAGGAATTACAGTTTTTGAGCTACAACCCGTGGAATGCTAAGATAAACGGTTTTTTCAAAACATCTCGTTAACTCTTGGTCGCAAGAAAAAATTCTTATCGCTAGATTGTAGAGCGATAAATTCTCTACAATTCCTGTCACAGACGCAATTTTGTAGGAGTTGCAGTTTTCGAGATACAACTCGTGCAAGGTTAAGTTTGGTATTTTCAAAATGTCTCGTTAAATTTTGGTCGCAAGAAAAATTTCTTACCGCAGGATTGTATAGCGCTAAATTCTCTACAATTCCTGTCACAGACGCAAATTTGTAGGACTTACAGTTTTTGAGCTACAACCCGTGGAATGCTAAGAAATACGGCTGTTTGAAAATATCTCGTTAACTCTTGGTCGCAAGAAAAAATTCTTATCGCAAGATTGTAGAGCGCTAAATTCTCTACAATTATTGTCACAGGCGCAATTTTGTAGGAATTACAGTTTTTGAGATACAACTCGTGGAATGCTAGGAAAATCGGTTTTTTCAAAACATCTTGTTAACTCTTGGTCGCAAGAAAAAATTCTTACAGCAAGATTGTAGAGCGCTAAATTCTCTATAATTATTGTCAGGCGCAATTTTGTACGAGTTGCAGTTTTCGAGATATAACTCGTGCAAGGTTAAGTTTGGTATTTTCAAAATATCTCGTTAAATTTTGGTCGCAAGAAAAATTTCTTACCGCAGGATTGTAGAGCGCTAAATTCTGTACAATTATTGTCACAGGCGCAATTTTTTAGGTATTACAGTTTTTGAGATACACCTCTTGTAATGTTAAGTTTGGTATTTTAAAAATATCTCGTTAAATTTTGGTCGCAAGAAAAATTTCTTACCGAAGGATTGTATAGCGCTAAATTCTCTACAATTCCTGTCACAGATGCAAATTTGTAGGACTTACAGTTTTTGAGCTACAACCCGTCGAATGCTAAAAAAAAACGGTTTTTTGAAAACATCTCGTTAACTCTTGGTCGCAAGAAAAAATTCTTATTGAAAGATTGTAGAGCGCTAAATTCTCTATAATTATTGTCACAGGCTCAATTTTGTAGGAGTTACAGTTTTCGAGATATAACTCGTGCAAGGTTAAGTTTGGTATTTTCAAAATATCTCGTTAAATTTTGGTCGCAAGAAAAATTTCTTACAGCAGTGTTGTAGATCGTTAAATTCTCTACAACTCCTGTCACAGACGCAAATTTGTAGGACTTACAGTTTTGAGCTAAAACCCGTGGAATGCTAAGAGAAACGGTTTTTTCAAAACATCTCGTTAACTCTTGGTCGCAAGAAAAAATTCTTATCGCTAGATTGTAGAGCGCTAAATTCTCTACAATTCCTGTCACAGACGCAATTTTGTAGGAGTTGCAGTTTCCGAGATACAACTCGTGCAAGGTTAAGTTTGGTATTTTCAAAACATCTCGTTAAATTTTGGTCGCAAGAAAAATTTCTTACCGCAGGATTGTAGAGCGATAAATTCTCTACAATTCTTGTCACAGACGCAAATTTGTAGGACTTACAGTTTTTGAGCTACAGCCCGTGGAATGCTAAGAAAAACGGTTTTTTCAAAACATCTCGTTAACTCTTGGTCGCAAGAGAAAATTCTTATCACAAGATTGTAGAGCGCTAAATTCTCTACAATTATTGTCACATGCGCAATTTTGTAGGAGTTGCAGTTTTCGAGATACAACTCGTGCAAAGTTAAGTTTGGTATTTTCAAAATGTCTCGTTAAATTTTGGTCGCAAGAAAAAATTCTTACCGCAGGATTGTAGAGCGCTAAATTCTCTACAATTCCTGTCACAGACGCAAATTTGTAGGACTTACAGTTTTTGAGCTACAACCCGTGGAATGCTAATAAAAACGGTTTTTTCAAAACATCTCGTTAACTCTTGGTCGCAAGAAAAAATTCTTATCACTGTAGAGCGCTAAATTCTCTACAATGATTGTCACATGCGCAATTTTGTAGGAATTACAGTTTTCGAGATACAACTCGTGTAAGGTTAAGCTTGGTATTTTCAAAATATCTCGTTAAATTTTGGTCGCAAGAAAAATTTCTTACCGCAGTGTTGTAGATCGTTAAATTCTCTACAACTCCTGTCGCAGACGCAAATTTGTAGGACTTACAGTTTTGAGCTAAAACCCGTGGAATGCTAAGAGAAACGGATTTTTCAAAACATCTCGTTAACTCTTGGTCGCAAGAAAAAATTCTTATCGCTAGATTGTAGAGCGCTAAAGTCTCTACAATTCCTGTCACAGACGCAATTTTGTAGGAGTTGCAGTTTTCGAGATACAACTCGTGCAAGGTTAAGTTTGGTATTTTCAAAACATCTCGTTAAATTTTGGTCACAAGAAAAATTTCTTACCGCAGGATTGTAGAGCGCTAAATTCTGTACAATTATTGTCACAGGCGCAATTTTTTAGGTATTACAGTTTTTGAGATACAACTCTCGTAATGTTAAGTTTGGTATTTTCAAAATATCTCGTTAAATTTTGGTCGCAAGAAAAATTTCTTACCGCAGGATTGTATAGCGCTAAATTCTCTACAATTCCTGTCACAGATGCAAATTTGTAGGACTTACAGTTTTTGAGCTACAACCCGTCGAATGCTAAGAAAAACGGTTTTTTGAAAACATCTCGTTAATTCTTGGTCGCAAGAAAAATTCTTATTGAAAGATTGTAGAGCGCTAAATTCTCTATAATTGTTGTCACAAGCGCAATTTTGTAGGAGTTACAGTTTTCGAGATATAAGTCGTGCAAGGTTAAGTTTGGTATTTTCAAAATATCTCGTTAAATTTTGGTCGCAAGAAAAATTTCTTGCCGCAGTGTTGTAGAGCGCTAAATTCTCTACAACTCCTGTCACAGACGCAAATTTGTAGGACTTACAGTTTTGAGCTACAACCCGCGGAATGCTAAGAAAAACGGTTTTTTCAAAACATCTCGTTAACTCTTGGTCGCTAGAAAAAATTCTTAAAGCTAGATTGTAGACCGCTAAATTCTCTACAATCTCTGTCACAGACGCAATTTTGTAGGAGTTGCAGTTTTCGAGATACAACTCGTGCAAGGTTAAGTTTGGTATTTTCAAAACATCTCGTTAAATTTTGGTCGCAAGAAAAATTTCTTACCGCAGGATTGTATAGCGCTAAATTCTCTACAATTCCTGTCACAGATGCAAATTTGTAGGACTTACAGTTTTTGAGCTACAACCCGTCGAATGCTAAAAAAAAACGGTTTTTTGAAAACATCTCGTTAACTCTTGGTCGCAAGAAAAAATTCTTATTGAAAGATTGTAGAGCGCTAAATTCTCTATAATTATTGTCACAGGCTCAATTTTGTAGGAGTTACAGTTTTCGAGATATAACTCGTGCAAGGTTAAGTTTGGTATTTTCAAAATATCTCGTTAAATTTTGGTCGCAAGAAAAATTTCTTACAGCAGTGTTGTAGATCGTTAAATTCTCTACAACTCCTGTCACAGACGCAAATTTGTAGGACTTACAGTTTTGAGCTAAAACCCGTGGAATGCTAAGAGAAACGGTTTTTTCAAAACATCTCGTTAACTCTTGGTCGCAAGAAAAAATTCTTATCGCTAGATTGTAGAGCGCTAAATTCTCTACAATTCCTGTCACAGACGCAATTTTGTAGGAGTTGCAGTTTCCGAGATACAACTCGTGCAAGGTTAAGTTTGGTATTTTCAAAACATCTCGTTAAATTTTGGTCGCAAGAAAAATTTCTTACCGCAGGATTGTAGAGCGATAAATTCTCTACAATTCTTGTCACAGACGCAAATTTGTAGGACTTACAGTTTTTGAGCTACAGCCCGTGGAATGCTAAGAAAAACGGTTTTTTCAAAACATCTCGTTAACTCTTGGTCGCAAGAGAAAATTCTTATCACAAGATTGTAGACCGCTAAATTCTCTACAATTATTGTCACATGCGCAATTTTGTAGGAGTTGCAGTTTTCGAGATACAACTCGTGCAAAGTTAAGTTTGGTATTTTCAAAATGTCTCGTTAAATTTTGGTCGCAAGAAAAAATTCTTACCGCAGGATTGTAGAGCGCTGAATTCTCTACAATTCCTGTCACAGACGCAAATTTGTAGGACTTACAGTTTTTGAGCTACAACCCGTGGAATGCTAATAAAAACGGTTTTTTCAAAACATCTCGTTAACTCTTGGTCGCAAGAAAAAATTCTTATCACTGTAGAGCGCTAAATTCTCTACAATGATTGTCACATGCGCAATTTTGTAGGAATTACAGTTTTCGAGATACAACTCGTGTAAGGTTAAGCTTGGTATTTTCAAAATATCTCGTTAAATTTTGGTCGCAAGAAAAATTTCTTACCGCAGTGTTGTAGATCGTTAAATTCTCTACAACTCCTGTCGCAGACGCAAATTTGTAGGACTTACAGTTTTGAGCTAAAACCCGTGGAATGCGAAGAGAAACGGATTTTTCAAAACATCTCGTTAACTCTTGGTCGCAAGAAAAAATTCTTATCGCTAGATTGTAGAGCGCTAAATTCTCTACAATTCCTGTCACAGACGCAATTTTGTAGGAGTTGCAGTTTTCGAGATACAACTCGTGCAAGGTTAAGTTTGGTATTTTCAAAACATCTCGTTAAATTTTGGTCGCAAGAAAAATTTCTTACCGCAGGATTGTAGAGCGCTAAATTCTGTACAATTATTGTCACAGGCGCAATTTTTTAGGTATTACAGTTTTTGAGATACAACTCTCGTAATGTTAAGTTTGGTATTTTCAAAATATCTCGTTAAATTTTGGTCGCAAGAAAAATTTCTTACCGCAGGATTGTATAGCGCTAAATTCTCTACAATTCCTGTCACAGATGCAAATTTGTAGGACTTACAGTTTTTGAGCTACAACCCGTCGAATGCTAAGAAAAACGGTTTTTTGAAAACATCTCGTTAATTCTTGGTCGCAAGAAAAATTCTTATTGAAAGATTGTAGAGCGCTAAATTCTCTATAATTGTTGTCACAAGCGCAATTTTGTAGGAGTTACAGTTTTCGAGATATAAGTCGTGCAAGGTTAAGTTTGGTATTTTCAAAATATCTCGTTAAATTTTGGTCGCAAGAAAAATTTCTTGCCGCAGTGTTGTAGAGCGCTAAATTCTCTACAACTCCTGTCACAGACGCAAATTTGTAGGACTTACAGTTTTGAGCTAAAACCCGTGGAATGCTAAGAGAAACGGTTTTTTCAAAACATCTCGTTAACTCTTGGTCGCAAGAAAAAATTCTTATCGCTAGATTGTAGAGCGCTAAATTCTCTACAATTCCTGTCACAGACGCAATTTTGTAGGAGTTGCAGTTTTCGAGATACAACTCGTGCAAGGTTAAGTTTGGTATTTTCAAAACATCTCGTTAAATTTTGGTCGCAAGAAAAATTTCTTACCGCAGGATTGTAGAGCGATAAATTCTCTACAATTCTTGTCACAGACGCAAATTTGTAGGACTTACAGTTTTTGAGTTACAGCCCGTGGAATGCTAAGAAAAACGGTTTTTTCAAAACATCTCGTTAACTCTTGGTCGCAAGAGAAAATTCTTATCACAAGATTGTAGAGCGCTAAATTCTCTACAATTATTGTCACATGCGCAATTTTGTAGGAGTTGCAGTTTTCGAGATACAACTCGTGCAAAATTAAGTTTGGTATTTTCAAAATGTCTCGTTAAATTTTGGTCGCAAGAAAAAATTCTTACCGCAGGATTGTAGAGCGCTAAATTCTCTACAATTCCTGTCACAGACGCAAATTTGTAGGACTTACAGTTTTTGAGCTACAACCCGTGGAATGCTAATAAAAACGGTTTTTTCAAAACATCTCGTTAACTCTTGGTCGCAAGAAAAAATTCTTATCACTGTAGAGCGCTAAATTCTCTACAATGATTGTCACATGCGCAATTTTGTAGGAATTACAGTTTTCGAGATACAACTCGTGTAAGGTTAAGCTTGGTATTTTCAAAATATCTCGTTAAATTTTGGTCGCAAGAAAAATTTCTTACCGCAGGATTGTAGAGCGCTAAATTCTCTACAATTATTGTCACAGGCTCAATTTTGTAGGAATTACAGTTTTTGAGATACAACTCTTGTAATGTTAAGTTTGGTATTTTTAAAATATCTCGTTAAATTTTGGTCGCAAGAAAAATTTCTTACCGCAAGATTGTAGAGCGCTAAATTCTCTACAATTCCTGTCATAGATGCAAATTTTTAGGACTTACAGTTTTTGAGCTACAACCCATCGAATGCTAAGAAAATCGGTTTTTTCAAAACATCTCGTTAACTCTTGGTCGCAAGAGAAAATTTTTATCACAAGATTGTAGGGCGCTAAATTCTCTACAATTATTGTCACAGGCGCAATTTTGTAGGTGTTGCAGTTTTCGAGATACAATTAGTGCAAGATTAAGTTTGGTATTTTCAAAATATCTCGTTAAATATTGGTCGCAAGAAAAATTTCTTACCGCAGGATTGTAGGGCGCTGAATTCTCTACAATTCCTCCCACAGACGCAAATTTTTAGGACTTACAGTTTTTGAGCTACAACCCGTGGAATGCTAAGAAATACGGTTTTTTGAAAATATCTCGTTAACTCTTGGTCGCAAGAAAAAATTCTTATCGCAAGATTGTAGAGCGCTAAATTCTCTACAATTATTGTCACAGGCGCAATTTTGTAGGAATTACAGTTTTTGAGATACAACTCGTGGAATGCTAGGAAAAACGGTTTTTTCAAAACATCTTGTTAACTCTTGGTCGCAAGAAAAAATTCTTACAGCAAGATTGTAGAGCGCTAAATTCTCTATAATTATTGTCACAGGCGCAATTTTGTAGGAGTTGCAGTTTTCGAGATATAACTCGTGCAAGGTTAAGTTTGGTATTTTCAAAATATCTCGTTAAATTTTGGTCGCAAGAAAAATTTCTTACCGCAGGATTGTAGAGCGCTAAATTCTCTACAATTATTGTCACAGGCGCAATTTTGTAGGAATTACAGTTTTTGAGATACAACTCTTGTAATGTTAAGTTTGGTATTTTTAAAATATCTCGTTAAATTTTGGTCGCAAGAAAAATTTCTTACCGCAGGATTGTAGAGCGCTAAATTCTCTACAATTCCTGTCACAGATGCAAATTTGTAGGACTTACAGTTTTTGAGCTACAACCCATCGAATGCTAAGAAAATCGGTTTTTTCAAAACATCTCGTTAACTCTTGGTCGCAAGAGAAAATTCTTATCACAAGATTGTAGAGCGCTAAATTCTCTACAATTATTGTCACAGGCGCAATTTTGTAGGTGTTGCAGTTTTCGAGATACAACTAGCGCAAGGTTAAGTTTGGTATTTTCAAAATATCTCGTTAAATATTGGTCGCAAGAAAGATTTCTTACCGCAGGATTGTAGGGCGCTGAATTCTCTACAATTCCTGCCACAGACGCAAATTTTTAGGACTACAGTTTTTGAGCTACAACCCGTGGAATGCTAAGATAAACGGTTTTTTCAAAACATCTCGTTAACTCTTGGTCGCAAGAAAAAATTCTTATCGCTAGATTGTAGAGCGATAAATTCTCTACAATTCCTGTCACAGACGCAATTTTGTAGGAGTTGCAGTTTTCGAGATACAACTCGTGCAAGGTTAAGTTTGGTATTTTCAAAATGTCTCGTTAAATTTTGATCGCAAGAAAAATTTCTTACCGCAGGATTGTAGAGCGCTAAATTCTCTACAATTCCTGTCACAGACGCAAATTTGTAGGACTTACAGTTTTTGAGCTACAACCCGTGGAATGCTAAGAAATACGGCTGTTTGAAAATATCTCGTTAACTCTTGGTCGCAAGAAAAAATTCTTATCGCAAGATTGTAGAGCGCTAAATTCTCTACAATTATTGTCACAGGCGCAATTTTGTAGGAATTACAGTTTTTGAGATACAACTCGTGGAATGCTAGGAAAAACGGTTTTTTCAAAACATCTTGTTAACTCTTGGTCGCAAGAAAAAATTCTTACAGCAAGATTGTAGAGCGCTAAATTCTCTATAATTATTGTCACAGGCGAAATTTTGTAGGAGTTGCAGTTTTCGAGATATAACTCGTGCAAGGTTAAGTTTGGTATTTTCAAAATATCTCGTTAAATTTTGGTCGCAAGAAAAATTTCTTACCGCAGGATTGTAGAGCGCTAAATTCTCTACAATTATTGTCACAGGCGCAATTTTGTAGGAATTACAGTTTTTGTAATGTTAAGTTTGGTATTTTTAAAATATCTCGTTAAATTTTGGTCGCAAGAAAAATTTCTTACCGCAGGATTGTAGAGCGCTAAATTCTCTACAATTCCTGTCACAGATGCAAATTTGTAGGACTTACAGTTTTTGAGCTACAACCCATCGAATGCTAAGAAAATCGGTTTTTTCAAAACATCTCGTTAACTCTTGGTCGCAAGAGAAAATTCTTATCACAAGATTATAGAGCGCTAAATTCTCTACAATTATTGTCACAGGCGCAATTTTGTGGGTGTTGCAGTTTTCGAGATACAACTAGTGCAAGGTTAAGTTTGGTATTTTCAGAATATCTCGTTAAATATTGGTCGCAAGAAAAATTTCTTACCGCAGGATTGTAGGGCGCTGAATTCTCTACAATTCCTACCACAGAAGCAAATTTTTAGGACTTACAGTTTTTGAGCTACAACCCGTGGAATGCTAAGATAAACGGTTTTTTCAAAACATCTCGTTAACTCTTGGTCGCAAGAAAAAATTCTTATCGCTAGATTGTAGAGCGATAAATTCTCTACAATTCCTGTCACAGACGCAATTTTGTAGGAGTTGCAGTTTTCGAGATACAACTCGTGCAAGGTTAAGTTTGGTATTTTCAAAATGTCTCGTTAAATTTTGGTCGCAAGAAAAATTTCTTACCGCAGGATTGTAGAGCGCTAAATTCTCTACAATTCCTGTCACAGACGCAAATTTGTAGGACTTACAGTTTTTGAGCTACAACCCGTGGAATGCTAAGAAATACGGTTTTTTGAAAATATCTCGTTAACTCTTGATCGCAAGAAAAAATTCTTACAGCAAGATTGTAGAGCGCTAAATTCTCTATAATTATTGTCAGGCGCAATTTTGTAGGAGTTGCAGTTTTCGAGATATAACTCGTGCAAGGTTAAGTTTGGTATTTTCAAAATATCTCGTTAAATTTTGGGCGCAAGAAAAATTTCTTACCGCAGGATTGTAGAGCGCTAAATTCTCTACAATTCCAGTCACAGATGCAAATTTGTAGGACTTACAGTTTTTGAGCTACAACCTGTCGAATGCTAAGAAAAACGGTTTTTTGAAAACATCTCGTTAACTCTTGGTCGCAAGAAAAAATTCTTATAGCAAGATTGTAGAGCGCTAAATTCTCTGTAATTATTGTCACAGGCTCAATTTTGTAGGAGTTACAGTTTTCGAGATATAACTCGTGCAAGGTTAAGTTTGGTATTTTCAAAATATCTCGTTAAATTTTGGTCGCAAGAAAAATTTCTTACCGCAGTGTTGTAGATCGTTAAATTCTCTACAACTCCTGTCACAGACGCAAATTTGTAGGACTTACAGTTTTGAGCTAAAACCCGTGGAATGCTAAGAGAAACGGATTTTTCAAAACATCTCGTTAACTCTTGGTCGCAAGAAAAAATTCTTATCGCTAGATTGTAGAGCGCTAAATTCTCTACAATTCCTGTCACAGACGCAATTTTGTAGGAGTTGCAGTTTTCGAGATACAACTCGTGCAAGGTTAAGTTTGGTATTTTCAAAACATCTCATTAAATTTTGGTCGCAAGAAAAATTTCTTACCGCAGGATTGTAGAGCGCTAAATTCTGTACAATTATTGTCACAGGCGCAATTTTTTAGGTATTACAGTTTTTGAGATACAACTCTTGTAATGTTAAGTTTGGTATTTTCAAAATATCTCGTTAAATTTTGGTCGCAAGAAAAATTTCTTACCGCAGGATTGTAGAGCGCTAAATTCTCTACAATTCCTGTCACAGACGCAAATTTGTAGGACTTACAGTTTTTGAGCTACAACCCGTGGAATGCTAAGAAATACGGCTGTTTGAAAATATCTCGTTAACTCTTGGTCGCAAGAAAAAATTCTTATCGCAAGATTGTAGAGCGCTAAATTCTCTACAATTATTGTCACAGGCGCAATTTTGTAGGAATTACAGTTTTTGAGATACAACTCGTGGAATGCTAGGAAAAACGGTTTTTTCAAAACATCTTGTTAACTCTTGGTCGCAAGAAAAAATTCTTACAGCAAGATTGTAGAGCGCTAAATTCTCTATAATTATTGTCACAGGCGAAATTTTGTAGGAGTTGCAGTTTTCGAGATATAACTCGTGCAAGGTTAAGTTTGGTATTTTCAAAATATCTCGTTAAATTTTGGTCGCAAGAAAAATTTCTTACCGCAGGATTGTAGAGCGCTAAATTCTCTACAATTATTGTCACAGGCGCAATTTTGTAGGAATTACAGTTTTTGTAATGTTAAGTTTGGTATTTTTAAAATATCTCGTTAAATTTTGGTCGCAAGAAAAATTTCTTACCGCAGGATTGTAGAGCGCTAAATTCTCTACAATTCCTGTCACAGATGCAAATTTGTAGGACTTACAGTTTTTGAGCTACAACCCATCGAATGCTAAGAAAATCGGTTTTTTCAAAACATCTCGTTAACTCTTGGTCGCAAGAGAAAATTCTTATCACAAGATTATAGAGCGCTAAATTCTCTACAATTATTGTCACAGGCGCAATTTTGTGGGTGTTGCAGTTTTCGAGATACAACTAGTGCAAGGTTAAGTTTGGTATTTTCAGAATATCTCGTTAAATATTGGTCGCAAGAAAAATTTCTTACCGCAGGATTGTAGGGCGCTGAATTCTCTACAATTCCTACCACAGAAGCAAATTTTTAGGACTTACAGTTTTTGAGCTACAACCCGTGGAATGCTAAGATAAACGGTTTTTTCAAAACATCTCGTTAACTCTTGGTCGCAAGAAAAAATTCTTATCGCTAGATTGTAGAGCGATAAATTCTCTACAATTCCTGTCACAGACGCAATTTTGTAGGAGTTGCAGTTTTCGAGATACAACTCGTGCAAGGTTAAGTTTGGTATTTTCAAAATGTCTCGTTAAATTTTGGTCGCAAGAAAAATTTCTTACCGCAGGATTGTAGAGCGCTAAATTCTCTACAATTCCTGTCACAGACGCAAATTTGTAGGACTTACAGTTTTTGAGCTACAACCCGTGGAATGCTAAGAAATACGGTTTTTTGAAAATATCTCGTTAACTCTTGATCGCAAGAAAAAATTCTTATTGCAAGATTGTAGAGCGCTAAATTCTGTACAATTATTGTCACAGGCGCAATTTTTTAGGTATTACAGTTTTTGAGATACAACTCGTGGAATGCTAGGAAAATCGGTTTTTTCAAAACATCTTGTTAACTCTTGGTCGCAAGAAAAAATTCTTACAGCAAGATTGTAGAGCGCTAAATTCTCTATAATTATTGTCAGGCGCAATTTTGTAGGAGTTGCAGTTTTCGAGATATAACTCGTGCAAGGTTAAGTTTGGTATTTTCAAAATATCTCGTTAAATTTTGGGCGCAAGAAAAATTTCTTACCGCAGGATTGTAGAGCGCTAAATTCTCTACAATTCCAGTCACAGATGCAAATTTGTAGGACTTACAGTTTTTGAGCTACAACCTGTCGAATGCTAAGAAAAACGGTTTTTTGAAAACATCTCGTTAACTCTTGGTCGCAAGAAAAAATTCTTATAGCAAGATTGTAGAGCGCTAAATTCTCTGTAATTATTGTCACAGGCTCAATTTTGTAGGAGTTACAGTTTTCGAGATATAACTCGTGCAAGGTTAAGTTTGGTATTTTCAAAATATCTCGTTAAATTTTGGTCGCAAGAAAAATTTCTTACCGCAGTGTTGTAGATCGTTAAATTCTCTACAACTCCTGTCACAGACGCAAATTTGTAGGACTTACAGTTTTGAGCTAAAACCCGTGGAATGCTAAGAGAAACGGATTTTTCAAAACATCTCGTTAACTCTTGGTCGCAAGAAAAAATTCTTATCGCTAGATTGTAGAGCGCTAAATTCTCTACAATTCCTGTCACAGACGCAATTTTGTAGGAGTTGCAGTTTTCGAGATACAACTCGTGCAAGGTTAAGTTTGGTATTTTCAAAACATCTCATTAAATTTTGGTCGCAAGAAAAATTTCTTACCGCAGGATTGTAGAGCGCTAAATTCTGTACAATTATTGTCACAGGCGCAATTTTTTAGGTATTACAGTTTTTGAGATACAACTCTTGTAATGTTAAGTTTGGTATTTTCAAAATATCTCGTTAAATTTTGGTCGCAAGAAAAATTTCTTACCGCAGGATTGTATAGCGCTAAATTCTCTACAATTCCTGTCACAGATGCAAATTTGTAGGACTTACAGTTTTTGAGCTACAACCCGTCGAATGCTAAGAAAAACGGTTTTTTGAAAACATCTCGTTAATTCTTGGTCGCAAGAAAAAATTCTTATTGAAAGATTGTAGAGCGCTAAATTCTCTATAATTGTTGTCACAAGCGCAATTTTGTAGGAGTTACAGTTTTCGAGATATAAGTCGTGCAAGGTTAAGTTTAGTATTTTCAAAATATCTCGTTAAATTTTGGTCGCAAGAAAAATTTCTTGCCGCAGTGTTGTAGAGCGCTAAATTCTCTACAACTCCTGTCACAGACGCAAATTTGTAGGACTTACAGTTTTGAGCTACAACCCGCGGAATGCTAAGAAAAACGGTTTTTTCAAAACATCTCGTTAACTCTTGGTCGCTAGAAAAAATTCTTATCGCTAGATTGTAGAGCGCTAAATTCTCTACAATCTCTGTCACAGACGCAATTTTGTAGGAGTTACAGTTTTCGAGATATAACTCGTGCAAGGTTAAGTTTGGTATTTTCAAAATATCTCGTTAAATTTTGGTCGCAAGAAAAATTTCTTGCCGCAGTGTTGTAGAGCGCTAAATTCTCTACAACTCCTGTCACAGACGCAAATTTGTAGGACTTACAGTTTTGAGCTACAACCCGCGGAATGCTAAGAAAAACGGCTTTTTCAAAACATCTCGTTAACTCTTGGTCGCAAGAAAAAATTCTTATCGCTGGATTGTAGAGCGCTAAATTCTCTACAATTCCTGTCACAGACGCAATTTTGTAGGAGTTGCAGTTTTCGAGATACAACTCGTGCAAGGTTAAGTTTGGTATTTTCAAAACATCTCGTTAAATTTTGGTCGCAAGAAAAATTTCTTACCGCAGGATTGTAGAGCGATAAATTCTCTACAATTCTTGTCACAGACGCAAATTTGTAGGACTTACAGTTTTTGAGCTACAGCCCGTGGATTGCTAAGAAAAACGGTTTTTTCAAAACATCTCGTTAACTCTTGGTCGCAAGAGAAAATTCTTATCACAAGATTGTAGAGCGCCAAATTCTCTACAATTATTGTCACATGCGCAATTTTGTAGGAGTTGCAGTTTTCGAGATACAACTAGTGCAAGGTTAAGTTTGGTATTTTCAAAATATCGCGTTAAATATTGGTCGCAAGAAAAATTTCTTACCGCAGGATTGTAGGGTGCTAAATTCTCTACAATTCCTGTCACAGACGCAAATTTTTAGGACTTACAGTTTTTGAGCTACAACCCGTGGAATGCTAAGATAAGCGGTTTTTTCAAAACATCTCGTTAACTCCTGGTCGCAAGAAAAAATTCTTATTGCTAGATTGTAGAGCGATAAATTCTCTACAATTCCTGTCACAGACGTAATTTTGTAGGAGTTGAAGTTTTCGAGAATACAACTCGTGCAATGTTAAGTTTGGTATTTTCAAAATGTCTCGTTAAATTTTGGTCGCAAGAAAAATTTCTTACCGCAGGATTGTAGAGCGCTAAATTCTCTACAATTCCTGTCACAGACGCAAATTTGTAGGACTTACAGTTTTTGAGCTACAACCCGTGGAATGCTAAGAAAAACGGTTTTTTCAAAACATCTCGTTAACTCTTGGTCGCAAGAAAAAATTCTTATCACTGTAGAGCGCTAAATTCTCTACAATGATTGTCACATGCGCAATTTTGTAGGAATTACAGTTTTCGAGATACAACTCGTGTAAGGTTAAGTTTGGTATTTTCAAAATATCTCGTTAAATTTTGGTCGCAAGAAAAATTTCTTACCGCAGGATTGTAGAGCGCTAAATTCTCTACAATTCCTGTCGCAGACGCAAATTTGTAGGACTTACAATTTTTGAGCTACAACCCGTGGAATGCTAAGATAAACGGTTTTTTCAAAACATCTCGTTAACTCTTGGTCGCAAGAAAAAATTCTTATCGCTAGATTGTAGAGCGATAAATTCTCTACAATTCCTGTCACAGACGCAATTTTGTAGGAGTTGCAGTTTTCGAGATACAACTCGTGCAAGGTTAAGTTTGGTGTTTTCAAAATGTCTCGTTAAATTTTGGTCGCAAGAAAAATTTCTTACCGCAGGATTGTAGAGCGCTAAATTCTCTACAATTCCTGTCACAGACGCAAATTTGTAGGACTTACAGTTTTGAGCTACAACCCGTGGAATGCTAAGAAAAACGGTTTTTTCAAAACATCTCGTTAACTCTTGGTCGCAAGAGAAAATTCTTATCACAAGATTGTAGAGCGCTAAATTCTCTACAATTATTGTCACAGGCGCAATTTTGTAGGTGTTGCAGTTTTCGAGATACAACTAGTGCAAGGTTAAGTTTGGTATTTTCAAAATATCTCGTTAAATATTGGTCGCAAGAAAAATTTCTTACCGCAGGATTGTAGGGCGCTAAATTCTCTACAATTCCTGTCACAGGCGCAAATTTTTAGGACTTACAGTTTTTGAGCTACAACCCGTGGAATGCTAAGATAAACGGTTTTTTCAAAACATCTCGTTAACTCTTGGTCGCAAGAAAAAATTCTTATCGCTAGATTGTAGAGCGAAAAATTCTCTACAATTCCTGTCACAGACGCAATTTTGTAGGAGTTGCAGTTTTCGAGATACAACTCGTGCAAGGTTAAGTTTGGTATTTTCAAAATGTCTCGTTAAATTTTGGTCGCAAGAAAAATTTCTTACCGCAGGATTGTAGAGCGCTAAATTCTCTACAATTCCTGTTAGTGACGCAAATTTGTAGGAGTTGCAGTTTTTGAGCTACAACCCGTCGAATGCTAAGAGAAACGGTTTTTTGAAAACATCTCGTTAACTCTTGGTCGCAAGAAAAAATTCTTATAGAAGGATTATAGAGCGCTAAATTCTCTATAATTATTGCCATAGGCGCAATTTTGTAGGAGTTACAGTTTTCGAGATATAACTCGTGCAAGGTTAAGTTTGGTATTTTCAAAATATCTCGTTAAATTTTGGTCGCAAGAAAAATTTCTTACCGCAGGATTGTAGAGCGCTAAATTCTCTACAACTCCTGTCACAGACGCAAATTTGTAGGTCTTACAGTTTTGAGCTACAACCCGTGGAATACTAAGAAAAACGGTTTTTTCAAAACATCTCGTTAACTCTTGGTCGCAAGAAAAATTTCTTATCGCGAGGTTGTAGATCACTAAATTCTCTACAATTATTGTCACAGGCGCAATTTTGTAGGAGTTACAATTTTCGAGCAAGGTTAATTATTGTTTTTTCAAAATATCTCGCTAAATTTTGGGTGCAAGAAAAATTTCTTATCGCAAGATTGTAGAGCTAAATTCTCTACAATTCCTGTCACAGACGCAATTTTGTTGGAGTTGCAGTTTTCGAGATACAACTCGTGCAAGGTTAAGTTTGGTGTTTTCAAAATATCTCGTTAAATTTTGGTCGCAAAAAAAATTTCTTACCGCAGGATTGTAGAGCGCTAAATTCTCCACAATTCCTGTCACCGGCGCAATTTTGTAGGAGTTACAGTTTTCGAGCAAGGTTAAGTTTGATATTTTCAAAATATCTCGTTAAATTTTGGTCGCAAGAAAAATTTATTACCGCAAGATTGTAGAGCGCTAAATTCTCTACAATTCCTGTCACAGACGCAAATTTGTAGGATTTACAGTTTTTGAGCTACAACCCGTGGAATGCTAAGAAACACGGTTTTTTGAAAATATCTCGTTAACTCTTGGTCGCAAGAAAAAATTCTTATCGCAAGATTGTGGAGCGCTAAATTTTCTATAATTATTGTCACAGGCGCAATTTTGTAGGAGTTACAGTTTTCGAGATATAACTCGTGCAAGGTTAAGTTTGGTATTTTCAAAATATCTCGTTAAATTTTGGTCGCAAGAAAAATTTCTTGTCGCAGTGTTGTAGAGCGCTAAATTCTCTACAACTCCTGTCACAGACGCAAATTTGTAGGACTTACAGTTTTGAGCTACAACCCGCGGAATGCTAAGAAAAACGGTTTTTACAAAACATCTCGTTAACTCTTGGTCGCAAGAAAAAATTCTTATCGCTAGATTGTTGAGCGCTAAATTCTCTACAATACCTGTCACAGACGCAATTTTGTAGGAGTTGCAGTTTTCGAGATACAACTCGTGCAAGGTTAAGTTTGGTATTTTCAAAACATCTCGTTAAATTATGGTCGCAAGAAAAATTTCTTACCGCAGGATTGTAGAGCGATAAATTCTCTATAATTCTTGTCACAGACGCAAATTTGTAGGACTTACAGTTTTTGAGCTACAGAACGTGGAATGCTAAGAAAAACGGTTTTTTCAAAACATCTCGGTAACTCTTGGTCGCAAGAGAAAATTCTTATCACAAGATTGTAGAGCGCTAAATTCTCTACAATTATTGTCACATGCGCAATTTTGTAGGAGTTGCAGTTTTCGAGATACAACTCGTGCAAGGTTAAGTTTGGTATTTTCAAAACATCTCGTTAAATTTTGGTCGCAAGAAAAATTTCTTACCGCAGGATTGTAGAGCGCTAAATTCTCTACAATTCCTGTCACAGACGCAAATTTGTAGGACTTACAGTTTTTGAGCTACAACCCGTGGAATGCTAAGAAAAACGGTTTTTTCAAAACATCTCGTTAACTCTTGGTCGCAAGAAAAAATTCTTATCACTGTAGAGCGCTAAATTCTCTACAATGATTGTCACATGCGCAATTTTGTAGGAATTACAGTTTTCGAGATACAACTCGTGTAAGGTTAAGTTTGGTATTTTCAAAATATCTCGTTAAATTTTGGTCGCAAGAAAAATTTCTTACCGCAGGATTGTAGAGCGCTAAATTCTCTACAATTCCTGTCGCAGACGCAAATTTGTAGGACTTACAATTTTTGAGCTACAACCCGTGGAATGCTAAGATAAACGGTTTTTTCAAAACATCTCGTTAACTCTTGGTCGCAAGAAAAAATTCTTATCGCTAGATTGTAGAGCGATAAATTCTCTACAATTCCTGTCACAGACGCAATTTTGTAGGAGTTGCAGTTTTCGAGATACAACTCGTGCAAGGTTAAGTTTGGTGTTTTCAAAATGTCTCGTTAAATTTTGGTCGCAAGAAAAATTTCTTACCGCAGGATTGTAGAGCGCTAAATTCTCTACAATTCCTGTCACAGACGCAAATTTGTAGGACTTACAGTTTTGAGCTACAACCCGTGGAATGCTAAGAAAAACGGTTTTTTCAAAACATCTCGTTAACTCTTGGTCGCAAGAGAAAATTCTTATCACAAGATTGTAGAGCGCTAAATTCTCTACAATTATTGTCACAGGCGCAATTTTGTAGGTGTTGCAGTTTTCGAGATACAACTAGTGCAAGGTTAAGTTTGGTATTTTCAAAATATCTCGTTAAATATTGGTCGCAAGAAAAATTTCTTACCGCAGGATTGTAGGGCGCTAAATTCTCTACAATTCCTGTCACAGGCGCAAATTTTTAGGACTTACAGTTTTTGAGCTACAACCCGTGGAATGCTAAGATAAACGGTTTTTTCAAAACATCTCGTTAACTCTTGGTCGCAAGAAAAAATTCTTATCGCTAGATTGTAGAGCGAAAAATTCTCTACAATTCCTGTCACAGACGCAATTTTGTAGGAGTTGCAGTTTTCGAGATACAACTCGTGCAAGGTTAAGTTTGGTATTTTCAAAATGTCTCGTTAAATTTTGGTCGCAAGAAAAATTTCTTACCGCAGGATTGTAGAGCGCTAAATTCTCTACAATTCCTGTTAGTGACGCAAATTTGTAGGAGTTGCAGTTTTTGAGCTACAACCCGTCGAATGCTAAGAGAAACGGTTTTTTGAAAACATCTCGTTAACTCTTGGTCGCAAGAAAAAATTCTTATAGAAGGATTATAGAGCGCTAAATTCTCTATAATTATTGCCATAGGCGCAATTTTGTAGGAGTTACAGTTTTCGAGATATAACTCGTGCAAGGTTAAGTTTGGTATTTTCAAAATATCTCGTTAAATTTTGGTCGCAAGAAAAATTTCTTACCGCAGGATTGTAGAGCGCTAAATTCTCTACAACTCCTGTCACAGACGCAAATTTGTAGGTCTTACAGTTTTGAGCTACAACCCGTGGAATACTAAGAAAAACGGTTTTTTCAAAACATCTCGTTAACTCTTGGTCGCAAGAAAAATTTCTTATCGCGAGGTTGTAGATCACTAAATTCTCTACAATTATTGTCACAGGCGCAATTTTGTAGGAGTTACAATTTTCGAGCAAGGTTAATTATTGTTTTTTCAAAATATCTCGCTAAATTTTGGGTGCAAGAAAAATTTCTTATCGCAAGATTGTAGAGCTAAATTCTCTACAATTCCTGTCACAGACGCAATTTTGTTGGAGTTGCAGTTTTCGAGATACAACTCGTGCAAGGTTAAGTTTGGTGTTTTCAAAATATCTCGTTAAATTTTGGTCGCAAAAAAAATTTCTTACCGCAGGATTGTAGAGCGCTAAATTCTCCACAATTCCTGTCACCGGCGCAATTTTGTAGGAGTTACAGTTTTCGAGCAAGGTTAAGTTTGATATTTTCAAAATATCTCGTTAAATTTTGGTCGCAAGAAAAATTTATTACCGCAAGATTGTAGAGCGCTAAATTCTCTACAATTCCTGTCACAGACGCAAATTTGTAGGATTTACAGTTTTTGAGCTACAACCCGTGGAATGCTAAGAAACACGGTTTTTTGAAAATATCTCGTTAACTCTTGGTCGCAAGAAAAAATTCTTATCGCAAGATTGTGGAGCGCTAAATTTTCTATAATTATTGTCACAGGCGCAATTTTGTAGGAGTTACAGTTTTCGAGATATAACTCGTGCAAGGTTAAGTTTGGTATTTTCAAAATATCTCGTTAAATTTTGGTCGCAAGAAAAATTTCTTGTCGCAGTGTTGTAGAGCGCTAAATTCTCTACAACTCCTGTCACAGACGCAAATTTGTAGGACTTACAGTTTTGAGCTACAACCCGCGGAATGCTAAGAAAAACGGTTTTTACAAAACATCTCGTTAACTCTTGGTCGCAAGAAAAAATTCTTATCGCTAGATTGTTGAGCGCTAAATTCTCTACAATACCTGTCACAGACGCAATTTTGTAGGAGTTGCAGTTTTCGAGATACAACTCGTGCAAGGTTAAGTTTGGTATTTTCAAAACATCTCGTTAAATTATGGTCGCAAGAAAAATTTCTTACCGCAGGATTGTAGAGCGATAAATTCTCTATAATTCTTGTCACAGACGCAAATTTGTAGGACTTACAGTTTTTGAGCTACAGAACGTGGAATGCTAAGAAAAACGGTTTTTTCAAAACATCTCGGTAACTCTTGGTCGCAAGAGAAAATTCTTATCACAAGATTGTAGAGCGCTAAATTCTCTACAATTATTGTCACATGCGCAATTTTGTAGGAGTTGCAGTTTTCGAGATACAACTAGTGCAAGGTTAAGTTTGGTATTTTCAAAATATCTCGTTAAATATTGGTCGCAAGAAAAATTTCTTACCGCAGGATTGTAGGGTGCTAAATTCTCTACAATTCCTGTCACAGACGCAAATTTTTAGGACTTACAGTTTTTGAGCTACAACCCGTGGAATGCTAAGATAAACGGTTTTTTCAAAACATCTCGTTAACTCTTGGTCGCAAGAAAAAATTCTTATCGCTAGATTGTAGAGCGATAAATTCTCTACAATTCCTGTCACAGACGTAATTTTGTAGGAGTTGAAGTTTTCGAGATACAACTCGTGCAAGGTTAAGTTTGGTATTTTCAAAATGTCTCGTTAAATTTTGGTCGCAAGAAAAATTTCTTACCGCAGGATTGCAGAGCGCTAAATTCTCTACAATTCCTGTCACAGACGCAAATTTGTAGGACTTACAGTTTTTGATCTACAACCCGTGGAATGCTAAGAAAAACGGTTTTTTCAAAACATCTCGTTAACTCTTGGTCGCAAGAAAAAATTCTTATCACTGTAGAGCGCTAAATTCTCTACAATGATTGTCACATGCGCAATTTTGTAGGAATTACAGTTTTCGAGATACAACTCGTGTAAGGTTAAGTTTGGTATTTTCAAAATATCTCGTTAAATTTTGGTCGCAAGAAAAATTTCTTACCGCAGGATTGTAGAGCGCTAAATTCTCTACAATTCCTGTCGCAGACGCATATTTGTAGGACTTACAGTTTTTGAGCTACAACCCGCGGAATGCTAAGAAATACGGTTTTTTGAAAATATCTCGTTAACTCTTGGTCGCAAGAAAAAATTCTTATCGCAAGATTGTAGAGCGCTAAATTCTCTATAATTATTGTCACAGGCGCAATTTTGTGGGAGTTACAGTTTTCGAGATACAACTCGTGCAAGGTTAAGTTTGGTATTTTCAGAATATTTCGTTAAATTTTGGTCGCAAGAAAAATTTCTTAACGCAGGATTGTAGAGCGCTAAATTCTCTACAATTATTGTCACAGGCGCAATTTTGTAGGAATTACAGTTTTTGAGATACAACTCGTGGAATGCTAGGAAAAACGGTTTTTTCAAAACATCTTGTTAACTCTTGGTCGCAAGAAAAAATTCTTATAGCAAGATTGTAGAGCGCTAAATTCTCTATAATTATTGTCACAGGCGAAATTTTGTAGGAGTTGCAGTTTTCGAGATATAACTCGTGCAAAATTAAGTTTGGTATTTTCAAAATATCTCGTTAAATTTTGGTCGCAAGAAAAATTTCTTACCGCAGGACTGTGGAGCGCTAAATTCTGTACAATTCCTGTCACCGGCGCAATTTGGTAAGAGTTACAGTTTTTGAGATATAACTCGTGCAAGGTTAAGTTTGGTATTTTCAAAATATCTCGTTAAATTTTGGTCGCAAGAAAAATTTCTTACCGCAGTGTTGTAGAGCGTTAAATTCTCTACAACTTCTGTCACAGACGCAAATTTGTAGGACTTACAGTTTTGAGCTACAACCCGTGGAATGCTAAGAAAAACGGTTTTTTCAAAACATCTCGTTAACTCTTGGTCGCAAGAGAAAATTCTTATCACAAGATTGTAGAGCGCTAAATTCTCTACAATTATTGTCACAGGCGCAATTTTGTAGGTGTTGCAGTTTTCGAGATACAACTAGTGCAAGGTTAAGTTTGGTATTTTCAAAATATCTCGTTAAATATTGGTCGCAAGAAAAATTTCTTACCGCAGGATTGTAGGGCGCTAAATTCTCTACAATTCCTGTCACAGGCGCAAATTTTTAGATCTTACAGTTTTTGAGCTACAACCCGTGGAATGCTAAGATAAACGGTTTTTTCAAAACATCTCGTTAACTCTTGGTCGCAAGAAAAAATTCTTATCGCAAGATTGTAGAGCGCTAAATTCTCTATAATTATTGTCCCAGGCGCAATTTTGTGGGAGTTACAGTTTTCGAGATACAACTCGTGCAAGGTTAAGTTTAATGTTTTCAAAATATTTCGTTAAATTTTGGTCGCAAGAAAAATTTCTTAACGCAGGATTGTAGAGCGCTAAATTCTCTACAATTATTGTCACAGGCGCAATTTTGTAGGAATTACAGTTTTTGAGATACAACTCGTGGAATGTTAGGAAAAACGGTTTTTTCAAAACATCTTGTTAACTCTTGGTCGCAAGAAAAAATTCTTATAGCAAGATTGTAGAGCGCTAAATTCTCTATAATTATTGTCACAGGCGCAATTTTGTAGGAGTTGCAGTTTTCGAGATATAACTCGTGCAAAGTTAAGTTTGGTGTTTTCAAAATATCTCGTTAAATTTTGGTCGCAAGAAAAATTTCTTACCGCAGGACTGTGGAGCGCTAAATTCTGTACAATTCCTGTCACCGGCGCAATTTGGTAAGAGTTACAGTTTTTGAGATATAACTCGTGCAAGGTTAAGTTTGGTATTTTCAAAATATCTCGTTAAATTTTGGTCGCAAGAAAAATTTCTTACCGCAGTGTTGTAGAGCGTTAAATTCTCTACAACTCCTGTCACAGACGCAAATTTGTAGGACTTACAGTTTCGAGCTACAACCCGTGGAATGCTAAGAAAAACGGTTTTTTCAAAACATCTCGTTGACTCTTGGTCGCAAGAAAAAATTCTTATCGCTAGATTGTAAATTCTCTACAATTCCTGTCACAGACGCAATTTTGTAGGAGTTGCAGTTTTCGAGATACAACTCGTGCAAGGTTAAGTTTGGTATTTTCAAAACATCTCGTTAAATTTTGGTCGCAAGAAAAATTTCTTAAAGCAGGATCGTAGAGCGATAAATTCTCTACAATTCTTGTCACAGACGCAAATTTGTAGGACTTACAGTTTTTGAGCTACAACCCGTGGAATGCTAAGAAAAAAGGTTTTTTCAAAACATCTCGATAACTCTTGGTCGCAAGAAAAAATTCTTATCACAAGATTGTAGAGCGCTAAATTCTCTACAATTATTGTCACAGGCGCAATTTTGTAGGAGTTGCAGTTTTCGAGATACAACTAGTGCAAGGTTAAGTTTGGTATTTTCAAAATATCTCGTTAAATTTTGGTCGCAAGAAAAATTTCTTACCGCAGGATTGTAGATCGCTAAATTCTCTACAATTCCTGTCAGAGACGCAATTTTGTAGGAGTTGCAGTTTTCGAGATACAACTCGTGCAAGGTTAAGTTTGGTATTTTCAAAATGTCTCGTTAAATTTTGGTCGCAAGAAAAATTTCTTACCGCAGGATTGTAGAGCGCTAAATTCTCTACAATTCCTGTTAGTGACGCAAATTTGTAGGAGTTGCAGTTTTTGAGCTACAACCCGTCGAATGCTAAGAGAAACGGTTTTTTGAAAACATCTCGTTAACTCTTGGTCGCAAGAGAAAATTCTTATCACAAGATTGTAGAGCGCTAAATTCTCTACAATTATTGTCACAGGCGCAATTTTGTAGGTGTTGCAGTTTTCGAGATACAACTAGTGCAAGGTTAAGTTTGGTATTTTCAAAATATCTCGTTAAATATTGGTCGCAAGAAAAATTTCTTACCGCAGGATTGTAGGGCGCTGAATTCTCCACAATTCCTGCCACAGACGCAAATTTTTAGGACTTACAGTTTTTGAGCTACAACCCGTGGAATGCTAAGAAAAACGGTTTTTTTAAAACATCTCGTTAACTCTTAGTCGCAAGAAAAAATTCTTATCGCAAGATTGTAGAGCGCTAAATTCTCTACATTTCCTGTCACAGACGCAAATTTGTAGGACTTACAGTTTTCGAGATACAACTCGTGTAAGGTTAAGTTTGGTATTTTCAAAATATCTCGTTAAATTTTGGTCGCAAGAAAAATTTCTTACCGCAGGATTGTAGAGCGCTAAATTCTCTACAATTCCTGTCGCAGACGCAAATTTGTAGGACTTACAGGTTTTGAGCTACAACCCGCGGAATGCTAAGAAATACGGTTTTTTGAAAATATCTCGTTAACTCTTGGTCGCAAGAAAAAATTCTTATCGCAAGATTGTAGAGCGCTAAATTCTCTATAATTATTGTCACAGGCGCAATTTTGTGGGAGTTACAGTTTTCGAGATACAACTCGTGCAAGGTTAAGTTTGGTATTTTCAAAATATTTCGTTAAATTTTGGTCGCAAGAAAAATTTCTTAACGCAGGATTGTAGAGCGCTAAATTCTCTACAATTATTGTCACAGGCGCAATTTTGTAGGAAATACAGTTTTTGAGATACAACTCGTGGAATGCTAGGAAAAACGGTTTTTTCAAAACATCTTGTTAACTCTTGGTCGCAAGAAAAAATTCTTATAGCAAGATTGTAGAGCGCTAAATTCTCTATAATTATTGTCACAGGCGCAATTTTGTAGGAGTTGCAGTTTTCGAGATATAACTCGTGCAAAATTAAGTTTGGTATTTTCAAAATATCTCGTTAAATTTTGGTCGCAAGAAAAATTTCTTACCGCAGGACTGTGGAGCGCTAAATTCTGTACAATTCCTGTCAGCGGCGCAATTTGGTAAGAGTTACAGTTTTTGAGATATAACTCGTGCAAGGTTAAGTTTGGTATTTTCAAAATATCTCGTTAAATTTTGGTCGCAAGAAAAATTTCTTACCGCAGTGTTGTAGAGCGTTAAATTCTCTACAACTTCTGTCACAGACGCAAATTTGTAGGACTTACAGTTTTGAGCTACAACCCGTGGAATGCTAAGAAAAACGGTTTTTTCAAAACATCTCGTTAACTCTTGGTCGCAACAGAAAATTCTTATCACAAGATTGTAGAGCGCTAAATTCTCTACAATTATTGTCACAGGCGCAATTTTGTAGGTGTTGCAGTTTTCGAGATACAACTAGTGCAAGGTTAAGTTTGGTATTTTCAAAATATCTCGTTAAATATTGGTCGCAAGAAAAATTTCTTACCGCAGGATTGTAGGGCGCTGAATTCTCTACAATTCCTGCCACAGACGCAAATTTTTAGGACTTACAGTTTTTGAGCTACAACCCGTGGAATGCTAAGAAAAACGGTTTTTTTAAAACATCTCGTTAACTCTTAGTCGCAAGAAAAAATTCTTATCGCAAGATTGTAGAGCGCTAAATTCTCTACATTTCCTGTCACAGACGCAAATTTGTAGGACTTACAGTTTTCGAGATACAACTCGTGTAAGGTTAAGTTTGGTATTTTCAAAATATCTCGTTAAATTTTGGTCGCAAGAAAAATTTCTTACCGCAGGATTGTAGGGCGCTAAATTCTCTACAATTTCTGTCACAGACGCAAATTTTTAGGACTTACAGTTTTTGAGCTACAACCCGTATAATGCTAAGATAAACGGTTTTTTCAGAACATCTCGTTAACTCTTGGTCGCAAGAAAAAATTCTTATCGCTAGATTGTAGAGCGATAAATTCTCTACAATTCCTGTCACAGACGCAATTTTGTAGGAGTTGCAGTTTTCGAGATGCAACTCGTGCAAGGTTAAGTTTGGTATTTTCAAAATGTATCGTTAAATTTTGGTCGCAAGAAAAATTTCTTACCGCAGGATTGTAGAGCGCTAAATTCTCTACAATTCCTGTCACAGACGCAAATTTGTAGGACTTACAGTTTTTGAGCTAGAACCCGTGGAATGCTAAGAAATACGGATTTTTGAAAATATCTCGTTAACTCTTGGTCGCAAGAAAAAATTCTTATCACTGTAGAGCGCTAAATTCTCTACAATGATTGTCACATGCGCAATTTTGTAGGAATTACAGTTTTCGAGATACAACTCGTGTAAGGTTAAGTTTGGTATTTTCAAAATATCTCGTTAAATTTTGGTCGCAAGAAAAATTTCTTACCGCAGGATTGTAGAGCGCTAAATTCTCTACAATTCCTGTCGCAGACGCAAATTTGTAGGACTTACAATTTTTGAGCTACAACCCGTGGAATGCTAAGATAAACGGTTTTTTCAAAACATCTCGTTAACTCTTGGTCGCAAGAAAAAATTCTTATCGCTAGATTGTAGAGCGATAAATTCTCTACAATTCCTGTCACAGACACAATTTTGTAGGAGTTGCAGTTTTCGAGATACAACTCGTGCAAGGTTAAGTTTGGTGTTTTCAAAATGTCTCGTTAAATTTTGGTCGCAAGAAAAATTTCTTACCGCAGGATTGTAGAGCGCTAAATTCTCTACAATTCCTGTCACAGACGCAAATTTGTAGGACTTACAGTTTTGAGCTACAACCCGTGGAATGCTAAGAAAAACGGTTTTTTCAAAACATCTCGTTAACTCTTGGTCGCAAGAGAAAATTCTTATCACAAGATTGTAGAGCGCTAAATTCTCTACAATTATTGTCACAGGCGCAATTTTGTAGGTGTTGCAGTTTTCGAGATACAACTAGTGCAAGGTTAAGTTTGGTATTTTCAAAATATCTCGTTAAATATTGGTCGCAAGAAAAATTTCTTACCGCAGGATTGTAGGGCGCTAAATTCTCTACAATTCCTGTCACAGGCGCAAATTTTTAGGACTTACAGTTTTTGAGCTACAACCCGTGGAATGCTAAGATAAACGGTTTTTTCAAAACATCTCGTTAACTCTTGGTCGCAAGAAAAAATTCTTATCGCTAGATTGTAGAGCGAAAAATTCTCTACAATTCCTGTCACAGACGCAATTTTGTAGGAGTTGCAGTTTTCGAGATACAACTCGTGCAAGGTTAAGTTTGGTATTTTCAAAATGTCTCGTTAAATTTTGGTCGCAAGAAAAATTTCTTACCGCAGGATTGTAGAGCGCTAAATTCTCTACAATTCCTGTTAGTGACGCAAATTTGTAGGAGTTGCAGTTTTTGAGCTACAACCCGTCGAATGCTAAGAGAAACGGTTTTTTGAAAACATCTCGTTAACTCTTGGTCGCAAGAAAAAATTCTTATAGAAGGATTATAGAGCGCTAAATTCTCTATAATTATTGCCATAGGCGCAATTTTGTAGGAGTTACAGTTTTCGAGATATAACTCGTGCAAGGTTAAGTTTGGTATTTTCAAAATATCTCGTTAAATTTTGGTCGCAAGAAAAATTTCTTACCGCAGGATTGTAGAGCGCTAAATTCTCTACAACTCCTGTCACAGACGCAAATTTGTAGGTCTTACAGTTTTGAGCTACAACCCGTGGAATACTAAGAAAAACGGTTTTTTCAAAACATCTCGTTAACTCTTGGTCGCAAGAAAAATTTCTTATCGCGAGGTTGTAGATCGCTAAATTCTCTACAATTATTGTCACAGGCGCAATTTTGTAGGAGTTACAATTTTCGAGCAAGGTTAATTATTGTTTTTTCAAAATATCTCGCTAAATTTTGGGTGCAAGAAAAATTTCTTATCGCAAGATTGTAGAGCTAAATTCTCTACAATTCCTGTCACAGACGCAATTTTGTTGGAGTTGCAGTTTTCGAGATACAACTCGTGCAAGGTTAAGTTTGGTGTTTTCAAAATATCTCGTTAAATTTTGGTCGCAAAAAAAATTTCTTACCGCAGGATTGTAGAGCGCTAAATTCTCCACAATTCCTGTCACCGGCGCAATTTTGTAGGAGTTACAGTTTTCGAGCAAGGTTAAGTTTGATATTTTCAAAATATCTCGTTAAATTTTGGTCGCAAGAAAAATTTATTACCGCAAGATTGTAGAGCGCTAAATTCTCTACAATTCCTGTCCCAGACGCAAATTTGTAGGATTTACAGTTTTTGAGCTACAACCCGTGGAATGCTAAGAAACACGGTTTTTTGAAAATATCTCGTTAACTCTTGGTCGCAAGAAAAAATTCTTATCGCAAGATTGTGGAGCGCTAAATTTTCTATAATTATTGTCACAGGCGCAATTTTGTAGGAGTTACAGTTTTCGAGATATAACTCGTGCAAGGTTAAGTTTGGTATTTTCAAAATATCTCGTTAAATTTTGGTCGCAAGAAAAATTTCTTGTCGCAGTGTTGTAGAGCGCTAAATTCTCTACAACTCCTGTCACAGACGCAAATTTGTAGGACTTACAGTTTTGAGCTACAACCCGCGGAATGCTAAGAAAAACGGTTTTTACAAAACATCTCGTTAACTCTTGGTCGCAAGAAAAAATTCTTATCGCTAGATTGTTGAGCGCTAAATTCTCTACAATACCTGTCACAGACGCAATTTTGTAGGAGTTACAATTTTCGAGCAAGGTTAATTATTGTTTTTTCAAAATATCTCGCTAAATTTTGGGTGCAAGAAAAATTTCTTATCGCAAGATTGTAGAGCTAAATTCTCTACAATTCCTGTCACAGACGCAATTTTGTTGGAGTTGCAGTTTTCGAGATACAACTCGTGCAAGGTTAAGTTTGGTGTTTTCAAAATATCTCGTTAAATTTTGGTCGCAAAAAAAATTTCTTACCGCAGGATTGTAGAGCGCTAAATTCTCCACAATTCCTGTCACCGGCGCAATTTTGTAGGAGTTACAGTTTTCGAGCAAGGTTAAGTTTGATATTTTCAAAATATCTCGTTAAATTTTGGTCGCAAGAAAAATTTATTACCGCAAGATTGTAGAGCGCTAAATTCTCTACAATTCCTGTCCCAGACGCAAATTTGTAGGATTTACAGTTTTTGAGCTACAACCCGTGGAATGCTAAGAAACACGGTTTTTTGAAAATATCTCGTTAACTCTTGGTCGCAAGAAAAAATTCTTATCGCAAGATTGTGGAGCGCTAAATTTTCTATAATTATTGTCACAGGCGCAATTTTGTAGGAGTTACAGTTTTCGAGATATAACTCGTGCAAGGTTAAGTTTGGTATTTTCAAAATATCTCGTTAAATTTTGGTCGCAAGAAAAATTTCTTGTCGCAGTGTTGTAGAGCGCTAAATTCTCTACAACTCCTGTCACAGACGCAAATTTGTAGGACTTACAGTTTTGAGCTACAACCCGCGGAATGCTAAGAAAAACGGTTTTTACAAAACATCTCGTTAACTCTTGGTCGCAAGAAAAAATTCTTATCGCTAGATTGTTGAGCGCTAAATTCTCTACAATACCTGTCACAGACGCAATTTTGTAGGAGTTGCAGTTTTCGAGATACAACTCGTGCAAGGTTAAGTTTGGTATTTTCAAAACATCTCGTTAAATTATGGTCGCAAGAAAAATTTCTTACCGCAGGATTGTAGAGCGATAAATTCTCTATAATTCTTGTCACAGACGCAAATTTGTAGGACTTACAGTTTTTGAGCTACAGAACGTGGAATGCTAAGAAAAACGGTTTTTTCAAAACATCTCGGTAACTCTTGGTCGCAAGAGAAAATTCTTATCACAAGATTGTAGAGCGCTAAATTCTCTACAATTATTGTCACATGCGCAATTTTGTAGGAGTTGCAGTTTTCGAGATACAACTAGTGCAAGGTTAAGTTTGGTATTTTCAAAATATCTCGTTAAATATTGGTCGCAAGAAAAATTTCTTACCGCAGGATTGTAGGGTGCTAAATTCTCTACAATTCCTGTCACAGACGCAAATTTTTAGGACTTACAGTTTTTGAGCTACAACCCGTGGAATGCTAAGATAAACGGTTTTTTCAAAACATCTCGTTAACTCTTGGTCGCAAGAAAAAATTCTTATCGCTAGATTGTAGAGCGATAAATTCTCTACAATTCCTGTCACAGACGTAATTTTGTAGGAGTTGAAGTTTTCGAGATACAACTCGTGCAAGGTTAAGTTTGGTATTTTCAAAATGTCTCGTTAAATTTTGGTCGCAAGAAAAATTTCTTACCGCAGGATTGCAGAGCGCTAAATTCTCTACAATTCCTGTCACAGACGCAAATTTGTAGGACTTACAGTTTTTGATCTACAACCCGTGGAATGCTAAGAAAAACGGTTTTTTCAAAACATCTCGTTAACTCTTGGTCGCAAGAAAAAATTCTTATCACTGTAGAGCGCTAAATTCTCTACAATGATTGTCACATGCGCAATTTTGTAGGAATTACAGTTTTCGAGATACAACTCGTGTAAGGTTAAGTTTGGTATTTTCAAAATATCTCGTTAAATTTTGGTCGCAAGAAAAATTTCTTACCGCAGGATTGTAGAGCGCTAAATTCTCTACAATTCCTGTCGCAGACGCATATTTGTAGGACTTACAGTTTTTGAGCTACAACCCGCGGAATGCTAAGAAATACGGTTTTTTGAAAATATCTCGTTAACTCTTGGTCGCAAGAAAAAATTCTTATCGCAAGATTGTAGAGCGCTAAATTCTCTATAATTATTGTCACAGGCGCAATTTTGTGGGAGTTACAGTTTTCGAGATACAACTCGTGCAAGGTTAAGTTTGGTATTTTCAGAATATTTCGTTAAATTTTGGTCGCAAGAAAAATTTCTTAACGCAGGATTGTAGAGCGCTAAATTCTCTACAATTATTGTCACAGGCGCAATTTTGTAGGAATTACAGTTTTTGAGATACAACTCGTGGAATGCTAGGAAAAACGGTTTTTTCAAAACATCTTGTTAACTCTTGGTCGCAAGAAAAAATTCTTATAGCAAGATTGTAGAGCGCTAAATTCTCTATAATTATTGTCACAGGCGCAATTTTGTAGGAGTTGCAGTTTTCGAGATATAACTCGTGCAAAATTAAGTTTGGTATTTTCAAAATATCTCGTTAAATTTTGGTCGCAAGAAAAATTTCTTACCGCAGGACTGTGGAGCGCTAAATTCTGTACAATTCCTGTCACCGGCGCAATTTGGTAAGAGTTACAGTTTTTGAGATATAACTCGTGCAAGGTTAAGTTTGGTATTTTCAAAATATCTCGTTAAATTTTGGTCGCAAGAAAAATTTCTTACCGCAGTGTTGTAGAGCGTTAAATTCTCTACAACTTCTGTCACAGACGCAAATTTGTAGGACTTACAGTTTTGAGCTACAACCCGTGGAATGCTAAGAAAAACGGTTTTTTCAAAACATCTCGTTAACTCTTGGTCGCAAGAGAAAATTCTTATCACAAGATTGTAGAGCGCTAAATTCTCTACAATTATTGTCACAGGCGCAATTTTGTAGGTGTTGCAGTTTTCGAGATACAACTAGTGCAAGGTTAAGTTTGGTATTTTCAAAATATCTCGTTAAATATTGGTCGCAAGAAAAATTTCTTACCGCAGGATTGTAGGGCGCTAAATTCTCTACAATTCCTGTCACAGGCGCAAATTTTTAGATCTTACAGTTTTTGAGCTACAACCCGTGGAATGCTAAGATAAACGGTTTTTTCAAAACATCTCGTTAACTCTTGGTCGCAAGAAAAAATTCTTATCGCAAGATTGTAGAGCGCTAAATTCTCTATAATTATTGTCCCAGGCGCAATTTTGTGGGAGTTACAGTTTTCGAGATACAACTCGTGCAAGGTTAAGTTTAATGTTTTCAAAATATTTCGTTAAATTTTGGTCGCAAGAAAAATTTCTTAACGCAGGATTGTAGAGCGCTAAATTCTCTACAATTATTGTCACAGGCGCAATTTTGTAGGAATTACAGTTTTTGAGATACAACTCGTGGAATGTTAGGAAAAACGGTTTTTTCAAAACATCTTGTTAACTCTTGGTCGCAAGAAAAAATTCTTATAGCAAGATTGTAGAGCGCTAAATTCTCTATAATTATTGTCACAGGCGCAATTTTGTAGGAGTTGCAGTTTTCGAGATATAACTCGTGCAAAGTTAAGTTTGGTGTTTTCAAAATATCTCGTTAAATTTTGGTCGCAAGAAAAATTTCTTACCGCAGGACTGTGGAGCGCTAAATTCTGTACAATTCCTGTCACCGGCGCAATTTGGTAAGAGTTACAGTTTTTGAGATATAACTCGTGCAAGGTTAAGTTTGGTATTTTCAAAATATCTCGTTAAATTTTGGTCGCAAGAAAAATTTCTTACCGCAGTGTTGTAGAGCGTTAAATTCTCTACAACTCCTGTCACAGACGCAAATTTGTAGGACTTACAGTTTCGAGCTACAACCCGTGGAATGCTAAGAAAAACGGTTTTTTCAAAACATCTCGTTAACTCTTGGTCGCAAGAAAAAATTCTTATCGCTAGATTGTAAATTCTCTACAATTCCTGTCACAGACGCAATTTTGTAGGAGTTGCAGTTTTCGAGATACAACTCGTGCAAGGTTAAGTTTGGTATTTTCAAAACATCTCGTTAAATTTTGGTCGCAAGAAAAATTTCTTACCGCAGGATCGTAGAGCGATAAATTCTCTACAATTCTTGTCACAGACGCAAATTTGTAGGACTTACAGTTTTTGAGCTACAACCCGTGGAATGCTAAGAAAAAAGGTTTTTTCAAAACATCTCGATAACTCTTGGTCGCAAGAAAAAATTCTTATCACAAGATTGTAGAGCGCTAAATTCTCTACAATTATTGTCACAGGCGCAATTTTGTAGGAGTTGCAGTTTTCGAGATACAACTAGTGCAAGGTTAAGTTTGGTATTTTCAAAATATCTCGTTAAATTTTGGTCGCAAGAAAAATTTCTTACCGCAGGATTGTAGATCGCTAAATTCTCTACAATTCCTGTCAGAGACGCAATTTTGTAGGAGTTGCAGTTTTCGAGATACAACTCGTGCAAGGTTAAGTTTGGTATTTTCAAAATGTCTCGTTAAATTTTGGTCGCAAGAAAAATTTCTTACCGCAGGATTGTAGAGCGCTAAATTCTCTACAATTCCTGTTAGTGACGCAAATTTGTAGAAGTTGCAGTTTTTGAGCTACAACCCGTCGAATGCTAAGAGAAACGGTTTTTTGAAAACATCTCGTTAACTCTTGGTCGCAAGAGAAAATTCTTATCACAAGATTGTAGAGCGCTAAATTCTCTACAATTATTGTCACAGGCGCAATTTTGTAGGTGTTGCAGTTTTCGAGATACAACTAGTGCAAGGTTAAGTTTGGTATTTTCAAAATATCTCGTTAAATATTGGTCGCAAGAAAAATTTCTTACCGCAGGATTGTAGGGCGCTGAATTCTCCACAATTCCTGCCACAGACGCAAATTTTTAGGACTTACAGTTTTTGAGCTACAACCCGTGGAATGCTAAGAAAAACGGTTTTTTTAAAACATCTCGTTAACTCTTAGTCGCAAGAAAAAATTCTTATCGCAAGATTGTAGAGCGCTAAATTCTCTACATTTCCTGTCACAGACGCAAATTTGTAGGACTTACAGTTTTCGAGATACAACTCGTGTAAGGTTAAGTTTGGTATTTTCAAAATATCTCGTTAAATTTTGGTCGCAAGAAAAATTTCTTACCGCAGGATTGTAGAGCGCTAAATTCTCTACAATTCCTGTCGCAGACGCAAATTTGTAGGACTTACAGGTTTTGAGCTACAACCCGCGGAATGCTAAGAAATACGGTTTTTTGAAAATATCTCGTTAACTCTTGGTCGCAAGAAAAAATTCTTATCGCAAGATTGTAGAGCGCTAAATTCTCTATAATTATTGTCACAGGCGCAATTTTGTGGGAGTTACAGTTTTCGAGATACAACTCGTGCAAGGTTAAGTTTGGTATTTTCAAAATATTTCGTTAAATTTTGGTCGCAAGAAAAATTTCTTAACGCAGGATTGTAGAGCGCTAAATTCTCTACAATTATTGTCACAGGCGCAATTTTGTAGGAAATACAGTTTTTGAGATACAACTCGTGGAATGCTAGGAAAAACGGTTTTTTCAAAACATCTTGTTAACTCTTGGTCGCAAGAAAAAATTCTTATAGCAAGATTGTAGAGCGCTAAATTCTCTATAATTATTGTCACAGGCGCAATTTTGTAGGAGTTGCAGTTTTCGAGATATAACTCGTGCAAAATTAAGTTTGGTATTTTCAAAATATCTCGTTAAATTTTTGTCGCAAGAAAAATTTCTTACCGCAGGACTGTGGAGCGCTAAATTCTGTACAATTCCTGTCAGCGGCGCAATTTGGTAAGAGTTACAGTTTTTGAGATATAACTCGTGCAAGGTTAAGTTTGGTATTTTCAAAATATCTCGTTAAATTTTGGTCGCAAGAAAAATTTCTTACCGCAGTGTTGTAGAGCGTTAAATTCTCTACAACTTCTGTCACAGACGCAAATTTGTAGGACTTACAGTTTTGAGCTACAACCCGTGGAATGCTAAGAAAAACGGTTTTTTCAAAACATCTCGTTAACTCTTGGTCGCAACAGAAAATTCTTATCACAAGATTGTAGAGCGCTAAATTCTCTACAATTATTGTCACAGGCGCAATTTTGTAGGTGTTGCAGTTTTCGAGATACAACTAGTGCAAGGTTAAGTTTGGTATTTTCAAAATATCTCGTTAAATATTGGTCGCAAGAAAAATTTCTTACCGCAGGATTGTAGGGCGCTGAATTCTCTACAATTCCTGCCACAGACGCAAATTTTTAGGACTTACAGTTTTTGAGCTACAACCCGTGGAATGCTAAGAAAAACGGTTTTTTTAAAACATCTCGTTAACTCTTAGTCGCAAGAAAAAATTCTTATCGCAAGATTGTAGAGCGCTAAATTCTCTACATTTCCTGTCACAGACGCAAATTTGTAGGACTTACAGTTTTCGAGATACAACTCGTGTAAGATTAAGTTTGGTATTTTCAAAATATCTCGTTAAATTTTGGTCGCAAGAAAAATTTCTTACCGCAGGATTGTAGGGCGCTAAATTCTCTACAATTTCTGTCACAGACGCAAATTTTTAGGACTTACAGTTTTTGAGCTACAACCCGTATAATGCTAAGATAAACGGTTTTTTCAGAACATCTCGTTAACTCTTGGTCGCAAGAAAAAATTCTTATCGCTAGATTGTAGAGCGATAAATTCTCTACAATTCCTGTCACAGACGCAATTTTGTAGGAGTTGCAGTTTTCGAGATGCAACTCGTGCAAGGTTAAGTTTGGTATTTTCAAAATGTCTCGTTAAATTTTGGTCGCAAGAAAAATTTCTTACCGCAGGATTGTAGAGCGCTAAATTCTCTACAATTCCTGTTAGTGACGCAAATTTGTAGGAGTTGCAGTTTTTGAGCTACAACCCGTCGAATGCTAAGAGAAACGGTTTTTTGAAAACATCTCGTTAACTCTTGGTCGCAAGAAAAAATTCTTATAGAAGGATTATAGAGCGCTAAATTCTCTATAATTATTGCCATAGGCGCAATTTTGTAGGAGTTACAGTTTTCGAGATATAACTCGTGCAAGGTTAAGTTTGGTATTTTCAAAATATCTCGTTAAATTTTGGTCGCAAGAAAAATTTCTTACCGCAGGATTGTAGAGCGCTAAATTCTCTACAACTCCTGTCACAGACGCAAATTTGTAGGTCTTACAGTTTTGAGCTACAACCCGTGGAATACTAAGAAAAACGGTTTTTTCAAAACATCTCGTTAACTCTTGGTCGCAAGAAAAATTTCTTATCGCGAGGTTGTAGATCACTAAATTCTCTACAATTATTGTCACAGGCGCAATTTTGTAGGAGTTACAATTTTCGAGCAAGGTTAATTATTGTTTTTTCAAAATATCTCGCTAAATTTTGGGTGCAAGAAAAATTTCTTATCGCAAGATTGTAGAGCTAAATTCTCTACAATTCCTGTCACAGACGCAATTTTGTTGGAGTTGCAGTTTTCGAGATACAACTCGTGCAAGGTTAAGTTTGGTGTTTTCAAAATATCTCGTTAAATTTTGGTCGCAAAAAAAATTTCTTACCGCAGGATTGTAGAGCGCTAAATTCTCCACAATTCCTGTCACCGGCGCAATTTTGTAGGAGTTACAGTTTTCGAGCAAGGTTAAGTTTGATATTTTCAAAATATCTCGTTAAATTTTGGTCGCAAGAAAAATTTATTACCGCAAGATTGTAGAGCGCTAAATTCTCTACAATTCCTGTCACAGACGCAAATTTGTAGGATTTACAGTTTTTGAGCTACAACCCGTGGAATGCTAAGAAACACGGTTTTTTGAAAATATCTCGTTAACTCTTGGTCGCAAGAAAAAATTCTTATCGCAAGATTGTGGAGCGCTAAATTTTCTATAATTATTGTCACAGGCGCAATTTTGTAGGAGTTACAGTTTTCGAGATATAACTCGTGCAAGGTTAAGTTTGGTATTTTCAAAATATCTCGTTAAATTTTGGTCGCAAGAAAAATTTCTTGTCGCAGTGTTGTAGAGCGCTAAATTCTCTACAACTCCTGTCACAGACGCAAATTTGTAGGACTTACAGTTTTGAGCTACAACCCGCGGAATGCTAAGAAAAACGGTTTTTACAAAACATCTCGTTAACTCTTGGTCGCAAGAAAAAATTCTTATCGCTAGATTGTTGAGCGCTAAATTCTCTACAATACCTGTCACAGACGCAATTTTGTAGGAGTTGCAGTTTTCGAGATACAACTCGTGCAAGGTTAAGTTTGGTATTTTCAAAACATCTCGTTAAATTATGGTCGCAAGAAAAATTTCTTACCGCAGGATTGTAGAGCGATAAATTCTCTATAATTCTTGTCACAGACGCAAATTTGTAGGACTTACAGTTTTTGAGCTACAGAACGTGGAATGCTAAGAAAAACGGTTTTTTCAAAACATCTCGGTAACTCTTGGTCGCAAGAGAAAATTCTTATCACAAGATTGTAGAGCGCTAAATTCTCTACAATTATTGTCACATGCGCAATTTTGTAGGAGTTGCAGTTTTCGAGATACAACTAGTGCAAGGTTAAGTTTGGTATTTTCAAAATATCTCGTTAAATATTGGTCGCAAGAAAAATTTCTTACCGCAGGATTGTAGGGTGCTAAATTCTCTACAATTCCTGTCACAGACGCAAATTTTTAGGACTTACAGTTTTTGAGCTACAACCCGTGGAATGCTAAGATAAACGGTTTTTTCAAAACATCTCGTTAACTCTTGGTCGCAAGAAAAAATTCTTATCGCTAGATTGTAGAGCGATAAATTCTCTACAATTCCTGTCACAGACGTAATTTTGTAGGAGTTGAAGTTTTCGAGATACAACTCGTGCAAGGTTAAGTTTGGTATTTTCAAAATGTCTCGTTAAATTTTGGTCGCAAGAAAAATTTCTTACCGCAGGATTGCAGAGCGCTAAATTCTCTACAATTCCTGTCACAGACGCAAATTTGTAGGACTTACAGTTTTTGATCTACAACCCGTGGAATGCTAAGAAAAACGGTTTTTTCAAAACATCTCGTTAACTCTTGGTCGCAAGAAAAAATTCTTATCACTGTAGAGCGCTAAATTCTCTACAATGATTGTCACATGCGCAATTTTGTAGGAATTACAGTTTTCGAGATACAACTCGTGTAAGGTTAAGTTTGGTATTTTCAAAATATCTCGTTAAATTTTGGTCGCAAGAAAAATTTCTTACCGCAGGATTGTAGAGCGCTAAATTCTCTACAATTCCTGTCGCAGACGCATATTTGTAGGACTTACAGTTTTTGAGCTACAACCCGCGGAATGCTAAGAAATACGGTTTTTTGAAAATATCTCGTTAACTCTTGGTCGCAAGAAAAAATTCTTATCGCAAGATTGTAGAGCGCTAAATTCTCTATAATTATTGTCACAGGCGCAATTTTGTGGGAGTTACAGTTTTCGAGATACAACTCGTGCAAGGTTAAGTTTGGTATTTTCAGAATATTTCGTTAAATTTTGGTCGCAAGAAAAATTTCTTAACGCAGGATTGTAGAGCGCTAAATTCTCTACAATTATTGTCACAGGCGCAATTTTGTAGGAATTACAGTTTTTGAGATACAACTCGTGGAATGCTAGGAAAAACGGTTTTTTCAAAACATCTTGTTAACTCTTGGTCGCAAGAAAAAATTCTTATAGCAAGATTGTAGAGCGCTAAATTCTCTATAATTATTGTCACAGGCGCAATTTTGTAGGAGTTGCAGTTTTCGAGATATAACTCGTGCAAAATTAAGTTTGGTATTTTCAAAATATCTCGTTAAATTTTGGTCGCAAGAAAAATTTCTTACCGCAGGACTGTGGAGCGCTAAATTCTGTACAATTCCTGTCACCGGCGCAATTTGGTAAGAGTTACAGTTTTTGAGATATAACTCGTGCAAGGTTAAGTTTGGTATTTTCAAAATATCTCGTTAAATTTTGGTCGCAAGAAAAATTTCTTACCGCAGTGTTGTAGAGCGTTAAATTCTCTACAACTTCTGTCACAGACGCAAATTTGTAGGACTTACAGTTTTGAGCTACAACCCGTGGAATGCTAAGAAAAACGGTTTTTTCAAAACATCTCGTTAACTCTTGGTCGCAAGAGAAAATTCTTATCACAAGATTGTAGAGCGCTAAATTCTCTACAATTATTGTCACAGGCGCAATTTTGTAGGTGTTGCAGTTTTCGAGATACAACTAGTGCAAGGTTAAGTTTGGTATTTTCAAAATATCTCGTTAAATATTGGTCGCAAGAAAAATTTCTTACCGCAGGATTGTAGGGCGCTAAATTCTCTACAATTCCTGTCACAGGCGCAAATTTTTAGATCTTACAGTTTTTGAGCTACAACCCGTGGAATGCTAAGATAAACGGTTTTTTCAAAACATCTCGTTAACTCTTGGTCGCAAGAAAAAATTCTTATCGCAAGATTGTAGAGCGCTAAATTCTCTATAATTATTGTCCCAGGCGCAATTTTGTGGGAGTTACAGTTTTCGAGATACAACTCGTGCAAGGTTAAGTTTAATGTTTTCAAAATATTTCGTTAAATTTTGGTCGCAAGAAAAATTTCTTAACGCAGGATTGTAGAGCGCTAAATTCTCTACAATTATTGTCACAGGCGCAATTTTGTAGGAATTACAGTTTTTGAGATACAACTCGTGGAATGTTAGGAAAAACGGTTTTTTCAAAACATCTTGTTAACTCTTGGTCGCAAGAAAAAATTCTTATAGCAAGATTGTAGAGCGCTAAATTCTCTATAATTATTGTCACAGGCGCAATTTTGTAGGAGTTGCAGTTTTCGAGATATAACTCGTGCAAAGTTAAGTTTGGTGTTTTCAAAATATCTCGTTAAATTTTGGTCGCAAGAAAAATTTCTTACCGCAGGACTGTGGAGCGCTAAATTCTGTACAATTCCTGTCACCGGCGCAATTTGGTAAGAGTTACAGTTTTTGAGATATAACTCGTGCAAGGTTAAGTTTGGTATTTTCAAAATATCTCGTTAAATTTTGGTCGCAAGAAAAATTTCTTACCGCAGTGTTGTAGAGCGTTAAATTCTCTACAACTCCTGTCACAGACGCAAATTTGTAGGACTTACAGTTTCGAGCTACAACCCGTGGAATGCTAAGAAAAACGGTTTTTTCAAAACATCTCGTTGACTCTTGGTCGCAAGAAAAAATTCTTATCACAAGATTGTAGAGCGCTAAATTCTCTACAATTATTGTCACAGGCGCAATTTTGTAGGAGTTGCAGTTTTCGAGATACAACTAGTGCAAGGTTAAGTTTGGTATTTTCAAAATATCTCGTTAAATTTTGGTCGCAAGAAAAATTTCTTACCGCAGGATTGTAGATCGCTAAATTCTCTACAATTCCTGTCAGAGACGCAATTTTGTAGGAGTTGCAGTTTTCGAGATACAACTCGTGCAAGGTTAAGTTTGGTATTTTCAAAATGTCTCGTTAAATTTTGGTCGCAAGAAAAATTTCTTACCGCAGGATTGTAGAGCGCTAAATTCTCTACAATTCCTGTTAGTGACGCAAATTTGTAGGAGTTGCAGTTTTTGAGCTACAACCCGTCGAATGCTAAGAGAAACGGTTTTTTGAAAACATCTCGTTAACTCTTGGTCGCAAGAGAAAATTCTTATCACAAGATTGTAGAGCGCTAAATTCTCTACAATTATTGTCACAGGCGCAATTTTGTAGGTGTTGCAGTTTTCGAGATACAACTAGTGCAAGGTTAAGTTTGGTATTTTCAAAATATCTCGTTAAATATTGGTCGCAAGAAAAATTTCTTACCGCAGGATTGTAGGGCGCTGAATTCTCCACAATTCCTGCCACAGACGCAAATTTTTAGGACTTACAGATTTTGAGCTACAACCCGTGGAATGCTAAGAAAAACGGTTTTTTTAAAACATCTCGTTAACTCTTAGTCGCAAGAAAAAATTCTTATCGCAAGATTGTAGAGCGCTAAATTCTCTACATTTCCTGTCACAGACGCAAATTTGTAGGACTTACAGTTTTCGAGATACAACTCGTGTAAGGTTAAGTTTGGTATTTTCAAAATATCTCGTTAAATTTTGGTCGCAAGAAAAATTTCTTACCGCAGGATTGTAGAGCGCTAAATTCTCTACAATTCCTGTCGCAGACGCAAATTTGTAGGACTTACAGGTTTTGAGCTACAACCCGCGGAATGCTAAGAAATACGGTTTTTTGAAAATATCTCGTTAACTCTTGGTCGCAAGAAAAAATTCTTATCGCAAGATTGTAGAGCGCTAAATTCTCTATAATTATTGTCACAGGCGCAATTTTGTGGGAGTTACAGTTTTCGAGATACAACTCGTGCAAGGTTAAGTTTGGTATTTTCAAAATATTTCGTTAAATTTTGGTCGCAAGAAAAATTTCTTAACGCAGGATTGTAGAGCGCTAAATTCTCTACAATTATTGTCACAGGCGCAATTTTGTAGGAAATACAGTTTTTGAGATACAACTCGTGGAATGCTAGGAAAAACGGTTTTTTCAAAACATCTTGTTAACTCTTGGTCGCAAGAAAAAATTCTTATAGCAAGATTGTAGAGCGCTAAATTCTCTATAATTATTGTCACAGGCGCAATTTTGTAGGAGTTGCAGTTTTCGAGATATAACTCGTGCAAAATTAAGTTTGGTATTTTCAAAATATCTCGTTAAATTTTGGTCGCAAGAAAAATTTCTTACCGCAGGACTGTGGAGCGCTAAATTCTGTACAATTCCTGTCAGCGGCGCAATTTGGTAAGAGTTACAGTTTTTGAGATATAACTCGTGCAAGGTTAAGTTTGGTATTTTCAAAATATCTCGTTAAATTTTGGTCGCAAGAAAAATTTCTTACCGCAGTGTTGTAGAGCGTTAAATTCTCTACAACTTCTGTCACAGACGCAAATTTGTAGGACTTACAGTTTTGAGCTACAACCCGTGGAATGCTAAGAAAAACGGTTTTTTCAAAACATCTCGTTAACTCTTGGTCGCAACAGAAAATTCTTATCACAAGATTGTAGAGCGCTAAATTCTCTACAATTATTGTCACAGGCGCAATTTTGTAGGTGTTGCAGTTTTCGAGATACAACTAGTGCAAGGTTAAGTTTGGTATTTTCAAAATATCTCGTTAAATATTGGTCGCAAGAAAAATTTCTTACCGCAGGATTGTAGGGCGCTGAATTCTCTACAATTCCTGCCACAGACGCAAATTTTTAGGACTTACAGTTTTTGAGCTACAACCCGTGGAATGCTAAGAAAAACGGTTTTTTTAAAACATCTCGTTAACTCTTAGTCGCAAGAAAAAATTCTTATCGCAAGATTGTAGAGCGCTAAATTCTCTACATTTCCTGTCACAGACGCAAATTTGTAGGACTTACAGTTTTCGAGATACAACTCGTGTAAGGTTAAGTTTGGTATTTTCAAAATATCTCGTTAAATTTTGGTCGCAAGAAAAATTTCTTACCGCAGGATTGTAGGGCGCTAAATTCTCTACAATTTCTGTCACAGACGCAAATTTTTAGGACTTACAGTTTTTGAGCTACAACCCGTATAATGCTAAGATAAACGGTTTTTTCAGAACATCTCGTTAACTCTTGGTCGCAAGAAAAAATTCTTATCGCTAGATTGTAGAGCGATAAATTCTCTACAATTCCTGTCACAGACGCAATTTTGTAGGAGTTGCAGTTTTCGAGATGCAACTCGTGCAAGGTTAAGTTTGGTATTTTCAAAATGTATCGTTAAATTTTGGTCGCAAGAAAAATTTCTTACCGCAGGATTGTAGAGCGCTAAATTCTCTACAATTCCTGTCACAGACGCAAATTTGTAGGACTTACAGTTTTTGAGCTAGAACCCGTGGAATGCTAAGAAATACGGATTTTTGAAAATATCTCGTTAACTCTTGGTCGCAAGAAAAAATTCTTATCACTGTAGAGCGCTAAATTCTCTACAATGATTGTCACATGCGCAATTTTGTAGGAATTACAGTTTTCGAGATACAACTCGTGTAAGGTTAAGTTTGGTATTTTCAAAATATCTCGTTAAATTTTGGTCGCAAGAAAAATTTCTTACCGCAGGATTGTAGAGCGCTAAATTCTCTACAATTCCTGTCGCAGACGCAAATTTGTAGGACTTACAATTTTTGAGCTACAACCCGTGGAATGCTAAGATAAACGGTTTTTTCAAAACATCTCGTTAACTCTTGGTCGCAAGAAAAAATTCTTATCGCTAGATTGTAGAGCGATAAATTCTCTACAATTCCTGTCACAGACACAATTTTGTAGGAGTTGCAGTTTTCGAGATACAACTCGTGCAAGGTTAAGTTTGGTGTTTTCAAAATGTCTCGTTAAATTTTGGTCGCAAGAAAAATTTCTTACCGCAGGATTGTAGAGCGCTAAATTCTCTACAATTCCTGTCACAGACGCAAATTTGTAGGACTTACAGTTTTGAGCTACAACCCGTGGAATGCTAAGAAAAACGGTTTTTTCAAAACATCTCGTTAACTCTTGGTCGCAAGAGAAAATTCTTATCACAAGATTGTAGAGCGCTAAATTCTCTACAATTATTGTCACAGGCGCAATTTTGTAGGTGTTGCAGTTTTCGAGATACAACTAGTGCAAGGTTAAGTTTGGTATTTTCAAAATATCTCGTTAAATATTGGTCGCAAGAAAAATTTCTTACCGCAGGATTGTAGGGCGCTAAATTCTCTACAATTCCTGTCACAGGCGCAAATTTTTAGGACTTACAGTTTTTGAGCTACAACCCGTGGAATGCTAAGATAAACGGTTTTTTCAAAACATCTCGTTAACTCTTGGTCGCAAGAAAAAATTCTTATCGCTAGATTGTAGAGCGAAAAATTCTCTACAATTCCTGTCACAGACGCAATTTTGTAGGAGTTGCAGTTTTCGAGATACAACTCGTGCAAGGTTAAGTTTGGTATTTTCAAAATGTCTCGTTAAATTTTGGTCGCAAGAAAAATTTCTTACCGCAGGATTGTAGAGCGCTAAATTCTCTACAATTCCTGTTAGTGACGCAAATTTGTAGGAGTTGCAGTTTTTGAGCTACAACCCGTCGAATGCTAAGAGAAACGGTTTTTTGAAAACATCTCGTTAACTCTTGGTCGCAAGAAAAAATTCTTATAGAAGGATTATAGAGCGCTAAATTCTCTATAATTATTGCCATAGGCGCAATTTTGTAGGAGTTACAGTTTTCGAGATATAACTCGTGCAAGGTTAAGTTTGGTATTTTCAAAATATCTCGTTAAATTTTGGTCGCAAGAAAAATTTCTTACCGCAGGATTGTAGAGCGCTAAATTCTCTACAACTCCTGTCACAGACGCAAATTTGTAGGTCTTACAGTTTTGAGCTACAACCCGTGGAATACTAAGAAAAACGGTTTTTTCAAAACATCTCGTTAACTCTTGGTCGCAAGAAAAATTTCTTATCGCGAGGTTGTAGATCGCTAAATTCTCTACAATTATTGTCACAGGCGCAATTTTGTAGGAGTTACAATTTTCGAGCAAGGTTAATTATTGTTTTTTCAAAATATCTCGCTAAATTTTGGGTGCAAGAAAAATTTCTTATCGCAAGATTGTAGAGCTAAATTCTCTACAATTCCTGTCACAGACGCAATTTTGTTGGAGTTGCAGTTTTCGAGATACAACTCGTGCAAGGTTAAGTTTGGTGTTTTCAAAATATCTCGTTAAATTTTGGTCGCAAAAAAAATTTCTTACCGCAGGATTGTAGAGCGCTAAATTCTCCACAATTCCTGTCACCGGCGCAATTTTGTAGGAGTTACAGTTTTCGAGCAAGGTTAAGTTTGATATTTTCAAAATATCTCGTTAAATTTTGGTCGCAAGAAAAATTTATTACCGCAAGATTGTAGAGCGCTAAATTCTCTACAATTCCTGTCCCAGACGCAAATTTGTAGGATTTACAGTTTTTGAGCTACAACCCGTGGAATGCTAAGAAACACGGTTTTTTGAAAATATCTCGTTAACTCTTGGTCGCAAGAAAAAATTCTTATCGCAAGATTGTGGAGCGCTAAATTTTCTATAATTATTGTCACAGGCGCAATTTTGTAGGAGTTACAGTTTTCGAGATATAACTCGTGCAAGGTTAAGTTTGGTATTTTCAAAATATCTCGTTAAATTTTGGTCGCAAGAAAAATTTCTTGTCGCAGTGTTGTAGAGCGCTAAATTCTCTACAACTCCTGTCACAGACGCAAATTTGTAGGACTTACAGTTTTGAGCTACAACCCGCGGAATGCTAAGAAAAACGGTTTTTACAAAACATCTCGTTAACTCTTGGTCGCAAGAAAAAATTCTTATCGCTAGATTGTTGAGCGCTAAATTCTCTACAATACCTGTCACAGACGCAATTTTGTAGGAGTTGCAGTTTTCGAGATACAACTCGTGCAAGGTTAAGTTTGGTATTTTCAAAACATCTCGTTAAATTATGGTCGCAAGAAAAATTTCTTACCGCAGGATTGTAGAGCGATAAATTCTCTATAATTCTTGTCACAGACGCAAATTTGTAGGACTTACAGTTTTTGAGCTACAGAACGTGGAATGCTAAGAAAAACGGTTTTTTCAAAACATCTCGGTAACTCTTGGTCGCAAGAGAAAATTCTTATCACAAGATTGTAGAGCGCTAAATTCTCTACAATTATTGTCACATGCGCAATTTTGTAGGAGTTGCAGTTTTCGAGATACAACTAGTGCAAGGTTAAGTTTGGTATTTTCAAAATATCTCGTTAAATATTGGTCGCAAGAAAAATTTCTTACCGCAGGATTGTAGGGTGCTAAATTCTCTACAATTCCTGTCACAGACGCAAATTTTTAGGACTTACAGTTTTTGAGCTACAACCCGTGGAATGCTAAGATAAACGGTTTTTTCAAAACATCTCGTTAACTCTTGGTCGCAAGAAAAAATTCTTATCGCTAGATTGTAGAGCGATAAATTCTCTACAATTCCTGTCACAGACGTAATTTTGTAGGAGTTGAAGTTTTCGAGATACAACTCGTGCAAGGTTAAGTTTGGTATTTTCAAAATGTCTCGTTAAATTTTGGTCGCAAGAAAAATTTCTTACCGCAGGATTGCAGAGCGCTAAATTCTCTACAATTCCTGTCACAGACGCAAATTTGTAGGACTTACAGTTTTTGATCTACAATCCGTGGAATGCTAAGAAAAACGGTTTTTTCAAAACATCTCGTTAACTCTTGGTCGCAAGAAAAAATTCTTATCACTGTAGAGCGCTAAATTCTCTACAATGATTGTCACATGCGCAATTTTGTAGGAATTACAGTTTTCGAGATACAACTCGTGTAAGGTTAAGTTTGGTATTTTCAAAATATCTCGTTAAATTTTGGTCGCAAGAAAAATTTCTTACCGCAGGATTGTAGAGCGCTAAATTCTCTACAATTCCTGTCGCAGACGCATATTTGTAGGACTTACAGTTTTTGAGCTACAACCCGCGGAATGCTAAGAAATACGGTTTTTTGAAAATATCTCGTTAACTCTTGGTCGCAAGAAAAAATTCTTATCGCAAGATTGTAGAGCGCTAAATTCTCTATAATTATTGTCACAGGCGCAATTTTGTGGGAGTTACAGTTTTCGAGATACAACTCGTGCAAGGTTAAGTTTGGTATTTTCAGAATATTTCGTTAAATTTTGGTCGCAAGAAAAATTTCTTAACGCAGGATTGTAGAGCGCTAAATTCTCTACAATTATTGTCACAGGCGCAATTTTGTAGGAATTACAGTTTTTGAGATACAACTCGTGGAATGCTAGGAAAAACGGTTTTTTCAAAACATCTTGTTAACTCTTGGTCGCAAGAAAAAATTCTTATAGCAAGATTGTAGAGCGCTAAATTCTCTATAATTATTGTCACAGGCGCAATTTTGTAGGAGTTGCAGTTTTCGAGATATAACTCGTGCAAAATTAAGTTTGGTATTTTCAAAATATCTCGTTAAATTTTGGTCGCAAGAAAAATTTCTTACCGCAGGACTGTGGAGCGCTAAATTCTGTACAATTCCTGTCACCGGCGCAATTTGGTAAGAGTTACAGTTTTTGAGATATAACTCGTGCAAGGTTAAGTTTGGTATTTTCAAAATATCTCGTTAAATTTTGGTCGCAAGAAAAATTTCTTACCGCAGTGTTGTAGAGCGTTAAATTCTCTACAACTTCTGTCACAGACGCAAATTTGTAGGACTTACAGTTTTGAGCTACAACCCGTGGAATGCTAAGAAAAACGGTTTTTTCAAAACATCTCGTTAACTCTTGGTCGCAAGAGAAAATTCTTATCACAAGATTGTAGAGCGCTAAATTCTCTACAATTATTGTCACAGGCGCAATTTTGTAGGTGTTGCAGTTTTCGAGATACAACTAGTGCAAGGTTAAGTTTGGTATTTTCAAAATATCTCGTTAAATATTGGTCGCAAGAAAAATTTCTTACCGCAGGATTGTAGGGCGCTAAATTCTCTACAATTCCTGTCACAGGCGCAAATTTTTAGATCTTACAGTTTTTGAGCTACAACCCGTGGAATGCTAAGATAAACGGTTTTTTCAAAACATCTCGTTAACTCTTGGTCGCAAGAAAAAATTCTTATCGCAAGATTGTAGAGCGCTAAATTCTCTATAATTATTGTCCCAGGCGCAATTTTGTGGGAGTTACAGTTTTCGAGATACAACTCGTGCAAGGTTAAGTTTAATGTTTTCAAAATATTTCGTTAAATTTTGGTCGCAAGAAAAATTTCTTAACGCAGGATTGTAGAGCGCTAAATTCTCTACAATTATTGTCACAGGCGCAATTTTGTAGGAATTACAGTTTTTGAGATACAACTCGTGGAATGTTAGGAAAAACGGTTTTTTCAAAACATCTTGTTAACTCTTGGTCGCAAGAAAAAATTCTTATAGCAAGATTGTAGAGCGCTAAATTCTCTATAATTATTGTCACAGGCGCAATTTTGTAGGAGTTGCAGTTTTCGAGATATAACTCGTGCAAAGTTAAGTTTGGTGTTTTCAAAATATCTCGTTAAATTTTGGTCGCAAGAAAAATTTCTTACCGCAGGACTGTGGAGCGCTAAATTCTGTACAATTCCTGTCACCGGCGCAATTTGGTAAGAGTTACAGTTTTTGAGATATAACTCGTGCAAGGTTAAGTTTGGTATTTTCAAAATATCTCGTTAAATTTTGGTCGCAAGAAAAATTTCTTACCGCAGTGTTGTAGAGCGTTAAATTCTCTACAACTCCTGTCACAGACGCAAATTTGTAGGACTTACAGTTTCGAGCTACAACCCGTGGAATGCTAAGAAAAACGGTTTTTTCAAAACATCTCGTTAACTCTTGGTCGCAAGAAAAAATTCTTATCGCTAGATTGTAAATTCTCTACAATTCCTGTCACAGACGCAATTTTGTAGGAGTTGCAGTTTTCGAGATACAACTCGTGCAAGGTTAAGTTTGGTATTTTCAAAACATCTCGTTAAATTTTGGTCGCAAGAAAAATTTCTTACCGCAGGATCGTAGAGCGATAAATTCTCTACAATTCTTGTCACAGACGCAAATTTGTAGGACTTACAGTTTTTGAGCTACAACCCGTGGAATGCTAAGAAAAAAGGTTTTTTCAAAACATCTCGATAACTCTTGGTCGCAAGAAAAAATTCTTATCACAAGATTGTAGAGCGCTAAATTCTCTACAATTATTGTCACAGGCGCAATTTTGTAGGAGTTGCAGTTTTCGAGATACAACTAGTGCAAGGTTAAGTTTGGTATTTTCAAAATATCTCGTTAAATTTTGGTCGCAAGAAAAATTTCTTACCGCAGGATTGTAGATCGCTAAATTCTCTACAATTCCTGTCAGAGACGCAATTTTGTAGGAGTTGCAGTTTTCGAGATACAACTCGTGCAAGGTTAAGTTTGGTATTTTCAAAATGTCTCGTTAAATTTTGGTCGCAAGAAAAATTTCTTACCGCAGGATTGTAGAGCGCTAAATTCTCTACAATTCCTGTTAGTGACGCAAATTTGTAGAAGTTGCAGTTTTTGAGCTACAACCCGTCGAATGCTAAGAGAAACGGTTTTTTGAAAACATCTCGTTAACTCTTGGTCGCAAGAGAAAATTCTTATCACAAGATTGTAGAGCGCTAAATTCTCTACAATTATTGTCACAGGCGCAATTTTGTAGGTGTTGCAGTTTTCGAGATACAACTAGTGCAAGGTTAAGTTTGGTATTTTCAAAATATCTCGTTAAATATTGGTCGCAAGAAAAATTTCTTACCGCAGGATTGTAGGGCGCTGAATTCTCCACAATTCCTGCCACAGACGCAAATTTTTAGGACTTACAGTTTTTGAGCTACAACCCGTGGAATGCTAAGAAAAACGGTTTTTTTAAAACATCTCGTTAACTCTTAGTCGCAAGAAAAAATTCTTATCGCAAGATTGTAGAGCGCTAAATTCTCTACATTTCCTGTCACAGACGCAAATTTGTAGGACTTACAGTTTTCGAGATACAACTCGTGTAAGGTTAAGTTTGGTATTTTCAAAATATCTCGTTAAATTTTGGTCGCAAGAAAAATTTCTTACCGCAGGATTGTAGAGCGCTAAATTCTCTACAATTCCTGTCGCAGACGCAAATTTGTAGGACTTACAGGTTTTGAGCTACAACCCGCGGAATGCTAAGAAATACGGTTTTTTGAAAATATCTCGTTAACTCTTGGTCGCAAGAAAAAATTCTTATCGCAAGATTGTAGAGCGCTAAATTCTCTATAATTATTGTCACAGGCGCAATTTTGTGGGAGTTACAGTTTTCGAGATACAACTCGTGCAAGGTTAAGTTTGGTATTTTCAAAATATTTCGTTAAATTTTGGTCGCAAGAAAAATTTCTTAACGCAGGATTGTAGAGCGCTAAATTCTCTACAATTATTGTCACAGGCGCAATTTTGTAGGAAATACAGTTTTTGAGATACAACTCGTGGAATGCTAGGAAAAACGGTTTTTTCAAAACATCTTGTTAACTCTTGGTCGCAAGAAAAAATTCTTATAGCAAGATTGTAGAGCGCTAAATTCTCTATAATTATTGTCACAGGCGCAATTTTGTAGGAATTGCAGTTTTCGAGATATAACTCGTGCAAAATTAAGTTTGGTATTTTCAAAATATCTCGTTAAATTTTTGTCGCAAGAAAAATTTCTTACCGCAGGACTGTGGAGCGCTAAATTCTGTACAATTCCTGTCAGCGGCGCAATTTGGTAAGAGTTACAGTTTTTGAGATATAACTCGTGCAAGGTTAAGTTTGGTATTTTCAAAATATCTCGTTAAATTTTGGTCGCAAGAAAAATTTCTTACCGCAGTGTTGTAGAGCGTTAAATTCTCTACAACTTCTGTCACAGACGCAAATTTGTAGGACTTACAGTTTTGAGCTACAACCCGTGGAATGCTAAGAAAAACGGTTTTTTCAAAACATCTCGTTAACTCTTGGTCGCAACAGAAAATTCTTATCACAAGATTGTAGAGCGCTAAATTCTCTACAATTATTGTCACAGGCGCAATTTTGTAGGTGTTGCAGTTTTCGAGATACAACTAGTGCAAGGTTAAGTTTGGTATTTTCAAAATATCTCGTTAAATATTGGTCGCAAGAAAAATTTCTTACCGCAGGATTGTAGGGCGCTGAATTCTCTACAATTCCTGCCACAGACGCAAATTTTTAGGACTTACAGTTTTTGAGCTACAACCCGTGGAATGCTAAGAAAAACGGTTTTTTTAAAACATCTCGTTAACTCTTAGTCGCAAGAAAAAATTCTTATCGCAAGATTGTAGAGCGCTAAATTCTCTACATTTCCTGTCACAGACGCAAATTTGTAGGACTTACAGTTTTCGAGATACAACTCGTGTAAGATTAAGTTTGGTATTTTCAAAATATCTCGTTAAATTTTGGTCGCAAGAAAAATTTCTTACCGCAGGATTGTAGGGCGCTAAATTCTCTACAATTTCTGTCACAGACGCAAATTTTTAGGACTTACAGTTTTTGAGCTACAACCCGTATAATGCTAAGATAAACGGTTTTTTCAGAACATCTCGTTAACTCTTGGTCGCAAGAAAAAATTCTTATCGCTAGATTGTAGAGCGATAAATTCTCTACAATTCCTGTCACAGACGCAATTTTGTAGGAGTTGCAGTTTTCGAGATGCAACTCGTGCAAGGTTAAGTTTGGTATTTTCAAAATGTCTCGTTAAATTTTGGTCGCAAGAAAAATTTCTTACCGCAGGATTGTAGAGCGCTAAATTCTCTACAATTCCTGTTAGTGACGCAAATTTGTAGGAGTTGCAGTTTTTGAGCTACAACCCGTCGAATGCTAAGAGAAACGGTTTTTTGAAAACATCTCGTTAACTCTTGGTCGCAAGAAAAAATTCTTATAGAAGGATTATAGAGCGCTAAATTCTCTATAATTATTGCCATAGGCGCAATTTTGTAGGAGTTACAGTTTTCGAGATATAACTCGTGCAAGGTTAAGTTTTTTATTTTCAAAATATCTCGTTAAATTTTGGTCGCAAGAAAAATTTCTTACCGCAGGATTGTAGAGCGCTAAATTCTCTACAACTCCTGTCACAGACGCAAATTTGTAGGTCTTACAGTTTTGAGCTACAACCCGTGGAATACTAAGAAAAACGGTTTTTTCAAAACATCTCGTTAACTCTTGGTCGCAAGAAAAATTTCTTATCGCGAGGTTGTAGATCACTAAATTCTCTACAATTATTGTCACAGGCGCAATTTTGTAGGAGTTACAATTTTCGAGCAAGGTTAATTATTGTTTTTTCAAAATATCTCGCTAAATTTTGGGTGCAAGAAAAATTTCTTATCGCAAGATTGTAGAGCTAAATTCTCTACAATTCCTGTCACAGACGCAATTTTGTTGGAGTTGCAGTTTTCGAGATACAACTCGTGCAAGGTTAAGTTTGGTGTTTTCAAAATATCTCGTTAAATTTTGGTCGCAAAAAAAATTTCTTACCGCAGGATTGTAGAGCGCTAAATTCTCCACAATTCCTGTCACCGGCGCAATTTTGTAGGAGTTACAGTTTTCGAGCAAGGTTAAGTTTGATATTTTCAAAATATCTCGTTAAATTTTGGTCGCAAGAAAAATTTATTACCGCAAGATTGTAGAGCGCTAAATTCTCTACAATTCCTGTCACAGACGCAAATTTGTAGGATTTACAGTTTTTGAGCTACAACCCGTGGAATGCTAAGAAACACGGTTTTTTGAAAATATCTCGTTAACTCTTGGTCGCAAGAAAAAATTCTTATCGCAAGATTGTGGAGCGCTAAATTTTCTATAATTATTGTCACAGGCGCAATTTTGTAGGAGTTACAGTTTTCGAGATATAACTCGTGCAAGGTTAAGTTTGGTATTTTCAAAATATCTCGTTAAATTTTGGTCGCAAGAAAAATTTCTTGTCGCAGTGTTGTAGAGCGCTAAATTCTCTACAACTCCTGTCACAGACGCAAATTTGTAGGACTTACAGTTTTGAGCTACAACCCGCGGAATGCTAAGAAAAACGGTTTTTACAAAACATCTCGTTAACTCTTGGTCGCAAGAAAAAATTCTTATCGCTAGATTGTTGAGCGCTAAATTCTCTACAATACCTGTCACAGACGCAATTTTGTAGGAGTTGCAGTTTTCGAGATACAACTCGTGCAAGGTTAAGTTTGGTATTTTCAAAACATCTCGTTAAATTATGGTCGCAAGAAAAATTTCTTACCGCAGGATTGTAGAGCGATAAATTCTCTATAATTCTTGTCACAGACGCAAATTTGTAGGACTTACAGTTTTTGAGCTACAGAACGTGGAATGCTAAGAAAAACGGTTTTTTCAAAACATCTCGGTAACTCTTGGTCGCAAGAGAAAATTCTTATCACAAGATTGTAGAGCGCTAAATTCTCTACAATTATTGTCACATGCGCAATTTTGTAGGAGTTGCAGTTTTCGAGATACAACTAGTGCAAGGTTAAGTTTGGTATTTTCAAAATATCTCGTTAAATATTGGTCGCAAGAAAAATTTCTTACCGCAGGATTGTAGGGTGCTAAATTCTCTACAATTCCTGTCACAGACGCAAATTTTTAGGACTTACAGTTTTTGAGCTACAACCCGTGGAATGCTAAGATAAACGGTTTTTTCAAAACATCTCGTTAACTCTTGGTCGCAAGAAAAAATTCTTATCGCTAGATTGTAGAGCGATAAATTCTCTACAATTCCTGTCACAGACGTAATTTTGTAGGAGTTGAAGTTTTCGAGATACAACTCGTGCAAGGTTAAGTTTGGTATTTTCAAAATGTCTCGTTAAATTTTGGTCGCAAGAAAAATTTCTTACCGCAGGATTGCAGAGCGCTAAATTCTCTACAATTCCTGTCACAGACGCAAATTTGTAGGACTTACAGTTTTTGATCTACAACCCGTGGAATGCTAAGAAAAACGGTTTTTTCAAAACATCTCGTTAACTCTTGGTCGCAAGAAAAAATTCTTATCACTGTAGAGCGCTAAATTCTCTACAATGATTGTCACATGCGCAATTTTGTAGGAATTACAGTTTTCGAGATACAACTCGTGTAAGGTTAAGTTTGGTATTTTCAAAATATCTCGTTAAATTTTGGTCGCAAGAAAAATTTCTTACCGCAGGATTGTAGAGCGCTAAATTCTCTACAATTCCTGTCGCAGACGCATATTTGTAGGACTTACAGTTTTTGAGCTACAACCCGCGGAATGCTAAGAAATACGGTTTTTTGAAAATATCTCGTTAACTCTTGGTCGCAAGAAAAAATTCTTATCGCAAGATTGTAGAGCGCTAAATTCTCTATAATTATTGTCACAGGCGCAATTTTGTGGGAGTTACAGTTTTCGAGATACAACTCGTGCAAGGTTAAGTTTGGTATTTTCAGAATATTTCGTTAAATTTTGGTCGCAAGAAAAATTTCTTAACGCAGGATTGTAGAGCGCTAAATTCTCTACAATTATTGTCACAGGCGCAATTTTGTAGGAATTACAGTTTTTGAGATACAATTCGTGGAATGCTAGGAAAAACGGTTTTTTCAAAACATCTTGTTAACTCTTGGTCGCAAGAAAAAATTCTTATAGCAAGATTGTAGAGCGCTAAATTCTCTATAATTATTGTCACAGGCGCAATTTTGTAGGAGTTGCAGTTTTCGAGATATAACTCGTGCAAAATTAAGTTTGGTATTTTCAAAATATCTCGTTAAATTTTGGTCGCAAGAAAAATTTCTTACCGCAGGACTGTGGAGCGCTAAATTCTGTACAATTCCTGTCACCGGCGCAATTTGGTAAGAGTTACAGTTTTTGAGATATAACTCGTGCAAGGTTAAGTTTGGTATTTTCAAAATATCTCGTTAAATTTTGGTCGCAAGAAAAATTTCTTACCGCAGTGTTGTAGAGCGTTAAATTCTCTACAACTTCTGTCACAGACGCAAATTTGTAGGACTTACAGTTTTGAGCTACAACCCGTGGAATGCTAAGAAAAACGGTTTTTTCAAAACATCTCGTTAACTCTTGGTCGCAAGAGAAAATTCTTATCACAAGATTGTAGAGCGCTAAATTCTCTACAATTATTGTCACAGGCGCAATTTTGTAGGTGTTGCAGTTTTCGAGATACAACTAGTGCAAGGTTAAGTTTGGTATTTTCAAAATATCTCGTTAAATATTGGTCGCAAGAAAAATTTCTTACCGCAGGATTGTAGGGCGCTAAATTCTCTACAATTCCTGTCACAGGCGCAAATTTTTAGATCTTACAGTTTTTGAGCTACAACCCGTGGAATGCTAAGATAAACGGTTTTTTCAAAACATCTCGTTAACTCTTGGTCGCAAGAAAAAATTCTTATCGCAAGATTGTAGAGCGCTAAATTCTCTATAATTATTGTCCCAGGCGCAATTTTGTGGGAGTTACAGTTTTCGAGATACAACTCGTGCAAGGTTAAGTTTAATGTTTTCAAAATATTTCGTTAAATTTTGGTCGCAAGAAAAATTTCTTAACGCAGGATTGTAGAGCGCTAAATTCTCTACAATTATTGTCACAGGCGCAATTTTGTAGGAATTACAGTTTTTGAGATACAACTCGTGGAATGTTAGGAAAAACGGTTTTTTCAAAACATCTTGTTAACTCTTGGTCGCAAGAAAAAATTCTTATAGCAAGATTGTAGAGCGCTAAATTCTCTATAATTATTGTCACAGGCGCAATTTTGTAGGAGTTGCAGTTTTCGAGATATAACTCGTGCAAAGTTAAGTTTGGTGTTTTCAAAATATCTCGTTAAATTTTGGTCGCAAGAAAAATTTCTTACCGCAGGACTGTGGAGCGCTAAATTCTGTACAATTCCTGTCACCGGCGCAATTTGGTAAGAGTTACAGTTTTTGAGATATAACTCGTGCAAGGTTAAGTTTGGTATTTTCAAAATATCTCGTTAAATTTTGGTCGCAAGAAAAATTTCTTACCGCAGTGTTGTAGAGCGTTAAATTCTCTGCAACTCCTGTCACAGACGCAAATTTGTAGGACTTACAGTTTCGAGCTACAACCCGTGGAATGCTAAGAAAAACGGTTTTTTCAAAACATCTCGTTAACTCTTGGTCGCAAGAAAAAATTCTTATCGCTAGATTGTAAATTCTCTACAATTCCTGTCACAGACGCAATTTTGTAGGAGTTGCAGTTTTCGAGATACAACTCGTGCAAGGTTAAGTTTGGTATTTTCAAAACATCTCGTTAAATTTTGGTCGCAAGAAAAATTTCTTAAAGCAGGATCGTAGAGCGATAAATTCTCTACAATTCTTGTCACAGACGCAAATTTGTAGGACTTACAGTTTTTGAGCTACAACCCGTGGAATGCTAAGAAAAAAGGTTTTTTCAAAACATCTCGATAACTCTTGGTCGCAAGAAAAAATTCTTATCACAAGATTGTAGAGCGCTAAATTCTCTACAATTATTGTCACAGGCGCAATTTTGTAGGAGTTGCAGTTTTCGAGATACAACTAGTGCAAGGTTAAGTTTGGTATTTTCAAAATATCTCGTTAAATTTTGGTCGCAAGAAAAATTTCTTACCGCAGGATTGTAGATCGCTAAATTCTCTACAATTCCTGTCAGAGACGCAATTTTGTAGGAGTTGCAGTTTTCGAGATACAACTCGTGCAAGGTTAAGTTTGGTATTTTCAAAATGTCTCGTTAAATTTTGGTCGCAAGAAAAATTTCTTACCGCAGGATTGTAGAGCGCTAAATTCTCTACAATTCCTGTTAGTGACGCAAATTTGTAGGAGTTGCAGTTTTTGAGCTACAACCCGTCGAATGCTAAGAGAAACGGTTTTTTGAAAACATCTCGTTAACTCTTGGTCGCAAGAGAAAATTCTTATCACAAGATTGTAGAGCGCTAAATTCTCTACAATTATTGTCACAGGCGCAATTTTGTAGGTGTTGCAGTTTTCGAGATACAACTAGTGCAAGGTTAAGTTTGGTATTTTCAAAATATCTCGTTAAATATTGGTCGCAAGAAAAATTTCTTACCGCAGGATTGTAGGGCGCTGAATTCTCCACAATTCCTGCCACAGACGCAAATTTTTAGGACTTACAGTTTTTGAGCTACAACCCGTGGAATGCTAAGAAAAACGGTTTTTTTAAAACATCTCGTTAACTCTTAGTCGCAAGAAAAAATTCTTATCGCAAGATTGTAGAGCGCTAAATTCTCTACATTTCCTGTCACAGACGCAAATTTGTAGGACTTACAGTTTTCGAGATACAACTCGTGTAAGGTTAAGTTTGGTATTTTCAAAATATCTCGTTAAATTTTGGTCGCAAGAAAAATTTCTTACCGCAGGATTGTAGAGCGCTAAATTCTCTACAATTCCTGTCGCAGACGCAAATTTGTAGGACTTACAGGTTTTGAGCTACAACCCGCGGAATGCTAAGAAATACGGTTTTTTGAAAATATCTCGTTAACTCTTGGTCGCAAGAAAAAATTCTTATCGCAAGATTGTAGAGCGCTAAATTCTCTATAATTATTGTCACAGGCGCAATTTTGTGGGAGTTACAGTTTTCGAGATACAACTCGTGCAAGGTTAAGTTTGGTATTTTCAAAATATTTCGTTAAATTTTGGTCGCAAGAAAAATTTCTTAACGCAGGATTGTAGAGCGCTAAATTCTCTACAATTATTGTCACAGGCGCAATTTTGTAGGAAATACAGTTTTTGAGATACAACTCGTGGAATGCTAGGAAAAACGGTTTTTTCAAAACATCTTGTTAACTCTTGGTCGCAAGAAAAAATTCTTATAGCAAGATTGTAGAGCGCTAAATTCTCTATAATTATTGTCACAGGCGCAATTTTGTAGGAGTTGCAGTTTTCGAGATATAACTCGTGCAAAATTAAGTTTGGTATTTTCAAAATATCTCGTTAAATTTTTGTCGCAAGAAAAATTTCTTACCGCAGGACTGTGGAGCGCTAAATTCTGTACAATTCCTGTCAGCGGCGCAATTTGGTAAGAGTTACAGTTTTTGAGATATAACTCGTGCAAGGTTAAGTTTGGTATTTTCAAAATATCTCGTTAAATTTTGGTCGCAAGAAAAATTTCTTACCGCAGTGTTGTAGAGCGTTAAATTCTCTACAACTTCTGTCACAGACGCAAATTTGTAGGACTTACAGTTTTGAGCTACAACCCGTGGAATGCTAAGAAAAACGGTTTTTTCAAAACATCTCGTTAACTCTTGGTCGCAACAGAAAATTCTTATCACAAGATTGTAGAGCGCTAAATTCTCTACAATTATTGTCACAGGCGCAATTTTGTAGGTGTTGCAGTTTTCGAGATACAACTAGTGCAAGGTTAAGTTTGGTATTTTCAAAATATCTCGTTAAATATTGGTCGCAAGAAAAATTTCTTACCGCAGGATTGTAGGGCGCTGAATTCTCTACAATTCCTGCCACAGACGCAAATTTTTAGGACTTACAGTTTTTGAGCTACAACCCGTGGAATGCTAAGAAAAACGGTTTTTTTAAAACATCTCGTTAACTCTTAGTCGCAAGAAAAAATTCTTATCGCAAGATTGTAGAGCGCTAAATTCTCTACATTTCCTGTCACAGACGCAAATTTGTAGGACTTACAGTTTTCGAGATACAACTCGTGTAAGGTTAAGTTTGGTATTTTCAAAATATCTCGTTAAATTTTGGTCGCAAGAAAAATTTCTTACCGCAGGATTGTAGGGCGCTAAATTCTCTACAATTTCTGTCACAGACGCAAATTTTTAGGACTTACAGTTTTTGAGCTACAACCCGTATAATGCTAAGATAAACGGTTTTTTCAGAACATCTCGTTAACTCTTGGTCGCAAGAAAAAATTCTTATCGCTAGATTGTAGAGCGATAAATTCTCTACAATTCCTGTCACAGACGCAATTTTGTAGGAGTTGCAGTTTTCGAGATGCAACTCGTGCAAGGTTAAGTTTGGTATTTTCAAAATGTATCGTTAAATTTTGGTCGCAAGAAAAATTTCTTACCGCAGGATTGTAGAGCGCTAAATTCTCTACAATTCCTGTCACAGACGCAAATTTGTAGGACTTACAGTTTTTGAGCTAGAACCCGTGGAATGCTAAGAAATACGGATTTTTGAAAATATCTCGTTAACTCTTGGTCGCAAGAAAAAATTCTTATCACTGTAGAGCACTAAATTCTCTACAATGATTGTCACATGCGCAATTTTGTAAGAATTACAGTTTTCGAGATACAACTCGTGTAAGGTTAAGTTTGGTATTTTCAAAATATCTCGTTAAATTTTGGTCGCAAGAAAAATTTCTTACCGCAGGATTGTAGAGCGCTAAATTCTCTACAATTCCTGTCGCAGACGCAAATTTGTAGGACTTACAATTTTTGAGCTACAACCCGTGGAATGCTAAGATAAACGGTTTTTTCAAAACATCTCGTTAACTCTTGGTCGCAAGAAAAAATTCTTATCACTAGATTGTAGAGCGATAAATTCTCTACAATTCCTGTCACAGACGCAATTTTGTAGGAGTTGCAGTTTTCGAGATACAACTCGTGCAAGGTTAAGTTTGGTGTTTTCAAAATGTCTCGTTAAATTTTGGTCGCAAGAAAAATTTCTTACCGCAGGATTGTAGAGCGCTAAATTCTCTACAATTCCTGTCACAGACGCAAATTTGTAGGACTTACAGTTTTGAGCTACAACCCGTGGAATGCTAAGAAAAACGGTTTTTTCAAAACATCTCGGTAACTCTTGGTCGCAAGAGAAAATTCTTATCACAAGATTGTAGAGCGCTAAATTCTCTACAATTATTGTCACATGCGCAATTTTGTAGGAGTTGCAGTTTTCGAGATACAACTAGTGCAAGGTTAAGTTTGGTATTTTCAAAATATCTCGTTAAATATTGGTCGCAAGAAAAATTTCTTACCGCAGGATTGTAGGGTGCTAAATTCTCTACAATTCCTGTCACAGACGCAAATTTTTAGGACTTACAGTTTTTGAGCTACAACCCGTGGAATGCTAAGATAAACGGTTTTTTCAAAACATCTCGTTAACTCTTGGTCGCAAGAAAAAATTCTTATCGCTAGATTGTAGAGCGATAAATTCTCTACAATTCCTGTCACAGACGTAATTTTGTAGGAGTTGAAGTTTTCGAGATACAACTCGTGCAAGGTTAAGTTTGGTATTTTCAAAATGTCTCGTTAAATTTTGGTCGCAAGAAAAATTTCTTACCGCAGGATTGCAGAGCGCTAAATTCTCTACAATTCCTGTCACAGACGCAAATTTGTAGGACTTACAGTTTTTGATCTACAACCCGTGGAATGCTAAGAAAAACGGTTTTTTCAAAACATCTCGTTAACTCTTGGTCGCAAGAAAAAATTCTTATCACTGTAGAGCGCTAAATTCTCTACAATGATTGTCACATGCGCAATTTTGTAGGAATTACAGTTTTCGAGATACAACTCGTGTAAGGTTAAGTTTGGTATTTTCAAAATATCTCGTTAAATTTTGGTCGCAAGAAAAATTTCTTACCGCAGGATTGTAGAGCGCTAAATTCTCTACAATTCCTGTCGCAGACGCAAATTTGTAGGACTTACAGTTTTTGAGCTACAACCCGCGGAATGCTAAGAAATACGGTTTTTTGAAAATATCTCGTTAACTCTTGGTCGCAAGAAAAAATTCTTATCGCAAGATTGTAGAGCGCTAAATTCTCTATAATTATTGTCACAGGCGCAATTTTGTGGGAGTTACAGTTTTCGAGATACAACTCGTGCAAGGTTAAGTTTGGTATTTTCAGAATATTTCGTTAAATTTTGGTCGCAAGAAAAATTTCTTAACGCAGGATTGTAGAGCGCTAAATTCTCTACAATTATTGTCACAGGCGCAATTTTGTAGGAATTACAGTTTTTGAGATACAACTCGTGGAATGCTAGGAAAAACGGTTTTTTCAAAACATCTTGTTAACTCTTGGTCGCAAGAAAAAATTCTTATAGCAAGATTGTAGAGCGCTAAATTCTCTATAATTATTGTCACAGGCGCAATTTTGTAGGAGTTGCAGTTTTCGAGATATAACTCGTGCAAAATTAAGTTTGGTATTTTCAAAATATCTCGTTAAATTTTGGTCGCAAGAAAAATTTCTTACCGCAGGACTGTGGAGCGCTAAATTCTGTACAATTCCTGTCACCGGCGCAATTTGGTAAGAGTTACAGTTTTTGAGATATAACTCGTGCAAGGTTAAGTTTGGTATTTTCAAAATATCTCGTTAAATTTTGGTCGCAAGAAAAATTTCTTACCGCAGTGTTGTAGAGCGTTAAATTCTCTACAACTTCTGTCACAGACGCAAATTTGTAGGACTTACAGTTTTGAGCTACAACCCGTGGAATGCTAAGAAAAACGGTTTTTTCAAAACATCTCGTTAACTCTTGGTCGCAAGAGAAAATTCTTATCACAAGATTGTAGAGCGCTAAATTCTCTACAATTATTGTCACAGGCGCAATTTTGTAGGTGTTGCAGTTTTCGAGATACAACTAGTGCAAGGTTAAGTTTGGTATTTTCAAAATATCTCGTTAAATATTGGTCGCAAGAAAAATTTCTTACCGCAGGATTGTAGGGCGCTAAATTCTCTACAATTCCTGTCACAGGCGCAAATTTTTAGATCTTACAGTTTTTGAGCTACAACCCGTGGAATGCTAAGATAAACGGTTTTTTCAAAACATCTCGTTAACTCTTGGTCGCAAGAAAAAATTCTTATCGCAAGATTGTAGAGCGCTAAATTCTCTATAATTATTGTCCCAGGCGCAATTTTGTGGGAGTTACAGTTTTCGAGATACAACTCGTGCAAGGTTAAGTTTAATGTTTTCAAAATATTTCGTTAAATTTTGGTCGCAAGAAAAATTTCTTAACGCAGGATTGTAGAGCGCTAAATTCTCTACAATTATTGTCACAGGCGCAATTTTGTAGGAATTACAGTTTTTGAGATACAACTCGTGGAATGTTAGGAAAAACGGTTTTTTCAAAACATCTTGTTAACTCTTGGTCGCAAGAAAAAATTCTTATAGCAAGATTGTAGAGCGCTAAATTCTCTATAATTATTGTCACAGGCGCAATTTTGTAGGAGTTGCAGTTTTCGAGATATAACTCGTGCAAAGTTAAGTTTGGTGTTTTCAAAATATCTCGTTAAATTTTGGTCGCAAGAAAAATTTCTTACCGCAGGACTGTGGAGCGCTAAATTCTGTACAATTCCTGTCACCGGCGCAATTTGGTAAGAGTTACAGTTTTTGAGATATAACTCGTGCAAGGTTAAGTTTGGTATTTTCAAAATATCTCGTTAAATTTTGGTCGCAAGAAAAATTTCTTACCGCAGTGTTGTAGAGCGTTAAATTCTCTACAACTCCTGTCACAGACGCAAATTTGTAGGACTTACAGTTTCGAGCTACAACCCGTGGAATGCTAAGAAAAACGGTTTTTTCAAAACATCTCGTTAACTCTTGGTCGCAAGAAAAAATTCTTATCGCTAGATTGTAAATTCTCTACAATTCCTGTCACAGACGCAATTTTGTAGGAGTTGCAGTTTTCGAGATACAACTCGTGCAAGGTTAAGTTTGGTATTTTCAAAACATCTCGTTAAATTTTGGTCGCAAGAAAAATTTCTTACCGCAGGATCGTAGAGCGATAAATTCTCTACAATTCTTGTCACAGACGCAAATTTGTAGGACTTACAGTTTTTGAGCTACAACCCGTGGAATGCTAAGAAAAAAGGTTTTTTCAAAACATCTCGATAACTCTTGGTCGCAAGAAAAAATTCTTATCACAAGATTGTAGAGCGCTAAATTCTCTACAATTATTGTCACAGGCGCAATTTTGTAGGAGTTGCAGTTTTCGAGATACAACTAGTGCAAGGTTAAGTTTGGTATTTTCAAAATATCTCGTTAAATTTTGGTCGCAAGAAAAATTTCTTACCGCAGGATTGTAGATCGCTAAATTCTCTACAATTCCTGTCAGAGACGCAATTTTGTAGGAGTTGCAGTTTTCGAGATACAACTCGTGCAAGGTTAAGTTTGGTATTTTCAAAATGTCTCGTTAAATTTTGGTCGCAAGAAAAATTTCTTACCGCAGGATTGTAGAGCGCTAAATTCTCTACAATTCCTGTTAGTGACGCAAATTTGTAGGAGTTGCAGTTTTTGAGCTACAACCCGTCGAATGCTAAGAGAAACGGTTTTTTGAAAACATCTCGTTAACTCTTGGTCGCAAGAGAAAATTCTTATCACAAGATTGTAGAGCGCTAAATTCTCTACAATTATTGTCACAGGCGCAATTTTGTAGGTGTTGCAGTTTTCGAGATACAACTAGTGCAAGGTTAAGTTTGGTATTTTCAAAATATCTCGTTAAATATTGGTCGCAAGAAAAATTTCTTACCGCAGGATTGTAGGGCGCTGAATTCTCCACAATTCCTGCCACAGACGCAAATTTTTAGGACTTACAGTTTTTGAGCTACAACCCGTGGAATGCTAAGAAAAACGGTTTTTTTAAAACATCTCGTTAACTCTTAGTCGCAAGAAAAAATTCTTATCGCAAGATTGTAGAGCGCTAAATTCTCTACATTTCCTGTCACAGACGCAAATTTGTAGGACTTACAGTTTTCGAGATACAACTCGTGTAAGGTTAAGTTTGGTATTTTCAAAATATCTCGTTAAATTTTGGTCGCAAGAAAAATTTCTTACCGCAGGATTGTAGAGCGCTAAATTCTCTACAATTCCTGTCGCAGACGCAAATTTGTAGGACTTACAGGTTTTGAGCTACAACCCGCGGAATGCTAAGAAATACGGTTTTTTGAAAATATCTCGTTAACTCTTGGTCGCAAGAAAAAATTCTTATCGCAAGATTGTAGAGCGCTAAATTCTCTATAATTATTGTCACAGGCGCAATTTTGTGGGAGTTACAGTTTTCGAGATACAACTTGTGCAAGGTTAAGTTTGATATTTTCAAAATATTTCGTTAAATTTTGGTCGCAAGAAAAATTTCTTAACGCAGGATTGTAGAGCGCTAAATTCTCTACAATTATTGTCACAGGCGCAATTTTGTAGGAAATACAGTTTTTGAGATACAACTCGTGGAATGCTAGGAAAAACGGTTTTTTCAAAACATCTTGTTAACTCTTGGTCGCAAGAAAAAATTCTTATAGCAAGATTGTAGAGCGCTAAATTCTCTATAATTATTGTCACAGGCGCAATTTTGTAGGAGTTGCAGTTTTCGAGATATAACTCGTGCAAAATTAAGTTTGGTATTTTCAAAATATCTCGTTAAATTTTGGTCGCAAGAAAAATTTCTTACCGCAGGACTGTGGAGCGCTAAATTCTGTACAATTCCTGTCACCGGCGCAATTTGGTAAGAGTTACAGTTTTTGAGATATAACTCGTGCAAGGTTAAGTTTGGTATTTTCAAAATATCTCGTTAAATTTTGGTCGCAAGAAAAATTTCTTACCGCAGTGTTGTAGAGCGTTAAATTCTCTACAACTTCTGTCACAGACGCAAATTTGTAGGACTTACAGTTTTGAGCTACAACCCGTGGAATGCTAAGAAAAACGGTTTTTTCAAAACATCTCGTTAACTCTTGGTCGCAACAGAAAATTCTTATCACAAGATTGTAGAGCGCTAAATTCTCTACAATTATTGTCACAGGCGCAATTTTGTAGGTGTTGCAGTTTTCGAGATACAACTAGTGCAAGGTTAAGTTTGGTATTTTCAAAATATCTCGTTAAATATTGGTCGCAAGAAAAATTTCTTACCGCAGGATTGTAGGGCGCTGAATTCTCTACAATTCCTGCCACAGACGCAAATTTTTAGGACTTACAGTTTTTGAGCTACAACCCGTGGAATGCTAAGAAAAACGGTTTTTTTAAAACATCTCGTTAACTCTTAGTCGCAAGAAAAAATTCTTATCGCAAGATTGTAGAGCGCTAAATTCTCTACATTTCCTGTCACAGACGCAAATTTGTAGGACTTACAGTTTTCGAGATACAACTCGTGTAAGGTTAAGTTTGGTATTTTCAAAATATCTCGTTAAATTTTGGTCGCAAGAAAAATTTCTTACCGCAGGATTGTAGGGCGCTAAATTCTCTACAATTTCTGTCACAGACGCAAATTTTTAGGACTTACAGTTTTTGAGCTACAACCCGTATAATGCTAAGATAAACGGTTTTTTCAGAACATCTCGTTAACTCTTGGTCGCAAGAAAAAATTCTTATCGCTAGATTGTAGAGCGATAAATTCTCTACAATTCCTGTCACAGACGCAATTTTGTAGGAGTTGCAGTTTTCGAGATGCAACTCGTGCAAGGTTAAGTTTGGTATTTTCAAAATGTATCGTTAAATTTTGGTCGCAAGAAAAATTTCTTACCGCAGGATTGTAGAGCGCTAAATTCTCTACAATTCCTGTCACAGACGCAAATTTGTAGGACTTACAGTTTTTGAGCTAGAACCCGTGGAATGCTAAGAAATACGGATTTTTGAAAATATCTCGTTAACTCTTGGTCGCAAGAAAAAATTCTTATCGCAAGATTGTAGAGCGCTAAATTCTCTACAGTTATTGTCACAGGCGCAATTTTGTAGGAATTACAGTTTTTGAGATACAACTCGTGGAATGCTAGGAAAAACGGTTTTTTCAAAACATCTTGTTAACTCTTGGTCGCAAGAAAAAATTCTTACAGCGAGATTGTAGAGCGCTAAATTCTCTATAATTATTGTCACAGGCGCAATTTTGTAGGATTTGCAGTTTTCGAGATATAACTCGTGCAAAGTTAAGTTTGGTATTTTCAAAATATCTCGTTAAATTTTGGTCGCAAGAAAAATTTCTTACCGCATGATTGTAGAGCGCTAATTTCTCTGCAATTATTGTCACAGGCGCAATTTTGTAGGAATTACAGTTTTTGAGATACAACTCGTGGAATGCTAGGAAAAACGGTTTTTTCAAAACATCTTGTTAACTCTTGGTCGCAAGAAAAAATTCTTACAGCAAGATTGTAGAGCGCTAAATTCTCTATAATTATTGTCAGGCGCAATTTTGTAGGAGTTGCAGTTTTCGAGATATAACTCGTGCAAGGTTAAGTTTGGTATTTTCAAAATATCTCGTTAAATTTTGGTCGCAAGAAAAATTTCTTACCGCAGGATTGTAGAGCGCTAAATTCTCTACAATTCCTGTCACAGATGCAAATTTGTAGGACTTACAGTTTTTGAGCTACAACCTGTCGAATGCTAAGAAAAACGGTTTTTTGAAAACATCTCGTTAACTCTTGGTCGCAAGAAAAAATTCTTATAGCAAGATTGTAGAGCGCTAAATTCTCTATAATTATTGTCACAGGCTCAATTTTGTAGGAGTTACAATTTTCGAGATATAACTCGTGCAAAGTTAAGTTTGGTATTTTCAAAATATCTCGTTAAATTTTGGTCGCAAGAAAAATTTCTTACCGCAGTGTTGTAGATCGTTAAATTCTCTACAACTCCTGTCACAGACGCAAATTTGTAGGACTTACAGTTTTGAGCTAAAACCCGTGGAATGCTAAGAGAAACGGTTTTTTCAAAACATCTCGTTAACTCTTGGTCGCAAGAAAAAATTCTTATCGCTAGATTGTAGAGCGCTAAGTTCTCTACAATTCCTGTCACAGACGCAATTTTGTAGGAGTTGCAGTTTTCGAGATACAACTCGTGCAAGGTTAAGTTTGGTATTTTCAAAATATCTCGTTAAATTTTGGTCACAAGAAAAATTTCTTACCGCAGGATTGTAGGGCGCTAAATTCTCTACAATTCCTGTCACAGACGCAAATTTTTAGGACTTACAGTTTTTGAGCTACAACCCGTGGAATGCTAAGAAAAACGGTTTTTTTCAAAACATCTCGTTAACTCTTGGTCGCAAGAAAAAATTCTTATCACTGTAGAGCGCTAAATTCTCTACAATTATTGTCACATGCTGACAACCTAGTTAGTTTCATGTTGGCTGGCTCCTTTAAATTAAACAACCATTTTAGTGGACGGTGATCGGTGTATATCGTAAATTTGTGGCCGTATAGATAGGGCCTAAAAATTTTCGTTACGGACCATACTACAGCTAAAAGTTCACGTTCCGTGGTTGAATATTTACGTTCGGCGTCGTTTAACATCCTTGAGGCGTACGCAATTGGGTGATCTTGGCCCACAATGCCCTGTGAGAGTATACTAGCTATAGCTTCGTTCGAAGCATCAGTAGTTACAATAAATGGTTTCGAAAAGTCAGGGTATTGTAATATTTGTGCCTCAGTCAAAAGTCTTTTGCATGTTTCGAAAGCTTGAATAAATTCTTGTGAATGCACTAATTTTGTGTTCTTTTTCAGCATTAGTGTCATTGGTTTTACTATTTGTGCCATGTTGGGAATAAATCGGCGGTAATAACCCACGAGTCCTAGGAATCCTTTTATTTCTTTCGTTGACTTAGGCAGGGGGTAATTTTGAACTGCCTTAATTTTATCAGGATTCGGCAAAATGCCTCCTGGTGTTATGATATGGCCTAAATATGCGACCTCGTTTTTTAGGAACTCGCATTTATCTAGTTGTACTTTAAATTGTGTTTCTCGTAAACGTTGGAACACTTTTCTTAAATGTTCCATATGTTCTTGTAGGCTAGCAGAGTATATTATTATATCGTCGAGGTATACTGAACAGATTTCATTTTGTATTCCCCTTAGAACATTGTCCATTACCCTCTGGAATGTGGATGGTGCTCCTTTTAAGCCAAAGGGCATCCTGGTGTACTCATAATGACCCTGTTCTGTAGAAAACGCCGTTTTCTCGATGTCATCTGGGTTCATTTGTACCTGGTGAAAACCAGAGGCGAGGTCAAGTAATGTAAAATGTTGTGCTCTACCCAATTTGTCCAGAATATCTGTAATATTCGGCAAAGGGTATTTATCATCTATTGTATGTTCGTTCAGTTTTCGATAGTCGATAACGACTCTCCATTTTCTCTTTCCGGAGTTGTCCAATTTCTTTGGCACGACCCAGACGGGGCTTGACCACGGTGAACTGGATGGTCTTATTATATTCTGTTGTAGCATAGAAAAAATTTGTTTCTGAACCTCCTCCTTGTGTACTTGAGGGTACCTGTAGGATTTGGTAAATATAGGTGTTTCGTCTTTTAATCTAATATGATGTTTAATTTGATTATTAAATGTAAGTGGTAATTTTTCGTTATAAAAAATATCTCTATATTCGATGCACAAATTCCTAATAGCGAGATATTCTTCTTTATTTAAATGATTTAATCTCAGATTTTTCAGGTTTTCTTTTTGAATTTTATCTATTTCGTTACAGTCCATTTCCATTTCTGTGGTGTCCATTTCGGTTTGATGTAATTCTTCAAGAGGTAAAATTTCTGTGATAGGTAATGGTTTTGTAATTTTTAAAACCTGTGTTTCTTCCGTATTATTAATTACTGTAGTAAGTGCTTGGTTATTTTTTATTGTGACAAATGATGCAGGTATTTCTAGGTTATTCTGAAATTTTCTATACTCTAAGAGTCCTTGTTGCAAAGTAGTATGCACAGGGATGGAAATAATTGACTCTGTTCTAGGTGGTATAGTTTCAGTAATTTCCATAACTTGATTATTCGTTGTGTTTGGTTGAGATTTTGTGACTTGAGAAACTATTAAATTTCCACAGATGTACAGTGGAATTTCTGTGTTTGGGGTGATCAATAGTCCTCGTTTGAAGTCTACTTTTGCTTCTAAATTCATTAAAAGGTCAGTTCCTATTAGTCCTTCATAATTTGGGTTGCAATTAAAAATGTAGTGTTTGTGGGTAAAATCCGGTCTCCTGAAAACGGTTGAAATCGGAATTTCAGCACTGTAATGGTGAGTTGTTGTATCATGTGGTGTGGTAATACAAAATGGATCCTCCTGTATATAATTTTGAAAGTGTCTTCGCGCAATTTGTTCATTTATAAATGATTTTGTCGAACCAGTGTCTATCATGAATCGTGCATTAATTTCTGGTATTTTAATATATGGTAACCGGTTGTTTGTTGACGTATAAACTTCTATTAGTTCTGTCTGTGTGTAATTTCCGAGGCTCCTATCGGAAAATTTACATTTCCTTGTTCGTTGCTGTCGTATTCTTGATAATCTTCGTAGTTGGGTTCGTCACTTTCTTGATATTCAAAATTTTCGTTGTAGTTATTTTCGGGTGTCGTAAATTGTCCTAGGTCTTCTGACTGTTGCATATGGAGTTGTTCGTTTCTCCAGTTTTGTTGGGGTGCGTATTCCGAAGTTTGTAGCATTTGGTTTTAAATGCGTGTTCTTCGAGAATCTAATTCCATTGGTGTAGGTGCATTTGTCATAGGTTTGTTTTTTTGGCAGAAAAACATTTTGTTGGCTCCTAGGTTGGCTAGGGCCTGGTTGATTTTGGAAATACCTCGGATTGGGTCTCATCCAATTTGCCTGTTGTTGGAAGGGTTGGTACTGTTGGTATTGTTGGTGTTGTTGGTGGTGTTGGTGTTGTTGTTGGTGTTGTTGTTGGTGCCACATATGTTTCTGTGCATTGTGGGGTTGCTGAAAGTTTCTTAACTGTTGCTGCTGATTATTCGGTATTGCTCGTGTTTGCGGTGGGTTTATTCTTAATTGATGTGTGTTATTTGGCCTGTGATTTTGTGCTTCGGTATTTTGAGGAGTGTAATTTATTTTAGAACGGTGGTAGTTTATATTTTCTTCCTCTGTGATAATTTGTATAGCTTCTTCGATATCTTTGGGTTGCCTACAGCGTAGAAGGTGACTTAGCTGTTGGTTAACCCCTGTTAAAAATGCTCTTAGTGTAAACTTATTATATAGTTCGACTTTCATTGTTCTTATTTTTTCCGCCAATTCTTGGCATGTTAATTTGGACAATAATAAGCATCTGATATCAATGCATCTATCGGCAAATTGCAAGGCCGTTTCTCTCGGTTGTTGTCTCAGTGTATTGAGGTCGGACAACAGAGATTCTTCGTTGCGTTGGTCGCCAAATAGATTTATCAATAATTTTTTTAAATCGGGGAATGTCACAAAAGTCCTTGCAGCTAGGAGTGTTGCAGCTTTTCCTACCAGTTTGTTTCTTATGTGCAACATCGTGAATGTTATTCTGGAGGGCTCATTATTCGGTGCCATGAGTGGGAAAACCTTTTCACATGCTTCTATAAATGTTGATAATTTGGTAGGTTGTCCATCAAATGTGGGTATTAATTCCAAGTAGTCCCGAACCGAAATTTGTGGTAAAGCCATGGTAGTTCCTTGTCTTGCAGGGGCTGTTATAACTATTTGCGTATCGGTTTGAAGGTTGGCGAATTGATTCACAAGATCGTCAATAATGTTCATTAAAAGGTATTAGTATTTTATATCACTTTGTTTTAAAATCGTCGTTTTATTGTAAGCTCTGTATTCACGGTTACTCAGACCGAGGGAGGGTTGACGTACAAAGTACGGCCGTGCTCTAGTGCGAGACTGTGAATATTTTGCCTACGGGGCTTTGGATTTTAGATTTGTTTAACTTATTTTCTAGGTAGTTAGTATAAAGCCAGTTATGTTGGATTTTAATTTCTTGCCCTACTCGATTCAGGCAATACTCTTAAAATCATAGGAATAAAAATAAAATTAGAAGATGAATTTTCAATGTTATTATGAAAATTCTAAGGCGGTATTGGTATTTGTTTATTAAATTTTTGGAAGGAAAGGTAAGGTGGGAAAAAGCGGATTGATCAATATTACTTACAAAATTAAAGTTGCAATTAAAGTTGACTTCATTGATGAATTTTTCTTCAGTTAAGTTGTCCTCAATTGACTGATGGCTCACTATCCTCGATGGATTGATGGTTTTACTGGAACAGGTCCCCAATGGACTTGCGAAAAGTTCGAATAATGCCTTAATCGTAGGTACGAACAAAAGTTTTGATTTTTGAGAACTTTTGGGCATTAATCCTACCGTTGACTGCGCCAGTTAAGCCGCGTGGCCGACTTAACGAGTTTTTAAAAAAAATTATAATTGTTAAAAAATATTACAAAGTTTTTATTTTACGTAATAAAATTGACAATAATTATACTTAATTAAAATGATGTTTACTCTATGAAAGTTAGACACGAAGTGACGAGATTATCTCTGGTAGCATAGGAGCGGACGGGCTGAGATGACTGACATAGCGTTTCTGTTGTCTTATCTAGGAAGCTGTCCAGCTTAACTTGAATAAAATGTTGCAGTAAACATCACTGCGATAAGGTAGATCCTAATTTGTTCTGTACTTGAGTAAAATTTGATTCAAATCGGAAATAAAATGAAAAAGTTATAGGGGTGTCTTCATTTTAAGTGAGTCACATTGTATATTTAAGGAATTGTTGAGATTTCGACAAAATATTACGTTAGTAAATACGTCGAGTGTTGTAAAATAAAGATTGTTTTGTGACTGTGATTTATTAGTAGACCACGGTAATTTAATAGAAACATTTCAGATACATAATTATTTTATTTATTAATTATCGATTTTCGCTGGCGAATATCTCGGAAACTAGAACACATAGCAAGAAAATGAATATAAACATTCTAGTAGAAAATTTAATGTAATTTAATTTTGCGTAGAAAAATTTTTCGCGTACGACGCATCGTTTCCAAGTTATAAGCGAAGAATCGAAAAAAGGGATCTTTCCACTCCCCTCCCCCCTCAAATGGCAGGGCTAGGGGCGAGGACTATTAGTATGTTTACCTACTGACTACCCCAACACATTCCTGAAGAGGAAAATTCTGCCCCCCTCCATGTCCTCTATACTCATTCGTTGACTGGACTAACATTGATTTGTAAAAATAAATTACTTGAGAATGGCTTGGTTTATCGAAATGCAATAAGAACCCATTTTTATTTCTGATCTGAAAATTATTTTCTATAATTTTTAGAAAAATAAAAAAGTTAGGAGTAAAATACTGACAGCCACCTCCTAAGACTTAAGCAGAAAAGATGGTTTGACGATATCATATGTATTGGTGTCCAGACGGGCTATAATCTATATTTAAAATTGGTCGGAAGGTATAGCAGAAAAATTGGTATTTTGAAAGTATAATAATTAAAAATTTATTATTGGAATAATGGGCTCTTTTGTATCCATCAACCTAATTGGCGACAACTTTATTGCAACTTACTTCCAGTTTCGATACACCTCTTTATCCCGTAAATGTGAAAGTTTGATGTTGAATAAATAATGGAGCCGGGAAAATTAATTATTAATGAATTTAATTTAAAAAGCTCAGTCTACGGAGACACGTGTACAATAATTATTCTGTAAGTTTAATTACATATTGATTACCGGGCATACGTAGAGTTATTTTATAACTTGCAGTTTCTGACAAGTTTGAAAATAGACAAACAAAGTTTGATTACATTGGAAGCGAACGAAATAATGTGTACAATATCAGATTTTATGTTCCTGTTTTAATTATTTGAAACAGGCACTTCCTGTGAAATCCCACTTTAATTTGTACCAAATCAAAATTCGGGGAGACAAACCAAAATTCAGGGAAACAAACGAAACCAATTTTGTTACAATACCTGGGGATCTACGACTAGAATCCTACCGGATTCGAATTTCAAGTTCGCCAAATTCATTTGGAATTGTAAAACGTGGAAAAACATGAACATATCGGGTGTTTCAGGTAAGCAGTCATAAATATTTAAGGGTGATTCTATGTCAAAAAATATTTAAAAATATCCTATGAACATGGGTCCGAAAATCCATATTAAGTGAGCTAAGGCCATCTTCGAGCAGAAATAGAATCGCCATTGGTTCGATACCTAAGCTTATCAGTTAAATATGTGAACTGAGGCCTTAAGATTTGTTTTGGCACAAAAGAAGGGGGTTTTACAATCCCTTAGAGATGAAGTAGTCCATGTTCGTTTTATATAAAATTATATACACATAGAGAGAAAAGATTAAGGAAGGAAGAAGTCGATTAATAGAAAGGTGAGCTTGTCAGTAGTCACCCTACTCTGGGAGAATAGTGTTGGCCGAAGCCAGTGTGGGGAATAGAAGTTTAGTGTAGAAAGCGCTCTAAGAGATACGAGAAACAGCGGTGGAGTTGTTGGAAGGGTCCTACCTTTTTTTTTGAAGGTGGGGAAATTCGTCATGGACCTTCGGTGCCTTCAATCTAACGCAACCGAAGAGTGCCCGACTCCTACCGGCTAAAACCCTTCCTTTTACAGCACCCTACACTTCGGAACCGTCGTTCAAACATACTTCGAGATGCAGTGTTTGACGGTTTCTTCTCGATTCACTGTTTGCAGTGCACGTTCTTCCCTTTTATTTATCGACATTATATTTTTGAACATTCTTTTGAGCGACCACCAGTTTTCCTTCTTCTCTACCATGAACAAGTTAGGTTCTGGACAGTTATCAGTGTACCCATTTGGGCTTGTCGCCTTTGTTTCTCCCAACATGCGCACACCAAGACCGCATATTCTACAGTATCCTCCTCATCACAGTACACACACATGGTATCAGTTGTTTTGCCGATTCTCTGCGTGTCTGCATGACCCATGTCCTGTCACACTTGCGACGTATAATAGTTGGTATCACAGAACTTGCAGTCGATCCATTGCTTCAATTGAAGTATAAGTCTCTTCATCCACTGTGTAACTGCTGTTTCTTCGTCCCACCTTTCTTGCCATTTTACTGTCTTTTATTCACATAAATTGCTGAAAAATTATCGAGTTGAAGTTGCCCAGTAGCGCACCGAAGCGGAAATGTTGCGCACAGCCTACTTCCGCAGTATTGGATACAGTTGACTACAGATTTCTTACGCGTGTAAAAAATGTCGGCGTCTTTGGCGATGCGGTAAAGATCAAAGACATTTCAAGACATTTTTTACACGCATAAGAAGTCTGTAGTCAACTGTACTCGGGAGATTACTCTAGCGCTTTCATGGCGTAATTAAAACCTATTTCATCTTCCTTCAATTTCATCGTATTCATCGATTCAATTTTGGACTTTGCTATTGTTTTTTAAACGTTGTTATCCAAATCGAAATTCGGTATGACTATTTATCACCATTAGAGGCATATTTTCCTAAAATTTTGTTAAAATATATGCATTTTTGTTCACATTATCGTTAGTTCTTTAGAAATAGTCTCTCTTAATTGTTTCCATTTATTGTAACTTAAAAATTAAAGAAATCAAGAATGTTTCAACATTTCTTAGAAATTTCATTGAACAATCTGTATTTTTTTTCATTGCGATACGAACTATAGAACCACAGATATCTAGGAAAAACTGCAAAAAAACAAAATTTTCAGCATTGTCTTCTTTAAACAAATGATTTCCGGGACTCGGATTTAACCCAAAACTATTTCTGGGAAATCTCACTTTAATTTGTACCAAAGCAAAGTTCAGGGTGACAAACAAAAATTCAGAGAAACAAACTAAACTAATTTTTTATAACTCAGAGTTGGTCCAATAGTTTTTTCATGTCAGAGTTGTGCCAGTATTAAACCCCATGCACAAAATTCCGCAGTGCATGTAGGTAATTGCAATTAGTGAAAAGTTTGGTTCACTGCTCTTATTTTACAGAGATAAACTTTTCGCTTATTAAATACGATTTCTATATTAAATATATCCAGCTAGGTAAATGTGAGATAGCAAAACGATAATCTCTAAGGGTTTGAACGTAAATATTGGATGTTTCTAAAATAGATGTTATTACCTCAAGAAAATTTGTTATTTATTTATTTAACGTCTGCCTATTTCGGTACTAACATCAATCACCGACGTCAGTAGACGAGCTATCCCCAACTTGTAAATTTTGTCGAACCTCTTCTTTGTCGAGGATTAGGGATCTTTTACTTTCCTAACATTTAATAGACAAGGGACCGAAGGATGCTATATCCACTACGTAATCCTCGCCTCAAATTACATAGCTTCTACGTATATATTGATATACAAGCCGCTGGAAGATATGACGAGATCGCCGTGTTTCCCCAGACAGGTCACCCAATCAAGAACTAACCGCGATGAACGTTGCTTCAATGTAAGTATTGAAATAGAAAGAAGAAGAAGGGAGAGAAGTTTATTCACAGTTACAATACAATATGTGCTTACCCGGATCCTGGACCGGAGCCAGCCAGACAACCACGGCGCGCAGCCTCATGGTGGTTGTAGGGCTGAGCGGCACAGGTCCGCACATTGGGGCTTTTCGTAGTTAGTAGTCCCAAAAATGTCTAGGCCTATCAAAGTAGACCAATACAAATATATATTTTTTTATTTTCCTTAGAAAATTTCTAAACAGTCCCTCACGAGCTTTTCTTGATAAAAATTATTCTGCATTAGTAGAAGTTGGTTTACATTTTGATTTTTAATGTAAGAAATTGATTTTTTTCTTAAAGCTCAGTGAAATCAATATTATAAGAAATAAAAATAAAGCTGTAAAAAATTCATTGACATGTAAAATTTACACTAAGCGTTTTTTTTTTAATTATTTACAGCTTTATTTTGATATCTTATTACTTATAATATTGATTTGACGAGGTTTAAGAAAAAAAGCAATTTCTTACATCAATAATAATCAAAATGTAAACCAACTTCTATTATTGCGGAGTAATTTTTATCAAAAAAGCTCGTTTAGAAATTTTCTAAGGAAAATTAAAAAAATACATGTTTGTATTGGTCAGCTTTGATAGGCTCTAGGCGTTTTTGGAACTAGTAACTACGAAAAGCCCCAATGTGGTCTAGTTTGACTTAATGTCAATGAAACAATAAAAAAAGGTTTAATACTCCTATTCGCCTATGGCGGAAAATAAGAGGCTTAAACATAATTAAAAACAACTTAAAAGCTATCATTAGGCACAAGCACTAAAAAGTTTGGGTAGTTCACACGGGAAACTGTCAGTGGTTTCCCTGCCACCAGAAAAATATAATATTTAAAAAGTTTTAATTTTTAGAAATCTATCGGCCAAAAATGAATTTAGAATGACAAAAAGGACAAAAAGAGTAAAAACAAAAGATAACTAATAAAACGTAGAAAGGAGAAGATTAAAGATGTAGTTAAGAAAGGATAAAATGTAGAGTAGAAATGAGGTATGGTAGAGGAAAGTGTGGCTAAAGTGGTTGCCGAAAAACAGGCAACGCCTGGCATGGTATTATCAGATCAGATCATTATGCTGTCTAATTTGTGTTACGTTGTGGGTTGGCGGACTATCGCCCAGTTTGAAGCAATAAAATTTTTGTGATATTTCTTGGACGTAGTCCGTTAGTGGGATGATGTCGTGGCAACGTGCGTATAAATCTCTGAGGGGCTATCTGCTGGAGATATCTGCCGGAATCAGAAATGAGGCGTATGAATTCGTGTTAAAACAGTTTTGAATACATGTACATTCAAGATGCCTCTGCGCTAGTCCCACTTCAGGAACATATTCCTCACTTAATTTGAAGATAGAAATCTCTAATAAATGTATACTCTAACGTGCTTCTTAACTGAGGTACAGGGAGTCTCAGCTTTAATATCTTTTAAAGCAAAAAAAATTCTGCCGCAAAATTGGTGCATGGTGTTAAGTTTTAGCCCACTTCATTATCTTAAAATTGGGAAGGTATTAAATTCAGTGTCTGCGTGTCTGTGTGTTTTTTCAAAAAAATAATAATAATACGCCACTGATTTATATGAAAACACTGATTTATATGAAATATTTTTGAAAGCAGCAGTCATTCTGTCATCAAAAAGTATTATACAATATTTTTGGGAAAATCCACTTTAATATCTTTATTCATAGCAAAAACTGGTCAGTTAGGCGAATTTTTATAAAAAGTTTTGAATTTCAATACCTAATATGTAATTATTAGGTTAGTTCAAAAAATCCCTGCAAAGTGTAGGTACTTACTATATTTATATTAGATAATTTGTCAATTCTTTATTTAATCCAATGGTCGAGAGTAAAACTAAAATTTATATGGAATTGTCTCACTATAACATTTTTTTTTCCTGGAACGAGTTGCAAACATTACAAGGAGTATAGGCAAACAATTTTGGATTAAATCCTTGTCCCGGAAGTGTTTTTTTTTTTTAATTTTTCTTAAATATATCTGGTTGTGTAGTTCGTATCGCAATGAAGAAAAAACAAAGTATTCATAATGAAATTACGAAAAAAACCGCTGCCCAAGGAATCACTACTTCCACATCCAGATTTTCCATCCAAGTATCTCACAACGAAAAAATTTTGTATGTGGAAATAATTGTTTATGGAACTTTAATAATATAATATTTGAAATCCTCTACCCCAAAAACCCATAAAACGATACCCCACATCGGTAGCGGGGTGGAGGTGGTGATAGGGGGTGGTAGTGGGGGTGGATGAAGTAAAAAAACATTTTGAGGTTTCTGGTTCCTGTACACACACTAAATCACATTTTTTTTCATCCCCTTTAATAATAGGGTGGGGGTGGTAATGGGGGTGGTGGCTAATGCCAAAATTTTTTTTGAAACCTTAACTTCTCTTGTATATACTAAATATCAATTTTATGGACTCTTACCTGCTTGATTTACCTATTTTCCCCAAATTTACCCCAATTTGCCTCCCAACCCCTCGACGGAACAGGATGAAAATATAATCTAGTTCTAGATCTCGTTAAAGTACATATGTGTACCAAATGTCAAGTCAATATCTCAAACGGTTCCAGAGTAAACGTGCGCACAAGAAAAGTTACAGACAGACCGACAGACAGAATTTTTTTTTCTCTCAAACTTAAAATTTCGACGTTTCGTGACATTCTAAGCCTATTTGAACAATAAAGTTTTTTTAAATTTTTTTGTCGTTACTATACTTCCACTGGATGTGGAAGTAAAACTATATTTATCCGAACCTTTTTGATCAATTTCTTATAGCTCGAGAGGCAGCGACTTTTCGGAGAGAGTCATTTCATTAAGTCTGATTTTCACATATGTAGTAGTTTATTGTGTGTACATACAGGAAACGATGGTCAGCTGGCGCACCCGCGTGGGGGAAGCTGGTGTTCGACTAAATGAAGAAAATTTCACGTTTTCTTAGAAAATGCATGTAAATCTTAAAAAAAAAAAATTTCCAAGTTCTGAGATTAATGGAACATCTAGGTAATACATGATATTAAGTGGACATCGTACATGAGATCAATTTAATTTAAATACCGATTAATTACGGTGACAAAATGGCGAAATTTTCCAGAAAAAAAAATAATCCAAATTTCGCCCCCTCCAGTTTCCTCATGTTTGCCGAAATAAAAAAAAAAAAAAGGCACTTTTAGCAAATTTAATACTATTTAAATTAGTAAGAGTAGTATTTTGGCGTAGGAATCAAGATTGAGAAGTTGTCGGCAATTTTGAAACACAAAAAGTTTTATTTTTTGCCGCACATCGCCGACATTTCACTAAATATCTCCGAAACGTAAAAACATATCGAAATTCTGAGTGGTTCAAAAGATTCGTAATGAAAAATACTCGTTTGACCTTATTTTACTTTCACGTCCAGTGGAAGTATAGTAACGACAAAAAAATTTTTAAAAATTTTTATTGTCCAAATAGGCTTAAAATGAATGATGAAAAAAAAAATTTCTGTCTGTCTGTCGGTCTGTCTGTCTGTCGGTCTGTCTGTAACTATTTTTGTGCGCACGTTTACTCTGGAACCTTTTAAGATATTGACTTGAAATTTGGTACACATATGTACTTTAACGAGATCTAGAACTAGATTATATTTTCATCTTGTTCCGTCGAAGGGTTGGGGGGTAAATTGGGGTAAATTTGGGGTAAATGGGTAAATCAAGCAGGTAAGAGTTCATGAAATTGGTATTTAGTATATACAAGAGAAGCTAAGGTCTCAAAAAATTTTTTGCCATTACCACCCCCACCTCCTTATTAAAGGGGATGAAAAAAAATTGTGATTTAGTATATGTACAGGAACCAGAAACCTCAAAATATTTTTTTACTTCATCCACCCCCCACTACCACCCCCCTACCACCACCCCCACCCCACTACCGATGTGGGGTATCGTTTTATGGGTTTTTGGGGTAGAGGATTTTAAATATTATATTATTAAAGTTCCATAAACAATTATTTTCACATACAAAGTTTTTTCGTTGTGAGTGACTTGGATAGAGAATCTGGATGTGGAAGTAGTGATTCCTTGGGCAGCGGTTTTTTATTTCAAGTTAGCTCTTACCATTTCGGAGATATCTGCGAAAAATATTAAAAAACAGCTCGCATGTCGGAGCCGAAGAAATTGCAAAAATATGCGATCTGGACACGTTCATATCTTTCTAAAAACACCAGCGGGACGGCCAAACGATGTCGCGACGTAAAGAGGAAGACTTCCAGTTAAATCTGATCGTAAATTGCACTGCGAAATGCGAAAATTCGGCTCTGCACGAACGAATCAAAAGTAGCATTTTGTGACACTTCAGAAAATCGTATCTCATTATGTACGTGACTTAGTGGCACACAATTATAAAGTTACTAAGTCAGCACTTCCCGGCTGACTTGATAACCACGTTTATCGTTTATTATAATATTCATTTTCTATTCAGTTGTATCATAACTGTTGTACATTACACATGTATGAAGCCATTTTATGTGTAGTGAATTAATAAATCCTGTTCAAAAAGTTAATTTTACTTTTTTAAAAAGTAGTTTCTCCTCCTAAGAACTATTATTGGCGCAGTCGTACAGATTAAGTCCGTCGGTTCGTGCATCGTGCAGAAATCGACGTGAAATTTCGATTTCTTTAGACTTAAAAGAACTTTACGTGTCGGACAGTGCATTGTGCAAATTTTCCATCAAGGAAAAACGACATAAAGACCTATTGCAAGTTGAATTGAGTAGATTTGCAAGGAGTGAAAGTGCGAAAGGATTATTAGCGAACCCCACAGCAGCGATCAACTCCAAAGGATAAGACGAAACCCACTATCAAAGTAAGTCGAGTTTATTCCTTTGTTTCCTACTCCTCAAATTTGTATTATACAGATCTGAGTCGAAACTAGTTGTAAGAAAGTTAATTTTGTTTTAATAATTTTAAATTGCCTATTGCACTACCATACAGAATACGTATATTTTTAATAATTTCGTAATAACATTTTGATTTATATTTGCGCTTTGCTAATAGAGAAAATCAGATTCCAACCGCACCACGTTAGAATATAAAGTGCTATATTGCCTATAATATTTTGTCGTATTTAACTAGTAGGTTGCAAAATACATATAATTAAAAAACTTCAAAAATTATTATAATTATCTAATTTTATGAGCGACATCGACGAACTAAATAATTCATTTAACTCATTAAGTGTAAATAATTTAAATACTGCTCAAACAACAACAATGCCAGAAATAAATCCTAGCATTTTCAAATTATATGCCGATTCCATTCAAACATATGATGGATCCGAAATCGAACTAGAGCCTTTTATTAATGCTGTAGACGAGTTCTACGAACTTTACCATACCAATGATGTCGCCCTAAATAAAGTTGTCGAACGAGTTATTTTCGGAAAACTTAAGGACCGCGCTCGTATGATGCTAGGTTCCAGAGTAGAGCTAAATACATGGCCGTTAATTAAACCATTTTTGAGACAAAGCTTTGGAGATAATAGGTCAATAGACGTTCTTGAACAACAACTTTTTACTATGGCTCTAATGAAAAATGAAAATCCGTTAGAATTTTCTAGACGAATACAAACTGCTCGCAGTAAATTATGTTTTAAACTAAATTCAATACCAATTACAGAAATCACGGAAGAACAAAAGAAAATTTATGTTAAACAATACGAGTCACAAAGTTTAAAAGTTTTTCTTAGAAACTTAACCATTAGAGACTGTGATTTCATTAGATCGAGAAATCCAACGAAGCTAGAAGAAGCCATTAATCTTTTTATAGAAAACGAGAATTTTACGCAGTCACAACACCAAGCCCAAAACATGCCAAAAAGTATTGCACCACAACCAGGACCAAGTTTTAATCCGTCATTTAACTTTAACGCAAATAAATCTTTCAATAAAATACCACCCTTTTTCCAAAAACAGAACCATCAACCACAAAATGTGTTTGTGCCTCAATACCAAAACCAAAATTATTTCCAAAAACCGAATTTTCCAAGTCAACCAATACCCGTTCAACCCCGAGTAATAAAACAACATTTTCCAACAAATGCACAAACATTCGGACAACAACGAAATGTAAATGTGTTTAAACCAAACCCTCAAAGACAAAATTTTAGCCAACCACAACCAATGTCCATTCAGACTAGACAATCATTTACGAATAATAATCAAAATTTCGCCCAACCTAGGCTTACCCCAAATCAAGTGAGACAACAGTTCCCTTGGGTTAAACAAACCCCTGTACCAAAGTACGCTGTACAGGAACTGAATGCCATAAGCGACGAACCGGAAGTTGTTTATGATGAATCGCAAAACTATCAGCTAACTGACGAAACATCTTTTAACCCTGAAAATAATATGATAAATCCCTTAGAACACGAATATTACGTAGAGCAGCAGGCGAATTACCAACAAGACATTGAAAATGAAAATTTTCAACAGGACGACCAGACAGACAGTCAGAGATAACATTTAACGCCTACATAAACGCGCTTCCCTACATTCAAACTTCAAATCCCAATCTAAAATTATTAATTGACACTGGATGCAACGTTTCGATGCTAAGACCTATAGTCGCTGAAAATTATTTCCCAAATTTCATTTATAAAGCTCCATCGCTATTACAATCAATCGGCCAAGCGCGTGAAGCAACCTATAAAGCCCGTATACCAGCTTTCAAAGAACTACAAACAAAGCAAGAGATAGAATTTACCCTTTACCCATTCTCAGACTATTTCGATGGTATTATCGGACTTGATGAACTTAGAAAATTAAAACTTCAGATGGACTTTGAAAACCAAATTCTATATAATGAGAAAATCCAAATTCCTTTTCTATACCGTGAACACCATACACAAAACCACATTACGGTGGAAATACCACCTCATCAATCAATAAATCGGTTGTTTTATGTATCACATCGGCATGGAGATATTATCGTGCCAGAGCAAAAAATATTTGACTTGTTTATACCAGAAACCTTAACTACCGCTAACAATTTTAAGGCTAGATTTGAAATTCAAAATAATACGGATGAGACACAATGCATTACAATTACCGAACCTTTTAAAGTAACACCATATGAGAGCGATGACTTTGAGACATATAATATAGAAAACATTTTACCTGAATTTCACTCTCAAATTACGGAACCACACTCGAGTCCCACGAAAACTCTTAAAGATCTTATTAGAACTGACCACATGAATCCCGAAGAAAGACAAGCAATTTTAAAATTAATTGATAACTTTTCCGATATATTTCACCTAGAAAACCAGCAACTTTCATTCACGAATAAAATAAAGCATACAATAAAAACTACGGACGAAATACCAGTACATGTAAAATCTTATAGGTTTCCTCACTGTCACAAGGAGGAAGTTCGAAATCAAATAAATAAAATGCTAGATGATGGGATAATTAGGCCTAGTCAATCACCCTGATCAAGTCCCATATGGGTCGTTCCAAAAAAGGCAGACGCCTCGGGCAAACGTAAGTGGCGTATTGTAGTCGACTACCGCAGGTTAAACGACAAAACAGTTGATGATAGGTATCCAATACCTAATATCGATGACATATTGGACAAATTAGGTAAATGTAACTATTTTACTACACTCGATCTAACCAGCGGTTTCCACCAAATCGAGATGTCGGAAGAAAGCATACAAAAAACAGCTTTTAATGTAGAGAACGGGCACTTTGAATACCTAAGAATGCCTTTTGGTTTGAAAAACGCGCCGGCGACCTTTCAGAGGGTCATGGATTTCGTACTGAGAGACATTCAAAATAAAATATGTTTGGTCTATATGGACGACATAATTATTTTTAGTACTTCACTGCAAGAGCATATTGCGAACTTACGACAAGTCTTTCTTAAATTACGCGAAGCAAAATTAAAAATTCAATTGGACAAATCCGAGTTTCTGAGACAGAACGTAGAATTTTTAGGCCACATAATTACTCCCAATGGCATAAAGCCGAACCCAAACAAGATCCGAGCGATACAACAATTCCCGATACCAAGAACCGCGAAGGAAATCAAATCATTCCTCGGACTGTTAGGGTTTTATCGAAAATTCATTAAAGATTTCGCGAAAATAACGAAACCTTTAACCAAATGTCTGAAAAAGAATGAGAAAATAACGCATGACACGGAATTTTTAAAATCTTTTAACTTATGTAAAGACATCCTGACAAATCAACCCTTACTACAATTCCCGGACTTTAGCAAGCCATTTATTTTAACAACTGACGCTAGCAACTTTGCTATAGGCGCCGTATTATCGCAGGGCCCTATTGGCAACGATAAACCAGTAGCGTACGCATCTCGCACCCTAAATTCTGCAGAGATAAACTATAGTACAATAGAAAAAGAGCTCCTTAGCGCAGTAAATTTTACAAAGTATTTCAGACCATACCTTTTCGGCCGTAAGTTCACCATAATTACCGATCACAAACCGCTGGAGTGGTTACAAAATTTAAAGGAACCTAATAGTCGCCTTATGCGCTGGAGACTCAAATTAATGGAGTATGACTATAATATCGTTTACCGTAAAGGCAAAGAAAATAAAGTGGCTGACGCCCTTTCCCGCGTCGAAATTCACCCTATCGATAATGAGAATCAATCGGTTATAGGCAACATAGATAAAACCGATGGCGACAAGATTCAAACCGATTTTCCTGAATTAACCCTTGACGACCTTATTACATTAGACGCTACATCCGACACAGAAGTGTCACCTAATGACCTAATCCAACCACCAATTCCAAAAGTTACACCCCTGGAACCCAAAATCATTATACGTACGAATACCCAAATACGTGCACCGAATATCCCTAGCAGCAACGAAACCGTTCATTCAGCCCGCGAAAACCCGATATTTGAGATTCCCATCTCAGAAGACCCTATAAATAAATTCCAAAATCAAATAATAATGGCGGTAAGCACCAATACCACACGCACACATGTAAGAAACTCAAAACCATTCAATAAAAAAAATCGATACGAGGTAACTTTACCCTACCGAGACCCAGAACAATTTGAAAAGGAAGTAGTAGAATTCTTTAAAAATTATATCAAACCCCGAACTACACATGGGATAATAATAGAACCTCAATATATTCAAAAGATTATTAGCATTTTGCAAAAACACTTCCAACATGCTAGCTATCTACTCGTACAAACTAATAATTACGTACTAGACGAAAAAAATAAAGAGAAACAAATTTCGTACATAAAATACCATCATGAAAATAAAACAGTTCACCGAGGAATTTCAGAAACAATAAAAGCCTTACGACAAAACTATTTTTGGCCGCGCTTAAACGAAGACGTTAGGGATTACATAAACGTCTGCGTAATATGCCAAAAATCCAAATATGAGCGCAGGCCTGATCACTTAAAATTTCAACCTACACCCATCGGCCATAAGCCCTTTGAACATCTCTATATAGACACATTTCAAATAAATAATATCAAATTTCTCACTATAATCGATAGTTTTAGCCGTTATGGACAAGCTTATGAAATCACCCTAGCAGCTAATCATATTTGTGACAATCTATTGAAATATATGACGCATTTCGGAATCCCCAATAAAATAACAAGTGACCAAGGATCCGAATTTAAAAATAGCCTATTCGAGGAATTTTGTAAAGTTCACAACATTGCCTTACACTATATAACAGTAAAAAACCCCAATAGCAACTCTCCCACCGAACGATTTCATTCCACTCTCCTGGAAGAAATGAGAATATTAAAAGACAAATTTAAAAAGGACGAACCCCTCGACAAATTAATGAGCTATGCTATTCTCGGTTACAACAATACTATACATAGTACCACCGGCTTTACGCCCTTCCAAATAATAAAATCCAACCCAGACATTAGAACGCCACTCGAACTTACAGACAGACTAATCATTAATCAATATTTATACAAACATAAAGAAAACGCCCATGTTATTAACGAACTAGTTAAAATACAAAACGAACGAGCAAAAGACTTGACGAATATAAATCAAACTCGTTCTGAACCAGCCACTAAACAACCCGGTGAAAAAGTATACTTTAAACTCGCCCCTCGTAGTAAACTTGCACCTCGATATAGAGAATTAACAGTAGAACTGGACGCCAAAGAAAAAATAGAAACAAATAAAGGGACATACCACAAACATGGGTTAAAACCACAACGAAAAATAACTCAAACAAATCCATCTGTTTCAGATGACGCTGACATCATTAATCTGGATAATTATCCTGATGAACCTGGGGACAGCTCAGATAAAACTGGAAAAACTAAGTAACCCCATACTTCCATTCTCCTTGGGCAACGCCCGGGTAACAATGCAAAAACATTCCTTTATCAAATACTTAAACTTAGACCATTTCATTAACCCCATAAAAAATTTAGAAATCAATTCAGAACTAATCATTCCATTGATAAATAAAAAAGACGAATTATACCCTCAGTTGCATAACGTCCATTCCCACCTAAAATACTTATTAAAGCAAACCAAAACAAAATTCGAGAATATTAGACCCCTGAGTAATTCACGTCAAAAACGCGGACTCGCAAATATCGTAGGGAAAGCATCTAAATGGGCATTCGGTACACTAGACTCCGAAGACGCCGAACGCTACGATGACGCCATATCAACTCTTGAATCGAACCAACAAGACATTTACCACGATCTCGAAAATTACCTAACTATTACCAAACAATTTATGAATGAAACGGTAGATACTTTGAAAAAAATAATAAATAATCAAAATGAGCTATATCATAGGGTAAAAGCTATTGAGCAGAATCTAAACAAATTTACACTGTTTATCAAAATTCAGAACATTTTAGACATAATGATTATAGATTGCATGTCGCTGATAAATATACTAGATAATATTCAAAATAGCATTTTGTTTGCACAATTAGAATCCGTTCATACAAGTTCATTACCAATCAATGAATTAAAAGATCTAATAAACCGTATGAAGGAACTATACCCCAGTGGTCTATATAACTTCACAAACATACAAAGTTTTTACGCACTTATTAAAGCTGAGATTTACTACAGCAATCAATTGATCTGTTTTGTCTTTCACTTTCCGGTACTCAGAGAAAGTATTTACAACTATTATCACCTTTACCCTATACCAATCCATAACCAAACTATCATCCCTCTGAAACCCTACATAATAACGAACTCGACATATCATCACTACGAGGATGCAGCATGCCTAAGAGTGGAGGGACTCTGTATCTACCACATAGAACAGCAAATATCTAAACAAGACTGCATACCAGACGCACTCTTGGGATCAACCCCAATGTCATGCAGCACGTTAACCGTCAACCTAGAAAAAGATATAGTGGAACAAATTAACAACGGCTATCTAGTAGCGATACCGGTGAGAAATATTACCATAGAAAAAAAATGTAACGAACATGGATTCATTACCATACAAGAACCCCATCTCGTCTACATACCCAAGAAATGCAGCGTAACAATCCACGGGTACACGTATAGGAACTCTATCGGCTTTACACCGGAGACACCTCTCGAGATACTACCTATCCATATGATCAACCCCGACTTGGACAGCGTCGAAGCAACCCCTTTACAACATATCAACATTGACAAGCTTTCGAGCCTACAACAAGTAGCTGAACGGACACACCTACATCGATTAAAAACATTTAACACGAAAAGTGACAATGACAATTTAATTCTTTATATTTGCTTAGGTATAGTAGTTATATTTGTATTGATATTTCTTTGCAAAAGTTTGTATGTCAATAAGCAAAAAATATACTCTTCCCTTGCTTTTAGAAATAAAAACAGTAAACATGTAAAAGCAAAAACGGATGTGCACCTAAGTGACCTATCTGATGACGCCGAAAAAACTTCATCCCCTGTTTTTTCGTCTTAGGAGGGAGGCATTATGTACGTGACTTAGTGGCACACAATTATAAAGTTACTAAGTCAGCACTTCCCGGCTGACTTGATAACCACGTTTATCGTTTATTATAATATTCATTTTCTATTCAGTTGTATCATAACTGTTGTACATTACACATGTATGAAGCCATTTTATGTGTAGTGAATTAATAAATCCTGTTCAAAAAGTTAATTTTACTTTTTTAAAAAGTAGTTTCTCCTCCTAAGAACTATTATTATCTCTACAAATTTAGCTATGACATTGCATTTTCCGGAAAGAAAAAAGTCTCCACTTTGATCGATCCTAGCTCATTAATTTTTGAATTATGACAATAATTTAAAAAAGACTTTTAGATAATTGGTTAGGGCGTTTTTTGCCTATTTACCACCGCTTAGAATTTATGTAGCTCTTAAGCAAAAAATATCCAGTTTTCCGCCGTATATCGCCACATATTCAAGTCAATATCTCTGAAACTAAACAATTTAGGAAAATTCTGATGGAACCGGACGATTCGTCATGAAAAGCACCTGTTCTTTGGGAGTTTTTATTTTTGAGCTAATTCCAATAGACCGGAAGGCAGCGACACATTTCTGGCACTCATATCACTAAGGCTGATTTTCACATATGTAGTAGGTAGTTTATTGTGTGTACATACAAGAAACGGCGGTCAACCATCAAAGTTGAAATTTTGTATGTTGTTTAATAATGTTAAAAAGGGATAAAAAATCATATTCAGCTGTTAAAATGACGATGGATAATACGTCCGCTGCTCATATGAGCATGTTTTTAGAAACATTTTGATTAAAAGTTTTAACAGCCTGATATCGCTAGCGTGTGCTGATAGGTAACGAACTTGTTTTTCCAATTGCAGTGGTGTCTAGTGTTTTTCATGTTTGGTATTTATTATTATTCATTATAATAATAATAATAATAATAATAATAATAATAATAATAATAATAATAATAATAATAATAATAAATAAGCAGGAGAGGCTAACCGTTATCATCTAGCCTTTGGTGAGTAGCGCCACCACTTACTCCAGCTGGGGGTGCAAAACCGAACCGGCAGCCCTAGCGCACCCAGGAGGGGAAAGCGCTTTCCCCTCTGGTGTCGGTCGTGGGCTTGTTGGGCTAACCACCCACAAGCCCGATCCTCCGGTTCCAGTTGGCCGAAGACAGGGCCCCCACGATCGACCCCGTGCGGATAGGGGTCAAGGGCAAGGTGGTGGGGCCCAACAGGAAAGGATGCCCATTGATGACGACCGCTATAACCAAGGACGCTTTGAGTGGACAGATGAACTGAGAGACGACCTGATGCACTGTTATGAAAGCAGTGAACCCGGCCGAAGGGGGTACATGGCGCGAATGCATGCTCTGTGGTGTGAAAACCACCCAGAACATGACGCCTTCACACCTCAGAACCTACGTGATTATGTATCACACCTTCGTGCTAGAGGCTATGTCAGAGCCGCTCCTCAGCCAGTGAATGAGGTGGCCGAACAGCCACCGAATGAACCGGTTGAGGAAGCGGTTCCCATCGTTCCACCAACACCAGAGGGTCTCAGTACCAGACGGGGGTTGCACAACATAAAACCCCCCGGGCCACAAGATCTGGCCAGAGTGGATGCAGAACTTCGTGCAGCGCTACCAGAAGAGGCTGACATCTGGCACATAAATTGTGCCGTGTATGCTGCCGCTCAACGCTTGTCTCAAGTGGAGAGGCGAAATACTACCTCTCCACAAGAAAGAGCGGGACGGCGCATACAGAAGATGGAAGCCAAGATCCGGTCGGCGAGGCAACACGCATCCCGTATCCAATGTGTGATGGACTATATGGCAGCCAATAGGCCTTTCACGCCTAAAGTGCGGCGAGTAGCTGCCAACTTAAGACGCGTCCATCACACACTTAATGGGGCAGTGCTGCAAACCACCAAACAGCACTGCCTCGACAGGATACGGATGCTAGTGTCTTGTAAGAAGTCACTAGTGAGGCGGGCGAGGGGGCTAGCGGAAAATCAACTTTTCCGCAAAAAGCCCTCGCGCCTTTTCGAACCGCCTCAGCGTGTTGCTGAAAATCCGCCGACTGCAGATCAGGTGGAAAACTTCTGGAAAACGTTGTACGAACAGAAGCTTCCACTCAACAGAGACTCTCCAGCCCTATCACACTTTGAAACCTTTAGCCAAAGGTTTCGCCAACCACACGAGGTGTGCCAACCAATAACCCCAGAAGAGGTTCGAAGAGCTCTTGAGGGCTCTAAGAACTTTGCTGCTCCAGGTCCCGACGGGATAAATAACTTTTGGTGGAAAAAGTTATCGAGTACCCACCACCATTTGGCCAGAATTTTTAATGCCTGGCTAAATGGGGAGCAGCAAATTCCTTCTTGGGTTGTTGAGGGGCGGACAGTGCTGATCCCCAAGAACGGAGATTTGTCTAACCCAAAGAACTACCGCCCGATAACCTGTTTAAACGCATGTTACAAAGTGTTTACACGCATTTTGTACATGCGGGTGCTCCACGCAGTTGAACCGGTTTACGAACGGATACATGAGCAACGAGGGTCGAAGAGAGGTGTCGCTGGCTGCAAGGAGAACCTGCTGATTGACAGATGTGTCACGCAGGACTCCGTGCAGTATAAGCGGAAACTCTCCATGGCCTGGATCGACTACCGCAAGGCATTTGACATGACATCTCATGAGCTTATTTTACACTTGCTCCAATGTCTTGCGGTACCCGGTCCCGTAGTGAGATGTATTGAAGAACTGATGCCGCTCTGGAGGACTCGCTTTACTATAACATCCGGTAACGATAGAGTCCAGACGGAGCCGGTATCGTTCAGAAGGGGAGTATTTCAGGGAGACTCCCTCAGCCCCCTTCTGTTTTGCATCTCACTACTGCCATTATCCGTTTCGCTCCGGAAAACCCGTGGATACAACTGCGGTACCCCCGGCGATAGGAGGCATAAGGTCACCCATTTGTTTTATATGGATGACCTTAAACTTTATGCCTCCGGAGAAAGGGACCTACACCAGTCCCTTAGGGTGGTACAGGAGTACACGCAGGCTGTCGGTATGGAGTTCGGGTTGGACAAATGTGCACTGGTCCATCTCAAGAGAGGACGATGCGGGAACTACGGAGAGGACGCGCAGCTCGTAGACGGAAGCATCTTACATCATCTAGATGCCGGAGAGTCGTACACTTACTTGGGTGTCGAGCAACGCTCCACCCAAGAAGTGAGTGTAGTGAAAAACGCTCTCCGCGGCAAGTATCAGCACCGACTCCGACAGATTTGGTCTTCAGAACTGTCGGGGAAGAACAAGGTGTCTGCTACCAACATGCTTGCCGTTCCGATCCTTCTCCACTCCTTTGGAGTGGTGAAATGGAACCGAGAGGAGTTGCGTCAACTCGACGTAGGAACCCGCAAGAAGATGCATCTCAATAGGAGTTTGCATCCTAAATCGTCCGTTCCACGGTTATACCTCCCACGACATCGGGGAGGCCGTGGACTCTTGAGTTTGGAGAGTCTCCATAACAGGATGGTTCTAGATGGAGCCTGTAAGATTATCAGGAGTTCGGATCCCCTCCTCTGCATGGTCCGAGACCATGAAAATGCAGGGGTAGGAGCGTTTTTGTTTAAGGCAGCACAGAGAGCAGCCGATGAACTTGGTCTCTCCTTCGACGTCGAGCGGGTAAATCGCGACTCTGTCACCGAGTTGGAACCTGCTCGGCGAAAAGCCCAAATTAAAGCTGCAGAACACAACATCTTTCTGCAGCTTCATACGGATAAGCCAATGCATGGAGTCTTCTATAAAAATATAGAAGATCTTGGCTTATCCGAAATGCTGACCTTTGCCTTCTTAAGGTCAGCCGGGCTGAAGTCTGAGACCGAGGGATTCATAATGGCTTGCCAGGATGGTGTATTTAACACTCTCGTTTATCGAAGTCGTGTCATGGGTATAGAGGTCCCTGATGTCAGCTGCAGGGCCTGCCGCAGGGCGCCAGAGACTCTAATGCACTTGTTGTCGGCCTGTCCGACATATGCAGTCTCGGCCTATATCCAGAGGCACGACGGAGCATTGCGAGTGCTTTATTATCACTTAAGGCACTCGTATGGGATAGACGAGACACCAGTGCTGCCTTATGCTCCGGGGGATATTGAGTCCGTTGTGGGAAATGAGAAGTGTCTAATTTATTGGAACTACTCTTTTCCCACAGTCAGGCAAATACAAGCCAACAAGCCTGACATAGTCCTCCTCGACCACCAACTCAAGACAATGTTTGTCGTGGAGTTCTCGGCTCCCGCGGAGAACAACATTGTCTTGAAGGAGGAGGAAAAACGGACAAAATATCGAGATTTGCTCTTCGAACTCCGCAGACTCTATCCAGACCATACTGTTAAGATAGTGGTACTGATTATAGGAGCCCTCGGTGGAACGAGACACACACTGCTTTCAGAACTTAAGATCATACCGGCATGCCGAAAATCGGCAGAGGTCTTAGCCGGCAGAATGCAGAAGGCCGTCATCCTCGGTTCATTACGTCTGCTCAGGGCACACGATTCGCGGACCCAGTAGTCACTCACCCCACGGGCGTGGGGAGTGGCTTCCGGTACTACCAGCTCCCCTCTGTGAGTGTCGGAGCCACAGAGTTTAAAGGGTGACTGGCTTTTACAAAAAAAAAAAAAAAAAAAAAAAAAAAAAAAAAAAAAAAAAAAAAAAAAAAATAATAATAATAATAATAATAATAATAATAATAATAATAATAATAATAATAATAATAATAATAATAATAATAATAATAATAATAATAATAAATAAGCAGGAGAGGCTAACCGTTATCTATCTAGCCTTTGGTGAGTAGCGCCACCACTTACTCCAGCTGGGGGTGCAAAACCGAACCGGCAGCCCTAGCGCACCCGGGAGGGGAAAGCGCTTTCCCCTCTGGTGTCGGTCGTGGGCTTGTTGGGCTAACCACCCACAAGCCCGATCCTCCGGTTCCAATTGGCCGAAGACAGGGCCCCCACGATCGACCCCGTGCGGATAGGGGTCAAGGGCAAGGTGGTGGGGCCCAACAGGGAAGGATGCCCATTGATGACGACCGCTATAACCAAGGACGCTTTGAGTGGACAGATGAACTGAGAGACGACCTGATGCACTGTTATGAAAGCAGTGAACCCGGCCGAAGGGGGTACATGGCGCGAATGCATGCGCTGTGGTGTGAAAACCACCCAGAACATGACGCCTTCACACCTCAGAACCTACGTGATTATGTATCCCACCTTCGTGCTAGAGGCTATGTCAGAGCCGCTCCTCAGCCAGTGAATGAGGTGGCCGAACAGCCACCGAACGAACCGGTTGAGGAAGCGGTTCCCATCGTTCCACCAACACCAGAGGGTCTCAGTACCAGACGGGGGTTGCACAACATAAAACCCCCCGGGCCACAAGATCTGGCCAGAGTGGATGCAGAACTTCGTGCAGCGCTACCAGAAGAGGCTGACATCTGGCACATAAATTGTGCCGTGTATGCTGCCGCTCAACGCTTGTCTCAAGTGGAGAGGCGAAATACTACCTCTCCACAAGAAAGAGCGGGACGGCGCATACAGAAGATGGAAGCCAAGATCCGGTCGGCGAGGCAACACGCATCCCGTATCCAATGTGTGATGGACTATATGGCAGCCAATAGGCCTTTCACGCCTAAAGTGCGGCGAGTAGCTGCCAACTTAAGACGGGTCCATCACACACTTAATGGGGCAGTGCTGCAAACCACCAAACAGCACTGCCTCGACAGGATACGGATGCTAGTGTCTTGTAAGAAGTCACTAGTGAGGCGGGCGAGGGGGCTAGCGGAAAATCAACTTTTCCGCAAAAAGCCCTCGCGCCTTTTCGAACCGCCTCAGCGTGTTGCTGAAAATCCGCCGACTGCAGATCAGGTGGAAAACTTCTGGAAAACGTTGTACGAACAGAAGCTTCCACTCAACAGAGACTCTCCAGCCCTGGCACACTTTGAAACCTTTAGCCAAAGGTTTCGCCAACCACACGAGGTGTGCCAACCAATAACCCCAGAAGAGGTTCGAAGAGCTCTTGAGGGCTCTAAGAACTTTGCTGCTCCAGGTCCCGACGGGATAAATAACTTTTGGTGGAAAAAGTTATCGAGTACCCACCACCATTTGGCCAGAATTTTTAATGCCTGGCTAAATGGGGAGCAGCAAATTCCCTCTTGGGTTGTTGAGGGGCGGACAGTGCTGATCCCCAAGAACGGAGATTTGTCTAATCCAAAGAACTACCGCCCGATAACCTGTTTAAACGCATGTTACAAAGTGTTTACACGCATTTTGTACATGCGGGTGCTCCACGCAGTTGAACCGGTTTACGAACGGATACATGAGCAACGAGGGTCGAAGAGAGGTGTCGCTGGCTGCAAGGAGAACCTGCTGATTGACAGATGTGTCACGCAGGACTCCGTGCAGTATAAGCGGAACCTCTCCATGGCCTGGATCGACTACCGCAAGGCATTTGACATGACATCTCATGAGCTTATTTTACACTTGCTCCAATGTCTTGCGGTACCCGGTCCCGTAGTGAGATGTATTGAAGAACTGATGCCGCTCTGGAGGACTCGCTTTACTATAACATCCGGTAACGATAGAGTCCAGACGGAGCCGGTATCGTTCAGAAGGGGTGTATTTCAGGGAGACTCCCTCAGCCCCCTTCTGTTTTGCATCTCACTACTGCCATTATCCGTTTCGCTCCGGAAAACCCGTGGATACAACTGCGGTACCCCCGGCGATAGGAGGCATAAGGTCACCCATTTGTTTTATATGGATGACCTTAAACTTTATGCCTCCGGAGAAAGGGACCTACACCAGTCCCTTAGGGTGGTACAGGAGTACACGCAGGCTGTCGGTATGGAGTTCGGGTTGGACAAATGTGCACTGGTCCATCTCAAGAGAGGACGATGCGGGGACTACGGAGAGGATGCGCAGCTCGTAGACGGAAGCATCTTACATCATCTAGATGCCGGAGAGTCGTACACTTACTTGGGTGTCGAGCAACGCTCCACCCAAGAAGTGAGTGTAGTGAAAAACGCTCTCCGCGGCAAGTATCAGCACCGACTCCGACAGATTTGGTCTTCAGAACTGTCGGGGAAGAACAAGGTGGCTGCTACCAACATGCTTGCCGTTCCGATCCTTCTCCACTCCTTTGGAGTGGTGAAATGGAACCGAGAGGAGTTGCGTCAACTCGATGTAGGAACCCGCAAGAAGATGCATATCAATAGGAGTTTGCATCCTAAATCGTCCGTTCCACGGTTATACCTCCCACGACATCGGGGAGGCCGTGGACTCTTGAGTTTGGAGAGTCTCCATAACAGGATGGTTCTGGATGGAGCCTGTAAGATTATCAGGAGTTCGGATCCCCTCCTCTGCATGGTCCGAGACCATGAAAATGCAGGGGTAGGAGCGTTTTTGTTTAAGGCAGCACAGAGAGCAGCCGATGAACTTGGTCTCTCCTTCGACGTCGAGCGGGTAAATCGCGACTCTGTCACCGAGTTGGAACCTGCTCGGCGAAAAGCCCAAATTAAAGCTGCAGAACACAACATCTTTCTGCAGCTTCATACGGATAAGCCAATGCATGGAGTCTTCTATAAAAATATAGAAGATCTTGGCTTATCCGAAAGGCTGACCTTTGCCTTCTTAAGGTCAGCCGGGCTGAAGTCTGAGACCGAGGGATTCATAATGGCTTGCCAGGATGGTGTATTTAACACTCTCGTTTATCGAAGTCGTGTCATGGGTATAGAGGTCCCTGATGTCAGCTGCAGGGCCTGCCGCAGGGCGCCAGAGACTCTAATGCACTTGTTGTCGGCCTGTCCGACATATGCAGTCTCGGCCTATATCCAGAGGCACGACGGAGCATTACGAGTGCTTTATTATCACTTAAGGCACTCGTATGAAATAGACGAGACACCAGTGCTGCCTTATGCTCCGGGGGATATTGAGTCCGTTGTGGGAAATGAGAAGTGTCTAATTTATTGGAACTACTCTTTTCCCACAGTCAGGCAAATACAAGCCAACAAGCCTGACATAGTCCTCCTCGACCACCAACTCAAGACAATGTTTGTCGTGGAGTTCTCGGCTCCCGCGGAGAACAACATTGTCTTGAAGGAGGAGGAAAAACGGACAAAATATCGAGATTTGCTCTTCGAACTCCGCAGACTCTATCCAGACCATACTGTTAAGATAGTGGTACTGATTATAGGAGCCCTCGGTGGAACGAGACACACACTGCTTTCAGAACTTAAGATCATACCGGCATGCCGAAATTCGGCAGAGGTCTTAGCCGGCAGAATGCAGAAGGCCGTCATCCTCGGTTCATTACGTCTGCTCAGGGCACACGATTCGCGGACCCAGTAGTCACTCACCCCACGGGCGTGGGGAGTGGCTACCGGTACTACCAGCTCCCCTCTGTGAGTGTCGGAGCCACAGAGTTTAAAGGGTGACTGGCTTTTACAAAAAAAAAAAAAAAAAAAAAAAAAAAAAAAAAAAAAAAAAAAAAAAAATAATAATAATAATAATAATAATAATAATAATAATAATATAATAGTCACTCACCCCACGGGCGTGGGGAGTGGCTACCGGTACTACCAGCTCCCCTCTGTGAGGGTCGGAGCCACAGAGAAGGGTGACTGGTTTTTAGCTAGCTAAAAAAAAAAAAAAAATAATAATAATAACAACTATCATCACTATCATTGACATAGCGGTCCCCTTACGCCAAAACCTGTCTAGGACTGAAAGCCATAAAATAACAAAATATGAAAACCTCGCTTTGGAGTTAAAACACCTATGGAAATTAAAACAAGTTAAAATAGTGCCTATAGTGATTTCGACGGACGGAATGGTAACAAAGAATATTACGGCCAACTTAGTCAAATTGAATTTACCAACTTACTTGATATCCGTTATACAGAAAGCCACCATTCTTCAAACAATTCATATTATAAGAAAGTTTTTTAACTCTGAGGGCTGAAATGAATTTTTCCTTCTCAGATGACCACCTGATCCTATTTAAGACCGCAAAGGATAGGTCAAATAATTCCAGTAGTAATGCTGTGAAAGTGAATCATATAATAATAATAATAATAATAATACTACCATTTAAGGCACTCGTATGGGATAGACGAAACACCAGTGCTGCCTTACGCTACGAGGGATATTGAGTCCGTTGTGGGAAATGAGAAGTGTCTAATTTATTGGAACTACTCTTTTCCCACCGTCAGGCAAATACAAGCCAACAAGCCTGACGTAGTACTCCTCGACCATCAACTCAAGACAATGTTCGTCGTGGAGTTCTCGGCTCCCGCGGAGAACAACATTGTCTTGAAGGAGGAGGAAAAACGGACAAAATATCGAGATCTGCTCTTCGAACTCCGCAGACTGTATCCAGACCATACTGTTAAGATAGTGGTACTGATTATAGGAGCCCTCGGTGGAACGAGACACACACTGCTTTCGGAACTTAAGATCATACCGGCATGCCGAAACTCGGCAGAGGTCTTAGCCGGCAGAATGCAGAAGGCCGTCATTCTCGGTTCATTACGTCTGCTCAGGGCACACGATTCCCGGACCCAGTAGTCACTCACCCCACGGGCGTGGGGAGTGGCTACCGGTACTACCAGCTCCCCTGTGAGGGTCGGAGCCACAGAGAAGGGTGACTGGTTTTTAGCTAGCTAAAAAAAATAATAATAATAATAATAATAATAATAATGTTTATTGACCATTTTAGATACAGACTAGTATATATGGTAAGTCATTGTAAGTAAATTAGTAACAAATATACAAACATAAAATATGTTATTGCTGATACAATAAAAAAAAAAAATACACAATACACAATACAAATTTAAATACATACGATATATAATACATTGTATAATCATATTACATAAAACATATAAATATACACAATATATATAAATTGGGATGACAAATAAATATATATATATATATATATATATATATATATTTATTTGTCATCCCAATTTATATATATTGTGTATATTTATATGTTTTATGTAATATGATTATACAATGTATTATATATATATATATATATATTTATTTGTCATCCCAATTTATATATATTGTGTATATTTATATGTTTTATGTAATATGATTATACAATGTATTATATATCGTATGTATTTAAATTTGTATTGTGTATTGTGTATTTTTTTTTTATTGTATCAGCAATAACATATTTTATGTTTGTATATTTGTTACTAATTTACTTACAATTACTTACCATATATACTAGTCTGTATCTAAAATGGTCAATAAACATTATTATTATTATTATTATTATTTTTTTTAGCTAGCTAAAAACCAGTCACCCTTCTCTGTGGCTCCGACCCTCACAGGGGAGCTGGTAGTACCGGTAGCCACTCCCCACGCCCGTGGGGTGAGTGACTACTGGGTCCGGGAATCGTGTGCCCTGAGCAGACGTAATGAACCGAGAATGACGGCCTTCTGCATTCTGCCGGCTAAGACCTCTGCCGAGTTTCGGCATGCCGGTATGATCTTAAGTTCCGAAAGCAGTGTGTGTCTCGTTCCACCGAGGGCTCCTATAATCAGTACCACTATCTTAACAGTATGGTCTGGATACAGTCTGCGGAGTTCGAAGAGCAGATCTCGATATTTTGTCCGTTTTTCCTCCTCCTTCAAGACAATGTTGTTCTCCGCGGGAGCCGAGAACTCCACGACGAACATTGTCTTGACTTGATGGTCGAGGAGTACTACGTCAGGCTTGTTGGCTTGTATTTGCCTGACGGTGGGAAAAGAGTAGTTCCAATAAATTAGACACTTCTCATTTCCCACAACGGACTCAATATCCCCCGTAGCGTAAGGCAGCACTGGTGTTTCGTCTATCCCATACGAGTGCCTTAAATGGTAGTATTATTATTATTATTATTATTATATGATTCACTTTCACAGCATTACTACTGGAATTATTTGACCTATCCTTTGCGGTCTTAAATAGGATCAGGTGGTCATCTGAGAAGGAAAAATTCATTTCAGCCCTCAGAGTTAAAAAACTTTCTTATAATATGAATTGTTTGAAGAATGGTGGCTTTCTGTATAACGGATATCAAGTAAGTTGGTAAATTCAATTTGACTAAGTTGGCCGTAATATTCTTTGTTACCATTCCGTCCGTCGAAATCACAATAGGCACTATTTTAACTTGTTTTAATTTCCATAGGTGTTTTAACTCCAAAGCGAGGTTTTCATATTTTGTTATTTTATGGCTTTCAGTCCTAGACAGGTTTTGGCGTAAGGGGACCGCTATGTCAATGATAGTGATGATAGTTATTATTATTATTATTATTTTTTTTTTTTTTTTTTTTTTTTTTTTTTTTTTTTTTTTTTTTGTTAAAAACCAGTCACCCTTCTCTGTGGCTCCGACCCTCACAGAGGGGAGCTGGTAGTACCGGCAGCCACTCCCCACACCCGTGGGGTAAGTGACTACTGGGTCCGGGAATCGTGTGCCCTGAGCAGACGTAATGAACCGAGGATGACGGCCTTCTGCATTCTGCCGGCTAAGACCTCTGCCGAATTTCGGCATGCCGGTATGATCTTAAGTTCTGAAAGCAGTGTGTGTCTCGTTCCACCGAGGGCTCCTATAATCAGTACCACTATCTTAACAGTATGGTCTGGATACAGTCTGCGGAGTTCGAAGAGCAGATCTCGATATTTTGTCCGTTTTTCCTCCTCCTTCAAGACAATGTTGTTCTCCGCGGGAGCCGAGAACTCCACGACAAACATTGTCTTGAGTTGATGGTCGAGGAGTACTACGTCAGGCTTGTTGGCTTGTATTTGCCTGACGGTGGGAAAAGAGTAGTTCCAATAAATTAGACACTTCTCATTTCCCACAACGGACTCAATATCCCCCGGAGCGTAAGGCAGCACTGGTGTCTCGTCTATCCCATACGAGTGCCTCAGGTGATAATAAAGCACTCGTAATGCTCCGTCGTGCCTCTGGATATAGGCCGAGACTGCATATGTCGGACAAGCCGACAACAGATGCATTAAAGTCTCTGGCGCCCTGCGGCAGGCCCTGCAGCTGACATCAGGGACCTCTACACCCATGACACGACTACGATAGACGAGGGTATTAAATACACCATCCTGGCAAGCCATTATGAATCCCTCGGTCTCAGACTTCAGCCCGGCTGACCTTAAGAAGGCAAAGGTCAGCCTTTCGGATAAGCCAAGGTTCTCTATATTTTTATAGAAAACTCCATGCATTGGTTTATCCGTGTGAAGCTGCAGAAAGATGTTGTGTTCTGCAGCTTTAATTTGGGCTTTTCGTCGAGCAGGTTCCAACTCCGTGACAGAGTCGGGATTTACCCGCTCGACGTCGAAGGAGAGACCAAGTTCATCGGCTGCTCTTTGTGCTGCCTTAAACAAAAAGGCTCCTATTCCTGCACTTTCATGGTCCTGGACCATGCAGAGGAGGGGATCCGAACTCCTGATGACCTTACAGGCTCCATCCAGAGCCATCCTATTATGGAGACTCTCCAAACTCAAGAGTCCACGGCCTCCCCGATGTCGTGGGAGGTATAGCCGCGGAACGGACGATTTAGGATGCAAACTCCTATTGAGATGCATCTTCTTGCGGGTTCCTACGTCGAGTTGACGCAACTCTTCTTGAGTCCATTTCACTACTCCAAAGGAGTAGAGAAGGATCGGAACGGCAAGCATGTTGGTAGCAGACACCTTGTTCTTCCCCGACAGCTCTGAAGACCAGATCTGTCGGAGTCGGTGCTGATACTTGCCGCGGAGAGCGTTTTTCACTACACTCACTTCTTGGGTGGAGCGTTGCTCGACACCCAAGTAAGTGTACGACTCTCCGGCATCTAGATGATGTAAGATGCTTCCGTCCACGAGCTGCGCGTCCTCTCCGTAGTCCCCGCATCGTCCTCTCTTGAGATGGACCAGTGCACATTTGTCCAGCCCGAACTCCATACCGACAGCCTGCGTGTACTCCTGTACCACCCTGAGGGACTGGTGTAGGTCCCTCTCTCCGGAGGCATAAAGTTTAAGGTCATCCATGTAAAACAGATGGGTGACCTTATGCCTCCTATCGCCGGGGGTACCGCAGTTGTATCCACGGGTTTTCCGGAGCGAAACGGATAATGGCAGTAGTGAGATGCAAAAGAGAAGGGGGCTGAGGGAGTCTCCCTGAAATACTCCCCTTCTGAATGTTACCGACTCCGTCTGGACTCTATCATTACCCGATGTAATAGTAAAGCGAGTCCTCCAGAGCGGCATCAGTTCTTCGATGCATCTCACTACGGGACCGGGTACCGCAAGACATCGGAGCAAGTGAACAATAAGCTCATGTGATGTCATATCAAATGCCTTGCGGTAGTCGATCCAGGCCATGGAGAGGTTCCGCTTATACTGCACGGAGTCCTGCGTGACACATCTGTCAATCAACAGGTTCTCCTTGCAGCCAGCGACATCTCTCTTCGACCCTCGTTGCTCATATATCCGTTCGTAAACCGGTTCAACTGCGTGGAGCACTCGCATGTACAGGATGCGCGTAAACACCTTGTAACATGCGTTTAAACAGGTTATCGGCCGGTAGTTCTTTGGGTCAGACAAATCTCCGTTCTTCGGGATCAGCACTGTCCGCCCCTCGACAACCCAAGAAGGAATTTGCTGCTCCCCATTTAGCCATGAATTGAAAATTCTGGCCAAATGGTGGTGGGTACTGGGTAATTTTTTCCACCAGTAGTTGTTTATCCCATCGGGACCTGGAGCAGCAAAGTTGTTAGAGCCCTCAAGAGCTCCTCGAACCTCTTCTGGAGTTATCGGTTGGCACACCTCGTTTGGTTGTTGAAGCCTTTGACAGAGGGCTTCAAAGTGTGCCAGGGCTGGAGAGTCTCAGTTGAGTGGAAGCTTCTCCTCGTAAAGTGTTTTCCAGAAATTTTCCACCTGATCTACAGTCGGCGGATTCTCTGCAACACGTGGAGGCGGTTCGAAAAGGCGCGAGGGCTTTTGGCAGAAGAGTTTATTTTCCGCCAGCCCCCTCGCCCGCCTCACTAGTGATTTTTTACAAACCACTAGCATCCGTATCCTGTCGAGACAGTGCTGTTTGGTGGTTCGCAGCACTGCCTCATTGAGTGTGTGATGGACGCGTCTTAAATTGGCGGCTATTCGACGCACTTTAGGCGTGAACGCCCTATTGGCCGCCATATAGTCCATCACACATTGGATACGGGATGCGTGTTGCCTCGCCGACCGGATCTTGGCTTCCATCTTTTGTATGCGCCGCCCCGCTCTCTCCTGTGGAGAGGCAGTATTACGCCTCTCCAGTCGAGAAAAGCGTTGAGCAGCGACATACACGGCACAGTTTATGTGCCAGATGTCAGCCCGTTCTGGAAGCGCTTCACGAAGTTCTTCGTCCACTCTGGCCAGATCTTGTGGCCCGGGGGCTTTTATGTGGTGTAGCCCCCGTCTGGTACTGAGGCCCTCTGGTATTGGTGGAACAAAGAGAGCCACTTCCTCAACCGGTGAATGCGGCGGTCTTTCGTCCACCTCATTCACCGGTCCAGGAGCAGCCCTCACGTAGCCCCTTCTACGAAGATGGGATACATAGTCACGCAGATTTTGTGGCGTGAAGGCGCCATGCTCTGGATGCCTGTCACACCACAGAGCATGCATCCGCCCCATGTATCCCCTTCGTGCGGGCTCACTGCTTTCATAGCATTGCAGAAGGTCGTCCCTTAGCTCATCCGTCCACTCAAAGCGTCCTTGTCCATAGCGTTCGTCAACGGGCGCTCCATCCGGTTGGGCCCCACCACCTTGCCCTTGACCCCTATCCGGACGGGGTCGATTGTGGGGGCCCTGTCTTCTGTTTTCAGGAACCAGAAGTGAGGGCTTGTGGGTGGTTAGCCCAGCAAGCCCACGACCGACACCAGAGGGGAATGAGCTTTCCCCTCCCGGGTGCACTAGGGCTGCCGGTTCGGTTTTGCACCCCAGCTGGAGTAAGTGGTGGCGCTACTCACCAAAGGCTTGATAGATGAAAGTCAGCCTCTCCTGCTTATTTATTATTATTATTATTATTATTATTATTATTATTATTATTATTATTATTATTATTATTATTATTATTATTATTATTATTATTATTATTATTATTATTATTATTATTATTATTATTATTATTATTATTATTATTATTATTATTATTATTATTATTATTATTATTATTATTATTATTATTATTATTATTATTATTATTATTATTATTATTATTATTATTATTATTATTATTATTATTATTATTATTATTATTTTTTTTTTTTTTTTTTTTTTTTTTTTTTTTTTTTTTTTTTTTTTTTTTTTTTTTGTTAAAAACCAGTCACCCTTCTCTGTGGCTCCGACCCTCAAAGAGGGGAGCTGGTAGTACCGGCAGCCACTCCCCACACCCGTGGGGTAAGTGACTACTGGGTCCGGGAATCGTGTGCCCTGAGCAGACGTAATGAACCGAGGATGACGGCCTTCTGCATTCTGCCGGCTAAGACCTCCGCCGAATTTCGGCATGCCGGTATGATCTTAAGTTCTGAAAGCAGTGTGTGTCTCGTTCCACCGAGGGCTCCTATAATCAGTACCACTATCTTAACAGTATGGTCTGGATACAGTCTGCGGAGTTCGAAGAGCAGATCTCGATATTTTGTCCGTTTTTCCTCCTCCTTCAAGACAATGTTGTTCTCCGCGGGAGCCGAGAACTCCACGACAAACATTGTCTTGAGTTGATGGTCGAGGAGTACTACGTCAGGCTTGTTGGCTTGTATTTGCCTGACGGTGGGAAAAGAGTAGTTCCAATAAATTAGACACTTCTCATTTCCCACAACGGACTCAATATCCCCCGGAGCGTAAGGCAGCACTGGTGTCTCGTCTATCCCATACGAGTGCCTTAGGTGATAATAAAGCACTCGTAATGCTCCGTCGTGCCTCTGGATATAGGCCGAGACTGCATATGTCGGACAAGCCGACAACAGGTGCATTAAAGTCTCTGGCGCCCTGCGGCAGGCCCTGCAGCTGACATCAGGGACCTCTATACCCATGACACGACTACGATAGACGAGGGTATTAAATACACCATCCTGGCAAGCCATTATGAATCCCTCGGTCTCAGACTTCAGCCCGGCTGACCTTAAGAAGGCAAAGGTCAGCCTTTCGGATAAGCCAAGGTTCTCTATATTTTTATAGAAAACTCCATGCATTGGCTTATCCGTGTGAAGCTGCAGAAAGATGTTGTGTTCTGCAGCTTTAATTTGGGCTTTTCGTCGAGCAGGTTCCAACTCGGTGACAGAGTCGGGATTTACCCGCTCGACGTCGAAGAAGAGACCAAGTTCATCGGCTGCTCTTTGTGCTGCCTTAAACAAAAAGGCTCCTATTCCTGCACTTTCATGGTCTCGGACCATGCAGAGGAGGGGATCCGAACTCCTGATGACCTTACAGGCTCCATCCAGAACCATCCTATTATGGAGACTCTCCAAACTCAAGAGTCCACGGCCTCCCCGATGTCGTGGGAGGTATAGCCGTGGAACGGACGATTTAGGATGCAAACTTCTATTGAGATGCATCTTCTTGCGGGTTCCTACGTCGAGTTGACGCAACTCCTCTCGAGTCCATTTCACTACTCCAAAGGAGTAGAGTAGGATCGGAACGGCAAGCATGTTGGTAGCAGACACCTTGTTCTTCCCCGACAGTTCTGAGGACCAGATCTGTCGGAGTCGGTGCTGATACTTGCCGCGGAGAGCGTTTTTCACTACACCCACTTCTTGGGTGGAGCGTTGCTCGACACCCAAGTAAGTGTACGACTCTCCGGCATCTAGATGATGTAAGATGCTTCCGTCAACGAGTTGCGCGTCCTCTCCGTAGTTCCCGCATCGTCCTCTCTTGAGATGGACCAGTGCACATTTGTCCAACCCGAACTCCATACCGACAGCCTGCGTGTACTCCTGTACCACCCTGAGGGACTGGTGTAGGTCCCTCTCTCCGGAGGCATAAAGTTTAAGGTCATCCATGTAAAACAGATGGGTGACCTTATGCCTCCTATCGCCGGGGGTACCGCAGTTGTATCCACGGGTTTTCCGGAGCGAAACGGATAATGGCAGTAGTGAGATGCAAAACAGAAGGGGGCTGAGGGAGTCTCCCTGAAATACTCCCCTTCTGAATGTTACCGACTCCGTCTGGACTCTATCGTTACCCGATGTAATGGTAAAGCGAGTCCTCCAGAGCGGCATCAGTTCTTCGATGCATCTCACTACGGGACCGGGTACCGCAAGACATCGGAGCAAGTGAACAATAAGCTCATGTGATGTCATATCAAATGCCTTGCGGTAGTCGATCCAGGCCATGGAGAGGTTCCGCTTATACTGCACGGAGTCCTGCGTGACACATCTGTCAATCAACAGGTTCTCCTTGCAGCCAGCGACACCTCTCTTCGACCCTCGTTGCTCATATATCCGTTCGTAAACCGGTTCAACTGCGTGGAGCACTCGCATGTACAAGATGCGCGTAAACACCTTGTAACATGCGTTTAAACAGGTTATCGGTCGGTAGTTCCTTGGGTTGGACAAATCTCCGTTCTTAGGGATCAGCACTGTCCGCCCTTCAACCACCCAAGAAGGAATTTGCTGCTCCCCATTTAGCCAGGCATTAAAAATTCTGGCCAAATGGTGGTGGGTGCTCGGTAACTTTTTCCACCAAAAGTTATTTATCCCATCGGGACCTGGAGCAGCAAAGTTCTTAGAGCCCTCGAGAGCTCTTCGAACCTCTTCTGGGGTTATTGGTTGGCACACTTCCTGTGGTTGTTGAAACCTTTGACAAAAGGTTTCAAAGTGTGCAAGGGCCGGGGAGTCTCGGTTGAGTGGAAGCTTCTCCTCGTATAGCGTTTTCCAGAAATTTTCCACCTGATCTACAGTCGGCGGATTCTCTGCAACACGCGGAGGCGGTTCGAATAGGCGCGAGGGCTTTTGGCGGAAGAGTTTATTTTCCGCCAGCCCCCTCGCCCGCCTCACTAGTGATTTTTTACAAACCACTAGCATCCGTATCCTGTCGAGACAGTGCTGTTTGGTGGTTCGCAGCACTGCCTCATTGAGTGTGTGATGGACGCGTCTTAAGTTGGCGGCTATTCGACGCACTTTAGGCGTGAACGGTCTATTGGCCGCCATATAGTCCATCACACATTGGATACGGGATGCGTGTTGCCTCGCCGACCGGATCTTGGCTTCCATCTTTTGTATGCGCCGCCTCGCTCTCTCCTGTGGGGAGGCAGTATTACGCCTCTCCACCTGAGAAAAGCGTTGAGCAGCAGCATACACGGCACAGTTTATGTGCCAGATGTCAGCCCGTTCTGGAAGCGCTTCACGAAGTTCTTCATCCACTCTGGCCAGGTCTTGTGGCCCGGGGGCTTTTATGTAGTGTAACCCCCGTCTGGTACTGAGGCCCTCTGGTATTGGTGGAACGTCAGGGACTACATCCTCAACCGGTTCATTCGGTGGACCTTCGACCACCTCATTCACCGGCTGAGGAGCAGCTCTCACGTAGCCCCTGCGACGAAGGTGGGATACATAATCACGCAGGTTTTGTGGCGTGAAGGCGTTGTGCTCTGGGTGCCTTGCACACCACAGAACATGCATTCGCCCCATGTATCCGCTTCGTGCGGGCTCACTGCTTTCGTAGCAATGCAGAAGGTCGTCCCTTAGCTCATCTGTCCACTCAAAGCGTCCTAGTTCATGGCGTTCGTCGTCAACGGGCGCCCGGTCCGGTTGGGCCCCACCACCTTGCCCTTGACCCCTATCCGGATGGGGTCGATTGTGGGGGCCCTGTCTTCTGCCTGCGGGAACCAGAAGTTAGGGCTTGTGGGTGGTTAGCCCAGCAAGCCCACGACCGACACCAGAGGGGAAGGAGCTTTCCCCTCCCGGGTGCACTAGGGCTGCCGGTTCGATTTTACACCCCCAGCTGGAGTAAGTGGTGGCGCTACTCACCAAAGGCTTGATTGATGAAAGTCAGCCCCTCCTGCTTATTTATATTATTATTATTATTATTATTATTATTATTATTATTATTATTATTTTTTTTTTTTTTTTTTTTTTTTTTGTGAAGCCAGTCGCCCTTCTCTCTGTCTCCGATGCCAGAGAGGGTACGCTGGTAATACCAGAGACCACTCCCTACGCCGTAGGGTCAGTGGTCACTGGGTCCGCGAATCGTGTGCTCTGAGCAGGCGTAACGAGCCAAGGATAACGGCCTTCTGCATTCTTCCGGCTAAGATTTCTGCCGAGTTTCGGCATGCCGGTATCGTCTTCAATTCCGAAAGCAGTGTGCGCCTCACCCCACCTAGGCATCCTATGATAAGAACCACTAGTTTAACAGTGTGGTCCGGATAGAGTCTACGGAGTTCGAAGAGAAGATCTCGATATTTAGTCCGTTTTTCCTCCTCTTTCAGAACAATGTTTGTTTCCCCTGGGGCGGAGAATTCAATGACAAACATTGTCCTAAGTTGGTGGTCGAGGAGGACTAAATCAGGTTTATTGGCCTGTATTTGCCTGAGGGTGGGAAACGAGTAGTTCCAATAAATTAGGCACCGCTCATTCCCCACTACGGACTCAATATCCCCCGAAGCGTAAGGCAGCACTGGTGTCTCGTCTATCCCATACGTATGCCGCAGATGATAGTACAGCACACGTAATGCTCCATCATGTCTGTGGATATAGGCCGAGACAGCGTATGTCGGACAAGCCGACAACAGGTGCATAAGTGTCTCCGGCGCCCTTCGGCAGGCCCTACAGTTTACATCAGGGACCTCTATACCCAGGACATGACTTCGATAGACGAGTGTGTTAAAGACACCATCCTGGCAAGCCATAATGAACCCTTCGGTCTCAGACTTCAGCCCAGCTGACCTTAGGAAAGCAAAGGTCAGCTTCTCAGATAAGCCCCTGTCTTCGATGTTCTTGTAGAAGACTCCATGCAAGGGCTTATCTTTATGCAGCTGCAGAAATTTACGTTGCTCTGCTGCTTTTGCATGGGCTTTTAGCTGAGCGGGTTCCAGCTCGGTGACAGAACTCGGGTTTACCCGCCCAGTGTCGAAGTCGAGACCAAGTTCATCGGCTGCTCGTTGTGCTGCCTTGAATAAGAACGCTCCCGTCCCTGCGTTTTCATGGTCGCGAACCATGCAGAGAAGGGGATCCGAACTCTTGATGATCTTGCAAGCTCCATCCAGAGCCGACCTGCTATGTAGATACTCCAAACTCAAGAGTCCACGGCCTCCCTGCTGTCGTGAGAGATATAACCGCGGAACGGACGATTTTGGATGCAAACTTCTGTTGAGATGCATCATCTTTCGGGTTCCTACATCGAGTTGGCGCAACTCGCCTTGTGTCCATTTCACTACCCCAAAGGAGTGTAGAAGGATCGGAACGGCAAGCATGTTAGTTGCAGACACCTTATTCTTCCCCGACAGTTCAGAAGACCAAATCTGCCGGAGGAGGTGCTGGTACTTGCCGCGGAGAGCGTTTTTAACTGTTGACACTTCTTGAGTGGAGCGTTGCTCAACACCCAAGTATTTATACGTCTCTCCGGCATCTAGGTGGTGCAAGATGCTTCCATCCACAAGCTGCGCGTCCTCTCCGTAGTCACCGCATCGTCCTCTCTTGAGGTGAACCAGTGCACATTTGTCCAAGCCGAACTCCATACCGACAGCCTGAGTGTACTCATGTACCACCCTGAGAGATTGGCGTAAATCTCTCTCGCTGGAGGCATAAAGTTTAAGGTCATCCATGTAAAACAGATGGGTGACCTTATGCCTCCTATCTCCGGGGGTACCGCAATTGTAACCACGGGTTCTGCGAAGTTCAACGGATAACGGCAGTAGCGAGATGCAAAATAGAAGGGGGCTGAGAGAGTCTCCCTGAAACACACCCCTCTTAAACATAACCGGCTCTGTTTGGACTCTGACATTACCAGATGTTATAGTAAAGCGAGTCCTCCAGAGCGGCATGAGTTGTTCTATGCATCTCACTACGGGACCGGGCACCGCAAGACATTGGAGCAAGTGAACAATTAGCTCATGAGATGTCATATCGAATGCCTTGCGGTAATCGATCCAGGCCATAGAAAGGTTCCGCTTATACTGCACGGAGTCCTGCGTGACACATCTGTCAATAAGCAGGTTCTCCTTGCAGCCAGCGACACCCTTCTTAGACCCACGTTGCTCGTATATCCGTTCGTAAACCGGGCCGCTTGCTTGAAGTACCCGCATGTACAAGATACGTGTGAATATCTTGTAACATGCGTTTAAACAGGTTATCGGTCTGTAGTTCGCTGGATCTGCCAGATCTCCGTTCTTAGGGAGTAGCACGGTTCGCCCCTCGATAATCCAGGAAGGGATTTGCTGCTCTCCATTTAGCCACGAGGTGAAGATTCTGGCTAAATGGCGGTGGGTGCTCGGAAGTTTTTTCCACCAAAAGGTGTTAATCCCATCGGGTCCAGGAGCAGCAAAGTTCTTGGAGCCTTCTAGGGCTCTTCGAACCTCTTCCGTCGTTATCGGTTGGCACACTGCTTGAGGCTGCTGGAGCCCTTATTATTATTATTATTATTATTATTATTATTATTATTATTATTATTATTATTATTATTATTATTATTATTATTATTATTATTATTATTATTATTATTATTATTATTATTATTATTATTATTATTATTATTATTATTATTATTATTATTATTATTATTATTATTATTATTATTATTATTATTATTATTATTATTATTATTATTATTATTATTATTATTATTATTATTATTATTATTATTATTATTATTATTATTATTATTATTATTATTATTATTATTATTATTATTATTATTATTATTATTATTATTATTATTATTATTATTATTTTTTTTTTTTTTTTTTTTTTTTTTTTTTTTTTTTTTTTTTGTAAAAGCCAGTCACCCTTTAAACTCTGTGGCTCCGACACTCACAGAGGGGAGCTGGTAGTACCGGTAGCCACTCCCCACGCCCGTGGGGTGAGTGACTACTGGGTCCGCGAATCGTGTGCCCTGAGCAGACGTAATGAACCGAGGATGACGGCCTTCTGCATTCTGCCGGCTAAGACCTCTGCCGAATTTCGGCATGCCGGTATGATCTTAAGTTCTGAAAGCAGTGTGTGTCTCGTTCCACCGAGGGCTCCTATAATCAGTACCACTATCTTAACAGTATGGTCTGGATAGAGTCTGCGGAGTTCGAAGAGCAAATCTCGATATTTTGTCCGTTTTTCCTCCTCCTTCAAGACAATGTTGTTCTCCGCGGGAGCCGAGAACTCCACGACAAACATTGTCTTGAGTTGGTGGTCGAGGAGGACTATGTCAGGCTTGTTGGCTTGTATTTGCCTGACTGTGGGAAAAGAGTAGTTCCAATAAATTAGACACTTCTCATTTCCCACAACGGACTCAATATCCCCCGGAGCATAAGGCAGCACTGGTGTCTCGTCTATTTCATACGAGTGCCTTAAGTGATAATAAAGCACTCGTAATGCTCCGTCGTGCCTCTGGATATAGGCCGAGACTGCATATGTCGGACAGGCCGACAACAAGTGCATTAGAGTCTCTGGCGCCCTGCGGCAGGCCCTGCAGCTGACATCAGGGACCTCTATACCCATGACACGACTTCGATAAACGAGAGTGTTAAATACACCATCCTGGCAAGCCATTATGAATCCCTCGGTCTCAGACTTCAGCCCGGCTGACCTTAAGAAGGCAAAGGTCAGCCTTTCGGATAAGCCAAGATCTTCTATATTTTTATAGAAGACTCCATGCATTGGCTTATCCGTATGAAGCTGCAGAAAGATGTTGTGTTCTGCAGCTTTAATTTGGGCTTTTCGCCGAGCAGGTTCCAACTCGGTGACAGAGTCGCGATTTACCCGCTCGACGTCGAAGGAGAGACCAAGTTCATCGGCTGCTCTCTGTGCTGCCTTAAACAAAAACGCTCCTACCCCTGCATTTTCATGGTCTCGGACCATGCAGAGGAGGGGATCCGAACTCCTGATAATCTTACAGGCTCCATCCAGAACCATCCTGTTATGGAGACTCTCCAAACTCAAGAGTCCACGGCCTCCCCGATGTCGTGGGAGGTATAACCGTGGAACGGACGATTTAGGATGCAAACTCCTATTGATATGCATCTTCTTGCGGGTTCCTACATCGAGTTGACGCAACTCCTCTCGGTTCCATTTCACCACTCCAAAGGAGTGGAGAAGGATCGGAACGGCAAGCATGTTGGTAGCAGCCACCTTGTTCTTCCCCGACAGTTCTGAAGACCAAATCTGTCGGAGTCGGTGCTGATACTTGCCGCGGAGAGCGTTTTTCACTACACTCACTTCTTGGGTGGAGCGTTGCTCGACACCCAAGTAAGTGTACGACTCTCCGGCATCTAGATGATGTAAGATGCTTCCGTCTACGAGCTGCGCATCCTCTCCGTAGTCCCCGCATCGTCCTCTCTTGAGATGGACCAGTGCACATTTGTCCAACCCGAACTCCATACCGACAGCCTGCGTGTACTCCTGTACCACCCTAAGGGACTGGTGTAGGTCCCTTTCTCCGGAGGCATAAAGTTTAAGGTCATCCATATAAAACAAATGGGTGACCTTATGCCTCCTATCGCCGGGGGTACCGCAGTTGTATCCACGGGTTTTCCGGAGCGAAACGGATAATGGCAGTAGTGAGATGCAAAACAGAAGGGGGCTGAGGGAGTCTCCCTGAAATACACCCCTTCTGAACGATACCGGCTCCGTCTGGACTCTATCGTTACCGGATGTTATAGTAAAGCGAGTCCTCCAGAGCGGCATCAGTTCTTCAATACATCTCACTACGGGACCGGGTACCGCAAGACATTGGAGCAAGTGTAAAATAAGCTCATGAGATGTCATGTCAAATGCCTTGCGGTAGTCGATCCAGGCCATGGAGAGGTTCCGCTTATACTGCACGGAGTCCTGCGTGACACATCTGTCAATCAGCAGGTTCTCCTTGCAGCCAGCGACACCTCTCTTCGACCCTCGTTGCTCATGTATCCGTTCGTAAACCGGTTCAACTGCGTGGAGCACCCGCATGTACAAAATGCGTGTAAACACTTTGTAACATGCGTTTAAACAGGTTATCGGGCGGTAGTTCTTTGGATTAGACAAATCTCCGTTCTTGGGGATCAGCACTGTCCGCCCCTCAACAACCCAAGAGGGAATTTGCTGCTCCCCATTTAGCCAGGCATTAAAAATTCTGGCCAAATGGTGGTGGGTACTCGATAACTTTTTCCACCAAAAGTTATTTATCCCGTCGGGACCTGGAGCAGCAAAGTTCTTAGAGCCCTCAAGAGCTCTTCGAACCTCTTCTGGGGTTATTGGTTGGCACACCTCGTGTGGTTGGCGAAACCTTTGGCTAAAGGTTTCAAAGTGTGCCAGGGCTGGAGAGTCTCTGTTGAGTGGAAGCTTCTGTTCGTACAACGTTTTCCAGAAGTTTTCCACCTGATCTGCAGTCGGCGGATTTTCAGCAACACGCTGAGGCGGTTCGAAAAGGCGCGAGGGCTTTTTGCGGAAAAGTTGATTTTCCGCTAGCCCCCTCGCCCGCCTCACTAGTGACTTCTTACAAGACACTAGCATCCGTATCCTGTCGAGGCAGTGCTGTTTGGTGGTTTGCAGCACTGCCCCATTAAGTGTGTGATGGACGCGTCTTAAGTTGGCAGCTACTCGCCGCACTTTAGGCGTGAAAGGCCTATTGGCTGCCATATAGTCCATCACACATTGGATACGGGATGCGTGTTGCCTCGCCGACCGGATCTTGGCTTCCATCTTCTGTATGCGCCGTCCCGCTCTTTCTTGTGGAGAGGTAGTATTTCGCCTCTCCACTTGAGACAAGCGTTGAGCGGCAGCATACACGGCACAATTTATGTGCCAGATGTCAGCCTCTTCTGGTAGCGCTGCACGAAGTTCTGCATCCACTCTGGCCAGATCTTGTGGCCCGGGGGGTTTTATGTTGTGCAACCCCCGTCTGGTACTGAGACCCTCTGGTGTTGGTGGAACGATGGGAACCGCTTCCTCAACCGGTTCGTTCGGTGGCTGTTCGGCCACCTCATTCACTGGCTGAGGAGCGGCTCTGACATAGCCTCTAGCACGAAGGTGGGATACATAATCACGTAGGTTCTGAGGTGTGAAGGCGTCATGTTCTGGGTGGTTTTCACACCACAGAGCATGCATTCGCGCCATGTACCCCCTTCGGCCGGGTTCACTGCTTTCATAACAGTGCATCAGGTCGTCTCTCAGTTCATCTGTCCACTCAAAGCGTCCTTGGTTATAGCGGTCGTCATCAATGGGCATCCTTCCCTGTTGGGCCCCACCACCTTGCCCTTGACCCCTATCCGCACGGGGTCGATCGTGGGGGCCCTGTCTTCGGCCAATTGGAACCGGAGGATCGGGCTTGTGGGTGGTTAGCCCAACAAGCCCACGACCGACACCAGAGGGGAAAGCGCTTTCCCCTCCCGGGTGCGCTAGGGCTGCCGGTTCGGTTTTGCACCCCCAGCTGGAGTAAGTGGTGGCGCTACTCACCAAAGGCTAGATAGATAACGGTTAGCCTCTCCTGCTTATTATTATTATTATTATTATTATTATTATTATTATTATTATTATTATTATTATTATTATTATTATTATTATTATTATTATTATTATTATTATTATTATTATTATTATTATTATTATTATTATTATTATTATTATTATTATTATTATTATTATTATTATTATTATTATTATTATTATTATTATTATTATTATTATTATTATTATTTTTTTTTTTTTTTTTTTTTTTTTTTTTCGCGTGTGCGATGCTGGACAGTTCTCCCGTGTCTCCGACATTCTCACGGGAGAAGCGCCAGCGGATTATCTGCAGCCGCTCCCCGCGTCCCGCAGGGTTAGTGACTGTAGATGCCAGATTCGTGTGCCCTAAGAAGACGAAGGGACCCCAGGATAACTGCCTTCTGCATTTGGCCTGCCAACCACTCGGCTGACTTTTGGCAGGCTGGTATGGCCTTTAATTCCGAGAGCAGCGTAGGCCTCATTCCACCAAGTACACCGATTATCAGGACGACCATCTTGACCGAGTAGTCTGGGTATAGCACTCGGAGCTCATACCGGAGATCTCGGTATTTAGTCCGTTTTTCGCCCTCCTTCAAGATGATGTTTGTCTCGGCAGGTGCCGAGAACTCGATGACATACATCATCTTGGTTTGGTGGTCTAGGAGGACTATGTCAGGCTTGTTTGCCTGAATTTGCCTGACCGTCGGAAACGAGTAGTTCCAATATATTCGGCACTTCTCGTTCTCGACTACGGACTCGATCTCTCCGGGGACGTAAGGCAGCACTGGTGTTTGGTCTACTTCGTACGAGTGCCGAAGGTGGTAGTATAGCACTCGTAGAGCCGCGTTATGTCTATGGATGTAGGCCGAAGTCGCATATACCGTACATGCAGATAGTAAGTGCATGAGCGACTCCGGCGCCTGACGGCAGGTCCTACAATTAATGTCAGGGACCTCCACACCCATAACGCGACTGCGGTAGACCAGGGTGTTAATAACACCATCTTGGCAGGCCACAATGAATCCTTCGGTCTCCGACTTTAGCCCTGCTGACCGTAAGAAAGCGAAGGTCAGCTTTGTCGATAAACCCAGCGTCTCTATGTTGTTATAGAATACGCCGTGCATGGGTTTATCGACGTGCTGCCTGAGTAGATTTCTCTGCTCGGCAGCTTTAATTTGGGCTATCAGACGATTTGGCGCAAGCTCAGTTACTGATTCTAGTTCAGCACCTCGCCGGCCTCCTCGCCTGAAGTCGAATACGAGACCGAGATCATCTGCGGCCTTACGTGCTGCCTTGAATAAAAATGCGCCAACTCCTGCAGTTTCATGATCTCTCACAAACCGCAGGAGTGGGTCCGAGCTCCTGAGGACGTTGCATGCCACACTCAGCGCTACTCTGCCATGCGCACACTCCAGTCTCAAGAGTCCTCGGCCCCCCCGTTGGCGTGGGAGGTACACTCGAGGAACGGACGACCTAGGATGGATGCTCCTGTGAACATGCATCATCTTGCGGGTATCCCTATCCAATTGGCGCAACTCTTCTAGCGTCCACTTAACTACTCCGAAGGAGTAGAGCAGAATCGGAACGGCAAGCATATTAGTTGCAGACACCTTGTTCTTCCCCGAAAGTTCAGAAGACCAAATCTTTCGGAGCCGGTGTCTGTACTTGCCGCGGAGAGTATCCTTAACTTGTTTCACGTCCTGGATGTGATGTTGTTCCACACCCAGGTACGTGTAGGTCTCTCCGGCATCCAGCTGTCGTAGGATGCTTCCGTCTGCGAGCTGCGCATCTTCAAGGAATATCCCGCTTCGTCCTCTCTTGAGGTGAACGACTGCACACTTGTCCAGCCCGAATTCCATGCCAATGGCCCGCGTATACTCTTGGACCACCCTTAGAGAGTTTTGGAGTTCGCACTCTCCGGAGGCATAAAGTTTTAGGTCATCCATATAAAATAGATGGGTGACCTTATGCCTCCGATTGCTGGGTGGACCACATTGGTATCCGCGGGTTTGGCGAAGCCTGACAGATAACGGCAGCAGTGAGATGCAAAATAGGAGAGGACTCAGGGAGTCACCCTGGAAAACTCCTCTCCTAAAAGTTACCAACTCTGTCGATACCCGCTGAGCACCAGATGTTATGGTGAAGCGGGTTCTCCAGAGTGGCAACAGTTGTTCAATGCATCTCACTAGTGGGGCAGGTACCACAAGGCATTGCAGCAAGTGTAATAATAGTGCATGAGATGTTGTATCAAATGCCTTGCGGTAATCGATCCACGCCATTGATAGATTACGCTTGTATTGTACAGAATCCTGTGTAATACAGCGGTCTATCAATAGGTTCTCTTTGCAGCCTGCCACACCTTTCTTGCCACCACGCTGTTCGTGTATCTGTCGGTAGACCGGCTCAACTGACCTCAATGTCCTGGCATACAAGATACGAGTAAATATCTTGTAGCAGGAATTGAGGCATGTGATCGGTCTATAATTCTTCGGGTCGGACAGATTTCCCTTTTTGGGGATCAGTACAGTACGCCCCTCGGCAAACCAGTCCGGAATCGGCTGCCCCTCGTTCAACCATGAGTTGAAAACTCGGGCCAGATGGCGGTGGGTGGAAGGGAATTTCTTCCACCACCAGTTGTTTATGCCATCTGGACCCGGGGCAGCAAAGTTCTTAGTACCAACAAGTGCTTGTTGGACTTCCTCGGTACTGATCGCCGGGCACACTTCGTCTTGCTCTCCCAACAATGTGGTGCAGAGCTCCTCGAAGCGTGCTATCGCTGGAGTGTCGCTGTCGAATGGACTCGTGGTCTCATATATTCCCTTCCAGAAGGCTTCGACAGTCTCAACAGACGGCGGATTTTCCACAACACGCGGTGGCTCTTGGAGCAGACGAGAGGGACTTGTTTGGAACAGATGGTTTTGTTCCATTGCCCGTGCTCGTCTGACCAAAGATTTTTTAATGGCCATAAGTGCTCGAATCCTATCTAGACAGTGCTGTTTGATGGTTTGCAGCACTGTCCGATTTAGAGTGTGGTGTTGTCGTCTTATACCGGCAACTATACGCCGAATTTTCGGCGTGAATGGCTTAGCTGCCGTTATATACTCCACCACACTCTGGATTCGAGACGCGTGTTGTCTCGCCGATTTGATTTTTGCCTCAATTTTTTGTACGCGCCGCTTAGTCTTCTCGACCTTACCCAACACGCTTGCCAGGCGTTGCTGGGGGACGAGTTGTCTAGCGGCTGCGTACACGGCACTGTTGATCTGCCATATGTTGGCATCTTCTGGAAGTTCATCATCGAGTAACGAATCCATTCTTGCCAGGTCTTGTGGCTTTGGGTTAACCCTGGTGTTAAGGCTAACCCTCGTCCTGAGGGTATCATCGGTGTACTCTAGGTGATGTTGTCGTTCAGCAGGTAGTTGCCGCGGTGGTGATGCGGCTGGCCCTTGTTCCTGCTGACGGGGTGCCCTTTCGTAGCCCGTTCGACGCAGGAACGATACCTGATCTCTTATGTGTTGTTGAGAGAAGGCGCGGTACTCCGGGTGCATATCGCACCACAACCGGTGTAACCGCGCCATGTACCCCCTGCGTCCGGGTTCGCTGCTCTCATAGCAGATAAGCAGGTCATCCCGTAGTCCCCTCGTCCACCTAAAGCGTCCATGTACAGTAGCATTGTCGTCATCGTTAAGACCGTCCGGTATGGCCCCTCCCACGTGTCTCCGACCCCCATCCGACTGGGGTCTATTGTGAGGGGCCCGTTCTCTGTCGCGGTCGTGAACCAGAGATTTGAGTCCTCAGGGTGGTTAGCCCTGAGGGCCCACGTCCGACATCTGCCAGGCAGAGTCACCTCTACCTGTTGCCCGGGGAGCACCGCGTGGAGGCTGTCGGTCCGCATTCGCCCCCCTTATTATTATTATTATTATTATTATTATTATTATTATTATTATTATTATTATTATTATTATTATTATTATTATTTTTTTTTTTTTTTTTTTTTTTTTTTTTTTTTTTTTTTTTTTTTTTTCCTCAATCCAGTCGCCCTTCTCTCTGCCTCCGATACCAGAGAGGGTACGCTGGTAATACCAGTGACCACTCCCTACGCCGTAGAGTTAGTGATCACTGGGTCCGCGAATCGTGTGCTCTGAGCAGGCGTAACGAACCAAGGATAACGGCCTTCTGCATTCTTCCGGCTAAGATTTCTGCCGACTCTCGGCATGCCGGTATCGTCTTCAATTCCGAAAGCAGTGTACGCCTCACCCCACCTAGGCATCCTATGATAAGAACCACTAGTTTAACAGTGTGGTCCGGATAGAGTCTACGGAGTTCGAAGAGAAGATCTCGATATTTAGTCCGTTTTTCCTCCTCTTTTAGAACAATGTTTGTTTCCCCTGGGGCGGAGAATTCAATAACAAACATTGTCCTGAGTTGGTGGTCGAGGAGGACTACATCAGGTTTATTGGCCTGTATTTGCCTAAGGGTGGGAAACGAGTAGTTCCAATAAATTAGACACCGCTCATTCCCCACTACGGACTCAATATCTCCCGGAGCGTAAGGCAGCACTGGTGTCTCGTCTATCCCATATGTGTGCCGCAGATGATAGTACAGCACACGTAATGCTCCATCATGTCTGTGAATATAGGCCGAGACAGCGTATGTCGGACATGCCGACAACAGGTGCATAAGTGTCTCCGGCGCTCTTCGGCAGGCCCTGCAGTTTACGTCAGGGACCTCTATACCCAAGACATGACTTCGATAGACGAGTGTGTTAAAGACACCATCCTGGCAAGCCATAATGAACCCTTCGGTCTCAGACTTCAGCCCAGCTGACCTTAGGAAAGCAAAGGTCAGCTTCTCAGATAAGCCCCTCTCTTCAATGTTCTTGTAGAAGACTCCATGCAAGGGCTTATCTTTATGCAGTTGCAGAAATTTCCTTTGCTCTGCTGCTTTTGTATGGGCTTTCAGCTGGGCGGGTTCCAGCTCGGTGACAGAGCTCGGGTTTACCCGCCCAGTATCGAAGTCGAGACCAAGTTCACCGGCTGCTCTTTGTGCTGCCTTAAATAAGAACGCTCCTATCCCTGCATTTTCATGGTCGCGAACCATGCAGAGAAGGGGATCCGAACTCTTGATGATCTTGCAAGCTCCATCCAGAGCCGACCTGCTATGTAGATACTCCAAACTCAAGAGTCCGCGGCCTCCCTGTTGTCGTGAGAGGTATAATCGCGGAACGGACGATTTTGGATGCAAGCTTCTGTTGAGATGCATCATCTTTCGGGTTCCTACATCGAGTTGGCGCAGCTCGCCTTGTGTCCACTTCACTACCCCAAAGGAGTGTAGGAGGATTGGAACGGCAAGCATGTTAGTTGCAGACACCTTATTCTTCCCCGACAGCTCTGAAGACCAGATCTGCCGGAGGAGGTGCTGATACTTGCCGCGGAGAGCGTTTTTCACTGTTGACACTTCTTGGGTGGAGCGTTGCTCAACACCCAAGTAGGTGTACGACTCTCCGGCATCTAGGTGGTGCAAGATGCTTCCATCTACAAGCTGCGCGTCATCTCCGTAGTCACCGCATCGCCCTCTCTTGAGATGAACCAGTGCACATTTGTCCAAGCCGAACTCCATTCCGACAGCCTGAGTGTACTCATGTACCACCCTGAGAGATTGACGTAAATCCCTCTCGCTGGAGGCATAAAGTTTAAGGTCATCCATGTAAAATAGATGGGTGACCTTATGCCTCCTATCTCCGGGGGTACCGCAATTGTAACCACGGGTTTTGCGAAGTTCAACGGATAACGGCAGTAGCGAAATGCAAAATAGAAGGGGGCTAAGGGAGTCTCCCTGAAACACACCCCTCTTAAACATAACCGGCTCTGTTTGGACTCTGACATTACCAGATGTTATAGCAAAGCGAGTCCTCCAGAGCGGCATGAGTTGTTCTATGCATCTCACTACGGGACCGGGCACCGCAAGACATTGGAGCAAGTGAACAATTAGCTCGTGAGATGTCATGTCAAATGCCTTGCGGTAATCGATCCAGGCCATGGAAAGGTTCCGCTTATACTGCACGGAGTCCTGCGTGACACATCTGTCAATAAGCAGGTTCTCCTTGCAGCCAGCGACACCTTTCTTAGACCCACGTTGCTCGTATATCCGTTCGTAAACCGGGCCGCTTGCTTGGAGTACCCGCGTGTACAAGATACGGGTGAATATCTTGTAACATGCGTTTAAACAGGTTATCGGTCTGTAGTTCGCTGGATCTGCCAAATCTCCGTTCTTAGGGAGTAGCACGGTTCGCCCCTCGATAATCCAGGAAGGGATTTGCTGCTCTCCATTTAGCCACGAGGTGAAGATTCTGGCTAAATGGCGGTGGGTGCTCGGAAGTTTTTTCCACCAAAAGTTGTTGATTCCATCTGGTCCAGGAGCAGCAAAGTTCTTGGAGCCTTCAAGGGCTCTTCGAACCTCTTCCGTTGTTATCGGTTGGCACACTGCTTGAGGCTGCTGAAGCCCTTGGCAAAAGGCTTCAAAGTGTGCCAGGGCTGGAGTATCTCGGTTCAGTGGACGCTTTTGTTCGTAAAGCGTCTTCCAGAAGTCTTCCACCTGATCTACAGTCGGCGGATTCTCAACAATACGCTCAGGCGGTTGGAACAGGCGAGATGGCTTCTTGCGGAAAAGGCTATTTTCCGCTACTGCCCTCGCCCGCCTTGCTAGCGACTTTTTGCAAGCCACTAGCATCCGTATTCTGTCGAGACAATGTTGCTTGGTGGTAAGCAGCACTGCCACGTTAAGCGTGTGATGGACTCGCCTTATGTTGGCGGCGATTCGCCGCACTTTTGGCGTGAAAGGCCTGTTCTCCGCCATGTAATCCATCACACACTGAATACGGGAAGCATATTGTCTCGCCGACCGGATCTTGGCTTCCATCTTTCTTATACGCCGCTCAGCTCTCTCCTGCGGGGAAGTAGTATTATCCTGCCTCACCACCGGGGAGAGCCGCATCGCGGCGTCGTAGACGGCACAATTAATGTGCCAGATATCAGCCCCTTCCGGAATAGCTTCACTGAGTTCTGCGTCCACTCTGACCAGATCTTGTGGTCGAGGGGGCTTTTGATGGTGCAGCCCCCTTCTGGTTCTGATGCCCTCTGGTATGGGGTGGAACATCTAAAACCATCTCCTCGACCGGTTGATCGGGTGGTCTGTCGACTACCTCTTCAACGGGCCTCAAAGCGGTTCTGATGTAGCCTCTGCTTCGGAGATGAGATACATAGTCACGAAGGTTTTGTTTCGTGAAAGCGCGATGTTCTGGGTGGATATCACACCACAGAACATGCATCCGCGCCATGTATCCCCTCCGTGCAGGCTCACTGCTTTCGTAGCACTGCATCAGGTCGTCCCTCAGCTCGTCCGTCCACTCAAAGCGTCCATATGCGTCGCGGTTGTCGTCATCGGGCAGTCCGTCCTGTTGGGTCCCACCACCTTGCCCATGACCCCTATCCGCTTGGGGTCGATCGTGGGGGCCCTGTCTTTGGTCAGCTAGAACCAGAGATTTGGGCTTGTGGGTGGTTAGCCCAGCAAGCCCACGACCGACACCAGAGGGGAATAAGCTTTCCCCTCCCGGGTGCACTAGGGCTGCCGGTTCGATTTTGCACCCCCAGCTGGAGTAAGTGGTGGCGCTACTCACCAAAGGCTTGATAGATGAAAGTCAGCCCCTCCTGCTTATTTATTATTATTATTATTATTATTATTATTATTATTATTATTATTATTATTATTATAATGAATAATAATAAATACGAAACATGAAAAACACTAGACACCACTGCAATTGGAAAAACAAGTTCGTTACCTATCAGCACACGCTAGCGATATCAGGCTGTTAAAACTTTTAATCAAAATGTTTCTAAAAACATGCTCATATGAGCAGCGGACGTATTATCCATCGTCATTTTAACAGCTGAATATGATTTTTTATCCCTTTTTAACATTATTAAACAACATACAAAATTTCAACTTTGATGGTTGACCGCCGTTTCTTGTATGTACACACAATAAACTACCTACTACATATGTGAAAATCAGCCTTAGTGATATGAGTGCCAGAAATGTGTCGCTGCCTTCCGGTCTATTGGAATTAGCTCAAAAATAAAAACTCCCAAAGAACAGGTGCTTTTCATGACGAATCGTCCGGTTCCATCAGAATTTTCCTAAATTGTTTAGTTTCAGAGATATTGACTTGAATATGTGGCGATATACGGCGGAAAACTGGATATTTTTTGCTTAAGAGCTACATAAATTCTAAGCGGTGGTAAATAGGCAAAAAACGCCCTAACCAATTATATATATATATATATATATATATATATATATATATATATATATATATATATATATATATATATATATATATATATATATATATATATATATATATATATATATATATATATATATATATATATATATATATATATAAAAAATTGCACTGAATGAGTAAATTAAATACTTATTCATTTTGTCAAAGTTAAAGTAATATATGAGTAGTTCCTCAAGGTTCTCTATTTAAAAAGTCTTGAACGCTGTAAAAGCTACCTTCAAGTAATATATTTCTAACTGCTGTTTTATAGTGTCTATAGTTTTGGATATTTCGAATTAAAGCAGGAAGACTGTTAAAAAGTAAAATACAGTTATAGTACGGTGAATGTTTATAATTTGAAGTATGATGTGAAGGGATACTAAGTAAATCACCACATCTTGTACTGTACGAATGACAATCGTTTCTTTGAGTAAAAAGATTTATATTTTTCTTGGTGTACATCAAACATTTTAATATAAATATACATGGAGTGGTTAGTATTTTTTTCATTTTAAATATATGTTTACAGCTCTCATTATAATCCATGTGAAATATAAGTCTAATGAGTCTCTTTTGACTAATAAACACCCTATCCTTGTCTCTTGCACGTCCCCAGGCAATAATATTATATGAAATATGTGAGTAAGCAAGAGCATAGTATATACTCAATAACCCCGCTTCATCTAATGAACTTTGCATTTGCAATATAGCAAAATAGGCCTTATTTAGCTGTGAACATACATGCTCAATGTGCTTGTCCCACAGCAATTTAGTGTCCAAGTGTGTACCGAGCAATTTCGTGTTGTGAGACAACACAATATTATCGTGCAACATTATATCGTGCGGCAATTGTCTTTGTAAACCAAAATTAATAATAACTGTTTTATTTCTATTCAATATCAGTTTATCTCTTTCAGCCCAAGTAGTAATCTGTTGGAATGTTTGGTCAATCAATATATGGAGTTGTTCTATCGAATCTGCTGATAATGTTACTGTTATGTCATCAGCGAACATTGTTAAGTGTCCCGTGGTTAAGTAGTTAGGAAGGTTGTTTATATACAACATAAATAATAGCGGCCCTAAAACAGACCCTTGAGGGACTCCGTACATTAAATTCTGCAAATCAGATAGTGTATTATCTAGTTGTACTTTTAGTGTTCTCCCTTCCATAAAGCTATTTATCCATGCGAGTAAGTTTCCTCTTATCCCCATACTATATAACTTTTTTTCAAGAAAGGAATAGTTTATCGAATCAAAAGCCTTTGACAAATCAAACATTATTGAGACAACGTACTTGCCATCATCTAAACAGGTGTATACATAATTTAATAAGTGATAAGTTGCTATTTCTGTTGATTTGCCAGCCGTGAAACCATGCTGAAACGCTGTTAGGATATTATATTTTGTGCAAAAAGATATAATCCTGTTGTAAACTATTTTTTCTAATAATTTAGAAACTACACTTAACAAAGAAATTTGTCGATAATTTTCAATTTCTTCTGGTGACCCTTTTTTTAAAATAGGTATCACCTTTGCTAATTTAAGTATATCAGGGAAACAACCCTGGTCTATTGATATATTAAATAAATGGACTAACTGGTGTAATATGCTATCCTTAATAATTTTTAGCAAATTTGCTGTTATGCCATCGAACCCAGTAGATGGTTTATTTTTTAAGTTATTTATGGCGTCATTTATTTCCTCAGGAGTAATTGGTGCAAAATATATTGAATGCTCCCTATATGATGAAACAGTACACGGTAAAGATAAGTTCGAACCAAAGTGACAATTTAATTTTGTCTGGATATCTATGGAGAAGTAGTTTGCAAACATATTTACTATCTCGTGTTTATCTGAGATTTTCTCCTTTTTGTTATCATACAAACTTATGCAATTATTTTGTATATTTCTTCGGCCTAGGTTGGTATTTATAATATCCCAAGTTTTTCTTGTTTTATTAGAGGCGTTGTTTATTTTATTTTTATAGAAATTTTGCTTAGTTGTTTTGATATTGTTTTTGTAGATAGTTTTTTGTTCGTTATATAGAATTTTCATGTCTCCAGATTTCGTATAGCCAGTATAAATTTTTGATGTATTCACTTTGTTCGATTATTTCATTTGTTAACCACTCTTTTTTTAAGTTATTGTTTTTAGTTCTGTCTCTTTTTATTGTTACGCACTTTATTGGGCAAGTAATGTTATAACACCATATGATAGTGTTTATGAAGAAATTAAAAGCATCATTTACATTTACAGTAACAAAATATATATCAGTCCAGTCCTGTTTGTTTAGCTCAAATATAAAATTTTTGATATTATTTTCATTTATGCTACGCCTTTGAAAACTTATTAAGGTGGGGGTGTTCTTCTTCGCTTGGTTAATATTTATCTTTGAGATATGAGCGAAATGGTCAGCAATATTGGGGTTATATAATTTAAGGCTTACACTACTAGTAGGAATATTCGAAACCATATAGTCAATGCAACTGGACGAGGTATGACCATGAACGTTTGTAAATATACGCGTAGGGGCTATAGAGGTAAGATTCAGTTGAAATGAACTAAAAACATCGAATAAAACTTTAGTATTGTGACATTTTTTTGTTGCATCAATATTGAAATCTCCACACAATACAATGTTACACGATATATTATTTGCAATATTTAGTGCTTCATTGAGATTTATTATAAATTCATCGATATCACCACAAGGTGGCCTATATGCTACTATTACAATATATTTTACCTCGCCAATAGTACAACATATTGCACATATTTCTATATGGGATTCAGTAGATAGGTTGTTTATAGATGTGATTACTTTTGTATTTAATCTATTATTAGCCATTATAAGAGAGCCGCCATGTATATTTATCAGCCTAGAGAAATAAGTTATTACTTTGTGATTTGGAAACATCACATTTCTGGGATCATTTTTGGTTATCCAGTGCTCCGAAATACACAAGATATCTATTTTAAAATCATTCATGAACAAACCAATTTCGTCTAACTTATTGAGCATACCTTGTACATTTACGTGTGATATATTTAAAGTAGAATCGATTTTACTTGAGTTTGGATTTATAGTATTAATAAAACTTACATTGTTAGTCTCGAAAAAAGTTATACTTTTTAATTCGAGAACCTGTCGGCCAATTGTCGCTGGTAGAGACTTCATCCAGTAGGCCATAATCTATTTTTATTTTAAATGATTCAGTTTTGCTGTTTTTCCATTTGGGTAGTATTTCCACCTCAATTTGTCGTCCTGGAAAAGTTATCTTGCAGTGTTTTTTCATTCCATCAGCTCCAGTACCAGAGGTAACCCTTCCTACATATATTCATGCCTTTCGTTGTACAGCTGTTATGTCAGATTTGGTTTGCGTCCCTGTACCAAAAATTGAATACGGTTTTTTTGGTTTCCTATTATATTTATTTAAATGAACATGGGAATGTCCATTATCAATATCTACTTTTTGTTCATTTATTTGAATTTGAGCATGTCGGCGTTGTTTACGGTTTTTGTACACCCTTGTAAAATTGTTATCTTGATCTTGTTTTGTGGGTATAATTTTATCAAACTGTTCAGTTGAGTTTTTGTTGTGGTGTATGTTTTGTTCCACCACTGTACTACATGATAAACTTGAAGAATCTGACGAGTTTAAATTTACTGTATTCACATTTAATTTACTAACTTTTCGACAAAAATCATCAGGGGCATTTGCAGCGTAATAAGGTCTTTATTTGAATCAGTTATTATATTAATTGTCGTTTCCAGTTCCTGAATTTTTTGCAAAAGTTTACTAGTTCTTCTTTCCACAACTTTATCTAGTATTTCGGCAAATACACCACTTTGTAGAAAATTTATTATCTGATTTTCTTCAGAATCATCAAAATTGGAACCTTTTCTAGTCAGTACCATTTTTTATTATTTATTTATTGATCACTATAGAAATTTATTCGGAGCTCGCAGAAACACATCTACTCACGCTCGTGTCTACTCTGAGAGTGACTATTCAACAGTTTATACGAATAACACAGATGAACTGAAATTTATTTTAATTGCGACTGTCCAATATTAGTAAACGAACAGTAAACTTAGTAATTTTATTTAATTTAAAAAGAATAAATTTGCGCAGCACTGATATCGTGTTCACAAATATACCCGATGCGCAAAGCCGGGACATGTTATCTTCTCTAAGTAATTTTTCTGTTCGAAACGCTAGCCCCTAATACATAGGCTTTGAAATCTCGAAGAGTTGATAAAGAGGTTCTTAATTAGGCTTCTTCACATGTAACAAAAATCAGTTTCAGAAATTCAATTTGAAAATAGTAGAATGAAAGCGAGCGAAGATTTTCCGAATAACGTTCATACGTGCACGTCATGCAAGTTTATATTTCAATTTAAGTTAAATTGTATGCATTAGCGCTTTAATGAATTATTATATTACAAAATAAAAAAGAAAGAATTAATTATTGTCATGTATAATATAAAGCAACATAATCATAATAGCAGCGGACGTATTATCCATCATCATTTTAACAGCTGAATATGATTTTTTATCACTTTTTAACATTATTAAACAACATACAAAATTTCAACTTTGATGGTAATTTTTTTTTTAATAATTTTTTTATGCGTGAGTGGCGTTCTCGTAGCTCCCCCCACCGCGGGTGCGCCAGCTGACCGCCGTTTCCTGTATTTACACGTACACACAATAAACTACTACATATGTGAAAATCAGCCTTAGTGGTATGAGTGCCAAAAATGTGTCGCTGTCTCCCGGTCTATTGGAATTAGCTCAAAAATAAAAACTCCCAAAGAACAAGTTCTTTTCATGAGGAAGCGTCCGGTTCCATCAGAATTTTCCTAAATTGTTTCGTTTCAGAGATATTGACTTGAATATGTGGCAATGTACGGCGGAAAATTGGACATTTTTTGCTTAAGACCTACATAACTTCTAAATGGTGGTACCTAGGCAAAAAACTACGCCCTAACGAATTTGTAGAGAATTGTATTATCTAAAAGTCTTTTTTTAAATTATTGTCATAATCCAAAAATTAATGAGCTAGGATCGGTTAAAGTGGAGACTTTTTTCTTTCCGGAAAATGCATAGCTAAAGTGGAGATACGATTTTCTGAAGTGTCACAAAATGCTACTTTTGATTCGTTCATTCCGAGCCGAATTTTAGAATTTCGCAGTGCAATTTACGATCAGGTTTAACTGGAAGTCTTGTTTTTTACGTCGCGACATCGTTTGGCCGTCCCGCTGGTGTTTTTCGAAAGACATGAAGTCCAGATCGCATGTTTTTGCAATTTCTTCGGCTCCGAAATACGACCTGTTTTTTAATATTTTTCACAAATATCTTTGAAACGGTAAGACCTAACTCGAAATAAAAAATAGTAGTACTTTTCATTGCGAATCTTTTGAACCAATCAGAATTTCGATACGTTTTTTCGTTTCGGAGATATTTACTGAAATGTCGGCGATGTACGGCACAAAATAAAACTTTTTGTGTTTCAAAAGTGCCGGCAACTTCTCAATCTTGGCTCCTACGCCAAAATACTACTCTCACTAATTTAAATAGAATTAAATTTGCTAAAAGTCCTTTTTCTTATTTTTTTTTGCGGCAGAAATGAGGAAACTGGAGGGGGCGGAAGTTTGGACTTTCTTTTTTTCGAGAAAATTTCGCCACTTTGTCACTGTAATTAATCGGTATTTAAATTAAATTGATCTCATATACAATGTCCACTTAATATCATGTATTACCTAGATGTTCCATTAATCTCGGCCCTTCAAAACAAAGGTTTCTGGGATTTTTTTTTTAAGATTTACGTGCATTTTCTAAGAAAACGTGAAATTTTCTTCATTTAGTGGAACATCAGTTTCCCCCACGGCACCGCGGGTGCGCCAGCTGACCACCGTTTTCTGTATGTACATACAATAAACTACTACATATGTGAAAATCTGCCTTAATGAAATGACTCTCTCCAAAAGGTCGCTGCCTCTCGGTCTATTAAGTTGTAACAAATAAAAACCACTGAAAGATGCCATTAGCTAAATCGTCATACCAAATTCAAATTGGCATGTTGATAACAACGCCTAGAAAAACAAAAGAAAAGCCGAAAATTAAATCGTCGATTTCTTAAAGTGCATCAAGTGGATTTTCTTGCGGATTGTAGTTTTTTTATGTTCTTTTCGGTAGCATTAACGAAAATGTAAAAAAAAGAATTTAAGCCATTTATTGTAAATTTGATCATTTTTTTTAAAACAAATTCATTTTATTCAACAACATTTTGTCAAAAAATAAAAATTATTAGTATGTATCAAAAGTATATAAGAAAATAAACAATTTGAATAAAAAGGCTTTGCCAATATATGATATTTCTTACGTTTTATCCATTTATAAACAAAATAAATGAAGTAGTGATGTGAAATTTGAACTGAACATTTCCTAACGTAAAACCCTTAACTGAGGATGTTATTAAATCACATAAATTGTTGGAAAATTATCGAACTGAAGTTGCCCAGTAGTGCGTCGAAACGGAAACGTCGTGCACGGCCTACTCCCGCAGAAGACACTCGAGCGCTCGATCATTTTCACAGCGTAATTAAAACCTGCTTCGCCATCCTTCAATTTCATCATATCACGATGTTTCATTTTTTAAACAATTGGAAAACCAATCTACAAGAAAAATCTTGTAGATTTTGGTATTACTGAAATTATTTATTTATGAGTAACATTAAAATCTCCCCCAAATGATATCTTCGAAATGTGGATGCTTTCTTTTTTAAATTTCGAAAAGAAAACGATTTTCTCAGGAACCGTTATCTCGAATTACTTGGTATTGAATATTATGGAGATACTAAAGACTCATAAGTTGTAATTTTTTTTATGGTTTTCACTCTACAGAATATGTGGAAAATTCAGAATTTTTTTTTAAGTAAAGAAACATCTTGTACTAGGAGGGCAGTCGTCATAAATTAATATTAATAATATATATTAATCTCAAAATTGTTCAAGGGGTATATAAGATATTAATACTTTAGTTCACATTTGGATTAGCCGGCAGTCAACTGTGTAAAAATCATTTAATAAATGAAACAATGGTTAAGTTTATTATATGCATTATTATTTAAATCTATAAATATATAAAGGTAATATATTAGTTAATTATTTCAACCATTTTCAATAGTACCAGGTATTGTGTTTTTAAATGATTGAGATAGAATTTCAACAAGTCTTATTAGTGTTAGTAAATCAGTATAAACAGTATATTAGTATAAACTCCCAACTTTAAATCTACAGAGAGCTTACTGATAGATAATGGTATCAAATGAAGAAATACTAAAATTATTGGTAGAAATAAAAGCCGATATCAAACAAGTCAAAAGCGATAATCAAATACATCTAGAAACTACAGAAAAGTTGATAAAGAAAGTTGATGTCCTGGAAAAAGGAAACCAAGAGTTAAAAAAGCATTTAGTGACAGTACAGAAGGCGGTAAGAAGAAAAAATATTATTTTTGACATAGGAGAAAAAAATCAGAAAATCTCTATTGGAGAATGTCACGGAAATATTTAAAAACAAATTAGAAATATGCTTATCTTCAAGCGATTTCAATAACATATATAGAATTGGACAAGAGTCTCCTAACAAAATACGCTCAATATTTGTAGAATTAACGACACACCTGAAAAAATTTGAAATTTTAAGAAATGCTTCTTCAGTGTGAGTATCTCTAAAGATCTGATTTTCTCCGAGAGAGAGAAGAGCAAAAATTACAAAAAAGCCAAAGAACTAAAAATATTCCACAAAAATTATAAAAAAAGATTTATGGTAAACGATGTAACTTATTCACTTAGGAGCTAAAAGAAACGGATATTTTTGAGGATATGCCCCTACCTGGGAACAGTAACGATGCTGTTAGCGATGACGAATGAACAATAAAAACTCGTAATAAAGGGAAATTGTTGACAGGAGAAAGGCCAGCAACAAGAAAAAATAAAAAATAAATTAGGAAGTGTATCTGCCACCTGTCCACAGGGAAGTGTTAAAATAGACCATCTTATTTTATCATTTTTTATATGTATATAATTCATTTTACTACACTTATTAAGAATTTGTCAAACCAACAAATTTACTTCTACTATGTGTTAGCTTTTAAGAGATTTTTAATAAATTTAATGTACTATATGATTTACACGCCTTCTATGAGAAATTTGATATATACCAAAACAAAATCAAATATTTATTAGTAGTAGTATAAAATTGTTATTTTAAAATGGACCAATATATTAAAGATATTAACCATGTTACTGTTGATACAATCGAAATTGAAAGCACCCTAATAATCAAATTTTAAATTGTAAATGTACAAATAATTTTAAAATTCTAAATCAGAATATTAAAAGTATATTTAAAGACATTGATTAATGCAGCATATTCCTAGATCGAATAAATTGCCAGTTCGATTGTATAATTCTCACAGAAACGTGGAAAGTTTTTGGCGTAGATTTAGTACAAAAAAGATATGACTTAATATACAATGAAAGTTCAGTGATGGGGCAGTAGTCTATATTAAACAGTCTTCCAACTACACATACAATATAAAATATATCGGTGAATGTAAAAGTGTTCAAATAACAATCAACATGCCAAATAAAAAAACGATTATGATTATTGCAGTTTATGGACCTCCTTCGACATCCTCTGAAAAATTTCATAATCAATTTAAGGGAGTATCTGGAACAAACAAAAACCAATTTCTTAGAATATCATATATTCGCCGGAGACATAAATATTAATTTTTTAGTGGATAATGACCTCAGTTGAAACTTGTCCTTTATGGCTAAAGACGTTGAAGCGCCATTTTGTAAGATGGCCGATCTCATTGAGGCGCCATTTTGTAAAATGTCCTCGTAACTAACTACTTTACTAAAAATACTGAAATGCCAAAAAGATAAACTCTAAAATAAAATGCTAAACGGCTACGAAATAGGACAACTATAGCGCACACGTGACATTAATAATAAAATTTAATAAATGCTACTTGGACCAAAAAAACTAATCTAATTGGGGTCGCCCAAAAGGTACATGAGCCAAGAAACTAGGCACACCACAAAATAGAGTAGGCCACGGTTAGCCAGTATCGTTGGAGGCGAGGGCGTGAATTAGGTCAATAATATGGCTAAAAAAACAAATAATGGTACACAAAGTCTCAAAAGCTTTGGGGGCACCAGGTCCTTTAGGAAGACCGTGAAATAGGAAAATCTACAGTACAACAAATATTAAAACACGAACATAATAATAGTATCGATTTGATGTCGAATGAAAATAATGTACAAGTTTTGATTTACAATCGAAGTAGACAAACAGTGGTATGTTTAAGTTAGTGTTATGATATATACAATTCAGGTTAGTTCAGGCAATTCAAGCAATAAACGCGATCAACAAGAAACTAAGTACACTATAAAATTAAAATGTGACTTAATCAAGCTCTAGCGGTGGTTCAACCACAAAGATCATATTACAACGAAAATCAAGTTAATCTACCCAATATCAGAAATTCAGTGTTTTCATTCACCAAAAAACAATACTCAGTCACTACTACTTTATTCCACGACAAAATGATTAAAGGTTATCGCAATAAAGGACTGAAATCGAGCGAATAAACACATTTACTCGGTTTCACAGAATAGCAAATAATTTACACCAAAAAGTGATAACAAACGTGGCTGAGATATAATCAATACTTCAAGTACTGAAAATAGTTTCGAATTAGGCAGAAGGTTTGACTTGACAGAGGTCATAAAAAAATATCACTATTAAGGAAAGGGTTGATTACTGTATAGTCACTGATAACAGAATTACAATGTTATAGGTAGATAATGCAGCTTGATTACAGAGCAAACAAACACTACTGTAAAAATAACAATTAAGTAGGTGATCTAATTTAAACGGTTTGTTTGATACCTTAAAATTTACGCAATAACTATAACTCTACAATAAATTACGTAATAACCATAAATCTACAATAAGTTACGCAATAACTATAAATCGACGATAAATGTATCAATGATGAACACGTAACAACTAATTAAAATGTATAACTAACGACATTAACTTAATCTACTAGATAATCCACACGACAAAATTACGAAATATGGCCCCACGGCCCTAAAACATAACATGGTTAAAATTGGTATCGACCAAAAGGATATAAAAACAGAGAGTGGGCGCAAAAGGCGTCAAATTCCATCCCTTTGGCACTGTATTCTTAAAATAAAAAAAAATACAACAATCAGATTAAGAGATGCATAGGGCTCTCTAAAATTTGCTTTTTGATTAGCGGAGTGGTTTGATAGCTCATAAAACCCTTTTTTTTTTAAATAAATCCTGCCTGGGCAGTAAATTCTCTACACTTAAAATTTGCAAATACTTGTTGGAGAGGTAATACTTGAACATAAGAAATAATAAAAACACTTACTTGAGCCAATGTGTATGTCAGACGTCAGTAGAAGATCCTTACAAGCTGGATACTGCTAGGCGATAGATCCAAAAATCGACAGGGAGACACCATTAAAACTCGGGGTTTAGGTTCCATATTGCGTTCACCAGTTCAATCAGCTGTTGAAATATGACGTAGCGTGTTGCTCCTACAGGTTCACGTGACGATAAAATGGCCGCTTTAACTTTTGGCTCCTACGGTCGGAAAACTCCGGGTGATCCACGCATTAGTTACGAGCATTAATTAACCATTGTCGTAGTCCCCATGAAAATTGCATCAGCATTAATCACATTATACATGACCAGAAAACTTCCATTTAATATACGGGATATTTTACAAATCAGTAAAGGACGTCCTGCACACCTCACACGTGATTAAATTACAAGATAGTAATCATCGAAATTAGTTGGTCGTCTTGACTACGTAGATGTAAAAGCAACATTTTAATCGAAAATTTCAGCTGGATGTGTAACACATTTTAGTAAATTATTAACGTATAGTGCAAGAAACTAACGTGAATTATGTATCGACCCCCCATTTAAATTATAAGGGGACGACTATGTTTCCCAGCATCAGCAGTTGTAACCTGATACTTAGAAGATAAGGCGCTGTGCCTTCTTTCCTATTTTGCATTGTTTTAGATTCAGTCTGTAACTAGCTTTCTTAGATTAAATACATACATTGTACTTAAAACATTTTTATAAAAAATAAATTTTTGAATTTAATAATTTTTTAAAAAGAGACTTTTGGGTGTCGAAATCGTTAGTGGCGCAGTCGGTCTAAGGATTATCGAAATTATCGTGTATCGAACAGATAATTTTCGTTTCAACGATTAATCGATTATCGGACAAAAAAAAAAGTGAAAAATTCGCGAATGTGCTTAAAACAGAGTGGCTCCTCGAACATTAGGAAACCCAGTTTATCGCAAACCTGTGCAAGACTCTTTCAACAATAATTCACGAGAATTGGAACTACATCGTCCCATTCTGCAAGGAACTCGTAATTTGGAGAAGACAAAATCGCTCATCCATTTGAGGGCTCCTTATAGTTAGTGAAAAACGATGCTCAAAGTCACAATAATATTAATGTAAGTACAGTTTGATGTCACTCGAAAAACTTTTTGAAAACTTAAGCTTATCACCTTTAACTGACTCAGACGAAGAAGATAACAATTCTCTTTTGCCTTCTAGTTCCTCACATAAACCAGAAAATAACATTCAATATTCTAGTGAAATAAGTAATTTAGAAGTTAATTTAACCTTAAATAATACGAAAATGACTCAGTTCAAACCAGAGTATTTAAAATGCGTTCCGCAATTTGACGGAAATCCGAACGAATTAAATAGATATTTAAGTATTTGTGATAGCATTATATCAGAATTTTACGACACAGCTCACCCTGATAGTTTTCATAACGTGTTTTTATTAAACTCGCTAATAGGCAAATTAACAGATAACGCTAAATTAGTTGTTAATATACAGAGTGTTACTACTTGGCAAGAACTAAAAGACACTTTATATAGAAACTTTGCAGATCAACGCGACGAAGCTTGTCTAAATAGAGATTTAGTTATGCTAAAACAGCTTCCAAGCGAAAAACCGCAACAATTTTACGACCGTTGCTTACAATTATTAAATTTAATATGTTCACATGTAGACATTCATGAAAAAGAAGCAGAAGCCAAAGTATTAAAACGCGGTCTCTATAACAATCTTACTCTAAAAACATTCTTGTCAGGGCTAAAAGAACCTCTAGGCACAACTATTCGTTGCATGCGCCCCAAAGACATGAAAGAGGAGATGCAATTTATTACTCAAGAAGATAATACGCACTATTATCAAAATTTGACTAACAAAAATTTCGTACAACAGGCTCCTGTACAACCAAGACCAATATTCCCAACCATTCATCAACAAAATTCAATGCTTAACTTTAATAGACCAGTAAATAATTTCAGCAGACCAATGAACCACTTCTCCAGAAACCCTTTCAATGGCCAAATGCCCTCATTCAATTATCAAACTCAGAGTAATCAATTTCGTCAACAAAATAGTTTCCCATCTCAACCGATTCAATTTCACCCTAGAGTGAACAATCCACAGCAGAGATTTTTCACAAATTCGCAAATATTCAGGAACCAAAACCAAAACGTTTTCAGGCCAAATCCATACAAAAATCTGCCTAACCCCACTCCTATGAGTATATCAACGAGGCAAACTTCGAATAATTTCCGACCTCAACCGGGACCATCGACCTCAAATCAATATCGCCCCCCTCAAAGAAATTTCGCTTCCCATGAACTTCATAACACTGAAGTAAACGAAATTGAACCAACCTCTAGCTGTGTTTACGAGTACGACAACCAAAACCTTCCTAAAACTTACGGAGACGTAAACGAGGCATATTACCAAGATAATACTAATTTTCAGCAAGATAATATAAATTTTCAGCAAGATAATATAAATCTTCAGCAAGAAAATGTAAATTTTCAGCAAGACCCACCGGTCGACGATCAAACGTAAACCCTGAAATTATCTCAATCAATGCCACCAATTCTAATGAATTACCCTATATTATACTACCTGAACATAACCTAAAATTTTTAATCGACTCGGGTTCAACGAAATCATTTATCGACCCTAATCTTGCTCATAAATTATACCCTAACTGTATTCAAAATGATCCATTTATAGTCTCTACCGTTTTTCAAAAATCCGCTCACAAAGAAAGTGCATTAATACCATCTTCAAAACTATTTAATTTACCACAACCAACAAGTTTAAAATTCTTTTTATTTAGATTTCATAATAGTTTTCACGAATTAATCGGATTGGATAATTTAAAAATACTTCAGGCTAGCTTAAACTTCGACAAAGGATTATTGACAACGCCGTATACAAAAATTACCTTATCTTACTATAAAACAAAAAACGAATTAAATTTAATATCAATCGCACCTCGCAGCGAACAAGTAATAAAAATAAAAACGTCTCTAGAAAATGGAGAAATAATTCCTTATCAAAAAATTCACAATTGTGAAATACCAGAATGTTTAGCCACCGCCAACAATGGCGAAGCTATTACTACAATATTAAATAATATGGCCAATCCCATCACTCTAGACTTTTCCGAACCTATAGTAGTTGAGAGATTCGAAAAAAAATCAATTCATGAAATAAACTTAAACAATTTTGATGAAACACCAAAATCATACTTAAGCCTATCTAACATTCGTACCGACCATCTAAACCCGGAAGAAAAAAGTAAAATTGAAAATTTATGTAAAGAATATTCAGACATTTTCTATCAAGAAAACACTAAATTAACTTTTTCTAATCAAATTAAACATAAAATTAATACGACGGATGAAGTACCGATATATACGAAAACATATCGTTACCCGTTCATCCACAAAAAGGAAGTAGAAAACCAAATGAAAAAAATGTTAGATCAAAATATAATAAGGCCTAGCAATTCACCGTGGTCATCACCTATTTGGGTGGTGCCCAAAAAACTCGATGCTTCGGGAATACAGAAGTGGCGTGTAGTGGTGGACTACCGCAAACTAAATGAAAAGACGGTCGACGACAGATACCCACTTCCCAATATTACCGATTTATTGGACAAGTTAGGTAAATGTCAATACTTTACCACCTTGGATTTGGCTAGTGGTTTTCATCAGATAGAGATGGACGAAAGCGACATAGCCAAAACAGCTTTTAACACAGAAAACGGGCATTACGAGTATTTAAGAATGCCTTTTGGCCTAAAAAACGCGCCCGCGACGTTTCAGCGAATTATGGACAATATTCTTCGTGGTATACAAAACGAAAAATGCTTAGTTTACTTAGACGACATAATAATTTTTTCTACGTCACTTCAGGAACATATAGAAAGGTTAAGATCAGTTTTTGATAGACTTAGACAATCAAATTTCAAAATTCAGTTAGACAAGTCAGAATTTTTACGCAAGGAAGTGGCCTACCTAGGCCACATCGTTACACCGAACGGGGTTAAGCCAAACCCGGACAAAATAAATGCTATAAAAAATTACACAGTCCCTAAGACAACTAAACAAATTAAAGGCTTTTTGGGACTATTGGGTTATTATAGGAGATTTATAAATAATTTCGCCAAATTACCAAACCGATGACGAAATGCTTAAAGAAAAATGCAAAAATCACCCACGACGAAGAATTCTTATCTTGTTTTGAAGTTTGTAAAAATTTGTTGATTAACGAGCCTATCCTGCAATACCCCGATTTCACAAAACCGTTCAATTTAACCACTGATGCGAGCAATGTGGCCGTTGGCGCCATTTTGTCCCAGGGCCAAATTGGGAAAGACTTACCCGTCGCGTACGCGTCTCGAACTTTGAATGATTCTGAACAAAATTATAGCGTGATAGAAAGGGAACTTTTGGCTATCGTTTGGGCTACTAAATACTTCCGGCCATACCTTTTTGGACGGAAATTTAACATAATAACTGACCATAAACCCCTACAGTGGCTATTCTCGTTAAAAGAGCCAAATTCTAAATTAATAAGATGGCGTTTCAAGTTGGAAGAATTCGACTACAATATCATATATAAAAAGGGTAAATTAAATACGAACGCAGACGCGTTATCCCGCATAGAATTACACGCGAAAGAGACGAGTGATATATTTGAATATATTGACAAGTTTAATGAGCAAATCAGCGCTAGCACTTCAGCTCAACCCTCGGAATCCCCAGAACCTGCGGAACCTCCAGATCCCGAAATCGACAATATTTCCACTCGGGTACTACCAGATGAACACAGATTAGAGACTGATAACCCCGAGGACGATAACGATAATGATAATATTACTGTACACACAAATGCCGAGCACCATCCCATAGCAGAAATTCCCATCGTGGAAACACCCGTTAATTACGGACAAAATCAAATAATTATTAAATCGGTTATACATTCCCCTGCCAGACCAAAACTGACGATATTATTCAATAAAAAGCAACGCCTAGATTGTCAAATATCTCAAAATCAATTCGAGCAAGATATAATCAACTTTTTCAAAAACTATGTAGTGCCAAAAACACCTTATCATTTATATTTTGAAGACCCTGATATGTATGAACCATTTTGTGAAGTTATACGTAAAAATTTTAAATGGCCGTACCTAAAATTAAAAAATTGTAAACTAAAATTAATCGATGTCAGTAATAAGGACGATGTTCTGGAAATAATAAAAAATTATCACGAAAGCAAAAGCAACCATCGTGGTATAAATGAAACCGAGCAACAAATCAGGAAGCGATATTATTGGCCCGAAATGAAAAATTCAATTCAAACATATATAAACGACTGTGAAATTTGTCAACAAGGAAAATACGAAAGGCATCCCGTAAGAATGAAAATGAATATTACACCAACCCCGGTTCAACCTTTTGAAATTATTCATATAGACGCTTTTACCTTAGAACAAACCAAATTTTTGACTATCATAGATACATTTTCGAAATATGCACAGGCATACAAATTAATGTCACTATGTTCTACCGAAATCGTAAACAATTTAACAACATTTTTCTCCCATCATGGCGTTCCAAAACAAATTATCGTTGATAACGGTTCAGAATTTAAAAATTCAGTTATTACCGAACTTCTTAACTTGCACAAAATAAAATTGCATTTTTGTTCACCCAATCACCCTCAATCTAATGGTCCCATAGAGAGATTACACTCAACATTAATAGAGCATGTACGGTTACTAAATACTAGAGGATTTTTAAAAACTCCAGTACACATGAAAATGATTTATGCAATACTAGCGTATAACCACTCGATTCATTCGACAACAAAGTTAAAACCAATAGACATCATTAAAGGACACACAAATAATGAAAATCCATTCGATATGGACATTGAAAAGATACTCGTTAACGATTATATTAACGAACATAAAGAAAGGACTAAATTAATGTACTCAAAAATAAATGAAAACCTTATAGAAAATAAAGAAAAAACGATAGAGTAACTAAATCAAAATCGCGATGATCCAAAATTATTTCAGTCTAAATCAACCACTTATATTAAAAAACATAAAAGGCAAAAGACCGCGAATAAATTTCATAAACCAACGGTAATAAAAACGGTAGACAAAAATTCAAAAACCGTATCGACCGAAAACAAAATCCACATGGATAACTTAAAAAGACCACTAAAGAAAACTTACGATTTTAAATAACTAAACTGTTATATTTCAGATTTCCCCTTGTACTCGGATTACAAGAGAGAATAACAATCAAAAGCTTAGAAAACAACCCCGGATTAATACCACTTAAACTAGGACTGGCAAAGGTACAAGAATATAGTCACACCTTGATCCATTACTATGATTTAAACCCAATTATCACCGAAATTAATAAGCTACATGAACAATCAGAAAATCTTATGCATAGCATTAATTTGAATAAAAATTACTCCCAAGATACATCAAACTATGTTAAAATATTAAAGTTGACGGAAGAAAAGGTCGAAATCAAGTTAAAAGAAATTCTTCCGCATCCCCAAAGAACCAAAAGAGGTTTAATAAACGGTCTAGGTTCTATTTTTAAATCAATATCTGGTAATTTGGATGCCACCGACGGAGAACGGTATGACAATCTCATTAGGCAAATTCAAAATAATCAAAATAAATTGGCTGCAAGCATTACAAAACAAAACTCAATCTCTATAGACATAAGTAACAAATTTAATTTAACCATTCAACAAATATCTCATAATGAAAAAGTATTACAATCAGAAATCGAACGGATTGCCGCCATTGCTGAACGAGACTTAAAACGCAAAACTACTAACTTCATGAAAGACATTTTAAATCAAATTATAAATATGTATGAAATAATTAACTCTATTCTCCAAGATATAGAAAATTCAATTACGTTCACCAGATTAAATATCATGCACCCAAGTATAATAAAAACTGTCGATCTGTTCAAAGAACTATTAAAATTGGAAAAAAATATACAACCGGGACAATTGCCCTTTGAAATAACACTAGAAAGTACCCTACTAATAGAAAAATTAATAGAAATTGAATGTTATATCCTTAATAATAAAATCACCTACTTACTTCGTTTACCAATCATGTACCCTGAAACCTTTAATTATTATCACCTGTACCCAATTCCTGTGTATAGTCAGAGTCAATTCAAGGCAATAATTCCAAATAATAGATATTTGCTAAAAGACAAATTGTACTTTACATTCGAAAGTGACATATGCACCAAAATGGCACCACAATATTATGCTTGTAAGAAACTTGACATAAAAGAAATCGACGAAAACAGCCCTTGTGAAATACAACTCCTGGATATGAAGAACACCGCAAGCTGTCAAAGAACCCAGATCAAAACTACAAGAGCCGTAATCAAGCAACTAGAAGAATCGACACAATGGATTGGTATATTTCCCAGCAAGCAGGCAATCACCATGAAATGTAAACAACAAGAAGAGGTCCAAAAGTTAATTGGTACCTATTTAATCAACATCCCAATAGGGTGCGAAATAATTAGCACCCGAGAGAAGATCAGCAATAAACAGCAAGCCATAAATCAAAACGAGCCGATATTTTTCCCAGAACTAGACCAAGAGGAAAATCCTACACCAAACCAAAACTTTACCATCCACTTAGAGAATATCAACCTAGACGAACTACAGGATATTCAAAAACAAATAATTGAAAATCAACCCCAAATATCTTATGACGAAATTGGAATCTCCAATATTCCCAGTATATGGACAGTACTCCTCTATGTTATGGTTATTTTAATCATCTCATATTTTTCATATAAAAAATGTATATTAGCCAGACGAAGTAAACATAATGAAGACATCGAGGGAAATCGACCAGAAGCCATCCCACCAAACGTTCAACTTCCTCGCTGCACTCCGTAGTTGAATCTTCGAGGGGAGGAATTATGTATCGACCCCCCACTTAAATTATAAGGGGACGACTATGTTTCCCAGCATCAGCAGTTGTAACCTGATACTTAGAAGATAAGGCGCTGTGCCTTCTTTCCTATTTTGCATTGTTTTAGATTCAGTCTGTAACTAGCTTTCTTAGATTAAATACATACATTGTACTTAAAACATTTTTATAAAAAATAAATTTTTTAAAAAGAGACTTTTGGGTGTCGAAATCGTTAGTCGTGCTAAGATATGCAACATATGCTTGATTATCTAATGTTTTACCACTTCATGTCGTGACTACTTGAAATATCTCTTAATTTGTGTATTTAATTTTTGTTCAATTAGAAATCCTAAAATACAATATTAACGCAATTAGTTCTGAAAGTTAAATGGAAAATGATTTACTCACCCTCCATCCAATTAAGTAATTGAACAAAATTTGTATAATTTTAACGAGACGCCATCAAAAAACGAGCTACACGTTCAAACGCTGCTAACCAAAGAGACCGAAAAATTCTGATATACACTTCGCGCATCCCCCGTGGAGCATTTAGCGAGCTATGTACGAGACATCTAGGAGGGAATTTCCTTTACTATCCGAGCTTACAGGGAACCTCTACCATATGCAACCCATCTTTTTAAAATTTAAGCTAAGTTGTAAAAAACCAACTAGGTGGCGTTACACAGTTCGGAATACCTAAATTCACTGCATGAGTATAATTTTGTTAGTACAATAAATAAACCAACAAGAGTGGAAGGAGGAGCAATATCATGCTTTGATCATATATTTGTGAAAGGTAGAGAAAATAATTTCGAAGAAAACATTTTACCTATTGTCCTCAAAACCACTATTACGGACCAATATACTACGTTAATAAATATATCTGTAGAATTGAAAATCAAAAAACACTTTGCGAATAAAGAATTTATAAAATTCGTTAAATCTGAGAATTTGAGGAAAGAATTACAAGAATACAATTGGAATTTTTTATATGACATTAAAAATATAGATACAGCCACTACATTTTTCATAACACCATTAAAAGAATTTATTCACAAACATACTAAAGCTATAAAACAAGAAAGACAAGACAAAAAAGAAAATGCTGGGTGTTCAGAAAACAATGCTAGCATTTTTTGTTTCTATAACTCAATTTGTTTTTGATTTCCATATCAACAAAAAATAATAACGCTACAAAAAATATATAAAAAGTCATTTTTTCGGTCAACTTAAAAAATAATAAAAACCGCTATTGATCACCACGCGAGTGTCTTGTGTACCTTGCCATATTCCCATACTGGAGACCTGGAGTCTGTTGGGCCCAACTAGAAGAGAACAACACCAGGAAGTGCCGCTAATACACGAGGTCACAAGGTATTTCAAATTCAATTATTAATATTAGTTCAGTTTGTCAGCATTACGCTGAATGGTCCTTCGTCCGATTTATTTCCGCGTTAATAAACATTTTTGGTCCTTCGAGCCGGATACCTTAAAAAAGAAAACCAGCTTTGCCTTACATTCATCTAAAACCTTTTTAAATTAATTACTTCATAACTGACATTTGTTGCTTAAATTCATTTTGACACTAGCACACGGTGTTTTTATTGAACCTGCCGCTATAATTAATTCATTTTCTTGTTTCCTCTAAACATATTTTCGTTATTATATTGTCATTCTTACGTATTTGTGAGTAATGATAATAGAACTATTTTGTAATTTTATTTACATTTGGTTAATATAACTTTATTAAGAAGCTTATCAATACTTACAAAATGAAGTTTGAGGACTTTGTAAGGGAATGTAATGTGGTAATTAGAAAATTAACCGCCGTGTCAGAATACTCATCTGCCGTTGTGACAGACACTTCAACGCACTCTATGTTTTATGCAAAATTTAAAAGATCTAACCTCATTTACGAGGATTTTCAAGAACAACGCAAATCATTAAAATTGAGTCAACTCTCAGTTGAAAATTTGGATCAACTGAATTCACTGGTGGAAGAAATAGATGATTTGCATGATAACATTCAAGCTGTTGATATACAATTAACCAAAATGGCATCTGCTGTTACTACAAATCAAAAGGTTGATGTCGAAAGCAATAAAAATACTGTTCATCTACCGGAGATTCAGATACCTAAATTTTCAGGTAATGCTATTGAATGGACTTCATTCTATGAACTGTTTAAGTCATTGATACACAATCACACAAATTTGTCTAACATAGAGAAATTCCAATAGTTAATAAGTGCCTTATCTGATGAACCATTAAAATTAGTGAAACATTTACCAATAACCTCTGATAATTATCATATTGCATTCGGAACTCTAGAGAAAAGATATGACAATAAACGCATACTTATTTCGACCTATTGGGGAAATATTCTTAATTCGCCAAAAGCTAAACCTGATTCCGCAAGTTCTCTTCGTACTCTCTTAAATATATTTTCTGAAAATATTTTTGCTCTCAATAAATATGAAATTGACTTGTGGGATTTTACTCTATTTAATTGGTTAATGCAGAAAATTGATCCCAATACTAGAAAACGGTTTGAAATGCATCGCAGCATTACGGAGTTGCCCACATATGAACAGTTAATTAAATTCTTGACCGACCAATGCAATGCTTTGGAGTCTAGCACTATGCTGTCAAATATTTGTTCTGGTGTCTCTCAGTATTCAACTTCTAACACTGGAATATTTTCTCCTTCATTATCTCATAAGCAACATACGCAATCTCCCATAAAATCAAAACAGCAGTCTCTCGTGGTGGAAACATCTTCTCAAGACAATATTGGTTCAGCAGTGCCTCTTGCAAAACCTCAACAAGCATCTTGCTTTGTTTGCAATGCTAACCACTCTATTTTTAAATGTGATTTATTTTTAAATAAGTCGCCTCAAGATCGATATAACTTTATTAAAGAATGCAGACGTTGTGTAAATTGCTTTGGAACACATTGTTTCTCGACTTGTGCTTCCCTGTCTGTTTGTCGCGTTTGTCAAAAACGCCATCATACGATGCTACATTTTCCACGTGAAGCAACTACGATCTCGACTTTTAATTCTACAGATAATGCCGCCGCTGCTGACATTCCTCAAGTTGTTGCTAGTGCTATTGCTCCAGTTACATTTCTTTTATCCACCGCCTTAGTATCTATCTGTGATGCTAGTGGTAATTTTCAAACTTGCCGTGCTCTTATAGACAATGGCAGTCAAATATCAGTAATAACTGAGAAATGTCTAAACAGACTTAATTTACCGCTTACGCAATGCTCCGTTCCTATTCAAGGAATTGGTCGAACTTCTTCACCCGCTTGTACTGGCATGACTTTTTGTCAGGTCACTCCGATGTTTAGACATCATCCCAGTTTTAATATACAGGCAATGGTCTTGCCGGTCATCTGTAATGATATTCCGTCTAGTCACATTACCACTCAAGATTATGAACATTTAAAAAACCTGCCTCTCGCTGATCCTGATTATAGGAAATCGAGAGAAATAGACATCTTGCTTGGTGCTGATGTCTACTCACAAATAATACAACCCGCTATTAAATATGGTCGTCCTGGTGAACAAATCGCAATGAAAACCATCTTTGGTTGGATACTATCTGGAAAAATTCATATTTCTACACCAGCTGTTGTTAACTCATTTCATGTGTCTGTTTATTCACAACTTGATTCCACATTAAAGAAGTTTTGGGAACTTGAAAGTATACCTGACACAATATTCAATTCTCCAGAGAACACTAAGTGCGAGCAAAATTTTATCAATTCTCATACTCGTGACAAATCAGGCAGATACATCGTTTCATTACCTTTTCGTGAAGATATTCCTATTTTAGGTAATTCTTTTAATACCGCAATGCGTCGTTTTTTATCTCTGGAAAATCGCTTGAATAAAGATTCTACATTAAAACAAGAATATTCAAATTTCATGCAGGATTATCTTGACTGTGGACACATGTCTCCTGTGAGTGGTCAAAGTGCTTCCAATCATTCTGATTCGTGTTATTATATTCCTCATCATTGTGTGTTGAAGCCCGAAAGTTCTACCACGAAATTACGTGTCGTCTTTGACGCCTCAGCAAAGTCTACTAATAATGTTTCTCTGAATGACGCCTTATTAACAGGTCCTAAATTACAACAAGACATAGTATCATTACTTTTACGGTTTCGTACCCATTCCACAGTACTTATTGCAGATATAAAACAAATGTACAGGCAAATTTTAGTAACATCTGATCACAGAGCCTATCAACGCATATTATGGCGCTTTTCTCAAAACACTCCTGTTCAAGAATTTGAATTGAATACTGTTACATACGGAGTATCATCTGCTCCATATCTAGCTATTCGCACTCTTTTACAAATTGCTTCAGATGAAAAAGATAATTTTCTTCACGCTGCAAAAGTGTTACTTAGCGACATTTATGTAGATGACGTAGTTACGGGCTGTTCATCTGCTGAAGAAGCTATTACTTTACAATCTCAACTTCGAGATCTTCTTAAAAGTGGTGGATTTGATTTGAGGAAGTGGTCTAGCAACGATCCTATCGTATTAGACTCCATACCCCCATCATTACGCCAAACTAATTGTCAATCATTTGACACTGCTGATTACTTTCAAAAGGTGTTGGGCTTGAACTGGAATCCAACTTATGATTCCCTAACTTACAAAATAGACACTATCGACCGTTGTTGTACCAAAAGATCAATACTTTCTGAAGTCGCACGCATATTTGACCCACTTGGATTGTTAGCTCCGCTTACTCTTTTTGCAAAGCACTTGATCCAGATTCTTTGGACACAAGGTCTTGGGATGAGGTTCCCTCCGCTGAGATTTGTTCACGTTGGTCACAATACAAGCGTGAGGTATTATGTCTCGCTCAACTTCAGTTACCTCGGCGCGTTATAACGGACAATTATCAAGCATGTGACCTTCATGGTTTCTGTGATGCTTCTGAGACTGGTTATGCATGTGTGGTATATTTTAGGGTTACAGAAAATGATGGTTCTGTACGCATTTTTTTGGTTTGTGCTAAATCTAGGGTGTCTCCGCTTAAGCGTATCACAATTCCACGCCTTGAATTATGAGCAGCACTGTTACTTTCAGATTTAGTTCATTTTGTACGTGACACCTATGCCAACATTGCTTTTAAAAATATTTACGCTTGGTCCGATTCCACAATCGCATTAACCTGGATTAAATCCTCTCCACATCAGTGGAAAACGTTTATTGCAAACCGTGTTACACAAATTCAGGAAAAATTATCTCCGGAAAATTGGCATCATATTGATGGTATCGATAATCCTGCTGATTGCGCCTCACGGGGTCTTCTTCCCCATGACCTCTTGAAATGTTCTTCATGGTGGGCGGGTCCCAAGTGGCTCAGCTCTCCGCCTGAACTTTGGCCTATTAGTTCATCTTCTACCTTGCCTTCCGATGTAGACTTAGAAACCAATACAATCTCTCTCGTTGTCACTGGACAACATGATTTCATAATAATTTTATTATCACGATTTTCCTCTTTGCGAAAGGTTCAAGGAAGCATAGCTTATTTAATTCGATTTACCAGCTATTTAAAGGATAAAACTAATTTAATTCGAGGTCCTTTGGTAAATTTGGAACTACATAATGCGCTGCTTATCATTATAAAACATATTCAACAATTAGTCTTTGCTAATGAAATAAAGCAAATTTGTTCAAAAAGCCCTTGTGCGAAACCTATACGCAAACTTGCACCTTTCCTAGATCAGGAGGGTATTCTCAGGGTGGGCGGAAGACTTCGCCACTCTCAAGAATCCTTTGAGAGAAAACATCCAATCTTATTACCACGGGAACACCGATTAACTAAACTTCTTATTAATCAGTATCATAATAAGTATCTGCATCCTGGCGCAACCGCTCTTCAGGCTTTATTAGCTGAACAATTCTGGATATTGTCCGCTAGACGAGCAATTAATCATTGCATTTCTCATTGCTATCGTTGTTCGCGACATAATCCAAAATTCTATACCCAGTCCTCGAGTCTCTGAAGTTAAACCATTCCTGCACACCGGAGTAGACCTCGCTGGGCCGTTTCATATTACTTTTGGTAGACGCCGGGGTGGTAAAACTCAAAAGGCATATCTATGCTTATTTGTATGTCTCGCCATTAAAGCTCTCCATCTTGAACTTGTTTCAGATCTTTCATCTGATTCATTTATAGCAGCATTACGGCGATTTGTTGCACGTCGAGGCCAATGCTCTCATCTTTACAGTGACAACGGAACTAATTTCGTTGGCGCTAATCGTCAACTGAATGAATTAACCCAAAACGCCGCCGGAGTCATGCAAATTAAGTGGCACTTCAATCCCGCGTCTGCGGCTCACTTTGGTGGTTTATGGGAAGCAGGAGTCAAATCAGTCAAACATCACATTTCTCGAATTATTGGTGATCAAGTACTGACCAAATCGAAGCAGTTTTAAATTCACGACCATTATGTCAGCTTAGTAGTGATCCAAATGATCTTCAGGCCTTAACTCCAGGTCATTTTTTAACATTATCTTCATTAACAACTCCTCCCGATGAGGAGTTAATCTCCGTACCCATAAATCGTTTGTCCAGATGGCAGTTGTTGCAACAAATTCAACAAGGATTTTGGAAGCGCTGGCATAACGAGTATCTTCACACTCTCCAGCAACGACATAAATGGACAGATTCTACAAAACCTCCCAATATTGGCACCATTGTTGTCATCAAACAGGACAATGTCCCACCGCTAACGTGGCATCTTGGTCGAATTGTCGAATTGCACTCTAGTCCTGATGGGCAGACCCGTGTTGCTACTGTGCGAACAGCTAACGGTGTCCTTAGGAGACCTCTTGTAAAACTATGTCCCTTACCTACTCCTCACTAGTTTTGTATTATTATTTAACCTAGTTTTAGTTTCATAGTTTTAGATATATTTCTTGTACTCATAAATACGTTTCCCACGGAAATTACAAACTTTATTACAAATGCTTCGCCATTTGGATGGGCGGTATGTTCAGAAAACAATGCTAGCATTTTTTGTTTCTATAACTCAATTTGTTTTTGATTTCCATATCAACAAAAAATAATAACGCTACAAAAAATATATAAAAAGTCATTTTTTCGGTCAACTTAAAAAATAATAAAAACCGCTATTGATTACCACGCGAGTGTCTTGTGTACCTTGCCATATTCCCATACTGGAGACCTGGAGTTTGTTGGGCCCAACTAGAAGAGAACAACACCAGGAAGTGCCGCTAATACACGAGGTCACAAGGTATTTCAAATTCAATTATTAATATTAGTTCAGTTTGTCAGCATTACGATGAATGGTCCTTCGTCCGATTTATTTCCGCGTTAATAAACACTGGGTAACAGATAGCCTGGTGCGTTCAATAAACAAAAAAAATATACTTTGTAAAAAAATTTAAAAAGATGCTGCAAATGAATGAATATATTAATTACCGCAATTATTTAAATCGTTTAATTAAAATTACTAAATTTAACTATTTCAAAAAAACATATAGAACAAAACAAGAGTAGTTCAAAACAACTATTTAACACAATTAATAATATGCAATCAATTGAAAAGCCACAGGATATAAAACAAATAATGACCAACTTAAATGAACTAACAACCGATTAACTAGCTATCGTTAATGAATTTAATAATTACTGTGCCAGTGTTGGAAAGAATTTGGCAAATAAAATTATAAAACCAGTAGAGCCTCCTCCTGATGGCCACCAGGTCCCCCACTCCATATATCTGAAACCAACAGATAAAAAAGAAATTACTGCCACAATCAAATCTTCAAAAAACAAAAAGGCGCCAGGTCTAGATATAATAAGAAGCGAAGTTCTGAAAGAAATAGCCTTGGAAATAGCCCAACCTCTGAAATATATAATAAACAAAATTATGGAAACAGGAAATTGCCCATCTGATTTTAAGATAGCTATCATAAAGCCGGTATATAAAAAAGCGATAAAACCACTGTGTCGAATTACAGACCAATATCTTTAATTAGTAACTTAGGCAAAAAGTTTTGAGAAAATACTTAAAGCCAGGCTTACAAATTACTTTGAAAAATATAATCTAATATCAAACAAGCAATTCTGTTTCCAAGAGGAAAAATCTATGCATGACGAAATTTCTTATTTAACTGTAGAAATCTATGGGAGCATGGATGAGGGAAAAGCTGCCCTTTGCATATTCCTAGACCTTGCTAAGGCTTTTGACACGGTGAGTTATCCGCAGTTGTTAAGGGTCTTGCAAGGTATGGGAATAAGAGGTGTGACATGAGAACTTAGTAACTATCTGCACAGATAGAAAGCAAATGGTGGAAATAAATTCTATAAAAAGTTCCGAAAGAATAGTAAAATATGGTGTCCCCCGAGGCACAGTGATTGGCCCTATTTTATTCACGGCTTACTTAAATAGTATACTTACCATAAATAGTTCAGAGTTGTTAATAAGTTTTGCAGATGACACCGCAATTTTCTATAGTGCTGATAACTGGGACGAACTGAAAAATAAAGTTGAAGACGATATAAGTAAAATAATTGACTGTTTTAGTCACAAACGTTGACTATAAATTATGAAAAAATAAAGTTTTTACCATTTTCATGTTACAAGAATAACTTACCCACTTATCAAGCTGTTGATATAAAAGAAACACCGAGTCCATACAAATAACTTCTGCAAGCAACTTTAAATATTTAGGTGTAACACTCGATAGTCAATTGATTAGGGATATTCACACCAAGAATGTTGCAAACATATTAAGATATCTAGTGTATAAGTTTAAATATTTTACAAATAAGCCAACTAAAAATATTGTATTACGCTTTAGTTGAATCGCGAATGCAATATACAATTTTGGGGTGGGGCGGTGTAGCAACCGTTCATGTAAAAAAGTTAGAAGTGCTACAAAAAAAAATATTAAAAAAATTTACAACAAAAACTTTACCTACTCAACGGATAAAATATACTCTGAACACGCATAATGGATATTAGGCAGTTGTTCTTTTTCAATATTATTAAATACATACTCAAAAACAGAACATCCCATCGTTTGACAATTTATTGACCACAGTTACTCAACCAGACAAAAAATAATATTGGCATTTCTGGAATTCCAATATATTATTAAGAGTGTGCCAATGGAATGAGAACTGCCGGGTGCTAGTCTCATTTGACAGCAATCATACAGTGCGTGTAATTGCCGATTAGACATGTACATTCACGTAGCGCGAGAGATATGACAATACAGCAGCAGCAAACTCGCCCGTCGGCAATGCATATACTCTTAGTTATTTCATTTCAGCCAGCTGGCACACGCGATGTTGTAATTCTTACTCCCCATGCCTAGCCCGGCACTACGCACACTGTATATGCTAGTTGAGGTCTAAAATTGGACTCAACTAGACACGTTGTTTCTTCTTTGAAGTATATGGTGCGATTTGATTTTTTTGTTTATTTATTATTTGTAATAAGTGAAATATTTATCAACCTGTTGAAATCCTAACTAAACTATTTAAAAACCGCTGCCCTAGGGATTACTTCTTCCACATCCAGATTTTCTATCTAAGTCACTGACAACGAAAAAATTTTGTATGTGGAAATAATTGTTTATGGAACTCTAATAATATATTATTTGAAATCCTCTACCCCAAAAACCTATAAAACGATACCCCACATCGGTAGTAGGGTGGGGGTGGTAGTGGGGGTGGATGAAGTAAAAAAAATATTTTGAGGTTTCTAATTCTTGTACACACACTAAATCACAATCTTTTTTTCATCCCCTTTAATAATGGGGTGGGAGTGGTAATGGCAAAATTTTTTTTGAAACCTTAGCTTTTTTTGTATATACTAAATACCAATTTTATGGACTGCTTGATTTACGTATTTATCCCAAATTGACCCCAATTCACCCCCAACCCTTCGACGGAACAAGATGAAAATATAATCTAGTTCCAGATCTCGTTAAAATACATATGTGTACCAAATTTCAAGTCAATATCTTAAACGGTTCCAGAGTAAACGTGCGCACAAAAAAAGTTACAGACAGACAGATCGACAGACCCACAGACCGACAGACCGATAGACCGACAGACAGACAGAAATTTTTTTTCGCTCAAACTTAAAATCTTGACGTTTCATGGCATTCTAAGCCTATTTGAACAATAAAATTTTTTAAAAATTTACTATACTACTTCTTACTATAGTTTCACTGGATGTGGAAGTAAAAACAACTTATATTACACAGAAATGAATAAAACAGCTGTCAAAATGACATTAAGGTTTTTAGCGATGTGTAACAATTAATAATTTTTACCTAAGTATATTTACCTGTCCGGTGAATTGTTTGGGTACTTCTCGATGAACTAGGAATTTGAAATTTGAGATAGAGGCAGGGTGTATATTCACCCTCGGTGGTTTTCCTATTTCCTAATGAGACAGATAGAGGCGTAGGAATATGTTAAAAATGGCTGAAATGTATCGTAACGCCAACGCCGCCATTTTTTGAGACAATGATCAATTTTTACAACCACCAACATAATGTTATACTTTACAAAAAATATATTATACATTAATTCACTAACACAATGATAGTGAGGGCAAAGCAGGAATTAAAACGGCACTTCAAAATAAATTAACTGATAATACTTTAAAATATTTTAGTGGTAGAAGTTCATAACATTTATCATTATAAAATTTTGATTGATATAAATTTGCTTGTATTTTCTTCCAAAATATCATTAATTATAAGTTGTATAAACTTGCGTCATAAATGTGGGTGCCCCTTTCGCAATTTCAATTTAAACGCAATGATAAATTTGAATTTATTGCAACTAATAAGGGAAAGTTAATACATTACTTGTAATTTGTTACAAACAATGCAATATAATGAAGAAGTAAGGAAGTGCGAGAACTTTTGAAATTGAACCAATAACTTACACACTAATTTTCTTCCAGGGGTTAGGAAATTTAAAATTTTTATGAGTTTCTAAGTAAGAAAGTAAACCGGAAGCAAAGTAGTACAATGGTGAAGCCAGTCTTTGTTAAAATTTAATCGTAAGTGTATTAATATGACATATTTTGTTTGATCATTTATTTAACGTCGGCCTATTTCCACTATGTGTATGAATTTATGTAAAATATAGCTCTAATTTGGAAATTTAGCTGAGTCCTCACTTTGTTGTAGTACAAGGAGCCACCACCATCTTCTGAAGGACATTATTTATTTTATTGAGGGCGCCAGCCACGTTCTTCATTTGACTTTGGGTGGTTAATTACTACTCTCAGTACAGTTTCGGTTAAGTTATAATCTAGGACCGGGGTCCTGTAATAGACGAGAAAAGTTCATACACATTGTGGATTGTTAACTGCTCCCTTCAATGTTTGCACCTCTTACGATGTGATCTCATATTTAAATCTGTTTATTGATCACATCTTCTTAATAATCTAATCACTTTTTTAGAGTACGTTTCTTCAGCTTCTGTGATTTGGTCGACGTTTTGAATATGAGACGTGTGGACCCCTTTCATTTAGTGGTCGACCTAACACACAAACACTCCCGAGTTATAATCTAGGACCGGGGTCCTGTAATAGACGAGAAAAGTTCATACACATTGTGGATTGTTAACTGCTCCCTTCAATGTTTGCACCTCTTACGATGTGATCTCATATTTAAATCTGTTTATTGATCACATCTTCTTAATAACCTAATCACTTTTTTAGAGTACGTTTCTTCAGCTTCTGTGATTTGGTCGACGTTTTGAATATGAGACGTGTGGACCCCTTTCATTTAGTGTCGACCTAACACACAAACACTCCCGAGAGGTTAAACTTGAAGTTAATAATTAAATCAAGAAAATGCAGGAATTCAACTAATACAATATATTGAGGTAATTCAAGTTACAGTAAATGTGTATGCAAGAACCTATCTATTATTTGGAAAAATCTGCCTACCAAAGATGACAAGGGCGGATGCCTCCATACAATAGAGAGTATACAGTAGCAATCGATTTGGTACAAAAAGATTCCAACTTCCTAAAAACGTACGAGAGCAATTTAACTTGGACTGGCGGTAAAAATGTTTGACTAAAATTTCGATGCGCTTGTGGCTAGCTTTACGGTTCCAATAGTTATTATATCATTCATAAGAACTTCTCAATTGAAACTGCGTTTTATGGCAATATATAAGTCACATGAGGATTTCCTGCTTCCTCAGGAAAACGTACTAATGGCATGTAATCTAATAAAGGTGTTGTACCACGACTTCGATTTCAAACCACCTCCATGGAGATGTCCGCATGAACTCATTTATGGGATAGTCGGCTTTTTCCCTTATTTTCACTAAAATTCAAGATCTCCCTTTAGGTGTAAAACTGTCTTCCTCTGACGCAGTGGCGCAGCCAGAAAATTCATCTGAGGGGGGGGGGGGGGGAGGCAAATAATAAATAATTACCAATTTCGCAAATTCATTTAATATATCTTTATTAAATAGATGTGTATAGATTCCTCGACTAGATAATATTGACATTAATTACAAAATATTTATTTCTGATAGATTATTACCGACAGAGATTATGCTTCTTTATTTTTCAGTTCATAATAAACGGCTTGGGGGGGGGGGGGCGAGCTGCGCGCCTGCTCTGACGACCTCTCGGTGTTTCTGACCGATGGTCAAGTTGCCGGATGGATTCAAACTCCTTTTATGCGAGAAGCCGGCCTTGGCAATGTTCACCGTTTAGGCCTGAAAATTTACTTTCAAAATTTTCCAAAAAGTCTACCACCTTTATAATACTTCTTAATTCTACAATGCGAAAAAAAGGTCAAAATTCGACGCACTTTCGTTGGTACTACACGTTTTCGGGAAGTGAAAAGTCTATTTATGCTTTTGGCGCCGCTGATGCCGAAAATTTGGTGAGTTGTACTCTGTACCATCTTTTTCAACTACATTTTTCAAAGTCGATTTTCTTGCTATTTCAGGATACACAGTAATTTTTCAAACTTAAATTCCTTAACTTAGCCAGGTTTTCCAAGATATTGGAAATAATCTTTTTGTTATGAACAGAGGGGAAGGAGGAGGTGAAAAATTATTTTCAAATTCCCTGACCTTTAATGAAAATTACTAAAATTCCTTGAGTTTTCATTAAATTTTGCAAATTTCCTAACTTTTCCCTGGCCAACTTCAAATTTCCCAGGTCGCTATGGATCCTGTATTTCTCTACTTAAATCGATTCCCACAGTTCTACAACACTCACATCTGTACAAGGAACCTACAATTTACATTTCATCCGAAGAATGGAGACGCGAACAGGTCTGTTCATCTGGTCGGAGCGAAACTAAGCGTAAAGTCATGTAGAATAAAATATCCTAAAATGCTGAAACAACATGCTTTATGCTTTATGCTACGGGAGCCCACCCTAAGTGTCCGTGCACTCCCCCTCCGATCCTTGGGGACAATGTTTTCCATAAAGATTAAAGCCCCAATGATCGGGAGGAGGTGCACGTACAGCTAGAGAGGGCTCCCCCGACTATTACGTTACTGATTCACCGAGAGAAATTGCACAGTGGAATGGGTAAATGTGTTGCACGAGTAATTTGGAAAACTCATATTAGGCCAGTAGTGTAAAACCAAAAAATTAGACGAATCGGAAATAATTGCTACAAAAGGTTTTATTGTTTTAATGGCTTCATTTGTTGCCTAATATGACTATCCTAGGTTCCCCCCCCCCCGGCGGAGTTGTGCTTAAGTGGTGGGGGGTAAAAATGTACCCCCAAAAGGGGTATTTTTGCGGTTTTACGGTTATATCTCGTAAAGGACCCACAATATAGAAAACATAGTCCTATTAAAAGTTTTAGGGCATTAAATTCTGCATGAGACCAGACGCATGTTGTTTGGACCACCCGTTCCCATACTAGTGCCCATCAAAGTTGGACAAATTTTACATATTTATGAAAAATGTGTTTTACACTATATTAAACATAGTACTATAGCACTCCATTGTACTAGTATTGTACTTAGTAAATATATAAAATATTAAAATTGTAGAATATATAAAAAAGATAATATTAAAAAATGGTTTCATATAGAATATTATGAGATCCATTCAACTCATATAAAGACGGAGGCAGGATAAAATACACTTAGAGCCTATATAGCTTAGTTACAAGTTACAATTTTTTTTTTGTACATGAAACAAGAAAATATTATATTTGTCTATCTCTGTTACATTGAAAGGAATATACGGCGGAAACATCCGAAGTGGATACAAGTCGGTACTACCTAGCTCTATTCTATCCCATCTGCTCAGCAGCTCCCGTGCTCCTCAACTAAGTGAGTCCACATTTGTGATTAAAATAATATAATTTAAAAAAAATCGATGTGTTAACAATAATATTTTGATCCGTCATTTTGGAATTATAATGTATATGATGTAGACGACCAATCAAGCAGACAATGTTACTTTAAATATTAGAGATATTGATAATATCTAGTATGGAATAAAAATAACACCAGATTGTTATTTAAATCTATTTTATCTGTTTCCCCCTATCTTAAACGCAGAAGGGATGGAAGCCAGAATAGCGTGTTTTCAAATAAGATATGCACACAGCTATCTCCAACAAAATTTGGACTTACGTAGACACTTCATGAAAACCGAAGCCAGCTCTAAAAATGGATGTGATACAACTGGAGAAACAAGGGATATTGTCCAACCTGTTACCTACGGATTCAATGACAAGATGTCTTTAAGTGTGTAACCGATACAGATGGAAGACATTTTCAACATCTGATGCATCAAATGAAAAACAGTGGAATAATCGCAAAACAATATACTTCAGGAAAGTTGCTATTTCTAAATTTACTGTAGGTTTTAAAAATTGATTACTAGTGTTAATATCAGTGGCGTCAGATATTTTTAGGAATAAAGGGTGGCGGGTATGACTGTTGCGACATCACTGGTTGTTTAATAATGAATTAAGTACCAGTGAGATGTTGCGACTCCAAATAAATAAATACAGCCTAACTTTTTTTAATATCTCAAGCCATTTTCTCAATATCTTTAAAAAGCGGAATAACAAGAATCTTTTTAGCACCCTGTATCGATGGATTTCCGGGCTTTATATAAAATTTTCGTCTTGCTTTGATGAGAAGAATTTATCCTGAGTGTGATGTATAGCAAATATTTAATACCCTGTATATAATACAGTTTTCTGGTCTAAATTGTGTATATAATAACTTGTGTCAGTACAGAGTTGATTGATTGATTGTTTACATTGAAATGCTATCGCAGTTACTTATTTCTAACAAAAACAAATGAAAGTTTTCAATAAAAATTCATTTCTACAATAGTTATAAAGTAGTCGTCAAATAGTATTATCAATAAACTTAAAATTTAATAATTTAAAATAATGTATTATTTTAGTTGTATTAAACATTATTCAAAATTCTTTACTGAAATTATTAAAATTGTAAAATAACTGTGAATGGTAACAGGGTGACATAAATTAATTCGAGTAGGTGGCAGTTATTAATGGTGTTGTAGAAGTCCCGTCCGCCTCATAGTAGGAAATTATGGACTTATTTTGACAAAATTCGCCCGACAAATGAATTCCCAACAAAAGCTAACGTTTTTTTAAAATTACATAGAAATGTTGTCGCTACAACATGGTGCTGCTGTAAAGTGACTAAAATTAAATCTGACCTGCAAAATCTTAAAACGATGCCTATTAAACCTTTCATTCTAGTCAATTTTAGGTACTTTTGACGTTTTTATCAAATTATTTCAAATATAACATCTATATTACAAAATCCAAGTTTCTTAGTTCGCTGATTACGAATACAATAGATGTTTTGACAACAATGGACACATTTCGAGATATTTGGCCATTTCTGGGTATTTATTGACGTTTTTATCAAATTATTTCATATATAACATATCTTTATTTCAAAATTCAACAGATTTATATGTTTTGTGCGTCGCTGATTACTATACTAATACAACATACATTTTGTCGTAATAATTTCATTGCATTTATATTTGAAAGAATTTGATAAAAACGGCAAAATATACCTAAAATTGATTAGACTGAAAGGTTTAATAGGAATTGTTTTAAGATTTTGCAGGTCAAATTTAATTTTAATCACTTTGTAGTAGCACCATGGTGTAGCGACAACCTTTCTATGTAATTAAAAATAATTTTTTTAAATTCATACACCTGGGGAAACCAAAAGCTTTGCGGGCGGTCATATAGCACTATTGCTTGTTACTTTGCTCCCAAAGCTTTTGGTTTCCAGGTGTATGAATTTTAAAAAATTATTTTTACTTTTACTTCCACGTCCAGTGGAGGTATTTATAGTAACGACAAAAAAAAATTTTGAAATTTTTATCGTTCAAATAGGTTTAGAATGTCATGAAACGTCGAGATTTTAAGTTTGAGTGAAAAAATTTCTGTCTGTCTGTCGGTCTGTCTCTAACTTTTTTTTATGCGCACGTTTACTCTGGAACCGTTTAAGATATTGACTTGAAATTTGGTACACGTATGTATTTTAACGAGATCTGGAACCATATTATATTTTCATCTTGTTCCGTCGAAGGGTTGGGGGGTAAATTTTGGTAAATGGGGGTAAATAGGTAAATGAAGCAGGTAAGAGTCCATAAAATTGGACCTTAGAAGCTAAGGTCTCAAAAAATTTTTTGGCATTAGCCACCCCCATTACCACCACCACCCCATTATTAAAGGGGATGAGACAAGATTATGATTTTGTGTGTGTACTGTATACAAGAACCAAAAACCTCAAAATATTTTTTTACTTCATTCACATATATCCATTTTGTAAATTTGATATATTATTGTAGATGAACAATTATAGTTTAAAAATTAAAGATAAGCTGGTACTCATATAAATTCCTTAAAATTTCAAATTAATTCCTAAAATATATTTCATGAATATTTTTGAAACGTATAGTAGACTAGAATTGATTTAATTCAATTTCTTTCAGCGACAACATTCCACTAGAAATTTTATTGTTGATTCTTATGTGTTATGATCTCTTGATTGCGGAAAAAAATATTTGCGCCCAAAATTCCTAATGCATCAAAAGTTACATGCACTTTTTGACGCACTTTCGTGGATTTTCTACTTATCTGCTTAATATATTTTGTACTAGTAATCGAATGGGAATATTAAAAACACTAAATTATTTGAAATAAGATTCTTAAAAATTATAGACCTATCCGATATGTGTATGTCAATCCGCCATCTTGGAAAAAATATAAAACACCAAAAATATCCAAAAAAATAAAAATTGAATATTTTTCGATAAGAAGCAGTAATTTTATTAAAGTTGGCAAAAACCAAACTCATCTATGGTCAAATATAATGCACCAAACCAGGACTCTCGAAATCAAATAGAGTCAAAGATGACGGACGAAATAATTTTTTTTTAATTCTTCGTCAAGTACCAAGGAGGCTTTGTGCGTCACTTTTTTTTTTCAGTTGTAGGTTCTTTTAGGTACCTTAAGGGGATAGAGTTCATTTTTTTTAATTTTCAATAAAAGTGTATTTTTGAAAATTGTAAAAAATGCACTTTTTTGAAAAAAAATGAACTTTCTCCCCTTTATGTACCTAAAAGAACCTACAATAGAAAAAACAAAAAGTGGCACACAACGTCTCCCTGATACTTATTGACGAAGAATTAAAGAATTTTATTTCGCCCGCCATCTTTGACTGTTCTATTTGACTTAGAGCGTCCGGGTTTAGTGCATCATATTTGACCATAGAAGAGTTTTATTGTTGCCAACTTTGGAGAAATTACTCCTTCTTATCGAAAAGATATTCTATTTTGATGTTTTCGGCAATTATTTGTGTTTTTTATTTTTCCAAGATGACATATCGGACAGGTCTATATTTTTACAGTTCAATGTCAGATTTCAAATGTACACCCTCAAAAACTCGTATAAATGATTTTTTTTAGGGATTGTTCCGGAAATTAGAATTATTGCCACGTTTTCGAATTCCTGCCCCACTGTGCATCGGCAGGCCCGTGGAGAGCCGGCACGGGCCCAGGGGTAAAATCAAATCGGCGGGCCCCTCCTGGCTGTGAAAAATCAAAAGTACTAATTTTTAATACACAATATTTAATTTGAAATATATTTATTACTTCCACATCCAGTGGAAGTATAGTAACGACAAAAAATTTTTTAAAAATTTTTATTGTTCAAATAGGCTTAGAATGTCACGAAACGTCGAGATTTTAAGTTTGAGCGAAAAAAAATTTCTGTCTGTCGGTCTGTCTGTAACTTTTTTTGTGCGCACGTTTACTCTGGAACCGTTTGAGATATCGACTTGAAATTTGGTACACATGTGTACTTTAACGAGATCTAGAACTAGATTATATTTTCATCTTGTTCCATTGAAGGGTTGGGGGTAAATTGGGGTAATTTGGGGAAAATAGGTAAATCAAGCAGGTAAGAGTCCATAAAATTGGTATTTAGTATATACAAGAGAAGCTAAGGTCTCAAAAAAAAAATTGGCATTAGCCACCCCCATTACCACCCCCACCGCATTATTAAAGGGGATGAAAAAAAATTGTGATTTAGTGTGTGTACAAGAACCAGAAACCTCAAAATGTTTTTTTACTTCATCTACCCCCACTACCACTCTCCATCACCACCCCCACTCCGCTACCGATGTGGGGTATCGTTTTATGGGTTTTTGGGGTAGAGGATTTCAAATTAAAGTTCCATAAACAATTATTTCCACATACAAAATTTTTTCGTTGTGAGTGACTTGGATATAATATCTGGATGTGGAAGTGGTGATTCCTTAGGCAGTGGTTTTTTTATTTTTTCTATAATGTAATAACCGGCACGGTAGCTCAATCGGTTAAGGCGTATTGAGTGGCGAATACGCTGATCGACTCGCTACCGCGCTCTGGGTTCGACCCCCAGCCCCGGTATTGACAACACCGGGGGGGTGTGGATGTATGTCTGCGTTTTTCCGAATGTGTAACCCCCTTCCGGACAGCCTTGGCTTTGGATTTGGGGGTTGTCTACTATCTGTGGTGTGTTTATGTTTAAGTACAATATAATAACTTCACTAATACGAAACAAAAAAGTTATAGTAAAACTTTCCTCGCCTTCCTACTGGCAAAATCTTCAATTAGGCTGTCAAAATTTAACTGTTTAGCCAAATCACATTCGAGTGCCAAAGTTCCCAAACAAGATAACCTACTTTGCGTCATAGTTGATCTAAGACCATTTTTTATACGCACCAGTCTACTAAAAGATCTTTCGGCTTTAGCTACCGTTACTGGCATCGTGCAAAATATTCTTAAACCAATACATATGTTGGGAAAAAGACAGCCAAGCTTTAGATCATTGATTTTGTTTAAGAGTATGACAGGATCTAAATCATGTTTAATGTCAACGTCGTGAATAACCTTTAAATGTATAAGTTCATCAATCAGCTCTTCGCGATATAATTTTAAGTACAGTTCTGTACGTACGTTTAAAGTAATTATCGTAATCCTATCGGGTATAGCCTGAGGCTATCCTTATTTCTTATATCTACATCGTCGGTACTATACATAGAAATAATAAAATATGAAAATAAACAGTTATAACGCAAATAGCGTACTCTGCAATGATACCTTAATTGACTGAACTAAACAGAGGGTCGTGTGGCGAAACCTATTTACTTCTATGATTTTACCTACCTGCCTAAAAGGTCATTTTTTATGAATGTTTTTGTGATTAAGTAATGATTAATTGGATTAGAGATCAAACAAACATATGTAACACTAATATAAATTGCAGTTGTTGTTAATGCTACTGTTCTACTAAAAATGCATATGGTCTACCACTTTTTTTAGTATTTATTAGAAACGTATACCGGGTGTACATTTCAGAAGTACATTTCCTTTAACGCATAAGCATAATTACAAATAAAATAAAGTATTTTTATTTATAATTAATAGATTTATCAATACAAAAATGTATTTAACGTTGACGGTGCCGGGCCCCGGGGCAGAAGACCTGCTTACCCCCCCCCCCTGTCGTCAGGCCTGTGCATCGGGGAAAGCGACTTGCTTGTTCGGGCGCCTCAAACATTAGCTTAATCACGCTGGGCTGGCTCAAGGACTGTTAACTACACAGGATAGCTCATCTCCACGGATTTATTCCCCTAAGGTCATACGCGATTAGCCAGGTTGTGACGTCGACAACGGTCCCGGTCTGCTAGCGGCTCGCACCAGCGGTCCTTTTTAAAATAGATACTACCTTTTGTGGGATGCTGTTTTATGTTATTTTTTTTTTTTAGCTAAATAGATCTCGATATTTTATGAACAGTAAACTAAAAAGTGCTAGTTTTTTTTCTAACATAGTTATCATATACACATGTATATATTATGTAACAGTACATGGTCGTAGAGCCCGTGGCGCAATCAACTACCGTCGCACCGAGAAATGAACAGCTTAAGACGTCACAAACGGTCCAAAAAGAGTGGGGGAATGGACAACGTTACGCTTATTGAGATGAGCTATCCTGTGTAGTTAACAGTCCTTGGGGCTGGCTAAGATAGTCGTCAGAGTATTATTATTTGTCAAGTTATCTTTATTAATCAATATTATTTCAATAATCCTAAATTTAGGAATTATTAATTGCGTGTATTAAGTTCAAATTGAAAATTTTTACAATAGTGTGTGTGATTGGAATAATGTATCACACTATTATCTGCGCTTTCTCCGGTATTTTTCTAACAGAAGTGGGATGGTTTCGGACGTTTTCCACTTAATTATTTGAAGTAGAAGACCGAAAAATGGAAAAACTACTGTTCGAAGTACTGAAAACCATCAGAATTAACCGAGTTGATTTACCATTGTTTCGACCAGGTATAGATGATGTTAAGCAATGTTGAATAAATTGACATAATTAAAATTGAATTTGAGTAATATGATCTGCAAGTTGTGGTAAAAGTTGGATTTTTATTAACTAATGATGCTAAAATTCGGTTTGTTTCCAGTTGAAAAGTACAACTTTTGCGTGAATTTTTTGTAATTTTCACCAAAGAAAATTCTTGACCACTTGCTTTCTGAGGTTATTACTCCCATATCCAGTGGAAGTATAGTAACGCAAAAAAAAAATCAAAATTTTTATTGTTAAAGTCATGCTTAAATTTTTTTATTTATAAACGTGTTATCGGTCATATTTAAGAGGTTTTTTGAGGTTATGTCGAAATCCTTGGGTGATGAGTCAATTATGACTCCGGATTCGTTTTCAGCACACCAAAAAAACATACGGTATGGTACCTCACCTTTCAACTATAAAACTTTTTTTTGTGGACCTATGTAATTTGTTAATTTATAAAAAATTTAAAAACCGCTAAAAATTGTCTCTGCTGGACAATTTAAGAAATATAATATATAATAATGTACCAATTTTAACAAAAGCTGATAAAACTTTGCCCTTTATTGAACTAAAACTTCCTGCCAAATGTTAGCGCGAAACACTAATTAGATGGATTATTTCACTCATTAACGCTATAGCCAATGAGAGCCCGTTTTTTCACAATATTGCACCAATCAAATGTCATTATTAGTGATAATTCAAGCTAGATCGGCTTTTGACAGTACCAACATGCAAAATTTATCGCTCTAATTTTTTCTGTCGCTGAGCGGCAAATATTGCGAAAATTTTTTGACGTTTTGTGTCGTGACATGTTTTCGGCAAATAGGACAAATCGTGCTTTTAAATGTTATCTATAAATATCTTCTCTAGCTTATTACTAATTGTTAACGTAAATTGTAAATTGTAGTACTGTATTAATAACCTAAAAAGCCAATGTTGTGTGGAACTTATATAGGTTCGGGACAAGTTATAGGTACACAACTTTCAATGGCTTAATACCTAACATAATTACAAAATAATTTTCCCAACTAAAATTAAATATGAATATCTACGAAGCAGACAAATCAGTTATTTAATGATAAATACACAAATGTAGGTACTTACTTATGGTAATTCATCAATCATTACAAAGCAGCTAACACTTATTTGGAAAATCAAAACTCAGTATCACTATATACATTATAATTCGTTGTACTTAAAGTCTCTCTGCTTAAACAAGTAAACCTTAACTTAACTACCAAACTTCTCAAATTAGAAACAAGGATTAAATACATAAATATATATTAATAAACACTTTAATATAATAATTCAATTCACTGTTTAGGCTACTAACTAAGCTAAGCTAGCGTTACTAGATGGCGGTACCATACCATCTGAGCCGACAGCCTTAGAACGTAAAAGGGATAGATTGGTAATATGCAATTTGTGTGATTTCACCCGTAATGTGATTGGTCGAAGCGTGCTTTGTTGTGATGACTAGTCTTATAAGTTACAGTACCTATGGTTTAACGTATATTGTTTTTCTTGATTGTCATAATTTAAACCTACTTTGTTTTTTATTAGATGAATCGCTTTGGAAATGCATTTTTATGTGACGTAAATGATGAAATTGAAGATAAAGGTGAGTATTCTCTAAAAAGCAACAAGTAAACGTCTGAAGGCAATTAATTACTGAACATAATATTGAAGATATACTTAATGAATTATTTATTCGTGAAATATTCTCCACAAATACCACTCGTGCTTTAAATTTTATCTAAAAATTTCTTCTCAAGCTAAGTTGCCCCTAGTTAATATAACTCGTGCAAATTGGCAGTTTATTATCAAAGATTGAATCCCTCCCGCTAAAGCGGTCGGGATTTAATCAGATAATAAACTGTCAATTTGCACTCTTTATATTACCAGGCAACACGCTTTCGAAAAAATTTTCGATAAAATTTTAAGCACTAGTGATATTACATACGATAAAAATTACAAAAGTTTTCGAAATTTCAATCTCTTATTGTTTAAGTGCATCGACTCGTAGGGCAATTCCTTTTTCAAAATATAGGTTTTAGATGTATTTTACAATGGTGTTAAGAAAAAAAATGTTTATGTTCATTTAAACCGTTCTTTGAAATTTGTTTATAATTTTGAAAATTGTAGTATAAACACAAACAAATTATAAACAAATTCAAGTGACTACAGATTTTTATCAAATCAACAGTAAACGAATTATAGAAGTAGATGAGAAAATCAACATTTTTCTAAAGAAAATTTCATATTTTGTTAAAATTAGAACTTAATAATGATTATCTTTTGAGATTAATTCGGTTTAAATCGGATAAAAACTAAAAAAGTTATCAAGTTGTACAGTCTTAAAAAGTAAGACAATCTGTTTTTATATCCAGGGTCCACATACGTCGTCGTACTTATATAAAACTCTATTAAGGTTTCATTTTTAAAAGATTCCTTCTAGTACGGCAGCCTGTTACCAAGATTTTCGAGTTACTTTAGCGAAGATAATTCCAGCGTTTCTCATCAGTTCTGGGAGAGCTGAGAAGAAAAGTTCAGGGTGACGGAACTTTTTACCTGTCAAAGGGCTTTGAACAAGTAAAGAAAAATCGGTCATCTCGGTCTTCGCAGCGAGCTTCTTCTTGTCGAGAAAAGTAAATATGATGAGGAAAAATTGAGAACTGCCCTTTTGACTGATACGCCGAGTTCAAAGACCGAAATAATGACAAATAGCCACCGGTCAAAATTGTGGTCTTCGCGGCGAGGTAGTTCTGCTCATTATCGAGCAGTTTCGATATCTCTTGACCACAAGAAAGTTCGAACGGAACTTTTTGCTAGTTCAGTTACGGGTGGTTACATTCGCATGTTGCTTAATTTTGAGGACTGATCAAGTCATCGCGGCGAGGCAGTTCTCTACTTCAGGCTATTCCAAATATCATTATGAAGACGAGAAAAATTAGAACTGAAATTTTTCCCAGTTCATATTTGAGAAAGATGATTTCCGCCGCGACAAAAAAAAAGAAGCAAATTAAAGCTGTTTGTAAGCACAGGCTCTCAGATAATGCATTTAAATGGAATTGGAATTGAATTTCAAGGTTCCGTACATACAGTAATGATAAAAGAAGGATTCAAATTGTCAGGTTTATTATTGTAGTTTTAAACATTAAATACATCATCATCTGATGAATTTCTTGTGCTTCATTACTATCTAAGAGGCGAAGTATCCTTCTTGAAATATCGCCGTATGTGCTACCCGTATCTTTCAACGAATATAGCAAAAAAACCCATCAATGATTATACTGCCCGGAGAATCGGGGCCTTCAGAATCCACTCTCTTTTTCAACCGCCGAAGCAGAGTCGCCTTCTCGGTCTTGTAATGTGCTCCGCTAGGGTGACAAAAAGAAAGTACAACGGGATATTGACAAAGTAAGTGCAAACTGCAGGTCAACCTGGGCATTCAGAGAAAGACTGAGCAATGTTCCAAAAATGTTCCATTGTAATCTGATTTCTTGAACATTCCCGTTGATAATCTCTTTCGCGAGATCATATGTGACTTCGGTATATGGTGATTCACATTCATCTGCTATTTTTAATGCCATTTGAAGAGTTTGATAGAGAGTAGAGGCTTTGGTTGGAGATTCGTTAATTGGAGGCGAATAATATCGGGGATTGGTCAATAATGACCTTGGCATTGAACCCGATCCACATCGATTTCTACCAAAAGTTTTAAATTTTTATATCGATTTCCCGCAGCTACGGCCAACAGAAAACGGGAGTTCGCATTTCTTTACCGTTTTATACAACCCACTCTATAAATAGAAAAAAAAATTAGCCTCGCTGCATTGATTATTTTAGCCTCCAATTTGATACAACTTTGATTGATATTATTGGAACTTAGGCCAATGAAAAATGACAGTTCTCGATTAATTCATGTCTTGTTCATCAATTTTAACGAGAATTAATCGAAAACTGCCTCGCCGCGGTATAAAAATTACGACATTTTTTTCGACAAACGCACAGTGGCACGAATCGTGATTTTTTCGTTCAAAATTATCTAGAGCATTTATTTCGCAACCGATCGGGGTAATTTTTTTTTTAAATACTCGTTATTTAATTTCCAAAAAACGTAAGATAGACGATTTGAGCATAAACTTTAACAAAAATATTTAATTTTTCATAATTTTTTAGCATTTTACAACCGCCATTGATTCCTCCATCTTGCAGATTGGTTTATGACAATTTAAATATCAGATTCGTAATCAGCGACTTTAAAAATCCCCGAATACCAAGATATATGTAAATTGAATAAGAAAAAAAAATTATTTGCACGTTTTATTAAGATTTAAATTAATGACCATTCTGGCTAAGCTCAATAAGTTTGGTTAGCACAATTCAGAAATCGGCTCTCTTACGTTTCTTGGAAATTAAATAACGAGTATTTAAAAAAAAAATTATCCCAATCGGTTGCGAAACAAGTGCTCTAGATAATTTTAAACGAAAAAATCACGATTCGTGCCACTGTGAGACGGAAAGTCGTTTGCCAGCCGCCCGTATCGTTTTTCGAACTTTTGTCGTATGAAAACGTATCTTAGAATTTCATAATCTATAAAGTTTCCCTGCGATAGAGCTCGCTGTTATGATAAGGGTTTTCGGTAACGGGCTGCCGTACTATTCTGCAATTAATACTTCAGCGATTAATATAATAGCAATGTTTGCAAAATTTCTAGAATTAATCGAATGCAGTTGTGATAGTAGAACCGAATTTTAGATAGTTGCTCTCACTGATTTCGATTGAATTTACGAATTAGTGGGCGGATAGTTAGACATCTAAAACAGAAGTACCCATCCATCTGTATCGAGGGATCAGTAGCAGAACGTAAACCCTTGAACATGTATATTTGTTATATAAAATTATACGCTTATTACCAAGACTTAGCCATAACAAACCTTCACAAGTATATCATATTACATGATAACGACTTCTCTTATTAATTGCTTATCTTCAAGATATCATATTTCACCTTTGTTTCTCATAACTTGTGATGACTGCAGAACTGCATTTCCTTTGTTCTATATTTTGCTTACTCAGGTTCTGTATGTTATAAATATGACTAAACACGCTTTGTTGAATCAGTTATTATACTCAGTTAGAATGCAACACTTCTAATTTATTATTATATTCCTTCTCCAAGAGCCAACGTTGGCTCCATTCAAGTAAATAAAAGTTTTTAAAAAGTCATTCATGTGAACCGTGATCTAACATATTGGCTTAGCATTCGTAGATAAGAAAATCAAAGGGGCGAAACGAGAAAATATGCATATACAGTGTGTCCACTGATGGACTTAACCATTGTGTAAGGAAATATGGTGTGTGCAAATGAAGGTCTCATTTTCGTCCTCTACTGCACCTTTTACACAGCAGAAATATACTTTCATTTTACCACGGAATTTCCATATTCATTAATGTTTCATAAATATTTTATTAGACTCGTCATGTTCTGTGTGATGCTTATTAGCTAGTTATTAATAATAACACTTTACTTTTAATAATTTATTAACTAAACCAAACAGTCTTACTTATTATTATATTAGCTGTCAACTCGGTCTCTGGCCATTGCCAACATTATGTAACTAAACTAACTAAAATAACATAATCATGTGAGAAGACTTCAAATTTCATTGCATTTTAAAATTGCCTCTTTCGTCGAAAATTCAGCATGGACGCAATTTGAAAGGTTTACGCTATTGGCTGATCCTGAGAGCTGTGCATAAGCACATCTTCACATTTCCTTACATTATGGACTTAACTATACTTAACTTTTTTATTTTTGATTTTTTGATAGAAAGTCATTCTTCTTAAAGACGCCTGCTTATTCTGTAAAGTCCTCAACCATTCTTAGGATTACGATTAACTATACAGAGTTTTCGAAAATGAAAAAATAAAAATGTATCAAGATTAAAGTACCTTTTTGCACGATCGAGCTTTTTTGTTCATTTAAAATATCTGTTACCAACACGGTAGGTTATGCTTACTAACTGCTAACATGTCGGTAGATAATTTACTAACAGACACGACGTCCGAACGGTAAGTAAAATTAATTTAGAGCAAGAAATTGATAGTAGAGTATTTTTAAAACAAATTATAAAGAATATTGCATTTTAGTTTGGTAAAAATATGTTTCATATAAAAATAATTCAGTTGTCTAAATTTAGATCAAAATATTATAAAATTAAACGAAATAAAATTAAACAACAAAGTGTTGCATTTGCTATTTATTAGGAAGAGTCCACAGTTATATTTTTTATTTCACAATTCAGGTCAAGTAGGTTTTTTAGAAATACTGCAAAGACTGTAGTATTGCAATTTTGGGTATTCCACGTTTGGACTTGAAAGTGTTTAGAAGTAGCTAAGACATATCTCCTCCAGATAAGTGGTTTTAAAACAATGTAAGTAATAGCTATTTATGTAACCAGTTACGAAAGACGTTATTTTGTGTAACGAGTGGAATTTGCGGGACGAGCGAAGCGAGATCCCGCAAAATAACACGAGTTACACAATATTGTCTTTCGAAACGTGTTACATACATGATTTTTTCTAATTTTAAAAGTATAAAAATCCTTTAAACATAAATGAAATAGGTGTATTTAAAGATGTTAAAAATAAAGTAATTTTTTTCATAGTTACCTTTGCTGCTATCACACATTATAATTTTAATGTCAAACTTGACAGACGTTATTTAGCCAAGTAACAATATTATTTGAAATCCTAATTTGATAACGTAAGGTAAATTATATTAATGAAAATGTTTTGCTAGCATATCTTGTAGGAAAGAGGAATTTAGAAGCTTCCACTTTATGGACTCAGTATTCCATTTTATGTTGAATAAACATTGTTTCTTTTTCTTTTTGAGAGTTGTTTATCTTTCCTAATTGATGACATAACGAACTTTTCGTCACCAGTTACGTAAAATTTTACTTTTCATAACTGGTTACATAAAGTAGGACGTTTTGACACTTAAGTCAGTTTTGAAAAGTGTCACTTTATGTGTCAAAATTAGAAAAAAACATTTGTAACTAGGATAAGGATAATATACTGTTTTTATTGATTAAATAAATGTTCTATTTTTAAAACTCTTATTTAATCTACCATATCTACCTCCTAGTGCGTATATGGCTTTGGGAAAGCATATACGAAGTTTTCACTTACCCCAATTCGGCAGCTCCGCTCCTTTTGACCCCCACTTCGAATATCAGAGACGGGGAATAAAAAGGTGGAAATGGAAGTAGGGATTCTGATATTCTATGCACTTGACACCTTAACGAATTAGGTAAAATACTATATTGGCCTATGCCAAAGGGTAAAGCAAAATTTACAAACTACTAGTTCCTCGCACGTGTCGCAATTCTAACGTATCTTACTATCTATATTATACTCTCGACTTTCTTAAAACGAATGAAAATGAATAGTTAAATTAATTTCTATCGGTGCGGTAGTGTCCCCTATTATCAAAATTAAAAATTACTGAAATAATTACAAAAACCAATAAAAGCTAAAGGTGCGGCCACACCACCCACCTGATTTTTTGCACATCATTATATACATTTGGTAAGCAATATTTTTATTTTATTTATGTACTCAAGAAGTCTTAAAGTCACTCTGGATTATGATAGTATACAATTTCATTTTTTATCAACAAGTTATTAACAGTATTTATTATGAGATAATATTATTGGCATACCGTTTTAGTGGATGGAGTACAAATTTTTAATAAAAAAGTGTGTGCATGACACTACAATTTGACATATGGCAATATTCGGTAAGCCAAATAATTTATATATGTTATTTATATACCACCTGTATGGATGAAAGATGCTTTATGGTAAAAATTTTTCTAGAAAATATTATAACTGCAATATCAAAGCTGATCTACCCATTAATATTTCATTATATATTTTGAGTATGTTTACTTTACTTTTACTTAATAAATGTTTTCGGTATAGTATTTTTTAGGGGTGAGAAATCAATTTAAACTGACTACAGGAATTGATAGACAATTAAATCTAAGAAAAAAATATCTTTTTTTCTCACCCCCATAAGCAAGCAAGCATGTGTTCACAAAGCTTCTGTATGATGTGACAAAGATATTGCAAAATGTTTCATGCTGATTCATATTATTTAATATTTTGTTTAATTATCAGTGATTAGTCTCATAAGTGACGCGTTACGTGCATTGTTGGAATGAAGTAATGAACATACCATCCAGTTAAACGGTATACCAATAGTAAATTCGTGTTATTAGTGTTAAAAAAGGTCTGCTCGAAGACTAAAATATATTAACATTATAAAAAAATGACAACTTCCGGTCAGTATACCTTCCACCCACTCTTGAGGTATGCCAATTAGCTTCCACAGGATTTTTTCTGTTTTCTAAAAGTTGATAATAATGGTTGTAATGAAGCATTCTTAAATTCATGTTCCATTAATAAGTTTCCGGATTTACACACAATACCAATTTGCACACGGCACGACAATTACCAAGTTTCCGTCTAGAGGCGCGTATTTGCCCACGGCACCAGTTTTGCACACGGCACTACTGTGACGTATACTTTCCGGTGAGGCCGGAAAACCGGTCACTTTTGGCACCTTAGCAACGGTTCGGTTGCCTCGGGCGCCACCTTTACAATTTTTACGTGGGGCAAAGGTCCCACACTACCCTCTTAATACAGCCTGTTACAGTAGGGCTGGGATAGCTACAGTGGAGAAAACAGCAACTTCCAGTGGGTCAATTGGGAAAATTGGACTTTTGCACAAACAGCAGTAAAACACAGAATTTCGAAATATCAGTTGTTTTATTTCCTATAAGCTACAATGATAAAGAAACTATTTATAGCCTAACTAGTTTAATATGTACATTACATTCATAATACACAAAAAAAAGCAAACCCAGGCTGTGACGTGCTGATGATTACGGTAAGTGCTACCGTGCGATACGGTGACGTTACTAAGGTAGGCAGGAGTGAAGCAGCGGTACGATGGTAAAAATGGCGGTGACGTACAGTTTGACAGCAGGCAGTGATAGGCAGCGGTGACGTACGGTTGATGGCAGACAATGACGGGTTAAAGGAGCGAATTGCCGAGTTAATCAGGTTACGGGTTGTCGTTAGATACCAGGAAGAAACAAGCAGTTAACAAACAAAGCAGTAAAATTAATTATTTTAAGGGTCAAACTTGGCTAATAACAGAAATCTCAAAGCTGGAAGAGAGGTATGATTAGTCAAGCGGCATTCTGCAACCCCTGGCCTAAAACAAGGTATGATTATAGTGGTATACACACCAACGGTCTCTGGGAAGAGCGGCTAGACCCCGGAGTGGTTAGTGTGCTGATCCTATGTCCACGACGTACCTTCAGGGAGACGGCTAGACCCTCGGGTACCCCGAGAACACAGAACTCTACCTAACTAAAAAGAATCCTGGAAGCGGCAACCCAGCAGATGCTCTCGTCCTCCTGGCCTGAAATAATGTATGATTAGGGCGGTACACACACTAACAGTCTCTGAAAAGAACGGCTAGATCCCAGAGTCGTTAGTGTGTGGGTTCCATGCCCACGACGTACCTTCAGGGAGACGACTAGACCCTCTGGTACCCCGAGAACACAGATCTTACCAAAACAAATAACAGAAAGATATGAATCCCTAATATCAGCCAAGTCGTTACCTTTACCTATTATTTTTGAACCTACTCACTTTCGTCCTGGTCTCACGTCTGGTCTGGTGACGGTCTCTAGTAGAACTGCCGGGTTCGGTCTTCTCAGCGGTGACTATAACAGAAGATTCTCGGTTAGAGTGGGGAACTCTATATTTGCTGCGTGCGGTAATGACGTAGTCGCGGTAGGAGCAATCTTCGAGGATCGGTCTTTGCACGGTTGGCGGGGCTCCTGTTTACTTAAAACTGGGTACGTCTTGAGTCGTGGAGCGGCCGACCACGACTGCTTATTCTCGCGAGTTCTAATACAAACTTTCCTCTCTCAGTAAGCCGGTAGAGTGGGAGAATGTGCAGACACGGTGCGTAGCGGTAAATGGAAACGTGTATTATTTACAGGTGAAACGGTTAGATGAAAAATATTTTACAAGTCAGAAATCGCGGACTTTACCATTATTTTCTGACTCCCGGTCTTAGAAAAATTTCACTTACTCTTATTTCCGGAGCTGGCTGCAGTGGGCACGTCTGGTCGCTGTTGGAGCTCGTGAGGAACTGAACTCTTTGCTCTCAGCGCCTCGAGTATCTAGTCCACTATCCCCTCTATTCACGGTAATGACGGGAAGACGGTGCGCGTGGATATTGATTGACGTAGGCGCAACTTAGTAAAGTGTCGCGGAAATATAATTGAAATATTGTAACTTACGTCTACTGGCGGGTTCCCTGGAGAAGGCAATTTTGCTCGCTGTTGTTCACTGGTAGCAATTTCCTGCTTTCTGCAGAGATCACGGTTTAGTATACACTTTCAGAACGGTTGGGTCTAGAGGGGGCCTATTAGTTTATGCGGTGATATAATTGTTTCTCACAGCCTGGTAATTTTTATTAAATAATCTAACAGAAACATATTTATTTATGGAAAATATAAGTGGTTTATTCGGGTTGAAAATACGCTTCATTACACTACATCGCCGGCAAGGAGAGATCTCGGATATAAAAGCCCAGCCACAAATTAGCAGTGCAGTATACACTTCCTGGCATCTGTCTTCAGCGTGCTTAGCTGGACATATTTCAGAATTGTACTCCTCACGACATAACCGAGCCGGGACGAATACAACTTGGCCTAAAGGTCTCTTTCAGCGTGTTGAGCTAAAAGCCCCTTGAGTCAATGGTTATTTGCCCGACGCCGTTCCGCCGCCAGAGCCAGAACGAATGCAACTTGACCTAGAAGTCTCTTTCAACCTGAACTGAAATGTATGTTATGTAACACTGCCGTATTTTACCAGTTATGAAGAAAATAAATTGTTTAATTTTTATTGGGCTGTCTTATTAACTAAACTGGACCCTGCATTACGTTACATGGTTATTTGTGTCTATGTCAAACTACACTTTATACTTTTTTACTGCAGTTTCAAAAACTGGCTATGAACTGCCCATCTACTGTATTGGTATGTCTATAATTAACCTTAAGAAATCTTGAATACATAAATAAAATAAAAACACTATTTACCAAAAGTATATAACGCTGGGCAAATGGTGGGCTTGTTATAAAACCTCCCAGAATCGACCTAAGTCGAAACCAAAATGAAGTTTCAACTTAGGCAAAAAATTTCATTTAAGGACATTTTATAAGAATCTGAGGGACTTCAAAGCCACAGACTAGTCCAAAAGGATCATTATGAGTTCGATAAGACATTAGCCACAACCGGGTAAAAATTCGAAGAAACACCGAATTTTTACTTAGGAAAATATATTTTGGTCCAGGATATGAGAGTGAAAATATATGGTGGTCGTGGAAAAATGAATCACACACACATGGAGGTACAAGGTACAGTCATAATATACCTTGTTTTAAAGAATGATAATCAAATTTTAGGAAGGTAATGTATCAAAAAGGAGAAACCGACGAATTTGGCAAAAGCGGCGTAGTGTCTATAAGCAAAAATTAAGATAAAATTAATGAAACTGCACAAGGCCGGTTTCTCGCAATTTGGTTGAGTGCGTTGGGTGGTCAATATAAAGCGATGGTAGGAAAGCCAACTGCTTTCTGAATAATAAAATTATAGAGATAACCGCCTTGTGCACAAAGGACTCAAAAATTTATTTTGCCTAAAAGTCGTTCGGAGGCGAGTCGCTGTCATTTTTCCAATATTGAACACCTGCATAAGGATAAGTAAGTCGTGGACTCACCGAACGGCATCAAACTTATGTAGTAAATAAGTCCTCTTGAATGTCGTTTTAGTACGTGAAATCTCACGTTACGAGAACTTTAAAGCCAGGTAGTCTCTAGTGAACCTAAATTTTTTTAGTTAGTGTTATTTTCAGTCAGCCGTAATTACCATAATTACATGAGTCATATAAATTTTTAAAAAGTCATTTGCCTTAGTTGGGGAGGCGTGATTCTTTCACAAAATACTGTATTATTTCACACTTATTAAATAAATGGTATTCTTTGAACTAATTGCACTTTATTGATGTAAGGACTTGTTGCTAGTCTTAATTCCTGGAGTTTTCGTTTGGAAGACCTAAATAACTGAGTTATTCGGAATCTCATGATTCCTTAAGTCGGATACTCAGTGTTCTGATCGCCTTACGGGAGCTTGATTGGGATTTTTTTAATGCGATTTCTCCAGAAATCTTTGATTACAGAGACCATTATTAGTAGGTAAATCTATACAAATCACGTCAAATTCCAATCCCGTCGATAGGGATTTCTTTATGCAAAAATTACAATAATCCAAAGACGTAAAGGCCCTTATTGTCAGTGAACAGTTGAAATCACGTCTTGAGAGAGCGTCGTTGATGATCTAAGGTAGTGCAGCCTTGACCCATTACTCGGCTATCGAAACATATCTTATCTCGAACCCGCCTGGGAGTGGAAGAACGGGGGAGAACGCGACTGGCGCCCTTCTAAATATAAATTGGTGTCGCGTCAATTTGACGCCTGGTAGTGTGTTCTTTTACAGGCTCATCTCTAATTTCTGAGATACAGCTGAAAAATGCTACAAGCGGCCAAGTTAGAGAATCCCGAATTTATGAAAGTTTTTAATATGTTTTCTACAGTGATACTTTCTAATAGTGTTTTAGAGTATTTTGAACTGATAAGATGTTTAGTTTTAATAAAAATAGGGTAGAAAAAAATAAAATTTGAAACATTTTTGCCAACGCGATAGGAAATACGACAGGAAATGTATGTCATAAAAATAACAAGTGAAAAAAACATTTTGTCAAAATAGCTAAAACTATTTTTGTGTAAACTAATCAACCTAATAAAAAAAACTTTTAGGAAAAACTTTCGGAAATGGTTACTTTGACACCTAATACTCCATCAAAGTATTAAAAATTCAAAATAGTAATTATTTTATCGTATATAGTATGTAGTATTTGAAGTCGAATGAGCCATTTCCGAAAATTATTATTTTAACTGTACTTACAATAGTCAAACTTACAGGAAATTTAGTAGCAGTAAGATTTAAAGCAGTATTCCGAAATACCACCACCTACAATCTTTGTTGGAAAAATATTAGTGGCTTTTGAACTGGTATTTTGTGCATTACCCCGTGCTCTGCAGCAATTGTAGAAGTATGGTAGAACGGTAGGTTAGCTCAGCAGGCGCGTGTTGGGCAGAGCTGGGTCGGATACAGTTAAAATGTATTCGAATACCGGATACGGATACATCAAATGTATTCGAATACCAGAGACAAGATACGGATACTTTTTGCTTTAAAAAGTATCCGAATACCTTGTATTCGAAAACTTTTTTCGGATACGGATACCGGATACTTTTCTTTCGTTTGTGAAAAAAATATTTTATGAAATTCAGTTTTTTTTTAAAGCTTTCCAAGACGCAATCTGTTTCTTTTAAATAAATATATGTAATGCCTTTGGGTATTTTATTTGTTTTTTTTTTGAGCAAAACAACAAAACTATTTTTTTCCGAAATCGGTCAAGAATGTACTTTAATGTATACTTTCTCGGCGCAATTTTAGATCCTAAAATACGCCATTCTGGTATTTTAGTCCGTTGCTAAGCAGCGGCGGCTGGTGAAATTTCAATATTTTTTTTCTCGTCTGTGGCGCATGGGACCCATACGAAATTTGGGAAATAACATCTAGAGAAGCACTTCTCTAATGACCCCTAAAAAATTTTGAAAAAGCAGTTTGCGAAATTTTTGAAAATTCGTTAGCCTCCCCTGGGTCTAGGAGCTCCTGTTTATTTTTATTTTTTTTTGTCACATGCATTTGACTTTTCATAAAAATACAACAACAGATTTTGGAGTTTACGAAAATATTTTCATTACTAACTGAGATACAACGAATTGAAATATTGTAATTTGTTAAATTGTAATTTACAAAATTTCAGTTCATTGTATTTCAGTTAGTAATGAAAATATTTTCACAAACTTCTAAATCTATTGTTGTATTTTTATGAAAAGTCAAATGCATATGACAAAAAAAAAATAAAAATAAACAGGAGTCCCTAGACCCAGGGGAGGCTAACGAATTTTCAAAAATTTTTTCGCAAACTGCTTTTTCAAAATTTTTTAGGGGTCATTAGAGAAGTGCTTCTCTAGATGTTATTTCCCAAATTTCGTATGGGTCCCATGCGTCATAGACGAGAAAAAAAAAATATTGAAATTTCACCAGCCGCCACTGTTGCTAAGCAACTATCAGAAAACAGTCCGGGAAAGTTATTTTTTCCCGGCCTAAGCTGGGAAAGTTACTTTTTCTGAAATCGATCGGCAATGTCTGCATTTTCGGAGAGATTTCAGATCGAAAAATGCACAATTCCAGTATTTTAGTCCGTTTCTAAAAAGCTATCAGAAAACAGACCGGAAAAGATCCATTCCCAAGCAACGATCAACAAAATCGTACGGGAATGTTACTTTCCCGGCCTAGGCCGTATATTTTAGAGAGTAAATAAATACACGCAGACAAACCAATTCACATTAAAATTGCATTTATCAGTAAGCAGTTAGACTGTAATGAAGAAACGTTATGCATTAGTACAAATTCCTTATGTTATAATAATATTGATTGTGATTTCAGAAAAAATAGTATGTGTACTTCGGTGTGAAAGCACATTCCCGGACTTCGATGCTTATTGGCATCGTCGTTCGGGAATGTATTGCTTTCACATCTAAATACTATTCCCGGCCTATGCTGGGTAAATTACTTTCCCAGACTGTTTTTATATATATATATATATATATATATATATATATATATATATATATATATATATATATACACACTGATATACACAAAATTTATTTAAAGGCTAAGTTAGCATCCTACCTATTTTACGGTTTAATTGGTGTCCTTATGAATATTTTAATCGATGCGTAAAATGACACCCGAATATAAAAATTACAGGTTTAACTGACTTCCGGCGGCGTTGTCAGATATATGCTATGCTGCTTTATCGTATTTGCCTAGAAGAATATTATTACAATCTGCAGTCTGTCGACGTATAAGTAAATAAGGAAATCTCATCCTGTGAGAATACTAATTTATGTCACAATTTAAGTTTCGAAACATGAAGTTCGCATAAAAGTGAATTACTTTTTATTTGCTTATAATTGTTATAAAACATATTCTTTATGGGATTTGGCAAACAGTAGAAAAAACAATCTATATGAACTAAAAAGAAAATGTATCTGCAAAGATTGGAAATTAATTTTGTAGATAGTTTTTCTTTTTAGTTCTCACAGATAGTTTTTTCTGCTATTTGTCAATTTATCAAATTTTCTGTACGAGATAGGACAGCGTGCTGTACAGAAATATTATTCAGAAAAATAAAACTGAATTTGTTAAAATTTTGCTCACTTGCAAAGTGACCCTATAAGGGTAAAGTTGGAGTATCACGTATTTTTAACGTTTATTATTATTTATTTGAGTTCTCTTTTACACAAATTATTATTAATTAATCACCTTCTAGATTGTGTTAATATTTTAATGCTTTTCAAATGTATTAGACAATTATAATTTATTCAAAAAATTATATTTTGCTATAAATTTGTAACATTTCCAACGTTTTTAAAATTTCACAATAGTTCAAAGAATACGAATTAATAATTATTTTTTCAATTACACCCCCCATGAGAACTATTGGGCCTCAAAATGACCCCATAAGGACAAAAGTAGAGTATCATGTATTTCTAGCATTTATTGTTATTTATTTGCGACTCTTTTTGCAGAAATTATTTTTAATTAGTCTCAAAAATGTTCTTTATTTTAAATATGAGCAGAAAGTCGATGAAAAGTTCAAAATTTCTTAAAACCTGCACAACTCTAGCTCTATTCTGAAGAAAGTTGGCAATAAACAGGAATAAGTTGCTTAAATAATTTGCAGGTTTCATTAGCAAACTCTTAATAAACAAAATTGTGAAACTAAAAAAAGATGGAAATGCTACAAATTTGTAACAAAACGTAATTGCTTAAATAAATTATAATTATTTAAGTAAATTAAAATTGTTTAAACAATTTGAAAAACCTTAAAATATTAAGACAAACTGAAATCTGACTAATTCAAAACTATTTCTATAAAAAAATCTCAAATAAACAATACTCATTCTGAATAATTCTTTCTAAGATTTTGTCCTATCTCCTACAGAAAATAGTATATTGTGTATTTAGGTGTGAAAGCAGTACATTCCCGGACGACGATGCATCGAAGTTCGGGAATGTGCTTTCACACCGAAATACGCATACCATTTTTTCTGAAATCACAATCAATATTATTATAAATTAAGGAATTTGTATTAATGCATAAAATTTCTTCATTAATGAATAACATTTCTTCATTATAATCTAACATTTCTTCATTACATTTTTTCATTACAATCTAACTGCTTACTAATAAATGTAATTTTGATGTATGTGTAAGTGTAAATGTAAGTTTGATTGTTTGTCTGCGTGTATTTATTTACTGTCAAAAATATACATAAAAAACCATACGGGAATGTTACTTTCCCGGCCTATGCCAGGAAAGTAACATTCCTGTACGGTTTTGTTGATCGTTGCTTGGCAACGGATCTTTTCCGGTCTGTTTTCTGATAGTTTCTTAGCAACGGACTAAAATACTGGAATTGTGCATTTTTCGATCTGAAATCGCGCCGAAAATGTAGACATTGCCGATCGATTTCAGAAAAAGTACTTTATAAATGAGAGAAGTTACTTTTTTTTGGTAAATTTCCAAGACATATGAATTGCTCATTTAATCATGCGTCGCTCCCTGGCACACTGTATATGTTTTCTTAGAAAATGTAAGGCTCTTACTGAAACGAGAAATTGGAGATTTTTTTAATTTTTAAAACATAATAACATTGGAAATATCAACTTTATGAAAAAAATTATCGAACATTTCTTGTTGGAAATCGATAAAAAAATATTTAAAAACATTGTTTCATTGAAAAAATGTAATATTTCCTTTTGTTGTAAACAAAATTGTTTTAAACAATATCAGACCGGGTTACCGTCTGGTAACATGGATGCTCATAATCAGTAGTGTCTCCAGAACTGATTCCAACAAATAAACTGCGTCCGAAATGTATTCGAAACTCATACGCCCATACTGCCTGCTATATAACTAGACCTCCCAATTTTATAGACCAGTAACAACTTCGTAAAAAAAATGAAAATCGGCAAAGATACAACGGTGTTTCATTTCTACATAAAAACTTTTAAAAAGTCAAAAACCTAAACCACATTCCAATTTAAAAAATATAAATGACTAAGTTTTAAAATCCAAAAAGGAAGTAACAGGACAAGCTTTACTTGAAAACGTTTTTATTGAAAATAAAATTATATAAAAAAAAATATTTTTAAGAAATAGTATATTGTGTATTTGGGTGTGAAAGCAATACATTCCCGGACGACGATGCAAATTGTTGGCCGAGGCGCTAGCCGAGGCCAACAAGCATCGAAGTCCGGGAATGTGCTTTTACACCGAAGTACACATATTATTTTTTCTGAAATCTCAATCAATATTATTATAAATTAAGGGAATTTGTATTAATGCATAACATTTCTTCATTACAATCTAACTGCTTACTAATAAATGCAATTTTAATGTGAGTTGGTTTGTCTGCGTGTATTTATTTACTGTCTAAAATGTACATAAAAAACCGTACGGGAATGTTACATTCCCGTACGGTTTTGTTGATCGCTGCTTGGCAACGGATCTTTTCCGATCTTTTCTGTAGCAGTTTCTTAGCAACGGATTAAAATACTGGAATTGTGCATTTTTCGAACTGAAATCGCGCCGAAAATGTAGACATTGCCAATCGATTTCAGAAAAAAGCTTTTATTTGAAAAAACTGTACTAAAAAGTAAAAATAATTTTTTAAAATTCATACACCTGGAAACCAAAAACGTTGCGGACGGTCATGTAGCACTATTGCATAGTTACTTTGCTCAATTGACCGCCCCCAAAGCTTTTGGTTTCCAGGTGTATGAATTTTAAAAAATTATTTAAACTTTTTAGTACAGTTTTTTCAAATGAAGGCTTTTTCTTAAAAATATTTTTTTTATATAATTTTATTTTTTAGTTTTTAGTCTACTTATTTTACAGACAGACAGACAAAACCCTTTCATTTAATATAAATGGCAAGGGAGTCGTGAAGAAAGATAATTTGCCATCCTAGGGCGTCCGCCATATTGGATTTATAATTGCGTTACATAGTTTATCGTATTTTACTCGTCAAACCCTTTCATTTGATTCCATATCAAGGGGGTTGTGAAGAAAAAGACGATCTGCCAGCTTGGGACGTCCGCCATATTGAATTTAGAATGACGTCACATTGTCTATCGTATTTTACTCGTAAAACCTCTTCATTTGATACCCATATCAATAGGGTTGTGACTAAAAAGCCGATCCGCCATCTTGGGCATCCGCCATATTGGATTTAGACCGGTAATGGCTATACTAGTTACATTGTCACCGGACTTATAGAAGTGTGCCAAATTTCAAAGCTCTAGTATAATAAGAACTAGTCGAAATTCAGCTTGCAAGATTTCACCAAACAAACATACATTCATACATAACACATTGCAAGTTAAATAAAAGCTTTTAAAAAAATGAATACAACACAAATATTTAGCATTTATGAAAATGTAAACATACGTATTTCAAACCAAAATAATACAATAATGGTAAAATGAAACAAAAACCGAACATCAACTCTTAAAAGGAAATTTATTTTCTCTGTCTGTATAATCCCAGGATTATGTTATGTGTACTTTGTAGTTCTAACACATTATAGTGTAGGCAAATTAGCATTCTGACTAAATAGTTTACCGAATGAATGGATTTTCACGAAACTTTGTGGGTTCTGTTCGTTTTGAAGTCTAGATCAAACTCCAAAAAAAAAAATGGCCGCTAATATTGCCTCGCAATTGTTATAAACAATGATCTTGTTGCTAATTTGTTAACTGGTAAAATTGAGGTAAATTAAAAAAACGAAATGTCTTTTTAGATAATTCTATGAAAAATAACAACTTTTTACTCTCGTAAAATTTTCGAAAAATGCATATTTTCCGAGATATAGCGGTTGAATTTTTCCAAAAAGGGTTGAAGGTGGAATAAAAAGTGACGAGAAAAATCCATAAATTCGAGTGAATATATTATTAAACTACAAGACTTTTTTTTCTTTATGACTTTTTCCTAAAGTGCACTCTGTCCAAGTTTCCCGGAAAAAATCGAAAAAAAAGGCCCTTATCGGAAAACGGAAAATATCGTAAACTATGAAATTTAAAAATCTGGAAAAATTAAACGTATAGGTTAATATATTCTTTAAAATTTTGCTCTCTTCTAATTTTTTTGTAACGTACATATTTTCCGAGTTTTCAACAGTTTTTCACTATCAAAATGTATCTAAATTTTTTCATGACACAAAATGCATGTAATCTCTAAAGTTGTAATTAATTTATATATATTTAATAGAAAAATATCTGATTTGTGAAGAAAAGAAAGAACGAAAAAATTTCTACTGCAGTCTCGTAAGCAAATATTAAACCATCTTTACCCTTTCAAATAGAAAGACGTAAATTGGACTGTAAGTCGATGAAGTCTAGTACTTATTTTGAACAATAGATAATAACACAATACACACACATCCTTTAAAATATCTGTAGAGAAAATGTTTATGAATTTAAAAAACCAAACATATGGTTGAAATTAATATATTTCGGAAAGAATTTCTTACAATAGAGGCCTTACCCCACAAGCGTCCATAATAAGACGCAATAAAACTGTCTTTCAGAAATAGCAATCCTTCATTTCAAAAAGACAAGTCAATTAGTTTCAGATACAACCCATTATTGTCTGTTTAACCGAAACTAGAATAACAGACTCCGAAAATGTAAAAAATTCTAAAATTTATCTATACAACTCTCTTAGCTGGTGTATTATACATTAATGATAATTTATATAATCAACACAATAGAAAGTAGCTTAATTGAAAATATTAGATTCATATATAATTATATAACATATAAAATATGCTATAATTAAAATATACAAAAATATTATTTTTAATTTTTGTCACGTTTGTTAAATTATTAAGTATTTTAGTATTTATTTTATTTTGTAGTATATCGAAGTTTATGTCGATTTACGTGTATTTTAATATTGAGTAACTGCTATTCTATACTAATAAATTAGAAAAATTATCACATCGCCTGTTATATTACGATTTTACCTATGGACAAACTCTGTAATAATAATTAAACAGAGGTTGTCCATTCTTATAATAATAATAAGAAATATGCACAACGTACCAGTTGCCTTATTAATTATATACCAAAATAAACGATAATTAATGGACAATAATGAACAAAATAGTTCCGGTCGGTAAGTCTGTTGTTAATTATCAAATGAAATCGCCGAGAATCGCATATACGAAAATGCAATTTTTGTGAGTCAGTCCGTCAATTTCTTTTCAGTATTGAAAGTCACTGCTCATTCTTTTTGCCTGCCTAATGATATGCAAAATGATATATGTAAGTTTTATCTGGCTATATATAATTTTGTATCGCAAATTACCAAATATAAGCCACTTTTCGAGCGGCTTTTACACCGTTATTGTAATACATTCTGGCGATTAAGTAAAATGCTAGAATCTCTAAAACGATTATTTTTTGTGTAATTTTATAGCAATGTGTTCCAGATCTTTTTATAATACATACACGTAACTATTAAGTTAATATCTTAAACCGTCCCACAGGAAACGTGCGTACAAAAAATACAGACAGACCGATAGATACAATTTCTTTTTGCCCTCAAATTTAAAATCTCGATATTTCATGACATCTAAACCGATTTCAACAAAAAAAAAATGGAAGTTTTTTTTTACGATTACTATACTTCCAATCCACTATTTGGATGTGGAAATAAAACTTACGACTCAAATCATCCAATGTCCCAAATTGGGATACAAATTGTGCGAAAATTATTAAGTAATTATAAATACTGATTTAATGAAGCTAAAATATTATGACATGAGGGTTTATTGATACATCTGAAAGTGTATTTTAAATAAAAAGAAACATTTCTTATTATAAAAACACAATTTGTAATGTTAAATGTTAATAAAATTGAACATGCCTCAAGTTTAACAACAGGTATTTTTCTTTATAGTGTAAAATATTATAAAAAAATCTGAGGCCTTGGCTTCTAGTAGGTATACTTATTCACCAAAACTACACTAACATTTTTCTTTGTATGTCTTACAAAACATTTTTTGTAATAAATATAAAATGTTTTTTTCCATGAGATTATTTTAAGGGTAACTAAATGAACTATATTTCACAATAGAAATATGAAACATTTTATTTCTTGTTTCTTATTTATAACAAATTCGGATAAAAACATACATTATTTTTAATGAAAATATATGCCATTTGATTTATTACTTCCACATCCACGTAGTGGAGTGGAAAGATGTACAGGGTGCGCCACTTAAAACTGCCCATACTTGTAACTTTTTTATTTTTAAGGCGATGACCTTGTTGGGCACATCAAATTGTAGACATTTTTAAAGCCTTAAACACGCATACAGAGTGATTTAAAAAAAAATTGAAAAAATTGTTAAGAAAGGAAACTTAATTTCTTTGAATATTTTTTTACCTCACCTTGTACATGAAATGTGTTAATGTTTTCTTATAAAGGTTTTAATTAGCTTCAATTTATGTTAATAATAAAGTTTTAAGAATAAAAATTCCTATTATTTAGTACATTTTAATAGAGTTTGTTTTTAAAAATATTTATTTCTTTTGTTTCTTGTTGCTGTTTTGTTACGTTGAGGATTTTTTGTGATATGTCTTTTACAAATAAAGCATAAAATTATTATTTACATTTTTTCAGATATTTTAAAAAAATTAGTAGTCGGAAGGAGTGTTTTTAATTTCTTTCTCTAAAACCAAAAAGAATTTCGGATATGACGTAATAAACATAACATAAATTGAAGCTAATTAAAACTTTTATAAGTTCATGTACGGGATGAGGTAAACAAATATTCAAGGAAATTAAGTTTTCTTTCTTAACAATTATTTTAATTTTTTTTAAATCACTCTGTACACATGTTTAAATGCCTTAAAACTATCTACAATTTGATATGCCCAACATGGTCGTAGTTTAAAAAATAAGAAAGTTGCAAGCCTGGGGAGTTTTAAGTGGCGCACCCTGTATAGTAATCTTTAAAAAAATTTCAAAATGTTTTTTGTTGAAATAATAAATGTCATAAAACGTCGAGATTTTAAATTTAAGAGAGAAAAAATTCTGTCTGTGTGTCGGTCTGTAACTTTTTTGTGCGCATGTTTTCTTCGCAACGGTCTAAAGGTGGGTACTGATTTGAGCATTTTTACTCGCATGAACGGTTTACGCATAAAAATGATCAGATGAGTACCTACTGAGCGCACGCATGTGTGCTTAGGTATTTTACCCGTACAAACAAGATCCGGCGGTTGTCGGTCTTTTTAAAAGAACAAAGGGTTTTCGTGCGCACAAAACGCTCAGTGTGGACGGTTATTTGCATTTATTAGCTAGTGTGTCACATAAACTACGAAAATAAAAATAGAATGGAGCAATGAATTAGCGCCAATACTTTATGTAAATTTTGTATCCACTTTACCAATGTTGGGAGCTATTGCATTTATTAGAAATTCAAAATCTTCAGATGACATACGAATAAAATTTTGATAATGACCAGTGTTTTCCTGTAGCCTCATGTCGCGTAATAAATTACATCCACTGTAGTCCCTTGAGGTAAAGCCTACTCTCCAACCACTACTCCTAAACTGAAAAAAGGCATTTTAGGCATTTTTTTATCGGAAAATTCATTTAATGAAAGTTGTTCAAAATTGTCCAAAAACCTAATATCCAATATTTTATCAAAATAAAAAAATTGAAAAATTAAAAAAATTGATAAATTTAAAAAATTTAAAAAAGACTATTAATTACTTGACAACTCTCTGACAGCTTGGGTTACATATCAAACAAAATTGTCATGAATTTTTTAAGCAAAAAAACCCATTTAAATGATATCTTCGGACTTGGACAATATTTTAAACAAAATTTCAATATTTTTTTATTTTGATAAAATTTAAATTATATTTTGGACAATTCTGAACAACTTTCATTAATAAAATTTTCCGATAAAAAAATGCCTAGCACCGGAAAATCGAGAGAGAGGTGGTTTTTCCGGTTTAGGGGTAGTGGTTGGAGAGTAGGTCGGAAAATATTGTCACCATCGTTCCCCGCCCTCAGAAACAGAGGGTAGATGTCTTGAGGTCTAGTCTCAGAATTTTTGGGCTTTTTGCCTTTTTCTGGTTTACCTCAAGACACCTGTATGGCTGCCGGCTTTGATATAATTTTGTCACCCACCATCGTTTAGGCTTTTTCTTCTTTGCCTCTATTTCCAATATTAAGCAGGAGCCACTTGCAATAATGATATTACGTCTCTTTTGCGACATTTCCACAAAAACACTGGAACGACAATTTGCACACAAAAATTTAAATTAAGAAAACCATTTTCGTAAACGAATAAATTGCGCGTTCGCGTTTTGTACGCGCACATTTTTCGTGCGAGTAAAAATGCTCAAATCTGTACCCACCTTAAGATACTGTCTTCAAATTTGGCATACATATGTTCCATGACGAGATCTGGTACTAGATTATGTCTTGCACTAATTCCAGTGAAGGGTTGTGAGTTAAATAGGGTAAATAGGGAAAAACAATAAAGCAAGCTAATAACAGTCCAGAAACATAATTTTTAAAATCTTCTATTTAACTTCATTTTAAAAGCTTTGTACGGTAGTTAGTATGTTTGGGTCAAATCGTGCAACCAAAATGGGTCCTGGAGGTATTGTTTAATAGTGGATTCGGCGGCGCCCGGAGAGATTCGAATATGGATTCGGCAGCGCCTGAAAATTGCCTTGGTATTCGACATGGTCCGGAAGTCACCTTGGTGTTTAGCCGTTATCGAACATGGATTATGCAGCGCTCGAATATAGATTCGGCGGCGTTCTAATTTGGATTTGGCAGCGCCCGGAAGTTACTTTGAAATTCGGCAGCGCCCAAAAATGGATTCAGCGGCATCCTAATATAGATTCGGCAGCGCCCAGAAATTACCTTGGTATTCAGGCGCGCCCGGATATGGATTTGGCACTATCTTAATATGGATACAGAAACGCCCGGAATTTGCCTTCGTATTCGGCAGCGTCCGGAGGTTTGGATAGCATTCGGCAACGCCCTTTTATTAAAATTCTGTGACCAATTATTTCCACATACTAGAGTGCAAATATGGTCAAGATGTTTTCCTTTAAAGAGACTTGGATGGGAAATCTGGATGTGGAAATATTGATTCCTTAGGCAGCGGTTTTATTCCAAAAGCTACAACAAAATTTGAATGAATTATTTTATCACAACTCAATTGAGAGTAATACTCCAATTTCGATTTTCATAAAAAAAGTAATCTTTTAACAAATAGCCACAACTTTGACAATTTTTATTGTAGAAGAACCGGAATGTATTAAATTGAATTACCTTTCAACGTTGTAATAACCAATTTCAGACCCTTCGGTTTTTAAGTTATTCACGAAAAATACGTGTTGAAATTTGACATTTAGAAAGGGACGAAAAAACACAAAACCTTAAAAAAAATAATATCTCGAACAATCTTTGAACGGGACTAATCTGAAATTTAAGGTAAAGTTAATTTCTTATGTTTCAAGTCGTACAAATAACAATTTTTGACATAATTCGTAATTTTCAAGATATTTCCAGAAACCCATTTTTTAACGAATTGCTAGGTACAACGAATCAAAAATTTACATTCGAACTATACAAATTGCGCGGAAATATTAACAAAATTGTATGACTTTTATATCAACTTTATTATTCTAATTATAACATGTTGTTTGAGTGACCTATAATAATTAATAGTAAGTAAAAATTGTTGAATTACTTAAACACTATCAACGAAAAAACTAGCTCGAATTAAAACTAAAATATGCTTTACGTGCAATATGTACATACAGTATGTTTACTTAAAGTAAACTGCAATTAAATTTTAATTTTATTTATATAAATATATACTTTGGACAAAACTTTGTTAGTTTAGATGAATTATAGTTTTACAGATATCTATGAACTTACATTTAGAATCACGAGGTTGTAGATGCTCCAAACTGATTAATTTTGAAGCACAGTGGCAAGTGTAAAGTAAAAAATATATTATAATTTAAGCTATCAAACTTTGTCGTATAATTTTTTCCATCTTGTTAGTTTCAATTCGACAGCTTTATCTTTAACGGTGTCTTAGTAACTCTACAACTCTTTCAACCATGCATTTCTCTACAAGAGGTTGTTCTTGGGTCACCTACTATACTTTTCTTAAATAGAATCCAATAAGAAATCCAAAAATTTAAACAAAACGAATTAAAATAATCTCCAACATACACTAGTTCACAAGTTCAAAGACGTGTTAATTCTTGATAAAGCTTGTAAAAATGTGAGTGAGGGCACATTGGATTCGGAATGACGTCTAGAAAAATGTGCAAAACTTTCAAACCCGCATATAAACAATTGCAAAAGTTATAAACAAATTAAGATTGAAGAAATAACGAGCTTCGTTTTTTGAAAATAACTCGAAAACCGTTAATATTTAAGAAATTAAAAAAAAAAGATTCTTGAAGAGGAAGAAATTTCCAATAGAAAAGTCAGAACTCCCGGTATTCTATCTCTATTATTAATAATTTTAATTTAATGTTGAAAATAAGGCTTCGTGCGGCAAACGCTAAGCCGTTACGAAACCGGCCGTAATAAGTAAAAATATTTTTTTATGTATTAAATATTAATTTAAAAATTTTAAAAAACTATGGTATTATTCAGACATTTAAAGAAAAAAAAATCCAGATTTTTCATGAAATGAGAATATTGTTAATTAACATTTTTTTTTAGAGCTTACGTTTATATTTCAAGTCGGATAATTGTTAAGCAAAAGCCACTAAAATTATTACCTTTCCTTTAGACCTTATATCAACTATACTGTACGAGATTATGACATTGCGATATTTTTAATTGTTATAGTCTATTAGTTATTAATTATTTAAGATAACAAAAAACTAAGAAATTTAAAAAAAAAGGTTGACATTTTTTTTATTAATTTTAATTATTATTACTGTTTTATATTCAAAAATAACATAAGATTACATAAACTTTATGCCATTTTATTTGTTATAAAATATTATGAATTAAAAAAAAATTTTTTCTTAAAAACATTTTTTAATTGTTTATAATCATTTTTTTCCTTTTTTCATTATTTAAACAAGTTATTAAGTAAAAATTTTAGTCTTAAAACCTATTATTTGCAATTCTCTACAAGGTGGAATTTTTTTGTTGTTAATTTATTTGTTTATTTAATAAATAATTTGTTATTAACAACTTCCGAATGTGTTTATATTTTTTTAGATAGAAAAAAACTTAAAAAAAAACAACCGTATACATAAACACATAAAAAAGAAAAAATGTTAATATTTCTTATAGAATTTTAAATTTTAAATATTAAAAATGTTTTTTGACATATTTATGTATACGGTTGTTCTGCTTATTTTTTTCTATATAAAAAAATATAAACACATTCGGCGATTGTTAATTAGAAATTGTTTATTAAATAAACAAATTAATTAATAACAAAAATTCCACCTTGTAGAGAATTGCAAATAAAAAATTTTAAGAATATTTTTTTCTTAATAATTTGTTCAAATGAAGAAAAACGGGAAAAAATAATTATAAACAATTAAAAAAATGTTTTAAGAAATTTTTTTTTTCAAAAATACGTAATTTATCTATTTCTTGATAAAATTTGTTTAAACAGTTAGCACTAAAAATTTAAAGTTTATATAATTTTATAGTACGGTTGAATATAAAAACAGTAATAATAATAATTTTAAAATTAATAAAAAAAAATTTTCAACCTCTATTTAATTTCTTAGTTTCTTGTTAGCTTAAATAATTAATAACTAATAGACTGTAACAATTAAAAACATCGCAATGTCATAATCTCATAAAATATAGATGACATAAGGTCCTCACGAAGCGAAATAATTTTAGTGGCTTTTGTTTAACAATTTTCCGACTTGAAACATAAACATAAACTTAAAAAAAAAATTGTTAATTAACAACGAGCTCATTTTATGAAAAATCGGTAAAAAAAATTTTTCCAACGGGATATTGTTCCTTTAAGTGTCTAAATAATAACGCAATGAAAAAAAAATTATATTAATACTTGACAATATAAAAAAATTGTTTTGCTTCTTACGACCGGTTTCAGAGTATCGTAACGGTTTAGCGTTCGCCGTGCGAAGCCCCATTTTCAACATTAAATTAAAGTTACTAATAGTAGAGATAGAGTTCCAGAAGTCCAGACTTTTTTATTGGAAATTTCTTCCTCTTTAAGAACCTCTTTTTTTAATTTCTCAATTATTAATAGTTTTCGAGTTATTTGCAAAAAACGAAACTCGTCATTTTTTTCAATTTTAATTTGTTTATAACTTTTTCACATTTTTCTAGACGTCATTCCGAATCCAATGAGCCCTCACTTATATTTTTACAAGCTTTATCAAGAATTAACACGTGTTTGAACTTGTGAATTAGACTAAATAAGATTCTTTTACATTAACATAATTTTGTAGTTTATCACGTATCTAAAATATTTTTGCTAATAACTTTTCTCTTACTTCTGTAGTTTAATTAAACTACAGAACACTATTTTACTTATAGCCTTGCTGAACCATCCTTAACAAAAGTTGTTTACAATCAAGAGGTACAAATTCCGTCCTCATTTTAACAGTTACACGAATTGTCTCCACTAAGTTTACTTTTCCTAGTAGTAATATATTCGAGCAAACTAAAACATCTGGATCAACATGTGGTATATAATAACCTACTTCCACGGTGTTGCCAGCTGACTAGATGCCATCTAAACCGCTTCTGTGGTCAGCAGGTATTCAAAATGAATATTTTTCGAGCGACAGGCACGGCAGCTAGTAACAAACCGCTGAACTAAAATATTCACTAGGGTGTTAGAATGGGTCACTTGACCTCCAACTTAAAATAAGTTTTAATGGCATAATACGACATCTACGATGCCCCTGCGTTAATATCTCTAGCAGGTCAGATGGCATCCGTATACCGGATGCCATCTGACTCGTGGATGCCAACTGAACCTAAAATTTTACATTGTGGGATGCCAACGAATACCTTATACAAATATATATATATATATATATATATATATATATATATATATATATATATATATCGCTCGAAAAATATTCATTTTGAATACCTGCTGACCACAGAAGCGGTTTAGATGGCATCTAGTCAGCTGGCAACACCGTGGAAGTAGGTTATTATATACCACATGTTGATCCAGATGTTTTAGTTTGCTCGAATATATTACTACTAGGAAAAGTAAACTTAGTGGAGACAATTCGTGTAACTGTTAAAATGAGGACGGAATTTGTACCTCTTGATTGTAAACAACTTTTGTTAAGGATGGTTCAGCAAGGCTATAAGTAAAATAGTGTTCTGTAGTTTAATTAAACTACAGAAGTAAGAGAAAAGTTATTAGCAAAAATATTTTAGATACGTGATAAACTACAAAATTATGTTAATGTAAAAGAATCTTATTTAGTCTAATTCACAAGTTCAAACACGTGTTAATTCTTGATAAAGCTTGTAAAAATATAAGTGAGGGATCATTGGATTCGGAATGACGTCTAGAAAAATGTGAAAAAAGTTATAAACAAATTAAAATTGAAAAAAATGACGAGTTTCGTTTTTTGCAAATAACTCGAAAACTATTAATAATTGAGAAATTAAAAAAAGAGGTTCTTAAAGAGGAAGAAATTTCCAATAAAAAAGTCTGGACTTCTGGAACTCTATCTCTACTATTAGTAACTTTAATTTAATGTTGAAAATGGGGCTTCGCACGGCGAACGCTAAACCGTTACGATACTCTGAAACCGGTCGTAAGAAGCAAAACAATTTTTTTATATTGTCAAGTATTAATATAATTTTTTTTTCATTGCGTTATTATTTAGACACTTAAAGGAACAATATCCCGTTGGAAAAAATTTTTTTACCGATTTTTCATAAAATGAGCTCGTTGTTAATTAACAATTTTTTTTTTAAGTTTATGTTTATGTTTCAAGTCGGAAAATTGTTAAACAAAAGCCACTAAAATTATTTCGCTTCGTGAGGACCTTATGTCATCTATATTTTATGAGATTATGACATTGCGATGTTTTTAATTGTTACAGTCTATTAGTTATTAATTATTTAAGCTAACAAGAAACTAAGAAATTAAATAGAGGTTGAAAATTTTTTTTTATTAATTTTAAAATTATTATTATTACTGTTTTTATATTCAACCGTACTATAAAATTATATAAACTTTAAATTTTTAGTGCTAACTGTTTAAACAAATTTTATCAAGAAATAGATAAATTACGTATTTTTGAAAAAAAAAATTTCTTAAAACATTTTTTTAATTGTTTATAATTATTTTTTCCCGTTTTTCTTCATTTGAACAAATTATTAAGAAAAAAATATTCTTAAAATTTTTTATTTGCAATTCTCTACAAGGTGGAATTTTTGTTATTAATTAATTTGTTTATTTAATAAACAATTTCTAATTAACAATCGCCGAATGTGTTTATATTTTTTTATATAGAAAAAAATAAGCAGAACAACCGTATACATAAATATGTCAAAAAACATTTTTAATATTTAAAATTTAAAATTCTATAAGAAATATTAACATTTTTTCTTTTTTATGTGTTTATGTATACGGTTGTTTTTTTTTAAGTTTTTTTCTATCTAAAAAAATATAAACACATTCGGAAGTTGTTAATAACAAATTATTTATTAAATAAACAAATAAATTAACAACAAAAAAATTCCACCTTGTAGAGAATTGCAAATAATAGGTTTTAAGACTAAAATTTTTACTTAATAACTTGTTTAAATAATGAAAAAAGGAAAAAAATGATTATAAACAATTAAAAAATGTTTTTAAGAAAAAATTTTTTTTTAATTCATAATATTTTATAACAAATAAAATGGCATAAAGTTTATGTAATCTTATGTTATTTTTGAATATAAAACAGTAATAATAATTAAAATTAATAAAAAAAATGTCAACCTTTTTTTTTAAATTTCTTAGTTTTTTGTTATCTTAAATAATTAATAACTAATAGACTATAACAATTAAAAATATCGCAATGTCATAATCTCGTACAGTATAGTTGATATAAGGTCTAAAGGAAAGGTAATAATTTTAGTGGCTTTTGCTTAACAATTATCCGACTTGAAATATAAACGTAAGCTCTAAAAAAAAATGTTAATTAACAATAGGCTCATTTCATGAAAAATCTGGATTTTTTTTTCTTTAAATGTCTGAATAATACCATAGTTTTTTAAAATTTTTAAATTAATATTTAATACATAAAAAAATATTTTTACTTATTACGGCCGGTTTCGTAACGGCTTAGCGTTTGCCGCACGAAGCCTTATTTTCAACATTAAATTAAAATTATTAATAATAGAGATAGAATACCGGGAGTTCTGACTTTTCTATTGGAAATTTCTTCCTCTTCAAGAATCTTTTTTTTTTAATTTCTTAAATATTAACGGTTTTCGAGTTATTTTCAAAAAACGAAGCTCGTTATTTCTTCAATCTTAATTTGTTTATAACTTTTGCAATTGTTTATATGCGGGTTTGAAAGTTTTGCACATTTTTCTAGACGTCATTCCGAATCCAATGTGCCCTCACTCACTTTTACAAGCTTTATCAAGAATTAACACGTCTTTGAACTTGTGAACTAGTGTATGTTGGAGATTATTTTAATTCGTTTTGTTTAAATTTTTGGATTTCTTATTGGATTCTATTTAAGAAAAGTATAGTAGGTGACCCAAGAACAACCTCTTGTAGAGAAATGCATGGTTGAAAGAGTTGTAGAGTTACTAAGACACCGTTAAAGATAAAGCTGTCGAATTGAAACTAACAAGATGGAAAAAATTATACGACAAAGTTTGATAGCTTAAATTATAATATATTTTTTACTTTACACTTGCCACTGTGCTTCAAAATTAATCAGTTTGGAGCATCTACAACCTCGTGATTCTAAATGTAAGTTCATAGATATCTGTAAAATATATATATATATATATATATATATATATATATATATATATATATATATATATATATATATACGCGTAAAATCACCAAGTGGCACCGAAAACTAAATTGACGTTCCCGCACCCAATATTTTCCGCATTTAATGTGAGCAAGTGGCTCCCTATATATTCCCGATATGTATATGCGTTCTGGCACCGTATATATGGAGAAGACACTTTTTCTTTAGATACTCACTGTGTTGTTAATACATTTAGGATTGCTAACGCACTCTGTAAAAATAGGCCATTGTGTTGCTTGTCTTTTTGAAACGTATCACATACGTGCGATATCCGTGGTGTAATTGCAGAAATAGAGGAAATAAGATGAGAAATAATTCTCAGAGTGAACTAAAAATTGTTATTGATGTTGACTCATCATATTCTATATTTAGTTTCAATTGAGGTCTAGAAAATTATTTGGAAAAAAAAAGACAAGTAGATGAGGTTGATTAAAAAAGAAACAAATTAATTATTTATTATTCAGTGGTGATAAATCACTTATGAAAACATGTAATTAGAATATCAATTTTAGTTATTGTAAAATACAGTGTGAATTTGTGTATATGACATACCAATAGTAACTGACATTTATTATTGACAGTTCGGCTAATTTCAAAGCATGTCGTACAAAATAGTATATTACGTAATGAGTGTTGTAAGAAGCATATTACGCACGAATGGAAAAGTTATTTTCATGAGTGCGTAATTGCTTTACAACTCGAATTATGTACTATACTTTACCTACGATCACTACTGTAAATAGTAAAAAACACACTACCTGCCATTCATGTAAGGTTAATTTTACGTATTGTAAACAAAACGCACTGTAAACAAATCGCACGGTAATCAAAACGCACGGGACACCCAATTATAGGTGGCTTATATCGCTGACGCGGGGTTTAAAAAAAACAAATGGGCCTACGTAATTTTCAAACGCTGTCAAAACTGACATAATATTTGTTGAATGACATTGTTGACTAGTAAACTAAATCCAGATTTTACTAAATAAATAAATAAATATGATCGTAGGTAAATTATAGTACATAATTCGAGTTGTAAAGCAATTACGCACTCATGGAAATACGCACTCGCCGCTACGCGGCATCGTGCGTAACTTTTCCATTCGTGCGTAATATGCTTCTTACAATTCTCATTACGTAATATACTATTACCTACGATCATATTCATTTATTTATTTAGTAAAATCCTGATTTAGTTGTCAACAATATTATTCAACAAATATTATGTCAGTTTTGACAGCGTTTGAAAATTGCGTAGGAGCATTTGTTTTTTTAAACCCCGCGTCAGCGATATAAGCCACCGATAATTGCGTGTCCCGTGCGTTTTGTTTACCGTGCGGTTTGTTTACAGTGCGATTTGTTTACATAACACACACAATACAATATGTAAAGTTCAACTTACATAGATGTCAGGTAGTGTGTTTTTGACTAGTTACAGTAGTGATCGTAGGTAAATAATATAATAATCGTTTCCCTCAAAAATTCTTAAAATCACAAAAATGTATATTACAAAACAATAAGCGAGTAAAATATTAATTTCATCTAATAAAAATGTCAATTTATTTACAATCTTTTGATTCTAAATATTATATTATGAAATAGTATAATAAGTAGTATGATTTAAAAATATAATTTATTACCTTATTTTGTATGAACTGTTACATACGGTAACGTTGGATCTCAACGTTAATATATTTTGTTGAATTTGTACAATTGCTTTGAGGGTGGCGGTGTGGCTTAAAAAAATGATTTCGTAATTCGACAAGTTCTCCTATGAACCGATTGAGAAAATACTTTGACAGGCTTTTAGAAAATACTTGATAGAATGATACTGGGATATTGAAGTCAACAAAAAATATATTTTTTTTTTGTTTTTCACACAAGAAAAAAATGTTTTTCTTTCTTTAGTTTTCAATAGGCTAGTACCATTCTATAAAGTTGCCTATAAAAGCCTATCAAAAAATTATTTTAATCGGTTTAGGAATGTAGGAGAAATTGTCGAATTACGTTCGCGGCACCGCTCACTTTAATTGCAATAGAAGATTAAACTGCGGTTGATTTCGATACTCTTGATTTTATTTATGCCTTTTCAGAAAATTATACATATATAATATGCTCTTAGATTTAGTTTGGGTGAAAGTTATAAAGTATATGGAGCTTTAGCTCTTAAATTTGTTAACGCTGCTAAATAGGTTGTTTTCAGAGTTATCCCATTCTCTTGTCTATAAAAGGGACAAGTGCCGTAATAAATAAATGTTTATATATGTTTATATATGTTTATATATGTTTATATATTATCTTAGTTACGGTTCAAATGGTCGGTGCATCAAAGTTTTGTCAATTTTCAGTTCATAGACTTATTTTATTAACAGGCACTCACATCAAATCATGGGCCCCGGCCCCTTTCATTATAACTACACTACCTGTACCCAAATTTTAATTAGTTTAATATTTTTGCATTGCGTTTCCTAGTTTATTCGGACCTCGAAGTGGTCGGGCCCTGGTACCACGGTACCTACTGGACCTACCCCCCCCTCCCCTGTTGGGGCCCTGATTATAAAGTATAGTTTAAAGTGAGAAATAATGTAAACAACAATTTGTAGATAGGCCAGACTCCTCCTGCCTGCAAGAACATAATACAGACAGATACTACAATTTTATTACATTATCAGATGAAGCTAGTTCAGGGATGAACAATGACTATGCATTGTCATTATAATATACGTATGACAATGCGGCAATATATAGGTAGAGTAATTGTAGGAATACAGGAAATAGTCAAGTAAAATTCTGAAAAAGTAAGCTAAATAATTGTATGTGATATTGACACTCATTGTATATATCACGTATCAGTTGAAAAACTCTGAAAAAAAATGTAATTAACAAAGATTAGGCACTTCTCAGTAGGGAGCTATTCATAACAAACAGGTTATGTTAACGAAAGTAGTTACGAAAGTATAGGCAACGTTTAGATTACGTTAATTATTTTTCAAAAATGATCAATCAATTGGCCTCAAGTTTTCACTTTTTTTATATTTTACATATTTACAATCGATTATTTTTATTTATTTGCTTTTATCATGATTAGAGAATATTATTTAGGTATTATGCAAATCACAACTTACACACTTTCTTATTTATTATGAAAATACCTACTTTCTGTATATTGTTGCCCTAATCTGGGCACGCTAATATACTAGTAATTCAATACTTCGTCAGTATTAGCTAGAAGATAGTTGTTTTGATTGGTTCTCCAATAATGAGTGTTTTAAAGTATTTACCTAACTAGTATATTAGCATATTTACATATTTGTTAACAATAACTGTTAATATGAAGGTCAAATTTTAATAAGTGTAGAAAATATGGATTTTTATTACCATGTCGATAGTGAAAAATTGCATTCATTAATACAGCGAGAAACTTTTTATCTTTCTAGATAAAGGATGGGGACAAGTTTTTACCGTGAAATTTCTATGGGCGCGTTAGGCATTTTTCAGTAGGAAGTAAAGTACTATAAAATGTTTTTGGTTACTTGAAGTCACCGGCACACAATTTTTTTTGGGTTACTTCCAATTTAGCCGAAGTTTGCAACTTTTTTATTTTTAATAGTAACTTTCTTTCGTAATCCGAAGTTCAATTTCCTTTATACTCCTTTTTTCGAATTTAAGAATGGCTGAGTAAAAATAAAATTTAACATCTCAGTAGAAAGAATAATAATAATAATAATAATATAATAATAATAATATTTATTTGTCCAAGGTATTACAATTAACAATTTTGGCATTATTGTTGATTTTCACTAACAAATAAACGAGGACCACAAAGCCTAGGGCTGTCCGTGGTTTACATGGTTTATTTATTGATAAATATAAATTAATAACAATAATGTAAACACATAAACTATACTAATCTGCTATAATAAAAGTTACCTATTATAAAAATAATTAATTTATTATTAAGTTAAACTTAGATATTACAATAAATTTTTATTTCTATAATAAAACTAAATGGAGCAGATATAATCTCAAAACTAATATAAATATGCCATGGAAAAAATATATATGCTGCAAAATTTTAACAAGCTTACCATGGAGTGTACAAAAAACATAAAACCACCTTCCTTAATTCAATATGTCAATTTTAAACTTGTATAAGAATTAAAATTTTCAAAAATTATTGAAAATAAATCTTTTTAAACATTTTTTTTAATAGTCCCATTTTCTTTTCTATTATTTGTTTGTAATATGTGTTTTCCATTTAATTTTATTTAAGTAACAGAGAATTATATAAAATTAATGAAAACTGAATAGTTTCTTAGAAAAAGTGCCTGCAACATAAATGTTTAAAATGAATAAGATTCCAGAAAGGTTCAATGTAATGTTGAAAAGGGACAGAGAGGTAACAAACACGTGTTAATAATAAGACACAAAAGAAGATACTAGAACTTACTTTGACTGAATTTTAAAGTAAATGGACCACTGCTCATTTTAAGGAATATATGACACATTTTAAACTAATTAGTTGGCTGGAATTATGGAGAAAAGAATCATTGTGTACCGTGGATCACACAGTAGAAATAAAATTTCTAATTCAAGCACATTACGGTAAAAATATTTTGTAGCACATCAAAAAGTTGCCTCTAACCTACCCTTCATTACATAATTTTTTTACATATTTCGGTACATATTTAAATACCGGTTAACCGGTCATGTTTATTTTACTTCCACGTCCAGTGGAAGTATAGTAACAAAAAAATTTAAAAACAATTTTATTGTCCAAATAGGCTTAAAATGTCATGAAACGTCGAGATTTTAAGTTTGAGCGAAAAAAAATGTCTGTCTGTCTGTCGGTCTGTCTGTGTAACTTTTTTTTGTGCGCACGTTTACTCTGGAACCGTTTAAGATATTGACTTGAAATTTGGTACACATATGTACTTTAACGAGATCTAGGACTGGATTATATTTTCATCTTGTTCCGTCGAAGGGTTGGGGTGAAAATTGGGGTAAATTTGGGGTAAATGGATAAATCGAGCAGGTAAGAGTCCACGAAATTGGTATTTAGTATATACAAGGTCTCAAAAAAAATTTGGCATTAGCCACCCCCATTACCACCCTCACCCCCTATTAAAGGGGATGAAAAAAAATTGTGATTTAGTGTGTATACAAGAACCAGAAACCTCAAAATAATTTTTTACTTCATCCACCCCCCCCCCCATTACCACCCCCCTATCACCACCCCCCTATCACCACCCCCACCCCACTACCGATGTGGGGTATCGTTTTATGGGTTTTTGGGGTAGAGGATTTCAAATATTATATTATTAAAGTTCCATAAACAATTATTTTAACATACAAAGTTTTTTGTTGTGAGTGACTTGGATAGAGAGTCTGGATGTGGAAGTCGTGATTCCTTGGGCAGCGGTTTTTATTTACCGATTTACCCGTTATTAAAATTTCCTGTAAATTGCATTGTGCATGTTTACAACTTTATTACTTTCTCAAAGTTTTCTTTTAGTAAAACCTAAGTTTATATTTTCTGCAAAAAGGTAGATATTCGGAGATTCAAATAATAGAAAAATATGGAGACTTCTCCCATTCAAAAAATGTTTTAAAATGATTTATTTTCAACAATTATTAAACAAATTAAATAGTGGAAGCCATTACATTGTGATAATTAATCATAATGAAACAGATTTGTTTTTTATCATTAATTTATTATAACCATACGTTACCGCAGTTTCGACAAGCGTGTAATTTTCAAACAGTTGATTCACAAATATAAAAATTATTTATAATTTAATTTTGTTATTTAATGTTTAAAATTTACATATTAATTTAAAGAAAATGCAGTGATATCATTTTCCAATTTTTTTTGCGCACTCTTCATTTAGAAAATATATTTTTAAGACACTTCTTTTCAATGGTTTTTTTAAGATTTAGAATTTTTTATAAAAATTTAAAATTGGCATACTAATAAATAAAATGCAGAGGTGTTGAAAATTTTCTATGCGCTGTTCTACGAAGACTCCGTGGCCAGCTGAATTTTATTGCTTGACAATTTTTCCTATGACTTTCTTTCTGCTGAAATAAAAATGGTTTTCACTTAAAAATGTAAAAAATTGCAACTTCCGGCTTTACTCTAGAACCTTGTGAGTCGCTTCTTATTTCACCCCAATTCGATATATACATCCTCTAGATTTTGAGATGTGTTGACATAGATTTTTATAGACATATGACTTCAAATAATCCCACAAAAAATAATTAAAAGGTGTAATAGTAGAGGTACAGAATTCGAAAAAGTCGTCTAGAAACGTGTCCCGTGGAACATTGAGACAAGTAAATATGTACTGATTCCACTATTATTATGTAGTGTAATTTTAGAAATGAAGAAAATAAGATGAGAAATAATTCTCAAAGAGTGAGCTAAATAAATTGTTATTGAATTTAGTTTCAATTGAGGTCTAAAAAAATTATTGGAAAAAAAAATCAAGATGATGCAGATTGAATAAAAAAATAACAAATTCATTATTTATTATTCAGTGGTGATGAATCATTTACGAAAACATTTTATTAAAATATCAATTTTAGTTATTGTAAAATACACTGTGCATTTGTGTATATGACATACCGAGTGATATAAAGGGTTTGTAACATTTATAATAACCCATAAGTTTTGTGTTTTTAAAAATAAAAATATACAGGGTAGTCACTCTAAACAAATTTGAAAAATATGGTGTGGTTACCAAAAAAAATTAAAAAATGTGACGCAGGACGATAATATTTCGCATGCAGCTAACATAACTGTCAAAGAAACATTTGAAAAAACATACAAGGTGGTCACCCTAAACACAAAGAAAATATATGACGGTGAACGATAATATTTGGCATGTAGTTAACACAACTGCCGTGGAGAAAAATATGAAAAATATGCAAAAAAAAAAATGCGATGGAGAAAAATTACACAAATCTTAGGAAAATAACCATAGTTTTTAGTTAATAATAATATACGGGGTCGTCATCTAACAGAGAAAGTAATTAATGACTAAAGTATGCAAACTGTGCATTTTGATAAGGCTGTGTGCTAGAGAGAAAAGTTAAGGGGAAATAAATTTGGGTTGGACTTAGCGCTTCGAAAACTTCACCTGCTTGGTCTGTTTTGTCCTGTTTAGTGACATCAGTCAATTCAATAAACTGAATATCTCCAACTCTCTTCCTGTTATGCAGGAGAAGTAACATTAATGTTACCTTAACAAGAATTCTTTATTGCAATATATTTGTTTCTTTTTTAAAATTTCTACAGTATTTACAGCTTTTTCTATACAAAATGTTCTTAGTGTCATAACGTCTTCGGTAAACGAAAATAGTTCTCTTGAATGGTTTATCGATTTGTTTCTATTCAGCTCTTTGAGAGCAAGACTACCAACTAAACTTCCCAATTTCATTCATTTTTCGCAAAAGTTTTAATTCCTCCACTATATTTTTAAAGTTATCTAATGACTAAATTATGAACTCCTAAAACAAAACATAAAAAAAGAAACCTGGCGGGATTTATTTGAAATTAAGGACGTTGACGCAGCTTACGAGTATTTTTTAAATATAATAAATAAAAATGTTGAAATATCATCAAGAAATGTGAAAATAAAATCTAATCAACGAAAAATTAAACCATGGATTACCAAAGGACTGGTTAAATCAATTAGAAGTAGGGATAAAATGAAACAAGAACTGAATAAGGATAAACACAATATGGAGCTTCGAGAAAAATATAAAGAAATTAGAAATAAAACTAACTATCTTATAAAAAAAGCAAAAAAAGAATATTACAATGACAAAATCATGGAAAACAAAAAAGACATAAAAAAAATCTGGAATATAGTAAAAGAATATTCAAATGAACATAACTATAACAATAAAATAGTAATTAAACAAGATGAAAAAAATATAACAGATGACAGTGAGGTAAGCGAAACATTTAATAATTATTTCGTGAACGTCGGAAAATCTATGGCAGAGAAAATTAATGTTAATAAGCAACTAGAGCACCGACGACTAGACTTTTATAATAATTTTTTTTCTCAACCCAACTACAGAGGCGGAAGTAAATAAAAATATAATGAAACTGAAAAATAACAGTGCATCCGGATATGACGGCCTCTCCAGCAAGTTACTCAAAATAATAAAATCAGAAATTGCAAAACCACTATGTTATATTATTAATCTGAGCTTTGTAGAAGGCAAGTTTCCATCTGTTTTAAAGATCTCTGTTGTAACTCCAATACACAAAAATGGAGACAAGACCGTAGTGAGCAACTACCGACCCATTTCCGTAATTAGTAATATTGCAAAACTTTTTGAAATGTGTATAAAAACTAATTTAACAAATTACTTGTGTGCTAATAAAATACTGTCTAGTAGCCAATATGGTTTTAGGGAAAATATTAGTACTGAGGATGCAATATTCGAGGTAACTAAAACATTATATAATTCCGTCGATAATGGTAAAAAACAGATCGCGATATTCCTAGACTTAGCCAAGGCTTTTGATACAGTGTCTCATGATATATTAATTCACAAACTAGAAGATTACGGTATACGAGGTGTACCAAATAATTTGTTCAGGAGCTATCTAACAAATCGAAAACAGTGTGTCAAAATAGGTGAAACGAAAAGTAATTTTAAGCATATACCATTTGGAATTCCACAAGGTACAGTACTTGGACCTATATTATTTAATATATATGTCAACGAACTGCTTCACTTAAACGTTGATGGTAAAATAATTGCTTATGCTGATGACACTGTTCTTTTAATAGAGGACACTTCCTGGGATTCGGTAGCTTACAAAGCAGTGGTAGAATTTTCAAAGTTACAGCAATGGCTTTTAGAGAACTTATTAACTATAAACATTAATAAAACTAAATTCATGTGTTTTGGTTTATACGACAAATATATTCCCCAAATAAATACTCTAACCCTCCATACTCACACATGTATACTGATGAACAATTTTGAATGCAAATGTACAGAAGTGCTTCATTGCACAAAACAAATAAAATATTTGGGAATAATTATCGATCAAAATTTAAAATGGACTGAACACATCGAATCTCTTAACAATAAAATAAGGAAACTTGTATGGAAATTCTATCATCTTCGAACTATTATTCCACACATCATTCTTAAGACACTGTATCATGCCTTGGCTGAATCTATTTTAAGATACGGTATTTCAATATGGGGTGGTGCATATCCCACGAATTTGCAACCTTTGAGAATATCACAAAAATATCTCATTAAAGTTATATTGCATAAAAACAGACGATACTCAACTGAATTACTTTTTCAAGATTTTAAAGCTCTCAATATTGATTTATTATATACAAAGTCGGTACTTATATTCACCTATAAGCATAAATCTCAACTAAGATCTGATATCGAACACAGCCACATCACAAGGCACAAGATCAATATAAATCTTAATATTCCCCAATATGCCCATTCTACAACACAGCGTTTTGTTAGTTATTATGGTCCAAAATTTTATAACACCTTACCAATAAATTATAAGCAAATAAATAACATAGGCCTCTTTTCAAAAAAAGTTACAAAATATGTAACAGAAAATTCATCCAAATTTTTAAACATTTTAATGAGCTGAAGTCACACACTAATTATATTGTCTTTATTATTTTTAGATTTATGTATTTAGGATTTATTTACATACTGGAAAATCATATTTTTAACTTATTTTCTCAAAATGTTATTCTTATAGTTTGATATTTATTATGTTTTTTTACACTTAAATAAGTAAACAACACTCACAATCTCACATGTACTCACACAGGTGTTACACTTAGGAGTACATCAAAACATGTTTCTGTTTTAACATATTATGTATCTTTCAAAAAAAGTGAAATAAATTTGATTTGATTTGATTTGATTTGACTCGTCCTTTTTGCATATTAGATATGTAACAATATTAATTAAATCTTTAAATGTCTTTCCCTGGGCAAAGCGTACGAAGCCACCCCATATGATCCTTCATTTTACTTCCACGTCCAGTGGAAGTATAGTAACGACAAAAAAATTTTTAAAAATTTTCATTGTTCAAATAGGCTTAGAATGTCACGAAACGTCGAGATTTTAAGTTTGAGGGAAAAAAATTTTATGTCTGTCAGTCTGTCGGTCTGTCGGTCTGTCTGTAACTTTTTTTGTGCGCACGTTTACTCTGGAACCGTTTGAGATATTGACTTGAAATTTGGTACACATATGTACTTTAACGAGATCTAGAACTAGATTATATTTTCATCTTGTTCCGTCGAAGGGTTGGGGGGTAAATTTGGGGAAAATAGGTAAATCAAGCAGGTAAGAGTCCATAAAATTGGTATTTAGTATATACAAGAGAAGCTGAGGTCTCAAAAAAAATTTTGGCATTAGCCACCCCCATTACCACCCCCACCCCATTATTATAGGGGATGGAAAAAAATTGTGATTTAGGGTGTGTACAAGAACCTCAAAATGTTTTTTACTTCATCCACCCCCACTACCACCCCCTATCACCACCCCCACCCCGCTACCGATGTGGGGTATCGTTTTATGGGTTTTTAGGGTAGAGGATTTCAAATATTATATTATTAAAGTTCCATAAACAATTATTTCCACATACAAAATTTTTTCGTTGTGAGTGACTTAGATAAAAAATCTGGATGTGGAAGTAGTGATTCCTTGGGCAGCGGTTTTCATAATAGTTGCTATGCGTTATTTACGACCTGAACAAGATAATCGATATTGATAGCGTATTTTTTAGTCCAAAGGATATAATGAATGTATAAACAAAGAATTAATAGATACGTTACAGTTACATTAATCCTTTTTCTGCATATCCCACTTTTACCCCCCCATCTTGTTATAGAGTCCAATCATAGATACTTTTTTCTTGAAACAACAGTGTTAGGTACGTTATTTTATTTTCTTTAATTGTTCGAGGGTACCTCCTGAGTATTTTGAAAAGTTGGCAGGGGCGGCGGGGGTGTGCGTTAGCCGCAATATTTGAGCTTAAACGGTTAGTTCTACGAAAATAAGCATGTAAATCAATTTGCAGTGAGTTCTTACCATTTTTGTCATAGCAGCAACGGTTCGCGAGATATATACGTTGAACTTTGAAGAGATATAGCAGCTAACTCACACCCCCGCCACCCCCACCACTTGATAGAATACTCAGGATGTACCTATTGATTGGACTAATATTAGTTATACCATATATTATCAGATTTTAACTATTTGGGTGGATATTGTAACATTGATATTAAAAGAGTAATAAAAATTATGTGTTGCAATGATTTATGGTTTTATTAGGAAGCAGACAGATTATTCAGAGTAACCTTTAGCTCAGACGACACAGAACATTTTATAGTGAAACCCACAAAAATTTGCAAAGTGAATAATTTTTTTTTAATGAGTTCGTGAAAGTGTATAGAATAATATCCTGAAAAGTTTACATTTCGCTCGGATGCAGAACATAAAAAAAAGTGAAAAAAAAATTTTTTATCCATTTTTCAAAATTTTGAAATTAAGTCAGGGTAGGAAAAAATACAGGTGGATAGACCACGTGTTTCTGAACAAAAAATGTTCTAATAAAATTTATCGCTAAAGCCACGGTATTCCTGAAAAAAAAATAGTGAAATAATTTTGTCACTCTGCGCGGCCAGTGCACGGTTAAATGTACACTATGGAACTTCTAAAAATTCTTAGCTGTTCTATCGAGTAAAATAAAGCTTTTTTTCTCTTTCTGATTACACGTTTTAGACATTTTTATTATTGAATGGGAGGATAAATAGTGAGTATAGAGTGAAAATATATAATTATGGACGCATATACAGACACCACACATAGCCGCTAAATCGCTCGCAAGAATTTTCACGTGCCTTTACTGTATTGTATTTATTACAGGTACACTTATCCACATTTCAGCTATATCCAATGGATTCCTTATACATTTGTTAATGTATTGGAAAAGTTCCAGAATTTATATTCTAAACAATCAAATATATTTTCATAGTTATAAGCAGGCGCGCAGCCAGGGAGGGGGCCATGGGGCCCGGGCCCCCCCCAAGCCGTCTTCCACGAACCAAAAATTAAAGAAGCATAATCACTATTAGTACAAATAGTCCCTTAAAATTAGGAAATATTTAAGAAAATTTTCCCACAGTTATAAGACCTGTAAACAGTTAAGTATTTGGGTTGTCTAAACATGATTTTTACCCCCCGCAGTTCTGAAAAAGGGTGGTTTTAAGAAATATATACATATATATGCGTTTTTTCGTCTTTTTCTGTTTTGAGGAAAAACTATGCATTTTCGTGAAAAATACCAAGAGAGCAAAGTAGTAGAGGATAAAATTTCCTATAGTTTTTGTCTTTACTTTTTTTTCGAATTCCGCTTAGTTTCGCCGCTAGAGGGCGCGAAAGAAATAAATATACATATAGACTTTTGCGTCTTTTTTTAGATTTTGAGCCAAAATTATGCATTTTTATGAAAAATTACATGAGGTCAAAGTTGTAGAACATAAAAGGTGTTTTCTAGTTTTTCTTTTTTTTTTTTCATAAAAATATATATATTTTTTATGTTCTACAGCTTTAATCTCACGTAATTTTTCATAAAAATGCATAATTTTGGCTCAAAATTTAAAAAAGGCACAAAAGTCCATATGTATATTTATTTCTTTCGTACCCTCTAGCGGCGAAACTAAGCGGTATTTGAAAAAAATAATGGTAGAGACAAAACTTATAGGAAATTTTATGCTCTACAACTTTGCTCTCTTGATATATTTCTCAAAAAACCATCATTTTTTAGAACTGCGGGGGGTGGAAATGATGTGGTAAAATTTTCCATAAAACAGCAATTTTTTTACTAATTCGAAGGGACTAAAAGCAGTATCCAAATTATCTCTTGAAATTAATATTTTGTAATTAATGCCCATATTATCTAGTAGAGGAATCTACACGTCCGTTTTCAACAATTTTCTGAAAAGTTTTCCTCAATCTCTGGGAGGCCGATTCTATTGGCCCCCCCCAGATGAGTTTTCTGGCTGCGCCACTGGTTATAAGGATAAGATCGTGAAAATCGCAATTTGTTATCATGATCTGATTGATCATATTTTCGAAAAAATGCATACAAATAAACGATTTTGTGTTTAAACATTCGAAAAGTATACATTTTTTTCCGAAATAGCGATATTTTACTTTTTTGACAAGTTACAGCCTCTAATATATATATATTACTTCCACGTCCAGTGGAAGTATAGCCAAATAGGCTTAAAATGTCATGAAACGTCGAGATTTTAAGTTTGAGCGGAAAAAATGTCTGTCTGTCTGTCTGTCGGTCTGTCTGTAACTTTTTTTTGTGCGCACGTTTACTCTGGAACCGTTTAAGATATTGACTTGAAATTTGGTACACATATGTACTTTAACGAGATCTAGAACTAGATTATATTTTCATCTTGTTCCGTCGAAGGGTTGGGGGGTAAATTGGGGTAAATTTGGGGTAAATGGGTAAATCAAGCAGGTAAGAGTTCATGAAATTGGTATTTAGTATATACAAGAGAAGCTAAGGTCTCAAAAAAATTTTTGGCATTAGCCACCCCCATTACCACCCCCACCTCCTTATTAAAGGGGATGAAAAAAAATTGTGATTTAGTATATGTACAGGAACCAGAAACCTCAAAATATTTTTTTACTTCATACTACCCTTATTTTTTTCTAGCTTGATTTTACTTAATTACTACTGAAAATGCAGAGGAAAGATATATGCAGTACGACTTTTTCGGTTTTTAAATGGATCAACCAAACATTACATACTTTTTAATTCCAGATTTACTTGAGAAGCTTGACCATTTTTTTAAGGTGTCGAAAGCAAGATTGAGTTGTTTTTGGGATGCTAGTATTTTAAATATTGTGTATAAATCGAAAGGTATCTAATCGGTTTCTTAGAAATATTTTATTTTTCTGTTCCTTATCCAAAACTGCTAAAATTTACTGGGAGACATTTTAAAAAATGTGAATTGTAATTATAAAAGAAATAAAAAAATTTGCAGGTGAACTACACCTTCTTACCAAATAGCGCAAAATATTTATTTAAACGACTAAAGATCTAAAAAGATTTTGAAATATCAGTCATTTATTATTTAAGTGCGTAGACTCGTAAGAAGGCAATTATTTTTTTTATATATACAATTTTACAAATATTTGATGATGGTAATAAGAAAAACTCTTTTCATCTTCATTTAAACGATTTTTTTGGAATTAGTTTAGAATTTTAGAAAGTGAGACCAAAACATTGAGGACTAACTTTAGGGAAGAAGAAATATGAATTTGAAGACACCAAAACACAAAAATTAACGTATCTCGGGCCCAAATTCAAGTAAATCAATCCCAAATTTTCAGATGTTGGTTTATTCATCTACATTCATAATTCTTGACTGTTTTTGATTTCATAAAAATCCAGACTTATTAAAATTTGTTTATAATTACAACTGTGAAAATTATAAGCAAATTCCAAAAAAAATGTTTAAATTAGAAAAAAACATGTTCTTAATTGTGTTGCAAAATACATTAAAACAACTTATATTTAAAAAAATGCGCTTCTATGAGTCGGTGCATTTAAACATTAATCAACTGAAATTTCGAAGTCTTTTTTATTTTCAGCTGTTTAAATAAATATTTTGCATTAAAATTAGACATCAATGTTTAGCTCGATAAAAGGGAATACTCCTATTAATGATTTGTGTGTTATTATTACATTATATTCTTTATATTATTCAAAAAAGTAAATTTTAAAAAATATATATTTTTTTGTAAATTGACAAATTATTAGAAAGTTTATTTAGAAGTTTTATTTATTTCAAATTTTATTGGGAACAATTTGGTATTTTTATTTTTGAGATGCAATTACTAGGATCGAGAGAGAAATATTTGAATTTCTGGTAGATTTTCCTAGCAACACATGTTCATGGTTAACTTTATTTTTAAGAGCATCCCTCTACTTGGATACTGTTGTAATTGTAAAATATTATCTTTGCTAACCTTTTCTGTTGACAATTGAACAGCTTGAAGCATGGCGTAGAAAATGAATTTATGGCTTTATTGGCCCTAAAATTCTCATCTTATGAACTCGTTTATGAAATGAATTTTGCTATTAAATACCTATTCACATTACTTTATTATTATACCTATTTGATTTAATCAGATAGGTATATTTTAACCAAAAAAAAATTATAATAATCATAGTAGAAAAAAAAAATCGTACAGAAATCCGTTTCATATCGAATGTATGTGTGTGTAGATCGTTTCTTGTAAACACGATAACTTCTATTAGACTTAAAATAATTATTTCTTTGGCGCGTATGTAAAATAGTGTGGTAAAATACTCCCTGTTGAAATTGGGCCATATCCGCCATACAGGGCGATAGCCAGAGGCATACAAATGATCAGGTTTTACATAAACTGTGTTTATTATAATTGTAGAGCAAAATATTACTATACAAAAATATCAAGATATATAGGATATCAAAACTATATAATATAGTGTGTCTATAAGGTTCGAAAGTACTTTTACGTAGATTGAAGGATCTATCAATTTAACTTCAAAATGCTATTGAGGTGTTTTTAATAATGAAAGTTGCATTCGTGTGCTACCGAATGCTAATACATATTAAACATGATGACTGTAGTTAGACTGAAAATTTTTATTTCAAATTTCGAACATTTGTAAGAAATTAGAGCATATCAGTCATACAGGGCAAGCATTTCCTCAAAACAATACAAAAAAGAGACTATTAGACGAATGTGAAATTATGCATACAAATTAAAATACATTCAAATAACTTTAAAAACTTAGTTAATTATTACAGTGTAATAAAAGGTTAAATTACCTATGGATTTTATTTGGTGCAACAAAAAGTTTTTGATTCAATCTAAGTTCCGGACGGTATTTGAGTAAACAAAACAATGTTTAAAGTAGAGTATTTCGTCTTTTTTCTTAGCTACCTCTGGTTGTATAGGTCATATCACAATAAACAACAAACGAGAGTGTTTATTATGAAATTGCGATGAAAATCAGATGTGCCGAACCCTTCTCGTTGATTTGTCGAAAAAATTAAGACAATTAAAATCGATAGCCTTTAAACAATTGACGGTGACTTAAGTAATAATACATACATTTCAACTAAATTTTAGGAAATAACGCTTCTAGTTGAGCAAATCATCATGGCATAATATTAAGGCGAACGCCTAAAAAAAATAGCTGTCGAAAATTGAATAGTCGATTGTAAATGCATCAAGTCGTACATCTTTTTTTTTACAATAAAGGTTTTTTCATGTACTTTTTATTAGGCTTAATAACCTACATTGTTTTTTGAAATATTTAAAGTCATTTCTTGCTTTTCTTTAAATTATCTTTTTTGAACAAATCAAAACTCTATTCGAAAATTAAATTTATTATTATGCATCAAAAATATACAAAAAAGAAACAATTTAAAAAATCTGTTTTTTTTTCTATGCCCATTGGGAACAGAGATAAAAGATTTTGTTTGCGCGAAAATATGCATTTGTTTAAAATACAGTTTTTTCAATACCACTGAAAATTACATGAAAAAAATCTACATTCTGAAAGAAATATATGTTGTTTTTCTACGACTCGTCCACTTTAGTCTATGTAAAACGCGGAGTTTGACGCTCGGAATGTCCCCCTCATCGGGACTACTTTTACCCCATGTTTTTTGGGTCGCTGATCACGAAAATCGGGGTCCCGCGGCTCTAAAAATAGTGCGTCACCTCTAAAAATGCCAAAAACCACCCCTTTTGGGAATAATACTGTAAAATAATGTTATGAATGTGCTAATTGTAATGATATTTTGCCAGTTCAGTATGTTCATCTAAATTAAGGACAAATTTTATAGAGGGGGTGAAACTTCCCCTAAATTGACGTAAAATGGAAAAATGATTGAATTTTTTGTTTATTCACTTTTTGATTTAAAATTAGATGAATGGGGATTTTATAATGAAGAAAATTTTTTTCCAACCCGTCAGGGGTGAAAACTACCCCTGTATCGCCTTTAAATTGAACTAACGCTTAGGGGTGAAAAAGTTTTGTGATATTTTTTTCGACGGAAGTTTATCAGAAATTACAAGCAAACTGAAAAGTATACATATCTACTTAATGTCTAAGCGTTAGTTCAATTTAAAGGCAATACAGGGGTAGTTTTCACCCCTGATGGGTTGGAAAAAATTTTCTTCATTATACAATCCCCATTCACCTAAATTTAAATCAAAAAGTGAATAAAAAGAATTCAATCATTTTTCCAGTTTTCACCCCTGAAGGGTTGGAAAAAAATTTTCTTCATTATACAATCCCCATTTATCTAAATTTAAATAAAAAGTGAATAAAAAAAATTCAATCATTTTTCCATTTTACGTCTCTCTCTGGTTAGCCCTCAGCATAAAATTTATCCTTACTTTAGATGAACTTACTGAACTGGCAAAATGTCATTACAGTTAGCACATTCATAACATTATTTTACAGTATTATTCCCAAAAGGGGTGGTTTTTGGCATTTTTAGGGGTAATGCACTTTTAGAGCCGCGGGACTGATTTTCGTGATCAGAGACCCAAAAAACATGAAATAAAAGTAGTCCCGATGATGGGGGCATTCCGAGCGTCAAACCCCGCGTTTTACATGGACTACTTGAACAATTGACCATTTAATTTACTACTTTATTATTCTTTTGTTCATTACACAGGCACACACAAAAAAAGTCGAATGCGAGAAGGCCTATGTATTCCCATGCATTTTGACCCGCTGAATACGAATCTGATGTCCGTTTTGCCCGATTGGCTCTTGCATTTGTGCTGACCTCAAAACACATCTTAAAAATGCCCAAAACGAGTAAATAAAAAGCTTAAATGAGCTGATCACTATATCTATACGTAATTTGGGGCGCTGAAACTGAATATGAGGTCGGAATTAGCAGATCAGTTGGGAATTTTAACATAACCTCAAAAAATGCCTAAAAATCCAAAACAAATAAATTAAAAGCTTAAACCAAGAACTTTAAAACTAACATAACCTAAGGCAAGAGCTAAGAGCTTTAAACCAAGAACTTTAAACTAAGAATTGTTAACCCAACATAACCTGAGACAAGAACTTTAAACCAAAAACTTAAACCCATTATAAATTAAGACAAGACTGTTAAGTTCCTAAGGCAAGAACTATTAAGATTTAGAGTTCTTTGTGTAAAGTTCCTGTCTCAGAATATGTTACATCTAGAGTTCTCGGTTTAAAGTTCTTTGTGTAAAATTCTTGCCTTGTTTTTAGTAAATTCGACGATAAAATAAAAAATATTTATCTAAAATGTTATAGTATGGAAATAGTGGATAAAGGTTTTCCATGATACCTTGCATCATATGTTATAAGATGTTGGACAAATGGAAAGAACGTTAAAAAGTAAAATATAAAAATCCAATGATATCGAAGGAGCCTGGAATCCGTGAAGAGTGTTATTTTTTAGTAATACAAATGTTTCCGGAATTAATGCTAAAAAAGGGTTAATGGAAACTGATTGTTCCGAAAGTCAAGAAGATGACAGTGAATATGAGTGTTCGATAAGAATTAAAATTCCCAATATTTGGTGAAATGATAAACTTAATAATGTTGTTAGAAATCTTGGTCTATCTAATGGTAGGGAAGAATATTTTGCGGCGATTATGAAAAAAGACAATTTAGTATCAAGTGATGTTCGTTCTAGCTCATACAGAAAAAGAGAAAAAGGCTTTGGAAAATATTTTACACAAGGAAAAGAACACTTGATGAATATACTTAAACCTATCATATATAGATTTTAGATAAATATTTTTTATTTTATCGCTGATTTTTTTTCGATTTTTCGGACCCTCGATTTTACTACAAACACAGAAGGAATTCACATTATTTACACAGTTGTGGAAAATTTTTTGTAGCCCTATACTCATAGGAAGGCAAGTTTCTTACTTCACTAGAGCTGCGGTTGCATGATGACGCCCGCAGTCCCGCTTTCTCAACCTGACCTGCCGCCGATACTGGGGTTTCCCTCCCCTGCATCGTAAACTGTGTCTCTACTTTTGCCATGAAGGCATTTTTTTACCTAGGAACTTAGTCGAAATAAATCTTTGCCCGCCGTCACCACGTGGAGGTGTCCTAGTCGCAAGAATAGAAAAAGAAACAAATGGCATATGACAAACAAACAGAATAAAGAAAACTATACATATGTTTAGAACAGCTCTAAGAAAAAAAAAAGTAAAAAATCATCAAGGGAGGGTGTAGGTAAATGTTAAGTCCAAACGATATTCCTCTCTCAATAGAGCAAACTGAAAAATTTCATTGTTCAGTAATATTTTCCTTAGGATACTTGAAAATTTAAAAGTTACCCATCTCCGCTCACTAGGGTTGATGAGAGTTTATGCTGAAGTGATATTTCTCTATGAAGTTTGCAGATTGCGCTTTAATTCTGACTTCTGTATTGTGTTCAGCACGTTGCAAATACGTCGGAAATTATATGTTCAGATATTATGTAGAGCAAAGTCAATTTCGGGCTATGATTCAGTGATTTTTGGATACGTTTTCTTCCTAAATAAGGATTTTACAAGATATTCGATCGTCGCGCATAAATTCTGACCGATTCGGTTTCAGTGCCCCAAATTACGTATAGATATAGTGATCAGCTCATGTAAGCTTTTTGTTTACTTGTTTGGAATTTTTCGGGCATTTTTTAGGTGTTTTTTTGAGATTATGTTAAAATTTCTAACTAATCGGCCAACTCTGACCTCAGATTCGCTCTCAGTGCCCCATAATATTCACGGAAATGGTGGTCAGCTCATTTAAGCCTTTTATTTACTTGTTTGAGGTTTTTCGGGCATTTTTAAGGTTTTTTTGAGGTTAGGAAAATACAAGAGCTAATCGGGCAAAACGGACATCGAATTCGTGTTCAGCAGGTTAAAATTCATGGGAATACATATTACATAGGGCCTGCCTTCTCGCACTCGACTTTTTTTGTGTGCGCCGGTGTTATTTTTTGGACTTAAATTTTGACAGGATGATTTATTTAGGTTAGAAATATATTGGAGTAGGAGATAGTAAAAATATATGCATTATTACGTAAGTTATAATCAATTGTTAAAGAATTATTTTGTTTAAATTTTTTGCAACTTAACATATTGACAAAAAGTTCGGGCTCATCGAGTTTTCTTCGCAATTTCATAACGGACATTCTAGTTTTTATTTATTTTAGTTTATTATTCTATATAACTAGAGATGTTTAAAAACTGCGAAAAAACACGAATTTTATATACAGTATATATAAAAACACTACAAATAAAATATTTACTCATTCCATTATAGATACTCGGTTACAGTATGCAGTTATTTTTAAAAATAAAAAAGTTAATTCGATCACATTTTCCGCTGTAAACTACACAAAGTGATAACGCTTCCATTAATATTAATTTATTATTCAGTCATATTTTCAAGACAAATATACTTTTTGCATACACCATGGGAAAAAGAAAGGTAATCCTAAAATAATATTAAATAGTAATACTAAAATATCAAGTTTTTACTATTATGAATGAAAGATATAGAGGAGTTTCAACATAAAAAATGCGAAAATTTGCCAATTCCCAATCAAAGCACGACCTCAAAAATATGTAATGTGGTGTGTGTGGGTGTGTGTGTGTGTGTGTGTGTGTTAATAAGAGTTAACTGTCTGTGTTTGTGTGTTTGAGAGTTACATAGCATGTGTCGAATTCAGTGGTCTCGTTGTTCGGCTATACAGGGTGTCCGGTAATACCGGTCTGGTGCCGATTCTACATGCAAAAATATGAAAGAAAATTTATATAAATATGTCAGCTAATGCTTCCTTATGGACTCAAAGCCCTTTGAAGATTGAAGCCAAAAACTGGTATTCTGCTATTTTCATTTTTTTTAAATTAAATAATGGCAATGAAAATTAATTAACAATGAGCTTATTGTTACTCTACTTGACTTAATTGTTACGTGAAAACTTGAAGCACATCGTGTTTTCTCATTTACACGATTTTTCTCACAAGCGGTTAGTTTTTCGATTAAAATGAAAGATGACCTTTTTTAATATTTTTAATTAGTGCTGTAGCTCAATTAGGAAGCATTTGCGGGCATTGCGGCACTTTTTTTCAAATTTTTTCGGATATAATTTGTACCAGAAGTTTGTTACCGATATTTTCTGACACCCTGTATAGAATATGAAGAAAGTACAGCTAAAGATTTTTAATTATATTAAAAACAATAAGTAAATAAATCAGCTAATATTAGATATAAATTAAGAGAAGTCATCACATATTTTTTACCTGCCCAGGAATTTGACCTCAATAGGCACTTCACAGAGTTATAATACGATAAAGGGGTTTGTAGATTTCAAAACGAGAAATAACGTAAACTACGGTTACTTTGTCGACAAAGGCATTAAGAAAACGATGATTAGAGGGCATTGTCGCATGTACCATAAATGTAATGTACTGTGATTTCTTTACAATTTTTAATATTCTGTGTAATGTCTTATATAATATACCCACGGACAAAATGATCGCATCATTCAACATTTGTCATGTTTTGAAGTTAATTTATTTCTTAACCGTTTTTCCGATTTTAATGGTAGTTTTATTGTTTAAAAAAAAGTTGCAAAGTTGTAACGAAAACGTAACTTTTTTTATACTATATCTTCTGTCCTGGACATCAAATGCTTAGAACGACGTCGAGATGTAGTTCCGTAAGTAATTGAATGTTTTCTTAATTTCTTTCAAATTAGATTTAATTTAAACTACTTAGGTACCCGAAAAATTTATCGGATTTTCTTCCATCTATAATATGATTTAAAATTCACTAGCCGTAGAAACCCTGAGGTGCCAGAAAGTCATTTTAAATATCGGGAATCAAGCGCAAATGCATGGTGCCACTAAGTACGGTTAGACATCAGTGGTTGGCGCGCCCTCTGCAGATTATACGCTTGAACCAAAATCCAGTTTTTATAGAAAAATCGACCAAGTAGCTCCATCTTGAAATTTTGTGGGAAGGATGTTATGATGTTTAGACGTTCAAATATGCGATAAAACGTTCTGGCACCTCGATCTGGTGCCAGAACGTATATATAGGTGCCACTCCGTCCATATATATGTGAATTTGGTGCCTGAACGTTCAGTTTTAAATATATATATATATATATATATATATATATATATATATATATATATATATATATATATATATATATATATATATATATATATATATATATATATATATATATATATATATATATATATATATATATATATATATATATATATATATATATATATATATATATATATATATATATATATATATATATATATATATATATATATATATATATATATATATATATTCCCGGACTTCGATGCTTATTGGCATCGTCGTTCGGGAATGTATTGCTTTCACATCTAAATACTATTCCCGGCCTATGCTGGGTAAATTACTTTCCCAGACTGTTTTTATATATATATATATATATTTTATATCACTTAGAACTTGATTTGCTTTTTTAAAAACTTTTATTTTGGTTTTACACAATATTTTATATTATTATATTTGGTTAGATATAAATGTTACAATAGTTAATATGCTTGGTATAAAGATTAAATGTATACTGACTGCCGATGCGTCTCTGGGTGATATTTATAACATACTGCTATCAACGTAGGCACATGCATTTCTCGGAATTATGCTATGCCAGCGTTTTACATGAGAAAGCTTTGTTTTAAAAGGAAGTTGTTATCGCTTTAGATAAAGTATATCAAATTATATCACGTACCGAGATAAGGATATAAAGTTACTTGTTGGATAAGATACTTATGCATTTGAATGAATTAATACAGTTTGTTTAGCATATAACAACTCCCTTTCTTTTTGAAAAGTCGGTGTTATTCACCGACTTTTTGGGGAAAATCGGCCATTTCTTCTTCTTCCGTTGGTAGATGAGGTCTTCTTCTCAGAAGGGTGCCAGTTCTTTTCAGCATCTCATTAGAGGTGGCGTCCTTGGATTCCTTACAACCACAGCATCTTTTCCTGCATTTCCAGGCGATGAAGGCGGCGAGGAGACAGATGGACAGACCAATAACCGTATACATGCTTAGGGAAAAATGTTTAGTTATAAATGGCTCGTTTATTAGTTTGTCTAGATCTCTAGAGTATTGTTCGAGTTTGTGGTTGGCTATATCTAGATTTTCTACATTTAGATGATCGAACTGGAGAGGTTCCAACTTGGGTAGCTGGAGTTTTTCGGGAATATCACTACAACAACCACCGGATGTGAATTGTCCGTAATGTTGATGGTATTGCGGCTTTCTGCTTGCACTTTTGTTATACCGACAAACGCGTAACAGTCCGGATGTAGTTTTAATATAGAGTTCTTATTAACACTGGTAATTTTTGTGTCCATTTTATTACAGTTTATGGTGATATGAATGGGTTCAGAGACAATTATTAACCACACATTGCCTTGTAGTTTCTGAACGTTATAACCTTGTCCATAGACGAGGGAACTTACACAGTTTTCTGGGATTTTTCTGAAGTTTTTCAGTAGCTGGGCTTCGCATGCTGCACTGCTGTCGATCGGGTAGGCGTAGAGGTCTGAGCATAGTTTCTTATGGGAATCTAGTTGTTTGCATGTACTCAGGTCCTTGACGGGGATGTACATTAGTGAATCATCGTTACGCGCAATGAATTTTTGTGAGAATGACAAGACATGGTGAAGGCCAGTTCTGTTGTCTAGTATAGGGATAGGATACAAATGATACAGGGTATAGAGTTGTTGTTCTACTAGTGGTATTCTTAGAACGAAAACAAGATCGGATTTTGATTGAAAGGCTTCTAGTTCGATAATTTCTAGGTATTGGGGAATTTCTGAATATTTTACCGGTAGGGGTAGATTATTTTTTACTAAGTTTTGAGAGATTTCCTGAAGTGCGGTAATCAAACTTTCGGGTGAAATAATTGAAGAGTGTATTATTTTCAGACGAGCAAATGTGATCGCGTTCAAAATGTCATCAAGGTTGCTCTGGAGGTACAAGTAACTTTCAGTCAATTTTTCACATGTTTCGATAAATTTTAGTTCAGCTTGAACCAGTGCAACTCTATCATTTACTTTATGCAATCCGATTTGAATCTTTTTCATATCCTCCTTAAACGTTACTATATTAATTTGCATATTTTGGATCGTTTCGTTAAAGGTTTTTACGACGGTAGAGGTAACGGATATTTGATTTTTCAGGAGGTTTTCTATTTGATGTTGATCTTTGTTTAATTTGTTAATACTGTCTGTGAAGAATTGTCCATCTTCCGCATCTAGATTGCCGGTAATTGCTTTAAATATACTACCTGCTCCATTTAATATACCGCGCTTGAATCGTTTGGTGTTAACAAAGATTTCTTCAAATTTTACCTTAAGGGAATTTGATACTTGGTTTAGGAGTGTTATGTGTGTTTTGACTTTGACTAGGAATTCTTTCGTTTCGCGTGTATCGGGGGTGAATATATTTACAATTGATTCTAAAATTTTGTTGTTGTTGATAAAGGCTTCTTCGAGGCTTGATAGATTTTTATGGACTAGCAGAGTCCATTTATTATTGGAAATTATTATCCTCGTTTCGTCGTGGTAATAGACTCCGACGGTGTTATTGATGGGTGTTATTTGGTACTGGGACATGGCTGCTCCGATCAGCAAGGTGAACCTGTAAGGCAATTTAGGCTTTAATATATGGTTTTAATCTGTCAAAGTTAGCTTTAGTTTTTTGTTTTGTTTTTTTATTAAGGAGGGTGGCTGAGTTTTTGTGAAGTTCTAAAATCTCAAATGGCCCGTTATATTTATTACGTAACTTATCGGTGATTTGGGATTCTTTTAAATACACCTTTTGACCAATCTGATATTCGGGGGTTTCCTTTGAAACGTGGGCGTCGAACCGAACTTTCGCTTTTTGTTTTTGTGTTTCAGTTCTGGCGCGCGCGACTTTATAATAATAAGAGAGGCGATTATTTAAGTCTCTGACGTATTTCGTGACTAGTTCTTCCTGATTATATAGCGTTTCAGGTGGTCTACTAGATGTGTGTCCGAAAACTAACTCGTAGGGTGTAAATCCGTGAGTTTTATTAGTAGAGGTATTATAGCATATTATCGCGTAAGGTAATATGTTGAAGGGGTGTTCGTCAGGGTGTTCTGCCACGTGTGCTCGGATCATTTCCAACAAGGTAGCGTGGAACCTTTCTAAGGAACCATTAGATTGGGGGTGTCCGACACTAGACTGCGTTGCTTTGATGTCATAGAGGAGACATAAATCTTTTAGGATGGCGTTATCGAATTCTCGGCCATAATCGCAATGGATTCAAAGGGGTGTTCCGAAGTGCTGGAAGTAAACGAGTAGAGTGTTTGCGATTGATTTTGCTGATTTATCTTTGATAGGATACGCTTGAGTGAATTTTGTAAGTTCGTCGCGTATAGTAAGTGCGTAATTTTTCGTTGGGACTTCTAGGACGTCTATGTTTATACGTTCGAAAGGGGATTTAGGCGTCTCCGTAATTACGAGAGGGTTATCTAAATTTTTGCGACAGATTTTTGTTTCTTGGCAGATTTTGCAGGTTTTTATGAAATTTTCGACGTCTTTTGTCAATCCTTTCCAATTGTATTTCTCTCGAATACGACGAATAGTCTCATTTATTCCGCGGTGGAGATGGGCTTTGCCAGTATGATGCTGGTCGATAATAATTGGGATTTCGTCGTCACTAGGTGTTCTAGTAACGTTTTGACATATTTTGAGTTTCACGTCTTTTTCCGATAAAAGAAATGACAAAATTTCAAGAATAGGGAGTTCGACATTGTTTTCGATACAATACGTTTTGGAGTCGTCGAACTCTTCACGACCTTTGTATAGGGAGATAAATAGATTTTGGATTACGGTTTCGGGGTCGTATGGTAGAGCCACGATAAAGTAATTTCTATGTCGCACCGACTTACTCGATAATTTATTTAATTCTAAATCTCGGAAGTCTGCGTTTTCTTCGAACAAATCTTCAAGGATTTTATAATGAAAATCTTTGAGATTGTTTTGTTGGAAAAAGGTCACTATATTTTTGTTGGTTTTGTCTAAGAGTTGCCCGTTCGAAAATTCGATTTTAGAATAATCGATAAGTGACTTTGTTTTATACAACTTTATTAAGGTTTCGAATTCATTCAGGACATCTTCTTGTTCGTTTGTTTCCGTCATGTCCTGACTGTCAGGATCGGGTTCTATTGGAGTCGAGGGACTTTGAATGGGGTACGTTACTAGTTTCGATTCTGCTTGAAAGTTAGAGGAATCTTGAATGTGATTTATCTTTATGCGGGAAAGAGCGTCTGCATTTTTATTAATGCGGCCGGGTTTATATTCGATTTCGTATTCGTATTCTTCAAGCTTCAGTCTCCAACGTGCTAGGCGGCTGCCGGGGTCTTTTATCGAGAAAAGCCACGTTAGAGGCCTATGGTCGGTTATTAGTTTAAATTTCCGACCAAATATGTACGGACGGAAGTGTTTCACGGCCCATACTATAGCTAAAAGTTCACGCTCTATGGTTGAGTATTTGGTTTCGGCTTTACAGAGGGTCCTTGAGGCGAAAGCTATTGGTAAGTCTTTGCCAATGGGGCCTTGTGAGAGCACGGCGCCGATGGCGAATGCGCTTGCATCAGTGGTGAGTAGAAACGTTTCGTCGAAGTTTGGGTAGATAAGTACTGGAGTCGAAGTGAGGGCTTGTTTTAATTCCTCGAAGGATTTTTTACATTCTGAGTCGAAAGCAAAAGGAACATCCTTTTGTAACAATTTGGTGAGGGGCTTAGATAGTTTAGCGAAATTACCTATAAATCTGCGATAATAACCTGCCAACCCGAGGAAGGATTTGATCTCCTTCTGGTTAGTAGGCTGGGGAAAGTTTTCGATGCATTGTATCTTATCAGGGTTTGGTTTTACCCCTTCTTTGGTTATGAGATGGCCCAGGTATGCGACTTCTTTACGAAGGAACTCGCATTTATCAGGTTGGATTTTTAAGTTGGCATTTCGAAGTCGTTTGAACACTTCTGTGAGGCGAGAAATGTGTTCGTGAACTATCGGAGAATATATGATAATATCATCCATATATACCAGACATCTCTCGTTTTGAATGCCCATGAGGATGTTGTCCATAACCCTTTGGAAGGTGGAAGGGGCATTTTTAAGGCCGAAGGGCATACGAACAAATTCATAGTGCCCGTTGTCTACGCTAAATGCACTTTTCGGGATGTCTTTCGGGTCTATCTCGATCTGGTGGAACCCAGAGGCCAAGTCCAATGTTGTGAAGTACTGGCACTTGCCTAATTGATCCAGGAGATCTGAGATATTGGATAGAGGGTATTTATCTCCTACAGTTAACTCATTGAGTTTTCTGTAGTCTACAACCACACGCCATTTCGGCTTACCCGAAGCATCAAGTTTCTTAGGGACAACCCACACTGGAGATGACCAGGGGGAGTTAGAGGGACGAATAATATTTTGTTCTAACATTTTGGATACCTGCGTTTTGACTTCTTCTTTGTGTATCTGAGGGTATCGGTATGATTTCGTGAATACCGGTTTCGCGTCATTGGTATCTATCGCGTGTTTAATTTCATTGGTGAAAGTTAGTTGGTCACCTTCAAGATAAAAAATGTCCGCGTATTCTAGACAAAGTTGAGTTATTAGTTCATTTTCTTCCATGTTTAGGTGGTCTAGACGGAGTTGGTTTTTTATTTCATAATGTCTGTCTACGCGAGTTTGGGAGTTTTCTTCGTCCATATAATTCAGTGAGAAATTTTGGATCGGTTCTAGTTTTAAATTTGAAAAATTAACGGTTTTTGGTACCGCGTTTACGTTTAATATAGAGGTAATAAATTCACCTTTATCGTCTATCTGAACTATCGCGTTAGGGAGTCTTACCTTGTCTACTTCGGTAGCTAGCAGTATAGCTTCCGTACTGGTCAAGTGACATTTAAGTTTGGTAATTTGTTCTATACGTGGTTCAACTGAAATTATATTTGATATATTACGAGTGGTATCTCGATTATCTGAGTTTGGGTAATTTTGTACGTTTGGCAAACCCTGGTCTGTGACTTTGTGGATCGGGATTGTTTTGAAATTTGTTACAAGTTTTTTGTTTTTTATATCCACTATACAATTGTAGTGTTCTAAGAAATCAGACCCTAGGAGTCCATCAAATTCTATGTCAAGATCACATACATAAATTTTGAATGGTTCATTGTTGTCAAACGGGATAAAGACGGCTTCGTTAATATTTATTTTTTGGTCAGTTATGCCTTGGATCGTAATGTTTTCCGGACATCTCCTACTATAATTTTCACAAATTTTGGGTTTGAATATGGATAGTCCTGCGCCCGTGTCAATTAATAATCTATGCGTGTTAGTAATGTCATAGATATAATACAAATTTTTGGATTTGACAGACAATAAGGGGCTTATAGGAACTGTTGTTCCGGGAAGTTGAGATTTGGGTTGAAATTGTCCAAGTTCATTTTGCCAAATTGGGTTTGCAATACTGTCATCTCGGGGTCTCCGGTTTTGTGATAAGGCGGGTCCGACTGGGCATGTGGGCCTGATCGAAAATCCCGATTATATACAGGTGTTGTATCGAAAGTGGATTCGTCCGTGTAATAATTTTCGGAGGGACTATTAGCAGTATAATAGTCTTCGTTGCTGTTGTCATATTCCGAAGTATTAGCTGTATAATAGTTCGGACTTGCGTAGGGGTTATTATCAGTATAATATCCCTCGTTAATATTTTCGTAAGGGTTATCGTAAGCGTAATAACTTTGATTTTGTTGCTCCAGATTTTCGGGTTCAGTATTTTGATTGAGATGAAGCGTTTTTCTATTTGAATTTGGTCTATAATAATTAGGGTTAGGTTGAATCGCAGGTGGTCTTGCATTATTGAAATTTGGGTTTGGTGCAATGACTGGTGGTCTTTGTTGCTGGAAGTTTTGTGAGCTTCCGTGGTTTTGGTTATAATAGTTAGGTCTTTGTTGTTGGAAATTTTGCGAATTTCCAGGATTTTGATTATAGTAATTAGGTCTTGGATAGATTTGGGGGGTACCAAAATTTGGGGGTCGAGAACTTTGTTGTCTCTGACGGCATTCATTAGCGACATGTCCCGTACGTTTGCAAAATGAACAATGTCTTGCAGGTAAGGGGAAGTTTTGGTTACGCGTGGGAGTTATTGCACTATTGTTGCGATTGGTTTTTTGCGTTTCAAAGTAGTTTAATTGGAGTTCCTTTCGAACTCTCGCTATTGCTCTTAGCATATTTTCGGGGTCGCTTGCCCTAACAACATGCGCGAGTTTAGGTTCTAGTCCCGTGAGTAGGGTGTTTAAAACCATACCCTCAGTTAATTGCGTTTGAGCTTGTTTTTGTGCCGCCGTTAACCGCTGTTTGTGAACAGAAGCATGCATTTTTGCTTCGTGGGTTTGTAACCGCGCAATAAACGTAAGTGGAGATTCACCGGGAAGCTGCCGCATTCTCTGTAAGTCCTGTATTAAGGAAGTTAGGTCTCTACTATCACCGAAATGATTCTCCAAAAGAGTCTTAATTTCTTCCCAATGAGTGGGATTTCTAGAGTTCACTAGTTCAGCTGCACGGCCTTTTAATTTGTTTTTTATATGGACAGTTAAAAGTACCACCTGATTGCCAATTGACATGCCATAAGCAGTTCTGCATGAATTTAGGAATGTATTTAAATTTATTTGATTGCCGTCATATTCAGGAATAATTGAAAATATTTCGCTTAATTTATACGGTTCAATAGCATCTGGAGGGGGTTGAGGTTGAGGTTGAGGTTGGGGTTGAGGTTGGATTTGTTGATGTTGCTCTTGCTGCTGTTGGTTTTGCTGTTGTGCGTGCATATTTCTAGTCGTTACTGGCATAAACTAATTTGAGTTTGGAAACTTAGATTTATTTTACTTATAATAGCAAAGGACAACAGAACTGTTCTTTCCACGGACAATACGCAAGAAATGATGCGATTATTAATTCTAATTAACTTTTCACTAAAAACGAGATGATTCAATAAGTACTTACATGTAAATCTTCATTTGTAGGTTCTTTCTTGATTTAGGGATTGGAATCCGCCGCCCGTCGTCAAAGGTCTCCTTGTTCCGGCGATCCTTTCCTGAAGTTAGGCCCTTTTTGGGGTGTTCCTTGTTCTTCTGGGAGGTTTTCGTTGGTTAGGCTCTTCTTCCAGGCGTTATTACCAATCCTACCGACTGCGCCACTTTTATATCACTTAGAACTTGATTTGCTTTTTTAAAAACTTTTATTTTGGTTTTACACAATATTTTATATTATTATATTTGGTTAGATATAAATGTTACAATAGTTAATATGCTTGGTATAAAGATTAAATGTATACTGACTGCCGATGCGTCTCTGGGTGATATTTATAACATACTGCTATCAACGTAGGCACATGCATTTCTCGGAATTATGCTATGCCAGCGTTTTACATGAGAAAGCTTTGTTTTAAAAGGAAGTTGTTATCGCTTTAGATAAAGTATATCAAATTATATCACGTACCGAGATAAGGATATAAAGTTACTTGTTGGATAAGATACTTATGCATTTGAATGAATTAATACAGTTTGTTTAGCATATAACATATATATATATAGACATATGAAGCCTCAATACGAAGCCCAAAACAGTATATTCTGCCGCTTACTCGAAGCCCACAACACACATACGAAGCCCGCCTTCGGGCTTCGTAAAAATAAGCGTGTATAAAACCTAGACTATGTTATTCTCAACAAATCCCGCCAATTGGCAAAATTTCGCCCGGGCATCAAATTGCACCTCCTTTCTCTCAAAACATACGCGATGTAGTTCAACGAATTGATGTTCAGATGGCGCTACAGTTGTCGGTGTATAAGCGATATATACAGTGAATATATTTGACGCATTTTGCAATGCCCTATTTTATTCGATGCATTATACGAATCCCTAAGTCTTGGCAACACTGTACATCTGCTTGGTAAATATTATGCAGCCAACTAATATGTCTGTATCTGTAATATTTTTGCTGTGGCAATGATAATTTTTGGCTATGATAATTAAATATTTTATGTTAATTGTGTTTATCTAATGGCTGGCTTAGAACCGGACTCGTAACTAAATAATATTTATATCTGCTATAAGATGACAAAAAAACTGTTGTTATTTAACAAAAAATCTATTGATACATTTTACTTTTTTACTTCACTAAGATTATATAGACTGTCTTTCTTTTCCGTGCGTTCAGCAGCAAAAATCGTAATTATAAATATAATTAATTTGTGATTTTAAGTACACCTATACAGGGTATTAACTAAAATGTTGAGGATATTTCTAAGTAGATTCCTTTATATTTGTTAAATATTTCCCACCTTCTTTGTTATTTCCGTTCATTTAGTTTACAATACTTTTAATCTGAATAATTTTGAGAGAAGGGTATTAAATACATATGGAAGAAAACGGCTTATTACTTCCACGTCCAGTGGAAGTATAGTAACGACAAAAAAATTTTAAAAAATTTTTATTGTCCAAATAGGCTTAAAATGTCATGAAACGTCGAGATTTTAAATTTGAGCGAAAAAAAAATTTCTGTCTGTCTGTCGGTCTGTCTGTCTGTAACTTTTTTTTGTGCGCACGTTTACTCTGGAACCGTTTAAGATATTGACTTGAAATTTGGTACATATATGTACTTTAACGAGATTTAGAACTAGATTATATTTTCATCTTGTTACGTCGAAGGGTTGGGGGGTAAATTGGGGTAAATTTGGGGTAAATGGGTAAATCAAGCAGGTAAGAGTCCATGAAATTGGTATTTAGTATATACAAGAGAAGCTGAGGTCTCAAAAAAATTTTTGGCATTAACCACCCCCATTACCACCCCCACCTCCTAATTAAAGGGGATGAAAAAAAAAATGTGATTTAGTGCATGTACAGGAACCAGAAACCTCAAAATATTTTTTTACTTGATCCACCTCCCACTACCAACCCCTATCACCACCCCCACCCCACTACCGATGTGGGGTATCGTTTTATGGGTTTTTGGGATAGAGGATTTCAAATATTATATTATTAAAGTTCCATAAACAATTATTTCCACATACAAAGTTTTTTCGTTGTGAGTGACTTGGATAGAGAATCTGGATGTGAAAGTAGTGATTCCTTGGGCAGCGGTTTTTTTATGCATGTCAGGGTATTTTATTTTTTTTTAAGCAAGAAGCAAAAAGTTTTAAAATTTTCTGATGAAGTTATAAGCTAAGTTTCAACCGTTAATAACTGTTGAAAAGTCATAAAGGGTGGTTTATTTGATACATTTAAGGGATGCCACGGAGGATGAAAAGACTTTTGCATAAATATCATATTGAGTAAAAACTATTGATAAAAGCTTGCACTATAATGAGTCTGAAAAAAATAATTTCAAACATTATTTTAATGCACGCTTTACAGAAGGGCGTAATTATTCAGGAAAAGCTAATTTTAAAAAACTTCATATGAAAGATCCGACTTTATTTTTGTCAAGTAATCTAGTTACTTACCTAATATATGGTAGATATATATTATTCCGTAGTGTGGAAATAATAGTATATTAAGAATCATCAGAACGGTAACGGACGTTTACCGCAGGAGATTATAAGGTTCGCGATGCTTATACTGTTTTTGTACAATCGTATTAAATTGCACTGCAATTAAAATAATTTAATTTCTACTAAATAAACGAAAAGTCAAAAGTCAGGTTTATATTTCGTGGCAAGTACAACTTGTCAAATAAGATATTTGTATTTTGACATTTCGTTTATTTACTAGAAATTAAATTATTTTAATGTCCTACAAGTCTGTTATTTTACAATAACCACCCTATTTTGAGATACGTTAAATGAAAAATAACGCCCTAGGGCGTTATGAATATCTATAACGCCCTAGGGCATTATAAAATTATAATACAACCCAAAACAAGCAAATTATGATAGCGTCATTGACAAACAAAATGCGTTGCTATGCAACGGCGGCGTTTACAAACAATTTTGATTTTTACTCTCTTTTAAATCAAATCGTTCAGAACATAATAGATGTCAAAATAATAAATCGTAAATGTCAAAAAAAAAATTGAATTAAATAACAGACTTGCAGGACATTAAACGTTGAAGGCACCAGGATAATGACGCCCTCGGTCGACGTACACTCCCTCGGGCCAGAGGCCCTCGGGATTGTACACTGCCGACCTCGGTGCGTTATTATCCTTATAACACCCTTGGTACCTTAATAACTATAATTGAAGTGTAATTAAAAACAATCGTGCAGAAAATAATGTTATTTTTTTTTTAATACATAGAAATGACCTTATCTTTTGTACTTATTTTTGTGAAATATCGGTAATATATATTATATTAATTTCACTTACCGGTAAGGAAATTACTTACCGACTTAGCAATCAGTAAATATAACCTGACGTCTTGGCAACAGATATTGTAAATAAACAAATAAGCCCGATCGTACAAAAAATAGATTTTTTTGAAATCGGAAAAAACCTCAAAATTGTCATTGAAGTGTTAGAGATAGTCACTAAAGTAATCAAACATTGTACGATTTCTTGTAGTTGGAGGAGGTGACAGGTAAACGTCAACATAAATTGTCCATTGCTTGTCACATAATAACATTACAAAAAATTATTGAGATTTGAAATTTAAATAATTGACATTTCTTAATGACACTTAAAATTATTCATTAAATAGAGTTGATTAACCTTAATTTCACAATTTCAAGAAAAACTTAGTTATGCACCTTGGCACTAAAGTTTCTTTTTATCATTTATGTGGTTTATTTAACTAAATTCTACATCGTGATAAAATGTTTAACTTTAGTGCTTAGTTACATAAACAATTATTATCGCGTGTTTCCAAATAATTAATAAATTATACCTACCTATTTTATTTATTACTTTTTCCGTTCATCGTGTATTTGTAGCTTTGATAAATATATAAAAAATCATTCATTAATAACCCCTATTAATAAATGATTTTCTATTAATATACGATTTTAGTTTAGGTAACTAAGGACATAATTGAAAACAGTTAATATGACAATTAATGTCAAAACTCTAATTGTCAAACGTATAAAACGCGTATGAAACTTTTATAATTAATAAAAGAGAAGCAGGTATCGCGCTATTCGGAATCGGTGCTATTGTCATATTTCTCCGATGTTACAAAAAGAGGCCTAATGAATTTGTAATTGTATTTTTGATATTTTTTAAATTCCATATGTGTTACCATAATTAAATAAATAAAGTAACACTTAGAATTCAATTTTGTGTCATAAAATAAAATTAGATTTTTTTCCTATTACTTCCACATCCAGTGAAAAAATTTTTAAAAAAATTTTTGTTGTTCAATAGGCTTAGAATGTCGAGATTTTAAGTTTGAGCGAAAAAAAAATTTCTGTCTGTCTGTAACTTTTTTTTTTGTGCGCACGTTTACTAGGGACCGTTTGAGATATTGACTTGAAATTTGGTACACATATGTACTTTAACGAGATCTAGAACCAGATTATATTTTCATCTTGTTCCGTCGAAGGATTGGGGGGTAAATTGGGGTAAATTTGGGGTAAATAGGTAAATCAAGCAGGCAGGAGTCCATAAAATTGGTATTTATTATATATAAGAGAAGCTAAGGTCTCAAAAAAATTTTGACATTAGCCACCCCCATTACCACCCCCACCCCATTATTAAAGAGGTTGAAAAAAAATTGTGATTTAGTGTGTGTACAAGAACCAGAAACCTCAAAATATTTTTTTACTTCATCCACCCCCCACTACCACCCCCTATCGCCACCCCCGCCCCACTACTGATGTGGGGTATCGTTTTATGGGTTTTTGGGGTAGAGGATTTCAAATATTGTATTATTAAAGTTCCATAAATAATTATTTCCACATACAAAATTTTTTCGTTGTGAGTGACTTGGATAGAAAATCTGGATGTGGAAGTAGTGATTCCTTGAGCAGCGGTTTTTTTTCCTAGATACAATCAACGGAAAATTTTTGTAACTTACTCGTGTGTTAATCGGCGATTAATAATCTCGACAAATAATGCGCTCGCTAGCGCTCGCACGTTAAAATGTCTCAATTTATCAATCGCTCTCATTAACATACTTGTTTGTTAAATAACTATTATCTTATAGGTGTGTATTGTCTCTAGATATATGGTGGAGTGAGGTGAGAACAAATAGCAAAATAGAACATGTACTTATTTTATTTTTAAATTTTTAATTAAGTTTATTTGAAAAAAAATTCTATTTGAAAGGAAATTGACAATATTTATTTTATATTTATTGCGGACAAGGAAAAGTGGTAGAAAACTTCATATTTGATTATAGAAAGCAATTAAAAAAGTTTTCAGGGAAATTCATTCAAATCCAATCGATTTTCTAATAACTTACTTTTTTCCACTATTAGTGGAGTGAAAATAAATTTTGAATGAAACTGTTTGGCTGCTGTAATTTTTGTTTTATGAATAATAACAAGTGCTATGAGCTGTTTTGGATTAAATCGGTCCATTGCTTCTTGTAATATTTTAACAATTTACCTATTTTTAAACACTGAAATTTGCTGTTATTTTCATTAGTATCTCCGGTTCTAGTAATCGTATCGTAAAAATAAAAATAGCGAATTATTCGCAATAAAATCTTGAATAAGGCTAGGCCTATGCAAAAACTAGATGATAGTTTGTTAATTAGTAAAAAAAATAAAAAACACCAAAAATTGCCTTTTTTGATAATAATTTAATAAAAATATAATATAATAATGCATCAATTTTAACGAAAGTCCGTGGAACTAAGCTTTTTATTGAACTAAACCTGTGCTAAATTTTAGCGCAAAATAAATATTTTTGAACAAAACTCAAACGGCTAAAAACCAATAAAAATTTCGAAATTTTTATCGCTTGTTGTTTAAGTGCAGTGACTCGTGTGCGGTAAATTTTTGTTGAAAATGTAGGTTTTTACATGTATTTTCCAACAGTGTTAAGAAAAAAGAATACTCACTTAAACGGTTTTTGCTTGAAATTTATTTATTATTTTCAAAGTTACAGTTGTAAACAAATTCAAATAACTCTGGATTTTTATGAAACCAAAAGCGGGAAACGAATTATGAAAATAGATGAAATATCTAACATTTTTCTAAAGAAATTAATGATCTATTTGCATTTGGGGCCGTGAAACGTCAATTTTTGTGTTTAGGTCACTTATAAATAAACAAGTCGATATTTTTTCTAGAAATTTGGACTGATTGTTTTTCGATACTTATGTTTTTGTCCCCGCCGTTTGAAAATGAGTCAAAACTACAATTACTTCCACATCCAGTGGATTGTTGAAATAGGCTTAGAATGTTATGAAACGTCGAGATTTTAAGTTTGAGCGGAAAAAAAATTTCTGTCTGTCTGTCGGTCTGTCGGTCTGTAACTTTTTTTGTGCGCACGTTTACTCTGGAACCGTTTGAGATATTGACTTCAAGTTTGGTACACATATGTACTTTAACGAGATCTAGAACTAGATTATATTTTCATCTTGTTCCGTCGAAGGGTTGGGGGGTGAATTGGGGTAAATTTGGGGTAAATAGGTAAATCAAGCAGGTAAGAGCTCATAAAATTGTTATTTAGTATATACAAGAGAAGCTAAGGTCTCAAAAAAAACTTTGGCGTTAGCCACCCCCATTACCACCCCCACCCCATTATTAAAGGGGATGAAAAAAAATTGCGATTTAGTGTGTGTACAAGAACCAGAAACCTCAAAATATTTTCGTACTTTATCCACCCCCACTACTACCCCCTATCACCACCCCCACCCCACTACCGATGTGGGGTATCGTTTTATGGGTTTTTGGGGTAGAGGATTTCAAATATTATATTATCAGAGTTCCATAAACAATTATTTCCACATACAAAATTTTTCGTTGTGAGTGACTTGGATAGAAAATCTGGATGTGGAAGTAGTGATTCCTTGGGCAGCGGTTTTTTAAAATTACATCGAATAAAGCGGCTTTGAGATTATAACACACTTAGTCAATTTTTTTTTACTTTCTTATTCATTTTTGTCGCGGAAGGGAAAACAAACCTAACCTGAACAGTTATTCTTATGTCTATGTACACAGCTTTGTAACTTTTAATTTTACTGATACAATAAAAAAAAATCGCAGTTAGGATTTGAACCAGAGTTGCATCAAAAAAAAAGTGTTGGTCGTCTTACACACTGAATTATCTTACGAGTGAAGTATGATCTGTAAAACCATAATATCACATTTAGACTATTTGGCGATTTTTGGATCTCTAACATAATCGCTAAAAGCCCGACTATCGGGCCTCTATCTTTTTTAACAATTGTGCTTCTGGATTGTTCTCAACTAGGTGAGACTAATATTATTGAAGAATAACCAGTCCAAATTTTAAGAACATATATCAATTTGCTTATTTATAAGCGACTGAGGCGCAAACACTGACGGATCTTGGCCCCAAATGCAAATAGATCATTATTTTTTTAAGAAATATTTCATCTATTTTCATAATTCGTTACCTGTTCTTGGTTTGATAAAAAAATCCCGTTATCTGAATATGTTTATACCTATAATTTTGAAAATTATAAACATATTTAAAAAAGGTTTAAATGAAGATAATATCATTGTAAAATACATGTAAAAAACCTACATTTTGAAAAAAAAAAATGTTCTACGAATCGATGCACTTAAATAGGCGATTAAAATTTCGAAATCTTTTTTTATTTTTAGCCGTTTGAATAAATATTTTATGCTAAAATTTGGCACGAAGGTTTAGTTCAATAAAGTGCACAGTTTCTCCAACTTTCGTTAAAATGGATGCATTATTACGTTATATTTCTTAAATTGTCAAAAAAGGCAATTTTTGGTGGTTTTTATTTTCTTACAAATTAACAAATTATCAGAAAGTATTTTCATAGCCACTCGCTATTTTTATTTTTGCGATACGATTATTAGGACCGAAGATAATAGGAAAAGAGCAGAAAATTTCAGCGTTGAAAAATAAATTGTTAAAAAATTTTTACGATGGACCGATTTAATTAAAAACTTCTCGGTGGCACTTATTATATCTACGACAAATTAAAATAATAAAATTGCTGCAGCCAGAGAATTCCTTATTCACCTATTTTCTTACTTAATTTGACTTCACTTTATGTGATTTAAAATGTTAACATATTTAAAAACTAAATTAAATAACTAAAAAGTCAGAACGTGAAAAATTTATAATACTGTACTTTACAGCAAATTGAGAAAGTATTAGTCACATATTTAAAATTACTAACTATAACAGCCCATTGTTGTGTCTGACCCACAGATGTTGGGGTAGGTCGACACTCTCTATCCAGTTCCCGCTAAATTTGTTTTAGGTACCTGTAAATGGTCAGTGCCACTTGTTTACGGAATGTTAAAATCCACTATTAAAGCATTTAGAAATATTGCTATATGGATCAAATTTCGTTTTTTACTTCCCTCGCTAACCGAAGGGAAGTAGGGTATTGTAATCGTAAAAAAATTACCCTCCGAGATTTCTTCGGATTTTCGCGTTTCAGACTATGCAGATTACGAAAATTAAAGCCATTTAATTCCATCAGTCTCTCTGTCTGTCGGTCTGGTGTCTGTCTGTTGGCGCTATATCTACAACTATATCTACAAGAGCCAGAAGTACTTATCTATTTCTAACAATACATGTGAACACATAACAATTATTGTAGTTTATAAGATATGTATTGTGGGGAAAATATTACAAAACCATTTGATGCAGAAGAAAAATATTTGGTCGTTAATTGACGCTACTGTCAAAGAAGAACAGTGGACACCTGAAAAAATAATGAGGAAAAAATGTGACAAAAGACAGTTATATTTTGTGTGTAGTTAACACAACTGTCAGGGGAAAAATATGAAAAATGTACAGGGTGTTCACTCTAAGAAAATAATGAAAAAATGGATTGCGGACAATAATGTTTCTCATATAGTTAACACAACTGTCAAAGAAAAATATGAAAAAATATATAGGGTGGTCGCCCCAAAAATAATAATAAAAAATGAGATGAAGGACGATATTATTTCGCATGCAGATATCACAACACAACTGCCAAGTAAGAAAAATATGAAAATATACAGGGTTGTCACCTAAAAAAAATAATGAAAGAAGATGTGGCTGAGATTTCGCATGTAGGTAACATAACTGTCAAAGAAGAAAAATATGAAAAATTTACAGGGTGGCCACTTTAAAAAATAAGAAACGACACAGTAAAATGATATTTGAAATGTAGTTGTCAGTCGCTATTGCCAGGAAAAAATCTGATATAGTTTTTATAAGAAAAATATGCAGGGTCGTCATCCAACAGAAAAAAATAATTCATAAATAAAGGATGTCAATCAAAGGGGGAAGAAAATTTTAGTCCGTTCCAATATGGTAAAAAATTGACCGAGAAGTGATATTTTTTTTAAGGTTTAGTGTTTTTTTCCTGCCCTCCAAAAGTCAAATTTCGACGCTCGTTTTTCGCGATTAACTCAAAAAAACCGTTGCCCAAGGAGTCAATACTTCCACATCCAGATTTTCTAACCAAGTTTCTCACAACGAAAAAATTTTGTATGTGGGAATAATTGTTTATGGAACTTTAATAATATAATATTTGAAATCGTCTACCCCAAAAACCCATAAAACGATATCCCACATCGGTAGTGGGATGGGGGTGGTGATAGGGGAATGATAATAGAGGTGGATGAAGTAAAAAATATTTTGAGATTTTTGGTTCTTGTACACACACTAAATCACAAATTTTTTATCCTCTTTAATAATGGGTTGGGGGTGGTAATGGGGGTGACTAATGCCAAAAAGTTTTTAGAGACCTTAGCTTCTCTTACATATACTAAATATAAATTTTATGGACTCTTACCTGTTTGATTTACCTATTTATCCCCCATTTACCCCAATTTACCACCCAACCCTTCGACGGAAGAGGATAAAAATATAATTTATTTCCAGATCTCGTTAAAATACATATGTGTACCAAATCTAAGTCAATATCTTAAACAGTTCCAGAGTAATCGTGCGCACAAAAAAAGTTACAGACGAACCGACAGACAGAAAATTTTTTCGCTCAAACTTAAAATCTCGACGTTTCATGACATTCTAAGCCTATTTGAACAATAAAAATTTTCAAATTTTTTTTTGTCGTTACTATACTTATGTGGAAGTAATTAACGCTTGAGGAGAAGAACGTTGACCACAATGTTGAAAGATATTTTAATTCTCTACAATTTCTATAAGTTATCTTTGTCCAAAAATTTGTTTACATGAAAATCGAATTTTGCGAAAATGTTTTCCTCTCGGTTCTCCTTTAAATTGCGTTCTAATAAAAAAGTTCATTTAAAGTTTTTTTTTTTTAGCTTTTTAAATGATTAATTAAATAGTATAGATGCCTACATTATTTTCCTTAAAAATAATTTATAACCTAAAAAATCCAACCTTATTGTAAAACAACATTTTATCCATTTATAATGAAACAAAATATTAGAAATTTTTGTTGGAAAATAAAGTTTATTCAATTACCTTTCAACTGGGACCAACCGATTTCATTTACCCTAATTACAGCGTCTTCTGTCAACACCACCTATAGACAAGGCCGGCGCACAAAATCGGTGAGTCATCAACACAAGACTTCAGTTTTGGTTGCTTCATAAAAATTTAAACAATTTATGTAGCAATATTAAATTTCTGCTATATTTCTTATTATGGTCTTAGTCTTCATATCGCAAATAATAAAAAAACTAATTTTGAATAAAAATAGACATTAAAAATTGCCCTCTTTGTATAACTGGGGTAAATTTATGCCATTTATTGATTTATTTTTCAAGTTACTTTTTTTTGATAAAATAATAAAGTTAAAAATATCGTGCGTCTATTCAAATAATAAAGAAAATAAAAATTGAAGATAACTGTATCATCTACAAACAATTTTTTTCGTAAAGTATGTATTTTTACGTAATTGAGAATTACTTTTTCTGCTCTAAAACATTCTTATAAACAATGACTTTCATGTTATTTTAAGTTTCCAGCTGATCAGGTAATTTGTTGTAATACGCAGTATTATGTATTTCTCATATCCTAATGTTTTGGTTATTAATTTTAACGAATTATAAAATAATTTTTCTGCTCTATTTATACATTTTTTTCGTCATAATAATAGGACAATTAATTTTCTAGATAGATTTATGACTAAGTACTGCCTTGCTTCAAAGAGGTGTAGCTTTACCATTGCCAACAGTTCTTTTGACATTTACTGGACTATTTACGAAACCACCATGTGCTTTGTAAGCACGATAACTGAAGGACCAAGAGTCCGATCGTATTTAAATTTGGACAATAAGTTAAAATTAGCTAGAGGAAGAGCCACGTTGTTATTAAAAAAATTCCAATCTGCAAATACAACAGTTAAGACATCTTAAGCAAAAAATGCAAATATAAACTGTTGTAACTCTTGATAAGGTCTGACAATAACAAAAATTCTATAGAATTTAGCTAGAAGCTCTTTGCCAATCAAGCTGGCATCATCAGGAGACGATTAGAATTACAAATATAGCAATTATATCTAGAAAAATCAACTTATTTTCAACAAACTGTAGAAGGTCATATATAATGTTTAACAGTTATATAAAAACTTCAGTAAACTGGCGAACAATATTTACATTCAGTTATTTATTTTTGCTTTCTATTGACTTTGACTTTTATCATGTGGGTAGTTCCAATAGAAAAAAGAACAGTTACATTAATTCTTCAACGTTTTATATAACATTGTTCTATTTTCAAACTTCTCAAACAGTCTAGTTCACAAGTTCAAACCCGTGTTAATTCTTGATAAAGCTCGTAAAAATATGAGTGAGGGTTCATTGAATTCGGAATGACGTCTAGAAAAATGTGCAAAAGTTTCAAACCCGCACATAAACAATTGCAAAAGTTTTAAACAAATTAAGATTGAAAAAATAACGAGATTCATTTTTTGCAAATAACTCGAAAACTATTAACATTTAAGAAATTAAAAAAAAAGATTCTTAAAGAGGAAGAAATTTCCAATAAAAAACTCCTGACACCCGGAACACTATCTCTATTATTAATAATTTTAATTTAATGTTGAAAATAGAGCTCCAATGCTCTGAAACCGACCGTAGCAAGTAGAAACATTTTTTTATATTTTTAAATATTAATTTAGAAATTAAAAAAAATGATGGTATTATTTAGACACTTAAAGGAACAATATCTCGTTGGAAAAAAAATTTTTCGCCGATTTTTCATAAAATGAGCCTATTGTTAATTAATAAATTTTTTTAGAGTTTGCGTTTATATTTCAAGTCGGATAATTGTTAAACAAAAGCCACTAAAACTGTTTTGCTTCGTGGAGACCTTATGTCAACTATACTTTATGAGATTATGACATTGCGATGATTTTAATTGTTATGGTTTATTAGTTATTCATTATTTAAGGTAACAAAAAACTAAAAAATGAAAAAGAGAGGAGTTTTTATTAATTTTAATTATTATTACTGTTATTAAATTCAAAAATACTATAAGATTACATAAACTTTAAATTTTTAGTGCTATTTGCTTAAACAAATTTTATAGACAAATAGATAAATTACGTATTTTTGAAAAACATTTTTTGCCATTTTATTTGTTATAAAATATTAGGTGATTTAAAATTTTTTTTAACTGTTTATAATCAATTTTTTCCTTTTTTCATTATTTAAACATATTATAAAAAAAATGATTCTTAAAATTTATTATTTGCAATTCTCTACAAGGGAAAAAATTTTTTCGTTGTTAATTTATTTGTTTATTTATTAATAAACAATTTGTTATTAACAATCGCTGAACGTGTTTATATGTTTTTTGATAGAAAAAAAAAAACAAAAACAACCTTATACATAAACATGTAAAAAAAAAATATATTTAATAACATAAAAAAATGTTTTTACTTGCCAAGGTCGGTTTCAAAGCATCACAACGGCTTTGCGTTCTCCGCGCGGAGCTCTATTTTCAACATCAAATTAAAATTATTAATAATAGAGATAGAGTTCCGGGAGTCAGGAGTTCTCTATTGGAAATTTCTTCCTCTTTAAGAATCCTTTTTTTTAATATCTTATATATTAATAGTATTCGAGTTATTTGCAAAAAAACAATTTTTCAATTTGAATTTGTTTATAAATTTTGCAATGGTTTATGTGCGGGTTTGAAATTTTTGCACATTTTTCTAGACGTCATTCTAAATCCAATGAGACCTCACTCATATTTTTAAGAGCTTTATCAAGAATTAACATGTGTTTGAACATGTGAACTTGTCTAAAAGAACAAGTACATAAAATAATTAATTTAATAATCCTCATAAAATGAAAAATGTTTATAGACAAGCTAAAAACTACATTTTGATATGCTTTTTATCCCTGTTGGGATGATTCAGTACCTTTTTAGCAGAGGGTCGTAGGATGACTCAGTACATTTTGACACGTTTCATTTTTCTTTTTTTTTTCTTTTTGTATTGACTAAAGTAAAGGCTAACTACATTTTGAAATACAGAAAGGACATCGTTTATATTGTTATTTAGTAAATGAAAATCGGTCAAATATTTATAAAGATAGAATTTTCCCCGTTATGATCTTTATTTTTTTTTTTGGTTTGGACACCTATAGATAATTTCGTGTATTATCAAAATAGAGACTTTTTCGAGAAGGGAGTGATTTCGGACTTACAATTTTATTTTCGGGCGGACTGCTACTCTGATATACCGGGCGTGAACATGCCCATCTTTGTAAATAACTCGTTTATTTTTAATTTTTCGAAAAAACTCCATTTCAGATTTTTTGTACAAAAAGATCCATGCCTTATACTGGTTATAGAGATTGATCGACGGAATATTTAATTTTCGATTTTTATTAGGAAACTGTTCGGTATTTGTAGAATTTATCAAAAAATAAAGTTTTTCAGGATTTGTAGATTCGCTTTTGTTTTGTCAAATTTCTCACAAACGTCACCTAATAGACTTAATCGAGCCCTACAATCGCCATTTTTGAAAATCAAAATCGGACCTTCGTTTCGGGAGTTATTAATTTCTTTGGAAAATCATACTCGGCCTTGGAAAAAATACTTACGGTCAACGGATTCGAGCCTCAAGCAATAGGCTTCATTTGTGGCTGTGTACCTTCGATCCCACCAAGTCTTATCGAAATCAATCAATATCCTGGACAGTTATCGTGCTTCCTAGCCCGATTTCGAGAAAACCAGTTTTTTGCAAAAAAATTCAATTTCCATTTATTTTTCGATATAGTCTCCGGTATACTTATCTGTAGACCGTTGCCAGCGGCACCATTTTGAAATATCTCGATCTGACTGCCCGTTACAGAGTTATTCAATTTTTCCCGAAAAACTTGAAACGTCTATATCGGGTATTTCCGGTTTCCGAATTGAGCCGAGCTTCCAGCGTTAAGGTCTTCTGAAGGCCTCCTATCAACCACCCAAGTTTCATCGAAATCCGACGGACGGAATTTTCTAAATTCGCTCTCAAGTCGATAGATATGACTTTCATTTCGATCCGACGTTTTTTTCGGGTTTCGATGGTCCACCGGAAAAATGCAAAACCTATATTACATCTTTTTTTTCAAAATGTAGTAACAAGCATAGGCAGGGTGTGGACTTCAAGTAAGCGAGGAATATGCTACTTTGGGCTTTATTTTGAGGCTTCATGTTTGTACAAAAAAACCTATTTTAGTCAAACGTCAATAATGGAATGAATACCTTATATCTGTTACCTATTTTGCATTATAATAAATATAAATTATATCAATGGAAATACTTTTAATATGCATACCCTAAACATAATTATTTATATTATAAATTATATCAATGAAAATACTTTTAACATGCATACCCTAAACATAATTATTTATATTAGGGCGGCCCCTTTGGTGCCATGCGGCCGTGACCTACAACAAAGCAATTATATTATTAACACATCGACTACGCAATTATATTGTCGCACACAGTTATATCATTTAGTTAAAGAATTAGAAGAGAAGTGGCAACTATGTATGGCTTCGTGTAATCTGAAACATCTATACATTTTATACAACGGGCTTCGTAATGTACCATAATTATAAAAGGCTTCGTATGACATGTCGTGTTGTTTTTAATTTGTATGTCCAAAAAAGTTCCCCCCTCTCATGTTGCTCGCGTTATTATTCCCACTTAAAACATTATTAACAGTTGTACACACTATTTAAATTACAAATAAGGCTGGGCTTCTGGTACCCTGTAGTGTGTGGTGGGCTTCGTTTCATGCGTACCGTACGTATATATATATATATATATATATACACATATATATATATATATATATATATATATATATATATATATATATATATATATATATATATATATATATATATATGTTAGATCACGGTTCACATGAATGACTTTTTAAAAACTTTTATTTAGTTACATGGAGCCAACGTTGGCTCTTGGAGAAGGAATATAATAATAAATTAGAAGTGTTGCATTCTAACTGAGTTTAATAACTGATCCTACAAAGTGTGTTTAGTCGTATTTATAACATACAGAACCTGAGTAAGCAAAATATAGAACAAAGGAAATGCAATTCGACAATCAGCATAAAATGTGAGAAACAAAGGTGAAACATAATATCTCTAAGATAAGCGATTAATAAGAGAAGTCGTTATCATGTAATATGATATACCTGTGAAGGTTTGTTATGACTAAGTCTTGGTAATAAGCGTATAATTTTATATAACAACTTCCCCCTTAATAAAAAAGTTGATGTTATGCAGCAACTTTTGAAAATTGTTAGAAACGTTAAATGAATATAATGCAAAATAAATTGAAACAATGTTGAATGAATACAAAGCAAAATAATAAAATACATAAAAGTTAAAATTGGTAAATGATAATAATAATAAGCGAGTAGTACATTACATAAATGTGATAAGAATAAAATACAATGGTCTAAATTAATAGACAAGGGTAAAACTCCACATATGAAAGTCTATGTTAACTCGATGTCCTCTTCTTCTTGAGGTTTAATACCGGGTCGCTTTCTTGGAGGGATCAATCTAGGGAATTTGGTAAAAACTCTGCTTCGCTCTGAAGGAGGTGAAGGAGGGTTGTCCGTTGGGGGTTGGATTCGCAATGCTCTACATCTTCTTCTTCTGCATTTACAAGCTATGTAAAGTACAACTAACAGGATGATGAGAGTGATTATGAAATACGTGAACCAAGATACGTGTTTGGTCACAAAAGGCTCGTTTATGAGGTCATCCAGGTCTTTGGAATATTGGTCCAATTTGGTTTTTGCAATATCTAGATCTTCTACGTCGAGATTGTTTAATTTGAGTGGTTTTAATTTTGGAATTTCGATTTTGTCGGGCATGTGATTACAGCATTCAAAAGGAATTTGGATAGGATGTGAATTGTCCTTAATTTCGGAAAAGTCTTTGGCACTGGCTTGTATTCTAGTAATGCCTGCATAGGCGCAACATCCTGGTTGTAGTTTGATGATGGAATTTTTGTTGATTAACTGTTGTGGATTCTCTCTTTGGACAGTTGATGGTAATGTGAAGTGGTTCGGAATGAATTACTAGCCATGTGTTGTCTTCAAGTTCTTGGACGTTGTATCCCTGACTAATAATGAAGGAAGTTTGACAGTTCTCTGGAAGTTTTGGCAATGGTTTTAGTATTCTGGCTTCACATATGGCATTTTGGTCGATAGGATATGCAAACAGTTTAGAACATAGTTTGGTTCCAAAATAAAGTGGTTTGCATTCTTTCAAATTTTGTATAGGTATGTACATTAAAGAATCATCGTCTCTCGCGATATACTTTTGTGAAATAGATAAAATGTGATGCAGACCAGGATATAGGCGATAGGTATTATAATTTTGGGGTTCAACAAGTGGTATTGTTAAAACAAATACTAAGTTAGAATCCATTTGAAACGCTTGTAATTCAATAATATCCAAATACTTAGCAACTGCCGATAATTTAATGGGGAGAGGCAAATTGTTCCTTCGTAAGCTCTGTGAAATTTCTTGTAATGCTGTTACCAAATGATTAGGGGTTATGATTGAAGTGTGAATGATTCCTAATCTGGCAAATGTTATTGAATTCAAAATGTCGTTCAAATTATCTTCGATATACAAATAGCTTGCCATTAGTTGTTCGGAAATGTATATGAATTTTATTTTTATGTGAGCAGCCTCGATAGCTTGAGTCATTGTTTGAATAGTGTGTTCTATTTCTTCGAGATCTTTGTTAAAGGTTTCCTCGTCAATTTGTAATTTTTGTATAGTCGAGTTGAAGTTTTTAATAACAGAAGTTGTAACTGAAATTTGATTTTTGATTAAGTTTTCCAATTGATGTTCGTCGTTATTTAGTTTATTTATACAGTTAGTATAGTACTGGCCATCTTCAGCATCTAAGTTTCCAGTTATGGATTTGAATATTGTACCGATACCGTTAAGTATTCCTCGTTTATATCTTTTTGTATCTGAAAAGATTTCGTCAAATTTCATTTTTATAGAGTTGGATATTTGTGTTAAAAGGTTAAAGTCTGTTTTAATTTCACTCGTAAAAATAATTGACTTATGATCACCATTATGGAGAGTATACAAGATTCTGTCTAAGATATTTTGATTTTTGTCAAAAGCTAGTTTGAGGGATGAAATGTTTTTATGCACTAGTAGAGTCCATTTGTCATTTGTCACCACGATGTCCGTGTCTTGGTGGTAGTATACACCAACAGTGTTATTGATCGGGGTAATTTTATATTGACAGAGTGCTGATCCGAACAGCAGGAGAAACCTGAAAATAAATTTAATTTTCAGTATATGGTTTCATTCTATCAAAATTTACTTTAGTTTCTTGTTTTGTTTCGAGATTTAGTAAGGTAGCAGAATTTTGAGAAATTTCTTTTATTTTAAAGGTTAAATTTGTTTTGTAGTTTGTTCTTAATTTGTGATTCTTTTACATAAACTAAGTCACCTATTTTGTATTCAGGTCGTTTTTGGGGAACATTTCTGTGGAAGCGAACTTTTGCTTTCTCTTTTTGAGATTGTGTTCGACTACGGGCTATTTTATAATAGTGGGATATTCTGTTGTTTAAATCTCTAACGTATTTGGTTATTAACTCTTTTTGGTTATATAAAGTTTCAGGTGGTCTGTTAGACGTATGACCAAAGATAAGTTCATATGGGGTGAAACCGTGTGTTTTATTTACCGAATTGTTATAGCATATTACTGCATATGGTAAAATCGTGAAAGGATGTTCGTTTGGGTTTTCAGTTTTGTGGATTCTTATCATTTCGGCTAAAGTAGCATGAAATCTTTCTATGGATCCGTTCGATTGGGGATGTCCTACGCTTGAATAAGTTAATTTTATGTCGTAGAGGGTGCAGAGATCTTTGAGCAAACGGTTGTCAAATTCGCCACCGTAATCGCAATGGATTCTTAGCGGGGTACCGTAATGTTGAAAGTATAACAACAAGGTATTTACGACGGATTTTGCGGATTTGTCCGGGACTGCATAGGCTTGTGTAAATTTAGTTAACTCGTCGCGAATAGTTAAAGCGTAGTTTCGAGTTGGGAATTCAAATAAATCGATATTAATTCTTTCGAATGGTGTTCTTGGGGTTTCTGTGACTACTAGAGGGTTGTTAAGGTTTTTCCGGCATACTTTAGTCTTTTGGCAAGTTTCGCAATTTTTTATAAAATTTTCAACGTCTTTAGTTAGACCTTGCCAAGTGTATTTTTCTCTGATTCTTCGAATCGTTTCATTTATTCTGCGGTGTAGATTATTTTTACCAAAATGATTTTGCTCCAATATAATTGGAATTTCATCTTCGTCGGCGGTTCTGACGATATCTTGACAAATTACTACTTTTAAGTCTTTTTCCGCAAAAATGAATGATAGGATTTCAAGAATGGGGAGGTCTAAGTTATTTTCGACAAAGTATGTCTTAGAGAGATCTAAAACATCTTGGTTTTTAAATAGTACCAAAAATAGATGTTCAATTACAGATTCGATATCAAAAGGTAGAGGGATGATAAAATATCTCCTAAGTCTGACTGTTTTGCTCGATACAATATTGATTTTATTGTTATAAAATTCGGGGTTTTCTTCGAATATGTCCTCGATAATTTTGTGATGTAGATCTTGTAAGTTATTTTGTTGGAAGAAGGTTATAATATCTTTATGTTCTCGGTATAAGAGTTGTTTGTTTGAGGCTTTGATTTTTGAATAATCTATTAAAGATGTTGTTTTATATAGGTTGGTGAAAGTTTCAAATTCTCGGGAAATTTGTTCGTTAGTGATTTCGTTATTATCGTCTGGGTTTTCGTCGTCGTCTGACTCTTCGTCATTCGCGGCTAGAACCTTTGAATAGAATCTGGAACATTTGGAAAAATGATTAATTTTTATTCTGGAAAGTGCGTCCGCGTCCTTATTGATTTTGCCTGGTTTATAAATTATTTCGTAGTCGTACTCTTCTAATTTGAGTCGCCAACGGGCAAGTCTACTTCCTGGGTCTTTTATAGAGAATAGCCAGGTGAGTGGTCTGTGGTCGGTTACAAGCTTAAACTTTCTACCGTACAGATATGGTCTAAAGTGCTTTACACTCCATACTATGGATAAAAGCTCGCGTTTAATCGTTGAATACTTAGTTTCTGCACTGCACAAGGTTCTAGAAGCATAGGCAATGGGTAAATATTTGCCAATAGGCCCCTGGCTCAGCACTGAGCCGACGGCAAATGCGCTCGCATCAGTGGTTAGAACGAAAGGTTCATCAAAATTAGGGTAAATTAATATCGGAGTCGTTGTTAATGTTTGTTTCAAATTTTGAAAAGAATTTACACAATCATTGTCGAAGAGAAATGGTATATCTTTTTGTAGTAGTTTTGTTAGGGGCTTGGTTATCTTGGAGAAATTAGGGATAAAGCGTCTATAATATCCGGCTAAGCCTAGAAATGATTTAATTTCTTTTGGATTTTTCGGTTGAGGAAAATTTAAGATAGCGTCAACTTTCGAAGGGTTCAGTTTTACGCCGTCTTTTGTAATGAGATGTCCTAAATAAGCGACTTCCTTGCGGAGAAACTCGCATTTGTCTGGTTGAATTTTGAGGTTGGCTTTTTGAAGGCGTTTAAAGACTTCAGTTAGACGGGAAATGTGTTCGTGAATTGTAGGAGAGTAAATAATGATATCGTCCATGTAGACGAGACATCGTTCGTTTTGAATACCTAACAGGATGTTATCCATAACTCTTTGAAAAGTTGATGGAGCGTTTTTGAGTCCAAATGGCATTCGCACGAATTCATAATGACCGTTCTCAACTGTGAAAGCAGTCTTTTGAATATCTGCGGGATTAATTTCGATTTGGTGGAAACCAGAAGCCAAATCTAAGGTTGTAAAATATTGGCATTTGCCAAGTTGGTCTAAAAGATCGGAAATGTTGGGCAGAGGATATTTGTCACCAATTGTAACCTCGTTGAGTTTGCGGTAGTCGACTACGACGCGCCATTTCTGTTTACCAGAAGCGTCCAGTTTTTTGGGAAGTACCCAGACAGGAGAGGACCAAGGTGAGATTGAGGGTTGAATAATACCTTGACTTAACATTTTCGATACTTGGGACTTAACTTCTTCTTTATGGACCTGAGGATATCGATACGATTTAGTGAATATCGGTCGGGAATTTTCGGTGTCGATAGGGTGTTTGATTTCATTAGTAAAGGTCAAATTGTCTCCTTCTAAATAGAATATATCTTGAAAGTCTAAACAAAGCTGCGTTACTATTTCGGCCTCTTCTTCGTTTAGATGATCCAAGCGCAATTCGTTTCTGATTTCGAAGGATCTGTCCGTCATTAGTTGTTGGTCAGAGTTTTGCGTGTTTAAGTTAAAAATTGACTTGAATTTTTGTACTGGCTCTAGGTTAAGATTTGAAAAGTTTATGGTTTTTGGAATAGCGTTTGCGTTTATTATTGAAGTTAAAAATTCTCCATTGTGATCGATTTTGACAATTGCATTTGGTAAGCGTACTTTCTCGTTTTCCTGGGCTAACAGTATAGCCTCGGTATTTCGCAGGTTACATTTCAGTTTACAGAATTTTTCCATGCGAGGTTCGATAGAAATTAAATTTTTTATGTTGCCTACATTTTGATTTTTAATGGTAGAATTTGTAGTTGGTTGTAAGGGTAAATTTACAGTAGTTTCTTCCGTGACCTTAAATAATGGTACGGTTTTGAAATTCGTGACTAGTTGTTTGTTTTTGAAATCTACTTGGCATTCGTAATGTTCTAAAAAGTCTGCGCCTAGTAGTCCATCAAAATCTATATCTAGATTATAGATATAAACTTTGTGTGATTCATCTGAAAAGGGGATGAGAACAGATTCGTTGATATAAATTTTTTGATCAGTAATGCCTTAAATAATTACATTTTCAGGAGATCTACGTCTATAATTTTCAGCTGTTTTAGGTTTAAAAATTGATATACCTGCGCCTGTATCAATTAGAATTTTAAATTTACCAGTTGCGTCTTTCATATAATAGAGATTTTTTGAGTTTACGGTTAGTAAGGTATGCGGGGGTGTATTTAAAAGAACTTCTGTTCTGGGAAGTTCAGGGACGGGTCGAAACTGTCGTTGAGATTCATAGTTTGTATTTGAGTTTCTAGTTCCGTAATTGGTTCGAATTGGTCTGGTTGTTGTATTGGAGTATCCGTGGGGTACTCCGGATCTAAGCGAAAATCCTGAGGATTAGCAATATAATCCTTGTACTGTTCATATTGAGAATTAGCTCTATAATTCTCTTGGAAATTTTGGTTAGTTTCGAAATTATAATTTTCATAACTGTCACTTGCATTTTGATAATCGGGTGAATAGTCATTGTATTGATTATTATAATCACATTGATCATCATAAAGTTCATAGTTCAAATGATGCGTTTTTTGCTGATTAAAGCGATTAAAATTTTGGTTAGGTTGGATAGCAGAGGGTCTTTGTTGATTGAAATTCGGGTTTGGCCTTATGGCTGAGGGCCTGTTTTGCTGTGATTGATTTGGCTGATTGTTTTGAGGGAATGTCCTCTGGCCAAATTGATTGTTTTGAGAGAAATTTAGGAAATTTGGGTTTCCTTGATAATTTGGTCTCTGGAAGTTTGATGTCGATGGCATAGACAGTTGCTGTTGCCTTGTACGACATTCGTTTATTACATGTCCATTGCGCTTGCAAAATGAACAGAATTTTTGTTGGAAATTTGAAGTTGGTCGTTTTTGTTGTAAAGCGGGATTTTTGACCGGACTATTTTTCGGAAATTTCTGTTGCTCGAAATAAGAGAGTTGTAGCTCTCTACGAATTCTACTTACAGCTTTCAATATATTTGGAGGGTTGCTGGCACGTATGATGCGGCCTAAGTTTGGTTCTAAGCCGGTTAGTAAATTGTTTAAGGTCATCGTTTCGATGAGATCTGATTGTGCAGCTCTTTGCGTTGTGGTTAAATTTTGCTTTTGCACTGCGGCGTGCATTTTAGCATTGTGCGTTTGTAAACGCGAAATAAATGTTAGAGCGGATTCACCGGGTAATGGGTGAATTCGTTGTAGGTCCTGAATTAGGGCCGTTAGATCTCTGGAATCCCCGAAATGAGTTTCCAAGAGTGCCTTGATTTCTGGCCAGGTGCCAGGGTTACGAGAATTTATTAATTCGGCAGCTTTGCCTTTCAATTTATTTTTTATGTGGACGGTCAAAAGAATTTTTTGATCTCCAATTGCCATGCTTTGGGCGCAATGACAGGAATTTAAGAATGTTTGTAAATTTATGGCATTGCCATCAAATTCAGGTATTAGAGAAAATATTTCAGAGAGCTTGTAAGGCTCAATTTGCTTTGGTTGTTGTTGTAGTTGTTGTTGTTGTAGTTGTTGTTGTTGTTGTTGTAGTTGTTGTTGTTGTTGTAGTTGTTGTTGTTGTAGTTGTTGTTGTTGTTGTTGTAGTTGTTGTTGTTGTTGTTCGGCTGATGCCGGTACTATTGGTTGGGGTGCTACTGGTTGAGCTGTATCTCTATCTGGCATTGTTGCTGTTGTATTTAGAGATTATTTGAATTAAAGATTGGTTGCGTATCAGCAGTATGATACGAACTTAGATTAAATTAGCTTGTTACGTTGCGTGCGTAAATGGATTGTATATTAGCTGTATAATACACAATGTTTCGTATTAGCAGTATAATACGAAAATAAATAACTTAAAATTAAATGAATTTGTTTCGTTGCGTTTGTAAAGGAATGGATTTCACTTTGACAATAGAACTGGCTTTGTGCGCCGAGTGTATTAGCAGTATAATACACTTTGAATAAAATAAGTTGCGAAAAATAATAAAATAATAAAATGGTACGAGATGATTCTTATAATGACTTACGTTAGTTTCGTTTCCATGGGTAGGTTCTTCGTCCGTCAAGGGATTGGGATCCGCCACCACCAGTGAGGAAGGTCTCCTTGTTCAGGTAGATGTACACGCACTAGTTAGGCACCTTCTGCAGATGTTCTCCTTGTTCTCTTACGCTTCAATACCAGTTAAGCTTCTTGTTCTGATGATGTTTACGGATCCTACCGACTGCGCCAATGTTAGATCACGGTTCACATGAATGACTTTTTAAAATTTTTTATTTAGTGTACACACTATTTAAATTACAAATAAGGCTGGGCTTCTGGTACCCTGTAGTGTGTGGTGGGCTTCGTTTCATGCGTACCGTACGTATATATATATATATATATATATACACATATATATATATATATATATATATATATATATATATATATATATATATATATATATATATATATATATATATATATATATATATATATATATATATATATATATATGTTAGATCACGGTTCACATGAATGACTTTTTAAAAACTTTTATTTAGTTACATGGAGCCAACGTTGGCTCTTGGAGAAGGAATATAATAATAAATTAGAAGTGTTGCATTCTAACTGAGTTTAATAACTGATCCTACAAAGTGTGTTTAGTCGTATTTATAACATACAGAACCTGAGTAAGCAAAATATAGAACAAAGGAAATGCAATTCGACAATCAGCATAAAATGTGAGAAACAAAGGTGAAACATAATATCTCTAAGATAAGCGATTAATAAGAGAAGTCGTTATCATGTAATATGATATACCTGTGAAGGTTTGTTATGACTAAGTCTTGGTAATAAGCGTATAATTTTATATAACATATATACACACATACACAAAGTTTTGCTTATACTAAAAAATACTTAACTACTTTAACTATAGTTGGAATGTTGATATAACGTACAAGGTGGTTAAAAAATAAGAAAACTTGAAATATTTGCGAGAATGAAATACCAGTTGTTGAAATTGAAGCAAAAGTATTCGGATACTTTTATTTGTATTCGAATACTTTTATCAGTATTCGAATACTCGCGTAATGTATTCGAATAACGGATACTTTATTAATTTCTGTCTGATACGGATAACGGATACAATTTTAAGAAAGTATTTGAATACAGCTTTCGGATATAGAAAAAGTATCCGAATACTGTATTCGAATACAGATGTATTCGAATACTACCCAGCTCTGGTGTTGGGAAAATTTTTTTCCTCCAAAATGAAAATTGATGAGCGGTGTGGAGAAAATAAAAAAGCAATGTTTCATCAAAAATGAACATTGATAAGCGCGGGGGGAGGAACGAAATAGGATTTTTTTATTATTATTATTATTCGGTGCCGCGAATGAGCCCAAAGGTAGGTCACCTTTGGGCTCATTCGCGGCACATTGTGAGGGCCCACCCGGAAACTCCCGGCATCCCGGTGGGCTAGTACGCGCCTGTAGCTCAGTCGATTAAGGCATATTGAGTGGCGAGTATGCTGACCGACTGCCTGTCTCGTTCTGGGTTCGAACCCCAGCCCCGGTACTGACAACACCGGTGGGTATGGATGTATGTCTGCGTTTTTCCAAATGTGTAACCTCCTTCCGGACAGCCTTGGCTTTGGATTTGGGGGTTGTCTACTATATGTGGTGTGTTTATGTTTATTTTGATGTACATGTATGTAAATAAAATGATAAGCGCCAAAATGTGCAACTTTAGTGGTGATTCTAATCTTTATAATAATTTAGAAGAAAATCAGGGCACTATTTTATCTGACGAAGAAAATAATGAGCAAATTTGATTAAAAATTATTCACGTAATATTGCTTCTTTTCGATAATACCACCTTGAATGTAATTTTTATTTTATACATGTATCTATTACACAGCCACACACAAAAAAAAAGTTCTGTGCAGCGGACAAAATGATATGGATATGGTGTATTTTTCGACGCTGAATCCGAATCCGTGGTCAGAAAAAAAATCTATCGTGTCAATTTTGTTTTTTAGTCAAAAACATCCCTTAAAATGGTGTAAAATCATAGAAATAATGTAATAACTTAATGAAGTGTGAAAAATTGTAGATGTTTTATAGTCGAGAGTAGAGAATATAAATTTGAGACAGACCAAATTTTTGTATCTCTTAGTGCAAATATTTGACTCTGGTGCGACAACCAGCCATTACTCTCAAAGGGTAGAGACTCACTCCTATGTAGGGTTAAAAACTACCCCCACCCCTCATAGATTTCAAAACGGGAAAAAAAATTCAGGTAGGGTGAACAAATATGGAGCAAATTCATTCCAACTATCAATACATGACTAGAGACTACCCTTAAAGGGTGGTAAGAGCTATCCCCATGCTCAAATGTTACATATGGGTGCTATTAAAATTCGGGGTCAAATGCTTGTAGCTCATTATGTCAAATATATAAATCTGGTACGACAACCACCCAATCTTTTTAATAAGGTTGAAAATCGGGTGGGATGGGGTGGGGGTTAAAAACTACCCCGACATATGGACGGAAATAGTTAGACGGAAATTAGTTAATTTAGGTATATAGCTTACAGAGATAGAAAAAATGGTCACTGAAGAGATAACATCCTATATCTATGACTAAAAAAATAGGAAAATAAAACCACGGAAAAGATATTTTGAAGATAAGAGAGAAAAATCATAAGAAAAGAAAGTATTTGGATTGATGGTCGAAAGTATTATATAAATAGGAAAAAGAATAGCTTTACACAGATTAAAAGATAGATAAGTTGATAAATGTTAAGATAAACAGTTGAATAAGCAGATATGGTATATATAATAAATAAAACACAACTAGTTAATGCTTAATGTATGAATTTACTTCATTTTTATCTACCTTGCCTAAAACTACAAATGCCTGAATTTTTGTTCCAGGATATTAGAAGTAATGAAATCCGTCCGTCTGTGGGGTTAGTTTTTACCCCCTCCCCCAATGGGGGTAATTTTCATCCTTATTTGCTCCATTTTTACCTACCCTGCCTAAAACTACAAATGCCTGAATTTTTGTTCCAGGATATTAGAAGTAATGAAATCCGTCCGTCTGCGGCGGTAGTTTTTACCCCTCCCCCAATGGGGGTAATTTTCCACCTTATTAAGATTGGGTGGTTGTCGTACCAGATTCGTATATTTGGCACGATAAGCTACAAGTATTTGACCCTTTCCGAATTTCAATAGCACCTATATGTATCATTTGAGCATGGGGGTAGCTCTTACTAACGGTAGACTCTAGTCATGTGTCGGTGGTTGGAACGAATTTACTCCATATTTGTTCACCCTGCTTAAAACTACAAAAGCCTCAATTTTTCTCCCGTTTTGAAACCTACGAGGGGTGGGGGTAGTTTTAACCCTCCATAGAGTTGATTCTCTACCCTTCGAGAGTAATGGCTGGTTGTCGCACCAGAGTCAAATATTTTGCATTAAGATATACAAAAATTTGGCCTTTGCACATGTTATTCACACTCACTTGCGTCTTTTGAGTTTTAGCGGTAGTTTTCACTCCCCATAAGGGCGGATTTCGGTTTAAATTTATAGAAATAGCTTATTGTGGCTCGAATTTATATTATCTACTCTCGACTACAAAATATCTACCATTTTTCACACTCCATTAAGAGTTATTACATTATTTCTATGATTTTACACCATTTTAAGGGATGTTTTTGACTAAAAAACAAAACTGACACGATAGATTTTTTTTTGAACCACGGATTCTGATTCAGCGTCGAAAAATACACCATATCCATATAATTTGGTCCGCTGCGTAGAACTTTTTTTTTGTGTGGCTGTGTTATATATTGAAAAATTCATTCAGTAATAAATTTATTGTAATTTTTTATAATTTAGACGCATCTTCAAGACTATATTTGTATTTTTAAAGAAGATGGACAGCAACATTGATAATCGGAGAGCCGGCTGTCAAATATCCTATGAATAAGAATCATGAAAATCTTTGTGTGAGTGATTAGTACTACCACAAACCTAAAGGAAGCCACCTTTTATACAAGCTAATTTTGCCAGCACCATGGGATTTTGAAGGCACTTCGGTTACGATTTTTAATGGTTTCTTAAGTCATAAAATGCATGAATAAAATTTACGTGAAAATGTACGTTTTAAAGTATACAATGAGAATTACAGTGGGGTGCCAGGTCTAATTCACCCGCAACCCCGAAGCAACTTCGATTAAATTTTTCTTTGTGTTTTCTTAAGTCACCGATGACTTTTTTAAATTAAAGTTTAAGCTTTCTAGTTAACAAAAAAATTAGGGTGCCTCTTCTTATTTGCCCGCAACCTCCTGGTTGCCTCGGTTTTAATTACTATAAAGCCTATAAGCATAATAGGCGAGGAGCCGGTGACACCGAAAGCCCCCTCATAGCAAAATGGAAAATTTTTTATGTGAATTGATAGTTAAAAATTATACGGATAAAATAATCTTGGTATGCGTAGATTTAAAAAGCCGAAAAAAAAAAAATAATAATTTTTATAAAAATGCTTTCCTCTCATCGCGGATATTGATTATTTGTAGTGTATTCGATGGAAAATTTCGTACTCTTTCAGAAAAAAAATACGCAAACCACTTTATTTGGCCGGAAGGGTGTGGCATACCTATTTGAAGTGTGTGAAGGGGGATGCAATTTCTCCGTCATCACGTGCAAACTTTTTTTTTAAGTTCGATTCGATGTGATCTTTAAAAATATCTTGGTATGCGGGTCCAAAAATTACCGGAAGTATCCGGCATACCAACTTCATTGCATGGTCTCGATTCACATCTATTACAAAAAATAGTATGTTAAACAAATTTGTTTTGGAGCAAAAGATTTTATAGAATAAAATGTCTTGTTCCTTTCTTAGATTTAAAATTATATGAGGATAAATATGATCAAAGGAATTATGGGAAAATTATTATTTTAGATGATTCAAACAATAAAATAAAGTTATATAATTAACCTCCGATTAAAGAACTTGTACTACTTTGTATGTTGCTGAGATAGTTACAATCTAAGGCACTTCTTCCCATAAGTTCTAGATTGACTAGTCGAACTATTCGCGGCCGATTCGGGCACGATCGGTTCCGTTAGATTATCACAATCTCAGTTTGACACTTTTGACAGTATCCGTCATTAATGTTAATAAGTGGTTTTCGTGTTTTTCGATCAAAATGCGGTGAAGAAGTCTTTTTATTTTAAGTTGTGATTTGCTTAATACCTAAATAATATTCTCTATTCATATTTACACAGTTTAGTGATAATATATTTAGTGCACAGTGCTGTGCTGTTTGCAGAAAGCAGTTTAGAAAAGAAGAAAATCGATCGTTCCATAGTCGTAACATGATGAAGTTCAGTTTACAGTTATAAAGTGAATAGCAATTAAATTTTAATATCCTTTCAAAACATATTTATCTGACTGTATTATCTTACTATAATATAGTATACCTACATAACGTTGTGTAAAGAGCCAGTAATGCAGGAATTGCAATAATTCATTTTAATGAAAATATTTACCATTCTACACATTTTCTACACACACAACGCCACTGTTGCCTATGGGATGTGATGTTCATCTATTCTTTTTAATGTACATATAATGTGACTATGTTAGGAACAAACAAGGTATATAGTGAAAAGATAGCCTGTTATGTATCTAGATATAAGTTCTTTAATCGGAGTAATTAACAAAGGACTCCGCACGTTTCTTATGTAAAATAATGCCCGGTGGATTTGGTTCAAATTGAAATATGTTATTTATGAAATCATCCTGAATAAAAGTCTCCACGGGAGCAAGGCCGAAAAGTTAATAGTTTTTAAGTTATGGAACTTTGAAGTTGTCTATCCGTGGTACTTATATCAAATTTGGAACGAATTATGATGTGGCTGAAGAACAGCTCGAGTTTGACACGAATTTTCAAAATTAGAAATCCAACAAACTAATTAGTCTCCTCCCTAGATATGGACCACAATACGAACCGGAAGTACGAACCGGAAGTTGCATGATTAAGTCCATTTTTAGGGTGAAAACTTTTTCAGTCTCAGTATAAACCTGCGTATTAAGTATAGTCTATTGTTTATGTACTGTAGAAAGGAACTAAAACGTTAAAGGGTTTTTATTGTTTTTTATGTTAAATATGAAAAAAACCGCATTTTTGAGACCGAAGTAAAAAGGTCCACTATTCACATTTTTGAGTTTTGCTCGAAAGCTATGCATTTTTCCTATAAAACACTTCAATAGAAAAGTTGTAGAAAATTAAATTTTCAATCGAAATAGCACCTTCAGAAGTCAATTTTTTTTTTACAAAAATACGTTAAAAAAAACGAAAAAATGCAATTTTTTATTTTTCTTTATTTCAGCCTGTAACTTTTTTTCGGGTACATTTAGTTACATTTAGTCATAGACATTGCTGCATAAAAAAAAGTGGCGTTTTACCCGTTAAAATGAGATTTTGTAAAAATTTTTACGATAATAGTGACCGAAATATAGTGTTTCAAAGTTTGCAACTTTTAACTTTTTTTGCCAATTTTTACAATTTTTTTTTCAAATTTCGTCCCCTCAACTTTTTCTAAGTGAATTTAGGTATAGACAGTATTATATTAAAGTGAAAGTTGACTTTACGCCCGTTGAAATCGTGGCTGGTAAAAGTCTCTACAACAAATATAAACCTAGATCAGCGTTTCGAAGATTGTTACTTTTATTAACTTTTTTCTAATTTTTACGTTCTTTTTTAAATTTCGGCCTATAACTTATTTGTCAAATACTTTAACTACAGATATTGCTACATTGAACGTACTCGCAGCATTCTTGTTTAAATGGTCTGCAATAGAAATTTAACCCATCTTAAAGTATTGGAACACGATGTTCACGTAGATGCCGATGAAGAAATCGACTTTGATTTTGAAAATATGTTAAATCCAGCATTTGAATAATTTCATAAATAATGTACAATTAGAAACATAAACTAGTGGAAGCATTATGTGTGAGGGATCGAACCCGGGACCCTTGGAATGCCAATTTTGCCAATTTACTAATCTTTATTCTATTTAACTGTGGTGAACAGCTCAAAGATATATCATTTATTTCATTTTACAATATTAATAACTACGTCACATTAACGCGCCTGAGCAACGTAGAGTGACACAGTGACCGGATGTTGTGGTCGAAATGATTTTCAGTTCTGTTGTTTTATTTTAGTTTTCGGTTCCTGTACAGATAAATCGTATTATAGAGAAAATGCATGGCTTAACAATTGGGTTCCTAAGGAATACTGTTTTTATTTTATTACGTGAATAGAGAGTAATATTAAAAATTTGCAGGGAAAATAGTTACGAAAAAACCCTGCTTAAGTTGTCTAATGCGGATAAAAACAATTATTTGTTATGAAATAACAAATTATTAGATGGCAGATAGGCTTTCAACAGAGGGTCAAGAAGTGTAAGAGGAGAAGTATAAGATTGTGGTTTCGAGGGGAGGCCTTGGAATGCGAGACGAAACTCTTGCCGCTACACCACCATTTCTTATTACTAAAATTGTCAATGAGTGTAATATATACCATTGGAAAATTTATTGTGATTATTAGGAAACATACATTAGTAAAATGTATTAAAAAAAAAAACAATAGTGATAGGAAATAACATTTCGCAAGGTTTCTATTTATTACAAACCATAAAAACATGTAATAAATATTTTTTTAAATTTTAAATTACTAATAACTTTTTTATTTACCAATCTATTTTGTTAGAAAACAATAGGGTTCTTCCTCTAGCTAACACTAAGTTACTCTCCAAATTTCAATACAATCGGATTTTTCTTTCTTGAGTTATCGTGCTTACAAGAAACGTGACGGACGGACAGACGACAGACGGACAGACGGACGGACAGACAGACGGACGGACAGACAGACGGACGGACGGACAGACAGACGGACGGACAGACAGACGGACGGACAGACAGACGGACGGACAGACAGACGGACGGACAGACAGACGGACATTTTGAAAGTTGTTCAGAATTCTTTCACTAACATAACGATGTAAAAATTTTTTCTTTACGAGCGATATTTACTGATTTAGAAATGTGCCGATCAAATACAATATACTCTTCGTTTTTGCGAAGAGTATAATAATGTATAACAGGTATACAATTATGAATAAATTAATTTAATCTATCTTTTCTAAGTTGTTATTTGAACAAAAAAAAATCACGTGACATAAAGTTCAGAAGTGGAAAAATGTAAAAAATTATTTTTTAAGTACAATAATCTACTATATCTAGACTGTATTTTGGTTACTATTGATCACATAAACTTCTATTGCAGACCATTTAAACAAGAATGCTGCAAGTACATTCAATGTAGCAATATCTGTACTTAAAGTATTTGACAAATAAGTCATAGGCCGAGATTGAAAAAAAAAAGTAAAAATTAGAAAAAAGTGAATAAAAGTAACAATCTTCGAAACGCTGTATCTAGGTTTCTATTCGTCGTAGGGACTTTGATCAGCCACCATTTCAACGGGCGTAAAGTCAGCTTTCAATTTAATATAATAATGTCTATACCAAATTCACTCAGAAACAAGCTACAGCACGAAATTTGAAAAAAAAAAATAGTAAAAATTAGCAAAAAAAAGTTAAAAGTTGCAAACTTTGAAACGCTATATCTTGGTCACTATTAATCGTAAAAATTTTTACAAAATATTGTATTAACGGGTAAAACGCCAGCTTTTTTTTTATGCAGCAATGTCTATGCCTAAATGTACCCGAAAAAAAGTTACAGGCTAAAATAAAAACAAATAAGAAATTGCATTTTTTCGTCTTCTTTGTTTTGTTTTTTCGACGTATTTTTGTAAAAAAAAATTGACTTCTGAAGGTGCCATTTTGATTGGAAATTTAATTCTCTACAACTTTTCTATTAACGTGTTTATAGGAAAAATGCATCGTTTTTGAGCAAAACTCAAAAATGTGAAAAGCGGACCTTTTTACTTCGATCTCAGAAACGCACCCCTTTAAATGGTAACACTCCGCGGTTTTCTCATATTTTGGGGTCAATTGAACATAAGAAACAATAAAAACCCTTTAACATTTTAGTTCCCTTCAACCCCGTTTTTTTGGACATAGACAATAGCCTAGTACGCATAAAGGCTAAATAAATCGATTTCAGGCCTCTTCGCTAGATATGGACCACAATGGGCTGAAGTCCGGACCGGAAGTTGCATAATTAAGTCCATTTTTAAGGGTGAAAACTTTTTCAGCGTATATATAGACCTGCGTAATGATTAGGTATTCAGGGTAAATTGACGAATTTCAGACCTCCACGCTAGATATGGACCTCAATAACACAGCGCAGAAGTGCGAACCGGAAGTTGCATGATTAAGTCCATTTTTTACGGTAAAAACTTTTTTAGTCTCAGTATAGACCTGCGCATTAAGTTGGTATAAAGGGTAAATAAATGGATTTCAGGCCCCCTCACTAGATATGGACCACAATAACACAGGACTGAACCGGAAGTAGCATAATTATATTCATTTTGAAGGGTGAAAAGTATTTCAGCGTATATATAAACTTGCGTAATAATTACGTATTCATGGTAAATGAACAGGTTTCAGGCTTTTTCGCTCGATATGGACCACAATAACACAGCGCAGAAGTGCGAACTGGAAGTTATTACCCAGGTCTATATACAGACTGCATAAGTTTTCACCCTTCAAAATGGACTTAATCATGCAATTTCCGGTTCGCACTTCTGCGCTATGTTATTGTGGTCCATGTCTAGCGTGGAGGCCTGAAACTTGTCAATTTACCCTGAATACGTAATTATTACGCAGGACTATATATACGCTAAAAAAGTTTTCACCCTTAAAAATGGACTTAATTATGCAACTTCCGCTCCGGACTTCATCCTTGTGTTATTGTCTCAGGCCTCCTCTAGTGAGGAGGCCTGAAATCCATTTATTTATCCTTTATAAGTACTTAATACGCAGGTCTAAACTGAGACTGAAAAAGTTTTCACCCTAAAATGGACTTAATCATGCAACTTCCGGTTCGTATTGTGGTTCATATCTAGGGAGGAGGCTAATTAGTTTGTTGGATTTCTAATTTTGAAAATTCATGTCAAACTCGAGCTGTTCTTCAGCCACATCATAATTCGTTCCGAATTTGATATAAGTACCACGGATAGACAACTTCAAAGCTCCATAACTTAAAAACTATTAATTTTTCGCCTTCTCCCATAGAGACTTTTATTCAGGGTGATTTCATAAATAACATATTTCAATTTGAACCAAATCCACCGGGCATTATTTTACATAAGAAACGTGCGGGGTCCTTTTGTTAATTATATCAACTTTATTTTATTGTTTGAATCATCTAAAATAATAATTTTCCTATAATTCCTTTGATCATATTTATCCTCATATAGTTTTCAATCTAAGACAGGAACACGACATTTTATTACATAAAAACTTTTACTCTAGAACAAAGTTTAACATACTACTTTTTGTAATAGATGTGAATCGAGACCATGCATGCAATAAAGCTGGTATGCCGGATTCTTCCGGCAGTTTTTGGGCCCGCATACCAAGATATTTTTAAAGATCACATCGAAACGAACCTAAAAAAAAAGTTTGCACGTGATGACGGAGAAATTTCATCCCCCTTCACACACTTCGAATGGGTATGCCACACCTGTCCGGCCAAATAAAGTGGTTTGCGTAATTTTTTTCTGAAAGAGTACGAAATTTTCTATCGAATACACTACAAATAATCAATATCCGCGATGAGAGGAAAACATTATTGCATTTTTATAATAACTAATTTTTTAAACATTTTTTCGGCTTTTTAAATCTACGCATACCAAGCTTATTTTGTTCGAATAATTTTTAGCTATCAAATCACATAAAAATTTTTCGATTCCGCTATAAGGGGGGCTTTCAGCGTCACCGGCTCTGGGCTATAAGCTAAATCTATGAGTTAGATAATTTATTTATAATTAGTTTTTTATATATCTGGGTAATTTATGATTCTTTTTTATTAATAATCTGATTACGTTTTCATGTAAACTTCATTCATGTATTTTATGACTTAAGAAATCTTAACCGGAAGTGACGTCAAAATTCCATGACGCGGGCAAAATTAATTTGTATAAAACGTTGCTTCATTTAGGTCTGTGGTAGTACTAATCACCCACATACATTTTTTCATGTATCTTATTCATAGGATATTTGACGGCCGGTTCTCCGACTATGAGGATCGAGTGTACTAAATAATAATGAATTTGGGTTTCAGTGAAACGTTCTCAAATTTTGATATATTACAGTGATCATATTTTTTAAGAAGAGCAAGACCTCCAAAAATGAACAGTTTTTGAGATGCATCTTGTCAAAACTAGATAATTTTTAACATCTTAGACATTCAGGAATTTTTTACCCTTGAATTAATAACTGTAGGAAAAGTGCACGGGCCAAAAAAATATTTTTTAAGCCCAATAAAAGTCAGATAATTTCTTCTAGATTTCGGTAAAAAATACGTATGACATACTAACATATACATTATCAAAATTGTCAAAACATTTCTTGTCTGTCAAAGTTAGTAGTTTAAGAGTAAGAACTTCTTGAATGCAAATTATCTAGTTTTGACAAGCTGTATATCAAGAAATGTCACTTTTGGAGGTCTTACCTATTTAGACATTTCATCAGAAATATAAGCACTTAAGAACTTTTTTTGGGGGGGAGGGGGCTTGTCACCTCTCCTCCTGGACTACACCACTGATGAGGAGTCTAAAGAGTAATAGAAGTGTAGTCACTTACATTGTTGTTATTAACACTTAAAAACAATTCCAGTACCGTGTGTATTAACTCCTTGAGGCCATTTTGTTTTTAAGCCATAACTTTTTCCCACACGATTTACAGCTTATCATCATGTCAATTCGCAATCTACATTTATTGACGAAGAGATCGATACCAGACTCATGCCTGTATCATTAAAAATCCTTCGGAGGTACCCTTGCGGACAGACTATAAGCGAAGTAAAGCATATTTTATCAGGTATATTATATTAGCAATGATAAAATTATTTTAACATTTTTTATTCTCAGCAATCTTTGAACTTTTATCAGAAGGTTTCCGAGGATATTTTATTTATTTGATTTCTGTTAATTATTAAATTTCAATATTTGGCGAGTTGTAATATTTTATTCATCACAAAAATTGAAATGACTTTTTGTAGGTTATCCTCAATTTAAATCCAAATGCCAATACGTTTTAATATTTCCCATTTCACTGGGTTGAGGGAATTCCATATTCAAATTGTATCACGAATTCCCCTTGCGGTCCTTAGTTTAATTTTGTTTCCTAATATCCGAAATAAATGAAGGAAACAGCTTTCCGTCGCGTCGAGTCGTGGGCGCTCGTGAAGCTCGATTAGAGCGCGTTTTCATCAGTTGTGCTTTTAGTGCGCTTTGAGCAACACGAATATTTTCTCAGCTTTTCACTTCAACTCTACACTAATAGTCTATCTTTGTTCTATCTCAAGATCTTCAACACACGGTGAGTAACATTTAATTATCATCTTTGAATACATTACTGGAATTTGAATAATTCTCAGAGATGAGATTCACAAAGGATTCTTTTGAACACTTTCAGTAACTTTATTAACGAGATATTACCAAACTTTTCCTTTTGGACGCAACTAACCAAAACATGCAGACATAATAAAATTGAATTTCAAGCACCGGGAGTTCTTTTTCGTAACGGAAAGTATATATGTAAATATAATAAAATTAACAATTAGAATAAGGATACAATTTGAATACACTAAAGTGTTTCCAACTTTATTTAACGAAAGATATCAATAAATCTCCAAGAATGTGCTGAATTTTACTTTCATCTGTAGTTTCTTAATGCATCAAATTCGTATAATTATACATTTTCTTCTTTGAAGAAACGTAAAATATATTTTTCACATTAATGTGCATACGGGCTTAAATATAGCATTGTCATTACATTCAAACATTATATTGATATTATAGCTGCATAAAATGTAAATTTTATTTTAATATCTGGGAATTTTATATGCAAAATATGAGTTAAATAACTACGAATATGATTATAGCTTGCAATTTGAAGTAGGTACCGTATGTATATCTCTAGTATCATAAAATAAATATTCCACTTGTTTGTTGAATGTTATTCCTAAGAGTAATGTATATATTTGCTAAATCGGGTTGTTTGAGAGATTTCATTACACATGTATTTCAAACTTTTTGGAGTGGAACTGATTAGAGTTAAATGTTTTTTTTTCTCTCTTGTGTATCTGCTTTGAGAATTTAAGTTACAATTTATTATAAATTTTTTTCTGTATTCATAATAATTAAAATAAAATGAAAACAAATGACGTTTGTTCAAAATAAAAATATTATAAATAATTAAAATGAAATGAAAATAAATGACGGTTTGTCTAAAGTAAAAATATTATAAATAGCACACTTTGAAAGAAGACGCATACACAAATCAATTTTCCATAATTAATAGGTGACAATATAAATTAGACGAAATTTCTAACCATTTTAATATACAGTACTTTCGTAAAGTAGCGGACAATTTCGATAAAAGGTATACTTTGTTTTGAGAAAATCGCTCGGGAGTGCCAAAAAGTTCACATTGATATCTCTTATAGATTATTTCATAAATCTACGGCGTTATTAATATTTTTTCAAATGGCAACCCTTATTTTTTGTTACGAAATATGAAGGAGTGCATTTATTTTACATATAATATGGTAAATATCGATGTAGATTGAATGAGTAAACATTTAACAAAAAAACTATCTTGCAATTTAAAAACGCTAGCTTTTCTAGAAATGAAGAAATTTCAGAAACAACTTAATTAGATATACGAATTGCGCTCCATTCGCAGTCTTTTTTTTTCCGAGGGGAAAAACCTTGAAAAGGTTCAACCTGCACTGGTGTACAAGCGTGCAGGGATATGTGGGATTCTTACCGCACTAAACAAAAACCCTCTTCCTATCCGGAACTGTAATTAAACATTTCTTTGGAGGCTATCGAAGCTATCCATTCGCGGTCTGAGAGTAGCCAGGATCACTGAGATACTTTTGAATGCTTTCGGTGATGAAAAGCTGAAGTCATTCTCGTTAGAATGTTTTTCATTTTTGTTCTAGAATGTTTCACGCGTAATTTGCTCAAAGAGTGTATTTGGAGGGTTAAGTAATAATTATATTTATAAATATCATGAAATTAACCGAACGTGAAAGAATTGCCATTATTTTCCATGATTGGCTTTGGAGACAAGAATCGCTCGTAAATAGTTGAATTGTTTAATGCAACTCATCCTCACCTGTTAGCCGAAGCAGAGTAAAGTCAACATTCAGAGAATTTGAGCATGTTCGAGATCTTCCTGAATCTGGTTGGCAATCACCCCAAGAAGATCAAATTGTTGATGGTGCAAGAAAGTTCTCATTCCACACTTAAGAACATTGCATGTAATTCTAACATAGCGGTGTCCAGTATCCACAAAATGCTAAAAAAAAAACAATATACCATCCTTATAAGATATGCCTTGTTCATGAACCGTCTGAAGATGATTTTGATAGGCGAAATCAGTTTTCCGAGCAATTACAAGAACTATACAATAATGATAATATCTTTGTAAGAGGAACAATTTTCGGATTAGGCAAAAATGTCGTTAATGGGCCGGACAGAATATCCATTGGATGATCAAGTATCATACTTAGAACTGTCAAAAATTGAATGTCTGGTGTGGGATAGCTGATGGAATTATTCTGGGTGTTTAATTCTTTGACGAGACCCTAACCGACACGAAGTATTAGCATTTTCTTCAAGAGTCCCTCATCTCCGCACTGGTAACTTTGTATCTAGATCTTCCGAGAAACGACTTCTTCTTTCAACAAGAAGAGATATTTTCAAATCGTTGGGTAGGAAGAAGGGGGCAATTGAGTGGCCAGTCATATCGCCAGATTTGACATCCATCGATTACGTTCTATGGCGACACCTTAAAAGCAAAGTATACATGAATCGCCCAGTGAATGTGGAAAATTTATAGGGACGAATTGGTCAAGAAATATGACGTATATCACCAGAAATTACCGACAACAACATTTTTAAATTTCAACAATCCCTCATGCAATTGGAACCACTTGTATAATATAAAATAATATATTTGTCTCTGTAAGGTATATTCAGGTATCGTCGTCTCACTACCTGGGCCAGTCCATCACTACTTTAATAAACTACTACTACTACCACTACTAAGTAGTAGTAATTTATTTAAGTATCAAATATACTTATAGGTAATATAATAGCTATTTATGTAACCAGTTACGAAAGACGTTATTTTGTATAACGAGTGGAATTTGCGGGACGAGCGAAGCGAGATTCCGCAAAATAACACGAGTTACACAAGATTGTCTTTCGAAACGTGTTACATACATGATTTTTTCTAATTTCAAAAGTCTAAAAAAATTTTAAACATAAATGAAACAGGTGTATTTAAAGATCTTAAAAATTAAGTAATCTTTTTCATAGTTACTTTTGCTGTTATCACACATTATAATTTTAATGTCAAAATTAACAGACGTTATTTAGCCAAGTAACAATATTATTTGAAAACCCAATTTGATAACATAAGGTAAATTATATTAATGAAAACGTTTTGTTAGCATATCTCGAAGGAAAGAGGAATTTAGAAGCTTCCACTTTATGGAGTCAGTATTCTATTTTGTGTTGAATAAACATTGTTTCTTTTTCTTTTTGAGAGTTGTTTATCTTTCCTAATTGATGACAAAACGAACTTTTCTTCACCAGTTACGTAAAATTTTACTTTTCATAACTGGTTACATAAAGTAGGACGTTTTGACACTTAAGTTAGTTTTGAAAAGTGTCACTTTATGTGCCAAAATTAGAAAAATACATTTTGATTACTTATATGAACATTGAATTATTTTTGTTCTTTGAGAAATCATACAAAAGATAATTTTTGAGTGCACTAGTGAGAAGGAACGTCTTTTATCTCTAGAAAACAATGAAAAAAGCGCTAATTTTCCACTTAGCAACACTTTTCCTCATAGGTGCACTTTTCTGCATTCAAGTTATTAGTGAAAATGTTAAATGTACAATTATGCAAATTATTAAATATTATGACATAAGAAGATCCACCAACTGAATATCAGAGACTTATAAGGAAGCACCTGCTACTTTTCTTGAAGCTGCTGTTGACTGGACATAGAAAACTACGATAGAAGAACTAACGTTCTTCGACAGTTAAACATTCTTGTTGGTCTTTACTTTTTTCTCAATAGTCTTCTGAACATATCACTCGGCGACAAGGCTCAAACGCCATTCTCCATGTCTTTTTGCGTTTGTATGTTTCTCCACTGTAGACAAATAAAGTCGCAGAAGTCCTTCATAAATAATCTCCGGTGTAACTAGTGGCATTTAGAAGGTGTAAGTACTCTGCAATGTTTCTTGGCACACTGTAGATAGTATTAATTCCTACTGACTGCCAATGTATCTGCTTTTTTTGCAAACTACAAATGACTACGATGGCTAACGCTTCTTGATATTAAACTCAAATACTTTCGATATAATGCAATTTCATCGACATTTACTACAGTATAATAGTAAAGTAACAGTATAATAGTATATTATTCAACGAGCATATAATGATGACTATTATTCACGAGAGTGAAATTTAAATCACCAGAGTGAATAGTAGCCATTATATGCGAGTAGAATATATACTTTGTTCACGACTATTAAATATTTTTTATTAAATTGTTTACTGAAGAAATTAATTAATTAACTGATTATATTATTCTTTTTGATTAATATGTAAAATTATTGTAAATAACGTTGACGTTTAAATTTAATTGCACAAGCCGTTCTTTTAACACATAACGCCCTACTCAATAAAATTAAAAAACGAAATTGTATGATAAAAAAGAGTTTCTGAAACGTTAAATAAACATCAAAAATTAAAAATTTCATAATAACAGTGCAAGTCTTCACATAGACTGAGAGCTGGCTCCCATCTGATCTAACCGGAGAGATCTATTTCTGTTTAATATTACAGTTTTGAGTATTGTCCGCATGAAATGGAAATCCAGCGGTCTGGCACTCCAAAACGGTCGGACATTAATATGGGATTTCGAAAAAAATACTGCAATTTAACCGGGAAGATCTATTTTTGTTTTAGAGTTTACTTGTTAGATTACTACCTCCTAAATTAATTTTAACTGGTCTGCCACTCGAAATCGGTCGTAAAATGGCGGCCAAATCAACTTAAACTTTAAAAAAAATTGATGTCAATTTAACCGAAAGTATCTAGTTTTAATTTTTTAACCAAATTATAGGTCAGTGCGTGGCTTTTACAAATTGGTCGGTCTGGCAGTAAAAACAGCCGGATCCAAGATGCCAGATCCGTTTTTGTAAGGTAGCGAAGCTTGTTAATCGTCGATTACGAGTGAGCTACATTATTTTTCGGTTGATGGTATATTAAAAAATTGATAGAAATGTAATTTTATTGTATGAAAAGAATTACAAGTTTTTCGTCAACATTAATTTTGACATTTACTTAAAAGATAGCTTGAATTTCACACCCATAGATTTGTCAGTGATGCTATATAATCCAATTATTTTTGTAATATTTTCTGTTCGCTACCACGTCACGAGTATTTTCGTTATTCATCGTCTTCGTCCCCGTCATCTTCCGAAGGGACATCAGAATCGATATCTTCGTAGTTTAAAAAGAGTTAAAAATTAGGAAATTATTACTATATTGTATTCAGCATACCTGAAGCCTCCGCAATTGCATCAATAACAACAGGTGAAGCAACGTCTCCATCAAACCACACAGGTTCGTATATCCCAGAAGGACCTATCTTCCAGCCATAGTCTTCGGGATTTAATGGCTGCATCGGGTCCTGTTTTTCGGCGTTCATCCATATATATGTTTGAAATATACTTCTTTTCACATGCAGCAGCAGTGATGATTGGCATGGGGGAACTGATAAGGAATCAAATGTGGCGAAGCTCTTAATAAGAGGCTCATTCATTTTTCTGGGCTTGTAAGCTATCTCAAATTTTCTGTACCTTGTCTCATGAACTGTTGGACACCTAGGGAGATTGTACATGAAGCAAACAAATTTCTCCGCCGTAGTTATGGGAATAGAATCTGGTTCCGGATCTTGGTAGAAATATTTTTGAAATTCGGAGCTCTTTTCCATTTGTTTAAAAGGAGCAAGATGTTGTGTCACATCCTGTGAAGGCATGCAGACCAGGCAAGACAAGACATACATCAGGACCGAGTTTTACAGAATCAAACATTTACAGAATCAAACGTTTTACATAATAATATGACAACAAAATAACATTTCTTAGAAAATATGACCAGTGTGCCCCGCAGTCGGGGTACACTGGCCACATTAGTGGCGTTCACTGGTCACTGCTTCGATAAATAAAACAAATGAAAGTTGTATGGTACGTATTGTTATTTTACTGAGCTGGTACAAAATTATGTTTACAAAAATATTCGACCTTAGCCCATATTAAAGTTTGATACATTTATGTTAAATGAGAACATATTTTGAGTTCGGGTTGTTCCACCAGATTGCATAGGTTTGGGTAAGTGACAAACAATATTACATTTTTCTACAACCCGGCCTTCCCTACATTGTTTTGTACGTAGCCAAAGAGTCGTACGTTATTCATCGTACAATGAAATGCAGCGTTGCAAGAAATTTGATCTGGCACCCAGTATCCGGCTGCTTTTGATTGCCATACTTAACAATTCATGAAAGCCATTCAGTGAGCTGTAATTTGGTTCAAAAATAAACATTAGATACTTTCTGTTAAATTGACTTCAATTTTGTTTAACTTTGGATTGGTCTGACGGCGATTTTGCGATCGATTTCGAATGGCAGACCAGCTCGAATTTATTCAGGAGGTAGTAATCTAATAAGTAAACAGTGAAACAAAAACAGATCTTCCCGGTTAAATTGAAGTAAATATTTTCGGTTATTAATACACAAGAGGTCGATTTTTTACCGGGTACATTTTTTTGGATAAAAACCTGTTTTCCCATGAAAATTATTCGAGAATTAAGGGCATGGAAAAATCGCGACACGAAGTGGAGCGATTTTTCCTATGTCCCTTAATTCGAGCGTAATTTTCATGGAAAACAGGTTTGAGTCACTCAAAAAAAATTTACCCAAGTAGAAAATCAACCTCGTGTGTATTACAGAAGATTAATATATGATTAAGAAATATTATCTAAAATAATTATTAAAACAACAAAACTGTTTATTTAATGTTTTAAAAATAACGATTTATAATAAAAAATAAAAACATTTTCTAATGTTTTTTATCATGTTATAACCCCAGTTAGTCAAAATATTTGCAAGTTCATCACAGTAGTCGTATCTTTTTCGAGGGAATAATGCTCTTTGCAAAAAGCTTTAAATTGTTTCCATATAGAATTTTTAGTGTTTCTCGTTTTAACTGGGTCACTTCCATTCATAGCTTAGTTAATATTTTCTTGTGAAACATCACCAAATCGCTTTTTCTCATTCATTTTGTGTACAGAAATCAAAACGTGAAATGTCAGATTTTAATAATTTCAATTTCAGTTCGACACATCTCTACTACGAAAAAAGTAACATACATTTTTCTCGATTTTTTCCACTTATCGATAGCCGTTTTTCTCACTTTAAACAAATCCTATTGGTCGATTTTTTTGAAAATGTACGTTTTGATTGGTTAATAAAGTAAGAATATATTAATCGAAATTAGAAACGCCGCCAGTTTAACGTCCGGCCGTTTTGGACTTCCAGACCGCCAGATTTCTATTTCATGCTAGCTCCAGACTTAAGTAGTATACGTAACTGTATTAGATCTTTCCGGTTATATCAAATGGGACTAACACAATTGTAGCTATTGTAGCATTTAACGTTTCAGAAACTAGTCATAAATTCTAGTAAAAAGTTGCGAGATTGCACACAAATTGAAGAAGTTCCTGCCAGTGATTAATCATTAATCACTACTAGATAGTGATTAACGCTTAATCACTGGTAGTAGTGAATAATATATATAATTATGATTGAACAAAGACAAGTATAATTGGTATATTATAAAACGATCGTGGACAAATATTTTTTTCTTTGCCTCGGTGTCATGAACTGAAATGACACAAGTAAAACAGAATTGATATCTTCAGTGTCATCAATTTTCAACATACGTAGTTCATCACTCTTATATGCGCGTAGTGGGGAACAAAAATTAACGCAATTTTAATGAAAGAAAGGCAGGCGCGGATCCAAAGGGGGAGCAATGGGTGCAATTGCCCTCCCCCCCTTGGGCCTTCCTTGTGCTGTGCGAAAATCTGAAATGCTCGGTACGGCGGTGCCGCTTTGTCGAAGTCACTCGGCATATGTTTTTTTACACCACTCCCGAGTAGCAAAGTAATTTTATAAAGGTTGTGTAAACTACTACAAAATAAATTATTTATTTTGCTACTTGGGTTTTTTATCAGGTACTTTTCAATATTTGTCAATTTTTGCAAGTGTCTCTGCCCATGAAGAAAGGATTCATCAGGAGGTTCAGTGAAAAACTTTATAACTTGATCCATTATCAAACATCCGTCATTCTGAACTAACAGATTTAATGATCATCAAAATTATTAAACTTCAGTTATTCTAATTATTAAAAATGTGCTTCTTTAAAAATCAGATGCAGTAAAAAGGTATAATTATGACAATACAATTTATTTACGTACTTAAAATGGCCTGGACTCTACTAATGATGCTTTTTCTTTAATTAACATTCCTTAATTCAGTTCTTATTATCTCTCATTCATTAAGTAGTCAGGAATATAACAACGACCACCCCATTTTGCTGAAGTACACATCACGCAGAGATTTCTTGAATGATCGATCGTGACGAAAGAAGTTAGCATTTTGATTACGTTAGTAAATGTATGTCAGTTTTAAAATACAATCGCACGAAATCTGAATTTGTTTTGCCATTATTATACTTATTTGATTTAATCAAATAAAGGTATTTATAACATGCCAAAAATTTCGCTACCGAATGCGAGTACTTATTAAACATGATAATGGTTAGCCTTTTTGGAACATTTATAAAGCAGCATGGTTACTGTCAGGTTCGAACGAACTTTACCTACCTTAGCAGATAATCAATTTATCTTTAAAATGTTATTGAAGCATGTTTAATAAGAATCTTGTGAAACGAATAAAAGTTGCAGTCAGGCGTTGCTGAATAAAGATACCCATTAAATTCTATAACTTTTGTTAGACCCAAAATTTTTTGTTCAAATTTAGAACATATGCAAAATATCACGGTAGAAACTATATTTCACTAGAAGTTTGGGGCAAAATGTTATTAACGTTTTTGACTAAGCAACAAAAATAGGAAGATATGCCAGATATCTAGATCTTCCATTCCATTAGTCTGTCTGTCTGTGATAAGTGATAAAGAATAATAACATTTGGTAGGTAGTTAACGCTATTGCCAACGAAAAAGTACGGAATAATTTTGGTGAAAAATTTACAGTGTGGGCACTAAAAAAAATAATGAAACAATGTGACCGAACAATAATATTTGGCGTGTTGCTAATAAAACTGCCATAGAAAAAATCTGCTATACTCATAATGAAAATAAACAAAGTGGTCACCCTAAAAAGGTAGTTAATTAAAAAAACTACGGAGTAAAATAGTATTTAGAATGTTAGTACAGTAAGCGAAGCAGTAAAAATGATAAAATATGTTTTTGAGGTCGCATATGACTGTGAGGTCAAAACTTAGGAGACGAAAATATTAGGGGTTGAAATTGTAGAAGAACGCACTACCGGGCGTCAAAATGACGCGACACCAATTTATTTCTCAGGGGGCGCCAGTCGCGTATTACCCCGTTCTTCTACCTCCCAGGCGGGTTCGAGATAAGATGACTTCGGTAGCCGAAAAGCGGGACCAAGGCTGCACTACCACAGATCGGAAACTACGCTCTCTCTGGACCCGAATTCCCTCGTTAGGGGTTTAGGCACCTCTTAATTTCCTGAATTTTTGCATAAAAAAATCCCAACCGAAGAATTTCTCTGCGGAGGGATTAGTTTTGGTACGCGAAAATCGCGTTTTGGTCCATTAATAACGGAATATATTTCTCAAAAAACGCATAAAAAAAATCCCTATCGAACCTCCGTACAACAACCAGAAGGTCGAACGTTAATGCGAATTAACTCGACACATCCGGTTTTCTATACGAAAGTTCCAGGGATTATAGACCGTCAACAGGCCTCAAGATCAATTAAGAAACATTAGTTCAAAGAATCCGTTTATTTAACAGAATTGGTTATACAAAATTCTCAAGAAAGAATCGTGCCTTCCCCAATCAAGGTAGTGACTTTCAGACCATACAAGCGAGAGCGCTCGCGCTAACGATCGATTAGGTAGAAAAGATTCATACGTACCTTCTCAGAATCAAAATGCGAGCTTTTAGAATCATTTCAGACTCTGGGTAAATGAATAATTAAGGCTGACTGAAATTAACTTAAAAAAGTTTTACTAAATGAATTTAGTTTCGCTAGAGACTACCTAGCTTTAAAGTTCTTGTATCGTGGAAATTCACGTACTCAAACACATTCAGAGGACTTATTACTGCATAAGTTGAGTGGCGTTCGATCAGTCCACGACTTACTAACCCTTATCACAGTCGATTAATAATATCGATTTGGCAGCGTCTCACCTTCGAGCGACTATTAGGCAAAATTGAATTTTTGGATTTTTATGCACAAGGCGTTTTCCTCTATAACTTTGTCATTTGAAAAGCCCCGTTATTGGCTTTTCTACCATCGCTTTGTCTGGACTACTCAACGCGCTCGACCAAATTGCGAGCCGCTGGGTCAATCCAAACTCTTTCTATGCGAGAAACCGGCCTTGTACATGTGCATTGATTTTTATCAATTTTTGCTTATCGGCACTACGCCGGCTTTGACAAAATCTTCTTTTTTGCCTTTCGGATGCAGTGCATCGTTAAAATTTTATGCTCATATTTTAGAATTGGGCTTTCAATGACCGTACCTCAAAGGTCAATGTCTTTGGTTGAGGAATAAAAAATAAAAAATAATTTAAAGTATATTTTCGTGGTACTTTTTAAACTGACTTTGTGGTACTTTTGAAAAATCCATTTAAAGACCAATTTTAGCGTACTTTTGAAAAATTGATTTTCAAGCCAAATTTCAACGCAGTTTTGAAAAATTAGTCTGCAAGTGAAACTTTGGCGTACTTTCGATAAATCGATTCCTGGGCCAAATTTTGACGCCCTTCCAAAAATATTATTTTTCAAAGTCCAATTTATGATACCTTTGAAAAAGTATACTATTCATAAATCTTTGTCATTATATACTTCTACTCTGATATTCTGAACCAAAAACATTTTTCCTAAGTGAAAATTCGGTGTTTCTTCGAATTTTCGCCTGGTCATTTCCAACGCCTTATAGAACCCAAAACGGTCCTTGTGGACTGATCTGCGCCTCTGCAGACTCCCAAAAATGTCTTTAAATGAAATTTTTGCCTAAGTCGAATTTTGATTATGTCTTCAACTTAGGACGATTTTGGAGAGTTCTACAACACTCCCCTCCTTTGGTTGAATCTTTTCTACTCATCGATTGCCTTTAATTTCCATATTCACTTGTATGTCTGTATGCCTTCATTTGACGGTCTGACCTATGGTACAGATGTTTTTAAAAATAACGGCCTTAATTGGGGCAGACGGCTGATTCGCCTATCTAACTTAAAATAAATACATTTTTTAAACAATACGACAAGTTGATACAACATTTTTATCAACTTAATTACACCCGCGTCGAGGTGCGAAGCGTAGCACAATTTTGATTAGCGTCCACTCTCACTAGTTCGTTGCACTCGCTTTTTCGCCCTGGTCTCGCTCTTGCTTAACTTCGGCCCTTTCTAGAAGAGTCTGTCTATATCTCCATGCCGCAGCTTGGACGGTCCTCGCCTTTGAGTTCCAGACTTCACCATGCCGCGCCCTTGCGACAGGCTGGGTCATCTTTCCATTTCTGCACATGGAAAATGCAGTTCTGCAACTAGATTGACTTTTTAGCAAGTCGTCGACTGGGACGCGTCGACTAACAAACACAATGTGTTGTTTTTAATGAAATATTTTTCTAACATGAATTTTGTTAACTTATAATGGTTAGAAATTGGTTCTTCGTAAGGTAGATTGAATCGGCTTACGATATTCGTGCGGTCATCACTACTTTGTGAAAAAAAGTATAAAAAAAAAAAATTGAAGCGTCTTCTTGAGCGAAGAACGGCTTCTGAAACTCGTCTCGTAGTTTCTACTTCGTAAGGTAGATTAAATCGGCTTACGATACTCGTGCGGTCATCACGACTTGTGAAAAAAGTATAAAAAAAAAAAAATTGAAGCGTCTTCTTGAGCGAAGAACGGCTTCTGAAACTCGTAGTTTCCATTTGGGGTATACGTTAATTTTGTTGACTTAAAATGATTAAAATTGAAGTTGTCTTCTTGCATAAGAAAAACAGCTTCCGAAACTCGTACTGATTCGTACTTATGCCTACGTCCATTACTCGAACTTGGCGGCTCTCGCTCTTGAGAAGCTAGGCTTACCGGATCGCGCTCTTGCGTCGGGTTCGCCGTCTTTCCATGTCTGCTCATGGGGTAGACTTTAAATTTTCGATTCGACCGCATACAGGTCAAAATCGCCACTTAGAATTTTGAGAAATTATATAAAAAAAAAGCGAAAACGGCTATTAGCCGTGGTCGACCTCAGAAATATCTAGAGGTGACTCTTCTATATCTGGCTCATCTCGAGCATCTTCGGGATCTCGACTTATTACATCCGGCTCATCTTGAGCACTTGCGGGAACATTGATTTGAACTAGTGTGGTATCGCTACGTCGCTCTGACCTGGGCGCGATCTCATTGTCTGATGAGGAAGCGTCGTCACTAAGATGAGTTTCATCCGGACTATCTTCTGATTCTTCAGACAATTCCAATTCAACATCGGGGTCTCCCTTAGGTGCCGGCCTGATGGCATCGACATGTAACCTCGTCGAAGTTACCCCCTTGTGAATGAGGTAAACTTCATTAGACAATCTCTTTAAAACCTTGTGTGGCCCACTCCACGATGGTGTGAAGGTATGATCCTTCCTGATCCTTTTAGTCATTACCATATCTCCCACTTTATATACGATCGGCGTTACCGCCACTTTGGGCGCGTAACGCCATTGGTAATTTGTTTGATTTTTACGAATCTCCTTGACTCTTTCAAGGCGGGGAACGTCCGCTTGATTACGACGCTCTTGTCTATAAGCGAACATATTCCAATCACCAATCTGTGGTAATTCATAGCCGAGTACTACGAAACTGGGCGTATGCCCCGTAGCGGCGTTTTTTCTTGTTCTCAAGATATATGCCATCTGACTAACATGTCGATCCCACTCGTCGTTGGGTGAATCATATAATAAGGTTTTTAAGATCTTCTTAGCTTCTTGCACCCTCCTTTCTATTGGATTGGCCTGTTGGTGGTAAGCTGCTGTGAAGAATCTTTCAATATTGTTACGTGTACAGAACGTATCGTAAAAGCCGGAATTGAAGTGGCCTCCCTGGTCGGAAATGATGACCCTCGGAACGCCATATCTCGCCACTAGTTCCTCTTCGATAAATTGTGCTATTGTTTTTCCACTGACTTGGGTGAACGCCTTGGCTTCGACCCACTTACTAAATACATCCTCTACCATTAATATATATCGGTTATCTGCATCTTTGGTTCGCTGAAGTGGTCCGATTACATCGACGCTTAAAACTTCGAACGGATGCGATGGAGCATGGCTTCTGAGAGGAGCCTTCGGTTGTGACTGTCTGCTTTTTACGGAATTACAAATAATGCACTCATTTAAATATTTGTTAACTAGTCTCGACAAATTATTAAAATAATAGCGGCCCGAGATGATTCTAACAGTTTCATCGCGGCCGGGGTGACCTACTTCCGGTCGGTCGTGAAAATGAGATATTACTCTCATGACCATACGTTTTGGTACGTATAATTTTTCTATAACATTTTCGCCTCTCGTCCAAAGTGTGCCGCCTATCACTTGTCTTGTATTGACGAATTTCACCTCTGCCTCGGTTTTATCTGCTTGTCGCACTAGAGTATTCCATCGTTCAATTTGGTCTTGGATATCTCTGGAGTGCGTTTGCGCTTCTCTGACCTGATCGTTTAATTCCAATGTGGTAATCACTGATATTCGTTCCTTGTACGAGAATTTTGGTGGGTACATTCTCTCCTCTTCGTCGTCTGCTTCGACGTTTGGGCCTTGAGGATTCCTGCTAAGATAGTCAGCCAATATATTTTCCTTGCCGGGACAATGTTCTATGGTGAAGCTGTATTCCTGAAGTAATAATGACCAACGAGTAAATTTCGTTTTCTCGTCCTTATGCTTATTTAACCATAGTAAAGCTCGATTGTCGGTTTTGACTATAAATGGACGGTCTGCCAAATATATTTTGTATTTTCTTATATAATTAACGACGCTCAAACATTCCAATTCATTAATATGGTATTTTCTCTCCGTCGGAGATAACGTATTACTAGCATAAGAGACGATGTGCTTCTGGTCATTATCCCCCAATTGATATAATACTGCAGATAATCCTATTAAGGATGCGTCCGTCTGCAGTATGAACATTTTATTGAAATCTGGCCGGTGCAGTCCTAGAGGTTTATTCAATACTTCTTTTAGTAAAATAAAAGCTTCTTGGGCTTCCGGATTCCACTTGAAGCGCCAGTCTTTCGAGAGTAGTCGGGTCAAGGGCTTTGTAATTATTGCAACATTAGGGATATATTCACGTACCCAATTACATAGACCAAGGAAACTCTGAAGCTGGCGCCTTGTCGTAGGGGCCGGATAATTTTGTATCTGTAATATGTGTTTTTCTAATGGTTGAGTGGTGTTGGCATTTATTTGATGCCCGAGATAGGTTATGCTTGACGTGGCTACCACACATTTTTCCGGTGACACCTTTAAATTATGCAAACGCAGGCGTTCAAAGACGGCTCTCAGATGGTTTACATGCTGTTCTATATTTTCGCTGTAGATGATAATATCATCGAGATATACTTTGCAGAAATGATGCAAGTAGCCGGTCAATACGTCTCTTGCCATAAATTTTTGGAATGTACATGGAGCGGTCTTCAATCCGAAAGGCATCACGTTAAATCGGTAAGATGCTCCATCTAATGTTGTAAACGTAGAATAGTTTTTTGACGACTCCTCAAGAGGGATTTGCCAATATCCGCTCTTGAGGTCCAACACCGTAAATATGTTGGCGTTTCCTAGATCCTTTATACTCTCGTATATCTTTGGTAAGACGGATGCTTCGTCTTCCGTTACTTCATTTAAGTGACGATAATCAATGCAGAAGCGAGGCTTCTTGCCGGGCCTTTCAATTATAATGGGAGGCGAACTGTACTGAGCGGTACTCGGTTCTATGACCCCGGCTTTCAGCATCTCTTCAATTTGATCGTACATAACTTTTTTCTTAGAAGGAGACATGGGGTAGGGTTTGATATTGAACGGGCGGTCATCTTTAATTTTTATTTTATGTTTTGTTGTCACCGTGGTAGCTTGGGTAGGCACCGCGGTGAACAATTCAGCAAATTCCTCGAATAGAGGTTTTAATTTATCGTTTTCGATGATCAGTTCTTCGGGAAGCCGGCATTGCTTCCTTGCCTGATGTGCCGCTTGATTCCAGAAGACGGTTATTCGCTCTTCGGTGCCGACGTAGACACATTTACGTTGATAATCGAATACGACATTGTGAGCATATAAAAAGGGGGCTCCCAGAATGAGCTCTTCGTTTAAATTTTGAATGACCTGAAACGTGGTCTGAAAGGGTACATCTAGTACATTAACGTTTATGGTCGTAGTCCCGAGGGATTCTACTAAACCATCGCCACAAGCCATAACAAAAGTTTGGGGAGCTGTAAGTTGATCAATGTCGTTCAAAAATTTCGGTTGGATAATATTCCTTGTCGAACCTGTATCCAATAAAGCGTTAACCGCTCGATTATTAATTATAATCTTAATGCGAGGCAGAGGGAAAGCGTCGTTGGTTTGATTGATAGATTCTAATGGAGTGAATCGGTGGGGAGATAGGTTGACTTCTTGATCCTTAAACAGGTAATTAAGGTCAGGAAGGTCATCGAAGTTTTTTAATTTAAACTTCTTGCTTCGGAGCTTCCCCGAGGGTCGCTTCGAGCCTGCTGGGGCCTGGTAGGCGGGGCTGGTACAGTTCGGCCTGGGCCATCGCCTCTGACCCCCGCTTGGTTTCCCGTATTCATATTACGATAGGGATTGTTTGGGCATTCCGCATGAAAATGCCACTGCTCCGTTGGGCAATATCTGCAAGGGCGATACGGGACTCGGGAGTTCCTTACGTCTCCAGTACCCCTTCTCGGTATATCCCCTCTAGGCAGCGAGGAAATATTATTTGCAAAATGCACCCTTGGTGCTGGCGGATTATCTCTTCTTTGAGATCCATTGAATGGTGTCCTAGATGCACCAAAGGAACTGGAGGACGGCTTCGCTAATGCGGAGGGTTCCGTTCTCCAGTTACTGCTCGATTGCTGATTCCCTTGAGCTGAAGCGGTAGAGGTGGACGCTTCTCGGTCTTTGCTTTTCTTTGCATTTTGCAGAATCTCGAATTCTTTATTCTCATCCATGATTTTGGCCATTTGTTCGGTCATCGTCACTAGTGTATTTGTATCTAGTATGACGGCACTCTTTAGGAGCATTTTCATATCAGGTCTCAACTGATTGAAGATGGTAGCCGCCTTCATCGCCTCCGGCTTAAACGGATCGATCCTCTTGAAGAGGCATACCTTCCTTGAAATAAATACTGACGTATTTTCCTCGGCATCTTGTTTCTTGCCATATAAATTAGCTACTGCTTCGGTGAGTACTTCACCTGAATCATAACGGCTTCTGAACCGCTCGAGGAATAGAGGATACGTGGTAATTAGGGTTCGATATTGTTCGAACCATTTCTTAGCATCATCTTTGAGCTGTTCTGATATTTTATATAGTCGGTCGTTATCCTGCGTAATTCGTACTCGGACGAAAAATTCCTCCATTTGATAAATGAAGGTTTCAGGGTCTTCGTGTTCGAAGCCATGAAATTCCGCATTTGGATGCTTCGACCGATACTTATGCTCGTGTGTGGCTTCGCTTAGAGCTTTGGCAAGACCTGCTGCCATTTGGGCGAACACTTGTTCTGAGGAGGGCTGTATGACTCCTTCAGTGGTACTCGGGCCAACCCCCGAACTACCCAGTACATCCTCCGCGCACGGCCTCTCTAACCCTCTAGAGACGTTGTCCATCACAGATGTCGGCTCGTCGTAAAACTGGAAAGGCGTTGATTCATCCATATCCTTTCCAGAAAGCCCTGCTGACTAACAACGCCCCACGTTGGGCGCCATGTAGAAGAACGCACTACCGGGCGTCAAAATGACGCGACACCAATTTATTTCTCAGGGGGCGCCAGTCGCGTATTACCCCGTTCTTCTACCTCCCAGGCGGGTTCGAGATAAGATGACTTCGGTAGCCGAAAAGCGGGACCAAGGCTGCACTACCACAGATCGGAAACTACGCTCTCTCTGGACCCGAATTCCCTCGTTAGGGGTTTAGGCACCTCTTAATTTCCTGAATTTTTGCATAAAAAAATCCCAACCGAAGAATTTCTCTGCGGAGGGATTAGTTTTGGTACGCGAAAATCGCGTTTTGGTCCATTAATAACGGAATATATTTCTCAAAAAACGCATAAAAAAAATCCCTATCGAACCTCCGTACAACAACCAGAAGGTCGAACGTTAATGCGAATTAACTCGACACATCCGGTTTTCTATACGAAAGTTCCAGGGATTATAGACCGTCAACAGGCCTCAAGATCAATTAAGAAACATTAGTTCAAAGAATCCGTTTATTTAACAGAATTGGTTATACAAAATTCTCAAGAAAGAATCGTGCCTTCCCCAATCAAGGTAGTGACTTTCAGACCATACAAGCGAGAGCGCTCGCGCTAACGATCGATTAGGTAGAAAAGATTCATACGTACCTTCTCAGAATCAAAATGCGAGCTTTTAGAATCATTTCAGACTCTGGGTAAATGAATAATTAAGGCTGACTGAAATTAACTTAAAAAAGTTTTACTAAATGAATTTAGTTTCGCTAGAGACTACCTAGCTTTAAAGTTCTTGTATCGTGGAAATTCACGTACTCAAACACATTCAGAGGACTTATTACTGCATAAGTTGAGTGGCGTTCGATCAGTCCACGACTTACTAACCCTTATCACAGTCGATTAATAATATCGATTTGGCAGCGTCTCACCTTCGAGCGACTATTAGGCAAAATTGAATTTTTGGATTTTTATGCACAAGGCGTTTTCCTCTATAACTTTGTCATTTGAAAAGCCCCGTTATTGGCTTTTCTACCATCGCTTTGTCTGGACTACTCAACGCGCTCGACCAAATTGCGAGCCGCTGGGTCAATCCAAACTCTTTCTATGCGAGAAACCGGCCTTGTACATGTGCATTGATTTTTATCAATTTTTGCTTATCGGCACTACGCCGGCTTTGACAAAATCTTCTTTTTTGCCTTTCGGATGCAGTGCATCGTTAAAATTTTATGCTCATATTTTAGAATTGGGCTTTCAATGACCGTACCTCAAAGGTCAATGTCTTTGGTTGAGGAATAAAAAATAAAAAATAATTTAAAGTATATTTTCGTGGTACTTTTTAAACTGACTTTGTGGTACTTTTGAAAAATCCATTTAAAGACCAATTTTAGCGTACTTTTGAAAAATTGATTTTCAAGCCAAATTTCAACGCAGTTTTGAAAAATTAGTCTGCAAGTGAAACTTTGGCGTACTTTCGATAAATCGATTCCTGGGCCAAATTTTGACGCCCTTCCAAAAATATTATTTTTCAAAGTCCAATTTATGATACCTTTGAAAAAGTATACTATTCATAAATCTTTGTCATTATATACTTCTACTCTGATATTCTGAACCAAAAACATTTTTCCTAAGTGAAAATTCGGTGTTTCTTCGAATTTTCGCCTGGTCATTTCCAACGCCTTATAGAACCCAAAACGGTCCTTGTGGACTGATCTGCGCCTCTGCAGACTCCCAAAAATGTCTTTAAATGAAATTTTTGCCTAAGTCGAATTTTGATTATGTCTTCAACTTAGGACGATTTTGGAGAGTTCTACAACAAAATCACCCTAAATACTGAAAAATTACTGTCTTATAATTTTATGGATAAAATCACGAAAATCCATATACTTATGTTTTTGGGGTCGCTGAATATGATTATCAGGTCAAAACATAGGAATGACGAAAATATTAATACTTAAATACTAAAAAATTAATCATTCTTCTAATGCTACAAATAAATTCACGAAAATCCATATAATTATGTTTTTTAGGTCGATGAATATGATTATGAGGTTTAAATTTATAAAAAAGAATGGTGGATTAAAAATGGTCACAAAAAAGTATAGTCATATGTCTAATTTTATTACAAGTACAGATTGTTTATTAATACAATTAAGTAAACTAATTAAATAACATTTTTAATCTGCACTCTAAAACATGATAAAGTGCAATGCAACCTGCTCTTTCTGCATACTCTTCGAAAAATAGACGGCTATTGCTCGTTTCTCTACCTACTATAGACATTTAAAATGCGCGTACAAACTGAAAAGTTTCAACATTGTTTCAAACTGTCATATCTCTGAGACAGTTTGTCGTAGGAAAAAAAATAAAAAAACAAACTCATCGTTTTTTTATAAGTTTCATTTTAGTCTAGGAAATAGCGTGCAAATTCGACGACGAGTGGTTACCGTCTGCCAGTCAGTAATCGAAGAGACCATATAAATACAAAATTTTTTGCTCTCTGGAACTTTTTGGTATGGTGGGGGATAGGGAGGGGGGGGCATTCATTTTCAAATCGAATGATTATCGATATCTGTCCGCATAGGTAGTTAGTATATGTACTTCACATACCCCAATTACGCTGGCAGACGAAACTTCCGAACGGCGCGCGCGCTAACCGGAAAAAGAAACTAAAAATGTTTTTTTCTTTTTCCGGTTAGCGCGCGCGCCGTTCGGAAGTTTCGTCTGCCAGCGTAATTGGGGTATGTGAAGTACATATACTAACTACCTATGCGGACAGATATCGATAATCGTTCGATTTAAAAATAAATGCCCCCTCTCTCCCTATCTCCCCACCATACCAAAAAGTTCCAGAGAGAAAAAAAAAATGTATTTATATGGTCCTTTCGATTACCGACTGGCAGACGGTAACCACTCGTCGTCGAATTTGCACGCTATTTCCTATACTATTTCATTCTTATGTCATATTTTTATCAATCTTATAGTTTTTGAGATATTTCAATTTTAAATACATAATTTTCTTGCGTATGCATTCAAGCGCCATCTTTAAACCTTTATATCTCTGGAAGAGTTTGTCGTAGGAAAACAAAAAAAAAAACAAACTATTCTTTTTTTTTATAACTTCATTGTTGTACTCTTTTCGTTATTGAAAATGGGTACAGAATGAAAAATAATTATTTTAAAAATTCTAAAAAATTTGAGCATGTTAGTATATAGTAACAATATCTAGGATTTTTAAAAAAATGACTTAATAAAAAATTAGAGCAATAAGACTAAAAAAATGGCGCCTAAATTTTTAAATGCGCTACTCCTTTGCTTGTTACTTTTTTAGTTTTCATTATAAAAGGTCGTAAATATACTTCAATCGAAAGAAAATTTTAATGTCTTTAATTTTTACAACAATAAAAATTTTTCTCATAGTTGTAGATTTTGAGTAATTTTAGATTATAACGTCATATATTTTTTCTGAACGTTTCGGCGCCATTTTGAAAATGCCATGTTTCCAAAGCTAAACATCGGAGAAAAAAAAAGTAAAAACCATTCGATTTGTTTTCGTAAAAGCTTTAATTTTGTATTCTTGCATTTTTCTCCATTAAAGTCCACATTTTTCGAGTAATTTAAAAAAAAACGTCTTGGAATACCGATTTTAGGGGATGAATATTGCAATTTTCAGTTCGCAATATCTGAAGATATATGCATTTTAGCAAAAAAGTGTATAAGACCTTTCATTCTTATAATTTGATTCTCTATCAAATTATGTGTATTTTTTGTTTTTTTTTGCGAGCTAACAAAAAAGCAGGAAAAATAACAATATAGATTCTTATGTACAAACTCTATAAAGCATGTTGAAGAAAAAAAATTGGAAATTCATTGCATCGTTTTCGGGCTGGGATTTAAACGCTTCACTTACTGTACTATGTAGTTGAAAATATTGTCAAGGAAGGCAGCTTGATGTACTTTTAGTGAATAGAAAAATATGCGGTGTGGTCACATTGTACAAGATATAGAAAATGCATAAATACACTATGTCTCTCAGATTCAAACGTATTGTACGTAGATTAGTTATATATTAGATTTACTTAAAATTTTGTGAGAATGTATTTTAATCAGGCCATTACGAAACCAGTGGGAGTTGCAGTAGGGTATTGCCGAAAGCGACGAATACTTATTTGAACAATTATACAAATAAGTGAACGTAAAAGTGAATTGAGCCGCATTAGGGCAAAATTTTAATCAAATAGGTATTCGCAGTCGGCCACACCCGACTGCAACTTCTATCCGTTACAAATTATAATTTACTGAACTACATTGGAACTTAAATTATTCTCAATTTTCCCCACTTGTTTAATTTAATTATGTCATATGTAATGGTAACGATAATATTTTTTATGGGTGATTTTTGTAGTAAAATTTTATTTCTAGATGGTCCCGACATTTGCTTTTGCCACAAGGGGTGGAAAACACCGCTAAATAAAAAAATATATATATTTGAAAAAATATTGCTGTTCTATTTTTGAAACGTAGTACATTGTAATTGTAATGCTTGTTACCTTAATTTGTATTGTTATTGGACAAGTGGAAGGAGAGCTCTGTAGTTCAATTTATACCGTTTTCGCTTCTGAAAAATAAATGTATTATTATATTATTTCAGAAATGATATTGTAGTTTTAAGAACACTAAATATCCACAGAAACACATAATAGGACTAATTTCTTATGCTGCCATGGAAATAATCCTTTGAAAATTATCGAACTCACTGGCAACTTCTTATACCGTCTGTGTAGTCGCGGGCTACGCATGGGGAGAAGAATTACAACATCGCGCGTGCCAGCTGGCTGCAATAGACAGAGCTGGAATGCTCCACCAACGGACGAATTTACGGCTGCCGGTGTTGTCAAATCTCTCGCGCTATGTGAATGTACATGCCTAATGGGAAATTACACGCCCGGTATCTAACTATCCTTATTTGTAGCTATCGCTTTATATTATAGCATAGTTATCCTACAACTCAGAGGTGAAGTTTATGCTTTTGCTCTAAACATCATTTACCAAACATCATTTACCAAACATCATTTACCAAACATCACGGCAAAGTTATGAACTTCACTTATCAAACATTTTTCCAATTCGTTTCTTTCAAGTAGCCTACTGTAAAAGAGAAAGAACAACTGTTTTAATCTATTTTGCAGTGAATAGCTCAGCTGTTGGTCTATTTAGTGAAATACTTAAGCCTTCATGTGAAGCTTTTAGTTTATGCATGGATATTTTCACAACAAACTTCTTAAAAGCTTTGAAAATAGAATTATTTCAAGTATGTAGTGGATATTTCGTGAACTACTGGCTTATTCAGTAGCAGAAAACCCCGAGATGGTATCTAGTGAGGTCAAACTAAAATTTATAGCGAATTGTTTTGCAATAGCACTTTTTTCCATTGGAACTTTTTATAAACATTAAATGGGTAGCAAGAAATTTGGGATAAATTCTTTTATTTTAAAATTATATTTTTTCGCAGTATTTCTTAAATATTTTTGGTTGTAGAGCTCGTATCGCAATAAAAAAAAAGAATATTTAATATGAATGACCTGCCCGAAATTTTTCCGCCAATTTTTAAGTTGAAAAAATGAAAATAATTAAGTAATAATTCATATATTTTAACGAAACTTAAGGCAAGTACGTTTCCAGTTTGAATCGTAATCAAGTCGAAGAACAACATTGACGTACCTTTCAATGGAATTAGTGAATAAATTATTAAAATTATTTAACACCATTTTTTTGGCATTTCTTTAAACACTTTTTAAAACAAACTCTTTTTTAACAATTTTTTTTTAAATATTATGCATAATAAATTAAGTTATCGTTGGTTCTTTAAAAATGACCACTCTTAATTATTTTCATTTTTTGCAATAAGAAATGGACGAAAAAGTTTCGGACAAGTTCAGTTTTCTTCGTAGGAAGGGAAGAGTTTGCAAATTAACGTTGGTTTATGGGTAGGTTTCACAAATTGTTATTGATGTATTTATTTTATTTTATGTAATTTAAACCCAGAATTTTCGGATCAAGATTTAGAAAATAATGACATTGATATGTAAAAAGTAAAAATGGATAAAACAGTAACAGAAGGTACATCTGGGAGGAAAATGCTGGTACTAAAAAGGTTGATACAGCTTACCTCTGGTTGGTACTTGTGACACATTGAAGTCGATTAGAGCATTCTTCAGCAAAATTTGGAACTTCCATCTAGACGACCATCCAATGTTGAAAAAAGGACAATAAAGCCAAACACAAAAAGGTCAGCTGTTAGCCTAAATTGCAAAAAATTTAAAGTGATTTAATTACTAGAACATGGCATTTAATTATATACAAATTTAGGGTAAAAACTGTATATAGTTGTATTCCATAGAGCAATGGTAAGTCTCTAAAACAGTTTTAAAGATTATACTAAGTTTAGTTTTTTAAATACTTATAATAAACCGAAAATAAACGCATATTTCACTCTCACTCTGCAAAATTCTATCCTTATTTATTAGAAAATGAAGTTCGAAAGATGCAAGATGAAGTGTAGAGTTCAAGTAATATCGCAATATAAAGACACTGTAGTGAAAAAAACCAACGAATAGGTTAGTAAAATTATCTCAACTCAAGATGATTACGTTCCTATTGCAGATTGTGAAAAATGCTCAGATGTCAAACTACTTTGTCAGACAATTTCCGATGAAATTAAGACGGTATGCATCACCTAGACAAGACAAATTACTCGACAAGTTATTCAAAAGGATTACCCCCATTTTGATGGTAATCCTGAGCAATGGACGATATTTATATCACAGTTTAAATGAATTTCTACAACATGTAACTTTTCTCCCAAAGAGAAGCTAATTAAGTTGCAGAAGTGCCTGAGAGGTGAAGCTAAGTTTGCAGTTTCCGACATGATGGTCTCTCTACAAAACACTGAACTAGTTTTAAAGACACTGGAGATGAGATTTTGACGTCTGAACCAAATAATAGAAAAACTGATTTTCAGAGTAAGGACATTTCCACAAATAAAAGAATCATTGATACATTTTGCAAACCATGTTAGTTGTTTAGTTGCCACCATAAGATCCCTTGTTTTTATGAAGAATACAAATACCATCCTCAAGTGTTAAAGGATAGGATGCAGAAATTTCTTGATATGATGAAGCTTCGGTGGCGAGAGGAAAAAGATGGAATAGTTAATCTGAATGATTTTTCAAAGTGAGCAAATGATTTAGCCCAAGCAGCGTGTTATATGAACAATCCAGGAACAGAAAATGAACCAATATTTGGGAAGACCAGGTATAGAGTGTCTTCCTGGACCCACTTTCCAGTTTTTAATCCAAACAAATCAATTAAATTGCGATTAGTATTTGATGCGGCGTCTAAATCACACGGAACAAGTTTTAACGAACATTTATTAATTGGACCGGACAGCTTCTTTTAGAAGTATTACTTAAATTTCGACAAAGGAAAGTTGCTTTTTACTCGGTTGTTCGAGAGCTGTTTCACCAAGTTTGCATACGCCGCGCGCCGTAAAGACCAAAGTTCTGTTAGAGATTCTTATGGAGAAATTGTGAATGCAGTCGTCCATGGGAAAGTACGAAATGAACGTAATGATCTTTGGGGCTACTTGCGCTCAGTTTATAAAAAATTTAAATGGTAGAGATCACACAGACAGAAGATATTTTGGATGCAATAATTAAGAAGCACTATGTTGACGACTACTTAGACTGTACAGATTGACGAAGAAGCTTTCGGAAGATTAATCAATATTCGAAAAATCCAAAAAATGTGTGGGTTTGAATTAATCAACTGGTTCTCAAATTCGTCAGGAGATATGATAGCTTTATCTCAAAAGAAGAATTTTATGAAAAGCTTGACATGGACAACACTACAGTACAGAGAATCTTGGGGCTCCTCTGGGATTTCGAATTGAAAATAAATGATGAAAATTTGAACAAGAATTTAGACCAATGAAAGGTATTGAAAGTTGCAATGCCTGTTTTTGATCCACTAGGGCTGGTGGTAGATTTGATGGTTAGAGGAAGAATTCTGATTCAAGATATATATAAAAGCGGTAAAAGATGCAACCTTTGCCGGCTTAGTTTTCGATAAAACAAGTGTGTTGCCTATACCCATCATAAACACTTTACACCATTCTTAATGACAATATGCTGATTTTAACTCAATTTGAATAATACGCCTGGCTATGAAATTAAATGAATTATTGTATTTTATGTCTAATTCTGACAAGACAGTGAACTTAAATATTTTCTTATATCAAAATCACACGTATTACTGATATTCTTGTGGACAAATGTAGGAGGGCAGGCAAATATTTTTGGGATAGATTTGTTGTGAAACTTAGCTATTAATTGGCTTAAGCATGTGTCAAGATATCTAAATGCATGGTTTAAATACATTGATGCAATATTTTAAAAATCGCTGGAAAATTGCTGAAATCCATATAAATGGTGTTATTTTAAAGCAAGTTCCCCAAAAAAGGTCTGCTGTCTTTTTTGTATTATTGAATTTTCTAGACTTACGTTAGTGAAACATACCTGTTAAATTTGATTCATTTCAGTAAAGCCTGAATGGTCTCAAAAATACAGTCGACTGAAATTTTGGAAAAAACAAACATCAGGTATATCAGAAACGAAGGACATTAAGGATACAATAAGGGTCACAAAGGTTGTTCTGAGACCATCGTCTCTACTCCTCACTAGCGTATGGCCAGTTACTCACGAAGCACCCTGTATGTAAAAATATATGATTTGTTTCCCTTGTAAAAGCTGTAGTAAAAATCAAAACTACTGAAAAATTTCCTTGATTTAAATTTTGTACATTCGAGATTTATTTATTCATGTTAAACTAGTCTTTCATTAAAAATTTTAATTAAACGTCACTTTGATTGCAGATTTCAAGTTGATCAGACCGCTGTGAAATTATTTTTGTATTTTAAATAAATCGTTTTATTAGAGGAAAATTAATTAAAAATTGTAATAACTGAATGGGTTAGTAATGTTCTGTAATGAAAAATACACTTTATAAATATTTGCTTTTACAAATGCTGCTATTTTATCAGATTGGGCTAGTAAAACACTGAGAAAAAATTAAAAAAATACGATTTTATAGTTTGTATGCCAAAACACATATTTCCTGGTCGTAATTTTTCGTTTTTTATCGAAAGTCACACCTAATAAATAATATGGGACATTACGAGAGCAGCAAACACAAAACAAAGTAGAAATTGTTAAACGTTCCGAAATTATTTTTTACATCTTCAGACAAATTTCAAAAATAGCATGACACGCCAAGTGGTTAAATTACTTCCACATCCAGTGGAAGTATACTAACGACAAAAAAATTTTTAAAAATTTTTATTGTTCAAATAGGCTTAGAATGTCATGAAACGTCGAGATTTCAAGTTTGAGCGAAAAAAAAAATTTCTGTCTGTCGGTCTGTCGGTCTGTCTGTCGGTCTGTTACTTTTTTTGTGCGCACGTTTACTCTGGAACCGTTTGAGATATTGACTTGAAATTTGGTACACATATGTACTTTAACGAGATCTAGAACTAGATATTTTCATCTTGTTCCGTCGAAGGGTTGGGGGATAAATTGGGGTAAATTTGGAGTAAATAGGTAAATCAAGCAGGTAAGAGTTCATAAAATTGATATTTAGTATAGACAAGAGAAGCTAAGGTCTCAAAAAAAATTTTGGAATTAGCCACCCCCATTACCACCCCCACCCCATTATTAAAGAGGATGAAAAAAAATGTGATTTAGTGTGTGTACAAGAACCAGAAACTTCAAAATATTTTTTTACTTTATCCACCCCTCACTCCCACCCCCTGTCACCACCCCCACCCCACTACCAATGTGGGGTATCGTTTTATGGGTTTTTGGGGTAGAGGATCAAATATTATATTATTAAAGTTCCATAAACAATTATTTCCAGATACAAAATTTTTTCGTTGTGTGGATAGAAAATCCGGATGTGGAAGTAGTGATTCCTTGGGCAGCGGTTTTTTAACTTGATCTAGCATCATTATATTACGATGTACTCTGTTAGCATCCCATGTAGTCAATGTACATAACATCAGAAATAATAAAACCGCTGCCCAAGGAATCACTACTTCCACATCCGGATTTTCTATCCGTCACACAACGAAAAAATTTTGTATCTGAAAATAATTGTTTATGGAACTTTAATAATATAATATTTGAAATCTTCTACCCCAAAAACCCATAAAACGATACCCCACATCGGTAGTGGGGTGGGGGTGGTGACAGGGGGTGGGAGTGGGGGGTGGATAAAGTAAAAAAATATTTTGAGGTTTCTGGTTCTTGTACACACACTAAATCACATTTTTTTTTCATCCCCTTTAATAATAGGGTGGGGGTGGTAATGGGGGTGGCTAATGCCAAATTTTTTTTTGAAACCTTAGCTTCTCTTATCTATACTAGATATCAATTTTATGAACTCTTACCTGCTTGATTTACGCATTTACTCCAAATTTACCCCAATTTACCCCCCAACTCTTCGACTGAACAAGATGAAAATATAATCTAGTTCTAGATCTCGTTAAAGTACATATGTGTATCAAATTTCAAGTCAATATCCCAAACGGTTCCAGAGTAAACGTGCGCACAAAAAAAGTTACAGACCGACAGACCGACGGACAGACCGACAGACCGACAGACCGACAGACAGAACATTTTTTTTCGCTCAAACTTGAAATCTCGACGTTTCATGACATTTTAAGCCTATTTGAACAATAAAAATTTTAAAAAATTTTTTTGTCGTTATACTTCCACTGGATGTGGAAGTAAAACTATTGAACAGTACTTTATTTTCGAGATATTTGCAGCCGGCAACGCTGATTGCAAATTTTACTCATTTCAGAATATTTTTAAATCAATATATTCCACACCACGCTGTGTGTTTTATTCTCACACAGCGCGCCAGCGTTTCGCAGTTCCGCTGATAACACTCATTTTTATATGATTAATTCTACAAGGAATCGATTTTAATGATATATTTTTGAAAAGATTCTATTTTAAAAAATGGTGCAAATTTTCGATATATTTCAACTTTTATTGAGTAAAATTGCTATAAAAAATGTATAGATATCGCCGTCAGTTAGTCTGTACGTACGCACGTACGGAAATATTCTACAGGTCACAATCTTTAGTGCATCCATTTGTTTTGTTTTAACGCTTAGTCTACTATCAGCATAGAACATTATTGTATTTCATAATGACCCGTCGAATAGTTTAATTATTTCAAATAATTATATTTAACACCGTTACGAGTTTTTGACGTCTATTAGATAAATAATTTAAAATAACACAATTATTTTTACATGTAACGCTGTTCTTAAATCTGAACGAATTTGTCTTAGATTCTTACCGCTTTATCACTACATATTTGTTAATTGATTTAATATGAAGGACAAATTTTAATTTTATTTTTAAGTTTAGAAAATATGAATTTTCTTCTAAGGCTATGTCGTTAAAATGTGAGGATTTGGGGGATAAGTATTATAACAATCAGGATTTTTTTTTATCTTTCGAAATGGATACTAAGGATAGGGATATCGAAAAGAAATGAAGTTAAAGAATGGAGGCAATTTTACTTCCATATCCAGTGTTTATCAGTGTTTTGTAGAAACACCATCATGTCGGAAACTGCAAACTTAGCTTCACCTCTCAGGCACTTCTGCAACTTAATTAGCTTCTCTTTGGGAGAAAAGTTACATGTTGTAGAAATTCGTTTAAACTGTGATATAAATATCGTCCACTCCTCAGGATTACCATCAAAATGGGGGTAATCCTTTTGAATAACTTGTCGAGTAATTTGTCTTGTCTAGGTGATGCATACCGTCTTAATTTCATCGGAAATTGTCTGACAAAGTAGTTTGACATCTGAGCATTTTTCACAATCTGCAATAGGAAAGTAATCATCTTGAGTTGAGATAATTTTACTGGTTTTTTACTCGTTTTACTCGTTGGTTTTTTTCACTACAGTGTCTTTATATTGCGATATTACTGACTGTCTTGAACTCTAGACTTCATCTTGCATCTTTTGAACTTCATTTTACTTCCACATCCAGTGGAAGTATAGAACGACAAAAAAATTAAAAAAAATTTTTTTTGTTCAAATAGGCTTAGAATGTCATGAAACGTCGAGATTTTAAGTTTGAGCGAAAAAACAAAATTCTGTCTGTCGGTCTGTATGTAACTTTTATTGTGCGCACGTTTACTCTGGAACCGTTTAAGATATTGACTTGAAATTTGGTACACGTATGTACTTTAACGAGATCTGGAAATAGATTATATTTTCATCTTGTTCCATCGAAGGGTTTGGGGGAAAATTGGGGTAAATTTGGGGTAAATAGATAAATCAAGCAGATAAGAGTCCATAAAATTGGTATTAACTCGGTATTTAATATATACAAAAGAAGGTAAGGTCTCAAAAAAATTTTTGGCATTAGCTACACCCCATTATTAAAGCGAAAAAAATGTGATTTAGTGTGTGTACAAGAACCAGAAATCTCAAAATATTTTTTTACTTCATCTACCCTACTTCCACCACCCCAACCCCACTACCGTTTTATGTAAGTATTTCAGGACTTCAAATATTATATTATTAAAGTTCCATAAACAATTATTTCCACTCACAAAATTTTTTCGTTGTGAATGACTTGGATAGAAAATTTGGAGGTGGAAGTAGTGATTCCTTGGGCAGTGGTTTTTCTATTTGAAACCTTTTCTAGGATTAGCAGTTTTCGAAAAAATCGCATGTGAAAATATGCAACGCCCTCCCAGATGAAACGATGCAGAGAACGGCGTAAAATTAATCTATTATCTGAACAGAGCCCTGAAAGTTTAATAGGGTCGTCTAAATCGTGATATTTTAATACATGTGGTGAATAGTTTAAATGTTCTAATTAGTAAATACAGTGACAAAATTTCATTTTATCCTTTATTAGTATGTTATTTTAACGTTTAAAGTTTAAATTCTCTGTAGTGCCGTATATAGTCTCATTTTCAAAGATCGCACACGAGACGGCTCGGCTCGATGGGTAATGGTCGATGTTTGCTTGTCAACCAGGGTTGGCGAGGTGTCGTGGAATAAATGAGAATATTTACGTTACCTTGTTAAACACTAAAAAAACCAATACTGTAGATTATTTTTCCAGTAAAACATGACATTTGTTAACACATTTCACGAATTATAGTTTAACATTTTAGACTGCTATGCATTGCTATTAATCACGGAGGTAAAAGTACTTCTGACGCTGTGAGTGGCAGAAAATAGTATATTATATTACTAGGAGTAGAACGCACTCTTTTTTTGTATTGAGCCCAGGTTTGCAAACTGGGCGAAACACAAAAAAGGCGTTCTACTCCGTGTAATATATACTATTTTTTCTTCAAGCGTATTAAAATGCAAAAATTCATTTATTTATCATAAATGTACAAATATTCAAACTACAGTCTTACATGCTGACACAATATGACAAGTGGCTAGTGGATAGTGCGCCACCGGTGGCTTTCGGTATTAACATTATGTTACTAGTAAAACAATGTCCACTACGGTGGCGTTCGGTACTAACATTTTGTTACTAGTAAAACAATGTCCTACTTCTACTTCTCTTTTTGGTGACATAATTTAAACATTTTAATACGCTTGAAGAAAAATTAATATTCATAGCAACGCGTATTTTATTTAATACGCCGGCTATGAGATGTTAACACAATGCGTTTTTGGTGGTGAATTTCAAGATGTTTTATCTTTTTCTTTATAACTAATCGACGTTTGAAGAAAAAATAGCACTCGTCAAAAAATTATCACTTTTACTCCTAATAAAACAATATACTATTTTTTTAAACCGGCCAGAAAATAGCACTTTCCTATTTATTTTTAGGTCAGAAAATCGCATTTTATCGGACTGAGCCAGAAAATGATTGTGTGATTGGTTTCCATAGTAACCGAGTAATATATTCTTTAAAACTATAAAATAACTTGACATATTTTGACGTGTAGTTGAAAATGCGACAATTGTTATAAAAATGTAAATTGAATAATATAGTTGTTAAGTACAACACTGTGCCCGTTTTTAAAAAAATATTGTATGTAGTACATCCCAAAAGTGCTTTTACTGGACTCGCAGGCTTCCATTTACCCACTCGTCCAGTAAAATACCACTTTCGAAAGTTGTTACGTAAATAACTCTTACAACAAGCCTACAACGCGCGAACACGAATAGGCCTGTGGCGTGTGTTTGTTTGTTTTGATTACTCTTGGTCTGTTTTTTAAAATTTCGTAGAAATATGGAAGCTATTTCAAAAGGTGTATCAGACGACTTGGTAGTGGATTAGACAACTTTTATATGAACAATTTAGCAACCGTCCATAAAACGCGAGGGGTATCTAAGGAGGGGGCGAGGGTTTATCAAAACATTATAAAATGTTACATGGAGGGTGGAAAGAGGTCCATCTGATGTCACTTGACAAGAAAATATCAGTTATGGTTTTTTGACTCCTTATTCGTGTTTGTAGTAAAAAAGTACAAATACATTTTCAATTTCATCGCGATTTGATTATTTTGTTTCATTTCAATATCACGAAACTGAGATAGGAGCCAAAATAATCTATGAACTTTCCTTTAGAATATCGAATCGTATAGTGAAAGCCGAATCTAAATCGATTGATCCGTTATCAGAATGAAAGGCGACAGACAATCAAAAACATGCAAACTTACCCCCATCAGTCGCAAATACCAACTCCAGCCGTCGGGAGTGAAAATATACAAATGGAAAGCAAGTGAAAGTGTCCACATAAAGCTGATGATTCAAGATTTCGACAAAAAGATTCTATTTCATTCAGTTTCAACGGCCTCCGATTTTTAAAATCGGAATGCTACCTGTATTGAAAATATGCAAACACGAAAGAAAATCAACGAATTCTGAACAGATCATGATTAAAAACTTGTAAAAAGTGTTTAGACAAAGCCGATGGTTCGAGATTTCCATAAAGATATGAAGGTGGACTTAGTAACACTTTACGTATTGAACAAAGCAAGATGCACAAAATGACACAAGGCGATGAAGTATTACCGATATTTCATAATTTCGTCGTTTTTTATTGTCTTGGAATGTTTCTTTAAATGTTTACAATATAACTTTAAGAAATATCTGATGTTTACATTATATTATTTTTGCTAAGTAAAAATCATCTCTGGTTTCTGCTGCGGAGTCAGAGTTCAAATTGAGTGGTTGAAAAGATAAAGTAGATACTGCAATCGGCGACAGACAATAACCAGTGAGAGGGTTAGGGATCAGTTCTGTCATGAGGAGCGCACGAAAGCTTCATTATTTTTCCCTTACGTTAAACAATGTAATATAAGAAAATACGAAGAGTGTATTTTTTAAAGAAATTTCATAATTTAAAATAAAAAATGTGCGAATATATGCATTGTAGTAAGCAATTATTTAATAATAAAACACAAACGCATTAGTAGCGACTTAGTCAATTTGTAAAACTCTTTTCCCTGCGAATATATTACAAGAAATTGATTTAATTTTTTTAAATTTGATAATAATAATAAAATTAAGATAAATTATAAATTAAGCCAAGCGCCAATCATTATTAATAATAATTATCGTTAAACAATTTCTTAACAATTTTTTTTTCAAATTAAATATAAAATAGAAAACAAAACAATTATTTTTTTTATTTGTTCATTTTTGTATCCATTCCTGTTTGTTTTGACCGATTAACGAACTAAAGTCAAGTGATTTTTGTAGAAATCAGGGACATTCTCATTGGGTAAAACAATGTACGGGGTGTGCACTTTTGATTTTACCAACGATTTATATTTTTCACTAGAAAATTCATATAAACAGTGATTTACGCAACAAGTGCATAAGTGGTACTTAATTTCGCGAATGGAAAGTTTGATGTACGAGCCGCAGGTGAGTGTAGACAGTGCATTTTTAACCAATGAAGTGGGCGACACAAAAATTAGTCGCCCAGTGATTGAAATTTTGATGTACTAGGCGACAATGATTTTGGTCAATTGATTGCATTATATTTTTCTTCGAAACAGAAATCGGTACCGATACCTCCTTCCGCGAAATCAAACACCAAACCAATAACAAATATAAAATAAAATAGTGAAAGTGTACCTACGAGTAAGGTTTGAATTTTAAAAAGGGTCGTAAAATTTTACCCTAGTTCCAAGAATGAGCAATAGAAGGCAGGTGACATGACATACACATATTTTGCAATATTATAATTGAAAATCATTTTCCTTTCATTGGATAAAATTACTAACATATCGTTAACAGTAAAATCAGGTTAGGTTCAAAATATTTTGGGCTTTGTCGCCCAGTGATTTTGGCTTAAAACATGCATTAAGTGCAGAAATCCCATAAATGAAGAATAGTAGATTGCAATACAAGTGTGGCAAGGGCTTCATTGCAAAACGATGTATTAAAGTAGGAATACGAGCGCCGCGAGTGTTAGATTGGATTAGATTAGATTAAAAAAGGAGCTGGCTGATTAGCCTTGGCCACCGCGACCCTTGTGGATCTATTGTGGCTCTCCTCGTCTAATTTTACTTACAGCTCCTTATCCAGCTTTGTCTTTTGTATCAGACTCCACAGCCTTGATAAGGGCTCCTTGGTATAACTATCTGCCCGTGGTTTCTTTTCGCCGAGTAGTTGGAACCTCAATTTGGCTAGGCCTTCGCAATGACACAGCACATGTACTGAGGTTTCCTCTTCCTCTTGACAGCATGTTGCATCCTCTGCCAGGCCCATTAGACTCATATGTCTATTAAGCCTACAAATGTTCCTATCATCATACGAGTTTTGCAATGAAGCTTGCCACATGTGTGTTACATACTATTTTTTCTACGGTTGTGAAGTTATTTCCCTTTTTAAAGTCTTTCGAAAATTTTAAATTTGCTGCCTGTCAGATTTTATTTAAAGTGACATTTTCCGCAGTCATTCTGAAGTTAGAAAATTTGACTTTGTAATTGCAATTTATGTGTAATTAATGTACATTTATAGAATTTAATTGTTATTACCAGTAAGTAATATAAAATTCTTTAAAATAAACATACTGTTTTATTCCGGTGTGTCAAGATGTAACCAAGGCGTGAATAATTCGCGATTATCATCAATTAAGAAAAATAAATAACTCTCAAAATGACAAATAAACAATGTTTTAAATTCTTCTTTCCCTCAAAATATGCTAACAAAACTTTTTCATGAACACGATTTATCTTATGCTATCAAATTAGGATTTCAAATAATACTATAACTTGTCTAAATCACGTTTGTCAATTTTGACATTAAAATTATAATGTGTAATAGGAGCAAAGGTAACTATGAAAAAGACTACTTAATTTTTAAGATCTTTAAATACACCTATTTCATTTGTGTTTAAAGGGTTTTTAGACGTTTAAAATTAGAAAAAAATATTGTGTGTAACACGTTCCGAAAGACAATTTTGTGTAACTCGTGTTATTTTGCAGGGTCTCGCTTCGCTCGTCCCGCAAACATCCACACGTTACACAAAGTGAAGTCTTTCATAACTGGTTACATAAATAGCTATTTTTGAAGGCCTTTTACTTTTTTCACTTTTACCATAAACATATGTTTTACGCACTAAAAATAATGCAAAAAAGTACAGTTCTTTTAAAAATCGTAGAAAAACGTTTTCTTAACAACAACTTATCTTTTATCGGGACTTGCTTATTAGTTACATGAATATTTTAATATTATATTTGACTGCATCTCATAAACGAATTTCTTCTTATAAGTATAAAATAAATATTTTTCATCGTTCCACTTAATGTATTAGTATTATGAAAGGAAAATGGAATGTAATATAAGTTAAATATGTTTCTAACATAAAATTATACCGTTACTTTTAAGTGTTTTAATGGTCCAAGAATTTACCGTGTTTGATGTTAAACTGGAATTTAATTATTTACGTAGCTGAGAGGAGAAAATAAAATTATTAAATATTATCTGGGTAAGGAAAATTCAGGACAGCAACTCATTGTTTATTAAACAACAAGAAAGGCAGGAAAAAATTAATATAACTATTGATATTATTTCAAAATGCCCAGTATATACAAAATATTATTGCAATATGCAATAATACGTTCTGATTGGCTAGGACAGTATAGGAATTTTTTGAGGTTTCAGATTGGTAACACTGGGATTTCTCGAGAACCTTCCTTCTCGCTGGAGCTGTAAGCGGAGCGGGCACGTTTGTCTTTGTGTGGCGGAATTAATGTCTCAATTTGTACCCATGTATTTGTTTGTGGCTGGCAGATGATAGCCTGGCACTACGCCTCTTCGATTTCTTTTGCCTGGTTATGTTGGTTGGAGAGCTGTTTGCTTGTCTGACACTAGGACTCCACGTGTTATTTTGTTGCTTACCTCCAAGCGAGGTAAGCATTTTTATTTTGGATTGTGTTCCAGTTGATTTTAAGTACGTGTTACAGAGTGCATGGGCACGACGATTTCTTGTGACAATACTTTAAGAACATATATGGGGTTTGGTTGTCGTTCATGGTGGTTTTACCGACGAATGTTTGTGCTGCTCTATGGTTTAATTTTGGGAGCGTTGTCCTGCTGCTGGGCCTGGGCTCTCATTCATTTCTGTTAAGTCGGGGAGAATTATGTTGGTCCAGCTGCTCGTCCGGGATGTCGTGGACAAATGTCTGGGGACCGTTTACGACCCTGTAAGGTGTGAGAAGTGAACAAGCGCTACTGCAGGTCTCAGGACTGTCAAGAAGCCAAACAAGGTTTTATCTGTCTTTCATTTTTGGGCAAGTTTCCTCAAATTTAATTTAATAGTTAAAAATTTTACAATCGGAATGTTAAGGCAAGTTCTTTGAAGAGTATGTGATACCAGTTTAGTCTTAAGTTTTAACGTTTCTATTCACACATTTATACCGTGCGTGTAATTTCTCATTAGGCATGTACATTCACGTAGCGCGAGAGATCTGACAACACCGGCTGCCGTAAATTCGTCCGTCGGTAGAGCTTCCCAGCTTTGTTATTTCATTTCAGCCAGCTGGGACACGCGATGTTGTAATTCTTACTCCCCATGCCTAGCCCGCGAGTACACACATGGTATATATTGATAATTTTTTAGTGCACACTGTTAAGGTGGCACATGGTACCATGGGCCATCTCTAGGCCTTACGCAATGTTGTGTATGAAGTATTTAACATAACATAACATAACATAGTCTCATTAATTGAGAACCCTTGGTTTCACGTACATCAAACTGCTAGAGAGGTATTTTTTTGCTTACATCCTAACTTAAAGAGAGGTAGTTTACCCGCTTTCAATTATTTATATTAAATCAGATAAGCTCACTTTAGAAACTGCAAATTTGAAATTCTTTTGATTTATTTTTTGAAAGGACAAGTATTGGTCCACAAGCACTACATGTTATGGTTGTTAATGTTTTTTTTTTAATAAATGTTGTTATTGTCTGAGTGTCCAGCACATTCTCATTTCTTAGCACTTACCCAAGATTAAGTAATCTCTTATTATCAACAGTTTGTTATTAAAGTAGATTTTGATAGAGTATTAAATATTAAAAGTTTTTCCATCGCATATTACAAACAGTTTTAATTTTGTTTCTTGCTGACAAAATTCAATCGATAAATCCCTTAAACGTCAAGTGGCGCCCTCTCTTATTTTCTGTGTTCAGGCTTTTCACTCACGCCCCTTTTGCTTTCCGAAAATATTAGCTGCCGTAAGCGTGTGAACTTTTTTTTATACTTCGGCATAAAAAAGGCGCAAAAGTTACTTTGCTTAAGGTCAACATTTTTTCTTCTTTTTTCTTTTTTCTAATTTTTACAACACCCTGCATAATTTATGATAAATTTGACAACTTTTTATGACTTCCAAAACAAGCAATACGTTTCATGAAGAATGACTTTTTTCTTCAAGCCAACAACAACAAAGTTTAAAGGAGTGCGGCACTCCATCCAGGGACACACTGTGTACGTAAAATTTGTTCAAGCTTGTATATTGCAAATATACTGCATTTCTGTGTCCTTAAATAGATACCTTAGTAAGGTTTTGCTAGAAGATTATAAAAAAACGTAGTTTATATAAAATATGCCAGTTTACACGCGTTTGGTGGTCAACCTGTGTAACTGATATGTCCTAATTTTGATAGGGAGCATTATAATATGCTATTTTATAAATGTTTTACTTCTGAAGTAAGAAAAATAAGTTTTACAGAAATTATCGTGTTTAATAGGAATTCACAGTCCGCAGTGCCCAGTGGCAACTTTGGAGATGATTTAAACTAAAATATAGTAGAGGCAAGAAATATTGTAAGGAATTAAAAAAACTAATGAAAGTAAAAATTTTATGATAAATAGTAAAAATATATGCAAAAGACATCAAAATAATTCTCGTCATATTGTAATTACACCATAATCAGAGCTTATTATCTAAAATCTATCCAGCACGTGTATCCGCCTCTCCTCGCTACTGCAGCAAGTGAAGATGAGCTGCTGAACAGACTTCAGACAATAATCTCTTAAATATAAATTACAACAATACAAAAATTGTGATTGTAGACCCGGCAAATGATAACCACCTAGACACGTCAAGGATAAGTGACTCTGAGGTTGTGCACAAGGTAGTGTACCTTGGAAAACTTGTGGATATTACTGGCAACTACCAATATGAGATTGGGCGGAGAATATATATGGCAAGATCGGCAAATTGTCAATTCAGCAAAATTTGGCGTGACAGAAATATCACGAAATACACAAAGACTAGACCTGCTAATGTCCTAATGTTTTTAATCTTTCTTTCTGCAATGGCTCGTTATGGAAGCAGAGAGATGGCGCGCATAGCGTATTGATGTGATTCTCCACCATCTAGCATCGTATTCTCCCGAATCCTATCATTTTATCGTCACATCAACCGAAGAGAGGACAATATAGAATGATTGATAGTTCAGAGAAAACCAGATGTCAAGAGGCGAAGCGGACGCCCCCAAAATATTGGGCTGATTCACCAGCTGATGGGAAAGAGTTTTGGTGAGGCTGTGCGCTTGTCAGGCAATAGCTACAGATGGCATAATGTCATCAGGTGTGCTGTATGGCAACGGGACGCCAACTAGAATAAAGCATGCAACAAGGACGTGAATCATTTTTTTTTGTAGGGAGGCTAATATGTAAGACAAATAAAACAATTTATATAAATTCAGAAACAGTATCCGTAACTAAGTGAAATTAGTCGGTGTATCGAATAAGAAAAAAACGAGGTTATTTCCCCTTGTCGACGTTTCGAATAGTAGATTAGAACAGTATTGTAATAGGTATGGAAGTCACTTCCTCACATTTAATAATTACGTTATGTTTTCATTAGATTTTTTAGCTCGCTTGTTTATTATTATGACACTTTCTTACTTAAGAATTATGTTTATAGGTTTATTTCACTGAAGTCCTGAGGAAGAATAAAACTTGATTCGAAACGTCGACAAGTGGAAATAACCTCGTTTTTTTCTTATCCAATTCCGACTATTTCCAAATTAAAACAATTTATAAGGAAATTTATTTTAAGCAGCGAGGGGGGGGACAACTGTTTTGTCTGGGTCTAGTAATTGATTAAGGGGCCAAATTTTTTTTGCTCCTCACCTCTGATAATTGATGAGTGGGGGAGCAAAATTGCAAACAAAATTTTTCCTCGTCTGATGATTCATAAGCGGAAGGGTCAAAGTGGCAAACAACATGTTTGTCTTCATCTGGAAAACGCGCTGCAAACCAAAATAAAGCGTAGGGGTAATACAATTTTATATCTGAAGATAAGACACTCTGGGGGCTTTTAACAATTTAATACAGAACTTAACCACAAGTATTCAGCGTTTAACTCTTGTCGAGTAATTTTGTAAAGATTGAATTGCTTGTGAATAATGAATCATTTTCTGAATAATTAATCAATTTGACACCATCTTTCCGTAACCCTCAACAAAACTTGTACAATTTATTAAGCACGAATCCAATAAGTTGTGATATCGACAGATTTACTTTTTTTTAATAACTTCTAATAACTCCGTATATTTCCCACAGTTTAAGTGTAGAAATTTAAATGGTAATGATAATATGTTAACAATTAATCAGAAAAATCATATAAGGTATTTTAGCATAAATCACCATTGCTTTCTTTACATAGTTTGATATGGGATATAATGTTAATATGTATTTTTTACACTTATCCTGCTGTTGTTAATTTTTTTATAAAAAATTTTAGAAAATTATTTATATTTTAGGTGCACTATGTTAATTGGACTGTTGGTTAATAATGCTCTATTTCCATATAAATCGATGAGAATATATTGCCTGTTTTTAATCAAATTAATAGTCTTTTTAGATAAAGAATCACTGTGCACTGTGCAGGTCGTTTTATCGCTGTAGTTTAAATGTAATATATATAGACCTTGTGTTTTATTCACTTTTAAGGAAAACATGGGTTTGGTTCGAACCATCAGGATTAAAGTTTTGTTAAATTTGTGTACCTTTTGAACAATTTGTGCTATGCTATAAACCAATGAAATGAAATGAGAACATTAATGATTGATGTATTTATTTGGTAATAAGTTATAAAGACAAGGCTTTAACATTAAAATTTACCCCTTTCCCAAATCTTGTTTCAGACTACAAGAATTAAATACAAATACAATTAAGATCACTAAGGAGATCAAATCAATAGTTACTTACGACATTTATACTTGCAACCAGGGTGATTAAATACACCCTGCTTGCAACTAATCTTGATGAGTACTGTCGTGCGCAAAAAAAAATGAGACAAGTCTTATAACGTATTTTTGCTAAAATCTAGTTGTGTACATCTAACTTTAATTTTTGTGGCATTGTCAGTTTTTTGTCAAAATTCATTGCAAGTATGCAAATAGAGACAGACTTACATTAGAAAAAAAAGTTGTGCTATTTTCTTTTGCTCACGACGGTACAATAACCAGGGCATATATTAAAATATATTTTTTTATTATATGTGGAAAGCATAGTGATATAAAGAACACGTTGATATACCTATTTGATTTAATTAACTACGTATATAGTAGGAGGCCCTAGGGCATTTCGCTTGTACCAAAATGCCGATGGTTGGCAACCCCTATGGTGTTAATAATTGTGACTTCCTGTTCACAAAAATCCATCTTGCCACCCCCACCCCCCCTTAAATGGTTAAAATTTTGATCATCTATATCTCAGGAACGGAATGACCTAGGATCAAAATTCTTTTACCGATACATAGAGAGTATTACAGAAAATTAAACACCTTATAACAGTTTTTGTAATATCTCAAAAACTAAACGAGATATCTTTACCCGAAAATAATATTAGGTTTTTTTTAATATTTTTTGATTATTTTGACAACAGAGCAAAAAATAAAAAATGTTTCAAATAAAACTTTTTGCATTTTTTTTTAGCTTTCCAAAAAGGTATATCACTATATTACATATCAAGCCTGTCGTTAAAATTTTCCTATTTCCTTCACTCCTCTCCACATTTCCCCTATTCAACTATTGAATATATAATTGTATAAACTATTAGAAATGTACTGTCATATAGTAAGTAATAGATTTTATTGATTGTATCCACCACTGCATGTCCCCTCCCCCTCCCAAACACATGCAACTTTATAAGTCTGGTCTAAAAAACGTCAAACAAAAATGTAGGTAACGTGGCAACATTCTTTTAAACTAAATGAGTAATGACAAAAACTATGGAAAGATACAAAATAATTTTTATTATGAAAATTTAAAAGTTAGTATTAAGTACTAATCATCTTCTTCCACGTCTGACGTCCATCTATATTATAATGATTTTGACATAAATCATCACCACAAGAACACGCACATTCCAAATAATTTAACTTACACTTGCACTGTTCATTTTTACATTGCGTTTTTTTGCAACTGCAAGAAATCAGTTCGACAATTTTTTCGGGTGCTGCATTTTCCCAGGATGATAATATGGGAATGTAACATGGTTCTGATTTTCTCCAACCATAATTTTCTGGATTTAGTTCCTCAACAATATTTTTATGTGAGTTTATTTAAATGTATGTCTGGAGTCGTGCTCTGAGCAACGCTGAAGTCAAAGCAGCTTCAGTTAGAGGTAACTACTCACTCTCCATTTGCTTTTTTGAGAAACAATACTACCGTAGATGAGTCAAAGTTGAGATTTTTGCTTTAGGAGCACATACTAGGCAAATGAGCCTTTCCAACTCTTTGATACCTCTTTTATATCAGTGTTGATGTCTCCCAGTCAAAATCTTGGCAGCTCTTATTGCTCTGGTAGAGCTAAAGAGTTGGAAAGGTTCATTTGCCTAGTATATGCTCCTAAAGCAAAAATCTCAACTTTGGCTCATCTACGGTGGTATTGTTACTCAAAACAGCAAATGGAGAGTGAAGCTGCTTTGACTTCAGCGTTGCTCAGAGCACGACTCCTGACATACATTTGGATAAACTCACATAAAAATATTGTTGAGGAACTAAATCCAGAAAATTACGTTGGAAAAAATCTGAAACAATAAAATTCCGCACCCGAAAAAATTGTCGAACTGATTTCTTGCAGTTGCAAAAAAACGCAATGTAAAAATAAGCAGTGCAAGTGTAAGTTAAATAATTTGCAATGTACAGATGCGTGTTCTTGTGCTGACGATTTATGTCAAAATCATTATAATATAGATGACACGTCAGACGTGGAAGAAGAAGATACTTAATACTAACTTTTAAATTTTTATAATAAAAATTATTTTGTTTCTTTCCATAGTTTTTGTCATTACTCATTTAGTTTAAAAGAATGTTGCAACGTTACCTACATGTTTGTCTGACATTTTTTAGACCAGACTTATAAAGTTCCATGTGTTTGGGAGGGGGGAGGCATGCAGTGGTGGGTACAATCAATAAAAGTTGTTACTTACTATATGACAGTATGTTTGTAATAGTTTACACAATTATAATATATAATATATACAATTACTACGGGAGCCCACCCTAAGTGCCCGTGCACCCCCCCCCCCCCCCCCCCGATCCTTTAGGACAATGTTTTTCATAAAGATTAAAGCCTAAGGAACAATTTAAGACATGTCCTAAAAAAAAAAAATTGGCTGCACTTTCAAAATGGCGTCCGTAAAAAAAAAAATTTGCAAATATCGTTTTTGTCATTTAACACAAAAACTAAAAAAGATGGAGAAAAACTTTCTGTACAAAAAATAAAGTGCATAAAATTTTCTACAATTTTGTTCCTATACAATATTTGCATTGGAGTTACTATTTCCCAGATAAATGATTCAGCTCTTAAGATAAAATATAAGATTCGGTATAAAACGTAACACTACGGAAGCCCACCTTAACTGTCCGTGCACCCCCCCGATCCTTGGGGACAATGTTTTTCATAAAGATTAAAGCCTAAGGAACAATTTAAGATATGTCCTAAAAAAAAATCAGCTGGCTGTACTTTCAAAATGGCGTCCGTTTAAAAAAAAAATGCAAATATGGTTTTTGTCATTTAACACAAAAAGTAAAAAAGATGGAGAAAAACTTTCTGCACAAAAAACAAAGTGCATGAAATTTTCTACAATTTTATTCCTATACAATATTTGGATAGGAGTTACCGTTTTCCAGATATCATTGTTACCGTTTTCGAGATAAATGTCTGCAAATTATAATATTATTATTATTATTAATTTTTTTCAGTTTATTTTATTTTATTTTTATGTTAATAATATAAAGTTATATTATACACCTTACAATAATTGTCACAGTTATTTCTTTTAAATGATTTACCGATATATGAATTTCCATGTTTTCTTAATTTTGGACTCATTTATCTGGAAAATGGTAACTCCTATCAAAATATTGTATAGGTACAAAACTGTAACTGAAAATTTTATGCACGTTATTTTTTGCGAAGAAAGTTTTTGTCCATCTTGTTTAGTTTTTGGGTTAAATGACAAAAACCACATTGGCAACAGTTTTTTTTTAACATATGGCCGCCATTTTGAAAGTATAGCCAGTTTTTTTTTTTTAGAATATGTCTTAAATTGTTCCTTAGGCTTCAATCTTTATGAAAAACATTGTCCCCAAGGATCGGGCGGGGACGTACGACTAAATAATTGAATAGGGGAAATGTGGAGAGGAGTGAAGCAAATAAGAAAATTTTAACGACAGGGATGATATGTATTATTTTATTTATTTATCAACTTTGGGATACAAACAGAATAAAAATTCCACAAAAGTACCCACTAGGTATAAATAAGTGGGAAAATAAATAAGAAAGAGAATATATATAAAAAACAGGTTATAGATAAATTACAAATATTTAAATAACATTTAAATAATAATAATAATAATAATAATAATAATAATAATAATAATAATAATAACTGGTGAACTCGCTGAAGAAATTAAGAAAATGTGGGTGGCGACAAGATAAAATTACTATTCTTCCCATAGTTATATCCACAACAGGTGTAGTTCCCAAAACTCTCTGCCGAAACCTCCAACAGCTCAATATCCATCCTCATACTATCACCCAAATACAAAAATCCGTCCTCCTAAATACTTGTAACTCCTTCAGAAAATTCCTTCACCTGCCTATAAATTGAAACAGAAACCGCCATCTTGCTGATAGCCGATGGTTGGTACACCTTACCGCCTCTTAAGGAGAGAATTTGAAAGATAATAATGATAATAATAATAATAATAATTTTATTGTCCAAAAGACCTACAAAAGGTATTAGTCCAAGATCCCAGAGCTGCCAGACCTAGAGAATGCTGCCAGAATATTTTGACAACAAATAGTGCAATATCTAGTTAAGAACGTATGCGTATTTGCTAGTTTGAAAGTGGAGCCCTTTTGCAGAAAACAGGTACAGAAGGTACATAAGAATTTTACTCAGTACGTTAAATTATGATAGCTGGATTATTTTACAAGTGACACGCTAACTACATGGTGTAAGCGTCAGTCTCCAAATCCGAAGGTCCGAGGTTCGATCCTGGGCGTTCTCAGCTTTTTTTTTTCAACAAATACTAACTTATGGTGGCGATTACCAAGAAAAAGACAACCGAAAGGGAAATATTTATTATTTTTGGCCATAACTTTTTTTCTTAGTACGTATATTTGAAAAAAAAAACTGAGAACGATCAGGGATCGAACCTTGGACCTTCGGATTTAGAGGCTGACGCTTACACCATGTGGTTAGCGTGTCACTTGTAAAATAATCCAGGTATCATAATTTAACGTACTGAGTAAAATTCTTATGTACCTTTTGTACCTGTTTTCTGCAAAAGGGCCCCACTTTCAAACTAGCAAATACGCATACGTTCTTAACTAGATATTATACTATTTGCTGTCAAAATATTAGCTTTGCTAAAATGACGTAGGTCTGGCGGCTCTGGGATCTCACTCTATATAGGACTAGTCCTATATGAAAGCAATGCTTAGTCGCGATTGCTGTTTTAAAATTACAATAAGTCACAAATGCAAATAAATACAAATACAAATAAAAACTACAAAAACAATAAATACAAATTAAAAATATAAAATACAAATACAATAAATACAAATAAAACTTAAAACTATCAAATTCTACGCACCTAAATGTTCTTCAATAGAATAGAAACCCATACTACTCAAATAATTAATCATTTCGCTTTTAAATAATTTTATATTATTCACGTTTTGAATGGAGTTCGGAATTTTATTATATAATTTAATCCCCATGTAATTGGGGCTTTCCTCAAATTTTGATAAACTATGTAACGGTGTGTTCAAGTTGTTTCTTTCACGAGTATTATAAGTATGATTAAAATTATTAATCGGAAATATATGTAAGTTTTTCTTAACATACAGAACTATTTCTAAAATATAAATACATGCTAAAGTTAATACATTTAAGTCTTTAAATATGTTCCGACAAGATGAATATTTAGAAACACCCGCTATGTAACGAATTGCTTTCTTTTGAAGTTTGAATATTCTTTCAAAATGACGTGAACAACCCCAAAACATAATTCCATATGACGCTCTTGAAACAAAATATGCATAATAATATGACATAACAGTGGATCTACCAGAGATTTGTGTTAACCGATATAATGCAAAACAAACGGGAGCAAGTTTTTTGCTAATGAATCAATATGTGGTTCCCAACTAAGTGCATTATCTAAGTGCAAGCCAAGAAATTTAGTTGATGATACTTGTTCCATTGATTTTCCTTCAATTCTAATTAGGTGACTTTCGTTATACGAGGAGGTTCTAGGTGAAAAAATGATAAAAACAGTTTTAGAGATATTTAAAAATAATTAATCTGCTTTAAAATAATTTGAAAATTTGGTTATATTAGTATGTGTACTGTTTATGGCCCCTGAAAAAGTATTTTTGCAACATAAATACGAATTATCATCTGCAAACATAATTAAAAAATCCTCAAAGAAATTAGGCAAATCATTAACATAAAACAGAAAAGGCAATGGTCCAAGGACTGATCCTTGTGGAACTCCAAAATTTAATTTTAATTTCTCTGATTTGGCCCTATTTACCTCAACTACTTGCATCCTACTCGATAGGTAAGAAACTAACCAGTTATTCACTTTGCCCCTTAATCCATATTTTGCAAGCTTTTCAATAAGTAATGTATGATTTATTAAATCAAAGGCTTTACTTAAGTCCATGAATATTTTGTTTGTTTGTCATTATTATCCAAATGACCATATAATTTGTTCAAAAACTCCATTATAGCAGTTTCAGTAGAACGACCTTTTCTAAAACCACGTTGTGACTCCGAAAGGATTTTATATTTTATTGCAAAATTTACAATTCTGTTAAAGACAACTCTCTCTATAATTTTAGAAATGCTTGATAAGATTGCAACTGGTCTATAGTTTTCAGGTAATGTATTGTCGCCTTTTTTATATAAAGGAATAACTTTTGCCGTTTTTAAGATGGAGAGAAAATGACCTTCAGCTAAAGAAAGATTTATCAAAAATGTTATAGGAGCTACAATAAAATCTATAGATTTTTTAATTAAAATAGAACTTAAATTATCTACACCGGAAGAATTACTATTTTTTAAGTTCATTATAATATTGAAAATTTCCGATTCCGTAACAGGTTCTAAAAATAAAGTTGGATATTCCTGTAATGGCATGAAGTTGTTTGTTTCTAGATTTTCGTTTAATTCGTTGTTTGGTTTTACTGGCAAATCAACGAAATATTTATTTAAATGTTGAGCAATGATGTAAGGATCATTAATAAGATTATTATCAATTTTAATATGTTTGATGCTATTTTTTGTTTCGTTGATATTTAAATTATTATTTATTATTGACCAAACCGTTTTGGACTTATTAGTAGCTTGTGAGTAAACTAAATCGTTATGAAGTTTTTTAGCTGATACTATAACTTTCTTGTAAATGTTCTTATATTTCTTGTAAAAACTAACATCAGCTGGATCATTTGTTTGAGACATAATTCGATGCAAAATTTTTAGTTTTTGTGACGACACTTTTATACCTTTTGTTACCCACCTCTTGTTTACAATGTTTTAGGAACATTCATTTTTGTTAGAGGAGAACACACATTGTTGTAGTAAATTAGGGTATTTATAAGATTTGTAAATCCTTCTTCCGCTGTTTTTGCATTATATATATCAATCCATGATTCATTGCACAAATGATTAAAAAAATGTTTATAATTTATATCATTATATAGTCTTGTATATCTGTGTTCACTTTCACTGTTTATATTTGAAAAACCGAATTCCAGAATTTGTGAAGTATGGTCTGATATACCATCATTGAATACTTTACATACTAGATGGGGAGAATTACAGAAATTAGTACACATACAATCAATACAGGTATTAGACTGAAATGTTATTCTTGAGGGCTGATTTATAGTCATACTAACATTGTATATCTGTAACAGGTCACATAATTCTTTTTTTATAGTAGAATCTGAAAGGTAATCAATATTTAGGTCTTCACATAAAATGACTTTATTATTGTTTTTACAAATTTTATTCAAAACACTATCTAGCGTCAAAAAGAAATTATCGGTATTGCTCTGTGGTGATCTATATATAGATAATATAATAAATGTATTCTGCTCTGACTTTAATTCAATACCGACCAACTCAATCACTTTTTCTATTGAAGATTCTAGAACGTATGACAATTCTTTAATTTTGGATTTAACATTATTTTTGCAAAAAATAACCACACCTCCATTTTTATACTCTTGCCTACAAAAAATTGACGCCCTCTTATATCCATCTATTTTTATCGCATCAGCTTCTGCTGATTTATGATCACTATTAGAACATTTTAGACATTTTTCCTCACTTGAGCAATTTTCTGCATGGTGATTAAATCCTTCACACTTGAAGCATCTGAATACACTGACATATTCAAATACTCTGCATCTCGACCAGTTTATATATAAATGTTGTTCATTTAATATCATTTTAAATGTGAGAGGATCACATTCGATTATGGCCATGTACCTTGTTCTCATTTGTTTAATAATTTTTACTTCCATTTTCATTAAATCATGATTTAGGAATGTATTTTGTTTCCTTATACAATTTAATAAATCTTCACTTCCATATTTTTCTTCAATATCTATTATTTTTATGCATGGATTTTTTAGATCAGGTGCAGTAATTTGATAGTTTTTAGTTAATTTCTTTTCTGCTGCTTTCTTTATTTTCTCCTGTTCGTCCTTTGTTTTACACTTTATTACAACACCTCCCCCTTTAATTTCTTTCATCTGGGTGATACCCACCTCTAATGCAGCTGGTTTAAGATTTTTTTGTATAGCTTCTTTCGTTTTTTTACATTCTTGTTTAGTTTTAGGTTTAATTATTACAACTTCTCCTGCAGCCACATTGGCGTAGCTTTTTTTATTCGTTTCTGAATTTCTGATTTCAGATAGATCGGTGCAACAATTATTAATGATGTTTCTGAATTCATTTAACTCACTAGTAACTTGTGTTTTAATACTTTTGAGAATCTAATAGTGTCCCCAGCCCCACAACGCCGAAAACGGACCCGCACCTCCGAGCCACTGAGGCACCTATATATCAAAACACTAACAAATAACGAAAAATATTCAAGAAACATCTATTTTAAGCGGTTTTTTAAAGAAAGGGACGTTGTTCCAAATATGTCTATTTCAGCAGAATAATTATTAAAATGTCTTACTATGCGACACAAAGGTAAATTAAGGCTCAAGTTTGTGCGACTAAAAAGCTGCATAAATAAATTATTATTTCTAAAATTCCTAGTTGGGGTGTACAAATGAATAGATGATAATAAATTTGAGCAGTCTATCAAGTTGTTTAAAATTTTGTGTAATAATAGTAAATCAGCAATAATACGTCTATCGTAGAGAGATACCAATTTAAAATGTAGTCTTAAAGTTTTATAATTATTAATAGTTTCATGTAAACTGAATCTACTTGCCAAAAATTTTAATAATTTATTTTGGATATTTTCAATTCTGCTTATGTAACATAAGTATTGTGGGTTCCAAACCGATGAGACAAAATTTAGTTTACTATGTACAAATGCATAATAGACAGATATAATTGAATTCGGATTTTTAAAGTTTCTACAATTTCTGATAATAAATCCCAACATTCTGTTAGCCGCATTGATCATATTATCTATAAGTGGTTGAAAAAACCATTTTTTATTTAATATAACACCTAAGTCTCTCAGTTCATTAACTTTATATTATAATTACAATTTATAACATTACAATTCTTTGTAAAAGTTATTGAGCAACATTTTTCAATTTTAGCAATCAGATCTTTTTGTGTACAATAAGCACTTAGTCTGTTTAAATTACTTTGAATCTTACCGCAATGTTCAATTGAATTTATTGCAAGAAATAACTTCAAATCATCAGCATACATTAAAAAATTGGAAAACATGAGGCATTTATTTATATCATTAAAATAGATATTAAAGAGGAGCAGTCCAAGGTGGCTTCCTTGAGGAACGCCAGAAGGTACATTAAAAGGATCAGACTTATGTCCAAGAACCGTACTATTAACCTCAGCTAACGATAACATTAGTTTTGAGTGGTTAATTCTATCAAATGCCTTGCTGAAGTTAGTATACGCGGCGTCAACCTGCGCGCGATTATCCATAGCATGACCTATGTATTCCGAATAACAGATCAAATTACTTTCAACAGAACGATTAGGAAAAATATATTAAAAATAATTTTCAAAGGAATACATAAACTTTCTTTGCATTGTTTAATGAAATAAGGAGATAAACCATCTGGACCCGGTCCTTTTTTTGTGTTCAGTGAATCGATAGAACTCTTTATCTCTGATGTACTAATATAATCATGATTGGACTATGCATTAGTAAAAAAATTACTAGGCAAAATATCATTATCATAATTACTGTAGAAACTACTAAAATAAACAGAAAATAGGGTACAGATTTCAGATTGCCTATAAACAGCCTCATCATTGTAAAGCATACCAACTGGAATATTATTTATTGTCAGATTTCTTTTTATTTGAAATAAATTTCCAAAATATGTTCTTATTATTAGATATGACGGACTCAACATTTTTAATATAATTGTTATAATCTTCTTTAATCAATTGTTTAGATTTTGCCCATAGAATGGAAAATCTTTCATAGTCCGATACATTGCTGAATTTTATTCCATTTTTTTGTGGATCTTGTTCTTCTCTTTAATAGTTTTAATGGTCATAACTCTAAAATAAGTAGGAAAACTAGTGCTTTTTGGTTTATATACTGGTACAAACATATTTATATACTGGTACAAACATATTTATTACATATTATTATAGTGATATACCTTTTTGGAAAGCTAAAAAAAAATGCAAAAAGTTTTATTTGAAACATTTTTTTTATTTCTTGCTTTGTTGTCAAAATAATCAAAAATATATAAAAAAAAACGTAATATTATCTTTGGGTAAAGATATCTCGTTTAGTTTTTGAGATATTACAAAAACTGTTATAAGGTGTTTAATTCTCTGTGATACTCTCTAAGTAACGGTAAAGAATTTTGATCCTAGGTCATTCCGTTCCTGAGATATATATGATCAAAATTTTAACCATTTAAGGGAGGGTGGGGGGAGAACTACGCGGAGGTGGGGGTGGCAAGATGAATTTTCGTGAACAGGAAGTCACTCTTATTAACCCCATATGGGATGCCAATCATCAAGCGAACCCATTTTTTTTACCCTATAGCCTCCTACTAATATTTTAAGCGATTAAAAATTATTCGTAGATAAAAATCGTACAGATAGTGCGCGTAAAATATAAAAGATATTTCTTGGAAATAGAAAAAAATTATGAAAGTTGAAATGAAATGAAAGTTTGGGGGGTTTGTAAGTATTTCACTTAATATGAAGAAACCTATGAGCCCCTAGCTCCAAAGGATGTTTTTAAAGGTGTAAAGGGGTGAAAAATAGTTTCTTTTATTATCTCGGAAAATATATATATTTTTAATAAATCTCTTATTTTGTTGATATTTTCAATCAGATATGTTTAATTTATTTTTTTACTGACTTTTACTTACTCTATACGATGAAAGTTAACCGAGTACAAACGGCTGAAGTTGGGTTACTTTTACATCCCTATTAAAAAACATTATTTTCTTACGAGATGAGCGCGATGAGTATATACACTCAGTGTTATTCATTATATTTAGGCCACCCTTTATTATCGTTATTATTGGAGATAGAAAAAAAGTTTCGGACGAAAGTTGTAGGGCTGTAACTTTAATAAGTTAATGGAAGCACATTGGCGTGCAGAAATTGGAATATTTTTTAATGGAACACCCTGTATATTGTTGAATTTTTGAATTATTCTTTTTTTTTCTGATTTCAAAAATATGACATATGATAATCCTATCTTTAACCGTTTTCGAGTTATTGAACATTGAAAATCGTATTTAAGCTATTTATTATACGAACGGAAATACAATTATTAAAGTAGTCTATGAAAATGACAAGTATTCTGTTATTATATGAAACGCTGACAGATTTAATAACAGAATAATTGTCATTTTCATAAACTACTTTAATAACTGTAATTTTCCCTTCGTGTAATAAATAGCTTAAATACGATTTTCAATGTTCAATAACTCGAAAACGGTTAAAGATAGGACCATCATATTATTGAAATCATACGCGGCGCCGGTGTGGTGCAGCATCCCGGCCTCGACAATGCGAAAATTAAAAGTACTAGAACACAAATTTATGCGCCTCATTTCAGCCTCTGATATATACACCTCCCTCAGAGATCTCTATGCACGTTGCCACGACATAACCCCACTAGCGGACTTCGTCCAAAATACATCGCAAAAATTCTACCAATTCAAATTGGGCGACAGTCCGCTAACCCGAAACATTACACGAATCAGACAGCATAATGCCATACTTTTCAATATAAAACACCCCTTACCATACCAGGCGTTGCCTATCTTTCGGCAACCTCCCTAGCCAAATCTTTCCTACACCACAATTTCCCTTTCACCACCTTTTATTTTCACCACCTTTTACTCTAAAACCCCTTTTCTACTCCCTTTATTAATCTCGTTTTTGTTATTTTTGTCAATTTTTGTTCTTTTGTCCCTTTTTGTTCTTCTTCCAAATCCCCTTTCGACCAATAATTTCTCGCAAACCCAAACCTTTTAAATCATAATTTCCCCTTCACCCTACCTTCCCGAAGGCAGGCAGACCATCGGATGAAGATTGTGACATGTTCAAAGGGGTTTTTTCATTGAGTTTTTCCCGTATCACCAACCAAACCTTTAAAAACAGTGCGCGTGTGTTTGTGCGCGCGCCCCTAACTACAGTTTTTAATTTAGCTTTAATTAGTTATAAGTGTTTTTAAACTTCCTTTAGTTATAAATATTCAAATTGTTAGGTTTAAGTCTTTTTTTGTTCCTAGACAGGAGCCCTAACCCTTCCATTAATTGTAGTTCAAGCCCGCTTCATCTGACTGCACATTCACCACGACGCTGCGCGGCGTGGTTGTGCGGTCGGCTCTGAACCGGGATCCGACTCTGGCGCATATTTGTAAACAACTGTGAAAAAATACTTTTTGAATTTGAATTTGAATATTATTGAAATCAGAAAAAAAAAGAATAAAGCAAAAATTCAACAATATACAGGGTGTTCCATTTAAAAAAACATTATTGCTTCTTGTACCCCTCAATTTCTGCACGCCATTATGCTTCCATTAACTTATTAAAGAGATTCAGTAACAGCCCTACAACTTTCATCTGAAACTTTTTTTCTCCAATAAAACGATAAAGGGTGGCCTAAATATAATGAATAACCCTGTACATGTGTGCGTGCGTGGTAGCGTGTATGTACGTACGTGTGTGTGGTTCATCTCTATTTCGAGTGCTTCAAGACCTGCCAGGCAATGTGAAAAGATGCATTAAATCTAATAGATGAACTGTTCCTTCAACGCACAAAAATTGTTTGTAGCTCGTCTAGTTTTTAAAAATAAATATCTTGTGTTTCTGCTTACATCATTGTATAAAATATTATTTTTTCTACTCTCATACTTTATTTAGTTTATTAGATGTTCCCTACCTGTACTTTAATGAGATTCATTAAGATACAAATTTTCCATTATGATACAAGTTTATAACCAACAGAATCGCGACACACAGCAACATTATGTCAATATCAACTATTGCCTTGAACATCGGACATCTAAAATTTATCGATTTTGACAAGTCTTAGTTATTGTTTACCTAGCCAATTTTCAGACTTTGTGCTTCTCGCAATTAAAATCAGTGAACATGTGTAATAGTGAAAGTGAAATTGAAATAATAATCCATAATATTTCCTAAGTTTAGTTTTCATAATATTTCCTAAATTGTAATCTATAATTAATAAATTCCAGAAATAAAGTGTTAATTTTCTATTTTATTATGACGTCGTAGAAAAAATAGTGTATGCAGCTCACATTTAATGGCTATTAAGACACTCGCATTCAGTATGACATTCGCCTACGGCTCATATCATAATTCTCATGCTCATGTCTCAATAGCCATCATTAAATTGTCGTTGCATAATATACTATTATGGGGCTCTAAAAGAGTGATTCTTTTTTATTTTTGATATGTGTCAAGTAAATTAATGCTTTCCTTCCAGTTCTTTACATGAAAATATTTTCTTATTATTTTACTTCCACGTCCAGTGGAAGTATAGTAACGACAAAAAAATTTTTAAAAATTTTTATTGTTCAAATAGGTTTAAAATGTCATGAAACGTCGAGATTTTAAGTTTGAGCGAAAAAAAAATTTCTGTCTGTCTGTCGGTCTGTCTAACTTTTTTTTGTGCGTACGTTTACTCTGGAACCGTTTAAGATATTGACTTGAAATTTGGTACACATATGTACTTTAACGAGATCTAGAACTAGATTATATTTTCATCTTGGTCCGTCGAAGGGTTGGGGGGTAAATTGGGGTAAATTTGGGGTAAATGGGTAAATCAAGCAGGTAAGAGTCCATGAAATTGATATTTAGTATGTACAAGAGAAGCTGAGGTCTCAAAAAAATTTTTGGCATTAGCCACCCCCATTACCACCCCCACCTTATTAAAGGGGATGAAAAAAAAAATGTGATTTAGTGCATGTACATGAACCAGAAACCTCAAAATATTTTTTTACTTCATCCACCCCCCACTACCACCCCCCTATCACCACCCCCACCCCACTACCGATGTGGGGTATCGTTTTATGGGTTTTTGGGGTAGAGGATTTCAAATATTATATTATTAAAGTTCCATAAAGAATTATTTTCACATACAAAGTTTTTTCGTTGTGAGTGACTTGGATAGAGAATCTGGATGTGGAAGTAGTGATTCCTTGGGCAGCGGTTTTTAATAGTAATTTTGTTTTTGAATTGAACATATATCTCTCCCGATGAGTTCTAAAGAGAATGAAAAAAAGTGTACAATTTTTAGGGAGATTTGATCAGTCGAACGTTGATTGAAAAATTTTATTTATTAAGACATGTGAGTGAAATTTTATACCTATTTTTCTTTGTGCTTTTTAGTAGTTCTTGGTTTTGAAATGTAACAAATGTTTGTTTGTGATGGAGTATCTTCTAGGTAGGGCTAGAGATACTAGAAAGAATTCCTTGTAAGGGAGGTTTCTTATAATATATTGGCATGATCAGACTTAGATCTTCAGTGTATAGAAAGAATGGTTAGTTTCTTGTTTTTCATATTGAATGTTAGATTTAGTAAGCAGAGACTGACACCGAAATTTATTTCGGTTCGGTTTCGGTTACGGTTAACTGTGTACACCAGTTTCGGTTTTCAGAGCAGCGTTAATTTGGTTTTCGGTTTCGGTTATGGTTAGGAAAGTTCATAATTACGGGGCGGTTTTCGGTTAAAATTAAATTAATGCTTGCAGGGACCGAAAACGAAATTTTTTTCGGCTCGGTGTCGGTTGCGGTTACCTAACGTACACCATTTTCGGTTTTCAGTTTCGGTTAGAAAAAAATCGTAATTACGGGGCGGTTTTCGCTTACGGTTTCGGTTCGGTTACGGTCCCTCATAGTAAGTGCATGAAAGAAGTTGACAAATCGGTTTCTTAAGGGGGATTCTTGTTGATATTCTACCTTGGTCAGATTTAGATCAATGATATATGAAGGGAACGAATGGTTTCTTTGAAAGTTATCTGCTGAATACACAAACTAATATTTTATAACTTATTAAAATAAAGATAAAAAGGGTAAAATTTATAGGAATGTAAGTGTTTATTCATATGTATGCTAGCTAATGCGGTAAATTATTTACAATATAAATATTGTCACGTGAAAAAAAAATTTCAATACTATTTCCATTTAACGTAAATCTCACGGTCTTATCTAACATTCGGGCCTTCTGTAAACCTAATTTTCACTGGTCTCGTTTTTCCTTTGTATATCTAAACCACAGCCACAATAAGATTCAGAGGATAAGTCTAAATGGAAACCTGAATATAACTCACAAGAGGGATTACACAATATGTTCTTAAATTACTTCATCAAGCTTTCATATGTACTAAATAAAATTACGTTTTATATATTTAGAGTTTAAAATGTAATTTATGTGTAAACATCAAACATTCGCTAAACATAGTGTAGCAGGGAAATAAATTGCACCATTAATGTTAGGATTTTGCAAAGTGAGAGGAAATATGCGTTTATTTTCGGTTTATTATAAATATTTAAAAAATCATAAATGATATAATCTCTAGAGTAGTTTCAGATACTTCCCATTGCTCTAAGTATACACCGTATACACCGTATACATTTTTTATCATAAATTTGCCATGCTCTAATAATGAAATTAGAAATTATTTTCATTGACAAACTACAATATTCAAGTACAACAGAAATTAACAATAAAAAAAAATATTGTTGTATTCGTTAGAACAATAGCAAGTACCTAAAACAGTTTTAAAGGTTATACTATGTTTATTTTTTAAATATTTCTAAAAAATAGAAAACAAGCGCATAGTTCCCTGTCACTCTGTAAAATCCTATCCTTTAAGGCTAGCGTAGTATAGTAGGTAGTGCAAAATATGCGTATTTTAAATGAAAGAAACTCCTGATAAAATAATTATACCTAGACCATTCTTTCAGCGCTCTAAAATATGACGTTTATAAACTCTATTATATTCTCACTTTCCAAACATAGCATCGTCAAATAAAAATTGAAAAGCCATTGTATTTTTCTGAGAAATATTTAGTTTTATAAAAAATCATTATATTTGCATTTAGATTGTGGTTGAATTATGGTACGAAGGCGTAGAAGGGCCAATAAAAATTTTCACAAGTTTCAACCAAAATTCATTGTTGCAATTTTAACTAAACGATTGTAACTTCGACCTACAATTTTAACTTCGGCTTACAATTGTAACTTCGACCTACAATTGTAACTTCAAGAACCTACAATAATATAGTTAATGCGATCGTTGATGAGAGAATGTAGTGTGTGACGCGACACCAATTTATTTATTAAGGGGCGCCAGTCGCGTTCTGCTACGTTCTTCCATTCCCAAGCGGGTTCGAGATAAGATATAACTCGGTAGACAAGTAATAGGCCAAGGCTACACTACCTTAGATTATCAGCGACGCTCTTTTCTAATAAAAAATCTATTTTCTTCTCTCTAATAAGAATTTGGTCTTTCTCTTTGACGGCATCCCACTTATTCACCTACTAATAATGGATTCTACAATTCCTGAAAATCGCATAAAAAAATTCCTATCGAGCTCCCGTAAAGCGACCACAACACTGAGTTTCAAACTTGCAGAATCATGAGACTCCGATTAACTCAGTGTTTCCGGTCTTCCAAACAAAACCTTAAAGGGATTAAGAAACTAGCAACAAGTCATAATATCAATAAAATGCAAATAGTTCAAAGAATACCATTTATTTAATAGGTATAAAACAAGTACAGTGAAATTCTGAAATATCCTATCCAATAAATTATATAATGTGAAAGAATCACGCCCCCCAACTAAGGCAAGATAAATTTTACCATACAAATGAAAGCGTACGCTAACAATCGATTTGGTAGAAAAGATTCATGCAACTTCCCCAGAATTTAATGCAACCTTTTTAAAATTTATGAATTTTGGTAATTATGGCTGAAAATAATATAAAAATATTTTACTTAAAAAAATTTTGGTTCGCTTTTGATTAGCTTTAAAGTTCTATATCGTGATTATATTATTCACAGAACGGAGTTCGAATAATACAAAAGTTTAATAACGTTAGGTCAGTCTCACGACTTACTAGTCCCCATGTATGTTCAATATAGGGAAAATGACACGGTCTCGCCTTCGAGCAAATTTTTGGCCAAATGGATTTTTATCTAACTTATGAACAAGGCGGTTTTCTTTATAACTTTATCATTTGACTTTCCTACCATCGCTTTGTATTGATCATCCAACTTTTTTTATGTGAGAAACTGGCCTTTTCCATTTTTACTGTTTTCTGCCAATATTTGCCTACAGACGCTACACGCCTTCGCCACATTTGTCGATTTCACCATTTCTTGATACGTCATAGTTAAAATTTTATATTCGTTGTTATGAATGATATCCATAATGACTGTATCTTCATGGTCATTGTCTTTTATGGAGGAATTAAAAAGTTAAAAATAATTTCGTAAAAATATAATGTTTATTATTCCTTGACCAAAAATTATACTTTTATTTTTGGTTCATTTGTCCATGACCACAATATACTTTCACTCTCAAGGCCTGCACCAAAACATATTTTCCTAAGTGAAAATTCTATGTTTCTTCGAATTTTCACCTGGTTGTGCCTTATGTCTGAACGAACTCATCTCGGTCTTTTTGTGTTTTTTTTTTACCTAAGTCGAATTTTTATTTTGCCTTCGATTCTGGGAGGTTCTATAACAAGAACAGAACTACGAACAGAACTGATTGTATCGCATTTATTCTCTATCATCTGGATAATAATTGTAAATCGAAGTTACAATCATTATAGATCGTATCTACAATTGTAAGTCGAAGTTACAATTGTAGGTCGAAGTTACAATTGTAAGTTTGAAGTTACAACTGTAGGCCGAAGTTACAATTGTAAGTGCGAAGTTACAATTGTAGGCCGAAGTTACAATTGTAGGTCGAAGTTACAATTGTAAGTTCGAAGTTACAATTGTAGGTCGAAGTTACAATCGTTTAGTTAAAATTGCAACAATCAAAGTGAATTTTGGTTGAAACTTGTGAAAATTGTTGTTGGCCCCTCTACGCCTTCGTATTACGGTTATCTAATTTCAAGGTTATAAGGCTGTTAAATGGTGTTTTTTTAATAACAATAATATTTATTTAAATAGAAAATCCTGATATACATACAGCTAAATACGTGACACCTATTAAATATGTATTAAGAAATTTACGTAAAATTTAACATAAAAAAGTAAAGTGTGTATGTAATAAAATACTAGACGAGTTAAATGACTAAGTAACTATCACAAAAATTTATCATAAAATTTGAAGCTATTTAGACTTAATATAACTGGTTAATTGTTATTTAAATTGTTTTTTGTTTATCTCATATAGGAGGACATTAAAATCTATTTAATCAATTGTGAAAAATTGAATTCATTATACGAGTGTAATTTGTTTTGGTTTCACGAGAATTGTTAAATCTTCTAGTGGGGTAATTATGAATTTGATTATTGAAAGTTATAAATTGATCAAAGTATTTGGAAGCATTTTCTGATAAAATTTTATAAATAAATATTATAGAAACAAAAATAATTCATCCTCTACTGAGAACTAATCTAAAGTCGAAAACATTAAAATAATATGTGTATATTACTATGTCATTCACGATAGTCAAATTGTGAACTTGAAGCCAGGCAGGTAGTGCGCATTGATGTTCACAGGCGGAATTTAAATACTCATTGCACGTCATTGCTTAATTTCAGATATGAGATTTTGCATATATAAGCTTGTAATATTAGATTATACGCTGGTACAATTTGGGTACATTTTGCAGGGGATTAAAATAACACTCTTTATTTTTATTACTACTGGTTATCGCATATTCACCATTACTTCTTATACAATCATGTTAGAACAAATTAATGCCCCCTAGCCCGTGGCATGATGTCCTAATTTCGACATAAAATAATTTCTTATACTACTAATTAATATATTTTATTTATCTAAACACTTAACCTATATATACACTAAGTTAAGATAGGCTTACACCACACCTTCCCCCTTTTTTAAAATTAATTAATGTTACTACTAATAATTAATTAATTGACTAGTTAACTGATTGCCTGGGCCCTGGCCAATACTAATTCTACAGTACACATTAAAACCAAAATGCTAAATAATATTATCTAAAGTATGGCTTTGTTCTATTCTTCTTTAGAGTTTTTTGTTATTTTTACGTTGGGAGGTAATTCCTCAATTACTGCATAAGGTCCATCAAATAGTGGCGTTAATTTATTACCGACTTCACTTTTCACTAGCACTAAATCACCTTTTGTATAACTAACACAGTTTGTAGTCTTATCGCAATTACATTTTCCCTTTTTCTTTACCCAACAGTAAATTATTCCTAGCATCATTTTGTGCAGTTTGCAATCTATATTTAAGCTCTAGTGGATAGTTATCAAAGCTATATAAAGGATCTACTGTATTCTTATTATTTGGAATGTTACATGGCTTCTCAAAAACTAATTCGAATAGGGTATATTTTGTTTCTGTGTGAACAATTGTGTTATATGAAAAACTCCAGTATGGTAACCATGTACTTCAAGAAACACTATGATTTTGTGTTTGCATTCTTAAATAAGCACCTAAGACCTTATGAGAGTTTTCTAAAGCTCCTATGCTTTCGTGATGATAAGCCGTTGAATTTATTTTGCTAATATTTAAAAGTTGACAGACTTCATTCATTGTTTCTGAAATGAATTCTGCTCCTTTATCTGTAGCAATTTGTTGAGAAATTCCATAGAATAATATGAAATTTTCTACTAAACTTGTTGCTACTGTTACAGAATCTTTTGATGTTAGTGGATAGGCTTCTACAAATTTCATCAGTTCGCATTGAAGAGTGAGTATATAAGAATTACTTTCAATGTCTCTTTCTAAGGGACCTACAATGTCAAGAAAAATTTTTTCGTAAGCTGATGTAGCAGTAGATGTGATTACCATTGGTTCTTCGGTGTTTTTGCAATATTTGTGTTTTTGACAGTCATCACATTTCTTCACAAAATGTGAATACCTGACCAGAAATAATATTTTCTTATATTATTTACCATACGATTAATACCTGCGTGTCCGCTCGTTGGAAGTAAGTGGAAATCATTTAGTATCAACCTTTTTGTTTTTTCGTCCGTTACTCTTTTAATACCTTTTATAATACATATTTTTGAATATATATGCTCTTTTGACTCAGAATTTTTTGTTGTTGCGCTAGCTTTTTAATCATTTGCATATTATTTTCTTCTTTAATAACAACTAATTCGCGAACATTTATTACTGCACATATGAACGCCAAATCTCTCAACAATACTTCTTGCGTTAATGTTGATCGAGTATATGGATCCAAGCAAAGCATTGAAAGAGAAGGAGCAAAATATAAACTTCCGGAATTTGTTGATACATATTCTAAGCATTTGATTCGACTATTCTCCTTTAACATTATTTTTAATTCTATACAATCCGTCGTTTGAGAATTTTGACATCGTCTGGATGATCAGGCCGAAGCTATTGATATCCTCATCTCTTCTATCTATATTTCCGTTTTTGCTTGTGCCCTAGTCATAACTGCCATCAGATTTTCATTCATTTTTTTCAATTCGTCCGATGTTATCACAATTCTAGATAAAGCATCGGCCGTGACATTCTCACTACCTTCTATATACTCAACATCAGAATTATACTCTTCCAGACATAACCGAAATTTAATTAGACGACTTTATGGATGAGTCCTGTTCGAATAGATACACTAAGGGCTTATGATCCGTCCTTAGCTTAAATCGTTTGCCATACAAATATAGCCTAAAATGCTTTATGGCCCATAATAAAGCAGCCATTTCTTTTTGTACCGTAGGATAGTTAACTTCAGCCTTGTTCAAACTTCGACCTGCGAAAGCTATAGGTTTGTTATTTCTATTTAAGAGAAAAGACCCAAAAGCTACGTTAGACGCATCGGTTTGAACAATAAATTCATTACTATCTGAAAAATCTAGATAATCTAATACAGGAGGTTCAATTCAAGTTTTTTAGCAAAATTTGGAATAAACTTCCTATAGTAATTAGCAAAAGCAATGAACAGTTTAACTTCTTCCGCATCTTTTGACACTGGGTATTTCTGCAAGGCTTTAATTTTACCTGGCTCTGGTAAAATACCGTTAGCAGTTATACGGTGTCCAAGATAAAGAATTTCTTTCTTAAAAAATTCACATTTACTTAGATTGAGCTTTAAGTTGGTAGCTTTAAGACGTTTGAACACGCTGAGAAGATTTTTATTGTGATCATATAAATTTCTGCCAAAAACAGTGAGATCATATAAATAATCAAAACATCTCACAGACCTGCCATAGCAACAGTCATTAAACGAGAAAAACAACTTGAACTTGTTTTAAGACCTAGGTAACCTAGTCATCTGCCATTGACCGCCATCAGCAGTAAAAGCAGTATGTTTCCTACTCGTCTAATTCCACTTGATAATAGCCCTGACTTAAGTCTAAATGAGAGAAATACATATTATTAGAAAAAGAATCAAGTATCTCGGATATATTTGGCAATGGAAATTTATCATCTTGAATTCTTTGATTCAACAATCTGTAATCGACTACTAACCTCCATTTCTTCTCTCCACTATTATCCATTTTCTTTGGAACTAATAGAATTGAGAACCATTCACTCTGTGATTGTTCAATTATTCCTTCCTAGTGCATCTTTTGTACTCGCTTTTCAATTTCAACTTTTTGAGAATGTGGAAGTCTATATAGGCTGGTGCCAAAGCGGATTTTGAATGCTGAAAAAAATATATATATAAACAGGCAAGGACCACCCGGAGAATTTAGTTAGGGTTATAAAGAAGAGAAAAATCAAAAATTAACACGAGATAAAGTGAAATTGTGAAATGGTTTAGGGGTTGAAAGTGTTTTTTTACGATTTTCGGCGAAACGCCTAGCGGAAAATGTCTTTAACCAAAGTTGTAGATAATACAAAAATCTAAAACTATGAGGCATTTTTCACCATAGCCTCAAATTTTCCGAGAAAATGGCGGACAATCGATTTTTCGGTTTTTTATTTTTTCCTCTCGTAAAAATAATTCAATTTGCATAAAATTTTGTGAAGGTATACATTTTTTTGCATTGAATAAGCATGATTTTTTGGAATCTGGGAAACAAGTAGTTTCCGAGATATTTACATTTTTCGAAAAAAAAAAAAAACAAAATCTTCCACGGAAAATTTTATTTTTGTTTTTTTCGATTTCAATATTCTATCTGGACTCATCTTAACTGCTGAAATGTCTACTTTAAAATGGTCTATACATGTTGATGGTTTATTTTTCATGAAACCGCTTAAAATTGAGAAAAACCAAAAAAATGACTTTTGGGATCACGAATTTTTCAATGTTATATATTATTTTCAATATTTTTTTATTATTTATGTAAATAATGAATTAAATTTCAATGACAGAATTTACTTCAATGTAATATTACTAAAGCTGAATGAATTTAATTTAATTTATAACCTCCTGGTTACGTTATTCCAATAAACATTTAACATATTGCGTTATTTTAAAGTTATATAAAAAAAGGACAATTAATTTATTTTAACGTGAAAACTTCGACAATATTTGTTAGTATATAAGAATTTAATATATAAGTTAGCTGTCGGTTAGGGCATTAGGAAAAATTAACAATTGTTTTACTCTTAAATCAATTTAAAAAATAAGTATTTTAATTCTGAATATTTTTATCTAATATATTAAACATACATTTGAATCTACTTTTTGGTCCTGAGAAAGAGAAAAATTAAAATTTAGAAAAATAAATAAAATGAATTTAGTAAAATATAAGTCAATCATTTTGCAAATTTCTGTAGGTAAATACCTTCATCGACTGGGCTATACGACTTTCAGTACGTACGGTGCTATAAAAAACTTAAGTTTCAGAATGTTTTTGCCCACTTTCTTCCATTAAATTCATTAAACTTTAGTAATATTACCTTGAAGTAAATTCTGTCATTGAAATTTAATCCATTATTTAAATAAGTAATAAAAAAATATTGAAAATAACAAATAATATTGAAAAATTCGTCATCCGAAAATTCATTTTTTTGGTTTTTCTCAATTTTAAGCGGTTTCATGAAAAATCAACCGTCAACATGACCATTTTAAAGTAGACATTTCAACGGTTAAACTGAGCCCAGATTGAATATTGAAATCTAAAAAAACACCAGTAAAGTTTTCTGTGGACATTTTAGTGTTTTTTTTTGAAAAATGTCTCGGAAACTTGTTTTCCAGGTTCCAAAAAAATCATGCTTATTCAATGCAAAAAAATGTATTCTTTCACAAAATTTCATGTAAATTGAATTATTTTTACAAGAGAAAAAATAAAAATATGAAAGTTTTAGACTTTTTTATTATCTACAACTTTTGTGCAGGACATCTTCCGCTAGGAGGTCACGTTTCGCCGGAAATTGCAAAAAACCACTAAACAGCACCCCATTTCAAAATTTCACTTTATCTCGTATTTAATTTTTGTCTTTTCTCTTAGTTATAAACTTAACTAAACTTTCCGGCTGGTCCTTGCCTGTTAATACTTTTTTTTTTCAAAAAGGTATTGGCACTAGCTTAATAATGCTTTATATAAGCAGGCGTAACATTTTCTTTTGTTTATATAGCCTTGCTTTGTTAGCTTATCATGAGGTAAATGAAATAGATCGGAATATTTTGCACAAATATTTTTAATTGATATCTGTTCTTTATTTAAATAATTTAATTTTAATAATTTAAACAACTCCTTAGCTTTGTTAACTGATAGCTCAACTTACGCAGATACGCTACTGTTACGTGTCTGTAGTCAGTAATAGGGTGATGAACTTACTTGTGAAAGGAGATGTTTACATTTCCATAATTGGCATAAAAAACGAAGCTGGCTAAAAATTTTAATCTAATTTGAAAACCATCATTAAATGTCATAAATCTAGTCATTTAAATCCTTAAATGATGTCTAACTTTAGCCAATAATGACGCTAAATTTACATTTTACTTTTTAATTAACCATTCCACAGTAAGGCACGTTTCCGAGGTCTCTGAAAATTTGATGTATTATCAGTTATAAGTGTTTAGGTAAATGTACTGATGAAAACATAATTATAATAATTTCTAATTGTTATTAATTGTAATGTATTTCGCTTAGCTGATGTAAATACATTAATATCTATATTATACTATCCAAGACTCTTCCAAGTCCGCCACTACCACCCCCACCGCATTATTAAAGGAGGTAGTAGCGGAACTGGCTGATGTTAAAAAAATGAGGTTTTACCCTCTTCAGTAATGGTTTGGTGGTGGTAATGGGGGTGATAGTAAGTGAGGCTGTCAAAAAAGTTTGAGACCTTGGTTTCTTGTATATACATTATATTTCAAGGTTATTAACTCTTGCTTGCTTTACTTATTTACCCCCATTTACTAAAATTTACTCTCTCAACTCCTCAACAGAATTGGACCAAAATATAATCTAGTTCCAGATCTCGCTATAATATGTAGGTGTACCAAATATCAAGTAAATATCATAAACCGGTCCAGAGTAATCGTGTACACAAAAAAAGTTACAGACAGACGGACTCACAGTTTTTACATTTTTTACTAAAAATCTCTACGTTTCATAACATTCCAAGCCTAATTGGACAAAAAAAGCACATTTTTTTTTGTTACTATGTGATGAGAAGAAAATTATTTTGGACGTATTTTATGCGTTGAAAAAGGTCATCAGATGGTAATGATATCAGGACCATCAGGTTAAGTTAATATGAATTCGAGATATACCGGCGTGAGAGAATCAACCGTTTATAGAATTCTGAGGCAGTAAAAAAGAAAAGGGAATCTGGAAGGAAAAAAATTTAAATAGTTTCGAGGAAAATGGAATTCACTATAAACTCATATATTTTTCTTTGATAATGAAAGGGCTACTGCTGTTTCTGTAATGGGCATCAGCCGCTGGATGGAGCCTGCCATTTTTGTTGCATGTCGTGGTTTTATAAATCTCTCTTCATGTACCAAGAGTGAACAAGTGCCTCGTTCCAGCCATCTCAGACCTATCTTGCACTGACGAGAGCCAATAACTCGAAAGTGGAGTCTGCAAGTGGTGTGAAGTGGCTGCCACGAGAGCTTCTTTGAGTAAGAATAAGTGTTTCGGCTGGTGTCTGTTAAAATTGAAACTTTAGCGTTTTGTGGCAATACATAGTTTTTCTCTATTTCTTATTGGGATGCTCTGCCACATGTATTTTCTTCTAAACAATGTCTGAAATCTACAAAATAATACAATTAACCAGTATTTTACTGGAAAATAACCTCTACGCCTGTGACTTTTACGTCAAAGGATCAGTTAGAGGGGGGTTTTTGACAAATAATGAACAAGAACAAAAATATAAAAATGACGTATTTTGCTGACGTTTCGGAAAACGAATCTGTTTCCTTTCTCAAAGCGTATTATAATGTTTGTGGCTGTGTATATTAAATACACAGCTTTAAGAATATATTTGTTATATTCAGTATCCATAGATACTTACTGCTTACACAGAACTGTTGATATGTCTAGTCGATAGTTTTATTTTAAACAATGTTAAGTTTGTTAAGTTCTTCTTTTAACATCGGCAGCCAGGTTGTGCAAATATCTACGGAACAATTCGACACGCATTTATCCTCATTCAATAGTATTATTGCCGCTTCTTTAATTTTTAGACAATAAATACATAGTTATTGCACTTAACGCGGACAGGCTTGAAAGTCGTAATTCAGTGCTCGGCGGGGCATTAGTCCGGAGAATAGCTGTTGCTTGCAGTCTGGTTTTTTATTCCTTATATATTAAAGGAAAGAAAAGAAAAAAATATTTCACTAGTAGATATTCTGCCCTCTAAAAGCATACCTACCAATGAAGTCCCTACTTTACAGAAAATTTTACAGTCCTTGAATGAAGATATTCCCAGGATGAGCCAAATGACACAAAAATTTTACAAGATATGGACTTTGTATTTGCAAAAGCAAATAAGGAGAGTACCCTACTTGAGAGAGACGATATTATTTGTCGGTGAAGATATTATATTCGGCAATTGGAGCTACTAATGAAAGAGAAAGAAAATGTTATTATTTAGACGGGACGTTGTTGAATGAAGGACTTACCGTAAAGTGAATTTAACAAGAAAAAAATACTGTTCGTCAAGCTCGTATGAAAGACTGGTTAACCGGATTAAAAAGACCGACAAGAAAAGGAAGGCGAAATAAAAGCGCACATAGGAAGTGATTCATGATTCGTGGATGATGAACTTATAATCTCTTGTGTCCAAAAATATGGCGGTTATGAGGACATGAACTCGGATGTTTTTGAGGAATGGTTTGCAAAAATTCTGACAAAGATAGAACCCGAATATGTCGTTATTATGGATAACGCCCTGTTCCACAGTTAATTAATAGAAAAATTACCAACCACCCCATGGTAAAAAGCGCAAATGCAAGACTGTTTAGATGGTAATCGTATTCCATTCGATCTTGTTTCGGTTAAAGCCGAATTACTAACCCTAGCGAAGCAACATCTGCCGATATGCAGGGTGCTTCAGGTATGCGGTCATTAATTTCTAGTGGTGATTCGACATAAAAAAATATGAAAGAAAGTTCATATAAACATGGGTCCGGAAGTCCCTCCTAAGTAAGTCTCCCCTTTCCAATTTTGTGCGCCCCTGGTTGAATTTACCCTTGGTGGATAACGTTTATTGATATTTAATCACTTGCAAAAAGTAGTCACTGTATCTCGAAGGGTTCCTGAGATATTAAATAAAATATTAATTTTGGGTGCCCCTTTCAGAGGCCCGCAGAGCCCTTAGGATTCCATGTTTGTATGGGGTTTTTTCAATTTTTTTTTATGTAGAATCACCACAAGAAATTAATGACCTCATACCTGAAATGCCCTGTATAAAAAATTTATGACAGATGACGTATTATGACTCCCGCCTTACCACTGTGAACTGAACTTCAGTGAGCTAAATTGGGCTGAAGTAATGAGTAATGTTACATGGGAAATAGAACCTTTAAATTATTTTATGAACAATGAATTAGTATCCATATTCCACAGAGCCAAAATCTTTTATTGTTCAAATAGGTATTTGTAGTCGACAACTCCCGACTGCCACTTTCATTCGTTCGTAATATTCTCATTAAACACAAAACATTTAAAGTAAAATTGATACATCACCTAGTTAATCTATGTATAGTTTGTTCAAATGAGACACACTGATTGTGATTATTACAGTTTCGATACTTTGTGCATCATCATATTTTTATAGTGATAAAATATAATAAACTTAATGCTCTAAAATTGATAATAAAACATAGTTCATATAAAACAACACAGTTTGCATGCTTCTGAGGATGACTGTATGACGTATACGTATCACTTTCAAAAGGGAGTATTGCAACATGATATTTAATTGTTTCTAACTTGAAATAATTTTCTTTTGACCCACATAAATTGTTGTGTTTAATAAGTATTTGCAATCCACAACGCCCAACTGCAACCTTCATTCGATTATTAAAAATGGCTTAATAACATCTTAATGTAAAAACCGCTGCCCAAGGAATCACTACTTCCATATCCAGATCTTCTATCCAAGTCACAACGAAAAAATTTTGTATGTGGAAATAATTGTTTATGGAACTTTAGTAATATAATATTTGAAATTCTCTACCTCAAATACCTATAAAACGATACCCCCACATCGATAGTGGTGGGGGTGGTGATAGGGAATGGTAGTGGGGGTGGATGAAGTAAAAAATATTTTGAGGTTTCTGGTTCTTGTACACACACTAAATCACAATTTTTGTTCATCCCCTTTAATACTGGGGTGATGGTGGTAATGGGGGTGGCTAAGGCCATAATTTTTTTCGAGAAAGAGAAGCTCTCTTGTATATATTAAATACCAATTTTATGGACTCTTACCTGCTTGATTTACTTATTTACCCTAAATTTACCTCAATTTACCCACCAACCCTTCGACGGAACAAGATGAAAATATAATCTAGTTTTAGATCTCATTAAAGTACATATGTGTACCTAATTTCAAGTCAATATCTCAAATGGTACCAGAGTAAACGTGCGCACAAAAAAGTTACAGACAGACCGACAGACAGACCGACAGACAGACCGACAGACAGACAAAAAATTTTTTCGCTCAAACTTAAAATCTCGACGTTTCATGACATTCTAAGCGTATTTGAACAATAAAAATTAAAAAAAAAATTTTGTCGTTACTATACTTCCACTTGATGCGGAAGTAATTGATATATCATCTAATCTATTAAACCTAAAAGAAAGTTTCGTATTTAGAAAGAAACGGACTACAGACATACAAGTAGACTTTTTCATTCAGTATTTGCATTGATCCTGTAATGAAACTGATTTCTGTACAAAAAAATTTGTTCTAAGATGATCATTAAAAATTTTTGTTCGGTTATAATATATCTCTTTGATTAAATTAAATAGATATAATAATATCATTATACCTATGCTACTTGATTTTACTTTTTGTATATAGAGAGTGTCCCACTTAAAACTCCCGGCGCCATTTTCTCGATAACCCAAAGGGATATTTGAATCCTGCAGAAGGTATCCACTAGAATATATAAATGACTTCAGTTTTGAGTAAAAAAGGTTTTTTTACACATTGAGGTAATGACGTTGCGGTGCAAAGAAATTGTTCGATCCTAGTAACGATGAAATGAGGTGCATGAGATGGAGAACTATATTATAAGCAATTTTTTTAATATGAACAATTTTCGAAGAACCATCACTGGTTTTCGAGAGATTTGAACTAAAATGTAATTTTTCAACTAACAAAAATCGCATTTTTTTATGTCTACAATTTACAGTGTAAAATTTAGTCGAACATACAACATAAACATGAGGCAAAAATTAGATAAAGCACAATAAACAGAAATGTCAAAATATTTTATTTCCAAATAGCAGTTGCACACCCACCTGTTTTACTTGAAAAAAAAAAGTTATTTTGCGTTTTGAAATAAATGTTTCATTACCATCTAAATCAGCCTGATTCACTATGAAAAATGTCCCAAGGGACTTATCATCTAAAATGTATTTTAAAAAAGTTATGACGATTTCTATATTTAAAAAAATTATATTGTCCAAATATCTCGAGAACCAGTGATTTTTCGAAAATTGTTCGTATCGTAAAAGTTGCTCAGAATGTAATGTCCCATCGCTTGCACCTTATTTCAACGTTTCTAGGATCAAATAATTTATTTGCGTCGCAACGCCATCTATACCTCAATTTGTAAAATGACTGTTTTTCTCAAAACTGATATCATTTATATATTCTAGTGAACACCTTTTATGGTAGTTAAATATCTCTTTTATTTATCGAGAAAATAGTACCGGGAGTTTTAAGTGGGACACCCTGTATAAACAATATAAAATAATATACAAAATATACCAAAATACCCAGCGGGACGACACTGTATCCTGCTAAAAGTCTTGCTACCAGCTATTAAATATTTTTTACCCAGCAGTTTAACAAATTATAAGATATCAAAGCGATATCTTCGTACATTCGTCACATATATTTGACTATAGAATTAAATTAAATAAAATAAGAATTAATCTCTTATAAGTAGCAAAACCGTAATAATTAAATATAGTCTGTGTTAGAACGTAGTCAACAATGGTGCCTGCTATTTCCTTTGATTAAAATGGCGCTCACTTTTTGCTCCACTGTGCACACTTTATGCTCATACGATACACTAAAAAGACTATACATTAAATGATTCGCACTCAAGTAAGTATTACCATTTACTTCGATGAGGTATATAAGGGTTCATGAACAGAATAAAAATCGATATTATAACAAATCTTGATATTCTAATTACTAGGAAACATTCTGGTATGAGTTCAAAGCAAACTTAAAACCAATATTATTATTAGCCAACGGTATTGCGGTTCGTTCATCTGTATTCAATTGCGGATAAAGTCTAATATTGGGGATGCCGATTATAAGTCTCTTGGTAAACATCCACCCTGGCCTGTCAATCCCACGTTTAAATTTCAAATAGACACAAATATAGTTGTCAGTCAAACTACTGGTGTTACTAAATTAATTTGTTTGTTGTTATGTTCTTCGCACAAAGTTGGCTTATAAACATTAAAATAGTTTTGTTTGCTTTTGTGACAATTTCGCAGTTTCTGTTCCTGGATTGATGTCAAATTTATTGGCTTAAAATGGAAAGCAAAGAGTTATTTATTTAATTTTGTTTCTAATATTAGTAGAAAGTATAAATTAAAAAGTAAAAAATTCAAAATATTGGCAAGTCAAGCATAAAAAGAATATCAAGCTACCAAAGACTATAAAGTTGTTGTCAGGAGACGAATGTTTAATAATATATACCAATGTATGACATGAATGCAACGATTTGAAAATGTGAACGAGATCTGTTATGGAAAATGTGTTACAGACAAAAACTGAAACAGTTGTCATCAAGCGTATGAAATAAGAGCTGAATTAAGGTTTGTTTGATTGAAAAGATTTTAAAAATTTGCTATGGACCAAAATGGCCCGAAATATCTACCTAATACTATCGCTTATCATACTGTGTTTATATTAATTCCATTAAAGGGAGAATCCGCACAAAAGCCAATATTAGATGTTGGAGATCATCTGTTCAAAGCATTGGTAGTGGTTACACACACATTCCACAATCATATGGGGAAATAAACGGTAAAAGTATCACAATTTCTTCCAGCAGAGCTTTCTATTACACAATAGGACCTTCTGAGGTCACCAAGCAGTACGTCCGAGGAGGGACTGGAAGTACCACGATGGAGATTATTAAAATGACCCTCGGGAAGCAAAAAAGGCAGGGAAAGAGGATTTAAGAAAAGGAATGAAGATAATACTGATTCACAAAGAAATGCGCCTACTGCTGAAATCACTGCGGATTAAGAAGTTGAGAGTCTTCAGGATGTTTGCTGCCTAAAAATTAGAAGCCTTTGTTATATCCTCGGACTAGACCAACGTTTGAAGCTTCTAAAAGAGGAATCAAGATTTTGCACAGGCAGACGAGAAGCGAACACTCAAGAGCAACCGACCTCTCCAAATAAGGGATTCAAATTAAAAGAGTAATAAAAGTTAAGTACTATAAAACAAAATTTTGGAAAATAAAAATAATCTTAAACATAGTATGAAACAAAATGATAAAGCTAAAATAAAAGAAATGAAACAACTAACAAACGTTTCTTCTGGTTGAGTGGTAGAATAGCCTTCGGCTAAACTCTGCCAGGACATTAATCTAAATAAGGCGATAAAAAAAAAACAATGATCCTAAGTATATGACAGATACTTTCATCAGTTATTATGATTATGTAAATTTTAAAACTATAATAGACATCACTTTATTTAACAAACGTTATATACTCTCAGATTTCCAGTTCAGGATGTGGATGTGATTGGTTTACTTGCAAACAAATATATACTAATCCTAGCATCTGCATTTTTGTCAATCTAGCCAAAGCGATCGACACGGTAGAGCATAAAATATTGTTAATCATTATAGAGATTAGGGCGATTGCAAGGTAATGCCTTTAGTTCTATTCTCTTCAATATCTATGTCAATGACTTGTTTCCTCTGCGTTCACAGAGAGATTTTATTGGCTTTGCGGACGAAACAGCTATTTTTATACATGGGATATACATCTACATGAGAAGTTTCTAGAGACACAACACAGGAAGATTTTAAAATAATAAATCAGTGGTTTGGTTCTAGACTGTTAACAATTAATTTTAATAATACATATACTTACCATTTCTTGCGAGTAATAGTAACTCTTATGACTTCAAACCACTAGGGACTGAATGTGAAAATTCTGTATACTACATTTCAATAAAATATGACATTTATTCTAATTAATTCACATCTAAAATGGAATGTTCATATTAATAAATTAATACAAAAATTAAGAGGTCTCCTGGCGAAATTGAAATACCTAACAAAAATCATCGACGTTAATATACTTACCTCGGTATATTATGCACTAGTGAAATCATAACTGCGCTATGGTATAATTGCTTGGGGAGGTGTATACATTTGCCACCTAGCAAAATTAGATATAATGCAAAAATGGATCCAAAAAGAGTATTACCTTTCCAACCAATTTGATATTCGAACAAGCAAATGTGCTTAATATTAAACAATTATATTGTCATTCAATAATTTTCCATAAAAAAATCTACCTATCTAATGCCAACAAAATTGATTGTGTGTACAATACTAGGTATGCATTAGAAATACCTCATGCTAGGAAGACAATTGGACAACGTTGTTTTATTTCTTAGGAGTAAAGGTGTAATTAAAAGTGTATTTTAAAAGTAAAACAAAAAATAGATAAAAGTGTGGGACTAGATCAAAAGCCCATAATACTCCAGATGCCAGATTTACTAAGCTAAATGGCTAATAAGGTAAAAAGTTAAAACGACAGTGAAAAGGCTGACACAAGCGGAGGAGAAATAAGGCCTTCTTCCTCCAACCAGGAATTCTCAAAGACAGAAGGCGGAAATCGCCAGGGACCATCTTGAGTCAAATATTTTCTGAGGCAGATCCACATACCTGACCTCCCCGTGTACGTGCATACATTTTTTTTTTCGACAATCTCTCTATAATCATGTCAATTCTCGACCCCCGTTCAGTTTTATATCGAAATCCGATTTTTGACTATTTTATACCGATTCCCGATCGCCATTCACTTTTATACCGATACTAACCCTCCGCTCTTAAGTACTTACCTTCCAGAGTGTTTTTTTTTATCACCGATCTTAATTCGCTCTATGGTCCCCCTCTAAAAGAAAAAAAAAATGCAAAATTAAATTGTATGTTTTATTTAGAAAAAATAAAGTTACCTAAATCTCTTTCTTGAAACTCAGTGGTTCCTGCTACAGCAATTTTACAAACATATCGTAAACGGAGCTTAAATCCAAAGTTTCATTCACAACTATGTTAGGTGTACTGACTATCATATTATCAGATACATTTTGAACTTGTACAGAATATATCTACCAAATATCTCCTTATTTACTTTTACCCACCTATGAATTCTTAGCACTTCTTCAAGTAAATGCAAAATTTTTTGTTTAATTGTATGAAAAAAGATAATTTATATGCTGATATTCACATTAGGCTTATGATTCTACTCTTGTAAATCATTTGAACATCCTCAACCATAGGGATACATGAATTAGTACGATGCTGTCGTATTTTTCTGAGAGAATTCATCAAGTTTGTTTTTACCACCACATTACAGTAATTACAAGTAGCATTGCAGTAGATGAATCCTTTGCACGTGCATCATCTTGAAGATCGTTAGATGTTGATGGATATAAGTTTAAAATACATTTATTTTTTGATGGTCCACAACTGGGCCAGCAGCTTTAAATTTCTTACGTAATACTCTGATGAAGTCGTATATTATCACCATGCGTAAAAGTGATATCACAAGCTCTACACTTATATATTATAACTCTATATGTAATTCAACTCGAAACTGAATAGGCACATGCCTCTTGAACTTTCCCATCACCACCACAGTTAGAAAGCTGTGATTAATTTTTCAAATAGACTGTCTATTACATGCTAGAGCCTAAAATTTTTACGCTTATATACCTATTTATGAAAGTAAATGATTAATTTCACTGTTTTCTCAGAGCCGTCCCTAGTCCTCAATAGACGGAGTGTATAATTACCTACGTCTTTTACAGATGGTAAAATTTTTTATGGCTAAATAGCTCTTTTTATTAAAATATATGATATCTGGTATAAATAAACTATTATAACTTTAGGAAGTAGAGGAATAAATCTTTTGTTCTTTAACAGAAAGACAAGACATTTCACGAATATAATGGATTCATCACCTAAATCACGTAGACTAGAAGGGATTTTTAATGTATCTTCTTCTTCCTATTCACTTCTTGTCAGATGTTTTGTTATCCGTCAAAATTATTGTAGTTGACCTCCGCTTGCTCTATAGCACGTCTGGTGGCATCACGCCATCCATCGCGGTTGTCTGTTTGGAGCACAGCCCCATTAAAACTCTTTGGTGACATCAGCCAATGTTTTGGATGGCGTTCTCTTCTCCTCTTACCGTCTTTTATTCCTCAATGTATCAACGATTCTATATTGTCTCCTCTTCGGATGGTGTGGCCAAAAAATTAGATGATTCGAGAAAATATAATGCTGGAAAGTCCATTTTGGGGACACACTTCTTGAAGAATCGAGGTGTTAGTACAATCGGATGTCAAGGAAATTCGCAACAAACGTTTCCAGGACCCACATCCCGAAAGCATCAATGCATCTAAGTTTCAAGATCGTTTTAGATAACCTTAAATCTGGCACCAAGAATTGAAGTCATAATTCAGTTAACTGGAAAAACAATAAAAGAATTTTGTGAGAATCGATTAAAATCAACAATTCACACTGGATTTAACTTGCGACGTTATTAGTTTCACTGCATATATTCCATTTTTAAGTGGTAAATTAAACATGATTCGATTTCTTCGACGTAGTACATTTTTTATTTGCAAAAAAAAAATAGAATAGGTTGTATTTTTCTATACTTGCCTATTAAACCTGACATAAGCAGTGAACCTATTTGTATCTCAATAAATACTTTTTGAATTTGAATTTGACATTCTTCATTTTTCATAATTTATACACAAGATTTTAACTACTAGCTTATAGTAAAAATTGGCTACTTCACGTTGTATTATTATTATTTTATAATATCTGACACTCCATCCAGACCAATGATAAAAAACACTCTGCATACGTGCGAAGGGTCAGAATCGATAAAAATAGTTGGAGGTCGGTTAAAAATAGTCGAATAGTCGGTGTTTTGATATAAATATGAACGGAGGCTGAAAATCGGTATGATTGTCGCTCTCTATAATCATACCGATTTTCGAATATAATGAATTCATTACCTAGAGAGATCGAGAAAAACAGTTCATATACGTATACAATCGCGAAGGGAGAAGGTCAGGTATCGATGTTAATCATCTACCGATGCAGTCATTGGGTTGATACTACGGCGCAGGATGGTACTTTTAGTCGGACCGAGAACGATGATGCCGACCATGAGCTGTGGGCGGCTGCTGCTCTCTGGTCGAAAAAGTTGACTTTTGGATTCAAATTTACTTACCTCCAGACGGTAAGAAGTATGATGGTGCTTTTGAACTGCATACTCTGCAGTTCTCCAGAACAATTAATTGTGACAGAATATAGCGTTGTCTGACGCCGTTATCAACTTCACATTTGTTAGGTTTAGATGGTCGATATTTAACAAGCAGAGTTTTATTTATATAACGACGAATAACGAAAATAAGACATAATATTCGCTTGCCTTTTCGATACGTTGTATTTGATTTAAGGTTTGTTTTCTTATACCGCCTTCTTTAACCAATTCTGCTTACTCAAAAGATATTTGCTAGAACAGATGTTGTTGATGTTTGGATTGATGTTTGTGAAACATTATTTTACTGGTGTTATTAATGGTATCAACCTGTAGTTGTCACATACATCTGTCTTTTCATTTTTATGTAGTAGTATAAAGATTGAGACTGTACCTTACCTGTTTAGGTATTCTGATAGGCAAACTGAGATCAGAGATAGAGATCATCAGCTTTTAGTTTTTGTATTACTACCTCCACTACTCATTTTAGTTTTACAATATCTCATTATTTTAATCGATTTCGACTAGTTTCTTTCTTCTATTTACAAGATTTCTACTAACATCCATTGATAAAAAAACACCAACGCTACCTTTCATTCTCCTAGATAATGAATCAATATTCGATAATGAGGAGCACAGAATCCGCGTCCGTCAGGCTAATTGAAATTAATATATATCATTGGATTCAAGATTGGATTGGATTCTCGACATTTGCCAGGACAATGTCCAACATGGCACCCAGAGAGGACGTGGACGAAAAAAGTGGTTATGGTACAACGCTTTAAATCTCCGGGACTGGAAGGCATTTATCCGATAATGTTGCAGAAGGGAAGGGCCCTCCTACTACAGAGGCTATGTATGATATTCAGGAGCAGCTTGGCTTTTGGATACATACCAAAGGCCTGAAGACTAATTAGAGTAATATTCGTACCGAAAACTGGGAAGGAACAGGAAAGTCCGAAGTCTCTAAGACCGATAAACCTAATGTCCTTTGCAGTAAAAACTTTAGAAAAACTACTGGATAGATATATTCCGGATGATGTATTGGTAAATCAACTTTTGCACCAAGACCACTATGCATACAGAGCCAGTATGTCAACAGAAACAGCATTGCATCAGCTGTACATAAAGCTGAATATGGTCATGAAAACAAAGAGGTACTACTATGCGCATTCTTGGACATAGAAAAAGATTGGTATACACATCCCTTGGTACCTCGGGTTGAAAGGGAATGTCCGCAGGGGGTGTTCTGTCGCCTCTTCTATGGAATCTGGTCATGGACGGGAGGCTAAAGTTACTGGACAGAGAAGGGCATAAAAACTAGGCTATGCAGATGACTTAGTTATCCAAGGTAAATTAACAACACAATAAGGGAGCGCATGGGGCAGGCCCTAAAGATTGTTTTGTGACTGTGATTTATTAGCAGACCACGATAAACCGCTTTGATAGAAATATTCAAGGTACATAATTGATTTTTTTATTAATTATCAATTTTCGGTGACGAATATGTCGTAAACTATAACACATAGGAAGAAAATGAATATAAACATTCTTGTGGGAAATTTAATTACGTTTAATTTTGCATAGATTACCTTTTTCCGTACGACGCATCGTTTCCGAATTATAAGCGAAGAATCAAAAAAAGGAATTTCTCCAGCCCCTCCCCCCCTGAAGCGGCGGGGCTAGGGGCGGGGACTTTTAGTATGTTTACTTCCTAACTACCCCCAACACATTCCTGAAGAGAAAAATTCTCCGCTCCTAAATGTTCTCTACAACTCTTTCATTGACTGGACTACAATGGTATATTGCTCAGCAGAAAACAATAGGAGAGATTATAAAAATAGTCAAGCAATAAGATGAGGTCCAAGCTGGTGTGGGATTGCCAAGAAGAACTAAGAGCCCAAGTGGACCACAACAAGGTAACCTTTCAGTGGGTTCCGCGGCACTCAGGAGTCGAAGACAACGAGAAAGCTGACGAGCTAGCAAGATAAATAGACAGATAGATATTTATTGGTAATATATACACAAATTATGCTTTGACACGTCAAATAAAATGCAAAAAATATAGCAAAAAAAAACTACAACATAATAGTGGTTGACTTAAATAAGAAGAAAAATACACAATAAATAAGACAAATCAATAACAAAGTAGAGTAAATAATAATTTAGCACATATAATAACGAACAAATAATCATTATCACACATAGAGTAAATTTATACAATTAAACGAGAAAAATCATTTGACAGGAATTTGTCAAAATCATAGGATGCATTTTCCAGGAGGAATCGTTTAATTACAGATTTAAAGCGAGTACAGTAAAATGTTTGTACAGCAATCGGTAACACATTGAAAAATATTCTTGCAGATGTAGGACGTGTGTTCTTCCCATGTTAACTTACTGTCCAAAATAATGCCCACAAATTTAATGAAACGTCATCTGTACAGAGTACTGTATTAAAAGAAATCGTAGTCTCTATTTTATCATTATTTAATACTAGCTTATTGTTTAAAAACCAGTTATGAACCATAGACAGACTGTTTTGAGCCTCTGATAATAAAATGTTACAATCTTTATAGGAATGAGCCAATGTTGTGTTGTCAGCAAATAGAGTGAATTTTGTTGAAGAACTACTCTTTGGCAAATCATTAACTTAAATAAGAAATGAAACCGGTCCCAAAACTGAACCTTGAGAGACACCAAACTTAATATAAAAGTTACCAGAATTAGCATTATTAAAATGAACAAATTTATGACGATCAGTCAGAGAATTTATAAAATTTCAGTTTGTTTACTAAAATATTGTGAGGCACACAGTCGAAAGCCTTACTAAGATCTAAAAATTGCAAATGCGCAAATTCTTTGGCCTCGAAACCTTTATTTATTACATTTATCAACGAATGAATTCCTAACTTCGTTGACAATTTTGACCTGAAGCCATATTGACAACTATTAAAAAGATTGCAATTTTCAAAATAATTCGTGATTTGAGATTTGAGAACTGCCTCAAAGTTTTTGGCAAATAATGGCACGATAGAAATAGGCCTGTAATTTGCCGGATCATCAATACATTTTTTTTTTTTAAATAAAGGTAACACTTTTGACAGTTTGAGACATTTTGGAAACACATTCTTTTTGATGCGTTCATTAATTAGTTTCGTGAGTGGAATGATAATAATGTATTTAATACAATTGAGAATTTTAATATTGACATCATATGCAACTTTACTCTGTTTGTTTTTCAGATTGACAATTACATCTAAGACTAGATTGTAAGTGACTTCAGTAAAAATAAAATCCTTATCAGCACCAGTTTTTATGTAACTTATAAAATAATTTTCAAAATTGTCGGTGGCAGATGACAAGGAGTTAACTAAATTTTGAGCAATGTTTCCAAAATAATTTTTAAATTCGTCAGGAGAAATAATTTCTGACGAATTCACTGTTTTATTTTTGTTCATATTAACCAAATTCCACATTGCTTTTTGCTGATTCTTATTTCGACGAATGTTATCCTTTGTTACTTTCTTGGCTCTTAATATTTCATTTTAATAAATTCGTTTTTTGTCATTTATCAATTTTTTTCAACTCGCTAGTAGAATTAGTCTTATAATTACCAAAACGGAAATATAATATCTCTCTCAATCGACGCAAATCATCAAGTTAAATTAGCTTTCTTGTCACTGGTTAAAATCTTGGACTTAACTAGGAAAAACATGTCCAGAGCAGAAGTAATTATATCCAAGAAAAATTCAGATTCAACATCAATATCTATCAAAGCATCATCGATAAACCCCCAAGAGATCTGTTGCAGATCTCTGTTTAAATTGAACAAACCTATTAGTCGGGGAGCCCTCCCTAGCTGTACGTGCACCCCCCGCCCGATCCTTGGGGACAATGTTTTTCATAAAGATTGAAGCCTAAGGAACAATTTAAGACATATTCTAAAAAAAAAACTGGCTGTACTTTCAAAATGGCGGCCATATGTTAAAAAAAACTGTTGCCAATGTGGTTTTTGTTATTTAACACAGAAACTAAACAAGATGGACAAAAACTTTCTTCACAAAAAACAACGTGCATAAAATTTTCTACAATTTTGTACCTATACAATATTTTGATAGGAGTTAGCATATTCCAGATAAATGAGTCCAAAATTAAGAAAACATGGAAATTCATATATCGGTAAATCATTTAAAAGAAATAACTGTGACAATTATTGTAAGGCGTATAATATAACTTTATATTATTAATATAAAAATAAAATAAAATAAACTGAAAAAAATTAATAATAATAATAATATTATAATTTGCAGACATTTATCTCGAAAACGGTAACAATGATATCTGGAAAACGGTAACTCCTATCCAAATATTGTATAGGAACAAAATTGTAGAAAATTTCATGCACTTTGTTTTTTGTGCAGAAAGTTTTTCTCCATCTTTTTTAGTTTTTGTGTTAAATGACAAAAACAATATTTGCATTTTATTTTTAAACGGACGCCATTTTGAAAGTACAGCCAGCTGATTTTTTTTTTAGGACATGTCTTAAATTGTTCCTTAGGCTTTAATATTTGTGAAAAACATTGTCCCCAAGGATCGGGGGGGTGCACGGACAGTTAAGGTGGGCTTCCGTAGTGTTACGTTTTATACTGAATCTTATATTTTATCTTAAGAGCTGAATCATTTATCTGGGAAATGGTAACTCCAATGCAAATATTGTATAGGAACAAAATTGTAGAAAATTTTATGCACTTTATTTTTTGTACAGAAAGTTTTTTTCCATCTTTTTTAGTTTTTGTGTTAAATGACAAAAACGATATTTGCAAATTTTTTTTTTTAACGGACGCCATTTTGAAAGTGCAGCCAATTTTTTTTTTTTAGGACATGTCTTAAATTGTTCCTTAGGCTTTAATCTTCATGAAAAACATTGTCCTAAAGGATCGGGGGGGGGGGGGGGTGCACGGGCACTTAGGGTGGGCTCCCGTAGTATATATAGGAAATTTTCTTTAATGCTTGTGGAGGCTTACAGTATGCTTAAATTAATGATTAGATAAGTGTGTATCAAATAATTGCAACTTACAACTATTAAGGCCAGCGCGGTTAGTACTTGGATGAATGAAATCCATCTTGGGAAACACAGCAATCTCGTCCCACCTTCTAGTGGCTTGTATATCAGCGTATAGCGGAAGCTATACACTGATATACAATGTAAATGAGATGGTCCCTTGTCTATTAAATGTTATACAACTAAAAGATCCCTACTCTTCTTACGAGAAGAGGTTCGGCAAAATTTCCAGGTTGGGGGTAGCTCGTCTCCTGGTGTCGGTGATACGCCCTGGTAGCGGAAATAGGCCGACGCGCGACGATAAATAAATAGATAAAAAAACTATCAAGGCAAAAGTTAATACATATATTATTATCTAAACAGTTGCCCAGACGAGTTGGGGCATCATTACAAGCAATAAAACCAAAAGAACTGAACAATAATAAGTATAAGAACCTGTTTATCAGGGTTATTGAAATTAATATTAAAATCTCCAGTGAAAATTACATTTTTGTTTTTGTGTGTGATAAAGTTCAAAGTACACGAAAGCTTCTGAAAAAATATATCAAAATACTCAAGAGTAGGGAGTCTATATGTAGCTATTATTATAAAATTGTCACAAACAACAGTAGACAGTTCGCAATGAAAGTCAACAGAAAGTTTATTAATTTGAGTTATAGGGGAATACTTATATGTTTTTCGACAGAAAATAGCAACGCTGCACCGCCATAAATACTATTTTTTCTGCTAAAATTTGAAATTAAATTATAGTCTTCAAGTCTTACAAATACAAATTCGTCCTCAATGAGCTAATGCTCATTAAAACATAAGATATCAAAATGATTATCCATCAGAAATGGATTAAATTCAGATACTTTGTTTCTAAGCAGGGACGGACTGGCCCACCGGGACACCGGGACGAATCCCGGTGGCCCGCTCCAATAGTGCGCCGCTGGCTCCGGCTGTTTGGCAAGATGACGAGATGAATAGAGTAATAAGTGGCCTGCGAGTTCTAAGGGTACGAACATGTCGAAGAATCTTAATAGTTAAATGAGTAGTTCACTACTACAGTCGCCGTCAATTTGTAAAACAAACCTGTACATTTAAATGGGATAGCGTATGCCGAAGATACTTGCAGCAGTTCATCCTAGCAGTTTACACGGGAATCACCGCGGTCATTGCACTTCACTGGCCATTCATAATTGTATACATTTGGTGTGAGGTACGCAGATCCTCGCATCCTCGCATCTAGAAGTTCAGGCCACAATTTGAGTCCGTGCATCGAATTCATCAATTTGTAAAACAAACCTGTACATTTAAATGTGACCGCACATGTCGAGGATGTTACCAGAGCTGTTTATATCCGAAGTCAACTAGCATGTTCACGTCGAAACAAAATAGTTTGTTTTTACATGGTGGTAGAGAGGTAGACTACGCGGGTCGCGAATATTTATCATATTTTGAATAAATATTTCTATGGATATTTGTTTTAAGTTATAGCTAACAACCTTAATTATTGCTTTATAATTAAAATATATACAAGCTCGTATCTTAAAATTATTTTTATATGTTTATTTTATATGTTACCTACATGATTTTAGTAAATATTTCTATGAATAATTTTTTTGCCTATGGCTATATATCTACACCAGAAGTAGGGACAGTGGGCAGGACCGTCGACAGGGGGAGGCAGGGGGCCCGGGACTACGGCTATATTACGTCATATAGGCTAGGCCATTCAGTTGTGCACATTTGGCGATTCTCAAAATTATATAAATCAGTGACGTAGCCAGGGGAGGGGTCCAGGGGGTCCGGACCCCCCCCGAAATTAATTGACATTTAAATAATTGGCAGGCATGTTATTTAAAATTAACAAATTAGTTTCATTTTCGGTTTTTATTGAAAATTTTTCTGGCTGATTTCAAATTTCTATTCCAGCCAACCCCGTTGTAAATCGTGGTTTCTTGCAATTTTATTGCAGCCATATGGATAGGGCAGATAAGCCAACAGTGTGAGGATTTGAAGCCACACAATCTAGCGCAATCTGAATTTGATTTAATCTCAAGTAACCTGCTGCATATAAGTATGACGGATGTGATGTGATTGTATAAACCTAATTCCTTTTCATAATGAAGCGTTCCAGAGATTCCTCAATTATATCTTTTTCAAAATAATAAATAAAATAAGAAGGTATATAAAGTAAAGAAAATTGTTTCTTCCTACATGCTTGGTCGCCTAAGTGTGGAATCAAAATTAGCGCCCCTCTCAATAAAAAACAACGCTTTTCTCTTTTCAATATGTGACATTATTATAGATATATCTTTATACAGTTGTACATGGCTCCATGTTGCTAGTTTATTAATTAGAAACTAATAGTTTGCTATAGTTAGTTCTTCTGCAGTTAAAATGAGCCTTCTCATATCAGATGCACTCTTCAAAATGTTTGCCGTCTACTGCATAGCTAGTTAGATCACAATTTTTACCATCTAGTATGACATTATTGAGTTAATTCACGTACATGATGAACAGCAAAGGTCTCACTATGCTACCTTGTGGTACACCTATATTAGTTGTTACTTTCCCCAGATTTTCTCTCAATATTTTGACCACTTGTTTTCGATTGCTGTGATTCGATTCGATTATTATTATATTTGAAATAATTTCGGCTTTCAACAGAACTTAAAAAAAAAGGTTTTTTTACTTAAAAAAATTGAGATATTTTAATTATGTAAAAAGGGGCTTGTAGATGGGGCAATTAGCATTTTTTCAAAGTGATAGAATTTCAACGTCTTCAACTAACTAGTCGTCGCGACACCTAGAAAATTTAAATCAACTGCAGGGACTTTAAAAGTGCGAAGGGACTCCTGTTTAAAATTGTTTTTTTTTGTCATATACATTTTACTTTTCATAAAAATACAGCAACACGTTCTGAAGTTTATGAAAATATTTTCATTACTGAGATACAACGAATTGAAATTTTGTGATTTGTTAAATTGTAAATCACAAAATTTCAATTCGTTGTATCTCAGTTAGTAATGAAAATATTTTCATAAACTTCAAAACGTGTTGCTGTATTTTTATGAAAATTAAAATGCATATGACAAAAAAAATAATTTTAAACAAGAGTCCCTAGACCTGGGGGGGGGGGGGGGGGGTAATCGAATTTTGAAAAAAAATTTCGCAAACTGCTTTTTCAAAATTTTTTAGGGGTCGTTAGAGAAGTGCTTCTCGAGATGTTATTTCCCATATTTCGTACGGGTCCCATGCGCCACAGACGAGAAAAAAATTATTGAAATTTCTAGATCCGTGCTTGATTCAATTACTCTATTCGTATCTGAGTAATACCTTCAAAACGTTCGGACCCCCCCGAATAAAAATCCTGGCTACGTCACTGTATAAATATTTCAATTCAATAAAAATCTGTAACAATTAAATACTGTGGTAGTTTTTTAATAAATTAAAAACAGAAAAATAAAACGACAAAACCTTGAAAGAGGGAAGGGGCCCTCAATAATAAGCAGCCCCGGGGCTCGGTAAAGCTGTCGACGGCCCTGACAGTAGGGTATTTAGCAACTATAATTATTGGTATATAATTAATATAGCTATTAAATTGAAAAAGTAGCAATACAAATATAGTACGGCTTTTTCAGCATTGAATACGTGCCGTGTGCCGTATTTTAATTTCAACGACAATTCCCCCCAGTGTTTCTATTCATGGTACACATGCGGATTAATTTTGAAGAACTGTGAGGGGTTGAGGTTTCGCCAGTACACACTACGTTTGTCTAGATTCGCCGTACAGTGTATAACCATCACGCAGGAATGTGTGTACGATATATATTGAATATCTTTTTATTTTTATTTTGTGAAAAAGTGAAAATGAATAAAAAGGACGAATCAATCAATGCTCCAGCGTTGTGGGACAAACGCCATAAACAGCACCACAACCGGCATGTTTTGAGTAGGGAGTGGAAAAACCGCTGCCCAAGGAATCCTTACTTCCACATCCAGATTTTCCATCCAAGTCTCTCACAACGAAAACATTTTGTATGTGGAAATAAACGCATATTTCCCTCTCACTCTGCAAAATCTTATCCTTAAAATGGAGCAGTATCCGACTGTTACCTATAAAACTCAGTTTTATATCCGTCGGCAAACGTATAAAAACCGTAGCATTATTTTTCTGGGTACTATACTGGTACAGTTGGGGATAATACAATATTTATATTAATTTTTTTTTATCTGTAATGATTTTTAGTGAACACCATTAACGAGTACGCAGAAAGAATTATATAATGCCAATGCAACAGACGCACACTACTCGTATTATCCGACGGAAAGAGCCACGCGACGGTGCTAGGCCCTAGCCGTAATTTTCAATAATGGGTTTAATTTTTAGTCATGTTTTGAATGTTCGAATTAACTATTTATGGAGTAGGGTTTTGTTCGTAAGCAGTCAGAAAATTAATCCGGTCACAATGCAACTTATTTTGCTACAAAAATAGCTTATAGCTATTTTATAAGTACTAAAATCTGTGTTTAATTTTGATAATAAGAATAATAATAATATTTGATAAAAAAATGCACACTCCACATTTTCACATGTATTTTTCTTGAAAACTACTAATAGTAAAAAAGAAAATTCAAATAACAAGTTTCTTCCATCCTGTATTTTCATTTATTTTTGATATACTTGGTATCTATTTCGAAAGATAACAATTTTCTCGATTGCTAATATAATTGCTAATTATTGTAAAGAAACATAAGATCATATTTTATTTCTCATTATTTCAACTAATTCATCAATTAATTTTGTTCAGTAATGTACAGTGTTCTAATGTATTTTAAAAAATACAATAAAAATTCAACAAAAAATAGAATAGACAGATAGTGGGGTGCCAGTACTTTTTAATCGGATAGTAGGTACACGTATATTATATCATACCAACTAATTAAATTTTATATTTATCTAATAGTACACCTATTCACTGATTGCGCATATCCCCATTTAAATAATTTGTATTTAAAATGTCCCATAAGAAGAGTATATCTCTGTATAACAATACGCACTCAAATGGGTTTGTTCCAAATTTCGTGAAAAAAATACCTATTTTTGGATTGTTTCCGAAGGAAATAAAAATTCTGAAATTGCCAATGAAAATTCACTGTAATTGTCAATTTGTACTAAGTTTTAATTATTTTAATTTCTGATTGCAATAATAATTATTGCCATGCGCCATGCAACTTTCATTACATTTCATAATTTTCCACCCACAATAACAAACGCAATAGATCACCTTTTACGTTTTATAAAATTTAATGTATCACACGAATGCACTTTTCAGAGATCTACGTTAAAAAAAGTTTTAAATCGGACCTAAAATACATGCTTTATGATGGTGATTTCAAACAAACGGCGAGACACTGCAGAAATAGAAATTATTTACATGAGATACAATAAAACCAGGTCAATCACCCGAAAAACGGAACGGATTGATAAACTTCTCCGGCATGTACGCCCAGCATCGTGGCCACTAATTGACTAAAAATCCGAGATGCACGGCTAGAGTCGTTACTTCTTTGGCATGTCCGTACCCTAAGATCCAGCGCCGCTAAACTGTTGTCAATCCGCCCCTGTTTCTAAGGCATTATATATTTAATTGAAAATCATTAAACGAATTTGCAGGGAACGTTATTCCAGACTTCGCAGAAGACATGTCAACTGATCCTTGTACAGATATTTTATTTCATTTGTTAGAAGGGACATCTGTGAAAGCCGCGGGTATAAAAAAGCAGACGGCGGTGTTTCTGAACTAATAATCTTATCAACGACTACCGTGAGACTCGATGAATCACTCGCGTGTATACTATTATCTAGGTTTACTAAACAGGAGAAAGAAATGTTGCTTTTGAACTGCTGCATGTAGAGAAGCATTATTACAAATGTCACTAGTTTGAATGAATGTTAATGTCTTCGATAAACATTTACTGGTAAGAATGGAATCCACTATATTGGAGGCCGTAATTCGGTTGTAGGTTGTAGGGGTTTATTATTAATTTCGAAGAAGTTAAAATGACCTTCACTACGCACATTAAATTTATTTAAGAACTCATATAATCTTCTATTAAACTTGTAAATCAGTTTATTTTTCTGGACATCTTTGGAATAGTAGGGAACAGATGCAAAAATGACATTGGTATGAGTACATTGCTTAAGGTTATCACAAATTCTTGGGAAGGAAGGTATTCTGTATTTGTCAATATCGTTGTGTCCTCCTGCTACAATAATATAATCTTGAAAAGATAAATCTCTTGCCAAGGTTTCAATATTTTCGATCACCTGGTGATATAATCTTGAAAAGATAAATCTCTTGCCATGGTTTCAATATTTTCAATCACTTGGTGCAAAAGTGCACCGGGTTTTCGTACCGAACTTATTTCATATAAAGTATTGACTAAACCACTCCTGAGTTGAGAAGTTATATTTATGTAATAACATATAACAACAGAATTTGTCGTTTATGATGTGTTTATAGGGCGTAATATTTGAATTGGAAACACATTTGTTTACAATTGAGTTTTTGGTGCCATCCCATAAAATTTGTAGTTTATATTAAAAGTGTTTCTTTTTGTACGTTAACAAATTTGCTATGTTTGAATGATTCATCTTCAACTGATAACCTTTTTCCCGTTGGAAGTGGTTTATGAATAAAAGTAGCAACATTTTTACTAATTTTAAGAACTGTTTGTGTACTAATTGAGGCTGTCTGTACTTTAGAATTCAAAATATCGACTTTCTTATTTAACTCTGTAATTTGTTTAGACCCTGAATGATAATTCTTGTCGATTTATTAACTCACCAATTTCTTCCTCTCTCTCTTCATAGTTTCTTCGAGAAACGACTCACGGTCATCTTTTATTTTTTTAATACATTTATTTTTTACTTCACTTTTCTCGGTGAGGTCCTGTGTAGTTTTCTCTAAAATATCTTTTTTCTGAAATCGATCGGCAATGTCTACATTTTCGGCGCGATTTCAGATCGAAAAATGCACAATTCCAGTATTTTAGTCCGTTGCTAAGAAACTATCAGAAAACAGACCGGAAAAGATCCGTTGCCAAGCAACGATCAACAAAACCGTACGGGAATGTTACTTTCCCGGCCTAGGCCGGGAAAGTAACATTCCCGTACGGTTTTTTATGTATATTTTAGACAGTAAATAAATACACGCAGACAAACCAACTCACATTAAAATTGTATTTATTAGTAAGCAGTTAGATTGTAATGAAGAAATGTTACGCATTAATACAAATTCCTTAATTTATAATAATATTGATTGTGATTTCAGAAAAAATAGTATGTGTACTTCGGTGTGAAAGCACATTCCCGGACTTCGATGCTTGTTGGCCGAGGCGCTAGCCGAGGCATCGTCGTCCGGGAATGTATTGCTTTCACACCTAAATACACAATATACTATTTCGTCGTCACTAGCACTATCGTAATTGTCAGCTTCACAACAAACAATTATCTTTAATAAGACGTAACTTTAGTATAAATTTCGGTAAACAGCATTTGTGATATACAACCATAACATTGTTAAAAATTATTATTTTGGGTATTCAGCACATAACTTTCAAAGAAATCATTCGTTTCTTTCATATACCATTGGTGCAAGTCTGGTCAAAATAGAAGATCAACAAGAGTTCCCCCTACGAAACGACTTGTATTTATTTTTTAATACCATAACATTTTATACAAACAAAATGTACAAATTGTTTGGATTTATAACATTTATAACTAATAAAGTCGGAACCTCTGAAACTACATCGCTACCACGCGACATGGCTTACTAAGGGATCGTCAGTTCCATAAATTGGCCCAGGACCGGCCCTGGGAGTGCCTAAAGCCACAGTACGGGGCCAAATATGGGAATGGGGAAAAAATTTACATAAACAATACTGGGACAAAACAACTGGACAACAACATGGAAAAACCTTTATCAAAGAACCATCTCGAAAGAAGACTGAATAACTGCTGTTACTAAGCTGGAATAAGCTCTGCATAAATACTGACTTCTTAACACACAATTTACCCTGAAAGGATACCTACACAGTATGGGAATGTTCAACGGGGACCTAAGATGCAAACAATGCAATAGGGTAATGGAGGGAGTTCCGTAGAATATGAAACCAAACCAGCGATGGGGCTGTACAAGCTAGTGCAAGGGACCAGAGTACTGGAATGGGTATTAGAAAGTAAATGGGAGAATATCACAATAAGCCCAAGCGACTGTAATGATTCCGGAAACAAAAGTTAGGCGATTCCCGCACAAAGAAAAACGTGACATAGAAAAAAATTAATATTGAAGACAAGCAAAGGAGAATACGTAGAGAGACAAGCTCCTCGTATTGGAGTCTGTTAGAATATTTATTTTTTGGTAAGAAGTAAATTTAGAGGACCACTATAGATTGAAGAGTATAACGGAAAGACAACACAGGATACGAAGCTAAACTACTCAAACATTCACTCACAAAATTCATAATATTTGCGTTTCTTAAAAAATCGATGATACAATTAAAAATGTGTTTATTATATTAACTAAAAGAGACAGAGTACATTAAAGGGGGATTAAATATTACGATTAATAAAATTATTATATAACCTGTAACTGGCTGCTCTGTATTAGAACATCGAAAGCAAATAGAATCCAGGTAACCTTTAACATTATAAGTATTACTTTTCATATCATAAATACAGAAATGCTGTGCTTCATATATTTTTTTAAAATGTGACTTTAGAAATACGCCTCATTTCCTTATGGAATATTAAATATTAAAAATTTCTTATTAAGATGTTTGTTTTTTTCGAGATTTTTATACTTTTACTTTTATTTGTGAAGTAAATTTTCAGCGGATAATATTTTACAGCCTAGAAATTCACTCATTAAATGATATGACAAAATTACATTTGTAATGAGAATCATTAATTTGATGTAGGTGTAGGTGTAGGTGCTTACCTTTTGTGTTTTTCATAATGTTTACAGTAACTTATTAGTTATCATGTACACCTGCAATGCAGAATTATGTTGGTATATGTATTATCTACTGGATTTAGTCACGCGAATGAATTCGCAGGCATGTTATAGATATCTCAATTCCAAATACAGTTATTACAATAGATTGATTGTTCATTTCAAGGCATATCGGGAAAGTCAGATAATTAGCCTCTGTAGTCGATACTTGAATAAAAATGATCAATATAATTAATTTCAGTTGGGTGTTTCCAATTAACTATCTGACGTGAAAAGCAGATGAAATGGGAAATTAATTTTAACTTATATCAACATTTTCTCATGTATATTTGTGAATATAATGTAATAACTTTTTACCTATCTATTCTTGAATATAAAATTAGCCTAAAGTACTGTCTATAATTCATAATTTATGGCATATTCATGATATCTAATTATTTGTTGGGTATTCTGTCACTTTCTGTAAAAATATATAATAATTTTAATGAGAAGCGTCAAATGGACCAGACCGAGGCCGGCTTTTAATACTTCTAGTACATAAACGTATATAAACTGAAACAAAATTCATAATTAAAAAATTTAATGGAAGGCTGTTAACCTTTCGAAAAAATTATTTCTATTGCTGTTATCAAACCTTTGACTTCTAAGCACGTCAAACATGACAGTGTGCTGTTTATGTATTTCCATAGTCACGTGATACTTTAAATTATATTTATATTTTTACTTTCTTCGTCTCTGAGGATCGGCGATCAGCTTGTACAGAAATCTATATAATAATTTGACACACATTTATCATTATTTAACAAAATAATAGGATGTTCCTTAAGTTCTCTTTAAGTAATGCCGCATTCTTTCTCCAAAATTTTCGCAGAGTCCCAATAGATCCTAGGATTGTTATCCCATGCGTACTTTCAAATTTTTAACTTCTGGAATTTCACTTTCTAGCATAATCTCTGTGTTCATCAAGCGTTGAAAGGTTTAGATGACTCACCTACATAATGTTTACCGCACTCACTCGAAACACTAGAAATACTATTTTTGGATTTTTGAACAATATTACCAAGTTCTTGTTTTAAACTTTGACAAAACACTATATTCCATTAGGGTCAGCAGATACAAATTTGAGCTTAACGAAATCAATTTTACAAGCAGTTCCGTTATCTAAGGGGACTAAATCAAAACATAATTTAATTTTTTTTGAGATTATAATAATTTTAGCTCCTGTCTTAGCAAAACAAAAAAAAACATCGATGAAATAAACCAGAATCAAAAGAAAATTTTCTTTAAAAATTCAATATCGAACACATACTCTGTGAGAGCTCCTGGCAAAGTTTAAATATCTAATATTTTTTTTAGATATTAAAGTACTTCAAATTGTTTATTACATAGTAATAAAGTATCAGTTGGAACGGTATACTTGCATGGGAGAGTGCATATAACATATAATATATAAAAAAAACCGCTGCCCAAGGAAGAATCACTACTTCCACATCCAGATTTTCTATCCAAGTCACTCACAACGAAAAGAATTTGTATGTAGAAATAATTGTTTATGAAACTTCAAAAATATATTGTTTGAAATCCTTTACCCCAAAAACCCATAAAACGATACCCCACATCGGTAGTGGGGGTGGATGAAGTAAAAACATATTTTGAGGTTTCTGGTTTTTGTACACACACTAAATCAAAATTTTTTTTCATCCCCTTTAATAATGGGGGTGGCTAATGCCAAAATTTTTTTAAGACTTTAGCTTCTTTTGAATATACTAAATACCAATTTTATGGACTCTTACCTGCTTGATTTACGTATTTACCCCAAATTTACCTCAATTTACCCCCCAACCTTCGACGGAACAAGATGAAAATATAATCTAGTTCTAGATCTCGTTAAAGTACATATGTGTACCAAATTTCAAGTCAATAACTTAGACGGTTCTAGAGTAAACGTGCGTACAAAAAGTTAGACAGACCGATAGACAGAAATTTTTTTTTTGCTCAAACTTAAAATCTCGACGTTTCATGACATTCTAAGCCTATTTGAACAATGAAAATTTTTAAAAAATTTTTTGTCGTTACTATACTTCCACTGGATGTGGAAATAAGAAAATACTAAAAAGTAGATCTTAAAAATATTTTACAGGAAGAATATGACCTACTCCACAGAGGTTTTATTTCAATTATCCAAAATTGCTACTATAAGGCTATTGTTTGCATTTATTATATTGTGGAACAAAAGAAGAAAAAATCTAAACCGCTAATACTTCACAATTATCGAACCAGATATTAAGATATATGAGTAGCATTGCCAAATGTCCAAATGAAAACATAGATCGTCTTATTTTACTGACCATAGACTTTTTAATTAAGTTCTTCCCAAATAAATAATTACAATGATTAATAAAGAAAGTTAAATATTGCTTGTTATCTAAACCTACATCTTATAAATTCTAGTTGATAGAAAAATTTGTGTTAAAATACATAAATATGTTTATTGACAAACATGTTATATGAAATACCATCTTATCATTTTGATGCACTGGCCTCTATAATGAAAACGGAAATAAATCGTAAATTCGTAACAATATATTTGTTTTTGTGGTAAAAATATCCCCATTGTATGAATTATTCTTGGTATTATCAGTTTATGATAATACCTATTACCAAAATCTTTTTGTTTTTGTGAGTAAGCACAACTTTGTTTCGATAAATATTTTCTATTCTCTTGATAATTTTATGGGGGGGGGGGGGTCGAGCATATTTCGAAATACATTTCGAAACGTTCATTGTGGTTAGTACTTGGATGAGTGACTGTCCAGGTAAACACAGCCAATGCCAACATTTTTTTTGAGACCTCAGCTTCTCTTGTATATACTAAATACCAATTTTATGGACTCTTACCTGCTTGATTTACCTATTTTCCCCAAATTTACCCCCCAACCCTTCGACGGAACAAGATGAAAATATAATTTAGTTCTAGATCTCGTTAAAGTACATACGTGCACCAAATTTCAAGTCAATATCTCAAACGGTTCCAGAGTAAACGTGCGCACAAAAAAAGTTACAGACAGACAGACAATTTTTTTTCTCTCAAACTTAAAATCTCGACGTTTCGTGACATTCTAAGCCTATTTGAACAAAAAAAATTTTTTTAATTTTTTTTGTCGTTACTATACTTCCACTGGATGTGGAAGTAAAAAACCGCTGCCCAAGGAATCACTACTTCAACATCCAGATTCTCTATCCAAGTCACTCACAACGAAAAAACTTTGTATGTGAAAATAATTGTTTATGGAACTTTAATAATATAATATTTGAAATCTTCTACCCCAAAAACCCATAAAACGATACCTCACATCGGTAGTGGGGTGGGGGTGGTGATAGGGGGGTGGTAGTGGGGGGTGGACGAAGTAAAAAAATATTTTGAGGTTTCTGGTTCCTGTACATACACTAAATCACAATTTCTTTTCATCTCCTTTAATAAATGGGTGGGGGTGGTAATGGGGGTGGCTAATGCCATTTTTTTTGAGACCTTAGCTTCTCTTGTATATACTAAATATCAATTTCGTGGACTCTTACCTGCTTGATTTACCCATCTACCCAAAATTTACCCCCATTTACACCCCAACCCTTCGACGGAACAAGATGAAAATATAATCTAGTTCCAGATCTCGTTAAAGTACATATGTGTACCAAATTTCAAGTCAATATCTTAAACGGTTCCAGAGTAAACGTGCGCACAAAAAAAGTTACAGACAGACAGACAGACAGACCGACAGACAGACCGACAGACAGACCGACAGACAGACCGACAGACAGACCGACAGACAGACCGACAGACAGACCGACAGACAGGCCGACAGACAGACAGAATTTTTTTTTCGACGTTTCATGACATTTTAAGCCTATTTGGACAATAAAAATTTTTAAAAATTTTTTTGTCGTTACTATACTTCCACTGGACGTGGAAGTAATTAAAGATTTCTAAATTAAATTTCTTTACAAATTACTTGACAAAAATATGTTTTATAACATGAGTAAAACACCCAACTCTAACAACTAATTTGTAAACATATTGGCAAAATACTGCTTCTCGAATTTGCCTTGGAACTATGAGATTGACTGTCACTGACATCTTACATAAAAACCTTTAGAATCTTCTTTAATGTGGTCATATGCAAGAGTGAGAAAAATATATCTGATAGGGAAATACTTATATTTTGCTTATTAACTATAAGACTACCTAAGTAGAACTACAACAAGAGTAGTGTTATGATTATGAATTATCCGCAATAATTTCAGTTTGTAAATTCAGTAGATTTAACGGAGATAAAATTAATATCAAAAGAGATAAAAATTAATACTTAAACACCATTTTTTTAATTACAACTGTTCATCTTTTTCCATTGTATTTTTTTTAAATATTTGTTTAATTACTAGTTGTAGTCTGATATTTTAGCAATAAAATCTTGTTTTGCTCACCTCTAAAAATAAGAAAAATACAATAATTTTTTTCAGTGGCGCGAGCTTCATTAATACTACTAATTGTACTAGTAAGAAATCTGCATGTGAAATGATTTAATACATTAAAATTGTTTTAATGTTGAATAATCATTTATTAAATTAATAAAAATAAATACTAGGTATTTTTAATATTACACCAGTTTCCTGTAAAGCAAAATTCTTAGTACTGATATCTTAAGTTTCCAATGTTTTCCATCTATATTAATATCTCCCATGGAATATATTCAGATTTGTAAGAATAAATCAAACCGTTTATTATTCTTGCTTATTTGAAGTTTAATTTTCATGCTTCTGTTAGAGAACTCTCCAGAGATTCGAGTATTCAAAGTAAACCAACACAAGAGTAATTAAAGGAAATGTACCGCAAATATTTAAACTAGGAATGGTTCGATGTTTACTATTAAATGACCCCAATACTGAAATTACTTTCTGAGATTTTATATACACGTGAAAACAGAAAATATATCGAAATATTCTATACACTTCATATCAAATGTTAACAGTGTTTTTTTTTAATAGTAGTTTCGAAAGCAATGTGGCGCTAAAATTTAAGATGGAATCCTTAATGTGACGGCTAGACTCAAGGCAAAGACAAAAAAATGAAAATAAACACCCCTAGGCAAGTTCGACTTTTTTATTTTGATTAAAATCGACTGCATTTGCATAGAAAATAGCTGTGCCAAATTCGAGTTAAAAATTTAAAAAATGATTCCGCATTTGATCATTTGAAAAGTGGCAATCGATGCGAGGCCATGCGATGCCAGCTACTAGGTTGACGCTTCGCTACCTATATAAAATATACGTCGACATTCACGTTTACGCGGTATAGTTAAACAGTTTAGGCATGCCAGAAAAAAAAAGTGAATTTTTATAACAAAATGTACTAATTCATGCATTAAAACCTTTTTAAAACTGTTCCGATAACCCCCAAAATAAGAGAACACTTGTTGTTTGCAGCAACTCGAAGGAATGTTAAAGAAGCATCACCTACATCGGCCGTGTATTTCTTATTAAACGCATCGCTAATGTTAGAATACAATGACAAATGGAACGAGTGATAAAACGCATTCGAGATTTTCAACTATTAAGTCCCGATGCGATAATCAGCACAGAAATGTTTCAAAAACTTGACAATACAATGAAAATTTTATGTGTCATAACATGCAGAAACTAATAATTAATCAGTGAAATGAAATGAAATGTCTATATGTCTTCAATAGGTAGATGATGAATAAGCAAATTGTATTTTTTTTTAATAAGCGTAACTAATAATGCTTGACTACATAATTAACATCTAGGCTTAGGTTCGTGTTGTTCACTAGAAAAACAATCACCATTTGCAAGTTTATATGTGGTAAATTACGAGAATCGATTTTCTGATATCCCAGCTATATTATATAAATCAAATTTTAATAAACATGACAGACAAACTTGAAGTAAATCAATAATATTTAATACTAGTTGTCTCGCGGTTTGTAAGACGTGTGCAGACTGAAAGCGGATCTTGTACCTAGTGTCTGTCGTCAAACACAGTTTCTGGCATCAGACATCGTTTCTGGAAATGAGATAATCCGATAACCATAGTTTTGCGATTAGACGCACTACAAATTTTTGTCTTACAAAATTATTTTACATAGGTATATGTAAACTTGTAACCTGACAAAGAAAATTCATTTTTACTTCCACATCCAGAGGAAGTATAGTAACGACAAAAAAATTTTTAAAAATTTTTATTGTTCAAATAGGCCTAGAATGTCATGAAACGTCGAGATTTTAAGTTTGAGCGAAAAAAAAAAATTCTGTCTGTCGGTCTGTAACTTTTTTTTGTGCGCACGTTTACTCTGGAACCGTTTAAGATATTGACTTGAAATTTGGTGCACGTATGTATTTTAACGTGATCTGGAACTAGATTATATTTTCATCTTGTTCCATCGAAGGGTTGGGGGTAAATTGGGGTAAATTTGGGGTAAATAGGTAAATTAAGCAGGTAAAAGTCCAGAAAATTGGTATTTAGTATATTAAAGAGAAGCTAAGGTCTCAAAAAAATTTTTGGCATTAGCCACCCCCATTACCACCCCCACCCCATTATTAAAGGGGATGAAAAAAAATTGTGATTTAGTGTGTGTGTACAAGAACCAGAAACCTCAAAATATTTTTTTTACTTCATCCACCCCCACTACCACCCCCACCCCACTACCGATGTGGGGTATCGTTTTATAGGCATAAGCAATTATTTTCACATACAAAATTTTTTCGTTGTGAGTGACTTGGATAGAAAATCTGGATGTGGAAGTAGTGATTCCTTGGGCAGCGGTTTTGTTTTTATGTCAGAACATGCGTTTTAGGTGTACAAACCAATTTATTCAATAAAAATCTGAAACTAATTTATAGTTTATTAGTAAATGCATCAAATAATCATTTCTGTATTATGCAGGAGCTTGTCATCATTTTACAAATGGTGAACCCTTTATGAAGGGGAGGCACACCAAAAAAAAAAAAAAAACAATTGGAACTGAAAATTTTTTCGTATAAATTGATAGTTTTTAGCTCGGTTTTTAATTCATAACGATTTAAAAATTGCAATTTTAGTTTGAGAGGACAGGCATTTCAAAACCATATTCATGGAATAAATGGAAAAGTATCAAATTTAGCGGGAAAATGCCAGGGCCTAAAATGAAAGCTTATAAACTGCACAAACCTGATTTATTTAAATTTCTGTAGGATTAACAGTTTTGAAGATCATATCAGATATTTCGTCTTACAAACATTCAGATACTACTTTTAAAATTCCATATCTTCAAAACTTAATAAGAAATTACAGAAATTAATAAACAATATTTGTTTTATAATTGTTTTTTTTTTGTGATTGCCCTGATTCCAACCGCCATATTGGGCTGTCTTATTGAATTATCGAAATCGTCACGTTACTTTCGAAACTACTATGAAAAACTCTGAAATATTCTTCACCGATGCTCTTATTTTTGAGTATAAGAATGTTCCGGTTGGTATGTTCCATATATGTGCTCGACTGGATCTGAAAATAAAGAAAAAAGATGATTGAATTATTTTAGTAGAATGTTATTAGAGAGTTCATTTAAAAAAAATCTAATAAAGAACGAGGATAGAAAATCTCAATTTTTGAAGCTGCCCGCATTTTTGACTGTTTCGAGTCCGATGTTTTGAACCATAGGTTTTTTAACCTACTAAATTACCTACCTAATGACGCCAAGTTTAATTGAATCGATTAAGCAGTAAAAACATGGCATATAAAAAACGTGTATTTTCTATTAGGTATATCTCCGTTAACAGCAAAGATAAAAAATACCAAAAACAAAAATCTTAATTAAGAGCGAAGAATGCCGATCAAACAGGGTCACCTGTGAGGAAGTACGGATGATGGGCGTGGCTTTATAGGCCTTCCTCACATATTTATAATTTAAAAGGAATAAGCAAAGCAAACTATATACAATACACTGCTCGCCAATATCTGAGGTGTTACTTCTTATTTATATTTTCTAAATAATTCATTGCTGCTTTGTTTTACAAATCTAACTGTTTATAAATATTTGTATATTACGTACAATATAATTCAAATAAATACATTACAATAAAGGTTATAAGTGTATATTCAGCTTTGTTTTACATGTAGGAAGTCATGTAAAAACTTCGAATGTAATCAAAGTACCTAAGTTTTTATGAGATTATTTTATACTTACCAGTATTGCGCGCCCGGTTTGATTTTTTTTTAATCGCTTCATATATTATCAGAATAGAACCCTATATTGAATTTTATAATAATCCGTCGGGTAATTAATTATTATAAATAATTATTCAACACCTTCACGAGTATTCGCGGACCATTTTTCTCGTTCTCGGCGTTTGCTGGACAAAGCAATTATTTTATCGTTCATCTCGCCCTAAGCCTAAAACGGAACAATACATCGATTTTAGATTTTTACCGAATTATCACAGATTTATTAACAAAGTGTGCTAATATGAGGAAAAGGAATGAAGATAAGAGATGGACGTAACTATTTTTTTTGAATATTTTTTTCTAAAATGAACAGTTTTTGATTTTTCATACGTTCCTCCACCGTTTTACCCTGTCTTCAATCTCCACTGAATCTGCCATTCCTTCACTGTTGGTAAATTGTTTTGTAACAAAAAACCACTTTAAAAAATAATTAGGGTAATGATTATACTCTATGGCCGATTTATATTTTTACTTCCACATCCAGTGGAAGTATAGTAACGACAAAAAAATTTTTTAAAATTTTTATTATCCAAATAGGCTTAGAATGTCATGAAACGTCGAGATTTCAAGTTTGAGCGAAAAAAAAATTTCTGTCTGTCGGTCTGTCTGTCTGTAACTTTTTTGTGCGCACGTTTACTCTGGAACCGTTTGAGATATTGACTTGAAATTTGGTACACATATGTACTTTAACGAGATCTAGAACTAGATTATATTTTCATCTTGTTCCGTCGAAGGGTTGGGGGTAAATTGGGGTAAATTTGGGGTAAATGGGTAAATCAAGCAGGTAAGAGTCGATAAAATTGGTATTTAGTATATACAAGAAAAGTTAGGGTCTCAAAAAAATTTTTGGCAATAGCCACCCCCACTACCACCCCCACCCCCTTATTAAAGGGGATGAAAAAAAATGTGATTTAGTATATGTACAAGAACCAGAAACCTCAAAATATTTTTTTATTTCATCCATCCCCACTACCACCCCCCTATCACCACCCCCACCCCACTACCGATGTGGGGTATTGTTTTATGGGTTTTTGGGGTAGAGGATTTCAAATATTATATTATTAAAGTTCCATAAACAATTATTTCCACATACAAGGTTTTTTCGTTGTGAGTGACTTGGTTAGAGAATCTGGATGTGGAAGTAGTAATTCCTTGGGCAGCGATTTTTACAATACTTCGAACTTGTCTTCAGTAAGCGAGGGGAGTAAAATATAAAGATGATAGACCATTTACATTAGGGTTTAATCGCTACTGGCTACATATAATCCCGAATCAAAACACTATTTGTTAAAAAACCGCTGCCCAAGGAATCACTACTTCCACATCCAGATTTTCGATCCCTCACAATGAAAAAAATATGTATGTGGAAATAATTGTTTATGGAACCTTAATAATATAATATTTGAAATCCTCTACCCCAAAAACCCATAAAACGATACCCCACATCGGTAGTGGGGTGGGGGTGGTGATAGGGGGTGGTAGTGGGAGTGGATGAAGTAAAAAAAATATTTTGAGGTTTCTGGTTCTTGTACACACACTAAATCACAATTTTTTTTCATCCCCTTTAATAATGGGGTGGGGGCGGTAATGTCAAAATTTGTTTTGAGACATTGACTTCTCTTGTATATACTAAATACCAATTTCATAAACTCTCACCCGCTTGATTTACCTATTTACCCCAAATTTACCGCCCAACCCTTCGACGAAACAAGATAAGATAATATAAGATAATATAATCTGGTTCTAGATCTCGTTAATGTACATATGTGTACCAAATTTCAAGTCAATATCTCAAACGGTTTCAGAGTAAACGTGCGCACAAAAAAGTTACAGACCGACAGGCAGACATTTTTTTTTCGCTCAAATTTAAAATCTCGACGTTTCATGACATTCTAAGCCTATTTGAACAATAAAAATTTTTTGTCGTTACTATACTTCCACTGAATGTGGAAGTAAAAAATAAATAATTACCCAGATTTTTCATGGATTTTATTGTCTCAAAGATAGAATGTATAACATAATATTCTCTACACAGCTGCATTTTTAAATATAAAGCATCCCTAGAAAATGTTACTCAGTATACTGCCGTCTTAAGTAAAAGCATCCTATCTACAAAAATTGAAAATTTTAGATTTTCACATTTTCTGTCGTATACGCATATTCTACACTTTTTTAGTTAAAATGTGTGATATAGGTCTGGTAAGAAGAAGTTATTAGTTATGGATATTAAATATAATTTTGTTTGTTCGAAGTGCTCATAACAGTACATTTACAACTGATAGTATCCTAGTTGGATTATGCTTGAATGTCAAATAGAGGACTCTTTTACTAAGTCGGGCAGTTTATGCTGGTCGAATTGCCAGCGATAACAAGTAGGTGTGGCTAAAGAGTTATTTATATATTTCGTTTTATAGGATTTATTACTAAACAGGTTGCATAAAAAATACAGAAAACATATTTTATTATGTAGAAAAATATTGTGCTTTTCGTTACGAAGTTAGATATTTGATATATTTACTGTTGTGGTCTAAATTAAATAAACACTTGTAATCCATTCCCTGAGTCTAATTGTCAAGGTGTCGCCATCTATGAAACTATGAATGAACTTTTACATGTATTCGTTTTCCCAGCTTTTTAGGCAAATGTGTGGTTTATTTAAAACAACAAAAATCTTATTTTGTGCATCGCATACTTCTAAATGTTTATTCCTTTCTAATTTTTTTTTTGTGGGACAGGGAGCTTTGAAAAAAATCACAAAGTTTCCCATGTAAAAGCATAGGCATTGCACACTCTTAAGATGGAAAAAAGATCTATATTGCCGAATATCAAAGTCCAAGATCCCTATCCCTTTTCCTTAACCCTTTATTCCCACAAACGCATTATGCCCCTTCCCTTCCCTCCTATTGGCTGGATTGCGATATATTCCTTAAAATTAAAGATAAAAGAAATCCTCACATGTATAAAAAATTCTCTTCTGAACCCTTTCCTTCGTACTCGAAAACGAATTTTAAAAAAATGCAAAAGGTTTTTCCCCTCCACAAGTTTGTTTATTTGAAAAAAATTAAAAAAATAATCACTCAAATACTAGAAATAATAACGAAAAAACTCCATTTTGGTTTTTCAAAATAGCACAACAGGGAAAAAAGTTATAGGTATGCAGTAGTTATAGGTCTAATGATTTTCTTTTCCATACCTCCCCCCCTCCCACAATTGGCCCACCACCCTCCGGCTCCATCAATTCTTATCTATTTCACCTACCTCAAAAAAATCTCAGCTCTCTAACTCCTTTTTTATGCGAAAAATTAAGAAATTACTTTTTTTTATATTAGTGTTACAGCAAAAAAAAACGCGTAAGTATTTAAAAAACAAATTCACGAAAAGATACCGTCAGGTTTGAAAAACCCTCTGTCTAAGAAATCACTGTTTCTACATTCATCCTATCCAAGTCTCTTACAACGAAAATACTATATTTGCACTCCACCACTTCAAGCATTTTCTTCGAAGAAACCTACTACGCATCCATACTACTCGAAGTAACCCACTGTGCATCCAATTTACTCGAGAAAAGCCACTGCGCATCTTTGCAACTTGAGGTATCCTACTGCGCATCTATAGTACTCGAGAAAAGCCACTGCGCATCCATTTGACTCGAGGAAACCCACTGCGCATCCATACAACTTGAGGTAACCTACTGCGCATCTATAGTATTCGAGAAAAGCCACTGCGCATCCATACTACTCGAGGTAATCTACTGCGCATCAATGGTGCCACTGTGCATCCATAATACTGGGGGAAATCTACTGCGCATCCATACTACTAGAATCAAGAAAATAATAGAAGATCTATAAAAACCGTACAGGTTGTATGGTATCCTAATTTGTAATCGTAGAAGCTAGACACACACGCGATGACGCGTCTCTGACGCTATTTCCTCATGTATCCTTGAAACATTGGTGTCAATTTAGCAACATGCTAAAATAATCTTGAAAGGCAGGCACGCTGATGTTCGTTTGTTCATAGGACTCGAATTACAATGCAACTTGTAGGGTGTTTATAAATCTTAAAATTGCACACCTAGATTTTCTATCCAAGTCTCTCACAACGAAAAAAAATTTGATACTATATTTGCACTTCACAATTATTGTTTTTGGAACTTTAATAACATAATATTTGAAATCGTCTACCCCAAAAACCTATAAAACGATATGCCATATTGGTAGTGAATGTGGGGATGGTGGTAGAGGGGGTGGATGAAGTAAACAAAAATTTGAAGCCTTAGGTTCTTGTATACACGCTAAATTACATTTTTATTTTTTTCACCCCCTTTAATAATGGGGAGACCTTAACTTCGTTTATATATAGTAAATACCAATTTTACAGATTTACCTACTTACCCCCATTTACTCCAATTTATCCCTCAACCCTTCAACGAAGTAAGATCAAAATATAATCTAGTTCCAGATACATACGTGTACCAAATTTCAAGTCATTACGGGCTTCCGCGAGATCTTCAAATTTTGATTTAACTTTTTTTTCGTCAAGTCAATAATAACAAAATTATCGTGGAAACACGTGTTTTTGCGAATTTTAAACGCGAATTCCTCCGCCACCCTGTGTGATTAAGCTGAACTAACTTGATAACATGATAAATGAGAATCCGTGTAACCGAATTGTCATAAAAAAAAAAAAAAAATTTAAGAGTTGGTTTCATTTCAAAACCAGATCCGCTCCGCTATATGATATTCTCTAAACAGCTGCATTTCTAAACATAAAGCGACCCTTGAAAATGTTGGCCAGTATATGCTGGCCGAATCGCAAACGGTAAGGAAGTAGGCGTGGCTAGAGAGTTATTCATATATTTCGTTTTATCCCTTTTATTACTAAATGCGTTGCATAAAAAATACAGAAAACATATTTTATGATGTAAAAAAATATTGTGCTTTTCGTTACGAAGTTAGATATTTGATATATTTGCTTGCGGGGTCTAAATTAAATCAACACTTGTAACCCGTTCCGCAGATCTGAATTGTCATGGTATCGCCATCTATGAAACTCTTGAGTAAATCTAACATATTTCGTTTTCCGTAGTTTTTAGGTAAATGCATGATTTATTTAAAACAACAAAAGTCATATTTTGTGCATCACTTACTTCTAAATGTTTATTCCTTTTTAAATTATTTTTTTGTGGGACAGGGAGCTTTGAAAAAAATCACAAAGTTTCCCATGTAAAAGCATAGGCATTGCACACTCTTAAAGATGAGGATACAATTGGGACTAAACTGGATTTTAATTTATCTGCTGGCGATTTCCATAGAATATTTTGGATTAAACAATAGTATATTGTGTATTTAGGTGTGAAAGCAATACATTCCCGGACGACGATGCAAATTGTTGGCCGAGGCGCTAGCCGAGGCCAACAAGCATCGAAGTTCGGGAATGTGCTTTCACACCGAAGTACACATACTATTTTTTCTGAAATCACAATCAATATTATTATAAATTAAGGAATTTGTATTAATGCGTAACATTTCTTCATTACAATCTAACTGCTTACTAATAAATACAATTTTAATGTGAGTTGGTTTGTCTGCGTGTATTTATTTACTGTCTAAAATATACATAAAAAACCGTACGGGAATGTTGATTGTTGCTTGGCAACGGATCTTTTCCGGTCTGTTTTCTGATAGTTTCTTAGCAACGGACTAAAATACTGGAATTGTGCATTTTTCGATCTGAAATCGCGCCGAAAATGTAGACATTGCCGATCGATTTCAGAAAAAAACATTGTTCTATATTTCCATCCTATATTTAAAAACTAATTTTACTTCCACATCCAGTGGAAGTATAGTAACGACAAAAAAATTTTTAAAAATTTTTATTGTTCAAATGGGCTTAGAATGTCACGAAACGTCGAGATTTTAAGTTTGAGAGAGAAAAAAATTTCTGTCTGTCGGTCTGTCGGTCTGTCTGTCGGTCTGTCTGTCGGTCTGTCTGTCGGTCTGTCTGTCGGTCTGTCTGTCTGTAACATTTTTTGTGCGCACGTTTACTCTGGAACCGTTTGAGATATTGACTTGAAATTTGGTACACATATGTACTTTAACGAGATCTAGAACTAGATTATATTTTCATCTTGTTCCGCCGAAGGGTTGGGGGGTAAATTGGGGTGAATTTGGGGAAAATAGGTAAATCAAGCAGGTAAGAGTCCATAAAATTGGTATTTAGTATATACAAGAGAAGCTAAGGTCTCAAAAAAAAATTTTGCCATTAGCTACCCCCATTACCACCCCCACCCCATTATTAAAGGGGATGAAAAAAAATTATGATTTAGTGTGTGTAAGAGAACCAGAAACCTCAAAATGTTTTTTACTTCATCCACCCCCACTACCACCCCCTATCACCATCCCCCATCACCACCCCCACCCCGCTACCGATGTGGGGTATCGTTTTATGGGTTTTTGGGGTAGAGGATTTCAAATATTACATTATTAATGTTATGGAACATTAATAATGTAATATTTGAAATCCTCTACCCCAAAAACAATTATTTCCACATACAAAATTTTTTCGCTGTGAGATTCTTGGATGGAAAATCTGAATGTGGAAGTAGTGATTCCTTGGGCAGCGGTTTTTATTTAAAATCTGGTTTACATTTTAGAGTTATCACAGTTCAGCAGTTTTGTTTTAGTTAAAATAGATCTCCGTGTTGGCCATTTGAAATACCATCTTTATCACGTACACAGAGTGACTTCTCAGATAACAGATACATAAGGAACAACAGATACATAAGGAATTAATCATGAGTAAAATTTAAAAGACTATATTTACATACTCCATGTGAGCGTGGGTGAATCATCCAGACCATTCAGTGTAAGATTATGTGATCAAAAGAATTGCGTTAGGAATAATGATATTCAGACATCCAAGATTTACGAACATGCTTGGAAGAACGGACATAGAATAAACTAGGACTCGGCAAAAATTTTAACTAAAGAGGGGGATAGAAAAGAAAAAAAAAATAAAAAATCAGTAATAATATTATTGAATGAGGATAAATGCGTGTCTAATTGTTCCATAGATGTATTTACAACCTGGTTACCAATATTAAAATATACAAAATATTTGTTGTTAATAGATATATTATGTTGCTGTTTTACTAGTCTTTAACAAAAGAGAGGAATGAAATAAATAGATTCTTGATTCGCTGTCCTCTAACGTGTATTTTCTTTATTTATTTTACTCCCTAAATAAAAATTGGTAATTAAAACACGATTAATTATTGTTGAAAAAAAGTAAATGTGTAATTTGTAGAAGCATATTTTGCGCCTATGATTCATCGATATTTTTTCAAGCCTGACGTTGCATTATTTAGTGCCGGCAAAAGTGTGGTAAAATAATTATTACAGTCATTTGTCTGGCTTTTTCGGGTTTAATATTGCGATATTAAAAAAAAAACATATACAGGGTATTGTTTTCTTGAGGAACAACAAAAACATTTTTTTTCAAGTCCGGACCTGTATTTTTTTGTGTGTCATATTTATCAGGATCACTAGTATAGTATATTATATGTGCCAAATATGGACTTATAATTCCATTATTTACAAAGTCATCACCAAAATACATTTTAGCAAAAATACATGAAACACCCTGTACTTCAGCAGCGAGGGCTCAACTAGCATTTTCTATGGGTGATTCTGATTACGCCAGGTGCCCTCTATTTGCCATTAAATGATGTTAGTTTAATCGTGCAGCACCCTGTGTACAAATGGACGATCCAAAATACTCTTGTACTAAATGCTAATAAAAGTCAAAACATTGTTTTTGGAATTTCTCAACAGTTACTCAGTCGTGGACAGCTAAATATTCAAATAAATAATGAGCCTATGCATTAGCCAAGAACGTATAAAATCTTGGTGTTAATTTTGATGCTTTACCAAGCCCTTTTGATCAGGTTAATACTATTTGTAAAAAAGATTTGTATAGCTTAAAAGCGTTATATATCTTTAAAAAATATTTGCCTAGAAATTTTAAAATGTTCTATTTAATATGTGTGAAAAGAGATTCATACACATTGTGGAATTCGTTCTAAATATTTTCAAAACAGGAGAATATAATTTATTTATTCAATAGAATACAAAGACGTACAGAAATTCATAACAGAGATCCTCAGATCTCTGGATTTTTGAACATAAAAACGGTATGAGACCATTTGCGGTTTACCCGGAAATGACCGCAACTTTCGATTTTTAAATGGAACACCCTGTATATTTTTACATATTTGGATTCAAGACAACATTCTGAGTATACCATGAGATTTTCGTGAATTTTTGAGTCGATGTTCAGTTCTTTTAAGCATTTTAAGATATTCATCTAGAGTGCTTTGGAATACCAAAATTTGTTCCACTGCAGGTAAACTCCAAGGGAAAAATATAATTTTTCGTTTAATTTCATTAATAACTATTAACGAAGTCACCAAAATTCAACAAATAACTTTTCTATCGAAAACTTTTTTTTCAAATGGGAAGTTGGTGGCTCATATTGTTCTTCTTCTTCTTCTTTTAGTGGGGCGACGAAGAGTCGCCGCACTCAGGCCTTGTGGCCCATTGTGCTACCGCTACGTATTTACTGAATACCCCCATTCAGGCCGGATTCTAACCCAAAGGCCAAAATCATTCCTATAGGGGCATTCTTTATTTCCTCCAGCACCGGAAAACCAATGTCGAAGTGTATGTGCCTCAAGTTCATGAGACTAGGGCAGGAAGTAAGGACGTGGATGGAGGTTTCCTCCTCGTCCCCGCAGAACCTGCAGTCGGGATTGTCAACCACCCCTATAGTATGCAGGTGTTTTCTGAAAGAGCCGTGTCCAGTCAAAAGACCTACCACGATTCTGACCTGTTTCCTGCTTAGTCGCAGGATTTGTTCTGCTCCCTTCGGCAAGGGCCCCGTGAACAGGAGCCTCGCTTGCCGGAGTCCTGGGTAGGAGGCCCAGAAGTCAAGGAACTGAGACCGTGTCCTGTTCTCTATTAACTTCTTGGCATTTGATCTAGGGTAGCCGAAAGCCGACTCCGGACCCAGTAGGGGCCTTTGAGAGCCCTCTCTGGCCAGAGCGTCTGCCCGCTCGTTGCCCTCGATGTTGCTGTGTCCAGGCACCCAGAGAAGCTTGACCTAGTTCGATGAGCCAAGTTCGCAGAGAGCCTGTTTACAGTTTTGAACCAGGATTGACTTGGTCCGGACTGATGCAAGGGCCTTTAGGGCCGCTTGACTGTTGCTACATTATATATGTGCTTGTTGGAATATTTCCTTCGGATATTCTCCTGTGCGCAGACCAAAATAGCAAAGATCTCGGTCTGGAATACCGTGGCGAATTTGCCCAGGGCATAAGAAAGTTCAGCCCTGGGCCTTTCACCATATATCCCCGCTCCAGCAATTTCCTCAAACCTCGACCCGTCTGTGAACCAGACGATATGGGCAGGTCTGAGTATATCCTCGAGTGGGTTCCAGTCTACCCTTTTGTGGATGACAACCTCAAAGGGTTCTCAGAAGGAGAAGAAAGGCACTATATCATCACTTCTGGCCTCCAGAAGTGAGTAAGTCCCTATCGCGTCGGAAAGGGCCCTTGTGTGTCCTAATTGTTCTCCTCCGGTTTTCCACTGACCACCGCACCTCAGCCTGTAGGCCGCTTTCCGAGCCTCGGCCTCAATCACCAAATGAAGGGGCACGAGGTCCAGAAGAACCTCCAGAGCTGCTGTGGGGGTCGTGCGTATTGCTCCTGAGACTCCCAAACAGGCGAGTCTTTGGAGTTGTGTTAACTTCTGCTGAATGTATAGCCTGGTTGTAGCAGGCCACCAAACAACAGAAGCATAAGTAATCATTGGTCTTACTATCACTGTAAGTTGAATTTTGTATATATTATTAAAAACCTGTCAATTCAATATCACAATTACCGGAAACCGTAAAGTAGACTAAAGGAAGATATAATCTTATCAAGATTAGAAAATTTTAACGTACGGGGTGGTCCCTGGGAACGGGAAGTTTTGAAAACATCATAATTATGAAAGTAACTTTACTTTATTTATATAAGATATAATAATGGCTAGGTAATTATATGCATTTTTTATTTTTTAAAAATAATTCCTGGTAAATGTCTTCCCCTTATCTCTACGCACTCTTGAATACGATTGATGAAATTTTCTATTACACGATGCAACCTGTCTAACGGAATATTGGCAATTTCCTCACGGATTTTTATTTTCAACTCCTGAATATTTCTTGGTTTGTCAACAAAAACACAAGAACTAATCGCATGCCGTAAGGTCTGGCGACCTTGGGGGCCATTCAATGTTTCCACGCCTGGAGATAATGCGACCAGGAAATAATCTCTGCAAAGCATTTATCAATTCTCTTGTGGTATGTGGAGTAGCTCCATCTTGCTGAAACCACCAATCTTGAATCCCTGGAAACATCTTTAATTGTGGCGGCAAAAACTGGTTGATCATTTCGGTATAGCGTGCAGGATTGACTATCACAGCATTTCCATCATTATTTTCAAAAAAATAGGGACCGATAATTCCCATTGCAGAAATTGCACACCAAACTGTTACCTATGTTACGCTATGTAACGGTTTTTGGTGAAGTTTTTGTGGATTTTCGGAATTCCAATATCTGTAATTTTGTTTGTTGGTGTAGCCACATAAATGAAAATGAGCCTTATCAGAAAACCACAAGTTGTGATTAATTCCACGTTCTAAAATAATTTCAGAAAAATGTAGACGTCTTGGGAAATCTGTTGGTTTTATTTCTTGAACTATTTGGATTTTATACGGATGAAGATTCAGATCCTTGTGTAAAATTCTAAGCAAAGAAGATTTACCTAAGCGCAACGTCTGGGCTCGTTTCCTAACTGAACATTTTGGACTGTGTTCAACAGATGCTCTGACTTGTTCAATGTTTTCAGGGGTGCTAACACTTCTATTGGATCCTTTAAGTTTGGATTTATTGGCTGTACCTATTTCTTCAAATTTACGAATCCACGATTTTATGGCATGAGCGGAAGGAATTCTCCCGTGACGAGGAATCGCAAAGTGTAGTCGAAATTACCGCTGCACAGCAACTACACTGTCGTTATTTTTATAATACGGTTTTATTGCAAAAGCACGCTGCTCACCGGACCACTGTTCCATGATTACCAAATGCCATATAATGACAAATAAATCCATTGCCAGCTATACATAGTTACAAAATAACAACATTTTCAAAACTTCCCGTTCCCAGGGACCACCCGTTACTAATTTTCTAAATCAGGATTATGTATTTATTTGTATTAACTTGATATTCTTTATTATTACATTATGTACGTGTTTATACTTATAAATTCTTATAATCTTGTACTTGGAAAGTGTTGAAGGGCAACAATTATGATACACTTCCTTTTCGAAAAGTATGAATTTATACTACTTCTTTCAATAAGCTGATTGTATCGTACCTGATTTAATGGTCAATGCACCTAGCGCTGCTCTTATAATTCGATTTTTATTATATGCTTACTGATTGATGGGTACACTGATTTTACTCATTAGAAATTAATCACACAGTTGTTAAAGATTAATTAGTTTTTAATCCAACCCTTCGGAACTAGTTACAAGGCATTTAAGATCGCTTCATCAAATGCCGCCGCAAGATGATAGTATTCTAATCCTCGTCCAGAATCCTTCATTTGAAAGTGAATTTGGTTAAGTTTGCAGTTCAAAACCCCTGTATCTAAATATCGTTCATAGTACATTTCGTGAAACGTTTAAACAATTGTTAGTTTCACTACATAAACACCTAATGTTTGTCTTCATATTAGTTAAAACTAAGACATACAGTTTAGCAGTAACAATACATATGTGAAGTATTAAACATGCTTTCTATAAGGTGCCAAGTTGTTTACAAGGTATCACACGAGTCAAATTCGATATCGAAAGAAAATAGTTAAACATAATAATATTTTAACATCTGGTCTGAATGTATAAATGTGTATCTAATGGATTCGTTCCCTACATGTCTCACCTTTGTTTTAATTTTACCTAATTCCTATTTACCGTAGTCTATTCTAGTGTGTCTAACATAATGCCATGAAAGACTACTGGGCGAGAAGAATGTGCATACGTACCTCCCTTGAATCTTCTATACAATCTCCCGTTTTTTGAATTAGGATAGGTTTAAGGTAATGTGTGTGCGGCGTGTGAATATGCGTGCAAATGTATTTATCCGATTAGTACATATATTATATAACATCTTGTGCCCGGCTGCATGGATAACTCCTAATGCCATAAAAAAAACATAATATCACAAGCCCCACAAAAAAAGTGTCAAAAGGGTACACTGGTCCGGCGGACCGGACCAGTGTACCCTTATGTATTTGAACCCGCTCAAACCGAATCCGAAGTCAGAATTGTCAAATTGTCAAAAAACGCCCCCCCAAGAAAATGGTCTGTCCGACGGAATAGATCAGTGTATCTTTATGTATTCGGACCTGCTGAAACTGAATCCAAATCAATCAAAATTGTCAGATTGGCTCGTTTTTCACCCCTAACCACAAAAAACACTCCCAAACCAAAAAAAAGTGGTCTGACCAGTGGATTATACCAGTGTATCCGTATGTATTTTGACTTATTGAATCCGAATTCGAAGTCAGAATTGACATTGGCTCATTTTTCACCCTTAACTTCACCCTTAACACCCCCCCCCCAAGAAAAATGGTCTGTCCATCGGATTAAACTAGTGTGTCCCTATGTATTTAGATCCGCTGAAACCGAATCAGAAGTCAGAATTGTCAGATTGGCTTGTTTTTCACACCTAATCCCAAAAAACACCTTTAAAACAAAAAAAAGTGGTTTGTCCAGCGAACCATACCAGTGTATCCTTATGTATTTTGACCTGCTGAATCCTAATTCGAAGTAAAAATTGACAGATTGGCTCGTTTTACATCCCTCAACTCAAAAAACATCTCCAAAACAAAAAAAAAGTGGTCTGTCCGGCGGACCATACTAGTGTATCCTTACCAAATACATAAGGATACACTGATATGGTCTAGCGGACAGACCATTTTGCCAATCTGAGAATTATGACTTCGGATTCGATTTGAGCGAGTTAGGGCTGGCTCCAGGTATTTTGCCGCCCCGGGCACAGTTTCATGTTGCCGCCCCTCTCTTAAATAAATAACATTAGGGTCAGGCGAGATAAAAATGAGACAAAATGACATCTTTCAATTTTTAGGTTGCTTAGAATCGACTCATATTTAATGAAAGATTGGTATCATATGTAAAAATGACAGGAAAAACTGTATTGCTATTTTTTTTTACTAATTAGTACCGTTGTTAATTGATAAACAAAAATAAACAGTGTCTCATTTTTACCTTCCAAGTGGGGTAAAAAAAAGACAGTGGAGGGCAAACGAAAGACACGTGATTTATTCCTATTCTTATTGACGTCGTACAAATGGAAGTGCAAAAATAAGCCAGAGGAGGGTGTCTCTTTTATATGTAATTTATTCAGATTTTTTACTAAACAAGAAGGGGCTTGCAGAAGGGCTAGCTTCCTCTAAATTAGGAAGCTGAAATGTACCTGCTTTAGTCTTCCCATTTGGTCTCTTTAGTATCTTTTTCACCCCGCTTTTAATTTTTTCGTTAAAATCAATTTTTTGACGATTTAAAACTAGCAGCAATAAACTTGATTACAAAATGTGAAGAATGACACTTCTAGTTGACGTCTGTCAAATACGGACAATGCAAATAGAGAAGCTATAAAATCCCCAAAAAAGTACCAAGGTGCGTTCAAATATTTTTTAAAAGTTTACTGAATAATATTTTTTCCCGCATTAACAGTAGGCATAACTTGGATAACATGAAACAGTTCGGAATGTACAAAACAAACTTGAATAAAAAATTAAGTTTAATTTATTTCAATCTGGGTTGGATATCACCTTGTCTTTTATTTACCCCGCCTGACCCTGTCTTTTCAGTCCGTTGTTTTTTAAACATTTTAAGAGTCACCTACTGAATATTCTTGATGGTTTGTTTTTTTAGTTATAAGGTTTATAGCAATTTTTGGATTTTCAGCAATATGATTACTGTATTTAAAAGGGTTAAATAAAATAATTGAAAAAATTAACCGTATTGAAATTTAAAAAAAATACCACACCACAGAAATTAGACAAGAAATAAAATCACATATAAGAAACAGAATGTATGTATGTAACCTACTTTATATACAAGAAAAACTGACAATAACAAATTGTTTATATAAAGTTAACATTACTATTACTATATTAGTGAAACAATCGTTTCCTAGCTTTTTTATATTTTTTGCTATCTGTGGATTTGAAAAATTTGCCGCCCCTAGAATTTTGCCGCAATGGGCAGCCGCCCGCTTCGGCCGAGTCCAAATATATAAGGATACACTGGTGTGGTCCGCCGGACAGACCACTTTTTTTGTTTTGGGTTCTGTGGTTGGGTGTGAATGTAGAAGAACGCACTACCGGGCGTCAAAATGACGCGACACCAATTTATTTCTCAGGGGGCGCCAGTCGCGTATTACCCCGTTCTTCTACCTCCCAGGCGGGTTCGAGATAAGATGACTTCGGTAGCCGAAAAGCGGGACCAAGGCTGCACTACCACAGATCGGAAACTACGCTCTCTCTGGACCCGAATTCCCTCGTTAGGGGTTTAGGCACCTCTTAATTTCCTGAATTTTTGCATAAAAAAATCCCAACCGAAGAATTTCTCTGCGGAGGGATTAGTTTTGGTACGCGAAAATCACGTTTTGGTCCATTAATAACGGAATATATTTCTCAAAAAACGCATAAAAAAATCCCTATCAAACCTTCGTAAAGCAACCAGAAGGTCGAACGTTAATGCGAATTAACTCGACACATCCGGCTTTCTCTACGAAAGTTCCAGGGATTATAGACCGTCAACAGGCCTCAAGATCAATTAAGAAATATTAGTTCAAAGAATCCGTTTATTTAACAGAATTGGTTATACAAAATTCTCAAGAAAGAATCGTGCCTTCCCCAATCAAGGTAGTGACTTTCAGACCATACAAGCGAGAGCGCTCACGCTAACGATCGATTAGGTAGAAAAGATTCATACGTACCTTCTCAAAATCAAAATGTGAGCTTTTAGAATCATTTCAGACTCTGGGTAAATGAATAATTAAGGCTGACTGAAATTAACTTAAAAAAGTTTTACTAAATGAATTTAGTTTCGCTAGAGACTACCTAGCTTTAAAGTTCTTGTATCGTGGAGATTCACGTACTCAAACACATTCAGAGGACTTATTACTGCATAAGTTGAGTGGCGTTCGATCAGTCCACGACTTACTAACCCTTATCACAGTCGATTGATAATATCGATTTGGCAGCGTCTCACCTTCGAGCGACTATTAGGCAAAATTGAATTTTTTGATTTTTATGCACAAGGCGTTTTCCTCTATAACTTTGTCATTTGAAAAGCCCCGTTATTGGCTTTTCTACCATCGCTTTGTCTGGACTACTCAACGCGCTCGACCAAATTGCGAGCCGCTGGGTCAATCCAAACTCTTTCCATGCGAGAAACCGGCCTTGTACATGTGCATTGATTTTTATCAATTTTTGCTTATCGGCACTACGCCGGCTTTGACAAAATCTTCTATTTTGCCTTTTGGATGCAGTGCATCGTTAAAATTTTATGCTCATACTTTAGAATTGTGCTTTCAATGATCGTACCTCAAAGGTCAATGTCTTTGGTTGAGGAATAAAAAATAAAAAATAATTTAAAGTATATTTTCGTGGTACTTTTTAAACTGACTTCGTGGTACTTTTGAAAAATCCAGTTTAAGACCAATTTTAGCGTACTTTTGAAAAATCGATTTTCGAGCCAAATTTCAAGGTACTTTTGAAAAACTAATCTGCGGGTGAAATTTTGGCGTACTTTTGAAAAATCGATTTTCAAGCCAAATTTCAAGGTACTTTTGAAAAGTTAATCCGCGGGTGAAATTTTGGCGTACTTTTGAAAAATTGATTTTCAAGCCAAATTTCAAGGTACTTTTGAAAAGTTAATCTGCGGGTGAAATTTTGGCGTACTTTTGAAAAATCGATCTTCAAGCCAAATTTCAACGCAGTTTTGAAAAATTAGTCTGCAAGTGAAACTTTGGCGTACTTTCGATAAATCGATTCCTGGGCCAAATTTTGACGCCCTTCCAAAAATATTATTTTTCAAAGTCCAATTTATGGTACCTTTGAAAAAGTATACTATTCATAAATCTTTGTCATTATATACTTCTACTCTGATATTCTGAACCAAAAACATTTTTCCTAAGTGAAAATTCGGTGTTTCTTCGAATTTTCGCCTGGTCATTTCCAACGCCTTATAGAACCCAAAACGGTCCTTGTGGACTGATCTGCGCCTCTGCAGACTCCCAAAAATGTCTTTAAATGAAATTTTTGCCTAAGTCGAATTTTGATTATGTCTTCAACTTAAGACGATTTTGGAGAGTTCTACAACACTCCCCTCCTTTGGTTGAATCTTTTCTACTCATCGATCGCCTTTAATTTCCATATTCACTTGTATGTCTGTATGCCTTCATTTGACGGTCTGACCTATGTACAGATGTTTAAAAAATAACGGCCTTAATTGGGGCAGACGGCTGATTCGCCTATCTAACTTAAAAATAAATACATTTTTAAACAATACGACAAGTTGATACAACATTTTTATCAACTTAATTACACCCGCGTCGAGGTGCGAAGCGAAGCGTAGCACAATTTTGATTAGCGTCCACTCTCACTAACTCGTTGCACTCGCTTTTTTGCCCTGGTCTCGCTCTTGCTTAACTTCGGTCCTTTCTAGAAGAGGCTGTCTATATCTCCATGCCGCAGCTTGGACGGTCCTCGCCTTTGAGTTCCAGACTTCACCATGCCGCGCCCTTGCGACAGGCTGGGTCATCTTTCCATTTTTGCACATGGAAAATGCAGTTCTGCAACTAGATTGACTTTTTAGCAAGTCGTCGACTGGAACGCGTCGACTAACAAACACAATGTGTTGTTTTTAATGAAATATTTTTTTAACATGAATTTTGTTAACTTATAATGGTTAGAAATTGGTTCTTCGTAAGGTAGATTGAATCGGCTTACGATACTCGTGCGGTCATCACTACTTTGTGAAAAAAGTATAAAAAAAATAAAAAAAAAAAAATTGAAGCGTCTTCTTGAGCGAAGAACGGCTTCTGAAACTCGTCTCGTAGTTTCTCCTTCGTAAGGTAGATTAAATCGGCTTACGATACTCGTGCGGTCATCACGACTTGTGAAAAAAGTATAAAAAAAAAAAAAAATTGAAGCGTCTTCTTGAGCGAAGGACGGCTTCTGAAACTCGTCTCGTAGTTTCTACTTCGTAAGGTAGATTAAATCGGCTTACGATACTCGTGCGGTCATCACGACTTGTGAAAAAAGTATAAAAAAAAATTGAAGCGTCTTCTTGAGCGAAGAACGGCTTCTGAAACTCGTAGTTTCCATTTGGGGTATACGTTAATTTTGTTGACTTAAAATGATTAAAATTGAAGTTGTCTTCTTGCATAAGAAAAACAGCTTCCGAAACTCGTACTGATTCGTACTTATGCCTACGTCCATTACTCGAACTTGGCGGCTCTCGCTCTTGAGAAGCTAGGCTTACCGGATCGCGCTCTTGCGTCGGGTTCGCCGTCTTTCCATGTCTGCTCATGGAGTAGACTTTAAATTTTCGATTCGACCGCATATAGGTCAAAATCGCTACTTAGAATTTTGAGAAAAAATATAAAAAAAAGCGAAAACGGCTATTAGCCGTGGTCGACCTCAGAAATATCTAGAGGTGACTCTTCTATGTCTGGCTCATCTCGAGCATCATCGGGATCTCGACTTATTACATCCTGCTCATCTTGAGCTCTTGCGGGAACATTGATTTGAACTAGTGTGGTATCGCTACGTCGCTCTGACCTGGGCGCGATCTCATTGTCTGATGAGGAAGCGTCGTCACTAAGATGAGTTTCATCCGGACTATCTTCTGATTCTTCAGACAATTCCAATTCAACATCGGGGTCTCCCTTAGGTGCCGGCCTGATGGCATCGACATGTAATCTCGTCGAAGTTATCCCCTTGTGAATGAGGTAAACTTCATTGGACAATCTCTTTAAAACCTTGTGTGGCCCACTCCACGACGGTGTGAAGGTATGATCCTTCCTGATCCTTTTAGTCATTACCATATCTCCCACTTTATATACGACCGGCGTTACCGCCACTTTGGGCGCGTAACGCCATTGGTAATTTGTTTGATTTTTACGAATCTCCTTGACTCTTTCAAGGCGGGGAACGTCCGCTTGATTACGATGTTCTTGTCTATAAGCGAACATATTCCAATCACCAATCTGCGGTAATTCATAACCGAGTACTACGAAACTGGGCGTATGCCCCGTAGCGGCGTTTTTTCTTGTTCTCAAGATATATGCCATCTGACTAACATGTCGATCCCACTCGTCGTTGGGTGAACCATATAATAAGGTTTTTAAGATCTTCTTAGCTTCTTGCACCCTCCTTTCTATTGGATTTGCCTGTTGGTGGTAAGCTGCTGTGAAGAATCTTTCAATATTGTTACGTGTACAGAACGTATCGTAAAAGCCGGAATTGAAGTGGCCTCCCTGGTCGGAAATGATGACCCTCGGAACGCCATATCTCGCCACTAGTTCCTCTTCGATAAATTGTGCTATTGTTTTTCCACTGACTTGGGTGAACGCCTTGGCTTCGACCCACTTACTAAATACATCCTCTACCATTAATATATATCGGTTATCTGCATCTTTGGTTCGCTGAAGCGGTCCGATTACATCGACGCTTAGAACTTCGAACGGATGCGATGGAGCATGGCTTCTGAGAGGAGCCTTTGGTTGTGACTGTCTGCTTTTTACGGAATTACAAATAATGCACTCATTTAAATATTTGTTAACTAGTCTCGACAAATTATTAAAATAATAGCGGCCCGAGATGATTCTAACAGTTTCATCGCGGCCGGGGTGACCTACTTCCGGTCGGTCGTGAAAATGAGATATTACTCTCATGACCATACGTTTTGGTACGTATAATTTTTCTTTGACATTTTCGCCTCTCGTCCAAAGTGTTCCGCCTATCACTTGTCGTGTATTGACGAATTTCACCTCTGCCTCGGTTTTATTTGCTTGTCGCACTAGAGTATTCCATCGTTCAATTTGGTCTTGGATATCTCTGGAGTGCGTTTGCGCTTCTCTGACCTGATCGTTTAATTCCAATGTGGTAATCACTGATATTCGTTCCTTGTACGAGAATTTTGGTGGATACATCCTTTCCTCTTCGTCGTTTGCTTCGACGTTTGGACCTTGAGGATTCCTGCTAAGATAGTCTGCCAATATATTTTCCTTGCCGGGACAATGTTCTATGGTGAAGCTGTATTCCTGAAGTAATAATGACCAACGTGTAAATTTTGTTTTCTCGTCCTTATGCTTATTTAACCATAGTAAAGCTCGATTGTCGGTTTTGACTATAAATGGACGGTCTGCCAAATATATTTTGTATTTCCTTATATAATTAACGACGCTCAAACATTCCAATTCATTGATATGGTATTTTCTCTCCGTCGGAGATAACGTATTACTAGCATAAGAGACGATGTGCTTCTGGTCATTATCCCCCAATTGATATAATACTGCAGATAATCCTATTAAGGATGCGTCCGTCTGCAGTATGAACATTTTATTGAAATCTGGCCGGTGCAGTCCTAGAGGTTTATTTAATACCTCTTTCAGTAGGATAAAGGATTCTTGGGCTTCTGTATTCCACTTATAGCGCCAGTCCTTCGAGAGTAGTCGGGTCAAGGGCTTAGTAATTATTGCAACATTAGGGATATATTCACGTACCCAATTACATAGGCCAAGGAAACTCTGAAGCTGGCGCCTTGTCGTAGGCACAGGATAGCTCTGTATCTGCAGAATATGTTTTTCTAAAGGTTGAGTAGTATTGGCATTTATCTTATGTCCAAGATAGGTTATACTAGATGTGGCTACCACACATTTTTCTGGTGACACTTTTAAATTATGTAAACGTAGGCGTTCAAAGACGGCTCTCAGATGGTTTACATGCTGATTTATATTTTCACTGTAGATGATAATATCATCGAGATATACTTTGCAGAAATGATGCAAGTAGCCGGTCAATACGTCTCTTGCCATAAATTTTTGGAATGTACATGGAGCGGTCTTCAATCCGAAAGGCATCACGTTAAATCGGTAAGATGCTCCATCTAATGTTGTAAACGTAGAATAGTTTTTTGACGACTCCTCAAGAGGGATTTGCCAATATCCGCTCTTGAGGTCCAACACCGTAAATATGTTGGCGTTTCCTAGATCCTTTATACTCTCGTATATCTTAGGTAAGACGGATGCTTCGTCTTCCGTTACTTCATTTAAGTGACGATAATCAATGCAGAAGCGAGGCTTCTTGCCGGGCCTTTCAATTATTATGGGAGGCGAACTGTACTGAGCGGTACTCGGTTCTATGACGCCGGCTTTCAGCATCTCTTCAATTTGATCGTACATAACTTTTTTCTTAGAAGGAGACATGGGGTAGGGTTTGATATTGAACGGGCGGTCGTCTTTAACTTTTATTTTATGTTTCGTTGTCACCGTGGTAGCTTGGGTAGGCACCGCGGTGAACAATTCAGCGAATTCCTCGAATAGAGGTTTTAAATTATCGTTTCCGATGATCAGTTCTTCGGGAAGCCGGCATTGCTTCCTTGCTTGATGTGCCGCTTGATTCCAGAAGACGGTTATTCGCTCTTCGGTGCCGACGTAGACACATTTACGTTGATAATCGAATACGACATTGTGAGCATATAAAAAGGGGGCTCCCAGAATGAGCTCTTCGTTTAAATTTTGAATGACCTGAAACGTGGTCTGAAAGGGTACATCTAGTACATTAACGTTTATGGTCGTAGTCCCGAGGGATTCTACTAAACCATCGCCACAAGCCATAACAAAAGTTTGGGGAGCTGTAAGTTGATCAATGTCGTTCAAAAATTTCGGTTGGATAATATTCCTTGTCGAACCTGTATCCAATAAAGCGTTAACCGCTCGATTATTAATTATAATCTTAATGCGAGGCAGAGGGAAAGCGTCGTTGGTTTGATTGATAGATTCTAATGGAGTGAATCGGTGGGGAGATAGGTTGACTTCTTGATCCTTAAACAGGTAATTAAGGTCAGGAAGGTCATCGAAGTTTTTTAATTTAAACTTCTTGCTTCGGAGCTTCCTCGAGGGTCGCTTCGAGCCTGCTGGGGCCTGGTAGGCGGGGCTGGTACAGTTCGGCCTGGGCCATCGCCTCTGACCCCCGCTTGGTTTCCCGTATTCATATTACGATAGGGATTGTTTGGGCATTCCGCATGAAAATGCCACTGCTCCGTTGGGCAATATCTGCAAGGGCGATACGGGACTCGGGAGTTCCTTACGTCTCCAGTACCCCTTCTCGGTATATCCCCTCTAGGCAGCGAGGAAATATTATTTGCAAAATGCACCCTTGGTGCTGGCGGATTATCTCTTCTTTGAGATCCATTGAATGGTGTCCTAGATGCACCAAAGGAACTGGAGGACGGCTTCGCTAATGCGGAGGGTTCCGTTCTCCAGTTACTGCTCGATTGCTGATTCCCTTGAGCTGAAGCGGTAGAGGTGGACGCTTCTCGGTCTTTGCTTTTTTTTGCATTTTGCAGAATCTCGAATTCTTTATTCTCATCCATAATTTTGGCCATTTGTTCGGTCATCGTCACTAGTGTATTTGTATCTAGTATGACGGCACTCTTTAGGAGCATTTTCATATCAGGTCTCAACTGATTGAAGATGGTAGCCGCCTTCATCGCCTCCGGCTTAAACGGATCGATCCTCTTGAAGAGGCATACCTTCCTGGAAATAAATACTGACGTATTTTCCTCGGCATCTTGTTTCTTGCCATATAAATTAGCTACTGCTTCGGTGAGTACTTCACCTGAATCATAACGGCTTCTGAACCGCTCGAGGAATAGAGGATACGTGGTAATTAGGGTTCGATATTGTTCGAACCATTTCTTAGCATCATCTTTGAGCTGTTCTGATATTTTATATAGTCGGTCGTTATCCTGCGTAATTCGTACTCGGACGAAAAATTCCTCCATTTGATAAATGAAGGTTTCAGGGTCTTCGTGTTCGAAGCCATGAAATTCCGCATTTGGATGCTTCGACCGATACTTATGCTCGTGCGTGGCTTCGCTTAGAGCTTTGGCAAGACCTGCTGCCATTTGGGCGAACACTTGTTCTGAGGAGGGCTGTATGACTCCTTCAGTGGTACTCGGGCCAACCCCCGAACTACCCAGTACATCCTCCGCGCACGGCCTCTCTAACCCTCTAGAGACGTTGTCCATCACAGATGTCGGCTCGTCGTAAAACTGGAAAGGCGTTGATTCATCCATATCCTTTCCAGAAAGCCCTGCTGACTAACAACGCCCCACGTTGGGCGCCATGTAGAAGAACGCACTACCGGGCGTCAAAATGACGCGACACCAATTTATTTCTCAGGGGGCGCCAGTCGCGTATTACCCCGTTCTTCTACCTCCCAGGCGGGTTCGAGATAAGATGACTTCGGTAGCCGAAAAGCGGGACCAAGGCTGCACTACCACAGATCGGAAACTACGCTCTCTCTGGACCCGAATTCCCTCGTTAGGGGTTTAGGCACCTCTTAATTTCCTGAATTTTTGCATAAAAAAATCCCAACCGAAGAATTTCTCTGCGGAGGGATTAGTTTTGGTACGCGAAAATCACGTTTTGGTCCATTAATAACGGAATATATTTCTCAAAAAACGCATAAAAAAATCCCTATCAAACCTTCGTAAAGCAACCAGAAGGTCGAACGTTAATGCGAATTAACTCGACACATCCGGCTTTCTCTACGAAAGTTCCAGGGATTATAGACCGTCAACAGGCCTCAAGATCAATTAAGAAATATTAGTTCAAAGAATCCGTTTATTTAACAGAATTGGTTATACAAAATTCTCAAGAAAGAATCGTGCCTTCCCCAATCAAGGTAGTGACTTTCAGACCATACAAGCGAGAGCGCTCACGCTAACGATCGATTAGGTAGAAAAGATTCATACGTACCTTCTCAAAATCAAAATGTGAGCTTTTAGAATCATTTCAGACTCTGGGTAAATGAATAATTAAGGCTGACTGAAATTAACTTAAAAAAGTTTTACTAAATGAATTTAGTTTCGCTAGAGACTACCTAGCTTTAAAGTTCTTGTATCGTGGAGATTCACGTACTCAAACACATTCAGAGGACTTATTACTGCATAAGTTGAGTGGCGTTCGATCAGTCCACGACTTACTAACCCTTATCACAGTCGATTGATAATATCGATTTGGCAGCGTCTCACCTTCGAGCGACTATTAGGCAAAATTGAATTTTTTGATTTTTATGCACAAGGCGTTTTCCTCTATAACTTTGTCATTTGAAAAGCCCCGTTATTGGCTTTTCTACCATCGCTTTGTCTGGACTACTCAACGCGCTCGACCAAATTGCGAGCCGCTGGGTCAATCCAAACTCTTTCCATGCGAGAAACCGGCCTTGTACATGTGCATTGATTTTTATCAATTTTTGCTTATCGGCACTACGCCGGCTTTGACAAAATCTTCTATTTTGCCTTTTGGATGCAGTGCATCGTTAAAATTTTATGCTCATACTTTAGAATTGTGCTTTCAATGATCGTACCTCAAAGGTCAATGTCTTTGGTTGAGGAATAAAAAATAAAAAATAATTTAAAGTATATTTTCGTGGTACTTTTTAAACTGACTTCGTGGTACTTTTGAAAAATCCAGTTTAAGACCAATTTTAGCGTACTTTTGAAAAATCGATTTTCGAGCCAAATTTCAAGGTACTTTTGAAAAACTAATCTGCGGGTGAAATTTTGGCGTACTTTTGAAAAATCGATTTTCAAGCCAAATTTCAAGGTACTTTTGAAAAGTTAATCCGCGGGTGAAATTTTGGCGTACTTTTGAAAAATTGATTTTCAAGCCAAATTTCAAGGTACTTTTGAAAAGTTAATCTGCGGGTGAAATTTTGGCGTACTTTTGAAAAATCGATCTTCAAGCCAAATTTCAACGCAGTTTTGAAAAATTAGTCTGCAAGTGAAACTTTGGCGTACTTTCGATAAATCGATTCCTGGGCCAAATTTTGACGCCCTTCCAAAAATATTATTTTTCAAAGTCCAATTTATGGTACCTTTGAAAAAGTATACTATTCATAAATCTTTGTCATTATATACTTCTACTCTGATATTCTGAACCAAAAACATTTTTCCTAAGTGAAAATTCGGTGTTTCTTCGAATTTTCGCCTGGTCATTTCCAACGCCTTATAGAACCCAAAACGGTCCTTGTGGACTGATCTGCGCCTCTGCAGACTCCCAAAAATGTCTTTAAATGAAATTTTTGCCTAAGTCGAATTTTGATTATGTCTTCAACTTAAGACGATTTTGGAGAGTTCTACAACATGAACAACGAGCCAATCTAACAATTCTAACTTCGAATTCGGATTCAGCAGCTCAAAATACATAAGGATACACTGGTATAGTCCGCCGGGCAGACCACTTTTTCTTGTTTTGGGGTAGTTTTTTGGGGCTAGGGGTGAAAAACGAGCCAATCTGACAATTCTGACTTCTGACTTGGTTTCAGCGGATCTGAATACATAAGGATACACTAGTATGATCCGCCGGACCATTTTTCTTGGGGGGGGGGGTTGGGGGTGAAAAATGGGCCAATCTGTCAATTCTGACTTCGAATTCGGATTCAGCGGGTCAGAATACATAAGGATACACTGGCATGGTCTGCCAGACAGACAGACTTTTTTTATCTTGGAGGTGTTTTTCTTCTCATACACTGGTATGGTCCGCCGGACAGACCGTTTTTCTTGGGGGGTGTTTTTCTGGAGTTGGGGGTGAAAAACGAGCCAATCTGACATTATGACTTCTGATTCGGTTTCAGCAGGTGAAAATATATAAGGATACACTGGCATGGTCCGCCGAACAGACCAATTTTTTTGTCTTGGGGTGTTTTTGGGGTTAGGGGTGAAAAACGACCCAATCTGACATTCGGTTTCAGCGGATCTGAATTCTTGAAGGTACACTGGTATGGTCCGCCGGACAGACCATTTTTCTTGGGGGGTGTCTTTCTTGGGTTAGGAATAAAAATGAGCTAATCTGTCAATTCTGACTACAAATTCGGATTCAGCAGATCAAAATACATAAGGATACACTGATATGGTCCGCCGGACAGACCACTTTCTTTTTGTCTTGGGGGTGTTTTTTGGGGTTGGGGGTGAAAAACGAGCCAGTCTGAAATTCTGACTTTCTGATTCAGTTTCAGCGGATCAGAATACATTTTTCTTGAGGGGGGCGCTTTTTTGCGGTTAGGGGTGAAAAATGAGCCAATCTGTCAATTCTGACTTCGAACTCGGATTCAGCAGGTCAAAATACATAAAGATACACTGGTATAGTCCACCGGATAGACCACTTTTTTTATATGAGGGTGTTTTTTGTGGGTTAGGGGAGAAAAACGAGTCAATCTTACAATTCTGGATTCAGTTTCAGCAGGTCCGAATACATAAAGATACACATAAATAAAGATACACTGCTTTGGTCCGCCTGACAGACCATTTTTGGGGGTGTTTTTTGGGTTAGGTGTAAAAAGCGAGCCAATCTCACAAGTCTGACTTAAGATTCGGTTTCAGCGCATCCAAATACATAAGGGTACACTCCGCCAGACAGACCACTTTTTTTTGTGGGGCTGTGTATTTAAGGATCGTAATACAATTCCTGTTATTTAACAATAACCAAAGAATCAATAACAAAATACTTCTATTATATAAATTACGTATTTGTCTATAAATAGTAAGTTAATAAAATTCAAACATCGTGTTATATATTCACTAAATAGTAGTTTTAGCTGCAGATTGCAAATTGATCTTAATGCGTAAATGATCAGTTATTTTCATTAATACGCGCAATAAATAATATTCGACCATTGTAATTGCAGTGTTTAATGTAGTTTTAAATCATATATGGGTTCGACCCCCAGCCCCGATATTGACAACACCGGTGGGTGTGGATGTATGTCTGCGTTTTTCCAAATGTGTAACCCCCTTCCGCACAGCCTTGGCTATGGATTTAGAGGTTGTCTTCTATCTGTGGTGCGTGTTTATATGGTGATAATATTAGTATATTTTATTAATAAATAATTAAATACGTGATCATTATTAAAAGTCAACCAAACGATGAACGTATGTTATATTTTATTGGTTGTTGCATCTTTCATAAAGTATAGAATTTTCGAGTCGATTAATCACAGGTCTACAAAAAAACGTCTTGTTCTAAGGTTCTGTTTTAACTTTTCTAAAGAACTTAAGGCACTGAAGCCAATATTATACACACAAAAATTTTCTATCGTGTCAGTCTCCTTCTACCACCCCCTTTTATCAACTAAAAAAGGAAAAAAAGATCTTGCTCTAGGGTATTGATCTATCTTTTCTGAAATATTCTGACTCGCTGAAACCAACTTTAAACACAAAAAATGTTTCTAGCGTGTTAGCTTCCTTCTACATCCCTTTTTACCTCTAAAAAGGGCAAAAATGGGATTTCCCTTAATACATCGACTGTTAATAGACAATTAATTTTCTTTTTATTGTGTAAAGTTATAAGTACATGATGATGTCGATATTACCAAAGTTTGAATTTTCAACACCTACTACCATCACTCGACATTTAATGGCCAACAAAGGACCCCACACATTTCTTATGTAAATTGGCTATAGGTCAAATTGGCTGAATTTTTAATATGTTGTAGATTTCGACTTTCTGAGCAAAAGCTCTCATAGGCCCAACCACGACCGTCTTTAAAGTGAACAGGCCGGAGTGTACGATGTGGCAACGTTGCAATCTTAAACTCTGTCAGTCCTACTAATAGTCTATGTAATGAAGGAAAAAATAGCGTAAACATTTCGTGCAAAGACGAGATTACCTCCCCCCCGTTTTCGAGGGTGCTGAACACCCCTTTTATGTATCCTTTATGTATCCCTTTATGTTTCTATGTTTCCACATATAAACTGGTCTGGGAAGTGATTTATCGACGGGTTATACTTGAAATTATATGGAAGAGGGTAAGTAGAATCCAGACAGCATGAAAATATTTTTATGACAAAATAAATTATTTGCTTACAATTAATTTAAAAAACCTAGGTCGTTAACAAACAGCATAACAATCCTCATATTCTTCAAAATGCACATCACACGCGATCTCTTCTCCATCATCATCGCCCCAGCGATAACTGGTGGATGAGGGTAAGTTTCCGTTATCCGGGGCACTGCACCAGGCACTAACATAAACTTTTTCATTTCTCTCTCCTTCCACACACCATAAGCATCTTTGTATCGTTCAGATTTGGATATTGCACTGTCATAAAAATGTTTTATGCACACCACTAAATATTTTGTAGGCTGCCAATTTTTCCTAGAAATTCTCTTTAGCCACTGTTTCCTCAGTTCTGGTTCTTTGGGAAATCTAAAGGCTCGGACATAACCTTTAGATGAAGAACTGTAATTGGTTGTACAGCCAGGTACACAATATTTATCTGGCATGTTGTTATTGTTTTCAGACCCCAGACCTAGGAACAATTAAAATTATTTTATTGGTTTTCGTAGTAAAAATGAATTGAATTAAAAATATAGCTTGCATAAAAAGTAAGGTTCTGACGTATTTTGACGCACAAAAAGTGATTTCAGGTGCCATATAATTAATTAAAATAATAACTACTTACTTTATAAAACACAATTTGTGAAATTACACCAACAGAGAGGCACTTTTTATGTATTATAATGCCAATTTATTCGTGACAGATTACTGCACAACTGTTTCGTTTACCAAGAAAGGACTGAACCACATTTGCCACATTTCCATATTCCGGTCTGTTCACATTAAAGCCGGTCGTGGCCAATCTCTAACCTATGTCTAGTTTCCGAGATACAGTAAAATAAAATTAAATTTGGACCAAACTCGGAACAAATTTGTAACATAAATTTCTTCGGGATTGTATTCTATGGCTATCCAGGAGTCTCTGACTGAAAATCTCAAAAAATCCGCCGTGCAGAAATAAAGAAAAAATGCTCCGCCATGTTGAAATTAGACACTTCCTATAATCGATATTAGCCCACACGGATGACACTTTAGAAACAAAAGTAAAGAGGCAAAATTTTGAGAGATAGAGCTAAGCTTCAATATGGTATAAATCGGTTAAATATTAACAAAGTTATGGTTGTCAAAATGACAGATTCTTTTCAAAAAAGGATATTTTTCGTATTTTAACACCGTAAAAATGTAACAATTGTCAACAAAAACTTCTGTTGATAATACTAATTAAACATGGTTTATTTAAATATGAAATAAAACATATACCGGTTAGTTTATTTGACGATATTTCGTTTCGAAAAACAACAAAATCGTCTCTTTTTTTCTTATTTTGATAAAAAACTTACACCAAGTCCAACTTTGCCTGAAAGTGCTAAGCACTTTGTAACAGACGGGTGTTTCTCCTTCCTCCTTCACCTTTCTCCTCAATGTAAAGATATTGTTCATCAGTGTGTTTTATTTGTTCGTTATCATTATGGTTTAAATTGTATTATTTTCGATGGCTATTTTAATGAAAGCACTTCCGTTACATTTACAGAATATCAAAGAAGAGCTGAAAATGCATTTCAGAAAGAAATTAATATTGACCCACAAAAAAGTAGTAGAGATATCTCAAAACGAATTTTTAGCATAAGTGTCAAATAAAGATCAGTTAATTAAACTTCTAACATCAAATTTCAATCAAAATAATACCACAGTCAAATGTGCGTATGCAGATGCTGATTATTTAATTGTAAAAGCTGCTATTGATTGCTCAGCTGAAATGTCTTGTGTCTGTATCTTGTCTCTGTTATAGTTGTTGGTCTAGATACAGACTTAATAACGTTACTTATTGAGCATTGTAAAACAAAAAATATATACATGATATACATGATGAGACCCGGTGGCGTATTCCCTAAATCTAATATCGTGCAACGCAAGAAACATAAGCAACGACTCCATGGACTTTTTATTAGTTAATTCAAAATATAATCTGTCACAACGGACTGTTTTAAAGTCTAATAGGATGCAACGCAGCCACAATATTTTATGAGACGTTTAACATTAGGCTCCTAAATACACACGGCTTCAACGCAACTTGACAAAACCTAATTCATTGCAGCACAACGCGTTTTTTATAATGTACAACCATCCTGAAATGAAAATTAATTTTGATGCGTAAAGTATAGGTAAGTATAATAATAATTATTTAACCCTTTCAGAATCTACCCAATAAACATAGGATGTGCAGAACTAATGCATTACATATGTAAGGCATATTCCAATGTGCACGGTACGTTATGTAACATGTAAAGTATATATATACATGGCATATAACTAAGTAGTAGATGAATTTTGTAATGTGCATTGAATATACAATGTATATACTTAAAGTAAAGTACTTTTTTTGTAATGCAATGGATATGCACTGCACAAGCCAATCGGCATATTTCATAAAAACATTTTTATAATTAAAAGAACAGTACATCCGCGATTTTTAAGATTATTTATTTAAATTTATTGAAATTAATTTTTTTTATTCATTTTAGCATGTAGGTACCTATTCAAAACAACTCGATTTAGTATATATTAATCTGAATTATAATACATAAATTAATTTTCCTGCGGTAAGGGAATAACATATAGTCGAAAAAAAATATATATGCAAATTAGTAGGTTGTTTCCAAATATAAAAAAACACCCGCAAGTAATATTTCAATTATTAATTTAATCATGCATGGGATGGCAGTTTGAATTTCGCGATCACTCGCATATACATCAAGAAGGATAGCAACACGCATTCGCATACTGCTATACTGCATGGCGTCTAGCCGTCTGTCACAATTCGGTGTTTAAAAATACTGTCTATATGTTTTTAAGTTTTTAGTGCCACCCAAGAACAACTTCCTGTATAAGAATAATTGTGTTGTGCCCGTTTCTAAGTAGTAAGTATCAAGTGTATTGTGTAATTTCTGTAATATTAATATGCCATTAGATCTCTCGTTAGGCAAGACGTTTTCTTCGTTTTGGATATGGGTCCCACATGTACAATCGCTACCATTCGTGCGTTGCTACTTTCACCAAAAGATTCAATGATGTTTAGGTTTAACAAAATCAATTTATACAAATAGTGTTGAATGCTATTGTTATATATAAACGATTTGGTCATTGTTGCCTCATTTTGTGTAAAAAGAAAACATGTCAATAATCTATTTAACCTAAAAAAATGTACTAATATCTTTAAAATAGTTTAATTTTAAACCAAAAATCAGCAAATAAGTCTTATTTTAGACTAGAACACAAAATGTTATACAGAATATGTACATACATATAATCGAAATTTTGAAAAATACTAAAATAGAGGTCATGCGAGGTCATATCTCCCAAGTAGCACAAAAATATTGCTATTAGACGGAAATGTTATATATCTGATTTATTAGTGTTTTTGAAGACACCGATTTATTATTTATTACTGTCGATGGACATCAATTTGCTGTAGAAACAAGTGTATTTTATTATTGTAGATAGAAATGTAACTTAAATGTTTTTAATGTTATAACCCACTAGTTTGAATTACGTCACTCGCTTGCTGCTAGTGTAGCAAAATTCATCCTCATAGTTAATATAAGATTCATATATCACATGCCTATTGATTATTTATATGTATTCATCGTCAACAGGTGCAATAAGAAAAAATGCCAGCACTGCTACACAAGCTACGGACAACGTAATTATTGAAGCCATTAAAAAATGGCTCATAAAAGCCAAGCAGAGAGCAAATAAACAACCAATAAGGAAATTGAGAGACAACGAGGGAGACAATTAAGTATAATACATACATTTAGTACACATATTTATTTTATGTATTTTATTTCTAAAATAAAAATTTCATATATAAAATGTATTTAATATAAAAGTGTATGGCCTAATTATCTTTCACTTAGATTACATGTGCATATAATATGCTTAACGGATATGGGAACATGAAAAGGCCATACATTGCATAGATAAACGGATAGTGCAATGTATATGATATGAACATGTATGGACCGGTCACTTTGCATTTAAATTCCATGTGAAAAGAATATGCTTTACACAGGCAATGTATATCCTTCAAATGCACAGGAAACATGAAAAGAACATGCATTGCATATATAAATCTTTATTGGGTATTGAAATATTTAAATTATTTGAAACATAAAGAAAATACAAAATTAAAGAGGCGCGTCGTTAAATTTTAATAAGTTTCATTTATATAGACATAATTTCGATATCGCTAATGCTTAGAGAGATATAAGCAAAAGGCTGAATCGGAGAGTAATCTTTCCATAATGGCGGTTCCAGCGCAATAGTTTGAGCTGGGGACTTTTACTATGTTTAATAGTAAACCTTAATAAACATCTCTCACAAGTTTCAAAACTTCATCAGTTTTTCCCTCTAATTTTCCCTATTTGACTGGAGTATACATATTTTTTATATCTACGTGAGAAAGTGCCATGAATCTCTATAATTTGTGTAAGCAGAAAAACATCAGAGCATAAGGTATTAAGGACTAATATTCTAGGAGCTAGTGTCAAAAAGTCAAAAATTGATCAAACCACTGACCGAAGTGGTTTGATGATAGTATTCGTCGAAACAAGCAAATTTGTCTCATGTGAATATAGCCCTTAAGGGCCGGCAATTTATATTGCGGGCCTGTGAAATATTGAACGTATTTCATCGTAGGTTCTTCGGTTTGACTGTAGTTGCAGGTGAAAGGATTGCATTGATACAGTCGGCGAGAGTCTCCTCATTGAGCGTTGCGGTGCGCGCACTCAGAAAAAAAAAACCCGATTCGCATTGTAATCAAACCGGACACAGTTTGTGGCAAATGTTTTTAATTGTGTGTCGTAGACGGCAATTTAGTTAACGTTGCTACGATTCATCCCCAATGGGGTAGTTTTGTGGGGGGTTGATTTCAATAAAAATTCTCGCCGATCATAACATAATATTTTATAGGGTGTTTGGAGTATGTAAAAATCTAGGCAATAGTTTTTGGCTTGAATTCCTTGTTTGACGACATTTACAGTGTGAACCTGGATTTTATGCTCATAATTGCCCCAATAACTCTTCCTCCCCTCTGTAATGAAGCGTTCATGAATTCATGTTCCATTACTAAAGTTTCCGGATATACACACGACACCAATGTGCACACGGCCCGCACATCTACCCAGCTCCCGTCTAAAGGCACGGATTTGCACACGACACTAAACTATACGCAGTTCTACGTTACCAGTAAGCGAGGATTCTGGGATATAAAAGCCCGGCCACAAATCTACTAATTCGGTATGGACAATTCTGCCAATCTGTCTTCAGCGTGCTGAGATGGACATATTGCATTTTTGTGCATCTCTCGACGCAAACACGACGGAACGAATGCAATCTGACCCTGAGAATCCTTCAGCGTGTTGAGCTGGGACTCCCTCGAGTCGTTAGTCATTCCCCGACGCCGTTTCGCCGCCAGAACCAGAGCGGATGAGTCTGATCTGGAGACCTCATACAGCGTGTTTAGCTGGGAAACTTCTTGAGTCGACGATATTCGCCCGACGCCCGATGCCACTCCAGTAGCAGCAACTAACGTCACATCGCATCGTTACACTAGCTCTCCCTCTCTCTCAGATAATAGAAAATGTTATCCTAAGAACCGTAAAAGATACGGACCTGTATAACCTGTAGCTGTATGTTATGTAACACTGCCACGCATTACCTCTTTGAAGAAGAAAATAAATTATTTATATTTTTATTGGACTGTCTTATTAACTAATCTGGACCTTGAGTAATCTCCAAACCAGCTAGCCGACAACAAACCATTACACCTCTTTCAAAATTCTTTGGACAATTGAAAACATTTGCCACAAACTTTGGCAGATTTGATTACAATGCGATTTGGGTTTTTTTTCTGAGTGCGTGCACCGCAGCGCTCAATGAGAAAACTATCGCCGACTGTATCAATGCAATCCTTTCACCTACAACTACAGTCAAACCGAAGAACCTAGTGGTTTGATTACGATGAAATACGTTCAATTTGTCACAGGCCCGCAATATAAATTGCCGGCCCTTAAGGCCCATATTCACAAGAGACAAGTTTGCTTGTTTGGATGAATACTATCATCAAACCACTTCGGTTAGTGGTTTGATAAATTTTTCACTTTTCGACACTAGCTCCTAGAATATAAGGGATACGATAAGTACAATATCCAAACTTACCGTAATTTCAGCAGATAGACCTTTCTTCAATAGCACATCGTTTCTGAGCCAAACTGGCTCCAAGCAAATATTTAAAAATTCACGCAAATAATTTTTAAATATTGTTGATTGATACAAATAGACTACTAACTATAGGTTATATTCCTAACCTGTAAAAACTATCCTATTTTATTGTGACAAACTATTTAAAACTTCACAAACATTACATTGAACTAGATTTTGGTGAAAGTACAGGAACCAGGCAGAAATTTTAATAATAGCTACGTAATACTTGTAAATCTTACAAAATGTATATTTTTGAGGTTAGCTGTGAAGTCACATTAAATCTCGACTGTCGCCTGATCAGCATCTGTAAAGTGACGTCACGTGAAGCTCCACCCCGTTTTCGCGCGGTCCAACTTTGGTAATTTATTTAAGGGCTTAAACGTTCTAATAAAAACCTAAAAATTTGGAAATTGCCTTAAAAAGTGTTCTACTTTCGATTTCTAAAATAAAAAACAAATGCTGAAAGAATTTATTTTAAGATGGTATGGCAGTAAAAAACTAATAGTTTAAATGATTAAAGGTTCGTTAGGAATAATCAGATTTTTGCTAGGCAAAATATTTTCCAGCACTTCGATGTAACAGTTCTTCCGCCAACATCCGACGCCACTAAGTATCATACTTATAGAGTGTATTGGCAAATTCAAGTCTGGTTAGACGACAATCTTAATCCAGAGAACTGCGGTTGGGAAAACAGCGGTTATCCAGAACCAATAAAAAGAGTACAAAAGATATAGAATACAAGAAGACTGATTTCATTTTAAATATTTTATTCTGTGGTTGCAAGAAAAATTGCAAACGGTCTTGAAAATGTAAAAAATATAACCTTAAGTGTAGAACCAGCTGTGTAAATTGCATTGGACAGCTCTGTGACAATGCGTCAGAGGTGTTACTTTCTGATAATGAGGCTGGTTTTTAGTTAAAGTTCGTATTTGAGAGTTTTTTATGCTTATTTAATTTATTCATGCTTTTTAACGAGTTTCTAGTTTATTTTGTCACTATTTACGAGTTCTGTTATTGTGTTTGTTGTTACGTTCTTTTGTTTTTAGAATGGATTTTATTTTACGAATGTATTACTTTAATTAATTAGTATTATCAGTAATAATTGTTGTTGCCTTTTGTTGCATTTTATGGTGTTAAAATACAAGAAGTATTCTTTTTTATACAAATCTGTCATTTTGACAACCGTAACTTTGCTAATATTTAACCGATTGAAAAATATATCACATTAAAACTTAGATCTTTCTCTCAAAATTTTGCCTCTTTACTTTTACTTCCACATCCAGTGGAAGTATAGTAACGACAAAAAATTTTTTAAAAATTTTTATTGTTCGAATAGGCTTAGAATGTCACGAAACGTCGAGATTTTAAGTTTGAACGAAAAAAAAATTTCTGTCTGTCGGTCTGTCGGTCTGTCGGTCTGTCTGTAACTTTTTTTGTGCGCACGTTTACTCTGGAACCGTTTGAGATATTGACTTGAAATTTGGTACACATATGTACTTTAACGAGATCTAGAACTAGATTATATTTTCATCTTGTTCCGTCGAAGGGTTGGGGGGTAAATTGGGGTAAATTTGGGGAAAATAGGTAAATCAAGCAGGTAAGAGTCCAATAAATTGGTATTTAGTATATACAAGAGAAGCTAAGGTCCCAAAAAAAGTTTTGGCATGAGCCACCCCCATTACCACCCCCACCCCATTATTAAAGGGGATGAGAAAAAAATGTGATTTAGTGTGTGTACAAGAACCAGAAACCTCAAAATATTTTTTTACTTCATCCACCCTCACTACCACCCCCCATCACCACCCCCACCCCGCTACCGATGTGGGGTATCGTTTTATGGGTTTTTGGGGTAGAGGATTTCAAATATTATATTATTAAAGTTCCATAAACAATTATTTCCACATAAAAATTTTTTTCGTTGTGAGTGACTTGGATAAAAAATTTGGAAGTGGAAGTAGTGATTCCTTGGGCAGCGGTTTTTTCCTAAAGTGTCATCCGAGCGGACTATTACCGATTAAAGGAAAAAAGTGCCTAATTTCAACATGGCGGCGCATTTTTTCTTTATTTCTGCACGTCGGATTTTTTGGGATTTTCAGTCAGAGACTCCTGAATACAATACAATATAGAATACAATTCTGAAGAAATAAACAAAGTTGTTCCGGGTCAACTTTTAAGTTTACTGTAAAATTCTGTATCCTGTCGAACTTTTAATTTATTGATGGGGTATTAGAGGTCAAAGGAGCCATTTTCAAAAGTTTTTCAATTAAAGTTTTTTGATCAGGAAGACCCAATATATTTTTCACTTGTTATTTTTATATAGATTTCTCGGCGACTTCGCCAACATTTTTCAAACTTTAATTTTTTTCTACGCTATTTTTATTAAAACAACAAATGTTTTGATTGCAAAATATTATAATGGGCTATTACAACGTTTCACAATATAAAATGTATGAAGAAAATCGTGAATTCAAAAATTTTTTAATTGTACAAGGTCTACATTCTACATTTCTTGAGCTGTATCTCGAAAACTAGACATAGGATCGTATTGGGCCTATAAATTTTTTTTATCAGAAAGTCGATATATTAGCATATTAAAAATTCATCCAATTTGACCTAAAGCCAATTACATAAGAAATATGCGGGTTCCTTTATTTTATTTATATTATAAAGTTATGAGTATATGGTGATGTCGACATTATTGAAAATTTAATCATTCAACCCCCACCACGCCTTACTTCCTCTTCAGTGAGGTAAAAACTGCATTATCCAATATAAACCAAAATTTAATGGCAACCGAAAATCATAAAAATAAATTGGTTGAGAAAAACTGACAAGATAGAATTTTTTTTTGTGTGCAAAACTGAGTTCAGCGTGTCAAAATACTTCAGAAAAGTTAGATGGTAAACTTAGGACAAGACTTTTTTGTAGACCTGTGTTTGTAATGTATGAGAAAGTACGTTTATATGAACTTCTGCTCTGGGAAGTTCAGCAATGGGTCAAAACTGTCATGTCGTCGAGATTCATGGTTTGTACTTTACCCAACCAAAATCTGTAAAAAAAAACTATTAATACTAATAGAATTTCTATGGAAAATTTACATTCAGAACACTATACAAGCCTATAAAAACCTATAGAAACTTTTAATTACATGTACTATAAAAATTCATCAATACTAATAGATATCGTATGGGAATTTATATTCAAAACACCATAAATACCTATAAAAACTTTTAATTAAATATACTATAACAACTCATCAATACTGGTAGATACCATATGAGAATTTACAGTTAAAACACATTTCAAATACACACATCAAAAATTATAAAAACTTATACATTTTTTTTTATGTTTTTTTGACAGGGTGACCTACTGTCTTGCTCAAATCATCAGTGACAGGACAGGGGTGGGGCATTGGGGGGGCACGTGCTCCAGTGCCACCCCCTTGGTTGCGCCTATGTATCCTATCATATTTCCTAAACTTTATCTTTAAACTCCCCTTTCCTTTATAGTCCCTTGAAGTAAAGCTTTTACCCCAACAGTTCTGCGACCGGACCGTAAGACATGTACCCCCTCTCCCCGTTTTCGAGGGCGGGGAACACGATGGTGAAAATATTTTCCAACCTACCCTTCAACCAATCGAAAAAAACACCCCCCCCCTATTTCCGAGTTTCCGGTGCTCGGCATTTTTTTATCGGAAAATTTTATTAACGAAAGTTGTTCAGAATTGTCCAAAAACCTTAAACCCAATATTTCATTGATATAAAAAAATTTAAAAATTGAAAAAAAAATGATAAATTTAAAAAATATAAAAAGAGCTAATAATTACTTGACAACTACCTGACTTGGCTTGATTTAATTTCAAACAAAATTGTCATGAATTTTTTAAACAAAAAAAACGCATTTAAATGATATTTTTGGACTTGGACATTATTTTTTTTAAATTTCAATATTTTTCAATTTTGATTAAATTTGGGATTTAGGGTTTTTGGACAATTCTGAAAAACTTTCGTTAATAAAATTTTTCGATAAAAAAATGCCTAGCATCGGAAAATCGGAAAAGAGGTGTTTTTTCAGGGTTTAGGGGTAGTTCTGGAAGGGTAGGTCGGAAAATATTGTCACCATCGCATCGTGTTCCCCGCCCTCGAAAACAGGGGGGAAGATGTCTTGCGGTCCGGTCGCAGAATTTTTGGGGTTTTTGCCTTTTTCTGGTTTACCTCAAGGGACTACAAGGATAAGAAATGAGGTGTCAGCAGAAATAAGAAAAGCAAAGAAGTCTTACTACAACCAAAAAATAGATGAAGTTAAATATGATTCAAAGAGAATGTGGAAAACACTGAAAGAACTAAATAAAGATTGTAAAAATACTGGTGCAGATATTGTTTTCGATGGTAAGGAGTACTCGGATGAACAAATAATAGCAGAAGAATTTAACAAATACTATAATACTAGTATAGTAGATATAGTACAAGAAGTTAAGAAAAATAACAGTAATTGTTATTTTCTGGATAAAATACCACAAAGTTCGGCATCTTTTAGCTGTTTTGAAAAAGTTGAATTCGGCAACCTAAAAAACAAAATAAATCAATTAAAACACACAGGTGGTCTTGGTGATGGACTAAACACTAAAATTATTAAATTAGCTTTCACAGTTATCGGAAACAGATTCTACGATGTCATTGAAGATTCTCTGTATAGAGGAAAATTTCCTGATTGGAAGATTTCAAAAGTAGTACCTATTCCCAAAGTAAACAATGCAATAAATTGTGCTGATTTTAGGCCGGTAAATGTCCTGCCTGTTTATGAAAAAATTTTGGAAATAGAAGTAAAGGATCAACTTGTTAGTTATATACAAGAGAATGGTTTGTTGTCTGAAAATCAATCCGGGTTCAGGAAACATTATTCATGTGAAACTGCACTGCAAAGTGTAATTGTGGAATGGAAAGACATTTTAGATAATGATAGTCATAGTAAAATTGGGGTAGTGTTTCTTGATCTAAAGCGTGCCTTTGAGACCGTTGACTGTGATCGGTTACTGAAAAAGTTATATAAATATGGAGTGTCGGGAAAGGTATTACTGTGGTTTTATGACTATCTAAATGATAGATATCAGTACGTGTCATATGAAAATAGTGTTTCTAGTAATCTAAAAAATGACTATGAGGTCCCGCAAGGTTCTGTATTGGGACCACTTCTGTTTATTCTTTTCATAAATGACCTAAATCAAATAACACATAAATGTGAAATAAAAATGTTCGCTGATGATACTATAATATATTGGCATGATAATGATGTAAAGAAATTGGTAGAGGTGCTAAATGAGGTACTTAAATTGGTGCAGGACTGGTTAAATGAAAATGGATTAAAGCTGAATATAAAAAAAACTAAATCAATGTTAATTAGTAGTGCATTTAATAAAGTTGATATATCAGAATTTAAAATAAATATTGACAATGAAGACAATGAATGTGTTAAAATGCATAAGTATCTGGGAATGGTTTTGGATGAACATTTAAATTTTAAAGAACATGTGAAATATGTAGTGCGGAAAGTTAATAAAAAAGTTAACTATTTGGGTAGAATTGGGCAGGATTTAACTAAATGGTGTAAGAGAACTATTTATAAAACTATCATTGAACCTCACCTTACCTATTGTTCGTCATTACTACTGACCCTAAATGAAAGTGACATACATAATCTACAAATGGTACAAAACCGAGCGTTAAGAATTATCTTAAGCACGAACAGACACACTAGTGTAAGAAAAATGTTAAGCCACTTAAATATTCTTTCTGTTAAACAAATAATAATGTATAATGTTCTTATATTAATTCATAGAATGACTCTAAAATTAGTTCCTCCGTACTTAACTGACAAGTTATATAAAGTAAAAGACACTCATAAACATTATACTCGATATGGAGAAAACTATGTACTAGAATACAAAAGAACATCAGCAGGGCAAAATACAATTTTTTACAAGGGCCTGAATTGCTACAACCAATTAAATAATGATACCAAAAATTTAAATCTAAAAAAATTTAAAAAGGAAATGAAAAAAATTGTTATAAATTCACCATTTTAAAGTCAATTATTTTGTATATTAAGTTAATCGTTTGTGATTTATATGTTATATGTCATATTATATTAATTGTAGTGTATTGTATTTATACTGTAATTGTAAGATATATCATTCCTTTTTTGCTAATAAAGATTACTTACTTACTTACTTACTTACTATTTCTAGTTGTTCGTTTTTTGCTTCTGTTTTGTATCTTTTTTGTTCTTTTTGTCATTTTGTTCGCAAATTCCTTTTTGGGCCGAAAAATTCTTGAAAATTATAACATTTTAAACAATACTTATTCCTTTACTTTATCATATCTTCCTGGAGGCAGGGAGGCCACCAGAGGGCGACAGTTCTCGTACGGGTTTTTTCGTATAAGTTTTTACCCGAGTCAGCAGCCCAAATTTTGTAAGTGCACATCCAGTGGAAGTATAGTAACGACAAAAAAACTTTTAAAAATTTTTATTGTTCAAATAGGCTTAGAATATCACGAAACGTCGAGATTTTAAGTTTGAACGAAAAAAAAATTTCTGTCTGTCGATCTGTCGGTCTGTCTGTCTGTCGGTCTGTCTGTAGCTTTTTTGTGCGCACGTTTACTCTGGAACCGTTTGAGATATTGACTTGAAATTTGGCACACATATGTCCTTTAACGAGATCTAGAACTAGATTATATTTTCATCTTGTTTCGTCGAAGGGTTGGGGGGGTAAATTGGGGTAAATTTTCCAGTTCTGCAGTCTAAAGCCTGGTTGGGATGATCTGTTAATCGAGACCTTGGCAAATATTCTAAGGATTAACAGTATAATCATTGTATTTTTCGTCCTGAAGATTAGTAACATAATTCGTAATTTGATAATCATATTCTCCCGAAGATTCGTATTAAATAAAATTAGGGTTCGGCCTTATAGCTGAAGGCATGTTTTGTTGTGGTTGCCTAGGTTGATTGTTTTGAGGAATACCTTCTCGCCAAATTGATTTTTTTGCAAAAAATTTTGGAAATTTTGATTTCTTTGGTAACTTGAACTGAACATATTGTGACGTTGATATCATGGATTGTTATTGTTTCCTCGTATGGTATTCGTTTCTAGTGTGTCTATTGCATTTACAGAATTAACAAAATTTAGGTTGAACTCGATCGACTAGATCGATCGTTTTTGTTTAGGAGGCATTGTGTTTTTGATTATTCTTGGGAATTTTTGCGATTCAAAATAAAAGAATTCTTTCCTCATTCTATTAATAGCTTGCAGCATAATTTGAGATTTGCCGCCACATATGATTGGACCCCTAGGTTTGGTTCTAAGCTCATCAATAAATTGTGTACAGACGTGGTTTCTATCAGACTTGACTGCGATAGTTTTTGGTCAGCAGTTAAATTTTATTTATTGTATTACTGTGTGCATTTTCGTAAGTGCAACACAAATATTAACGCGGATTCATTAGGCATTTGATGAATACGATAAGATCTTGGAATAGAGACGTCAGGTTCCTAAAATTGCTCTTGTTTGAGCTATTACGTATTTCATACTTTGATACACAAGCAATGGCGGTAATTAGGGTAGGGTTACTAGGGCGCCAATTCCTAAACTAGTGGAGCAACATCACTACCTTCAAAATCCAGTAAAGCAGGGCTCCTTGGAACCACTGCAAGCACTTATTGGGAAATACAATGTAGAATAAAAAAACTGGAGAAGCACTAACACATCTTACATCAATAAAGAGCTCTAGAATTAATTTATTTACATTTTAACTATCAATACATTATTGTAGCAAACAAACGTTATAAATGCATCTATCCACATTAAGGTGGGTCTCATCCCAAGAAGGTAATTAACATAAATAATAAAAAATCTCTACAAATCAGCAGATTTGAAACAAAAATTTGACACGTGCCACTGACGTGTTGAAAATTGTCATTTCAAATGCATGAAGTTTTGACGCATAGCACTAATTTTTTTTACACGGAAACGTAACATAAAAAATACACTCACATCTTCAAGTTCTTGTACAAAGTAAGTATGTAGTTTACATAAGCTGCATTATTAAACCTGCATTATTACAAGCTTTTATTTAACTTGCCTTGTCAATATGGGCCATATCTTGCAACTGAATTTTAAAACAATTATCCCCAACCGATTGAGCTGAAATTTTGCATACACGTTTAGTTTGGATGACAATGCATGGTTAGCTAAGTATCGTCATTTTAAATCCAATATGGTGGACTCCCAATTTAGTACAACTGAAATATTGAATAAAAGCTTGTTCTTAAAAAGTTTTTTTTTATTAATAATAGTACAGAGCCAGCGACACTTTTAGTTGCTATATTTGTTTAAAATTGGGTTTTTTTGTTTTCATTATATTAATGTAACCTATCCACAAAACAAACTCTTACCACTTCGGTAACGGGCCAACGCTTGGCAGCAGCATTCTGATTATTTAAAAAAAAGTGTCACGGCTTTACATGTTTAAAATTCATATTTTTTGTGTCCTTTATTGGCATTACAGTATGATGGAAAATGATTTTCTGCTACCTTCATTGTAGACTGGCGTGCTCCTATCATTAACATAAATATATAATTAAAATAAAGTCAATTGACAGAAATGTTAGCCAGTTTTTTTTTGGGAGTAGTTTATCACTTGAAATTGTTAAAAAACCTATACTGCCGACTATTCGACGGAACATGGCTTTAGCAGGAGCAAAAAGTCTTGTTAGGCATAGGCCCGCTGCACAGTGGTCCCAAATTGAGTTTTTTGGTTCAAAAATGTCTATAGAGCGAATTTTTTTCGCGTTTAACTTAATATAATAAAAAAGGAAAATTTCACAGGCACACGAAATAAAAAAAGTGGCCTTGTTCTGGTACCCATTAGGTAACCGATATGTGTTTCGACGTGCTGAACATGAATCAGGTGCCCCTTTAGCTCTATTGGTCACTATTTTTTTGCAAATCGCGAAAATAGCCTAAAAAAAACTCTTAATTTAGGTTATTTTCGTTAATTGGTGGATAAAGGGGCTAAACGGATACCTGATTCGTATACAGCATGTCGAAATACATGAAACAGATCACTTTTCACTCTTTTCTTTATGTCTGTGTAATATATTGGCATACGCGATTATCGAGAAAATGGCGGAGGATCCAGTGATATTCATATATTTCTCACACACACACACACACCCACACACACACAAAAAGTTCTGTTTCTGGGACTTTATTGGCCTATGTATTTCGACATGCTGAATATGAATCATGTATCCGTTTAGCTCTGTTACCCACCTATTTTTAGTAAATCGCGAAAATAACCCAAATTATGAGTTCTTCTTAGGTTATTTTCGCAATTTACAAAAAAATGAAAAAATGGTGGTCAATGGAGCTAAATGTTCAGCACGTCGAAATACATATGGGTTACCCAATGGAGTACCAGAAAAAGGTCACTTTTTTAATTTTCTGTGCCTGTTTTCTTTTTCAAAATTCCGGCTTCGAGGATTTGTTGGTGTTTGGGTAAGCTTTAATTAAAAAAAAATGTATATTAATTTCCGACAAGATTTGCGCTCTCTAACCTTTTTTTTTTGGCATTTAACTTAATATAATACAAAACGATTTTTTTTGTTGCAATTTCGGTAGGCTTTAATTTAAAAAAAGAAATTGTTAATTTCCGACAAGATTTGCGCTTTCTAGTCATTTTTGGACAAAAAAAAAACATAATTTGGGACCACTGTGCGCTGGTATGAATGCAGGAGTCGATTTGGCGGAAACACAGCCTAAATATAACACAAATATAATTAATTAATTTTAAGCAAATCTGCTTACAAAAAATTAGTGTTGCTGACTTCCATACCATTAGTATAAAACAATATTACGTAGGCGCTCTATTTTTTAGTTATTTCTATTCTTCATGAAAAAATTTTAAGAATAATGATATGAAAATCATTGTTTGATTATGTTTTCTTGATAACATCATATATGAAGTGTAGTGAATTGACAATACTTGACACAACTTACAATTATTTATATAAAGTTCCTTTTCTCGTATCAGGCTCCTGATACGAGAAAAGGGACTTTATATAAGTAATTGTAAGCTTCGAGAGAGAATAAATTTTGTCTAATGAACTATTGTCAATTAATTTCACTTCATATATGACATTCTCAAGAAAACATCATTAAGCAATGATTTTCATATCATGATTCTTAAATTCATTTTATGAAAAATAAAAATAGCTAAAAGATCGAGCGAATTTTTAAAAATTATTCTAAAAAGTATTGTTTTATACTAATGCAGGTTTACCAATTTGGGTTGCTATATTCTTTTATGTAAACTACATACTTTGTACATAAACTTGAAGATGTGAGTGTATTTTTTATGTTGCGTATTCGTGTAAAAAAAATATTGATATGCGTCAAAACTACTTTAAATGGCAATTTTCAACACGCAACTACTTTCCAAATATTATTTTCCCTAATCGTTTTTTAATTATGTAAAATTAAGTAATCACTTATTTAAGGTTACCACCCTGTACATGCTTTCACTAAAGGTTTTCCTCGGAAATAGTGTCAACTACATTTCAATATTACGTTTCTCCGTCGTTCCTTTAATCACTTTGCTAAAGTGATGACCCTGTATATTATTTATCAAAAGTATACTCAGTTTCTTCTTTGAGAATAGCGTCAACTACCTGCCAAATACCATTTTGCTTCGTCAATTATTAGTTTTATTATATATAGCGCCAATTGTCTTGGAGGGGGCTGAAATCTTCGGTATGAATCTACTCCTGCACAAACACCAAAATCCTTGAATATTATTACTCGACGCACGTTTCGCCAACCAAGTCGGCAACATCTAGAGACGATTCAACCTTAGTTTTAATCGTCTCCGGTTTGTGCGATGCCAATAGACAAATAGACAGCAAATAATAGGAAAAAAATTGGTGAGGCCTTACGTCTGCCATCCACAAAAATATCGTGTGATGTTGTCAAACGTGCCATACAGCATAAATAAGCCATGGTATACATGATACATAGAACGTTTATCAAGTCGTTGTGAATAAGAAAAAGAGTTATTTTTATTCACAAAATGTTTACCAAAATGTTGTGGATAAGAAGATAACAATATTGTACAAGTACTTGTAAGGTTAAATATACTACAAATTTTATTTCAATTTACATTTAAGACGTCAAATTTAAAATATTAATAAATATTGATTAGCATTTTGGCACGACGTATTAATCGGTCTAATCTTTCAAACAATTATTTAAACATTCTACGCGAAAAGTTAGTTCCAAGTAAAATCATAACAATACAGTAGTATTTATTGAACAATTATGCAAAGTCAGTGAGATAGCTTAAAACTTTTGCGTGGAAACACTCTATCGACGTGTCTTGACTTCTGATGTAGATCACTTCAAGAAAGATGTTATTTTTGATATCAGGACTAGTAATCGTGATCGACAAAACCTTTGAATTATCCGCGGCATGAGGAGAATATTAGAGCTTGTACGCTTGTACAGAAACCTTACAGCATGGTAAACTTCTGTTTAAAGCATCGTACATGCACGTGGGATTGCTAAACCAATGTACTAATTTAATGGAATTGAAATTAATTTCTCCAACAACTTTGCTGAAATTATATAGTCTAGTTGTATACCAAACAACAAGCCGGGAGAGACCAAAATGTTTGATATGAATTATTATTATACCTATTTGATTTAATCAAATAGGTATATTATAACCAGACAAAAATGTTTAATCATTATTGTAGAAAAAAAATTTTGTGCAGAAATCAGTTTCCTAATAGACTGAATTCAAATATCGAATAAAAAATGTCTGTGTGTGTGTGTGGGTGTGTATGTGTGTAGACCGTTTCTTGTAAATGATAAATTCTGTTAGAGTTAACATTTTTTATTTAAATTTGGAACATATATAAAGTAGAATACTTCCTATTGAATTTGGGCCACCAAAGGACTGCAAACTTTCATTCTTATGTGAAACAGCTTTTATTTTAATTTTAGAGCAAAATGTTACTACGGTTTTTGATTACCACGTTAACTGCCGCAATAGGCAAAAAAATTGGGTATGCCAGGCAATGTCATATCTTCAGTTTATTTTACTATTAACTAGGCCTAAAACGCATTGGTATATAGATGTATACAAAAGTGTTTGAGATGTCTACTATCTGTGGTGTGTTTATGTTATGTTTATGTTTGAGATGCCCGCTGGCATCACACGGCGTGTAAAGTAAATTTTTCGAAACACCCGGTGGCTTCTCATGGCGGTCAAGCACAGAAAAATGTTAACACGCACGAAATTTCTAAACCGCAATATACAGGGTGTGTCTCACGTTCGAACCAACTTTATGTAGATTAGATGATATATTAATTTTATGGAATATGGTATTTTTAGTAAGACTATTACGAAATAAATAAAGTTGCAATCGGGCGTTGTCGACTGCGAATGACTATTAAATACGATAAACTCGGTTAATATTTTCATTTAGAATTTGGAATACATGTAAAACAGCATGGTATAGCAGATATTCATGAATAAAATAAAATTTGGTAATATATATATTCGAAGAAGGTTTTTAAAATAACATTTAAATAAAATACATGTTATTATTATTTGATTGATAAAATTGTTATTATGTTTTTTGTTTTTTCTTCTCTTTCCTTAATTACTTGAGCTTGAGGTGTGACTTATATTTACCCAGCAAGTGAAGTGATCGCCACACTACTCCCCCGCTAAGAAAAAGATTAGTCAGCCATTCAATTCGTCGATAGCAAAACGAACTTTCTTAATCAACGGTGGAGTGACATCGCATTTGTCAGATAATAAATATGCTGGTTTAATCCTGCCAATATTGACCGTGACGGCTTTAGTTCCTTTAACAACTTATCTGTACGGGACAACACTTTAAAAGGTCCATCATACAGTGGAGTAAAAAATTTTTTAAAACGTTCTTTCCGAACGAAAACAAAACTACAATTCGAGATGTCTGGACTGACAAATGATTTGTAATTAACGTGGTGAACGGGTGGAATGAACGTTAAATTATTAAATGGAGTACGTAATTTAGTAATAAAATAAGGAATATCCGGACAAGTATATGATTTAATAAAAAATTCACCAGGTATTCGTAAAGTTTGACCAAAAACGAGTTCTGCGGAGGAACATTGCATATCGTCTTTAGGGATGGTCCTGAGAGCTAATAGTATGATAGGAAGTTCATCTACCCAATGTGGTGTAGAAGTCTTAGCTCTTAGAGCAGTTTTAAGAGATTTATTAAACCTTTCAATCATTCTGTTCGAGGAAGGATGATATGGTGTCTTATCCTGAAGTGGATAAGCTTCGGGCCATCTAGTAAAACGCTCGATCACAGTAAGAATATAAGAACAACCTTTAGAAGGAGATAATGGTCCTATTAAATCTATATGTATGTGGTCGAATCGTCCTTTAGGTATATCGAAGTTAGCAATCGGCTCCTCGCATGTCTTGTCACTTTATTAGTTTGACAGCTAATACAAGTTTTTGCCCAGAGATTACAATCTGAAGTCATTTTAGGCCAAAAATAATTTTTAGAAACTAATGTTCTAGTCGCTTTAAACATAAACACACCACAGATAGTAGACAACCCCCAAATCCAAAGCCAAGGCTGTCCGGAAGGGGGTTACACATTCGGAAAAATGCAGACATACATCCACACCCACCGGTGTTGTCAATACCGGGGCTGGGGGGTCGAACCCAGAGCGCGGTAGCGAGTTGATCAGCGTATTCGCCACTCAATACGCCTTAACCGATTGAGCTACCGTGCCGGTAGCTTTGATACCAGGGTGAGACAAACCATGAAATATATCAAAAATTGTCCGTCTATAAACGATAGGAACATAAGGACGAAGTTTAGGGCGGGAAACGTCACACCAAATAAACTTGTCAGAAAGTGGAATTTTAATTTTCTTTAAATGAAAAGTTCTCTTTGTGTTCGATGAAGTATCTGATAATAAAAATTTAGGGTCAGAATCATCTTTCTGAGCTTCGCTCAATAAATTTAAGTCAAAGTTAATATCAACTAGGTTAGACTTTTGGGTAACAATTGGGGAAATGCATTGTTGTAAAGAAGACATATCATGCTCACGTGATAAGGTGTCTGCAACAATGTTATTTTTCCCTTTGATATGTCTGATTTCGCAGGCAAATTGAGCAATGAATTCTAAATGTCTAGTTTGCCTGGGAGATCTTTCAGTTTTAGTGAATAATGCTTTGACCAAAGGTTTATGGTCAGTACATAGAGCTGGGCAAATACTTTGAAAAAGTATTTAAATATTAAATACTAAATACTTTCAGAAAATTGGAAGTATTTAAATATTAAGTATTTTCAAAAGATAAAAGTATTTAAATAATAAATAACAAAAGTAATTAAATAGTTTAAACTTAGTATTTAAATACTTTGATAACACTGAAATATTTCGAAGCATAGTTAAATGTAAAAATAACTTTTAATGGCTAAACTTTAGCCCAGTCGATGCAGGTATTTACTTACAAAAATTTGCAAACTGAATAATTATTTTTTAATAAGTTCGTGAAAGTGTATAGAATAATATTCTGAAAAGTTTACATTTCGCTCGAATGCAGAACATAAAATGTGAAAAAAAATTTTTTTCATCCATTTTTTCATTCATTTTCATTTTGAAATTAAGTCAAGCTAGGAAAAAAATAAAAAATAAAAACTACAGATGGTTAGATCACATATTTATGAACAAAAAATGTCCTAACAAAATTTACAGCTAAAGCCACGGTTTTCCTGGAAAAAATAATCAAATGTAACGTTATAACTCGAAGCGAGATACATGCGTGCGCGCGCTTGAATACGCGTGCCTGTGACACCGACGCAGTGAATTACATGTTACTAAATCAGAATATGTCCAATCTATATGAGTGTTGGTTAATTTAAAAGATTGAAATTGCAGCTTTCTGATGCTTTTTTTGTTTTAAACAATACAAGCAAAGGAAGAATGGGAAAAATATACTTATATATATTATCACGCCCGAACTCAATCGTCGCAATAAAAAAAACCGCTGCCCAAGGAATCACTACTTCCACATCCAAATTTTTTATCCAAGTCACTCACAACGAAAAAAATTTGTATGTGGAAATAATTGTTTATGGAACTTTAATAATATAATATTTGAAATCCTCCTCCTATCCTAAAAACCCATAAAACGATACCCCACATCGGTAGCGGGGTGGGAGTGGCGATGGGAGGTGGTAATGGGGGTGGATGAAGTAAAAAAATATTTTGAGGTTTCTGGTTCTTGTACACACACTAAATCACATTTTTTTTTCATCCCCTTTAATAATGGGGTGGGGGTGGTAATGGGGGTGGCTAATGCCAAAACTTTTTTTGGGACCTTAGCTTCTCTTGTATATACTAAATACCAATTTTATGGACTCTTACCTGCTTGATTTACCTGTTTTCCCCAAATTTACCCCAATTTACCCCCCAACTCTTCAACAGAACAAGATGAAAATATAATCTAGTTCTAGATCTCGTTAAAGTACATAAGTGTACCAAATTTCAAGTCAATATCTCAAACAGTTCAAGAGTAAACGTGCGCACAAAAAAAGTTACAGACAGACCGACAGACAGACAGAAATTTTTTCTCGTTCAAACTTAAAATCTCGACGTTCCGTGACATTCTAAGCCTATTTGAACAATAAGAATTTTTTAAAATTTTTTTGTCGTTACTATACTTCCACTGGATGTGGAAGTAATATAGAAAAAAGTAAGAGCCCTTCAAAAAAAATTCTTTCTTCATTGAGATCTGTTAAAAAGTATGTACACTTCATGATTATTATAAGTAATGTGGATAAAAAAAGTACATTTTAAATCATTATAATTTCCTTGCTGGATGATTTTTTTTGATAAATATATATATTGGAGGCTGTAACTTGTCGATAACTTGACCCATTGGAGAAAATAAAATATCACTATTTCGGAAAAAAATGTATATTTTTCGAATGTTCAAACACAAATTCGTTTACTTGTATGCACTTTTTCGAAAATATGATCAATGATAAGAAATTTCGATTTTCACGATCTTATCCTTATAACTATGAAAATATTTTTGATTGTTTTGAATAAAAATTCTGGAACTTTTCCAATACATTAACAAATGTATAAGGAATCCATTGGATATTACTGAAATGTGGATAGGTGTACCTGTAATAAATACAATACAGTAAAGGCACGTAAAAATTCATGCGAGCGATTCAGCGGCTATGTGTGGTGTCTGTGTATGCGTTGATAACTTTGTATTTTCCCCTCCAGACTCACTATTTATCCTCCTATTCGCCAGGAAAAATGTTAAAAATGTGTAATCAGAAAGAGAAGAAAGCTTTATTTTACTCGATAGAACTGCTAAGAATTTTTCGAGGTTACGTAGTATCCATTTAACCGTGCGCTTGGCCGCGCAGTGTGACAAAGTTACTTCATTATTTTTTCCAGGAATACCGTGGCTTTAGCAATACATTTTATTAGAACATTTTTTTGTTCAGAAATACGTGGTCTATTCACCTGTATTTTTTGTTTTTTTCTACCCTGACTTAATTTATAAATTCTGAAAAAATGGATGAAAAAAAATTTTCTTTCCCTTTTTTTTGTATGTTCTGCATCGGAGCGGAATGTAAACTTTTTGGGATATTATTCTATACACTTTCACGAACTCATTAAAAAAAATTATTTAGTTTGCAAGTTTTTGTGGGTTTCACAATAAAATGTTCTCTGTCATCTGGGCTACTTCGCCAAATTGTATTTTCTATTTTTGTAGAAATCAATAAAGACTTATTATTATCATTATTATTATTATACTAAATACTATTTGACTATTTGAGGTGTCAAAATTTTAGGTTTCATGACTTTCATGAACTTCTACAACACTATTTTAATACCTCTAGTTGAGTAGTATCAGTTCTAGTTGGGTATTGGACTTTTACTTATCCGTAAGCTAGACCTTTGCGTCTTCTGCAAATACCCAAATAAAGCACAGAGACTATGGCACTAGTTCAACTGTTCTCTGTCACAATCACAAAACATATACATTAACAGTTAACACTTACTGTCTATGTCTGCTCTCAACCAACTTTCTTGGAATTAAGACGTAAATGAATGGAGACTGAATGATGCAATGTATTTATTAACTGCATAGTATAGTACATGTCTTGATTCTTAACGAGTATCTGCCTGTCTCCCTGGTGTATTTGATTATATTTGTTGTATTTATTTAAATACTTTTGAGATTCAAATACTTCTGAAAGTATTTAAATATTATCAGAAAAGGATTTAAATACTTTTTTAGAAGTATTTAAATACTTCCCAGTTATTTAAATAGTTTAAGTATTTATAAATACTTTAGGATCATTTTCACAAATACTAAGTAGTAAATATTTCAGATAAAGTATTTGCAAGTATAAATACAAATACTTGTTCCAAGAAGTATTTAAATACTCGGTATTTAAATACTTTTTAGTATTTAAATACTTATGAGGTATTTGTAAGTACATATTTGCCCAGCTCTGTCAGTAAAGCAAATAAATGTGCGACTTTCAAGTAAAAATCTGAAATGTTTAATCGCTGTAAATAAAGAAAGAAGTTCCTTGTCAAAGGAACTGTATTTTGTCTGTGCCAAGGTAAGCTTTCGTGAGAAGAAGGCTAATGGGGCAAGTACACCTTCGTCATCGCGCTGTTCAAGAACTGCCCCCATAGAGACATTAGAATAATCAACAGTCAGCGATAAAAACGAGCTATCATCTCAGGTGTGACTTATATTTACCCAGCAAGTGAACTGATCGCCACACATGGTATAATATTTCCTATTGAAATTGAATCATATTAGTCATACAGAGCGATCGTTAGAAGCGTATATACATCTTTTGTATACACTATGCTTTATTATAATTTTAGAGTAAAATGTTACTGAGGTTTTTGATTATGCACACAAAAATATTAAGACGTACAAGATATCTAAATCGCAATATATAGGTTGTCTCTCAGATTCGAACCGACTTTATTTAAGTTAGATTATATAACAATGTTACCTTAAAATATCATTAAAGTACTTTTAATAAGATTATTGTGAAATAAATAATGGCTGCCGTCGGGCGTTGCCAATTGCGAGTATTTATTAAATGCGATAATTTCTATTGGACTTAAAATTTTCATTTCGAATTTGCAATCTATAGATATAATACTTCCTACTAAAATTGGATCATATCCGTCATACAGGATGATCGTCAGAAGCGTGATGTAAATCATGTTTGTCTTGTTTAATATAATTTTTATAAGCTAAGTATATTTTATTATATTTTTAAAGGCCAAAGGTTTTTGATTGAGAACATAAAAAAAAAACAAAAGTATGCAAGGTATAAAAACTGCAATACAGTAAGTACGTCTTTCGGGTTCAAGTGAACTACGTAAATGGGGGGATATATCAATTTTGTCTTAGATGTTATTCAAGTATTTTTAATGAGACTATTATGAAAAGAATAAAAGTTGCAGTCGGACGTTGCCGACTGCGAATGTCTAATAAACATAATAATTCTTGTTAAACTTAAAATCTTTGATACATATGCAAGATACAAAACATAGAAAATAGCATGGTAGAATACTTCCTAGTGAAATTGGATCATCTCCGTCATACAGGGTGATCATCAGATCATTTTATATAAACTATAAGCGTTGAGTGAAAAGTTTACCAAGAGGCGCAACCGTGTACTTGAAATCGTAGCCCAAGCAGGGTCCGATGTATAGTACGGCGCCACCGGTATTGGGGTCTAAGATCTTAGTCAGTTGCACCAAACATCAGTTAGGTTGATGGCATGCACTTGTATGGTTCGCGTCGCGTAAGTCGTCGCTTTTGATAAACAAGGAGATTTGCCTCTGCGCCAGAGACGGCTCTCATATAGACATAATATTTAAATGCAATGCAACATCTGAAACATTCAGAAAAACGACGAAATGGTGAAATATTCATCATTGCCAGCTACATTGTATTTTTAAATTTAACCTAAAAACGGAAATGATTTTTACAAAAACATGTAATGCATACCTAGCAAATAAAAAACAATTTTGAATCAAACACATACCTTCCTGTTCTGTTTAGTGTGTGGCGTGTTTATTATGTTTATTTTCATAACAATTAAATATAAAAACCCAATGAGCTGCTGGCAATATAAAACATTTTTTTTCCCAGTAAAATAAACCATTTTGATATAATATTAAAAAATACATAACAAAGAAAATTAAGTAAAAGTTCCATGTACCATGTGCATCACAAATGCGCACAACGTGATAAAGTGAATTTTATTACTTTCACATCCAGTGGAAGTATAGTAACGACAAAAAAATTTAAAAAAACTGTCATTGTTCAAATAGGCTTAGAATGTCATGAGACGTCGAGATTTTAAATTTGAGCAAAAAAAATTTCTGTTTGCCCGTCACTTTTTTGTGCGCATGTTTACTCTGGAACCGTTAAAGATATTGACTTGAAATTTGATACACGTATGTATTTTAACGAGAACTGGAACTAGATTATATTTTCATTTTATTCCGTTGAAGGGTAAATTGGGATAAAGGGGGGGTAAATAAGTAAATCAAGCATGTAAGAGTCCATAAAATTGGTATTTAGTATATATAAGAAAAGATAAGGGCTCAAAAAATTACTCCCATTACCACCCCCACCTCACTATTAAAGGGGGGTGGAAAAGCGTCAACATATTTTTTACTTCATTTGCCCCCTCTACCACCCCCTTCCATCACCCCCCCACTACCGATGTGACATATCGTTTAATAGGTTTTTGGAGTAGGCGATTTCACATAGTGGAGTGCAATTTTTTTCTTCTTTGTGAGAGACTTGGATAGAAAACGTGGATGTGGAATTTTAAGGTTTATAAACATGTTGCTAAATTGATACCAATGGTTCAAGGATAGATGAGGATATAGCAACGCGTCCTTGCGTGTGTATCTAGCTTCTACGATTTTCAATTAAAATACCATGCAACCTGTTCGGTGTTTCTATTATTTTCTTTATTCTTTAATAAGTGGGTTATCTCGAGTAGTATATAGATGCGCAGTGGATTTCCTCGAGTACTATGGATGCGCGGTGTCTTTCCTCGAGTACTATAGATGCGCAGTACGTTACTCCAAGTAATATGGATGCGCAGTAGATTTCCTCGAATAAAATGGATGCGCAATGGGTTACCTTGAGTAGTATGGATGCGCAGTGGGTTTTCACGTGTAAAATAGATGCGCAGTAGGTTACCTCAAGTAGTATGGATGCGCATTGGGTTTCCTCGAGTAACATGGATGCGCAGTGGGTTACCTCGAGTAGTTTGGATGCGAAGTTGGTTATCTCGGGTGGTATGGATGCGTAGTAGGTTTCCTCGAGTATAATGGATGCGCAGTGGCTTTCCTTGAGTAGGTACTGTTGATGCGCAGTAGGTTACCTATACGGATACGCAGTGGGCTTCCTCGAGTAAAATGTGATTTAGTGTGTACAGGAACCAAAGGCCTCAAAAAATTTTCCACTTCATCCACCCGCGTATCACCTCCTACCACCACCCCAACCCCCACTATCGATGTGGCATCGGTTTTCATTTAGAAAATTTCATAAACAATTATTTCCACATGGTGGAGTGCAAATATAGTGTTTTCGTTTTGAGAGGCTTGGATAGGAAATCTGGATGTGGAAGTAGTGATTCCTTGGGCTGCGGTTTTCATTTTAAAATGTTAAAACCGCTGCCCAAGGAATCACTACTTCCACATCCTGATGTTCTATCCAAGTTGCTCAAAACGAAAAATATTTTGATACTATATTCTCTACTGTGTAGGAATAATTGTTTATAGAACTTTAATTATATAATATTTGAAATCGCCTACCCCAAAAACTCATAAAGCGATATACCACATCGGTAGTGGGGGTGGGGGTGGATGAAGTAAAAGAAAATGTTTGAAGCCTTTGGTTCTAGTACACACACTAACTCACAATTTTATTCCCCCCCCCCCATGGTTAAATTTTTTGAGACCTTCACTTCTCTTGTATTTACTAAATGCCAATTTTTGTCGTTGTTGTACTTCCACTGGATGTGGAAGTAAAAGGCATATTGACATTTTATGGTGAAACTGTTATTTTTAAGATATCACAAAATTATCCATTTTGCACCTTTCTTAACCGTCTTCACTCTAGTAAATTTTGAATATGTTTTAGATGACATTTTCCAATACTACTGCCGCAAAAATATTACATGTTGCACTATTTTTCGGGTTTACACCATTCCCTTCTTTAATTCTGCTGAACTGTAATAACCAATTTGTACAAAAATATTTTTTATCCTCTCCCAAATATACTGCTACTGCGGTGATGGGTTCATTTAAAGTTATTTATTTGTTTATAGGCTTTTCTCTGTAATTGCTTTTTTTAATAATTAAAACGAAAAAGCGATTTTATTGGGAAAAAGAGTAATAATAATTAGTAAACATAATAAAAAAACCGCTGCCCAAGGAATCACTACTTCCACATCCAGATTCTCTATCCAAGTCACTCACAACGAAAAAACTTTGTATGTGAAAATAATTGTTTATGGAACTTTAATAATACAATATTTGAAATCCTCTACCCCAAAAACCCATAAAACGATACCCCACATCGGTAGTGGGGTGGGGGGTGGTGATAGGGGGTTGATAGTGGGGGGTGGATGAAGTAAAAAAATATTTTGAGGTTTCTGGCTCCTGTACAAACACTAAATCACAATTTTTTTTCATCCCCTTTAATAAGGGGGTTAGGGTGGTAATGGGGGTGGCTAATGCCAAACATTTTTTTGAGACCTTAGCTTCTCTTGTATATTCTAAATACCAATTTTATGGACTCTTACCTGCTTGATTGACCTATTTACCCCAAATTTACCCCAATTTACCCCCAACCCTTCGACAGAACTAGATGAAAATATAATCTAGTTCCAGATCTCGTTAAAGTACATACGTGTACCAAATTTCAAGTCAATATCTCAAACGGTTCGACGGACCGACAAACAGAAATTTTTTTTCGCTCAAACTTAAAATCTCGACGTTTCACAACATTCTAAGCCTATTTGAACAATAAAAATTTTTTAAAATTTTTTTGTCGTTACTATACTTCCACTGGATGTGGAAGTAATTAACTTAATTTGAATATCTGCGGAAAGACTGGTTAATTTTTTTTTTTAATTACAAGTAGGTATTACTTTTTCGAGAGCATAGTTTTCGAGGCGATAAAGTATCGCACAAATGGTACACAATGCACTTTTTATAAAGCATCGAATTTTGTACAAAAAAGTCCCTGAGAGCATATTTTTATCTATTATAGCTCACATGCCAAAGGCGCCCGCGCGCAAACCTCAAAGTTACTGTTTTTCGCGCTGTTCTCCAAGCAGCCCGTTAAAGCAGTTAAATATTATTTGTCCAATGAGAATTTATTTATGAATTTCTGATCGCTCTGCACGATGGCGTCCTTCATTTTTCTTAAATATGCGTTTTTTAATGCAAAAAACATTAAAAAAATCGTACATTTGAACTTTTCCACCTTGTAGGAAGTAATTTTCTTTCTTAAAAAAATGTATCTGTTATTGACATATCATTTTGTTTTTATTTATCACATATAAACAATTAATATTAGGACCGAAAAGTGTAATTTTTCATTTTCATCGATTTTTATATAACTGGAACTTACCGCATATTTTTATTAATTAGTGTTTTTTTCTGTACAATTGTACATACATTTCAATAACACAAAGAATATTTAACTATTTTTTTTATTTTATTTCAACATTTTTTTAATACTTGTAACTCCATTATTAATATTATGCATCGTATATAAAACAGTTTTAAACAGAAGTTACTCATTATGTTTTGTGTAATTTAAATTTGACTATTAGCATCGCCGTTTTCTTAATTTTTTGTTTGTTAATTAAGTCGCCAGTGCCACTTGCAGAGTAGCGTAAAAAACAGTCATTTTTATGCTTACACGTGAGCACCTGTAGCTCGAAAACTATAGTAGATAAGAATATGCCCTCGCGGACTTGTTTGTAGAAAATTCCATGTTGTACAAAAAAAAGTGCGGTTCATTTTCGTATTTTTTACCGTTCTCGCTACGCAAGCGCTGAAAGATCAAAAACACCATCCTCGACATTTGCATATTCTTTTTTCTAATTATTTTAAAAAATTGGGAGGTCTTAAACGTACTCATAAATACTATTCCATGAAACTGAACCGAATAGCAAAATAAAATATTTTTAATTTATCACATTTTTATAAATTTCAGAAATTCAAAATTGAACAAAAATCTCAAAAAAAACATTTTTTGAACTCCAAATGGGTCTCGAGGACAAGGAACAATTGCAATTTCGAACAAAACACGATTGTTACAGCGCACAACGTGGCGACTTAAAAGATGAAATGCGACAATAATTGATAGTTAAAGGTTTCTCTTGTTTTTGAATTTTAAGTGAAACTAGTGAAAGAATTATTTATCTGAGATTTTTGTTTGTAAGTTTTTATTAATAAATTTGTCCTAACAGTAGTAACTTGTAAATGTTTTTTATCAGGGCGGCAAGCAACTGTTTGCTACAGGTGCCAAATGCCCTGACGCCGGCACTGATTGCGCCGGTCTACAACCTGCGTGGAGAATTATAACTTAATAAATATATTATGTACCCTCGTTCGCTGGATATCAACGTCCAGTATTTCTATTCGCGGTTCGCGCAAAATAACACCGCGCGGTGGCACCACAAGTCAACGAACAATATGTGGATAGGGACGTGTGGGGGAAGCGTGATGAGCGAGATGAACATATAGGAAAGGTTTTGGCCGTATAGTTGCGTATCTTATAGACTCTTCAATCAACACTATAAGTTATTATGACTTTAGAAAAAAATGCTCTAAAGATGTTTTATTAAGAAAATAAAATTGCAAAGATGTATAAGATCTCTAAACTGCAATATATGTAGGTTTTATGATACAAAAATTTTACCTTAAAATGTTATTACGATATTTTTAATGAGACTATTACCAATACAAATAGTATTTGCAGTTGGAAGTTGCCGAATATCTAATAAACACTATGGATCCTGACAGAAAATTTTTATATGTAGAATTGCATACCCGACTATTACGAAACAAACGATAGTTGCAGTCCGGCGTTACCGACATAGAATTTTCATTTAAAAAATGAAAATAAACTGTATATAGACTTGCTTATTGGCACCCTTTAGAGGTGAATTGTGCTGTGTCCATGCAAAATATGAGGCAAATATTTATTCGCAGTCAGTCACGTCCGACTGCAACTTCTACTCGTTAGTTACTCTTATCAATAATATATTGATTTGGCTTATATTTTGTCAAAGTTGATAGCCGGCAGGTGCACATGATAGCCCAGGAATTTTAGTTTTTGACCCGGAATTAATTATTGTAAAGCTGAAAATTTGCAGGATTGTAGTTTTGGTCCAGGACAACACGTACCAAAAAGTTTCCTACTCTCCCCCGTCGGCTTTTCTATTTTTGTGGAGCAACAAGGGCCTAAGTCGCAGAAATTGCAGAGCTGGCTATAAAGTGCAGAAAGTTTGTTACTGGTCCGATTTGGGTCGAAATGATCATAAAAGCTTAGGAGAAGCATATCCGCTCGTATTTCAGATGTTCCATGCATATCTTGTTCACAATTTTCCATTCTGGTACTGTCAAAATTTCAAAAATTTAAAAAATGCTGAAATGGCGCCATTGCGGATACATGAAGACTCGACGGGGAAAACGTACCCAAACAAATATTTCTCTTCATACTTTGGGCTTTCCAATAATATATCTACCTTCTCTGTAGCGTCACTCGTTACGGAGCTACGCCATTCGGAGTATCGCCGTGCGGCGGCCACACCCGTCATGCGCCCGGTGCAACTACCCTGGCTGCGCTGATGAGACTTGTTGTGAATTCCTGTTTATATATTACTGGTGTTTTATAAGATTTTTAACTTAGCAGACTCAGAAAATGACTTTATTCGGCAAGATAATTGACATTATTGATCTACTGGGAAGTTGGGTCGTCCGGATCATCATATATATCCACCAACTAGCTGTTTGTGCAACTGGATCCTCTACAGCTCCTGTACATAATACTGCAGTATCCTTTCCGAAAACTGAACCTGTAATGTTGAGAAAAAAGGTTAAGGTGTGAGAATTTTATCTAGAGCTTGTGCTCTGTGTATTAAAGTCATGCAAGAACTGGTACGAACCTGAAGAGAAAAACAGCAAATTGCACTGATGGTGATATTTGGTTTTAGTCGCAACCAGATCAACTGCACTCGATACACGAGCTTGCACAACCTCATCCCACTCGCTATTCCTCTGCAGAGGTCGATCGATGATCCGATCCTTGAATGGAACAGTTTCTACTTCGTGAACAACCCTCGGTACTTAAACATAAACACACTACAGATAGTAGACAACCCCCAAATCCAAAGCCAAGGCTGTGCGGGAGGGTGTTACATATTTGGAAAAACGCAGACATGCATCCACACCCACCGGTGTTGTCAATACCGGGGCTGGGGGTCGAACCCAGAGCGCGGTAGACAGTCGATCAGCATATTCGGCACTCAATACGCCTTAACCGATTGAGCTACCGCGCCGGTCCTTGCTTCTTCGTCTCCTTCCTCATACACGCCTCCTCTCGATTGAACAAGCAGTACCTTTTTATATCGAAAGGACTGAGCGCTGATCTAAGCCGCGGCTCAGTCGTCTCACTTCCTGGCTGTGCAGTTTTGGCCACGGCAATGACCTTCCTTATAGTGGAAGTGGAAGTAATTTTTTCTGCAAGAAAAAATGGCACTGTAATACCACCTGTGTGACTAAGACATCAGCGTCTTGAGCTACTCAAAATATTTATCTAGAACTAGCGTAGGACTTACTTGCATGTCACATGTACCGTGATAGATGAATTTTTCTTCACGAGATCTTTAAACGACTCCTCATCTTCAGTGTCTCCTCTTTCCACCGAAGCAAAGGTGATAACTCATCCTGAACCGTCACAATACTTCAATCTTCAAGAGACAACTTGCAAAGAACGCAAAAGCCTGTGCCCGCAATGACTTAACTACGATCACTCAATTTTCCCGCACCAATGAATCCATGCACATATTTCGAGGACTGTCACAGCTACTGAACTAAGAAGATATAACTCACCGTGCACGTGCTCGCCACTCGAAGTGGCGTAGCTCCGTAACGGGTGACGCTACTGAGAAGGTAGGCATACCAATGGAAAGCCCAAAATATGAAGAGAAATGTTTTTCGAAAATCGATTGGCAATGTCTACATTTTCGGCGCGATTTCAGATCGAAAAATGCACAATTCCAGTATTTTAGTCCGTTGCTAAGACACTATCAGAAAACAGACTGGAAAAGATCCGATGCCAAGCAATGATCAAGAAAACCGTACGGGAATGTTACTTTCCCGGCCTAGACCGGGAAAGTAACATTCCCGTACGGTTTTTATGTATATTTTAGACAGTAAATAAATACACGTAGACAAACCAACTTACATTAAAATGGCATTTATTAGTAAGCAGTTAGATTGTAATGAAGAAATGTTATTCATTAATACAAATTCCGTAATTTATAATAATATTGATTGTGATTTCAGAAAATATAGAATGTGTACTTCGGTGTGAAAGCACATTCCCGGACTTCGATGCTTGTTGGCCTCGGCTAGCGCCTCGGCCAACAATTCGCATCATCGTCCGGGAATGTATTACTTTCACACCTAAATACACAATATACTATTGCGTACGTCCCCCCCCCCCCCCCCCCGAGCCTTCATTTATCCGCAATGGCATCATTTCGGATTTTTTTCAATTTTTGAAATTTGGACAGAACTAGAACAGAAAATTATGAATAAAATATGCATGGAACATCTGAAATACGAACGGATATGCTTCTCCGAAACTTTTATGATCATTTCAACCCAAATCGGACCAGTAACAACCTTTCTGCTGCATTTCATAACCAGCTCTGCATTTTTTGCGACTTAGGCCCTTGTAACAGTGAAGCCGACGGAGGACAGTAGGAGACTTTTTGATACGTATTGTTCTGGACCAAAACTACAATCCTACAAAATTTTCAGCTTTACAATAATTAATTCGGGGTAGAAGGGATATATTGACCAAAACTTCTTGGCAATGAATCAAACTTTGCAGGGGTACCAATGGAGCTGGCATTATACTACAGCTTGCCAGTAGTGACCGTATAAAATCTTATTTATGTCTCTTAGACTTGGCGCCAAGTATTTTGGAGCAGAAATAATTCAAACAAAAGGTTTGTTACCTCAAATTGGTTCATTGGTCTGTCATTGAGAAATACTTAATTTATCTTTCTCGAATAAAGCCCAGAAACCCCTCCCTGGAGAGGCGATTTCCGGCCTTCTCATTGAATTTACGACAAAAATGAGTATGTATAAAATTAAAGCTTATAAAAGTCTCTACAAAACTGATCGTACGCAATTTTATCATCAGATGCATATTTCTACCAGTAATTCGCGTCCAAAGTTGAGCTAAGTTGCGCGGCTTTCAAATTCCTTAAGTATTTAGTATATAACGGCCATTTTTCAGCAGATGTACTGAGAGTTTGTTGATTTCCATTATAATAAGAACATGATGGAAGATACTGATACACTTTTATTTTATGAAGCATCGTAATAGTTTCAAACATTCAACATATATTGTTTCTTCACTTCTTCAGCGACTGCGATAGGAGAGGCCCTTACTAAGGAGTAAGGGAAACAAAAACTTATTAAATTGTTTGCAAAAATATAACAATGCAAGAAACTATTAAAATTTTTAATGATTCAAATGCTACACCTGTCTTAATATCTGCAGCAGAAGTATCTTTCGTAAAAGCTGTGTATGGAGTGATATCCGATAACACTTCTCTTACTGACTGCAGGTCAGAAATTTTTCAAAATCTCTGAAGAGGAAATCTTGCTATGTCGCATCACTGTCGTCAACTGAAGTAGCGTATCAACATTGCTTGCGAACCTATCACCAGGTTCAAAAATGGTGCAGTAACTTCAAAAATCCCATTGAAATGGGATTGGAATACCAAGCCTCATGGTTTCACATCTGTAACATTAAATTATTTTGATTTACAAGAGATTTCACTCCAAATTTCCCGCAAATGCACAAAAGGCTGTTTAAAGTTTTGCAGTTGTTGGAAAGCTTGCTTAATAATCTGCAGAAGTTGTTGAGAATCGTTACTAATATTGATGTTGAAGAGGAGGACTCGCTTGAATATGGCGAGAAATTTGAAGTATTCAGCATTTTAATAATGATGATGGCAATAGTGAAGATGATAATGATGATATCAGCAATGGAACTATAAATATTGGGGTACTATAACTTGAATATAACACCAAAATATACATATACAACCAACAACTTCAAATAAGTCATATATATAGGTTACATGCGCTTCCGCGAGAACTTTTTTTCGTCAAGTCAATAATAATAAAGTTATCGTGAAAAAACGTGTTTTGCGAATTTTAAATACGAATTCCTCCCCCACCCCGTGAGATTAAGCTGAGCTAACTTGATAACATAAAGGAGAACGCGTCTAACCGAAAAAAAAAAAAAAAAAAATAGAAAAATTGGTTTCGTTCCAAAACCAGATCCTCTCCGCTATAAGGTTTAATTAACTGGGCGACACGGCGGTGAAATCTTATTACATAATTTTTAGCGGCCTTTTTTGAAGGTGGTTTAACATTTTTTTCAAACCCTTCAGCATCTATATTTTTGAATAAGTAGGCTATGCCAAAGGTCGCCTTACTAGAAACAAATACTGAATGTACGATAACTTATCGAGAAGGCAAAGAAATATTACGTGTCTAATGTGTCTATGTATCTCTGTTTCGTGGGCTACCGTAAGACAATGACAATGTGAAACGGGACAATCTGCGCACTGTATTATTGGAAATGGGAACACACACATATGCAGAGATGGGTCGAGGAAACTTTCCATATTTGATAAGTTTGTAAAAGTCAAGTAAATAATATAATTGTATGTACTTATTTGGTATCAAAATGAAGCTTGTATCATCACGAATCAGGTTTCACATAAAATATGCTATCAATATACCCAATGGAAAGGTAGAAGGAAAACTTCCTGGAAACTTTCGGAGTTTTCAAAACGGAAAGTTTCCAGGAAGTTTTCGTTCTAACTTTCCATTGGGTATATTGATAGACTATTTTATGGTGAAATCTGATTCGTGATGATGCAAGCTTCATTGTTATACCAAATAAGGGCATACAATTATATTATTTACATGACTTTTACAGACTTTTATCAAATGTGGAAAGTTTCCTTGGCCCATCTCTGCACATATGGTATTGATAATTTGTCAACTATACCAATAAAACTCTGGATTGGTGAAAATTTATAATACAAATATTGTAAAGTGAAAATATTTGAACTGTTTTGTTCCTTTTAGGGCCGGTTTTATAGGTTCAGATTAAACTAGGATTTAACTATAAGTTTCACCTAGAGGTTTAAATTGTAGATTTTAGTGTTTTGTAGAATAGCGTTTTATAAGCGATTGTCAAGATTGTCAGTGTTATTGTTATAGAACCTCCCAGAATCGAACTTAGTCGCAGAATAAATAAATAAATAAAAACTTCGACTTTTTGTGGAGAAGGAAAAAAAATATTTACTAAGTGAAATTTTTGGTGTACTATAGGATTGTGCGCCTTGTCGCGCCTTACTTTTCTGTGAGCGTGTATGGGTCCTTTTGTGCCAGTCTTCGGCGCTGATGCTTTAAATATGTTATGCTCTAAATTAATTGTCTTTTTATAATTTTTTTCCTAAGTCGACGTTTTTATTTATTCTTCAACTTAGGTCGATTCTAGGAGGTTCTATAACAGTAACACTGACGATTTTGACAAACGCTTATAAAACAGTATTTTACAAAACACTAAAATCTACAGTTTAAACTGTGAAATTTCTAGTTAAACTCTAGTTTAATCTGAACCTATAAAACCGGCCCTAAAAGTGTTGTGATTAGATACTGGTCGGGTTTTATATAAAAACAGTTAATTTCAGTTTAACTAAAATTTATTTCTAAAACGTATTTATTTTAAAGCACACTTATTTGATGGTTTGATTTTATTTACTTGTAGTGCAATATTGATTCCATTTTTTCCTCCGCTGTATTACAGGAAATTAAAGAAATGCTAAGACACTCATCAATACATGTCAGATGAAAACGCTTTTTATTTACTACCCGAACAAAAAAGTTCCTTTACGTAAATTATTTTTTCGCACGGATGTCTAAATCCTGTAATGCAATTAATCCGCGTCAATTACGTTTCTTCTAATTTTGTTTAAAGTTCCATATCTTATCAAAATTTCAAATGATAGTAGGACCTTAATTTACATTTGATTTTTTAATTAAAGCTTCTTAAGAAGTTGAATATAACTAAAAGATTATGTTTTCAACAATTGGAATATTCACGGAAGTATAGGAAGAACATTCCTCGTGTATGTAACAGGATCATGGTACACTCCCTCTTTATTTCTTTAATTTTAAAGACAAACAATTGAAATTTAGAACATCCTATATACTTAATAAACGTCACTTCTTGACAAATAAATGATTTTGTTTCCACTTTCGATTTCACCTGAAGTGACACTAACTTTTGATTTCCAAATAGAACACCCTGTAATTTAGCCCGTGTTTGAATCGCATAATTTTCTGAATCTAATGATGCCAGATAAGTGACATTTCAAACGTCGCACAGTGGGGCAAATAGCTCATTTTTTGGACAAACGATAATTCCCAAGACTGGAATTAATGAAACTTAATTTTTTTTTTCAACTATTCGTTATAAAATTGCCTTTAATTCTACCGAATTTTGTAATTTCAAAATTATAGATGGCTAATCCAATATCGCGGACTTAAATTTTGAAAGTAAATTAAAATTTTATCAAAAGATTGTTTAAAATTATAAAAAATTGTTACTTGGGGGGTTTTTTTGGTTTCTAATCTCATTTCTGATCCCCGAATTTTGCGATTCAAAAAGCCAAGATAGTGGATCCAATATGGCGGCCATAATATTTTTTTAAATGAAATGTACATGCACAAACTGTTAAAAATTGTTACTTAAGACTTTTAAGGGTTTCTGATCGAGAATCTGAAATCTAAATTACGTAATATCGTAATCCAAAATGGCGAATCCAATATGGCGGCCATAATATATTTTTTCAATTGACATGTAAATGCGCAAATTGTTAAAAATTGTTACTCGGGGGTTTTAGAGATTGCTGATCATGAATCTGAAGTTCAAATTACGTAATATCGCAATCCAAGATGTCGGATCCAATATGGCGGCCATAATATTCTTTTAAATGAGATGTACATGCGCAAATTGATAAAAATTGTTACTCAGGAGTTTTAGAGATTGCTGATCATGAATCTGAAGTCCAAATTACGTAATATCGAAATCCAAGATGTCGGATCCAATATGGCGGCCATAATATTTTTTTAAATGAGGTGTACATGCGTAAATTGATAAAAAATGTTACTCAGGGATTTTAAGGGTTTTTGACCATAAATATGAAGTCTAAATTATGTAATATCGTAATCCAAGATGGTGGATTCAATATGGCGCATCCAATATGGCGGCCATAATAATTTTTTAAATGAAATGTACATACACAAATTATTATAAATTAGGTTTAAAGATGTCAACATTTTTGATTGTTTATCTCATTTTTTTATAAGATGGCATATTCGAATCTGCCATTTTAGAATTCGAAATTACTAATGCGTAGTCAGCAATCGCAAAAACCTGCAAGTAACAATTTTTAACTATTTTCCCATGTACATCATAATTTGTAAAAAATGTATGGCAGCCATATTGAATTTATTTTGCAAAATATCGAAATTTTAATATCCGAAACGAGATTAGCAAACTGCGAAACCCCTGAAAAACAAATTTTAACAGTTTCCTTCTTGATTTGTCATTCTTTTTTAACTTACGGACACCATATTGGATCCGCCATTTTGGATTTCGATATTACGTAACTTGAACTTCAGATTCATGATCAGCAATCTCTAAAACCCCCAAGTAACAATTTTTAACAATTTGCGCATTTACATGTCAATTAAAAAAATATTATGGCCGCCATATTAGATTCGCCATTTTGGATTACGATATTACGTAATTTAGATTTCAGGTTCTCGATCAGAAACCCTTAAAAGTCCTAAGTAACAATTTTTAACAGTTTGTGCATGTACATTTCATTTAAAAAATATTATGGCCGCCATATTGGATCCGCTATCTTGGTTTTTTGAATCGCAAAATTGGGGGATCAGAAATGAGATTAGAAACAAAAAAAAAACCCCCAAGTAACAAATTTTTTATCATTTTAAACAATCTTTTGATAAAATTTTAATTTACTTTCAAAATTTATGTCCGCGATATTGGATTAGCCAACTTTAATTTTGAAATTTCAAAATTCGGGCTCGATAGAATTAAAGGCAATTTTATAACGAATAGTTAAAAAAAAAAATAAGTTTCATTAATTCCAGGCTTGGAAATTATCGTTTGTCCAAAAAATGAGCTATTTGCCCCACTGTGCGTCGTCAATATTTATTTGATTTAATTTTCAGTTTTCCATTTAAGTGTGCCACTACGGTTCCGATTTGTTCTAATTGATCCGTGCAATGCTAGAAAAATCGAAATCCCGTCGAAAATATTAAATTATATGATTTATGAGCAAATAAAGTTTATCAAAATGATTTTTTGCAAAAAACACAATTTTTCAAATGGAACCATATTGGTACTGTGGTACAATTTATCACTACTGTTAATACGGAATTTATTCATATGCCTTATTAAAATGTGTGATAAATACAATCAAAATAATTTTGTTCCTTAGAATTTTTTATGGAAGTGGAAGTTTCTAAGATATTCAACATTTAAACTAAATACTTCATAATGAAAACGGTCAGATGCCATCTATAAAATTAAATATTTCCGAAACTATCAATCAATGTAATTTTAGTAATCGATCATAAAGCTTTGTATGCAACTCATGCATAATCGGACTTTATTTGCCTCGCTTTTTTATTAGCTTCGCTCGTAAGCTCGCTCGGCCATAAAAAAAAAGATTTATCCAATAAAGTCCTATATTAGACCAGAAGCCCGCCGACCACTAATTGGGTGTCATAGGTTTACTCCCAAAATGTGTGAATTGTTGTTATTTTGGGCAGTAGAACTCAGAAATGACCATGCCCAGCCCTCTTTTTGGGGACAGGAGCGTACGGCAGGCCCCCAAAGGTGTAAGAAATATGACTTGAAAAAGTAAAAAAAAAGTCACAAATAAGTCATAGGTTTACGCATGGGGGATGGAGGGATTTCTTATTTTACCCCCAAAAATCATGAATCCAGACTCCCATTCATTTTGGGCGGTACAAGGAAGCTCTACGCTCGCCCAAATTTGAAAAAAGTCAGATGGAAAATGATAAGTTTATGAATGGCAATCAATAACCTGGTAAGTATGAACCTGCTGAGTGTGAAAAGACATTCGCCATCTTTGGAAAGTGGTGCGAACGTCTTGCCTTTCACGACAATTGACGGCGTATCGTAGCTTCATACCGCATGTCTTGGTTATCCGTGTAATTCGATCAGAAACTTGTGTGCGTGCGTGCGTGTTTGTGTGTGTGTGTGCGTGCGTGTGTATGTGTGTGTGTGTGTGTCATATGTACGAAGGGGTAATTGACGATTTGCATGAAAGAAAGTTTGGTAAAAAGTGTCATGGCGCACAGTATAATGGTATCACTGTAATTCACTGCACATGTTGACCAACTCGTCTAATTTCCAAACTTTGCAACAATTAAATACCTATAATATAATAATCATAACATTGTTTTCATTATCTCTAATGTTAAACCTACTTCCACTGAATATAAATCATCTTTACTAGGTTGTTTCGTAGTCTAAAATATTTAAAAAATGTCAAATTATGCGCAATTTGTCAATCACTGCTGCCAACTCTTAATAGAGTTGGAAACAGTGTTTGACAAATTGCATAATTCGACATTTTTTAAATATTGTAGACTACGAAACAACCTAATAAAGACTATTTATATTCAATGGAAGCAGGTTTAACATTAAAGATAATGAAAACGATGTTATGATCGTGATACCATTATACTGTGCGCCATGACACTTTTTACTGAACTTTCTTTCGTGCAAATCGTCAATTAAAGAGAGAATAATTAAAACTATTTGAACAATAAAAATGTTTACAATTTTTTTGCGTTACTATAATTATAAGATGTTTGATTAGAGTTTCGAGATATTGGCCAAAGAAGGTCATAATTTAACCATTTTTTTCAACTAAAAATAATTATCGGATTATCAAATGAAGAAAATGTATTTTTCATTTTTTGTTCGGAATAATGTGTTGTACTAGTTTGAATTGATTTTAACATAATTATTTATTTAATGCGGCAAAAATTAAAAAACAAAATAGATTAAAATAAATGAATTAGTATTTTAACCTCCCCACAATAAAATTGTGGGAGGTTACTACAATTAGTCCAAAATCGAAAATTGAGATAACATCAAATCTTTACGTTTCGAGGTCCTAGGAACCCAAAAAAATTGTTTTTGAAAAATGTCTGTGTGTATGTATGTGTGTGTGTGTGTGTGTGTGTGTGGACATAGGGTACAAAGCGAGGACACACACCGGTACCAGACCGGAGCTGTGAGGACGTTTTTTCATGCGAGGACCTTTTTTGTGTCCTCTAAACGTTCTGTCCTTGTTACGAGAATCTACATGAGAAATCCAATAGATGGGTACCTATATAGCGAAAAACTAGTTTGTCCTCACAACGCCCGTAGCCAACGGATGCTTAGTTCACCGTTTTTGTCGTGTTTTACGAAGAGGGCGCTGATCCAGTGTATAACGGTCGGACCTTACCAACTTTGTGAGATCATCCGAAGAGTGTGTATACAAAATTTGAATTTCCAAACTTCTAGGTGTTGTGTGTGGAATGAGCGGAGTTCCTCGCTTATATGAGGACACAGACTAACAGGTCTCCGTGCTCATAATGTAAATGTGTTGGTGGTACATACTGTATCTCGCCTTATATTGAAGCTATTGGTTTCATTTAAGAACGAAATAATGAGGTAATTTTTTATCTAAACATAATAAAGTATTTAGCAAAATTCAAGTACGTATTATTGTAACAGTCTTATTAAAAATACCTTAATACTATTTTAAAACAAAATTTATGCACTATATATTGCAGTTTAGATATTTTAAATGTTATTTATTTACAAAAAAAAAACTGCGGAGTGTCCCATAGAATGTGCAACAACTATATCAAAAGTTCAATAAATCGGCCTAAGAGTGAAGTGTAATGATGTTTACTTTATTTTTTTGTTAAGTTTTTGGTTAATTTGTTGTTACAAACAATTTACTAACAGTGGCGGAATGGTATAATAGCAACTAATTGCGGTATCGAAATATCGAAAGCGAGATAAATAGGCCGCGAAAACTTGTGACGGTGTTAAATAATTATTTATTATAATTAAACTTCTTGGTGGATCATTATGAAAATCAATAGGTTCTATTCTGATAATGGACGAAGCCTTTAAAAAAACAATCAAATCGATCCGTTAAAGATTGTGACCTGTATTAAAATTTTCATTTTTCTTTACCGTTACTATACTTCCACCCCACTACGTGGATGAGTTGCAGCCCATATATAAATAAATTATACTAAAGTAATTCTTTCGTAAATTGAGGACCATAATGTTCAAAAATGGTATATTTTATTTGCGTACAGGCCGTCTCTGCGAGCTCATCAAATGGTGCGAAAATCGTGTCCTAAAAGCGTAAATTCTCGAATGGTGTATATGGTTTGGGGTCTTTATAATGTACTTTAAAAGCCCAAGTGATGTGTATAAATTTTTAAATGGAATATTTTCAAACTGAAAAATGTATTGGAACATACAAAGCAAGGACACACCGGTACCTCAGCGGCGCTGTGAGGACATTTTTTCATTCGATGATTTATTTTATGTCCACTAATCGTTTTGTCCTTATAACGACAATCTACATGAGCAATTCAATAGATGTGTTCCTATATGACGAAAAACTAATTTGTCCTCATAACATCCGTAGCCAACTGATGCTTAGTTCACTGTTTCTGACGTATTTAAAGAAGGGGGCGGAGCGCTAATCCAGTGTATAACGGTCGGACCTTACTAACTTTGTGAGACCATCCAAGGAGTGCATATCCAAAGTTTTAGGGCTTGTGTATGAAGTGAGTCGAGTTCCTCGTTTATATGAGGAGAGAGATTAACAGGTCTCTGTCCTCATAATGTAAATGTGTTAGTGGCACAGACTTTTGTATCTCGCTTTCTATTAGAGCTATTGATTTCATTTAAGTAAGAAATTACGTAGGTAAATTTTTATCTAAGCAGAATAAAGTATGTAACCTAAAAGATAAAAGGTATATTACATTTCATATCCTATGGTACCTATAGTTATAACTGGTTTCTATATTTATATGAGAACTATAAAATTGTCAAACCAAGAATGTTACATTGAAATTTTCAGTCTCGTTCCGTTAAATGACCATAATTTTACATTTAGTTATACTGGGTGACATAGAGGGGAAAACTTATATCTTTTCTATTTAAAAAACAATTCTTACTCTACTTAAATAAATTAAACATATATTGCTATGTACTAAAAGGTAGATCCAAAGTGACCAAAATCTGGTTTGGTAGAAATACCATTAACTGGGTTTAAAACAAAACATGCGGTTTATAATATATTTTTGAAATCCACGGGTGAACAGAAAAAACATTGGCATATTGCCAGTCCTTCATTTTACACTTAAAGCCAAATTTAAACAACAAAGTTAATGTCATTTTCTGAAGAATCGAAGGTTGGTAATATTTAATCTACGACTGTAATAACTAGATGCATGGCTGTTATAATATTTACTAAATTTTGCATAAATGCTTCTAGTAAAGTAGATAAAAACTTAGGGAGTCGCAGAATTTGCATAAAAATATACATTGTGTCCCATTTATTAACCCAATGAGAGGGTCATTTCCGGTGAAACCGGAAGTCGTAGAAACTTAACAGATGGATAAAAAATGTCATATTGGTCACATGCCTAATTACATCTCGATCCGTTAAAAAAACCGCTGCCCAAGAACTACTTCTACATCCAGATTTGCTCTCACAACGAAAAAATTTTGTATGTGGAAATAACTGTTTATGAAACTTTAATAATATAATATTTGAAATAGTCATTTTACATGCTTGATTTACCTATTTACCCCCATTTACCCCCATTTACCCCAATTTACCCCAACCTTCAACGGAATAAGGTGAAAATATAATCTAGTTCTCGGTTAAAATACATACGTTTCAAGTCAGTATCTTAAACGGTTGCAGAGTAATCGTGCGCACAAAAAAGTAACAGACAGACAGACCGATAGATAGACCGATAGACAGATTTTTTTTTGCTCAAAACTAAAATCTCGACATTTCATGACATTCTAAGCTTATTTGAACAATAAAAATCCGGTGCTAAAAAATTTAAACGCTGGGCCAGATAGTAACCAATTTAAATAAATAAATTATACTAAAATAGTTCTTTCATAAAACGCATACATTCCTAATTTCCTAACAGGTGTTTTCTAATCAATCGCACTTAGCGAGGACTCTCCCTTCCCTTAATCCTTAAAACAAATATCTTAACGCATTCAAGCTACATCTTTCAACGGGATAAGTTTAAAAAGTGAAAATAAATCAATGTCGACGAAACGGAAATCTACAGGTAAATATGAACATTAATTTTCATAGTTCCGTTTAGCTAGTAAGTAAATTCTATATAAAATAAATTTTATTTTCATATTTAGCACTAGGTAGCATATCGTTAAACGACAACTTTTGAAACTGTTTTAATTAAGTGATCACTTCGGTTTAAAACAAAACAAGAAAATAATTGAGGTTTTAGAATGTGCTTAGTTAATGCAAATTTCTCCTAATTTGCTTTAAGAATAAATGTATATGTTTTAATATTTCTTTATAGAGTGTACCCCCGGATTGAATTTGCGATAGGTGTAATATACCAAAAAAAAAAAAAATGAACGGCTTTGGTTTTCTGCAGTCTCGGTCTGCTGACATAAAATGGATTTTTACTAAATTTCAGTTAAAATGGGATCTAACTCGCGAAGTTAATCTAAGAAGAAAAAATAAAAGAAAATAAATCATTGTAGGTAAACTGGTCTTTCTATTAATTTTACGGAAAAATTCTATTTGGATAAAATATTGAAAGTTAGAGCCTTACACCAACTTTCATTGCATTTGAACAACTAATAATAATAATAATAATTATAATAATAATACCTCTTGAAGAAATTAGAAGAAGTTACAAATAATTAGAAGAAGGGTAGTAATTTAGGTGGGGTACTATTTGAATGGGTTTTTAATTGAATTCGTTGAAATTGTTAACTGTGTTAAAAAATAAAAAGCTATTTACTTTAAGTACTATTATTATTTTTCTTGTTCAAATGCAATGAAAGTTGGCATATGGCTCTAACTCTCAATGCCAAATATTTTATCCAAATAGATTTTTTCCGTAAAGTTAACAAAAAGACCAGTTTACCTACAATTATTTATTTTCTTTTATTTCCTTATTAGATTAACTCCGCGAGTTAGATCCCATTTTAACTGTTTGGTAAAAATCCATTTTACGTCAAGCAGACCGAGACTGCAGAAAATGAAAGCCTTACTAATTTTTTTTTGGTATATTACACCTATCCACAAACTCAATCCGGGGACACACTGTATAACTGTAAGAAAAATGCTTCTTTAAACTTAAAGACTAGACCTAATCAATACATCATATTATTAAATAGCATTCAAACGACTTTGCAATGGGATCAGTACGATATTATTACTTAAAAACTTATAAATGAATTATGCATTTAAAATGTTTTGATATCATGTACTTTCTGTGGCTTTTTGAAATTTTAAGAAGTAGAACCTTGTGAGGACACGTGTTCACTGATGTATACTTCATTCATTTTTACTTTCGGAGGACGTTTAATAAATCATTTTTAAGAATCGACAGGACAACTCTCTGGGAGTGTAAAATCTGCATGCCTTGAAGGCTAGCTATCCGCTTAAGATTTTTCGTGAACTGGTAGGGTTTTGTAGTCCCGCTTGTATCAGTATATTTTTGAGCTTATTTTAACTATCCTTGTATGGATTTTTTTATAAAATATAAAGCGTAATTATTTTCATAAAATTCCACTTAAAAAAAGTGAGAGAGAGAGAGAGAGAGAGACCTATTGAGAATATTTTCAGAACATTTTTGGGCGCTGTAGAATTTCTATTTTCTTTTATAAGTAGAAAAATAGAAACATATATTAGGGGGCTAAACTTTACCAGTGCCATATTGACGATGAAAAATAAACGAACAAATATTTTTGCATTATGCGGTTTAAGTGAAAAAGTACCTATCTCAAATATTTATTTTTATCATTGTTTCGAACTACTCGTTTACTGTGTACATATATATTTTATCGGATTTTGAGGATTTTCTGTGAAATATAAAATAACGTTCTAAGGACGTTTAGTTATGGATTATTGTTTATTAAAGCAATTCGCGAGCCACGTATATTTGGTCGGTTTGTATGTCAGAGTAATACTTGACATGTAGCACGTTAGGTGCCTTTCAACAAATATGTTCCATTTTAGAGGGGCCTACTACTGAAAATGTGACAAAATGAACAATGGGTAGAGGGATTTAATAAAAAGTGAATGTTGTGACAAAAGTATTGATTGAAAAATAGCTATATTTAACATTTTAAGTTCGTTCTCTCATGGAAAACTAATAAACAGAATATTTTTAAAAATAGTATAATAGGGACGAACCTTCGTTTAAGGGGAGTTTCACAAGTGTTACAAGGGGAGGTGGTTAAAAATAGATCATTTTCGCAAGCGTATTTGTTGAATAGGGGCTATTATATGTGGTAACTGTATCGAATAAAATAATTAATATTGTATAAAATAAATGGAAATAAATGTTGCAGAATTCAGATGAGTCATACAATCCGATGCATTTTTAAGCATTGAAATATTATTTCAGAATGAATCACTGACACTTTCCTCATATATTCATTATAAGTAGAGATGTTTTTATTTTCTTACCATTGATATCAAATTAATTTGATGTCTGTATATCCTGGGTTATCGGTCTTTTTAATAAAATTACTCTTTTCTTACGTTTCGGTTTATTCAACCATCGTCAAAGAAATTAATTAATATTAATTAATTGCAGACTGCAACTATTTACATTTTGTGTGTTATATATGAGTGTTTAAAAGCAACTGGGGAGTTGAATTCATAATTACACAGGTCCTAAACTGGAAAAATATTTTTGTAATTGCAATAAATAAACAAAAAATGAAGAAAATAAATAATTCTTAGATCAGTTAAAACTTCATTTAATACACTGGCCTCATAAAACATAATAGGTACTGCTAAATATCTGCTTCACAAAAAAAGAACAATAATTTGATGTATACAAAAAAATGTAGTAATGGTTTAATTACATTTTCATTGCATAATTGGTGTTTTTACTAGACAAGCAAAAATGATAAGCGTAAACCTTTAAGTTTAATTCTTCTCTTGTGTTTAGATGTGTGGCATTTGGTGGAATTTATTGAAGATGGCATATGGTACATCTGCCCAGATACAAAAATTAAGCATGTTTCAAATGGATGCTTAGTAAGGTGGAGAGATGGAAAATGGTATCCCGCAAATGTATACAAAACTGGTGGTATGTATTATAAATTATAATAAATATTTTTTTAAAATCTGTGAAGGGTTAAGGTTAAGTTGGGTACAACTTCTTTCTCATCTCAGAATCAATCTTTATAATTGTCGATTACGCAAATTAGAGAAAAATAAAGAAAACTGTGCATGTATGCATCTAAAATAATTTCTAAATCTGCCTTTGGAAAAATCCACTAGTTTTTTATAATTCGTTTGGTTCTTAAAATTCTTAAAGTATTAAGGGATATTATTTTGTATAATTCTTTTATTTTCAAAATTTACAACTAGATAATGATTTTTTTAAATAAAAGTAAAACATTTTTAGATAAAGAAACACTGGAGAAGATTAAGGAACAGAAGGAATCTGGCCCTAATATTAATAAATCAAAAGATAACGGTGAGTTTTAAAGGAAATTGTATTTTTAAGTTAAATAACTTGAATGTTAATTTGTAGAATTGTGTAATGAAGAAACTACAAAAAAAATGAAGAACACGAGACGAATGTGCAATGTTAAGCTGAATATGTCAGATGATAAACTAACAGGTACTTGGGCTATTTTTTTTAATATATACTTTTGGAAGCCACTAAAAAAAGTTCATCCTCTATATGAATTTTTCGAAATCCATTACAAGTTTTAAAAATGGACACAAGTATATAAAATCATTCACTACTTTTTTTTTTAATAATTATAGACTTTTTGAAAAATTTTCAAATTTCAGCCATAAACAATTTTATGGGTTGGCTTGCTTAGAAGTTACTATTAGTAATAATAACACTGACAAAAATATACTCAGAGGGCAGAATATTAGGGAGAATATTTACTAATGTAATATCTTGTCGAAATCCTCTATACATTTCCTAAAATACATAGGAAATAAAAACCAAACTGCAACTAACAGCTCTTCTCTGAACTAATGCCCCGCAGAGCGCTGGATAACGAATTTACAAGCCTGGCCGCGTTTAGTGCAATACCTATGTATTGCCACAAAATGTCAGTAGTTTCGAAACTTTTCACTATTGCACTAGTAAAAAATATACCTGTTTAATATCTTTACGCGGTGAACGGTAATAATAAAAAAAACGCTGCCTAAGGAATCACGACTTCCACATCCAGATTTTCTATCCAAGTCTCACAACGAAAAATATTTTGATACCAAATTTGCACTCCACTATGGGGAAATAATTGTTTATGGAACTTAATAATACGTAATATAATATTTGAAATCGTCTACCCCAAAAGACCAGTAAACGATATGTCACATCGGTAGTGGAGGTGAAGGGGGGAGGTGCTCCATGAAGTAAAAGAAAATGTTGAGGCCTTTAGTTCTTGTGTACACCCTAAATCACAATTTTATTTTTTTCACCCACTTTAATATGGGGTGGGGGTGGTAATGCTAAAAATTTTTTTGAGACCTCAGTTTGTCTAATATATATTAAATGCCGATTTTATGGGCTCTTACTTGCTTGATTTACCTATTTACCACAATTTACCCCTTCAACGGAATAAGATAGAAAAAAATCTATTTCCAGATCCCTTAAAAATACGTAGATGTACCAAATTTCAAGTCTTAAATGGTTCCAGAGTAATCGTGCGCACAAAGAAAGTTACAGACAGATATTTTTTCTTCGCTCAAATTTAAAATCTCGACGTTTCATGACATTCTAAGCCTATTTGAACAATAATTTTTTTTTGCGTTGCTATATCGCGTGGCTCAGCCGATAGGGACACTCTTGTTAATTTTTGATGTGCGAATGGATTTTTTTCAAATTTAGCATAGTGATATGGGATGAAATTTCCAATTATATGATGTAAATAACCACAATGACCGACTTCCGGTTTCGATGCAATTTACATGAAAATCAAATTTTTAAATGGGACAACCTGTAAGTTTTTGCATATTTGGATCCTGCTCATCAAAATACATATGATCTGACCTCAAATATTATTTCGATTTTCAAAAAATATTTAAAAAAATTATTATTATTATTATTATTATTATTATTATTATTATTATTATTATTATTATTATTATTATTATTATTATTATTATTATTATTATTATTATTATTATTATTATTATTATTATTATTATTATTATTATTATTATTATTATTATTATTATTATTATTATTATTATTAATATTATTAATATTATTATTATTATTATTATTATTATTATTATTATTATTATTATTATTATTATTATTATTATTATTATTATTATTATTATTATTATTATTATTATTATTATTATTATTATTATTATTATTATTATTATTATTATTATTATTATTATTATTATTATTATTATTATTATTATTATTATTATTATTATTATTATTATTATTATTATTATTATTATTATTATTATTATTATTATTATTATTATTATTATTATTATTATTATTATTATTATTATTATTATTATTATTATTATTATTATTATTATTATTATTATTATTATTATTATTATTATTATTATTATTATTATTATTATTATTATTATTATTATTATTATTATTATTATTATTATTATTATTATTATTATTATTATTATTATTATTATTATTATTATTATTATTATTATTATTATTATTATTATTATTATTATTATTATTATTATTATTATTATTATTATTATTATTATTATTATTATTATTATTATTATTATTTATTTAATCATAAATTTAGAGAAGGTAGACATTATGCATATCACTTTCTTCGTAATTTAAAGATCTAATTAAATAACAGGTTGTCCCATAGGAGTTCCATTAAAAAAAATAGTTTTCGTTGAAAAACCAATATCGTTGAACTTAATAAAGAATAAATCGTGTTTAATGTTAGTATCTAAAGAGATAATATTTTAAAAGTACTTTCAGACTGATTTCTAGCAATTTTGGAGAAATCGCGGCCTTCTAGTATTAAAACCAAAAATTAAAAAATCTATATATTTTTTAAATCAAAATAATATTTGATGGTCAGGTCCTATTATGTATTTTGACCAGCAGCATCCAAATATGCAAAAATATACAGGCCATTTTGGTTCTTTACATCATATAATTGGAAATTTCATCTCATATCACTATGCAAAATTAAAAAAAAATCCATTCCCCCATTCAATATACATTATAGTTGATGTTAACTAATATTTTATTTTAATTTAGTCTGGATATCCATGGTTTTACATTGACATGATTGAGATTTTATATACTACATAAGGCAAGAAAAATATATAAATATTTTGAAAGCAGTCCTAAATATCAACGGAAAAAAATATTAAATGCATTCTTATTTTAAAATATTTGTTTCCATTCAGCAGTATTAAATATTTAATACGTATCGTTGCTTCAGGGTGATCAACATATTATTTTACTTCCAGATCCAGTGGTATTTATTGTTCAGATAGGCTTAGAATGTCATGAAGCGTCGAGATTTTAAGTTTGAGCGAAAAAAAAATTATATCTGTCTGTCGGTCTGTCGATACACGTATGTATTTTAACGAGATCTGGAACTAAATTATATTTTCATCTCATTCCGTTGATGGGCTGGGGCTAAATTGATGTAAATGGAGGTAAATAGATAAATCAAGCAAGTAAGAGTTCATAAAATTGGTATTTAGTATACACAAGAGAAGCTATAAGGTCTCAACAAATTTTTTGGTATTAGCCACCCCCACCTCATTATTAAAGGCGGTGAAAAAAAATTGTGATATAGTGTGTGTACAAGAACCAAAAAAACTCTAAATGTTTTTTACTTCATCCTACGTCAAGTTTTTTTCCAAAGTACACCAAATTTTTCTTGAAAGTCCGAGACATTTTTTTCGAGAGTTCGCCGGAATAGGGTATTATAGTAGGTCCTCAGGCCTCCTCCCTATACCGTTTTTGTGACGTTGCGGGAATCGTGGCTTGGGGGGGTAATTACCAGGTAATTATTGAGGGGGGTAATTAAGGGTAATAGCGGGTGATTAGTGGTAATTAGGGGAAGGTGGTAAAAAGTGGGCAACGTGGGCTAAAGTGGGGTAAGGTGGGATAGGGGATGGCAAATTTGGACGAGGTGATGGATAAAACAAGATCCAAATATTGATAAGTAGGGAGAACCTACTACTGTTCTTTCTTCTAGATGTTACACTATGAAAGGGTAAACGTGTTTACATGTAACGTTTGTAATGCAACATTAACTGCTTGGTCTTGCGGGCTAAGTCGCCACGCTAATCATAAAATTCTTAAAATATTTGTTTTTATGATTCTTTTTTCGTTGTGAGAGATTTGGATAGAAGATCTGGATGTGGAAGTAGTGATTCCTTGGGCAGCGGTTTTCTTTAACATTTCTTAATGATTTTCAAACCAATGGAAAGCTTATTCTCTCTAGATTCAGGTGCTGACCAATTATTCTCGAAATTGTTCTTAACATTTGCTACAGAAATTGTTTTAACAGAGCGTACCAGAATAGTGCAGTGTAAGTTTCAGCGTCGAGGCGTTTTTAAAATTATTGCAGATGTATGCACATTTCTATTGTTGTGAAAGATATAATTATTTCTGTACAGCGCTCCGTTGTTTTCGTTACCGTTTTGAGTTTATAAGTGCACGTCTCGCGCATTCTGGTTCAGTACTTGCGCTATAATACGGTGTCCCATCGAGAAATGCATCGATCGATATAGAGAAAATTTAGGACATTACTAATATTAGTCTGACCAATGCAAAGAAAATAATTGCAAGCGTTTAGACTTCCGTTTATACCGGAAGTCGATACCAACTTGCTTATTTTAAATGGAACACTCTATAGATTTCGAAATTTTTGAAAAGATCGAAAAATTCTGAGTCGAAAACATGTAGCATACTCTATACCGAAACCTAGCCGTTTCAGAGGTATTTGACATTTTATATATTTCTGATAATTTAGTTTAAGTATGTATAATGTAAATATATAACTTCAATATTGTTATTTTTATGCACACAGAGTAAATTTAAGTTCATTTAGTTGCACGTTGTTTTCTGGATCTCATGTATATTTAAAGCCATAATTTATAACTTAATAATTTCTGTTCGCAAGTAAATTAGCCTCTAAATTTTGCTGTTTTTTTTCTCATGATAACAAATAATAATATTTACGTGTCAGTAGTAAGTATAATAAGAACGTTTTGACTAGAATGCGCGAGATGTACACTAACAAATTCAAAACGGTAGCGGAAACAACGGAGCGCTGTACAAAAATAATCATATCTTTTATAACAATACAGCTATGCAGACTATGTGACCAATTTTTTCTGCAGATTTCATATGATAAAAGTATACATCTATCTGCAAAAACAAGTGTCCTTGGTATCGAGTATCTCTGTATTTATTTACATTATTGTATTGCGCACTATATATAACTTATCAGATGTTGTCATTATATCGGTGTTTACTAAAATAAATAATTTTACATAGTACTTATTTGTAATTTGGATGTGTGTAATGTAACTATTATTATCATATTATATAAATAAATATTATTATTATTATTTTCTGCCAGAGTTTTAAAAACGCTTCGATGCTGAAATTTAAACTGCACTATTCTGGTACGCTTTGTTAGAACAATTTCTGTAGCATTTGTTAAGAACAATTTTGAGAATAATTGAGAGCACTTGAAACTAGAAAGAAATGTTTAAAAACAAGCCTGTAAATGTGGTGGAAACATAAAATCAATCAATTTTTAGCAATACAAAAATTTTCGGAAAAAAAATTTTTACGCCTTTTTGAAATCGCGACCAATATGGTGCATTTCACATTTAGATCCGCATGGCAATTCCGGATAATGTACGAATTTTTTCAAAACTATATCTTTGAGTGCACACCCAGCCATTTTAGGAGCGTTTTTCGAAGAAATACTACACAATTACATAAATATCATTGATTTGAAAAGGTATATGTTACTTCGATCTTCTACTAAGAACTGAGTGATGAATATTAATTGTAAGCGTTTTTTTTCTTTTCAGGTAAAGTGGACGACGACTTTTATTCGCGCTTTTGTTATCGTCATAATATACATAAATCAAAAATCGACTTAACAAAAGATGCAGTTGAATTAATAAACCTAGGAGGTGAACCGGACCTTGAAACAAATACGCATACTGATGCTGATCCAGTTTTCATCAGTACCAGGCAACCTGTTAATTCTTTTACAACTGCTAGTGAATCAGAAATTTTATCACCAAAACCAAATAGTAAAAGCTGTGAAAATAATAAGATTTGCGCGACAGAAATCCAAAATTTAGTCAGTGAAGAAATTCAAATGCCTACACCACGTGAACTATGTGACACATCAAATGTAGCAATAGAGTATGATCTTACACCTGAACTAAATAGTGTAATGCCCACAATACAGCAGAAACAGGACCTTGAAAAAAATACGCATACTGATGATATTTTTATCAGTATTATGCCATCTGTTAATTCTTTTACAACTGCTAGTGAATCAGAAATCTTGTCAGCAAAAGCAAATTGTAAAAACAGTGAAAATAATAAGGTTTGCGTGACAGAAACCCAAAATTTAGTCAGTCAAGAGATTCAAATGCCTACACCACGTGAAATATGTGACACAACAAATGCAGCAACAGAGTATGGTCTTACACCTGGACTAAATAGTATAATACCCACAATACACCAGCAAAGTCCGTTAACATTTACTGAGTTATCAAACATGTTATTCACACCATATCAACAGGCAATGGAACAAGAAGAAAACCCTATTAAATCACCCAATTTTACTAATACATACCATACATTGGATCGAACTTGTAAAACGAATATTTCTTATATAGAAGACAAGGAGGAAAATGTATTCGAAGAAGAAGATACATCTTACGAACCTAGTTCTAGCACCATGGAATTTTCATCCGATTTCGCGTCATCATTTGAGAAGCCAAACAATGAGACTTTTCAATTCACAGCAAAAAAATCACCACCGAATCAAACCGAAATTCAAGGTTCATCTGAAGTGCGTAAAAATGTAGAAGAAAATGTAGAAGTTTCTTCCAGTTCACAAACTATACCTGATGTTGCAGGTCCGTCTACAGTTTGTGCAAATACGCAAGAAAATATACTTGATTATCCCAATTTACAAATTGCAGCCATTTCTTCTACGACACAAAGAAAATGGGACAAAAAATTTCTTTGTCCTTTTTGCCAAAAACTTATTTGTAAGCTTCCGAGACATATGTACAATTCTCACCCTGAAGAGAAAGACGTTGCTCTCATTTTAAGTCTTCCCAAAGATTCCAAGGAGAGAAAAATTCTCATTCAAGAATTGGAAAACAAAGGAACATTTATCAGGAACAGGGCCATAATAAAAGAAGGAGAAGGCATAATTATGCCAAAAAGAAGAATTCAAGGAAATCGCACAAAACATCTTAAAGATTATGCAGCGTGCACCTACTGTTTTCAAATGTATAGTAAAACATATTTATACAGGCATGCTAAAAATTGCAGTTTTAATCTGAAAAAAAATGATGGTTCAAAATCGACAAGAAATAAATCCATGCTAGTTAATTCTATGTTAATGTTGCCAGTAGGACCTGATGTATCAGAAAAATTCAGAGAAAATATTCTTTGCAAAATGAGCGGTGACGATATTTTTAAAATCGTAAGAACTGATCAACTAATTTTACTATTTGGTGAAACCGAATTTAAACGAATAGGTCACGAAAAAAGGTACCATCGAAATATAATTGACCGTTGTAGAGAATTAGGACGTTTGGTACAGAGTGCCAAAGAATTGGATCAAAACGTAAAAACTTTAAAAAATATAATCCATCCGTCCAAGTACAAACTATTTAGAGACGCTGTTTTCAAGATCGCCGGATATAATCCCGACACCAATACTTTTAAAACACCATCTTTGGCATTAAAAATTGGGTATACCATCAAAAAATGCATATCTGTTCTTAAGGGCGAATATTTAGAAGACGAAATATTAAGAACTGATATCCCGAATCTAGACACTTTTATGCAAATATTAGATTCGAAATGGCACATAGAAGTAACGTCTCATGCTCATAGAACTCTAAATGAACGAAAGTGGAACGCTCCAAAAAGAATTCCGTTAACGAGAGATATACAAACTTTACATAAATATATATGCAAGGAAAGGGACACATGGTTTAAGGAGTTAAGTAAGCAACCGTCCGCAGAAGCTTTTCAAGAATTAACGAAATTAACTTTAGTTCTAGTAATAATACTAAACAGACGTCGAGTTGGAGATGTCCAGTATACTCCTTTAGATGTTTACCAAAAGGCAAAAGGAGTAGATTGCGACTCAGATGTTTTTGATACTTTATCGGAAACGGAAAAAGAACTTGCAAAATGCTTTAAACGTTTAGTTATACGAGGGAAACGAGGCCGAGGTGTCCCTATCTTACTGACAAAGGAAATACAAGAAAACATTGATCTTCTAATCAGTAGACGAGCAGATTGTGGTTTGGACAAAAGTAATACATATTTATTTCCATCGCTACGAAATGCTTGTGGGTTTTACAGAGCCTCTGACTTACTCACATCCTTCGCCAAAAAAGCAGGCTGTGAAATGGCGAACTCAATAACTTCAACAAGATTAAGAAAACACGTAAGCACCATGGTGCAACTACTAAATCTAAAGGATCATGAACTGGATGCTTTAGCACAATTTTTGGGGCACGATATACGTGTGCATCGAAAACATTATAGATTACAGGATGAAACTATTCAATTGGCCAAAATCAGTAAAATTTTGGTAAACTTCAGTAACGGTAAATTAAATTCAATGAAAGGAAAATCATTGGACGAAATTGAAGTAAATGATTTTTCTGAGAATGAATTAATCCATGATGATGCAGGTAATGAAGATGAAGACTCTATTATAGTGGAGGAAGACATCAATGACGAAATAAAACAGAATAGTACGAAGAAAGACGGTACAAAACAAGTTACAGAAAGTGGTGTTTTAAACAAAAAAGAGAAAACACAGCAAAAAGGCAAAAAAAGAATGCAAGTAATAAAACAAAAATGGTCTTCAGAGACAGCTAACATGGTTTCAAATAAGTTTAAAGACTTTCTTTTAATGAAAAAACTTCCTGGCAAAAAGGACATTGAAAAATATATAAATGAAAATAAAGAGGTTTTACAAAATAGAACCTGGAAAAATGTAAAAGATTTTCTTTATGGAAAACTGAAAAAGATGTAAAGCGTTTTTTAATTTTATATAGAAAACATTTTTCTTTGTTCATTCTAGATAATAACTATTGTCATGTCTAGAATGTCTGCTTTATGTTATTTTGATGTTACCATGGGCTCAAATGGAATCGTAAGTCCATTTCTATCCCTTATTAATTTGTCGTAAGTCAATTCCTTCGTAAAAAAATATTCTCAGTGTATACTTACCGTGTTGAAAAGTATGTCGTATAAATGATATACAGTCTGTCTCTGAATTGGAGCATGAATAGGTCAATAGTCAAATAGAGAAAACATTTGAATTAAAATTTCTTGCTTGGACAGAAACTAATTTGTGCCATAATTGTCGTTTCTAAAAGTATAGTACCTTGGAAATTTACAAAAAAGTTGATTTTTCTACTAGTAAAGTGCTTTTTCTGTAGAAGATACGACAAAATGATATTAAGAAGAGTTGATATCGGAATTATAATTTCATTCGTTCATTTCATTCAATTTTAGACGTTTAGATAGTTTTTTTAGACTGATGACTGATAAAAGTAAATTGATATTTTTCAGATTTTGCACTATTGCATATTTTATCAATATGAAAAACTTTTCTTAACTGCAACACGGAAGATACCTAGTTTTTTTTAAATTAAGAAATAAAAGAACATATGAAAGTAGACAAGAGGATTTTGAAATTTTGCATTCTTACTCAGTTTTGCTTTCTGAACAACTTTTCTTAATAACATTTTGTCGTACCTTCTGCAGAAAAAACACTTTACTAGTGGGAAAATTAACTTTTTGACAAAATTTCCAAGGCATACTTGATTTCCTGAAACTGAAATAATGGCACAAATTAGATTCTATCCAAGCGGGACCGAATTCCAGAAGATGAAATTTCAAATAAAATACTTTCAGACACCTATTCATGTGTCGATCCGAGAGCACACTGCAGGGTGGTCACGAGAACATTAGAACCTCATTTAACTTCGTTCTTTTTCGAGTTCCGTATAAAAGTTTAAAAATGAAAATGAAATAGATGTATTTTTCAAAAATAATATGAGAAAAACAATTGAACGCCACATTACGGAAATATGAACTTTATTTGGGTTTTTAACAAAAAAACATTAGTAAAGTTCATATTTCGGGAATGTGGCTTTCAACTGTTTCTCTGACAAGATTCTTGGAAAATACACGTATAATTATCTATAACTTTTATTTTTTAACTCTTTCACGTAAAGGGCTATAATGTTCGAGTGTCCACCCTGTATATATACGAAGGTTGACTGACAATAGCTTTTATTTTGTATGATTATTAGATAAAGTTTGCGTTGATAAATATATTTTTTTTATTAAAATTGACACTACCCAAATCAAGTATATAGGTATTTATTTTTCTAAAGTTGAAACATTCTGTGTGTACATTTATTTAAGTATAGTTTTCTGAACGAAAATCTGTGAAAAAACCGCTGCCTAAGGAATCACTACTTCCACATCCATACTTCCTATCCAAGTCTCTTACAACAAAAATACTATATTTGCACTCCACTATGAGGAAATAATTGTTTATGGAACTTTAATAATATAATATTTAAAATCGTGTATTCCAAAAACCCATAAAATGATATGCCACATCGGTAGTGGTGGTGGAAGGAGTGAATGAAGTGAAAAAAAATCTTGATGACTTTGGTTCTTGTACACAGATTAGATCACAATATTTTTTCACCCCCCTTTAATAATGGGGTAGGTGGAATAGGAATACTGCCAAATTTTTTTTGAGACCTTAGCTCCGCTTATATTTACTAAATACTAATTTCATTGACTCTTACTTGCTTATGACCCTTATTTACCCCAATTTACCCCCCAAAAATTCAACGGAATGAGATGAAAATATAATCTAGTTCCAGATCTCGTTAAAATACATACGTGTACCAAATTTCAAGTCAATATCATAAACGGTCAAAGAGTAATCGTGCGCACAAAAAAGTTACAGAGAGACTGACAGACAGATTTTTTTTTGCTCAAACTTAAAATCTCGACATTTTATGACATTCTAAGCCTATTTGAACAATTTTTTTTTATCATTTTTTTCTTATCGTCACTATACTTCCACTGGACGTGGAAGTAATTGTGTAAAAAATCGCACTAGTGCAAATTGTCACTGTAATTCCATGAAAAATTAATTGCTCTTATGACATTATTTAGATTTGAATAAATTATTTTTTACTAACTTAATTATGTACATTTTTTACTTTTTCTACGGGTGTTACTGATGATGACTCGATAAGTCAAAAGCGCTGTGCCAAGATTTTGTTTTTTTTTTGTTTGCACGAAATACGTTTCTTGCCTTCCATTAAAAAATATTTATTTATTTAATATACCAACTTCTTTTATTGTTATGAATATTCTGCGGAAAATTCTTTAAAACACTGAAAAAAACACTCATTATAATTTTGTTCAGAAAACCTGATATTATAAGCAATCACCTAATTGCAATCAATATAGCTCAAATTTGTACCTAAACAATTCTACATAAAAAGTGAATCGTGTATTTTATTCTATATTTTTGAAAACATATTTGACATACTTGAGCCTATGATTAAACATCCTAGTTATGTTATATTAACGAAGCTATTCTCGTTTTGCCTAATGAAAATAATTGAAGTTGCCAATCGTATGCCATATTATCAAAAATAAGTTGATAGTTATCTATTAAAATTTCGCTAACACAATTTTGCTCAAAAATGTACATCACTTATGTTTGTCTTGTGATTAATATTGAGTGTTGGATATTCTGTACGATAAAACAGATTCCATAAAACCAACCTAACTTATAAGTACAATATTTTTGTTTCATTGACTTATTTTTAAAATATAAATCAAATAATTGCCAAACAATTCCATGCAATAGAAGTCCGAAACTATTTCATGTAATATTTCTTTAACAGAAACAGCAAAACTGTTCCTTAAATACCCGTCCTCATTCAAATGGTGTATACACTTTGGTCGTCACTCAGCTACGGTCGTTACTAACATTTTATTTTATCAGGCCGTCTCTGCGAGGACATTAAAAGGCGGGAAAATCGTGTCCTCAAAGCGTAAGTCCTCGGATGGCATGTAAAGTTTGGGGTCCTTATAGTGTACCTTAAATACGAAAGAGATGTGTACAAATTTTTAAATGAAATATTTTCAAACTAACAAACATACTGGGCTATAGTAGCAATGAACCTGAAATGAGTTCCATATATGTATTTAAGAAAATCACTCACAGAAGGTAAGTTCCCATAACGCACATACAGTTCTGATGTCCTCATTTTGTACCCTATGTACGTATGTGTGTGTGTGTGTATGTATGTTAGCACGATAGCGACGAAGCTACTAAACGGATTTGGATGAAACTTTGCACGAGGGTTTCTTTAGTGCTCCAGAAGATCTGAAAAGGTTTTGGTTGAGATCGGATTACGTTTAATGCCGTTTTGGCACAACAAGTTGTTTATTTTATGATTACTTACAATTTGTAATTGAACCATTGAAAAGCAGTAAAAATTCCGATTTCAACGATATATCACACTTGCACTTTTTCGATTTGGTTTCCGTGAAAAAAATTAAAAAAGGAAAACTTCACTTGTTTTGTCCTCAAAGGATGATACAGGGTGATATTCTAATAATGACAGGTGTTCAGTGATTTCGGCTGATAACTCGGGAACGGTTGAAGATATCGAACTGAAATTTGAAACGCAGGTATAAATATTGTAGACGGACGGATTACGAGTGCATTAATAATACACCTACGTCACATGACGTCACAAATAAGAAAAATTCTTAGAAACTGGTGCAGATATCGACTTAACTGGAAACATCCAATTAAAGTTTGAAACGTAGGTGGAAATATTGTAGATGGATGGAATACGAGTGAATTAAAAATACACCTACGTTCTGATGACGTCGTAAAAGCATAAAATTCTTATTACAGGCGAACTGATGATGATATCAAAAAAATATTTCTACAAGACGAGTCACGAAATTTTTTTTTTTTAATTTGCAAGAAATATAAAATTTTCGGAGAAATGTCACTTTTCAGAAAAATGTCAGATTTTTAAGAAAATGTCAAATTTTCAGGAAAACGTCAAATTTTCGGAGAAATGTCATTTTTCAGAAAAATGTCAAATGTTCGAAAAAATGTTAAATTTTCAGGGAAATGTCACTTTTCAGAAATATGTCAAATTTTCAGAAAAATGTCAGTTCTCAGAAAAATGTCAAATTTTCGAAAAAACGTCAAATTTTCGAAGAAATGTCACCTTTCAGAAAAATGCCAAATGTTTGAAAATTGTCAAATTTTCGGAGTAATGTCACTTCGGAAAAATGTCAAATTTTCAGAGAAATGTCACTTTTCAGAAAAATGTCAAAAATTGAGGAAAATGTCAAATTTTCGAGTAAACGTCAAATTTTCGAAAAAATGTTAAATTTTCACATTATAATTTTAACCTAGTCTTTAAGCCTGCCTACAGAAGACAGGAGCTACTTTTCTATTTTTCTCCAAGCCAAACCGGACCTACCCCGTCCAACCTCACACTCGCCAAGGCGGTGTTCACCGTGGTTGTCTGGCTGGCCCGGGCTAGGATCCGATGAAGCATATATTTGTATTAAAAACATTGAATAAAATATTAATGTTGTGCAGACTATAAATTTAACACTCAAGTTCTTAGGTCCAAATCTCACCGAACGCAAGACTTTTTTTCTGATTTAATACGAAAAAAATATTTCAACTTAATAAATATAATTAAATGAGATCGTTCATATTGTTTAGTGCTCTTTTCGGATTCAAAGATTCACCGGGTGTTGATTAACCTCCCCACAATAAAATTATGGGAGGTTACTACAATTAGTCCAAAATCGAAAATTGAGATAACATCAAATCTTTACGTTTTGAGGTCCCAGGAACCCAAAAAAATTGTTTTTGAAAAATGTCTGTGTGTGTGTGTGTATGTATGTTAGCACGATATCGACGAAGCTACTAAACGGATTTGGATGAAACTTTGCACGAGGGTTTCTTTAGTGCTCCAGAAGATCTGAAAAGGTTTTGGTTGAGATCGGATTATGTTTAGTGCCGTTTTGGCACAACAAGTTGTTTATTTTATGATTACTTACAATTTGTAATTGAACCATTGAAAAGCAGTAAAAATTCCGATTTTAACGATATATCACACTTGCACTTTTTCGATTTGGTTTCCGTGAAAAAAATTCAAAAAGAAAAACTTCACTTGTTTTGTCCTCAAAGCAGTGCAATGTACAGGGTGATATTCTAATAATGACAGAGGTGTTCAGTGATTTCGGCTGATAACTCGGAAACGGTTGAAGATATCGAACTGAAATTTGAAACGTAGGTATAAATATTGTAGACGGACGGATTACGAGTGCATTAATAATACACCCACGTCACATGACGTCACAAATAAGAAAAATTCTTAGAAACTGGTGCAGATATCGACTTAACTGGAAACATCCAATTAAAGTTTGAAACGTAGGTGGAAATATTGTAGATGGATGGAATACGAGTGAATTAAAAATACACCTACGTTCTGATGACGTTGTAAAAGCATAAAATTCTTATTACAGGCGAACTGATGATGATATAAAAAAAATATTTCTACAAGACGAGTCACGAAATTTTTTTTTTTAATTTACAAGAAATATAAAATTTTCGGAGAAATGTCACTATTCAGAAAAATGTCAGATTTTTAAGAAAATGTCAAATTTTCAGGAAAACGTCAAATTTTCGGAGAAATGTCACTTTTCAGAAAAATGTCAAATGTTCGAAAAAATGTTAAATTTTCAGGGAAATGTCACTTTTCAGAAATATGTCAAATTTTCAGAAAATGTCACTTCTCAGAAAAATGTCAAATTTTCGAAAAAACGTCAAATTTTCGAAGAAATGTCACCTTTTAGAAAAATGCCAAATGTTTGAAAATTGTCAAATTTTCGGAGTAATGTCACTTCAGAAAAATGTCAAATTTTCAGAGAAATGTCACTTTTCAGAAAAATGTCAAAAATTGAGAAAAATGTCAAATTTTCGAATAAACGTCAAATTTTCGAAGAAATGTCACCTTTCAGAAAAATGTCAAATTTTCCAAAAAATGTTAAATTTTCAGGGAAATGTCACTTTTCAGAAATATGTCAAATTTTCAGAAAAATATCACTTTTCAGAAAAATGTCAAATTTTCGAAAAAACGTCAAATTTTCGAAGAAATGTCACCTTTCAGAAAAATGCCAAATGTTTGAAAATTGTCAAATTTTCGGAGTAATGTCACTTCAGAAAAATGTCAAATTTTCGAAAAAATGTCAAATTTTCAGAGAAATGCCACTTTTCAGAAAAATGTCAAAAATTCAGGAAAATGTCAAATTTTCGGAAAAATGTCACTTTTCAGAAAAATGTCAAATTTTCGAAAAAACTTCAAATTTTAGAAGAAATGTCACCTTTCAGAAAAATGTCAAATGTTTGAAAATTGTCAAATTTTCGGAGTAATGTCACTTCAGAAAAATGTCAAATTTCGAAAAAATGTCACTTCAGAAAAATGTCAAATTTTCGAAAAAATATCACTTCAGAAAAATGTCAAATTTTCAGAAAAATGTCAAATTTTATTAATTGGACTCAAAGGAAAATTCCCAAAAAATACTACGGGTCCATTTGTGGTATAATTTCTCTGCTAGTGTGTTAAAGCGTGCAGACTGTAGGCTGAGTATTTTTGACGTGTTAAGTGCATCGAGAGATTACAAGTTTTTTCGACGTTTATAAAGCCCACGGATGGTGAGAGGCCATCCTGAACCGCTTACAAGCCCTACAAGTGTAAGCAACCCCACCGGAACGCTTTCGGTGAGTTTTTTCCAATAAAACTTTAAAAGTGACAGTGACATTATATTTTAAAAACTATTTCCGCTACTTCCGGCATCCCGCCGGAAATTCTTCCGGCAACATAACCTAAAAATAGTACTACATAACCTAAAAACAATTTAAGACATTGGTACTAACTTAAACATTTTTCAAAAACCAAATTCCCAGAGAAACATTGGAACCAAAAATTTGACAGCTATCACTTCCCCGACCGATTTAGTGAAAAATTGGTCGAGGCCAAAAGATAAAACAAAATATACCAACTCAACCTTAAATGAGCCACCATGAACACTACCCTGGCTACATCTGGCAGGGAAGCTGTCCACCAAGAGTTATATGGTTTTTTCCAAAGATGGCCATCCCTGCCATCCATCCCATTACCAACGAACAGGTTTTTTCGTTTAGTTGTTTCCCGTATCAATAATCAAAATTATTAAGTGCTCTTGCCTACGAACGTTTTTATAGAATTGTGTTTATTTTTATATTAATTTTAGGTCCATGTGGACACATTATAATTTTAACCTAGTCTTTAAGCCTGCCTACAGAAGACAGGAGCTACTTTTCTTTTTTTCTCCAAGCCAAACCGGACCTACCCCGTCCAACCTCACACTCGCCACGGCGGTGTTCACCGTGGTTGTCTGGCTGGCCCCGGGCTAGGATCCGATGAAGCATATATTTGTATTAAAAACATTGAATAAAATGTTGTGCAGACTATAAATTTAACACTCAAGTTCTTAGGTCCAAATCTCACCGAACGCAAGACTTTTTTCTGATTTAATACGAAAAAAATATTTCAACTTAATAAATATAATTAAATGAGATCGTTCATATTGTTTAGAGCTCTTTTCGGCTTCAAAGATTCACCGGGCGGGGAGGTTCCAGCCGCTTTCAGTAGCTGCCGACTTTTAAATAATAATTTTGTTGCAAAATCACTTCAAACTAGTACAATACATTATTCTAAACAAAAAATGAAGAATGCATTTTTCTCATTTGAGAATCCATTTTACAGATAAAAATTATGTTTAGTTGAAAAAATTGTTAAGTAATGACTTTCTTTGGCCAAAATCTCGAAACCCCGTAATTAAAATTTTTTGGGACCGTGGAGACTCTTGATCAACATGTCATAAACTACCACTACGCAAAGCTTCAGCTCCCGGAAGTGAAAGCCAAATTACATATAAAAGGTGTGGGATCCTTTTCCGCGTAAAATGAGAAATAAAACAGTTTACCCTCTTATCCACTCTAACTGTGGACATACTGTATATATTGTAAAACTTAAAAGCTTGAAATAGGTTGTCTCAGATTATTTAAAGAGACAAACAAAAACTTTTTACTAGAAAATGCTTTTTACAGCGTTGACGAATTTGCATCCAAATAATTTTATTTACATGTTTCTTTATGTTTCTTGAAGAGTTGGTATGTCTTATAAAATTATTGTATTTGTTTTGTGTATGTTTATTTTTATTTAAATATGTATTATTATTAATATTATTGATATTTTTTTATTTATATACTTGATTTTTTCCTTCTAAATGACTAGCCGTATACTATACAAATGGTCTCTAATATGTCTCATAATTATTGTAATTGTTTTGTATATGTTCGTCTTTTATTTTAACGTTTGTTTATTGATACCTTATTATTTATATACTTGATCATTCTTTTAAATGACTAGCCAGATATTATACAACTGGTCAACAGAGATTATTATTATTATTACCACCATTACCCTTCTCATCATTTGTTTCCACACTATCGTCAGAAGAACTGTAATAATCTGCACAATCGAAAGAACTAGTGCCAGTCTCTAGAATTATTGTTTAGGGTGGATATTTTATTGTTGCTAAAAACACTCATTATTAATATTGATGAATATTAGAAGAGATACCAAGTTTAGTATTAATTTTCATTGTTTTCTTTCACGTTATCATCATAAAAATTACAAGAAATTATACAGTAGAGAGAACTTGAGAAGATTTTCTAAACATGAAATTCGTTTTGATGCTGACGAAATGATGCATAATGATGCCATATACTGTAGCTTATTATATCGTACGATCCTCTAAAGTAATGAATAATTGTCCTTTCATTATAGTTTTAAAATTAGTAATTCCAAATTTAAAATTGCATGTAATGCAAATACGTAAACACTATAGCTAACTATTTTTTTAAAACTCTTGTAATACAGTGTGACATTAATTCTCACCTCATATGTCTTCCATATTTATCTACTTTAGGGTCTATATAAAAGTGGGCCAAACCTTCTTTATACAATGAAATACGACTTTACAAAAAGTAAATCCTTAAATGTGGTATAATAAGATAAAATTAAGATTTATTGTAGTCAATATGATATTTATCAATGTGTTTTGGAGCTTATTAAACCTCTTTTAAAACCATTTATAAAATAAGATGAAAATACGGACCAGGGTATTTCCAATCAGAATTTTATTCACATTTAATATTTAACCGCAATAACTTTTTACTTTAATTTTTGTCAGTCTATTCGGCTAACTGAGCTTTCAGCTTAATCAACCAGCGAGTTACAAACCTAAATATCTGCAGGTGAAATATTTAGATTATAAAATAATAATCAATTCGGATAGCAATCAAATCAGCGTATGTTCATTTCAGAGCTGCTTTAGGGAATATTTTCATCAGGTATCCAAAATAAATGGCTAATGAAAATTTTCTTTAATGGTCATCATAAATCAAAAAAAATTACTAATTGAAAATTACACTCCAAGCAGATGTCTCATTTTTTCTTTATAAACTAATTATACGATTTTGATGATTTTATTTACTCGTTTAGTAAAATTATACTTTGAACTTAGGGCCAGAATCTAGATGTTTACGAATTTGACTTGTACCTTTATACAAGGTGTTTCGAAAATATTGGGACAACGCTTAGCCGTAGATACTTGACATCAAAACAAGTCGATTTAACTCAAAAAGTAGTGGTCTAACTCTTTTGGTTTTCAAGATACAGGGCGGCGAAATAAAAAAATTGTATTCTTAATTTGTCTCTATCTTGGAAACTATTATACTTATCTACTTTAAAGTTGGTAACGACATGTTTTTCAGGTCGCTAATTACAATGGTGATATTGCCGATGCCATATTTTATAGATGGCGCTAGTTACAGGACTTTTACGTAACACTTTAACCATAACTTTTTCGTGGTTAGGTTTTGGACATCGTCTTCTATTATAACCGAAACGCTATTTAGTTTCCTAAAGAAAATGTGTACTTGTTTAAACGCGATAAAATGCACCCTTTCAGAGAAATATGAGATTTACAACTTTGTCACACACCAGTTCGAAGAAATTCAACACCCTGGGTGTTTTGAAAAGATTGGGACAACGCTTAGCGTAGACTCTTGACATCAAAACAAGTCGATTTAACCCAAAAAGTAGCGGTCTAACTCTTTTCGTTTTCAAGATACAGAGTGGTATAATAAAAAAATTGTTTTCGTATTTTGTCTCTATCTTGGAGAATATTATACGTATCTACAACAAGCACTATTGACGATTTCAAGACATCATACTTGACGTACACCTACTAGATAAGGAACCGCTTTTAGGTACAATTAAATTTCCTCGAACTGGTGTGTGATAAAGTTGTAAACCGCGTATTTCTTTGAAAGCGTACATTTTGTCGCGTTTAAACAAGTACACTTTTTTTAGGAAATTAAATTGCGTTTCGATTATCATAGAAGACGATGTCCAAAATTTAACCTCAAAAAAGTGATGGCTTAAAGTGTCACGTAAAAGTCCTGTAACTAGCGCCATCTATAAAATATGTCATCGGCAATATCACCATTATAATTAGCGATCTGACAAACATGTCATTACCAACTTTGAACTAGATACGTATATAATAGTCTCCAAGATACAGACAAATTACGAATGCAATATTTTTTTAATTTGCCACCCTGTATCTTGAAAACGAAAAGAGTTAGACCACTACTTTTTGAGTTAAATCGACTTGTTTTGATATCAAGAATCTACGGCTAAGCGTTGTCCCAATCTTTTCGAAACACCCTGTATACAAAATCTTTATTTGATTTGCAATGAGTTATTTGTTCATCACAAAATATCCTCTAAATGAGAGCTTAATCGTTAATGTATTAAACTAGTCGTATCAATATGAAAACATGTATATGTATAGCATACATGGGTTTCGTTTTCCGTGTGATAACAAAATATTAGTGAGGAATCTACTTTCTGGAAAGATGTTCCTAAAATGTTATGGTGCGCACTCGAAGACTTGAATAAAATCGTACATTATCTGACTGAAAATTGTTTAATTTCATGTTTCCACCGGTTCACAGGTTCATTTTTTAATATTTTTTAATAATTTTTCCTACCAATGTAAAGCTTATCCTTTCAGGTATTCTCGAAATTGTTGTTAACAAATGCTACAGAAATTGTTTAAACAAAGTCCACCAAAATAGTGCAGCGTAAATTAGAGCTCATTTTTAAGACTATTGGAGATATATGCATACTCCTGTGATATGAAATCTACAGAAGAGAATGGAGAAATTGTTAGTGAAAAATTTTTTTGCATTGCTTTATTGTTGTAAAAGATATGATTATTTTTGTACAACGCTTAGTTGTTTCCGTTACCGTTTATAATTGCAGACATCAGATATACAGGTGTGAAAGAACTTTGCGCGTAATTTATTAAATTCTCTGTGAATGATGGCCGACCATACAAAATCCTGGCAAAATACCGAGCCGAATTTTAAAAGGAATTAAACCATTTAAGCCATATTGGCTCTTTATCCCCTGTATGCGTTAAATATTTTACAATGTTGGATTTTCATTCTTTAAATAGAAACTTATCACAGCTATTTATAACACAAATACATAAAAATATATTACCCAAATTCATTTGAATAGTAATTTTTCGCGCTGAATCCGAATCTGGCCTCAGAATTGGCCCATCGTGTCAGGATTTTGAAATATTTTAGGTTACTTAAAAAATGACTTTTTTGGCAAATTTTGAGGTTATGTATAGGATTCATATTATTTCATTATATTGGGGTGGGGGTAGTATTGGGGGTGGCTAATGCTAAACATTTTTTTGAGACATTAGCTTCTCTTGTTTGTACTAAATACCAATTTTATGGACTCTTACCTGTTTGATTCACCTATTTACCCCCATTTACCTCAAGTTGCCGCACAACCATTCAACGGAATAAGATGAAAATATAACGTAGTTCCAGATCTCGTTAACATACATATGTGTACCAAGTTTCAAGTCGATATCTTCAACGGTTCCAGAGTAATCGTGTGCACAAAAAAGTTACAGACAGGCCGACGGATATTTTTTTTGCTCAAACCTAAAATCTCGACGTTTTATGACATTCTAAGCCTATTTGAACAATAACATTTTTAAAAAATTTTTCGTCGTTTCTATACTTCCACTGGATGTGGAAGTATTATCTGCGATTTTTAGGTTAATCCAAAGCCACTTTGCCGCAGCACTACTCTAAAGTACAATGTCTTAAGAGTATTTGCCATTTTTTTAATTTAATATGATTGAAATCTCTACTGTCGGCAGATTTTTGTCCAAAAAAGGGCATATTGTTCCCACTGTGCAGCGTCGCGTCGGGATATTACCAAGCAAGTGCTTTCGGAAACTGTGATAAAATTATTTTGTATTATCAACGTCCTTGGGATATTATAGCTGAAAATACAATCTATATGTAATCAGGAAGTTGCAGTAAAGTTTTGTGTAAATTATGTTTTAGTTTTGAAAAATGTGTTTTTGTCTCATTTTTTCTAATATTTCCGGTTCTGTTCGTCGGATCAGGCCAAACAAAAAAATCAAAATGTTGTAAATAGATTATGAATAGAACTGTATAAGTCCAGATTTGATCTGTCATTTCTAATTTTACATAAGTCGATATTACTAAAAAAATAATGAATCTTTTTTAATAAAACTTGATGAAATTATAGATATACACTAAACTGTTGGCCAACTGAAACGGACCAAGCGAATTCTTAGGCTGAATTTACATCCACATTTTCTGGGAAGAAGAATATATATCAATATGCGGCTCTCAGGATTTGAGAGATAATTTATTTGTGAAACAGCAAGTTTTGCCCGATTCTTTCTATTGAAGCACGGTTACTATCTACAGGGTGTGAAAGAAAACTGTGTTTTTTTACCAAATTTTGTAACTTCCGAGATTCCGCGAAAAATATTTTATATTTTATTGATGCGCATTTTTTTAGTCACTGGTTTATGAGGAAAAAAAGCAATTTCTCAAATTTTGTATATCTCTCTTATTTTATAAGATACCGATTTTTTTTTAAAAATCTGTAATTTTCCCATTTTTTGGTTCTTTCATGATAAGTGTATAGTTTCCATGGGAACACTGCAGTATTTCTTAAATTGTCAATTGCTTCCTATAAGTCAAATCAATTGCCATACTGTCATAAACTTAAATTATTTTTAAAAGCTTTTATTTAACTTACAATGTTTGTTTGTATGTTTGTTTGTTGGTTTAGGTCAAATCTTGCAAGCTGAATTTCGACTAGTTCTAATTAAGCTAGAGCTTTGAAATTTGGCACACGTGTATAAGTCCGGTGACAATGCAACATAGTATAGCCATTATCGGTCAAAATCCAATATGGCGGACGTCCCAAGATGGCGGATCGGCTTTTTAGTCATAACCCCCCTGATGTAGGTATCAAATGAAAGGGTTTGACGAGTAAAATACGATAAACAATGTGACGTCATTCTAAATCCAATATGGAGGACGTCCCAAGATGGCGGATCGGCTTTTTAGTCACAACCCCCCTGATATGGGGTTTGACGAGTAAAATACGATAAACAATGTGACGTCATTTTAAATCCAATATGGCGGACGTCCCAAGATGGCGGATCTGCTTTTTAGTCACAACCCCGTTGATATGGGTATCAAATGAAAGGGTTTGATGAGTAAAATACGATAAAGTGTATGACGTCATTCTAAATTCAATATGGCGGACGTGGGAGAGGTGGGAAGGGTGGGAAAGTGGTGGGAAGAGGTGGGGAAAGGTGGGGAAGAGGTGGGAAGAAGTGGTGGGAAGAGGTGGGAAAGGGGTGGGAAGAGGTGAGGAAGGGATGGGAAGAGGTGGGGAAGAGGTGGGAAGAGATGGAAAGAAGTGGGGAAGAAGTGGGGAAGAGGTGGAAAGAAGTGGGAAAGGGGTGGGAAGTGGTGGGGAAGGGGTGGTAAGAGGTGGGGAAGGGGTGGAAAGAGGTGGGGAAGAAGTGGGAAGAGGTGGGGAAGGGGTGGGAAGAGGTGGGGAAGGGGTAGGAATAGGTGGGGAAGGGGTGGGAAAAGATGAGGAAGGGATGGGACGAGGTAGGAAAAGGGTGGGAAGAGATGGGAAGGGGCGGGAAGCCGTGGGAATATGGTGGAAAGAGGTGGAGAGAGATGGGGAAGGGCAGGGGAAGTGGTGGAAAGAGGGAAGAAGTGGGAAGTAGTGTTAGAGGGGTGAGAAGACGGGAGAGAGGGGTGGATGGCGGTGGCAAATGAAAGGGTTTTGTCTGTCTGTTTGTAAAATAAGTGGACTAAAAAGTAAATAATAAAATTATATAAAAAAGGTATTTTTAAGAAAAAGCTTTTATCTGAAAAAACTACTAAAAAGTAAAAATAATTTTTTTAAAATTCATACACATGGAAACCAAAAGCTTTGGGGGTGGTCAATTGAGCAAAGTAACTATGCAATATCACTATATGACCGCCCCAAAAGCTTTTGGTTTCCATGTGTATGAATTTAAAAAAAATTATTTTTACTTTATAGTAGTTTTTTCAGATAAAAGGTTTTTCTTAAAAATACTTTTTTTACATATTTTTTTAAAATTAACGTTTAACTGCGAATGAACGCGCTATTTAGGACTGATTAATGATGAGGTAACGGTCCAAGCTGTAGCAAATATTTTTAACTTGGCAAGAGTATAATAAATGCAATGTTTTGCCGCAACGAACAAAACTGATTATTCTCATAGAGGTGGTGCAAGGAGGAAAACACCAGTAGAACGAAATCTGGTAAGAGAAATTCGTCGTAGATGGATTCCGAGTTCTTGGAAATTAAATGAAAACCTGGAAAGACACACCCGCATAGTGGTTTCTAACAGAACTACAATAATTTAAGATACACTAACTAATGAAGTACCTGTTAAGCATATTGGTATTAATTTGGCTTTCACCTATACAACGACTATTTTAGAGCAAGAAGATGTGCAAAATGTACATGGCTTTTACGGCAGCACCTAACTCAACGGCAGAAAACCATATGGGGTGGAGGAATGAAGTATGGATGTAGGGTTCCTGTTTGGAGGCCACCTGGAGAGTGATACGGGGAAGAAAATATGACTACCCGGGGAGAAATTGAGGAATAACTGTAAGCAAGACCACACAAGGCTCGCATGGTTCACGATTTTGTCGAGTCGAATAATATAAATCAATTATACCTACCTCCAAAATCTCCTGATTTTAACGTACTCGAACATGTGTGGTCTTCATTGAATTTAAGTGTGCAAGATCAGGCGAAAATTCGCGTCAAACTTTGAAGGAACTTGCTGTGGCAATATAGGAGGCGTAGGAAAACATACCTTAAGATCTCATTAATGTTTTGGTGAGCAGTATGCCACGGCGGTGACAGGAAATGTCGAACGTTCAGGGAGGACCCACTAGGTATTAGCCCAAAGATTTTCTTACGAACGGTATTTCATATTGTTTCAAATAAATATCTTATTTTCTAATATCATTTTACTTTTATGAATCCTTTAATAATGCAAAGTTTGGTTATATTTTTAAAAGCTTTTATTTAACTTGCAATGTTTGTGTGTTAGTTAGTTAGTTAGTTTGTTTAGGTCGAATCTTGCAAGCTAAATTTTGACTAGTTCTAATTAAGCTAGAGCTTTGAAATTTGGCACACGTGTATAAGTCCGGTGACAATGCAACATAGTAGAGCCATTATCGGTCTAAATCCAATATGGCGGACGTCCCAAGATAGCGGACCGGCTTTTTAGTCACAACCCCCTTGATATGGGTATAAAATGAAAGGGTTTGACGAGTAAAATACGATAAACAATGTGACGTTACTTTAAATTCAATATGGCGGACGTCCCAAGATGGCGGATCGGCTTTTTAGTCACAACCCCCTTGATAGGTATCAAATATAAGGGATTGACGAGTAAAATACGACAAACTATGTGACGTCATTCTAAATTCAATATGGCGGACGTCCCAAGATGGCGGATCGGCTTTTTAGTCACAACCCCCTTGATATAGGTATCAAATGAAAGGGTTTGACGAGTAAAATACGATAAACTATGTGACGTCATTCTAAATTCAATATGGCGGACGTGGGAGAGGTGGGAAGAGGTGGGGAAGGGGTGGGAAGAGGTGGGGAAGGGTGGGAAGAGGTGGGAAGAGGTGGGAAGAGATGGGAAAGGGGAGGGGAACGGGTGGGAAAGGGGAGGGGAACGGGTGGGAAAGGGGTGGGAAGGGTGTAGAGGGGTGAGAAGACGGGAGAGGGAAGGGGTGGATGGCGGTGACAAATGAAGGGGTTTTGTCTGTCTAAAATAAATAGACTAAAAAGTAAAAAATAAAATTGTATAAAAAAAATATTTTTAAGAAAAGCTTTTATTTGAAAAAACTGTACTAAAAAGTAAAAATATTTTTTTTTTAAATTCATACACCTGGAGACAAAAAGCTTTGGGGGCGGCCAATTGAGCAAAGTAAATATGCAATAGCGCTATATGATCGTCCTCAAAGCTTTTTGTTTCCAGGTGTATGAATTTTAAAAAAAATATTTTTACTTTTTAGTAGTTTTTCAAATAAAAGCTTTTCTTAAAAATATTTTTTTTATATAATTTTATTTTAGTTAATGTAAATAACAATAGTGCTCATAAAAAAATATTTAATATTTATTTTTCTTATTGTCAATTTATATTATAATTTGTTTATTTATTTTTCGTGTACATTTATATTTGTGTATTTGTGTGCAGAACACCAACAATATCTGGAAAAAACATTTTTTCATCTACAGGTTTTTTACATGTAAGACAAATACATTTTGATGCAGGGAACCAATTTATAAAACTATACCGGTTTTGGATTCGCCTCTGATCACAATTAACTGAAAGCACAAAAATGTACTTATTATTATTATTATTATTTTAGAGGAGCCGTCATAAGGTATTATAATAACCTACAACGATCTGCTCTTACGAAAATCAATAAGGCCTAACGCCAAAAAAAATGGAAAAATTACAGGTTTTTAGGAAGAAATCGGTATCTTATAAAATAAGAGAGATATCAAAAATTTGAGAAACTCCTTTTTCCCCCATAAACCAGTGAGTAAAAAAATGCGCACTAAAAAAATATAAAATAATTTTTGTGCAATCTCGAGTTATAAAGTTTGGTAAAAACACCAAACTGTGCTACTTCCACGTCCAATGCTTAATTACTCGCAAACAGTGAGACCAAATAAAAAAATGGTAGAAACAAATGTTGTTTATTTTTTAGAGCAGAATATGAATCTGAAAAAAAAAATTAAAAAAGCTGAAGTCCTCCACCAAATTTAAAAAAAAATATAGCCGTTAGATCCCACTTTTCAAATGATGAAAACTTTTGCCTGAAACATTTTTCTCGAAAATTCTTTAATTTCAAGTTATTCGCGTTTGTCAACTTAAATGCCCCACCCGGTATAAATAAAGCAGCTGTTGAAATTGATTTGCAACGCTGCATATTTCGAAGGTGGCGCGAATATTTAAATTTTTTAAAAGTAAGAAATTAATTGTAGTCATATCATTGTGTTGTAGATTTTTATTCGTTTTTGGAGTTGCAGAATTTTGTTTATATTCGTTTACTTCATGCACTTTTCCGGTACCTATCACCGAAATGAATCAGCAATATTTAGAAAAAAACATTCCAAATTGAAAGTAAACCACAACGTTTTTCACTTTTTATGTCTTCCAAAGAAGAATTAATGAGCATTCTAAACATTTTGGTCCGTTTTAATTGGCCAGCAGTTTATTTGCAATGTTACAAATAAAAATATTTATTATTTTCTCACAATATAATAAGAATTATAAAGTAAGCCAAACGTTTCATATTCATTAATTCAAAGATGTGCTTATACAGAATGGGAAAGTTAATCTGAATGTTGGTCACAACCACCACATAAACAAAGATAACCGCAAGTTAAAGCAGCTTTTACGTATTCGTGCAACTTCAAACATGATTATATATACTTACATGATTAGCTCTGGAGATTCTGCACTAGCAGGAGGTTGACTCGTCAATTTTGGTTGCATAATGAAAATTGTAAATCTCGAGTTCAGCTGCAAATCAGGCAGTGGCTACTCTGAGAAGATGCTATTTAAGGACATCAAGCGTAAATGGAATATTCTCCAATTTCCCATTTCACTGTGCAAGCAGCACAAGTTTGGCTTTATTTACATTGGCTTCTTCGTTACAGTAATCATATATTGGGATAACAAATCTCTCAATGTAAGGTATGAACCTCATTTGCTGTTGGTGAGCTGGAAAGAACAGAGGTGGCATGTGTGTACTAGTATATTTTTTGAGCTAAGTACGTAACATATTTTTGAAATTTTAATTTATATTTACAGCACTCTTTAAGGATACTCCTAGCATTTGCAAATAAACATTAAATACAACATATACAGGATGTTTCACGAGGAAACGGGCATGCTTTAAAGGCAGATAGAGGACACCGGGGGTAATCATAATTATGCATAGAAGAAGCTAGTTGGGCCCTCGTTGCTGAAATACAGGATGTTATGTATTTTTGTCAAAATTTCTTTTGGTTGTTACTTTGTAAAGGAATGGAATAATAGTTCATACTTGGCACATATAATAAACTAGTGATTCTGAATAAGTACTTGTATCACGCACACAAAAAATCAGATCCGGACTTAAAAAAACAATGTTTTTGTTGTTCTTCAAGAAAACAATACCCTGTATATGTTTTTTTTAAATTTCAATATTAAATTCGAAAAATACATAAAGTACTGAACAAAATGACATCATTAATTTTTTTGCCACACTTTTACCGCCTTTGAAATAAATTCCACTAAATAATGCAATGTAAGACTTTAGAAAATATCGATGAATGATACGTGCAAAAAATGCTTTCACTATTAAATTAGGCATTTACTTTTGTTTCAGCAATAATTACAGAGTCTCACAAATATATAAGGATACACTGGTATGGTCCACCGGACAGACCACTTTTTTTGTTTTGGGTTTTTTTATGAGGTTAGGTATGAAAAACGAGCCAATCTGACAATCCTGACTACGAATTCGGATACAGCAGGTCAAAATACATAAGGATACACTTGTATAGTACGCCGGACAGTTACCTTTTTTTTTTGGGATTTGGGGTTTTTTTTGAGGTTAAGAGTGAAAAACAAGCCAATCTGACAATTCTGACTTCGGATTCAGTTTCAGCGGATCCAAATACATAAGGATACACTGGTATAGACCGTCGGACAGACCATTTTTTCGGGGGATGTTTTTTGGGGTTGGGGGTGAAAAGCGAGCCAATCTATCAACTTTAACTTCGAATTCGGATTCAGCAGATCAAAATACGTAAGGAAGCACTTGGATAGTCCCCCGGACAGACCGCTTTTTTTTGTTTTGAGTGTGTTTTTTGTGGTTAGGAGTGAAAAACGAGCCAATCTGACAATTCTGACTTTGGATTCGGTTTCAGCAGGTCCAAATACATAAGGATGCACTGGTCTGGTCCGACGGACAGACCACTTTTTTTGTGGGGCTGTGTTATTATGTTTTAATTACCACTTTTTATGAAGGGAGTAAAATTAATAAAAAAATAAACGTCATAAGACACCGAATCATTTTTCATTCTTCTCATTGTGATGTCACGAACTCTTAGTCGTTTTCGTTAACAAATGTTAGAATTAGGATTTTCCGTTTCCCTTTCTTGGGGCAAAGGTACCTATCTGCCAGTATGTCTTGAGGAATGTGATTATGAATGGGGGCACACCATTCTATAACTTGACTGGGTCAGCAGGTACTCATGTTATTCCACATTCGACACTCAAACTTAAGCATGTTTTAGTTAAGGGCTTTTGAATAACGAATCGTTTTGCCTACTGTATAAGATTTACTTTCAGTGAGGTCTAATAATATTATGTTAAAAGTAATAGACATAAGTTCACTGTTTTTTTCCCCTCAAAACCGTCGCTGTCACATAAAGTAGCAGTACAGAGCTGGTCTTAGCTCTTCATTCACTCTCTTCTTTTACTCCTATTTTCGTTAGTCATGGACAAAGTACTCACTTGTCTAGGTTTCTTTCCGCTGCATGACTTCTTGGATCATGTTCTTGATATTCTTCGATTTCCCTTGATGTGGAATTATATTTTCAGTTGACAATGCCGAATCTAGTTCCCCTTCTACTCTCCTCTATATACCTCCCATCTATTGCAAAACAAGACGGTATGTTCTGCGGTGTCACGTTCTTCACAATATATACATTCATTATCTGATGACTTTCCGATTCTGCACGTATACAAATTAGACCCATACCCAGTTATAATTTCCCACTGAATGTTGAAAAAATATATACAGAGTGATCCTTTTTATACAGAAATTCCTCTTTCATAAATCATTTATTCGGGAACTTCTTAATAGGGCGTCCCCCGAGTAAGATGATATAGAGCAACTATGGTTACGACGAACAGAACAGACGATTTAGTCTAACTTAACTCTATATCAAGTTGCACCCCCGAGGAAATATAGCGTTAGGAGAAGTAGCAAAGTCTCCATTATTTCGTAAAAATATTGTAATATGTTGCAACCCCATAAAATTTAAGGTTATGTTGGTTACATGATGCACTGTAGTAGGCACAGAATTCAATAGTTCGAATGTCTGTCTGAATGTAGTAGATTTGCACCTACCAGAGAAAAAACTTACTAGAAGGTCCTGGAGTGTTGACAAATCTGTTCTGGAACTGTCTTGAGTATGGTGACGTCATCAGAGAAGCTTCGAGATCTGTCATCTTTAGGTATATAAAGCATGGAGTAAAGCAGAGGAAGAAGTTCAGTTTAGATAGCAAGAGTAGTAAGATCAGAACAGAAGAGAGTAAAGTGATCAAGTAGTACACAGTGTGTTATTAGCCAAATAGTTATTGTTGTAATTAAGTAAGTTAATAAATTAGTGTTTAGTGTTACCCTGGTTGTTATAATTTCCGAATCCACGGTACAGGGTGTTTACAAAAAGGGTGTAAGCACGTCACAATATACTTTGGCTGATTGACTTCCAATTTGACACACAATTTTGGAACAACTTCATTTGGTACTAAGTTGAAGTTAATTAAACCACTGCGAGATCTTTATTGGAGGAGACCTACTTTCAATAAACGTCATTAAAAATTTTATTGAGCATTTTTTTATCAATTAATCTGTAAAAGGTTTATTTTAGCTTTTTTATTTTTTAGACTATGAATATATTGTTAAATAAACAAAAGAACTTTGTTCACCCATTCTTAGAAAAATACATGTACTGTGTAAGATTCTTAATTTTCCGAGAATCTTAGTATTGTTACTTAGTCCTTTATTTCAACACTTCATTAAAAAACATTTCAGTTAACAAAGTAATTTCCTAATTTATTAATTAAAATTTTCTTATTTCGGGACTTTAAAATAATTCTATACAGAATTAAATATCACAAGATAACAACTAAAAAAGATGTCATTAGAATTGTAATCTAAATACGGAAATTTTCAGTTCGATATTTGGGAAATAATATTTCGTACAGTATACAGATTCGGTAAATGTCGTTTTATATATGGGTTCTGAGGTAAACGAGCGCAAGAAAGAGAACAGAGAATTGGTAAAAGACTGATACTTTCACTACAATGGCAGGCGGTAAGAAGCGATAGGTACCGATGCCCTGCGTTGATACACAAAAAGGTGATAAAAGTATAAGATTTCACGAAGTGTGGAACGGGAGCAGTACATCCATATTTCCTTTCCTAATTTCTCTGTTCTCTTTCTTGTACCCATTTATCTCAGAATATATACAGTGTGTCCCAGGATAGATGTAACAAACCAAAAATTTTGGAATTTTGGAATGGTATTTGGGGATTGAGTCCTACTTGTTGTAAAACTAAAGTACACCAAAAATGACTTGATTTGGTGTCCTACAGGGTGTTTTATAAGCAAAGTTGTAAAAATCACCAGTAATAAAGTACCTTTATTTTTCAAAATATGTAGAAATTCCACTAAGAAAAGTTATTTAGAATGCAATTTTATACCTCTATACCAAATTTCAGGAAATATAAAATTATTTTTTTGAAACTTCCCACGTACCATATTTTTCCCCAGCAAACGGCGCGAATATTCATATAAAAACTCGAGGGAATTTTAAATTTGGGGCAGACAAGTTGGCCATTCTTAAAGACACAGTGATCTAGTTTCCCCGTGTTCAGGTTCGGTGATATTAAGCTGGCCCTTGACTGCCCACTATTGGCCATTCTCAAAGACACATCGGCGCGGTACATTTTGGACATATTCAACTAATAGACCACTGATCACTGTTAATCATGGAAACGAATCACGGGACGCCCCTCGAAGTAGGGAGAGGAGAAACGGGTAATTTACCCGTGTATCAAATACTATTTATTTAAATATTGGTAAATCATTGTCGTTGTAGTTTCATTCTTAATTAATAAAATTTGTTTAATTAGAATTCATATCTTATAAATTTATTAAAAAACACAATACAAACCTTAATTATATTACCAAAACTAAACGACTTTATATTTTCGGTTCAAAACGCGATTGCGACAACTACTATGTAATTTTTCAACTATTTTATTCTTTTAATGAATGGAAAGTTTTCTTTGGGTTTTAAAATGTTATTACGATGATTGTTATAATTTGAGTAATATTCAGTCGCAAATATGCAAACGTTATTTAGTACACCCGGGATGGTTTGATCTCACAGTTATTTACCATTTGGCAGGAATCAAGAACCGTAAGCAGAGGGAGGATAGCCAGTTCCATATGCTGCAACGTTCGCCTCTTGCCGGCAAAGCTGTGACGTCACGCCGAGACCTAAATCTGTTGTTTACGTTTCTGACGGCATTGTCTCTCTGTGTTTAGTGGTGTGATTATTAAATTTTCTCCACTAATTTACTGGTTTTTCTTTGTAAATCTCATATGTACATCTCCGTTTGTATTTTATACGTTTCTTTGAGTTATAAAAACCTTCTTGATTCATGAAATTGTGTGCAGAAACAAAGACATATTATTGCTTACACTATTTTGGATCTTTATGGGATTTAAAAGACAATTATTATTAGTGTTTTATAGTGATTTTGTATATATTATAAAAAGTAAAAGAAGCTTCATATACTAGATTGTTATCATTCAGATAGAAGTGAAGAAAAATGCTGGGAACAAGGTGTGCAGTGTATGACTCTAATAACTCGTCTTGTACAAAGAAATCTACTCGTTAATATATTATTTTTCATGTTTTTCCAAAGATCTGGTGTACAAAACCATAAGAGGTGAATGGAACGGGTGCAAAAAGCAGAATACAAGTAGTATTCGGTTCATTTTATGGAGACCGACTATATGAACGAGACTTGCAAAATGAATTGCTAGGTAAAAGTAGATTTTTTTTAATTGTATGTATAGCTACTTTTCCGAGATGTGTTAATTTTTATAATGCATATTTTTCATAATTTAGTATTTTGTTTAGATCATTCTTATCAGATTTTTCTGTTTTTTTTTTATTACATGTGTACCTACTTTTCCGAGAAGTTTTATTATACTGGGTGTTAATTTTCGTAATACATGTTTTTCATAATTTAATATTTTGTTTAGATTATTTTTATCAGATTTTTCTGTGAATTGAACCAAAATCCCCTGTAGATGAGATAATTTCTTATCAGATTTTTTTTTGAATCAAGGATCAATATCCGCCGAAGAGGAAAACAAAAATGTATGTTTCCTTGAACCAGGCATTTCATTTCCATGACTTGCTTTTAATAAATTTGAAAATTGTCAATTTTTGTCAGAAACTTTCACGCTTTGACTGCTTGCACTGTAATTCGTTTGAATTTCAGGAATTTAAAAACAAATCATGTTAGGGCAATCGAGAGGAAAGATACAGATTATAATTCAGGCAGAAAAAGAATTCAAAAATTAAGTAAAATAACAAACTGAATAATCAGCAATATATTATAATTTGACATTGAGTAGAAAAGGAAAAAAATTTCTGCATTCTTGAAACTTTCCACACAAGTTTAGTTCATGATATTTATATACAAATACTGAAAATGTTGTATGCCTCAATTATTTCAATAAATTGTGCGTGTGCGTTAATATTATTAAATGAATATGCCCCACACAATGCATTTTAAACGACAGCGCGCTGGAATAGGGCGCACGGCTACGTCATAATAATGGCGGCACTGTGCGGACAGATTTGCTTGATCTGGCTGTCTTCGGAGTTTACGGTTCTTGGAATTTGAATTAAAGGATTCTTAATTGACATATCTGTAATAGGCATGCCCCAAAATTTTAATTTCAATTCGAAATGGTAGATTTATCGCTATTATAAACTAATGTAACAATAAAAACGTTCCCAGGTAGAGACTAGTAATATGACGTAACTTACTTGCAGGTACGCAGGCCTGTATGTGTAATGCGGGCCCGTTGTTTTTTATTGAAAGACCAATGTAATATTATTGATCAGCATGCTTTAGAACCCCTATATCCAAATTTTGAAGATATTTTAATTTATGATTTTCGAATTACGATCCCCTAAAATTATATTTTTCTAATATTAAATAATTAATAACTTTAAATGAATTGTATTTCGAAAAAAAGTCATTCTTCATTTTCTATTTAAATTCACTTTTTCCACAACCCAGCGTTAACTGTACTTTCAAATTTCATAGGCCAAGAATTTTTATTGAAAAATTACCAAAAATAATATCAAACAATTTATAACTTGAAAACGATTTTTTTCCGAAAGAAAGTAACTCCTCACTTTCTATTTAAAGAAACTTTTTCTACCACCCACTGTCATCCATGCTTTCAAATTCGGCACTCCTTAATGCACGAATAATTTACAGGGCAGCTGGTTCAAAATGTTTGGTAATTTATTAATTATTTAATATTGGAAAAATATAATTTTAGGGAGCCGTAATTCGAAAATCATAAAACAAAATATCTTCAAAATTTGGATATAGGGGTTCTAAAGCATGCTGATCAATAATATTACATTGGTCTTTCAATAAAAAACAATGGGCCCGCATTACACATACAGGCCTGCGTACCTGCAAGTAAGTGACGTCATATTACTAGTCTCTGCCTGGGAATGTTTCTTAGTCCCGCTGCATTCGGGTGATTTCTATTACGAATAATTGACAAAATTAAAATATTTATTACTAAAAAAAAATCTGATTTTGGTACTAGGGGCTCTAATGTATGGTTTTAAATAATATTAATGTATATTTTTTTTGTGGACATCCCAAGTAGCACCTTAAGTCAGAATTACGTAATGTAGCCCTCGTTTTGGTCCCGTTTTCCCGTTTAACCTAACCTAATTGAATTTACGTAAAATATAAGTAAATGGGGAATGAGACGACGTCATGAATACCTCTTAAATAAGGCTGCTCAGTTATAATGACCTATTGGTTATAGAACATATTTCCCTGAACAGGTAATTTAAACGTAAAAATTTTGTTTAATTGTGGTCGTTGATAGGTAATATTTACTAAACCAGTTATCCTCTTTCAACTGCAATCTTTCTTTCTCAGAAATAACTAATAAGATTTTATTTACAACGATAATGATTTACTTATAAGTCACGAGGCATAAGCATAAGCACATAACTAGAAACCATCAGACATCTCTATTATAATGATGGAGTAGGAGTGCATCAAATAATGTCATACGTAGTTGTGAAATAATGTGTCCACTTCCCCTCTGTGTGTGTTTTTTACTGCCAATCAATTTTCATTGTAAATATATCCATTCTACCTCGGAGTATTAAAGGGGCCTCAAGTATTTTACGTTTTTAAAGAAAAAAATTTTTTTTAGCTTAAATGTATTTTAAAAGTATTTGTAAAAGCCTATTCAATTGCCCGGCAGGACTTTCCTGAGGCATAAAATATTATATTGTACTTTGTATCTGTTAAATAACCTTATATTAATGATTTCTTTTCAATTATACTCATCAAAATTTCATTGTAAAATGGCCTCTTACACCTGGTTGAAAAATATGGCGAACATAGTGCCATGCGACTTCGAAGTATTCTCTCCCAATATTTTAGGCCTCATTGACGTCTTTCCTTGAGACGAAGTGTTAAAACTTATATTATTTACTTTAAAGTTAAATGGGACCAATATAGGTTAAAATAATTTTGTAGTCTTCAAAATTGTAAAGTCTTTAAAGTTCATATAGAACTAAATTGGTCATATTTCCCAAATTAGGTTAGAGAAAGCGGTAAATTGAGTGACGTCACTTCTGTTTCTAACCTCAAACTTCTTTGGCTGCAATTGTTGTTTTGTGAGTTTGTGGTTTATTCCTCCAATTTTCTCTTGTATTTTGTCAATAAAAATGGATGTGTTTTGTTTTGAATGTGAGAATGTATTCTCCACCCAGTCAACGTTAAATCGGCACAACAGAATTGTGTATAAATAAACAAATCCGACGTATTTATATCAAATCTACCTGTGCTTAGAGTGCAAATTGTGTTTTAACTTTAATAACGACTTGCGTTTGCATTTGATAGAAAAACATGATCACATCACGGATTCGGTGAATTTGGAATTTAAAAATATTTCGGGTAAAATAATTAATCTTTTGTTGGTTAGTTTAATACTTTATTTTTTATTTGAATAAATGTATTAACAGAAAACACATCATATGAAACTTGTTTTTTAATTCTTAATTACTACTTCCCCATCTATCAATTTAAATTTGTTCATACGTATAGGTTTAAACCTTCTATAGGGCCATAAACCATTTTTACAACTTCTCTTCAGTGAGTACATTCAGGAACACTGAATACAATCCAAATAAAGTCACTAAGTTACACTACTAACACTACTGAACTTCACTTAGCTTTTCATTCTGCAAACTAAGTACTCAAATCTAGAGAAAAAAAATAGTTATATTGTACTAAACTCTCTGAAAGATTAACAACTGTTTACCTGATATAATGTAGTCATTACTTCGAATGCAAACAAGTCGGTAATAGAAAAGTCGAAACACAATTACAAGTATCTTTAAGTACACCGCATATTCGATATAATTATAATTATGTCCTATTTGCTTATGCACTTTTCAGTTGTGCCGACTAAAGGTTGACTGGCTGTAGAATACTTTCTCGCATTTAAAACAAAACACCTCCAATTTTATTTTTAAAAACACGAAAACAGAAAACCCAAACAACAAAATAAATTGCTACAAATTGCTACAAATTAGGACATTATCCCTCTAATAGAGTATAGTTGACACTGGGAAGAGCATCAACATAAAATAATCATTATAGTCCTTTGAAGTAATTTAGACAATGAAAACGTAATTTTGCTTTCCAGGGAAGGGACCTAATTCTATTTTTTAAGTAAAAATAACTTTCAGGACATTTTATGAAGTAATATTTGCCTTTAGGTTAAACACATATGCTAGGTTAGTGGAGAAGTAAAATTAGGGTAAATTTTACCTAAAATTGGAACTAGTTGTGACCATGAGGTTAAAGTTATAACCTAAATCTGACTACAAGGACAAGACAAAACTCAGGTTATACTTACGTAAAAAATTGGTAAAATTTCCCTGTTTTTATTCAGACAAAAGACAGCGACTCCAAAGTTAATAATTTAGTCTAAAATTATCTAATATTTTCTTACACATAGACCTCAATATGCACTTTAACTTTAGAGATTTTAAGGAACAGTAACGTAAATATTTCTCGTAAATTCCACTAAAGTCAATGTGACTTTATCAGGCATTTCATAAGAAAATATTACCTAAATATTGCTTACTAAATTACTATTAAGTCCATATACCTTCAAAGTTGAAAGCAATGGTTGCAATTACGTTATATCAACTATCTTAGGTCAATGTGGCTTTAAACTGGTAATATAAACTAATTGTGCTGCTTGGGATGCCTATTGCAGCTGACGGTTTCTGTTACATACACACGATAAGATTTGAACACAGCTCATTCATGTGAAATCGAATATTTTCGAAAGGCAAACACAAGATTTTGTTGCTTGTAACTTCAACTATACAAATAAAATATATCAGGTGTTTGATCGGGATTCATTGATGTCTATCACCAATCTACCGTTGTAAATGACGAGCCATCAAATCCGAAACACCGAAACCAAATCTACGACAGTTGTCGTGACAACGATATAATCTTTTGGCATTGCATTTTTAATCATATTACTACTGGGAAATTTCTCGCGCTTGTGTCAGATTTTGCGAATACAGACGTTAATTATAAATATTTCAAGATAAATTACTATTGTTATTGTAAATAATTTATTTTGTTGCTTGCATAGGTGACCAGATTAATATACAAAAGTAAATATGACAATTTGTCTCAACGAAGGTTTTCCATTATTTTTCTATGTGGCGATTCCCCCAACGAATATTTATAGTAAATTATTGTGACTACTGTCCCAACTCATACTCGTTATTTTCATGTAAAATGTGACAGTTGCCCAACGAATATTCAATTTGTACAAATGAACACGACAATTATCATAAAATAAACAAACGTATTAAAACGTTTTCTTTGTTTTTCTTCAATATTTTACTTTTTCAGGAGTAAATGAGATTAAATAAACATTAAAAATTTTTAGACAATAAGTACAGATATAACTCAAATACCTATAAATAAAATTTTTAAACACAGTGAAATCATTTTTAAATAAAGTGCAGACAAATAAATTTTCTAAGTAAACAGAAACAAGTAATATCAAATTTTATAAAATAATTTGTTCAATAAAATCAGAAAAGACAGATAAATAACATATTATAAATATAACTAAAATAAAAATAATGTAATTTCCCTATAGGCTGAATGACATAGGAATTTGTCTTGACAAATATAGCGCGACCTTACGTTTTTATAAGTAATTTTCTTTTTATACACATACTCAAGCATTGCGGTCTTTGAATAAAAGCTCCCAGACTCCACACTGAATAAAAAATCCCTCGCGCTGAAGCGCTTGCAATTCCTATTTCTCGTGCTTTTGCTAGGCAACAAAGCTTTCGCAGGTACAAATAAAATTAACCGATGAAAACGTAAGGTTTTGTTATTATAGTGGAGTCAAATTAGGCATCAAAATAGGTGAATAAGGAATTGTTTGGCTGTAGCAATTTTATTGTTTTAATTTGCTGTGGGCATACTCTAGCAAGTGCTATGAGAAGTTTTGAATTAAATGGGTCCATTGCTTCTTGTAAAATTTAAATAATTTTTGCTTCAACATTGAAATTTTCTGCTATTTTTCTTATTATTTCCGGTCCTAGTAATTGAATGGCAAAAATAGAAATACCAAATTGTTCGCAATAAACTTTGAATAAAACTAGACCTACGAAACAAATTGTTGATAATTTGTTAATTTGTAAAAACATAAAAACCACCAAAAATTGAATTTTTTTGATAATTTAAGAAGTTTAATTAATTTGGGGTCTAGATACATCAGTTTTTGCGTCTCAGTCACTTATAAATAAGGCAATTGATATTTCTTCTTAAAATTTGGACTGATTACTCTTCAATATTTTCACTAATTTTATATATTTTTGTCTCAGCTAGTTGAAAGCCATTAATGCCATTGTAAAATACATACAAAAAACAATATATTGAAAAAAAAATTGTCCTCCTACGAGTCGGTGCACTTAAGTAACATTATAATAATAGAGGATTGAAAGAGTGTTCGCAAAATAAGCCCGAAATTCGCCTCTTTTTGGGCAGTACATTGCGAGCGAAGGAAAGGTGCATGGTGCAAAATTTATTCCGTTGGCCTCAAATTCTAAGGTGAGAATATGTTTTCGTTTTGCAAGAAACGCGATTTAAGGATTGAAAATATTTAAACAATGCCAATATAAAATAAGTATTTTAAAAAATAAAACAATTATTATAACTCTGATTTTAATAACAATTGCAACAAAATAATGCTCGACTAATGAACATAAATCCCACTGCACTATGTACAATGGAAAACCACTCCCGACGAGGGAGTTGAAAATCAATAATTACGAAAAACAGTAAAAATATGTAAATTATAATATAAAGGTCCCTTTACAGTCCAAATGACAATTTTTCACTGTTTTTCGTAATTATTGATTTTTCAACTTCTTCGTTGGGGGTGGTTTTCCATTGCGCATAGTGCTGTGGGGTTCATGTCCGTTATCCAAGCATCATCTTGTTACAATCATTATTAAAACCAGAGTTAAAATAAAAAATTTCGAAAACGCAATGGAAAACCACCCACAACGAAGGTTGAAAATCAATAATTACGAAAAACAGAGAGAAATAATCATTTTGGACTATAAAGGGACCTTTATATTATATTATAATTTACTTATTTTTACCATTTTTTTCCTAATTATTGATTTTCAACCAAGGGGTTTAGTTTTTTTCAAAATATGATTGTGAACAATTTGGGTATTTTTATTTTTGCGATGCGATTACTAGAACTGGAGATAATATGGAAAATAGTAGAAAATTTCAATACTGAAACAAATATAGTTTAATTTTACAAAACGCAATGGACAGATTTAATCCAAAACTTCTCATTACACCTGTTGTCACATCTAAAACAAATTAAATCCATAAAATTGCTGCAGCAAAATAATTCCATCGACATTTAGCTCAATCGAAGGTATTTACCTGCAAAAACTTGCAAAATGAATAATTTTTTTATTATCGAGTTCGTGAAAGTGTATGAAATAATATCCTGAAAAGTTTACATTTCGCTCGGATGCAGAACATAAAAAAAAGTGAAAAAAAAAAAAATTTCATCCATTTTTTCAAAATTTTGAAATTAAGTCAAGCTAGGAAAAAATAAAGAATACAGATGGATAGATCACGTATTTATGAACAAAAAATGTCCTAACAAAATTTATCGCTAAAGCCACGGTTTTCCCGGAAAAAATAGTCAAGTGTAACGTTATAACTCGGAGCGAAACAGATGCGTGTGCGCGCTTGAATACGCTTGACTGACACCGACGCCGACGCACTGAATTACATGTCACTAAATGAGGATTTATTTAATCTATATAAAAGATGGAAATTGTAGCTTTCAGATGCTGTTTTGTTTTAAACAATACAAGCAAAGGATAGATGGGAAAAATATACTTATATCTATTATCACGCCCGAACTTAATCGTCGCAATAAAAAATATAGAAAAAAATAAAAGCCCTTCAAAAAAATTCTTTCTTCATTGAGAACTGCTAAAAAGTATGTACACTTCATGATTATTATGGTTTATTAAGTCGTAGTAATGTGGATTCACAAAAAAGTACATCTCAAATGATTTTAATTTCCTTGGTTGATATATATATATATATATATATATATATATATATGAACTGTGGAATCAGAAAGAGAAACAAGCTTTATTTTACTCGTTAGAACTGCTAAGAATTTTTAGAAGTTCCAGATTGCATTTAACCGTGCTCTTGGCCGCGCAGAGTGACAAAGTTACTTCACTATTTTCTTCCAGGAATAGCGTGGTTTTAGCAATAAATTTTATTAGGACATTTTTTGTTCAGAAACATGTGGTCTCTCCATCTTATTTTCCTACCCTGACTTAATTTCAAATTTATTTTTCACTTTTTTTTATGTTCTGCATCCGAGCGGAATGTAGACTTTTCAGAATATTATTCTGTACACTTTCACGAACTCATTAAAAAAAAATTATTCATTTTGCAAGTGTTTATAGGTTTCACTATAAAATGTTCTCTGTCGTCTGGGCTAATTTATTTTGACGCCACTATTACTACTGATTAATATATTCTTACTTTATTAACCAATCAAAATATACATTTTCAAAAAATCGATCAATAGGATTTTTTTTAAAGTGAGATAGACGGCTATCGATCAGTGGAAAAAATCTAGAAAAATGTATGTTACTTTTTCCGTAATGCCAAACTAAAAAAGTCATTGACATTATTAAAATGTAACATTTTGTGTTTTCATCTTAATTTTTGTACATAAAATGAATGCGAAAAAGCGATTTGTTGATGTTCACAAGAAAATATTAACCATGAAACCATGAAGAAGAATCCAAATGTAATAGCATTGTTTATAATAATTGTGCATTTCATATAGATACAATGAATACGTTTGAAGATATAAAACATTAGAAAAAGTTTCTATTTTTATTATAAATTGTTATTTTTTAAACATTAAATAAGCAATTTTGTTGTTCTATTTATTTTAGATAATATTTTTTAATCATATTATTAATCTTCTGTAATACACACGAGATTGATTTTCTACTCGGGTATTTTTTTTAAGTGACTCAAACCTGTTTTCCATGAAAATTTTGCGCGAATTAAGGAACACAGGAAAAATCGCTCCACTTCAATGCTCTTCATTTTCATGGGAAAACAGGTTCTTGTCCAAAAAAAATTATCCGGTAAAAAATCGACCTCTTGTGTATTAATACCCGAAAAGGAATCTAATGTACTAATGGTTAAAAATGATTTCTTCGGAACACCTGTAAAAACTAATAGAAAATGATATTTTATTTCAACAATTTATTGTAATTTTGTTAAAAGTTATTCAAATATATTTCATAAAAGTAGTACTCAAGAAATGCGCCAGAAGAGATATTATGCGCATTTGTTATAAACGTGAAGTCATAATTAAGGGCACAGGGATACACTTGTACCTAATTTATGAAAGAAGACAGAAACATTAAGCTTATGTCTGCTAGATATATTTATACCATTTATCTTGTCAATTGTCTGTGATATAAGATATTGTCCAGGTATATTTTATCTATTAGTCTAGAATTCCACTAGAAGATTTTCTTTAACTTATTTTGCAAAAATATTCACAAGCACTAGAAATTACATAATTTTCATTGTAGAATAATGTATGTTTTATTGCCCCCGTCTTCGGTATGGTTTAAATTATACAGTGTGGAAATAATAGAAGAGGACATAAATACACTTCTATGTAGGATATTATGTTATATTGTTAAAACACTTGTGATGAAAGCATATAATAAATGTATAAACTGGCCAATTCAGATGTTTTTGTCCAATTACCCATAAATACTAAAGAACGATGTCGATACAAAAAATAATAAATGGCGATGTTTCATTGCTTTATTGACCGACTTTATAATAGTATATTATATGCGAACAGAATACTATACTTTATCCATGACTATTTTAACTACTTTAATCGTTTAAAAGTGAAAAAATGAAGTTAGTTCACAGTAAAACTGTGTTTAACATATTAAACGTCAAACTATGTGGACTATCCCCTGGAAAAAATGGAGTCGCTCGTTGATTATGAAAATTGCTAGTTCCTGATTGGTCAAAGGTGTGTTTATGAGTTCATGTTCATAATACGCTAGGTTGGAATTACATCTACAATTATTCGCCAATTGTTATATGTATAATGTAATAATTATGCGATAGTCGTGGATAAAATTTTTAAAAAGTAGGAGGTTCTCAATTCGATCCGTATATTTTTTTATATGTGTACAAACATTACTCTCGATTGGCTTAAATGATTTCAATGACCTCTTTCTCAAATTGGAAGGCATGACTTGGCGATGGTCCCATATTAATTTCATCAAGCTATATTAGTCCAGTCAATGAATATATTGTAGAATGCATGGAATATGCGAGACTTTTTGACTTCAGAACTTTGTTAGGAGTAGTTAGTAGGTATACATACTAAAAGTCCCCGCCCCTGGGAGGTGAGCTTTTGGATTTTTCGATTATATGTCGGAAACGGTGGACTCTAGAAAAATATGTTCTGAATTAAAATGAAAGCTAATTAAATTTTCTATAAAATTGTTTCCATACATATTTGTCGAATTTCAAACGGTTTTCGAGATATACGTTATTGAAAATCGATAATTTTCAAAAAAAATATTTCATAAGTGTATATCAAATTGAAGGAAATTTAAAGCTCTACAACTTCGTTTGTGACAATTTTTCTGAGAAACGATCGTGGGAGGCACTAGAAGCAAATGTTTGACAAAAAGAGTTAGGTAAAAATGATTTTTTCGAAAAGTATCGATTTTCAATAACGTATATCTCGAAAACCGTTGAAAATTCAACAAATATGTATGGAATTAATTTTATAGGAAATTTAATTAGCTTTCATTATTATTTAAAACATATTTTTCTAGAGTCCACCGTTTCCGAGATATAATCGAGAAACCCAAAAATGGGACCTTCCCCCCCTCCTCCCGCCGTAAGCTCACCTCCCAGGGGCGTGGACTTTTAGTATGTTTACCTGCTAACTACTCCTAACGAAGTCCTGAAGTAAAAAAGTCTCGCATATTCCATGTACTCTACACCCCTCTTTTGAGCACTCATTGACTACATTATATCCACTATAAGCTGAGCAAAAATTGAAAACAAGATTTTCTTGTCGAGAATTTCGCAAAGTTGCGAGTAATAATTTAGTTTCATAAAGGAATGAGTGTCCACAACATAAAAAAAATTCCCCTGAACGTGCCAACACTGCCAACATTTTGTTACTGATGTTATGTGTTATTAAGAGATTAATAAAATATGTAAATATAAAAGTGAATCAATGTTGCGTTCATGAATTATTTATTTCTTCTCATTTTGTAGAAAATATCTAAAACTTTAAATTCTTCGTCACAGTAGCTAGTATTTAATTTGGATCTTCGTTTCCAATATTTATTATTTTCATATCATTCCCGATGACATTACCACTATTTTATTCCAAGTGTATTTTTTAGTTATCTATTTAGTAACTTTCCAGTCGACAAAATCGCTCGTTTTCAATTAGGTACTTCACGTATTAGGTTTTCCTACTTTCTTTGCGGCCTTCGCATTTGTTACAAATTCAGTTGCAAGAACTATAGGTTCAGGAATCTGTTTCTTTCTTTTTCTGCGAAAAAGTTGCTGTATTCTTCATTTTCAGTGTGTCCCACTATTAAATATATATTAGTTGTGAAGCGTACATTCTATTGTTTAATGCAATAGACATACATTTTCTTATTGACATATTTTGCGTTACGTGCATTAGTAGGTAAATTGACAGAAAAGACAGCCAAATTGAAAAAGGTTTTGAAGAGTTAAGGCAGAGGCGAGACAATAGAGAAATGAGTAGTATTACAGTAAGTTGAAAACTAGATAGGTGGAAAATTGACGGCGTGAGAAAAGGGCGGATTTAGCTTCCTGTCATGGGGGGAGAGGGGGTAAACTCCCGAATGAATACGATTCTTTAATAAATCCAGCATTAAAAACCGCTGCCCAAGGAATCACTACTTCCACATCCAGATTTTCTATCCAAGTCACTCACAACGAAAAAATTCTGTATGTGGAAATAATTGTTTATGGAACTTTAATAATATAATAATTGAAATCCTCTTCCCCAAAAACCCATAAAACGATACCCCACATTGGTAGTGGGGTAGAGGTGGTGATGGGGGCTGGTGGTGGGCGTGGATAAAGTAAAAAAAATGTTTTGAGGTTTCTGGTTCTTGTACACACACTAAATCACATTTTTTTTATCCCCTTTAATAATGGGGTGGCTAATGCCAAAAATTGCCAAAAATTTTTTTGAGACCCTTGCTTCTCTTGTATGCAGTGTGTCCCCGGATGGAGTTGACAAGAGGAAAAACATCACTATTATTGATTTTACGACGAAAAGTCATTCTTTATAAAAAAATTCTGCTTGCCGAAAAAATGAATTTACCATATAAAAATCTTAGATCAGATGTACCGAGTGTTAATAAATTAAGAAAACATCAAAATGCCTCAAGAGAGAAGTACCTTTATTTATTATTTTGGACAAAATGTTTATTAAACAAAGTTGTTTATAATCCAAAATAAAGCCTAAATACAAATTATGAAGTCTAAATTTTGACTTTTACATTTATGTCAACTTCCATTTTTTTTCAATTAACATAACATAATAACATTATCTTCAACGATTCTGGAAAAACAATTTATTCTACATTGCCTCCTCCAATCTCAACACATTTCTCCATCCTTTTAATAAATTCACCGTAGACCTTACGAATGGTTGAGGGTACATTCACTTCTTTCACCGCGTCTTGTATTCGTGCTTTTAGTGTTTCTCGATCATGCGGCAGGTCATCTGCATAAACTTTCCGTTTTAAAACACCCCACAGAAAAAAATCCATTGGTGTAAGGTCTGGTGATCTTGCAGAAAAATTAATTGGAGTATATCTTCCCATCCATCTGGCTCTGAAGTGATCTGTCAACCACTGGCGTACCAAAATTGAGAAATGAGCTGGGCAACCGTCTTGCTGCCAAAAAATGTTACGCTTTACTTCCGGTGGCAATACAAAGTTTTCCAAAAGGTCCAAATAAACATGCTGATTTAAATTTTCTTCTAAGAAATTTGGACCAACAATTCGATCAAAAAAATCCCACACCATACATTCACTTTTTTATAAAGTTGACTTCTTCGTTTGTGAATGACATTATTTGGATTTTCAAAAGCCCAATAACGACTGTTTTGTGATGAAACGTGGCCATTGGTACAAAATGTTGCTTCGTCAGAAAAAAAGCATTCTGTGAAAACTTCTTTTTACGAGGTAATTCTCACCGACCCATAAACAAAAATCCAATCGCTTCTCTTCATCTCCATTTTCAAGTGTTTGTCTGAACCTTGGCTTAAACGGTCGAACTTTGTTTTCCATATAAATTCTCTGTAAATGACTTTTACTTACTTCCAGTTTTTATGAGCGTTTCCGTAAAGATAATTTTGGGTTTTCTATTACTGAATTTATTGCCGCATCGTCTTCATTGTACTTTTACTTCCACATCCAGTGGAAGTATAGTAACGACCAAAAAAATTTTTAAAAATTTTTATTATTCAAATAGGCTTAGAATGTTATGAAACGTCGAGATTTTAAGTTTGAGCGAAAAAAAATTTTCTGTCTGTCTGTAACTTTTTTTTTGTGCGCATGTTTACTCAGGAACCGTTTGAGATATTGACTTGAAATTTGGTACACATATGTACTTTAACGAGATCTAGAACTAGATTATATTTTCATCTTGTTCCGTCGAAGGTTGGGGGGTAAATTGGAGTAAATTTGGGGTAAATAGGTAAATCAAACAGGTAAAAGTCCATAAAATTGGTATTTAGTATATATAAGAGAAGCTAAGGTCTCAAAAAAAATTTGACATTGGCCACCCCCATTACCACCCCCACCTCATTATTAAAAGGGATGAAAAAAATTGTGATTTAGTGTGTGTACAAGAACCAGAAACCTCAAAATATTTTTTTACTTCATCCACCCCCACTACCGCCCCCTATCGCCACCCCCACCCTACTACCGATGTGGGGTATCGTTTTATGGGTTTTTAGGGTAGAGGATTTCAAATATTCTATTATTAAAGTTCCATAAATAATTATTTTCACATACAAAATTTTTTCTTTGTGAGTGACTTGGATAGAAAACCTGGATGTGGAAGTAGTGATTCCTTGGGCAGCGGTTTTTTCTTGGGTTTTGTGACATCCAATACAGATCCAGTTTCATTGAATTTTGTTACAAGTTTGCTCAATGATTGGCGTGATACCGCTGTGTTAGGGAACTTTTGGTGAAAAAGGTTAATTGCATATCGATAAGAGACGTCTCCAATCCCATAACATTTGATCAAATACATTCTTTCTTGTTTGGTAAACATTTTTTAAATGATCAACAGAACACTAATAAATGCAGATGTAAGATAGTAATATTCTGCACAATGTCAGAATGACGTTTGTCAGTTCAATATTATCGATAGTACACTCTGTTTCTTAATTTGAATTCTTATTCATACAGTGTGTGTAGTGGCGGGCTGGGCATAGAGAGTAAGAATTGCAACATCGCGTGTGCCAGCTGGCTGAAATGAAATAACTGAGAACGGGGATGCTTCAGTGGTCTAGCGCCGACTCTTTAATCTATGCCGCCGACGGGCGAGTTTACTGTTACCTGGGTTGTCATATCTCTCGCGCTACGTGGAAGTACATGCCCAATCCGCAATTACACGCACTGTATTAATGAATTCAACGTAAAAAGATAAACACAATAAAAACAACCGCTGCCCAAGGAATTACTACTTCCACATCCAGATTTTCTATTCAAGTCACTCACAATGAAAAAATTTTGTATGTGGAAATAATTGTTTATGGAACTTTAATAATATAATATTTGAAATCCTCTACCCCAAAAACCCATAAAACGATACCCCACATCGGTAGTGGAGTGGGGGTGGTGATAGGGGGTGGATGAAGTAAAAAAAATATTTTGAGGTTTCTGGTTCTTGTACACACACTAAATCAAAAAATTTTTTCATCCCCTTTAATAATGGGGTGGGGGTGGTAATGGGGGTGGCTAACGCCAAAATTTTTTTTGAGACCTTAGCTTCTCTTGTATATACCAAATACCAATTTTATGGACCCTTACCTGCTTGATTTACCTATTTACCCCAAATTTACCCCCATTTACCCAACTCTTCGACGGAACAAGATGAAAATATAATCTAGTTCTAGATCTCCTTAAAGTACATATGTGTACCAAATTTCAAGTCAATATCTCAAACGGTTCCAGAGTAAACGTGCGCACAAAAAAAAGTTACAGACCGACAGACAGACCGACAGACCGACAAACCGACAGACCGACAGACCGACAGACTGACAGACAGACAGAATTTTTTTTGCTCAAACTTAAAACCTCGACGTTTCATGACATTCTAAGCCTATTTGAACAATAAAAACTTTTAAAAATTTTTTTGTCGTTACTATACTTCCACCGGATGTGGAAGTAATTAAGCATTAAATAAAATTTAAAACATTTTCTTTTTATTAAACGTTTATCTTATTATTTTTGAAAGCAGTAGGAGTAGACGAGTAGATATATTTCTTACTAGTGTATTTTCTGTAAACGTAGGCATTTCAGGCATTTCTAAGTTGCGGGATTTTGGGAAAATAGTTTTCAATGCATTATTTAAAATGAGAGAAACTACAAATTTATTATGAAAAGTAAATACAGTTTATATACATAAAATATAAAAACAATCATATCTGGAAAACAACTAATTAAAAACAGTAAAAATTTTAATTTATACTTAGGGCTAGTTGTACGAATTAAGTTGAGCCAAGTTCAGCTTGAACCAAGATCAAAAGCCATGGTTACGATTATTGTAACAATCGTAACCTTGGCTTTTGATCTTGGTTCAAGCTGAACTTGGCTCAATTTAGCTCATACAACTTAGTAAAATACATTGATTAAATAACAAAATCCGTTACTCTTCTTTTGTTATTAGCAAAACATATTTTTATATCTTTGTAATTCATTATCCCCCCCGTAAATCCGCCACTGGCGTGAGAACGGAGAAGTGTTCGATGTAGAGGAGCTGTAGGAAATATATTTATTTAATCAATGTATTTTTTGTTGGTTCTTTTCATTTTTTTAAGATATCTCAATTAGTTCAAACGATAAGAACTGTAGAACGATAAATCAAACAGTTAAAAGCATCAAAATCTAAAAATGAAAAAAATGTTAGTTAGCTATAATTTGATCGAATAACTTTATTACCAAGCTGGGATCGAATTTGGACGGTGATTTTAAATCTCTAAATGTAAAAAAACCTAAGAAGATAAGCATGGGATAACGGCCCCAATGGAAAGTGAGGGCGACATTTTTTCTGTAGGACGGCCGGGCTTCACTAAAAGGTGTTTTCCTGTAAAAGGCCCAGTCATTGTGGTTTCTATTTTTTGAAATATCCCTTCGCATCAGGCACGTATTCTAGAACGCACCGATACGATTTTTATTTGTTATGTGCCTGGACCTGACCTGAAGTTTTAAAACATTCGATTGCTCTTTTAAAAACTGTATATTTAGTGTTCCATCATCATTCATATTAAACAGCTATTATCTATTTTTTATATTATGGGCTTTACTTGTCCTGCGGAACAATTAAGTTATCTATTTAAAAAAGTAAATATCATCGCAGTCATTGAAGAAGATAGTGACGATGACTGATTTAAATACCTTACTTGTGTGCCGTTATAATTAACCTAAATATTTAAATACACATTTATAATAAATAAATATATCAAGCACCTGTCTGTATTACCAGGGAGTTTAGACCTGACCTGACCTACCCTACTTTGCCACCCTTCCACCCTTACAACAATGTTGAAAAAAATATGTTTTGGTACATAATTAAGGGGCTTCATGATAAAAATTTCGTTAATGTCCTACAAGTCTGTTATTTTACAATAACCACCCTATTTTGAGATACATTAAATGAAAAATAACGCCCTAGGGCGTTATGAATATTTATAACGCCCTAGGGCATTATAAAATTATAATACAACCCAAAACAAGCAAATTATGATAGCGTTATTGACAAACAAAATGCGTTGCTATGCAACGGCGGCATTTACAAACAATTTTTATTTTTACTCTCTTTTAAATCAAATCGTTCTGAACATAATAGATGTCAAATTAATAAATCGTAAATGTCAAAAAAAAAATTCGAATTAAATAACAGACTTGCAGGACATTAAACGTTGAAGGCACCACGGGTGTTATAGGATAATGACGCCCTCGGTTGACGTACACTCCCTCGGGCCAGAGGCCCTCGGGATTGTACACTGCCGACCTCGGTGCGTTATTATCCTTATAACACCCTTGGTACCTTAATAACTATATTGTGCCATATAAGCAAAACAGAATTAGAAAAATTTATATTTTAAACTTTTTCTTTAAATTTTGTAATGTATTTATTATTATATGATACCACTTTATTGGGTCTATGACATATATAAAACAGGTCAAAATATGATGAGCCATTAGAGATAATTTTTTTTAAAAATTTTTTATATTGCGTATATCTTAAAAACTAGCGAGCGCAACGACTGGACCTTTTACAGGAAAACACCTTTTAGTGAGACCGTCATATAGAATAGTGTCGCCCCCACTTTTCATTGGGGCAGCTATCCCATGCTTACCCCCCAGGCTCTTGTACTATTTGAAAATAAATAGAATTTGGAGAGGTCATTTTCAATTTTTGGAATGTGAAACGACGCTTATTTGATTTTTTAAAACGTCAAAATATAGCTTGACAAATGCGCAAAAAAGTATGTTGCTTGTGTTTTTTTATATCTCAATTAGTTCATAAGATATACCTAGGCTGTAGAACGATGAATCAAACATCCTGTATACGTAATAAATCTTGAAGATACTAAATAATAATGGAATTGGGTACCAGAAATGCCTTTAATTAAACACATTCTATTGACATTCCTATTCATTTATATTACTTTTAGGGAGGTTATAATGTGGGGAGCAATGTAAATATTTTATCAAAACCACTTAAATTAGGTGTTTGCGGGGAGGAGAGATTTTACATACCTATAGAAGAAGAAATGTATTGAAGCCGCATTGCCTCATTTTCATTATCATTATGCTCATTTTACTTATGAGTTCTTGCGGTATCCTCTGTATTTATAACGGTACAGGAATAGGGTGATCATACGTATGGAATTTCGCTGTATTTTCCGGAATTTTAATGACATGTACAGCACTCTTGGATGTACAGCAAAACGTACAGCATTACGTTTGCCTGGAAACATATAATTTTTAATTTGAAAAGCTTGTTTTTCTGAAAAATGGTATTTTGTTTTGGGGCGTATTAAGCTTTCTCATTGGATAATCGGTCAATTAAGGGTGTCTCAGAGTACCGGATGAACGCTGAAAGTGTGGAACTGAGTATGAATAAGTCTCATATACAGTATCGGAAGATTTTGGATTTGGGTGGCAGGCATAGTTTCAACGGCTTGACAGACCTCCTACAATAAAGGCGTGTACCAGTGTTCTAGTAGAGGGAGCAAATAATGACGCGCGATCAGGAAAACACGTACACCATTGCTATTAAAAATTTCAGTACCATTTATTGTAGTTGGCTCTGTTCAGTATAGGTAATATTATTACGTGCTTTAATAACTAAAATTATTTAACTCGTTGTACTTTCGAAACGAGTCAAATAATTATTTACATTTCCCGCAGACAGAGCTGCCCACGTACATGTGGTGGGAAAAGCAGGTGGCATGAGTAGGATGTGATAAAAAAGAATAGCCTAGTTGCTTCGTTCTCGCTTACTCTCATTGCCGACCCAAATGAAACATTTTCTGACACTGTGTACGGTTATTAGTATTATTGAGATTACGCCTTGTATCATGTAATTTTTTGAGTAGGGCAAACCTGCTCTGACTCGAATTCTTGAGACAGAAGAAGACTTGGAGCGATGATTGAGCTGTGGAGATAGAGATAGGAATAACTTGGTGATCGCGACAGGTTTTCAGAAATGTATATAGGGTCACATAGGAATCTGGTTTTAAGGAGGAGTATACAATGCAATTTAGTTACAGTATGACTTTCCTTCCATAGAGGCAGATGAAGATGAGATTTACGTGATTGTCAGTATGAAAATTACTTGATTCACTGGTTGAGCTGCGTTTGAGATCGTTGAAGTATCGACGTTGCGGCTCCTGCTTTGGAATCCTTTTCAAAAGAAAAAAGCATTCAAACTACAAATGTCTGGTGACCCTACACAGGAAGAATACATTTAACTTTAATGTTTAATTTATGGCTGCTTCAGCTGTAGTGTATAGTCGAAACAAAGATGAGAGGATGTTGCCTTCTTTGTCTTCTATTGTAAAATGTGAAATGAATATACCCGCCCAGGGAGTCGGTAGCTCAGCAGTTAACGCATCTAGCTTTACTCTGAGCGTACCTAGCGAAATGAGTGCAAGCCCCACACAGCGTCCCTCGCTGTGTGGGGCTTACAATGGAAGTTACCCACAGGAAGTGGTTCGGATTCCACTATAAAATGTAGGGCCCCATCTCCTTTGCTTAGACAAATCTACTAGACTTAAGAGGAACACTGAGGTGACGTCCAAGGCGGTTAAAACACTTTTTTTTAAATCTCTTTCTGGCACAGTCACGCATACCCACAGTCAGTAACGTATTCCTACAACTGGCCTCTACTTCAACTATGGCTAACCTAAATTTTATTGGCCGCTACAGAATGTAAAGATCCTTCAATTAAATTTTTGAAATATTTTGTCCACCAATGCTTTATAATATACCAATTATTCTTGTGTTTGTTTAATCACAGTTATATACATTATTCGTTACTACCAGTGATTAATCATTAATCACTATCTAGTAGTGATTAATGATTAATCACTAGCAGATACTTCTTCAATATGATGTTTACGGCACTCGCCTTCTCGTGCGGTAAATATCACCTTCTCGAGTAATAGCTATCATTATCTGCTAATAAAATAGTGAATATGCTGAATAATATACTATTATAATTTAAAAATAAAATAAGAATTGTAGCTTGTAACATTGTAGGTTTTCTGTTTTGCATTCCACAATTAACGCCACTTTTCTTATTAGTGGATGCAGTAAGATTTTATAAGATTTTTATTTTCTCTCATTCTGTAGAAAATATCCAAAACTTTAAATTTGTCGTAATAGTAGCTAGTACTTAATTTGGATTTTCATTTGTAATATTTATTATTCTTATACCTATCATTCCCGATGGCCCTGCTACCATTTTATCTCAAGTTAATTTTTTAGTTATGGATTTATGGCGGTACATTAATCAAAGGCGGTCGGTACCCTTTACGTTTTTTTGCGAGCTTTTTTATATCGCTGGATTACCGATGGGCCAAACTATACCAGTACCTTAGCAGAGGCAAAGTGTGACACGCCTCTTAATGTACATCATTGCTTGCTTCGCGCTCGCTGGCTCTTATTGCCGTACCAAATCACTTTCCGATAATGTACATACATTTTTCTTATTGACACATATTTTGCATTACATGCATTAATAGCTGAATTGACGAACTATCATAGTAAAAACCGCCAAAAGGGTTTGAAGAGCTAAGGCAGAGGCGAGGCAAATACTTATGTAGTATTGCAGTAAGCTGAAAGACTGGAAAGGTGGAAAATTGGCGGCGCGCGGCGTGAGAACGGAGCAGTAGTCGATGTAGAGGAACTATAGAAATTGTATGTATTTAACCAATGTATTTTTCGTTGGTTTTTGGCACTAGTTCGTTACAGACTATTGTCAGTGTTAAATGTAAATTGAGAGGTTAATATAAATCTGCTTAATTTTGATAATCTATTTGGTTCTTTTGGCACACAACTTAACCACCATTAATTTCTCCTGGGATAGAATAAAAGATATGTATTTCCATTTTAAGAAACGCAGTTACCAATATAAAATATCACATTTTCATCGATACATTTATTTACCCTTAAGTAAATTGTAGATATAGACTGCTATTTTATTCTTCCCCTTTCTTGCAATTTCTTCTTGCCATATATTGCAACATTCCTGTTTTTCTAAGGTCAAACAGTGTGAAAGGAAATAAATTGAATTTACTTTCATTAAAAAAAAAAACAAAAAAACAATTGCAATAGAGCAACTGAGTATCAGCCTGCAAATCGTTCGGCGTGGCATTAATATTCATTTCTGTCTTTTTCCTGTCCAGAAAATGTTACCTTTCCTGCGCAATTCATATTTAGCTGCATATCTACTACATCCTTGCTCACAACTAGTTTTGAAAACTTCACAGAAGTTGAATAGGTTGAATACGTATGAAACTTTACGAGAGGTTCATTAATTTTCCGACAAAGTCCTGCATAAAAGTTAAAGATCATTGATAGTGAAGTGCTCAAACGATTTTATCGCTCATGCTGTTTGCACTTTAATTTTAAAATGTACAAACCACTTCAAGTCGTGTCTCTTCGAGATTGAAAATTCATCGGTCGTTAAAACTATGGGTAGGGAGATGTACGCGAAGGTAAATATAAAATTCACCCTAAAATTCACTATGGCTTACATGAAATCGTTTTGGGAACTATCTCTTGTCAGAGTTTTTTAATGCAGGCGAGGGAAATAATTTTAAATAATTTTCTAGATTGTATTTAATACACTATCTTAATATAATTGCCTGATAATATTGTAATAAGAGGGGCTTAAAGACTACCAAGTAATAAAATTACTGTAAAAAATAAGTTATTTAAGAATTACACATAATGAGTTACAGGTGAGTTTAACGCCAAGCACACCACAGTTCCCCTCTGGTCTCTACTGCAGTAAAAAAAGTTTATGAGACGTTAATAGATAAAATCTAGAAGATTCAAATCAGGTTATCGAAAACACCAAACAAGTTATTATTGGAAACCGCTTTTCCCACCTTTTCCCACACCGTGTTCAGAGATATGTAAACATAGTGTTATTTTAACTCAAATTTACCTATCGAGATTGTTCAGATGTTCTGGGACATCCTGTATAAATAATTCATTTGTTTGTTCTTATTAATTTTCGTTTTACTATCTAACCAAGTATCAATTTTAAAGGGCCGAAGGCCGAAGTTGTGTATCCATTTCCATTTTTCTGCGTATCCACTTGGAAAGCCTGGGTATCCAATTGGACACACAAAGGTACCTTAAAAAGTGCCTTGTCTCAAACAGTCCGTGTCTCTGATGCTTAAAGATGAAGGAAACTAGGACGTTAGCAAGCCTGATCTATGTGCGTTTCATGACATTTCTATCACACCAAATATTTCGATACCTTTATGTTGAATCTCATATTTGTAGTTACCAGTGTTTTTAAAAAGGGCTTCAAGGTATTACCAATTTGTACTTAACACACGTTAATCCTTAACGTGTTTGGATGGTTTTGCTTGATCATCATTTTCAGTTTCTTGTAATTTACACTAAAACCGTACTCGGGGCTGCAAATATTAAGTTAGATATGTTGCTTCCGTCTTCAAATACTCTACCCTGCCAGCATTCTAGCACACGTCGCATCACTATAGTCACTATTTTATTCATATAGCTGACGAATAAGGAAAACAAAGAGGTCTATTCTGTAATTTCAGTGAAAGTGAACATTTGTCATGCGAGTAGAGGGCTCACATCACGTTCCCTTTCCAGAGAGTGCAAAAACACTATTATGCAAGCACAGTGGTGTGATCTTTTCAAAATTTCCAACATTTGCTTCCACATTTCAACTAATAGGAGAGCCGCTACACCATGGTCGAAGATCACGCGCAGTATGGTGTGAATAAATATTGTATTTTATTGCTGTTATATTATTAGTAGAGCTCAAATCTATTAGTCAATATATAGGTAATAATAAATTAAATTATATTTAAAAACGGAGTAAATGCCATTCTATAAATTTTTAAAATATTGGCAAACTCCATTACTTTAAGTTAAAGTGATGCCCATGGTGGACTAGTTACTTACCAAGGTCGAATATGTTGAGGCCATGTGCCACGCCTACTTTTCCAGTCTCTCCTTATTATGTCGCTGTGTGAAATGCATCTTGTTAAAATGTGTTACTATTTTTAAACATTAATAGGGGTAATTGGGTTAGGCATGTCCGCTTCAAACCGAAGAGTGGGACCCAAACATCTTTAATTAGATGAAATAACGGGCACAGCTTCTAAGTGGACAATTTACAAATCAGTTCACAAAAGGAGATGCCAGAAAATTGTGGAAAAGGATAAATATTACCTGCTGCTGTCCCTGGAAGCTGTAATAAAACTTCAGAGATTTTCTTTGTGGGAATTACATAAATGGGGTGACAACTCTATATCTCAAGCAAGTTTTTTTGTTCACTCGGTGGTAGTGAGGGTAGATGAAGTAAAAAAAAATCGAGGCCTTTGGCTCTTATACACACACTAAATCACAATTTTATTTTTCTTCACGCCCTTTAATAGTGGGGTAAGGGTGGTAATGGGGGTGGCTAATGCTAAAAATTTTGTTGAGACCTTATATATACTAATATATACTATATATATACTAATACATACTAATATATACCAATTTTATGGACCCTCACTTGCCTGATTTACCTAATTACCCCCGTTTGCCCCAATTTATCCCCCAACCTTTCAACGGAATAAGATCAAAATATAATCTTGTTCCAGATCTCGTTAAAATACATATGTGTACCAAATTCCGAGTCAATATCTTAAACGGTTCCAGAGTAATATTGCGCACAAAAAAAGTTACAGACCAACAGATAGAATTGTTTCTCTCAAACTTAAAGTCTCGACTCTCGTTTCATAACATTCGAAGCGTATCTGAACAATAAAAATTTTCAATTTTTTTTTTGTGTTACTATACTTCCACTGGATGTGAAAGTAAATGTCAAAGCCTTATAGTAGTCTACGAAACAGTAGTACATAGGCACGTAGAATTTATATTTTTAATAATAATTTATTGATGCCAATACGTCAAAAAGTAGAATTAGAATGGAATAGAATTTATTGATGCTTTTGATTAAAAAACCATTACATAAGTCATAAAAAAGATGCACATCTATTCTGCCCCCATAAGGAAGAACCCGGTATGTTAAAAAAACATAGAATGTAGATATTTGAGGTTAAACATTATACAGTGCCTGTAATTGCCGATTAGGCATGTACATTCACGTAGCGCCAGAGATATGACAACCTAGCAACAACAAACTCGCCCGTCGGCGGCAAAGATTAAAGAGTCGGCGCTAGACCACTGAAGCAACTCAACTCTCAGTTATTTCATTTCAGCCAGCTGGCACACGCGATGTTGCACTTTTACTCCCTATATCTAGCCCGCCACTACACACACTGTAGTAGTAGTACCGTGTTTTTGCTTAGCATTATTATGACGTTGAAGTATCGCTGTAATTAATTATGAAAATTAAGACTTGATAATTGAAGCTGAACTTTTATTAAAATTAAAATACAAAACATTTTAACACAAATTATGGGTCCACAATTCTTTCCTAAGTAACAACATTAAGATTCCTAAGAATAAATGACATGGTATATCACAGAAATATGCCATGTTGAATTAGTATTTTATTATTTTTAAATTTTCATGTGTTAAATTTATGTTACATTTTAATTAAAATCAAAACTTCGTCTTAAGCAGATTTATATTTTCTATGTACACAATCAAACAAAGCATCATGTAGAACTGATATCGAGAATCGAGATTAAATTTATGTTACATTTTAATTCAAGTAAAAACTTCGTATTAAGCAGATTTATGTTTTCTACTTATCTTCATTAATGAAATATTAAGTACATAATCAAAGCATAATCCACAACTGATATCGTGAATCGAGGTACACGTAGTCAATAGACACTAGGGTTGGCTAACCCGAACTGGAACTGATACTTTGGAACAGGTCCAGTGGGTTGGACTAGTGGAACTGATCTCAATTAATAAATACGGCAGGTACGAATATTAGTCCGAGTACGCCGAGTCCGGCTGAACTTTTTAGAGACTCGGTACGGCGCGCGCACTTTATAGACGTATGGACTGGTTGAACTAAACGAGTACGACTAGTACAGTGTACAGTACAAGATTACGAGTCCCTTTGCACCAGTCCAGCCCACTGAGTCCAGTTTGTCTGCCGGTCCACTCAGCCGTTCACCGTGCGAGTTGGTTAGCATGGACTAGGAACTGAAACTGATCTTTGGACTAGGTTCTTCTCTGGACTGGATTAGGTTCGAACTGATCCGTAAAAATATTCGGATCAGCCATCCCTAATAGACACTCGGGTACGTTTCATTCAAAACTGTGTACGCGAGTATATTTCCAATTAACCAATAGGAGCTTTAAACATAAATTTAATCTCGATTCTCGATATTACTTCTGCATGATGCTTTGTTTGATTGTGTACTGTAAGAATATGTAAACAATGCGGGGTGCGGGGGCAAGTTCCCATGGTACAAGAGGCTCTCTGACAGACGACCTAATCTTAGAAGTGTTGTTTATGTTATAAGTAATTTATGATGTTTGGGTTATAGACTTATGAAAGGGCCCATTTTCAGAACTAATAATATAATATGTAGGATCGACAGTTAAGCTTGAGCATTAATAAAGTGTAGACCAGTTTCTATTTCTGAATAAAAATATATTGTGAAGTTAATTGAATTATTTAAACAATAACATAAATATAAATATTTATAATTACCTAACAATGCAGCGGTGGGATAGTGATCTCATTGCCTCGAGTGGATAGTGTTTGTTACGTAACAGTGAAAAACAAAACTAACATAAAAAAAAATGGAGCGAGGACAAAGAGAGCGGTACCAAGGAAAACGGAACAATGTAACCGATAAAAGAAATACTCGAGAAAATGCACGTCGAAACGGTACAGAATATATCAGATGTGAAACTCGGACGCCATCACCTTTAATACAACGAGTACGGCTGTTGCAAATATGACTCACCTACCAGGAAGTGCAACGACAAGTGTTTCGGATGACCGAATAGGAAATTTGGAGCGTTTGGTGGAAGAACTGCAAATGAAAAATACATTGTTGGAGCAAAGGAGTATAGTACAGGTACCGTGGTGTTCGGAAAAATTTAATTGTGTACCACGATTTGAGCCCGGAATTCCGAATTTGACGGCTGTGCAATGGATATACAAAATCAAACAGATGGCTGCAACAAATGGGTGGAATCAAAATACAATGATTGCTTATATGCAAAGCCGGTTGACAGGACTAGCTAAGAAGTGGTACAATAATTTGTCAACTTATGATTATTGTTGGGAAGAATGGAAGCAAAAAATTCTGCAAGCTTTTCCAGATCATCGCGATTTCGCAGCTACTTTGAAAGTTATGTTAGCCAGGAAGAAAGACGAACGTGAGTCTTGGAGTCAATATTATTTTGACAAGATGGAACTCATCCGAGCATGTGAATTATCTGACAAACAAGCAGTATCGTGTGTAATAGATGGCATTCCTAACGAAATTATTCAGACAGGTGCTCGGGCAGGACGATATGAAAGCCCAGAAATATTGTTTTCTTCGTTTTTGTCGACATTGGTTAACCATAGCAATACAAATCGAGAGCAACGCCACCATCAAAACAAAATATATTATAGTGATACGAGAAAGAGAGAAGACAAGCATGCTCATCCATATCATAAAACAAAGTGTTACAATTGCCGCGAAGTAGGACATTTGGCAAACACGTGTCCCAAACCGAAGAGTGAGTGTTCAAAATGTAACAGACTTGGACATACAAGTGCAAATTGCACAAAAGACATACCACGTGTGAAATAAACTAATAAACATTTTTGGAGTGCGTAGACACTGGATGTCATGGTGTAATTATTGGCAAGGATGTAGCGGCTTGTTTACAACTAAAGTGTGAACCTGAAAATTCGATTGAAACAATCCCAGTGTTAATTGGACAAGAGTTCGACAATGAAAATAACATTTTGGTGATGCGAAAGGACGACGCATGTATTTTGGAGAACGATTTTGGAGGACGGAAAAGATGTGCTGCCTGGAGTAGACGCCATTCCACTGCCAGGAGTAGACGCAGTCCAGCCCAGAATTACCTTAGTCGCTGACGATGACGCAGAGTAGAGGTTCCGCCGCAACACGTGGGTTGCCTTCCCGTGATGAATTGTCTGCAATATGAAGGAGATCTCTATATAGAAGGTCAGGTAAGAAGTACGTCTTATTGTTAGATGACTAACCAAAACACAACGCACAAGAAAGTTGTGTAAATATCTGTAATATTTTCAATAGGCCCGTAATGTATCGCCAAGGTCAAATTATAGCACGAGGTGATGTTTGTAAAAGAGACGTGCTTAGTAATGAAATTGAAATACAACAAACTCGAGTTTTAATGACTGAATATATAAAGATAATAAACTCTTTACCGTCAAAGATATAGAGCCACTTATTCCGCATTCATTAAACAAAGTTCATACAATGCATCTTTTAAATTTGTTAAACGAGTAGGTATAGAGATTGTTTTGTTAAAACAAATGAATTAGGAAAATATAATGAACCTGAAATGATAATAAATTTGAATGATGAAATACCAGTGACGTACCAACCCTTAAGGTTAACCTATTCAAAACGGCAAAAAGTACGTGAAATTGTAGACGATTTATTAATAAATAATATTGCTGAAGAGTCAAATTCTCCATACGCTAGTCTCATTTTAATTGTGAGAAATTGTAAATCCAGAGTCATAAAAAAAATATCCACAACCAACAATGTAGAGTGAAATTACTTAGAGAAGATAACATCCGCACAAACAGATATCGCTAGCGTGTGCCGATTGTCTAGGTCGTGTTCGGTATTTATTATATATTTATAGTGAATATTCAACCGTTTCTATGAATAAAACAGATGAAATGAAAATTATTTTAATTGCGACTGTCCAATATTATTAATAAACGAAAATAGTAAACTTAGTAATTTTAGTATGTTATCTTCTCTAAGTAATTTCACTCTACGTGAAGTTCGGAAATTTATCGGTCTAGCTAGCTTCTTTAGAAAAAGCATTGAAAGTTTTGCAACAATAGCCTCACCTTTAACGCGATTAAAAAAAAAATGCTGTTCCCTTTGTTTGCCAGAATAACAAGATATTCATAAACATAATTTGAACAAATTTTACGTTATTGTCGTCATAAGTTAGGTCATTTTCGTTTGATAAAAACTTTTGAAACTATTAGAAAAACTTATTAATTTTCCGGACAGCGTCATTACATTTCGATACATATTGATCATTTAGGGTCATTTGAATGCAGTAATAAAAAGAATAATTAATTGTTGGTAATGACGTACGCCTTCAAAAAAAAAAAAATCATTTTTTAAAAGCAGTACCTAAGTACGGAGTATTAAAGTGGTACCCATCATAAACTTTTAATGACTATTATTGATGTTTCGTGTATTAGACGAATAATATCTGACAGGATCGTGTTTTACTTCAAGCGAAAAGTACGTCAGTTTTTGTCAAAATTTTGGAGTCAAAACAGTATTAAATGCAACTGCAACACCTAGAGTGAACGAGCAAGTAGAGAGGATGAATCGTAATATTATTTTCTCTTATTGTTTCGGTCAGAGAATGTGAAAGTAAGTGGGATAAAAATGTAAGTAAAGTACAAGTTGTATATAATTTAACAATAAATAAAACAACTGGAAAAAGTCCTTATGAGCTGTTGTTTGGTTACGCTCCGCGAAGTAAATATGATTCGTTTTTACGTAACGAATTAGAGATAGATGCACAAACAACGGGGTTACCGAAAGACTTACAGATGAATTCGCGACGAGGCGAATGTAAAGATTATATGGGAGCAAAGTAAAGCTGAAGGACGTTTTGACGTAAAACGTAAGGTGGCTCCTAAATATAAGGAAGGACAACAAGTTTTGATCCTTAAGAATGTGGGGACCAATGACGGAAAGAGCAGAACGTTGCTGCCGAAATATGATGGTCCCTTTTAAGTAAAGAAAGTGTTGCAACACGATCGATATTTGAAGACATCCCTGGCGCAAAGTGTGCCCATCAGTTTTATAGGGGGTGTGTGTGTGTGTGCGGTGGATAGAATGAAACCGTATCACAGAGATAATCTCGAACGTGAGATTGATGACGATGTGAATAGTGATATATAAACATTATGCTCACTGTTTGAAGCCGTTAACGTAATGGCGTAACGTAAAGTACGTTGAGTTCGTAAGCCGTTAACGTAATGGTGCAACGTGAACTAAATTGAATACAAAAAAGAAACCGTTAACGTAGCGGTACATAACCAAAAGTTGATTTTGTTTGCAGACAGGACCAATGTTATGAGAGAAGAATATTCTGCGAGGACGCAGAAAATAGTAGCGTGGCCGAGCTGTAAGAATATGTAAACAATGCGGGGTGCGGGGGCAAGTTCCCATGGTACAAGAGGCTCTCTGATAGACGACCTAATCTTAGAAGTGTTGTTTATGTTATAAGTAATTTATGATGTTTGGGTTATAGACTTATGAAAAGGCCCATTTTCAGAACTAATAATATAATATGTAGGATCGACAGTTAAGCTTGAGCATTAATAAAGTGTAGACCAGTTTCTATTTCTGAATAAAAATATATTGTGAAGTTAATTGAATTATTTAAACAATAACATAAATATAAATATTTATAATTACCTAACAGTACTTAATATTTCTGTTTCTGTTAGGTTAAAAAAACCGGCAATCCAATGATCGCAAAATGCATTATAGTAACTTTCAAATCGTTCAAGATTATATTTCGTTCGTACTAACACCCTAAAATCTCTGTCATTAACAAAGATTTCATCCGAAAATTCGCATTGATTGTCACAGATTGCTGATAATTTCTTTTTGATGTCGTTCATTATTGTGATTTATCAAAACTCACACACTGATAGCAGGCCTGTAGCTAGGGGGGGGGGGGGTCACGGCGACCGCAAGGGGGGCACTTTCAATTGCCTTCCCAATATTTTGAAAGAGATTGGTTTAAAAAAAACAATTTTTTTTTGGATTTCTCCCCCCCCCCCTGCTCATCAAAAATTTTGTCGGACAAAAAAAATTTTTTTACGGCCCCCCCCCTGAAAAATTGTTTGCCCGCCCTTAAACCACTTCCTAGCTACAGGCCTGACTGATAGAGGTTATGTATCTAGTTAAAAAGTTAACAACACTGCAACAAGTAAAAAATAATATTATTTAGTGTTGCGGTCGGGTATAGATTACACGACGGCGCACAGTGGAAGAAAAAAGCCTTTTTTGGACAAAAATCTGCCTACAAGTCAAATCTTAATCAATTTTGATCTACCTTGGCTTAAAATGTAGGTTATTGGCTACACTTTCAGTGTATACTGCCTAAATTACAAACCCTTATTTCCTAACCTCAAAAAATGTGTCAAATATGACTCACTTTTTTCTATTCCTACAAGTCAAATCTTGATCGATTTTGACAATCCTGGGCTTAAAATGCAGATTATTAGCTACCCTTTCAGCGTATACTACCTAAATTGTAAACCCCGATTTCCTAACCTCAAAAAATGTATCAAATATGAGAGTAATCACTTTTTTCTATTTCTACAAGTCGAATCTCGATCAATTTTGACAATCCTGGGCTTAAAATGCAGGTTATTAGCTACCATTTCAGCGTATATTGCCTAAATTATGAACCCCAGGATTGTCAAAATTAATCGATATTTGACTTGTAGAAATAGAAAAAAGTGATTACTGTCATATTTGATACATTTTTTGAGGTCAGGAAATCGGGGTTTGCAATTTAGGCAGTATTCTCTGAAAGTGTAGCCAATAACCTACATCTTAAGCCAAGGTAGATCGAAATTGATTAAGATTTGACTTGTAGGCAGATTTTTGTCCAAAAAAGGCTTTTTTTTTCTACTGTGCGGCGTTGTGGCCGCGTATAATTTACTTTATACGGTTGTGTGCGTGGTCAGAGTTGTAAGAAGGTACATTTTACAAATACGCGTCCCGTTGAATAGCCTGCAGCATTCTTTTTTTAAACAATTTCAAGTAATAAAGTGCAGGCCAAAAAAATTAGCTCTTAACATTTCTGTCAATTGACTGTCAGGAGCATACCGATCTACAATGAAGGTGGCAGAAAATCATTTTCCATAACTTTGTAATATCAATAAAGAACACAAAACATCTCAGCTTTAACTATGTATAGCATTGACACTTTTTTAACATAATTGAAAAGCTGCTGCCAAGCGTTAGCCCGTTAACGAAGTGGCAGCAGTTTGTTTTGTGGACAGGTTACATTAATATGATACAAAAAAAGATAAACCTAGTATAAACAAATATGGCAACCAAGAATGTCGCTGGCTCCAGTACTCTAATGATGTTGCATTTTGGGTATTGTCAAAATCATCTAAACACAGGATTGAAAAAACAGTTTGTGTCTTTGAACCAGTCAGAAGTTTTCAATTGTGGCAGCTGCATATCCTGCGATAAATTGTTGCATTTTTAGTTAGTTATATAATTAGTATTGTTTGTTCTCTAGCACCGCGTCCTTAAATGCCTTTTCAAGAGATATTTGTTTCATCTTAAATAAGTAATTCTGTAAATTTTTGACATGTTAATTATTGTTTAAAATTTTTGTTACAGCATTTTCACGTAAATTTTAGTATATTAAATGTTTCTACACCCTATAGGGTAATGTTCTTGTTTAGAAAAACAAGTAAAAATATCTATCTATCTATATTTTAATGTACAATAGTATCAAACTAAATATATTATGACATAAATTAATTATTATTATTAATCCTTTCTACGGGAGTATGTGTCATTATACATTATACATGTAATGTTATTGTAACTCGCCACATATTATGCAAGATACATACACGTCAAAGAGCCATTTAATTAATTTATGTATTAATTGCAGAGTAAATAAAAATATCATATAGTATAAATTTATAACAAATTACAACGTTAATGTTAATTAATTTGACGAAGAAAAAGTTGGTTTTAGGCCACTTTACGTTGATTGACATCGGTGGTCCGCACAAAACTTAATTTATTCTGTCCTCTGATGGTCTCATACTCCAATATTTATTATAAAGAAGGAATAACGGTTAACAGACTGTATGCTTAAGATTCTATCAAAAACTACAAGTTAAATCAAAATTCTGTGTTTACTAATTCTATTGAAAATTTAAAAACAGACTGTATTAATAGTATACAGTCTGTAGACAAAAAAACGGGGAGTACCCATGAATAATTCCTACAGGGGATTTTTGTTTGTATAGTATAGAGGGCATTAATTAATATTTTCCACAGAAATATCGTTGGCACTACGGCCCCCAAGTTGAAAAAATGATGGACAAAACAGGTTTTTCTCGATTAACTCCTTTCCTGTTAATTCTACCCTAACATTAGCTACTTATTACCAATATTGTAGGAAATGAAAAGATCTTAACTCTTATTTAAATTATTCTTATTTTTATTTATTGATTGGAAATATTTCACGATTTACAGTCTTGTAGCATTTAAAAATGCCACATTATTTATTACATCTAAAATAATACCAAATTCTGTAGTGATTAGATTTATCAAGGAATTATTTATAAAACATGTTGAGTTGGGAGTCCATGCGGTCAAGAATGCGATGTTTTCAACGTTCCCAATGTCTCTGCCTAGTGCTGCCCTCTGATAATCTTGAAGGACCAAGAATTGAAAATTGAGCAAAACGAACATTAGATGAAAGAACTGATATGTGATAAGGTACTGTTCTGCGAATATCAATGTGAAAGCACACAAAAATAGTTTGTACTTGTGGTTAAATATTATGACATCTTATCAGTTTTGCAAATAAAACCACGGGGCATTTTTGTCTAGTGCAATTCTCAAATTTAAAATTGTAAATGAGCAACCTTTTTTTTTTAATAAGGCCACACAACATCTTGGGCGAGTTTTTTTTCCACCTTTGTAAGTGTCTGCTAACTTTAATTTCGATTTTTCTCCTTCTCTTTTAGGCCTTTTTTGTTCCACCTTTATTCATTTAATTGTACGTCTCTTGTAAAATATATGTGTGGATTTGTTATATGATTTTTGTCCCGTTACGACGACTTTTTTGTTCCTGTGCCCGTTCCTGTTTAAGAAAAAAATTTAGTATATATGTTTTTCTGATGTTTCCCTTTCCACTGTTGGTATCCACGAGTAATATCCAGATGTAATCCAGAACATTCCTAGGAGCAAATTTCTTATTCCACCGTAGCACAGTGGCACGAATCGTGATTTTTTCGTTCAAAATTATCTAGAGCATTTGTTTCGCAACCGATTCGGATGATTTTTTTTAAAACACTCGTTATTTAATTTCCAAAAAACGTAATGGAGCCGATTTTTGAATTACGCTAACCAAAATTATTGAGCTTAGCCAAAATGGCCATTTTTTATTTAAATCTTAATAAAACTTACCAATAAAAACTTTTTTCTTATCCAATTTACATAAATCTTGTTACTCTGGGGTTTTTGAGGTCGCTGATTACAAATCTGATATCCAAATTGTTATAAACCAACCTGCAAGATGGCGAAATCAATGGCGGCTATAAAATGCTTAAAAATGATGGAAAATGAAATATTTCTTTTTAACGTTTATGCCGATATCGACCCTCTTACGTTTTGTTGGAAATTAAATAACGAGCATTTAAAAAAAATATCCCAATCGGTTGCGAAACAAGTGCTCTAGATAGTTTTGAACGAAAAAATCACGATTTGTGCCACTGTGCGTAGAATAAATCAGCTAAGCAATTATTTCACTACACATTTTATTTGATTAAAATTACATGCTAAATTTACCATTACATATTTATATAAAAACGATTTTCAAAAATATTCATATGATTATATTTACATATTTTTTTTAAACAGCAAAATTTTTCTAAAGCAAAACATACGTATGCCATTGCTAATCATATACTTTATAATTAATTAATATTTCATTAATCAAAATTATATTTTCTATATATTTTTATACCATTTTTAAAGTTTAATCAGACCTATTATAATCCTGCTTATTAGATTTCCCTAAGGAATTAATACTAGGTATCTAGGTATACCATGAAAAATCTTTTTTTTGTCTATATGTGTGCGTTCGTCTATTTAGTAATATAAGTCACAAACAAAAATATTTCTCATTTTAACAAAGGTAACCATCTATTAACTTTATAGTTTATTGATTGGTTAGCTATAAATTAATTTTTTTAAACACTGTTGGTCACAACTAATTGGCGTCCTCTTTAATTAAGTATAAATAGTTAAAAAGAACATAATCATAACAACGTAAATAAAAAACGACATAGGTACATAAAAAAAACCGCTGCCCAAGGAATCACTACTTCCACATCCAGATTCTCTATCCAAGTCACACACAACGAAAAAACTTTGTATGTGAAAATAATTGTTTATGGAACTTTAATAATATAATATTTGAAATCCTCTACCCCAAAAACCCATAAAACGATACCCCACATCGGTAGTGGGGTGGGGGTGGTGATAGGGGGGTGGTAGTGGGGGGGTGGATGAAGTAAAAAAATATTTTGAGGTTTTTGGTTTCTGTACATACACTAAATCACAATTTTTTTTCATCCCCTTTAATAAGGAGGTGGGGGTGGTAATGGGGGTGGCTAATGCCAAAAATTTTTTTGAGACCTTACCTTCTCTTGTATATACTAAATACCAATTTCATAGACTCTTACCTGCTTGATTTACCTATTTACCCCAAATTTACCCCAATTTACCCCCCCAACCCTTCGACGGAACAAGATGAAAATATAATCTAGTTCTAGATCTCGTTAAAGTACATATGTGTACCAAATTTCAAGTCAATATCTTAAACGGTTCCAGAGTAAACGTGCGCACAAAAAAAGTTACAGACAGACCGACAGACCGACAGACCGACAGACAGACAGAAATTTTTTTTTTCACTCAAACTTAAAATCTCGACGTTTCATGACATTTTAAGCCTATTTGGACAATAAAAATTTTAAAAAAATTTTTTGTCGTTACTATACTTCCACTGGACGTGGAAGTAATAAATAAAACCATATTAAGTAATCCACGACCTTAAGGCTGCCGTAAAAACTGAGTTACCGTTAGCAATTACAGTGTTACCTAATTTTTCCATAAAGAAAAAATTACGGTGTAGTCTTCAGAATGGTGAAAGTTTTTGCCTCGCTGCAGAGTTTTGCAATTATCTCTGCTTCTACGTAGTAATTAGTATGATTAATATTGTAAACTATAAAGGTTTCTAAAACCTTTATCTAAACAGTTTTCTTCTTGACTGAACTGTTTTAAAATTACAGCAACTCGAATATTGAAAAATTATGAAATATTCGAGCTGCTATACTTTAAAAACAATTGATAGTGGAGGAACATTGTTTAATTAAACCTTTCAGAAAATTTTAGAATCTACAATATCGATAATAGCTAATTACTACGTAGGAGCAATGGGGACGGAGATAATCTGCATTTTTACATTCTTGAGCGAATGTAAATCGAAAAATTAGCAATAGAGAAAGATTGTTGTGTAGACGATCAGTGAAAACTCGAAAAATTCGAATAAAAGTCATTCTTTTAAATAAATAATACAACTGTAACTAATTGTGTTTTAAACTCTATATTACAGTTCCGTTCGATATTTTATACATTTTCGTACTTTGTGCTTAATTAAAAGACTTTTTCTCTAAAATTATAATGAAACATTGTTTATATACTGCAAAACAGTTTACACTTTTCTGGCGATCACCCTATATAACAGATATGGCACAATTTTAATGAGAGTATTCTACTATGCTATTTCTAAATATAAAATTATTATGTCAGGAGACATCGTTTTTAATAGGTCTTCAATTCGTATTGTAATAGTATTATTAGAAATACCTTAAAAACATGTTGAAGTAAAATTGATAAACCATCTAGCCTATGTAAAGTTCCATACTTTAAATATTTCGTTCATCTTTGTATTTTATTACCTTTAGACTATTTGCGTTTGTATTGTCCTTCTTTCTCTACCATATGGCACTGAGGAGCCTGGGAAGGCGAAACGCGTCTACCACTGTTAAGAAATTAATGGCTGTCCAATGGGCTTCAACCAGCTCACCTTCATAGAATTTATTGGATAAAACAACTACGGGGTGGGCAGTTTTGGTTTTACCAAACCCACTACTGATATGGCATATCGTTTTATGGGTTTTTTCCATAAACAATTATTTCCATATACAATTTTTTTTCATTGCGAGAGACTTGGATAGAAAAACAGGATGTGGAAGTAGTGATTCCTTGGGCAGCGTTTTTTTCTCTTTATTCCGCGTTTAACTCCTTGGTCGAGAGTCACAAACAAGCGAAGTGGTGTTCATGTAGATTGGATACCAAATTCATCTTTAATGGGATCATAAGTTAATTGCTTAAGTTTCTTGAATCGTTTTTAACATATGAACCATAACCCTTTTAAGCGGTTATAATAGGAGTTGAAGGTTCAAGGTGGTGAAGTGAAATAAAGTTTAAGTGATCAAAAGTTGTTGTTCAGGGTTTTTTGATGCTGATCTCATCTTTAATCTTACTCACATCCTATCACTCCTTCAAAGGAATGAAAACAAAAATTACGATATTCTAAATACTCGTCACTTGTTGCGTTTAGACTTATTATATTATTTTATTGACAGGTAAAAATAAGGATAGTTTTTATCCACATGATTTTATTCCTATGCATTCAGACTAAAGAGATAAAAAAAAAAATTAAAAATTGAAAATAATTAATAATTAATTAGTCTGAATGCATAGGAATAAAACTATGTGGATAAAAAACTATCCTTATTTTTACCTGTCAGTAAAATAATACTTACAAATCTAAACGCAACTAGTGACGAGTGTTTGGAATATCGTAATTTTTAGATCAACACCTGTTTTTATTCCTTTGAAGGATAGATAGGATGCGGGAAGATTAAAGATGAGATCAGCATCAAAAAACTCTGAAGAACAATTTTTGATTACTTAAACTTTATTTCACTCGAATTTCGAATTTTGGATGAAGTAAAAAAAATGAGGCCTTTGGTTCTTGTACACATACTAAGTCACATTTTTTTTCACTCCTTTTTATAATGGGGTGGGGATAGAAATGGAGGTGGCTAATGCCAACATTTCTTTTGAGACCTTAGCGTTTTTTGTCTACTAAATACCAATTTTATGGACTCTTACCCGCTTGATTTACCTATTTACCCCATTTATCCCAACCCTTCAACGAAATGAAATGAAAATATAATCTAGTTCCAGATCTCGTTAAAATACATGTGTACCAAATTTCAAGTCAATATCTTAAAGGGTTCCAGAGTAATCGTGCGCACAAAAAAAACTTACTGACAGATCGACAGACAGAATTTTTTTGGTCAAACTTAAAATCTCGACGTTTCATGATATTCTAAGTCTATCTGAACAATAAATATTTTAAAAAATTTGTTATTTCCATAGTTCCACAGAATGTGGAAGTATATCTACGATTTTTAGGTTAGGTTAAAACAAAGCCACTTTGTCGCAGCACTACTCTAAAGTACAATGTCTTAAGGGTATTTTCCATTTTTTTATTTAATTTGATTGAAATCTCTACTGTAGGCAGATTTTTGTCCAAAAAGGGCACATTTTTCCCAATGTGCCTTGATCACGATTTAGAAAAATATCTGCATGTCTATTCAATTATGTCTGCCCCTCCCAAATCGTAACTAAGTATTTGTTTATATTCCATAGACTATAGACTCTACAAAGTGAAAATGAAACTTGTGTAGGTATATTTTTTTTATTTATAAATCCCGATAATGTTGCAGGCCGTACATTTAATTAAAAATAAACTCAATTTCAGCCCACTGTGAATAAATGTTAGTAAGTGTCTTAACAAAGATTTCATTATTGCAAGAAACCCATATAATGGAGTCGTTTGTGGGCACCAGAGGCAACGGTTTGGCTTGAACTGGTGTTTGCTCTGCCTAAGTTAATATTCCAGTCTCCTGGTTCATCCCTTCCTCAAAAGGACTATTTAATTTATTGAACTCCAACTTTAAATAGTGGACAATAGAGCAGTACAGCCGGAGCAATAAATCGATTAGCATCTCAGATAAACAAAGAAATATATGGATAAATAATACTTTCCGTCTCCGCGTAAGATACATCACGTGTTCATTGTTTACATGTCTATCGAGGCGTTCATTGGTTCTCTTCCGAAGGACGTTGACCGTTGTTAGTAGTTAAGTAAGGCCGATTCTGGACCAAACCCGTCAGTAGAGTAGCAATCGGAGTTCTGTGTGACGTCATCATTCCGGAAGCCCCGCGGGGGGCGCGCAGGTGCTAGATGATAGATCCTATTATCTAGGTTGTAGTGTGAGGTGGGATCTTCTTAGATGATAGGTCCTAGGACCTAATGGGAGGGGGGAGATGGGGGATCCAATCCCCGAGCTTAGATATTAGATTATAGCTAAAGATAAGAGATTATATCTAAGAGGGCGTGGATAAGAGTATACAGGGTGTGTCTAAAATAAGATGGCTGCCGTTTATTGTTTATAGTTATTGGCGAATAGTATTGCATGTTTACGTTAGAGGGCGTTAGAGGTTAAGAAAATGGCTACAGACATCCATCATTGAGTTTAAATAGACAAGTCTTATATATGGAATAAATATTCATCTACTTCAATACGTAAATTTTATATTTGAATGTTAAAACTGTGACCAAATGCAGAGACGTTATCGGATTCCAGGAAATTGTTAATGTAAATAAATGCGACTGTCTACGGCTATATGTATATTTAAAACGTGATTAATTATCTTTAGATAACAGCATCCGGCGGTTATAATACAATGACTAATAAGTCACGTGATCCATTATAAGGAGCGTCTCAGAGTTTGGAGAGAAATAATGTAAACAATGAAATCATCATATTTTTTCCCATATTTTTCTGCTTACTCGATACGAAAAGTGGGGGTGGAATACAGCATAAAAGTAAAGACCTGAGATCGCTGCATTCATTCACAATCTTAAAGTTGATATACAAGCAGCAGCAGCAGCAGCAATGTCTTTCGCAAAAATTAATGTTGAAGCTCATGTCACGCCGTTCAAGAAAATCTATGAGCTGGAAGTCGATAGAAAATATAAAGTGCTAGATATATATAAAGCACTTTCACTTTCGTATGGTATCCAGGTCCAAGTAATCCTCGAAAATTGTAAAGTGAGTCTACCAGCCAGATACTCACGCATTATTTCTGATGATGATATGGTAACGCTACAACAAACCATTATACTAAAAGAAGTGTACTTGGTATATAGAGGGCTAGCAGGCACGACCACTAACATTGAATTCATCGAGTCCTAAAGATGGATCCCGAAACATATAAGAAGAGGTTACAGCACTTTATAAACAATTTAAAATTACTCGGAGAAGACGTTAAGTACGTTGAAGTTTTACGTACATTTCAACATGTCAGTATCCAGCCGAAGAAGTCCAAGAACAGTTCAGTTCAGCGAGGACGTTAAAATTCATCACATTTACCATTGGAGCTATGCCCATAGAACTGCTAGATGTGGTAACTGGATGCAAGACGCCCGCGATCGAGATCGTTTTCAAATTAAAATATTACGATACGCTCAAATAATTAATCCAGTACTTGAACATAAATATTCTGTTATTATATCACAAAACATGTAACCTCTTTCTTATATGTATTAATAAATTAATTTAAAAAATGGTTGACTATTATTACCCATTTCCTAATTAAATGAAGAATTCAGATTTTTTTTTTTTTTCAAGTTTATTGTAACGAAAATGTTCATGCTACATTTTATGTCTTTTTTAATGTTGAATTTAAATATGTAATCAAAAAAATTAAATCTTAAAAAATAAAGCCAACCCAGGCAAAAAATGAAAAAATTCATATTTTTCAAGTTTATTGTAACGAAAATGTTCATGCTACATTTTATGTGTTTTTTAATGCTGAATTCAAATATGCAATCAAAAAAATTAAATCTTAAAAAATAAAGCCACCCCAGACGAAAAATAAAAAAATAATTTAATTTTTATAATATATTTTATTTATCTGAACGCATAATACAGTAATAAAGCTTATATATGTACATGGAATACATAACCTATAAAAATAATAGCAATAATAATAATAATAATAATAATAATAATAATAATAATAATAATAATAAATATAAGTGCATAAAAATTAAACAATGCTACTTTTTCAATCCAACTGTTATGGGAACTGTCAAATCCAAGCCATTTAACGAAAACCTTATTTCCTTTCTTCCTTAAAACTTTTTCAACGAGATACATGTCTGAATGTTTAACCTTCTGCAGTTCTTCAGTATAGAAGCATCCTTCTATTGGCTGTTTCTGTGCATCGGTCAGTAAGTATGTTATGGGGCTGGTATAATTAATTTTTGAAATAGTAAATATTTCATTAGACCAATTAGGAGTATAACCTTTATCGAACACGCCTCTGTACTTGCTTATTCTCACATGATCGTTAATTTTAAATTTAGGTAATTGCGAGTATGTAATTGTAGGATAATGGTAAACGGATTTCAAGAGTATTTTTTCATTCTTTTTATTTACATCTACAGGTTTCATGCCGATGGTACGATGCCTAGTATTATTATATTTCTTAATAATATCAGCAAGTAAATTATACCACCGAAAAGAACCATTTATACTAAATTCCTTATACATCGTAGATTTTATAGTCCTATTTACGCGTTCGACTACTGAACATTTTTTAGTGCTATACGAAGAATAATGATTAATTTTATATTTTTTCATTAATTTTTGAAAATTAATTTTATAAAATTCGGTTCCATTATCAGTCTGTAAATTGACGGGGATTCGTTTATCTGCGACTAATATTTTTTCCATAGCTCGAGTAACATTTACGCCAGATTTAGATTTAACTGGTTCAGCCCATACGTACTTTGAAAAAACATCAATTACAATGAGAATATATTTATAATTTTTTTTGTAATTAGCATATGGAATCATTTCGACTAAGTCAGCCTGAAGCAATTCATTTAAACCTCTAACTACGATTTTTCGTCTCTTAAAGTTAATTCTAGCCGGCTTATGTATTTCATTAACAATATCTCTTTTTATAGCAGACATGTTTACAGTTCAACAATAATTTACGTACTGTTAAATTAATCCAGCGGTTCGATTATTTTACTTTCTAATAGTTCCTCTAAAATTCTATTTATTTCATTCGTATGACTTGAATTGCCTGCCTCCTGTGAAGCTATCAAAAGCCTAAGACGATCGATGAGTTCATTAGGATCATCCCAATATACGTAATCAATAGAATTATCGGTGACTTGCATCATTAATTCACCGCCTTTTACTTTACCAGGAGCACGTTGCCGAGGTTCGCGAGCGTAAAGCATCGGTTTAATAATATGCAGGTACTTCCAGCTCTTACTACCAGACTTTTGCTTTTCAGAATCATAATTTCTCTTATGTGCGCTAGTCCTTTTTACAATATCAATGTACTGTTTCTTATCATCATAGTTATAGTGATGCGAACGTTTTTTAAATAGTAATTCATAAAGACCGCGAGTGCCCTGATACTCTTTATTATTTATTATTAAATTGTCACCGTCAAACTGAATGACAGAATTTCCAATATAATATTTATCTTCTTCGGGATTATATCGTACACCATATCGAAAATCATATGTATTTTCAGTATCATGCATCATCTCAGATATATACTTTTAGGCAGATCGCTAAATTTCTCAAGATACTTCTCATCTGACTGGTCGCCTTCTTCAGAGTCGACAATCGACGGTGACGGTGTAATATTAATATTTTTTTCATCCTCTGAGGGTTCAGACTTTTTCTTAATGTTTAAATTCTCGTCCGTCTCAAGCTTGATATGTTTAGCTATTGAATGTAAAGGTGCGGTGATTGGGGCAAAAGACTTTTCGATTTGCAGATCATGCATTTTGAGTGCCTCTAATTTGCGCTTTACGGCTTTCCGAGCTTCGATAATTTTATTAGTAATGTCCATGTCGACAGGTGCGTCAGATAACATGTGTAATTATCAACTGATTGAGATAGTAAAATCACAGGTATATATACTCGTCAAACCCCTTTCTGTATCGACCATGTTTAATATCGCTATCTTTATCTATCACTAGGAATCCGTATTTATCTTTCCAGCATAACGAGCACATATGTTTGAAATCCTCAAAGCTCATATCGGTATTAACGTGATCGGAATATACATGTCTAAGATTCATGTCATCCTGCTTGAATAATATCAGTAAATTTGCATTGTCTCTTATCAGATGTTTTGGAATGCGGGTATAGGTCTGACAGAGATAGAAGCTGTCTATCTGTTTATGCCGCCCCATGCTAAAGTAGTCACGCATCACACTTTGATTGTCGCAAGCTACGTCATCAAATATAAAAATGGAATTAATTTTAGCTTGCGCAGGCGTCATTATTACATCGCTATCCTTGAATTCATGATATCCCACGATCGAGCCGAGTACTTTTCTAAGATATTCATATTTAGGCTGGTAGAGAGATTTCGAGTAGACGTAAACATTCTTGAAACGCAAGCCGTGTGGATGAGTCAGCAGGCTTATCACGATGTTTGTTTTCCCACAATTTGAAGGTCCGCATATGATACACCTGATGCTGTCGGGTAACAGAGGACCATGTCTACTATCTTTTTTCACATGACTATCGAAATCGAGATTATCGATTTTCAGACTGTTACCTGTCTTGATGAAACGCATGATTGACACTGAGGTATTTCCACCAGGAGTTTAAGTATAAATAGCTTTCGATCACCTGTAAGACCTCAGTCTACTATTACATGCGATAGAGGTAACATGGCTGTAAACACTCTCATAAATAAATTACCTTTCGAAGCCCATATCCCTGGCTATCGTTTCTGCGGCCCGTGTACTAAATTAGAAAAAAGACTGGCGCGAGGAGATCGCGGAATTAATGGTCTAGATGAGGCGTGTCGTGACCACGACATACAATATTCTAAAGTCAATGATGTGAAAGGACGGCATATTGCCGTTAAAGAATTGGCAAAACGTGCTCTGAAGCGTGTATTTGCTAGGGATTCGTCCATCGGAGAAAGAGCGGCAGCAGCCGGTGTAGCAGGCATCATGAGTGCTAAAGTTAAATTAGGCTTGGGATGTAAAAAAAGAAAATGTGGCGGTACGATGACGTTTAAAAAAATATCCAATAAAATTCGTAAACTAGTACGTGGAGCTCCCTCTGTCGGAGATGCTATTAAAAAGGCCTCTCGTGCAGTACAGCGTATTAAAAAAGATAAAAAAATATCACCGATGGCTGCTCGCATTATTCCTATACCGAAGACGGGTGGCGTTCAACCGCTAATACCAATATTTGCTGGACTTAGTGCTCTGGGAGCGCTAGCCGGTGGATCTGCAGGTATAGCGAAAGCTGTAAGAGATTCTCAGGCGGCAGCCTCCCAGCTTAAATAATCTAAACGTCACAATCAGGCTATGGAGAGTATCGCCCTCGGTAAGGGACTCTATCTTCGTCCCTATCGAACAGGACTTGGACTATACATGAATAAAAACGCCAACAGCAAGTGACTAGTAAAATTACCAAATCGAGCGCTCACCGACGTGGATCTGAAAAAATATGTTAAGATGTTAAATATACCTAATTTTCGAGGAATATTTATGCGAGACCGACTACCTAAACGCGTACATAAAATTGAGACGGGCATTGTGAACTTGGATAGTGATAGCGGTAATGGTACTCATTGGACTGCATACTGGAAGAACGGTTCGAAAGCTGTTTATTATGATAGTTTTGGTAATTTACAGCCTCCTCTCGAATTAATAAAATATTTAAATTGTTCTATTGAATACAATCACAAGCAGTATCAGTCTTATGACACAGTAAATTGTGGACATCTGTGTTTACAATTTCTATATAATGCATCATGCTTTTAAGTCACGTTCATTCTCAGAGCTAACCTTGAAGCCGCAACATGTCTTGTACGTTTACATTATCCGGCAAATCATCTAATTTAACCGCGCACTTTTCCCCACCCATAGACCTTGAAGACGACGCTGAATATTCGCTTGCTTTAATAAATTTCGAGGCGTATAACTCCATACCGAACATAGACGCTACAAATAATCATATATATTATGATACAGACGATAAGTTTATAAAAATTCCGGAGGGCTCGTATGAAATAGAAGATATAAATAATTACGTAAGAAAGCATTTTATTCTGAATCATGGTAACGATGGTCATATTTCTATAGTATCCAATAAAAATACGTTAAAAGCGGAAATAAAATCCAATAAGATGATAAATTTTGAAAAGCTCCTCTGGTAGTTATCGACTGTTCGTGTCAGAATGAGGTTGTAAAGTCGAGTGCAGTGGACATTAGGCTGGAATTTAGCACTAATAAAAATATTCCGAAAGACACTGCTGCATATTGTCTTATAATTCATGATAGATTGATTTATTACAATCCTTTAACCAGTATAGTTCGTCCATACTAATATGTATATAATAGACGTGCAGGGCTTCCAGCATAAAAAGGAGTTAGCTTTTACATGTAAAGAAATTTCAATTTTTAATATTACCGATGTCTCGTGTGTATATCGGATAATTAAACCGACTGTTAGTTACGGGCTTCTTACACACAATATTCAGAAGCAAATTAATTGGATAACTGATCATGTGCACGGCCTCCAATGGTCCACGCCTTATGATAATCTCCGGTACGGCGGCCTGCAGGACTTCATCGACAGCCACGTACTTGAGAGAGAAGCAAAAGTTTATGTCAAGGGACTGGAAAAGAAGCGATGGCTTCAGTATTATCTGTCTAATAATAATAATATTATAGACTTATATAATTGTAATAATATGAATAGTTTAATGTTAAATAATTTAGAATATCATTGCCATAAACATATTAATAATCATTTACGCTGCTCTAGGCAGAATGTCTACTCGATATATCAGTGGTATATTGTAAATAAAGATAAGGATTTTGAATAAACAAATTTATGCTAACCATACTGGCTTTTATTTCTGTATACATGTGTGCGTGTATGAATGACGAGTCGGGTGGGGGGCAGAGAGAGAGAGAGAGAGAAGTGGGGGGAGAGCTCTCGCCTCGAGTCAGAGCGCGGTGATCAGTTAGATGCTGCAAAGATGCACCATCAAACGGGGCTTAGAGAGCTGATAGCGGGCAATATTTGCCAATGTTCAATGTGTCAAGTCCCACCGGAGGGCTGGAGGTACCTGGGGCTGCCTCAGCCCCAGGACCCCGTAACGCAACCACCACCGCCACCACAGGAGATGCCCCGGCTGATACTCTTAGCCGACATCATGAAAGGTATTTAAAATATTTTTTCCGTTTCGTATAACTCAATACTTATAGATATTTTTTTAAATTGTTACAGACTCCATTGAACTCAGAATTTCTTCGGAGATTTGGAGAGGTCGATCTGTCAGCCGGCGAGACCAATAAATTTCTTTTTTTAATTAACATACGATCTGCCCTCCTGCCGGATAGCCAGACCAGTGTTTTTATTATTTTATTAATTCTACACAATTTTAATTATAATTTTTTTATATTAATAAAAAATGTTATTAATAATCTTTTTTTATTTCAATGAGTTGATAGCATCTCATACTTATTAAGTGTCTGAACAGCTCGAACAGCTCCAACAGCTCCAACAGCTCGAACAGGTGTAACAGGTACCGTACCTGTTACACCTGTTGGAGCTGTTGGAGCTGTTCGAGCTGTTGGAACTGACCCTATATAATACACGTATATGTATATGTATATGGGCTGCTTGAACAGCTCCAACAGCTCCAACAGCTCCAACAGCTCCAACAGCTCCAACAGGTGTAACAGGTACCGTACCTGTTACACCTGTTGGAGCTGTTCGAGCTGTTGGAGCTGGTCATATATAATACATATATATGTATATGTATATGGGCTGTTTGAACAGCTCGAACAGCTCCAACAGCTCCAACAGCTCCAACAGGTGTAACAGGTACGGTACCTGTTACACCTGTTGGAGCTGTTCGAGCTGTTGAAACTGACCCTATATATTACATGTATATGTATATGTATATGGGCTGCTTGAACAGCTCCAACAGGTGTAACAGGTACCGTACCTGTTACACCTGTTCGAGCTGTTGGAGCTGTTGAAGCTGACCATATATAATACAAGTATATGTATATGTATATGGGCTACTTGAACAGCTCCAACAGGTACCGTACCTGTTACACCTGTTCGAGCTGTTGGAGCTGTTCGAGCTGTTGGAGCTGACCATATATAATACAAGTATATGTATATGTATATGGGCTGCTTGAACAGCTCCAACAGCTCCAACAGCTCGAACAGCTCCAACAGGTGTAACAGGTACGGTACCTGTTACACCTGTTGGAGCTGTTCGAGCTGTTGGAGCTGTTCAAGCTGTCTCACCTGCCTCTCTCATGATCATCATGTCAGGATAGGTATTAGGAAATAAAAACACACATTTTATAAATAATTTAATTTATTAAATGTAAAATATTTATATTACAATACTTTAATACTAATTACAAAAAATGTAGACGAACTATGTCAAGCGTCTTAACATAATCTTCTAAGGTAGTCGATGGCCAGTGCCCGCTGTCTGGACCAGAGCTCCAACCAATCAGCTGCCCAGAGCGACCTTTGGATATATTATCCTCCAGCCATTTTATTAGCTGCTTATGCTCTTCATTGAAATTAATATCTAATTTGAAATGTATATTATTCCTACCAATTACTCGAAACAAAATTTCAAGAAATTCGTATTGTGTAAAGTAAGCTGCCTCGCAAAATGCTTTATTAATCGACCAATCAATACTTTTATAATTATCAGAAATATTTTTAACCGGGTACGATTTCGAATAAAAATCAATTGACATATAATCATCATTACGCGTTAATAATTCTTCTAAAAAAATTCTAAAATAACTATTATTCGCGGCGGGATAATGTCTGTTAATTACTTCTCGTAATCGATACACGGTAAGGTGAGTAATACATTCTCTTTGGAAAATATATTCCAACTGTTGAATAAAAATATCGTTTTGAAGTTTTTTCGTAAATATTTTTTTCATTAAATCGAAATTAGAACTATCTCTTAAAGCCATCCAGTATAAAGCTTTGTCCGGTATAACAATCTTTTCTAAAATTTTATGAACTAATTGATAATTACCCCGATTCAATGCATTTTGAATGTACCTCTCATATACGTCGCGAGTGATAAGTACAAGCTTGTACTGCAATTCTTTTTCTAACCCGTCCATCGCGATCAAAGTCTCTAAAGTAAATGAATCCGAACGGCTACTGCCAAGCGCTTCACTGCGTCGATGACGTCATCTGACGAGCTGAGACTTGTTGGAAATTATATCCCCAAGGTTTCGTATCGGTATTTATATAATTTATAATTCTTTTATCATCATACGGACTGAGTGCCACCTTATTCTGTTTGATAGTATATATTTCATGTTTCTTTGATCGAATTAATCGCTGCTCTTTGGTTAAAATTTCTTTATTAAATAGACAATTCGTAAAGTCTTCAAATGTAATTTTACTGATTACCGAACGCGAGAGACCCTTGATCTTTTTATTTACCAACACCCCCTCCACTTTATAACTATACATTTTTGCACGGAGTCCTACGAATTCTGTCATTACGCGCCCTTGACATTCGTCTTTCATTACGCCTAGTACCTTCTTATTAGCATGAGGTATTCCGTAGACATTGTCTACAGGATAATCCGATGTGTCGAACTGATGGATGTCTTTTTTAATGTACTTGTATATATCAACGTCGCTAAATTCGTAAATTAAACTGTCTGTGTCCGTGTAAAGTAGTTTGGCTTGCTCACCGAATTCTTTTTTAATATAATCATAATGAAAATCGTAAAGAATAATTTTTGAAAGATCTAAAATGGCGAACCCCACATATATTGGCTTATCGAATTTAATTTTTAGTCGATTCATTTCAATAATAATCATATCCTCGCCGAAGACAGTCGAACTGTGAAAGTTCGGTTTCGCGAGCAGAGACTTGGCGCCCCATCTCCCCTCCCATTTAGTTACCAATTTAACATCTTTGTGCTTGCGGACATTCTCCATTGTCTTTCCGAACACCGCATTGTTCATTAGCTTATAGAAATTTTTCTGAAACTCGTTACTTGCCTGTTTTCGTAAATCCGTATTTAAATCAATGTATTTCTTTAGCCACCGTGACTGTTTAAATTTTAAAATTCTATGTACCGTCTTGAGTTTTAATCCGCGTTCTAAACATTTTTTTAAAGTCCTATAATGCATTACATATCGCGTTTTATCTAACAGAGTGGTCATTAATTTTGAATGTTTTGAACCGGGCGGCACCATATGTTCTGGACACATCGGGAGATCCTTATGTAGCTCATGTAATTCAAGTGGATACTCGATATCTACTTCCAAAATATAACCGATGTCTGACTCGTCCGATAAATTTGGAATATCTAAGGCATAAAATTGTTCGACGGGTACCCACTCGAAAGCACCTGTAGGTAGCGGAACAGACATCCCGGCTCCATACATGTTATTGATGTCAAAGTACATGATGTGAGTCTCTCTTTCGTCGGGATTAAACGCATCCCCCATGTACTTGTTGTTAGCTTTCGAATATCTGTTAGATACCTGCGCTACACCGCCTCTCACGCCTTTTTCAATCATCAGTATCATATCAATGTCTGTGAGAAGCTCTAAATTTTCTTTAGTTATTTTTAACATCGCGTCGAATGCCAGTCCCGGAGCAGTATAATAATTTAAAGCATCAAGTCCGTACGTCTGTATGCATGTCTCGCGGAAATTTTCAAATATATCAGCTAGCAGTAATACATCTGTTTTTAAATATATATCGGAATATTCTCCTAATGTCTTAATATCGAATTTATTCCAGATATTCATAGCGTGGTTATAATCGTCCTCTGTTATGTTTTCGTCTGTCAGTTTACTGTAAAATTCTTCTTTAGCCGGTAGAGATGTCTCGTCTAATTTTTCCCAAGAATTTAAATAATCATAAGGAAAAACACCTTTCCGCGTTAATAATTGAAATTGTTCATCATTATTACAGTACGATTTAGTGATTCGTTTCTGGTCATCGTCGAGATAGGAAGCTAGTTTTTCGATTTTGTCTGCCATAAACCTAAACGAATCAATAAATCTTAGTTTAATTTTCGTATCTTTAACTCGTTTAGTGAAAGAAATGTATTTTTCCTTATTAATCGGTAATAATGAAATTTGTCCGTCAAATGCCGTTGCTAGCTGTTTGATTATCAGGTGGCCATCGTAACCCGATAAACAATGAAATATAACCGGAATCACGTGACTATCTTGGTAATTAATGTTACATCTCATATGCGCCGGTCCCCTATAGTACCCAGTTAAATTATTGTGATCGGCTACTTTGATGTCCGTCTCTTTGAAGGGCCTCTCACAGATATGACAGACCTGCGCGAGATCGAATTCATTTTTTTGTGTCTCGTTTAACGACTCCATAGGTTTTATGTCGGACATGATTACATTAACTCGGTCTGAAATTTTTTCAAGTTCTTTAACAAACCAGTACTGACAGTCGGCGCCTCGGTACATTTTAAATTGTGATAGACTGTCATCGTACGAACATTTTAAGTAATACGCGACGCTAAAAGCTGTATGTTTCTGGTAATTTTGCGTATTTTGATTCGTGTTAGCATCACAGTCCTCTAAGATACATTCGAAATCAGCATAAATAGCGAACGGTACTCTTTCTCTATAACGGTAATTTTTAAATTTTAAAAACTTTTCATCCTCGTCGGGTAATTCAATTTTGCACGTATTAGTTTTCGAATTGCAATCATTTGAATGTCGGTCTAGAAGTTCTTGAGTAGAGAAATGATTAAGACATCGGTTGCAGATAAATTTTTCATGTCCGTGTGAAGATAATTGTTTAAATAATAATCGGGACATATTCTTTATCCAAGCAAAATGATATTGCGTAGCATCAGTAAAATTATCGGCAGAATGCGTAGGAATCATTAATAAATTTACGACCCGTTCATAACTGTATTTACTTAAACATACCGGTAAAACTTCCCTTTTAACTACGGTGTATACGTTTATCGAAATATCATTTAAGCGTTCGAATTTTTTAATATTTCTTAATTCCATCGGAAATTCGATGCCGTCATATTTCAAAACGTGTTTAAAATGAGGATATGAAATAATTCTATCAACATGATTTTTAGCGGGGTATAATGCCGAAACTACTGACCATAAGAAGCAATATTCATCATTATTTTTAACGTTAATAACACATTTTTTTTCTTTTATAAAGTTTGGCATTTCAGCGTATGTTGATAATCCCACTGTTATAGGACAATATTTATTAACATTTACTCTTAGCCCGATAATTTCCGATAAGGCCCAGCCTGAATCTTTTCCTTGAAAGTCTTCTAGATGTTTTAATAACCGTTCGGATACATTTTCTTTATACCATTCCTTTAAATTCGTATTTAAGTCTATCACAGCGTTCCTTGTAGCAAATGTTTTTAATTCCACTGTGCCATTAGTAGGCTGTACGAAGTTACATTCAAAAATAACATTTACTTTAATTAGTCCATCTTTCAAACATTTTTTAATTTGAATAGAGAAGCTCCTAAACGCTTTTTTAAAAAATAATACCGGTTCTTTAATTTGTACGTTAGTTATTATACCGGACTTAACACGATTTTTAAAACAAGATTCTACCTCTTGATATACTAAATTTTTTCGTGCTGCCGGCTTTAAGGAACCGCCTAATATTTTATTTTTTAATTTTAATTTTTTCAATTGCTCTCGGTAGTATTTTAAAAGCGCTAAATTATTTTCCAACTTAAATATATTTTCACCTTTATTATCGATATGAATTTTGATTTTAATTGCCTTGGCTACTAGTTTAATATTGCTATTAATTATCGAAATATGTTGATCGATTTCATAATCAGTCTTTAAGAGCAGCAATGATTTTTTAGTTAAATTAATTATATCAGTACTGAGTTTAGATACGGTCTCGGTAGACGACATACTGTTTCAATTAGACAACCGTTCGCCGCGAGAGATAAACAGCTAATGATCGAGGTGGCGAGATGACGCTGCTTTTATACTCAGCGGTCGAGGGTCACGTGACTTTGCAATGGACGATTTCTAAAAGGCCCCCAAATTTTCATAATCTGTTCGTCTTTTACATATAAAACAATGTTAAATTGCTATATCGCTGCGGGGTGGCTACATATTCCCATAAGAAACCATGTATTGTAAGACACAAAATAATTCACATGCATCTTTACCGTATACCTATCTTATGTTAGTAGGCTATCAGAAATGATTTCATTTGTTTACATTAACAATTTCCAGGAATCCGATAACGGCTATGCATTATGTTCTTATTAAATTGAAATCTAAACGTAGAGAAGCGAACGAATATTTGTCTTATATAAAACTCAGGCTAACAAGTCTAGACTTGTCTGAAAAGCGTTTATATTGGGTCTCGATATTTCCTTTGATCTAGCCGCTGTAGTTATCTAAAGGTAATTAATCACGTTTTAAATATACACATAGCCGTAGACAGTCGACATTCATTTACATTAACAATTTCCGGGAATCCGATAACGTCTCTGCATTTGATCGTAGTTCTACATGTAAATCTAAAACTTAAGTATTGAAGTAGATGAATATTTATTCCATATATATGACTTGTCTATTTAAACTCAATGATGGACGTCTGTAGCCATTTTTCTTAACCTCTAACGTAAACATGCAATACTATTCGCCAATAACTATAAACAATAAACGGCAGCCATCTTATTTTTATTACTTGATACACCATATCACTAGATACACCCTATATACTTATTTTTATTACTAAATACACCCTGTATACTTATTTGTATTACTAGATACATCCTATATACTCTTAGCCACGCCCTCTTAGATATAATCTCTTATCTTTAGCTATAATCTAATATCTAAGCTCGGGGATTGGATCCCCCATCTCCCCCCTCCCATTAGGTCCTAGGACCTATCATCTAAGAAGATCCCACCTCACACTACAACCTAGATAATAGGATCTATCATCTAGCACCTGCGCGCCCCCCGCGGGGCTTCCGGAATGATGACGTCACACAGAACTCCGATTGCTACTCTACTGACGGGTTTGGTCCAGAATCGGCCTTACTTAACTACTGTTGTTTACATTTTCTTGTACCGCCATATTGTTTTATTGCTTTTAACGCTGTTTTTATCCAGTTATAAACAATTTTGTGTTGATTTTGCAGTTTAATCACGTATTATACGCTTCAAAAATGACTAAGGATTGTTTAATTTACTAAAAGACCTACAAAAGGGAGTAATCTCGTTCGTTTTATATGCAAACATAGTTGTGTACATAGTCGTAGGTTAGGGTTATAGTTAGGTTTATTGTCTTAATGTTTTGCTGATCTATCAATAAATAATTTTTCCTTCTGCCTCTCTCGTCTTTACACTCAAGTAAAAAACGTAAAAAGACAGTTGTGTGATTATCAGATAGATAGATAGATTAATAGATTTAGATTTATTTCTCTAAATTTAAATGTTACATAAGTATACCTATTTAAATTTGGTACGAGTATTTCAAACTTTACAGAATGTTTACATTATTACATAATAATATACTGTATTAACTTTTCAAAATAATAATGCATTGGGTTCGATTGGCAACGTTGATATGTAATGGATGTATATCTGCGTTTCTCTAAATGTGTAACCCCCTTCTGAACAGTCTTGACTTTGAAATTGTGGGGGTTGCCTGATATATGTGCTACGTTATGTTGTTATTCCGTAGGCTCCCAGAAAATATTACGCTTAGAAAAAAGTGACTCGATGTCCTACAGGTAACTGACCAAAATTTGAAGCATTTAAAATTACGTATGCTTTAATCGTTTCAAGTTTGATGACTTTTATGTAACCCGGACAGAAAAAAGATGTTTAAAAAATGTTTGTTTCCTAGTAGTTTTACCAAGAGACTCATTTCGTTTCCGTTATCGTATCAAGAGTGTCTCATATAATTTGCTTTTTAATACTAACAAGAGTCGAGGCGAGGCTACTCTCTGCTTTATCTTTGCTTTTACTGGAATTAATTCAGAATCGATACCTGTCCAGTAGGTACATATCCAAGATACAGGCCCGACGAGAGAGGATGGTGAATCCCGGGCTTGTCTAGGGGGCCCGGAAATTTAAAAAAAAATTTCGGGTTTCTCCTCCCCGCTCATCAAAAATTTTTTTGAGGGGCCCGAAAAATTTTTTTTCGGATTTCTTCCCTCCGCTCATCAATTTTCAAAAAAAAATTCCCCCCCCGGTCCATATTTTCTCTCCACGGCCCTGCCAAGATACCGATATAAATTAAATTTACCAAGTTAGAAAATTAACTGCAATTTATTATATTTTTTTATAGCCATATCAGATTGAAATAATTTGATGCGTTGTATCGAAAAGAGATTTGATAAAGAATTTGTATTATCTTTATGGTAACTATATTCAACAATATTAAAATTAAAAACTGAAAGTAATGGTGCGGGAGCTAAGTGGCTTTTTCGGACACTCATCGTTACAAGCATTTTCTTTGCGCTGATTAATTCTATCGAACTTGAATAACGACAAAATAAACTTCTGGCATATGTCAGCCCGTCGAGTTGGCCATGGTTCAAGATATAAAAATCAGTGAAATTATATCATCGTTTCGAAGCCAATTTTTTTTGTGTGTACACATTTTATGTTTAGAATGAATAAAATAAGATCGCCAGAAAGTGTGGGCCATCAGGGGCGCAACCAGAAAGGTCAAAGAGGTAAAAAACGGAGTTAGATAACATCATCGTCACAAACTTTTTTAAGGTTGAGCATGTTTATTTAAATGTTTTGAACACAGAAAATAATTCCCAGAAAGAAACTCCCGTCAGTAAGGCTAGCCAGAAAGAAAATGTTTAGGATTTTTGAAGAAAATTGGATTTTTTTAAGCTTATTTCATCTCAGAACTCTAAACTCATCGTTACAAGTGCTGGCTCCTTTTTAAAACGTAAATATAAGCTCCTTCAACAATAGAATAGCCTTCCCGTAAAGTTCTTAGTGTCAACAAAAGTACCATAGGCTCTTAAATATACAGGAATTTAACACTTTCGGCTAACTTGACTCCGTACCGTGCCTCAGATGTATTGTATCATTATTACCTTTCTGGCTGCGCCTCCTGACGGCCCACACTTTCTGGCGATCATATTTTATTCATTCTAAACATAAAAACACAAAAAAAATGAGCCTTGTAACGATGACATGATTTCACTGATTTTTAAACAGTGTTCGTGACGCTCCTGACAGGAGGTGCCCCGCCAGAAGTCGATTTTATGAATCGTTATCATCCATTAAACCATAAAAATATCTCAAAGTTCATAAAACGATGAGCTGCCGAAAAAGCCACCTAGCTCCCGCTCTATAAGGTAGTGCATTATGTAGAGTATGTTTGTTTACAATATAGAGATTTAAAAGTAATATAATGTTATTTTTGTTTTATGTATATGGTACGTATGACCAGATTCATTATACAGTATCGGAAAGTCTTGGATTAGGCATGCAAACAGAGCTGCCCATGCACATGTGGTGAGGAAAGCAGGTGGCACGAGTAGGATGTGTTATACGATAAAAAAAAATAGCCTAGTTGCTTCGCTCTCGCTTGCTCTTATTGTCATACCTAAATCAAACGCTTGCCGGTACTGTAGAGTGATAAGTATGTAAACTTTTATATGAATATGTTATACTGTAATATGAAAAAGTACTAGTTGGTTTCATTTATATGCTAACATATATAGATGTTTTTATTTTCTTTAGCGATGATATCAAATTAACTTGATGCAGTTGTTATATCCTGAGTTATCGGTCTTTATAATAAAATTACTTTTTTCTTATGTTTCGATTTATTCAACCATCGTCAGAGAACTACAATTAAGTGAAGACCAATATTTTTTTAAATGCTATTTTTTATACACATGCAATTTAAATCCATGTGTATAAAAAATAGTATTTAAAAAAATATTTGTCTTCATTTAATTGTAGTTCTCTGACGATGGTTAAATAAACCGAAACGTAACAAAAATAATAATTTTATTATAAAGACCGCATAACCCCAGGATATACCTACATCAAGTTACTTTTATATCCTAACCAAAAGTTAATTTTTTTTTACTCAGAAAATGTAGAGTAACTTATCATTTAAGAACCATTTAACTTTTAGAATTGACAGTACAATACTTTCATTTCTCTTCAATAACACATTTTGTAAAAATTCTAACCAAACAGTACTCTTTTTGTCTCAATAGAGTCGTAGTACTATTATTGTCAGATATAGTATTAAGTAATAGTCGAGAACATTAATCGATTATTTTAAAAATTTTAACTGTCTACGCCTCTGATTAGGAGACTCTATAAACATAAACATTTCTCTCCACTCTCTCAGAAGGTAATTCTCCTTACACACAACTTCTGTATACTTCAAATGGGATTATTTATCCATATTTCTTTGTATATCTGAGATCAGACTCGTAATACATCAATGATATGTATTTTTTTAAAATACCTATGTTACTGTTTTGTGAAGAAAATACTAGTTGGTTTAATTAACATCCTAATCAAATGTTCATTATCTTTTTGATGACAGAAAATATAGAATATAAGAACCATTTGACTTACAATTATTGACACTTCAGTACTTCCATATTTATTCAGTAACACATTTTGTAAAAATTTTAACCAAGCAGTATCCTTTTTGTCTCAATAGATTCGTAGTACTATGACTAGAGAAGTTGTATTTTTATTATATGCGATAATCAAAACATTAACCGAATATTTTAAGATTTTTGACCCCCTTATCTGTCTACGCCTCTGATTCTGATGGCTCTATAAACATAAACATTCCTCTCCACTCTGCCCCTCAGAAGGTAATTCCCCTTACACACAACTTCTGTGTACTTCAAATGTGATTATTTATCCATATATTTCTTTGTTTATCTGAGATTAGCATAGTATTAAAACGAGATTTTACCCAATATTTCATAACTATAACTATAATATCTATAACTATAACTATAATATCATAACTATAATATAATCATAACTAACTGCTGTTAGTCTTCATATAAAAATATAATTTGTGTATATTACTTATTTTTTTATGTACTATGTATATCTATACAGAGACCTTCTAAACGAATAAAGATATTTTATTTCTGTAAAAGCTAGTTTGTAGAGCGTGAGGAGGGCTTCAGTTTTAAGTATATATTTTTTCGATGGGAGAAACCTTGAAATGAGGTTTATGTGAAAGAAAATGCATTTCTAAGTAGATTATGTTCTATAAAAATTCGTAAATCTAACCATTTTCGAGATATTTGGGTCCAAATGTTGCCATATATATATTAAATTATATATTAAATTATTGTAATTTCTTGAACATTTCAGTTCTTTAAATGGGACAATCTGTATTTAATTTACAAATTTTAAAGGAAATTTTCATATCTAATGAATTAAATACATTTGGAGTTACCTTTGAAAAAAGAAATATTATTTATCACATAATTCGAACATTTGTGCAATAAAAAAACAATTATGAAGATAAAACAATAACAATTTTTACAACTAATTTATATACCTTTTACGGTAGTTATTATAATTACCGTAAAAGGTGTTCAAAATTATTGCCGTTTTTATTAACACACATTGTAAGGTGAGGTACGGTACCAGTTTCAGCGACCAGTTCCCGTTGCTGTGCCACCGGATATACAGCATTATTTCGTCGCGAACGTCAAAATATTGTTATTCTGTTAAAAAGTCGAATATAAAGGGTGTGATAGCCATATTAAGGTTCATAAAGCCCCAAAGCGCCCATAGCGGCCGTGGACGGCCCTCAACAAGGTCCCACGTGAGTTTTTTCTTAAAAAGTAATTTAAGTGACAGTGACATTTCTAAAAGTCAATAATCCTAAACGAGTTTCCGGTACCCCACCGGAAACACTTCCGGGGGATTTAGCCTCAAAAACACTATAAACTATACCAACTTAAAATTCCTGCAACAACTATCAAAAATCCGTAAAACTCACATAAAAAGGGGAAAAATTCGCAAAATCCCCTCCTCCGACCGGTTTGAAACAAAACTGGTCGAGAATTTTCATAAAAGGACATTATTTATAAATTAAAGCTTAAAAAAGTACAAATGCATACTATCAAATCAATCTCAGGCAGGGAAGCAGTGATGCGTGAGCTGAAAGGTTGCTCCGATGACTGGCCAGCTCTTCCTTCAAGGCCGTCCGGAATTGACAGCGACGTTTCATGCGTCAGCTTAGACAGAGCCACTATCATGAGAAAAACACTAAAAAGGAAAGGCGAGAGGAAAAGTGAAAAACCAACTACGCGCATGCAAGTTGACAATGAGATTAACAACAGCTCTGATGGGAGCCAAAGTAGTATCTAGGTAGCGCCAACAAAGGCAAAAACCACTACTACAACAAGTAATGCCCCAAACAGCCCAAACACTGACATGATCAAGCTATTCCAAGTCCAGCCAAAAATCAAAAAAGTGTACGAGGACGGGAACACAAACTTTACGCACCCCAGTACGTCCAAAAAATCAACGCCGGTACCACCAACACCAATTCCAACCCAGAATAGACACGAGGGATCCATTGAGATCGACATGCAAGTGACACCTCCCCAACCACGACCGGAACCCGAACCCCAATCCACTAACGTCAACAAAAAGCAACCTCCCATAATAATACATGGGAGGTTTACAAAACAGCGAGAATTGAACACCTTTTTTAAAGGAAAATTACGTGACCAACACATATGGAAACATGCAAATCCAAGTTAAACAACTATATACTTTAAAAGGCACTCGGAACCCTCTATACATGTTAGTGACCAACAACGGGATTACACTCAGAGACTTACAAACAAAAGTCAGACACATCGACTACACATCAGTTCAATGGGAGAGACATGTGAACAACAAAAGCATAATACAATGCCATCGATGTCAGCAATGGGGACATGCCACATCGAATTGCAGGGCACTCCCAAAATGTTTGCCCGAAAAGTCGTGAAGAGCCCGCTAAATGTGCGAACTGCGCAGAAGCTCACCCCGCCAATAGCGTCCGATGTAGAGTCTACATCCAAAAAATGGAGCAAATCGATATAGGGAGCATGAGAACATGAGAACCCCTCCTCCCACAAACTAAATATGTGGCAGCTCCCCTTCCCAAAACAAATGTGTGGACGCAAAGATTGTCACAGCAGCAACCCCAGATGAGACCCCCAGAGTGAATAACAAACTATCAACTCAGCGAAACATATGCTCGGACATACCCCAGGGTTCGTGCCTGTCAGCAAAATTGTACAATCTATACGTCTCCGACTTCCTGGAGTTTCCGAATTCGAATCTCGCCAAGTACGCCGATGACACGGCCTTGTACGTGCACTCGTATAACGCACAAGCGGCTAATATGCTGCTCAAGGCACACATGGCTCGTGCCACGGCGTATTACGACAAGTGGAAAATCCAGATCAACGCCGATAAGTCGGAGTCAATTCTCTTCACGCGCCGCTTCACTGAAAACAGCATTTTCGATAGGGGGCCACCAAATTCCAATAAAGCGGTGCGTGAACTATCTGGTGGTGAACTTAGACAAAAGACTGACGTTTAACACCCACGTGAACGAGACGTTACGTAAGATCTACTCCATGTCCAGGAGTCTGTATCCGCTCCTGGCGCGGGGTAGCGGACTAAACAGAACTAACAAAAAAATTGTTGTATACGATGGTGATCAAGCCGGCCATCATATACGCGGCACCGGTATGGTGCATCATCCCGGTCACGACAATGCAAAAATGAAAAGTTCTAGAACATAAATTTATGCGCCTCATTTCAGACTCCGGTAGGTACACCTCCCTAAGAGATCTCTATGCACGTTGCCACGACATGACTCCACTAGCGGACTACGCCCAAGAAATCTCACAAAGAGATCAAACTGTTCGGTACAGTTCAAACTGGACGGTAGTCCACTAACCCGCAACATTACCCGAATCAGACGGTATAATGGCAGACTTTTCGAACTGAAACACCCCTTACCATACCAAGCGTTGCCTATTTTCCGGCAACTTCCCTAGCCACAATTCCCTCTACGATAACCTATCTCTACCCCCACTCTCTATATTTCGTCAACTTTACATTTTTCAACCCCTCTCCCCCCCCCCTTTTCTTTTTTTACGCATTTTTGTTCTTTCTGTCCCTTTTTGTCTCTCCAAATTCCCTCTAGACCAATAACATCTCGTAAATACTAACCTTTTTAAATCACATCGTTTTAAAAACCTTATCTTTCTTGACGGCGCCGGCGGTCAGATCACGAGGTCGTCATTTGCTCGAACGGGTTTGTTTTCTTTCAGTTCTGTTTTCCTGTATCAGCAACCAAAATTTTTCATAGTGAATTTGCCAACGAGTGTAGTTTTTAGTGTGTTACCTTAGTTTTAGGCTCATGTAAACATATTTTTTAGTTCAACCCAGTGTTTAAATCCACCTACTGTGGATAGGAGCCCTGGTTAACAAACCATTGCCGCCAAGCCAAACCGGACCCACCCCTCCCAGCCACACGCTCACAACGACGCTACACGTCGTGGCTGTCTGGCTGGCTCCAGGACGAGTTCCGGCTAGGCACATTTCTGCATCAAAAATGTTGAATAAAATCTGTTTGAGTTGAACTGAATTGGTATCAGTAACGGGACCTCGATTGGCGAAGTCAAGTACGCCGGAGTGAATCCGTCACTTGGATGGGTGATCGTATCTCATCTCGCCGTCCTGGTTAAGTGATAGAGTAGCATTAGCTAAACTTCGCCAGGACGTTAATATAAAATAAGGCATTAAAAAAAATCTATTAAGTATTTCAAATCTACACTTTTAAAAATGTATGCCGATTAATGGCTGCCACACTAGCATATATTTAATGAAAAAAATGCCATGTCTTCTATTGGTTCTTTGTAAACTTCGATTTTTAAAAATCACCATAATTAAAAGTCTAATGGCTAAGGAAATCGAGCGGGCCACCTAAGTACTCCATTGGTACCAATCCATCTTCCTGGTTTTGTTCGATTTAAATAATTAACGACGTTGTGATGCTTTATCTGGGCCTGCTCCATCCTGATGAAACCACATAGTACCTAACTGAAAGGGCAAATTCCTTTGTAGTATTTGCAAATCATTTCGCAAAAATTGTAAATATCTTTCACCGGTTAAATTGTCATGGTAGAGGTATAGACCAACAATGTAACCATTAACAGTACCATACCAAACATTTACTACAAAATAGTTCTGGGATCTGGTTTGTCTCATCCATCTAGAATTCTCTTGAAACCAGTAACACAGAAGACTAAACAATCAGAATGGAATCTTTCAGGGAGGAGGAAGGTTCGCGCATTTCTAAGTGCGCATCGGAATCGCCATATGTTCCTGGAATAGAACACAGCGATGCCACATTTGGTAGATAGAGAACAACAAATAATCTGGTACTCAATACAGAGTTGCCAGATGTACAAAAAAATCTGATTTGTACAATAATTTAGTAGTTACATACTTTGTAATTTTGAAAATAGAAGAGTACAAAATACAATGATTTATAACAATTTTAGTTAACTATGAAATGGGAAAGTAGGTTTCACTAGATAATTGAAAAATAATTGGTATAATGAAATTAACAGTTTTCAGGAGCATTATAGAAATTTCATAGTACTCATCTGACAACGTTGAGGATAACCTTATTAATTTATTCATAGTTTATCTTTCGTTTAATTGTGGTATTTGCTTGTGTTGAATGATTTCTGTGAAAGTGTTTGTTTAAATAAAATCTAAGTTTTTTTTGCCCTGTACTAAAGATTAGAAATTTTCTAATATTTGCCTGTATGGACAACCAACTGCAATTACAACCAAATTGGTGGAAATGTCATTTCTAAATCATTCAAAATAGCATCAGTGAAAAGTTTGAATATAGAAACATAATGAAAATACAAATTACTTTGAAACATGCCGAAACTGTGCCAAAATTCAGTTCATTTATTTATAGGCCATCCTTTACTTTTTTATGTAATGTAAATGTTTCATTAATGACACGATTCCTTAACCTAAAAAAATATAGTCATGGAACGTGCAGGTAAAAGTACTATTATATATTCCAACTTTTATACAACTTAACGACCGACGCTAAATTTATCTTATTCAGTTACAGTTACAAAAATTTACAAACTATATTATTATATATATAATTATATAAAATGAATAAATATTGATTATATTTCCGTACTATTGTTTTATTTTGTCATATCTGAATGAACAATTTAAAACATTTTATTCATATTTAAGTGTTCATTAGAGCCAGAGAAAATATATACTATTATAGCAAATGGCCTATTCGATTAGCATTTTGCTTGATTATGACACGATTCACTTTTACATGGTAGGTACCACTGAGGTTAAGTTCGCAGTCTATATAGGTATATCTTTTTCATTTTTCAAAATTTTTATTGCAAAATGTGGAACGGATAAATTAATTTAAGCTAAAACAATATTTTGATCCCAAGCAGCAATTTTAGTAGTTTCTACGTAGTAGTTACCATTAGTGGAACTTTAAAGGTTCCCGCAACTAAAGATTGTTACGTAATGGGAACCATTCTTCTACTAAGCATTCACCAAAATGGGGAATAATAATTACGTAGCAAGTTACTATACCGGTACTTCTACCATTACCGTGTTGAGGACTAGGTTATTACGTAAACGAGATGTAACCAAGTAGTAGAAATGACTAACTTTTGGAACAGCTCAGTTGACCGGAATGAGAGCGCAAACTATATATTTGGCTCTGTTATTCGAATAGCAAATTAATGACTTCTTGAGTTTGAGCACATAATATGTCCAAGGTCCAAGTTAAGGTGATTATATACAACATGTATATTGTATAAGCATTATAAATCATGATGTTTTGCATCTACCCTGGGTGTGGATATTAAAACCACCACTTGTTTTCTGTAAATGTTATCATGATGCTTCGATAAAAAAGACGCCCCCTCGAGAAAATGGGTTTTTCGGAAAAAAAAAATTTTTGCAAAAATTATGTGTACAAGCAAAACTGCAAAATTTTTTACGGAAAACGTTTTTTTTTAATTTTATATATTTTAAAGTAATAATCTGTTTATAAAACATATTTGCAAATGACCATAATAAAAAAATATATATTGAATTATATTTTTATCTGTGTCAATAAGGCGTCTTCATTCAACAGAAAAATGGGGATTTTAATTGCAGTCACTTTGTAGTGGTATACATGTCAGCAAAGTATTTGTCACATATTAGAGATGGCAAAGACCAAAATTATTTCCCTACAAGTTACATTTCCCATAAAGTAGCAGATGCCACCAACGTTATAGTTGTTGCTACTTTAAAAGTGGTGACGGGAACTACAACAATTTCACTGTGTAGTTATATTTACCTAGATGTAGGAAATGGAACCAATGACGCTATAAGATCTTGGTAACTATTGCTACCAACTTATTTTCACGTTGGTACAATTGGCAGATACGATAGGTAATTTTTTTTTTTGAATTGGCAACACGGTAATAACTGTTAAAGTGTCACTGTGGATGATTTGGATTAAAAATAATTATTATACTTTTACAAAGTACTTTCTATTATCTGATATTATTAAGTTGTTAATAAACTTGTGCTAATAAAATATTTGTCTTTTTAATGAAAACGATGTTGTACAATGTATGTCTTGCAAATGTATTTATTAAGGTAAGGTCTGTAATAATAATAATGGAAAGAATACATAAGAGTTTTCATATTTTAGTGATCAGTTTGTGTTTAATTTCATTCAGTTCAATTAATTGTACACTGTGCGTCATAGTACACTTCGATTTTATCAAAGAAGACTAGACTGGTCACATTTGACAATAATAAAATCTATCACAAATCAGTAATTCAAACAATAACGATGTCTAGACAGTTAAATAATATTCAGAAGCTTGAGAGAACATCACAATCTACCAATAAATTTAGTTAATAGTTTTCAGTTCACAAGTGCTGTATCATATATTTATAAGCCGCGCAGTGTACACAAACAATGTCTTATGCCGTTATACCGATATTGTCCGTTCCCCATCGACACAATATTTATTAAATTTGGAGTTTTTAAACGGCAAATTCATTTAATATGCTCAGTGAATCACTAACTGAACTATTGGTTAATCTGTGTTTTAAAGACAAGTTGTAGCGTTCGTGCAGTACACACTATCATTAATATCACTACAAAACTGTTATAGTTTTCGATTATTCTTCTCCTTGTGTTGATGGGAACACCTTTGCACTTCTTGTTGCCAAAAATGGTTTTGCTTTGGCGAAATAATCTTTCATGTGTGCATTATATTCTGAAGAATCACTATTTCCACTACTGTTTAACTGTTTCTTCAGTTTTCTATAAAACGTGGATGAGTGCCGATAAACTTTATTTCGCTTCTACTGAGCATTTCAGATGCCGCTATTTTATTCAATATCAATAATTATATAAATTGTCTTAAAAGTTAATATTACTTTATAGTAGGTTTTCAAGGTATATGTAACTTTGTAGTCATTTTCAATTAGTGGGGACCAGTAAAAATAACTTCAGAGCCCCTATGTTCGTAGAAATAACCTCACTTTTACTCGAGATGTCACTAATAAGTTAGACAACTTTGAAGTTCCACAAAATTTCCCAACAACGTACCAGGGACTTAAAATTGAACACTTGAAGTTATCGTTACTTTGAAGTGGTCCTTTGGTAATGCTGTGCGGTCGGCATTACTACCAATTTTCACTTTGCAGTTGAGGATGCTTCAAAGTCATTACTTTAGTAGTATCCGCGACGTTGCAGATTCTGCAGCAGTTACTTGAAAGTGTTATAACTATACAATGCCTGAATTCAGTAGAATCTACATAATTGTCACTACAAATGCATATCACAAAGTGAATATTACCCTGTCACAAATTTAGACAATTCAGAAAGAGTGATTTTGCAAATTTGATTAAAGTTGAAGATTTGTGCAAAATTAAATTATAAATTCCTAATTGCGACCCTGCCTACAACATTACAAAATACGCCCCTGATATCTATTCCAACAAGATGGGCGATTCTGGAGTTAAATTGTACAAAGGATATGCTGCCAGTTTCCATTCTGATTGTTTAGTCTTCTGTGCCAGTAACGACAATTATGTCTTGCGATTACCCCATTGTTGTGGAATCGATTTTCACCACTCCACATAATTTTGTCAAAAAAAATTGGATTTTCTTCTAAGAGAATGGAAAATTGTGCCAAAAAATCTAATCTACGCCTGGAATCAAATGATGAACTAAATGAACTTTATATGGAAAAAAATTGTTTATTTTAAGAATTCTGTGTCAAATGAAACGTGCAATATTTGTTTCTTCCGCCAACTTGCGTACTGACATATTGGGGTTATTATCTATTTGTTGTAATACCAATTTTCATTAGTAACAGTTCTTTTCCTTCTTGCTGTTTTTGGTTTCTTAAGACTTCCATACTTTTTCAAATTAGAACATAAGCTTACAAACGTTTTACGATCTGGTGAAGATCTGTCAGGAAAACGCATTTCACATAAACTTACAGTTCTTGAATCATTTTTACGACATTCTCCATAAATTAAAATCCTATTTAATTTATTTTGATTTCTATGAGAAGTCATATTTAACAAGCTAAAAATGTAGGTACTCTTCGACAATTTACTGACATTTTAATATAATTGTTACACATTCTATAGGAGTTTTCTTGTAAATAATCTTAGTTTTTGGACATCCTAAATTTTGTGACACTTTTTATGTGAAAAAAAAAATATATGAAAAAAAAACATCCAACCTGTGTGGGTTTCGAACACACGATCTTTGGGTTGGAAGGCCAAAGCAAAATAAAAAATCAAACAATACTTTATTTATATTAAATTATGAATATGTATCTCCCCGGAAACTGTCCCAGAGCCAGCCAGACATACACGGCGCGCAGCGCCGTGGTGAATGAAAGTTTGGACGTGGCAGGTCCGGTTCGACTAAACAATAGTTGGTGAGGGGGTTAGAGCTCCTGTTTAAAAGGTATAAACTTAAAACTAACAATAACTTTTAAAAAACATGATATATGAAAATATCTAAAAATAACTACTACAGTAAAATTATCGATTTCACACACAACACGAGCGCGAACACTTTGAAATTTTGGTTGCAGGCACGGGAAAACAAAACTCAACGAAAAAACCCGTTCGAAGCAATTCCACCCTGGTGGTCTTCCTGCCAGGAAAATGTGGTGAAATTAAAGTTAAGGATTAAAAGAGTTAGGATTTTTATAAATTTATCGGCATAAATGGAATTTGGAGACAAAAATGGACAAAAGAACAAAAAGGACAGAGAAGGATGAACGAGAACAAAATAAACAAACAGAGAGGGAATAGTAAAGGATTAAAGATGTAAGTTTAGAGTGGACAAAGTTTAGGATAGTTGTAGTAGTGGAAAGTGTGGCTAAGGGAGTTGCCGGAAAATAGGCAACGTCTGGTATGGTAGGGGATGTTACATCTAAAAGTATGGCTTTATGCTGTCTAATTCTGGGGTTACTAATTCGGGTTACAGTTTGAATTGATAGAATTTCTGGGAGATTTCTTGGACGTAGTCCGCTAGTGGAGTTTTGTCGTGACATCGTGCATATAAATCTCTGAGGAAGGTGTCTGTCTAAACCAGAGATGAGGCGCATAAATTTGTGTTCTAACACTTTAAGTTTTCTCATTGTCGTGGCCGGTATGCTGCACCACACCGGCGCCGCGTATGTGACTGCCGGCCTGATCACCATTGTGTACAACACCTTTTTATTTTGTCGGTTAAGTTCGCTACCCCTGGCCAGGAGCGGGTACAGACTCCTGGACATGAAGTAGACCTTACCTATAGTCTCGTTAATGTGGGTGTTAAACGTCAGTCGTTTGTCCAAGTTAACCCCCAAATACTTCACGCACCGTTTGATTGAAATTTGTTGACCCCCCGATCGAAATTTGTGTTAGAAACGGTTTTCTGTGAACCGGCGCGTGAAAAGTATCGACTCGCACTTCTTGGCGTTGATCCGAGTATTCCACTTGTCGTAATATGCATGAGCCATGTGCGCCTTCAGCGGCATGTTAGCTGCTTGTACGTTGTGCGAATGCGCGTACATGGCTGTGTCATCGGCGTATTTGGCAAGGTTCGTATTCGGGAACTCCGGGAAGTCGGAGACGTACAAGTTGTACAGTTTCTGTGAGAGGCACGACCCCCGGGGGACGCCCGCGCGAATGTCCCGCCGAGTTAATAGTTTATTATTCACCCTAACCTGCAGCGATCTATCTGTCAGAAAAGAGTGAATAAGTTTAGTTATGTGCATGGGAAAGTCCAGTGCGTTTAGTTTGTGGAGCAGCCCCGAGATCCACATAGCATCGAAAGCTTTCTCAACATCGAGGAGCACCATGACGGTGCTCTTCCCGAGGTTGTATTCTACCTTGACGTCATTCACGATCCTGATGATCAGTTTATAAGGTATGTGGCTTATTAAACTTGATAGAAAAAAACTTGACTAGATATCAACTATTTTTAATTTATTTAACCGAATAACAAAGCAATTATATAGTACAGTTTTTACACTAGCCCGTTATGCCACATAGTATCGAAGACGCGTTCAATGTCCAAGAGTAACAGATCACATCCCGGTAGACAGAGAAATGGGATAGCGGGTCAAAAGCCTTAAAGCAAAAGAGATAACAGAGATAAACACAATCCACAAAGACCGCTGCCCAAGGAATCACTACTTCCACATCCAATTCTCTATCCAAGTCACTCACAACGAAAAAACTTTGTATGTGGAAATAATTGTTTATGGAACTTTAATAATATAGTATTTGAAATCCTCTACCCCAAAAACCCATAAAACGATACCCCACATCGGTAGTGGGGTGGGGGTTGTGATATGGGGTGGTAGTGGAGGTGGATGAAGTAAAAAATTGTTTTGAGGTTTCTGGTTCTTGTACATACACTAAATCATATTTTTTTTTTCATCCCCTTTAATAAGGGGGTGGGGGTTGGTAATGGGGGTGGCTAATGCCAAAAATTTTTTTGAGACCTTAGCTTTTCTTGTATATACTAAATACCAATTTTATGGACTCTTACCTGCTTGATTTACCCATTTACCCCAAATTTACCCCAATTTACCCCCAACCCTTTGACGGAACAAGATGAAAATATAATCTAATTCTAGATCTCGTTAAAGTACATATGTGTACCAAATTTCAAGTCAATATATCAAACGGTTCCAGAGTAAACGTGCGCACAAAAAAAAAGTTACAGACAGACCGACAGACAGACAGACATAATTTTTTTTTCGCTCAAACTTAAAATCTCGACGTTGCATGACATTTTAAGCCTATTTGAACAATAAAAATTTTTAAAAAATTTTTTGTCGTTACTATACTTCCACTGGATGTGGAAGTAATTAACCTATATGGCAAACTGGAAATACGTAAAAGAAATAACAAAATACACAGTACCTGGAATATTTATCCACTACAGAAGGTCGCAGATAAACAACATCGGATGCCGAGCATAAACGAGAAACCAAAGAAAAGCGGAGAGCAGACATGTGGAAGAAAAATTGATATTCTTCGAAAACATAAAAAGCTTTACAACAGAACAGCAAATAAACTAAACTTTCAGACACCTGAAAAATACAGAAGAAATGATAATGCGGACATGAGAAGATACATACCACAGCAACATTGGGCAGAGAAACTGGAGGAAGAACAGAAAGCAAGAAATGCGAACCAAATTAATACAAGAAACGGAAACTGGCTCTTCAAATAGCCACCATCCAAGGAATAACTGCCAGAAATAATGGTGTAGCAAGAAGAAATAGTGCACCAAAATAAACAATGAAATAATGCACTATGTACTGAAAAGACTAAAGAAGCAAACCTTAAAAATTATCACAGGAGCATGGCGCCGATTTATTAATAAATCAAAGCCAACATTGCGAGTACTAATATTACTATCACCGGAGCATGGCTAGTGTTACTAAACAGTCAACTCAAAATAGGAAGACCATTCTACAAGAGAATAACAGCAATTGAGACGATCATGAACAAACTAAGAAGCAACCAAGCATACTGGGAAAAAACAAGAAAAAAGAGACACCATAAAGAAATTGGAATGATATATGCTCGGTAAGAATCAAAAACGGAGGAAACAGAAAACTCAGAAGAAGTAGAAGTCTAGAAGCAAAAACAAAAGAAAGGAGCTTAAATATTCCTTTACGACACAATGCGGCAACTCATCTCACAAACACCTACACTGTCCATCCCACACTCTTGTATCATGCGTCATATGGCTCTAGCTGAATGATTAAAACGTTAAAAAACATAAAACCGACGGCGAAGTGGATACTAAAGTCAGCATAAATTCAGAATCTGTAGAAGTTAAATAAACTGAAATAGTCAATAAAAAGGCCTTTGCTCACAACAACTGACAACACAACTTGGCTACTGTCAGCGCTGGAAAATAATCCAAGAACTAACAAAAATATAAAACCAAGATCAAAAAGATCGCAAACAAATTTTAGTGTCTAAATTGCATATTAGGTCTACAACATTGAAAGATATTATTTAAGAGAAGATAGTGCTTGAGTCGAAAATGTGGCTGAAAAATGTACCTCAATTTATTAATTATAAGACGCATAAGACGCAAATTTAATTAGAAGAAAACAGCTGAGGAATTGACAATCCTTAAAGTTTAAGAACCACGAATATATGAGATATTGATTGGTTGATTTACCAGCGTGCGGTAGGCATTGCTGCCACTCCTAGGTATACAGCTGGGCCTGCTACGTCCACGCTGGATTGGAGTAACATGTTTATTGCCAGCAGCGAGTGCCACATGACGCATGGTAAAGGAATGTGGGATGGGAGGTGTAGGTATTTGTGAGATGCGTTACCGCATTGTGTCGTGAGGGAGCGTTAAACTTCCTTTCTGGACTTCTGGACTTCTGCCTCTTCTGAGTCTTCTTGTGAAATATGTTGCCGCGTTGTGTCCTAATATGGAGTATTTATGCTCCTCTTGTTGTTCTATTTGATAGAGCTATGAAATATTTGGGTTTTAGACAATCCTTGAGTAACAGTTATATGTCAGAATTAATAAAACTTATTTGTATCTACTGTTGTAAGTTGATGATATTATAATAGCTGGAAATGATAAAAAGGAAATTAATAAATTGAAATTATCATTAAAAGAGGAATTTGCTATGAAGGATCTAGGAGAATTGAGTTCATTTTTGAGAATTAGTATGGAAATGTTTCTTAGTCAACCTATGTATTTACAAAAAATTGCCAAGAATGTCATCAATGTCCAATCCGCCAAATTTAGAGGGAAATTCGTCCAATAGTCATTATTGCCGGATGAAGTTCCAGATATTGCAGTAATAGATTGAGAGAGGAATGCACAACGGTACAGAGAACGAATACGCGAAAGAGAAGCAATTAATGGAATGCTAGAGAGAAATATGTATGTACAATCCGTGACTATATTCTTATTAGTTGTTATTATTATTATTATATTATTATTTATTGAAACTATAAACTTTGGTTTGCAATATCAAAAGAGGTAGGATTTGCAGATGCAGATTAGGCTGGTAGTGAAGATAGAAAATCGACTACTGGCTACATTCTAGAAGTTTTTGGCAATGTAGTTTGTTGGACAACAAAAAAAACAAACCACTGTGGCACTTTCGTCGACAGAAGCAGAATACGTAGCGCTAGCTACTGCTGCAGCGGAACTTATTTGGCTGAAAAATATATTATTTGATATGAATATTATTTATGAAGAACCAGTGGTTATGTATGAAGATAATCAGTCATGTATTTAACTATTGGAGAAATGTGAACATAAGAGACTAAAAGATGTTGATGTGATATATAATTTTATTAAGGATTTACATGAGAGCAAAGTGATCGTCAAATTTGTTACTTCAAGATATCAGAAAGAGGACATTTTAACAAAGGGATTACCTACTGATCAGTTTAATAAATTGTGCTCAATACTAGGTTTAAATTATTTGTTAAAGTGATATGTACGTATATATATGGGACTTTACTTTGCTATAAATTTCTGATAAATGAGTGTTAAATTAACATAGATTGTTAATGTTTCGATGACTAATATTCATAACAATATGTTGTTAATAAATGTAGTTGATGTCACATACAAACAACTAATATTTATTTGATCAGTAAAGCGGACATCTCAATATAAATAAGAAAGTGCAGGAACTATGAACGTATAAAATATTGGAGAAATACTAATGCTAATACTATTATTTCATACAAACTATGTTTGTACATATAGATTTTTTAAACTTTTAAACTACATAATGTAATGAAGCGAATTCTGAGGCCCAAACAAGTACCCCATTTTAGATATTATAAATATTGTTATTTAATTTTTGTATTGCTTATTTAAACCCAACCGGCTACGAACAATTTATTACCGCGTAAAACTACATTTCCGCGTTAAACCCCCACCTGCACAGCGCCAAGAGACCGTCCGCGCTCACGGTGGCATCAGGCAGTCGATCCAAAGCAATAGCAGCGAGCAGAGGTGCCCACCCGTGACCAGTCGTCAAGCGTAAATGAATATTTCCGTAAACTATTTCAAGTCCAACTTTTCGGATTCTGTCAATATTCCTTAAAATATACCATTTCACAAAACTGTAAAATTCATTGTAACGAAAATTTCACAAGTTCCGCCTACACCGCTCATGGCTTACGCGCATTCACTTCTTCTCCCACTACCGGGCGAGAGAAGGGATACGAGCCTACTAGCTATTGAAAGCGACACCGACAGTTAAGTTCCTCACGAGCTTCCGAAGCAGGTAGACGTGCCAGTCCAGAAGTCAGTCGGTGTACCGCCCCGTATTCAACCAGACGCGCCAGGAGCAACTAGAGGATATAAGTAAGAATAATAGTAATAATTATAATAGGTAGCGGTTTGGATGATACTGTGAACTTTTATTTGTCTTTGTATTTATTTTACTGGTTGTGTCCTCAAGGTATCCGTAATATTTGCTAGTGCGGGTACCCTGTGGTCATAAAGTAGAGGTTCCTGGATTCTTCGCAGTATCTGCTAATGCGGAGAAATCAGGGCCTTTAATTCTAATTGCTGTCTGGTAACTCTTGTGTGCCCAGTGTAATAACTGCTAGTGCACGCAAACTGTGTTCATAGAGAGAGCGTTTTGGAGTCTTCGTAGTATCTGCTAATGCGGAGAAAGCAAGGCGCTCACTCAATTTCAGGTCCAGGGTACGAGCTCACATCCAGGTGCCAACTGTCGTGCTAGCGTGGCTGATTCCGGTGTACCCAGGGTATTCGTAATATCTGCTAGTGCGCTTACCCTGTGGGTACAGAGAAAGCGTCTCCGAGGTCTTCGTAGTATCTGCTAATGCGGAGAAATTGGGACGTGGCCATATTAGTATTTTTAACTGTTTTCAGGTTAGGAGCTGCAGAACGCCGTCTCGTCGTAAGTAATCATACATCTCTTTTCAGCTTTAGGGTTCCTGGTATTAGCCAAGCCTGACACCTAGAGTAGCCATTTTTCTTATTGCATTAGTTATTGTTTGCTTGCTCCTTCCTGGTATCCGACGACTGTACATAACCTAACCGCTTTTCGTCACCTGCATCGTAACCCGTCACCTTGTCATTTTCGCGCCGCTAACCATCCTTCACCGCCATACCTCGAGTCCACGTTATACCGCTGCTTCGCTCCCGCCTGCCATAAGTAACATCGCTGTAACTGCACCGTAACTGCACGATAGTTATATCATAGCCTGGGTACTGTCTGGTATATATTAGTAGATTTAGACTAATTTAGAGTTGATATTGTAGCTTATAGGAAATAAATAGATATTGTTTACCGAATTATGCGTTTTACTGTGTGTGTGTGAAAGTCTGATACATCCCAATTGACCCACTGGAATTTTCTGTTTTTCTCCACTGTAGCTACTCCAGCCTTACTGCAACAGGCTGTGCTAAGAGGCTAGTGTGGGACCTTTGCCCCACGTAAATATTGTAAAGGTGGCGCCCGAGCAACCGAACCGTTGCTAAGGTGTCAAAAGTGACCACTTTCCGGCCTCACCGAAAGTATACGTCACAATAAATGCATCTCAAGAAAAAAAAAAGTTTCTGAGTAGAAAATGTGACCGGAAAATACAACAGTTAGACCACGTGCTTGAGTCGAAAATGTGTACGGAAAACGAAGTAGTTGGGTCACATGCCCCAATTTATTATCTTATTTTAATACGCAAATTTAATCAGAAGAAAACTGATGCTATTATTTCATACTATGCTCCAAACTTAACGTAGAGAAGTGAGCGTGACAGCTTGAACTCGAGGTTACGTCGAAATTCAGTTGTTTTTCAATTTAGTGATAAAAGTGCAAAAGCAATCGCATGATATATTCAATAAATTATCTGGCTTTCGTTCTTTCGAAAGTGATGTCCTTTGGCTAAATTTATGTGAGCAATCTAAACCAGGTTTATTTTCAAAATGGCGTATGTTTTACCAGGGGCCATATTTTCGAGCTCAATCGATATTTATTGCATGCGAAGTACTAGGCACCCGACTCGTTTAAAAAATTTCGCTTGTAGTTCTGGGGTGGTATTTTCGAACACCATCCGAGATTTGTTTCTCGCGCACGTAAAAATGTCGTATGGTAAATGTGGCAACGCTGTTTTGTGCAACCAAATGGACTTGAAACCCTTACAAAACACTAATGTCACTATCCATATCAGCCGTTATACGTGAATGTGGCAATATTTTCAGATTATGATATTGTATGTCATTATTATTGAATTCTAAATTTTGGGTTGATTGAATTACAAGAATGAATATTATAATGCACAAGCAATCAGCGAATAAGCGACTGGGATATATTAGTGCAGACCAGAAAAAAGAAATGGTAGATTTTCTTGAGGCTTACCCGGAACTGAAAAGTGGTAAAACCTCAATAAGTCTACTTTAAAGACCCTAAATAATAAACAAACCACAGCAAAAACTTATCTGAATATATTGAGGTTATGTCGTACGAAATAAAACAAACCAAAACGATCACTTTGCCGACATTCGTACACGAAATCGCTTTATCGTGTACTAAACCCCCATCCGTTGCATCTCGCCCGAAATCAGTTGCATGCGAAACGTTCGCATCCGAGTTCATAATGCTCGAAAATACGAAACGTATATTTTCATGCGATAATCTCACATTTTCGTGCACGACATCGCCTCGATCAAGCTCGAAAATACAGCCCCTGATCAGACATCCAAATTTGAAGCACTCGAGCTATTCAGGAGGTTAAGCCGGGAAATCGAGGTGCGATACACGGGCTACCGGGATAGGCTACAGGAAGAACGAATGGTCCGTTTTTAGAACGTCTGTCGTAAAGGCCATACTGAAATAGTTTTTGCGGCGACGTGAACTGGTTTTTTCACCACCCGCTACTGGATATATGCCCGATAAAGAATGTGACTTTGAAAAGGAACCAGGAAAGGTTCACATTAAAGCTGGCTTTATTATGAACGGCGTCTGTGTAAGATGGAGAGGCTGGATCGACATGGAGCATCTCGACAGCGTCGGTTGTTTAGAGTATAACAAGGAACAAGCGGCACAGGAAGATGCCCTTCTCAGGAAGGAAATCGACAGATATAACCAAAGGCCGAGGGAGTTCGAGGGCAAGCATAGGGTGTATAGGCATGTTAATTTAAGTACAGAAAAAGCTCTCCCGTGCTATAAAATTTCAATGGACATATAAACTATAAACACTTCTCCTATAAGGGTTCCAAAATAAAATTCCTAAAAGAAAATCATTTAAATCTAATATGGATGTGCCATGTATGCAGACTGTCGAAGAGGATAATAGTTCGGCAAGTTTATAAAAAATATTACATAAATTAAGTGATTTAGAAAGTTAGATAAAAAAAAGAATAACGAAGAAGCGGATGAAAATGAAATTGAAATAGTTTTAGAAAAGACCTGATAATACAATTTCGCTACTAGAAAATAAAAAAAAGAGTCAACAAAAATATAGAGACCGAAGAACAGAAAGGCCGGCCGTAAACTCATTTTTGTGTGTAAATTATATATTTCTACAATATTGGAAGATATTGAAAAGATACTAAAAGATACAAGATACATTATAAGATGCTTTAATCAGAAGAAAATTATGGAAGAATTGGCGATACTATTCCTAGTATTTATTACACTATTACATTACCGTGTTTTTGTATGACTATCGAATATCGATATTTACTGAAACATACCGACAAAGAAAGCAAACTGGTATTCTACAGCCATTACTAACTGATTTATATCAAATTACAATGGTTTATGCTTATATCCCTATTTAGCATTCGATTTATTTTTTCGAAAAAATCCATTTCAAGGAGAACTGATTATTTTCTCTATTGGGGGAATGTGTCAAATTTTTATAGAAGTTTTGTTACTCTAAAAGTGATATTGAGTAAATACGACAAATATTGCCGTCACCTTCAGAAGAAGAATTCTATAAATTCCTAAGCAATGTATTTGCCAAAGATATACTTGGACATTAACTAGAGGTTTATAATAATATCATATGAAATAGATTTCAATAGTAAATGCATCAAAGAAAAGTTTCTATATTGTGCGGGGGCTTGCTAATTTATAGAATGGAAACTAAAAAAAAAAAAATTGGAACTGAAAGAGAATCAAATTTTGAAAAAAATGTTCTATGCAACTTTTCATATAAATTGATAGTCTTTAAGTAGTAACTAGAAAATTGGGATTTTAGCTTGAAAAATAGGTATTTCAAATAGATTTTCATCAAGTATCTCGAAAGGTATTACATTGAGGGAAACATCCAAGAGAAAAATAACAGAGCTACTAAATTAAGGATGAATATCATTTTTTTCTAATTTTTGTAAAATTAATGGTTTCTGGAAGTATAAATGTGGCGTTCGAACATCTATGAGACGAAGTATCTTAGAAACTATGGCACATGCGTTGAAAATGCTGACAATCAAAATGACAGTCCATTAATTAGGCTTTCAAATAATTTTTGGTAATTTCTATAGCATAAAGAACAAAAAAGTTATGACAGAAACAACGTACTTTTTTAAAAATTAACAAGATGTGGAGTTACATAATTTAATATCAACACACATGCTCCATTGCATCATCGTGTTGTGATACAGAAATATTACCAGAAGAATATTACAGAAAACTTGGCACTTCTTAATTAAATATTGTCACGCCTAAAACGTGCTCAAGCTGAAAATTAGGAATACCTGGACTACGACGGTGAATTAACTCCACTGTACTTCAACAAAACAATATTTATTTGATAACAACAAATAGAAGAATAACAATACACGTCATAAATAATATCACAACCACGATTAACTCTGGGGTACAAACCCACTAAGCTTTCAACAGGCAGTGTGCCTGTGTCCGGGTGTCCACCTAGACGCACCACTGGTACGCGCGTAGAGACTTCCCGATCATTGTTTATCTTTTCGTTTAAATACCCCGGCATTAATTACTAAATAAAACGTTGTTGACTCAGCAGTATTCTTGTACGTGCATTTAAATGGTATTGAACCAAAACAATAATTTAAAATATTATTATGCAAGCCAGCTATGAATTATTTCTATTTTTCCGATTCTATATTAATAAATTAAATCACGAATTAAATTTGACACATCTCCCCTATCCGTTGAAAGCTGGTCCCCAGCGTTCAAAACTACAATTTACAGGTTAAAATTACCTAGTCTAATATAATTGAGTCTTTGAGAGTTCTAACACACTTAATGTTTTTCGAGCACACACCCATTCAGTTTTGAATAACACTGTCACTGATGTCACTGGTCCTAGTGTCTGAAAAAACCCTGATCTGTAGCAGTTGATCCTCGGTAGACTTGGCTCCATACTTGGAGTTGCGTTGCTGGACGTCTCTCCGCCTAAAGGGTGAAGTAGTGCCAGAACCATGGCTGGGTGGCACGGGGTTTAAGGGTATCTGTTGATAGGATTTTTGACTATGACGAAAAAGGAAGGGAAGTACATTGTTTACCTTGAAAACCAACCAAGAAATTTAGCCTTTTTTGGGAAAAGACATTGAAATATACGGCAAAAAAAATGTGGAAGTTGCCAAATGGAGAAGCTGGGATGTTGTGTGTAGCAGAGGTAGTTTTGCAGTCCTCAAAACAATCTGCTATGGTCTGGCTCCTCCAGGCGCCACGACCCGACTATATTTTTCCATCATTTATTGTCTCAACCTTGTGACAATTGGTTCCTTGGGGATGATTTTCAGATGCTTGTGGTACTTCGGCAACTAGCTGGTTTGCCTGGTGACGTAGAGATATTTTCGACATGCGTCCTCCTCTAAAACAACCCTTACAACCACTGTTAGACGTCAATGGATGGATTGTATCTGTGGGGTGCAGAATGTTCCAGAGATTTCTGTGTGTGCTTCGATGTGTGGTCTCTCATTCGTGGAACGTGAAAAAAAAATCAGAAGTTAAATTCAAATTTTACCTAAACAACAATTAAACAATTTATTCTAGTTTCTAACTAACATAAAACATTATCATCTCTTAGTATTAACCAAACTTTAAAATGCCTAACTACTATTATTGTAATCCAGTCTGTTGTAAATTACTTGATTTTTCATCTAAAGTTTTTACGATAGCATAAAAAACCCAATAATAAACATGGTACGTACCGTTAGTACCGTTATTCCAATAAACAAATTTAAAAAATCATCAAATTAACAACAACATCCAAATTCACTTTTTGGGAAAATCATACACTCTGCACTTAACTTACAGCAAAACCTAAAATACTCATAACCGTACCTTGTACCCATAACTCTTCAAACTTCTTGATAAAATACTCCCTTTCTCATAACTTGTAGCACAAATCAAATATATATCTAGGCATGTGTAGGACAAATTACAACTTCTTGTACCAATCTTTGTATGTACCATAACATATGATCATAACATATATACTCAAAATCTTGCATTTTTTTAAACAACTACTTTCTCGGTTATGTGCGACGCTGAATATTGAATTATAAAAAAAGAGAATAAGTTTCTCCTCCAATCTCTGTTCTGTTTCGAACAAACTACTTACCAATTGTGCGACTGTATCTGACAAGGATGATTTTTTGGACCATCTGCCAAATCGCCCTTATATCTTAAACATTTTATTTGCAAACTCATAATACATATCATAACCCTTTAATATCTCAATAATAAATCATCATCGTCACATCTTCGTAATAAACTTGTACATCCTTGTGCACAATTATCAATAACAAATTCGCCTTCCTCGTCTTAACATATATTGTTTGCAAACTCACAACTACATAATCCTTAATGTACCTCAATAATAAATCATTATCATAATATAATCATATTAAACTTGCACACAGTTGTGCAAAAAAACCTATAACACGTGTATTTTGTTTTCCATAACAAATAAATTCTTGCTACAACTATTTACTTATTTCGTGTATCTCTTATTTTCATTCAAAATCATTATACACCCTCTTATTCCTATACCTAGGTGCGTTTGTCTTACAAGATTTTAATTATTTTGTTTTTCCTAAACTCGTATCAAGCTATCATCTATGCTGCGGCATTGTCTACAGGGCAATTCACAAAATTAGTCGATGCTGGCCAACATCTCGACCAATAGTGTAAATTATCTAGTAGGTTCTGAGAACAGTCAGATTCAGGACTTTCTTAGTGAATAGTACAAAAAAAAATGTACACATACACTAGTTTCCCCAGTTGAAATTTAAAAAATCAAGGAATTTGATGCTGTAGTTTTTCTTCATACAAAAATAACCCATAAAATTACCTACTGTTACATATATAATTTATTTCTTAATATAGATATAGCCCAAAATAATTACCACTTATTCCTTATAGTATGCTTATTTATTTAAACCTTGAGGGCCAGTTGTACGAACTAAGTTGAGCCAAGTTCAGCTTGAATCAAGATCAAAAGCCAAGGTTACGATTGTTTAAACAATCGTAACCTTGGCTTTTGATCTTGGTTCAAGTTGAAGGTTACGATTGTTTGGCCCTAAAAGACCTTCGATAAAAAAACCGTACAAGTTTGCGTATATTTAATTCATATACATATATTTTTTTAGTTATCTGCTACTTCTATCTACCCTTTGATTCTATCATACCTGAGGCCTCATTAATTTTATTAATGTGTTATTGCAAAATTGACAGCAAATCATAATTTCATATCAATTTTTATTCAACATTAGAAGTTACTATTTTGAATTATTAATACTATTTGCATGCACTTTTATATTTATCAACACAAAGTAGTCAAGGTTAGTGTCAGTCAACATAAAACTTACTTGCACTAAAAGAATACTGACCCAAACAGATATATTTATAAATAATGTAGGTATCCCTATGTAATTATATTTAAATGTTTTACATCTTTAGTTTTTCCTCAAATCATTGAATTTTTGGCCCACATTTGTAAAATTGATTTAAAACAAATGAACTTTTGAATGAGTAGTGATTTAAAAATAAAAAAGAAAAAATTATGCTAGAAAATATTTTAAACAAAATTAAGGCTGTAATTAACTAATCTTCGTTAGAAATTTTTATTTTTGAAGATGGGTAACCTCTCTGAACCATAAATTGAAATGATTCCAAATTATTGTTATCTTTTACTTTCCAAAAAGAAAAACAAATACACAAAAATCGAGAAGATATTAATATAATCGACATTATATTGAAATAATTCAAACTCTGATTATAGAAGAAAAAAAAATAATAATAACCAATCAATTCTTTCTCAAAAAAAACTTAAAAATTTGGTTTCCGACCTTTAACAACGCTACAAGAGGTCTCAATTTGTGGCGCTATCACAAAGAACAATTCTAAACAAACTGATAAAAAAATCATTCAACACTTTCCTTTCGAAACAACCCCAACGACACACTGCACTAACAATTTTTTAAAACCTAAAACGTGATAAAACTGCACTAATTTTTTAAATCCTTTGATAAAATTATCCCTCACTGCGGCCTCTGGGAGCTCTCACCACTGGACGCATCCAGGCGGCTAAGGAGAAACCTACGTAACAAATAATACCAAGTCCCATGATAAGAATAAAACACATGTTGAAGAACAAAAATTAAGTGCTGGTAGAGTTAAAACTATTATATCCTAAAAAAGACTACTTAGTACTCATTAATAAAAAATCAAAAAATACTCATAATAATATATGTAAATAATCAGTAAAAATTGATCATCCTCTCCGAACAGTGAACAACTGCAGTGGCTTCCCTGTCAGCCCTAAAGAGAAAAAAGGTTGCAAAAAACACAGATTAAGCAAACATAATATTTGACCAATTAGGAAGAATTGGCCAAGGGAACTTAACCAGCGGCGCCTCCACCATGTGTTACGCCTAAAACGTGCTCAAGCTAAAAATTACGAATACCTGGACTACGACGGTGAATTAACTTCACTGCACTTCAACAAAACAATATTTATTTGATAACAACAAATAGAAGAATAACAATACACTTTATAAATAATATCACAACCACGATTAACTCTGAGGTACAAACCCACTAAGCTTTCAACGGGCAGTGTGCCTGTGCCTAGACGCACCCCTGGTGCCCGCGTAGAGACTTCCCGATCATTGTTTATCTCTTTTCGTTTAAATACCCCGACATTCACAGTTCAATGTTGACTTTATTTACTAAAAAAAAAAAACCTTGTTGACTCAGCAGTATGCTGCATTTAAATAGTATTGAACCAAAACAATAATTTAAAATATTATTATGCAAGCTATGAATTATTTCCATTTTTCCGATTCTATATTAATAAATTAAATCACGAATTAGGTTTGACAATATGTAATAATTTGCATTAAACTAATTAAATAATTAAATACCAATCGCATATATTATATAGAAATATTTTTCATATAATTAAATTTTTTCAAGAGTTTGTGATTTTGTTGCCTAATATTCATTCATCATAATATAATTCCAGTGATGTACGTAGAAATAAAGCTGATTCATTGGTTTTTGAGATGTAGTGAAAAAAAATATTTCAAACATCATGTGCATGTAAATATATGTAAATATATTGAATAGAATGATGAGAGTTAAATAAAGTAATTATATATTTATTTTTTCTAGGTTATATTTGCAGCCCCTTCATATGCAATTATTCCTCAATAGAGGTGAGTTTTAACTGAATTATTTAACAGTTTTAATACTGGTTTGCTCATTTGTATTTAAGGTAATTATAATTCATTCAAATTAATTTACAAGTGTAAAATTAATATACTTATAAAAAATTTTGAGTACTTGTACCTATAATGCAATACACGCAGCAAACACACTATAGGTGACAAAGCAATGGGCCATTAGATTTATGACTGGTAAAGTATTGCCAATACCTAAAAAGCGAATACAAAGTAGTGTTTAACATTATATCATCTGTCCTGTAATGGTAAGTTGATGGCCCCATGTGTTTAATACGCCTTTTTTTATTGCATACTTGGAATTATTTCACCATCGTGGGTACGTTAAATATATAAAAGCACTCTTTTGTCAATCCCAAAAAAGCTAATACAAAGTATTGTCTAACCATTATAACTCCGGTGTTGTAGTGGTAAATTGATGGCCCTATGTATTTAAGACGTCCTTTTGTTATTGTGCATTTGGAAATATTTAACCATCACACAAGTATATTAAATATATAAAAGCACTTTTTTGTCAATACCTGAAAAGCAAATACATATTGCTTGTTTATAATCATTATAACCTCCTTCATACCTTGAGCACAAGATCGAATGTTTCCATTCGATCGAAAAGTAGATTTGGTAAAATTTATTTATATTATCTTAAATGCTTGTCCAAAGTCACATTTTAACTCACCAAATCAATGTATTAACTATTAATGAGGGGCGAGGATGGAGGCGTCTTGACTATGGTTGTATTTTGATACTCCAGTGAAGCAACGTGCAGCGCGGTTAGTACTTGGACGGGTGAAATCCATCTTGGGAAACATAGCGATCTCGTCCCACCTTCTAGCGGCTTATATATAAGTGTATACGCGGAAGCTATGTAATTTCAAGACGAGGGTTACGTAGTGGATATACCATCCTTCGGAGGGGATGAAAAGCAGGCGGTCCCTTGTCTACTAAATGTTAGGCAAGTAAAAGATTCCTACTTTCCTTACGAGAAGAAGTTCGGCAAAATTTCCAGGTTGGGGATAGCTCGTCTCTTGGCATCGGTGATAGGCCCTGGTAGCGGAAATAGGCCGACGTCAAATAAATTAAATAAAAAGACAAAAAAAACTACTAATGATTATTGTCGATGACCGTCATCTTGAAATTTTGCAAAAAAAGAAATATTTAGATTAAGTTCTAATGCCAGTTCTTACAATTTTCATATTTCATGAGGCCCCTTTATTTTCTGTGACTGCTTTATATAAGTTTACAGTAAAGGCTGTGCAAACTTATTTCAAATCTACGAAGATGCATAAATTATTGATACAATTTTCTAAAATAGTACATTACTGTATTATATGGTGAATACAATCGTCATTCTCTTAATCTATCCGTCTCGAACTCTACCTGTAATCCCCGTATATCAGTAAGCTACCATATATCAAGGCAATAGTAAAATAATCATACTTTTCATTAACGGCACGTGAAAAATAAGTTATTGCTAAAAATCCAGTATACCGCCATTATTATTGGTAAAGCGTGTGATGGCCGAGTGTTGGCCGGTGTTGCACTTTATTCAGTAATTTAGCCCTCCTTGCCAGTACTTTCTCAATGATGAAGTGAAGGCACGTATGTAGTTTTTAATGATGGGCCAATTATGTGTGTTTACTGGGTATTTTGTATGTTTACCTACGATCACTACTGTAAATAGTAAAAAACACACTACCTGCCATCTATGTAAATAGAATTTTACGTATTGTAAACAAAACGCACTGTAAACAAATCGCACGGTAAACAAAACGCACGGGACACGCAATTATAGGTGGCTTATATCGCTGTTGCGGGATTTAAAAAAACAAATGCGCTTACTTAATTTTCAAACGCTGTCAAAACTGACATATTTGTTGAATAATATTGTTGAGTAGTAAACTAAATCCAGATTTTACTAAATAACTAAATAAATATGATCGTAGGTAAAGTATAGTACATAATTCGAGTTGTAAGGCAATTACTCACTCATGGAAATACGCACTCGCCGCTACGCGGCATCGTGCGCAACTTTTCCATTCGTGCGTAATTTGCTTCTTACATCACTCATTACGTAATATACTATAAAATGTATTAACAGCTACTGCAGTGAATTAGAACGTAGATCGGTTAGGCAACCAATGTAGTCTCTTTTCGCATTTAGCCAACTATGAGATTATTATATTAGATATACTGTTTTTCATCTTTTCGTAAAATTACATGATACAATCAGAAGCAAGATAAATTAAAATATCACATTTAATAGCTTTTTTTGTTCCACTGTACACATTATCCGCCATACATAGTATCTAGATGATAGTGATAGTGAATTGACTTTCACCGCAGTTTAATCTCATTAATATGCAGTTAACAAATGTTTAGTTAGTATTTAATGCACGCGCACGATCAACTTTAAACGGATTATATTCACAAGAGGTAACATTAAATCCCTTTTGTGGATGACTGCTCGGCGGAATATCTTCACATTTATTTGTGCTTGTATATATGGGACGCATTATTATAATATGTTACCCTTGTTTATATTGGATAAACAAGGATGTTACATTTTAATTAACTAACTTCTGTTTAGTATGTATTTGAAAATTTTCTTCTAGTTCCTTGTTCCTCGCGAACATAATATTCATGGTTAAATTTGCTATGTATATACATGGTTTAAGATAATATCGTTCAGTTTTATCTGAAATTGCGAAAGTATGAAAGCTATTTAATATATATTTTTTTATTTCTAATAAATGAGTTGATATTTCACATATCATTTTCGTCCTACATTTTAAATAAGTATATTATTGTTATTCCATTCGTCGTAATAACGTCAGCTAAGAAATTCAACTATTTACAAATACTTGCAATCACTGCACTCTTTACTGTCACAGTTAATATAATATCATTTACTATGTGTAATTGTTTTTAATTTTAGTTGATATTTATTAGATTTTCAGATAGTATCTGAATATAAATTTTCTTAATGAATTAGTCTCAACTAATCTGTTAGTTTTCGATAATACTCATTTACAAGCCTAATTAGGGCTTGAGGCTACGTCCAGGAAATATTACCCACTAAACCTACAAAGAACCTACTGGTCCCTGCACCATTCTCTCAAACAATAATCAGTGAATAACCTGCTGTTCAACCAACCGCTTTAATTCTACGTTTCGGTCAGAGGTCCCCTTCGAGCCATCGAAACTACTGGTACATTCGATCAAAATCAGCCGATACACTTTAAATGCAGATGTGTACAAGCCAAACCACATCAACCCAAAACAAGCCAAATCAAATCAAACAAAACTAGCCAATAAATCTTAAAGACAGACGTGTAGAATCAAAACCAAGAGTAAACAAAAAAAAAGTGTAGATAAACACGGCAAGATGTCTTCCATGGACGAGATGAAAAAACTTGCCTTCCAGTCAGAAGATCTGTTCAAACAAATCGTGCAGATTCTCACCAATGGAAAAAGATTCTCTGTCAAGGAAAACCAAAGTCTACGTCTCCAGTAGACTGGCAACAATAGAAAAGACTTGCAAAAAATGTCAAGAAAACTCTTGCCAAAATACGGACGCTGGGCCTTCCACAGCATCCCTACTTCGAATCAAATAATTGCAATCAAATGCAAAGGAAGTACGAAGAAACCAAGATATACAATAATATATATCTCTAGAAGTGCCCAAAAGCAAATATGAATGTGGCTACTGAGAATTCCGCATACTGAGAAATCGATGCGGCCTAAATGACAGACGTTTTGGATCCAGCAACTCAACCACACCAATTTATTAACCAGGAGTTGCTTGACGTCAAACCAAAACTTCATTACTAGTTGCTGCTAACAAAAGTCAAGGGGCAATGAGAAAATCATGATCTACCAATTAAGTTTCAGTCTAACTACTTCATAGACAATGAGTACCAATGTATCGAACAACAATACGAGGATGGAAGAAAAGTCCTCGAGGTGAATCAAGCAAAATGATTCAATATCTCCAAATCACAGATGTTAACTGTCATGCCGGTTGGGAGTTACTTCAGAAACGATATCAAAAAACCAACTTTCAGTATCCAAGCTAATCGACAAAATCCTGGGCATACCTCAGGTAACAAGAAACTATACAGACAAATTAAGACAACTACATGATGTTACCACAGTTTACCTAGAAGCATTTGAGAACCTGCGCATTAATACTACATCCTGGGTTCCGTTAGTACCGATTATATGAACAATCTCTCAAAACTACACATAAAATCCAAAATCACGGAGGTATGATGGACCTTTTGAACAGAAGATTTCACTTCCTGGAATCCATTGTCGTTGCCAAGAAGATGTTGCCCACCACTGTACGCAATGGCCAAAATAATTCCAACTCCTGTAGTTATTGTAAGCAACATCTGATCAGCACCTTGATTTATCTCTAATAAATCAATTAATATTTCACATGTTATTTTCGTCCTGTATTTTAAATAAGCTTATTATTGTTATTTCATTAGTCGTAACAAGTCACATAAAGAATGCAACTGTTTACAAATAATTGCAAACACTGTTTAATAGAGCATCATTTATTATGTGTAATTGTTTTTAATTCTAGTTATTAATTATTAGATTTCTAGATAGTATAAATAGAATTTAAATTTTCTTAATAAATCAGTCTTTGACTAAACTGTTGGTTCACAATAATACTCCTTCCAAGCCTTATTAGGACGTGAGGTTACGTCCGGAGTATTACCCACTAAACTTTCAAAAAACCTACTGGTTCCAAGCCTTATTAGGACGTGAGGTTACGTCCGGAGTATTACCCACTAAACTTTCAAAAAACCTACTGGTTCTTGTATTGGGCCCTTAAACAACAGTCAGTCAATTTTAATTCTACATTTGGGCCAGTGGTCCCTCTCGAGCCCTCGAAGCCACTGGTCCTGAATGTACAGAATTTGATTTTCTTAATTTCAGAAACCAAAATTCTTAAAAATCTTCTTGAGCTAAAGCAGTTGCAGTAACAAGTAAAATTTTACGTTAGACTTAACCCTGAATCACCGTTCATAGTCAGGAATCTATTTGTCCTTTATATGTCTCTTTCAAATACAGAGTTATAATTACATATCAATCAAGTGTAACTTTTTTACTTTCAATCTCAAAAAAAAAGTTTTATACAAGAAATTGTTGTCTGACTTTGACTTTTGACTTTTGATATTTTGAAATATGAAGATTTCGTCTCCACATTCTTCTAATCTGTTGAGTGAATTTATTATTATTATTCCATTAAAATGCTTTGTTGAGGATATATTAACAAAGAATATGTTGACATGATTAAAGTAATCTGTTGAGTGAATTTATTATTATTATTCCATTAAAATGCTTTGTTGAGGATATATTAACAAAGAATATGTTGACATGATTAAAGTATTAGGGGCTTGTAACGACATCGCTTGTATTGTGGAGAGTTTATATAGTAGAAAATTTCCAAACCCTCGTCATACAGATCACGAAACAATTCAAGACGTGAAAATACTATTGTGGAAACCAGCTGTGTTTAAATGAATGTTGCCGCAATAACCTTACAGAGCGGCAAAAATAAAAATTTTATTGAAATGATTGCACGACACTAAAAATAATCTTGCACCAAACTATCCTAACCCGGCGTTTAACACTGGTTTGAAAATTTTGCGAGTTGTACCATCTGAATTAACCCTGGTGCTAACAAATACAGAAAAAACTAAGTATAAGCAGAGAATAAAGAACTACCAGAAGCAACACTCTCCGCACCGCCTTTGGTGTTTCTTGATTATTTTTTGTGACCTTGTAGGTATTTTCGTCAGTTCGTTTATTGTCTTAATCTAACATTTGGTGAAATAATATCAAACAATGGGGTATTTCCCATTTTTTTTTAAATTCAGTTTTGGTGATATATATCAAGTAATGTTATTATTTTTATTATTTTTAATTGCTGCATAATCAATTTAAACCAAAACAATAATTTCTTAAATAAAAATGAGAAATAAGAATACGCCGTCTAGACACAGATTTCAAATGATTGTATTTGGAGGTAAATAATTTAACCAATAATAGATAACTTTCGCTTAGACTGTAACTATTTTATATTGTGTGTATTGTGCCAAATTGTGTATTGTGCCAAATTGTGTATTTACTTTACATTATTTTACCTATAACACTATTTTGTTCAATATCTTGAAAATCAATAAATATACATGTATTTAGAAGAAATTAAAAGGTATTTATGTTTGTTATTATTTAGAAGTTGTCTTAAAAATATAAACAAAACTCACGGCGAAGATTATGTGACAACTTTTCCAACTTTGCTTACGTGCTGTCAGTTGTCACTTCTCGTCACAATACAAGTGAAAGGGACCTATTGGTTAGATTTATTTGTTTGTTTATGTGGCGTTTGATTTTGTTATTTTATATTTTAACAATAAACTATTATAGCACGAGAGCCCACCTACAAGAATGGAACACATAAGCTGGAGAGTCAAAAATTGGCAGCGATGCTTATCAAGTTATTCTCTGAATGTGTGTAGTCGGTCATGGTAATCTGGGTTGCAGCGGCGCAGGGGCAGCCATTTTTGTTATATGGCTCAAATCATTTTTGAATGTGACGCTTTTCCATGACGTCCAATCAAAAAAAGTTTCAGACAAAAGCTTTTCAGTTTTGTGGACTCTATATAATGGCACTACGGAGTTACACTTTTAATGGGGTTCTTAAGAGGTAACAATATTTTTTATATAATCAGCCCCTCTTTTTTATAGTGGATTTCTATTATACGCCAAAAATATCAATTTTTTGTTCTTTACATTTTTTTACTCCGAGGGCAATTTGCGCCAAAAATGGTTCAACTTTCAATATTTTTTTACGGCGAAAGTATGCGCTCTAGAGAAAATTGTAAAAGAGAAGAGTTGTTTCTTTTTTTATGTAGAATATACATGTATTTTTTTAATTTTTTTTTCTAATAAAATTTTTTTTGCCAAAATTGGAAAAAAAAATTTTTGCGAGAAAAATCTGAAAATACATGTATATTCTACATAAAAAAAGAAACAACTTTTCTCTTTTACAATTTTCTCTAGAGCGCATACTTTCTAAAAAAATATTGAAAGTTAAAAAATTTCTGGCGCAAATTGGCCTCGGAGTAAAAAATTACAAAGAGCAAAAGATTGATATTTATTGGCGTAGAATCGAGATCCACTATAAAAAAGAGAGGTTGATTATATAAAAAATCATATTACCCCATAAAAACCCCATTAAAAGTAAACCTCATAGTGCCATTATATAGAGCCAACCTCGGAGCCCACAAAACTAAAAAACTTTTGTCTGAAACTTTTTTTGATTGGACGTCATGGGAAAGCGTCACATTCAAAAATTATTTGAGCCATATAACAAAAATGGCTGCCCCTGCGCCGCTGCAACCCGGATTGCCATGACCGACTACACACGTTCAGAGAATAACTTGATAAGCATCCCCACCAATTTTTGACTCTTCAGATTATGTGTTCCATTTTTAACCCCCGACCCCAAAAGAGGGGTGTTATAAATTTGACGCGTATGTTTCTATGTTTGTCTGTCTGTTTGTGGCTTCATATATCTTCAACGGGTGATCCGATTTTGACGTAGTTTTTTTTTATTTGAAATAGTATTTTGTCGAGAAGGTTATAGGTCATATTAGATTATGATGTTTGGTCGCCATCTTGAATTCGCCATGTTGAACTTCTCTAGAAATTGTCCGATTGAAGTAAAATTGAAAATGTGCAGACAATTATGGTAGCCGAACATGATTTAGGCCTCATTTTGATTCGGTCATATGAAACTGGTACAATTAGATACATTGATCGGGTGTTTTTAAAAATTTTCAATTTTACTTGTTTGTAGGTGGGCTCTCCTGCTATTAATTAAGATGGAGTTGAATTTTGTGAAAGTTGATTATGCTATGATAGATTCTTTATATAAACAAAATTTGGATTTTTGAAGGGATGGGATCAGAAATATTGAAAGCTTGCCACCATTGCCACCAAGTTCTTCGAATACTCATATTTTTCGGAACAGTTACAAAACTTTTTTCCGGAGCACTTATATTTGTGTTTTCACAACTTTTTATAAATACCTTTTAAATGGCATCTATTATTTGTAAATTACAGCAAATGCCTCGGTAAAAGAAATTGAAATGCTTCAAATCAACACGACGTTAGAATATATCTGTAATTTGACTAGTTGTTGACACTGTTGCCATATATTGCTAAATACGTTTTAAAGAATCTAATCGGAATTAAAAATTATTTATAATATTTAATAATTCACGCCTATTATTATTATTTTTTACATCACAAAATTAAATTTCGTGGATAAATATATTAAAATTGATTTAACAAATAAGCTTTATACTCCTGTCTTCTTCAATTATCTTTACTACAGAATCTTGGCAACACCACACTGTTTTGTATAAAACCATTCTATCAACAAATCCACACAGACTACCTACGTCATCGGCAGATTACTTAAGTCACCAATTTAAAACGCTTTTCGCGACACTTATTTTAACTTTTATTTTCTCAAAAAATTGATAATTATTTTCGCCGAAATCTGTATTGGAAGGCTTGTTTATACATATTCTATGATATTATTCAATAAAAACAAGGAAAATACCATTCAACTATATATTTCAATAAATGAACTGACGGAAAAACCTACAAGATGGCATCAATGGAATTTGAACGGGAAGCTTAATTGTCGCTTCTGGTAGTTTTCTTTTCTGTAGCAAGTGCAAGAGTGCTAGTTACTAGCGATGCGAAGGTGTTGACAGTTGAGTTACATAAAATAAAAAGACTTGTCAAATTGTGTCAAATGCATTATAAATATTAATATCACACAGGTCGTAGGTTATATCTAGCTATAATGAAAATGGACAACTTTTAGCGGGGCAGCTTAACGTCGAATTTCGCGTTAACGTTGACACAGCGGACAAAAGCACCAAATTTTTTACAGGTACTAGTTAGGTACGTAGCTTTCAATTTTTGATAGGAACTAACTCCTCCGTCGGTCATCTTGAATTTTATAGTGGCCATTTTGAAATATAGGTATATTATCAATATCGCGGCTTCTAAATCACTTAGGACCACAAACTTGATGTCTAAGTATACATATTTGGGGTCAAGGAATACAACTACAAAATTTTTAAATGTATCACACTATATATTTATTCACTAATATATGTACCAATTAAAAACTCTTCACCGATAAACTATTTTGTACGGTGTGTCCACATTTTCTGATATGTTTTTTTATTTTGCTTTAGATTGAATTGTAATACAAGATGGATTGGAACAAGTGCATGATCTGTCAGAAAACAACTTAAGAAAATCTAAAATGTCCACTCAATGCATATGGAATCGAAGACAAGACAACACCATACCGGTCTTTCTTGAACAATATCAATGAGTTTAGAAGCTTGGAGTCATTTCCAGTTAAACTAAATTTTGGAAGCGACATGAGTGCAGATGAACTAGTCCAAAACCATGGTGCTTAGCACAAATCTTGTTACGTCAAGTTCAGCAATTTGGAGTTGGATAAAGCTAAAAAGCGGGGAAATACTTCAGGAGGCAACACAACTGTGGAGAAACGATACCAACGTGAAGCGAGTAACAAAATGGCATGTTTGTTATGTCGTGGAAGCGATGGACTCCTTCATGAATTTCGAATATTAACAGCTGATACGAGCATGTGAAAATTGGCAACAGAACTGCCAGAAACCCAGTGTTGGCAGCATTAGAAGGTGGTGATCTCATTGCCCTTGGCGTCAAATATAATCTGCAATGTTATACACCACTACAATTGCAATTTCTTTGCGCACTATCTTGTCAGTCTTAGCTAACAAAAGGACATCATGTTCGTAATCGCATGCCTTCTTCAAACATCAAAACTTTATACATTCCAGCACTTCGTTCTTGCGCTTGTGGAAGGTAAGCTAGCACTTTCTCCTTCAATCTGGTTCTATTAATCTACTTCTCAACGCCAAGGATTTTTAATCGGTTCTCATACAGTTCATGCAACTTTGAAAATTTAAAGTAGAATGTCCCGTCCCGTCTTCCACACAGTTCTCTATATAAGTATAAAGCTCCACAAATACTGTAGCCTCTATCTGACTTTCCTCTGCAGATACTTCCACCAAATCCTGCTCTGGTTTCCTTAGGTGAGACCGGTAGCGATTTCTCAGTGCTGTATAAAGGGCCCCATTCACATTGAGATCTGTATCGCTACATGTATCGATACAAATATCAATACGTGTATCTGAGATTTGTATCAAGTATCAAGTTTGCCATACATATTGAGACGGAATCATGAAATATCAGTTCAGTTCAATACGCGCATCTGAAATGTTACCTCCCCAGCCGGTAATTATAGCAGTTGCAATAGTACTATCAAAATATTTAAAAAAAGAAAGGCGTCGTAAACTATGAATTTTTTTTATAACAAAATTGCGGTCCACATTGGGATATCTTTCTTTGCACTTGTCAACCAAGTATCAGTCTCAGGTGCACGGTATCGAAGTTTCTCGACAGTGAAACAGACGGCGATACCAGCTGATACCGATACAACGATACTGAAACAATCAAATACACAGATATTTGTATCATGATACCGATACTTGTAACATGTAGCGATACAGATCTCAATGTGAATGGGGCCCTTAACATTGCAGATGATATTTGGCGCCAAAAGCAATGAGATCATTACCTTCTAATGCTGCCAACAACTGGGTTTCTTGCAGTTCTGTTGCCATTTTTCGTATGCTCGTATCAGCTGTTTGTTAATGTTCGAAATTCATGAAGGAGTCCATCGCGTTCACGATATAATAAACACGCCATTTTGTTACTCGCTTCACGTTGGCATCGTTTCTCCACAGTTGTGGTGCCTCCTGAAGTATTTCCCCGCTTTTTAGTTCTATCCAGCTTCAAATTGCTGAACTTGACATAACAAGATTTGTGCCATGCACCATGGTTTTGGAGTAGTTTATCCGCACTCATATCGCTTCCAAAATTTAGTTTCACTGGCAATGACTCCAAGCTTGTAAACTCATTGATATTGTTCAAGAAAGCCTGGTATGGAGTTGTGTTGTCTTCGATTCCATATGCATTGAGTGGACATTTTAGATTTTCTTAAGTTGTTTTCTGACAGATTGTCAACACACTTGTTCCAATCCATCTTGTATTACAATTCAATCTGAAGCAAAATAAAAAAATCATATTAGAAAATGTGGACACACCGGACAAAACAGTTCATCGGTGAAGAGTTTTTAATTGATACATATATTAGTGAATAAATATATGGTGTGATACGTTTAAAAATTGTGTAGTTGTATTCCTTGACCCCAAATATGTATACTTAGACAAAGTTTGTGGTCCTAAGTGATTTAGAAGGCGAGATATTGATAATATACCTATATTTCAAAATGGCCGCTATAAAATCCAAGATGGCTGACGGAGGAGTTGGTTCCTATCAAAAGTTGAAAGCTACGTACCTAACTACTACCTGGAAAAAATTTGGTGCTTTTGACCGCTGTGTCCACATCTTCATGATGCTGCCCTACCATTTGAGTTGGAGGAAGAAATAGGGGCTGATAAAATTATTATTAAGTAATTACAATGTACACTGAGTACTCAAGATGGAAATGTCAAAATTTGAAATTACATTTTTACTAAGCTCGTCTTAAACCACCTCACCTAGTTTAAGTTTCACGGAGTTAAGTGCGCCTAATAACCTTAAAATTCAAGGTTAGCGTTTTGGTACAACGCGACGTTGCTCTTACCTTCTTTTAACACAGGGTTAGGACTAACCGCGTCTTGGTACAACTCGCCCTTATACAGTTAAATAGAAATAAACAGCTGTTTATAACACAGGCACACAAAAAATATTTTTGTCATATACCAGAACACTCACTAGTCTACTCGTAGGTAATTTGGTCCACTGAATCCGAAAATGACATTGTTCTGGCCCGATCAGGTCACAGGTTTGGACCTAATGTCGTTAAAATGATTTAATGTTGGAAAAAATATATAGGAAAGTAGACTTCTATATTTTTTACTGAAAATCTCTGAAATCACGTTTACTTCCCATTTTTCAAGATGCTCAATCTGATGATATCCTTCATTTTTTCCTAAATGGATGGGAATCACCCTTACTAGGTCAAGAAACCTCATTTCGGTGGTGTTTTTTTCAAGAATAAATAAATGTTTTACCAAGTCGTGTGACTGTTTTCTGAAGTTGGAGGTAGTGGATAAAGAGTCAGTGAAATAGTACGTAACCATTTAAGTCAGGAACGGATCGCTATCCAATCCAAAGTAACTCAACCTACTGTGACAAAATGAGAGTGGGAAAAAAAACACCTCTAAGAAAGAAATGGAGCGGGGGAAAGTAAATTTCAAAGTAACTCAACTGAAGCGACTCAGCTAAATCAAATAAAACAAAATAGAATGGGGGAAATAGAACCTTCAAATAGACAAAATGTAAACCTTCTGGTCCATAAGTTGTTAAAACTTACCGGGCTAATAGCCGAAAACTAGTCCCTACATTTGACGAAATAAGTTAACTGTATAAACAAAAGATATAGGGAATGAATCTTTCAAGTTTAGTTTGTGTGTAAAATTTAGATTCGCCTCAGTTTTTTCTGTTATACCGCATCCTTTTTACTTCAAATTATCTACGAAGTGGTAATCTTTTCTTGCGCTTCAAACTCCTTTTGTTTCGTTTCCCTTTTTAGGGTCCAACAGTAATCACCCATCATATTTTCATCCCACCTGCCTTGGTATCATTGTTTCATTTCTTTGATGTCTTGTTGGAACCTATCTCTTTGCTCTTCACTGTAATCCACAAGATTTTTGGGAAAATAGTCCAAAGGAGAGTCCAAAAAATGCAATTTTCAGTAATTTGGTTGCAATATGAATCTTAAACTTCATTTTTTGGACTCTTCTTAGGATTATTTTCGCAAAGATTTTGAGGATTGCAGTGAGGAGCAAGGAGAAGAAATCGAAGAAATGGAACAACGATACCAAAGCAGGTGGGATGAAAATATGATGAGTCATTACTGCTGGACTCTAAAAAGAGAAACGGAACAAAAGGATTTGAAGAGCAAGAAAATCCACTTCCATAATTTCGATCATTTAAATTAAAAAGGACGCGAAAAACTGAAGCGAATCTAAATTTTACACACAAACTAAATTTGAAAGATTTATCCTTTATCCTTTGTATATAGCCGGAGAGAGAGAGACCCTCGAAATATGAAAAATAAAAGTGGCCTATGCAACTCACGAACACACAAAAACTGAAGTCATATTCTTATGTAAAATGACCTGCCGAATTCGAATATGGAGGTCGCGATTTGATTTGGAATTGCAAAATAAAGAAAATTGCACTTTTCCACTTTTCTATAAAATTCCAAGAAAATACAATATTTTACGTTTCTCATTTCATAACTTTAACTCGGCTTGAAAATAAAAAAAACTTCCTCATTCCATTAGCTACAGCTTACTCGCTTACAATATGCAGTTATTTTGGAAAATAATAAAATTATATAATATAAAAAAAGCTTTCATTTGAAAAAACTACTTAAAAGTAAAAATATTTTTTTTTAAATTCATATACCTGGAAACCAAAAGCTTTGGGTGCGGTCGTATAGCGCTATTGCATAGTTACTTTGCTCAATTGACCGCCCCCAAAGCTTTTGGTTTCCAGGTATATGAATTTTAAAAAAATTATTTTTACTTTTTAGTAGTTTTTTCAAATAAAAGCTTTTTCTTAAAAATATTTTTTTTATATGATTTTATTTTTTACTTTTTAGTCTACTTATTTTACAAACAGACGGAAAAAACCCTTTCATTTGCCACCGCCATCCACCCCTTCCCTCTCCCGTCTTCTCACCCCTCTAACACTACTTCCCACTTCTTCACACCCTTTTTCCACCTCTTCCTACCCCTTCCCCTGCCCTTTTCCATCTCTCTCCACATCTGTCCACCCCATTCCCACATCTCCTCCCTCCCATCCCACATATTCCCCACTTCTTATTGCCATATTGGATTTAGAATGACGTCACATTGTTTTCGTATTTTACTCGTCAAACCCTTTCATTTGATACCCATATCAAGGGGGTTGTGACTAAAAAGCCGATCCGCCATCTTGGGACGGCCGCCATATTGGATTTAGAATGACGTCACATTATTTATCGTATTTTACTCTTTCATTTGATACCTATATCAAGGGGGTTGTGACTAAAAAGCCAATCCACCGTCTTGGGACGTCCGCCATATTGGATTTAGACCGATAATGGCTACTATGTTGCATTGTCACCGGACTTACACACGTGTGCCAAATTTTAAAGCACTTATTAGAACTAGTCGAAATTCAGCTTGCAAGACTTGACCTAACTAACAAACAAACAAACATACAAATATTGCAAGTTAAATAAAAGCTTTTAAAAAAGTTACCTCGATTCACAATATATCGCTGTAAAGTATACAAAAGTGGTAACTCTTTCATTAATACTTATTTATTTTTCAGTCATATCAAAACATATATTGTTTTTGCATACACCGTTGGAAAGCGAAAGGTTTGATTATTGCAGTACTAAAATATCGAATTTTTATGACAACGAATAACAGATATAGAGGAGTGGGAACATTAAAAATGCGAAGATAGTGATTTTCGTAAAGAGCATGAAAAAGTGCAATTTTCTTCAATTTCGCAATTCCAAAACAAATCGCTACCTCAAAAATATGTTTTGTGGGGTGTTTTTATGCAGGAATCAACTGTGTTTTTGTATGTTCGAGAGTTGCATAGCACGTGTCGAATTCAGGGCTCTCCAAATGCAGCAGATTTTTCCGATTTAAAAAATTCCAAAAAATAAGTGAAATAAGTACGAACAATTTTTTATTACTAAGTAGGCTATGGAAACTATTAGCAAGTTTGTAGACTTGTCTGTAAAGAACAAAATAGTTATTTGAATTACTGATAAGTACGACTATTTTTAGGTTTTTCTCAAGAATTTCATTTTCATTTTCATTTCCTTAGGTGTCCTATGGAAAATTTTTTAATGGGACCATGCTATTTTTTTATTAATTAGAAATGATTCATAAACTTGAATTTTTTGGCCGTTAATCATTTCTTAACGATATCCTTCGTAAGTATTTTTAAAATGTAAACGGAAACTTATCAAGAAAAAATTTAAATAATACGTAACAACCATGAATAAATAAAATAACAAAATTATTTAAAACCTAAATGGTGTGGGCTGGTAATGTGGTAGTGGGGCCAGCTGATGATGGTTTCTCGTACATATTCTAAATCCCAATTTTATGGACTCTATGGACTCTTATTTGCTTGCTCTACCTATTTACCCCAATTTTTCCCTCAGCCCTTCAACGGAATAAGATCAAAATAAAATCTAGTTCCAGATCACATTAAAATACATATGTGTACCAAATTTCAAGTCAACATCGTAAGTGGTTTCAGAGAAGCGTGCGCCCAAGAAAGTTGTAGAACGATAGACAGAAAGACAGACAAATTTTTTTTCTCAAACTTAAAATATCGACGTTTCATGACATTCTAAGCCTATTGAACAAAAAAAATGTTCAAACTGTTTTGTCGTTATTATTCTTCCACGACGTGAAAACAAAATATAGGAAGTATAATTAACTTAGTAAAAAATATAAGGAACACTTTTTTTTTATCTATTTATTTAACGTCGGCCTATTTCCGCCACCAGGGCCTATCACCGACGCCAGGAGACGAGCTACCCCCAACCTATTTCAATTACTGTCAGAGCGATTAAGTAAAAATAGAAATTAAAATTTTAAGTTGAAATTTTCCTAATATTGTTAAATAACTAGGTTATCTTAACATTTGAGAGTAAACTTAAAATCTACAAGAAAGAACAACTGTTTGAAACGAAAAATAATTGAAGAGTGATGAAGCAGGTTTTAATTATTCCGTCAAAACGCCCGAGCGTACTGCGGGAGTAGGTCGTGCACAACAATTTATCTGATTTAAAAAAAAAATGTAATATGTCTATAGTAAGAAAATTATTGCCTTTTAGGTGATTTAGACTCTTAATTTTACTCCACTATAAGTGCTCGTTCAAATGTCCGCAAAATAATTTTTTTCCAATATTGTGTATACTAGATGCAATTCAATATATGTTCGCTCTTTAATAGTATGAATAATATGTGTATTTCCGTGTTTAAAATAATAGGGTCTATATGTTCGTTCTTTAGCAATATAGATAAAGTATGTATTCCCATGTTTAAAATAATAGGGTCTAAAACAATATCTGCTCACTCTAGAGAATTACTTGGTACAATTGCCTAGCATGTATGAATTTCTAACTAAAATGTATTTATAAACCATCTGCAAGGTCTTACGGACATTTGAAATTCTCCTTCTTATATTATTATTTTAAACTTATTTGTAAGGAACTGTTAAGTTTTATAGTAGGTATTCTGAAGTACTACATGGTTATTTCTTAACAGTTATATTTTATTTGCATAAACAATAATTGGATAGTTGTATTATACATACATAATTCTAGAATTGATCTAGGTGACACAACAAGCGATCAATAAAACTATTTCAGTGTATTGTAGCAACCCATCAACTTCTTAATGCTGATACTTAAGGGTTGAGTGTCTAATAGTAAGACAAGAATTATAATTATTTTTTTATTATTAATAATAATAAAATTACTAATGGTATGGCGCTAAAAATTAGTTCTAGAAAAATGTTTTAAACGGGTCAAATTATTGGCGACATCTACTGTTGGTTGACATATTAACAATTATTGTACCAACTATTAGGTACCTACTTCTTTAGAAAGACAGTTTTTCATTTTGAAAGTGTTTGGGTATTTGCGTATCTGAGTATTTTGTCAAGTTGGTAGGGTCAGGTTCAGGTTAGCCGCCATATTTGCGAAAATTCAAACGCAAATATCTCGCGAACCATTGACGCTACGGTAAAAATGGTAAGCACCTTTTTTGATTAACACTTAAGTATCTACAAAACCCAAATTCATTCACAGAACTAACAGCGAGTTACAGCGCGTCAAAGTTTTTTGATTAACACTTAAGTATCTACAAAACCCAAATTCATTCACAGAACTAACAGCGAGTTACAGCGCGTCAAAGTTTTTAAAGAGTAGTTTTTTTGAAATATTTCGTAAACTGTTTATCGTCCATTAAAATGTCAAACAGCAATCATATAGAGCATTAAATTCTCTACACTTTATGTGACAGATACCATTTTGTAGGACTAAGATAATGTAAAAAATATTTGTTATAACTTTTGCAGAGAAGTTTTTAATAAAAATTGTAGAGAACTTAATACTCAACAAGTTTGTAACTACATATTTTTACATCCGACCAGTAGTTAACGAAATATTTTGAAAAAACTATTTCTCCGTAACTTTTCACGGGCTGTAGCTCGTGAAGTATTAGTTCAACAAAATAGTGTCTCTGACAGAAATAAGACAGAAGTTTTAAGATTTTCATTTGATATCTTAATGTATTACTTTACAAAAACTACTTTTTGACAACTTTGGTGAGCTGTAACTCGTAAACGTTTAGTTCTATGAAAATAATATAAGCCTAAGAAGGGAGAATTTAGTGCTGAACAAAAAAGGCCCTTACTATATTTGTTGTAGCATTAATGGTTCGCGAGATATTTGCGTTTGACTTTTCGCAGAAATGGCGGCTAACTCCAACCACCGCTGAGCTCGCCAACTTGGCAAAATACTCAGGAGATACTCCTGAACACTTCAAAAAAGACGAATTAACTCACGCACTTTTTGCATTACGAACACACTTTTTTTTACTGATTGATTGGACTATTGCATGAAGTAAGCATTTTGTGCAAGTGTAGATGTAAAAATCGCTGCCTAAGGAATCACTAGTTTCACATCCAGATTTCCTATCCAACTCCCACACTACTACTTCCACCCCATTATAAAAGATGGTAGTAAGGGCAGCTGAAGCCAAAAATATTTTGAGGCTTTTGGCTCTTGTACACACACTAAATCACAGTTTTACTTTTTGCCTACTTTAATAGTGGAATGGGGTAATGAAACTGATAGTGGAAGTGGCCGATGCCAAAAAAATTTGAGACCTTGGCTTCTCGTACATACACTGAATCCCAATTTTATGGATTTTTACTTTTCTGCTTTACCTATTGGTCCAAATTTATTCCCCAACCCTTCAACGGAATAAGGTTAAAATATAATATCGGCGGTGGTTAAATAGACATGTGTACTAAATTACATATCTATATGATAAACCATTCCAGAGTAATTGTGCGCACAAAAAAAAGTTATGGACAGACTTTTTTTTTTTTAACTTAAAATCTTACGAAAACGTGTGAAAACCTGTTCATGTTATTTTTAACTCATTAACAATTTTTAAGTCAGAATCCACAATTGTTAACTCAAAATTAAATAGTTCTACTTGATTTCTATACTCGACGCTCGCTTGGGATCATCTACATCTGATTAAACATACTACATCTGATTAAAACTAATGTACAAGATCTTTTTCTTCATTTTACATTTTGCAATTTCCAACCTTTAAAATGCGTCCAGATGCCTACTGATATCTATTCCATGATTGATATAATGTGCTGGACAACACTAGACTTTCAGTTTTTCCATTTTTGAGGTGGGCCATATTAAGCTCCTTGTGTCTAATTATACTTAGACGTTTTATTTGTCCAACATACTTCAAATTAGAATCCTTACAACTGATTTAGATTTGGAGTTAAATGGAAGAGCAGAGCTCGGCGTAACTTGCTTATGTCGAAATTCTGAATTTCGCTCCGGGAATTTTTCCAATAATCCATTAACTGTCTCGTAAAATATATTTATGTTATATACTTATTTATTTTTTTTTATACCTGTATTATATTTAATTAAAATCTGTACTTTCTTGTAACTGTTGTTATTGCAAAAATAAAAAAGACGTTTATTATTATTATTATTATTATTATTATTTACAATTGTGAATCCCGAAATGCAATTATGAATTCCGACTAAACAACTGTGAATTCTGAGATAACCATTGTGAATTCTGTGATAACCATTGTGAATTCTGAGTTAAAAGCATTATATCAATAGCATGCTTTCTACGCTTTCGTACATTATGAGCCTATTGAACAAAAAAAAAATTGCCGTTACTAAACTTTCACGATGCGTGGAAGTTGAACTATTTCATTGTTACACCACTGCCCAATTTTCATCATTTTTTGAGGTCAATTTGAAATTTCTTATTATAAAATTTTGAATTGTGCATCAGACTTGACTTGAAAAATGTGTTACAATTTATTTATAATTGTTCAATAGTCGAAAAATATACGTAAATTTATAATGATTGGAAGCTGTTCTCAATTCCTCTTACACAGATTTTCTGATACAATCGAGCGTAGGTTGAAAAAAACGATATTACCCTTGTTTGTCTTTGGATGAACGAGGATATTACGTATCATAAACGTGATATTTTGTTCTACATATACAAAGCTGCGTAAAAGACGCCAGTATTAATTTGATTTCTTTAATTCGCTTGATATACTATATTCTTTTTAATTCCAATGAAATTTGGTGAAAAAAACTTCAGGCCGAAAAGAAAACATATAAGTTGAGGATGATTTTTTTTTCTTTTTTAATTTTGTAGGATTAAAAATTTCGGAGTTATGGAAATTTAAAATGGCGTCCTAACGTTTATAAGACGAAATATTTAGTATAAATGTTAGGTATGTATCTCAAAAACTTTGGCACTTATCTACGTCTAAACTGCTATCGATAACAATTAAAAGTTATTAAGCTTTAAAATAATTTTTTTATCTGTTTCTGTAAACATGACCAATAAAGACTTTATTTTGAATTAAATATTACAGCAAGGTTTCTCTGGCGCCCATGCCCGGAGCTAGTCAGACATCCACGATGCATAGCGTCGTGGCAATTGAAGGACTGGAGTGTTAGATCAACTAAAAATAAATATTGATGACCAGGTACCTTTCGCCTGAGGCAAATTAAAATGGTAATGAGATGAACTTTCCTTAATGAAGAATAGTAAAACATCGAATAAAATTAAGATGGGGTAGCAAAGGTGGAAAACTCTTTGGTTGCTGCCACAGGAAAAGACGATAAATGAACCTGCTTAGAATAATTCACTAGGACGAAAGCGACGATACCGGTCGTTTAAACTTGAGTTTAAAATGTTGGTGTTTATTCATATTTTTGGTACTAATAAAATTTAAAATTTTGTGATAAGAAAGAATAATTCAGAAAACAAACAGGCTACAAAAAGAAAAGAAGAAATAGATAGGAAAGGAAGAAAGAAGCTTGTAATTCTGACAAGTTAGTTAATGAGAAAGCAGTTTTGGTTAAAGAGGATACCGGAAAATGGGCACAAATTATGACCGACGCAATGGGCTTCTTCACATTTTGTAAATAATAATGTTACTGTTTTTAGCCAGTGATTAGAAAAAAATTCTTAAACACTGTTCTTGATATATAGAACTACTTGAATGCTCTACTTTTCCCCCGTTTAAAGCACCTGACTTAGAAAAAGGTGCACCGTGAACTATAAAAAGGTTTTCGAAAAAATGTAAAAATTTTGTTTTTTTGTAAATACCTCAATAAATATTAATTTTAGCGAAAGAAGAAAGCCTATAAACTAAGAATGAATCTATTAATACAAAGTATTAATATCATTAATACTGTTATTAATACACTGTACACTGTACACGTACAGTAGTAATAAACATATTAATGAATTTTCAGCCAAAAACTAGGCATTCATTAATATCATGAAAATATTTTTTTTTAATGCAAAAAACATAGAAATACTATATTTTATAAATAAATCAACATTATTTCAATTTAGGGGTAGTTTCTATCCCCTTATGAAAACACCAGGGCCATAAGAAGATGCAAGGAAGAAGTCTACAAAAATCACCTATGAAAAAATGATCATTACTTATAATAATAATAAATTGCCTTTATTTTCAGTATTATATATTATATTATTATAAAATACCTAGGGCAAAGTATAGCCGAAGTTACTCTACTTAACCCGACTGACATTCCTTTATAGTGCTGTATCTTCTTCACCTTTATAACTTCCACATTTGTTTCATTTTTACAATTATTTTTTAGAATTATTCGGGTTTTTTAAGTTTTGTATCCACCAAACTTGAATTTTCAGTTATTGACCTCAAATTTGAAATCAGCAAACTAAAAAGAAATATCTTAAATAATTTGTTAAATTGTAAAAGCTGTTTTTATTGCAAATATTTTTGTAACAAATTATTTATTGATAGTTCAAAACAAAAAACAATGCTTGTTCAAGGTGAACAGGTAGATTTTGCAGTTTTTAATATAAAAAGCACGTTGCAAAAGATTGCAGACGATTTCATGCCTGTCGGCCGAGTTCTGTAGTTTTGCTGGTTTTGGGTTTCTCATTGATTTTATAAAGAAAGATAGAGAAAACTAAAGCGTTAAAGCGTTTCATAATATTTACAGAGGCTACTTCAATAATTTATAGAATTAAGTCGAAAAATCATTACTCAAAAATGTATCGGAAATATAAATTGCTTGTCTACCTCGAGAGAGTAAAATCACTTAGATGTAAAATTAAAAATGAAATTAATACACTTACTTACAAAATTATATAAAAAAACGTGGAAGATAATTTGCGCCATAACCCTTCTAGTTTTTAAACTCGAAAAAGAAAAAAATCACGAATTTTAAATTCTATGCAACATAACGGTGAAGCTTTAACTTCATCTAATTCAATAGTTAATGCTTTTTCTAATCATTTTGTAAGTGTTTTTCTACCAAATAATCACCAAGTCTCGATAGAGCAGTAATTTAGGAAAAATAAATAACTCATTTACTCTCAACGAAATTTCGGGCGGTCGAATTCTAAACGCGGCTAAAAAATTGAAAGGCAAACTAGCTAGTGGTCCGGATAATATTCCTCCTCTTTTTTGTTACCGTTAAAGTTTGTTTTCAATAAAAGCGGGTACCTTTCCTGATTTATGGAAATTGTCCAGTTTGTCTGTCCAGTTTGTCTGTCCAGTTTACAAATCAGATTCGTTCACAGACATTACCAACTATAGACCGGTGGTGTTTATTTCTGTTTTTTCAAAGTTACTTGAAATCATTTTGGCGGAGGTACTTTATGCGCATCTCAAACCAATGCTCTCGTAACAACAGCATGGTTTGGTAGAAACACGTGGTACAGCATCTAACTTATCGTTGGCTGAGGTACAAAACCGTGTATATCAGATGCCTTATTTCAGGAGTTACACGGTTTTGCACCTCAGCCGATGTTATACCATTTTACCCAATATGTTTCTAGTACTCTAGTACTATAGGTATCAAGTAGATTTTGTATACACGGATTTGAGTAAAGCTTTTGATCTTGTCTCATGTAAAGTTGCTTTGAATAGTTATGATGTCTCTAATAGCGTTTTACGTTTGTTGGCATCTTACGTAACCAACCATAAATTATTTGTAGAATATGAAGAAGTCAAATCTAAGGCATTTATGGCTAGTTCAAAGTTTCCGAGGATCCAAATTTGGACCTCTCTTATTTCTATTTTTTATTAATGCTATATATGATCACATAGTTTCCCCTACATTATTTGCTGATGATTTAATTTTTTTTAATGAAATAGGTACCATTGATTATTGTAAAGAATTTCAGAGTGATTTGGCCTCTCTAAACAATTGGTGTAACGAAAATCAATTAGCACTCAACACAAAAAAATGCAAGGTAATGTCCTTTACTCGCAAACTTACCGTAACGGTATTTGACTGCAATATCAACGATGTCCTACTTACGCGTGTCATAGAAGCAAAATAACTTCACCTTAACAATATTTTTGGTTAAACTTATCGGTGGTCTCATCTTGGGTGAGATCGTCTACACCGTTAAAAAACTTGGAATAAGTCATATTCAAGAAGGGGTTCCTTCATCAGCATGGAATCATATTCAATGTTCCGAAAATCCGGCAGACTATGCATCCCGAGGTTTATTGCCTCTAAAATTATTGAACCATCCTCTATAGTGGGCGAAGCCAATTGGCTAGGACTTGAAAGTTACTTATGGTCGGTTGTTGATATTATCGACAACTTTTTTATATCGATTAGAGAATATTATTTAGGTATTAACTAAATCACAACTTACACAGTTTCTTATTTATTTATTTTTTTCTCTATCGAATGGAGAAGAAAGAAAAGTAGTTCTTTCTATTTCTGTTAATTTAGAGTCATGTGAAAATTTGTTGGCAAAATTTTCTTTGTCTAAAATTAAACGTATATTTGCGTATTGTTTTCGGTTTCGTCACAATTTGAAACATCCTACAGACAAGAAACATTTAATTTTGATGTTTCTGAGCTTCATCAAATCCTTGTCTGTCTGATTGGACATTCTCAACATAAAACCTTCAAAGAGGATATCATCAATATTCAAAGGGGAAAGCTTATCTCTAAACCATTGCGTACATTAACGCCCTTTCTAGATGAAAATTGTATTCTCAGGGTGGATGGTCGTCTTGGTAATTCGAGTTTAACTTCAAATCAGAAGCATCCCACATTATTGTCTGGAAATAATCGTTTAACTAATCTTGTTATTGAAGAAACTCATCGTAAAAATTGTCACCCCGACTTACAAACTTTACAATATATGCTCTCTCAACGTTTTTGGATATTGAGTCCTAAACATGCTCAGTTCTGTCTCATTAAAATGTTACACATGTTTTCGAGTCAATCCCAAGCCAGTATAGCCTTTCATGGGAAATTTACCACCCTTTCGTATATCGCAGTTAAAACCATTTTTGTGATGGCATTTTTGTGCGGGCCATTTATTATAACTTTCGGAAAAACTTGAGGTGGTGCTAAAACTCAGAAAGTGTTAGAATTAGTTTCGGATTTAACCTCTGAAGTCTTTCTAGCAGTTCCTAGGCTATTTATAGCTAGGCGGGGATATTGTTCTTATATTTACAGTGATTGCTACACCAATTTCGTCAGTTCACGCGCATATATTGTCGAATTAATGAAAACCGCTGTAGAAGCGAAAAAATTGGAATGGCATTTCAATCCACCTTCAGCCCCACATTTCAGTGGTTTGTGGGAAGCCGGAATTAAATTCGTAAAATCCCATCTGATCCGTGTAATTTAGCAACAAATTTTGGCATATGAGAAACTTTCTACAGTCCTTGTTCAAATTGAAGCATTGCTATATTCAAGACCCATCTATCCTGATCCTAACGATCTTAAAGCTTTGACTCTCGACCATTTCTTAACTTTAGAACCTCCTACTGTATTACCTGATAAATACATAACTAACTTAAAATTAAATCGATTAACTAGGTGGCAGCTTTTACAACGCCTACGCCAAGATTTTTGGAAACGTTAGCACCGAGAATATCTTCATACACTAATACAGCGAAATAAGTAGAATAAAGAAAATTAATTTTGCCCGGTGTTCTTGTATTAATAAAAGAGGATCCCCTAACTTGACAATTTGGTCGCATTGAAAAAATTTATTCCGGCATTGATAGAATTGCGCGTGTTGCTACTGCTCGAGTAGGTACGGAATCAGTGCAAAAACTTATGATTAAGGGTACCGGTGCTGTGCTTAAGAAAATGATTTCGTAGTTCGAGAATTTCTTTTACATCCCTGAACCGATTCAAAAATTTTTTTGATAGGCCTTTAGAGACAACATTATAGAATAGTACCAGACTATTGAAAAGTCGAAAATAATTTTTTTTTGATTTTCGCACAAGTAAAAAAGTTTTTCTTTTTTTTAGTTTTAAATAGCAGTACCATTCTATAAAGCTGTCTCTAAAAGAATATCAAAAAATTTTTTCAATCGGTACAGGGATGCAGGAGAAATTCTCGAATTACGTTCACGAAACCGCCCACCTTAAGTTTTGTCCATTGCCTTATCAACAACAGTAAAACACAAAACTTGTATTTTATGGTGGGCGGTATGTTTCGGCCATACACTCTGTATATAGATATATAAGACGTAATTTAGTTATTTTAATATGTTATGATGGGTTTCTAGTAATTAAATCATTTAATTTATATATTTGGTGTTTTCATTAAGGATTTGTTATATTATTATATTTGATATCTTTTTACTCTAATTTGCTGTCATATAAATTTCTTCGCGGCTACGGGTTGTAATCGACAACGCCACGAGGTAGGATTACACTCCGATTTGTAACGTGAAAAATTCTAGCACGCTTGGCGATTTTACAATCACGTTTCCTAAGTAATTTTATTAAACTTCTAAAATTCATTGTGCACTGCGTCCAATTGGAAAATCTACTGCTGCTGATTGCAACCATCAAGGAAGCCTCCACACTGCTCTAACGAGCTGCGTGAGAAACTTGATAAGTCGTGATTTTATCGTCATTTTCTTTTTAAAAAAATATTTTTCAATTTATCATTAAAAAATAAGACATTTTGATAATAAATAATAATAACAAAACTTTATTGGTGTGTTATACACAAAGTATTTACACAAGTCAGATTGCAGTATAAGGAGAGTAAAACAGTTAGACTAGATAAAAAAACTTATTAAGTATAAAATAAACAAGACAAAACTAGGTTAAAACAAATACAAAGATTAAAACTAAATTTGAGGACACAGTTTCTAAAATTTGAACAACTAACAAGTAACTATTGACAAATACCAACAATCACGTTAACAATTACCAGTTATTAAAATCGGCCTCCATGAATTCCTCAACTGAATAAAATGCATTTCTGAGCAAAAATTTCTTTATGGAGATTTTAAACTTGTTCAAGTTAAGTTGCTTCACCTGCATTGGCAGAACATTGTATAACAATATACCATAATAATTTGTTCCACTGTGTATTTTATTAATAATAATTTTAGTGTGACACTGATACTGAACGCATGAACTGGAGATGATTACTAATCACCAGAATTTAGATTTGGTACAATTATTTCAAGGTTTGATATCTCCGTGAAATGAATTGGTATTCTGCTGGTATGTATTTAATCAACTAAAGGGTCTAGCAAGATAACCATATGAAATGTGCCTCCAGAAACGAATATGACACCTATTATTTTGTTTAGTAGGTTATCTATACTAATATTTATATAGTTTTCATTCATCTATCTCATAACATTACTGAGTAACGTTGAAAAGTATGTATTTTAAGATGTATCTTTTAAACTTGTCTCTCTCTGAATCTAATAGAGATAAAGTTATAAACCAAAAACGTTGTTGTAGGGAGTATTATGAAGATAGAGTGACCACCTTAGAAAAATTTTTAAATATAGCAATACATATGTAGATAAACTGGTGAAAGTTTCATCAAAATCCGACTGCTGCAACATAGTGAAAAATAAATAAATATCCAGTTGGTCCGCGATTGCGCCCACTCAACAGATTATAATTATTTAATTAAATAGTAAATACAAGCTTTGTTTATATTTTTTATTTATCATCACTATCATGATTTATTACGATAGATGCACTGTCTTTTTCGAATATGTTTGACAAAATTTCTGATTGGCTACTGCATGTGAACAGCAGCCCACTTCTATTGCCATTAAGGACAATCACAAGTATAGCGCTTGATGCTGGTATAGCTCTTACCGTGGAGAGCATAATCAGCATAATAAGAACGAAAGAACTGACAGTTTTTGTGCCATGATTTAACTTCAACTTTAAGTATATTTGGAGATTCTTTCACATATTTTATTTCAAGACTGTTTTCTTCTGTGGTTAATTCAGCCAAATATTGAACAGTCTGAGATAATTCGTAAGAGCCGGTAAATAATACTTCGCAACTAAGTTCAGGAAAATCTGACGCCTCCGGTATCAATAATAGTTTGAAAAGCTTTTTTCGTCGGTCCAATGTTGGTTTTCAACATCTTCGCTGAAATTATTTCGTATATTCGTTTTGTTTACATATTCAATGATTTCATCAGCCAAATCACTCTCAGAAGACCTCGGCTTCTCTTGTATATACTAAATACCAATTTCATGGACTCTTACCTGCTTGATTTATCCATTTACCCCAAATTTACCCCAATTTACCCCCCAACCCTTCGACGGAACAAGATGAAAATATAATCTAGTTCTAGATCTCGTTAAAGTACATATGTGTACCAAATTTCAAGTCAATATCTCAAACGGTTTCAGAGTAAACGTGCGCGCAAAAAAAAAAGTTACAGACAGACAGACCGACCGACAGACAGACCGACAGACAGACCGACAGACAGAAAATTTTTTTTCGCTCAAACTTAAAATCTCGACGTTTCAGGACCTATTTGGACAATAAAACTTTTTTTAAATTTTTTTGTCGTTACCATACTTCCACTGGACGTGGAAGTAAAAATTGCTCATCATAAAAAAGAAAGCTTGACTAATTTCCTAAAAGAAAGTCCTATTGTAATTTTGTTGTATATGCCATGGTTTTCGAGAAAATCGGTATCGAAAAAAATTCCAAAATTTGTATTTTTAATGCGCGCGAATTTTCGTTTATTGGAAATTTTTTGCGCGCGGCCTATAGAAAAAATTGAATTGCTCGAAAACCGAACAAGGTTTTATATTTTCTTATGTTGCCATTTTTGAATTTTTGATGGCTATTGATTTATTAGTATATAAAAATAACAATATAATATAGTTGTCTCTTAATTTTTGGCGCCTCAAACTATTCACAGGTCCATAAAAAATAACTGACTTTAATATAAGTTATAAATGCATTAACTTTTAGTTTAAGGTAGTACTTCAATGCAGAAAAAGTTAGGAATAGAAATATTCACATTTACAAATTTACCAGCATGTTGAAATTAGCCTTTTGGACAATTTCTTTATTGCTTCCCAAAAATAAAAAAAGACCCAAACATCTTGAAAATTTAACTCAATTTTTTTTTGAGTTTATATATCATATAGCTATTGTTTCATTTAATAATTAAAAAATTGCACAAAAAAATATCATCAAAAAATTGAATATGCTGAATATATTGGCCAAACTTCAACATGCTGGTAAATTTGTAAATGTGAATATTTTTATTCCTAACCTTTTCTGCATTGAAGTACTACTTTGAACTAAAAGATAATGCATTTATAACTTATATTAAAGTCAGTTATTTTTTATGGGCCTGTGAATAGTTAGAGGCGCAAAAAATTAAGAGACAACTATATTATATTGTTGTTTTTATATACTAATAAATATCAACAGCCATCAAAAATGGCAACACAAGAGAGTATTTTATATTCCCTTTAAGACCCATTTTGATTTTTCTTTCTAGCTTGTCTAGTTTTCGAACAATTCAATTTTTTCTATAGGCCGAGCGCAAAAATTTCAAATAAACGAAAATTCGCGCGCATTAAAAATACAAATTTTTGGAATTTTTTTCAATACCGATTTTCTCGAAAACCATGGCTTATACAACAAAATTACAATAGGACTTTTTTTTAAGAAATTAGTCAAGCTTTCTTTTTTTTTCAACGAAGGGGTGGTTTTTTGGGGAACGGACTTTTGTGGCTTTGTAATGTATAACCTCTCCACTAACAGTTACTGAAGGAAAATCTCAAATAACATTTTTGCGAGCTTCTGGTGTATTTTTTACTTTACCGACTGGAGTATATCTCTCTGGAACAATTAAGCCAGCAAAAATTTTGTCAAACATATTCGAAAATGACAGTGTATCTATCGTAATAAATCAAGATAGTGATGATAATAAACAAAAAAAATATAAATAAAGCTTGTATTTACTACTTGAATCGAATAATTATAATGAGTGGGTGGAGCCGCAGACCAACTGGACATTTATTTATTTTCCACTATGTTGCAGCAGTCTGATTTTGATGAAAATTTTATCAATTTATCTACATGTATATTGTTATATTTAAGAATTTTTCTAAGGTGGTCACTCTGATGAAATTCTATAAAATACCCTTTGAAAAAAATGTTTGTTAAATCAAAAAAATATTAATAGTTAAGCGAGACAAATGAAAAATATATTTCATTATCTTCATAAAACCTCTTATAACGACGTTTTTGGTTCTTCACTTTATCTCTATTAGATTCAGAGGAAAAGAACTTTAAAAAATACATCTTAAAATACATACTTTTCAATTACTCAGTATTGTTATGAGATACGTGAGTAAAGACTATATAAAGAATAGTATAAATGGCAATTTATTAATTAAAAAATTCGTTTCTGGGGGCATATTTCACATGGTTATCATGCCTTTCTATATGTGCATAAGTTTATAAAAATAAGATTTTAGAAACGATATTAAAATTCAAACGGTATCTGATTTTCATGGGATGGTAGTGAGGCAGATCAATTTTAGCATTTCTGCTCTTACCAATAAGTTGTCCCGACTCACGTAGGGCAATAATTTGCAAACTGTACGCGACCCTAGGGGAATAAGGACGAAGTTAAATGAAAAGCGATACACTAAAGTAGTTTCTCCGAAAATACTTGTTATTATTAGCCTAGGCATATTTGCTTTATAGTTAAAAATAATAACAGAACAATCTACAAAGTAGAATAAAACTGGGCATTTTTTAACGATTGTTCGGAGAGAGTGGGGGGTAAGTTTTAATACAATCTATATGTTATCAGGAAGGTACAATAAAGTTTTGTCCAATCTGGGAGTTCGGCGTTTTTTATAAATTCAGTTTTAAGTTTGAAAAACGTGTATTTGTCACGTATTTTTTTAATATCTCAGATTATGTTCATCCGATCCGGCAAAATACAAAATCAAAATGTTTGTAAATAAATTATGAATAACTACATAGGTCCAAATCCGATCTATTATTTTGTTTTTTGCAAAATAATAAAAACCATGAAAATTTCTAATTTTACATAAACCAAAATTACTAAAAATAAAAATAAATATTTCTTAATGAAACTTGGTAAAATTGTAGATCTTGTGGATGTAAACTGTTATTGAAAATTTCAAATAGCAGTTATTTATGTACCAAGGGTCGTAAGTGCATTTTTTATGGTCGAGAATACAGTTTGTAAACCGAGGCCCATAGGGCCGAGGTTTGCAAGTATTCGAGACCAAAAAATCGCACTGTATGACCCGCGGTAATTATTATATTTTTCGTCATACCCATCTCATTAAACTAGAAAAAACTTGAGAAAATTATAATTATTTGAGTTAGGTTTCATATTTGCTAAACAAATAGTAACGGTCGCGATGCTTAGAATATCCATGGGAACCGTCAATAATAGTTATTTATGTACCAGGATGGTAAGTGCCCTCCTTTTGGTCGAGAATACACTTTGCAATCCGAGGCCCGTAGGATCGAGGTTTACAAGTATTCGAGACCAAAAAATCGCACTGTACGACCCGCCGTGCATATTATATTCTTCGTCATACCCATGAATCATTAAACTAGAAAAAAACTTGAGAAAAACTAGAGGAAAACTATAACTATTTGAGTAAGATTTTGTATTTGCTATTAGTAAAGGTAGCGATGCTTGGAATGAATATCCATGGCAACCGTCAATAAAATAAATTTAGGACTCAGCTTCTATTCAAATGACAACTACTGTCAACATAAATTAAATTATGTTATTATAATAGCTCTGAACGTTTTTGAAAATAATGTCGGATATAGAAGATTCAGCAAGTAAGACTTGTTTGGATTTACTCCCAAAAAAGTTAAAACATTTAATTTAATACTTGTTATTTAAAAGAGAAAATTCTCCTAAAACTTTATTTCCCTAGAGACGTTATGAAAAATAACGACTCGTTGCCAATAGCAACAGGTATTTGGTACATAAAGCGCCACTTACGATCGACAAAAGAATGGAATTAGAGTATACTTACGAGGGAGGTATGACGAAAAATAAATTTAGGACGCGGCTTCTATTCAAATGATAACTACTGTCGAGATAAATTAAATCATATTATTATAATAGCTTTGAACATTTTTGAAAATAATGTCGATATAGAAGATATAGCAAGTAAGACCCGTTGCAAATGGCAAAAGGTGTTGGGTGCATAAAGCGTCACTTACGATCGACAAAACAATGAAATTATAGTATACTTACGGGAGGGAGGTATGACGAAAAAATATTTATTATTTTCCCTAAAAAACGAGATTTTCGAAAATTCTCGGAGCTCCATAAAAAACTGGTATTTGATCACACCAAGACTTTTTCTTAAGTTTTTGAATGTGCTTTACAATGGTGATAAAAATAAATTTTTTATATTATTTTATATTATATTTAAGTAACAATTCGTGTATTTTCGTAAAATGGATTTTTTTAATCAAAAAAATTTATCGAGCTAAATATTTTTATCATCTGTTAAAAGCGCTTCAAAAAAATGAACAATTGAAAAAAATACTAGACCCAATTGCAGTTTTCCCAAAATATACTGGATTTTCGAAATAAACGTAAGAACTAAAGTTGTTCAGAATTAGAAAATGAATAAACTTTATCTTGATGGTAGGGCTTTCGCGGAGCTGACGATCTGGCTGCGGGTTTTCGGGTCTTCTTCCGTGTTAACTTGTTGAGTGCTTGATGTTTCGACCATATTGCTACGCTTGATTCTCCAAATTCCAGGTCGGCTTGAGGGTTCGGGTTGTGCGGTTCTGCGACTAGATTTTTCCGGTCGAAGAAGACGTGTTCTTTAAGAAGACCCGCTTCCAGCTGATTCTGTCTGGTCTTGGCTTAGCCACGGCTCGCTAAGTTCAATGACATGTATGGCGTAGGCGCTGCACTGAAATTTGCGAATTTAGTGTCGGTTTTTTTGACCCCGTTATGATCAGGAAAACTGCCTAGACCATATTCCGTGATCACTGGGATCAATATAAAGACAATTCATCAGTGTATGTATTAATTCATATACAAAGTGTCTTATTTTTTGTTCACGCTTGCAAATTAACCCTTCTGAGAGCAGGGGAGCTTAATGTCTTATGATAAGGATGTCTTAAAGAAGTCTTAATTATATTCTCTTATTATCATTTCGTGATATTTTATATTTATTTACGTGAAATTTTATCGATAAATCTAGTTAAAACCCTTAATTTACGTAGATCGCTTTTGATGATATTAGCAATTTTACTTCATATTTAAGTTCCTCCTGTTGGATTTCAAATAAACCAAAGTTTCTGCAATTTTAATGTTTATTTTCACTGGACCTTAATAAAAATTACTCGTTGGAAAAGTTTCAAAACTCGCCTTCGATATTTTTTACGCGTGGACTTATTTACATGAAAGATTCGTAATTAATCAAGCAAATAGTACACTCTTTAGATCCACGCAGCATACTACCAATATCTCGAGTGGTACGAAAGGTATTTGGTGCTTTGTGCATCGTTTAAAAGCCTCAACCTTGAGGGTTACACTTAAGAGATCTACACACAATCTACCTTGCTGAATCCAATCTTGTTGGTATGTTTTGGAGATTGCCGTGCCAACTTGTAAAAGTAAGTTAATGCTGGAATTCCAGAAATTTTCAAAGCATACAGACAAGGTGGCTTCAGCAACTTGGATCATGTGTAGACCTCTTTAGCACGCTCGCCGCCCATTCAGTGGTGTAGCACCAATGGGCCCCATAAGAAGAAATTCAACCATCTGTATATAAAATTTTTAGCAAGTGCGATCCAGCCTATGTACCTCGAACTTTGCAACCCCACCTACCCCAGTAGTTGCTGCACCACTGGACTCCGGTGGTATGGAATGCACGCGAAATACCTGTCGGTAGGTCTCCGATTTATATTTATGGTACTGCTTGAGCACTCTCTTGGGTTATGTGTACTTAGAAAATTTGTTAATTAACTATGCCGTATGGCACTTTTTGTTATTTCAAGATAAATATAGTGGGGCAGTATAGCGTTATCGCTATAAATAAAATTAAAATGGAAGTTAATATACGTATATTTGTTATTAATACATGTTCATATTTTATATGATTTTGGTATTTTTTAAGTATATTGATATTTTATTTTTATATCGAATGTTTTTATTTTTCTTAGCGACTCCATGGAAACTTCTCCATTATGGATCGAGTTTTCCTTTTTGTTTCTTAGCGACTCAATGGAAACTTCTCGCTTTTGGAAGTGAGTGAGTCGCTATAGTCGCTATATACACCCCCTCGTTAAAAAAGAAAATAGTCAATCAATCAACGTGTCGATTGCAAAACGTACTTTTTTAATTGGGGTAGGCAAAGTGTCACATCTGTCAACTAATACAAAAGCCGGTTTAACCCTATCAATATTGACAGTTATGACTTTGGCTCCTTTCTTAAAGGTAAATAACTTATCTGAACGAGATAAAACTTTAAACGGTCCTTCATATAAAGGAGTAAATGAACGTTTTAAACGTTCAATGCGAACGAAAATAAAATCGCAAGAGGCAAGATCTGAACTAACAAAAGTTTTGTAATTGCCATGCGAAGTTGGAGGAACAAATTTTAAATTATTAAAATAAATGCGTAATTTGTCAATGAAATAAGGAATATCTGGGGAATTATACGATTCAACGAAAAATTCTCCAGGTAAACGAAGGGTTTGACCATATATGAGTTCAGCAGGTGAACATTGCAGATCTTCCTTGGGAGTTGTCCTAAATGCTAATAAAATGATGGGTAATTCATCTGTCCAATGTGATGTATTGGCTCTAGCTAACAAGGAAGTTTTAAGTGAGCGATGAAATCTTTCAATTAAAGAGTTGCCTTCTGGGTGATATGGAGTTGTACGTATTCTATGAAAACCTAAAAACTTTGCAAATTCATTAAATAATCTTGACTCGAATTGTACTCCTTGATCAGTCGTTACTGACAAGGGAACACCGAAACGACAAACAAAGTTTTGAAATAAAGTACGTGCAACTGTTTCTGCTGTGATGTCGCGAAGAGGGTATGCTTCCGGCCACCTAGTGAATCGTTCAATCACCGTAAGAATGTAAGAGTTACCTTTGGATGGAGGTAATGGTCCTACCAAATCTATGTGGATGTGGTCGAATCTGATTTTCGGAACTGTGAAGTTCCCGAGAGCACTTCGCGTATGTCGACTGACTTTGACAGCTTGACAGTTAATGCACGATTTTGACCATAAATTGCAATCTGTGTTCATTTTCGGCCAAAAATAGTTATTTGAAATCAACAGTCTAGTGGCTTTAATACCAGGATGAGATAAGTTGTGAAAAATATCGAATATCGTTCGCCTGTAAACAAGTGGGACAAAAGGTCTGACTTTTGCACGAGAAACATCACACCAAATAAAATCATTTGAATCTGGAATTTGTATCTTTTTTAAAATGAAATTGGTTTTAGTTAGTGATGATTTATCTGACAATAAATAGTTGAGATTTGAATCTTTCTCCTGAGCTTCACTAAGCAACTTTAGGTCAAAGTTAACATTAAGGAAGGGAGAATTTTTAAGTTGAAGTGGTAAAATATCTTGTTTTAAGGAAGAAGTGTCGTAAATACGTGACAAGCTGTCAGCTATTACATTATGTTTTCCTTTAACATGTTGTATTTTACAAGAAAATTGAGCTATGTATTCTAAATGACGTATTTGACGAGGAGATCTTTCTGCTTTTGTGAATAAAGCGTTGATTAAAGGTTTGTGATCTGTAAAACAATTAAACTTGCGACCTTCAAGTATAAACTTAAAATGTTTAATTGCAGTATATAATGCTAAAAGTTCTTTGTCAAAAATCGAATAATTGGTTTGTGCTGTGGTTAATTTACGGGAAAAGAATGCTAAAGGAGCAAGAAATCCCTTATTATCTTTTTGCTCTAAAACTGCACCCATGGCAAGGTTAGAACAATCGACTGAGAGAGATAAGATAGTATCGTCATTATTGCAAGGATGAGCTAAAACTACTGCATTACTTATTGCGTCTTTGGCTTTCGAAAATCCGTCGAAACATTGATCAGGCCAACTATTTATCTTTGTAATTTTATCATGAGATAAACTGTTACAAAGAGAATATAGGGGAAGTAATATTTCAGCAAAATGAGGTATGAAACGATGATAAAAATTCACCATACCTATGAAACGTTGTAGTTGTTTGAGAGTTGTCGGTAAAGGGAAATTATTAATGACTTCGACTCTCTCAGTTGATGGTAAAATACCTGATGAAGAGATGTGATGACCTAAAAAGGTTAAATTGTCAACTCCCAAGATACATTTAGATGGTTTAATGTTAATTCCGTATGTGTCTAATCTCTTGAAAACCTTTTCCAAATGTTCCAAATGTTGTACATCTGATTGACTTGCGATTAATATATCATCCAAATAGACGAAAACGAAAGGTAAATTGACAAGTACTTCATTCATAAAACGTTGGAAAGTTTGACCAGCATTGCGTAGACCAAAAGGCATGCGGGAAAATTCAAACAGTCCGAATGGAGTTGTTATAGCTGTCTTATAAACGTCATTTTCAGCGACAGGTATCTGATGGTACGCTCGCACTAAATCAATCTTGGAGAAAATAGTGCAGCCGTGCAACTGAGAGCTAAAGTCGTGGATATGAGGTAATGGATATCTGTCTGGAATGGTAATCGTATTTAGTTGTCGATAATCTCCACAAGGTCTCCAGTCATTCTCTTTTTTCGCCACTAGATGGAGTGGAGAGGAAACTTGAGAAGATGATGGTTTGCAGATACCTAATTCTACCATGTTATTAAATTCTGTTTGAGCTATTTTAAATTTAAGATTGTCTAATCTACGAGGTCGTGAAAAAGGTAAATGACCTTCAGTAACTATATGATGTACAATAGAATGTTTAATAGGTAAATTGTAATCTGGGGAACTAATTAAATTAGGAAATTGTAAAAGTAATTTGTTATATCTATCTGTCAAAGGAAATAATTTAAGTGAATCTAATCTACAATTGTCTAAAGGACTATTTTTAATAAAACAATTAACTGACAAATTAGTCTTGTTATCAATTATTCGAGCTCCTTTAAGATCGACAACTAAACCAAAATGAGACAAGAAATCTGCTCCGACTATCGGTATGTCAACGTCTGCTATATTGAAAACGAAAGGAAATAATCTACGTAAGTTTAGATTGACTTTTAACAATTTCTTACCGTATGTAAAAATGGTTGAACCGTTAGCCGCGGTTAATATCGTATCAAAATTCTTTTTTAAATCTGTGAAAGCATTGCGTGGCACCACAGATAAATCGGCACCAGTGTCAATTAGGAAGTTCAGGTTGTTAGATCTATCGTAAATAAAAAGTCGACGACGTTTGCTGTTAGAAATGTCAAAATCAGACGTCATAGAATTATCAAACTTCAGTCATCTTTGAGAATTATCAGATTTTTTACAATTCTTACTGAATTTGCACCATTCACCTCCACAACGATAGGCATTGGCACCATAAAGTTGATGGTAGTAACAAATAGTATTGTCTGTACGATCAAATTTATTGGAAACATTATTACGGCTGGGTGAACGATTGCGATTAGTGGTACGAGTTTGTGAATTGCTTCTACTTTTGCAATTGTTGCAGCATGAAGTAGAAAGTTGAGGCTCGAAGGATTGATTGGAAAGTCTGGATTCTAAAGAGTTTAATCGAGAATTAAAAATTTCTTGTTTTTGTAATACTTGATTAATTGAATCATGAAAAGTGATTGAAAAATTTTTGATAGTAGTAGTTAAATCTGATAACGGGGTTGACTCAGAGTCAAGAGGATTTTTGGAGTACGATGCAACCATTGAATTTTGACAGGACTCCCAGATCTGATCCGCAATATCTAGAATCTCTTTTGTGTCTGTTTTCCCTGAAGCTGTAATGGCAATATATACTGTTTGAGGTAAACGTCTTTTCCATAGCTTTATCAATAAATCTTGACTAACCATGCTGAATCCTCCAACCATATTCAGCATGGATCTATAGAAATCTGAAGGTTTCAGATCGCCCATTTGGGAACCTGATAACAGATCATTCAGACGTTTTTCCTCACTCGATGATAAACGTGAAATTAAAACTTTCTTTAAATTTATATAGAGATCCGTTTCCGGGGGATTAATTATATCGTATATATTATCTATCACATCTAATGGCAAATTAGCTATAACCTGATCATACTTTTTCTTGTCATTGACAATTTTTGCAACAGAAAACTGTGATTCGATCTGGGTAAACCAAATTTCTGGTTTTGATTTCCAGAATGGGGGTAATTTGACAGAGGTGACATAATGGGTTTGAGGAAAATCCTCGTCTGAAGGTTGTCTTTGCATAACTAATCGATTGTGATTGATTGATTGATTTACTACTCTCTTAGATAAAAAAGGAAATGTACTTTAACTCACTCACCGACAGATGACAGTACTTGTAATGTACAACTTCAGTTGATTGAATTAGGAAATTACCATAAATTATAGGAACATCTATTCAACTTTGGAACCTCTATTCAAAATTCATCTGGAAAATTCTTCTCTTCATAAAATGGTCAATTTATAACGGTAGTTGATATATTGAATCTCTTCTGGTATATATTTATCACGTTGGACATAAAATTTTCACTTCTGGCATATATTTATGACGTTGGACATAAAATTTTCACGTCTGGCATATATTTATCACGTTGGACATAAAATGATCACGTCGGGGTCACCAAATTTATAGCGTTATCGCTATAAATAAAATTAAAATGGAAGTTAATATACGTATATTTGTTATTAATACATGTTCATATTTTATATGATTTTGGTATTTTTTAAGTATATTGATATTTTATTTTTATATCGAATGTTTTTATTTTTCTTAGCGACTCCATGGAAACTTCTCCATTATGGATCGAGTTTTCCTTTTTGTTTCTTAGCGACTCAATGGAAACTTCTCGCTTTTGGAAGTGAGTGAGTCGCTATAGTCGCTATAGGCAGCTTAACATCGCATTTCGCGTTAATGTGGACACACCGGACAAAACCACCAAATTTTTTCCAGGTACTAGTTAGGTACGTAGCTTTCAATTTTTGATAGGAACCAGCTCTCGTCTTCTAAATCACTTGGGATCACAAACTTGGTGTCTAAGTATACATATTTGGGGTCAGGGAATACAACTACGCAATTTTTAAATGTATCACACTATATATTTATTCACTAATATATGCACCAATTACAAACTATTCACCGATAACTGTTTTGTCCCGTGTGTCCACATTTTCTAATATGTTTTTTAATTTTGTTTCAGATTGAATTGTAATACAAGATGGATTGGAACAACTGCATGATCTGTCAGAAAACAACTTCAGAAAATCTAAAATGTCTACTCAATGCACAAGGAATCGAAGGCAAGACGAAACCATACCGGTCTTTCTTGAATAATATCAATGAGTTTAGAAGCTTGGAGTCATTGCTAGTGAAACTAAATTTTGGAAGCGACATGAGAGCGGATGAACTGGTCCAAAATTATGGTGCATGGCACAAATCTTGTTACGTCAAGTCCAGCAAGTTGAAGTTGAATAGAGTTAAAAAGCGGGGAAATACTTCAGGAGGCAGCACAACTGTGGAGAAACAATCCTGGTGTGAAGCGAGTGACAAAATGGCGTGTTAGTTATGCCGTGAAAGCGATGGACTTGTTTATGAATTTCGATCATTAACAGCTGATAGGACCATATGAAAAATGCCAATAGAACTGCAGAAACCCAGTTGTTGGCAGCATTAGAAGGTGGTGATCTCATTGCCCTTGACACCAAATATCATCTGCAATGTTATACAGCGCTGAGAAATTGCTATCGGCCTCACCTAAGGAAACTAGAGCAGGATTTGCTGGGCGTATATGCAGAAGAAAGTCAGATAAAGGCTACAGCATTTGTGGAGCTTTATACTTATATAGAGAACTGTGTGGAAGATAGGACATTCTACTTTAAATTTTCAAAGTTGCATGAACTGCATGAGAACCGATTAAAAATCCTTAGGAGATTAACAGATTGAAGGAGAAGCGCACACACAAGCACAAGAACAAAGTGATGAAAAGTTTTGTTGTTTGAAGAAGGCATGCGGGAAATCGTAGTTATAGCCTGTATCTGACTTTATTCTGCAGATATTCCCACCAAATCCTGCTCTAGTTTCTTTAGGTGAGACCGGTAGTGATTTCTCAGTGCTGTATAACATTGCAGATGATATTTGGCGCCAAGGGCAATGAGATCACCACCTTCTAATTCTGCCAACAACTGGGTTTCTTGCAGTTCTGTTGCCATTTTTCGAATGCTCGCATCAGCTGTTAATGTTTGAAGTTCATAAAGAAGTCCATCGCTCCCACGACATAACAAAAATGACATTTTGTCGCTTGCTTCACGCCGGGATCGTTTTTCCATAGTTAACAATATCAATGAGTTTAGAAGCTTGGAGTCATTGCCTCCTGAAGTATTTCCCCGCTTTTTAGCTATATCCAACTTCAACTTGCTGAACTTGACGTAACAAGATTTGTGCTATGCACCATAGTTTTGGACCAGTTCATCCGCACTCATATCGCTTCCAAAATTTAGTTTCACTAGCAAAGACGCCAAGCTTCTAAACTCATTGATATTGTTCAAGAAAGATCGGTATGGTGTTGTCTCGTCTTCGATTCCATGTGCATTGTGTGGACATTTTAGATTTTCTGAAGTTATTTTCTGACATCATGCTCTTGTTCCAATCTATCTTGTATTACAATTCAATTTGGAACAAAAAAAACACATTAGAAAATGTGGACACACCGGACAAAACAGTTCATCGGTGAATAGTTTGTAATTGGTACATATATTAGTGAATAAATATATAGTGTGATACATTTAAAAATTGTGTAGTTGTATTTCCTGACTCCAGATATGTATGCTTAGACACCAAGTTTGTGGTCCTAAGTGATTTAGAAGCCGAGATATTGATAATAAAATCCAAGATGGCCGACGAAGGAGTTGGTTTCTATCAAAAATTGAAAGCTATGTACCTAACTAGTACCTGGAAAAAATTTGGTGGTTTTGTCCGGTGTCCACATTTTCATGATAAGCTGCTCTACTAATATAAGTATTCTGAATTATGTAATAATTTTACAGTGAGGCTTTATATTTAATGCTCTCTTCAGAAATGGCTTGATTAAAATAAAAGTTTATGAACAGTCTATTAAGCTTCAAATCGAAGTAAAAATCCTCAGTATAAAAAATAAATAAATAGCGTGTCCTATTTTCAATAGAGAAATAAATATATAGATGTTCTAAAACATGGTGATTAATAATATTGCATTAGTTTTTCCCTGAAGAAATGCCTGATATGACTTCGTGAAAAATCCACCCTATTTTTTTAAATAAAAATGCACGTTAACGACTAATATAAGTTTTATTTTACTAAAAAGAGGCACTGTAAAAGTCTTTGAAAATTTTATTGAAATTGGATCACTAATAATTGAGATATGGAAGAAGTGTCATTAAAAGTGGGACACGCTATATATGAAATATCATTTTTCAATTTCTTCTAGTGTATATCATCAAGAAACGCACAGTAAAAGCCTCTATAAACCTATTTACCAGCCAATTCACTTACATTTTTTTTTATTCCATACACATAAAGTTTATGTTGAACAAGTCATTGCCTAAAATATAAAAATATATAAAATGAAAAATTGTGTTAATGGTTATATAAATGTAGACCTCAAATATAAAAAATTGGCAAGGGCGACATAAGTAAAAGCTTAAAACAATACAAATATTACCTAATTTTAGTCGGTTTTATCTCCCCCAATTCAATATTTATATTATCTTCTTTCACTACGCAGTTACTATGCGGATTCCCGTAATCATTTTAATAAATGTTTGCATTAATAAATTGATTTAATTTTTACGCTTAATACAAGTACATAAATTTTGGTATCACCTATTATCTATTAGCATAATTATCTGTTATGTAGAGTATTAGAATTATATATTATAGTATTATGATTATTTATCCTAAAACGTTTTGATATCAAACATTTTAGACTGCAGAGAATTTTCCGTAAAATTCGAGAACGATGAAATGTTGAAAATCAGTTTTTTCTTTTTTTTTTGCTTGGCTCTTTTCAATTATTGAATCTTTTTTGTCTTGCACTTCAGCCATTGATAACGTCCCTAAAATCTTAACTTAATATTTGGTATCTGGATGATGGAACTTTGGCTTGATAATCATCACATTGTTTTACAAGACTTTTAAAAAACCGCTGCCCAAGGAATCACTACTTCCACATCCAGATTTTCTATCCAAGTCACTCATAACGAAAACATTTTGTATGTAGAAATAATTGTTTATGGAACTTTAATAATATAATATTTGAAATTCTCTACCCCAAAAACCCATAAAACGAAAACCTACATCGGTAGTGGGATGGGGGTGGTGATAGGGGGTGGTAGTGGGGGTGGATGAAGTAAAAAAATATTTTGAGGTTTCTGGTTGTTGTTGTGTCTTCTTGTACACACACTAAGCCACATTTTTTTTTCATCCCCTTTAATAATGGGGTGGGGGTGATAATGCCAAAATTTTTTTTGAGACCTTAGCTTCTCTTGTATATACTAAATACCAATTTTATGGACTCTTACCTGCTTGATTTACCTATTTACCCCAAATTTACCCCCATTTACCCTTCGACAGAACAAGATGAAAATACAATCTAGTTTTAGATCTGGTTAAAGTACATTGCATCCTTCTACCCTAGCATTGAGGCGCCATTTTATAAAATGGCTCCTACTATGAAGTAAAATGCCCTCGTAGCTAAACACTCGACTAAAAAATATCAAAATGCTCAAAAGATAAACTCTAGTACATAATATAAGTCAGCTACCACATAAGAAAAATTATAGCACACACGTGACTCTAATAATGAAGTTTAACCAAGCTACTTAGACATAAAAAAACAGACAAAAGCTAATCTAATTGGGGTGACCGAATATGTTACCAGGTAAACTAAAGGCCTGCCTCAAATCACATTAGGCCCAGGCTAGTCAGTGTTGTTGGAGGCAAGGGCGTGAGTTAGGGTTAGGAACTGATTAATATTTTAGCAAAAAAACAAATTTTGGTACACAAAAAAACTCAAAACTTCATGGGCGCCAGGCTTTATAGTCAAGCCGTAAAATAAGAGAAAGTACTACACAACACAAATAAAACAAGAAGTAATGATAGTATCGATTTAATATCGATTTAAGGACAATAGTACAGATTTTCGATGTATGATCGAAATAAAAAATTGGTAAGAGATTCAAGTAAATATTCTAGTATATATAGTGTGGGTTAGTAAGGTAGTTCAAGCAAAAAACAAGATCAAAATGATAATAAGTGCGCGATAATGGCGAATTGTGACTCAATCTGTCCTAGGGTTCGTGGTAATAAAATGTGGTAGAGATTTAATCAAAATTTCATACACAAAATTGTCTTAAGCTAGGCAGAATGCTTAACAGAGGTTATGAAACGATATTATTATAAAAAAATTAATTACCGTATAGTCACTGACAAAAGAATTAACGATATCGCAGCTAAATACTGAGCAAACAAACACTACTATAAAAGTAACAATTTAGTAGGCAATTTAATTCAAACAGTCTGTTGCTTGACACCCAAAAATTCTAGCAATAACTAGCAAAAATATAAAAATTACGTAATAACCAGAAATTTATAATAGCCAATATAATAAACACAAATTGGCGATTAATTACGCAACAAATATAAATCGATCATAAATTTATCACTGACTTAACACGTAACAGCTAATGAAATGTACAAGTGATAACATTAATTTACTCTAGAATAAAAACACAGGGCAGAATTATGAAAGGTAACAAAAATATATACACAAGGTGAAATTGGTAATAACCAAAAGAATATCTAAGGTAAACCACACGACAAAGTTACAAAATGTAACAAACAATATCTTTACACAAGGTAAAATTTGGTAATAACCAATAAAAGATGAACCACACGGCAAAATTACACAATATAACAAGCAATAAATCTACACAAGGTAAAATTGGTAATAACCAAAAGTTACAAAAAAAAGGAAGTGGACACAAAAGGCGACAGATTCCACCCCTTTGTAGGCTTTGTGTTGACGTCTCAACACAAACCCCCAATCACGCGGTAAATTAAATGGAAACGTCTACTACAACGTGATTATAAACACCCTGTATCTTACAATATATAAAATTTAACACCAATAAGATTAGCAGATGCATAGGGCACTATAAAATTTTTGCTCTTTAGTTAACGCAGTGATTACGTAGCTCGTAAGATTTTAATTAAATCAATAATTAAATCTGGCATAGGCCATTTAAATTTCGCAAATTGTTAGAGAGGTGATATTTAGAAACATATAAATTATTAACATGAACTTATTTTTGAGAACAGCTGATCTGGCCAGGCATTCGGAGAAATCCCTCTAGCTGGAATCGTTCGCTTGAAAATGACACCTCGTGGCTTCCGCGGTTCCGTACGGAGAAAATGGCTGCAATAAGTCTTGGCTCCTACGTTTAAAGAAAAAGATTTCTTCGTGATCCACCCATGTGAATTTAAACAGCAAATAACCATTTATGACGCAGTTCCCAATAAAATTATTAATTGAACGTCATAACTGCCTCCAAGTAACGTGATCATACAATCATTGAACGAGTTCGGCCGTTTTGACTACGGTGTGGGTTAAAGCAACATGGTGGTTCAGTAATTTAACGATGAAGTAAGTTTAGTTAATACTTGGTAATAATGATGGTGATTTACGGCTAATATGATCTATTGAGAATTTAATATACTGATAACAATCATTTCAATTAGTGTACTTAATTTACGTAGCTGACGTAATTGTCGTAATTATAATTTTAAATTATTGTAACTTGTAAATCATTATAACTTCGTGATTTATGTGACTTAGTATTTCATTGCGACGTAGTATATTATTATGGCTTAGTATATGACTTGGTAATTTAGTATATTGCTTAGTATGTTGCTAAGTATATTGCTAAGTATTCAATCTGAGAACCCTAAAATAAATAGAAAACTTAATTAGCTTGGAAAATTGGGTAGAAAATGGTCACTTACATCCCATTTCCACAAAAGATATTGAACACTTATGTTTGATTTAACGATACGCCATTAGCTACTTGCTTTCATCACCGCGAGAACGTAAAAGAGACCGGGCTCGCGTCGAAATTATTCACATCGCCCAAGGGACGATTTTAGTGCCGCGTCGGCCTTTCAACGAACTACCGAGGGGTTCTGCTTCCGGCATCAGTTTACAGAAAACGGCTAAGTAGTTCCGTCCATACTATTGAATTTATTATACGTTGGAACAACTCCACTAGGAGGCGTTACAACATAAGTGTACCAAGTTTCAAGTCAATATTTCAAACGGTTTCAGAGTAAACGTGCGTACAAAAAAAAGTTACAGACAGACCGACAGACCGACCGAGCGACCGACCGACAGACAGACAGACAGACAGACAGACAGATAGAATTTTTTTTTCGCTCAAACTTAAAATATCGACGTTTCATGACATTTTAAGCCTATTTGAACAATAACAATTTTTTAAAAATTTTTTGTCGTTACTATACTTCCACTAGATGTGGAAGTAAAATTATAGAAGAGTCTTCAAAAATTGGCTTATCACTCAACACTGCCCGGTATTTTCATCAAGAATTTTGAAGAAATTTCACTCTTTGTCTAATGGAGATATTAGTGGAGCTAAAAAGTCGAAAATTGAAACATTCAAAAGGTTTTGCAATGGTTTATAATATTTAAACTTTCTTTCATCTTATTTTCTTAAAAAAAAATCGTTGATACGTTTAACATACTTACACTTTGTTGAAGATTCCATGAAGTTCTTATTGATTATGACCATTGTCTCAAAAGAAAAATGGAAGAAATTTGTAGTTGTACTTTCAAAGAAAATTCCTGGCCTGAATCTACATTGCCTGTAGCTTTAGGTGGTCTAGGTATCCGAGACGTAACTACATTATGTTACTTCGCCTTTTTGGGATCCATAAATGGAGTTTCACAATGACTACTTTCGATTCTTCCCCTTTAAATCTCTCAGTGTCCTGACAAAGCATTTCATGAAGCTCTAGCTAATTGATCTACTCTAAGTTGCATGGATCCAATTACCAGCATTTATCAGATAGATTGGGATAAACAAGTATATTTACGTATACTCAGCTAACTACTGACTGAAACTCGAGACCTCAAAGGAAAAGCATGTTTGCTCGCAGTTCAATAAAAAAAAAAATGGCGCCTGGCTAAATACTCTACCATCACCTTCAAACTCATCTTTTCGTATCGCCGTTGCCTTACTAACTTATCAACCCCTTTGCGAACACCACAATTGCACTTGCGGTGAACCCGTAGACATTTTTGGTCATCATGGTCTATCAAGCCGCAAAGGTACAGGGAGGTGGTCTCGTCACGGAATTGGTTTTAGCAGAAATTACTTCAATACTTGAACCACTAGGTGTTGCCGAAGCGACGGAAAAAGGGCGAATGGAATGTCCCTTGTACTATGGGAAGAGGGAAAGGCCCTTCTACGTGACGCTACATGTCGTGAACACTGGCATTGTTTTATGTTAAATACACATCCCAAAAACCTGGAGAAGCTGCCCGCATCGGAGAAGATAGTAAAGGCATGTGCACACGGGTTTAGTTGCTAGTGCAAATAAGTAAAGCAAGTCACTATCTTTTTCGTACTCATCTCATGTGAAAAGGAATTCCAATAGTGAGTAGAGTGCTTGACTAGAGTAGCGAAGCCAGGCAAGTACTAAAAAGGCTTTGAATATACTAAGAAGCAAGTACAATTTTTACTGCACCGGATACTAAATGATGCACTAGACTGGTTTGAACAAGTTGGCTGGTAGTAATTAAATTGCGTTCAAATTAATTGTTGTTGTTTTAGTTTGCTTATGGAAAACGGATGATTCTCAATATCGTAATAAACCGGCCAAGACGCTGCATTGGGTGAAATTGTAGACAATTACTTTTCTGACGTGGCTTTTATTAATGTTATCCATAATTATGACAAGAAAGAATATATAACATCAAAATTTCTAGGTACTAATGTAAAATCTGAGGTAAAACTGAAATAACGTGTGAACATTTATTGTAACAAAACTGAAGACAGTCAAGTGACTTGCTTTAGTTACTTGCGCCAGCAACTAAACCCGTGTGCATGATCGTTTTTAATTGAAAATTACATTAGAAAATATTAAATCTGAGCTTCGTTCAAACTCATGACTTCAGCTTTATAATTTGCTCCTGAATCGACCCTTAAAATAATAATTACAGTCTGTTCAGCTTAAGTTAGTGCAAGTCGGTCGCGCTCAGCGCATAGTAGCGTTTACATCTGATTCTAAGAATCCCTTCTAGGGGCTTCCTCTCTGAAACCTAAGTTTAATAAGCCATTTCGAAAGCGTTCTAATTTTTTATTTATTTTGTTTGCTAAAACTGCCAAAGTAACCCGATTGCCTACCTCAGGCCAAATATACTGGATATTTATTTAAAGAAAACGCCCCTGGAAGGTAGGCAAAATACATAAACATGTCTACTTATGGTCCGGTGGGATCTCTGTGCCGACAAAGAGACTAAATAAGAACTGTGTAAGTATTTCCCATTGAAATCCCCATCAAAATGGCCTTAATACAGCGATGTTGAGAAAAATTCGTATCCTCAGTAGGCAACCCGCAATACGTGGGCTCGTCGCCCAATATTAGAGAATATTTGAAATACTTTATTTGCTGGAAATTTCAATTACCTACTTTCCTTGAGTATTTGGTATTTCAAATACTTTCTGTATTTGATATTTGAAATACTTTTATTGGGTATTTGGAGTAGCTCTGCACTCAATACGGGTGGCAGGCTAACGAGGATAAAGTGGAATTACATCCGATCGCCTTACCAAAAAAGATTCAAATTGCCCCAGATTACATACAGAACATTCTTGCCAGAATCCTCATACGAGAATTTCTGAAAATATAACTTCTGACAGTGAAGATTCCAGAGAAGATTAAATGTTGATTTTGACGTTTCGTTGTTTACAGTGTTTATAATAAGAATTAAAAAAAAAGGATGCATAAAAATTACAAAAAAAGAAAACAAAAACGTAGGAACTTAAATCACAAAAAAATATAAAATAAAAAAGGACTATCAAACCTTTCCACCATAAAAAAATATAGAATATTAAGTTTACGTTTGTCTAATTTTTTTAAAACCTTACTTGTTTTGAGCTAGCAGGACCTTTTAACCACTGTTTTTGAAAGGTCATTCAACTTTCTCAAGCATACCACTTTTAAGGATATGGTGTTATCCGTATTTGTAAAGCCTAACTTGATTGTACAACAAAACTAGGTACCATTTTTTTTTGCTTCAAACATTAATTTATTCTCCTCTTAATAAAGTAAATTAGCAACACTCAAAGATTATGTCACGATTTTCAACCTCAAATACTAATTCACAGACCTGAAAAACATATAAAATGAAGTGCCACACACCCATATAATGAAATATTTGGAGAAACCTGTTTTACAGTCTAAGCCAGTCGCCATCTTGAATATCTTAAAATGCCCAAGGGTGCCAAAGTGGCATCAATCGGAATCGTAATGTTGACCCTTTGAAGAATCAAAAAAAGCGAAAAAACCTTTACTACACCCTACTTCCAGGTTAGGGTAAAAATCCTTATTTGGTACCCTGACTATAACTACAAAGAAGTATTTTTTACATTTTTCGCAAAAATTCATATTTAAAGAGATTACTAAATAGCACACAAAAACGCACTGCCACTTCTAATTTTTCGATTCCTACGCCCCCCATGTGCGCGGTACACTTAAAATTTTCATTTGATAAAGCATATGCTGCTACCTATACCACTGCAATGTATTAGTCTGCCATGTATATAAAATTAAATTCTTTTGCTTTTTGGAAAGACAAAAATCGTATGTAGTCCAGTCGAATTAGACATCATAAAAAATTTTGCGTACTGCGGACTTTTTTTTGTGGAAGTTGTTTAAGAGGGCATATAATCAAGCACAGAAAACTACACCCTGCTACACCTATTTTTAGGGGTTGAAACTTTGAAATTTTACTTATATGTCTATATCTGTTTCCCTATTGCCCGTAGGGCTATTTAGTTACCCTTTTTGAAGATTCATCCCTCCTCTACATAATATTTATATTACACATTTGCCGTAGGACAATCGGTTTTGACTGTACGAGGCCGGAAAGGTCGCGCTGTCCGAATTTGGGGGTCTTCTGTACAGGACAAACGGCTATTATTTCCAATCTACAATACTACACATACTAATGCCCTTAAGTAGGGATGATGATTTGTGAAAAAACTTTCATCGAATACCGCGCGGTTTCCATGATACGGGATGTTGAAATATTGAAAACCCCTTTTTTTAAAAAAAAGTGAACCTACTTTTTTTCGCTCATTTTTTTTTTCATGTATGTACGACCCTAATATAAGAGAATTTACGTTGGTTTCATTTTAATACATTCGTTGGTTTAGGAGCTAGACAGCAAAATATGCCAAAAATGGCTATTTTGGTATTGTTGTATTAAAAAAACCAAAACCAGTATAATTCTGGTAAATGTTTTTGTTTATCCTAAAAGTCCAATTCATTGGGCATAGAAAATGTGTTTTTGTATTTAAGTAGGATCAACACTTATTGTGTAATAACGATTTATGCCATGTGTTCTCCAGTCTCCTTTTTCGCAATTTTTTTTGCGGCCTTATGGTTCATAGTAGAGCAGAAAGCATTATACACGTGGACAGGGCACATAATAGGGTGTTAAAATGGGTCTCTTGTTAAAATGCGATATGACGTACCGTTTTCGAGTAAAACGTACTTGTTTGCAAAAAATTATTTCAGATCACACTTTTCATCGACTGACAAGTAAATACTCACCGCTGACTACGAAAAAATAAAACTATGTGTCGCTTCTTGCTTTTTCTGTTTATAAGGGACATTGCTAATGAAAAAATGAAGGGACTCGGACGGAATGGGGGGTTCTCACTCCCCTATTTGAAGGTTCACGCTTGTCTCGAATTATCATTGCAACTTATTTTGTGTCTATAACAAAATCCACAGTAATTTTACCTTCCTCGAGAAACAGCTATTATATGTCCATTTCATCGAAAAATGATTTAAAAAAACAAATTCCTAAGAAAGAAAACACCAAAATGTAGAATTTATTTATCAGATCACAATTCAGAACACAATGAAGACTCAAAGCAAACATAACCAAACAAGTGCGTTTTACTCGAAAACGGTACATCCTATTACATTTTAACAAAAGACCCATTTTAACACCCTATTATGTGCCCTGTCCACGTGTATAATTCTTTCTGTCCTACTATGAATCATAAGGCCGCAAAAAAAAATTGTGAAAAAGGAGACTGGAGAACACATGGCATAAGTCGTTATTACACAATAAGTGTTGATCCTACTTAAATACAAAAACATATTTTCTATGCGCAATGAATTGGACTTTTAGGATAAACAAAAACATTTACCAGAATTATACTGGTTTTGGTTTTTTTAATGCAACAATACCAAAATAGCCATTTTTGGCATATTTTGCTGTCTAGCTCCTAAACCAACGAATGTATTAAAATGAAACCACCGTAAATTTTCTTATATTAAGGTCGTACATACATGAAAAAAAAAAGAGCGAAAAAAAGTAGGTTCACTTTTTTTTAAAAAAAGGTTTTCAAAATTTCAACATCCCATATCATGGAAACCGCACGGTATTCGATGAAAGTTTTTTCACAAATCCTCCTTAAGGGCATTAGTATGTGTAGTATTGTAGATTGGAAATAATAGCCGTTTGTCCTGTACAGAAGACCCCCAAATTCGGACAGCGCGACCTTTCCGGCCTCGTACAGCCAAAACCGTTTGTCCTACGGCAAATGTGTAATATATATATTATGTAGAGGAGGAATGAATCTTCAAAAATCGTAACTTGGTAAAGAGCCCTACGGGCAATAGGGAAACAGATATGGGCACATAAGTAAAATTTCGAAGTTTCAAGCCCTAAAAACAGGGGACGCACATGGTGTAGCAGGGTGTAGTTTTCTGTACTTGATTATTATGCCCTCTTAAACAACTTCCACAAAAAAAAGTCCGTAGTACGCAAATTTTTTTATTATGTCTAATTCGACTGGAGTAATGCTACATGACCGATCTTGAATAGCTCCCTTAGGTTGAACATAGGCTTAACGAGGTATTAGAGCAGAGTGAATTTGAGTATCGTTTATAAATATGCGGGTTTTATTATGAGAATACACACTAAATCTAAAAAAGTTAAAATAGCAACATTGCATTTACCACTATTGGGAAAGTGCATTTTAAAAGGTAAACTTTTGCAATTTGCTCGAAATAGGAATTATACACGTGTTTCAAAATCTTCAAATACAGCGTAATGTCTAAAGTAACACTGTAAAAGCAAATTTTATAATAACACAATTTATTGAAAACAGGAAATACTCGAATGTTTAAAACATAAAAGTATTTAGAAATCTGATGTACACTATTCACTAAAAATGTAAGTTCATTCAATTTATTAGTTCTAAAACGACTGGATATTTACCTTCGTTATGCATTTAGTTTATCTAAAAATTTTCAATTTCCACTATTATGTTTGAACTCAAATAGTAAATTATCTCACTGCATAAACAATGCCGGTGTTTCTGACGGACTATGCGTTAGAATTCAACATGTTTCTACTTTTCAACTGACTGAAATTTACAATATACTTGACTGTAGAAGAACTGATTTCAATTTTCCACGTTTCCTTACCGTTTGGAATTGCGAACTTAACAAACCAAACACATGTGAATAAATTATTGACGTGATTTTTATTTTTTAAATAAAACTCGGGCATCTATAGACACATTTCTGTTTGAGACCCAAAGTGGATGATGATGCGAATACAAATATTTCAGTATTAATATTTATATTTAGTGAGAATGAAATATGTATCTGCATGAGGGCTGTGAGAAAAGTGTGGTTTAACATATCAAGCCAAAAGAAATGTATGCCACAAATGTCAGGAAAGCAACAGTAGATGCAACACAGGCAGCTGGTTTATAAATACACTAGATGGATTAATCCCTGCATATGGAAGCTTTTGTGATGAAATTGAGCATATAATAGAAGAAAATATGTATGGAAAAATATCTTAAATCAATTGTCTCATCAGTATTGTAAGAAGCGCTGAAAATGTCAAACGAAATGGTAAAATTTACTGCGCACGTACAAGTCTGTTAAGGACAATAAAACACCAACAGGATGCTATTCTTTATTTCGAAATAATGGATGAGAATATTGGAATCTAAACATCTGTCAGTTGCAAGCGCGCTTTTGATTAGAGTTCAGGCAATGATGAAGATAACAGTAAATGTGATAATATCAGAGAAGTGTCCTATTCTGAACTGGAACGACAATAATTATTGTGAAAATATGTGTACAGGGTTATCTGTATAAAAGAATGAAACAATTTTTAGTGAAAGAATTATCTGCACTGCTTGTTGTAAAAGATATGATTATTTTCGTACAGCGCACGCTGCCGTTTTGAGTTTATAAGTTCACGTCTCGCGCGTTCTGGTCCATCAATACATGCACTACAATATACTATGATTGCAAAGCATTAATAAAATATTCTTATTATGCTTATTACTTACACGTAAATATCATGATTTGTTATCGTGAAAAAAAAACAGAAAAATTTATAGAGTAATTTACTTACTAACACAAAATATTTCGTTACAAATTATAACAAAATATTCATGAGCCACGTGCAACTAAACTTAAATTTAGTTCTTGTGCATGAGAAATAACAAAATCGAAGACACCCAGCGAGGTAAGCAAGGTTTAATACTAATAAGAATGTATTCTGAAAATAAGAAATTTCATCCCCTTGCGTCTTGGTCTCCGGACATTCCTCAACTTCTAAAGTCAAGTTTCATGATTCAAGTTTAGTTTCTTCCAGTAAAAATTCTCCACCATTATTATCCCGTAAAAGCAAGTTGTAAGGGAGAATTGAAGAAATTACAAATTGAATTATAAAATTAGTATTTGTATATTCAAATCATATTGTCTTCCGAAGTCCGCCTTTTAAGCGTAATAAATGCAGATTCAGTTATTATTCTAGGTAATGACAGTATAAAATTAAATTTTGTCTATCCACTAGCATTATAAAGAGAAACAATTCATCTTAAAGCTGGGAATGCACTGTCTACAAGTAAATATTAATCGCCGAAAAAATCGTGATTTGCTCTGACTTTTCTAATAAATTTGATTTTCTTAAATGTGGATATTACCTGGTTCCCTACAGTACATATTGATGAAAAGTCCGTTATGAAAGGCAACACCTTGTAATAGAATACTGTGGTATCCTTATCTGTGATCACAGTTTTCCTGGTTATTCTTTGTCTATCTGATAGTAGACTTCAGATTTATTTTGTATATATCGGCGTGTTTGATGGAGCGGTAAAGATCAAAGGCGTCGACATTTTTTATATGCAGAATAAATCTGAAGTCAATTGCACCATCGATAAGTCCGACAACAAATGGTACTCGCATTGATAGCTCGATTCTCCCAGAAATATGCGACCCTCCATGCGAATCCTCTCATTTCTTGGCCAAATCAACCGGTGACAGGACAATATAGAACGATTGATGGTTCAGAGAAAACTAGGTGGAAAGAAGCGAAGAGTTTGGGCTCCAAAATTGAGCTGATATCATCAAGGAGCTGATGGGAAGGAGCTTTGATGAGGCAGTGCATCTGATAGATAACCTCGACAGATGATGTGATGCAGTCGGACGTGTTATACAACAAATGGCGGCCAATTAGACCAATGAACGGATCACAAAACATTTAGCAAGATGCGGAAAATGACAATTATTTATATCCAAGCATATATACTTTCTACGCCTTCGTGTGAAGGAATGTACAAGGATTGGATTTGAAATTTTATCAGACTGATTTCATTCTCTTCGTCGTTGTGCTTCTGAATGATTATTTTTTGATCCATCTAAAAAGTTTCATCTGGCAGAATATATTATGCAGTAAAAACTCATATTTAAGAGCGAATCCTGAAGAGGTGATGGCGCGTTCTTTTTGGTTCCAGCAAATCATTTTTCATTAGCCATCTTCAGTTTTCGAGATTGCGCTCACACTTCTCCCCTACTGTAGTTGAAGATACACTCGATATAAAAGCTGCACTAACTAAAGGTATCTGCAAACGTAATTGGTTCGTTTTTTATTACAAACTTCGCAAAGTCCGATATCAATGTAAACTGATAGAAACTTCTCTAACTGGATGACCATATATGGCCAAGAGAAAGCGTATTCCATGAGAGAAGTTTGATGCCTGTGAATTTTCTTTTTACTTCAACATTTCAGCATATTCTGACAAATCTTCACTACTTCAAAATAATGCCAAGGCTTTCGGTTTGACGATATGTTGCGTCACATCCAAATCAAATAAAATTAAATCAAATTTATTTTCAAATTCATCGAAACATTAACTTTTCGGACCTTGGTCCGTAACCAGACAATTATTCATGGCGTCGTGACAGTAGAGGGGCTGGGCGGGGGTAAGGCCGAAGAAGAACTAAAATAATACATAAAACTTATAACCTAGTTCAAACAATGCACCTGAAGGGGGAGCTGCTATGCCGGGTCGCCAACATTACATAATTTCTATGTTTTGGAACAAAATATTTGCGAATAGTAGTTAAAAGGGTCTAGCAGGATAAGATTGAGGTCAGTGGGCCTAGAGAGGTATTTTCAAAATAACTTGTGTTATGACATCGGTGAGTAATAAAGTTACCATTGACACAAATTCAGCCCCCGATCTTCCTGCTTTCTTGAGATAATTGATCATGTTATATAAAATTATACGCTTATTACCAAGACTTAGTCATAACAAACCTCCACAGGTATATCATATTACATGATAACGACTTCTCTTATTAATCGCTTATCTTAGAGATATTATGTTTCACCTTTTGTTTCTCACATTTTATGCTGAATGTCAAATTGCATTTCCTTTGTTATATATTTTGGTGACTCAGGTTCTGTATGTTATAAATACAACTAGACATGCTTTGTAAAGTCAGTTATTAAACTCACTTAGAATGAAACACTTCTAATTATTATTATATTCCTTCTCCAAGAGCCAACGTTGGCTCCATTTAAGAAAATAAAAGTTTTTAAAAAGTCATTCATGTGAACCGTGATCTAACATTGGCGCAGTCGGTAGGATCCGTAAACATCATCAGAATAAGAAGCCTAACTGGTAGTGAAGCGTAAGAGAACAAGGAGAACATCTGTAGAAGGTACCTAACTAGTGTGTGTACATCTACGAGAACAAGGAGACTTTCCTCACTGGTGGTGGCGGATCCCAATCCCTTGGCGGACGAAGAACCTACTCATGGAGATGAAATTAACGTAAGTCATTTTAAGAATCATCTCGTACTATTTTACTATTTCATTATTTTCCGCAACTTATTTTATTAAAAGTGTATTATACTGCTAATACACTCGGCGCACAAAGCCAGTTCTATTGTCAAAGTGAAATTCATTCCTTTACAAACGCAACGAAACAAGTTCATTTAATTTTAAGTTATTTATTTTCGTATTTACGAAACATTGTGTATTATACAGCTAATATACAATCCATTTACGCAAGCAACGTAACAAGCTAATTTAATTTAAGTTCGTATCATACTGCTGATACGCAACCAATTTCTTTTTGCAATCCAAATAATTTAAATACAAAGCAAAATGCCAGATAGAGCTCAACCAGAGACAGCTCAACCAACAGCACCGGCACCAGCCGAACAACAACAACAACAACAACAACAACAACAACAACAACAACAACAACAACAACAACAACAACAACAACAACAACAACTACAACAACAACAACCAGAGCAAATTGAGCCTTACAAGCTCTCTGAAATATTTTCTTTAATACCTGAGCATGGCAATTGGAGATCAAAAAATTCTTTTGACCGTCCACATAAAAAATAAATTGAAAGGCAAAGCTGCCGAATTAATTAATTCACGTAACCCTGGCACATGGCCAGAAATAAAAGCACTTCTGGAAACTCATTTCGGGGATTCCAGACATCTAACGGTTCTTATCCAAGACTTACAACGAATTCACCAATTGCCCGACGAATCTGCCCTAACATTTGTTTCGCGTTTACAAACGCACAATGGCTAAAATGCACGCCGCAGTGCAAAAACAAACTCTCACGACAACACAAAGAGCTGCACAGTCAGACCTTATAGAAACCATGAGATTAAATAATTTATTAACAGGCTTAGAACCGAATTTAGGCCGCATCATACGTGCTAGCAATCCTCCTAGCATACTGAAAGCCGTAAGCAGAATTCGTAGCAACAGAAATTTCCGAAAAATAGTCCGGTCAAAAATCCTATTATGCAACAAAAACGACCAACTTCAAATTTTCAGCAGAAATTCTGTTCGTTTTGTAAACGAAACGGACATGTCATAAATGAACGCCGTACAAGGCAACAAACACAAACAATGCCGTCAACTTCACAAAATTTCCAACGACCAAATTACCCAGGAAATTCAAGTTTCCAAAACTTTTCACAAAATAATCAATTTAGCCAGAGGACATTCCCTCAAAACGGCCAACCTAATCAATCGCAACAAAACAGGCCCTCAGCCATAAGGCCGAACCCTAACTTTACGCAACAACGACCATCCGATATTCAGCCTAACCCGAATTTTAACCGCTTTAATCAGCAAAAAGCTCATCATTTAAATTACGAACCTTACGATAATTATGCCGATCAATTTAATCAATACAACGACTACTCTAACGACGATTACCAAAATTACCAAATTCAAAATGAATCATACGAAAACTACAATTCAGAGAACAACCAAAACTACACAGAGAATTATACTGCTAATTCTCAAAACGAGCAATACGAGGATTATACTGCTAATCCTCAGGATTTTCGCTTAGATCCGGAGTACCCCACGGATACTCCAACACAACAAACATACCAATTCGAACCAATTACGGAACTAGAAACTCAAGTACAAACTATGAACCTCAACGACAGTTTCGACCCAATGCTGAATTTCCCAGAACAGACGTTCATGTAAATACGCTTTCCCGTACCCTATTAACTGTAAATTCAAAGAACCTTTACTATATGAAGGATGCAACTGGTAAATTTAAAATTCTAATTGACACAGGCGCAGGTATATCAATTTTTAAACCTAAAACAGCTGAAAATTATAGATTTAGATCTCCTGAAAATGTAATTATACAGGGCATTACTGATCAAAAAATTTACATCAACGAATCTGTTCTCATCCCATTCTCAGACGAGTCACACAAAGTGTATATCTATAATCTAGATATAGATTTTGATGGACTACTAGGCGCAGACTTTCTAGAACATTACGAATGCCCAATAGATTTTAAAAATAAACAACTAGTTACGAATTTTAAAACCGTACCATTATTTAAAGTTACGAAAGAAACTACGGTAAATTTACCTTTACAACCAACTATTAATTTCGATACAAAAAACTCAAATTTAAGCAACATCAAAAATTTAATTTCTATTGAATCTCGCATGGAAAAAATTTGTAAACTAAAATGTAACCTGCGAAATACCGAGGCTATACTGTTAGCTCAGGAAAACGAGAAAGTACGCTTACCAAATGCCATTGTCAAAATCGATCACAATGGAGAATTTTTAACTTCAATAATAAACGCAAACGCCATCCCAAAAACCATAAACTTCTCAAATCTTGACCTGGAACCAGCACAAAAATTCAAATCAATTTTTAATTTAAATACTCAAAATTCTGACCAACACTTACAGACAGATCCTTTGAAATCAGGAACGAATTGCGCTTGGATCATCTAAACGAAGAAGAGGCCGAAATAGTAACGCAGCTTTGTTTAGACTTTCAAGATATATTCTATTTAGAAGGAGATAATTTGACTTTTACCAACGAAATCAAACACCCTATTGACACCGACAATTCCCGACCGATATTTACGAAATCGTATCGCTATCGTCAGGTCCATAAAGAAGAAGTTAAGTCCCAAATATCGAAAATGTTAAGTCAAGGTATTATTCAACCCTCAATCTCACCTTGGTCCTCTCCTGTCTGGGTAGTTCCCAAAAAACTGGACGCTTCTGGTAAACAGAAATGGCGCGTTGTAGTCGACTACCACAAACTCAACGAGGTTACAATCGGTGACAAACATTTCCGATCTTTTAGACCAACTTGGCAAATGCCAATATTTCACAACCTTAGACTTGGCTTCTGGTTTTCATCAAATTGAAATTAATCCCGCAGACATTCAAAAGACTGCTTTCACAGTTGAGAACGGTCATTATGAATTCGTGCGAATGCCATTTGGACTCACAAATGCTCCATCAACTTTTCAAAGAGTTATGGATAACATCCTGTTAGGTATTCAAAATGAACGATGTCTCGTCTACATGGACGATATCATTATTTACTCTCCTACAATTCACGAACACATTTCCCGTCTAACTGAAGTCTTTAAACGCCTTCAAAAAGCCAACCTCAAAATTCAACCAGACAAATGCGAGTTTCTCCGCAAGGAAGTCGGTTATTTAGGACACCTAATTACAAAAGACGGCGTAAAACCGAACCCTTCGAAAGTTGACGCTATTTTAAAATTTCCTCAACCGAAAAATCCAAAAGAAATTAAATCATTTCTAGGCTTAGCCGGATATTATAGGCGCTTTATCCCTAATTTCTCCAAGATAACCAAGCCCCTAACAAAACTACTACAAAAAGACATACCATTTCTCTTCGACAATGATTGTATAAATTCTTTTCAAAATTTGAAACAAACATTAACGACAACTCCGATATTAATTTACCCTAACTTTGATGAACCTGTCGTTCTAACCACTGATGCGAGCGCATTTTCCGTCGGCTCAGTGCTGAGCCAGGGGCCTATTGGCAAAGATTTACCCATTGCCTATGCTTCTAGAACCTTGTGCAGTGCAGAAACTAAGTATTCAACGATTGAACACGAGCTTTTATCCATAGTATGGAGTGTAAAGCACTTTAGATCCTATCTGTATGGTAGAAAGTTCAAGCTCGTAACCGACCACAGACCACTCACCTGGCTATTCTCTATAAAAGACCCAGGAAGTAGACTTGCCCGTTGGCGACTCAAATTAGAAATAATTACGACTACGAAATAATTTATAAACCTGGCAAAATCAATAAGAACGCGGACGCACTTTCCAGAATCAAAATTAATCATTCACTTCTAACTATGTTCGAACCTGTTTGCATATCCTATCGACCAAAATGCCATATGTGAAGCCAGAATACTAAAACCATTGCCGAAACTTCCAGAGAACTGTCAAACTTCCTTCATTATTAGTCAGGGATACAACGTCCAAGAACTTGAAGACAACACATGGCTAGTAATTAATTCCGAACCACTTCACATCACCATCAACTGTCCAAAGGGAGAATCCACGACAGAGTTAATCAACAAAAATTCCATCATCAAACTACAACCAGGATGTTACGCCTATGCAGGCATTACTAGAATACAAGCCAGTGCCAAAGTCTTTTCCGAAATTAAAGACAATTCACATCCCATCCAAATTCGTTTTGAATGCTGTAATCACATGCCCGACAAAATCGAAATTCCAAAATTAAAACCTCTCAAATTAAACAGTCTCGACGTAGAAGACCTAGATATTGCTAAAAACAAATTGGACCAATATTCCAAAGATTTGGATGACCTCATAAACGAACCTTTTGTGACCAAACACATATCTTGGTTCACATATTTCATAATCACTCTCATCATTCTATTAGTTCTACTTTACATAACCTGTAAATGCAGAAGAAGAAGATGTGGAGCATTGCGAATCCAACCCTCAACGGACAACTCTCCTTCACCTCCTTCAGAGTTAAGCAGAGTTTTTACCAAATTTCCTAGACTTATCCCTCCAAGAAAGCGACCCGGTATTAAACCTCAAGAAGAAGAGGACATCGAGTTAACATAGACTTTCATATGTGGAGTTTTACCCTTGTCTACTAATTTAGACCATTATATTTTATTCTTATTACATTTATGTAATGTACTACTCGCTTATTATTATTATCATATACCAATTTTAACTTTTATGTATTTTATTATTTTGCTTTGTATTCATTCAACATTGTTTCAATTTATTTTGCATTATATTCATTTAATGTTTCCACCAATTTTCAAAAGTTGCTGCATAACATCAACTTTTTTATTAAGGGGGAAGTTGTTATATAAAATTATACGCTTATTACCAAGATCATATTCCATGATAACGACTTCTCTTATTAATCGCTTATCTTAGAGATATTATGTTTAACCTTTTGTTTCTCACGTTTTATGCTGAATGTCAAATTGCATTTCCTTTGTTATATATTTTGCTTACTCAGGTTCTGTATGTTATAAATACGACTAGACATGCTTTGTAAAGTCAGTTATTAAACTCACTTAGAATGAAACACTTCTAATTATTATTATATTCCTTCTCCAAGAGCCAACGTTGGCTCCATTAAGGTAAATAAAAGTTTTTAAAAAGTCATTCATGTGAACCGTGATCTAACATATATATATATATATAGACTAGAGCGGGTATTTTTGAAAATTATTTTATTCAAAAACTATTGCAGCTAAACTAATGAAGCAAATCTGGCGAATTCCGAAATTCTTCCGGAAAAAATAATAAATATGACAATTACGCCAATCAAGTCAAAGGTTTTCAATACAATTAGTCAGAGGCGGATTTCCTGTCTATGGCTTAACTTTTTGCAGTACTCGCTTTCCCTCGGTCATATGGATTGATGGGGTTATCTTTTAGGAATTACAGGGTTCGCTTTGCTTCCATCTATTGGGTTATCTGTGAAAAATCCATGCCTACCCAATAAAAATGCTGAAATTGCGCTTTACGATTTTTAGCTTATCTTTTGCGAGAGAATGCGCAAGTTATATCTTAAAAATTTTTCACGATTTCTGAAATAAGGGGAAATTCGCGGATTAAGGGTTGAATTCAATCCCCGATTTTTATACGCCCTCCGCATTGGTATTCAGCCGAAAATTTTATATCAAATACGACACTTGCTAGCTTTATGCCTGACAGGTACTTAGGAGTGAAAGATAAACGTCTCCAGAATCTGGACTATTAATTTTATTTGACAGAGATTGTAAGCACACTTGATTCCAAAGAAAGTAGTACAACTCTTAGAAAAGAAAATGAACTTTTTTTAGTTGTCTAAATTGTTTTGTTGACAGTAAATCATTGAAATTAACTTAATAATGGAAATATAGATGTCAATCACTTGTTATTACGTAAGTTGATACTGCTATGTTGATAACATTTTTCTAAAAATTCTGGGAATAGACTACAAGTAGAAACAAAATAAGTTTAATAATATCAAACGGACATTAGATGATATTACTTTTGTCGTGCCCAACATATTAAAACTGGAAGTAAGATCAAGGTATAACAACAGTAAAACTTACCACATTTACGTTGATTATATACCTAATGGAACGACAATTCAAAGCATGCGCTGATATTTCTGCGACTGTCCCAAAGAAATAAGAACAGTAGGATGCTGTTCACAGCCGTATGTTACTTATCTCATGCCCGATATTTTTTCCGCATAGTACGTGCAGCAGAAGTTTTATCTAATATATTTACATCAGAAAATTTTCACGTAGCTATTTATGAGGACAGCAACGAAGATTAATTATATTGTAATAATTAATAATTTGTATCATAATAAGTATTATTTTCTTGCACTTTATTTTTATCTATACTGCACCATTCTTATTCTCAACGTAAATAATAACTATAATTCAGAGCATTTACTTTGTTTATTTAAATTATTTATAAACACATAACTACTTGTTTATATATTTATGAGCAAGTTTATATTAAAGAGAGATGTAAAGTAGTAAGAACTCCAGGACGGTCATAAAGAGTTTTTATTTTTTTTCAAAATGTTGCACCCATTTTATCTGAATGCACTTTTTGGTGGTAATACTAGACATCGTAAGCTACATTATATATATTTTGAGTGAACTATGAAAAAAAATAAAAATTTTTAATTTTTAATTATTTTAAATAGTAAATATAGTTGAAAAATTCTACAAACAATATATAATATAGTACAATGTATTATCTAACAAGGAGTTTTTGTTTTATTAGTTTAGCTGCAATAGTTTTTGAATAGAATAATTTTCAAAAATACCCGCTCTAGCCTATACATGGTCAATTATCTCAAGAACGCAGGAAGATCGGAGGCTGAATTTGTGTCAATGGTAACTTTATTACTCACCGATATCATAACACAAGTTATTTTGAAAATACCTTTCTGAGGCCACTGACTCTATCTTATCCTGCTAGACTCTTTTGATTTATTTCTGAATCTGAAGAAAAAATTTAGAACAAACGGAAACAAAAAGAAACGAAGAAAACATATAGAGAGAGGTGAGAAAGGTACAGTAGTAGTAGCAGTTTTGGTATTAGGAGAGGTGGCTATATGGGCAGCCCAAAGATGGGCAGCGCCTAGTATGGTAATGTCTTTTTAATCCTGAAAGGTGTGCCACCCCATTACTTGCATGAAGTTTTGATCTGCTTCAAAGGTACTTAAATCGATAAAGAACAGTGCTAAATATAAACAGAAGAAAGTTTGCACCAAGTTTTTAATACCAAGCGATTGTATACACACTAAATAGACATTAGAATATTCTAAGGAAAATTTAATATTTCTAACAGACCTAAAGCAAGTTTTATTACAGAATAATATTTTATAGTTGTTATCCTACATTAGAAAAATTATATAATTAAAACTTTTAAGTAGTTGTTACTTAAATTTAAAGGACTGGTAACTTTTTGCCAATTATAACTTTTTGATGTGAATAAAATATTTTGCTAAATGAACTGTTACAAGTTATTCATTAAAATTTAAATATTATGTTTACGTTCTACGAAGTTACCTTATATTCAGGTTGTAATAAACAGAAAATGTATTTTTGGTCGTTAAATTTTAATATGAAAATATTGACAGGAAATTAAGCTAAATGGGTTGTTAAATTTTATATCTGAGAGCATGAATATAGCCTGTATATAATAGTAATAATAATAATGCTGAAAGCTCTGAAAGTTATTACTGTCATTTAATGGTCCTGAAATGTAAAAAGTTCAATTCGTAATTTGTTATTTTCCTCTTAACATTTTTATTCGTCGTCTTGATATAGATATACTATAAAGTCTCTTTTGCTAGTTTCTTGTGAATTGAATATTGCTGCAGTTGAAATATGAACATAAAATTTGATAATTATGTAAAATACAACTAGGTACAGAATTTTTCTTATACATACTCGAATATTTCTGTATCAGAGAGTTTCTCGAGAAAACGGACATGACGATAGAGGACACTGAGGGTAATCAAAATGACCCATATAAAAAGCTAGTTGGGTCCTAGTCGCTGAAATACAGGGTGTTTAACGTACTTTTGCCAAAATTTCTTCTGGTTATTATTTTGTAAAGGAATGGAATAATATTTTTCGCACGTGTAATATACTAGTGATCCTGAATAAGTACATGTATATGACACAAAAGATAATTAAAGACCCGGACTTGAAAAAAAATAGTTTTTGTTGTACTTCAAGAAACCAATACCATGTATTTCGTTAAATTTCAATATGTAATTCTAGAAGTACATAAAAACGTTCTGTTTTTCGATTTCATTAATTTTTTTGTCACACTTTTGCCGCCTTCGAAATTAATTCCACTAATTAATACAATATGAGACTTGAAAAAATATCGAATAATAGACGCAAAAAATGATTCCACAATTAAATTAGGCATTTATTTATTTTTTCAATAATGATAATTATAGTCTAATTACTAATATTTATAAAGAGGGTAAAATAAATTAAAAAAATATATGTAAGTGGCCACCGAATCAAGAATCTACTTCATTTCTCTCATTTATCAAGAGCTAGTTCAACAGCAACATGACATACCTATTAACAACAGCAATGACGGTAGCAACAAAGTTGTGTATTAATAATGCAAATAGTAATAAACTAATAACAAAATATCAACAGAATAATGGTACGAAAAACAAAAAAATGCAGATATGATCATAAAACGTATTTGCAAACTAGAATAATGTACTCCGTCAGCTTCAGTAAATTTTCTGGTGCGGTTCACGAGATGGCCTATTGATCTTCTTATCACATTTCGACTATTTCTAATTTCGTTGCAGCATTCAACAATCCTTTGAATTGACTGATCCCTGCCGTTGTCCATATTGCAGACCTCACTGTTTAAAAAAATATATATACTATAAATTTTTGTCATGGTTATTGATTTAGTATAACTTTCTAGTGATAGTAGCCGCAGAAATCACCAGGCGAGTGGACTTATGTGGGCGGCTTTTCGAAAACTTGGTCAAATTCTGAGCAACCGGACATCCACATTAACCTGAGGAGAAATATCTCGACGCTTGTATACTACCCGTCATGACCTACGGCCTCAAAACTGTATTCCTAACAAAAAATAGGACACATCGTCGTCTCCGAGTTTTCCAAGGGGCAATAGAACTCAAGGGACGGTGTTAGAAACGAGGTCATCAGGGAATTAACAAAAGTCGTCGGATATCATAGAGCGGATCCCCATCAATAAATGACACTGGGCAGGGCATTGTCACCATGGATGACAACAAGTTGATCGATCTCTTGGCTCTGTATCTAAAACACTATTTGACTGAAAAAAATAATATTTGGTGGGTAATTGGGACGTATTGCCATGGAAAACCTCTGGTATATTTTGATAGAAAAATATAGAGGCTGAATAGTGAAAACCCCAAAAAAATAATTAAGGTAAACATGTTACGGAAAATAATATTATTTAACATGTAGTTAACACAATTGCAATTTACTTTCAGTGAAAAAGATATACGGGGTGGTCACTAAAAGAATAAAATATTAACTGGACTAAACCAGTCAACATTTGACGGATGATGTATTGAGTGGATTCCTTTGTCTTTATGAGCTACTTTAGGAAAACGTGTGATCATTAAGTCGAAATAGGGCCGCGAAGCTCGAAAATGTAAGTTCTGGTAATAAGTTCAAAGGTGTGCCTCCAATAAAGATACATTTTTAAACATCCCCATTCCGTCGAGTCTTGACGGACTCATTCTAGTAAATATTAATATTGAAATATTCGTATTCACATCATTATCCACACTTTAACTTTCAAAGAGAGATGTGTCTATAGATGCCCGAGTTTTTATTTAAGAAATAAAAATTGGACTTGGTCTACTAAATTCGCAATTGCAAACGTTAAGAAAATATGAGGATAATTGAAATCAGTGACTCACAGTCAAGTATATTCTAAATGTTCAGTCAGTTGAAAAGCAGAAAAATATTGAATTGTAACGCACGGCCCGTCAGAAATACCGGCATTGTTTATTCAGTGAGATAATTTACTATTTGAGTTCAAACATAACAGTGGAAATTGAAAACCTCTGGATAAGCTAAATGCATAATGAAGGTAAATATTCAGTTTCATTTTAGAATTAATGAATCACACATACGTTACAGTACAATCACAGTATACGTTTTTAGTAAATGATAACGAATATGTCATGATATTTCTAAATACATTTAGAGCAATTCGTTTTTCCAATAAATTGTGTTATTATAAAATACTTCTACAATGTTGCTTTAGATAACACGCTGTATTTTGCGGAAACTTTTGAAACATTAACGTAACTATTAGATATAATTTGTTTTTTTCTGAAATCGATCGGCAATGTCTACATTTTCGGCGCGATTTCAGATCGAAAAATACACAATTCCAGTATTTTAGTCCGTTGCTAAAAAAATATCAGAAAGCAGACCGGAAAAGATCCGTTGCCAAGCAACTATCAACAAAACCGTACGGGAATGTTACTTTCTCTGAAATCGATCGGCAATGTCTACATTTTTGGCGCGATTTCAGATCGAAAAATGCACAGATCCAGTATTTTAGTCCGTTGCTAAGAAACTATCATAAAGCAGACTGGAAAAGATCCGTTGCCAAGCAACGATCAACAAAATCGTACGGGAATGTTACTTTCCCAGCCTAAGCCGTGGAAGTAACATTCCCGTACGGTTTTTTATGTATATTTTAGACACTAAATAAATACACGCATACAAACCAACTCACATTAAAATTGCATTTATTAGTAAGCAGTTAGATTGTAATGAAGAAATGTTGTGCATTAAATTTCTTAATTTATAATAATACTGATTGTGATTTCAGGAGCTAGCCGAAAATATCTCCTTAAATATTAATTTTGTAAAAAATACAAAGAATGCATTTTTGTAGCTGATAGAATTATCTTTAATCTGTTTATCTTTTTGTTGATAATTTTGGTGATAAAAATCAACCGACGTAGAATTTTGTTTGTAAATATGCATTTTTAACCGAAGAAGAAATATTATACTTGTAGCTAAGTATCTCCGAAAGTATCAATTATTTAAAAAAATATTGCCTATAGTGTTTTTAAGCTATTGACTAAAGCTATTTTTAATTTGTTCTTTCTCTTTTTGGTCAAAATTAATCATATCATGGCTAAAAAACGGCATAACCTAGCTTATAGATACATAGTAAATAAGAAAATCGGAAGCCTTAAGGTTCAACACTGCCTTGGAATCGGAAGAGTATATGCGAGAATTTCTTGTCTAAAAGGTAAGGATTCCAATCTGTAAGACGTATGTAAAGATAATAATAAAAGCACAGACATTTTCCGAACAGTAAGTGATTACGTTTTAAACCCAAAACGTGGTCAATTTATGACTCCATCGATACTGTAAATACCGACAGTCAGATTATTGAATAAAACTGCAAAAAGCTTTTGCACATCCTGACGTAGAAGATAACTGATATTAGAACGGTTTATGGTATTGTCCTGTTTGGTACATACTAGTGCTATATCGAGATATGAAACTAGATTATATTTTGATCTAATTCTGCTGAAGGGTTGAAGGGTAAGTAGGTAATGCAAGCAAGTAAGCCTGCATAAAATTGAGATTTAGTGTACCTACAACAATCTATGATCTCAAAGTATCTTTGGTATCAACCACATCTATTACACCGCCAGCCCTGGTACAGCATTATAACGAGGTGTCGAATTGATCTTATTCCATTAGAGAGTTCTGGGGTAAATAAAGGTAAATAGGTAAAGACAGCAATAAAGCATAAAATTTGGATCTGTGTATGTACGACAATGTCAAGGTCTCAAGCTTTTTGTGGCATCGACCACCCCTACTATCACCTCCATTACCACCGCCACCTCATTATTAAAGGAGACAAAGAAATAAAATTGTTATTAAGGGGGTGTAGAAGAACCAAAAGACCTCAACATATTTTTGGCATCAGCCATCTCCATTAACCCCTTTAATAATAGGGTGGAGGTGGTAGCGGGGAACTTGGATAGGAATACACATGAATAGGAAATCTGGATGAGGATGTAATGATTCCTTGGGCAGCGGTTTTTTTCGTTATACTTTTAAACTGACTACATCTGTTATACTTTATCAAATTTATTGAAAATCCGATTTGGCTAAATGACCTCATTACTGTACACTGAAAAAAGTGCACATAAAATTACAGCCTAATTACATTAGAATTCATGGAATTTTACTGTTAAAATAATGTGATAAGAAATCACTACAGACAAATACATGTGAAAATACATGCCACATGGAAATATATATAACTTTAGAATTTATTCCTGTCCTAATGTGATTTTACGTCAACTGTCTGTTAAATTACAATGTAATTATCCACACTGACTGCAAATTTACTAACCCTCGTGAAAATTTACAGACCTGTTTGAACTTTCTTATGTTTGTTGGGTATTTTGCCACTGTAAAAAATATTTAAAAATTTGATTTGCTCCAAAAGGAGAGTAATAGTTCTATTACAAAATGTCTCGCACCTAAAAATATATACCTAAACTGCAACAAAAATGTTAAATGATAATGACAAAAATTAAATCGCAGGCAGTTAACGTTTCGGAAAACATTTTAATCGTGTCAAACATAATTATTAAAAGTGAAAGTTTTGATAACGGAAAAAGAAATATTTTCCGAAATGTTAACTGCCTTCGATTTAATTTTTATCATTATCATTTGAAATTTTTGTTTCAGTTTATATACTTTTAGATGTGAGACATTTTGTAATAGAAGTATTAAAAATCAGCCTCTGTCCTTTTAGCGCAGAGGTTTATTTCATCAAATTGGCAAAATGCCCAACAAATATAAGAAATCATGAATATGCTACAAATAATTAATTGTAAACAATACATTTTTGTAATGTTGCAACAAATATGTGAATTCACATTACTACTGTAAAATTAGAAGAATACTGTAGCAGTGTAACCAGTAGCATTGCTACATTTTATCGCCTGAAGACTACAAACTACAACATAAAGTACATCGTAAAACTTGTCGCCATTGTGAATTTATCATTTCTGGCAGTGATTAATTCATTAAATTTCAAGTATATCATAAATCTACAAAACACAAGTAAGTCTATTTAACTAGATGAAGCAAAATATTGTCACACTAATCACGGTATGAGCACCAAAATTACCACCAAAATGCTCCTGGAATTATATTTAAATGTGTACAGCCAGCTTACAAATTCATGTGTAAAACATATTTTTGTTTTACACACCACATTGCTACTTCTCATTATGTAAACGCTAATTGGAAGCATAGTAACGACAAAAAATTTTTTATTGTTCAAATAGGCTTAAAATATTATGAAACGTCGAGATTTTAAGTTTGAGCGAAAAAAAAATCTGTCTGTCGGTCTGTCTGTCTGTCGGTCTGTCTGTCTGTAACTTTTTTTTTGTGCGCACGTTTACTCTGGAACCGTTTAAGATATTGACTTGAAATTTGGTATTCGTATGTACTTTAACGAGATCTGGAACTAGATTATATTTTCATGTTGTTCCAACGAAGAGTTGGGGGGTAAATTGGGGTAAATTTGTTTTAAATGGGTAAATCAAGCAGGTATGAGTCCATAAAATTGGTATTTAGCATATACAAGAGAAGCTAAGGTCTCAAAAATAATTTTGGCATTATCCACCCCCATTACCACCCCCACCCCCACATTAAAGGGGATGAAAAAAAATTGTGATTTAGTGTATGTACAAGAACCAGAAACCTCAAAATATTTTTTTACTTCATCCACATCAACTACCCACTACCACCCCCCTGTCACCACCCCCACCCCACTACCGATCAAATATTATATTATTAAAGTTTCATAAATAATTATTTCCACATACAAAGTTTTTTCGTTGTGAGTGACTTGGATAGAGAATCTGGATGTGGAAGTAGTGATTCCTTGGGCAGCGGTTTTTAATTAATATTTATATATGTTTATACTCCAGTGGAAGTATAGCTCGAAGTATAATAACGACAAAAATTTTTATTGTTCAAATAGGCTTAGAATGTCATGAAACGTCGAGATTTTAAGTTTGAGCGAAAAAAAATTTCTGTCTGTCGGTCTGTCTATAACTTTTTTGTGCGCACGTTTACTCTGGAACCATTTGAGATATTGACTTGAAATTTGGTACACATATGTACTTTAACGAGATCTAGAACTAGATTATATTTCCATCTTGTTCCGTCGAAGGGTTGGGGGGTAAATTGGGGTAAATTTGGGGTAAATAAGTAAATCAAGCAGGTAAGAGTCCATAAAACTGGTATTTAGTATATACAAGAGAAGCTAAGGTCTCAAAAAAATTTTGGCATTAACCACCCTCATTACCACCCCCACCCTATTATTAAAGGGGATGAAAAAAAATGTGATTTAGTGTGTGTACAAGAACCAGAAACCTCAAAATATTTTTTTAATTATTACAAAAATGAAAGAGAAGCAAATTTCTTACAAATTATCTTATATATATGTTCTTTGTAAAATCAATAGTTTAGACACAACAGTCGATTAAAAGTAAAACATATTTATTTTAGTTTTCCTAAAGTCGTGTCATTTATATTTGCAAGATATGATATCCTTAAAAGACAAAATGACTCCTAATTAGCGCAATAAATTTACAACAGACGGCTTTCTCACAATCAGACGCACCAATAAGTTTTGGTCTGGTACTTGGTCAGATATGACTATTGAACAAATGAGGATGATGAAAGCTATTGGAGGGCTTACTCATGGACGAGGAATAATGGACAGCGTGTTAACCATGTGGACATTGGGGATGGTGTATTTGCACAACGTATGCGATGAGATTGAAAGATTTTGCAACGATTCTTTTGCATCTACAGAACAATATGTGGATATGAGAAGTTCACATCTTATTCGAGAAAATGATGATGTGCAAAAGCTGTTGGCTTGGCTTACGCAACATCCTCATTTCCCAGATGTAAACGAAATAATGTCTATTTCATCAGCAGATATTGGAGATGAAATAATAAACTGTTTTAAGCCGCAAGAAAATGGTAAAGTTGGGATAAGTAATATGACTGAGAAAAACTTGGGCGATGTGATATTGAGACGCGAAGAGAAAGTACTACCTCTAGGTGCAATGAATTCAAGCAACAAAATTTATGAAACGGTAGTGCCAATTGACCCATTACTTATTTTCCAGAGACTGCGTTACAAAGCAAACAGACGAGGAGCTTGAACAGCATCTGCAGTATGAATTGGCTCCGTATCCCTTTTTTTCTGAAGACGGAATGCGAAAAACTGCTAAGTCTATATTGTATAAATCTTTTTCTCCAGTTGCAGAATATGACTTTGGGACCAATAAAGTTTATATAATTGATGGTGGATACCTGTTGCATAGAGTTTTTTGAAACCGAAAAGAAACACTTGGTTCGATTTGCCCCAGTTATATATCAATCAAATGAAATAATTGTTTTCGACGGCTAACCCATCAGTGCAGCAAAAAAAGCACGAAAAGCGCAGAACGACTCCGACCATCACGGAAAAATATCACAACAGATGTTTTGTTTGACGAATTTATGACCCCCACCGTTCCACAGACGAATTTCTTATCAAATGGCACAAAGAAAGGTCGCTTTATATCCATCTTGAAAAAAAAATTCGAAGACGCGCAATTCACTGTTATCCAGGCTACAGAAGATGCAGATACATTAATAGTAAATACAGCCATCAAAATATCATCTTCATATGTCATTGTTGTCATTATTGTTTAGGGTGGTGTGGAAACAAGTACATATGCATTGTTTCAGTTAAATATATATTAAAACAAATTACGTGACTCTTGCTTTTATCCAACTTATTGTTAATTTTTCTTTTATAATTGAATGTTCATAAAAAATAAAAGCTACACCACTGACCCAAGATGAAATTGGACAAAGGTTTTACAAAAATAGCACTCTGCCATTCTAAAACACATACATTTCGAAATATCGGTCACAAAAAAACGCCTTTAGACGAAACTAAACGAACATTTTCAACTTCACTCGACTGCTGTACCTAAACCGTTGATTTTAGAGAAAACATACGTATGACAGGTTTTATAGAAAATTTTCTACTCTTTAATTTTGGTTATAAGTATGTAGAGCATACGGTAACGGAGATACTTGAAAAAAAAAACGTTTTTGGAGGCCATCATGACAATATGGCGGCGCAAGCGGCAGCGCTTGCTTTGTGCAAAATGTGAATCTTAGTACTAGACACCTATCTCTAGAATTATACCAAATATCAAAACTTCCCGAGTTAATTCCACCTAAAACTACCTGACTGATGGACTATATAATATGTTTTATACAGTAAAAACAATATTCTCCTAACATGTGGTTTTTAATACATACATTTAATTTTTTTCTGTTTGTGCTACATCAGGGAAAGCAGCATATTGTATATATGTGTCAAATTTATTGTATTTAAGTATAATTTAGGAGTTCTGAATGGTTAAAAAATGTGAAAACGCGTTTTTGTATTTAATCACCACTGAAACGTTTAAATATAAAAACAGGTGTCTCTATTTTATAACTTATCTGAATTATACTTAAAAACAAATCAATCAAATTTGAGCCATTCATTTTCGCTGAAAATCACATACACCCTGTAAATTTACAACGAAAAATTGTCTGGAATCCGTGTAAAATCACGTTGTAAAGTCAAGGCATCCATGTAACTATGCCAACAAAACTCAGAAATTCGTGTAAAATCACATTGTATAATTACGGCCTTCATGTGCAATTACGCCGAAGAATTATAAGAGTATACGCAAAACCACATCACATTGCGGATGTGGTGTAATTTTAACAGTGGTGTGATTTTGCATCCATCGATCCTGTGAAATTCTAGTCATTATCACTGGTCACAAAACTACAAGAAGAAGCACGTAAAATTACAGAAGTACTTTTTTCAGTGTAGTTTGTTTATGTCGTGGCATATTATTCTCCTATATAAATGAAAACAGAAATAAACATTACAACAAAAATAGTATCTCGTTATGTTTATAGCTTTACATGGAAAAATGTTAGCAGTTAAAATTTCTTTATTGTTTCATCGCCCTCTCATGCTGAACAATTAAGTGGAAAGATTCAATTGAAATTAATTATTATATCGATCATATTTGTCCAGTTCAATACCTATAACGACTGCATGGACATGGTTTCATTGAAATAGTATATTGCAATAATTGCAATTGGAGTAGAGATACGTATATGTCTATCAATTTATTTGCGTGACTAAGTTCTGCAGATAATACTCGTGTTTCCCAACATAATTCTGCATTGCGGGTGTATATAATAATTTCCCATAAAAATTATGAAAGACGTAAAAGGTGAAAGTTATCAAACTAATGGTTCTTATTGCGAATTTTTTTTAATAAAATTTGTACTTTAGACCAGGTATGTCGATCAATACAACAACGTCGCAATAGAATAGAATAGAATTATTTATTCCACGACTGATAAGAAAACTGTACTTTTGTCCATTATTTTTTGTGCGTAAAATATATGTTTATGGTAATAGTGAAAACAAGTAAAACGTGTGGAAAAATGGTTACTTACGTAACAAATCCGGAACGTGATATTTTTCTGGACGAGTCGATGAGATTCTGAGGCGTATTTCTTGGTTGAACGTTGAACGGTGTGCAGAAGATGCACCATCTTCTTTTGTGGGAAATGAACAACCGTCTGTCTGTGTGGGGTTTGCGGTGGACGCAGAGACAAATATTTACGGTATAACGACAAATATTTTTTCCCTATTATCTTACAATAAGGGTTTTAATTTTGATAAGTAACGACTACCGTTGTCTTCTATGTCATCCAGGCTCATTTTCGTAAATTCTTCTCCCTTGGAAGCATTAGCTATTCGGGGAACCAATGCAACCTAAAAATATAGGTGAAAATGTCAGACTCCTTAGCTTTATGTCCAACATTCCTCTTCTTTAGGAAAGGCTATTGCTCTGGGGAATTTGCCAATATCCACGTTCTTTTTTAATAAAATAACATTGAATATTGACTCCAGAGAGTTGATTGAATTAAAGTCTTGGATTTTTAAGATATATAAGTCATCTTCGGTAGGTAATTGTCTTGACCCTTTTTCTTGAATCCAAATTTTCATACCTCTCTTTTACTTACTGAGCCTGTATGGTAGGCGTTTCAAAAATTTCATGTGGCATGTTTTCTATATCGGTTTTGTTGCTATTTTTCATAATTTGTGTTTAAAACCATTTTTATTTGAAAATCGTATAATAAATGAGAGAAATAAGCGTTGTTACTTGGTTGTTAGCCTTGAAATGTAAGTTCCTCCGTGCATATGATTTTTTTGATTATTCCATTAATCCTGTGAATGTCAATTACCGATTCTTAACAAAAAAAAATCAAATCTGGACTAGACCTGAAAATGCTTCTTTAGGAACAAAAATTATCCCACAAATTGATGTTTTTGGGACGAAATGTAGCTATATTGCATACTTACGCATATCTGAAGAAGTGTATTGAAAACATTAGGACCAGAAAAGATAAAAGTATCTCATAGTGTTAGGTCTGCATGCTCTGTCAGGATATGATGTCACGGATTCACTTGCAAAGAATGGAAAATCATCGTTTTGGAAGGTTTATAAGACCGCAGATAATAACATTTTTGATGTTCTTCGGAAACTTGGATCCATTAAAGAATTCGGGGATGAAGCTGAAACCTGAAACTATGATTGAAGAATTTATTTATAAGGTATATACGCCAGGGACGAAGATTCCAGACATTAGGGTGCTTCGTTAGTAGATGTTCTCCAAGCACAAGACGCAAAGTGAAAATCTGCCTCCTACAAAAGCGTCACTATCGCCTTTTATTCGTAGAGCACATTACCATGTTATGGAATGGCATCTTACTGACCAGCAGCACCCTAATCTACCAACACCTTCTGATTACGGATGAGAAATGAAATATAATTACTATGTTCCTGTTTTGTGTACACTTCCTTATGCACTGAGACCATTTTAAAATGAATTGGGTATTCACATGTAAAAGGGAAATGTGCTGTATCCTGTAAATGTAAATCTTAAAACATTTTATGCACTGAGCTTCATATGTGTGGAGGCGATGAAAACATGCGAGAATCATGGCCAACATTTATGACCTTTCAGATGAAGAGTATTAAGCTAAAAACATTTTACATGCAAAACAACATTACAATTAATTCAATAAAAATATTGAAATAAATATTAATTTCTTAACTACTTGTTATTTTTCAACCTAAAGATCTAAAAAGACTTTAAAACCAAAAATTAAAAATTGGCTAATACATTCTTTAACTGACTGTAACTGATAATCAGTAGGTTATACCACAACAACTGTTATAACCTTTTTTGTTTAAAATTTTATTTAGAACAAAAAAGATTCAGTACAAAATATTGATAGGATGGGCCCATCAACAGTTATAATCGAGAATTTCCGATAATGTCTGGGGTGGCCGCCATCTTGTATAATATATGATGCCATATAGGCCGTCTGCCACAAATTCAAGCAAAGCACCTGGTAAGGTATGATTATGGAGGCCATAGGGAATGTATTAAACTTACTCCTACAATTTCATCATGAAATATCCCACGGAGTGTATATTTCATCAAGTATGCACCCCAACTAAGAAAATAGTAATTTACGCAACAAATGTATAAAATGGTACTTTCCTTCACGAATCGGAAGTTTGATGTTCGAGCCGTAGGTGAGTGCGACAATTCCATGAGTGAAAAAAAGACACTTTATGCATGAGTTACATTTGAAACTCGTGCATTAAGTGTACTTTTTTCCCTCCTGGGATTGCTGCACCAACCATAGGCGAAACTTCTCATTCGTGAAAAAAACTTCTTATATAAATTATTATTCTCAACATTTACATGTGTAGAAAGGAATGTGAAGGGTTACATTACATGTAAACTGTAAAACAACAGCATTCAGTTATAAAATGTTACTTTTACTTTTTAAAATAAATAGATGGAATTGGATATTATAGGCTATTGTCTATGTCCAAAAAAAGAGGGTTGAAAGGGACTAAAACGTTAAAAGGTTTTTATTGTTTCTTATGTTCAATTGACCCCAGAATATAAGAAAACCACTGAGTGCTACCATTTAAAGAGGTGCGTTTTTGAGATCGAAGCAAAAAGGTCCACTTTTTACATTTTTGAGTTTTGCTCGAAAACTATGCATTTTTCCTATAAACACGTCAATATAAAAGTTGTAGAGAATTAAATTTTCAGTCGAAATGGCACACAGAAGTGAACAAATTTTTTTTTACAAAAATACGAGCAAAAAACAAAAAAAAAAACGAAAAAATACATTTTTTTCTTTTATTTCACCCTGTAACTTTTTTTTCGGGTACATTCAGGCATAGACATTGCTGCACAAAAGAAAGCTGGCATTTCACCCGTTAAAATGAGATTTTGTAAAAATTTTGACGATTAATAGTGACCGAGATATAGCGTTTCAAAGTTTGCAAATTTTTAACTTTTTTGCTAATTTTTACTATTTTTTTTCAAATTTCGTCCTGTAACTTTTTTTTGAGTGAATTTAGGTATAAAAATTATTATATTAAAGTGAACGTTGAAATGGTGGTAAAAGTCTCTACGACAAATAGAAACCTAGATCCAGCGTTTCGAAGATTGTTGCTTTTATTAACTTTTTTCTAATTTTTACGTTCTTTTTTAAATTTCGGCCTATAACTTATTTATCAAATACTTTAAGTACAGATATTGCTACACTGAATGTACTCGCAGCATTCTTGTTTAAATGGTCTGCAATAGAAGTTTATGTGATCAATAGTAACCAAGATACAGTCTAGATATATTCACTCAGAAAAAAGTTGCAGGACGAAATTTGAAGAAAAAAGAAAAAAAGTTAAAAGTTGCAAACTTTGAAACGCTATATCTCGGTTACTATTATTCGTAAAATTTGTTACAAAATATCATTTCAACGGGTAAAACGCCAGCTTTTTTGTGCAGCAATGTCTATGCCTAAATGTACCCGAAAAAAGTTACAGGCTTTAAAATAAAAAAAAAAAAATAAGAAATTGCATTTTTTTCGTTTTTTTTGTTTTGTTTTTTGGACGTATCTTTGTAAAAAAAAATTGTTTGACTTCCGAAGGTGCCATTTCGATTGGAAATTTAATTCTTTGCAACTTTTCTATTGACGTGTTTATAGGAAAAATGCATATTTTTCGAGCAACACTCAAAAATGTGAAAAGTGGACGTTTTTACTTCAATCTCAAAAACGCGCCCCTTTAAATGGTAGCTAGCACTCCGCGGTTTTCTCATATTTTGGGGTCAATTGAAATAATAAAAACCCTCTAACATACAGTCGTTTTAGTTCATTTCTACAGTACATAGACAATAGACTAGCAAGTCACTATAAATGTAATATACACAAAGCATCATTATGTAAAATTAGTTAATATTCGTCTGATTATTATCATATTAACAATTTCATCATTGCTACTGTATAGTATGTCCTAGTATGATTTGATTATATTAATCATCATTGATGATTTGGTTATTTGTTTAAAGTTTGATGAATGAATTTTTACCGCTACTGGTAATGTATTAAATAACATAGCTTCTACATAAAAATTTCATTTTGGATGTATTTATATGATATTATATACACATACCACATATAGTTGTGAACCTCAAGTCTAAATTCAAGGCTGTCAGGAAAGGGGTTATACATTTGAAAAAATGCAGACATGCATCCATACCCACTGACATTGTCAGTGCCGGGACTGGGAATCGAACTTAGTACGTGATAGTCAGTGTGACCGGCATATTCGCCATACAATATGCGTTAGCTAAGTTACGGTGCCAGTGAAAAGGAGTTGTTAAGAGATACCAAGTAAGAGAATTAGCAAATTTATGTAAATGTTTGCTTTGCAAAACATAATATTGTTTGAAGAATAAATAAAGATGGCATAGTGAGAATTTCTAAATAAGAAAATGGCTCCTATTAGAATCATATTTGATTACAGCAAGAATAATTTGAAAAGCCTTTTTTTGTAAAATAAAGCAAAAAAAAATCTGAAGACATAATTCAGACATGAATTCCATAAGATAATTTTGACATAAAAAAAAAAAAAAACATTTTAAAGTTCAGTGATCAAGTGCTTAATTGGCCATTGTTTTAAGACAAAAAGAGCTAGTTGACAACTTGTTCAGGGCAGCTACGAGCAATTTTCATTACTAATGAGAATCCAAAGCAAACCCCAAAATCTCTACTTCGTCAGCATTCTCAATGTCAAGAAATGCGCTGTCTAGAAGTATTATATTCCTGTTTACCGAAAAATCGATACATTCTTAGATGAGTTAAGTCGAACTTGATTTAATTTATACCAGTGTGGAATTTGGTTAATGCTATAAATTAGAAAACGATAAATGGATTGTTCTTATGATATTGCATCGTTAGCACACAACTTACAATCTGTTTATTTAGCGATAGTTGGTTCATTAGCATAGAACAAAAGAAAAGAAGTCCATGGATTGAACCTAGGGGAACTATTCTTTCTATTTTACACCGGTTTGAAAAATAAAGGGTATTATCGTTTTTTGATTACTTTCTGATAGATATCATAAAAACCAGCCCAACGTTACCCGACTGACACTATTGTCGAACCTCGGAGAATCATTCTGAGTTGAAAAATAACAAAACAATTTCATAAAAAAACACGTTTAGAGCAAACTCGTCATATTTCCGGCACGAGGACCGAAATGTAGCATAAAAAGACTTTTACACGTTCACCAAAAGTGAAAATTCGAAAGTGCGCCGGTCCTTGGTCGCTTTACGACACATATGGGAATTAGAGAGTACTACAAATGAGAACTTGGTAAAAGTATTAAGTAGGCAATGGGAAGTAGTCTCTAAATGGATTTATCGAATAAAAAAGGCGAAAAGTGCTAAGATCGTTTTTTTGAATACAAACAATTTCAATCCATCGAGCGGCTCGACCATGGGAGTACCAGAGGGTCTTCAGGGTTGCATGCCCAACGGAAAATCTTTGGTATTATCGAAGATACGGGGAAAAGTCGATTAGCTAGTAAATAAGTACGTGCGGGTGCCTTTATAGGGATAGTTCAAGTACGAGGTTATGGTATAAAACCTTTATTAGATTACATGCCGTCAGTGCGTTTTCTCAAGGCAGCAAGAACACCTCATGCAACTTATATATTGCCATAAAACTCATTTTCAAGTGTGAATGAATTAACCACTATTGTAACTATAAAGCCAGCCACAAGTGCACCAACATTTTAGGAAAATATTTTTATATTATTCTCGTCAGTCAAAAGTCAAAGTAGTATCGTCGTTAGTTGCAATATTTGGGGGGAACCTTGCATTTTTTTATGCAAGCATGAAACTTGGCAGAGTTGTAAGGTAGACCCCAAAGAGTGATTTAAGAGTTGTAGACAAATCCGGAACCCGCAACGAGCCGCGTAATGAGGGTTGCCTACTGGGGATAAGAATTTTTCTCAACATCGCTGTATTAAGGCCATTTTGATGGGGATTTCAATGAGAAATACTTACACAGTCCTTATTTAGTCTCTCTGTCGGTACAGATATCCCTTCGGACCATAAGTAGATAAGTTTATGTATTTTGCCTACCTTCCATGGGCATTTAACTTAAAAAAAAATAAAGAAAGTTATCGTTTTGAGAAAACGTTGTTTTATGCTTTTTGTTATATTTTTTACCTTGATGGCCCACGTGCTCCAAAAAGATTCTTACAATGAATATCCGTTTCTATTCAAAATATGTGGTGGAAGATACAGTTGGCTACTGCTGCGAGTGACAAGTTAGCGGCGATGCGCTGATGGGAACGTGAATGGTCTGCTTCACTGTTGTTGTGAAGAGAATGTAAACATCATTCTATATTGTGTTCTCGAGTATTAATGTATTATATAGAAGACATATAATGATATATAAGTGATAAGTGATATATAAGTGATAAGTGATATATAAGTGATAAGTGTTAAATTGGCTTTTCTTTGTTTGAACTCTAAGTATAATAAACTTCCACAATAAGCTATTGACATAAGTACTGTTTCTCCATTTCTCGAAGAAAGCTCCGAATTATTTAATATCTTTTCCCAAAAGGGTACTTCAGCGTGCGTAGTTAATACTGTTATGAACATTGAAAAGGAAGGCGAATCTCAATATATCTCGTTTGTAGAGGAGAGGTTGAAAACAAAAACTAAGAAGTTTACAGACCCCATCTAGCAAAAGTTTCCTATTTTCATGTATAGGCCTCCACTTTGTAAGACAAGCGCAAAAATGACATATCTGATCAACAATTGCAATTTGTTTAGTGACTTATACATTGCCACATGTAAGCATCGGAATGGTAATGTGGATGTTTTCTTTGCCCATGAAAACGAGCTTTCCCCACCATCACTATCGATTAGACAGGAGATGCGACCGTGTAATAAGGCAATGTTAACTAAGTATCTGGTAGAAGACAGTCCTAACAGCACTGTAGCGACAGAGCACCATGTCCATTGCAAAGTTTTGGACGGGGCGGTATGGTAAACATACTTCAGCCTGGTCAGAGCCGCAATTTTCAAGATTATATCCACAACGTATTTGTTCCGCATATAAAAAAAGAGTTGTCAGTCGTTTGTTGAATAGATCTTGTTTGGATATTATCAGGACAGCTTGAACCACACCCGGGAAAAAAGAGGCATCGGTGAACGTACCCGTGTTAGTTTGTCCACAAGAATCCCGAAAAGTTGGCCTTTGTTTTTTCGCGACGCCACTAATAAGAAGGAACTATTCAAACTTCTTGCATTGAAATAAATCAAGATAGAAAGGAGGTTTACTCGACTATCGAAGACTTGGTCGTTTCAAACTCAAACCGAGACACGAACGGCGTTTTGTATCCCTGTAGCCATGAAGAGGCAGACACCAGGATCATGATACATGTCTTAGATGCTGTTCAGCAAGGATACATGAAGGTGCTGCTTCGGACGGTAGACACTGACGTCCTGATAATATCTATCAGTTGTGTCCGCAAAATCCCACAACTCGAAAAGCTCTGGGTTCATATTAACAACTCGAGCCACCAATATATTGCTGCACATGATCTAGCAGAAAGCCTAGGTGAGGAAAACGTTAGAGAATAATAAAAGATCTCTGCTAGTGACCAGTTGCTGAATATTATGTTTTATAGTTTCCAGGTCCACAAAAATTCTGTATCCTTCCGGTCTTCCATGCGTTCACCGGATGCGATTCAGTCTCATTATTTGCGGGTAGAGGCAAGAAAACGGCTCTCCAACCCTGGAAAATGTATCCAGAAATCACTAACTGTTTTCTTGTGGCGGCAAGTGGAGATATAGAAAATGCTGTGGATCGCATAGAAAAATTTGTTGTCACTCTGACAAGTAAGTTCCAAAATAAAAGTAAGAAAACTTTGGCTTCCAAAATAAAAATTTTCTTAACGTAAATAATCTGGTTTGTTACAGATTTATGGCCTGTGACAAAGTCAATGAGTGCCGAAAAAACTATTTACATATACAAAGCGGCAGATAGAAAACCTTCTTCCCACCTACGACTCCTTAAAACTGCACACAATGAGGGTCCTTTATCAGGGGGCACAGTTTGGAACTTATGCCAGATCTGCCAAGAACATCAAACTATGAATGGGAGAAAAATTACAACGATTGGGTAGCAACCCAACCTATTGCTTCAAAGGCCTGCCTGGAATTGGTGAGATGTAAGTGCAAAAAGGGCTGCACAAAGGGCCGCACAAAGGGCCGATGCCAATGTCACAAAAGGGAAATCAAATGTACAAGTTTGTATCTTTGTGAAGGCGAGTGTATATAGATTTAAAGAAATATATGTTTGTGTAAAAATTTTCTTTTTCTTCTTTTGTTCCTAATATGATTGTTCACGATTTTGTCGTTCTTAATTGAGAATTACATTAAAAAATATTAAATCTTAGCTCCGTTCAAACTCATGACTTCAGCTTTATAATTTGCTTCTGAATCGACCCTTAAAATAACAATTACAGTCTATTCAGCCTAAGCTAGTGAATGTCGGTCGCGCACAGCGCATAGTAGCGTTTACATCTGATTGTAAGAATCCCTTCTAGGGGCTTCCTCTCTGAAACCTAAGTTTAATAAGCCATTTCGAAAGCATTCTAATCATTTTTATTTATTTTGTTTGCTAAAACCGACAAAGAAACTCGATGCACTACCTCAGGCCAAATATACTGGATGTTTATTTAAAGAAAACGCCCCTGGAAGGTAGACAAAATACATAAACGTGTCTACTTATGGTCCGGTGGGATCTCTGTACCGACAGAGAGAATAAATATGAACTGTGTAAGTATTTCCCATTGAAATCCCCATCAAAATGGCCTTAATATAGCGATGTTGAGAAGAATTCGTATTCCCAGTAGGCAACCCGCATTACGTGGCTCGTCTCGGGTTCTGGATTTGTCTACAACTCTTAAGTCATTCTTTGAGGTCTACCCTATGACTCTGCCAAGTTTCATGCTTGCATCAAAAAATGCAAGGTGTGTTCAACTATCGACCGTACTAAAGTGCTTTCATACACTTCTAGGAAGTTGTGAATCTTTTTATGGCAAGCCGATTGGTACTACACACCTTCCATTGAATGGTTGTTAAGATATACCTCATTTAATGGAGACGTTCGCCCCTGTCACGTTTGTGAGGCAGATTCTTACAAGTATTAGATAGGTTCTTGCACATCTACTGTAAATTTTGGACGGAACCAATAAACCTATTTGAAGTGGTGCATTTTCTTGATTGAAGGATTAACTTTAAGTCCAACCTCTCGGGAGCTTGTGTGGGTTAAGTCGACACTGGATACAAGGGTTCTTAAAGGACCTACACATTTGATATTCAGAATATAGATCAGATTACAGAATCTGAAGAAAGGAAATCTAAAAAAGTAATGAGGATATCCAAAGCGATAAATCCACAGAAAGTGTTAAATATAAGACAAGTATTGTAAGAAGGTAGAAATTTTGGAGAGAGAGAGTAGTTTGCAATCCCCAGTAAGTACGAACTTATACTTTTCTCATCTAGTAGAGGACCCCGGTCCTAGGTTATATATCAGAACTTAAATTGCATCCAAGGGAGCAAAATCATATCAAATTTCTAGTAAATTCTGTGAGTTGAACAATCATCGCAAAACTAGTGGATTTGTTTTTTAAGAAACCGTATTGGTTTACATCCCTTTCGGGATGAGCCAAAGAATGATACTCCCGTTTGAGCAGGCCGAGCGCAGGAAAATACGCGCCTTTTAGTCCATGTAAAACGCGGGGTTTGACGCTTGGACCACTTGTATTTCATCTTTCGGTTTTTTTTTCGCGGTAATGTGAATAATACTGTAAAATAATGTTATGAATGAGTTGATTGTAATGATATTTTGCCAGTTCATTATGTTCATTTAAAATAAGGACAAATTTTATGCTGAGGGTTAACCAGAGGGGGTAGTTTTACTCTAAATTGACGTAAAATGGAAAAATTATGGAATTTTTTTTCACTTTTTGATTTGAGTTTAGATGAATAGTACAACGAAGAAATTTTTTTTCCAACCCTTCAGGGGTGAAAACTACCCCTATATTGCTTTTAAATTGAACTAACGGTTAGAAAATAAGTAGAGATGTATATTTTTTAGTTTGCTTGTAATTTCTGCTAAAAACACTAAAAAATTTTTTCACCCATTTAGGGGTGAAAACTACCCCCAAGCTTACAGGGAATTGAAATAGAAATAGAAGGTAGAAATATTCTTGATAAATGAACACTTCATATTGTTTGCAATATTTTTCACACTAAAGAGGTGAAAAAATTGTTTAGTATTTTTCTCGACGGAAGATTATCAGAAATTACAAGCAAACTAAAAACCGCTGCCAAGGAATCACTACTTCCACATCCAGCTTTTCTATCCAAGTCACTCACAACGAAAAAATTTTGTATGTGGAAATAATTGTTTATGGAACTTTAATAATAAAATTTTTGAAATCCTCTACCCCAAAAACCCATAAAACGATACCCCACATCGGTAGTGGGGTGGGGGTGGTGATAGGGGGTGGTAGTGGGGGTGGCTGAAGTAAAAAAATATTTTGTGGTTTCTGGTTCTTGTACACACACTAAATCACATTTTTTTTTCATCACCTTTAATAATGGGGTGGGAGTGGTAATAGGGGTGGCTAATGCCAATTTTTTTTTGAGACCTTAGCTTCTCTTGTATATACTAAATACCAATTTTATGGACTCTTGCCTGCTTGATTTACCTATTTACCCCAAATTTACCCCAATTTACCCCCCAACCCTTCGACGGAACAAGATGAAAATATCATCTAGTTCTAGATCTCGTTAAAATACATATGTGTACCAAATTTCAAGTCAATATCTCAAACGGTTTCAGAGTAAACGTGCGCTCAAAAAAGTTACAGACCGACAGACCGACAGACCGACAGACCGACAGACAGAAATTTTTTTTTTCGCTCAAACTTAAAATATTGACGTTTCATGATATTTTAAGCCTATTTGAACAATAAAAATTTTTTAAACTTTTTTATCGTTACTATACTTCCACTGGATGTGGAAGTAAAAAAGAAAGCAAACTATTCGTTTTTCTATAAGCTCCATTTTTGTACTCTTATCATTTTTTATAAAAAAAAACCGCTGCCCAAGGAATCACTACTTCCACATCCATATTCTCTATCCAAGTCACTCACAATGAAAAAACTATGTATGTGGAAATAATTGTTTATGGAACTTTAATAATATAATATTTGAAATCCTCTACCCCAAAAACCCATAAAACGATACGCCACATCGGTAGTGGGGTGGGGGTGGTAGTGGGGGGTGGATGAAGTAAAAAATATTTTGTGGTTTCTGGTTCCTGTACATATACTAAATCACATTTTTTTTTCATCCCCTTTAATAAGGAGGTGGGGGTGGTAATGGGGGGTGGGTAATGCCAAAAATTTTTTTGAGACCTTAGCTTCTCTTGTATATACTAAATACCAATTTCATGGACTCTTACCTGCTTGATTTACCCATTTACCCCAAATTTACCCCAATTTACCCCCCCAACCCTTCGACGGAACAAGATGAAAATATAATCTAGTTCTAGATCTCGTTAAAGTACATATGTGTACCAAATTTCAAGTCAATATCTTAAACGGTTCCAGAGTAAACGTGCGCACAAAAAAAAGTTACAGACAGACCGACAGACCGACAGATAGACCGACAGACATAAATTTTTTTTTCGCTCAAACTTAAAAATCTCGACGTTTCATGACATTTTAAGCCTATTTGGACAATAAAAATTTTTTAAAATTTTTTTGTCGTTACTATACTTCCACTGGACGTGGAAGTAAAAGTACTTATTTTCTAAGCGTTAGTTCAATTCAGTTAAATTTGTGTTCCTTAGCAATAAATCTCTGAAATAAATGCATTTGTAGTTTTATTTATTATAATAGCAATAAATAAAAAACCGCTGCCCAAGGAATCACTACTTCCACATCCAGATTTTTTATCCAAGTCACTCACAACGAAAAAAGATTGTATGTGGAAATAATTGTTTATGGAACTTTAATAATATAATATTTGAAATCCTCTACCCCAAAAACCCATAAAACGATACCCCACATCGGTAGCGGGGTGGCGGTGCTGATAGGGGGTGGTAGTGGGGGTGGATGAAGTAAAAAAATATTTTGAGGTTTCTGGTTCTTGTACACACACTAAATCACAATTTTTTTTCATCCTCTTTAATAATGGGGTGGGTGGTAGTAATGGGGGTGGCTAATGCCAACATTTTTTTGAGACTTTAGCTTCTCTTGTATATACTAAATACCAATTTTATGGACTCTTACGCGCTTATTTTACCTATTTACCCCAAATTTACCCCCAACCCTTCGACGGAACAAGATGAAAATATAATCTAGTTCTAGATCTCGTTAAAGTACATATGTGAACCAAATTTCAAGTCAATATCTCAAACGGTTCCAGAGTAAACGTGCGCACAAAAAAAGTTACAGACAGACCGACAGACAGACCGACAGACAAACTTAAAATCTCGACGTTTCGTGACATTCTAAGCCTATTTGAACAATAAAAATTTTAAACGTTTTTTTGTCGTTACTACACTTCCACTGGATGTGGAAGTAATTAAATGTAAGAAAACTTTTTAAAAACAAGCTTTTATTATTTAGGTGTACTAAAACAAAAAAAATAAAAATTAAAAAAAAAATTGATTGTCTTAAAAGCTTGTCGCGCGCGAGAAGTTCATACAGGCATTAATTTTTTTTGACAGAGATTTTAAGTACTTAAGTAAGTTTTTTTTATTTCTATTCACGCGACAAGCTTTTAAGACAATTAATTTTTTTTTATTTTTATTTTTTTCGTTTTAGTACACCTAAATAATAAAAGCTTGTTTTTAAAAAAGTTTTTTTTACATTTAATTTTATTTTTTAATTTTTAGCTACGCCTTAATTAGTTTTATATATTCATTGCGTCATTCCTATCCGATATAAAACTTATAGTTTAAACCGGATCCCTTACCATTTCTTAGAATGCAACGTAAGAGCGAATACACTATACGATTAAATTATAGAGTTAAAACTAAAAAAATTTGTCCGCCATCTTGGGGCGTCCGCCATATTGAATTTAGTGTGACGTAATTTTATTTTCGTATTCTTCTTAGCAAACCCTTTCATTTGATATCCCCATATCATGGGGGTGCATAAAAAATAACTGGTCCGTCAGCGTCCCCCATATTGAATTTAGTGTGATATCATTTTATTTTCGTATTCTTCTCCGCATAAAAAATAACTGGTCCGCCATCTTTGGGAGTCCGTCATATTGGATTTAGAATGACGTCACTTAGCTAACCATGCATTGTCATCCAAACGTGTATGCAAAATTTCAGCTCAATCGGTTGGGGATAACTGTTTTAAAATTGACTTGCAAGATTTGAACTAAACAAACAAACATACATACAAAGCAAGTTAAATAAAAGCTTGTAATAAAAAACACGAAAACTTGTTTGCAGTACCAGTACGGCACTCGGTCTTAACGAGAAACGTATCGGTACGGCAAGCGACCTTAAATTAGAATCTTGCGATGTTCGCGTATGGCAACATTATATTTAATATGTGTCATGTGGCGCCGTACCTGTACGTGTGTAGGCGAGGAAAAATATAATATTATTATTTTCCATACGACACTAGGTCACGTTCATAGGAACAGATTTCGTACTAGTACTTTACTCGGCCGTCAACAGCAGCTTAGTGAAAACGTACATGTACGTTATTAGTCCTGAATGGGTTAATAAATTTGACTTCTTTACAAAATCTAAAAGCCTGCTATATACCAGTTTTTCAAGTATCTTTAGTATAGTTATAATAGGGTGGTGGCTTAGTGAAAGGATCGTGACCTGCTGGATTAGAGCTCCAAATTTTGCTCACTTCTTATACCGGGTGCCACAGAATAGTGGCTCGCCCCTATATTTCCTTTATTTTTTAACTTATCCATTTGAAATTTAGGGTGCATAAACTATCTGTAACAATAGATTTTTTGACAAAAAAAATAGTACCAGGCCATTTCAGTTTACCCGGAAATGACCGCAACTTTCGATTTTTAAATAGAACACCCTGTATATTTTTACATAGTTGGATTCAAGACAACATTCTGAGTATACCATGAGATTTTCGCGAGTTTTTGTGTCGTTCAATTTTTTAAAGCATTTTAAGACATTCGTCTAGTGCTTTGGAATACCAAAATTTGTTCTACGGCAGGTAAAGTCCGAGTGAAAAATATAATTTTTCGTTTAATTTCATTAATAACTATTTACGAAGCCTCCAAAATTAAACAAATCACTTTTTTATCGAAAACTTTTTTTTTTTCAAATGGGAAGGTGGTGGCTCATACTGTTCAATAAATTATAGATTTTTTTCTGAATTCATTGATATCCATTTTAAATCTATGCTATTTGTTTTTCTATTTTATTTAATTTATTTAAAAATAAAAAATCACTTTCAATATAATTTTTCTTGAACTTTAACGTAGTTACTTATGTAAAAATCATATGTCTAATAATAAAATGTGAATAACTAACTTTTTGTTAATAATAGCCTTTTGGTTCTCTGATTTGTTTCTTAATAGGTATAAGTACTAGTGCAAAGTGTAAGGACCAATAAAAATTATTTTAAAAGTGATTTTCTATTTTTAAATAAATTTAATAAAATAGAAAAACTAATAGCATAGATTTGAAATGGATATCAATGAATTCAGAAAAAATCTATAATTTATTGAACACTCGGAGCCACCACCTTCCCATTTGAAAAAAAAAGTTTTCGATAAAAAAGTGATTTGTTCAATTTTGGAGGCTTCGTAAATAGTTGAAAACCTAAGTGGATCAAGGTGTTATGTCGCATTTTTAAAAAAAAATTACTTTATGCAATTTTTGAACACCCCTGATATAGATTTACCACCCAATAAACGGTGAATTCTAAATTTGTAATATTTTATAGAAACTTTTTAATTATAATGGCGCCATGTCATACATACAACCAGTAATTTTAGTGGATGTACACAGTTTTTGACAGAAAAATCTAGTTTTATAACAGCTTGATATTGTTCTTTAATATTAGTGTAAACAAAAGAACATAACCCAAAATTATCTGTTTTATGAGGTATTATTCATTTGAATCGAAGACAAAATAAATAAGTTCCAACTCAAAACTTTAAAAGTGTGACATAATACCTTTATCCACTTAGGTCTTCGGTTATTAATGAAATTTAACGAAAAATTATATTTTTCCCTGGGACTTTACCTGCCGTAGAACAAATTTTGGTATTCCAAAGCACTCTGGATGAATGTCTAAAAATGCTTAAAAAACTGGACATCGACTCAAAAACTCGCAAAAATCTCACGGTATACTCAGAATGTTGTCTTGAATCCAAATATGTAAAAATATACAGGGTGTTCCATTTAAAAATCAAAACTTGCAGTCATTTCCGGGTAAACCGGAATTGGTCTCATACCATTTTTTATGTCCAAAAATCCATTTTTATAGTTAGTTTATGCAACCCAAATTTCAAATGAATAAGTTAAAAAATAAAGGAAATATAGGCCACTATTCTGTGGCACCCGGTATACCCTCAGTACTATCAATTCAGGAAGGGGTGCATAATTTCAGTATCCGCCATCTTGAAATATGACGCCATCTTTGTTTTCTTTCTGTACATTTTCGACTTTTATTTGATTTTTACTAAATATCTCCCCAACTTCTGAGTTTGTAGTAAAAAGGATTTAATTTAAACTAAATTGGTACAATTTGAGACCAGAGCCGCTTTTGTAATTTTAATATTTTGCGAGATACAAGCTTCCAAAGTTTTGGACTTTTTTCAGGTTATTACGAAAATCTATATTTTTGTCGGTTTTGCTAAATATCTTCAATGCAGTCAGTTTTACAGCAAACATTATTTTACTAATGTTTAAGAAGAATAAATAGGCTACAATGTGAGTAAAGAAAGACATCGATACAATAACAATTTGTTGAGATGATGTATTTGACTATGTTACAATAAAAAAATTACAGAATAACTATTAAGAAAATAATCATCAAAATTATATTTGTAATGTTGTTATTATTATATTTATAATGTTGTTGTTTACTGTTCACGATGGCTTTTTCAATGACGAAGAGCTGTGCAGGAAAGTGTAGCCTTGTTACAAACGCAATTCTTAGAGCACAGCCTTACATCCGCACTTGATTAATTCCCCACAGCTTTTGCTTGCTTCCGATATAGACATCCAAATTGGTTGCCATGTCTCCTTGTTCCTTTTCCGTCCAAAGTTAGCCGAAGTAGGTGCATTTTGGAGTGATTTCAAACTGGTTAACCAGATGCTAGATTGATAGATGCAGCGATTAGCGTGTGGAATGAGGGCATCCTGTGTGTATCATCTTTACTTTTTTCCTTGTGTGAAGAGATCCTCTTTGAGCTTGTTGATGTTGTCAAGTTCTGTTGTGGTATCGTACAGGATGCATGTGAATCGTTCTATAAATTCATCTTGGGGCGTCCCCCATATTGAATTTAGTGTGATGTCATTTTATTTTCGTATTCTTCTCAGCAAACCCTTTCATTTGATAGCCGCATCATGGGGGTGCATAAAAAATAACTGGTCCGCCATCTTTGGGAGTCCGTCATATTGGATTTAGAATGACGTCACTTATCTAACCATGCATTGTCATCCAAACGTGTATGCAAAATTTCAGCTCAATCGGTTGGGGATAACTGTTTTAAAATTGACTTGCAAAATTTGAACTAAACAAACAAACATACATACAAAGCAAGTTAACTGGCTAAAATAGATGTTTTGCAGAGAAGATAAATCCTTCAGTGCCATGTATTCCATGCTGACTTTTTCCCCTTAACAAAAAATTGCGATTTAATGTCTGAACCCGTGAAAGCATGGAAAAAGGGCAATGCTTGCGACATATTTTCTCTGAGCTCTTAGCAGATGGCGTTGATATGATAATATCGGAAGTGTTTACCCTTACCAAATTAGGTTTGTAAGTTTGTAGCTCGAAAAAGATGCCTACTAGTACCACAATAACATCTATGTCAACTATACTTATGAGGATGTTGGTCGCACCCTTTTGTAATGCATCCAATATATGAAGACACATTCTGGTATCAGCTTCTTCGTGGTCAGTTTCGGACATCGGTGCACTGCTATTTTTTGAAATAACAGATTTACCATTTTTTTTTTTAGAAAGTCTGGATGCTTGTATCTCGGAAAATATTAAAGTTACAAAAGCAGATCTAGTCTAAGATTGTAGCAAATTTAGTCTAGATTAAAATTGATTCGAATAGTGTTGCTGTAAGCCCAACCGATAATTGAAAAAAGTCTAAAACTTTGGAAGCTTGTATCTCGCAAAATATTAAAATTACAAAAGCGACTCTGGGCTCAAATTGTAGTAAATTTAGTTTAAATTAAATTCTTTTGCTACAAACCCAGAAGTTGGGGAGATATTTAGTAAAACCAAATAAAAGTCGAAAATTTACAGTTACAGTCCAAAGAAAACAAAGATAGCATTGTACTTCAAGATGGCGGACACTGAAATCGGGCACTGCCTCCCCTGAATTGATAGTACTGAGGATATATAAGGACTCTGCAAAATTTGGCGCTTTAATCCAGCAGGTCACGATTCTGCCTAGTATTTGTTCTAAGCCACCACACTATAATAATAAGTACAGCTCTATAATTATTCATCGAGTTTTGTGGCCATTCTTAAAACAATCTGTCACCTTTGAATAAAATTTTTACTAAATAGATCTGATAAATTGATCTTCCAAAATAATAGTGCATTTCTTTATTAAATTAGTTGATACATTGTTATAGCTTGAAATTTTTATTTGCTAGAGTTTGTTGTATCGATAATTAGATTTGCATTTGGTGGAAGGAAGGGCGATAGTTTTTGTGTTTTCTATTATTCCTTTCTTTAAATTAAGTATGTAGTACTACTAGATTTTATTCATTTTTAGAAATAGGTATTTTTAAAATATATGAAAAGAAACTATTAAATTTAATTGCAACTTTTTTAAGAGCATTAATTAAAATCTCTTCCTCTAATAGCTGAATATTTTAACAAATAACGAACACAAATTTCTTTGTTAAATATCACTATATTTTTCTGTTTGCGACTGCAGTTTTGTAGTATTTAGTCTACATTTTCAAGTACAGTCAACTACAAATTAAATTGTCAGGTATTTATACATTACAAAAGGATTATGCTAATTAGTTATGATTAAACAGTGCAGGTAGGCCTGTTTTACAACAGGGAGGTATAATAATATAATAACAATAGTTATTTACACTAACATACAGTATTACAGTAATTTAGTCAATGTAATGAAGGCAAAAATAGTGTAAATATTTCGTGCAAAGACGAGATTACCTTTTCCCCCGGTTTTCGAGGGTGCTGAACGCGATGAAAGTGGTGGGAGAAGTTTTTGACCGCCGCAACCCCCTGAAATGGCCAAAAACCATATATAAACGAGTCTGGGGAGTGATTTGTCAACAGGTTATATATATATTTGAAATAACATGGAAGGGGGTAATAGAGTAAGTAGAATCCAAACAGCAGGCCTAGGGGGTTGATTAAACACTCCCGAGGAGCGGAAAATCTTTTTTCTTAAATGATTCAGTTCAAATGCTTATTCCCCGTTTTCGGTGTCGCTGATCACAGGAAAAATATTCATTTTTAGCTCCAACCCCTCCTCATCCCTCAAACGGGCAGAAACCACCTCTCACTCACCAGAAAGCATGCTATCCAGGATTGGTTTTTCCTGTGCATATTCCTTCATTTTTCACGGAAGAGGAGGTAGTAGCGACCTCGGGGGTTGAAGCAACCCCCGAGGTCGTCCCAACTAATGCCTAAAGTCCACAAAACCTGCATCAGACGTTTCACAAAGAATGTCACAGGACTTAAGAAACCAAGGGGGTCGTATATCCGAACAATTTCTGATAGGATAGAGCGTTTAGAACAATTGGAATCACGAGGATTCACAGCAAAAGTAAACGAATCTGAAAAGGGTTGTCATTGAAGACCAAGTACTTTCGTAACACTATCATTTTCATGATCGAATGACAAATTTTGATTCAGGCAATGAGTCTCAGGAAGATTTTCCAGTAAAGATGGATGGTTACTTGACCATTTTCGAAGTTCAAAACATCCGGAACTAAACAATTCTTTGACTTGTCTTTGGAGTTCTAATGCTGCTTCGAGCGAGTCAGCGCCACAAACTAAGTCGTCCACATATAAATCGTTCTCGATGGCTTGGGAGGACAAAGGAAACTCAGAGCGTCCTTCCTCGGCTAGCTGTAGCAAGGTACGGATAGCAAGAAAGGGAGCCGACGAAACACCATATGTCACAGTGTTAAGCTGGTAGGTTTGCACAGGGTCCGAAGAGGAAAATCTCCAACTGATCAATTGGAAGCGTTGGTGCTCTGTTGCCACTAATATTTGGCGATACATTTGTCTCACGTCACAAATGAAAACCAAAATAATGTACACGAAAACAAAGAAGAATACTAGCAACGTCCTAATTTTTGGTTGGTTATTCTCCATTTTAAAAACACAGTGATGAGGAATAACATACGAGTTTGACTCTTCCGGAGGCACCTCAACTAGTGTCATATGACCTGAAGATAAATAATCTTTCATGACATTTACATACTCACGACGAAGCGAGGGGTTAGAATCCAATTTACGCTCAAGAGAGAATAAACGACGGTCAGCTAGAATAGCTGAAAGAGGGCTCTGCAGCTTTAAAAGGCAAAGAAACCCCAAAACGACCATTAGACAATCTAAAATGGGTTTGGACGAAACTATTTTCTGCTTGTTGTTCATCTAAGGAAGTGGAAGCCTTTTCCGGAACTTCTTCAATTTTCCAAAAGCTTTTCAAAGTGTTGTCTAGACACGGTGTGTCAACGGAGGCAAAAAATGTCCGCACTGCTTGAGGCAGTTTCGAATAGGAAGCTTGTCCTACTAAAATCACTCCAAATATGGTATGAATACCAGTCAAAGAACTATAGTCACACTTTTCCAATCCAGGTAAGATGATAGACGAATAAATGTCTGCGCCTAACAAAATGTCGACGGGACCAGGTTGGTGCCACGTAGGATCTGCTAACTTAAAGGGTTTGAAATGAATCAAACTTGAGAGCGATAGAGTAGCCGAAGGCATCTCAGAACACACTGTACGAGGAATAATAACATCCAAAGGAAGAGGTGCCTGTGACGAGCCAGTAGGTCTAATCAAACAATGAGAAACACCAAGGGAAGATTTTGTAGGCATCTGCCCTAACTCTGCAATAGGGATGGAAGCACAATCACGAGGTAACTGAAGTCTCCGAGCACAGCTTTCAGTCATAAAGCTGGCCATTGAACCAGGATCTACCAAACCGCGAACAAGGCTGGCTGGCCTTTCATGACCAAGATCTCAAACAACACAGTGGACAATAACACAGTTTGTCCAACATGAGAAGGTAAAACACTCGCACCAACATGTACAATTGTACAATATCGCTGCTAGCTGAAGTTGACAAAGCAGTTGAAGTTTCCGAAGGATTACTACGAGTATCTTCAGTGAAATGTAAAGACGAATGATGTCTTTTACCACAATTCGAACACGATGATTTTGAAGGACACGTTCCTACCCCATGCGTGTCTTTTAAACAATTAAAACACAAATGAGCGCCTTTCACAACCACATGACGCTCTTTAGGTGTCATGGACAAATACTGAGAACAACGATGAGTAGAATGTTCCCTTTTACACAAAACACACTTTGCCTGTGAATTCATCGCAGAATTCTGGGCACTACTACAAGATTCAGTCTGCACAAGCAATGACTTGGCACGAAAATCAACATCCGCTCTGGGGTGTTGCAAAACACGATGTTTGCTACTTGCCGTAGCTGTACTAGACACTTTTGATTTGGTTGTGCTCGATACTTTTGACGAAGCTAACGTTTGTAAAGCCACACACTGTTTTAACACACAATCTATTAAATTTTCAATGTGGGAATTTCCGCAGCATCACCCTGTAATTCAAAACGTCTGCCAACAAATCTACTAAAATAAAATCCCAGGCTGCAACGTCGAAACCTAACCTTTTTAAGATGGCTATGTTTTCTGAAAATGTATCCACAAGACCACGAATGTCCTTTAAATTTTCAGACGTTAAGGGAGTATATTATTTCAAAATATGCCAATGGCTGTTGGCTAACAAGCGTTTATTCGAATAGCGTGTCAACAAAGCTTTATATGCTATTTCATAATGGGAAAAATATTCATTTTTAGCTCCAACCCCTCCTCATCTCTCAAACGGGCAGAAACCACCTCTCACTCATCAGAAAGCATGCTATCCAGGATTTACAGGTTTTTCGCCACATGATCGTTATTCCTGTGCATATTCCTTCATTTTTCACGAAAGAAAAGGTAGTAGCGACCTCGGGGGTTGTTTCAATCCTTCCAAGGGGTGTAAAATTCATTACTTATATTTTTATCGTGATCAGCACCTGCGAAAACGGGGAAGGGCGTATTGACGATCCAAAGTCCCTCTTGGAAGGGTTGAAGCAACCCCCGAGGTCGCTACCACCTTCTCTTCCGTAAAAAATGAAGGGATATGCACACGATCATGTGCCGAAAAACTTGTATATCCTGGATAGCATGTTTTCTGGTGGTGATGGGTGATTTCTGTCCGTTTGAGGAGAGGTTGGAGTTAAAAATGAATATTTTTCCCGTGATCAGCGACACCGAAAACGGGAGATAAGTGTTTGAATCGAATCATTTGAAAAAAAATATTTTCCATATTTATTTTCGGGATGATTTAATCAACCCCCTAGGCCTGATCTCTGGATTCCACTTACTCTATAACCCCCTTTCATGTTACAAGTATAACCCGTCGATAAATCACTCCCCAGACCCGTTTATATATGAGAACATAAAGGGATCCCCATAAAAGGGGTGGTTTTTGGCCGTTTCAGGGGGTTGCGACGGTCAAAAAACTTCTCCCACCACTTCCATCCTATTCAGCACCCATGAAAACGGGGAGGAAAGGTAATCTCGTCTTTGCACGAAATATTTATCGGTAAGTTTTCATTTAAAAAAAAATGTTCATTTTCGACAAGACTGCGCTCTCTAGCCATTTTTTTGGCCTTTAACTTAATATAATAAAAAAGGAAAACAAAATTCGGGTTTCGAGAATTTGCTGGAATTTCGGAAGCTTTAATTTAAAAAAAAATGTTTATTTCCGACAAGATTTGCGCTCTCTAGCCATTTTTGAGCGAAAAAATTCAATTTGGGACAACAGTACAGCGGCCAAATCTCTAGGAACGCTATTTCACTAGGTTATTTATATGGTTGAAAAGGCGCAATTTATGATCTATAATCTACTACATGACCACACATAATGAGTTTTCAAGATGAATTGAGCTTAGTTCACAAAATCTCTATGGGACGCTGGTTTTTGGCGGCAAGGGATTCCATTGGTCGATGCAACTGTCATGCTCAATAAAGTGGCGCATTTTCCTTTTTTAAATATCTATTTCGCGAACACGAAACGTGTATTTGCCAAAAACAGATGAAGATATTATTCATTATGTCAACACGTGAATTCTTACCAAGACTCTGTACCCGTGAAGTGCACCTAAAGAACCACTGTCACAAATTCACATAGATTTTGCTGGGTCGCTCGAGGAGAAAATATGGATAGTAGTCATAGATGCATATATTCGCTGATTAGAGATTATTCAAATGAGAAATATTGCTTCACAAACTACAATATCAGTTTTATGAGAACTATATCCAAGATATAGACTTCGAAATTCATAATATTCGATAATGGACCACAACTTACTGCTCTAGAGTTTAAAGAGTTTGGCATTACTTATGTCAAAATTACACTCTATTATCCAAAATCAAATAAGATTGCCCAACGTGTCGTCAAAATATTCAAATTCAAAGAAAGAATGTCAGCCCGTGATCGTAGTGAAAGTTTGGATGTTCGTCTATATAAATTTCTATTTTCTTTTAGATTCACGTCTCATGTTACACAGGAAGGACTCCAGTTGAGTTAATGTTTGGACGACCACGACCTTTAGTTTAAGGTCCATTTTTGATCAATTCATACCAGGTGAACAACGAAATATGGAAAAAGCTAATTTAACTCAGAAACGATGACCAATACAATCAAAATAAGAAATACACAGTTTTACAAATATCAACCAGTTTGGGTAAACAACTCCATTAAAATAAGGCTCTGAGCATGAGTGTATTAAGGAACAGACAAAGTCTCATTCATACAAGGTGTACTCAGTTTCATGTCTTAAAAAAAACTGGTGGTGGGAAACGATTAAACGAACAAAAAAACCTTAAACCAATAGTTTTAGAAAAAAAAATAAACAAAAATTTCGAAAATTTTCAATAATATTGTTTGAGAACTGCTGGAATGTTGGAATAGGCTTTTATCTTTGCGTATGTCGGCTCAGATACGCTAATACGGCTCTTTCAAAGTGTCGCACTCCTTTATTAGAGACCGCGCATTGGCGAGGACACAAGTTGATAATCATCACACTTTTTTATGGCTTTTTAAAAGTAGATAAGATAAGGTCTTTAGCGGTGCGGTAAAGGTGAAAGACGTCGGCGTTTTCTGAGTGCTTAGTAGATCTGAAGAAAACTATGCTCTCCCTTGTGCAATATTTTAGTTTCTGTGGGCACTTCGTTAAGTACACACGTCGAACCCGTTCGTTGTTTTTGTATGTTGCTTTTGTTCTTTTTGAATTTTGGGCCACGTATTTACAGTTAAGATTTATTTTATTGACTTACCGTACAAGTCGTTAAGTTCTTAATTACGTACAGACACACTTGTTCGTTCTTTTTGTGTTGCTTTTTGGATTTTGGACCAAGTTTTTATTTTTATTTTCTTTATTGACAACGCAACGTTAGTTGATAATTTAGTGTGGTATTTTAATGTGCCTAGAAACCATAAAAAAGATCCTAATTTACCAAATGTGTTTAACGGAGTGCGTATGTCCTTAGTTTGACGTGCCGAAAAGTATATTGATGCAGACGGAAGCCATTTCGAACAATTTATGTAAATCAACAAATTTATTGGTAAGTTCTAAATTTATCGAATATTTTAGTTTTCGATACCTGATCGGCAATTCTTTAAATAAATCAGATTTTTTCCTAACTTAAAATACACATAATTGTTTTCTGTTATCGTATCTCGCACGTCTAACTCTTTATTTCCCAATGACAAGCAATAATTTCTCATTTTTTAAGCTTTTAACCCAGAACACTCATTTAGGTTACAAATGTTAATAAATCACATTTAAATCTGAAAAATTATAAACAACAATAAAAGCTTCAATATTTTGTTCTAAATTAAAAAACACACATGTAAAGAGATGCTGTGTTTAAACCTCTACGCCCATCACTTGCTCGCCGTTCTGCAAAAGAGATAACGAATTATTTACATTTTTATAATTAGTTCTTTTCTTTGAAACCGCGGGCCGCCGCGTGCCGGCGAGAACGATTCGGTCGGTAATTTTTGCACTTTTTTATGACAATTTAAAGGCAGTGGTTCTCAAATGTTTCCTACCCTAATATTCAAATTGTTGACGTAGGTCAGTTTTTTTTTTCAAAGTGCCCCTAGAGGTTTTTTGCTTGTCTAGTCGGTTCCCTTTACCAGTTTTTTTTAATGACATGAAACTAATTGCACCATGTATATTATTGATGTCCATGGAACTCCACGAAGAGAAGATGCAGACCAAATGAGACCAAAATTATCCATGCCACCGCAAGAAGGAAATGTTGAAAATTTTTGCTCGTATATTAATGATGTTCATGACACTTCACGAATAAATCATGGAGATCAAATGAGACACCAATGTTTCATGTTCCAACAAGAAGGAAATGTTGAGCTATCTTTAAACGGAAATTTTCATAACAGCATTTTAGACATTTCAAATGAATTCGAATCTATAACAAAAGAGAAGAAAAGTGATAGACTACTCCTAACTGCTCCAAGTTAATTTAGTCAACAGATAATATTGTTTGTTACCTGGCAATAAAAAGTGTGAAATTAAGCAGTTTTACCTTTTGACAAAGATGAATAAAATGAATACGATCAAAGACCAAAAATTTAATAAATTAAACGAAAACCATACTAAACTAAGTAGAGGTTTGCTGTAAATTATTGAAATCAAAAAGAAGCTTGTAGTATTATTGGCAACAATTGATGCTGACGAATAAAAAGCTTTTACAAAAGGGGCAAGGATAAATTAGACGTCTTTAACGTTATTAACATTACTATAGTAATGACAAAATTTTGTCCGAATATTTGAAGGATTTAAATTTGATATAAAGCCTACAAAAGTTCAGATAGAGCAACATCGAATGTTAGAGTAAGTGATATGAGGTCATGCGCTGCAACTGAGGTACTTCATATGGCTAACCAAAAAATAGAACGGGCATGTTTAGTCAACTGAAACGTTTGTTCGAATTTACCCAAGATTATACCTATTTTATTTTGATCCTGTTCCCTTTCATTCCCAAACGTTCTACCGTTTGCGAGTGGATACAGATCAAATTTTGATCTCCACAGTTGCCAGTTATTTGCAACATTTTGTTAAAAGTAAATTATTCTGGAGCTCTACTTTGGTTAGCCATTTTTACGCACAAAATATCATTATTAATATATTCTCTAGCAACTAAATTTTTCCATAACTTTAAGCACGCGTTTTTCTGTTGCCGCCGCGTGATGTTCGTCGTTTTCAAGGACTTCAATAACATGAGTAATTATTACTATACTATACTATTTACTTGATCAATTAACAACATTATTAGATACATTATTTTGAGTCAGATTTAAAAAAACTATAACGTAGAAACCTATCAGAATTGACAAAATATACATGATAGACTTCATAAATAGGAAGACTACAAATTACTCAAAAAGGTACCTACCTACTTCAAGAAAAATAATATAAATTTTGTTTTTAAAATATACCTTAATTGGCGTATATATTTAGCAAAAAAAAAACATGAAAATTATGAAAATAACTTATGAAAATAACTGGTCTTCATCAGTAACAACATATTTGCAGATGGATGAGGAATATCATTTTAATATAACAAATGAACTACGTTCAATTACAACTTCACTGCAGACAGACAGCTGATCACTTTCTGTTGCTCAGGACACCCAGATACTAGGGAATTGATCCTCATGGCGCCAGTACTGTTGCAGCTGAAGTTGTTCCTAAAACTGTATTTAACCACTGCACGGAATTATGCGTCGACGATAGATTATCTTGGTAGACCAAATGCCAGAACTAAATGCCTCGCATTTTAATGGTATGGCGTTTGAGCAACCAGTTTTTTTAATAATTTAGGTTTCCAGTACAACATGGTCAATTCAATAAAGGAAAAACTTTTTAATTTACAACTATTAATTGATCGAATAGCAATAATCGGTGCAAGGATATGAAACTAAGGATACAAGACATAGGGATAAGACATTTTGAGATGTGTCGATGTTATTATTTGGACATTTCAAATAGTTGCTATGCGTTTTGGATAAATATGTTTTCGAAAATTCCTTTGTTATTTAGTATTTTCTTGAAAGTCCAAATATTTGATTATATTAGAGAAAAATAAGGTCTGAATTATTAAATAACCTAAGTATTTTATGCATTTTATTTAGAGCATTAGAAGTCACTTAGAAATTAACATTTTATATTATTTTTCTAGATATATCGATCGTCGGATCGTACCTGATTAGCGTTTTGACATTTTTTATTTTTTAGGTGGAATATTTTTAAAAAATTAATAAGAAAAATTGTGTAAAATAGTGAACGAATAAATTATTTGGAATTTAGGGAGGTCATTCGACGCAGAATTTAATGCTCTTCAACTTTGAATACAGTAATATTTTCCGTACGGCGCGTCGTTTGCAAGATATGAGCGGAAAACTGGAAAAACTCCGAAAATTTCGAGGTTTTTTGCGTTTTTCGACCTGAGCCGGTACTGCTACTAGGCAGCAAACTTCAGATTCGTGTTCAGCACCCCAAAAAACATAATTCCGTTGAGAAACCTTCTACCGGACTCATGTTACGAGACAGGCACTTTTGAACACCATTTGATCAGGCTACACAGTGAAGTACTTATTGGACTCGAATTGAGCTATATGCATAATTGGTAAATAAAACATGATCCATATCAAATTTACAGAAAATTACAATTCTTTTAGTGATTTTATAAGAATATTATCTATAAGATACTGAAATTATATGTTATAAAAAGTGTTACACTGGATAATTTTTATAACAAATTAACAAAAAAACTAACTTTGGAACAAAATATCATTATTTTGGGGCAAAATTATAAACTATGTGGTAAACTTCATTAGAGGGGACAGCAAACAGCGATAAGTCTAGTTGTCTAACGTTTTGAAAATTTAGTGTAACAATCGTCAAGCAAATTCTCTAAATTGCATATAGCGTCAAGTTACTTGATCTGGCATCATCTTAACTTGATTTGTCATCACATACCAGACAAAAAATTTTATATTACCATCTTGAGTCAACTTAGTAAAATAAATACAGACCGTTTATGTAATCTTAGAGACAACCAATATATGTAAACGAATTGTGTCACATTCAAGTCAAACATTAGTTCTTGTTTTTGTTATTTATATCAAAATATTTCGAAGGATTATATAAATGAAACATAACTTATCGTTTGTCTACTTCCTCATCATAAGCTATGTAACGGTCATTTTTATTCATAGGCATAAAAGCCCTTAAATTACATTATTTCGTATTTTCCGTATATAAATTACCTATTTTGTTACCTCTTAAAAAATAAATTATCGCCGCTACTGTAAGGTTCTAAAAGGTAACGTAACCGTCGCCTAGTTCTCAGCTTTACTGTTAAAGATTTGAAAATAATGCATTTCTTCCAATGAGAAACCATAGTTTAAATTCGCGGGTTTAAGGAGTGAGGTATTTCGACTACTAGTGGGGGAAGAGATAAATACCGAGCCAAGCGGTAGCCATGACACTTTTCCACGGCCGCTTTAAGCGAGCCCACAGTCAATCTTTTAACCAAATTTGAGTGAAGATATTAAAAGTTCCAGAATTTAAATGGTTTAGTTAAACCATAAAAATTATAAATTAATTATTTATTTAGTCTCTTTCCTTCGTTTAAGCTGGTTAAGGAATTTGACAGCCAGATTATGTGTGCTTTTGCGAGCTGTATGTTCGAAATAAGTCTTGTATGTGTAATATCCACCTAAAAGTGGCTAAATAATAGTGCGTTCAATCTACGTTTTCAACTTTAAATAGGATTGCAGTTTTATTGGTAATGTCCAAAGTGAACTTATGTAAGTACCTATCTGAACTTTATATTTTCCTGTTTATGCACGAGTCATCAATTTGGGAAGATTTGAGCCAGTAGTTTATCAAGTTGATCACAGTGTAGTGCGTGTTCGTTACCTTTACGTTTTCGTGAACACTTCAAGCAAGCTTAATTTGTACTTGCTAATTTTTTATCTCGACTAAACACTCAAATTTACTTTTGGAGTGCTATATGTTTAATATTAAAATTTATCTTTACGTATTTCGTTCGAGGAATTATGTAAATTTTTGTGGGTGTATAAATACTCCCATTTGTACCTTTTAGTTAAGTCTTCTAGCTTGTTTTTGCCTTTAAACTTAAATAAATATTTAATTGCTCATTCTTGGATAATTTGCTCGGAAAATAATTCTGATAAGTGAATGAACAATCATTTATTTATTATTAATAGTTTTTTCTTGCGGAATTGGCCAATCTCCCTTTATTACGTTTTACCTATTTATCTTTTGTATTTTATACCATTATGTCTGTCTCTCCGTATATCTGTGCATTTGTTTGATAATTTGTTTGTATTTCTTTATTCGTTAGCACAAATTTATTCGCCCATACCCTGTAGTGTTATTCTCATTTGCTCTACCACTTTGTTAATAAATTAGTTTATTGTTAATTTCGTATTTTTATTTATTTTAAATAACCCCAAGAGAGACAGGGCGTTATAGCTAGTAGAAATATTGCCTTGTGTCATTTGCTGGATATTATGTGTTTCGATTTTCTCTGTTATGGCATATTTATTGCTGAGTAATATAAGTTCAAGAGAAATATCCTTTTAAAAGAAACGAACGTTAATAAATATATAGGGCATTAATTTCCACGAATTGAACAATGTTATATGTCTACAACCTTTCCTGTTAGATTCCCATTAGCACAAATTTTACTTAATATCCATTTATGTTTTCCGGTTCATTTAATTTCTATACAAATTCAATAACTACAAAAGATATTAAAACATGTATTTAACAATAATGCATTGAAGCCATGTTGATATAAAAATCGCAATTGTACAGGTATGTGATGGAGATTTTCACGTTGAAATTGAAAGAATGGGTGAAAATCATGTAGAAAATGTGTAGAGAGAAACAGTACGAAGTAAAGGCCGCGGGGACCATAAATGAAAGAGCAATACGTCTGTAGGGTACTAGCCTACATACATATAGGTTAGATATTGTATCACTATGGATATTTGAAAAAAAAAAACAATTCATTATCATTATAAAAATTTCATTTTGGAAATCAAAATTAAATACATTTTTACCAAGTTTAATTATTAAATTTATTTAATAGCCCTATAGGCTATATTGGTGACTCCGAACTTCACACGTTATATGCCTTCTGAGAGTCCATAAGAGTTAAAGGCAGTTGTCAAAATTTAATTATGAAGACTGAAGCAGAGAATTTATACCACAGAGAAGCGACAGCAAGGCTTCCCGCGTGTACCGTGGCATATGACAAATAGGTTGTTTAGTTGTCAGTTCCACATGTTTACATGTTCTCTCAGTGTAAGAGATTGTGTTGAGTACATATTATACTGAATTACTTTCAATGTACATCAAACTTTACAGTTCTCTCAGTGTAAGAGGTTGTCTTTCACTCATGTCAATGTCATTAGAACCGGGCCATAAAATATCAAAGGAACCGCCGATATTGTCGCTTCTCTGTGGTATAAGTTCTCTGACTGAAGTTTAATAACTTTTGACAGTGTTGTTAAATAGTTATGCCGAAAGTAATCTCCCATGGACATTCTAGACAGCTGTTCCAGTCGCGACAAGAATATGGGGCCGAACCAAACTGCTTGTGCTGCTAACCGGTGACGACGACCATAACGAAGACAGCCAGCTAAAGGTCGACCGTTGCATGGATATCTTCGCTAGACACGGATTCCTCAGTCTCTCCATGAAGATAGTACCGAGATACGAATCAAATTAGATCTTCAGAAGACTTGTTATTACTTATTTTATTATGTACATGTTACGGTGCGTACACTATATTGCTCCCTACTTTTTTTAAAACCAGCTTATCAAGTGTATCAATATATCAATTATTCACTATTTTAATTGTCTCGCCAGCTTTTCTTTAGCCAAAGCTGCTATAGCTGGTGCGACATCTTTTAGAGAAGCTCAATCCAATTATGATTGCAAACTCATTCCCTATTTTAATTGTTTCGCCAGCTTTTCTTTAGCCAAAGCTGCTATAGCTGGTGCGACATCTTTGAGAAAAGCTCAATCCAATTATGATTGCAAACTCATAATCACTTAGCACATGCTTGCTATTTTTATCAATTACCTATTAGAGAAGCTCAATCCAATTATGATTGCAAACTCATATTCACTTAGCACATGCTTGCTATTTTTATCAATTATCTATTAGAGAAGCTCAATCCAATTATGATTGCGAACTTTTATTCACTTAGCATCAGTCATATACATGCTATTTTATTTCAATTCATCAATGACATATAACATACTCACATTAAGGATAATGTTATTACAAAAATAAATTTCCTTGTTTTACGTTATTTTGTCATTTATCACTCAATCTGACTTTTCTTTTTTTACTAATGTCATTTATCCATCAAATCTTACTTTTATTTTAAATCTGATTTTTAATATTGATACCTTGGTAAGTTGGTTTCTTCATTGTAGGAGGGGAGTAATGTAGGGTACTGGCCTACATACATATATATTAGATATTATATCACTATGGATATTTGAAAAAACAAACAATTCATTATCATTATAAAAATTTCATTTTGGAAATCAAAATTAAATACTTTTTTACCAAGAGTAATTATTAAATTTATTTAATAGCCCTATAGGCTATCAGTCACATGTGGTGACCGGATATGACCTAACTCTTTTACTTTATTAGTGTGCCCATATTAGGGTAACAATGTACCGGGAAAAATATTGTACGCTCAGCAATATGTTCTTGTACGTAACTCAGCAAGAATATAATCACTCCTACCTTTATCTAAATTTATCGGATTTTGCATTTATTATATACCTTGATAGAATCTACAATCAAAAATACACTTGTTAATTTAGCAAGTTTTCTTAACACCGTTAGATGGTTGCGACACTGTTACGTATCTTAAAAACAACTTTTTCACTTAAATAATATAATTAAAGGCTTTAGGTGATAGCGCAAATTCTAAATTAACAATATTAGTTTATAGGTCAGATAGAAAGAACACTTTTGAAGTTGTAGTTTAGTGTAGTTTGCTAATTTACCAACCATTGTCTAGATAATCTGTTAGCTTCGTCACTAATAAGATAATTTGAAGCCCAACGGGGGCTATGGAGGCTCATTTATCTTCATGCATGATCCTAGAGAGACAATTTATTAGATAATCAAATTGAAAGGCAAGGCTGTCTCGATATGAAAAAAATGCAGACAACATTCGGTATCCACCGACTTTGTTAGTATCTGAGCAGGGGATCGAATCTAACACGCGATAGATAGTGCAATCAAGAAGGCTTGCCACACAATACGTCTCTTTACTATAAATTTACAACTGAAACACATCTTCAACGCTGTATGAAGGCTAAACGCTGGCAGAGTCGATTAACACATGAAATGTCTCTTTGAACCACCGCACCGGCGTGTTTTTATTTTGATTATCGAAATAATGAACTTAGTAAAACGGATATGAAGGTCGCAAAAAACCTTTGAACTTGGTTTAGTTTTCACTGACCATGTCAATTTTATAGGTACTATCTGGCCTGAAAATATCATATTTTCAGAAAATATAATATAATTCAAGCAAAACCGTTGGAGTAAGGCAAATATTTTATAAGACTTTTTGCTTCCTTTGAACTAACCTATTATCATGTAAAATATTTTTACGTACACTTGATATCCTGCACTGTAACTGTTATTTCTAGGGGAAGCCGAAAAAAAAAAAAATTGAATTGGCTAACGAACATGGCCATCAAATGTTAAGGATTCCCCTCTACCATAGTTCGTTTTAACTCCATTGAAACTTATGGGGTTTAACAAAGTGATATTACAATACCCATACTGGTAGAGTTGGATCTACTAGAAATAAAGCATTGACTTTTTGAAAAGAAGCACGAAGCACTACAGATACTACAACAGAGTGGGCAAATACATATGCCATACAATAAAATAATATTCGGCTGGTTCAGAGGGAGAGATAGAAAGATAAAGGATAGATTCTTTGGAAAGAAGCACTTGGTGCAGTTACTAATAAAGAGCGCGTAAGTACATGTGCCATACCAATAAAATAGTATCAGAGTGGTGCAGAGGGAGAGATAATAAGGCTAAATATTTGGTTCTTGGGAAAGAAGCACTTGGAGCAGTTACTAAAAAAGAATACGCAAATACATGTGCCATACCAATAAAATGACTGGTGCAGAGGGAGATATACTAAGATAGAGCAATGGAAAGAAGCACTTGGTGCAGTTATTAAAAAATAAAATAATTAAATTGGAGTAGAGGGAGAGATAATGAAGAGAAAGAATTGTCTCCTCGGAGGAAAGCATTTGGGATAATTCCTAAAAAAGAGTCAGCAAATATTTGTGTCATGCCAATAAAATAATATTAGATAAGTGCATAGGAAGAGATAGTAAAGATAGTTATTTGGAAATAAGTATTTGGCACAGTTATTAAAATAGGTGAACCAATATATCATTTTACTGTATGTCATATCAATAACAGAATATTAGATCAGTACACACACACAAAGAGAGAGATAGAGAGAGAGTAGAAGTAGTAAGGATAAAGCATTGGCTCTTTGGAAAGAAGCACTTAGTGCAGATAAAAAAAAGTGTGCAAATACTGTTTGCTATACCAAAAAAGTAATATTAAATTCATACAGAAGTAGAGAGTAATAAATAAGGTGAACCTTACTATCAAATCATGACCACGATTACAGTGACTTTGAAGCAGATGATTTTTTTTTTAAGTCGCAATAAAATACGACTGATGTTTTTTTCAGATACAATATAAAGATACATTAAATATTTATGTTATAATATTAATAAATAATGATTAACTGTAATTTCACTTGTTCTTATCAACCTAATAAAGTTGAGTTACTTTGAAGCCGTGTAAACGTAAACCGATTTCAGAAATGGCATAAGGAACTACAATGACGATGCCACATATACTATGACTATAGCTAAATACTGAATGACACAAATATATTCCTGGTCTACTTTATCTACAGTTTGTCCTTGTGATTTATTAATGGTCATCGCAAATGCATACAAGCATGGGAAATTTTCTGCTTCTAAAGCAAAGAGGTCATATAAAAAGGTGCATTAAATAGTCTACGTATACATGAACCAAAAATCTATTCGTGGTGATACACCAATACTGTTAAATAAATGTGATAAATTATTAGTTTTCTAATATAAATAAATATGATGTGGTGAAGATGGTGCCTTATAAGAAAAATAATTTGATTAATGTATTGATCTCCTTTCTCAGGTGCTAATCTATTTTTTTTTGTATAAGCTTGAAACTATCTTATTCAAACTACCCATTAAATCAATTATAGTTTTGGCTGTAAATTTTAACATTTATTTTAGTGACAAAGAGTCAACGCTAATTTTACCAATTGTCCTAACTTGTTTAATCTAAATATGCATGTCAAATTATGTACTGGTGTCCCTTAACGCTCATCAAGTGCAATTCACTATCTCTGTAGTAATTTAGAGAACTATAATGTTTCCAGCTTAGTGATTGCATCTGGCTTATCTGACCATGAATCCGTATATTGCAGTTTGCAGAGAGACTCAAACATCTCTAATAGCAAACAAAAATATTGACGTTTGTATCGTATAGTAATTATTATAGGTTTTTCTTAGTACTGCTTACAGTCTGATTGAATTAATATTTTAGTTTTCAGCAGGGCTTTTTCTATTCAAAAAATTAAAATTAGAAACAGAAAACTAAGTATCTAAGGGCATAAAAGCTTTGGAAACATTGGCTCTTTGGAAAGAAGCACTTAGTGGAGATAAAAAAAGTGTGCAAATACTGTCTGCTATACCAAAAAAGTAATATTAAATTCATACAGAAGTAGAGAGTAATAAATGAGGTGAACCTTACTATCAAATCATGACCACGATTACAGTGACTTTGAAGCAGATGAATTTTTTTTAAGTCGCAATAAAATACGATTGATGTCTTTTTCAGATACAATATAAAGATACATTAAATATTTATGTCATAATATTAATAAATAATGATTAACTGTAATTTCACTTGTTCTTATCAACCGAATAAAGTTGAGTTACTTTGAAGCCGTGTAAACGTAAACCGATTTCAGAAATGGCATAAGGAACCACAATGACGTTGCCACATATACTATGGCTATAGCTAAATACTGAATGACACAAATATATTCCTGGTCTACTTTATCTACAGTTTGTCCTTGTGATTTATTAATGGTCATCGCAAATGCCACAAGCATAGGAAATTTTCTGCTTCTAAAGCAAAGAGGTCATATAAAAAGGTGCGTAAAGTCCATACGTAGTATTAAATAGTCTACATATACATGAACCAAAAATCTATTCGTGGTGATACACCAATACTGTTAAATAGATGTGATAAATTATCAGTTTTCTAATATAAATAAATATGATGTGGTGAAGATGGTGCCTTATAAGAAAAATAATTTGAGCTTGATTAATATGTATTGATCTCCTTTCTCAGGTGCTAATCTATTTTTTTTGTATAAGCTTGAAACTATCTTATTCAAACTACCCATTAAATCAATTATAGTTTTGGCTGTAAATTTTAACATTTATTTTAGTGACAAAGAGTCAACGCTAATTTTACCAATTGTCCTAACTTGTTTAATCTAAATATGCATGTCAAATTATGTACTGGTGTCCCTTAACACTCATCAAGTGCAATTCACTATCTCTGTAGTAATATAGAGAACTATAATGGTTCCAGCTTAGTGATTTCATCTGGCTTGTCTGACCATGAATCCGTATATTGCAGTTTGCAGATAGATTCAAACATCTCTAATAGTAAACAAAAATATTGACGTTTGTATAGAGTAGTAGTAATTATTATAGGTTTTTTTAGTACTGCTTACAGCCTGATTGAATTAATATTTTAGCTTTCAGCAGGGCTTTTTCTATTCAAAAAATTAAAATTAGCAACAGAAAACTAAGTGTCTAAGGGCATAAAAGCTTTGGAAACAAACTTGTGATTATTATACTTCATAGTAAAGTGAGTTGGGCAATTATAAATGAGTAAATGCTACCGTTATATCAAAACAACTATAAATGCGAATGACATGAGTAACTATTACTGTTCAATTGCAAATAAACTAACTAAAAACATAGTTCCTCCAAACGATCACCTGAGTTATATTAAGGAAATAAGTAATAAATAAATATTATGTTTATACAACACAAATGCAGTTGAATAAAAAAATTATTAAGGATATAAAAGAAAATGCTACTTATATTGACGAAATATCTGCAAAATATTTGAAAATCTAACCTGGATGTTTTAGTTTGTCTTATAAATAATAGTTTTTTAAAAATTCCACCAGTTGTATCGCTCATGAAGGTGGAGACTTAAACTTTTGATTGTGTTCGACATCGAATAATTTGTTAGCTTTTGTTGTTGCCATCGTTGGCAGTATGATGATTGCGTATAGCCGTTTGGTCAGGGCCCATAATAGCTTGTTTTTCTCAATGAACGGTATAATAGTCTGGGTGCCAAATAAGCATTTTTACCCTAACCTGGAAGTAGGGTATAGTAAAGGTTTTTTGGCTGTTTTTGGTTCTTCAAAGGGTCAACATTATAATTCAGATTGATGCCACTTTGAGATATTCAAGATGATGACTGGCTTAGAGTGGAAAAACTGGTTTTCCAAATATTTCATTATATGGGTGGTGACAAGTCGTTTTACATGTTTTTAAGGTCTGTGAAGTAGTATTTGAGGTTAGATTAGTAGTAGGAAATAATCTTATTTTATTAATGCTGATTCAGAGAATAAATTAATTTTTGAAGCAAAAAAAAACTAGTACCTAGTATTGGTGTATACGCAAGTTAGGCTTTAAGAATATCCTTGAAGTGGTATGCGTGGGCAAGTTGAATGACCTTTTAAAAACATTGGTTAAAAGGTCCTGCTAGCTCAAAACAAGTAAGGTTTTAAAAAAATTAAACAAATGTAAACTTAATATTCTGTATTTTTTTAGGGTGGAGAGGCTTGATCCTCCTTTTTTTATTTTATATTTTTTTATGATATACCTACTTTTTTTGTTTTTTGGATTTTCTATTCATTTTTTTGTTTTTTTTTTAATTTTTATTGTAAAAACTGTAAACAACGAAACACCAAAACCAACATTTAATCTCCTTCAGAATCTTCACTGTCAGAAAAATGTTGTGCTTGGTTGCAAATAATTGCACATTAAACTGCATGACAAGCCACTAGCCACGCAGCTGCATCGTGTTGTGTTTCACGGATTTATCGATTTACATGAGCATTTTGCTAATTCCAAAATGTAATCTGGGGCAATTTGAATCTTTTTTGGCAAGGCGATCATATGTAATTCCATTTTATCCTCGTCGGCCTGCCATCCGTATTGAGTGGCATCTGTATTTGGCCAAGAAAAATCCATTACAGACAACCACAAAAATGTTTGGAAATGTGCCCTTTTTACGTTTTCTAGAAAACATTCAGTAGTTTGTGGAAGAGCAGAGAATGGCGGTGCTTTTAATTGAGCTTATTCGACTTTTTTAGCCCATAGAGAAGTTCTAAAATCAGTCATTTTGCTAACATTGAGTACTCCATAACAAGAAGCTACAAAAATTGTAAATTCTTGAAAAACATATTCATTATTGCTGTTTAATCGACCCAAATATGTTGTTAAAACCCGACCATCCGTTAAACATGTAATGACCTTTTTTTTTTTCCAATCCCATGGTATTGAGCCACTGTGTCGCAACCAGATAAAGAATATGGGGCTTGTAACTATGGTATCATTTGTTTATGTTTTAAAACCGTGGCCCTAATATCTGTGGTGGCTCGCAGTGACTTAAAAGAAACCATAGAAACCTACTTGTCTTGCCATTGGTTACAAGTGTCTAAAATATTTTGTTTTATCCCCAATGTACTTATTAAACAAAATTAGCTGTATAGGTTAGGATGTTTATGATCTCGTTCAATGCATTTTTCGCTACATAATAAATAGTCTTGTTTAAAATCAAAAACATTTGTGGAACGCAATTTTCGTGGCTGGGACACCAGAAGCAATGCTTCCCTTTAATGCTCTTGCAATATGAGTTTTTGATGTGTATGTTGATACACACGAACAATGAGAATATAGTTCTAAAGAAGGTTCTTCCAGATCATGCTCCAGATTTCCGATGTCTTCATCCCCTCGGCTGCTTGTCCGAATAATTGTCTCTAATCTGCTTCTACTTACTTTCACTCTTTTTCACACGTGGAATTATACTTTTTGTTACTAGGATTCGCCATTATTTTTAATTAGGACACCTGAAAAGAAAAAGAATTCTTAATACTTAGCCTTGCTCTTGTAAGATTTTCCAATTTGTTAAATAACAGAGTTAAAGAATAATAACATAAATGTTTATTTTTAAGCTAAACAAGTTTAAGACATAATCTGAAAAAAAAATCAGCTCATACTATTCAAGAGTCTTGCATCCGTAATTTGAATGAGGGTCACTCTCAAAAAGCATAAGCCTAAATTATGTCCTAACTTTCTTCCGTAAGAAATTAAAAATAACTTTTTAATTCCTTACGAAGATAGTTTAATATTGAATTAATAAATGAAGGGAGAATTATTTGTTGTAAAACATAATTGCATCTTATTTCTGAGGTATGTTTCTTCTTGTATCGAATTTGTTTTTAACACCCACAATCGACACCTATTTTATATTTTAGACCTCAGATTTGTGTTCTCGAATCTAAAAAACATAAAAAATGATGTATCACATGTCCATATTTGGTAAATTAAAATTTAAAAAAATTGCACCTTAGATAAGTCGCCATATTGAATATCTCAAAATGCCCAAGGATGCTAGAATGATATCAACCGGATTCTTAATATAGACTTACCAAAGTACCGATAACCGTAAAAAAATCTCTGCTATACCTTACTTCCACCTTTTCTGTTTGGGATCCTGACTAAATTACTCTTGTGACTATGCCATTTTATTCCTCTCCTTTACGATCTCTCTCCTTTTCAGTTGGTTCGTAAGATATGTTCCTAGGTATTTCAATTTATTCGTTGTTTTTAGGGAGTCGTCATGTTGTATTCTTCTCCGCTAGTCCGACTCTTTTGTTGACGGGTCTCTCTCCATTATTAGACTTTTCTTGAAGTTTATTTTTTATCCAGATGTGTATAGATGCGGTTTCGTGTTTTCTAGGAAGTTGATAATGTGTTGCTCGTCTTCTGCAACGATTAGGAGATCATCTACATAAAAATAAGATTAAAAATATAAAACAGGTATTCTTCTTGCATTTCGATAAACCGAGATGTCCTCAAGTGCTTTATATTTGCAAATCAACATGCATTTACAATACTTTATTAAGAAATCCTTTTATACAACGTAAACAATGAACAACAGCACGAGAAACATCATGCAATAAATAGTTGCTGTCACCCAGTATAGGGATAACATGACGTTCCATGCGGACAAAAGTTATGTCTTAATATCCCTAATATACCAACACTAAAAATAGCGTAATAAATAACAAAACAAAACAACTCTTTATTAAGAGTAAACTTAAATGTGTTGAATGAAAATGAAACTCCCAACACTCTTCTATTCCGGTTCACATTTAGGTTCAATTTCCACTATAATATATCAAGAGATGATGCATTGTAACTTTCATGCACTTGTAGTCAGTGGTGGGTTTACAGATACGCTTAAGACGCTTTAAGCACGGTACTCCAGAGCAAAAGGGTCCGCGAAGGGGATTCTCAATTTAGTTTTTCATATCAATGATTTTCTTTCTTTTTAAATGTTCCTATAATAAGAATTCCAAAGATTCTTTGTATTGCTATGTGAATTTTATTTATTTTCAGAATTATGAAAATCTGTCTAGACAATAGAGCCAACAAACCGAGAGGCAGACAGATTTAATGATTGAATTGAAATACCTTAAATTTCATATCTTACTTGTGAGAGAAGTAAAGAATTTGTAAAATTATTTACAAAAATCTCCCTCTCGGTTTGGTACCTCGGTTTATTAATTATTTTGTTCTTTTCGGTGACCACTGACCACTTTATATTTTTCTTCATCAAAATTGTATTAGAATTCCTCCCTTGTCAACCTCATTCCAAATATTATTCTCCTGTCCCGCATAAAATCATATATTGGATTAAAATCTAGAACACTATAATGCCCCTACATCAACATTTATAGAAAAAAGTAAATAAGCTACGAGTAATATTTTCCGTACCATTGTCAAAACTTACACTATCGTCTCTATAATACACCCTAAATAAAAAAAATGGAAATAATTTACTAATGCAATGCAATGCAATTCAACGTGACCAATGTATTCACCATCTAATGATAACAAACTCTCATATCAAGTTAAATTATAAGATGTGTTATCAACAAAATCTGCATAATATTCACATTCATTGTAAATTTTTTCGACAACTGAAATGTTTGTCATTATTAAATAAACAATGAGAAACAATACTAAATAAATAATCGTTGTCACCTAAAATGGGAGTAACATGAAAAGAGGTATTCTCCAAATAATAAATGAAATAAATAAAACAAAACTGAAAAGGCGTTTTCCTCGATGTTCCCGATTGTAACACGTGTCACAGTTACACATGCTGGCTGTGTCAAGTATTAAACTATATGCCGATGCCCATAACATTTAGTTCCTAGCGAACCTGAGGAGTTTGATGTAGGGGGCGCCATAATTACGCAACGCGTTATAATACGAGCACAGTTATCGACCTATTTATTTAATTTTTTATGTAGTTTTTACAAATGAAAATGGCAAATAAAATATAAAAATTAGTGACGACACACCTGTGGATATAGAGCTTTAGTTAAAAAAAAATAATAATTAAAATAGATTCCGTGGGATCCGCTGGCGAAGCTGAAGAAGAAAAACGACTTGTGTTTTAAATATATAGATGATGTATTCCTATGGTTTAATGAAAATCACCAAAGCAGCACACATAAATATACAGACTTTTCCACTTTTTAGATTATACAAACAGCATCATGATAAAAAATACGAATAACTTTTCAATGACAATTAACTACAATGTGCATGTATTATGAATTAGTTTGAAAACAGTCCCCATTGAAATCTAATTACTAATACGGACGATTCGAGGACCTATTCCAAATTAGTTCCGAAAAAAAGAAAAACAGAAAATGTATCTGTGTATCCAGACCGAATTTTAAGAACTGCGCATGATAATACGGTCCTAGAATTGTAATAAATGAAACTTGGGTAAACTTTATATCGGCCTGCCAAATTTCAGTTGATTTGTTAGCCTACGAAATACTCGAGGCGGTCACCTTGAGTTCACTTTATCAACTAAGGTAACATGATTAATAGTTCCATAACAAATGACCTGCAGAATGTGGGGATGCTTCACAGCGTAGCGTATGCCAAGAATTTATATAAGACGTTCCTAACTGTTTTTTTGTTGTAATTATTTTCTATTTTTAGGAATTGTAGAGGAGAATAATTGAAAAAAGAATTATAGCTAGTTTGACGACTTTATAGTGCCCCATATCAATCGAGTTTCATTTTGAAAATAATTTTATTGTACTTGACTACTACCACCTGTGACACTATTCATAAAATAACCTTGTGCACAGCTACGAATCGAACGCGTGATTTGAAATGAAACGTAAAAATTGTAGTGTGCCGCTGTTGAATAAATTATTATAAAAAAATTTGCGTGGGTTGTCTAGAAGTAAAAATAAGCCAATGTCCTTCCGTTTGCAGATTTTTCGTTAAAGTTAGACTATGCTAGAAAAAAATAAATGAGAAAATAATAATAAACAAATAGTTCAACCGGGCCCGAAGGAATAAATGGAATACTGTGTACTGTATTTTCGACCTATTTTAAACTGTTTTTCCTGACCTCCCCTTCACAGATCCTCTTTCTTAACTGCGCTACGCTGATGAAGAACAATAATACCGAAACATGCGTCCGTAGCTGCTTCGTCGTTTCTCCTATATAGGTATATGGTACGATTTCATGTATCATAGGTGCTAGAAACTTTCTCAAGTATAGTTATCTTCAGTTCTACTAAACACTCGAAACATGTCGGCTCCCTTGACCATCAAACTCGCCGTATCGCACTGCCAAAAACGCCGACATTTTTTACGCGCTTAACAAGTATGTATGTTAGATCACGGTTTACATGAGTGACTTTTTAAAAAGATTTATTTACTTAAATGGAGCCAACGTTGGCTCTTGGAGAAGGAATAATACAATAATTAGAAGTGTTTCATTCTAAGTGAGTTTAATAACTGATTCAACAAAGCGTGTTTAGTCATATTTATAACATACAGAACCTGAGTAAGCAAAATATATAACAAAGGAATTGCAGTTCTGCAGTCTGCACAAGTTATGAGAAACAAAGGTGTAATATGATATCTTGAAGATAAGCAATTAATAAGAGAAGCTGTTATCGTGAAATACAATATACCTGTGAAGGTTTATTATGGCTAAGTCGCAATAAGATGTGTGTAATATTATATAACAACTTCCCCCTTAATAAAAAAGTTGATGTTATGCAGCAACTTTTGAAAATTGTTAAAACGTTAAATGAATATAATGCAAAAATAAATTGAAACAATGTTGAATGAATACAAAGCAAAATAATAGAATAATGTAAAAGTTAAAATTGGTAAGCGATAATAAAACATTACATAACGTAATAAGGATAAAATACAATAGTCTAAATTAATAGACAAGGGTAAAACTCCACATGAAAGTCTATGTTAACTCGATGTCCTCTTCTTCTTGAGGTCTAATACCGGGTCGCTTTCTTGGAGGTAGGAAATTTGGTAAATACTCTGCTTCGCTCTGAAGGAGGTGAAGGAGGGTTATCCGTTGAGGGTTGGATTCGCAATGCTCCACATCTTCTTCTTCTGCATTTACAAGTTATGTAAAGTAGAACTAATAGGATGATGAGAGTGATTATGAAGTATGTGAACCAAGATACATGTTTGGTCACAAAAGGTTCGTTTATGAGGTCGTCTAGGTCTTTGGAATATTGCTCTAGTTTGTTTTTAGCAATATCTAAATCTTCTACGTCGAGACTGTTTAATTTAAGCGGTTTAAATTTTGGGATTTCGATTTTGTCGGGCATGTGATTGCAGCATTCAAAAGGAATTTGGATTGGATGTGAATTGTCCTTAATTTCGGAAAAGTCTTTAGCACTGGCTTGTATTCGAGTAATGCCTGCATAGGCGTAACATCCTGGTTGTAGTTTTATGATGGAATTTTTGTTAATTAGCTCTGTTATGGATTCTCTCTTCGGGCAGTTGATGGTAATGTGAAGTGGTTCGGAATTAATTACTAGCCATGTGTTGTCTTCAAGTTCTTGGACGTTGTATCCTTGACTAATGATGAAGGAAGTTTGACAATTTTCTGGGAGTTTCGGCAATGGTTTTAATATTCTAGCTTCACAAATGGCATTTTGGTCGATAGGATAAGCAAACAGGTTCGAACATAGTTTGGTTCCAAAATAGAGTGGTTTGCATTCTTTCAAATTTTGTATAGGTATGTACATTAAAGAATCATCGTCTCTCGCGATAAACTTTTGTGAAATAGATAAAAAGTGATGTAGACCAGTTCTGTTATCAAGTATAGGTATAGGGTACAGACGAAAGGTGTTGTAATTTTGAGGTTCAACGAGAGGTATTGTTAAAACAAATATTAAGTTAGAATCTAGTTGAAAAGCTTTTAGTTCAATAATATCCAGATATTGAGCAACTGCTGATAGTTTAATTGGAAGAGGTAAATTGTTCCTTCGCAAACTCTGTGAAATCTCTTGTAACGCCGTTACTAAGTGATCAGGTGTTATGATTGATGAATGAATAATTCCTAATCTGGCAAATGTTATTGAATTTAAAATATCGTTTAGATTGTCTTCGATATACAAATAACTGGCCATTAGTTGTTCGGAAATGTATAGAAATTTTAGTTTTATTTCGGCAGCTTGGATCGTTTGAGTCATGGTTTGAATTGTGTGCTCGATTTCTTTGATATCTTTGTTAAATGTTTCCTCATCAATTTGTAATTTTTGTATAGTCGAGTTGAAGTTTTTAATAACAGAGGTTGTAACTGAAATTTGATATTTGATTAAGTTTTCCAATTGATGTTCGTCGTTATTTAGTTTATTTATACAATTAGTATAGTACTGGCCATCTTCAGCATCTAGGTTTCCAGTTATTGATTTGAATATTGTTCCGATACCGTTAAGTATTCCGCGTTTATATCTCTTTGTGTCTGAGAAGATTTTTACAGAACTAGATATCTCTGTTAAAAGGTTAAACTTCGCTTCTAAACAGAATTGATTTCTGGTCAGCGGCAAATTAACTTTAGTTTCCTGTTTTGTTTCGAGGTTTAATTAAGGTAGCAGAATTTTGAAAAATTTATTTTATTTTAAAGGGACCGTTAAATTTGTTTTGTAGTTTGTTCTTAATTTGTGATTCTTTTGCATAAAATAAGTCACCTAGTTTGTACTCAGGTCGTTTTTGGGGAATATTTCTGTCAAAGCGAACTTTCGCTTTCTCTTTTTGAGCTTGTGTTCGATTGCGGGCAATTTCAAAATAGTGAGATGTTCTATTGCTTAAATCTCTGACATATTTTGCAATTAGCTCTTTTTGGTTGTGAAGAGTTTCAGGTGGTCTATTAGATGTATGACCAAAGATAAGTTCATATGGGGTGAAACCGTGTGTTTTATTTACCGAATTGTTATAGCATATTTTTGCATATGGTGAAATTGTGAAAGGATGTTCGTTCGGGTTTTCACTCTTATCATTTCAGCTAAAGTAGCATGAAATCTTCCTAGGGATCTGTTGGATTGGGAATGTCCTATGCTTGAATACGTCAGTTTTATGTCGTAGAGGGTACAGAGATCTTTGATCAAACGGTTGTCAAATTCGCCACCGTAATCGCAATGGATTCTTAATGGGGTACCATAATGTTAAAAGATAACAACAAAGTGTTTACGACGGATTTTGCGGATTTATCCGGGACTGCATAGGCTTGCGTAAATTTAGATTCTTCGCGAATGGTTAAAGCGTAATTTCGAGTGGGGAATTCAAATAAATCGATGTTAATTCTTTCGAAAGGTGTTCTTGGGGTTTCCGTGATTACTAGAGGGTTATTAGATTTTTCTGGCATACTTTAGTCTTTTGACAAGTTTCGCAATTTTTATAAAATTTTCGACATCTTTAGTTAGACCTTGCCAAGTGTATTTTTCTTTAATTCTCCGAATCGTTTCGTTTATTCCGCGGTGTAGATAATTTTTTTTTACCATGATATTGTTCTAGGATTATTGGGATTTGGTCTTCGTCAGGAGTTTGAACAATGTTTTGACAAATTATTACCTGTAAGTCTTTTTTCTGCAAAATGAATGATGAAATTTCAAGTATAGGGAGGTCTACATTATTTTCCACAAAGTATATCTTAGAAAGATCTAAAACATCTTGATTTTTTAAATAATACCAAAAATAGATGTTCAATTACAGATTCAATATCAAAAGATAGAGGGATGATGAAAAATCTCCTATGTCTGATTGTTTTGTTCGATATAGTATTAATTTTATCGTTGTAAAATGCAGGTCAAGATATGTCCTTAAAATTTTGTGATGGAGGTCTTGTAAATTATTTTGATGAAAGAAGGTCATAATATCTTAGTATTCTCGATGTAAATGTTGCTTGTTTCACTAGTCTATTAATTAATACATTTTTTCTTAAAAGGTGTTAAATTCGTGTACGATTTATGATGGAATTTGAACATTCTGAAAATTGTTATTTTTTCTTCTTCTAAACAACGTACTGTATATCTGTTATTTTTTTTTATTTTTGTGAAGGATTTATTAATTTAAATAATGCATTCTAGCTTTAGGTTACAGTTTAATCGTCAAAAGTTTCTGATGCATTTTTTAATCTTATCTTGAATGTTGTTTACATGTAAAACGCGTGTAATGAAACATTATAGCGAATACAATACAAAACTAGAGTATTAGATGTCCTGCAATTCTTGATAAAATGTTTAATTGATAAACATACAAGACGTGCTTCTGTGGGAAGTATAAATGTGCTTGTTAGAATTTCTTCGAATTTAATTTATACATTTTCTTTAAGTCACCTTTTGTTTAATCGATAAGATTAAGAGTTAAGGTATTTTTTTTTCCATTATTGTTACAACTCAATTGAAGGAAAAAAACAATTTTTTTTCAGTAGAAGTGAACGAAAAATAAAGATATTAATCTACAGGGTGATGTTATAAATCGTTTGAGATAATATATCATGTAATTTGGAAATACTTTATTTTTTTTTTAATTTATGAAAGTAAATGACTTTAATGTATTATAATCTGTTTTGAAAAACTATTTTTTACTGGAAAAATTTTACTTGAGTGTAAAAATGTTTATTAAATAATTTGGAAAATTGTTCATGTTTGTAAAATTAATGTATTATTTGCTGGCATATTACTTCCACATCCAGTGGAAGTATAGTAACGACAAAAAAAATTTTAAAAATTTTTATTGTTCAAATAGGCTTAGAATGTCATGAAACGTCGAGATTTCAAGTTTGAGCGAAAAAAAAATTTCTGTCTGTCGGTCTGTCGGTCTGTCTGTCGGTCTGTAACTTTTTTTGTGCGCACGTTTACTCTGGAACCGTTTGAGATATTCACTTGAAATTTGGTACACATATGTACTTTAACGAGATCTAGAACTAGATTATATTTTCATCTTGTTCCGTCGAAGGGTTGGGGGGTAAATTGGGGTAAATTTGGAGTAAACAGGTAAATCAAGCAGGTAAGAGTTCATAAAATTGATATTTAGTATAGACAAGAGAAGCTAAGGTCTCAAAAAAAATTTTGGCATTAGCCACCCCCATTATCACCCCCACCCCATTATTAAAGGGGATGAAAAAAAATGTGATTTAGTGTGTGTACAAGAACCAGAAACCTCAAAATATTTTCTTACATTATCCACCCCCCACTCCCACCCCCTGTCACCACCCCCACCCCACTACCGATATGGGTTTTTGGGGTAGAGGATTTCAAATATTATATTATTAAAGTTCCATAAACAATTATTTCCAGATATAAAATTTTTTCGTTGTGTGACTTGGATAGAAAATCCGGATGTGGAAGTAGTGATTCCTTGGGCAGCGGTTTTTTTTCATTGTGTCGAAATCCGATTGAGACAAAACCTGCTATCGCTAATAAAGCTTAAATATAGATTTGAATTTTTGAATAGGCTCGAATTTTAGGTTTGAAAATTCTACAATTTTTGCTATTGCTTTCATAGCTGCTAAAAATAAATTTTGTTCTCTTATGTTCATGTGTATGTGTGGTATATGAACTTTATTTTTATTTTGATTGCACGAAATTGTTCGAATGTTTCTTAGAATTTTATTCATTTTCCGAATTTTCTAAAAATTGAAATTGTCGGCTTGGGTTTATCTATAAAGTACGATTTTGTATCGGAAATGTTAATTCTTTGTAGGTTAACAACAGTGGATGTTAAATCTGAGATTTTTGCTTTTTCCTGTATTTCTGGTTTGGCATTAGTGTTAGCCAAATTACGTTTTAGTTTAGTTATTTTTTCGGTATGTGGTTCATAAGGAATTAAATTATTTTCGTTGCCTAAATTTTGATTTTTAATTTCGAAATTTCTGTTCTTAGGTTGGGAATCCGGCTCTTGATAATTTGCATTAAAAATTGCTTTGAATTTTTGTACTGGTTCCAGCTTAAGGTTAGAGAAACTTACAGTTTTCGGTATCGCGTTAGCGTTTAATATTGATGTTAGAAGTTCTCCGTTGTTATCGATTTTTTCAAGAGCATTCGGTAGGCGTACCTTTTCATTTTCCTGGGCTAACAGTATAGCCTCGGTGTTTTCCAAGTTACATTTTAATTTGAAAATCTTGTTCATACGTGATTCGATAGGGATCATATTTTTTTCGTTGTCTACATTTTGATTTTTTAAGATGTTTAAATTTTGATTTTTTGTGATGTCCAAATTTTGATTTTTTATGGTAAAATTTGTAGTTGGTTGTAGAGGTAAATTTTCTGTAGCTATATCTTCCGTAACTTTAAATAACGGTAAAGTTTTAAAATTTGTGACTAGCTGTTTATTTTTAAAATCTATTCGACATTCATAATGTTCTAGAAAGTCTGCGCCTAATAATCCATCAAAATCTATATCTAGATTATAGATATAAACCTTGTGTGACTCATCTGAAAAGGGGATGAGAACGGATTCGTTGATATAAAATTTTTGATCAGTAATACCCTGTATAGTTACATTTTCAGGGGATCTACGTCTATAATTTTCAGCTGTCTTGGGTTTAAAAATTGATATACCTGCACCTGTGTCTATTAAGATTTTAAATTTCCCTGTTGCGTCTTTCGTATAATAAAGATTTTTTGAGTTTACGGTTAACAAGGTACGAGAAAGCGTATTTATATGAACTTTTGTTCTGGGAAGTTCAGCATTGGATCGAAACTGTCGTTGAGATTCATTGTTTGTATTTGGTTTGATATTTGGTCGAATTGGTCTATTTGTTGTGTTGGAGTATCCATGGGGTACTCCGGATCTAAGCGAAAATCCTGAGGATTAGCAGTATAATCCTCCTGTAGTGTTTAATTAGCAGTATAATTCTCGTACTGCTCATATTGAGAATTAGCCGTATAATTATCTGAAAAGTTTTGAGTGTTGCCTGAATCGTAATTTTCATAACTGTGAGTAATCATTATATTGATTATAGTTACATTGATTGTCATAATTGTCATAAGGTTCGTAATTCAAATGATGAGCTTTTTGCTGGTTAAAGCGATTAAAATTTGGGTTAGGTTGGATAGCTGATGGTCGCTGTTGCATAAAATTAGGGTTCGGCCTTATGGCTGAGGGCCTGTTTTGCTGTGATTGATTTGGCTGATTATTTTGAGGGAATGTCCTCTGACTAAATTGATTATTACTCGGTTGTGCGAAGTTTTGATGAGAAAAATTTTGTGAGTTTGGGTTTCCTTGGAAACTTGGTCTCTGGAAGTTTTGAGACTGTTGCCTTGTGCGGCATTCGCTTATTACATGTCCATTCCGTTTACAGAAGGAACAGAACTTTTGTTGCAAATTTGGACCCCGTGGTCGCTTTTGTTGAATTACTGGGTTTTTGACTGGACTATTTTTTGGGAATTTTTGCTGTTCAAAATAAGAGAGTTGTAGCTCTCTACGAATTCTAATAATTGCGTTCATTATAGTCGGAGGGTTACTGGCACGTATTATTCTGCCTAGATTTGGTTCTAGACCCGTTAACAAATTATTTAATGTCATAGTTTCAATCAGGTTTGTTTGCGCGGTTCTTTGCTCCGAAGTTAAATTTTGTTTTTGCACTGCAGCGTGCATTTTCGCATTGTGCGTTTGTAAACGCGAAACGAATGTTAAGGCGGATTCACTAGGTAATTGGTGAATTCGTTGTAGGTCCTGAATTAGGGACGTTAAATCTCGGGAGTCTCCGAAGTGAGTTTCTAGTAGTGCCTTTATTTCTGGCCATGTGCTAGGGTTGCGTGAATTTATAAGTTCGGCGGCTCTGCCTTTTAATTTATTTTTGATGTGCATGATTAATAGAATTTTTTGGACATGAATTGCCATACTTTGTGCACAGGAACACGAGTTTAGGAATGTCTGTAAATTTATGGCGTTGCCATCGAATTCTGGTATTAGTGAAAAAATTTCAGAGAGCTTGTAAGGCTCAATTTGTTGTGGTTGTTGTTGTTGTTGTTGTTCGGCTGGTGCCAGTGGCACTGGTTGAACAGTCTCTGGTTGAGCTCTATCAGGCATTTTAGTTTTTTATTTAGAGATTTTTGAACTAAAATTGGTTACGTATCAGCAGTATGATACGGAAATTAAATTAAAATTAGCTTGTTCTGTTACGTACGTAAATGAATTGTGTATTAACTGTATAATACACAGTCGTTTCGTGAATACGAAAATAAATAACTTAAAATTAAAATTGTTGCGTTGTAGCTTGTATAGGATTTGTTTGATAACAGAATTGGCTTTGTTTGCCGAGTGTATTAGCGGTATAATACACGTAAATAATTGTGAGAAATAATAATTGTAAAATGAAATAAAACAACGAGATGATTCTTAAAAATGACTTACATTAATTTCTTCTCCATGAGTAGGTTCTTCGTCCGTCAAGGGATTGGGATCCACCACCACCAGTGAGGAAGGTCTCCTTGTTCTCGTATATGTACACGCACTAGTTAGGCACCTTCTGCAGATGTTCTCCTTGTTCTCTTACGCTTCACTACCAGTTAGGCTTCTTGTTCTGATGATGTTTACGGATCCTACCGACTGCGCCAATGTTAGATCACGGTTTACATGAGTGACTTTTTAAAAAGATTTATTTACTTAAATGGAGCCAACGTTGGCTCTTGGAAAAGGAATAATACAATAATTAAAAGTGTTTCATTCTAAGTGAGTTTAATAACTGATTCAACAAAGCGTGTTTAGTCATATTTATAACATACAGAACCTGAGTAAGCAAAATATATAACAAAGGAATTGCAGTTCTGCAGTCTGCACAAGTTATGAGAAACAAAGGTGTAATATGATATCTTGAAGATAAGCAATTAATAAGAGAAGCTGTTATCGTGAAATACGATATACCTGTGAAGGTTTATTATGGCTAAGTCGCAATAAGATAGCGTGTAATATTATATAACATGTAGTCAACTATAACAACAATTTTAACTGACTAACAAAATTCATTACTACTTATTAAAATTATATGCAAACAATATATCTGGGTTTACCTTTGAGTTTACTTAAGAGTGCAGTAGGTATTCAATATTACGTTGCTGTTTTGCCTCGTAGAGTATATTTCTTAGGATACATTTGACCGTCTATTTACTACTAACTGTGCCCGCGACCACGTTCGCGTGGAATTTTGAAATTAACTAAACATTTCCTTTGTAAATGACATTTGAGGTAGAATCATCAGGGACATGTACAAAACGATTGTTTGCGTCACTGACACGGGAGAGAGCCACGTAGAGCTGGCCGTGGGAAAAGTAACTGACACTGAGATCCAACCCGCAACGCGCGCGGCTGGAAAGTTCTAGAATACTCTCAAATTTTCTGGAATATTACAGAAGCTTAATCATGAAAGTTTATGTCGTGCAAATACGCTTATTGTAGAGATCAAGCTATATCTCCGGGTTTAATAAACCGATTTTCATTAAGTTGGGCTAGCGTAGGCCGATTTCGATGAAATAAAAACTAAATATTACTCCAAGCTTAGATACATTTATCTGTAAAAACTCTATTCAAATTAGTTCAGTAGTTTCTGCATGATGCGCGTCCAAACAAATACACAAAAATTCTAAAAACTATCTTAATGTATTCGACCTCAAACCCCGATTTGAGGATTTCTTTTTATGGGGTCATCTAAAAACCCTGGTGTATTAAACTCCCATTAACACTAGAAGATCTAATAGAGCGAATAGTTGCCTCGTGTGAAACAATACGGAATACGCCGGGAATATTTGAACGGGTGCGCAATTCGCTGCGAAGATGGGCGGAAGTATGCCTATTAAGTGAAGGTGGCCATTTCCAACATTATTTATAAAACAAAATTTATCATTATTAATGTTAATAACAATAATTAGTTTCAATTTCAATTTAATTGTTTAATCAAGAACAGTGACGTCTGACGAGAAAAATGCAAGAGATCGTTTTCATGTAGAATTGACCAAGCTAATCAGAAAAAATATCCACATGGAAAAATGTCAGTGGCGTACCACCTTTTAGGTAAAAAATATCAGAGGACATGATTGCAGGGACACCATTGGTGGGGCGACAAAATAACTTTTCTAACTAAAATATGTGTTCTTATATCCTATTAACACATATCAAAATTGAAAATAATATCTAAAGTACTTTCTGAGATATTAACAAATAACAATTTAAAAAAAACACCCTGCAGCAAAAAATTTAAGCCGTTGCGGACATATGAACTTTTCTTCATAAAATGACCTAAGGAATCACACCCTGAAATATCAGCACGTCACTAAGGAACACTCTGTATATATAGATGAATTAATTTTTACTCTATGAAGTGTTATTAAACATAATTATTTATTCGCAGATTTTGGATAATTTCTACTGATAGAATTAATTAAATATTAGATTAAAACTGTGCATGCATATTATTTCAATTTATTTTTTAACGTGATATTCTTAATCAACAAAATGTTATTTAGTTTTCAGAAGTCAATAATTTTTTAATTTCCGTTGGTGCATGATTTCTGGTATTAATAAAATCGAATAATATAGAAATCGGTACATTATTGGGGATGCATTTGCTTCAATCAGACAGTAATTCTCATTCAGAATAAGCAGCAGAACAATATTTAAAGCGCGTGTATTCGCAGACACAGTTATGGCTGGGAAACCAAGATATTTCAGCGGAAGATTGGAGTTGGAAATATGATACAGGAAAGTATTTTCCAATCCCAATGACACAAGAACCAGCTCCACCAAACATCCTAAAAATATTTTTTTATCTACGGTCGACATATAAAGTAGGCTTTTACTACATTTTGAAAGCGCAAAGTTGACATTTGCAAACGATCGTACATAAAATCATGTGTGTAATTCGAGCGCAAAGTGTCATTGCCGCTCATGCAAAAAACATCCAAACGTGCTGAAAATTGTTTTCTACGCATTTTCAAGGCGGAGAATACGATGCTGATATTATTTATTTAGCCTCCCACTCCCAACCAACTACTCCTAAATGCATAAAACTTAGATTTAAGTACATTTGCCCCTACAGAGGGGGTAATTAGAGAACATGTAAAAAGAGTATATTTTCAAGTTCGGGTGTGGTCACAAAATGAAATGAACTCCGTTGACTGGGATTGGACAACGGGAAATGGCTTCTTACAACGGAAAGGCCATGGCAGGTTAAGATAAGTGTTCGTGCCTTTGCAACCTTCTTGCGTGTGGTTCCTTCCAGTGATGTATCTTTGTGTAAGATACTACCACAAAAAGTTTTTCCCTCAAAGACTTCATAATATCTGGGAAACATTTTTTTTTCGAAAATCCGAAAAAAAAATTTTTTCTTAATCAAGTGAACCAATTTGTTTGTATTTCACATATATTGTGAATATACTCAAGACAATGAAATCTTTTCATGAAGAAAACAAAAATTGATGCTTTTGAATTTTTTGAAAAATTTATATAAGTACTTATACGTTAGCGACCACCTCTATTTTTTTACTAATTATACGCCATACAATAAGCTATAACATCTATTTTTTACAAAACTCTATGGTAGTCAAATTGGCAAAGATAATGTTACGTGCCTACACCCCCTTTAGTAAACACTCTGTATCGTGGGTTCAGAAATTATAACACCAGGGTAACAATAATGTATTTACTTACGTACTAATTACAACAAATAAAGAAAAAAGTATAAATTGGTTAGAAACTCGATATATTAATAAATATGTAATTAGGATTAAGATAGGCACTGTAAGTTATACATTTTGTATTCTTATGATATAGTAACCTAGGTTAGTGTATTAATCCGGGGGGTAGTGCCTTGCACTACTTGCTTGAACACAGCCTAGTGGTTTTCCTCAACCATACAATGGTACTTTATTAATATTTGTTAACCTGTTTTTTTTGTATATATTAAAGGAAAATAAATGTATTATTATTATTATTATTATTATTATTATTATATATAAATGAACAACAACTGCTTGGATTACACGTATCGAAAATTTTTTGGAGCAGCCTACGTATTACTTCCACGTCCAGTGGAAGTATAGTAACGACAAAAAAATTTTTAAAAATTTTTATTGTCCAAATAGGCTTAAAATGTCATGAAACGTCGAGATTTTAAGTTTGAGCGAAAAAAAAAATTTCTGTCTGTCGGTCTGTCTGTAACTTTTTTTGTGCGCACGTTTACTCTGGAACCGTTTAAGATATTGACTTGAAATTTGGTACACATATGTACTTTAACGAGATCTAGAACTAGATTATATTTTCATCTTGTTCCGTCGAAGGGTTGGGGGGTAAATTGGGGTAAATTTGGGGTGAATAGGTCAATCAAGCAGGTAAGAGTCCATAAAATTGGTATATAGTATATACAAGGAACTGTGATTGGCCCTATTTTATTCACGGCTTATTTAAATGGTATACTTACCGTAAATAGTTCAGGGTTGTTAATCAGTTTTGCAGATGACACCGCAATTTTCTATAGTGCTGATAATTGGGACGAACTGAAAATTAAAGTTGAAAATGATATGAGTAGAATAATTGACTGTTTTAGTCACAAACTGTTAACTATAAATTATGAAAAAACAAAGTTTTTACCATTTTCATGTTACAAGAATAACTTACCCAATTATCAAGCTCTTGATATAAAAAGAAACACCGAGTCCATACAAATAACTTCTGCAAGTAACATTAAATATTTAGGTATAACACTTGACAGTCAATTGAAGTGGGATATTCACACCAAGAATGTTGCAAACATATTAAGATTTCTAGTATACAAGTTTAAATATTTCAAAAATATTTTACAAATAAACCAACTAAAAATATTGTATTATGCCTTAGTAGAGTCACGACTGCAATATGCAATTTTGGGGTGGGGCGGTGTAGCAACCGTTCATGTAAAGAAGTTAGAAGTGCTACAAAAAAGAATATTAAAAATAATTTACAACAAAAACTTTATCTACTCTACGGATAAAATATACTCCGAAACACGCATAATGGATATTAGACAGTTGTTCTTTTTCAGTATTATTACATACATATTCAAGAATAGAACATCGTTGCAATTTATTGACCACAGTTACTCAACCAGACAAAAAACCAATCAATGTGTTAGAACTAATACTAGTCATAAGACGATCGGGCAGCGTAATTATATTTATCTAGCTTGCAGGATTTACAACTCTTTACCAGATAAAGAAAAATGTATTATTAAAACATTAAATTCTGCAGCTGCATTTAAAAAAGTGTTCAAAAAATATATATTTTCTATCAATAGGACAATGGTGCACTCTCTAATAGACGTTAAAAACTATTAAAAATCTATAAAGTATAAATAAAATAGTTAATGTTTTACACAATTCAAATTATTATATAGTGTTAATACATGGTATTACTACCCACGCGCAACCTTGAGTTTTTGTGGGTCTTCTTCCGTTTGTTTACATTATGTGTAATGTCATTATATTATGTACCTATATTTGTATCGCCATAAACATTATTTAATATATAATATTTCTATCATCATAATTACACTTCTATTGTTATTATGTTATATATTTTCTTTTCTGTATTTAATATATTGTAAATGTTATACCTATTTAAGATGTAAATAAACATTATTATTATTATTATTATTATTATTATTATTATTATTATTATTATTATTATTATTATTATTATTATATTATTATTATTATTATTATTATATTATTATTATTATTATTATAAGAGAAGCTAAGGTCTCAAAAAAATATTTGGCATTAGCCACCTCCATTACCACCCCCTTATTAAAGGGGATGGAAAAAAAATTGTGATTTAGTGTATGTACAGAAACCAGAAACCTAAAAATATTCTTTTACTTCATCCACCCCCCCCACTATCACCCCCCTGTCACCACCCTCCACCCCACTACCGATGTGGGGTATCGTTTTATGGGTTTTTGGGGTAGAGGATTTCAAATATAATATTATTAAAGTTCCATAAACAATTATTTTCACATACAAAGTTTTTTCGTTGTGAGTGACTTGGATAGAGAATCTGGATGTGGAAGTAGTGATTCCTTGGGCAGCGGTTTTTTTGAAATAACGAGATGTATTTTTCACAATATATATACATTTTCTACAAAGCCCCATCGAAACGGTAATACATAAAAAAAATATGTGTTTAATAATAAGAATACATAATAAAAAAACATGTTATGCTAATGATATACGTTAATATTAGTCATCTTCATCACTGTCCTCAATTATTCTGCGAATAATTCAGACAGTTTTACTGATGATTTTGGAATATCGTCGAAAAACCTTGCATATAATAAATGCATCTATAAGTAGGTAACAGAAAACTATTTTTTTTTTTAAACTTAAACATGAATTTATCATATGCAAGGTTTCTCGACGATATTCCGAAACCATCAGTAAAACTGTTTGAATTATTCGCAGAAGATATCAATGTTACAATAAATGAGGACAGTGATGAAGACGACTAATATTATCATATATCATTAGCATAACATGTTTTTTTATTATGTATTTTATTATTAAACACATATTTTTTTTATGTATTGCCGTTTCGATGAAGCTTTGTAGAAAATGTATATATTGTGAAAAATACATCTCGTTATTTCAAAAAAATACGTAGGCTGCTCCAAAAAATTTTCAATACGTGTAATCCAAGCAGTTGTTCATTTATATATTTATTAATATATCGAGTTTCTAACCAATTTATACTCTTTTTCTTTATTTGTTGTAATTAGCACGTAAGTAAATACATTATTGTTTAGTGTTACCCTGGTATTATAATTTCGGAACCCACGATACAGGGTGTTTACTAAATGGGGTGTAAGCACGTAACATTATCTTTGCCAATTTGACTACGTTACCCCTTCGATAGAGTTTTGTAAAAAATATGTGTTATAGCTTATTGTATGGCGTATAATTAGTAAAAAAACAGAGGTGGTTGCTAACGTGTAAGTACGTATATAAATTGTTCAAAAAATTCAAAAGCATCAATTTTTGTTTTCTTCATGAAAAGATTTCATGAAAATATCAACAATAAATTGTCTTGAGTATATTCACAATATATGTGAAATACAAACAAATTGGTTCACTTGGTTAAGAAAAAAAATTTTGTTTGGATTTTCGAAAAAAAATTTTTTCCCAGATATTATGAAGTCTTTGAGGGAAAAACTTTTTGTGGTAGTATCTTACACAAAGATACATCACTGGAAGGAATCACACGCAAAAAGGTTGCAAAGGCACGGACACTTATCTTAACCTGCCATGGCCTTTTCCCACGAAAAGCTAATCCCTGACTCATTTTTCATAATATAACTGTGGTTGTAAAACCGGGTGTAACACAAAAATAAAATTAGATGTAAAATGTAGTCTATTCTGTAAACATTGTAGAGACTGACTGACGATAGTGACCATGATGATGAATGTACCCAGATGGAAGCAAGTCTCACTGAAGAGTGCAATATCCATTCCGATTGGCCAGAAAAATGTGATCTAATTTGTAAACACTGAAGAATAAATTATCAATCAGCGCTTGTGATCTCACTATAAGAAAAACCGATGGTTTTGGACATGCAAGGGTAGTTTTTGAGGACAAAGAGAGAAAGTGATCCCCGATCGTGTTCTCTACCCTTGACAACGGGAGATACCTTCTTTAAAACCTTCTCTTTGAGGGGCACTTCAGGATTGAGGGAGGAGGTAGTTTCAACCCGGGGGGTCGTTAGTATGTCTGATTACTACATTTTACAGGACATATTGGGTTTCCTCAAAAAAAACCAATACCACAAGTCCTTGCATGCCTGATAACGAAGAATGAGAAAAGGGGGTGGTTTTATGCATTTAGAGGTAGTTGGTTGGGGGTGGAAGTCTAAATAATATCAGAATCGTGTTCCCCGCCCTTGAAAACGTGTATAAAACAGTTTTCACCACATTTGGATGTTTTTTGCATGTTTCGGGATTGAGAGAGGGGGGGGTGGTTTCAACCCCCCGGGGTCGTTAGGATGTCTGGTTGTGAAATTTTACAGATATATTGAGTTTCCTAAAAAAAAAAACCGATCCAACAAGTTCTCCCACGCCTGACAACGAAAAATGGGAAAAAGGGATGGTTTTTTGCGTGCAGGGGTAATTCGAAGAATGGAAGATATTAAACACTAAATTATTTTCTCTTGCTTTTAAATATAACTTTGGTTAATTTTATTAAATCGATTAGAATATAATAGCTATATTTAATACTCATTTAACTCTTCTATCATTTGTTTCCACTATTTTTCAGGCACCGTTTTCCATTTTTGATAAATTTTAACATGAAATTTGAGATCAGTGACCCAAAAAGTCCCTATATAAGAAATAAAATCCGAATTAAAAAAATTGACACTTTGACACCCTTGAATACCCTGAGGTTGGTGACGCTTTCTACAAAGTGGTCAGCTCTATGTTGATTGTGATTGGCCGAAAAATGAGTGATTTTCTTTTTGTTCGTTTTTTAAGTTTTGATCACCAAGTTGAAAACATTTGATTATTTTTGTCGGAATATCACCTGACGACAACGAGCAACGACAATTATAATATAATCTAGAATATTTTCTCGTCGCACCCGTTGGGGAAAATATTCTCAGTCGGTTTTTTTGCATAATCTTATGGAAAATGGTCACCTGAAAACAAATCTGCATGTTGCTAGGTCTAAAAATGGGTCAAAAATTTTTTTTAAACAAATTGCAAAAATTATTTATTTTGCTCCGGACAATTTTTTTTTAGATTTTTTGGGCGATTATGAACAAAAAAATAAATAATATTATAAAAAATATTACGATTCAACAGACTCTTTTGCTGTTAAAAGAAAAACCTGACGTGCTGGGGAAAAACTAAGGCCAGATTCGTGTTCAGCGGCTCAAAATACAGGGGATAGGTATGGTCAGCACTCCGGCGCAGATCACTTTTCTTTTTTGTGGGCTTGTGTTATCAATTAAAAAACAAATACCCTAAAACGCCTTGGGGCTTTGTTAAAGGCTGTTTAAAGAATATTTAAGCCTTTAGTAACATTAAAATTTTTTGTTTTTCATGTTGTTTTTCAGGGTTAAAAATGGCTATTTTTGCGTTTTTCTCGAACTTTAAATAATTAATGTCTCGAAAACTATTAACTTTAGAGAAAAGTTGCAAGAGACCTTTTTTTGTTCATAATCTCCAAAAAAACCTAAAAAGCAAAATAAACAATTTTGTAATTTGTTTAAAAAAATTGTTTAAATAATTATTGACCCATTTTTAGACCTGGCAACATGCAGATTTGTTTTCAGGTGACCATTTTCCATAAGATTATGCAAAAAAACCAACTGAGAATATTTTCCCCAACGGGTACGAAGATATTTCCTGGATTAATAGTTATATTTTTATTTTAAGGAAATGAGTGAAACCCTAGCAAAGGTAGGCAGATGCTTCAATTTTTTATTAACAGAGCGTTATTAATTAAAATAGCCAATAAACATAAACTGATGCAGTATACTGGAGGAACAAAGAAGCGTCTTGGCACAAAATTGAGATTAGCTGACATTTATGCAATCTCCAGCGGCTAGTAAAAAATTACCATTTGCGTAATATCTCAATGTTAAAGCCTCCATTAGACTATAAAAGTTCTTTGACAAAGATCTTTTATAGAAGATATGTTATGAGAAATGTGATAGTGTACTAGACCAAATTTTACAAAATATCGACCATAATTTATGAAATATTACACATTTCTCATAAAAAATATATTTTATAAAAGATCCTTGACAAAGAACTTTTATAATCTAATGCGGGCCTAAAAGCCATAGATTTTTGGGGAAACTAAATGATTTTTATAATAAAATAAAATAGATTTTAATATTTACTTTTTAGCTACATTAGAAAACTTGTTTACCTATCGGATAAAAATTCGAAACAATACTTCGATTTGTTCAATAATAAATATTGCTGTAGGCTTCCTAATTTAAGCAAAAAATAACTTTGACTTTTCATCCAACTGTCAACAACAAACATAAAATTTGTAGGTTAAACTCGGGTCACAGAAAAGGTAAACAGAAGCGAAAGCTAGGCTTCACGGCAGGACCGAATTTGAGAGCGGATGTTCAATAACCGCCATGTTATAACCGCCTTCTGTCAGCTGTCACAACACAAGCCATGCGACTATTTTTTACGTTGTGCAATTCATGGTCTTACAACGCTTACAAGGTATTTTGTGATTTTTGTGATCTTTTCGTTTAATTTTCGATAATTTACTATTCTCTTATTGTTTCTTTACGTATTGAGATTATTAGTCTAACGTGTTCATATAGTTATTGTGCATTTTTGCGAACGTTTCGTGTCTAAAAACTTATCTATTTCTGGGCTATTGTGTTTTATTTTTGGTGTTTTCAATGGGTTTAAAGGAACTCGGGTAGCAAAGGCACGTGAAAATGACGTGAAAAAATGGTCAGGAGTGACGAGAAATGACGAGTTAGATGACGTAAATGAAACATGAAAATGACTTCCTAATGTCTCAGACGAATGACGTCTTTTTCAGGTTATATTTGGTAATCCCCCGACAGGTTTTTAGTAATAGGAACATATAAAACTACATACTAGTTAGTATAATCTACTTGATAAAAATAAAATAATTAATGCATAAATAAGTTTTGTCCTAATGAATTTGTTTGTTAGCCATCCGTAATTTTATTTACATTAACATATCTAATATTGTTTACCATCACTCCAACTTTCTCACAAGGGTTGCCTGCAAATTATAATGTTTATTAAGTTATTAAATTCATTTTTACTTACCTTCACCAATTGCGGTCCGTAGGATTCGAACCTACATGTCTCCCGTTGTCCGTATTACAGTATACTGACGCTTCAACCAACTGAGCTAGCTTGGCGACCGCTATTTCGGATGCTAAAAGTAGTATTTATGGTGGTGAATGAAGTCTTTATTATGTGAAATTGAATTTCTTGCCTTATTTAAAATATATGAAAATCTTTCAGGTTCTCGCTTCGAATTACTAGTATTTTTATTTATTTATAATTATTAAGAAGAACTTATGTAATTTAATTAAACTGTCACCAGTGTCACCTGAGAAGTACGAGTAGGTAGTTGTTGAACAATGTAATTATTGCATTAATTAGTATTAGTGGCGGTTCGTTAAAAAAAATATATTTTCCCCAGATCTCGAAATTGAAGAGCAGAGGGAGAAATCCGAAAAAAAAAATTTCCTTATCTCAAATTTGATGAGCGGTGGAGGGGAAGTCAGGAGTCAACTATTTTAAGAATTAAAGTTTTAAGTTGAGGTACTTATACAAACCTGGGAAGCGTGTTGGAGAAAAAACGGTAAAGGTGTAATATCGTCATCTACAACATAAATAGAATATTAATGGTCTAAAACAGACCTAAAATTGAAAAAAAACTAATAAGCAATTATTACCTTAAATAAAAAACAACTAAAATTTTTTTCGCAATAAAAAGACGGAATGAGCAGGTGCCGAACCGCCGACCTCATGATTTGGCCTTAAGCACTCGGCCACCAATTCAATTCAATTCAAAACAAATTTATTATAAGTTTTAGTTTACAATAATGCGCCTCAGTCGAGGCCCAATTTAGAGCCGACCACACCACCACGGCGCGCAACGTCGTGGTAGATGAGTGGTCGGGTGAAGAGGGCTCGGCTTTGGCTATAACAATAATCCACGAGGGTTGGTTAGGTCTCCTGTCTTGCATGAGAAAACTTACGCCTAACAATTTGGGTGATATAACTAAGAATAGTTTAAAAACACTTACAGCTACTTAAAACTAGATTTAAAAACTTGTGTTAAGGGCGCGCGCACAACACACGCGCACTTGTTTTTATGCAGTTTTGGTTGGTGACACAGGGAAAAACTCAATGAAAAAACCCGTTCGAACAAGTCACAGTCTTCATCCGGTGGTCTGCCCGCCTCCGGAAAGGTAGGGTGAAGGAGAGAGTGTGATTTTAAAAGTTGGGATTTGCTGGAGGTTATTGGTCTAAAGGGGATTTGGAAAGACAAAAAGGGACAAAAAGAACAAAAATGTAACAAAACAACAAAAAATGAATAAAGGGAATAGAGAGGGGTTTAAGGTAAAAGGTGGTGAAATTAGAGTAAAGGGTGGTGAAAGGGAAATTGTGGTATAGGATAGGTTTGGCTAGGGAAGTTGCCGAAAGATAGGCAACGCCTGGTATGGTAATGTGTGTTTTAGATCGAAAAGTATGGCATTATGCTGTCTGATTCGTGTGATGTTTCGGGTTAGCGGACTGTCGCCCAATTTGAATTGATAGAATTTTTGGGAGGATTCCCGGACGAAGTCCGCTAGTGGGGTTATGTCGTGGCAACGTGCATAGAGGTCTCCGAGGGAGGTGTACCTGTCTGAGTCTGAAATGAGGCGCATAAATTTGTGTTCCAAGACTTTGAATTTGTTCATTGTCGTGGCCGGGATGCTGCACCACACCGGCGCCGCGTATGTGATGGCCGGCCTGATCACCATCGTGTACAACAGCTTTTTGTTCGTCCTGTTTAGTCCGCTACCCCGCGCCAGGAGCGGGTACAGACTCCTGGACATGGAGTAGACCTTACGTACACTCGGCCACCAACCTTTCTGAGGCTACTTACCTAAAGACTTTATAGTTGGAACACGCAAGATTTTGCTTTTAAATGCATTTTAATCTAATTTTATTATTAAAAGAATAGATAGAAATATAATTTAAACAAATAAACTGCCGAATCTTTGCAAACTCTTTCGAATATAAATTATTTTGGATAATGTTAAAAAACATTATATCCTCGAATAAAAACGCCAATACTTATCCGTCACGACACGGTTTATTTTTTTTTTAACTTTACACTCTGCTTACGATAACAAAATGCCATTAGCGAGTTTTAAAGTTTGTAATCCGATAAAATATAAATAAATTTAACACCGAAAAAAGACGACAATATGACGTGATGTGTAGCACGTCATTTTAATGTCATTTATAAGACGTCATTCTGTTGTCGATTTTTAGTGCCCTGACGTCTTTTTGACCAGAATCACCAGATTTTGACGTCATTATAACGTACCCTTGCTACCTGGGAAAGGGGTGTGCTTATCGTCCATGTCCTTCCAGGACAGGTGAAACAACAAGCTTTTTTGTATTTCCAAAAGATCCTGAAAGGTACATATATATTTATATCACTGAAACAACTAGAAAGTAGTATTAGTTTTACTAATTAACAAGGAAAATGTTCTTGTTTCGCTATGGGTTCGTTAAGGTAACTAAAAAACAAACATCGCTACATTTTTCTTTATATGTATACAGGTTAGTACTTGAAAAGAGGCAATATTAAATGAAACATTTATCTATAAATTGCTACTACGAATTCTGGGTAATTTCGAAGTGTGATTTAAAAAGAACATTTTTATAAAAGCGATAGGGTTTTTATTAAATACTTACACTTCACAGTTTATAATACTAAATTACTGTAATATAGTATATTTAGATATAAACAAATTACTGTAATACCGTATATATAAATAAATATTATTATTCATTATTTTTAGTTATCTTAATGAACCCGCAGAGGAACACAGGTATTTTGCTAATTAAGTATAAAACTAGATAGTTTTCTCAGTGTATAGTGTATTCGATGCCTAATAAAGTTGACCATCTCTAAAAATTTACTTCTCTCGGTGTGATAATAACAGCTCGTACTGTCACTTACGAAGTCATGAGTCTTCCGACACGAAAGGTGCCGCGGCAAGCTTTCGCTTCTGTATAGTTTACCTTTTCTGTGCTCGGGTTAACACCTTGAAGCTCTCTGACTTTAGCCCAGGGTTACTTTTAACCTAACCACAATAAACACTTTAGCCTTGAGTTAGCGTTTAACATCGGGGCAAACAAACCTAGCCCTGTATTGATAAACCGGCCCTGATCAATTTTTGAGGTAAAATTATGTCAACAAAAATACCTGTCAAGTCATTTCGTACCCGGAAATCAAATTATGATAACCCCCAGACCATGCGATGAAATGCACACGGAAAATGCGTATACGAATACGATGATTGTTCAAGAATGAGCACATGTTAAAACTGTATGGAAGTCGCCTAGTTCTGTATACCAATAAATTCGCTAACGAAGCGAAGCCAGTACATCAATGAACGGTTCTTCAATAGAGTTGATCTCAGAAAATGATAAATCGTGACGGCCCACTATATTTCTTATAGCTCAGTTTACAAAAATATGAAGTTTCCACCATATATCTGAATTTTAAATGACATGACATCCTAAATCCGCCCCCAATACTCTTAAATTATTATCAATATTTTTCCCGCTACTACAAAATGAGGGTATATCCAAATTTTCAGAATTTTGAACGTCGCCGTGCGCCGGTAAGATATATAATATATGAATAGGTAGGATTAATCGCTTTCTGTCATTAGTAGATTATAAGATAAAAAATATAAATACAGGGTGTTTCAAAAAGATTGGGACAACGCTTAGCCGTAGATTTTTGATATCAAAAGAAGCAGATTTAACCCAAAAAAACCGCTGCCCAAGGAATCACTACTTCCACATCCAGATTCTCTATCCATGTCACTCACAACGAAAAAACTTTGTATGTGAAAATAATTGTTTATGGAACTTTAATAATATAATATTTGAAATCTTCTACCCCTAAAACCAATAAAACGATGCCCCACATCGGTGGTGGGGTGGGGGTGGTGATAGGGGGGTGGTAGTGGGGAGGTGGATGGAGTAAAAAATATTTTGAGATTTCTGGTTCCTGTACATACACTAAATCACAATTTTTTTTCATCCCCTTTAATAAGGCGGTGGGGGTGGTAATGGGGGTGGCTAATGCCAAAATTTTTTTTTGAGACCTTAGCTTCTCTTGTATATACGAAATACCAATTTCGTGGACTCTTACCTGCTTGATTTACCCATTTACCCCAAATTTACCCCAATTTACACCCCAACCCTTCGACGGAACAAGATGAAAATCTAGTTCTAGATCTCGTTAAAGTACATATGTGTACCAAATTTCAAGTCAATATCTCAAACGGTTCCAGAGTAAACGTGCGCACAAAAAAAAGTTACAGACAGACCGACAGACAGACAGAAAATTTTTTTTCGCTCAAACTTAAAATCTCGACGTTTCATGACATTTTAAGCCTATTTGGACAATAAAAATTTTTAAAAATTTTTTTGTCGTTACTATCTTCCACTGGACGTGGAAGTCATAGCGGTCTAACTGTTTTCGTTTTCAAGATACTGGGTATAGTAAAAAAAAATGTATTCGTATTTTGTTTCTATCTTGGAGACTTTTATACGTATGACGTACATCTACTAGATAAAAAACAGCTTTTACGTACAATTTAATTTCTTCGAACTGGTGTGTGGCAAAGTTATAAATCGCGTATTTCTCTGAAAGGGTGCATTTTATCGCGTTTAAACTAGTACACCTTTTCTTTAGGATATCAAATTGCGTTTCGATTTTAATAGAAAACAGTGTCCAAAACCTAACCTCAAAAAAGTTATGGCTTGAAGTGTCACATAAACGTACTGTAACTAACGCCATCTATCAAAAGTTATGTCGGCAATATCACCATTGTAATCAGCGACCTGAAAAACATGTCGTTACCAACTTTGAAGTAGATACGTATAATAGTCTCCAAGATAGACACATAATACGAATACAATTTTTTTACTTTTCCATCCTGTATCTTGAAAACGAAAAGAGTTAGGCCGCTACTTTTTCGATTAAATCGATTTGTTTTGTTGTCAAGAATCTACGGCTAAGCGTTGTCCCAATCTTTTCGAAACACCCCGTATAAATAAAATGATACTTTTACAATGAATTAAAAAATAACCTACAATTTGTACTAAATGGGATTAAAAAAAATTATTTAATTTAACTATTTCACTTTTATAAATTAAAGAATAACATTCGTTTCTATTGTATTTCCGGTTCACCATTATTTTGATATAAATATATGCCTTTGAGCTATTATCATCAATTTCAATAAATGATTTGCATAACTTGTAACATTAGTCAATTTCTAATTGCATCGGTGATTATTAAATCATTGGTATTTTAAACGTTTTAAGGGCGAAAGCTTGTCTCATCATCATATAATTGCATATTACAGGATTTAATGCAGTTACAGAAATCCGCTATGTAAATTAGGAACAAAAGTGGTTGTTAATTGACTTTGAGGTACGTCTAACGTCTTTAATTGCGCTGAAGAGAGCGTGTTATGTAAACGAAGCCATCGATTGCGTTCTACTAACGCCAAAAAGAGTTCTTATTAGGTAGAGAATTATTTGAATCATCTGACATGACATATATCGACGACTCAAATAGGTCACAAGTGTTTAAAAACGTTTTAAACAAGACGTAAAAAACTAACTAATTTTTGGTTATCCTTGTCACCAAACATTATTACATTTTTGGAGGAATGGTAGCTGAAGCGGACGATGGCCGTTATCGCCCATCCGAATTATTAGAATCTGTTAGCAATCCATTTGAAACCAACACATACAATATACTACCCAAATATAAATCCGGAATGTTCAAAGTTACACTATAGGACGCTAATAGTGAAGTCAAAATAAATTTCGAATGGGACTGTTTGGCTGCAGTACCTAATTTCTTTTTTCTACAAGTTGAAATCTAACAATATCTTTAATTAAACTAGAGTAAATATTAACTCTCCGCTGATTTATTGAACTTTTTACAAAATTGTTGCACACTCTATGGGATATTCTTCACAGTTTTTTTGTGAAAAATGTTAATTTTAGATTTAGACATTTGTAATTGTATGCTGCCAACTTAGTTGTTATACAATACATAAAATCCACTAAAAAAAGTCACTAGGCATACAACCTATTTGTTTTAAAAGTGTAACGCAGTTTCAATTACAAAACATAAAAATTAAAAAGACTATTTTTAATTTAAATGTTTAATAACTTTTTAATGATTGATTTTGTTAAAAAATAATAGGACTCTTCTAACACTAATTTACTGTAAGTACATATTTCAATACAATCAGAATTTTCCTTTTTAAGGTGTCGTGGTTCGAAGAACATGGTGGACGGAATGACAAACGGACATTTTGAAAGTTGTTCAAAATTCGTTCGTTAACACAAATTATATGATTTTTTTTCTTTACGAAAGACATTTACGGTATTAGAAATGTGCCGATCAAATGCAATATACTCATCGTTTTTGTATTTGCGAAAAGTAATATAGTACAGTTATAGAAAAGACAGACTAATATGTAAAAGCAATGGTGAGGCTATTTTATTTAAAAGGAACTCCCCCTTCCCTAAAAATACTTTTTCTACTCATATATATGAAAATAACAACTTTTCCACTGTCTACTCTATATGAAAGTAATTTTTTTTACTCTAGAGATGAAAATATTTTCATCTATAGATGTGAAAATGAAAATGTCAAATTTGAGATAATTTGACATTTTCATTTTCACTTCTAGAGATGAAAATATTTTCACCTTTCATATAGAGTAGACAGTGAAAAAAATTGATATTTATATATGTAGGAGTAGAAAAAATTGTATTTCCTATTCGAGATGAAATACGCTTTTTTCGTTCGTGAGATTGCCCAACTCGCTTCGATCGTGGGAAAATTCTCATCTCACGAAAAAAAAAAAGTATTTTCATCTCCTGTTGTAAAATATACTATTATCGAAAATATATCCACTTAACTAATGGATCAAGCGATTATTATGGAAATGACTAAACCCACCCGATCATAAAATAAAATATAAGCTGACAGATTTGTTCATGTTATGGAACCCAGGAAAATCGATCGATACATCATGGCAAAAATTAACTTCTAAAAATTTCTCGCCTCAAGAGACACCGAATTGCAGGTCAAAGTAGATTTTTTGGAAACTACGCCGAAAACTTAAAAATATTTCTAACATCTTAGATGACACTAAAAGCGTAAAAGTCGAAAGTACGACAAAATTTAAAATTCGAAACTGCGCCATAGTTTGACTTTAATTACTTCCACATTCAGTGGAAGTATAGTAGTGCAAAAAAAATATCGTGAAACGTCGAGATTTTAAGTTTGAGCAAAAAAATTCTGTCTGTCGTTCTGTCTGTAACTTTTTGTGCGCAAGATTACTCTAGAAGCGTTTAAGATATTGACTTGAAATTTGGTAAACGTATATATTTTAAAGAGATCTGAAACATGATTATAGTTTGATCTTATTCAGTGGAAGCGTTAGGGGGTGAATTGGGGTAAATGTGAGTAAATAGGTAAATTAAACAACTAAGAGTATTAGTATATAATGTAGAAGCAAAATTTTGTTTTGTTTTAGTCATCCCATTACCACCTCCATCCGATCATTAAAGGTAGTTAAGGTAGTGTGATTTACTGTGTGTACAAAACCAGAGGCCTCAAAATATTTCTTTACTTCTTGTACACTTTTGAGCCTTATACAATAAATAATATTATTAATTTTTGAATTTTATTGATTGAATGATTCACTTGAAGTTCAACCTCTCTGACGTTCTCGTGTGTTAGGTTGATAACTGAATATTGCATTAACATTAGATCCTCAAGTCTGCTATTCAGAGCATAGATCAGATCATGGAAACTAATGGTAGGAATTCTATAAAGGTAATTAATTAAGAAATGATTTGAGTAATAAGCAGTGTTTAGAGATAAAAGAATAAGTGCATAGTAAGAAGACATATTGGAGAGAGCAGTAAGCAATCTACGGTATATCTTTAACCATTCCACGTCTCTTACAGGACTCCGGTCCTTGGTGGTATCAAAAAAAAAAAATCGAACCTCACTGAGAGTAGATGAATCCATCCTACGTTGAATAAGGAGCAACTGGGTGCCCTTAGTAAAAATAAATATAGTCACGTCCTTCAGATGAGCGGTGGTGAGTTCGTCTACGTTCATACGTGCCAAAATGCTCTTAATGAGAGATCTAAATACCAACAATGTCAAATGGAGCAGAAACGCAACAACAGGAAGGCACTGTGCACAATTCCGTTCAGAATCGTAACATTTCCTCTAACTAACAAGTTCCCTATCAACATGGATATCAGAGCATTATTCTCACTTCATTCACTCCTATCCAGAGATCATATTCCAATCCACTTAAATATTAACAACACACAAGAAATTATAAGACTAGGTTCAGATGGAAATAGATAAATGTACGAACATAATACAGTACGCACATGACATAATGAAGTCATATATTATTTACTCGATGTGTACGTATGAGTCATTATTCATTATTTAACCTTGTGATAAAAAATATCGTTTCGCGTTCAAAAATCCAAAAATATGAAGGAAGGCGAAGGAAGCGAACGAAGGACAATGTAACAAATATTCTGCTAGTTCAAATGTGAACATATGATGGTGAACTTCGGTTTTCATTCATTCGCAATGACATTGGTGGTTGAAAGATATTGAATGTATTATCTAAGCTTAAAAATCTTAACGTCTTAAAAATCAATCATGTAATGAGTGAATGATGTTGATATCTCCTGTAAAACACAATGTGAAATATACAGTTTGCCATAAAAACTGGAAGTTGAGAGCCTTGAAGCGCATCAGTGTTGTGTGCACTAGAAACCCATATATCAAAATTTGATAATTGTGTGATCCTCTCGATTAATTTTTTTGATTAATATCAATTTTTTTTGTGCTATCATTAACTTTTCTCTGAACACCGACATTTAACATTTTCGAATGTTTTTTGGGATTATGTTGACTGCAATTATTTGCTATCAAAACTGGTCGTTAAATTTTTACCATAAATAATCATGAAAATATTTAGTTTTATTTGTCTTGTGCAAGTGGTTCGAATTAATCACGCAATGAAGGAAATGATTTGAAGATATTACACAGCAGTCATTGCTCTAACATTTTGGTAGTAAATCAAGCGAGCTGTGGAGAAAATCGACAGACGATAAATGCAATTTAATAGCCTGTAGCTTTTGTTCTCCATTCCCATAAAGACAACGTGTGTCAAGTACAGTGCAAAGAAGTGCTTTATAAAAAGTGATGCAACCAATAAAAATCTAGCTATACTCTTCAGTTAAATTTTCTTGATTTGTTAAATATACATGGTGTTAGAAAAATGCTTCGTGCATTTAGGAACTAGTTCTACGCTCAAGAACAGTAAGAAAAGTTTCTCTATACACGTGCCGGGAAGTGGTTCCTGCAATATACTGCCCTATTATCAATTAAACACTTTCGTTCACATTACAACCTCTATTGGTCTTAGTCTTACTTGTGTTCGATACAGACACAATATATTATCTCTTATATGTTTCTCTTATCAACTATTTTTTTCAAACGTACATTTGCCACAATTTGTCAAGAAATTGTTTTAAATTTAACTTGCACTGTTTGTTTTTAAAATTATTTATAAATCACTTTTTCCTCGTCGCTAATGTGAGAAAGTCTCAATGTTTGTCTTTTTACTGTTTACATAAGAGTGCTGACATCCTCCACTATAGTGGAACGGATAGAACGTCGTAGGTCATTAAAAATATTTTCGGAGTAGAAAGATATGGGATAAAAACCATCTTGTTCAGAAATATTTAACGCATCAGAATCTCTTTTTACGAAAATTTTGGGTGGTACTGAAACAAAATATGAGCGATTATATCTTGAAAATGTCTATTTTCGTACGGGCCTCCTCCGCAAACTGATGTTTTTTTTTCTCCATAGCCAAGTAACGTAAATTACTAATTTTTGTTCCACTGATGTACTATTGGGTATGGAACGAGTATGTAATTTTTAATGTAGAAAGCACCTTCAAGTTTAGTTGTAGTTATTTTTTTTCCGAGCGGAACACGGTAGAATTGAGAAAGTTCCGACTTCAGTAGTGCTTAACTTTTTTTTCACGATATGGATTTCAATTTTTTTACCATATTTGGCTGAATTGAAGCAATACCAACATATGCTCTTGCATAACATATGGTCGCGTTTCAAAAATAAAGTTTTTAGAGCCATTTTTATAACGTCGTGTCTGGCGAGCTGTTTTCCTCACTGGGAATGCGAGAGAGAGCGAATTATCGACTAAGGTCGCGCATTGGAAAAGGAGCGCATTATATTACTACTGCGGTTTCTATACAGGGTGTAACGCAAATTACCCGAAAAATTTTAACCATACATGCACCTTTAAATAAGAAGCCGACTTCTTAAAAAAAAATTAATAAAAGTCCAACACAGAAAAAGATACACATTGTTAAAGTTACAAATTGATGAAAATGATAATTGATTGAACTTTACTTCATTGAAGGACTGTTGCATTTAAAAAAAAATAAAAATAAAAAAAAATTGGATTAAAAATTTTAATTTCAAATAATAGGGTTATTTTAACATTTCCAATAAATTATCATTTTCATCAATTTGTAACTTTAACAATGCATATATATTTCTGTGTTGGACTTTTATTAAATTTTTTTTAAGAAGTCGACTTCTATTTAAAGGTGCATGTATGATTAAAATTTTTCGGGTAAGTTGCGTTACACCCTGTATAATTCAACTGATATATTATTCGCAACCAGTGCAGTGCAGTGTCTTGACTTGATCAGTACATGCTTTGACAAGTTCAGACTCAACGAGTTCATTTTATAAAATTGGCAAGAAAACAGTGTTTGACACTTTAATAAAAACACCTGAAATATTCGAAAGTTTACAATTACTTCCACGTCCAGTGGAAGTATAGTAACGACAAAAAAATTTTAAAAAATTTTTATTTTTCAAATAGGCTTAGAAAGTCACGAAACGTCGAGGTTTTAAGTTTGAGCGAAAAAAAATTTCTGTCTGTCGGTCTGTCTGTAACTTTTTTTGTGCGCACGTTTACTCTGGAACCGTTTGAGATATTGACTTGAAATTTGGTACACATATGTACTTTAACGAGATCTAGAACTAGATTATATTTTTTCATATTATATATATTTTCATCTTGTTCCGTCGAAGGGTTGGGGGGTAAATTGGGGTAAATTTGGGGAAAATAGGTAAATCAAGCAGGTAAGAGCCCATAAAATTGGTATTTAGTACATACAAGAGAAGCTGAGGTTTCAAAAAAAATTTTGGCATTAGCCATCCCCATTACCACCCGCACCCCATTATTAAAGGGGATGAAAAAAAATTGTGATTTAGGGTGTGTACAAGAACCAGAAACCTCAAAATGTTTTTTTACCTCATCCATCCCCACTACCCCCCCCCCTATTACCACCCCCACCCCGCTACCGATTTGGGGTATCATTTTTTGGGTTTTTGGGGTAGAGGATTTCAAATATTATATTACTAAAGTTCCATAAACAATTATTTCCAGATACAAAATTTTTTCGTTGTGAGTGACTTAGATAAAAAATCTGGATGTGGAAGTAGTGATTCCTTGGGCAGCGGTTTTTTTGAAGTGCTGTCAACAAACAAAACTGTTGACGTTGCGAGAAATTTTGTACAAAAAGTGTACAAGCAAAAGAGTTGCACAAGCTTGGACGAGCTTCGTTATAACATGACGATGAAAACCAAGAAATCTGCAGCAGAACTTCCTCCGACTGAAGACGCGTTTTTGTAACACGTTTTAAGGTATGTACTTATCAACGTGACCATATTATATTGCAAAAATCAATCTTACAGGTGTCAACTTCAAACCAAGATTTGGAAAAACAGTCACATTCCTATCGCGGAGAAACTTGATATATTTTCGTATGGTTGGCAGAAGCATGAAAATGTATTGAAACCCGTGTGGACGACGAAAGCTGCTATACCAGATGAAATTAGGAAGGTACTCAATATTTACTGCAAAGATAAGACATGCTCTACTCAGAAATGTGACTGTTTCAAAGAGAATATTAAATGCTCTGAACTGTGCAAATGTAAAGAATGCAAAAATGCTGATATCGAGCCCCAATATGATTCAGAAGATTCAGACTTTTAGTTTTGCACTATATATTCTTTTATGTTATGTTATGTAAAACTTTCTTTCATCAATTCTTGTTGTGTTTACCCATCGTCCGATTTGTGTTTTCTCCGTTCAGTATTATTATTATTACTACTATTACCATACCTACTTGTACAAATATTAATAGATAATATATATAATATATAATAAATAATAATTTCAGTTCTCAAATTTCTCCTTGACATTGTGTTCAGTTGAGAATCACAAGGTTATTTTAGTGTACATTTGCGGTTCTAATAATTATTGCACAGGAGGTTTCAATTATTTCTACCCCAAAAACATTTCATTTTTAAATTAACCCGGCCGTGAGTTCCACAATATTTATATTTATAATGCGCTCCTTTGCCAATGCACGTCCGTAGTAGTGATGGGCATAACCGATTAATTTCAATAACCGAATACTAGGTATTCAAGTGATTTCAATAACCGGATAATCATTAGTATTGGTCACTTGAATGCTATGCATAACTTACAAGGCTATTTAACAATTTTTGCTCAAATTCAGATTCATACAAATTTTTTTAAAAGTTCCATGGGAATATTAATCAATCAATTCATTTTTGGGAAAAATGTATACAGGATAAAATGATTCTTTATAAAATTGCACATAGTTTGATTATTTCTTGACGTAATAAATATAAATAAAATAATATTATAAATAATAGATAAGTAAATGGATACTGATTACTACATCAATCGTTTCGAATTCACATACCTAATACTTATTTTAGAAACGTAGGTTAGTAATGAGGTTCACTCGTTTATTATACGATACGAGTTAACATTTAATTTATTTGTGAGAGAGTGATGAGTTATATGACTACTTCAATAACTGTTTAACATACGGTTATTTTTCACTTGAGTACTCGTCGACAATAATCGAATAATGCAGGTTATTTCAATAACCCGATAACCGGTTATTTTTCACTCGAGTGATCCGATCACTAGTCCGTACTCGATAATTCGCTCTATCTCGCATTCCCAGTGAGGAAAACAGCTCGCCAGACACGACGTTACAAAAATGGCTCTAAAAACTTCATTTTTGAAACGCGACCATATGTTATGGGAGAGCATATGTTGGTATTGCTTCAATTCAGCCAAACATGGTAAAAAAATTGAAATCCATATCGTGAAAAAAAAAAAGTTAAGCACTACTGAAATCGGAACTTTCTCAATTCTGCCGTGTTCCGCTCGGAAAAAAAAATAACTGCAACTAAAATTGAAGGTGCTTTCTACATTAAAAATTATATACTCGTTCCATACCCAATAGTACATCAGTGAAACAAAAATTAGTAATTTAAGTTACTTGGCTATGGAGAAAAATAAACATCAGTTTGCGGAGGAGGCCCGTACGACTTGAAAATTGCAGATAATACCACCTTATAGGATACAAGTGAAAATGTGCCCACATCTGCTCAACAGTTTTCAGACAATAAGCTTTGAATACGGATTGAGTATAAATTTCAACAAAACGAGAATTATGATTCTAGACCGAGCAATATCCCAACGCGTTAAGAATTAGTGATAGAAATATTACGAGACCTACTAGGATCAGGCTTACTAACTCCTTAGTTTTAAGGTAGGGAGGTAGAGATATGACGTATTGATGCCCTCAAAATATGGTTCTGGAAACGTTTGTTGTGAATTCCTTGGAGAGTCCATCGCATCAACAACTCAATCCTCCAAGAAATACGTCCATCAAAACTACTTTCCAGTTTCCCATATCATCTCATTCCTTGGCCACATCATCTGGAGAGAGGGCAATATATTCGTAGAACAATTAATGGTTTTGAGAAAATCGGATGGCAAGCGGTGAAGAAGAAACCCCCAAGGAACTAATGGACTGGTGACGTAGTTCACCCAATAGGCATCCGCGGCAGATGGCGTAATGCTGTCAGACGTGGCTTGTAATAAGATAAGCCCACTAGATTATACATGTGCCGCAAGACATTTGTGAGGGTAAATAAAAAGAAAACAGTTTTCCCTTTAGAATATATAAATACATTTAGAAAGTAAATAGTTATTGAATAATAACGGAAGAATGCTTTAAAATATTAGTTTGACATTTCTCGAAACAATCAACTTTATTATAATCAAGTGACATTTATCTTAATTTATGGTAACTTTTGTTGCTATTTTTTTGCAATATTTCATTTTAATTATTAATATTTAAACATGGTTGATTTCACGTTATCTGAATTAACAGACGTAATTTAAACTTTCGGAGAATGATTCGGTAATGCAGTTGCAGCTGTGAGATGCTGTAAGGAAACAATCCTGAACAGAAACATTTCTGATGCCAAAACTTTTTTAGACAGATAGGCGACTTAAGGAAACAGGAAGTCTTGAAGTGAAAAACTGAGATGCTGGTCGCCCAAGAACCACAAGAACTGTTGACGTTGAAGAAAAATTATTAGATACAGTAGTTGAAGATCCTACGAGGAGTACTAAAAGTTTAGGCTTAAGATCTGCATTTCACTAAAGCACTCTTATTTAAGAGTACTGCATGAAGAACAATTGCACCCGCTCCATTATCGAAGAACTCAGGAATTGGTACCTGATATAGGTATGAACTGTAAAGCGTGAGTTACAATTCGTGTTAAAGTTTGGCTTTTACTTAAAAAGTATTTGTTTATTGGATTTAAAATAATACTAGTCCCAAGTGAGCCCCTTCAAAAACTACTCCAAAATTACCCTCAAAGGTACATGTATTTCATTATCTTCAATTTTCTCTGAATTTATTAATCTATCGAAATAATGTCAAAAGTGCTAATTTAAAGAGCATAAAATTTCCTATCGAATGCTGTATATATTGAATACATTCAATACCGGAGCGGTAGCTCAATCGGTTAAGGCGTATTGAGTGGCGAATATGTTGATAGACTGGCTACCGCCCTCTGGGTTCGACCCCCACCCCCGGTATTGACAGCACCGGTGGGTGTGGATGTATGTCTGCGTTTTTCCAAATGTGTAACCCCCTTCCGCACGGCCTTGGCTATGGATTTGGGGGTTGCCTACTATCTGTGGTGTGTTTATGTTATGTTTATGTTAAATATACGTGTCAAGAAAAAAACAATAATTAAGAGAAAAAATTAGTTTAATAAAAAAAAATTCAAAATTTACAATATCAAAACAACTAATAAAATCAAGATTTCGAACACAAACATTTGCACAGTAAGGTACAAATAAGTTTTTTTCTTACTGCCACACACCTTTAAACAACCCTTCTTTGCAGCTACAGTTTCTCTCACGCCTTATTTTAGTCCTCAGGTGATTTTATCCGGCTCTGGTCTCTGGTGCATTAACCTATATACGCAGAGAGTGCCGTTTTTTTGGATCTCTTTCTTATCGATGATGTTGAATTGCTTCCAGTAAGACTAGCAAACAGAGGAAAAGCACGGCTGAAGTTCTAAAGCGTGGCAAATGTTCCCAATGTTTATTTACTTCCTATTCTAAAGCACTGATGTATTATTGTCTTATCAAAGGTGATATAAAAATCAGAATGAGCTGTTATTTTCAATTTGGAACAAAAAGTGATACTTAAATATTGAAAAAGTTAAACTTTGCTTTCCTACCGAGGCATTCTGTCCACTTTCTCGGTCTTTTGTATTGAAATCAATTCTAATCTTTGAACTTGTAACGCTATTTTTCTTGCGCCGGATTTGATCGATGTTTCCCAATAACTATCCTTAGCTTTGTGCAGCTGGGTGGTGTGTTTATCTACCCCGGAAATAAATATGTCAAGAAACACAATCGTAAAAACTGATTTCATCTGATGTAATCAAAGGATGTATTAAAGCACTACCGTCTATTGCAACAGCAACTAAGTTCTTAATGATTTCGGATTCAGCAGTCTTCTATTTCTGAATTTTCTACTTCATGTATATGATGCGGGAGCTACATGGCTTTTTCGGAAACTCATCGTTACAAGCATTTTGTATGCGTTGATTCATTCTATCGAACTTAAATAACGACAAAATAGACTTCTGGCATATGTCAGCCTGTCAAGTTGGCCATGGTTCAAGATTTAAAAATCAGTGAAATTATATCATCGTTACAAGGCTAATTTTGTGTGTGTGTACTCATTTTATGTTTAGAATGAATAAAATAAGATCGCCAGAAAATATTTAGGATTTTTGAAGAAAATTGGATTTTTTTTGCATATTTCATCTCAGAACTCTACACTCATCGTTACAAGTTCTGGCTCCTTTTTAAAACATAAATATAAGCTCCTTCAACAAGAGAATAGCCTCCCCAGAAAGTTCTTAGTGTCAACAAAAGTACCATAAGCTCTTAAATATACAGGAATTTAACACTTTCGACTAACTTGACTTCTTACGGTGCCTCGGATGTATTGTATCATTTTCTGGCTGCGCCTCCTGACGGTCCACACTTTCTGGCGATCTTATTTTATTCATTCTAAACATAAAATGTGTACACACGAAAAAAAATGAGCCTTGTAATGATAACATAATTCCACTGATTTTTAGACAGCGTTCGTGACGCACCTGACAGGAGGTGCCCCGCCAGAAGTCGATTTTATGAATCGTTATCATCCATTAAACCATAAAAATATCTCAAAGTTCATAAAACGATGATGTGCCGAAAAAGCCACTTAGCCCCCGCTCTAATACCTCTACAATTTATAATGTCCGATTTTTTTTAGTGAAGCATTTGATCGATACTGTCTCCAAAAGCTGGCAGAAATACTTATACATGAGCAAAAAAATCGTCAAGATCTCCATTTCGCGACTGAACAGATATATACAATTTTTCAAATATGGACAGATTTGTCTTGACGCTAGTTATCTTTCTGTGAACTTAAGGTTTTTGCCGTATGGCAGGCCAATTGGCGTATGCCCTATGTAACCAGTACCATTTAGATACAAAGGGTAAAGACACACTAGGCGGTTTTCGCCGAGTCGGCAGCCGAATCGGCAGCCGCCTGTTGCAACACACACGAAGCGGTTTAATCAGTTGGCGCAGAAAGCACCAAAATACAACGTTGTCAGTTCAGTAATTCAGCTAGCAAAATGGATTCGTCTGACTCAGAGGAAGAATTAATTCTGTTGGATTTATTATACTGTCCCAACCAATTCTTTTTTTATTCTATCGGAACCCTGCCAAAAATTCCACATAGAAACTTGTGATGCGGTTTTATCGTTCCTATAAGTTATATTAGTATTATACAGACAGGATTTTATCTGTTTTATTAAGTTTTAAATCGGTTATGAAACAGTAATTCCGAATGAGCTATTTGGAATTATCATGTTGCCCTTTCATGAGTACTTATATGAAATATACATCAACAAATCTACAGTTTAGTGTCTGCAAATGCACCCTTGCCCTTATATCTGTAAACATATGGAATTACAGATACAACTTTAAAGAGATTCTAAACTTTTCTATAAGTAATATCATAAGAGTTCCAGTCCGTCCTTTCTCCAGTATCTATCGTATATAACACACCATTTATCAACATGTTTTTATTGTAAATTTCAACATTGTCTTTTTATTAGTATTAATGTGGATATACATGTCAACAAATGTACAGTTTCAATTGTATATTTTACAGATGTATTTTTAATGTAAACTTCCATTTTGCTTTTTTATTAGTATTAATTTGGATATGCATGCCGACAAATGTACAGTTTAAATTGCATATTTCAAATAGAAATACTAATATTGTGGTAAACACAAAATACTGCAAAGTCCTTATTTCCTCGGGTGTTCTTGTTCTAGCCTAGAAGCAATGAATGAGTTGGCAGTGAAAGAGACTGCTTTACTTTTAATTTAACAAACACACGTCAGTTCCTTAGGTCACATTAGTTTAGATATGAATTAGCGACACGTATACAGCTCCCTCTACTGGAGCCTGGAGTTAAAGTTGCTACTGAAATTTCTATCAGTTTCTACCAGAATGGAGCAGCAAACATTTACTTATACCACATCAATGAGAATTTATGAGAACAGTATCTAAGGTAAAACGTGCGGCTTTCCGTGGTTAAATGGCAAGTGTTTCTATAAGAAACGAGCTGCATTAGGTTAGGACAGTTTTGACTTGCAATTGAAGATTACTAATTATAATGTTTGAATAGGGATTTATGAGATCAGTTTCTATGAGTATTAATGTTTTTTTTCAGTGATATATTAAATGTGTTTACATTTGTTTGAATGGGTAAAAAGAAAGGTCAGTTTTCAACTGCAATTACAAATACAAGTTTAATCACTTTGAATGGGGTTATATGCGATTAATTTCTAAAAGTATTTATGCTGTTTTCCGAATATAATTGTGATGAGGTTTAATCAGTAACAAATTGTTCACTACTTGTTATGATATGGTCGGAAATTCCAAGTACACATTTAGTATTCCTTCAAAAGAATTGATGAGAGCAGTTTCTACGAGTATCTATTTGTTGTTCCTCTAGTAAATTATATAAGTCTTTACATTTACTTATACTATCTCAATGAGAATTTATGAGAACAGTATCTAATGTAAAACGTGCGCCTTTCCGTGGTTAAATGGCAAGAGTTTCTATAAGAAACGAGCTGCATTAGGTTAGAACAGTTTTGATTTGCAATTGAAGATTCAAAATTTATAATGTTTGAATAGGGATTTATGAGATCAGTTTCTATGAGTATTAATGTTTTTTTTCAGTAATATATTAAATGTGTTTTCATTTGTTTGAATGGGTAAATAGAGTTTTCAACTGCAATTACAAATACAAGTTTAATCACTTCGAATGGGGTTATATGCGATCAATTTCTAAAAGTATTTATGCTGTTTTCCGGATATAATTGTGATGAGGTTTAATCAGTAACAAATTGTTCACTACATGTTATGATATGGTCGGAAATTCCAAGTACACATTTGGTATTCAAGAGGATTGATGAGAGCAGTTTCTACGAGTATCTATTTGTTGTTCCTCTACTAAATTATATAAGTCTTTATCAGTAAAGATTCGGATCTAATTTAAATATGAAAATTATATCAGAATAAAGCAACCAAATATTTTAAACAGTATCTATTTGTAAATCCAGACATTTACTTATACTATCTCAATGAGAATTTATGAGAACAGTATCTAATGCAAAACGTGCGGCTTTTCGTGGTTAAAGGGCAAGTGTTTCTATAAGAAACGAGATGCATTAGGTTAGAACAGTTTTGATTTGCAATTGCAGATTACAAATTATAATGTTTAAATGGGGATTTATGAGATCAGTTTTTATGAGTATTAATGTTTTTTTTCAGCAATATATTAAATGTGTTTCATTTGTTTGAATGGGTAAAAAGGAAGGTCAGTTTTCAACTGCAATTACAAATACAAGTTTAATCACTTCGAATGGGGTTATATGCGATCAATTTCTACCAGTATTTATGTTGTTTTCCGAATATAATTGTGATGAGGTTTAATCCGTAACAAATTGTTCACTACATGTTACGATATGGTCGGAAATTCCAGGTACATATTTAGTATTCCTTAAAGAGGATTGATGAGAGCAGTTTCTACGAGTATTTATTTGTTGTTCCTACAGTAAATTATATAAGTCTTTATCAGTATGCATTCGGATCTAATTTAAATACAAAAATCATATCAGAATGAAACCCCAAATATTTTAAACAGTGTCCACCTGTAAATCCAAACATTCAAAGATAATATTATAATGAGAATCCATCAGAACAGTATCTAATGTAACGTGTGCGGTTTTCCGTGGCTAAATTTTAAAATTATTTGCAATAAATAAGCTTTAACGGATTCGAACAGTTTTCATTTGCATTTCCAGATGAATAGTTTTAATTGTTAGGGATCTATGAGGTCAGTGTAACGTTTTTTTTTTTTCAATAAAATGTGTTTTTATTGGAAAAAAAACATTACACAAAGACACTGATCTCATAGATCCCTATTTAACAATTAAAATTATTCATCTGGAATTGCAAATTAAAACTGTTCAAATCCGTTAAAGCTATTTATTAAAAATACTTTTAAAATTTAGCCACGGAAAGCCGCACGCGTTACATTAGATACTGTTCTGATTGGTTCTCATTAAAATATATCTTTAAATGTTTGAATTTACAAGTGGATACTGTTTAAAATATTTGGTTGTATCATTCTGATATAATTTTTGTATTTAAAGTAGATCCGAATGCATACTGATAAAGACAAATTTTCTATTGGAACAACAAATACATACTCATAGAAACTACTATCATCAATCCTTTCGAAGGAATACTAAATATGTACCTGGAATTTCCAACCATATCGTAACATGTGGTGAACAATTTGTTACTGATCAAACCTCATCACAATTATATTCGGAAAACAGCATAAATACTATTAGAAACTGATCGCATATAATCCCATTCGAAGTGGTTAAACTTGTATTTGTAACTGCAGTTGAAAACTGACCTTTCTTTTTACCCATTCAAACAAATGAGAACACATTTAATATATTTATTACTGAAAAAAAAACATTAATACTCATAGAAACTGATCTCATAAATCCCTATTCAAACATTATAATTTGTAATCTTTAATTGCAAATCAAAACTGTTCTAACCTAATGCAGATCGTTTCTTATAGAAACTCTTGCCATTTAACCATGGAAAGCCGCACGTTTTACATTAAATACTGTCCTCATAAATTCTCATTGATGTGGTATAAGTAAATGTCTGGATTTACAAATAGATACTGTTTAAAATATTTAGTTGCTTTATTCTGATATAATTTTCATATTTAAATTAGATCCGAATGCATACTGATAAAGTCTTATATAATTTACTATTGGCACAACAAATACATACTCGTAGAAACTGCTATTATCAATCCTTTCGAAGTAATACTAAATATGTACCTGGAATTTCCACACGTAACATGTAGTGAACAATTTGTTACTGATCAAACCTCATCACAATTATATTCGGAAAACAGCATAAATACTGTTAGAAATTGATCGCATATAACCCCATTCGAACTGATTAAATTTGTATTTGTAATTTCAGTTGAAAACTGACCTTTCTTTTTACCCATTCAAACATATGAAAACACATTTAATATATTACTGAAAAAAAAACATTAATACTCATAGAAACTGATCTCATAAATCCCTATTCAAACATTATAATTTGTAATCTTCAATTGCAAATCAAAACTGTTCTAACCTAATGCAGCTCGTTTCTTATAGAAACACTTGCCATTTAACCACGGAAAGCCGTACGTTTTACATTAGATACTGTTCTCATAAATTCTCATTGAGATAGTATAAGTAAATGTAAATGTGGATTTACAAATAGATACTGTTTAAAATATTTGGTTGCTTTATTCTGATATAATTTTCATATTTAAATTAGATCCGAATCTGTACTGATAAAGACTTATATAATTTACTATAGGAAAAACAAATAGATACTCGTAGAAACTGCTCTCATCAATTCTCTTGAAGGAATACTAAATGTGTACTTGGAAATTCCGACCATATCATAACAAGTAGTTAACAATTTGTTACTGATTAAACCTCATCATAACTATATTCGGAAAACAGCATAAATACTTTTAGAAATCGATCGCATATAACCCCTTCGAAGCGATTAAACTTGTATTTGTAATTGCAGTTGAAAACTGACCTTTCTTTTTACCCATTCAAACAAATGAAAACACATTTAATATATTACTGAAAAAAAACATCAATACTCATAGAAACTGATCTCATAAATCCCTATTCAAACATTATAATTTGTAATCTTCAATTGCAAATCAAAACTGTTCTAACCTAATGCAGCTCGTTTCTTAAAGAAACACTTGTCTTTTAATCACGGAAAGCCGCACGAATTACATTAGATACTGTGCTCATAAATTTTCATTGATGTGGTATAAGTAAATGTTTGGATTTACAAATGGATATGGCTTGACTCATTTTGCTGGTCAATTCGGATATAAACTGATAACAATTTCAACAGCAACTTTACCTAACTCTTATAGAAACTTATTGACCATATAGGTTCTCATAGATACTTATTTATTTTAGATAATTTTCAATACGGATTGATGAGATTTTTTTGACAGGGAATATTCTGGTATTCTCATGTTCCACAGTACTGATCCCTCCTGGACGTCTGATATTAATTTCTCTAAATCAAAGTAGCTGTCATCCATTTTCTTGTCTATTATTTCAAGTATTTGCAAACAGATTTGGCAAGCACACATTAAGTTTACAACTGAAACACGCAGCCTCGTGTGTGCGGTTACATGTAATACCTATATACGAGAGGACGATCGTCAATGCCACTCAAAGAGCGGCCCATGGTCCAGACGATGTGCCGAGGCGTGTTGCCTAAGATCAAAATCACGTGTGTGCGTTTTATGATTTAGTATAGAACCATGTGCCGAGTCGGCCAAAAAACCACAGATCAAACAAACCAGATGTTTCACTTAATAATATTCCCTATGTAACCAGTTTCATTTGTTGTCGTGTGTGTGTATACCTTCCAGGATTCTGCGCAGAAGACATAAACAGAGCAACCTAGCGATTGACATGGAAGTTAAGACCAGCGAGTATATTGTCACAGGAGGGAGTGTTTAGTACTGAAATCTCAAAGATGGAAGTCGTCATCAGCTACACCAGTGATATTAATTATTTTGGAATGTAGTGTATTGTATTAAAGCTTAGAGTTGTTATTGTTATACATTTAAGTGGTTTTTTTGAGTATTTATTAGGTGACTTTTAATTATTGTTACGTATCATCAGCTCCCTCCTGTGACTATACTCGCTGGTTAAAGCTGCTTGATATATGCGCAGATCACTACACAAATTCGTACCTTCCAGGAGTTGATTTATTATCTAAACCATGAAACGTCATAAGTGAAACATCTGGTTTGTTTGATCTGTGAAAAAACGCCTAGCGCGTTGTTGTGCGCCAACGGCCCAGGATCGGCAATAAACGTCTCGATCTAACACGCCTCATCGCGAGACAGGGCTACCTGTTCATCGAGTATAGACAATATATACATCGATAGGTAATTTAGCGTTCTTTAAATTAATACTCTTGCCTTTCTTTCCATAAATCAACAGTTTCCGAGAAAACTGAAAAAAAAAAAAAAAACTAAAAACCTGTATCTTTGAGGGTGATTTTGGGGTAGTATTTGGGCGATCATTTGGGCCCTCACTCTAGAATTATTTTTAGTCCTCCAATAAATACATTTCAGGTAAAGGTCAAACTATAAATAGTAATTCAAAATAAAATTTATTTTCTGTAAAATAAATTTAGATTATGCCGTAATTTGTAAACACCACCCCGTGACTGCAAACGGTTTCTTGGCGTCATGTCAATGACGTCAGCCGTTAGAGCCGGCATTGATACCGTGAAAGAATATTATTTATTAATCGCTTATTCTCTCGGTCATAACTTACGTTATTTTTTATGTTAGAGAAAAAATAAAAACGTGTCGGAAAGCTGAATCGATTTTCTTTAATATTGGTGTCTAAAAATCTTTCGAAAAAACTGATAATTCACAGGTCCACGAAAAAAAAGGTCTTGTCCTAAGTCTCTCATCTAACTTTTCTGAAGTATCTTGACGCGCTGAAGCTAATTTTGGGAAAATAATTCTATCGTGTCGTTTTTTCTCTATGACAAAAAAAGAGGTTTTGTCCTAAGGTTCTGATCTAACTTTTTTGAAGTATTTTGATGCTCTCAAACTGGTCTTGGACAAAAAAAATTTTCTATGGTGTCAGTTTTCCTCTACCGTCCCCTTTATCCCCTAAAAAAGGCAAAAATGAAGTCATGCTTGTCCTAAGGTTCTGATCTAACTTTTTTAAAGTATTTTAATTCACTGAAGCCAATTTTGGACAAAAAAATTTTCTACCATGTCAGTTTCCATCTACCGCCCCTTTTGTCCTCTAAAAAGGACAAAAAAAAGGTCTTATGCGAAGGTTATGACCCAATTTGCCTGAAGTATTTTAGTGCGCTGAAGCCAATTTAACAAATTTCTATCGGGTCAGTTTCTCTCTACCACCCCCTTCATCCCCTAAATTTTTTTTTGTCCAAAATTAGTTTTAGCGCATCAAATTACTTCAGAAAAGTTAGATGAAGACTTTTTTGCCCTTTTTAGAGGATGAAAGAGATGATAGAGGAAAACTGGCAGGATAGAAATTTTTTGTCCAAAATTGGCTTCAGCGCATCAAAATACTTCAGAAAAATTAGATTAGAACCTTAGGACAAGACTTTTTTCTTTTAGACCTGTGTTATCGGGATATTCGAGAAAATGGAAGAAATTTTACGTTTTCCTAGAACCGTTCGTTTCGAAAAGCCGAGATTAATGAAGCGTCTAGGTAATACATGATATTAAATGGGCATCGTATTTGAGATCGATTTCAGTTAATTACCGATTAATTACGGTGACAAAATAGCGAAATTTTACCGAAAATAAAAAAATCCCCACTTTCGCCCCAAAATATGAAAAAAAGTATTTAGCTAATTTAATTCTATTAAAATTAGTTTCTTGGCCTAGTAGTCAAGGTTAAGGAGTTACCTAGGTTTTCAGCAAAGAATGTTCGATTTATAGTATTTTTATGTTGAGCTAGCTCTTACCATTTCGGAGATATCGGCGAAAAATGGTAAAAAAGCATGCATTTCCGAGTCGAAAATCGTGCAAAGACATGCAATCTTAAAACGTTCATATTTTTCGAAATACACCAAGAGGACGGCCGTATGATATCAATACGGAAAGAGGGAGAGTTGTACTTACTCCTAGCATCGTAAATTGCATAACGAAATTCAAAAATTCGGACCGGCAGGAGCGAACCTGTTAAAAATTGCATTTTTTGACGTTTACTGATAGTTGATGGCAATGGGCCTTTCCCACGTAATTGAACTTGATGTTTATTATGCCATAAATCATTTATTAACACCTAACAAATATCGTATCGTATAATATTTTAATTTTAAATGTATATTTTAAAAATAAAAATATTGTCTACTTTACCCCGTATTTCAAACAAGTAAACGCACTCAAATTACGTCATGGGCGGACCCTCCAATCAAAATTAAACAAATTCCGGCTTCATACGAACATTAACCGAACCTGTTGACATTTCTGAATTGTACGTCTCATCTGGAAACCTGCCGATGAGACTATTTCCATGTTGCCTAATGTACATGAATGTTTAACGTTAGAGGAAATGCTTTAATTATTTCACTAAAGAATGTCTACTTTTTATCTCCGCTTTTTAAAATAATGAATTTCCATTGAATAATAATACCACCTACTATAATAAAAATGATAATAATTAACAGAAGAAACACACTTTATATTATGTCGGCTGTCAACAAATAACTGACACTTGGCAACACTGACGGAAATAAAATGGGTAATAAACTTCGACCATATATTACCTAGACCCGGTATCTTAGTCAAAGTATAAAGACTTTGTTATGTATACTCATGCGGCGCTGGCTGTGGCAGCCGCGGGTGCTGAGGGGGGATCTATTTCTGTGTACGGTACCATTGCCAGTGGCGTATATTCGCGAAAGGGTCTGAATATTGTATAATATATAAAATTAACATTGTGATGTTTAAAATTAAGCCCGAGTAAAAATTATTTTTTTTCGGATTTATAAGCATACTTTTACAACAATATTCTCAATAATATTCTACTACTGGAAAATTGCAAATGCAGATATTAATTTAGCTTTTCTAGATAATAAAAAAAATACTTCTATTATTGTATAAAGCAGAGATGTTGCCAAAAATTAGTAATACAATTAGTCATTATTTAGGTTTAGAAACAAATTACTGTTTTTCATGAGGGAAAAAATATATTTTCATTTTTTTTCAAATAGTAATAATAATCACTGATGGTATTCCCTTTCTTGTGTATATTGTATAATTTGTATTGGAAATGTGTAACATAAATAACAAAACAATTCACACAAATCACATAAATTCTAATAAAGTTAAGTACATATGTGCATTAAAAAAATTTGCCATCTCGAGCTGGCATTTGAACCCAGGGCTATAGACTCCAACTAGTTTATCCTTGCTCAGTCGGTGTACTTTATGTAGTACACCGACTGAGTTATCGTGTTCGATCATCATATGAAGTAAATGTTTTGCAGCCAAAATGTTTTTTCACAAAAAAAAGTAAGAATTAAAAACACATTTTGTATCGATATTTTATTAAGTATAAGTACATCTTAAATAGATCATAATTTAATAAAGACGTTGCTGAAAACAGACAATTTATAAATAAGTAATTAAATAAACAGTAAAAATATAAAAAGTGTCGTGTTCTTTATTAGAAGATATAAATACAATAAATTAATAATACCAGGTTATTAACTTATTTGCTGTTTATTCTATGCTAATTAACAAATACACCTTCAATACAACTAATAAATGAGTGGATTCTTAATCGCTGCATATACCTATATCAGCTGGGTTAATAAAAACTTAATTCTCTACAAAAATTGGTATATATGAAACTAATTCACTAATTAAACTATATACAATATATTAAAAGACTAAAAGGTTTGCGTACCCTCAGGTAATGCTCAAATGTCAAATAAATACTGTCGAAAAATTAAAGATGACACCACGACTGAAAATAACTTCATTTATGATTTTTAGTTTCTAAAATTCGCATCACTTTTCTCATCAAAGTGATGAAAAGCATATGTAATCTGTGCCGAAGGGGGGCGATTTGGAAAAATGAGAAGTACAACAATTTTCTACTAACACTATTCTCCAGCAGGGCCAAAAGTCAAACTTAAAACTACGATAGATATGGTAATTAGTTGGGTTGTTCACATAACACATTCCCTTGGCTGATGATTAGGCAAAAAACTTAAAATCTAATGACCAATTCATTATACTATATTGAGAAATGCACACAACATATTTTACAGCCACTTGCATTATCTTTACTGAATGTCTAGTGGCATTTAGGTCAAACCGAGAAAATGATTTGATGATATTATTAATCTTATTTTAAAACAATTTTTCATTTAATTAATTTCTACTGAAATCGATAAGTTTTTAAAACTAATTTAGAATATTTTAAGGTTATATATAGGTGATAGGTACCTTAATAAATTTGGAAAATGTGTCAGTGCATATCTTGTATATTAGCATTATTAGAAAATATTACTAGTAGTTAGTTCGGTAATAATTCGTTATTATAGTAGCGAGTTAAGACTGTCACTCCTGTTTTAACGATGTTAATTTTACTTCCACGTCCAGTGGAAGTATAGTAACGACAAAAAAAATTTTAAAAATTTTTATTGTCCAAATAGGCTTAAAATGTCATGAAACGTCGAGATTTTAAGTTTGAGCGAAAAAAAAATTTCTGTCTGTCTGTCGGTCTGTCGGTCTGTCGGTCTGTCTGTCGGTCTGTCTGTCTGTCTGTAACTTTTTTTTGTGTGCACGTTTACTCTGGAACCGTTTAAGATATTGACTTGAAATTTGGTACACATATGTACTTTAACGAGTTCTAGAACTAGATTATATTTTCATCTTGTTCCGTCGAAGGGTTGGGGGGTAAATTGGGGTAAATTTGGGGTAAATGGGTAAATTAAGCAGGTAAGAGTCCATGAAATTGGTATATAGTATATACAAGAGAAGCTAAGGTCTCAAAAAAATTTTTGGCATTAGCCACCCCCATTACCACCCCCACCTCCTCATTAAAGGGGATGAAACAAAAAATGTGATTTAGTGTATGTACAGGAACCAGAAACCTCAAAATATTTTTTTACTTCATCCACCCCCCACTACCACCCCCCTATCACCACCCCCACCCCACTACCGATGTGGGGTATCGTTTTATGGGTTTTTGGGGTAGAGGATTTCAAATATTATATTATTAAAGTTCCATAAACAATTATTTTCACATACAAAGTTTTTTCGTTGTGAGTGACTTGGATAGAGAATCTGGATGTAGAATTAGTGATTCCTTGGGCAGCGGTTTTTCCTTTTTAATTTTTCTAGTGTCGCTAGGCTCTAAAAGTAATTTCTTGTATGTTGAGCTTCATCTGGCTCTTCATCTCTTAGACTCTGTGTATGTATATATCATCTGATGAACCATTCTCAAAGCAATGTGGTAAAGGTTGGTACTGAAATAAAACATAGAGAGTATTATTTTTAATGTAATATAAGTACACAAGTCTCGGAAAAAAAATGAAAGAAAAAATAACTACCTATTGCATTTGATGATGACTTTCCGAAAAATAATGCAAATATATTTGAATCAAATATTTTATAGTCAATTTTTAATAAACGGTGCTTTAACAAAAGATTGTTTGTTAACAAATAATATGAATAATTTGTCTTTTTCATAAAATGTACCTAATGCCAGGTTTATACATGCATGAATTTACTGGCGCCAGTCCAACTTGCGCGCCAGTAGAGGTTTACACACAATTTTAAATTCTATCTAGTCAGTCTTATTCTTTGACTTCTGAGTGCAGGTGGTTATTGAGACAAAATGTCAAGTAATAAATTAAAGAAAATAATAATTTGTACTGGGTGCTGCATTGTTCTATGAGGGATTGTTCAACAGATTAGCAACGTGGAAAATAAATTAAATGATCAGCAAAGAGGCCGTATCTCGTTAAGAAAATGGATTGCAAGTAGAGAAAACTTAGGTGCATCAGAAAGAGTGTTAACAAAACTTTCAATAGAAGATTTTTTAGAAACCATTTATTGAACGAATTTAGCCTTACATTCACACTGACAAAACCATCAATCGCCATTGTTGTTGCTATTTTTTCATGAACAATTACTCGAGATTCTCTATTTTTATAACAATTAAAATGCGCATCTCATAAACACGCCTCTTTTTCATATAATTCAAGAAATTTTGTAATTTCCTCAGAAATCCACTGTTATTTGTTGTTTTCTTAATGCTCATTTTTATATTCTATAGACGAATTTATACCGTGCGTGTAATGGAACGTTAGACATGGGAAGTAAGAATTACAACATCGCGTGTGCCAGTTGACTAAAATGAAATAACAGAGCTGGGATACTTCGATACTTCAGTAGTCGAGTGCCGGCCGGCAGGCGAGTTTTACTATTGCTGGGTTGTCACATTTCGCAATTACACGCACTGTATTAGTATAGTTACTTGTACTGCTGTGCGCAAAAAAAATGGGACAAGTCTTATATCGTATAAAATCTAGTTGTGTACATCTAACTAATTTTTATGACACTGTCAGTTATTTGTCAAAATTCATCGGAAGTGTGCAAATAGAGACAAATTTACATTACAAAAAAAATAGTTGTCCTATTTTTTTTTTGCTCACGACAGTACCAGCTACTAGTACCTACAAGTAACTAACCAGGATAGTGTATCTAGACAACTCAAAGTTTATGTCAATTTTACCTCATAGTGGCGTACAAATTGGTACTGGCGGGCCACAAAGTTGGAAATTCCTAACGTTTTTGCATCATTGCATGCAAGGTCAAGACTTGCTCGCCAGTTCTCACCAGTAACTGTTTATACGTTCAATATTTTTTTACTGGCGTGCCAACATCTACTAAATCCATGCACGTATAAACCCACTATTAAAGCAAGTATTGTGAATGTAGTATAAACTGACATTCAGATTTTCATGGAAATGTACATTGTTAACCTAAATTGAATTCAAACCAGCTGTTTTTAAAAAAATGTTTACTGTCTGTATCACCTTTTTTTTGAGATATTTCAATTTGTTTGTTTTCGTACTCCATACTAAGATTATCCTGATTATTTTTTTTATAAAATAAATCATTCGGAAGTATTCTCTATTATCTTGCAATGTACCAATTTTTAAAGCAACAACTGTTATATGAGGAGAAGTACAAACATTTTATTATTTATTCATGCAATACTTTTATAAAAGTTGCATAAAAGTAATTGTATTGTATTGCAATAGAACCCAAATTGAACACCGCATGCAGTTGATTAATACGTTTTAAAATATCATTGGTAGTGTAGATCATACTTACCCAATAGAATGTGTTCTGAATATTTAACGTGCTTGCTATAGATAATATGGTACCTTTCCTAAGTACTTTACTTTATTGAACGACGTTTTGCATACATCTTGTGGTCTCTATAACTGGTCCAATAGACGGACAATCATTTTCGGTCACTATTTTTTGGCATCCAATTCTTTTAGATATCTAAAACATTAAAAAAAGATATAATATATTATGACACTTAATAAACTGTACTACCTACTTAAACTATCAGTTTATTAACTCATATTTGATCTCAATAACTATATAATTTAAACCAAAATATACAGAAGCTGGTACCTATTTGAGTTTTATTTGCATTTGAAAAACTAAGAGTACCTAGTCAATATTAGTTAGTCTAAGATCTGAAATGCCTCATAGACAAATTCAACTTTATTAAAAAATATATATTAAGTCTATAAAATAATTACCTACTTATATTATTTTATTTTAGAGAGCACCTGAAACCTCTAGGACTACGCCTGAGGAATAATTACAAATAAGATAATACTTACCTACAAAATGATTTATTCCATTCTTTCTCTAACTCGGGATCGTATATGAAACACTATTTATCGATTTTGAAAACAGAAAAATTGTCTGGATGTTATGGAAGTCGAAGAAATACATAAATAAAACAAAAATAGCCACAAATAACAATGGCGATGTAAACAAAGTTTTAATGCATTTTCGACATTCAACCCGCGACGTTTGAATTAGCCAATAAAATTCATGGTACCTTGAAACCCCCCGCAAAAACATCTTGTAACATGCGACACGCCCACATGCCGAGTCTAGATAATATATGGTCGAAGGTAATAAATAATAATTAAAAGATAGGGCTCTCTTATTTACCTTGTGATCGTACGTATCTAGTATTTTGACTTTATAACTTTGTTTCTTATTAACTATTTAAAAGTGTGGGTGTGTACTGTGTAGACATTAAAATGGAGAAAGATTTTGAGAAGGCAGCAAGTGATAATCTTCCTATTATTGACAGTGAAATTGTGAATGACTTTTATGTCTCAAACATGAACTTTTCGTCAGCAGAAGTGAAAAATGTAAAAACTAAGCGATAAGTTATTAATTAGCACCCAAACTTTAATTTAACTTAAAGGGAACACTGAGATAGAGTCTTATTTATTCAATATAATTTAAATGTACTAGACAGTAGAAGTATTAAAAGATGAAAATGATGAGAAGGTGTTATCCTGTGAATGTCCTGTTATGTCTGTCAATTCAGTAAAGCTAGAAAGAGACAAACATTTATAGGTACAATCTGCTTTTATGTAGCCTCTACTTAGGGTGCTAGAGTATACTGATTGATCCGTCCTCCCAATGCGTCATTAGTGGAGAAATAATGCCGCCAATTTTAAATTCATATAACATAATAATTTTTTCTGCAGAAAAGAAGCAAAGGACAAGGGTAGATAAGGGCCTTTCTCCGCCCATCAGCCATGTTTTATGTCATTATATTTTCCGAGTAGTATATTATAGCAGGGTTAAAATTCAATAATAAAATTTTTATATATATATATATATATATATATATGTATATATTCCAATAAGTTGTTTTTAAATTAACATTTTTAAATAAACATGTTGTTATATATTTTGATAAAAATTGTTATTCTTATGTATTTTGTTTTTCATTCCCCTCCTTGGTTACTTAAGCTTCTGGTGTGTGACTTATATTTATCCAGCAAGTGAACTGATCGCCACACTACTCCCCCGTTAAGATCAGTCAGTCATTCAATTCGTCAATAACAAAACGAACTTTCTTAATCAAAGGTGGAGTGACATCACATTTGTCAGATAATAAATATGCTGGTTTAATCCTGTCAATGTTTACCGTGACGGCTTTAGTTCCTTTAACAAAAGTAACCAATTTATCTGTACGGGACAACACTTTAAAAGGTCCATCGTACAGCGGAGTAAAATATTTTTTAAAACGTTCTTTCCGAACGAAAACAAAACTACAATTCGAGATGTCTGGGCTGACAAATGATTTGTAATTAACGTGGTGAACTGGTGGAATGAACGTTAAATTATTAAATGAAGTACGTAATTTAGTAATAAAATAAGGAATATCCGGACAAGTATATGATTTAATAAAAAATTCACCAGGTATTCGTAATGTTTGACCAAAAACGAGTTCTGCGGAAGAACATTGCAAATCGTCTTTAGGGATAGTTCTGAGAGCTAATAGAATGATAGGAAGTTCATCTACCCAATGTGGTGTAGAAGTCCTAGCTCTCAGAACAGTTTTAAGAGATTTATTAAACCGTTCAATCATTCCATTCGAGGAAGGATGATATGGCGTCGTACGAATCCTATGAAATCCCAAAAATTTTGAAAATTCTTTGAACAGTTTTGATTCAAATTGAACGCCTTGGTCGGTTGTCACTGTGACAGGGTCACCGAATCGACAAACATAATTCTGAAATAACGTACGCGCTACAGTTTCCGCAGTAATATCCTGAAGTGGATAAGCCTCGGGCCATCTAGTAAAACGTTCGATCATAGTGAGAATATAAGAACAACCTTTAGAAGGAGGTAATGGTCCTATTAAATCTATATGTATGTGATCGAATCGTCCTTTAGGTATATCGAAGTCAGTAATCGGGCTCCTCGTATGTCTTGTCACTTTATTAGTTTGACAACTAATACAAGTTTTTGCCCAGAGATTACAATCTGAAGTCATTTTAGGCCAAAAATAATGTGTAGAAACTAATGTTCTAGTCGCTTTGATACCAGGGTGAGATAAACCATGAAATATATCAAAAATTGTCCGTCTAAAAACGATAGGAACATAAGGACGAAGTTTAGGGCGAGAAACGTCACACCAAATAAACTTGTCAGAATATGGAATTTTAATTTTCTTTAAATGAAAAGTTCTCTTTGTGTTCGATGAAGTATCTGATAATAAAAATTTAAGGTCAGAATCATCTTTTTGTTCAATAAATTTAAGTCAAAGTTAGTATCAACTAGGTTAGACTTTTGAGTAACGATTGGGGAAATGAATTTTTGCAAAGAAGACGTATCATGTTCGCGTGATAAAGTGTCTGCAACAATGTTATTTTTCCCTTTGATATGTTTGATTTCGCAGGCAAATTGAGCAATGAATTCTAAATGTCTAGTTTGCCTGGGAGATCTTTCAGTTTTAGTGAATAATGCTTTGACCAAAGGTTTATGGTCAGTAAAGCAAATAAATGTGCGACCTTCAAGTAAAAATCTGAAATGTTTAATCGCTGTAAATAAAGAAAGAAGTTCCTTGTCAAAGGAACTATATTTGGTCTGTGCCAAGGTAAGCTTTCGTGAAAAGAAAGCTAATGGGGCAAGAATACCTTCGTCATCGCGCTGTTCAAGAACTGACCCCATAGAGACATTAGAACAATCTACAGTCAGCGATAAAAACGAGCTATCATCACAACGTGGATGTGCTAAAAAGGTTGCCCCAGCTATAGCAGCTTTGGTTTTGGAAAAACTGTCAAGACAGTCGGTAGGCCAATCGTTTATTATTTTAACTTTATCATGCAGTAATTTAGTACAAAGTGCATGTAAAGGAATTAACTCTGAAGTTGTTTGACTGTAGTAGGTAAGGGAAAATTATTTATGACATCAATACGTTCAGAAGAAGGTAAAATGCCGGCTGAAGAAATATTGTGTCCTAAAAATGTCAAATGACTGACACCTAATATGAGTTTTGACGGTTTAATATTGTCGTACAATTCTAACCTCTGAAAACAAGTTTTAAGTGCTCTAAGTGTTCCGAACTAGATTTACTTGCAATCAGGATGTCATCTAAATAGACAAAAATAAAAGGTAAACCTACTAAAACTTCGTTCATGAAACGTTGGAAAGTTTGACCGGCGTTACGTAAGCCGAAAGGCATACGCCCAAATTCAAACAAACCGAAAGGAGTAGTAATCGCTGTATTAAAAATGTCGCTTTTTGCAACAGGAATCTGGTGATAAGCACGTACCAAATCTATTTTTGAAAAAATAACACAATTATACACCTGCGAGTTAAAATCATGGAGGTGGGGCAACGGATATCAGTCAGGGACAGTAATTGAATTTAGACGACGATAGTCCCCACAAGGTCTCCAGTCGCAGCTTTCTTTTTTTTCAACCATATGCAATGGTGAGGAAACGGAAGAAGAAGAAGGTGCACAAATACCTAATTCTACCATATTATTGAATTCGTCCTGTGCTATCTTGAATTTAACGCTATCCAACCTACGTGGGCGTGAGAAAGGTAAATGACCTTCTGTAACAATGTGATGCTCAACTGAATGTTTAACTGGAAAATTGTAATTTGGGGAGCTAATTAAAGTAGGAAATTGTAAAAGTAATGCAGTGAATTCATTTGATACGCTAAATAACTTAGGCGAATGTAACGGACCATTGTTTGAAAATAAATATGTTGACAAACTAGTCATATTGTCGATTAAACATTTATATTTCAAATCAACAACTAAACCAAAATGAGCTAAAAAGTCTGCTCCGATAATGGCGATATTTATATCTGCTATATTAAAAACGAAAGGGAATAACCTACGTAAGTTTAAATCGATTTTCAAAAATTTCTTCCCGAAGGTATCTATAACTGAACCATTAGCTGCTGTTAGTACTACATCAGGGTTTCTCCTAGTATTCGTTAATAGATTCCGAGGTATAATTGATAAATCAGCGCCCGTGTCAATGAGGAATTCAATTTTATTAGTATTATCAAATATAAAGAGACGAGGTTTACTATTCGAAATTTTAACGTCAGTTGTCAAAATATTATTGACATTTAGTCATCTCTGATTGTCGGTTTTGGCATCTTTGGCGAACGTGCACCAATCTCCGAGACACTTAAATGCTTTACGACCATAAAGTTGATGGTAATAGCAAACCTTGGCATTAGAAGGATTATATCTAACGCTGGTACTACTTCGACTATTAGAACGGGGCCTTGAGCCTCTGCGAGTCGAGTCGACTTCTACAACTATCGCAATAAGTGCCAAAAACTGTAGGAGTAGTGGAAGGAATTGAAGAAACTTTAGATTCAATAGCAAGTAATTGAGATGTAAAGATTTCTTGTTTGTGTAAGACTTGATTTAACGTGTCTTGAAATGTTGCGATCAAACTAGATGTAGAAACTGTTGGATTGATGTTACAAATCGAATTCGAGGTAAGGGAAGTCATAGAATTCTGACACGACTCCCATATACGATCGGCAATGTCGATTAACTCCTTAATCTCAGTTTTTCCCGACGCCGTAATTGCACTGAAGATTGTTTTGGGTAGTCGCCGCTTCCATAACTTGACCAGGAGCTCCTGGCTCACCACATGGGAACCTCCGACCGTTGATAGCATTGATCGGTAAAAATCGGATGGTTTTTGGTCTCCCATTTGGGAATCAGAGAGTAGGTCCTCCAACCGCTTTTCCTCGCTTGAGGTTAAACGATTAGTGACAACGTCATATACCGTGGTAATAATTTCAGGGGGTAAACTGGCAATGACAATCGTATTTTTTTCGATCGCTAACAATCCTGTGAATAGAAAATTGCGACTCAATTTGAGTAAACCATATTTCTGGTTTAGATACCCAGAAAGGTGGTAATTTAATGGTCGCGACGTAATTACCATGAGATGTCCCTGCACCTGATGAAATTTGAATGTCATCTAATAAAATATTATCTGTTGGTGGTGCCATTTTTAAAACAAAGGAATAATAAATCGAAGACTAATTGATTGAATGATTAATTGATTGTATATATTATGCTTTTTGCTATTTTTTTGAATGAGATTTTTTTAAAGACATCAACGTTGAATGACTGACATGATTCCCTTTAATAACGAAGAATAAATGATCAATGGCAAAACAATTCACTTACCGGATAAATAAAGTTTTGCCTCTTCGCCGTCTAGTTTTGATTTAGGAGAATATTGTTCTAAGTCTACGAATCTGAATCTGGACTCATGCGGAATATCAGGTCTAGTTGTAGTTTTAATCTTCCAGGATTTTAAAAGAGATTTCTTGCTTGATTCTTTATTTTGTGCTGTCGTTTAACTTTTGCTTTATAATTATTAAGATTTCCTTTTAATTTCGTTGCCTTGTTGTCCTCGTCTTACTTTAAGTTCCCATTGTTAGAAAAGTAATAATGTCTGCATAATTCTTGTACCAAATTCGTATCACGTCGGGGTCACCAATTTATAGCAGGGTTAAAATTCAATAATAAAATTTTTATATATATATATATGTATATATTCCAATAAGTTGTTTTTAAATTAACATTTTTAAATAAACATGTTATATTTTTTGATAAAAATTGTTATTCTTATGTATTTTGTTTTTCATTCCCCTCCTTGGTTACTTAAGCTTCTGGTGTGTGACTTATATTTATCCAGCAAGTGAACTGATCGCCACATATATGTCTTGACGAGTAATAAAAAACTGTTCTTTGGAATAGTAGATTATTCAGTGAGTGTATAATGATGGTGTGGCGATCAGTTCACTTGCTGGGTAAATATAAGTCACCAACCCCAGGCTCAAGTAACCAAGATTGTATTATATTTTGTTTCCTGGATCCTCGGTTACTTGGGCCTGGGGTTGGTGACTTATATTTACCCAGCAAGTGAACTGATCGCCACAGATGGCTGTTACTCGCGAGGGTGATGTTTGCGGCACGAGACGAAGGCGTGTCGTAAATCATCCGAGTGTGTAATAGCCATTATCCGCGAGCTGAATACTATAATTTATCCACGACTATCGCATATTTTAACTGTTTTAATCGTTTAAAACTGAAAAAATAAAGTTTATTTACAGTAAAGCGTTGATGTGTTAAACGTCAAACACGAAAACATGGAAAAATGTATTCGCTATTTCCTTATGAAAATTGCTAGTTCCTGATTGGTCAAAGGTGCGTTAGAATGAATACAACTAGTTCCTGGTTGGTTAAATATGTGTTAGAATCAGATTATGTTCATTATACGTTTGGTTGGGATAATGACTATCATTATTTGACAATTGTTAAATGTAGTATGCAATGATTATACGATGGTCGAGGATAAACATATTCTTATTCAATACATACCACAATATGTGGTTTTGAGCGCTGACACGTTTAAATTCGCACGCAACGTCGACACTACTATGACTCCCGGAAACGATTTTGTTTTTTATACATTGAAGCGCTCGATGAAACAATATAAATTAATCATTATTTAAAAGCTTAAATGCTCAACAATGAAATGAGGTATAGTTTATCTTGTTTCATCGAGCGCATCTAACTGAAATATACATTAAAAGTTCGGGAAAAGGTCAAAAATTACTAAAAAACTGCAAACATGCCCACTTTGAATTGATATTACGATGACCTATTGTTGTTTTTCAAATGTAGAACATATAGAAACATAAAGATCATATGTTCAACTATAAATAAATGACTTTAAGGAGAACTTTTGTTTTTTATGAAATTAGTGGGCGAAAATTATATAGCTTATCTACCCTTGTCCTTTCGCAAAAAAGAAAAAATGCGGGTGAGTTTTTTTAAAGAGAACTTCTCAAATATTCAATAAAAAAAAACGTGGGAAAAACCCATTGCGGCGACGTTTCTGGGGAATCATTTCGGAAAACGTCACAGTTACTGCGCCAAATAGCCGACGTTTTGAAATATCCGAATTCTTCACCGAAGAAATTATTTTTTCCCTCGATATATTAACATTAAAAAAATCGTAAATTTTACATTTTTATAATTTTTTTTATGCTTTATCGATTTTAATTATAGAAAAAAATCATGCAACTTTCCCATTCATACCTACTAATACATGCCAACAAGAACTATTTTTTATGAATTGCTGCTTGAACGAATGCAAAATACTCCAACTTTTTTACGAAAAATTCTGTTTATTGACGAGGTTATATTCACACGATAGGGCATGTTTAATCCTCGGAATATGCATTTCTGGGCTGAGGAAAATCCTTATTCAACAATACAGACTTATTTTCAACATACAAAATAAATGTATGAGCACTCTAGAAAATCAGTTTATTGGATACATCATTTTTCCTGAAAATTGAAATGGCGATATGCACTGTGATTTTTTGCAAAACACTTTGCATGAATGATTAGGTCATATTTCATTGCGAAGGGGGACAATTTTGGAACATCATTATTAGTCATTGAACTCTGAACACTTTTCAACATATCCGTCCGTCTGGGTGTCTGTTTGTTACATTTTCTTGCAGGCACTCTAATTTAAGAACGAACCGATCTTATTGAAATTAGCGGTAAGTTATCTTTAACTGAATCTTGAACCCCATTATTAAAGAAATCGGTTAGTAATTAAAAAATGTTAAATATTATAATATACCTACCGGATGAAAGCAAATACGTACAATAACGATAAATTATATTGTAAGTAAAATCAAATCCCTTAAATAATAATAGGCCGTTGGAATTAATAAAAATAAAGTGATTTTCAAGAAGTTTTATCTCCAAAAGATTTTAGGTATAAAAACTTGAAAAATCATAGTCCGTACACACAGAATGACGGGGAAAGTACTTAAAAATGCATAATTATGCAAAAAGTGCATTTTTTGCTGTTTTTGTGCATTTTCCAAGGGTATTTCAAAGATATTCATTTAAGATTCATAAAAATTTGAGAAAAATGATTTGTTTTAGTATTATACAGGCCTTAAGTAACATATTTGGTCATTTAAGACCCTTTATGGGCCGATTGTAGCCATTAAACGCATCCTAAAGTGCATAATTTGCATCCGTTTAAAATAAATTTTAATAATTACTCTAAAATTAATAAAATATCGTCCAAATTTTATACTCAAGGTTTTCGAGGTCACTAATTACGAATTTAAAGAGAAAATCGGAAAATTCAAAATGGCTGACTGATAATGGCGCGAAATTCAATTTTAAAAGTACATTTTTTTTCCTTTTTTTTCACACAAAATGTATACAAAGCAAACAAAAAAATGAATTTACGTCTTTTTTAACTAAATTTCCAATTTTTATTTTTTTTGCATTTTCTCCTTCCCCCCTCCTATATTTTATTTTTTAACGCGTTGGCATTGAATATGAAAATTGATAAAAAGAAAAGTGCATAAAAATTTTTTCATATTCAATGCCAACGCGTTAAAAAATAAGATATAGGAGGTGGGGGGAGGGGAAAATGCAAAAAAAATAAAAATTGAAAATTTAGTTAAAAAAAGATGTAAATTCATTTTTTATTTGCTTTGTATACATTTTATGTGAAAAAAAAGGAAAGAAATGTACTTATAAAATTGAATTTCGCACCATTATCAGTCAGCCATTTTGAATTTTCCGATTTTCTCTTCAAATTCGTAATTAGTGACCTCGAAAACCCCCGAGTATAAAAGTTGGACGATATTTTATTAATCTTAGAGCAATTATTAAAATTTTTTTTAAACGGATACAAATTATGCACTTTAGGATGCGTTTAATGACTACAATCGGCCCATAAAGGGTCTTAAATGACCCAATATGTTACTTAAGGCTTCTATAATACTAAAACAAACCATTTTTCTCAAATTTTTATGAATCTTAAATGAATATCTTTGAAAAACCCTTGAAAAATGCACAAAAACAGCAAAAAATGCACAAAAACAGCAAAAAATGCACTTTTTTGCATAATTATGCATTTTTAGGTACTTTCCCCGTCATTCTGTGCGTCCGGACTATGATTTTCCAAGTTTTTATACCTAAAAGATGCATTCTATGCAATAAAATCTTTTGGAGATAAATCTTCTTGAAAATCACATTATTTTTGTTAATTCCAACGGCCTATAATAGTCTAAGAGCCAGACCCAAATCAATTCTCTGAATTTACTATGCCTGGTTTTTTGTCAGTAGTTGTGTACACAAACATACTTCGGTCAGTCAAGCGAAATCGAGAACAGGTGTCTCAGGTACTCCTTCAAAGGTGTCATAATTACGGAGGTAATAAAATTAATTTACTATAGCTGAAAATCGTTATGCACATTAGATACTGCATATAAATAACAGTTATGTCAGTCAGTCAGTTGAATGTGGGGACGGAGCTGGTCAGTCAGCCCCAATGTATCTACAAAAAATAAATAACGTGCAATTCATTTACTATACTTCAAAATCTCTGTGAAGGTATTAAATGCTATATTAATCATAAATAAAATGGTCAGTCAACCATCTTGTGGGACGCCAGTCAGTCAGCGAAATTATAAAAAAAAATTTCGCGCGCGCGATCGGTGTGGCAGGCGGCGGCTCGCTCTTTTCCTTATTATTACTTAACGAACTATTAACTAACTTTATTTTAAAGTGTAATTGACAGCAATATTAATAATATACATTTTGAAAATAATTAAATTTGTCCTAATTACATTGAATAGACAATAGACCATTAGGAAAGAAATATTGAAAATCTATGCAGTTGAAATATTATATTTAACATACATTATTATTATAAAAAAGACTATTACAACACTATTATTGCAATGTTTAATTCTTTGTAATCAAACTATTCCTCCCAATCAAATTCGTCAATTTCGCTCTCATCAGAAATGCTAAGATCTGACAAAATTAAATGAATCGAATCATCGGCTCATCAGTTGGATATGTTATTTACCTGAACCAGTAATCTATGAGCTGAACCGCTTGAGGGTAACGAACGAATAATTCACTTTGGCTGGCAGCCAGACAAGACAAAGACAAAGTGAAGAAAATTATTTATTATTAAATAATTATTTTATGAAAGAAAACGAATTTTAATAAAATTAAAATGCGCTGCAAGGTACGCGTATATTGCTCACTTGATTCAAGCGAACGGCGAACGACGGTTAATTTTAGTTGAAACGGCGGCAAGACTCAAGACTGAAAGCCATTCGACAGGGAAGACAAGAACGAAATATGCTTACGCGTTGATCGGCTCAATTGAGCCGATTCGTTGAACCAGATTGCCCACCTCTAACAGCCCCCCCCAACGAAAATCCTCCATTCAAAAACATAACGACTCTTTTGCTGAGAGCAGTGCTTTCAGCAGAAAAGTCGTTATGTTTTGGAGTTTGGAGTAGAGGACCTTCGTTGGGGGGGGGGGGTATCTTTCCATCTTAAATAGGAAAGGGGGGGTTAATGAAACCTAGCAGTTGTGCTACAGAAATTCCGGTTCTTACCTAGGAGTATACCTGCTCGCTTTAAGTATACACTTTTAATCACATTAATTTTATAAATAAAGTTAGTTAATAGTTCGTTAATAGTCCAGGAGGCAGTGAAATTTTTTCGTACTTATTTTCCCAGTCGGTGTATATGAATTAATCTGTTCTCTTAGTGACAAAAAACAAGAATTTTTGAGTCTGGCTAAAATTTTTGGATGGATTCAAAAAATAAAAACACAATGCAAGTCCACTTATTTTCCCAGTTATAAATATTTTACATTTACTAAAGTGGAACATAAAGTTTATGAAAATAGCAGTCTGGCTTATCTCAAATAGCGGAAAGTGAGTCTGGCTGAAAATTTGCGGATTTCAAAATTTGACGAATTTTGCGGATCCGTAACCCTTATTTTGCCAGGCTTGAAATTTAGCACATAAATTGATACAATTCTAAACTGTAATTAAAAATAAGTCTGGCTCATTTAAGAAATTGGCAAATGAGTCTGGCGGCATCTTCAAAATGGGAAAAATAGAAAATTTTTGCTCTTATTTTCCCGGATTTGAAAATTTGCCACATGATAGATTATACTATAATTTCATAGAAAATACACGTCTGGCTGACATTTACAATCACGAAGGCCTTGCCAGACTCACAAGCCAGGTAGTTAAACGAGGAGTGGAATAGCAGCACGTGCGTATTTAGGTAACGACGCTGGAATGCGAGTTACCTGAGCGCAGCTGCCTACAAGTATTCAAAATTTTAGAAGAATTCATTTGTCAAATGTACAGCTTGAAAAAAATCACAACTGTTAATGAAGCAAGATTCGCCACGTTTACAAAAGTATACACAGATAGTAATACCGATAAATTCGTCAAACCAATCATCAAAAATTTCGACGGCTCTGCTATACCACCTTGTCAATCTGAATTGCACCAGCAGATTTTAAGGGCTTCGTATATTTCGAACATTTGGAGAAATGCTCATTCCAAATATCCAACGATTCTATCGCCTATTGATAGTGGCTGGGAAGAGGTGGATGGAAAATACAAATTTCGATGGTTTGAAGGTGATCAGCTGCCTAGCTGCCTACGTTTGTCAATGAAGTCGTCATTCAACCAGATGAAGGTACATATTTTTTTTTGTTTTAAATATATAGTGTCGATTACACTTTGAAGTAGAATTGAATTTTCGAAATGTATTTATTTATCTCTTTGCAGGTGAAGATGATAGCAACCCTGATTCTGATGCTATGGAAATTGAAAAGAGTATTGATGATATTGACGACAGATGCGAAAAAGATGATGGTGAGGATAATGAATATTATGAATACAGTGATAGCGATGGCGAAATTGATCAAGAAGAAGACGAAGAATTCATTTAATTTATATTTAATTGTAATAATATTTTTCATTCGCTATTTTTCATTTGGTTATATTTAATCATAATAATATTTTTCATTAAATTATTGATTATTATTTTTGATCAATTATAGTTATTTTTTTCATTAGCCGATGTAAAATAAAGACTTTTTTGTGGCTTTCATTAAAATTCGATTTCATCAATAAATTTTTTCAACCTGCCCCATCATAATTCTACACTCTATACAGTGTATTTGCTTTTTTGTATTCAATTATTTAATGCTGTCATAAAAAAGAACATGTACGTATGACACTAATCACCTGTATAATTGAACGTGCCGAATTCAGGGCACCTGACGATCATTAGACGAGTCTGGCAAGGCTTTGTTCCACATTAGCCAGATTGTATTTTAAGCTGTTATTATAATATAGGCCATCATCTGATAAATTTTCATAACTGCGAAAATGAGGGAAATTTTTTTGATGAAAACTTTTCAGTTTTTCACCTGCCAGACATATTATCCATACTCACAGATTAGCCAGACTATTTTTTTTACTTAACTTCAGTATACCTCTTTCTACTAGAACTATTTTTATCACTGGGAAAAAAAGGGCAGTGTATTCGTATGTTCTGACGCATTTTCCGCCTCAACCCATCGGAAAACCCCCCCCAAAATATATATGAATTTTGCTTAGAATTACTAACCGAACAATTCTATCCATGTTTGCTGACTGGGAAAATAAGTACCGAAAATCGTCACTGCCTCCTGGACTATAAGTAATAATAAGGAAAAGAGCGAGCCGCAGCCTGCCACACCGATCGCACGCGCGATTTTTTTTTTTTTTTATTTCGCTGACTGACGGGCGTTGTCCCACAAGATGGTTGACTGACCTTTTTATTTACATTAATATAGCGTTTAATGCCTTCACAGAGATTTTGAAGTATAGTAAATGAATTGCACGTTATTTATTTTTTGTACATACATTGGGGCTGACTGACCAGCTCCGTCCCCACATTCAACTGACTGACTGACATAATTGTTATTTATATGCAATATCTAATGTGCTTAACGATTTTCAGCCATAGTAAATTCATTTTATTACCTAATTATAACACCTTTGAAGGCGTACCTGAGACACCTGTTCTCGATTTCGCTTGACTGACCAAAGTATGTTTGTGTACACAACTACTGTAATCAACTGACAAAAAACCAGGCATAGTAAATTCAGAGAATTGATTTGGGTCTGGCTCTCCGTCTATAATATAGATAATAGTAAAACCCAACGGAGAATAATTCTACTACTGTGAAGTAAAAAGATCAAAGTTTGCAATCGTTGCAATCCATTGCAAAGTAAATGTTCTCTAAAATGCATTTTTATTATAGGTACTTGGAATATTTATGTCAAGTGCCCCCACTGGGAAGCTCCTGGATTCGCCCTTAGATCTAAATCCAAAAAAGAAATTTACATTTTAGTCTATACATGGACTATTAAACTCCTACATTTAGTAAAGAATAAATTTAATTTTTTCTAGATTTACATTTCGTACAATATTGGTGGGTAAATTGTACGTCAGCTAAAATTTTCTGGCTGGCTGGATATGTCCATATTTCCTGCGATTTGAAGTGTTAGTACACAAAATAATGTCAACGTCAACAATATCTTATGAGTTTTTGCTGAACGGAACACTTTTCAGATGACCTCTGAACCGTTAAAGTTACTTGAATTATGGATGAGGAAAAACTTACTTCAACTATTATCATAATTACATATTTTTATTATATTTACGTAAATCCTTAAATTTTATACGAAAATTTTTTGCAAACATGAAGCGAACGTTTATAAAAATCAAGTGGTAAGTTTAAGTATTAAAAAATTTGCATTTGAATCATGCAGACGATTTTCATTATGGCTTGTTCCACTACTTTTGTGTGTTCAATTTTATAGAGGGTAATTTCATTTTGTAGCTTGGACAATAACACTTTAGATATATATGACTAAGGTGTACATGGAATAAAGTTATATAAACATATATTTTTACCGTAATAGAAATGAGCAAATGTCAATCATATACCGGGTAGCTCAGCCGATAGGGACACTCTTGTAACTTTTGAATGAGCGAATGAATTTTTTTGAAATTTGGCGTAGTGATATGGGATGAAATTTCCAATTATATGATGTAAAGATCCAAAATGGGTACGATGCAATTGATATGATAATCAAATTTTTAAATCGGACAACCTATATTTTTGCCTATTTAGATCCTGCTGCACAATATATATATATATATATATATATATATATATATATATATATATATATATATATATATATATATATATATATATATATTATATATATAAAATCTGATCCCCAAATATCATTTTGATTTTCAAAAAAATATAGATTTTTTTAAAATTTTTAGTTTTAATCATAGAAGGCCGCGATTTTGTCAAAACTGTTAAAAATCGATCTACAAGCACCTTTAAAATATTATCTCTTCAGATACTAACATTAAACACGATTTATTCTTCATTAAGTTCAACTATATTGGTTCTTCAATGAAAACTATTTCTTTTACTTCCACATCCAGTGGAAGTATAGTAACGACAAAAAAATTTTAAAAAATTTTTATTGTTCGAATAGGCTTAGAATGTCACGAAACGTCGAGATTTTAAGTTTGAGCGAAAAAAAATGTTCTGTCTGTCGGTCTGTCTGTAACTTTTTTTGTGCGCACGTTTACTCTGGAACCGTTTGAGATAGTGACTTTAAATTTGGTACACATATGTACTTTAACGAGATCTAGAACTAGATTATATTTTCGTCTTGTTCCGTCGAAGGGTTGGGGGTAAATTGGGGTAAATTTGGGGAAAATAGGTAAATCAAGCAGGTAAGAGTCCATAAAATTGGTATTTAATATATACAAGAGAAGCTGAGGTCTCAAAAAAAAATTTTGGCATTAGCCACCCCCATTACTACCCCCCGCCCCATTATTAAAGAGGAGGAAAAAAAATTGTGATTTAGTGTGTGCACAAGAACCAGAAACCTCAACATATTTTTTTTACTTCATCCACCCCCACTACTACCCCCTATCAGCACCGCCACCCCGCTACCGATGTGGGGTATCGTTTTATGGGTTTTTGGGGTAGAGGATTTCAAATATTATATTATTAAAGTTCCATAAACAATTATTTTCACATACAAAATTTTTTAGTTGTGAATGACTTAGATAAAAAATTTGGATGTGGAAGTAGTGATTCCTTAGGCAGCGGTTTTTTAAATGGAACTCCTATGGGGCAGCCTGTTATTTAATTAGATCTAAATTACGAAGAAAATGATATGCATAATGTCTACCTTCTTTTTGTACTAAATTTATAATAATAAAAAAGAAACGTTTTGATATTTTTTTTTTTTGTATTCTTTGAAAATCAAAATAATACTTGAGGCTAGCAGAATCCAAATATGCAAAAACCTACAGGTTGTGCCATTTTAAAATTTGATTTTAGTGTAAATTCTATCAAAACCGGAAGTCGGCTATTTTGGTTGTTTACATCATATTATTGGAAATTTTATCCCATATCGCTACACCGAATTTGAAAAAAAATGATTCCCCCATTCAGAAGTTTCAAGAGTGTCCGTCCTTATCGGCTGAGCCTGGGTTTGGTGTAAAGATTTGGTCGAGTTTTTAAGAGAACTCCACTTCCAGTTTTCTCCGAATAGCGCAAAAAGGTAAAATATTTGCAAGGCATAATAAAAATCATCGAGCTCCGTCGTAAGTATGCGCTAATTCCATTGTCTTGTGTGACGCTTTATGTACCAAATACTTGTTGCTATTGGCAACGGGTCGCTATTTTTCATAACGTCTCTAGGGAAATAAAGTAAGGGGAAAATTTTCTCTTTTAAAAAACAAGTATTAAATTAAATGTTTTAACTTTTTTGGTAGTAAAGCCAGACACGCGTTACTTTATATATCTTCTATATCCGACTTTATTTTCAAAAGTGTTCAGAGCTATTATAATAATATGATTTAATTTATCTTGACAGTAGTTGTCATTGGAATAGAAGCCACGTCATAAATTTATTTTATTGACGATTGCCATGGATATTCCAAGCATCGCTACCTTTACTATTTGCTTAGCAAATGAAATCTTACTCAAATAATTATAGTTTTCCACTAGTTTTTCTCAAGTTTTTTTTCTGGTTTAATGATTCACGGGTATGATGAAAAATATAATATGCACCGCGGGTCGTACATTGCGATTTTTTGGTCTCGAATACTTGCAAAAAAAAAGTGCACTTACGACCCTTGGTACATAAATATCTATAATAATAATAATAAACATCTTTGTTATATCCCACAAATATTACACAGAAACAAAAAAAAAAAGAAACCAGTTTCAAAACATGTAGTTATGTGGTACATAAAACCCGAAGTTTAATGCGTCACAACCATTTGGTACACAAACAATCATGACGACCATCAGTTTTACACTTAACCTTTGTTTGCATATTGTTTACTGAAAAATAAAAACTCGTTTATTTTCAGTCTAATAAGGACAAGTGAAATTTAATACTTAATCGCCAGTTCTATCAGATACTAATTTGTCATTGAAAATTTTAAAAATATGCTATTTAATTTTTATCATTAAAACTTTATTCTTTCTGAATTCTTGAATTTTACCTAAAAATAATTTTAACTGAGTAATTATTAGTCCCCGGCTCTTAAGACTGAGTACATAATGCATGTGCTGTGTGATCCTCGTACTGAATGGTTGTAATGTTTTGAAAAGGCAGGAATAATCAAAATTTTAAACCATGTGGCGACAAATTTTTAAAAAAATCTCAAATCAAAACAAAATTAAACCGTATCAATGTCATATATCGATTGAAAAATTATAGTATCTATATGCCGGTTAATAATATATTTTTTAAACGCAATAAATAATAGTTCCGTTTTTATTTCGAATTCCCTTCCTTCCTTCCCAATACTCTTTTTACAGTCGAAGATCGATCCGTAAGTAATATTTCTTGTAATTGCGAGGGAGATGGGCCTTCTGCAAACATCTAGCTGTTGTTTGTCTTTTAGACCCAGTTCAAAACAAATAAAAAAATGAGAGGTTCTGATTTCGACCGTATATTTTTTTTGTTTGTCCACTCATTATTCGGGATTAGCTTAAATTAATTCTCTGAAATATACTGCAAAATATCCGATGTTTCTCAGTGGTGATCCCATCTCTCGGTAATTTATTTAGTACTTATCAGTGGATGAAAAGCATATAATCCTCAAAGAGTTAAGGATATTTGGTGCAATAATTAATGTACAAAAAACTCAAAACCTGACAAAATATTGTAGGTGATCATTGAATGATGGAATTGGTTTGCTGATTCGATTTCCTGCGAGATTTTCTTATGATATTTAGTAGCTAAATAAATAAGAAATTGCTAAATCAATTGCTATAAAAATAAGTTTTTAAACCGCTCTAAAAAGTAAACAAATAGAAAGTATGAAACAAAATTTCACTCAGTTTTATTTTAACTTGATATGCAGGATCCTGTGATTTTCAGTGAGTTTAAATGAAAGTAATTAGAGCTATTTGATTCAATCAATAAATAATAATATAACCGGACAGAAATTAAGTCATCGGAAAAGAAAATTGTTAAGAAAAATCCGATTTTTAATACTTTGAACTGAAATATCGAATAGAATAAAAATTTTGTGTATGTGCGTATATGTGTATTGTGTATTTGTATACAGTGTTTCAGGTATGCAGTAATTAATTTTCCTATAGACATGGGTCCAGAAATACCTAGCGAGGGAGCTAGGGCACCCAAAATTGTGATTTTACTTAATATCGCAAGAACTCTTCGAGCTACATTTACCAGTTATCACACGTAATCTGGTATCAATAAAGGTCATTATTTTATGTTATGTATTAGAAACTCAAATATAAATCTAAAGGAACAGACTTCCCAGGCTTCTAAAACATGAAATGATGATGTCTCGCTTTCCAGTATAATTTGGAAAAACTTCTTATTTCATCACTGATCAATCTAAGAAGTTTGGTTTTTATTACGTAACTGATTTTCATTTTTTTTAAATTGTTGATATTTGGTGTAATTTTCTTTCTTTGTTTATTTCAGAAAGACCTAGCTCCCTTAATAGGAATTTCCAGATCCATGTTTATAGGATATTTTTTAAATCTTTGTTGACATAAAATCACCTATAAAAATTAATTACTGCATATGTATGTGTGTAGACCGCTTCTTGCAACCACCATAACTTCTGTTAGACTTAATATATTTAATTAAAATCTGAAGCATATGTAAAATAGCATGATCAAAATATAGTGGAAGTAATGAGTCGGGATTTTCTCGAAAAAAAAGCAAGATCGTGCTAAAGCTATGAAACCTATTCCTCCCCACATTATCTAGGGTGCTGAACACAAATAATATGGATTCTTTGTTTTTCATGGGGATATAACAGGTGAAAGATTATATCAGGTAGTAGAACGCGACCACCTTTGGGGGTAGAATCTACCCTGTCAGGGATGTAAAATTGTTTCTTTTTCTGGTTCGACCCTTCCTTCACCCTTAAACTGTTGTCGGAAACTACCCCTTTTATAATAAAATAATAATAAGTAGCGACTTAGCTGATATTAGGGACTATTATTTTATTTGTTTTTGCCGCCTTTATTGTTTTCTGGGTAAATTTTGTGTCCTCGAGGTATCTGTGGTCCATCAATTTCAAATTTTCAGAAGATCAATTGGTTCCTGACTTCTTTTTTAAAGCGTAAGGGCGGATATGGAAGTAGTGATTCCTTGAGCACCGGTTTTTATAAAGTGAAAAATTCTACATAAGAAATGGCTATTTACTATACTCTTTAGTGGTACAGATATTGTTTATTTCGAAAAAACTTTAGAAATTGATTGATTATAAAAATCGTGTTTTTTAACATTTACACTGCCATATCTTCAAATCTAATTGAGCTATCGATCTGATTTTTTTTTAAATTCAAGTACACAAATAAGCGCTTCCAATGGTCTTTTTATTTGTATCGATTGTTGTTTATTATTTTCTTTAAACGACAATGAACTTATTACTCGACTATTACTACGCTAAGAATGTACTGTAATTTTAACTAAGCGACAAACATTTTAACTTTTGAAAATTTCCATATATTATGTGCAGCGAGGCGATTGAAGCTAAGATACAGGAGAATTGTTTGAAAAAAAAAATTCATCTAGGACTTACAATTTTTTATTTATGAATATTTTTGTGACACAGTAGCATATGGCATATATCCGGCAGGCGTAAGGCGTAAATTATCCGATTGACCCTTGAAATAACCTTTTTCTGTTATATTTAAAACAATTTAAACCCTTTTAAATATGGTACAATTTACAGACCCAATACAACTGAATAATTTTAGGAAATAACCGCAAATATGTCCGAATCATTGCACGCATGCACGCACATATACCTAGTGACAAATGACATCAACTCCAGTATGAATGTGTTTTCAGGTATGCCCCTTCTCTCGGATGTTAGTTAGAAATTATGAAAACAGATTTGATAATTACTAATGTTTAGTAATACTATATTAATATATATAAATTAATTTAAAATATACGGCACATGCAAGAGGCCTATTATGAACAACAAAAAAGGATAGTATTCAATTATTAAATAACACTGAACGTAGGATGGAGACAAGTGCAGAAGCGTTTGTCAATTAGTCTACATAATGTTGACTCAGATGGAGATGATTCACATATACAATTTAATCCGTATGTAGATCAAATAACTACAGTCTAGTACTCAAGATGAGATATATGATGCTGTGAAAAGATTAAAGGCAAACAAAACGGCTGATCCTAATATGTTACATTATTAAATGCTCCATTAATATTCCCGTCTACCTATTTCATTTCTTGCAATAGTTATGGTCAAAAATAATATAGGTATTTCCAGATATATATCTGGAAAGTATTCGTTTATAGATGGGTGATCGCAAGGTTAAATAATACACAAAAAAGTAAATCGCGTCATATACTTTAAAGGCGAAACAACAAAATATCTGCAGATTCGTGTTTCGGAATTTTTGTTCCTCATCAGCCTAATTATATTCGAATCATTTTGAAATAATATATTATATAAAATTATAAATTACATGAACTTTGAAGCAGCTTAATTTATTTTTTCTAAAATAGTCTAAAGGGCCATTTGTCCCCTCACCACCTTTCTGAATTTAACCACTATTATATGATATTTATTTGTGATCTAGATGGTTTATTTTCGTTCCAAAGCATGCTATTTCTTCATGGTCTTCTGTAAAGCTTTCAAACTTATATGTATAGCATAGAAAGAGTGCAGAATAAAGTTTTAAGATTTATCTCTCATAAGTAGTTTGGTTTGTACTTTACTATAAAAAATGTAATTTAAAACACCCCAATGTTGACGTAATTTTGTAGAAATGCGACTGATATTAGATTATGTGGTTTAGATTCTATTCAATCTTTTGTTTCAAATGTTGTTAATAGTTTACAAAAGGATAAAAAATATGTATAATTTATGTTAAAAATATTAAAGCATTCCATTTGTTGCGATTCTACAGTTCTGCGATAAACTTTTTAGTACAATGAGATATTAATGACGCCAGCAAGACGTTTTGTCATATCGATTAAAACAGGAGTGCATTGTACTTTAATATCAGTTGACCCCATCATTTCCACAACTCGGCTAATGATTAAAATCTGGTTGAAGGCAGAAATATTTACATTAAAACTTATGATGAAAGATCACATAATTTTTATTGTTAAACAAATAATTGTACATTAACAGCACAACACGAAATACACTTATAATATTAGTCCACGTAAATTAGATATTTTAGAAAAAATAATTTATAAAGTAATAATATTTTGGATGCGTACTCTAGATGGGGTTAGAAATAGATACCTGGAAATTTCCCCCCTAACTTGTGGGTGGAACGTCCTTTTTTTTGCAAGAAACCATCCCCAACGCTGGTTTTTCACTTTTATCTTGTAAACCGTTCGTCGGAAGAGAAAAAAGTATAGGAAATAAAAAATTTGTCGTTAAATTCTGCATAACAAACCTTGTAGCTTACCCTCACCCTTTCGCGCTAACAGCATCCGAACAGGGGCGCGAGGTAAAAATCGATCCTATTCCAAGTTTCACAGCGAATATCTTAAAACCAGTTACTTTAATGAGAAAAATGCTCAGGAATGAATTTGTGGAGCGGAATTCTCTATAAGATGCGTTTTGACGTAAGTGATTTTCATGTATTTTCCCCTTTTTTTCTGCTATTTTTCCTATTCTCAGGTCATAGTAATCGTATCGCAATAATAAAAATACCAAACGGTTCGCTATAAAATTACAAATAAGACTAGCCATAAGAAGAAACCTCTTGATAATTTGTAAATTTGTAAAAAAATAAAAACCACCAAAAATTGCCTTTTTTTAACAGTTTAAGAAATATGATATAATAATCTATCAATTTTAACGAAAGTTGGTGGAACCATGCCCTTTATTGAACTAAACCTCTGTATGTTTTTTGTGTGTCCAGTCGATCTCCATTATCAGTTTTTTTTAATGACATGAAACTAACATCCTGTATATGCTAATATTATTAATTATTATATTTGTTTTTATTTTGTTTTTATTATATGGCTTTTGCACGAACATAATGATTTAATTTTTCTTTTCTACGAGCGATATTTACGATTTTATTATGCCGATCAAATTCAATACACTCGTCATTTTCGTATTTACGAAAAGTATAATAATACAGCTTTTCCGGTAAGCGCACACTGAATTGGTTGAATTGACACGAGGATATGACATACTAAAACTCGCGCATTTATCATATAATTTCTTATGTTTTGAATAGTTTATCTAATTTCAAATGAAATTTCAGTAAAACCTGTTATTAAAATTTTCATACGACCGGCGACCATTCGAATTATGAATTAATGAATTCAGTTCTTAATGACTTTTAAAATATCCAGGAGGCTATTCATGACATCTCAGGCAATTCGAAAATAATTGATACTTATTATAAATGGAGTTCTAGAATCTTAATGACATTATAAGCTCAGGAACTGCTCGTGAAATATAAATAAAGTACAAGGTGGCTGCCTCAAAATTAAAACTTTCCAGAGTTATTTCAAGGGAACATTGAACAGTAATTCCTGTTTCCTACAAAAAAATCCAAAAACATAATACAGGATTTGATTTTTATTTAGTGTCTTAGCTTTGACATAGTATCTTTGAAACACAAAGTATTGTTTGAAATTTGGTCAGGTTAAGATACCGAGAAGGTATGATATTTTATCATGTGTACGTGAGTCGAAAATAAACTCCCATGAAACGCCAATCCCTAAATTTGGGCAGAGAATAGGATGACTATCGTAGAACTTCTTGAATAAAGGGCGCAACCGCTCAATGTTGCAGAGTGCCCCAAATTTTAATTTCGAAAGTATTAGACCGATAAAAGAGACTAACTTAACTTAGCCTCATGAGGAGGGCAACACCAATACTCCAGGTACATTTCCAATACCAGGCCTCTTTGAAAAATAGAATAATATGTAAGCTGTGTCGCTGTAGAGCTGCGAACTAGAGAAGCAACCAGATGATGTGGTTGTATAATTGGTAACACTTATAGCTACAGAAAACTAGGTCATGTAAAACGAGACTGTCGACAACGGAGCCCTGAGAGGGTAAATGCAGCAGTTGTTGACGAGTTGGCAACATAAGGATTTTAGAATCAAACATGGACCTGAAAAATTTCGTAAGAATGCAGATGCTTTATCCAGAGGAGCAAGCAAAGAAGATTACAAGCACTGCCATCATGTGGAAAAATTGCAAGACATGGTAAAAATTAACACTGTCAAAATAGAGATTCCAGATGATGGGACAAAGGAAGTTTTAAGGCAAAAGCAACTGAGTTATGAGGAAATTGGGCTTATACTGCGAGCAAATGAAAAAGAAACTCGACCGAGACCTATTTTCATCAAGTGCTTTTTCAATTGCGAATGCGCATAGTCAGAAAACACGAGCAGTTGTGCAGTATTAGTATTCTTGAGCCTTCTTAAAAGTTTTTACGAATAGCATCTTATTCACCATGCAGCGAGTGGAAGTTAGTGGGTGCATTCCAAATACGAATTCGCAATTTAGTAAAATTCATTGTTGTGTGCCTAAAGTGGATATCGCGCGATTAGCGATTAATGCGGATAGTTGGAAACAAAAATAATAATTTTACAACGGAAATAGCAGCTATAGTGCAGCTATTATACTACTTTTTTATTTTGTATTAATATTGCCCTAATTGAGGAACAATGGCGGAAGAATTTCTTTACCTTCTGCTGATAGAAGGTCTTGAAGATGCTGAAGAAAGAGAACCACGGGTATACGATCGGCGAAAAAATCCATTTGAAGAGCTCACCGACAAAAAGTTTGTCTGTATGTTCAGGTTATCAAGGGATCTAGCCCACTTCTTTATAAATGTTTTAACCCCTTATTTAACAGACTCGCAAGGGGCCCAAGATTGGAGTGTCGAAAGTAAATTAATGAAGGTGTTTGACTTCTCAGTTAATAACCATTAATTATAATGATTTGTAGGTGTTAATATGCTTGCGGTTTTATGCAATAGGAAGCTATCAAATGGACATTGCATCCAACAAGTTTTTTGTGTAACACAACCAACTGTCAGTCGTTGTGTGAGGGCAGTAACAGATGCATTGAGTCAAGCAGCAGTCTTCAATCGGTTTGTTACATTTCCCAGGACATTACAAGAGTTAAATAACATTAGAACAGGGTATAATTTTAGTTTTATTGTTAATGTCAATTATTATTTTAACGTTTGTTTATTTCCAGTTTTTATCGCCTATATCAATTTCCTGGGATTATAGGTATAATCGATTGTTAGCCATTGTGTCACCAGCTAGTAATGATCCAGAACATCCAGAACACATATATGTAAACAGGAAACACTACCATTCTTTGAATGTTCAATTGGTACCTAAATCACCACAAATATTTTTACAATTATGCAGTATATTTCCAAACTTTTCCAGATTTGTGATGTTAACTTGAAGATATTGAATGTGAATGCTTTATATCCCGGGAGTACACGTGATGCATTTATTTGGGAGAGTTCAAATGTTAATCCAGCATTACATAATCTACATGCAGCTGGTCATGTATACTACTTACTCGGTAATTGTTTTAATGAGGTGTGTTACCAAGCATACTCTCAATGTTTTATTGTTATACAGGAGATTCCGGCTATCCACTGCGTCCATGGCCTTTAACACCAGTTGGGAAATACTCCTGAAGGAGCCTTCAATCGAGCATTCAAACAAATAAGATGCACAATAGAAAGGTGTAATGGTGCCCTAAAAAAAGATTTAGATGTTTACTAAAAGATAGAGTACTCCAATATACCCCTGGCACTGCTAGACGTATTGTTAATGCTTGTGTAGTATTACACAATTTATGCATTGACTACAACGTACCAGAAGTTATAGATCACGATTTACCAGATAATCCAGATTTTGGCATCTAGAATCCTGTGAATTTTAATGAAGATCTGGCAAACCAGCCAGCTGCACGCAGGGTTAATCCAGGCTAAGCTAAAGGTAGAGCAGTTAAGACACGTTTAATACGTACATTATGGAATCAGAGGAACAGGAACTCTTAAGTTTTTGTATTTAATGACAAATATTAATGTATTTATTTTACTTCCACATCCAGTGGAAGTGTAGTAACGACAAAAAAATTTTTTAAAATTTTTATTGTTCGAATAGGCTTAGAATGTCACGAAACGTCGAGATTTTAAGTTTGAGCGAAAAAAAATTTTCTGTCTGTCGGTCTGTCTGTAACTTTTTTTGTGCGCACGTTTACTCTGGAACCGTTTAAGATATTGAAATTTGGTACACGTATGTACTTTAACGAGATCTGGAACTAGATTATATTTTCATCTTGTTCCGTCGAAGGGTTGGGGGGTAAATTGGGGTAAATTTTGGGGTAAATAGGTAAATGAAGCAGGTAAGAGTCCATAAAATTGGTATTTAGTATATTCAAGAGAAGCTAAGGTCTCAAAAAAAATTTTGGCATTACCGCCCCTACCCCATTATTAAAGGGGAGGAAAAAAAATTGTGATTTAGTGTGTGTACAAGAACCAGAAACCTCAAAATATTTTTTTACTTCATCCACCCCCACTACCACCCCCACCCCACTACCGATGTGGGGTATCGTTTTATGGGTTTTTGGGGTAAAGGATTTCAAATATTATATTATTAAAGTTCCATAAACAATTATTTCCACGTACAAAATTTTTTCGTTGTGAGTGACTTGGATAGAAAATCTGGATGTGGAAGTGGTGATTCCTTGGGCAGCGGTTTTTTATTCGAAGTAAACTTTGGAAAAGTAAATTTTTTTTATAATACAAAAAACAGTCTTAGCCGAACACATAACAAAAAGCAAACTATTCATAGTCTAAAATAAATATGTTATAGGTAACTTCTTGGGTAACTATAAAAATAATTAAATAATTAAAGAGTCCTCAACAGTAGCTGTGGAAACTTCCAGTGTAGCTGCCACTCTTTCAATTGGTCCTGCGATTCTTTCCAAGGCGATGGATTTACGACTTTTTATATTCACCAAACTTTGCAAGATTTGTAACTTAGCTTCATAATAACCTCGCTTAAGAGATAATTTGTCCTTCGAACAATTTTCAATAATCTGGTTTTTCTCAGTCGTCACTTTCTCAAAATGTGAAAGAGCTTTCGCTGTGACTTTTGCCTTTGATTGCCTTTTTGGTACTGCGCGTGCTGCTGAATCATCTGTATCTGGGACTACATTTGCCTCAAAGGCACTATCCTCACAGTTAAGACTCATGTCATTATTTTGTACATGCAGAGAATTAGTTTGAAAAGGCACGCAACCGTTATCAGCGACATTCGGCTCTGCTTCCTCCAAGTTTTCGGTCTCAATTTCTCCTTGGTTAAGTAGTATTTCAATGTTGACTACAGATTCTTCCACGTCACTATGCCCCCTCACAGAGAAACTTCTTTGATCACGTTAATAATCATCAACTCGGAGTCAGTCAACTTATCTTCAAGGTTTTCCTCCTCCAGCCCCGCCAGCATGTTTCTTTTTTCTGAGCATTTTCTTTTTGCTTCGGCTGCCCTTGTGCTGCCAAGTCTGAAACAAAAGTATTCAACATTGACAAAATACCCAAGAGAGAACGGCTATAATTTAACATTTCTATTTACCACAATAACATCATTTTTACATAATGTGGGAGATTTGGTTTGGATGTACAACCCGCAGCGGAAGGAATGGATATTCCCGAAGCTTCAACCACCTTGGGAAAGACCGTATTCCATCATCATCCGAGTTAATGACGTTGTTTATCGAATAAAAAGAAGTAAGAAGTCGAAAATGAAAATTGTCCACTTGGATAGCCTGACGAAGTACGTTGAAGAGACTAGATTGCCTGACCGGGACGTTCAGGCTTAAGGAGGGGGCAGTGTGACATCTATGGGAGTTTTCCCTAAGTTCCATGTGTAAGTATGTAAGTAACAGGGAATTTAGTTGGTTGATTAGTTTGGCCACCATCCCAGAGATGGTGCGCGGTGTCATAAACTAGAAAATTACGGATTAGTTGAGAATATTCTGGGGCCCTCATCGTTAGGTTAAAGGCAGGGAGAAGCCGAACATGACAGTTCAGTTAGCAGAGTAGACAGTTTAGTTCAGATAGCAAGTTCAGTAAGTTCAGAAGTCAAGTTAATAAATTAGCGTTTAGTGTTACCTTGGTGTTATAATTTCCGGATCCGTGATACATTGTGTTTACAAAGGGGTGTAAACACGTAACAGTATGTTTACTTTAGTTTTTTTATGAATGTTGGTAATTTTTTTTGGAACACGCGGTATAATATAAAAGCATTCTTTTTCTACTTAATATTAAATTCGTTCGAGAACATTTTTAGTTTGATACACCTTGTATATTATTCTTGTTAATTGTAGAAAATTAATTAAAAATAATGTATAGTACCTACGATTGCGATGATTCCCTTATAAACTGCTAATTGAATATCAAGTTCAATTGAGTAGGTATATATTTTTCCAAATCGATTAAATTTTATATCCCAATAAAGGCTCGTATACGCTTAAGCTCCCAGTGATGCATGCACAGAACATTTCAGCCAAGCTTTATCGCTTTCATACATGATTGATTAGTATGTCCGCTGGTTTAACCCCAATAAAGCAATTTTAAGTTTAAAAATATGTCGATATTTTGTACAAACATTTAATGGAGTACATTTATTTTTCATGTCTATGAAAGGATAATCAGTTTTATTTTGTATACAATTTAAATATTATGACATTAACAAAACACTTCGTGCATGAAATATCGCTACATTATATTTTAAATTTGTGAATAATTAAATACAAACAGGGAGTGTAAACGAATATGGAATAAATTTTGTGTATTTAGATTTACAATATTTTTACATTGACAGGGGCGAACTGGGCTGGATTGACCCCGGTGGCTATGTAGCCCCATGTCCCTGGTCGCAGGTACAAGTCAAAATTTTCGGACTTTTACTTAAAAAACAGAAAAAACGCCCGAGAGAAGATCCTAATTGATTTTTTTTATTAACTTAAGTAAGGAAAATAATAATCGCTCACACAAGATTCGTGTACAAGATATAAATTTGTAAGCGACAAGGTGGTGTACAAATTATGATTTAACTTACTTGGCTATTAAACTTAAACAGCAACTGTGCTGACTTTTACCCGATTTAGTGATTTCTCTTATTAGTGGAATCGGATAGCATACAAATATTTCAGTGCTAGCGGCGAACATGCTCTTTTGGATAGAGTTTCTACATATATCAAAGATCAAAAAACGCCCCAGACCCCACCACCAGTAACGACGTCATCAAACTGAGGATCAAAAAACGCGTAGGCATAGACTACCCAAGTAGCACAATTAATTCCTCAAGATATCCCGAGGATAAAAATTTAGGAATTAGTAAATATCTTCTAGAGGTTTGTAAGAGTTCCCTAAGATGGGCAAATGTCCTTATATCAGTATTAAATAGTACTTCCCATGGTAATCAAGAAAAGCTATTATTATAGAATCCTGTGAGTAACCTTTCGCATACCTACCCAGATAGCACGATTTGATTCCTGGAATATTCATTGATTATACGTTTGGAAGATTTGATTATTCCTAAAATAATTTTTAAATAATCCAGACGTTACAGGAATATTCTTTTTTTATCCAAATGGCACAATTTTTAGATATTCTACGATTATCCAAAACGCATATTACAGGAATAATCAAGTTACTCTAGGAATATGTGAAAAATATTATAATAATACAATTTCTCCTTAATAGAATATTCCTAGATTATTATTTCACTCTTTCACGAATATTATGGGTATAAGCTTATATTATTCTCACATACAGATTGATGCCTATTTTATTGGATTTTTATGTTGCATTACATAATATGTAATAATAAGTCGACGAATAATACCCAATTTTAAACTGAAATGGCATTTACCAGTTACTTATATATGATTATTTTCTTGACTTATCATTGTTTAATATACGAGAATGATACCAGAATGGAACGAAACTACAACAAGAGACACGATAATTGCTTACAACTATCGATTTTTAACTCTTGGTTTTCGTCAGAATCATCAGTGTAGCGCATATTGCATGTAAGGTTCTGTCTCAAGGTATCACACCGGAGAATTATGTTAGATTGCCGTTACGCCGCCAATATTCTTGGCTATAGATGTCGGTCTCGGATGTCTGGGGCCGGGCAGGACTATTGCCCTTTACCCCAGTACATCGCTGTAGACCGGGGACCAGCCTCGTGCAGGGCGGGCGAACTTACTTTACGTCGGCCCCGCTCACAATTGTGAGTGAGCAGACGATTTCGGTCCACCTCCCTGGGTCCTGGCTCGTTGGACCTTGCTGGCTAAGGCCTCTTCTGGCGTTCTTCTTTCTTCGTCTTCTGCTCTTCGCCAGCTTGTTTGCCCCCCGGGGGGTAGTCATCGGTCTGTTGGGTGTTTTGGGTTTGTGGCGGGAGTGACTGCCGGTACACAAGATGCCAAGAGGCATCCTGTCATCCGGATCATCGGTAGGGTAAGGATGAGCTGTGTAGCTCGAGGAAGGGCAGACCTAACTGCTTTGGTAGCATTTTTGGTCTGCCCGGAGCTAGGGGGACTACAGGTACTGGACGGTTGTTTGTCCGGTACCCGCAGGGTCTTGGGTGGGTGGTTGGGTGTCGTCATGTCTCTTCCGTGGGGGTGGATCGTCGGTTGGTGGTATGCTTCTCATACTCACCCGTTATCCAGGAGCTGCACCTTCGGCCGCTTGTGCCTCGGAGCGTCTGCTGGGTCATAGTCAGTTGCCTCCCTGACTAGTGGGTTCCCATGCTCCTCGGCAAGGGCGTACATCTTTCTGGCTCTCTGCTTGATGATCTCAGTGACCGGGGTGTATTCCAGGTCCCTGTAGATGTCCTCGTTGCGGATGAACCAGGGTGCATCGACTGCCGTTCTGAGGGCGACGTTCTCCACTCTCTGGATCTGATGGAGGTAGCTCTTTGCTTGGTAGCCCCAAGCTACCGAAGCATACGTCAGCTGAGGCCGGATGAGGGACCTGATAAGCGTGAGCTTGTTCCTCAGGTTGAGTCTGCTCTGTCTACCCGTCATCGGGTAGATTAGGGCTCTCGTCCTCCTGGCCTTCTTGACGATGGCCTCCGTGTTCAGTCTCCATGTTAGGCCTTTGTCCATGACCACGCCAAGGTAGTTGGCGGAGTCGTGCCATTGGATGTCCTCACCAAACATGGAAACGTGACCTGTGGGGTTTTGTTTTCTTACCTTCTTGAAGAGTACCGCCTTGCTCTTCTCGGCGTTGACGGCTACCTTCCATCTGTTGCACCAGTCCTCTAGGAGGGTGGCCGCCTCCTGGAGGTTTCTGGTGGCTAGCCTGGCACTCCAGGATCTGGCAGTCAGGGCTGTGTCATCGGCGTAGAGGGCCATGGAGGTCCTCTCCGTCCGGGGTAGATCGGATGTGAAGATGGAGAACAAGTGGGGGGACAGCACTGAGCCTTGGGGGACTCCTGCCTCCATTGTTCTGTACGTGGACACCCTGTCCACGATCTTCACCCTCATCTGTCTCCTGTGGAGGTACGATCTCACTAGCTTGATGAGTGCAATGGGGTAACCCATACTCATCATTTTGGCTAGGAGACCGTCGTGCCAGACCCTGTCGAAGGCTTTGGCAACGTCCAGGAACAGCGCTGCCGTGACCTGTCGTTGGTTGAACCCCTTCGTGACCTCCTCGGTGAGGCGGAGCACTTGGAGTTCGGTGGAGTGCCCTGTCCTGAAGGCGAACTGCTCGTCTGGGAGGACTTCCAGCTCTTCTGTCTTCTCGGCTATCCTCTTGAGTATGACTCGTTCGGCTACCTTACTCATCGCTGGGAGTAGACTGATTGGCCTGTAAGAGGAAGGAAACATTAGGTTCTTACCTGGCTTTGGGATGACTATGACGTCGGCCTTTTTCCACCTGGAAGGGAAGTGTCTCAACCTCAACATTGCGTTGATGATGTTGACCATCGCCGCTACTCCTTTCCGGGGCAGCTTCTTGAGGGCGATGTTCCCAATGCCATCACATCCTGGAGCTTTCCTGGGTTTTAGGCTCCTTAGGATCTCCTTGACCTCCTCGGGGGTGGTCGGGGGGATGTGGTCATCATCTGGCAGACGGTTCATCCTACGTACCCTGCGCCTCACGTCGTCCTCCCAGTCCTCGTCCTCATCATCGAGTTGGTTTTCCCTACACTGCAGTTCCAAGCTGTCGGCAAAAGCCTCGGCTTTTTCCTGGCGAGTGTAGACAACACCATTCTTTCCGTGGATCGGGGGCATGGGAGTCCGCCGGTTTCGCAGGGCCCGTTGGGTGGTCCAGATGCTCCTGTCCTGTGTGTCCAGGGATTCCAGGTGGCGTTGCCACCCTTCTTGTCTGTGTTCCTGAAGGGCGGCCTTGACTCTCCGGCTCAGGGTGTTGTAGTGTCTCCTGTTCTCCGGGAGTCGAGTTCTCTGGGCCCGTCTCTTTGCACTGCGTCTGTCCCGTATCAGCTGCCTGGTTTCCTCTGGGAGGTTTGCCAGGGGAGCTGGTGCTCGCCTTGCTTCCGTCTCGGTGGTACTTACCCTTAGTGCCGCCTGGATCTGGTCCTCCAGGGAGGTGATGGCCCTCTCCACGTCTGCCTCAGTTTCGAGTCTGGGAATGTGTGCGATGTTCCTCTGCAGTTCTGCACGGAACACTTCCCAGTCCGTCCTCCTTTTGATGAATGTTGTCGTGTTCTCACCGTCCTTTTCTCCTAGTTCTAGGAGAATGGGGCTGTGATCGGTGGAACCATCCATCATGGCGGTGATTTCGGCTTCGAGGGGGATCTCCTTCAGCATCGCAATGTCCAGGACGTCCGGCCTCCCAACACCATTGTCATGGGTCGGTCCCTCCGGGCCAAGGACCAGCAGGTTGCCATCGTGTCGTCCCAGGAATCGCAGTAGCTCTCGTCCTCGAGTGTTTGTGATCCTACTGTGCCATTCCGGGGACTTAGCGTTGAAGTCGCCGATGGCAACCGTCTGGGTCCCTGGGGGAAGAACCAAGTCCAGGTCTGCGTCTAGCAGCATGTTGTTGGGTGGCTGGTAGCAGGAGACCACTCTGATGTCGCCATTTCGTGCCGTGGACACTACTATGGCTGTGGCCTGCAGGTTATCCGTCTCTGGGAGTAGGATCGGGTGGTGTGCGATGCTCGTCTTCACTAGCAGGGCTACTCCTCTCATTACTCGTCTGTATGGCCCCGTCCAGTCCTTCCTGTATACGTGGTAGCCTGGGAAGTTGATAGCCTGGTCTGGTCGCAGCTTCGTTTCCTGCAGTGCCATGATGTCTATGTCGCCCCTGGCGAGGAGTTCCTCTACCTCGAGTTTTCTCTCTCGCAGTCCGTTGACATTCCACGATGCGACCTGCAGGAACCCTGGTTTGACCTGAAACAACATTATACATTAGTAAATGCTGGCATTTGTGCAAAAAATGCGCTCATTGCTGAGCACATCTGTTGCATTTGTGCAAGCACCGCGGTGAGGTTTTGGGCCTCAGCGGGTGCCTGCTGCCTGGGGGCTGGGCCTGGGTTCTGTCCCTTCCCTGCCTTGCCCTGAGCTACCCTGGCGTAGCTCAGGCCTCCAGTTGTGGGTGTTGCCTTTTTAGGGGCAGCACCGGACTGGGTTGGCTTGGCTGCGGGGGCTGGTTTCGCCGCCGCCGTCTTCTTGGGGTACTTGGGGCACCCTCTGTAACTGGCTGGATGTGCCCCCTGGCAGTTGGCACACTTCGCCGGTACATTTCGGGGCTTCTCGCAGTCCCCGGAGTGGTGTGGTTCAGCGCACTTCACACACTTGGCCTGTGCGGTGCATCTCCCCTGGGCATGGCCGAATCGCTGACAGCGGTGACACTGTGCGATTGCCAGGGCGGCTTTCTGCCTCTCAGTGCGGACCACCAGTGAACAGCAGCGGTTCACCGATAGGATTTTCTCCTCACTGTGGGGGACCTGAACCAACATCAGGGGGATCTCTTGTTTTGTCCTCCTTGATGTCATCCTGTGGACGGAGACTGGTGCGAAGCCCTGGGTTTGGAGGTCCTCCTTGACCTCGTCAGAGGTTACTCCGCTTGGGATACCTCTGATGACTACCCTCAGTAGTCTGTCTTCGGGCAGGGCGTATGTGTGGTATTCGCGCTTTTCCTGCGCGAACATCCTCGTCATACGCCTGTAGTCTTCGGGCGTTTGGGGCTCGATGGCGATCCCCTCTCGCACGGTCCTGGCCTTGGTGAATTTGACGCCTGTCTCGTCCAGCCTCTGCCGGACAGCCGACATGTCTCCGCCTTGCGGAGGATCACTGGTGGGATCTTGGGCGTCTTGTTTTCCCCGGTTTCTGGCCTGGGGGCCCTCTGGTTGGCCTGGCTGGTGGTTGGGGCCTCCTGGGTGCTGGTTTGCACCTGGGACTCCTGGTTGGCCGCCTTTTTCGCCCTTGTCCTGGTGACAAGGGTGAATTCGCCGTCACTGTCCTCAGTGTCGGCTTTCCTCTTTGGGGCCTCCTTTGGTGCGGGTTGCACTGCGGGGGCCAGAGGCTGGGCCTGGGCCTGGGGTTGGGCCTGGGTCTGGGCCTGGGCTTGGGCCTGGGCTTGGGGCTGGGGGGCCCCATCGGCTCTCATGGCTGCGAGTACCTTCAGTAGCTCTGCGTGTTGGCTACGGTGCTCCTCGACTTGGGTACGTTGTACCTCCAACTGTTTTGCCATGTCGGCACGTAGTTGAGCCATCCTTTGGGTCATCTCTGCTAGTTGTGCTTTCAGCACATTGTTTTCATTGACGAGCTTGCGGATAAACTCATCTCTGCCGTCCTCCTGTTCCATGGGTTTGGGGGTCCCTCTTTGAGAGGTACCGTCTTCCCCTTGGTCGGGCATACTGTCCTCCACAGTATTGTCCTGTCTTCCTGAAATAAAATATATATTAGTAATGTTGGGAATGAACTGGGAAAAGGAAGGAAAAGGTAAAAATAAATGGTGTCTCCAGTGAGGGAGACTTTATTTATCTTTTACTATATTAGCGTCTTAAAAAAGACGTCTAATATTTCTCCTCTTCGACTTCAATGTGGGGCTGCCACTTCGTAGTTCACTTCGCTTGGATCGTAGACACAACACTACTGCACTACTGCACTGCACTGGTGGTCCGTACTCTCCGACTGCTGGTTGAACTGTTTGCCGTTACGAAATATTAGGTGAATACTCATAGACCAGTAGTAGGACTAAGTCGGCGAGTTATAACCAAATTTATCTACAAAAATCTATTGCAAACTTGGAAAGGCTTCGAAATGAGTCAAATACCAATAAATAAGCGGTTAATTCTAAATACACGTGACATAACAGTTAATTGCCTTCGCTGACATTATTACATAATTGGCATTTGATGCCATCTCTTACCTATAGTTCCAACCGACGTTTGCGTGTTTAATGGGAATATTCCTGTATTATTTTTCCTGGAATATTATTGTCTTCTTCTCAAAAATCATATATCTTCTAAGAATATTAAACTATTGTTCAAAAAGAATATTCTTGTATTATTTTCTTGGAATATTATTGTTTCCTTCTCAAAAATTATATATATACTAAGAATATTATACTATTGTTCAGAAATAATATTATTTTATTATTCGTATGAAATATTCTAGTATCAACATGTTAAATTATATATATTCCTGGAACAATACAATATTATTTCGAATATATATACTCCCTAGAGGACATTTACAGATCATTCTTAGAATATCTTGTGCTATGTGGGTATAGAATTCCCATAGGAATCTTAGGATATCATATCACTTGCCAATATATAAATGGTCCCGAGGACATCTTTATAGGATTTCTATTAGATGTACCGCATCGATCCTGCAAACAGATTTAATTCCTGTAGTAATCTTTCGGGTATTTTATCGCTTACCAATATAAACGGTACTGAAAACATCTTTATAAGATTTCTATTAGATGTACCAACACATACTTCTTATAGAATTGCCAGCGGCAGCTGGTGAAATGTTGGTTAATCAAAATCTCAGTATGAGACATCAGGCCCAAACCAAACCAAAGATTAGAGATCGTTATAAGATTCATCCAAATAAATCGATGATCCCTGAGAGAATTTGAACGTTGCAGTAATGTTATTAATGTTCTATAAATTCATGAGTATAAGATAACAATGCATGACTGATTATCGTCAGTGGTTTGTACGTGGCGTCATCTAGGAATAATTTCTGTAACAAACTACGTGGTAAGCAAACAAATTTTAGGCATTAAAAGAATTTCTTCTTGTGATTTCTATAGGTATTCTATTAGCGATAATAATAATATTTCCATTTTAATACTTTATTTTTGATCTCTGTAATACATAGAAAACTGAGCTGTATGGTAATTCCCTTTTAGAACTTCTAGAAGATGTCTACAAGTGTTCTGTTAAGGATAATAATACTATTTCCCTTTTAATACTTTATTTGATTTCTATAATACTTAGAAAATTGAGCTGTATGGTAATTCCCTTTTAGAACTTCCACGTCTGTTAACAAACGTTGAAATTCTTATATAATGCCCAGTTTACATTTCCCCAGTGCATAAAAGTTGAGCACATATAAAGATTTCTCATTTTAATTTCGGAAAGACTTCTAGAGTACATAAATACAAGATATCCTCGCGGGCAGTAAATAGAACTTCTTAAAGATATCTTTAAGAATTTTGTGCTACTTGGGTAACTTACTTAAGGATCATATTTTTTAGGTAAATTCAATATTAAATGTTTTATATACTTAAATGTATAGCGGGATATCTGTTGTAGTATTTATAGCGTATTTACGTATACATACAGAGCTGCAAAGTTTTTAGTCTAGCGTGAAATTGCAGCGTTTTAGTGTTTAGCAGTAAAAACAGAATACCTACCAAAGTGTTTGTCAGTATTTGTGTTTCATATTGTACACCGTGAAGTTTCCGCAAAAATTGGTACTGGACGGTGCGGTTATTGTCTATTTACTAGTTCCAAGAAATATGAAGAAATATGAAAATGTTTTTGGAATATTATAACAATATATTTAAGCCCTACATTTGTCGGCTATTCCAAAATTTACAACGAATTGATTTAATATTTGATAGGTATAGCTCTGAATTTTGAAAGCTGACACACGCTAATCAAGAGGAGTAGGAGTGCACTTACGAGTTACACCTTCCACAATAATTCCACAAAAATATAATGAATTTTTACGAGTAGATGAAAACAAAAAACAGTTGTTTACTTTCTTGGCAGAACATTTGGAAGGAAAAACAATAATCTGTACGCTTGAGGAATGAACAATATCGTCTTCAGTAGAGTTAGATCTATCTGCTATTTCACCCTCATGACATGAAGAAGCGAACGGACGCCTTCTTCTTCAAGCTAAGCATGCAGCTGATAATGACCACAACTGCCTTAGCACTCGAACGGTAGATTCGGATGTTGTGGTCATTGCAGTATCTGCCTTTTCAAATTTTGAAAATATTCAACAACTTTGGATTGAATTTGGAACTGGGAAAAATCGCAGGTTAATAGGCGTCCAAGACCTATGTTCTCATTTATCACAGGAGATCTGTAGCTTTTTGCCGATATTTCATTCTGCAACAGGTTGCGATACCGTGTCTTCATTTTGTGAAAAAAAGGAGTTTGGAAGATGTGGATGGCAGATCCTAACATTAATTCCGCTTTTGAGCAGCTGCTAATGGGAAGACACCCAGATAAAGATATCATGCGTACCGTGCAGATTTGTGATGTAACATCTCCCTTAAACACAAGTAATGAATATAGACGATTCCTTTTCATTAAAAAAAGTAGACCAATTGAGAATATACCTCCAACGCAAAATGCTTTACTTCAGCATATCAAGCGAGTCACTCTTATATGGAAGCACTGTCTGGAAAAGATTATCAAATTCCTTCGCCCGATACTTGAGGATGGAAAAATACTAATGACGGGTTTCAGCCATTGTGGTCTACTATTCCCGATGTCGCAAAAAGTTGTCAAGAACTAATTGCCTGTAGCTGCAAACAAAAGTGTTCTGTGTGCAAATACGTCAGAAACGGTATTCAGTGTACGCAATTGTGCGCATATGAAGGACATTGTTCTCAAAATTATTAGTTGCAAATATTTTCTTTTTTAGATGTAAATTTAGATGTAAAGATTTTTTTATTAAAATGGTTACACAAACTTTTTTGTTTTTTTTTTATTGACTCAAAGGATGGAAGACTTAAGGGGGAGGGGCAACTATCTCATGCAGATAAAATGTCAAATTTTTGCAACCATTTAAAAAATAATAAAAAACATTACAGACATCATGTTTTAGTATACAACACATATTTAAAAGTGGGTTTTATTAAAAAATATGGCGTTTAAGTGGATCAGTCTATGCCTAAAACCAGTTTCTCATTTCATGACGTCATTACCGGTGGTGGGGAGTCCGAATTTTTTGGGGTCCTGGGTGTTTTTTCATCTTTGGTATATATAGTATCTATATCCAAAAGGGCACGTTCGCCGCCAGCACTGAAATAATTTTATGATTTTTAATGCTATCCGACCGCACTATATACAGATAAAATGTATTTTGTACAGTTATATTAATCAGGCAATTTGTCTAACGAAAGACGAAGTTTCACAGCATATAAAATAGCATATATAACAAAACAATTATTATAAAAGCAAAATAGTAAAATTTGGAGTTCTATATTGGTACTATTGAATATTGATAGTAATATACAGTATGGCCCAGGATATATATGACAAGAGATGTAACGTAACGGATAAAAAAATTTCGAATTTTGGAATGGCACTACGGTGCAATCGGTCTTATATAGAGTGTTTAATAAGCGAATTTGTAAAATTCATGTAAAATCACTAATAAACTACCATCATTCTTCAAGATATGACCAATGTTCTACTAATAAAAGTTGTTTAGAATACAATTTTACGCCTTGCCAAATTTTAGGAATATAAATTTACTTTGTTGAAACTGCCCATTTTTCAATAAATTAATATTTTATGTTAAATAAAGCGACAAAAACTTTTTAAAAATTAATTTAGCTGATTGAGAGTGCTATGAAATCATATAAATACCTCGCTTCGTATAATTAAAAATAAAATACTAATTTATTGAAAAAGGTAAATTTATATTCCTGAAATTTGGTAAGAAAGCATAAAATGACATTCTAAACAACCTTCCTTAATGAAATGTTTTCGTATCTTAAAAAATAAAGGTAGTTTGTTACGATTATTTTTAAAAATTTGCTTACTGGCTCCAAGCAAATATTTAAAAATATACTGCTAATAATAGGTTAGATTTCCACACTGCCAGATATAGGAAATTATAAGTCCATACAAAAAGAGTTCTATTTTGTTAGGACAAAGTATTTAGAACTTCATAAACATTACACTAAACTAGATTTTAGTTGAAAATACGGGAACCAGGCAGACATTTTAATAATAGCTGCATATTACTCTTAAACCTTAAGAAACACATATTTTTGAGGTTAGCTGTGACGTCATGTGCAGATGCCCTATTGTATATTGCCTCAACTCATTCAACTCAGTTGAATGTGAAAATCAACTAATTTATGGCAACACTGCATAAACTCTGGTATTACCTTAGACCATTCAAGTGTGCCGCTTCGCTAAATGGACTGATAATACCTTTACGAAAACCATTTCAACATATAAAAGATAGAAGACATTCGCCATCTCAACGATGCCGGAAATGAGTAATGCGCAAATCCAAGCATCTCTTGGCAAACACGTTGCCGTATTTATGCACTTTTCTCCGCTGACGGTGGAAATTTATATTTTAATGGAATTTAAATGAATAATCCGCAGCATTGTTAAAATAAATATTTGCATGAATTAGGACGATAGAGTTTCGGCAATCATTTTATCAATATCCAAAGAACATTTTTCAAAGTGTCCATAAAGGAGGAGAAATGTTTTTGCATTTGGCATCGATATAATGTGACATTTGACATTTGCAACGTAACCTCAATTACTGGTCAACTATCCTTATAGGTAAAGGCCATAAATGTAGAAGAAGAAGAAGAAGAAGAAGAAGTAACCTCAATCACAGATCGTTCATGGTTGTCTGGCAATATGATATTTTATTTACACTCGCGATCATGTTTTTTTTTGTGTTATGGTGATTTTTCAAAGCGTGTGTAACAAAACTATATAGTATGGTGGTTCGTTGCGTGGTGTGTACGAACAGTCTTTTGAAAAAGAACATGTCATTTCAACATTTTCTTACCAACGTGAATAGTTATCCTTATTTTAGTTTTTCAAAGGACCTGGCGAGTTAAGTGGCTTATATTCTGTGGGCTGAAACAATGGAAGATTTTCGCTTACCCACTCCGCTATCTAGCGACTGAGGCCCGATTTGTAAGAACATAATATGACATGTAGACATAGGTACTTGGTGATTTATTTATTTATTTTTTTTTAAATAATAACAATTGGAATGAATTATAAGCTTATGTACTTTTATGGTACAGCTCATAACGAACATTTTCTTTCTTTTTGTTTTTTCCATAGAACTTATAGATTTCGAGATATTCAAAGAAACCGATGAAAAACATTTTTTAACAACTTTAACATGCTCTCACCATTAGCTCCACCGCTATCAGAGTAGCTGACGTTCAGATCGCTGATGTATTAGGGGAGAACTATTATTGTTATGATTTTCAGTCGGTATGAAATGACTTGTTTAAATCAGCGCTGCCTCCCATACTATAAGAGTATTATACTCAATTGTAAGTGTATTTTGTAGATTTTCAAACGATTCGCTACAATTTAAATTTAAATCTTTCGCAAGGAAGTTTCGTATTTCCGTAACCCTGTGACAGAAAATATATAGCGTTCTTGCTCTAGTATTTTCGCATTTTCAGCACACTGCCAGATATAGAAAATTAGAGCGGAGTTGGCAGATCGATGATCTAAGGAAAAACTACTAGAACTAAACGACGATCTTCGACATATCACTCAACATATCACTCTGCATATCGTGTTTCCAGACATATCTCGGCTAGGAAAAATTTTTTTTCAGCCGCACGACCTTATGAAAACTCATTACAAAAAATTTATATTTATTTAAGTCTGGTGGCTTTCGCCACCTGACCACCTTATCCAGTCCCGCCTATATACTGACCAAAAGTTAAAACGTGTGTTCATAGATCAGAAATTATATCTGCAGTAAGTATCACTTGGGTAAGTATCACTATGAATGGTTTAAAATAAAATTATAAAGTATAGTCGGTAGTCAATAAATTACGAGGACTTAGATATAAATTTAGGCAATTAACAGAGATGTCACGAAAAGATCATTTAACTGTATTATATAAAACATTAGTAGACTTAATTATAAGATATGGGATAATTGGATGGGGTGGAGTGGGTGTGACGTATATAGACCGCTGGAAAACATCCAAAAGAAAATTATTAAAATTATCTTTAATAAAACCACGCTCTATCCAACAGATGCTTTGTGTAATAAAAGTAAATTGTTTGATATACGAGAAATATTCTGTTAATGTATTGTATATTAACTCATCAGCTTAATAGAAAAAATGGCGATAAATTCATAACATATTGTTATAAAACTAGAAATAAGAAAAATATAATTTAGAAAATAAATAAGTTAAAAAAAATTTCTGGTAAAACATCATATACTACTACCTTACTCCAAAATTATACAATATATTACTTGAAACCATAAGGAATGTAAACCGCTGTCTAAGGAATCACTACTTCCACATCCAGTTTTTCTATCGAAGTCTCTTACAACGATACTATATTTGCACTCCACTATGTGGAAATAATCGTTCATAGATAGAACTTTAATAATGTAATATTAGAAATCGTCTATCCCAAAACTCATGAAACGATACGCCACATCGGTAGTGTAGGTGGCTAATGCCAAGAAAAAATTGAGGCATTTGATGGTTCACACACACATCAAATTACAACTTTATTTTTTACCCCCTTTAGTAATAGGATGGGAGTGGTAGAAAGGAGTGGCTAATTTCAAAAAATTAAAGCCTTGGGTTCTTGTATATACACTAAATTACAATTTAATTTTTTTACCCCTTTCAGCCATTGTGTGGGGGTAGTAATGGAGGTGATGCCTTTGCTTCCCGTACATACATTAAATTCCAGTTTTGCGGATTCTTGCTTGCTTTACCGGTAAATCAGTTAGGTTGGCGGTAAATCGGGATTTGCCGACAACCCTTCAACGGAACAAGATCGTAATATAATTTATACCGTAGCCAGGAAAGGAGGATAGTAATAAATGCACGTTATCAGTGCGTGGAGATCCTATTGACCCTTGAATTTGGGTGTGGATAGTACTACTTTTTTTACTAGGCAACCAGGCCACAATGGCGGGCCCATTGCGCCTAGGGATCTACAGTTTAGCGTGAAATCCAAACCACGGTCCTCGGCCACCAACTTTAACCTACCCTGGGTCATACCACCATTTTTCTGGCGGTTCAACGGCCGCGGCCTGGGGGTTATCACGTGAACAGCCACAAGGGTCATCCCCCGCCTTTACTCAGCGGGTTAACGTCCCGGGATTGTCTCAGTTGATAGCCTACCGACTGTTAGATGAGATCTTGGGTCACCTATTGAATTCGGGTGTATAACAAAGGCTAATCAAATTTACGTCGCTCAATGACATGGGTCGCTTTCATCACTATCCTCCTTTCCCGAAAAAGTTATAGTTCCAGATCTTGTTATAATAGGTAGGTGTACCAAATTTAAAGTCAATATCAAAAACCGTTCCAAAGTAATTTTACGCACAAAAAAAAAATGACAGAACGATAGGCAGACAGACTAGCATAGTGGGGTGGGGGTGGTGATAGGGAGGTGGTAGTGCGGGTGGATGAAGTAAAAACATATTTTGAGGCTTTTGGATCTTGTATACACACTAAATCACAATATTTTTTTTACCACCTTTAATAATGAGGTGGTGGTGGTTAATGCCAAAAATGTGTCATCTTGAAGAAAAGTCTTCATGAGCAGAAGCCTCCATATTAAGTATTTCGGCTACTAGAGACCACCATACCTGCATAGCTCCATCACTGCCGCATCACAAATGAAGCAAGGCAATCGTCTTCTATATGCCATATTTTTTCAATTGATATTTGTACTTAATCAGACTAAGAACAATTGCTAATTATTCAAAGAACGACTATGAATTACATAGCAAAACGAATAAATGAAAATCGAAATCTCTTATTCGGAAGAATATTCGGCATAAGATTTGACAAATATTCAAAAAGAATTCAGTTAATTAGAATCTTATTTTTCTATATTTACTAGTTTCATAATTCTTTAGAATAGAGCACGAATTCTTTTCTCTTGCGAGAAAGAAATAAAAGATTTAAAAAACGAGTTTTTTCATAAAAGCTTCGCGAATATTTAGTAAATATTCGCAGAAAATTCACTTAATTAGATTATTTATATTACTTCCACATCCAGTAATGCAAAAAAATGTCAAATGTCAACTTAATCACCTTGGATACTTTACTTATTCTCAATCCGGACATATTAGTTAAATAGCTAAAATTAAATAACTAAAATCAAATAGTTGCATATCAACCCACTTACCATAATTTCCTTTTAATTTCTGTGAGAAATATCCATTCACAAGCTGTTCCCTGAAACGTATATGTGGAAAATCAACGTGTTTGTTAATATTTACCAACCGGTGCGTAATAAGAGGATATCCTGAACTAACGTATCTGCTGGGAAAACATCTTCAATTTAGATTGAGGTCAACATATCAATACACATAACAAAGGAGATTTGGTGGATGTGTCCCTTATTGGGTGTTATATTTTGTATGATTCCGTTGCATATTATGCATATAGCAGCCTCTATTATTCACTCGTGTATATATGAGAAAGTATTCATTATTATATTCTTCGCAATACGAAAACGAATAGTATTGCATTTGATCGGCACATTTCTAAAACCATAATATCACTCGCAGACAAAAAAATTTCATATCATTGTGATAGTGAACGAATTCTGAACGACTTTCAAAATGTCCGTCTGTCACGTTTCTTGTAAGCACGGTAACTCAAGAAAGAAAAATCCTACTGTACTGAAATTTGGACAGTAAGTTAGTTGTTAGCTAGAGAAAGAATCCTATTGTTTTTTAACAAAATATATCGGTAAATAAAAAAGTTATTAGTAACTCAAAATTAAAAAAAAATGTTTTCATAACTTTTTATAGTTTGTAGTAAATAGAAATCTTGCGAAAAGTTATTTCCTATCATTATTTTATTTTTGTTTTTTATAAATTTTACTAATATGTGTTTCCTAAAAATCACAATAAATTTGCACTCATTAACAATTTTATTAATAAAAAATGGTGGTGTAGAGGCAAAAATGTTGCCTCGCAATCCGGGGGGGGGGGTTAACTTGGACAAGCGACCGACGTTTAACGTACTGTGATGTGTTGCAACCCCTAGAATGTAGGCAACACAGAATTACTTCGGATGTTGTCTGAATATAGATTTGCACCTACCAGAGAAAGAACCTACTAGAAGGTCTAGAGTGATGACATATCTGTTCTGGAACTGTCTAGAGAATGGTGACGTCATCAGAGAAACTTCGAGATCTGTCATCTTTAGGTATATAAGGCATGGAGAAGCACAGTTCTAATGATCAGTTGAGATGGTCAGAGAGTAAGAAGTGAACACAGTGAAAAAGTGACTGAATAACTGAATTGTAGTACACAGTGTATTATTAGTCAAGTAATTAATTTGTTGTAATTAGTAAGTTAATAAATTAGTGTTTAGTGTTACCCTGGTGTTATAATTTCCAAAAGGGTGTAAGCACGTCACAGCACATATTAACGAAACAATACGCAAGGTTTACTCCATGTCCAGGAGTCTGTACCGGCTCCTGGTAGCGGACTTAACAGGATAAATAAGAAACTGTTGTACACCATGATGATCAGACCGGCCATCACATACGCGGCGCCGCTGTGGTGCAGCACTCCGGCCACGACAATGTGAAAACAAATTTATGCGCCTCATTTCTGATTCCGGTAGATACACCTCCCTCAGAGATCTATACGCACAATGTCACGACATAACCCCACTAGGGAACTACGTCCAAGAAATCTCCCAAAAATTCTACACCTTCAAACTGGGCGATAGTCCGTTAACCAGCAATATAACCCAAATCAGAATGCATAATGCCCCATTCCAGATCAAACATCCCCTACCATACCAGGCGTTGAAGCACAATAAGCCCAGGAGGCTGCAGTGCCCTCGGAGTATTCTTTACAGATGAGCCCTAGGAGGAGGGGTTTTAGTTAGTTGGAGCCTGACACTCAGACTCATTCCAAGTAGGATGGGCAGCCCGTGTGGGTTTCCCCTCCTCGCAAAAAAAAATACCAGGCGTTGCCGATCTTCCGGCAACCTCTCCCCTAGTCATACTTTCCTATACCACAACCTACTATTTCCCCACCTTTGATCTTTGCTTAACTTTATCTTTCCGATCGTTTCTATTCTTTTTCTTTATGTTCTATTTTTATTCTCGTTTTTATTTCTTTTGTTCTTTTTGTTCTCTTTTTTTTTATCAAAAATTCCCTTTTGGCCCATATTCGTTTAAAAATTTAAACAGTTTAGACTCTATCCTTTTTCCACCACATTTTCCTGGCATCAAGGAGACCGCCAGGTCAGCAGATCTCGTACGGGTTTTTTCGGTTAGCTTTGCACCCGAGTCAACAGCCCAAATTTATTCAGTGCTACAACCAATGACTAGTTTTTAAGTTTTATTTGAATCAGTTTTAGGTCCATGTGGACAGCATTTTTTAATTTTATTGTTAATTTTTAAATCCGCTACAGGCGGATAGGAGCTTTAACATTGTTTATCAATTATCGTTTAACCAAACCGGACCTGCCCCGCCCAACCCTACATTCACCACTTGCAAAATTCTAATTTTAAATAAATGTTTCTTGCTCTTTTAATCCAAGGGTCGTGGGTTCAAGATCCAGGCAGGTTTAATGTTGACTTTTTTTTTATTATTTTTTAATGTAATTTCTGAAAATATAGTAAATAATATTTGAATAATTCAGTAATATCCAAAGAATGGAGAAAAAATATTGTTATGAGATTGATAAGATAAGACGAAAACAGGATTACTTTTTAAAAAATTGCGAAGAGTATCCTATAGAATGTGCAACAATTATATAAAAGGTGAAATAAACTGCTGCCTGCGAAGAGTATAATGCTCATCTCTATCTAGTTTAACCCTGTAATAAATGCGCATTATTTCGCGGCGTGCAAAAACGCAAAAATACAAAGGAAGACGAAGGAAGCGAACGAAGAACAATGTAACAGGTTTCCTGTTAGTTCGAATATGACATTTATGGTGGTGAAGTCGATCTTCATTAATTCGCAATATCGTGGCCTCAGAAAAATGCTGGTATTGGTAGTTTAAAGATATAAAATGTGTTAGGAATACAAAAAGCTTAAATACTAGCGTAGTGAATGAATGACGCTAATATCTCAAGACAATGAAGAATATACAGTTCGCCATAAAAAGCGGAATGCTGAGAGACTCGAAGCGCGTCAGTATTATATTCACTAGTTTGATAATTGTGTGGTTCTCTGATTCACTTCTTTTTGTTCCATAATTAGCGTTTCTCTCCTCAATACCAAAATTTAACGTTCTTCATGTTCTTCTGGAGATATCGCTTCTTTTTGTTTTACATCAGTAAATGTATATACCCTTTCTATCAACACCAAAATTTTACATTTTTAATGTTTTTTTTAGAGAATTTTGTAACTTGAAAATGTTCCAAAAGAATCGCAAAAATTTAACAACTGATAGAAGAAAGTGTGCTTATCTTGCGGCCATGGGACCATACGAAATTATTTTAATAGAGTTAATAAAATATTAATAAACACAGTAAGTGTATTTCTCAAAGTTAATATGACATCGCTTTAATCATTTTTTAAGTTTCTAATCATTTTTATTGGCTGTAAAATGTTAAAAAGTAAATTTAAAACGAAAATGAAGTTCCACGGGTCAATTTTCGTCAATAAATCACATCAAGAACTTTTTTATTTCACAGAAGGAAAAAGCAATAAAAATGATCTTCGGCCTTGAAAATGTGACGTAAAGTTGATTTAAAAATATATTAAAATGAAAAGGGATTTCCTCAAAGCCGTCTAAGGAAATTAAAAATAAATCAACTCGAATTCTCGGCAATATAGCACGCAGTAAAAGTCGAAACAGGGTAATAAATACTTTTATTTTCCAAATATATTTGTAACTGACCAACTATAAACCAATTAAAACTCTTTCAAGTATAAAATCAATTCTGGTGAAATTCCTTTCATTAATTGAACTTTGAATAAATTCTTTTATTGATAACAATCCTGAATATTCCCCAAGAGATTGACGTATTATACATAATAAAGGAAAAAATTCACGATAAGTTCAAGAAATTCAAAATAAAAATCTGGTAATAAAAAAACATTATTACTTCGTTATATTTGCTGTAGGCATAGAATGCAAAAAATCTTAAAAGAATCTCATTATTAAAATCTATTGAAAGGTAAAAATGTATATAATATAAATTAGGAATAAACATATTTGAAAAGCCTTTTTAACTAAAGAATTAATTCTGGTGGAATCCCATTCATTAACGTAATAAAATGTTTGAATGTCAAACTTAACTAATTCAATTTTTTACTTATCTGAAATACTTTGAATGAGATTGATGGATGACTGAATAGATATGCATCATTCAGGAAAAAATTCACGATGGAATCACGAAATTTAAAATAAAAACCTGGCAATAAAATAATATGTGTTCTTTGTTAGACTCGCTATAGGTATAGAAAATAAAAGCCGTATAGGAAATGTAAATTAAAATTTATTGATAGGCAAAGGTACATCTTAGTTTAGTCATCCTGGCATTGGTGACCCTAATTAAACGGATAGAAATGAACATTTTTATGCATATGTGTTCAAGGATCTTCTTTTACTTGGTCAAAATTAAAACTTTCAGGGCTGAGAGAAAACGTCGCCATTCGAAAATTATATTACTTTCTGCAGTTCTTGCGAATTCCTTGGAATATATTAAAGGACACCGCACGTTTTGTAGGTAAATTGGTGGCCTGTCAACTTTGATGAATTTTTGATATGTTGTAGTTCAACTGATTCTGAACAATAAGTTCCTTTGGCAAAACTTCAATTTATGGATAGATGGCTCTTCGATACTGTACCACGATTTCTCAAAACTACTGCAGTTATTGAAATGATAACTGCTAGAAATGAATAACCAGACTATTTACCCTTATTTGGTCTGATTGATGTGTCTGAACTTCCAGTTTTGCCGGAAGTGACGTCAAATCACGTTTTTGTGAGACGTTTAAGTAGAATAGGCAGTTTTTACTTATTTATAATACATTAAACCTCATTATTTTTCGTCATCTATAGCTGATTATTTTAATTTTTTTCAATATTTACTTATTTTAATCATTTCTTAATGGAAATCAAACCAAAAAAAACTTTATTTCAAATTAATTAACAAAGAACAGCATTTCTCCCCTATCACGCGTAGGAGCCAGCCACACATGCACGGTGCGAGACGCAATGAAAGGCTGGATGAAACAAGGACAGATTATATTAAAAACAGTTAAAAAAATCGGCAGCTACTGGAAGCGGCTGGAACCTCCCCACCCGGTGAATCTTTGAAGCCGAAAAGAGCACTAAACAATATGAACGATCTCATTTAATTATATTTATTAAGTTGAAATATTTTTTTCGTATTAAATCAGAAAAAAAGTCTTGCGTTCAGTGGGATTTGGACCTAAGAACTTGAGTGTTAAATTTATAGTTTGCACGACATTAATATTTTATTCAATGTTTTTAATACAAATATATGCTTCATCGGATCCTAACCCAGGGCCAGCCAGACAACCACGGTGAACACCGCCGTGGCAAGTGTGAGGCTGGACGGGGTAGGTCCGGTTTGGCTTGGAGAAAAATAAAAAAGTAGCTCCTGTCTTCTGTAGGCAGGCTTAAAGACTAGGTTAAAATTATAATGTGTCCACATGGACCTAAAATTAATATAAAAATAAACACAATTCTATAAAAACGTTCGTAGGCAAGAGCACTTAATAATTTTGATTATTGATACGGGAAACAACCTCGGAAACAACTAAACGAAAAATCCTGTTCGTTGGTAATGGGATGGATGGCAGGGATGGCCATCTTTGGAAAAAAACATATAACTCTTGGTGGACAGCTTCCCTGCCAGATGTAGCCAGGGTAGTGTTTATGGTGGCTCGTTTAAGTTTGAGTTGGTATATTTTGTTTTATCTTTCGGCCTCGATCAATTTTTCACTAAATCGGCCGGGGAAGTGATAGCTGTCAAATTTTTGGTTCCAATGTTTCTCTGGGGAATTTGGTTTTTGAAAAATGTTTAGGTTGGTATCAATGTCTTAAATTGTTTTTAGGTTATGTAGTACTATTTTTAGGTTATGTTGCCAGAAGAATTTTCGGCGGGATGCCGAAAGTAGCGGAAATAGTTTTTAAAATATAATGTCACTGTCACTTTTATAGTTTTATTGGAAAAAACTCACCGAAAGCGTTCCGGTGGGGTTGCTTACACTTGTAGGGCTTGTAAGCGGTTCAGGATGGCCTCTCACACCATCCGTCGAAAAAACTTGTAATCTCTCGATGCACTTGACACGTCAAAAATACTCAGCATACAGTCTGCACGCTTTAACACACTAGCAGAGAACTTAATACCACAAATGGACCCGTAGTATTTTTTGGGAATTTTCCTTTGAGTCCATTTAATAAAATTTGACATTTTTCTGAAAAGTGATATTTTTCCGAAAATTTGACATTTTTCTGAAGTGACGTTACTCCGAAAATTTGACAATTTTCAAACATTTGACATTTTTCTGAAAGGTGACATTTCTTCGAAAATTTGACGTTTTTTCGAAGATTTGACATTTATCTGAAAAGTGACATTTTTCCGAAAATTTGACATTTTCCCGAAAATTTGACATTTTCCTGAATTTTTGACATTTTTCTGAAAAGTGACATTTCTCGGAAAATTTGACATTTTTTCGAAAATTTGACATTTTTCTGAAGTGACGTTACTCCGAAAATTTGACAATTTTCAAACATTTGGCATTTTTCTGAAAGGTGACATTTCTTCGAAAATTTGACGTTTTTTCGAAAATTTGAAATTTTTCTGAAAAGTGATATTTTTTTGAAAATTTGACATATTTCTGAAAAGTGACATTTCCCTGAAAATTTAACATTTTTTCGAAAATTTGACATTTTTCTGAAAGGTGACATTTCTTCAAAAATTTGACGTTTTTTCGAAAATTTGACATTTTCCTGAATTTTTGACATTTTTCTGAAAAGTGACATTTCTCTGAAAATTTGACATTTTTTCGAAAATTTGACATTTTTCTGAAGTGACATTACTCCGAAAATTTGACAATTTTCAAACATTTGGCATTTTTCTGAAAGGTGACATTTCTTCGAAAATTTGACGTTTTTTCGAAAATTTGACATTTTTGTGAAAAGTGACATTTTTCTGAAAATTTGACATATTTCTGAAAAGTGATATTTCCCTGAAAATTTAACATTTTTTCGAAAATTTGACATTTTTCTGAAAGGTGACATTTCTTCGAAAATTTGACGTTTTCCTGAAAATTTGACATTTTCTTAAAAATCTGACATTTTCCTGAAAAGTGACATTTCTCCGAAAATTTTACATTTCTTGGAAATTAAAAAAAAAAAAATTTCGTCACTCGTCTTGTAGAAATATTTTTTTGATATCATCATCAGTTCGCCTGTTATAAGAATTTTATGCTTTTACGACGTCATCAGAACGTAGGTGTATTTTTAATTCACTCGTATTCCATCCATCTACAATATTTCCACCTACATTTCAAACTTTAATTGGATGTTTCCAGTTAAGTCGATATCTGCACCAGTTTCTAAGAATTTTTCTTATTTGTGACGTCATGTGACGTAGGTGTATTATCAATTCGTAATCCGTCCGTCTACAATATTTATACCTACGTTTCAAATTTCAGTTCGATATCTTCAACCGTTCCCGAGTTATCAGCCGAAATCACTGAACACCTCTGTCATTATTAGAATATCACCCTGTACATTGCACTGCTTTGAGGACAAAACAAGTTAAATTTTTGTTTTTTAATTTTTTTCACGGAAACCAAATCGAAAAAGTGCAAGTGTGATATATCGTTGAAATCGGAATTTTTACTGCTTTTCAATGGTTCAATTACAAATTGTAAGTAATCGTAAAATAAACAACTTGTTGTGCCAAAACGGCACTAAACGTAATCCGATCTCAACCAAAACCTTTTCAGATCTTCTGGAGCACTAAAGAAACCCTCACGCAAAGTTTCATCCAAATCCGTTTAGTAGCTTCGCCGCTATCGTGCTAACATACACACACACACACACACACACACACACACACACACACACACACACACACATACACACACACAGACATTTTTCAAAAACAATTTTTTTGGGTTCCTGGGATCTCAAAACGTAAAGATTTGATGTTATCTCAATTTTCGATTTTGGACTAATTGTAGTAACCTCCCACAATTTTATTGTGGGGAGGTTAAAATGAACTAGACATACGTATGTATATGCGTTCCTATTGCTTTTCTAAGTTTCAAAGTAAGTCATTCTTATTATAAAATCTAACATGCCGCACGTAGGATTTATTTTCTGTATGAATAAGGTTTCATTAATTGGAGATAAAGTTTCTTTTGGTTTGATTTCTATTAATGAATGATTAAAATAAGTAAATATTAAAAAAAAATGAAAATAATCAGCTAAGCAATTTTTGCTAGAAATAATAAGGTTTAATGTATTATAAATAAACAAACACTGCCTATTATACTTAAAGGTCTCACATATAATTAGTTTTCTTTGACTAGACACAACTGCAATTTTATAACTTGAAAAATAAAATGAACTTTGTTTTGTACCAAGATTATGAAGTACCCGGTATTAAGCTAGCATCAATGTTCGATCAGCTAATGCACGTACTTACTTATTTACTAAGATAGTGAATTTTAATAAAGCTACTTATATATATCATTATTAAATTGAAATAAAACGGGTGTTGTGCATTTAAAAAAACGTGATTTGACGTCACTTCCGGCAAAACCGGAAGTTCAGCACATCAATCTAAGACCAAATAATGGTAAATAGTCTGATTATTAATTTCCAGCAGTTATCATTGTAATAACTGCAGTAGTTTTGAGAAATCGTGGTATAGTATCGAGGGGTAGGTCCAGTCTTCGGAGCCATCTATCGGAGAAACTGTCCATAATTTGAAGTTTTGCCAGAGGAACTTATTATTCACAATCAGTTGACCTACAACATAGCAAAAATTCAATCAAATTTGACAGGCCACCAATTTACCTACAAAACGTGCGGTGTCCTTTATTATAAAAATGAAAGTTTATTGCATTCTTAACGAAATTATGTGACTAAGTGCTAAAAAAATTTGAGGCCTTTGGTTCTTGTTCACACACTAAGTCACAATTTTACTTTTTTACTCCCTTTAATAATGGTGTGGGGCTGACGTCAAAACAAATTTTGAAGCCATTGGTTCTTGTACCCATACTTCCTGACCTTGGTTCATTGTACATACACTATATGCCAATTTTATGGACTCCTACTTGTTTGCCTTACCCATTTACCCCAATCCTTCAGCGAAATAAGATCAAAATATAATTTAGTTCCAGATCTTTCTATAATACATAAGTGTACCAAATTTCAAGTCAGTATCGTAAACGGTTCCAGAGTAATCGTGCTTACAAAAAAGTTGCAGACTCGACGGTTCATGACACTCTAAGCCTAAATGAAAAAAATAAAAATTCTATTTTTATTACGATTACTATACTTCCATTCCACTAAGTGGATATGGAAGTAAAAATATAAAAATAATTGTAACTAACCAGATGTTGATATTTAAATTTATGACGATGAAATTTTAAAGAAAATAACCATTCTTCATAATTTAGATGAAAAAAATTAATTTACATTTAAGATAATATAATAAAGTAGGATTTAATTGCCCTAAAACAAAATTATACTGCGATACTTTCTTACAAAATTTCACAATCATGTAATTTACTTGATGTCTGGAAAATAGCTATTGTTATATGACTCATTCAATCAACATCTAGTATCCTGGACGTTATGTTGCTTAGCAACGAATTGTTATCCTTAGAAACTGATTATCCTCAGAAGAAGAAATCAGTCGGTAATCTCGGTTTACATCATTATCAGACCAAAAAAATATATACAATAGAAATTTTAAATTTCTTGCGTAGGACTCTTGCTCTTGTTCGCCTATTTCCGTAGAAATTACAAGGAAATTGTTTATTTTTCATGATATTTCTTGCGAGAAAAATTGGCAAAAAAAATAAGCCTATATGGCATGATGCCCAATTTACAGAAAAACAACATTAGAAAGAACACGTTCTGTGTTACTGAAATCTTACACCGCAAGGGACGGAAAATGTCATGGCTTCTCCATAATGGTTACTCCTGCGGAACACAAAACAAAATTAACGTAGACGTACGCATATGCAAATCTTAGATGATTGAGACAGAATATAGACATTTCGCCGAAAGTATTGTACTTATTTTAAGGACATAAAGCCAAAAAATTATCAACAAATCGTTGTTGGATTATTTAGGACAAACGCACATTGTACCTAATGAAGTGTCAAAGTACCAGTACATCATTTGCACGAGGCATCAAAACTAAGTGTCTAAAGTGCCTAATTAATTAATTTGATCAATTTATTTACTGGTGCTTTGCTTGTGTGATCAGTGTTCTATTGTTTACCACTTTAGTATTATAATTATATATATAAAGCTTATAGCTAGATAATTACGAAAGGTTTAATAATTTGCATGAATGTGTTTAGTATGTTTTCTTAAAAAAAAATGTTTTCTTAACCGCTTCTCAAGTCACCGAAGTAACTCCTTGAAAATCCAGAATGAATTTGTGTTAGGTAAAGAGAAACGAGGCCCTACAGCTTATAGTGGAGTCCGAACCACTTCTTGGGGATAATTTTATAATTAAAATTATTTCGCGATGAGCAGGGACTGAACCTGCTTCGCTAGGTACGCCAGTATGCAAGCTAGACGCGCTAAACCACTGAGCTACCGTCCCCGTTTAGGCAACTAGCTTGTATAGCGTGTAATTAAGTACGCCATTTTAATTGCATACTTGATTTTATACTTTAATGAAATTATATATTTTTATATAATTTTACAAGATGGTAACACAGGATGATGCAAGGGAGACAAATGCAGCACATGACTGAGTTTTCTGTTTTATAGGTCCAAACACTATAGTGGATAGTATGAGTCGGACGAAAATCCGATGCAACCAGATTAGTTCTCCCCCCGTTTTCGAGGATCCTGAATACCGTGGTGGGGTGACCCACCCTCGCAAAGGGCCAAAAACCATCCACAAATGGGGATTAACGCATATTATAATTGTTTGAGGGACCCTTACTTGATGATACCCCGTTTTCGAGGATGCTGAACACCGTGGTGTTCACAGAAAAAAAACATTAAAATATCACCTCGATCTCGTCACAAAGTACTCATCTTCATTTATTGTGGAGCTGAAAAAAGATGAATGTATATTTCTGTACATATTTTTGGGGAAAAATAGTAATTGAAATAACTGATTTATTTAATTAAAATATATTATACAAAATATTTTTATTAACGCAAACAATTCCTACATATATTTTTACGCTGGCTTTTCTTGCATTATAAAATACTATGATTACTTATATAAAAAAAATTATATGTTTTTTTTATTTTAAATTTATTTTTTACGTTCTTTGAACACATGCAGTCAGACTCATTATGAAAATGCGAAGGAGTATATTTCTGTACATATTTTTGGGGAAAAATAGTAATTGAAATAACTGATTTATTTAATTAAAATATATTATACAAAATATTTTTATTAACGCAAACAATTCCTGCGTATATTTTTACGCTGGCTTTTCTTGCATTATAAAATACTATGATTACTTATATAAAAAAAAATTATATGTTTTTTTTTATTTTAAATTTATTTTTTACGTTCTTTGAACACATGCAGTCAGACTCATTATGAAAATGCGAAGGAGTATTTTTTTTGCCACTGAGGGGGTTAACGGGTGTCAAGTACTCGATTCGTGGTCCTCTCCGTGTTCGGAATTCTTGAAAATGGGAGGGAAGCTTTTTTTGTCCAGTGATATGATGAGAGCGCTCTCTCTCTCATCTCACCTCATCTTTGGAGGGTGGTTATTGGCCGTTGAGGGGGTGGGCAGGTGTCAGGCACGCGTCCTAAGTTCCTCCCCATAATTGTCATACTCGAAAACGGGGGATCAATAAGTTAGATTCCGTGAAACATTATCAATATGCGTTTGACCCTGTTTGGGGGTAGTTTTTGGCCGTTTGCTTGGGTAGGTCACCCCAACGAGAAATTTTGCCACCACCATGGTTCAGCATCCTCAAAAACGGCGGGGAAAACTACTTTCGTTACATCTGACAATAGTCGGGTTTTTCGGGTTCTTTTCCGACTCACACAATCCACTACTACTGAAATTCTGTATCATGTACGGCTCTTGACAGTTTCAAAAATACAAAACCAAGATACACCATTCTTTTCTGCGTGCATTCGGAGGTTGCAAAACAGCATTATGCTTCTTAACACAAATTTAAGAATTTCACAACATTACAAAAATCGCCGGCATTAAAGGGCATTGTACAAATTTTCATCCGAACGCTACACCCAAGGACATCGCACTTGTGAGAGCTTTCCGCTGAAATGATATGGCGCACCATCCAGTGCATTATTGAGGAAATTCTAAACTACCACACTATCATGGGGAGGACAATTATCTTCTTGAAACCAGACCTGGTTAAATCTTAGCCCTGCTAGATATCTAATTTCCGGAATAATGTGCTACTGCAACAGATCCAAGTACCAAACGACATTTAATGTGTTATTGATAAAAAATGGACGGATTATATGATCCCCATCATACGACCAGATACATTTATTTTGTTGGGATATTGTCTACATAATGAACGGATCGATACAAATTTTCCAAAGACCAATAACGAACGATTGAAGGACTCGACCATGTAATATAAATATTCATGTTATTAGATTAACAGTGTTTTCTGTTACAGATGAAACGTCTATATGCTTCTGTTGCTCAAAGCGGAATACATTAATGTCCATATGTTACCCGTCTCCTCGATGGACCTGGTCAGCCCCCAAGATTCAGTTTGCTCCGTTACCCTTGGATGTGACTGTTGTCCATAAATTCGCCTTATGGACCTAGTTGGCTGCTGTTGTCCCAAATTTGAAAGAATCATTTTAAGTCTAAGAGAAGTTATCGTGTTTACAATATACGGTTTACACTAGGGTGGCCCATCTCTTTTTTAATTTTTTTTGTGGCCCACCCCACAAAAATGTTCCGTCATACTAGAAATAATTTGTGCGAAAATTTCGAATGAATCAGAGAACGGGAACCCGTGCCGACATTAAGTTCCTGCGTGCGTTATTTTGTAACAGAACATTTAACGAGGTCTGTTGTCAGATTCTTACAAAACAGTACTTTTGTTAATTTAATTAAACTCTATACGCCACAAATAGGTAACTCGCCATAAATTACAATAGGCAAGTATTACGAGTGCTCTTTGACAACATGTGTGAAGTGTAGCTAGCTTACGCGAAACTGCCACATTAACCATTAAGGAAATATCAGTTTTCTGAGATGTGGGTCGCATTCTAACACGTAAGGACGTTCATTTTGTCGAAAAACTTGGGAAGCTAGGGGCAGAATGAAGGGCGTTTCAAAAGTCAGCTAAAAGACCTAGTGCAACAGAGATAAACAAATTTTCGTAGAAAAATTGGACGATTTATTTGATATATGTCATGCAAATGCTTTGAATACTTCGGATATGATAAAAATAGCTGAAGATAAACAGTTTTTAATTAACCAGAGTCCTGGTTTATGCATGGTATTGATCACCAACTTGTTTCTCGAGAGGGAAATAGACCAGTATAAAGAAGAAACTGGATTTCTTAGCGAGTCCACCTTTAAATAATGTTTATGATGTTGATTTGATATTTTGCAAAATTAGTGAGGTGGCGGTAGTATTCGAATAGTATTCAAAAAGTTCACCAAAGGAAGATTATATGTAGAAGGAAGGAGAAAGTGTAAAACAGATCAAAAACTATAATATAAAAATCAGGTCAGTCAGTCAGGTCATGTTATTTGAAATTGTCAAAATAAAAAAATTGTTCCAAAAAATCGATTTATTTATAAAATCTGTACTCACATCTAATTTATGAGAGAGTTCGTTGCATTTTGGCGCCCAACATGGGGCAGGTTAATCAAAATAAATCACTATAAAACGATTTGCCAATTTTGAAATTTCTGGACTCTCTTGACAGCACATAGATATTGTTAATTACCTCACAATATTTTTGACGTAGAGACTAATATTTGTTAGATTTGTGCATTAATAGTTATTAACCAGTATATATTTGTTCAGATACATTTCGTAGAGATTTTGTGTAAGTTGTTACACAACATTATATTTTGTTGTTTTAAATTCCCTAAGTAGAGTTTTAAAATCTGTATTAGTTATTTTCTATTGCTGCTGAATTTAAATTTTGTTTCATTATATAAGAACTTTCTTAGGGTAACGTATCTGACGGTATATTACGTTAGTAAATACATCGAGTGTTGTAAAATAACGATTGTTTTGTGACTGTGATTTATTAGCAGAGCACGGTAAACCGGTTTGATAGAAAAATTCCAATTTATTAATTATTGATATTCTCTGGCGGATATCTCGGAAATTATAACACATAGGAAAAAAATCAATATAAACAATTTTGTAGGAAATTTAATTATGTTTAGCATAGATTACCTTCTTCCGTTCGGCGCATCGTTTCCGAGTTATAAGCGAAGAATGAAAAAAGGGGGTGGGGGGGTGAGGTGAGGTGGAAAATCCATTTCCACCTCACTCCACCCCGCCCTGAAGCGGCGGGGCTAAGGGCAGGGGATGTTTAGTATCTTTACCTTCTAACATTCCTAAAAAAGGCCATATTCTCTACAATCCCCTTTTGGGCATTCATTGATTGGAGTAGTTAACTATGATTATATAGAATTTTTAATGAATTCCAAACTTTTTATTGACGAACAATCCACTCACATGACCTTTTATCATCCAGGTGCATTTCATCACGCACATTGTATGTTCAAGGCAATTTACTGAATGTTGGTATTAAATGTATTAAATAGAAGAAGGTATTAAATGACTTATGATTCATGATATTAACGAAATTAAAACCAAGGAAGTTCATATGAGAAAACAGTAAACAGTTTTTTGAAAAATTAAGCTTACCTACAGAATTCTTAGAAAATTATTCAGCAACTTTGAGCGAAAATGAGCCTTATACTGTTTTAATATTGTTAATAAACTTCAAGCTGTAAATGATGCAGCTGAAGGTATCAATATTAGCATATTGAGCACAAGAAAATTAACAAAAAAACAAAACGATTTTTACTCTAAGTGGTAAAGGAATCACGTTTCTCAAAAAAGTTCACAAAAAAGAAAGCTGTCACAAGCTTTAGAGTAACGTAAAAAATATTACTTTTGCTACTACACTTGTAGATTTAGGATAGTGTTTAAATGTTATTTATAATAAGAAAATGTGAAAAAATATTAAAATAATAGTGCAGTCGAATTGATTTTTTTTCGGCGACAACATTCCACCTGTAATGTTATTGTTGATTCTTATGCATTATGACATCCTGATAAAGAAAAAAATATTTGCGCCCAAAAATTCCTTGTGCTCAAAAGTTATATGCATTTTTTGACGTGCTTTCACGGATTTTCAACTTATCTGCTTAGTATATCTTGTACTAGTAATCGGATAGGAATTTTAAAAATACTGGCTTATTCGGAATAAACTTCTTAAAAAATATAGACCTGTCCCATATGTATGTCAATCCGCCATCTCGGAAAAAAAAATAAAAAACACCAAAAGTGGCCGAAAGAATCAAAATTGAATATCTTTTCTATAAGAAGTAATTTCACCAAAGTCGGCAAAAATAAAACTCATTTATGGTCAAATAAAATACACCAATCCGAGACACCGTATGCCAAATAGAACGGTCAAAATGGCGGACGAAATAAAATTTTTAATTCTTTGTCAATTATCAAGGAAGCATTGCACGTCACTTTTCTTTTCGATTGTACGTTATTTTATGTACTTTTACCTACGATCACTACTGTAAATAGTAAAAAACACACTGTCTGCCCATCTATGTAAGTTGAACTTTACATATTGTAAACAAATGGCACTGCAAGCAAATCGCACGGTAAACAAAACGCACGAGACACGCATTTATAGGTGGTTTATATCGCTGACGCGGGGTTTAAAAAAACAAATGCGCCTACGTAATTTTCAAACGCTGTCAAAACTGACATAATTGTTGAATAATATTGTTGACAAGTAAACTAAATTCAGATTTTACTAAATAAATAAATAAATATGATCGTAGGTAAAGTATAGTACATAATTCGAGTTGTAAAGCAATTGCGCACTCATGAAAATACGCACTCGCCGCTACGCGGCATCGTGCGTAACTTTTCCATTCGTGCGTAATATGCTTCTTACAACACTCATTACGTGATATACTATTAGGGGCTAGAGTTAAATACTATACAAATTTCATTACCGTAATATATCATAATTTCACCGCATTCCTCATCGATAGCTGATTCGTTACAGATAGAAGAAGCATTGGCAAAATTATTTTCTTTACAATAGACACATAGAATAGAATATTATATATTCAGTTTTCTACTGCTACACCAATTATTTTTACAGCCCTTCTTACATTTACAAGAAATATCACTTAGTAAATTTTTAGGAAAAGCATTCCTTTCACTCATAACATTCTCAGTTTTAAGCCACCCGAATTATAACGGATCTTTCTCAGAACTTAACCATACTTTTAAACAATGTGTTTCTATTACCTCTTCAGTAGGTGGAATTGCAAACAATTCATAATGCTTGTCAATTATTTTTTTTGTAAAAATAGATTTTTTATGATGATTCCATGCTAGTTGAGTCATTATAACCAAAAGGTCAATGTCTTAAAAAGCTATATTTTTTTTTACTATTAGCTAGAAATTTTTTTTGACTAACCGATGATTTCATAATGTCACTTGTGATTGAAATATCTTGCTTGGTTCTTATTATTGATCATATATTCACGTATTATTATTATTACCATGCGTATGCTTAATAAATTTCCTTTCCAAATTAATGAAGTTCTAGCATAGCATATTTCATTTTGTTTCGATCAAAATTTGGTAAAAAATGGAAAGTTAAAGAAAATACATTTTTGAAAATTGTAAAAATAATGCACTTTTTCTAAAAATAAAAAAACGCACTATTTTTGAAAATTAAAAAGAAAATGAACTCTATCCCCAGAGAGTACATAAAATAACGAAAGGAAAAAAAAGTGACGTACAATGCCTCCTTGATAATTGATGAAGATTTAAAAATTTTATTTCTTCCGCCATCTTAGACCGTTCTATTTGACATACGGTGTTCGAGATTGGTGCATATCTGACCATGAATGAGTTTTATTTTTGCCAACTATGGTGAAATTACTCCTTATAGAAAAGATATTCAATTTTGATTTTTAGGTCTATTCTTGGTGTTTTCTATTTTTTTTTCAAGATGGCGAATTGAGCAATGTATATCGGAGAGGTCTATATTTTTTAAGAATTTTGCTTCAAATAAGCCAGTATTTTTAAAATTCCCATCCGATTACTAGTACAAGATATATTAAGCAGATAAGTTGAAAATCCGTGAAAGCGCGTCAAAAAGTGCATATAACTTTTGACGCACACGGAATTTTTGGGCGCAAATAATTTTCTCGTAATCAGGAGGTCGTAATAGATAAGAATCAACAATAAAATTTCCGGTGAAATGTTGTCACTGAAAGAAACGAAATTAAATCAATTCGACTGTACTGTAAGGGAAGATTGAAACGGGAGTTTTACTTTACTGATATTTTTCCTAGACTATGAATTTATGGTGTTATAAGAGACATTTTATGCTCATAATCTAGATATAATTTTCAATATTTATATGGCTTAATGAAGCATTATTACTTCCACATCCAGTGTAAGTATAGTAACGCAAGAGAAATTTTGAAAAGGGTCTAGCCGTACTTCCATGGCGAAACTGCCCCCGATAGGAACCTATATCGTAACCTATGTTATATTGTAGAGGGCGCTAATATTAGTTGATAGAGTAGATATTAGCTCTATATTGTAATATGTTGCAACCCCTTAAAATTTAAGGTTATGTTGGTTACTAAAAAGTAGTAGTATTTGCACCTACTCGAGAAACCTACCAGAAGTTAGTTCTGGTGACATCTGGAATTATCTAGAGAATGGTGGCGTCATCACAGAAAAATCGAGATCTGTCATTTTTAGGTATAAAAGACCGACCGCATTCTCAGCGAGTAGTTCAGAAAGTTCAGAAAGTATACAAAGTGAGGTTAAGACTTCAAAGATAAACAAAGTGATAAACATTGTGATTTTAGTCAGTAAAGTGTATTTAAATTAATAATAGTATTGTGAAGTATCCAGTAAATATTTAATAAAGTGTGTTAGTGGACATCTCTTGTTATAATTTTTGGAACCCACGGATTTTGCGAGGGTGGTTTCCTAAGGGTGGAAACACGCGACAATTGGTGTCAGAAGCGGAATTTTATGACAAGAGGAGCTTTGAAGTTGTGCTGGAGTGTTCGAGCTAGCACGGAGGACTAATTTACTGGACATTGTTTGAGGGTTATTTTCGAACAGGAAAATAGTGTTAAGTGCATTTTTGAGACATTGTAGAACATTTTATTAGGACATTAGTGTGATAATTAAATCCTTTGAACTGAGAAGTGATAGAGACACTGAAAAAGACTCATTTAGTGCGTGAAAATTTCTAGAACTTTTCTATTTAGACATTAGTGGAGATTATTAAATTCTCTGAACTGGATAGTGACAAAAGACTCTGGATAAGACTTTTTCGTGCTATTTCGAGATTTGTCTAGAAAGTTCCATTACCGATATTGACGTGACAGTTAAATTTATTTTATTTTAATTTCATCGCATGCCCGTAACAACAAGAAGTATGGCATCCGATAAACAAATACAGGACTTATTCGAACAATTCCAAAAAATGATGGCGCAGCAACGGCAGGAAGACAAAGAAGAAAGGAACGAATTAAAGAAAATGATGGAAGATCAGGAAACAAGACGTCAGAAAGAAAAAGAGGATGAAGAAAGAAGACGTCAGAAAGAAAAAGAGGATGAAGAAACAAGACGTCAGAAAGAAAAAGAGGATGAAGAAACAAGACGTCAGAAAGAAAAAGAGGAACAAGAAAGACGACGTCAAGAGGAGAAAGAGGAACAAGAAAGACGACGTCAAGAGGAAAAAGAGGAACAAGAAAGACGCCAAGAAGAATTAAGGAAAATTCTGAATGAACAAATGAAAATGCAGCAGGACGCGATCATTTCTGCCAACGAAAAATTAAAGAGTCAAGTCAAAGAAGAGATAAACAAGGTAGAAGAAAAAGTAGGTGAAGTCGAGACAGAAGTCAGTCAAGTAAAAGGAGAAGTATATGAAGTTAAAGAGAAAGTAAACAAGTTCGAAGAAGAAGTCAAAGGAGAAATAGACCGGCTTAAACGACAGTTGAGAGATAGAGGAAGCCAGCAGGTGGTATCATCAGTTTGAGGCAGCAGCGTGTGCGAACAATTGGGATAATGAGGAAAAGGCCATGGCATTAGTTCTAGCACTAAGGGGCCAAGCTTCAGAGTTACTCCAAACCATCCCAGTTGAGAAACAAAGGGACTTTAAAGTCTTGGAAGCTGCATTAGACTTGAGGTATGGCGATCAACACCTTGCCCAATTATACCAGGCTCAGCTGAAATCCCGGATGCAAAAAGCTGGGGAAAGTTTACAAGAATTTGAAGCTGCAATAGAGAGGCTGGCACACCTGGCGTATCCGAGTGCACCTAAAGAATTCCAGGAACAATTAGCCGTGGGGGCCTTTTTAGATGGTATAAGGGACGAAGAGGTCAGGCGAGTTCTGAGGCTGACGAGACACCAAAGTAGTAGCGAAGCTTTGGTGCGTGCACTCGAAGTAGAAGCCGCTTACAGGGATACTCCAAGGTCGAGAGTGCGAGCTGTGACTCTCGAAGAATCGCAACCAGAAATGAACCAGAACCCCTTGCTGACTGAGATGCAGAAAATATTCACCAAATTATGGGATAAATTGGATGGCCTCGGAAAGCAAGAAAAACAACAAAATAGAGGAAAGCCGAGCGGAGGTATTAAATGTTTCAACTGCGGCAAGGTTGGACATATGAAACGGGACTGTCGACAGCAGAACTCGGAGAGTCGAGTAAATGCTGTGAATGTTGAAGAGAAGCAGGAAAACTACACCAGGGGGGCTGTGCTGGCTAAGGAATGCAGTGCCCCCAGAGAAATTAAGATTTCCCAGCTTCGAAGAATTGCAAGCAGTCTGTCGTTGCAAGGATATGTGAACGGAAGAAAATGTTTGTTTACCATCGACACAGGTACTACGTCATCAATAGTACGTCCAGGATTTATATCGGACATAAAGATTACCAAGAGGCAAAATGAAGAAGTGATCGTCCGGACAGCTACGGGGGACAGGAGATCATGGAGAAGTAGACCTGGGTTTGCAGATTGGACAATTAAGGTTCGACCACAGGGTCATCGTGGCTGACATCACGGATGACTTCATTTTGGGGCTAGACATCATGGAACAGTATGGATTTATTGTTGACGTAGGAAAGCGAATGTTAAGGATTGGGAACAAACAATTTATTCTGTCAAAAGTGAACGACCAATGCGAGAAAACCAGGCTGTTGACAACGCAGGCAGTCAAAACTCCTGCATTATCCAGAAAACCAGACAAGGAAGATTGTAAGCGCTACCCTCAGGTGAGAAAATTGCCGAACATGGTTGAAGTGAACACTGTCAAGGTCGATCTTCCAGACAGTTGGTCAACGAAAATTCTGAGGCGAGAGCAATTGCGCGATGTAGAAATCGGACCCATGTTGCGAGCAAAAGAAGAGGGAACGCGTCCAGCATGGAAGGATGTTTCCGACAAAGAAGTGGGGCTGAAGGCTTTATGGTCACAATGGGATTCACTTATGGTCGTAGATGGGCTTTTGAGGAGAGTATGGGAAAGCCCAGATGGGAAGCAGGTTGCCATGCGTCTAGTGATTCCCAGGTGTCGTGTACCAGAAGTACTCCAGAAAGCGCACAATGAAACGTCCAGCAGACACTTCGGCATAAACAAGACATTGAGTAGAGCACGGGAACAGTTCTATTGGGTTAATAGTCGCCAGGATGTGGAGGCCTGGTGTCGCAAGTGTAAAAATTGTGCTGCCCGTGGAGAACCATTTTCGATGAGCAACTACAGAAATGGAAGCCGAGAACAGCCGAAGAATGATCGAGAGCAGATGAACAGAACTAGTAACCGCTTGAAGGCTCGTTATGATCAGAATGCCAGTACAGGGGGATTCAAGGTGGGGGATCTGGTTTGGCTGTACAACCCACAGCGGAAGGAATGGAGATCCCCGAAACTTCAACCTCCTTGGGATGGACCGTATACTGTTATTACCCGAATTAATGATGTCGTCTATCGTATTCAACGAAACAAAAAGTCCAAGATGAAGATCGTACACTTGGATAGACTGGCGAAGTATGTGAAAGAGGCTGAATTGCCTGACCGGGACGTTCAGGCTTAAGGAGGGGGCAGTGTAATATGTTGAAACCCCTTAAAATTTAAGGTTATGTTGGTTACTAAAAAGTAGTAGTATTTGCACCTACTCGAGAAACCTACCAGAAGTTAGTTCTGGTGACATCTGGAATTATCTAGAGAATGGTGGCGTCATCACAGAAAAATCGAGATCTGTCATTTTTAGGTATAAAAGACCGACCGCATTCTCAGCGAGTAGTTCAGAAAGTATACAAAGTGAGGTTAAGACTTCAAAGATAAACAAAGTGATAAACATTGTGATTTTAGTCAGTAAAGTGTATTTAAATTAATGATAGTATTGTGAAGTATCCAGTAAATATTTAATAAAGTGTGTTAGTGGACATCTCTTGTTATAATTTTTGGAACCCACGGATTTTGCGAGGGTGGTTTCCTAAGGGTGGAAACACGTTACAGTATCTTAGTTAATTGAGGAGCTATTTAAAAAAAAGTGTCCGGAGACGACTATTTTTCAAAGCGATATATCTTAGTTAATTTTAAAGCTAGAGAAATAAAACTAAATGGCAGTGTTATGGTACACTTTACAGTTTATTTTATAGTATTTCCTATGGACCAAGCCTAAATAAAAGTATTTAAAAAATGCAAAGACAAATTTTGTCAATCGATTTCTATCAGATCTAATTGAATTACCACTTTGAAAAAAATATATAACAATTGTCTATGTCTTGCCTAACAACATGCTAAGTTTCATTAAAATCCAAGCTGTTAGGCAAGACAATTATTATATATTTTTTTCAAAGTGGTAATTCAATTAGATCTGATAGAAATCGATTGACAAAATTTTTCTTTGCATTTTTTAAATACTTTTATTTAGGCTTGGCCCATGGGAAATGCTATAAAATAAACTGTAAAGTGTACCATAACACTGCCATTTAGTTTTATTTTCCTAGCTTTAAAATTAACTAAGATTTGAAAAAAAAGTCGTCTCCGGACACTTTTTTTCAAATAGCTCCTCAATTAACTAAGATATAAAGCTAATATCTACTCGATCAACTACTATTAGCGCCCTGTACAATATAACATAGGTTACGATATAGGTTCCTATCGGGGGCAGTTTCGCCATGGAAGTACGGCTAGACCCTTTCTGTTGTTCAAATAGGCTTGGAATATCATGAAACGTCGAGATTTAAGTTTGAGCAAAAAAATGTTGTGCCTGTCTGTAGCTTTTTTTTGTGCACACGATTACTCCGGAATCGTTTTAGATAATGACTTGAAATTTGGTGCAAGGATGTATTTTGACGAGATTTGGCACTAGATTATATTTTGATCTTCTTCCGTTGAAGAGTTGGGGGTAAATTAGGGTGAATTGGGGTAAATGGGGGTAAATAGATAAATCAACTAAGTAAGAGTCCATAAATTTGGTATTTAGTATTTATAAAAGAAAATAAAAGTTTTTCTCTAAAATTTTTTGGCACTAGCCACCCCCATTACCGCCCACTATTAAAGAGAGTGAAAAAAATAAAATTATGATTTAGTGTGTGTACAAGGACCAAAGGCCTCATTATTTTTTCCTATTTCCACCACCCCCACTACCGATGTGGCATATCGTTTTATGGGTTTTTGGGGTAGGCGATTTCAAATATTATATTATTAAAGTTCCATAAACAATTATTTCCACATACAAAATTTTTGTCATTGTGAGAGACTGGAAGTGGAAGTAGTAATTCCTTGGGCAGGGATTTTTTGGAGATAAATGTTGCTAGTTATAAGGACTATGAATTAAACAAGTTCTTAACAACTCCATTCATTTTCATTATTGTAAATATGATGCGTCTTGCGGCTTCTCTTCATCTTGCCTCAATATTACAAAGATTATTTTTCTACAATAATTAAAAATGTTGTCCGATTATAGTATAATATTTTCATTTACCAATTAAGGGATGAAACATATAATTTAAAGTCGTTTAAAACTAGCGAAACATAATTAGTTTGCAATGCAACACAAAATATTTATGTTAACTTTGCTGGATGTCACTAAAATAATTAAATCCCCTTCGGGACACATTTTAGTTATTTAATGAAATATGTTTACTGGAGCATCAATATTTGACAATCGTTGCAGCTCTTCATTTCTATCGTATCTCTAGTCAAATATGAACAAATTCAGTATTCCGGAAAATCCTCTTCAATGCAACTCGGGTGTAATTAATAATCATGTATGTTCGCATCTCTGCAGCCATCACAAAAGAGCGCTCCTAAGTTGCCTAACCGGCACGTTTGATCATTCACCTGGCTAACACATGATCTATGTATAAATAGCTTATGAATGTTTAACATCCTTTAGACGCGAAAATCCTGATTTTAGTCAGCCGGTGTTTTACAAAATTTAACGAATTTGTACTACTACTACATCAGAGCGGAAAAATGGTACAAAAGTAAAGTTTTCGGTAAAAAATAAATCATTCGTTTACTTGAACTGAGTATAAATAATTCGTATAAAAATTTAGCATTTCAAAATTTACGGCCAATAATGATTAAAATTTTTAGAGTACAATACTTAGATGTTAAAAAAATATGTAAAAGAGTAACCCCAAAAATCGCCCATTTTCTCGCCCTTGAATTTTGTTTCAAACTAAGTGCTAAATTATTGTTAATGATGAGAACATCCTGAATAAGAAATTTCAAGATGAGCATATTTTTGAGATATGAGGGATTAAAGATGTGATATAATATAGGAGCATATCAAAAAATACAAAGCCATACAAAAAGTGAATATTTATCAGTTATGGCATAGCAATCAAGATATTCTTAGTATTTTTCGACGCAGAATTCATATCTAATATCGACGAATCTGTATATACATATATCCATTGATTAATTCACAGGGGTTAGAGGGTGGAAATCTTTTTTGAACGCTATAGTCTAGAGGTCCATTTTTAACCCTCAAGTGGATTTTATGAGGGTTAAAAATGAATGGATGAATATCGGAGCAATCTTGTAATCGCTGTATTACATAAAAAAAAAACTGATGTAGCGGTTTCCAAGAGTGCTTTTCTCTTATGTCAGGGCCACTGATTCCTTTTCATCCCCCAAATGATCCCAACGGGGGGTCAGGGGATGAAGGCCCACCAACCTGTTCTCTTACCCCATCGTAGTGTCATAAAATAGTTACAAAAATTCTAGTTATCGTCCCACATTCATACCTACTGCCATCCACATGCGATATCTGGTACATTCTCAATTTTTTCCCTTAATTAATTAGTTAATAATTCAAAATAAGAGGTAGTTTTTTACCCTGTAATGGATTGTTTTCGTGTACTAGGTCGTAACAGATTTATGGTGCATTCCCATTAATAAAGCTTAGAGGATTCTCCAGTTACTGGAGCTTTTGTGAAATTTGATATTGTATTAGGGTAGTTTTCAACCCCTCAAGGGCGTGTCTCGATTTTTGTGTGAGCCCTAATCAACACCTTCGTTCATGTATTCAGCCAATAGACTTTTATTACAATTCTGTTCATGGAAACTCTATAACTCAATAGCATCATTTTTTTCCTATTTTTACCCTTATATAGGGGATGTTTTTGGCTCTTCTGAATTAATCAATGGATATGCGGGTTTTGCGATTTTAGATTTGAATTCTGCGACAAAAAATTCTACGAATATCTCGATTGCTCTGCCATAGCTGATGAGTATTCTTTTTTTGTGGAGCTGTGTATTTTTTGATATGCTCCTATATTGCATCACGCATATCACAACTTCAGTCCCTCATAACTCAAAAACCAAACATATGATCATCTTGTTTTGTATTCAGGATGTTATCATTATTAACAATAATTAAGCACTTAGTTTAAAACAAAATTTGAGGGTGAGAAAATGGGCGATTTTTTGCCAATTTTTGGGGTCACCCTTTCGGAATAATCTCATATGTAATGATATTTTTTCTTTATGGGCTAGTAAAACGTATCATCTTCAGTTTCTATATGGTCCTGACACTTGCTCTTATTCTCAAGTTGTGAAAACACCTCTAATATTCAATATTTGAAAAAGTACTACTGATTTATTTTTGAAACGTAGAATGTTTTTGGGATCGCTGATAACAAATATGAAGTCAAAATTAAAAAATTCAAAATTGGCGACTCCAATATGGCGGATGGAATTTTTTTTTAAAGCAAGTGTTTTAAACGGACAAAACTGAGCAAGGAACTTAGTCGCAGGCGAAGGGCGTTTTGGAACGTTTTGGGGTTGAGGCGGCAAAGTCTAGTTGTATAGACTATCGAGGACTTGTTGAACTGACGAACTATCTGGAACTAGCTGTGGTGCGTAAATTTCTTCTTTTATATTCTTTGAGATTGTAAAAAAGTTCAGATTTATCGGGGTTGTTCAAAAAAGTCCACTAGGAATTAATTTCCGTCCAAAATTTTATTGAAAACTGGTTGTAACTTTTTTAGTTTTTGAAGGATTTGAAATATTTTGCGGCCATTTGTTAGTCCTCTATGATGTGCCTCTTTTCGCGACGGAGGGCTCCATCACTATTAAATAGCTGTTTTTATTCCATATCTCACAATGTTGAAATTCTAATCATTTTAATCATAGCCATTCTTGCAAAATAGATGAAAATTCGTCTGAATAGGAAATCATTTTTTTGGAAATGGCCATCAGAATACTTATCTGGAAAGAAACTGATGAACCCCAGCTACATGTTAGCCGGAACATACTTAAAAAATACGTACTAAATAAAGAAATATCAGCAGACTTTGCTTTGATTTAATTTTTTTTTTTTTGATTCTACGAGAAAAATTGCCGAGGTACGGTAATTTAAATTTTTCAATTATGGGTGAAATTATAGTTTTTGGCGTTTTATTTATTATGCTTTAAATAAAAAAAAATATATCTACTATTTTACAAAAATAATTTATTAATATTATATCCTATTAGCTCATGTATGTGACACTACTAATACTATATTATGGCTGTAGGCCAGGCAACGAATGATTATATAGAGGGAAATTTTAGGGACAGAAAATTTGACCTCGGAACTTTGTTTGAACTAATCTGGAGATGAACATATCAAAAGTCTCCACTCCTAGGTGGTGAGCGGGGGGTAGACGGGCACTTTAAAAGTCCCATTTGTTGTTTTTTCGCGTATATCTCGGAAACTATGTGTCGTAGCGGCTTGACCATTCTATGCAAAATTTGCTACAAGAATCACTACTTACATTTGTCGAAATGTTGTTCTGTTCTCGAGATATCCGCCCTCGAAATTCGAAAATTGCGGAAAACAATTTTTTCGCCTCACGTTTTTTGTTAAGATACCTCTTCAAATGTTGTTCCCACGAAAAAGTCGTGAGAAAAGAAGTTGCAGAGCATTAAATTTCCTTCAAGAATATATATTATTTTGATTTTTGCCATCAAGAGTACTATTAGGTCGACGTCCCCACCAATAACACCTACAGTGGTTGTTTCAAATAATTCCACAGCCGTGTCTATAACGAGTACGTCTGCATCATTCTGGGCTTGAAGCACTTTGATTCCTTTTGCCTGTAACTTCAATTTCAGCATGTCGATGAATCGGCTTTTATTGAAGACGTTTGAAAGAAAATCTTCCTGTTTCACATTTATCTCTGTATCCTCATCGAAATTAATGTTGGCAGATTTGCTGAGGCGGTACCTCCTTTGCTATTCAGCGACCTTGGTACTTGATGATGAAGTAGTGTATCCATCAAAGAAAAAATTGTTTTCAGGAATTTCCGAATTTCGAGGGCGGATATCTCGAGAACAAAACAACATATCGAAAAATATAAGCAGTGACTCTTGTAGCAAATTTTAACAGCTTCAATTTTGTATAGAATGGTCAAGCCGCTACGACGCATAGTTTTCGAGATATACGCGAAAAACTAAAAAATGGGACCTTTAAAGTGAATGGAGACTTTTGATATGTTCATCTTCAGACTAGTCCAAACAAAGTTCCGAAGTCAAATTTTTTGCCCCTAAAATTTCCCTCTACACGCTTTTTTGAGCATTCGTTGCCTGGATTACTGGCTCACTTTCATATTTACTTGGACACAAGGACATAGAAAAATATTTCGTTGAGGACTGATTCGAAGAGGATGAAGATTCTGCAAAAAAGACGCCAAAACTGGAATTGTTATCACCAACACTTCATGAAAGTGCACTTCATTCATATCCCCAATGCGGTTTGGCAATAAGAAAATCCCCGAGAGTGCTTCTGTCCATTTAAGACTAAAGAACCTGCTTCAAATGTTATTTAAACTTAAATCATGAAGTTGCAAGTTGCACAAGCGACTGTGACAAATGTGGCTGTCGGAAAGTTGGCTTAAATTACACAGCCATGGAGTTCAATGTTTCAATTCAACTGCTATTTTAAAAAATTATAATGACACTCAAATATCTGCTGATGAAACTGAGCAAAATTTCATGCCAAATGAAAATGTCACTGATAATGAAGAAAATTTGCTGTAACAATATAAATATATTTTACTAATTCTAATTAAATATAAATAAAATATTATTTAAAATAATAAAATATGTTGTCTAAATGTTGGTTGTGACTTTTTCTTAATTACTTCCACATCCAGTGGAAGTATAATAGTAACGACAAAAAATTTTTTAAAAACTTTTACTGTTCAAATTGACTTGTCATGTCATGAAACGTCAAAATTTTCTGTCTGTCTGTCTGTCGGTCTGTCTCTAACTTTTTTGTGCGCACGTTTACTATGGAACCGTTTGAGATATTGACTTGAAATTTGGTACACATATGTACTTTGACGAGATCCAGAACCAGATTATATTTTCATCTTGTTCCGTCGAAGGGTTAGGGGGTAAATTGGGGTAAATTTGGGGTAAATAGGTAAATCAAACAGTAAGTGTAAGTGTCCATAAAATTGGTATTTAGTATATACAAGAGAAGCTAAGGTATCAAAAAAATATTGGCATTAGCCACCCACATTACCACCCCCACCCCATTATTAAAGGGGATGAAAAAAAATGTGATTTAGTGTGTGTACAAGAACTAGGAACCTCATAATATTTTTTTACTTCATCCACCAACACTACCACCCCCTCCACCCCCACCCCACTACCGATGTGGGGTATCGTTTTATGGGTTTTTTGGGTAGAGGATTTCAAATATTATATTATTAAAGTTCCATAAACAATTATTTCCACATACAAATTTTTTTCGTTCTGAGTGACTTGGATAGAAAATCTGGATGTGGAAGTAGTGATTCCTTGGGCAGCGGCTTTTTCTGTTTATCTTATTGGGATGCTCTGCCACATGTATATTCTTCTAAACAATGTCCCTGAAATCTACGAAAAAATACAATTATTCAGTGTTTTACTGGAAAATAACCTCTACGCCAGTAAAATACTGGATAATTTTATTATTTTGTAGATTGTTTAGAAGAAAATACATGTGACAGAGCATCCCAATAAAACATAACAATAATGAATAATTTGACTTACGAATTATTAATAAATTGGATTGTTTTCAATTTTCTTTACTAAAAACACGAGATTTATTTTATAAGATAATTAAAAGACCGCTGCCTAAAGAATCACTACTTCCACAAACAAACCCTTCAACGGAGTAAGTTCAAAATATAATCTAGTTCCAGATCTCGTTAAAATAGATACGTGTACCAAATTTCAAGTCAATATATTGAAGGGTTCAAGAGTCATCGTGCGCACAGAAAAGTTACAGGCCGACAGACAGACCGACATCTTTGTTGCTCAAACTTAAAATCTCAACGTTTCATTATTAGTCAAGGTGCCAAATAAGGATTTTTACCCTAACCTTGAAGTAGGGTATAGTAAAGGTTTTTTGGCTGTTTTTGGTTCTTCTTGGGAATTTTGAGATATTCAAGATGGCGACTGGCTTAGAGTGAAAAAACGGAGTTTTCCAAATATTTCATTATATAGGTGTGTGACCGTCGTTTTATGTTCTTCTAAGGTAATCTTTAAGTGTTGCTAATTTACTTTATTAAAAGGGCGGCTGATTTGGAGAATAAATTTTTGAGCCAAAAAGAACTAGTACCTAGTTTTGTCGTGTAATCAATTTAGGCTTTAAGAATAATACGGATAACACCATATCCTTAAAAGTGGTATACGTGAGCAAGTTGAATGACCTTTTAAAAACATTTGTTAAAAGGTCCTACTAGCTCAAAAAATTAAACAAGCGTATACTTAATATTCTATATTTTTTAAGGTGGAAATAATTCAATCAATGAATGCCCAAAAAGGGATTGTGGAGAACATTTAGGAGGGGAGAATTTTCCTCTTCGAGGATGTGTTGGGGGTAGTTAGGAGGTAAAAATACTAAAAGTCCCGCCCCTATCCCCGCCGGGTTCCTCCTTTCGATTCTTCGCTTATAACTCGGAAACAATGCGTCGTACGGAAAAAGGTAATCTATGCAAAATTAAACATAATTAAATTTCCCACAAGAATGTTTATATTCATTTTCTTCCTATGTGTTAATTAATAAAAAAAAATCAATTACGTATCATGAATATTTCTATCAAAGCGGTTTACCGTGGTCTGCTAATAAATCACAGTCACAAAACAATCTTTATTTTACAACACTCGACGTATTTACTAACGTAGTATTTTGTCGAAATCTATACATTTCCTTAAGTATACAGTGTGACTTGTTATACAGATTTGTGTTCTAGAACCTGAAAAACATAGAAAATGATGTATCACATGACCATATTTGGTAAATTAAAGTTTTAAAAAATTACGCCTTAGATAAGCCGCCATCTTGAATATCTCAAAATGCCCAAGAGTGCCAGAATGGCATCAACTGGATTCTTAAACTAGACCTACTAAAGTGCCGATAATCGTAAAAAAACCTCTACTATACCTTACTTCCACCTTTTTTGATTGGCACTCTGACTATATAAGTATATTTCAACAATAAAAATTTCCAATTTTTTTTTACATTCCACTAAATGTGGAAGTAAAATGTTGGTGTCTATGATATATTATTATTTACTTCCATAATTTTTTTTACTCTTTAAAAAAGCATATAAAAAGTACATTTTTCTCGCACAGCAACCAAAATCAAAACCAAATTGAAGGAAATTCTGTTTACTTGTTACTAGTATTTGGTACAAAGGCGTAATTATGTAATTAGTAAATGCAGTTTAAACAAATAAAAATGGTTATATATTTTTTTAGTAGAAAATCTTTATGAGTCGTTATTATTGGGAACCAGTTTTTGTGAAACAGAAATTTTCAATTTGGTATCGTCGCTGAGTCGCAGTCGGGCTGAAAACATTATTTGGTGTAAGTTACTAAAATAGACACCTAGTGAAAAAAATTTACATTTTAAACGGCTTTGTCACTGGTAGTCGAAATTAGGACAATATTTATATGTGTTAGCTATGGTAGGTAGATAGTTTAATAATATCGTCTGTAGAAATTTTTTTTTATATATTTTTTGGGAAAAATTGTTGGAATTATAAAACGTCTCTTCAGTGCGTAGAGACAGCACTAGACAGCTAATATTTATTTAATATACGACTCTCATAGAAATCCGATTCGATACTATTTCTTTATTTCAAATTTTAAGCGTCTTTTATTGTTCTCCTGGTGTTTTTAAATTATTATAAATTGTTTTTGATGGTCGCAGAAAAGGCTTGGTAAAATCGATTTGTGGAAGTAACTAAATTATTCTGGGAGAACTAGTGAATCTGGTAGCAGCCGCCACGCCACGCCGCTCTATTATAAAATAGCGTGAACATTGTCGTTGCACATAGGCTAAGTACTACATAGTAAAAATGTTCCTATTGCTAGTTTTGCCAATGGTATATCGAATATTATTTTAGACAGTATTTAAAATTATGTTTTAATATGCCTACTAAGTGAGACTAAATATTAAAACTGATACATTATAGGTAGATTGCAATATTCCATTAGATTTTCATTAAGACTAAATAAGAGTCCAAGAAATACAACGTTTAATTAGCTAATTAGCTTTTATACCACAAAAATGTTTCGTGATTAGTGCTTTTTTTAGACCTCTACTTAGGCAGGTTGTGGCAATTTGTAGATATAGTGTAGTGGCTTAGAGCAAATACCAGTCAGAATCGTGACCTTTGGTTTTTACTAAATATCTCCCCCAACTTCTGGGTTTGTAACAAAAAGGATTTAATTCAAACTAAATTTGCTACAATTTGAGACCAGAGCCGCTTTTGTAACTTTAATATTTTTCGAGATACAAGCTTCCAAAGTTTTGGACTTTTTTCAGGTTATTACGAAAATCGGTTGGGTTTACAGCAACACTATTCGAATCAATTTTAATCTAGACTAAATTTGCTACAACTTTAGAATATAGTGATATGGTCTTCTTACCATGGATCAAGACACAACTTCAGTATTGCCTAAGAATCGATGTTGTATGGGGCATATACAAGCCAGACAGTCTGAAGAAAACTACACATGTAAAGAGAGGGATGGGAAAAAGGAGAAAAGTCACAAGGGAAACCACACTCCCCAAAAACTTTAATACATTCCTGAAGAATTCAGAGAACAAAACAGAACTGTTTATCCTACTAAGTGATGCAGTCGCAGCTTAAGACGTACAAGAAGGTAAAGAAATATACATCACCTATGTTCATCACCTCACTGTTATTTCAAAAAATAACAGTGCACCGATGTCCGAAACTGACCACGAAGAAGCTGATACCAGAATGTGTCTTCATATATTGGATGCATTACAAAAAAGTGCAACCAACATCCTCATAAGTACAGTTGACGCAGATGTTATTGTGGTACTAGTAGACATCTTTTTCGAGCTACAGACTTACAAACCTAATATTAAATTTTGGATTGCATTTGATAAGGGTAAACACTTCCGATATTATCATATCAACGCCATCTGCCAAGAGCTCGAAGAAAATATGTCGCAAGCATTGCCTTTTTTCCATGCTTTCACGACATTTAGTAAAAACCAAATAGAAGTCGAAAATTTCCAAAGAAAACATAGATGGCGTCGTATTTCAAGATGGCGGACACTGAAATCGGACACCTCCCCCTCTCTGAATTGTTAGTACTGAGAGTATATAAGAAGTGTGCAAAATTTGGAGCTTTAATCCAGCAGGTCACGATCTTTTCGCTAAGAAATCGCACTAATAGAGATATTTTGTGAGGAATTTTAAGGTATTAATTAGGTTATCTTTATTCCAGATTGCACTCTCGAGAATCGAGTGCGTCATGTATTTTTTTTATTATGGGGTAATATCTTAACGTAGCATTATATAATACATAGTTACTCTTAGATATCTGGGGCTATGAACAATTTTGCCGATGCTAAACGTATTACTTCCACGTCCAGTGGAAGTATAGTAACGACAAAAAAATTTTAAAAAACTTTTATTGTCCAAATAGGTTTAAAATGTCATGAAACGTCGAGATTTTAAGTTTGAGCGAAAAAAAAATTTCTGTCTGTCTGTCGGTCTGTCTGTAACTTTTTTTTGTGCGCACGTTTACTCTGGAACCGTTTAAGATATTGACTTGAAATTTGGTACACATATGTACTTTAACGAGATCTAGAACTAGATTAAGGTAAGAGTCCATGAAATTGGCATTTAGTATATACAAGAGAAGCTAAGGTCTCAAAAAAATTTTTGGCTTTAGCCACCCCCATTACCACCCCCACCTTCTTATTAAAGGGGATGAAAAAAAATTGTGATTTAGTGTATGTACAGGAACCAGAAACCTCAAAATATTTTTTTAATTCATCCACCCCCCACTACCACCCCCCTATCACCACCCCCACTACCGATGTGGGGTATCGTTTTATGGGTTTTTGGGGTAGAGGATTTCAAATATTATATTATTAAACTTCCACAAGCAATTATTTTCACATACAAAGTTTTTTCGTTGTGAGTGACTTGGATAGAGAAGCTGGATGTGGAAGTAGTGATTCCTTGGGCAGCGGTTTTTTTTACTGCTTCAATAAATATATCATGGCGATTTTAATTTGCAATTTACTGATATAATAATTAAATTCAATTTACTTGTGCTATCGATATGGAAGAAACTTTGATGAAAATGTTAATAACATTTCTGACTTTCGCAGAGCTAATAATTTTAAATATGGTTTCCAGCTTTTCTCCGCGACGACTATTTTGAACCATTTGTGGCTCTACCATCTTGTCGTAAAGTTAGAAGACCACGAGAAAATGGTAAAAATGTTAAGCATTCGAAATAATCAACGCAGAAGAAAACTTGGAAAGAAGTCTACTAATCATCAATAAAATTGCTGAACGAAATCATAGTGTGAATCTAAAAATTAACTTTGTAAATAAAGCAAAGGCTTAATTAAGAATGTATATTTTGAATTCTTCTAATAAGTACTTAGGAAAAGAGGGACATTACAGAATATGATAATTGGACTATTATCTTATTTCCATTTTAACGGCTGCCATGATTCTTACGCTGAAAAATAAATGGTGATATTAAACGTAATGTCAATTACTTGTTCTTGTTACTTTCTTAGACATTTGGGCGGAAGGAAGAACGCAATCGTTGGTCAATCGATTAAGTCCTCGAGAGATAAGTAGCAATTTCCATCAGTAAATAAACTTCAACCTTTTAGCTCAGGCAAACATTCAATTAGATGTCCTAGATTTGGTGAGGCGTCTAAGAATTAGAAAGTAATTTTCTAGTATTATTACTTTTTAACGTTTCTGTAGCTGTCTAAATACCCATTTTATATACTAGGGCAAATTGCAAATAAAGTTTTATGGGTTGTAAAGTGTAATAGATGTACGTAAAAGTTATACTTTTTCTATAACTTTATGTGCGATATTAGAGAAATAGGAAATATACTTACCATTTACTAACTATTAGGTTAATCAATTTAAGTGCTCGAAATTCGCGTAACTTATGAATAAGTAAAATTAACTAAAGCTGTTAATAATCAAGTATTTTCTAATAGATTTCAATATGGAGGGCATTTTTTGGCAACTACATACTTTAATATTTATAAAATTCCTGTTATCTGTTTTATGTTAGTAAAAGTATGGAATTGTGTCATGTGTCTATACAAATCATTTATATTTTTGTTCATATTGAGTTAAAAAGGAAAGTACTCCTAGTTCTTTCAGATTTCAATTGTTTCAGGTGCAATATATGTTTGTGAAACTAGGTGTTATAAAATCACTTGCTCGATTTTTTATAAATCATAGTTTAGTAAAATGTAGAGGAAAAATATTCAACAATTTTTTTGTTTCTAAAAATGAGATTATGTGATTTAAAGTATTAGCAGTACATGAAGAATGTCATTGAATGTCTTCTGGCCCTTCCATTGTCATCTGAAATAGCACCTAACAGATAAAACGTTGAAAGTCGCTCTGATATTAGCAACGATATGTCTGATGTCGAGAGTAATAGTGATAGTGAGTAAACATATGTATTATACAGGGTGTTATTAAAAAGTATGTCAATCACTTAACCACAAATTCAGCACCTTAAAAAAAGTTGATTGAACCTAATTCACCTCTATCCAAAATCGCACCCCCATGAAGATACAGCCCTCTAAAGTTGGAAATAAAAAAACACATTCTTCAAATATTGTACAAATGGCTAGATATTTTTTTCAATACTGGTATGTTGTAACATATGTCAGAAGGTAACAGTTTCAAGTAAAAATATTTTAAAATAAAGTTTTAGAAATGGCTGATTTAGAGTTAAACAACCCCAGCTAACAATTTAGGTGTTGACGACTTCAGCTAAAGAAAATTCGACCAAAACAGGTCGAAATTAGGTAATTTTAAAGTTTAATTGGTTAAGTCGCTGTGTTCCCTATTATGTACAGGTAAATTATTAGTGAAATTAATGCCTTAATAGGTTATGACAAATATTTTAGTAACTATTTTCACCTAATAGGGAGGGGGGGGGTAGGTAAAAAGTGACCTATTTGAAACAATTTGGTAATGTAAATAAGGGGATATTTGTGACTTAATAAGTAATATTTTCGTTAAATAACTTATTAAATAATTTTGTTGACGTTATCAATATACCCTGATAGGAGATATTAGTGAAGTGTACTGAAATTACTAAATAGGTGATGGTATGTTTATATTTCCACCAAAAAATCGAAATGACTTTATTATTCAACCAATAAGTTATTTGCACCTATTGGTCAAAATTATTAATTACTTATTTTGTAGAATTTTACCAACATAAGTGACGCGCAGGAAATAGCGTATGGTATTAAGAACTTACCGTCATTATTCATGTTTCTGTGGTCCATTGTGATTGTGTTGCCATTTCGTTCATTTCACTTTCTCCGTAATAACTTTAAAACACTATGAGTAAAAGAAAAGTGACATACACGACCGATTTTTATCGCCAAGTTAAGAAAGTAAGAAGTAAAAATGACATACACTGGAAAACTGTGCGCGGCAATAATTATTCTGTTAGCGTCTCTTGTACACAAGCCGTGAAACCGTGATAGGACAAATTGCAGAAAATCTACATGCTTCATCATCTCCTTCAGATATTGAAGATCCATCTACATCTACGTTTTTGTGCCGCCGCACCGATACAACTGAGGTATTGGGCGGCACAAACTCGTTCACTAGTCGCCTACTGTACCCATTATTTTATGCTCTAAAAAAGACATCCATTTTCCAAATCGGAGTTCAGATAAATAAGCAAACTAGTTAAAATTAGAAAAAAATAACTCTGAACAAGTAATAACTTTGGTTTCAAGTTGATTCATTGTTTAATTTTTTGGCACCTCCGGCGCCCCTTGTATTATGGCGCCTGGGGCAGTCGCCCCGCTTCATCGATAAATCAACTGAATTATCAAAGCACTTTTTAAAACAGTTTGTATTTTCCGAAATATCCAACTTGTATGAACACTATATACATTATGTTGCATGCATGACCATGTTATAGTTTATAACACCTAATGCAAATATATCTTTTTTTCTATTTCCAGTGTGTGATCTGGAAATTTTAACTATTATATCACAATTAAAAAATAGTAAATCTAAGGATATATATAATCTTAATAGTGAAATTTTAAAATTAGCTGGTGATGTTCTTGCAAAGCCTATTGCACATTTAATAAATATATGTATTGAAAGTGGAATTTATCCTGATATATTCAAAAAATCACAAGTTACACCTGTATACAAAAAAGGTGACTTTAATAATACAGACAGTTATAGACCTATCTCTATTATACCTATTATCGCAAAAATATTTGAGATCGTTCTTAAAAATAGACTGCTAGAATACTTCGAAAAAAACAATTTACTAACTGATGCCCAATTCGGCTATAGACAGAAGAGATCCACTATTGACGCAATCTGTGAAATGTACGGAAATATTATAGAAGCTTTTGAGAAATGTGAACTGTGCACTGCAAAATTTTACGACATGTCTAAAGCATTTGATACAGTTAACCATGGTGTTCTAATACAAAAATTGGAATATTATGGGATTAGAGGAAAAGCCTTAAATCTATTTGTCTCTTATCTTGCGGATCGTCAACAGTGTGTTAAATTTAATGATAAAGTATCAAAACTTTCTAGTGTTGATTACGGAGTGCCACAGGGGTCAGTTCTGGGTCCTGTGCTGTTTATGATATACATTAATGATATATCATTCAATTGTGCTACTGAAGTGTCTCCAATAATGTATGCTGATGACATGACATTTTTGCTAAGCAACGAGCTGTTTTCCAACTTATGCACTAAGGAAGAAGAAGCTGACAATTTAATAAAAAACTGGACAAGGAGTAATTATCTTACCATAAATAATGGCAAAACAAAAACTCTAAATTTTGCAGTGAAAAAAAGAGAAATAAATAACGAACCTATTAAACTCCTCGGTGTGCATTTGGATAATTCTTTGAACTTTCAATTCCAAATTCAGAGTTTATCAAAAAGGTTGTCGACTTGTATCTATATAATAAGACAACTCAGCAGCAAAATCACAGCAGATTGCTTAAGAGTAGCCTATTTTTCCATTTTTCACAGCATAATGACGTATGGAGTGATAGTATGGGGGTCATCATGTCATTCGAACAAAATCTTTAAATTACAAAAAAGAGTTATAAGAATAATGACTCAAGCTAAATATGATGACCACTGTAAACCTCTTTTTAAAAGTCTTCATATATTAACACTGCCGTCATGTTATATATATGAATGCTTGTGTCATATTAAAAAATTAAAAAGTAACAAAATCACCAAGCAGGAGGACATACACAACCATGACACTAGGACAAAAACAAACTTAAGATTGCCCAAATATAGACTAAGTAAATCTCAGAATTCCTACCTATATCTATCAATAAAATTTTTTAATGTGTTACCTAAAGATTTACAAAATCTTGATATGAGTGTAAACACGTTTAAGCTAAAAATAAAAAATATCCTTTTACAGAATGCCTTCTACTCATATGACGAATATTTTGAATATTTTGGCTCCTTGTCCAATTTATCGTCTGTTTAATTAGATTCATTATATTTATCGTTATATTTTAGCATTTTTGCATTAACTGTTTTTTCTGTGTTTTTGACAATGTTATATTTTATGTTTTTTCCTCTACTTGAGGTACTAGTTTTTATGGCTACTGCTTATTTTATATTGTGTTATCGTGACTCTGTTTTTTTATACTTATTTTTAAATTAAGTCGTTTGTTTTTTATCTCTGACATATGCAAACATTATATATATGTATAGCATGAATAAATTCTATTCTATTCTATTCTATTCTATAAAATAAATAAAACTTTCATACCTATATTTGGATGTATAGAAATCTATTTTCCACGTAAAAAGCTGTTTTCTTTCGTGCTGATTGAACTGATTGCAATCACTAAACAGCCAATAAAATCTAGGAATTTTTGAAATCCTCGATCTCCATTGGTTGCTTACTAATCGTATTCAGTTTGTGCAGCAAGAAAGAAAATAGCTAAAATAATTACACTAAGGGAATAGTCTGAGCACAAATAAACACTAATATTCTAGGAGCTAGTGTCGAGAAGTGAAAAATGTATCAAATCACTAACCGAAATGGTTTGATCGAAAAAAGCAAACTTGTCTCTTGTGAATATGGGCCTTAAGGGTCGGCAATTTACCGGCTGGCAAAACCACTAGTTAAACTCTTCGGTTTGACTGTAGTTGCAGGTGAAAGGATTGCATTGATACAGTCGGCGAGAGTTTTCTCATTAAGCGTTGCGGTGCGCGTACTCAGAAAAAAAACCCGAATCGCATTGTAATCAAACCGGACAAAGTTTGTGGCAAATGTTTTCAATTGTCCAAAAAATGAAAGAAATGCAATTGGCGGGAATTTTGAAAGAGGAGAGGAAGAGTTATTGAGGCAATTATGAGCATAAAATCCAGGTTTACACTGTAAATGTCGTCATACAAGGAATTCAAGCTAAAAGCTACGTACTCCAAACACCCCATAAAACATTATATTATCATCGGCGCGAATTTTTATTAAAATCAACTCCCCCCCAAAACTACCCCATTGTGGGTGAATCGTAGACGGCAATATAGTTAACGTTACTATGATTCACCTCCAATGGGGTATTTGTTAAGTTGTAGAATAACCTCTAATAGGTGAATTTAGTGATTTACGTAGAATTAACGACATATTAAGTTTTAAGTAGATACATTAAAACAGGGAACCAATTGGTGTAACATAACGTAATTAGGTGAAATAATTACAATTATCAGGGGCGGTTTTAACATGCTTGCCGCCCTAGGCACTATTTTAAGATGCCGCCTCTACTCTAAAAATATAACATATATATACTCTCCAACAAATTTTTGCCGCAACATCTACGTGCACAATGTGAATTGCGCACTATTGTCGCTCTCATCAAAAAACAAAGCCGAACGACCGCCTTTGATAAAAACACAGGAGCAGGCGAGCAGGACATAATAAATAATATCTGTTCTAAATTCTAACTACTGTACTAAGTACTACAGAGAGTTATTTTCTTTATTTTGTTTAATGACTTATTTATTACAATTTTCTTTAGTTCATTTAGATGATAAAAAATTGAGCGAGTTGTACTATTATTTATCAATTTAATTTATTTAATAAATAATTTATTTTGTATTTCGTTAACGGTTTACGGGTTACGTGCTTAAATGAAACAATGAATAAGAAAGCATTAATCTTCTAAGGACCATCACCATAAATTAAGTATGAAAGAAAGCCGCTTCTGGCTGCCATCCATATCGCTCGATGCGTTGTTTTGGCTTCAATGGAGCTGTCGTATCAGCGAATTAATAAAAAGCGACTAAAGGAATATTCAAAAGAAAGAAATTTGCCACCCTTGAAATTTTGCCGCCCTGGGCACCCGCCCAGTATGCCCAGTGGTAAAACCGCCGCTGACAATTATGTGAACAAATATTGATAATATTAGACACTTATTATCTAATAGATAGCAAAAATAACTTGTTTTTCTAAAGATGAAGTCAAAAATATTGGTGAAAATTAAGTTCTGACACCTATTAAATAACATTGCAATGAAGTAGCCATATTTATTCGAAAATACGGAACGCCGAAAATTCGCCATGAAAATATAAACTTCTGTTTTTGGAAATAATTAAATTCATGAGTATTCATTGAACATATTGAGAATTATTGAATACCAAGTCAAAAATTGAAAATAAAAATTTTATATAGTTATAATTATTTTTTTTTAATTTATAATAAAGGGTTTAGTAATATTTCAAGGTACAATGCCTAATTTCAACAGAAAAAATCATTCCCTAGTAAATTCTCGCGTATATGCAGTGCAAATTAAACAATTAATAGTCAAGGACAAAAATATGTCTCATAAGTAGTTAATAAGTAGTTATTATTATTAACCATATATAGGTATTTAGTTTTACCTTTTTGACGAAGCAATTTTAAAGCAAGTATAAAAGGTAGCAAATAAGTAATCCGCTACGTATATTTAATGCATTTTCGACAAAAAAAAGGTGCGTAGATGCGATAACACCTATTCAGCTTGTTTTCCACGTCGAATCGAGGTGTCAAAAAACACCATTTAGGTTGGTTCGACGTCGAATTTATGTCCTATTTCACGTATCGAAATTGGTGGCGTCACCTGTTCGACATCGAATCGACGTCGAATAACATCTAAATTGTTATATGGGACCCTTCCCCCCTACCCCTTTTTAAGTGGTACCCCTGTGACCTTATTGGTATATTGTATTTTATAGAAAATTTAATTCTACAATTTTTTTGCATCTTGTGTTTTTTTCGCTTAAATGATCATTTTTAAATGAAACTTAGAATACTAAAAACATTGTCATGTGTTTTAAAGGATGGAATGTTAAAAATTCTAGAAAAATCATTTATTGTATCAGTCACTTCTTACTTTCAGTTCTATATGTACCTAGTATGAGTAAAAAACCAAAATAAACCAAAAAATAAAATAAAAAAATTCATTATTTTTTTCAAGTTTTCAGCATTTTACTCTTTCAAACACATGACAATGTTTTTAGTATTCTAAGTTTCATTTAAAAATGATCACTTAATCGAAAAAAACACAAGATGGGAAAAAGTTGTAGAATTACATTTTCTATAAAATACAATATACCAAAAAAGTCATAGGCGTACCACTTAAAAGGGAGTAGGGGAAAGGTTGTTTAACCCTAAATCAGCTATTTATAAAACTTTATTTTAAAATATTTTTACTTTGAACTGTTAAACTGTTACCCTCTGACATATGACAGCGTACCAGTATTGAAAAAAATATCTGTATTTGTACAACATTTAAAGAATATGTTTTTTTATTTCCAACTTTACAGGCTGTATCTTCATAGGGGTGCGATTTTGGATAGAGGTAAATCAGGTTCAATCAACTTTTTTTAACGTGCTGAATCTGTGCTTAAGTGATTGACATACTTTTTAATAACACCCTGTATATATAATCCAATCAATGAGTGCTCAAAAGAATGGTCTAGAGTACATGGAATATGCGAGACTTTTTGATTTTAGGACTTCGTTAGGAGTCGTTAGCAGGTAAACATACTAAAAGTTCCCGCCCCTGGGAAGTGAGCTTACGGTGGCAGGAGGGGGGAAGGTCCTATTTTTGGATTTTTCGATTATATCTCGGAAACGGTGTACTCTAGAACAATATGTTCTACATAAAAATGAAAGCTAATTAAATTTCCTATAAAATTGTTTCCATACATATTTGTCGAATTTCCAACGGTTTTCGAGATATATGTTATTGAAAATCGATACTTTTCGAAAAAATCATTTTTACCTAATTCTTTTTGTCAAACATTTGCTTCCAGCGCCTCTCACGATTCTTTCTCAGAAAAATTGACAGAAACGAAGTTGTAGAGCATTATATTTCCTTCAATTTGATATACACTTATAAATAATTTTTTCGAAAATTATCGATTTTCAATAACGTATAAGTATCTCGAAAACCATTAGAAATTCCAGAAATATGTATGGAAACAATTTTATAGGAAATTTAATTAGCTTTCATTTTTATGTAGAACATATTTTTCTAAAGTCCACCGTTTCCGGGATATAATCGAAAAATCCAAAAATGGTACCTTCCTCCCACCGTAAGCTCACCTCCCAGGGGCGGGGACCTTTAGTATGTTTACCTACTAACTACTCCTAACAAAGTTCTGAAGGCAAAAAGTCTCGCATATTCCATGCATTCTACAATATATTCGTTAACTGTAGTAGTACAGTAATGTAGTAGAATAGTATACGTTGGATTCAATTTTGTAACCTTATGTAAAAATTAAATCAATTTATTCAAGATAAATTTATTATTTTGACGAAAATGTCAAAGTACAATACCTTTTATTATTATTACAATTGTTATTCAAATTTAATGTATATATTTTTTCATTTTGCAAAATAGTTGCCAAACAAAATTTTGTCGTACTTTGGATGTCAACGGTATCACTGTGCGGTGTGTAAAACTAAGGAAGGATGCCAATTTTGGGCCCAATGCGCTTACCTTAGAAAAGTGTACTATCTTATGTTTTTTGGCATGCTGATTACAAATATAACCTTCAACTTGCCGAAAATTGAGCGGGAAAAGATGGGGTACCCACTAGAGCATTATTAACTGATATCATAGCCACACAAAAAAGAGTGGTCTGGTCTGCGAATCAGACCAGTATATCCTTATGTATTTGGATCCGCTGAAACCGAATCCGAAGTCAGAATTATCAGATTCGCTCGTTTTCACTCCCCAACCCCAAAAAACACACCCAAAACCAAAAAAGTAGTCTGGTCTGCGGACCAGATCGGTGAATCCTTATATATTTGGACCCGCTGAAACCGAATCCGAAGTCAGAATTGTCGGATTGCTTCTTTTTTCACCCCTAACCCCCCAAGAAAAAGGTGCTTTGGCCTGCGAACCATACCAGTACGCCCTCATGTATTTTGACCCCCTGAAACCGAATCCGAAGTCAGAATTGCCAGATTCGCTCGTTTGTCACCCCCAACCCCAAAGAACACATCCAAAACAAAAAAGTGGACCAGACCAGTGTATCCTTATCAAATACATAAAGATACACTGCTACTGATATAGTCCCATGGACAGTCTATTTTTGGGGTGGATGTTTTTTTGGGGATGGGGGTTGGGGGTTGGGGGTGAAAAACCAACCAATCTAACAATTCTGATTCGGTTTCAGCGGATCCAAATACATAACGATACACCAATCTGGTCTGCCGGCCAGACCTTTTTTTTTTTTGTTTTGGGGGTGTTTTTTGAGGTTGGGGGTGAAAAACTAGTGAATCTGACTTCGAATTCGGTTTCAGCGGGTCCAAATACACACTTTTTTGGGGGATGTTTTTTTGGGGTTAGGGGTGAAAAAAGAAGCAAACCTGACAATTCTGCTCTAGGACTCGGTTTCAGCGGGTTCTAATTCATTAGGATACACTGGTCTGGTCTGCAAGCCAGACCACTTCTTTGTGTGTGTGGCTGTGTATTTAACGTCTTGACACATACAGTGTAACCATCTAAGAAAAAAACACTTTTTTGAAATACTTGAAAAATTCATTATAAGTAAGGCCAAAACTGAGGTCATATTCAATTTCAGCGAGCCGAAATAAATGGGAATACAATGGTTTAGTTCGCTGAGCATGACTTTTTTCCATTTGTAAGCCAGTACAATTTATGCATTTAAGCGGCTTCGCAAACTAATATTTTAGAAATAGCTCAATTTTGGGGATTACGGCTATTAACTTTTTTGTTTGTAGGACCAAGTACAATCAACAATAAATTAAAAAACAGAAGTACAAGAGCAACAAAGATCTTGTATAAAAATGCCATTCGGAATATTTAATAAATAATTTTACAATAATTACACATAACTAATCATCACATTTTATTACCCTACCTAAAAACTACCATATACATAAAACCCATAAATTTTAAAAACTTGTATTGTATGTATTTCAAGAGGTTTATAAAATGAAATACGTTGTTAATACACAAGGAGTGCAGAACGCTACAACATTGTTTATAAATATTAATACAATACAATATTAAAACAAGAGTTTGCTAATCTAGTCCAATAATTATAAACATTTGCATCACAAAAAATGTTATCTGAGATTTTCCTTCAGTAACTGTTAGTGGAGTAGTTATACATCACAAAACCACAAAAATCCGTTCGGGGGGGGCGCAACCCCCCCCCCCCTCCAAAAAAACACCCTTTCCTTCGGTGAAAAAAGCCTTATTTTACTGATAACTCGTTAACCGTTGAAGATATAAGAAAATTGCTCTTCATAAAAAAGAAAGCGTGACTAATATCCTAAAAAAAGTCCTATTGTAATTTTGTTGTATATGCCATGATTTTCGAGAAAATGGATATTGAAAAAAATTCCAAAATTTGTATTTTAATGCGCTCGAATTTTCGTTTATTTGAAATTTTTTGCGCGGGGCCTATAGAAAAAATTGAATTGCTCGAAAACCATACAAGCTATGAATAAAAATCAAAATGGGTTTTAAAGGGGATATAAAATACTCTCTTGTGTTGCTATTTTTGAAGGCTATTGATATTTATTAGTATATAAAAATAACAATATAATATAGTCATCTCTTAATTTTTTGCGCCTCTAACTATTCACAGGTCCATAAAAAATAACTGACTTTAATATAAGTTATAAATGCATTATCTTTTATTTCAAGGTAGTACTTCAATGCAGAAAAGTTAGGAATAAAAATATTCACATTCACTTTACCAGCATGTCGAAGTTAGCCAAATTTTGGCCAATTTTTTATTGCTTCCTAAAAATAAAAAAATACCCAAACATCTTGAAAATTTAGCTCAAAAAATTATTCAATAAAATGGAGGAAATTGAAACGACGAAAAACGGTCAAACTTTGGATTACCTATATGAAAATGGTTATATTGGCAAGATCAAAATAAAAAATAAAAAATCGGTGACAACATTCCACCTACAATTTTATTGTTGATTCTTATGTATTATGACCTCCTGACTACGAAAAAAATATTTGTGCCCAAACATTCCTTGTGCGTCAAAAGTTATATGCACTTTTTGACGCGCTTTCACGCATTTTCAACTTACCTACATAATATATCTTGTACTAGTAATCGGATGGCAATTTTAAAAATACTGACTTCTTTGGAATAAAATTCTTAAAAAATATAGATCTGCCCGATGTGTATTTGAAAGAATCAAAATTGAATATCTTTTCTATAAGAAGTAATTTCACCAAAGTTGGCAAAAATAAAACTCATTTATGGTCAAATATAATGCACCAATCCCGGACACCGTATGTCAAATAGAACGGTCAAAGATGACGGACGAAATAATATTTTTAATTCTTCGTCAATTATCAAGGAGGCATTGTACGTAACTTTTTTTTTCTTTCCGATTGTATGTCACTTTATATACTTTTAGGGGATAGAGTTCATTTCTTTTTAATTTTCAAAAAAAGTGCATTGTAAAAATTTTCAAAAATGTATTTTCTTTGACTCTCCCTTTTTTCACCCAATTTTCATCGAAATATAATGAAATATACTATAGAAAGTCTCGTATAATTTCAAAAGTTTAATACAAAATGAAACTCCATTAATTTGGAAAGGAAATTTATTAAAAGATCAAACGAACTTACCTTAAGTGAAGTTCGATCTTAATTATATGAAGGCCTCATCGAAATAAATAATACAATTGTAGTACCTCTGGTATGCATGGAATCACACATTTTCAGAGTCGTTAACATATCCCCTCTACTCTATTACCTACCTACGTTCCTCTATAGCGATCGGTTGTCATTTCTTTAAAGTTGTTTGTTGCATCGTGGGCTAAAACTGTTTACGAGTTTCGATCCGGGCTGGGAGAGTGTTATTTATTTCGATGAGGCCTTCATATAATTAAGATCGAACTTCACTTAAGGTAAGTTCGTTTGATCTTTTAATTATATATCGGCCTCATTTCATAAATAATACAATTGTAGTTGTTTAAAGTTTATTAAAGATGCAACAAAACAAGTATATTTAACCAGATTGTGACATTTTTTAAAAGAATGTAACTAAACGTAATCTCACCTCATGAATCATAAAAATTTAGAATATTCTTTATAAGGGATAAGTTTTATACTTTCTAATCTATTTACTTAACTGGTAAAAACAGCTTGTAAAAAGTTGTTGGTCGGTTTTAACGGCCTTTGGTAGAAATTCGCGAAGGTTTTCGAACCCTCTGCCCAACCGGCTGTCAGTCTTATTACATCCATATTTACCCCTTTTCTAGCCGCAGCTGACGTCGAAGCATGTCTGGTGCTATGGGAGGTAAATATGGCCGTGTCAATGCCACTTTTTTGAAGTGTTTTCTTTATCCATCTACTCAATGTCTGGCTGGTTGCGTTATGAAAAGGTTTCTTAAAAGTTATAAATAGTTTGTTTGTCATATTTCCCCGTAATGCTTTAGTTTTCTCTAGATAAGTTAGTATTGTTCGAGTTACACAGATATCTGGATCTTCATTGAAAAAGGGTAAAATTAATGTCGGTTGTAACTTGTTAGGACCTGAGGTTTTGATTCTATTTGTAATTTTGATTGTAATGCCATCATTGTCCTTAAGTATATTAACAATTTCAATATTTGCCATTGTTTGCACTCTCTGGCCGGTAGCCAGTGCTAACAATGTTATGAGCTTGTAGCTTAATTGTTCCAAGTCTAATTGATTATCTAGAGTTTTAATAAAATTTAATACTATCGCAGGGTCCCAAGTTATGCTATATTTTGGTTTGGTTGGGCGCTTATGAAAAACACCTTTAAAAAATCTTTTCATTCTAAAATCAGTGGCCAAGTCTGGACCGGCAATTTGAGCAACTGCTGATCTATAGGAATTTAAGGTTCCATAAGTTGCTCCTTTATTGAAGTGATATGTGAGAAATTCCAGCATCAACGGGACTGTTACTAAGTATACATCACATTTTTTGCCTTAGCAGAAGAACCACCATAACTTAAGTCCTACGTCATATTGCTTAATTGTCGATTCGGCGATGTTGGCCATGCAAATGTCTCGTGCTAATTCTGGAACTTCACCCCGTGTTAATGCTTCGCGGATAAGCATCCTGCCACCAGGGAAATTGTTCTCCATAGCGAATGAGGAGTCCTGTCAAAGGAAATGAGTAATGATTCATTTGGTTCCATCCGAATAGGTTTCTTTACAAGTAATGATTTAAAAGTAGGGTACCATGGCTGAGCTATCCAGTTCGGGACTATTAGTATTCCTGTTGCCTTGTCATCTATAATTTTTTGCAACACTTTTAAAACTAGACAAAATGGAGGAAAAGCATAAAAATAGAGTTTACTCCAGTCCAGCGTAAAAGCGTCAACTGCCCAAGCTTCTGGATCTCTTAACCATGATACAAATCTCTTCCATTTATTGTTATTTCTACTTGCAAATAAATCTACTTCCGGTATGCCAAAATTAGTAATTATGTTATGAAATTTTGTTTGATTTAGTTCCCATTCTGTTTCTTTTTCTATTATTCGTGACTCCCCATCCGCTTCTATGTTCTCTTTTGAATTTATGTAAGTTGCATAAATAAAGTTATTTCTCTCTTCACACCACTGCCATATCTTTCTTGCTAGGTTATTAAGGTGTGGGTGCTGAATGCTGCCCATTCGATTTATGTATGATATGGCAGTGATGTTATCGATTTTGCATAAGATATTAGAGTTTGATATGTGATTAGCAAAGCATTTCAGTCCAAAACATGCCGCGAGAAGTTCTAGGTAATTTATGTGAAATTCTTTTTCTTTATCATTCCACATCCCATGGGATCGTATCCCTCCACTATAGATACCCCAACCTGTTTCAGAAGAATCTGAAAAAATTACTAAGCAAAACTTTAAGGGACTAAGCGTATTATGTCCTTCATATACGTTATTTTTCCACCAGATGAAATCACCTGAAAGGTCATTTGGAATTGTCATAGTGGCGTTGTAGTTTTTATTATTTTCTTGCAAAGCTAGAAACTTAGCACGTTCAAATGATTTTGTGTGGCCCCAACTATATTTTATAGCAGGACATATAGAGATTAGAGTCCCTATAAACCTAGCGAATTCTTTTATTTTGCATTGCTTTTTTGAACTGAATTTTTTAATCAGACTTTTAATGTTTTCTCTTTTTTCCTTCTGTGGAAAAATTGTCATAGATTTTGAATTATACATAAAACCCAGGAACTTTTGTTCTTGTTGCGGTTTCAGGTTACTTTTCTCATAGTTGATTATAAACCCCAAGGACTCTAATAAATTGATTGTTATATTTACATTGTTTTCACAATCTGTGAACGATTTTCCGATTAATAGAAAGTCGTCTAAATAGATAACTGAGGTTAGATTTTGTTCTCTCAAACGTTTTACTACTGGTTTCATTAATTTCGTGAAGACTAATGGTGCACAACTTAGTCCGAAAGGCATACAATTAAATTGATATGTTCTTTTTTGAAATTTAAATCTAAGAAATACCCTATGAGTTTCTGCTACCGGCAATAAAAAGTATGCGTCCTTGAGGTCTGTAGTTGCCATTTAACAATTTGGGCTTATCAACTTTGAAACAATTTTATGGTCTTCCATTTTGAAGTGTTCAGTTTTAATAAACTTGTTAAGCTGAGATAAATTGAGAATAAGTCTTTTGGAGCCATCTGGTTTAGGTCTTAAAAATATATTTGAAATGAATTGGTGAGTTGAAGGTTTAACCATACTGATAGCTCCCAACCTTAGCAATTCATTTATAGAATGCATTATATTTTGTTTTTCCGATAAAGACCATTTTTGTTCCTTTGGTATAGATGTTTGTACTGGTTTTTTAATAAATGGAAGTTTTAACCCTTCAACCCAGGACAAGACTTTTTTATTGCTTGTAGTTTCCTGCCATTTATGGGAAAAATATTTTAACCTTCCAGCTGTCGAGCTAACCTTTATTGATTCCTCTTCTGTCTCCCTACTTGGCTTCCTTCTTTGTACTTCGCCACGTCCCGATATCGATTCGCTGTGTCCTGGTATCGATTTTGCAAGGGAATCCTGTGTCTTTGTTGTCTGCCTTGACGGTCCCCCTGTGGTATTGGTCGAGGCAGACTCTTGGAGTTTAACCGTTTCAGAGTTTGGTAAGGTTTGTTTATGACTGGTTTTAGTAATTCTTTGCTTGAGCGTTCAAGACTTTTTGAAGAAGTTATTCTCTCCTCTAGATCCTTACCAAATAGCCATTCATCAGTGGGGGCCGAGTCTAGAGTTTCCTTTAAATTTTTGTTCAAGTTGATTGAGATAAGTTCCTTATTCATAACATCTAACAAGAGCCTTCCTGCATCGCCCAATGTCTGGATGTATTTTCTCTCCCCTCCTTTTTCTAAAAATTCTGACAGAACAGAGCTAATTGCAGTTAAGCTCGCACATATTTGACTTTGACGTGCGGCTAGTTTTTCATCTCGGCGAATCACCATAATATGGCGTTTGTCCGAAGATGCCCCTGCTACCAGCGAGTTTAGCTTTGGTGCTATATAATTGCAGTTTTTGGGGGTTGGATATCTGGTAATTAAGTCGTTTGTTTCATTTTCTGTTAATCCAGTTGTTAGGACATTGTTCCATCTTGCCGCTAAGTCTTTCTGAATAGGTACCCCCCTGGGCTTTTCTGGAAGGGCTTCTTTTTCTAGCAACGAAAGAACGTCATCGCTTAAAACGCTAGGACCTGCAGCTTGTGCGTCTGCCTCCATGCTATTTGAGCCAACCTGGTTGTTTCCATTAACCTGGCTGTTTTCCTCTGTAAAGAACAAATTTTTTAAGTGACTTTAACTCTTCCATTTACCTCTGGATATAAAGTCAATTGTAGCAATTTTTTAAGAATGGAGATCATGAATATATTTTTTATTATTATTGCAAATACCATGTACTTGGATTCTTGTAATTATTTTTAGGGATTTGCATTATGTTAACACACCACTGTTTCAATATATACTGACATCAAAATCAGGTTTTTTCAGTGTCCCAAATAACGAATATATTTTGTTCTCCCATCCTAACGGATTTAATTTTATTTTTCCCCCACAAACATCATATATTCCGACATCACAATCAGAATTAATAATGATTAATAACTGTCATCACAAACAGTTTGTTTTCTGACCTCAAAATCAGAAACTTTACTGTCATCATAAACAGTAGATGTTCCGACATCAAAATCGGAGGAATTACTGTCATCACAAACAGAAGAAATTGACTTACCTTCAGTAAGCAAAATAACTGGGCTAAAGCTGCGAGGAGATGTCGCATGGCTATGTTGGGGCTCAAATTCGTCCTCACTCCGACCCTGTTGCAGAGCGTTGTCATTTTGGTAATTATTATTATTGCCCATTGACGAACTGCGGCCGCTACGGTGACAATCGTAGATCGATCTAGGCGTATCGTCTTTCTTTATCCGTTCTCGCTTTCTGGATCGAGAGTGGTGGCTACACGCTTGTTCTTTATTTTGCAACAAAAGTTCTATGCTTTTTTCTAACCTCTCTATTCTTTTACTCACGTTATCTTCTTCACTGTCACTTCTACTGCGATGTTTTCTTTTCTTTCCGTGTTTAGGCATCATTAATTATGCGAATTATACAGGTAAATCACAAACACTGATAAGTAAGTACGTGTTGATTCCACACACGTCAAAGAATGACAACCGATCGCTATAGAGGAACGTAGGTAGGTAATAGAGTAGAGGGGATATGTTAGCGACTCTGAAAATGTGTGATTCCATGCATACCAGAGGTACTACAATTGTATTATTTATGAGATGAGGCCGATATATAATTAAGCATACGCATGGTAATAATAATAATCTAATATATAAAAATCTCGTGTCACAGTGTTTGTTATCGAACTCCTCCGAAACGGCTTGACCGATTTTTACGAAATTTTTGGTGTATATTTGGTAAGTCTGAAAATAGGTCGTAGGCTATTTTTTATACCCCTAGGTGATAAAGGTGGCCCTATCCAGAAATTTTCTTTTTATTATTTATATGGCAAAACAACGTTTGCTGGGTCAGCTAGTATGAATATATGATCAATAATCAGAACCAAGCAGTCAAGACTAGAGTAGTATTATTATACTCTTCGCAAAAACGAAGAGTATATTGTATTTGATCGGCACATTTCTAAATCAGTAAATATCGCTCGTAGAGAAAAAATTTTTATATCGTTATGTTAGTGAACGAATTCTGAACAACTTTCAAAATGTCCGTCTGTCCGTCCGTCTGTCCGTCCGTCTGTCCGTCCGTCTGTCCGTCTGTCCGTCCGTCTGTCCGTCCGTCACGTTTCTTGTAAGCACGATAACTCAAGAAAGAAAAATCCGATTGTATTGAAATTTGGAGAGTAACTTAGTGTTAGCTATTGTTTTTCAACAAAATAGATTGGTAAATAAAAAAGTTATTAGTAATTTAAAATTTAAAAAAGTATTTTTTACATTTTTTTATGGTTTGTAATAAATAGAAACCTTGCGAAATGTTATTTCCTATCACTATTTTTTTTTAATACATTTTACTAATGTGTGTTTCCTAATAATCACAATAAATTTTCTAATGGTATATATTACACTCATTAACAATTTTAGTAATAAGAAATGGTGGTGTAGCGGCAAGAGTTTCGTCTCGTAATCCAAGGGTCCCGGGTTCCGGGATCCCTCACATCGTGATTTTTTTTTCATATATTTTTTTTTCATATATTTTTTTTTCACAACAAAGTGGGTATCACAAAATTTAGAATGTCCAAAAACTAACATTATTACATTATTTACAAGAAAAATGCGAAGAGTATCCTATAGAATGTGTAACAATTATATAAAAAGCTCAGTAAATCGGCGAAGAGTATAATGCTTCCTCTAGTTTTTTATGTGTACGCCGATGAACAGAATAGCACTAAGAATAACGAGCGCATTCGTCGTTTGGAAAAAAATGTTTGCGTAGATATTTCAATCACATTATGAAATCCTCGGTTAGTCAAACAAAAATTCCAGCTAATAGTAAAAATAAGGATAGCTTTATAAAATTATTGCGCAGAATTAATAGATAATGACTTTAACGTTAAAATATGCGGAGAAGACGCCGATAATACAATCGCTAAAACTGCTATTGATTTGAAAACCAAAGACAATCAAGTTATAATAGTTGGTGAAAACATTGACTTTTTGCTTATAATTACTCAACTAACATGGAAATCATCATCAAAGAACCTAGTTTTACAAACCTTAATAACCCAAAGATTAATAAAATAATTGGCACACATTATGATGAAAATAGAATCCACCTACGAAGAGGTAATAGAAAAACATTGTTTAAGAGTATATTTTCAAGTTCAAAAATGAGAAAGATCCGTCACAATTCGGGTGGTTAAAACTGAGAATGGCTTAATGCCTGATGTTATGAGTGAAAGTAATGCTTTTCCTAAAAATGTACTAAGTGATATTTCTTGTAAATGTAAGAAACGCTGTGAAACTAATCAGTGTAGCTGTAGAAAATTGAATATATAATGTTCTATTACATGTGTCTATTGTAAAAGGATGTGCCAATGCTTCTTCTACCTTTGATGAATCGGCTATCGATGAGGAATGCGGTGAAATTATGGCATATGACGGTAATGAAACTAATACAGTATATTTCATTCTGTTTCGATGAAAATTGAGTGAAAAAAAGAAGGGTCAAAGAAAATACATTTTTGAGAATCAATTGTAAAAATGCAGTTTTTTTGAAAATTAAAAAAAAATGAACTCTATCTCCTAAAAGTATATAAAATGACGTACAATCGAAGAGAAATAAAAGTGACGTACAGTGCCTTCTTGATAATTAACGAAGAATTAAAAATTTTATTTCGTCCGCCATATTTGACCGTTCTATTTGACATACGGTATCCGGAATTGGTGCATTATATTTGACCATAGATGAGTTTTATTTTTGCCAACTTTGGTGAAATTACTCCTTCTTATAGAAAAGATTTTCAATTTTGATTCTCTCGGCCATTTTTGGTGTTTGCTATTTTTTTTCAAGATGGCGGATTGACAAATACACATCGGACAGATCTATATTTTTCAAGAATTTCATTCCAAAGAAGCCAGTATTTTTAAAATTGCCATCCGAATACTAGTACAAGATATATTAAGCAGGTAAGTTGTGAATGCGTGAAAGCGCGTCAGAAAGTGCATATAACTTTTGACGCACAAGGAATTTTTGGGCACAAATTTTTTTTCGTAATCAGGAGGTCATAATACATAATAATCAACAATAAAATTTCAGGTCGAATGTTGTCGCCGAAAAAAATTAAATTAAATCAATTCGACTGTACTATCAAGTACTGTTCTTTTACTTTAATTAACAATTTAAAAGTAGTGTGCCTGGTTTCATTCATTTCTGAAGTAGATAAATCTGTTACTTATTTTATATTTTGAAAATAAACCACTTTCAGGAAAAATCCTCTAGACAGGCATTGGTATTAAGAAAATTCAAGTTGGTTATAATTTGCTTCGGTTAAAATCCATCAGCAAATAATTATTAAGGGAACTGGAAAATTCACAAAATTCACTCTCTATCAATATTAATTTTCATGGTGCCTGCGGCTTAAACTAATATAATCACTGACTGCTTAGCCTAAAGCTACTTATTAAGTGTAAATAATTAACTTTAGTCAAGCAGAGTTTGTTTTATGTTGCTTTTATATTTGATATCTGATTTATAAATATTAATGTTTGTGGAAATTATTACTTTTTAGATTTTTTATTTATTCTAAGATAACAAGACAATTTTCAAAAATTCAATAAAAATGTTTAGTTGACATATGATTTAGTTTATGTATAACCTACACAGGCTATTTTATTACGGCCCTCGAGAACATCTCGTTTAAGTTGTTCCGATTTTTATAAGCACAAAACTGTTTAAAGACATTTGAAATTCATTTAAGAATTTTATGACGAAAAAATCGGCAGCTACTGGAAGCGGTTGGAACCTCCCCACACGGTGGATCCAAATCAGCTGTGTTTGGATATTACATCGGAAATCAGAGCATTGAGCAAACAGATAAATTACACGTGACTTTGGAGCCATTTATTTCATGGACAAATATCGAACGAACTGAAGTGGACTACCTACAAGCAATCTGTTAAAACATAACCTCTCATGTTTGTTTATGTTGCATGTTAATCAATTGCCGGATATTATAAGGGTATTAACAGATAACGTTTCGAAGATTTTGCAGAACATTGAATAGCGAATAAAAATAATACAGAATTTAGCCCAAATGACACTCTAACCTCAACAAGTCAATAACATTATGGACAGTTCAAGCGGACTACGTATGCGTCAAATTAAAATCTTCCTGCACGATCAAAAAGGTCCAAGCAAGTCGAGCTTCGTCTGAGTCCCTTATTTTGTAATATTCGAACGTTTCAGATTTAGCTCGGTTAGCTCGATTTGCATTAAACAAACGATTGTAACGCATCCCATCAATCAGACGTAATATCCGAACACGGCTAAAAGCAATTATTACCTTTAAAAAACCAACTAAAATGAGTCTTGACATTGTCAAAAATGTTTGGGTTGGTTTGTGACCAGTGCAGCATTTTTTCATGTAGTTTTTGCGTTTTAAAGGTTTTTTGTAAAGAATTGGTTAATGTGTGTTATTAGATTTTTTCGTGATAATATTATTGGCTATAATTGGAAAAAAATGCCTGATATGTGCATAGTAGTGTGTTGTGGACATCGTGGAAATCATGACAAGGTTAGCTTTTACCGTCGTGAATTCTAAATATTTCCCTCATATAAATGATCTGTCGAGAAAACGACGTCAAAGATTGATAGCCGTGATTAAAAGGGATGATCTAACACCTTCCATCGTTTTTACATCTCGATTTTCTATCTTGATTTTCCAACACCAACTTCTTAAAATACTCACTTTGCATAATTAAATAAAGTTTATTATTTGAAAACAATCAAAAACGCCTTGCCACAATCCATAAAAAACACTAAAATTTCAAAATACTTAGCCAGGCCGGCCGAAAAACACAAACTGTTTTGACAAACCTTTAACTGCTGTCAACAAAAGTTTGACCGCAACGCAAAGTTGGAAGTCACGTGGTTGGTATTGCCTAATTTTTTATTAATAAAAATAGACAGCTAATTGCAGGTTAGATTTCCAACCTACCAAAAGAGTCCTATTTTATTAGGACAAATTATTTAGAACTTCATAAACATTACACTGTACTAGATTTTAGTTGAAAGTACGGGAACCAGGCAGAAATTTTAATAATAGCTACGTAATATTCTTAAATCTTAAGAAATATATATTTTTCAGGTTAGCTGTGACGTCACGTACCATAACCTATAAATCAACATTCACAGAGGTTACCAACCCAAATATTTTTGACAGATGGCAAAATACATTTTCCCCTAACAATAATACCAATAATATTTTTGGATGCTGTCATGTGTGCACATATAACGAATTCTTTTTAATTTTATTAACGGAAACGAAATCGAAAGGGTGCAAGTGTGATATATCGTTGAAATTGGAATTTTTACTGCTTTTCAATGGTTCGATTACAAATTGTAAGTAATCATAAAATAAACAACTTGTTGTGCCAAAACGGCACTAAACATAATCCGATCTCAACCAAAAATTTTTCAGATCTTCTGGAGCACTAAAGAAACCCTCATGCAAAGTTTCATCCAAATCCGTTTAGTAGCTTCGCCGCTATCGTGCTAACACACACACACACACACATACACACACACAGACATTTTTTTAAAAACCACTTTTTTGGGTTCCTGGGACCTCAAAACGTAAAGATTTGATATCATCTCAATTTTCGATTTTGGACTAAATGTAGTAACCTCCCACAATTTTATTGTGGGGAGGTTAAAATCTAGAAAATACGAAATAGGCCATCAGATGAGCCAGATATTTCCGTTATTTGAAAAAAAAGACTTCTAAGACAAAATTATTTTATTATACCGGGTGACACGGGAGATATGTAACACCTCGTGGCATGTTTATTTAAAAAGATATTATTTTGAAATTTGGTAGACTTATATAATGCGTGATTGTCTTTTTTTTGGTATAAACAAGAAATTTTTTCCACTTCCGGTTTCACCGGAAGTGATATCTACTTCGTTATTTTAAATGGCGCTCTGTATATATTTTTTTCCTATCTGATTCTACTTAAATTTCTCCTTTTAACAATGTATACCAATATGACATTCGTTTTTAAGATGGCTGCTGAAAACCATTTTATTGACTAAGTCAAGTTGGCTATGGAATGAAATGTGGCGGTAATTAATGCTTAATGTGCTGCAATATCAAAAGAACCCTGATACACAATTTTGTGTTTCAGATTTGTTTTGTTCTAATCAGTAGCCGAAGAGACTTTGTAGAATTATATTAAATAAAAATCTCTAGACTAAATCCCCGAAATCATAATAACTAAGATAGAAACACTAATTTTAAATTTGACCCATTTGTAAAATGTTTATTCATCTTTCACTTTTACCCAATACAATTCATTGTTATGTCTGATTTTACTTGCTTTTAAATAAAATTGTTTTCGAAGAATCTCAAAATGCTGGCCATTATTTTCCCTGCAGCGTCGAATTCTTGTAACCAGTACCTCTAAGCACATTTTCTAATTGCAATTCAGTAAACTAATTTATTGCTAACCGAACTCTCATTTTTAAGTCTTCCCTATTTTACAGTGGAGTTTTATAAACCATTTCCTTGAGATGGCCCCATATAAATAAATCAAGTGGCGTAAAGTCCGGACACCTCGGGGGCTATCTAATTGGTAAAAGTGAAATATGAATAAATATTTTACAAATGGATAAAATTTAAAATTAGTGTTTCTATCTTAGTTTTTGTGATTTCGTGGATTTAGTCTAGAGATTTTTCTTTAATATAAAAATTGTACAAAGTCTCTTCGGCTACTGATTAGAACAAAACAAATATGAAACACAAAATTGTGTACCATGGTTCTTTTGATATTGCAGCACACTAAGCATTAATTACCCCTACATTTCATACCATAGCCAACTTGACTTAATGCAATAAAATGGTTTTCAGTAGCCATTTTAAAAATGAATGCCACCTTGGTATACATAGTTGAAAAAAGGAATTTAAGGAGAACCAGATAGGAAAAAAATATATACAGGGTGCCATTTAAATTAACAAAGTAGATGTCACTTCCGGTGAAATCGGAAGTGGAAAAAATTTTTTGTTTGTACTAAAAAAGGATAATCACACATTATATAGGTCTACCAAGTTTCAAAACAATATTTTTTTAAATAAACATGCTACGGGGTGTTACATATCCCCTGTGTCACCCGGTATATTATTTTTCAAACAAAAATTTTAACGAGATATTATCGAACCATTTTTTAGAACCGCTTGGTTTCTAGACTTACTTTTCAGGGTGTTCAAAAAATATATGAAACAAGGGAAATCATGACATAAAGTAGAGTATTTTCCCCCCTTTCAATGATACTTCACGTGCAATATTTATTCATTTTCAATGATATTTCACGTGCAATATTTATTCATTAGAACTAAGCAAGTAATTATAAAAACATTTTTTTACACAGGTACAGAAAAAATAAAAAAGGTCGTGTACTTTTTTACCGACTATCATGTCTATATGTATTTTGGGGACCGAAACCGAATCCGAGGTCAGAATTGTCACGTCGTCAATATTTTCATGTAAACTCAAAAAACAGCTTAGAACAAGCCTGAAACTTAAAAGTAAATCGACGGATTAAACGGGTTGACCCATGTTTCTATACCAAAGGCTAGTAATATAATATATACTATACGTACAGTGTCGGAAGATTTTGGATTTGGGTGGCAGGCATAGTTTCAACGGCTTGACAGACCCGCCTACAATAAAGGCGTGTACCAGTGCTCTAGTAGAGGAAGCAAATAATGACGCGCTATCAAGAAAACACGTACATACATCATTGCTATTAAAAATTTCAGTACCATTTATTCAAAGGAAGGATCTAGTTGGCTCTGTTCAGTATAGGTAATATTATTACGTGCTTTAATAACTGAAATTATTTAACCCATTTTACTTTCAAAACGGGTCAAATAATTCTTTACATTGCAAGTGCAAGACGGAAACAAATTGAAATTCCGCAAGCAGAGTTGCCCACGCACATGTGGTGGGGAAAGCAGGTGGCACCAGTAGGATGTGTTATACGATAAAAAAGAATAGCCTAGTTGCTTCGCTCTCGCTTGCTCTCATTGCCGACCCAAATGAAAAATTTTCTGACACTGTATATAATATATATATATATATATATATATATATATATATATATATATATATATATACATATATATATATATATATATATATATATATATATATATATATATATATATATATATATATATATATATATATATATATATATATATATATATATGTATTATATTACTATCTTTGGTCTCAGCGGAAGCTGAGCTGAGCTGAAAAATTCAAATGATACACAGTGTTCCGAAAAAAAAATTAAAGTGTATTGAAATATCTGAAGTTGTATTAATGCACCAGGTTATTTAAAGTACTAGAAACAGTAGAATTTTACTGAAAATGACATGACAATAATCTTAGTAATATTAATAGACGTCTTTATTTAAGAAAATGCATAAACACACACATTTCACTTTACATAGGTAGAAAAGGTATAAGGGTCTACTTAAATGTATACCTAGCCAGTTGCCACATTATATTGACAACACGAGATGGGCGCGTCTAGTTTGTTCGCTTATCATTCGAAAACGATTGCGCCTATCTGTTTGTAGCAAATTTTATATAGAATTTTGTCAATGAGTATAACATTTTCTGTGAGACCTGCGGGAAAAGGCGAAAAACTGCGGTCGAGCTCATTAGGGATCGTTTTTAAGGCTGAAGCTCACACTTGCAACTGGAGAACTCTTTTGTTTCTTAAAGGTAGCCCTACGGAGCTACAGCACACAAAAAAGTTACAGACAGACAGAATTTTGTTTTTGTTCAAACTTTAAACCTCGACGTTTCATGACATTCTAAGCCTATTTGAACAATACAAATTTTCAGTATTTTTTTTTGCGTTACTATACTTTGATGTGGAAGTAATTAAGTGAACGTTCCGCACACATATTGAAAAGACTGTCTTCAGAGGAAGTTGCACATGACGAAATACTATATTTTCTTCCCAAGACGCTTGTGAAGCCACTTTCATACTCTTCAAGTGCATGCAACTCTCCCCAAGAATCAGATTATAATCCTGTAAATTCTGATCGCAATAGTAGCAGAGGTTCTGACCCAATTTCTTTATTAAGGGTAGAATTAACTGTTTTATTGATAGACCGAAATGGCAGATTTTATATGGGCTTGCTGCAAGAAAGATATGCATTAGTGACATAACTCAGTGATTCTACCCATGAGTCTTACAGAAATATATTAATGACGTTAAAAAAATACAACTGAATGATATGTGTGTAAGAAGGTGACGATTTTAATTTATCATCATCTTCAATTAGCAGGATATTTACAGCAGCTGTACCCAAATTAGGCGAGATGTTACAGGAATTGATACTTTAACCAAATCTGGGGATATGAAAAAGTTACTGCCTATGGCATTCAGAGCACGTTTTAGTGGAATGGAATCAATAATCGGCTGTCTTGAAATCGAAATAGAAAAACCATCTAGCCTTATCAAGCAAGTCGTGACTTAGTCTGAATATAAACATTGCAACACTATAAAATACCTTATTTCTTCAAAACCAAGCGGGATAATCAATTTTATATCTGGTGGTCGTGTCAATGAAGGTCAAAAACTTTATAAAACCCAAGTTCGGATTAACAAGGGTTTTGCCTCTTTACGAATACACATTGAAAGATTGATACGTGGATTAAGAGAGTTTAGTATTTGTGAATCTTTACCTTGCCCAAATCATGATATTACATATTTAATGAATCACATAATAGTTATAGTACGTACAACTGTTAATTCACAAGGACTGTTAATAAAATAACATGAGCAGGCGTAGAGGTGTCTTGACTGTACAAATCATATACTACTGATACAATTTTAAAAATCGAAATGGGGGCCAGAGTAGAGATGTCTTGACCAATGCCGAGCTGGAAAATGCTGTGGAAGAATTCACAAGGGTGCTGCAGGACGGCAAATGGAGTGTTGCCACAACCATAAGTGTAAATCACTACAGAGACCGACTCGACGTAGCGGTCATACAAGACATTCATGAAAAGAATCTACTGAGATGGCTTTGGCAGCGAAATCGCGATCCCGACGCCAAGGTCGAGATGGACAAACCGCAACGGCGGATCAGGAACGCCATCAGCACCGAAAAAAATCGGAAATGACGGGATAGGCTGGAAGCGTTGAATCCTCAAGACAACTCGCTGTGGAAACTGTCTGAAGGCAATGAAAAATACGCGGGAGGTCATGCCCGCCTTGACCAACGCCAACGAACGCCGATTGGCAGCTTTGACAATTCAATTCAATTCAAAAATATTTTATTACAGTTAATAATACAAAAGTGCGCCTGAGTCAAGTCCCGATTCAGAGCCGACCACACCACCACGGCGTGCAACGTCGTGGTAGATGGGTGGTCGGGTGAAACGGGTTTAACTCCGGCTTAAACAATAAATGAAGAATTATAAGGTTAGAACTCCTGTTCTTTGGAACAAAAAACTTAAATCTAACAATTTGGCGAACTATAACTAGAATGAGTTTTAAAAACACTTAAAAATTACACTAATGTTTTAGTTTGCACAGCACACGCGCACAGTTTTAAAAATTGGATTATTGATACGGGAAAAGACTTAATGAAAAAACCCGTTCGAGCCAATGACAGTATTCTTCCGATGGTCTGCCTGCCTTCGGAAAGATAGGGTGGAGAGGAAGTTGTGATTTAAATAAAAAGTTTGATTTACAAGAAGTTATTGGTCGAGAGGGGATTTTGAAAGAGAACAAAAAGGGACAAAAGAACAGAAATTAACAAAATTAGCAAAAAGGTGACTAATAGAGGGAACAGAGAAAGGGTTTGAGAATAAAAGATGGTGAAAGCTAAAAGTTGGTTAAATGAAAATTTTGGTATAGGAAAGATTTTGCTAGGGAGGTTGCCGAAAGATAGGCAACGCCTGGTATGGTAATGAGTGTTTCAGGTTGAAAAGTATGGCATTATGCTGTCTGATTCGTGTAATGTCTCGGGTTAGCGGACTGTCGCCCAGTTTGAATTGATAGAATTTTTGCGATGTTTCTTGGACGAAGTCCGCTAGTGGAGTTAGCAGCTTTGACAGACTCGCAGAAGGCGAACTACTTAGCTGACCATTTTTGGGCATATATAACGTACTGGTACCAAACAATGTTGAACAAGACCGCATTGAAAATGACAACGAACTAATTGGCCATGGCGTCCAATTGACAAGACAACAGTTTTTAAAGATCATGACCAAGCCTTCGGAAGTGGCCGGCATTGTCCGGACCTTACCAAACAATAAAGCTCTGGGTTCAGACGAGATCGAATACAAGCTGCTCAAATATCCCCCGAGGTAAGGTATTGTGCAATTGACGTACATTTTCAACGCGATACTGCTACTACAACACTGGCCTAATCAGTGGAAATGCGCCGTGGTCGTGCTAATCCTGAAGCAAAACAAGAACGCGAAGCTCGCCGGCAGTTATCGACCAATCTCGTTACTGTCGGCGGTCTTCAAGTTGATTGAGAAGGTCATCCTGGTCAGACTGGACTCTGCTCAGGCTGAACTCCGCATCGACGATGAGTCAGGCTTCAGGCGGGGCAGGAACACTGTGCAGCAGGTCGTCAAGATCGTGAATGACGTCAAAATACAATACAACCTTGAGAAGAGCACCGTCATGGTGCTCCTTAATATTGAGAAGGCCTTCGATACCGTATGGATTCCGGGACTTCTCCACAAACTCAACACACTGGACTTTCCAATGCACCTAACTAAACTTATTTACCCTTTTGTGACAGGTAGATCGCTGCAGGTCAGGATGAATAACAAACTAACAACTCGGTGGGATATTTGCGCGGGCGTCCCCCGTGCTTTCATCAAAGTTATACAATTTACACGTCTCCAACTTTTTGGAGTTACCAAATTCTAATCTTGCCAAGTACGTGAATTCACATAACGCTCAAGTAGCCAATATGCTGCTGAAGACACACATGGCTCGTGCCACGGCGTATTACGATAAGTGAAAAATTCGGATCAACGCCGAGAAGTCCGAGTTGATTCTCTTCACGTGCCGATTCACCCAAAATCGGATTTTAACGCCACTTTCGATGGGGGGTAGACTAGGACAGTTTTCAATTTGTGCAATTGGTACTGAACACAGTATTTCTTTCGTCAGTGCTCCTAGTTTCGTACATTTTTGAAGCTGTCTCGAAGAGATTTCTGCTTCTCTACTTGATTCTTCTTTCATGATCTCGAACATAAAATTGTCTGCATTTCTGTTCTTCGAGTCCATTTCATTTTTGTATTTCAAAAACATTTGGTATATTAAACATTTTTTTTTCACTGAATGAAAAACATTGGCGGTGGATATTTTCTGAATAAAATTTCATAGATATACTTCATACGGGATAGGTCGTTCTAAAATTGCAACTGAATACATATATTTTATTGTCGTTTCAGCTTTGAAAAGTGATGATGTTCTCCAATAACACGTACTTGATGTGGCCGAACGTTCTTCACTGCGTCAGGGTAACCAGAACAGAAAGGCAACCCCATGTTTACACCCACCTAAAAAAAGAAAATGTATGCTTATCGAATAGAAATGCAGAACGAATAAGATTTCATATAATTATTTTAGATTTTAAATATTAAGCAGTAGAAGCTGAACAACTAACACAATTGACAGCTTACAACCTTCAGTTCTGCTTCTCAGCTTCATTAACACATGCTTCTATCATGTAATATTTAGAATTCACTTTATACTTTGAAGTAATTTTTGATTTTATTGTACAAACTGGACGATCACGTCTTAATTGTACATACGATAGCATCTCCGTATGACTCTCTTGTAGAACTGAAAAGAAAAATACATCGTTCAAATGTGTATCATATATAAATTCAATTCAGTTGACTTCTATTTCTTTTAATTTTAGAGCAGTCTTAAGTTTATTTAAATTAACTCCTAACGTAATTACTTCCACGTCCAGTGGAAGTCTAGTAACGACAAAAAAAAATTTAAAAATTTTTATTGTCCAAATAGGCTTAAAATGTCATGAAACGTCGAGATTTTAAGTTTGAGCGAAAAAAAATTTTCTGTCTGTCTGTCGGTCTGTCTGTCTGTAACTTTTTTTTGTGCGCACGTTTACTCTGGAACCGTTTAAGATATTGACTTGAAATTTGGTACACATATGTACTTTAACGAGATCTAGAACTAGATTATATTTTCATCTTGTTCCGTCGAAGGGTTGGGGTAAATTGGGGTAAATTTGGAGTAAATGGGTAAATCAAGCAGGTAAGAGTCCATGAAATTGGTATTTAGTATGTACAAGAGAAGCTAAGGTCTCAAAAATATTTTTGGCATTAGCCACCCCCATTACCCCCCACCTTCTTATTAAAGGGGATGAAAAAAAAATGTGATTTAGTGTATGTACAGGAACCAGAAACCTCAAAATATTTTTTTACTTCATCCACCCCCCACTACCACCCCCCTATCACCACCTCCACCCCATTACCGATGTGGGGTATCGTTTTATGGGTTTTTGGGGTAGAGGATTTCAAATATTACATTATTAAAGTTCCATAAACAATTATTTTCACATACAAAGTTTTTTCGTTGAGTGAGTTGGATAGAGAATCTGGATGTGGAAGTAGTAATTCCTTGGGCAGCGGTTTTATTATCAGGAGTGTTTGCTATACTTTTTTACATAATTAAATCTATATGAAAAAATCCTATGTGGTTTAATGTAAACATATAAAATTAATAATGATCCTCCGTACACTATCCTTTAAAAAAATGGCGTTATCCCTAGTTATGAATTATCACAAACCAAGAACAATATTTTTAGTTAACTGTATTATGTTATATAATCATTTTTTATTTAAAATCATAAATAATTTTTGAATCGTAAACACTTCTGTTATTTCTAGAACAGTTGCGTTTTCAACCGACTTCAAAAAATTTAACACAATAAAATTCAATTTTTACCCAAATATTCAGTATAAAATAAACAAATAAATAACTACTAATAATAAACAAATAATGTATTTACAAAACATGAGAATATAATTCTATATTGCTTCCTCAATAATAAATACTTTTATTTGGAGTTTCAACTCTATAAAATGTTTAATTGGAAATTTTTCCATCAATACATCACATTTTACTTGACATGATTTTATTTGCAAACTCATTGACATTCAATTCAAGTGGTTTGTATAAATAACAACTTGGAATATTTGATGCCATTCTATTTGAAAACAGAACCACATTGATAGAATAGTCAAATAGTCATATATTTTTAACCTCACAGTACGTTGTTTATGATGCTAGCTAAAAATGCTTCATTAGTGCATATGCCTATGAAGTAAATTAATTAATCAACAAAAATCTTGAACTCAAAAAGAAGTAACAAAAAATGGTAACTAATCTAAAGCAATTTCAATTATAATTGTACTAGTTACATAGCCAGCAAGAAGCGATAGGGCCCCAGTTGAAGGAAAAGCCATATTATGTAAGTTGCTCTATTTAAAAAACCGCTGCCCAAGGAATCACGACTTCCACATCCAGATTTTCTATCCAAGTCACTCACAACGAAAAAAAATTGTATGTGGAAATAATTGTTTATGGAACTTTAATAATATAATATTTGAAATCCTCTATCCCAAAAACCCATAAAACAATACCCCACATCGGTAATGGGGTGGGGGTGGTGATAGGGGGTGGTAGTGGGTGTGGATGAAGTAAAAAAAATATTTTTAGGTTTCTGGTTCTTGTACACACACTAAATCACAATTTTTTTTTTCATCCCCTTTAATAATAGGGTGGGGGTGGTAATGGGGGTGGCTTATGCCAAAATTTTTTTTGAGACCTTAGCTTCTCTTGTATATACTAAATACCAATTTTATGGACTCTTACCTGCTTGATTTACCTGTTTACTCCAAATTTACCCCCATTTACCCCCCAACCCTTCGACGGAACAAGATGAAAATATAATCTAGTTCTAGATCTCGTTAAAGTACATATGTGTACCAAATTTCAAGTGAATATCTCAAACGGTTCCAGAGTAAACGTGCGCACAAAAAAAAGTTACAGACCGACAGACAGAAATTTTTTTTTCGCTTAAACTTAAAATCTCGCCGTTTCATGACATTCTAAGCCTCTTTGAACAATAAAAATTTTTAAAAATTTTTTTGTCGTTACTATACTTCCACCGGATGTGGAAGTAAAAGAAATACAAAAGAAATATGTGAAATACTTTATTTTTCTTATTTCCAACGTCTTGGCGGACGTTGTGTAATCCACGCATTGTATTAACTAGTCTCCCTTTATTGTATCAAAAATCAGACATATTTCATATTTAAAAAATACAATTTCTTCTCGACACTCGTTTGCGTGTCCAGCCGGACATCCGTTAGCCAAAACTAAAAAATGGGTGGCTGCAAGGGCTGCCGAAAATGGTATAGTAATTTGTGTTTTATCCGAAATTGATTGAAATTGATAAAATTTTTGTGATATGCTTTGATGTAGTCCGCTAGTGGCACAATGTCGTTATAATGGGCTTATAGAACTCTGAGGGAAGTGTATCTCCTTGAATTTGACATGAGGTGAAGGAATTTTCGTATGTAATATCACTAGTGCTTAAAATTTTATCGAAAATTTTTTCGAAAGCGTGTTGCCTGGTAATATAAAGAGTGCAAATTGGCAGTTTATTATCTGATTAAATCCCGACCGCTTTAGCGGGAGGGATTTAATCTTTGATAATAAACTGCCAATTTGCACGAGTTATATTAACTAGGGGCGACTTAGCTTGAGAAAAAATTTTTAGATAAAATTTAAAGCACGAGTGGTATTTGTGGAGAATATTTCACGAATAAATAATTCATTAAGTACATCTTCAATATTATGTTTTCTCATTAACTGCCTTCAGACGTTTTCCTTGTCACTTTTTGGAGTTTACTAACCTTTATTTTCAATTTCATCATTAATTTGATATACAGAAATATTTCCAAACCGACTCATATTGTCAAAACAGCAAATCTGAAACAAACGCAGTAGAAACAACGGAGATTCGCTATATTTTAAAATAATCTAGTGACATTTCCATGGCAACTAGTAAATAAAACGAGTTGAAACCTTAGATATTATAATATATAGACTGGCTTAACACCTTTCAGGCGTTTCTGAGGTGCAATACGACGAGGAACGATAGAGAGAGCACTACTTTAGTACCGATGTCTCGCCCAAATAAAATATACACCCATGGTTCCGAGATTGACATAGAGAGCGCCATCTAGCGCTGCAAGTTATATTCCATAATAAATAAATGTTCATCGACTCATATTTACGTATTTAATCCTTACTTTTAACTTACGAAATTTATGAATTATGTTGAGGTTTGCTTTGTTAAGCAAAGAGAATTTTAAATACAACAAATTATAATGATTGATGCACAGCTTTGATTCAACGAGTTACTTTTTGGTAGATTACCATAATATGTAAGTACTATACATTTTTAGTTTGTTCCAGAGCGAATGTGTACTTGACATTTGTAATAAATGATTTGCTTACCTTTGTAACTACGTTATTGAGCTATTGAAAGCTGTGCTTGACTTGTTCCTGTATTATGAGCTATATTAAGTACAATCTTTGTGTGTAATTGTTACCTGATTGAACACTAGGAAAACTGACATAGTTACAGATAGGCAAAAGTTACAGCCTATATATTTCAGACAAGATTCGCTTTGGAATTGAGGTGTGTTTTTGTTTGCTACTACATAATACAATATTACAATTTACAAGGTAAGTACGTTAACAATTACTTAGTAATAAGCTAGAGAAGATATTTATAGATAAAACTTAAAAGCTCGACAAAAAAACGTCAAAAAATTTTCGCATATTTGCCGCTGCAGCGACCTAAAAAATTAGAGCGATAAATTTTGCATGTTGGTCCTGTCAAAAGCCGATCTAGCTTGAATTACCACTAATAATGACGTTTGATTGGTGCAATGTTTTGAAAAAACGGGCTCTCATTGGCTATAGCGTTAATGAGTGAAATAATCGTTCTAAAACCACCTGTAAACCTGCACCACCACGCCGGCACTGCGTATGTAAGGGCTGGCCTAATGATGGTCGTGCATGAATTTTTTGTTACTTCTGTTTAATCTACTATATCCTGCCATCAGAGTGTACAGAGTTCTAGACAAGGGAATAGACCTTGCGTATAATTCCGTTTACATGTTTGTTGTAAGTCATTCTGGTGTCTAAATGAACTCTTCACGGATTCTTTTGTTTGAATTTTGACCTTCCTGGTCGAGATTGGTGTAATAATTTTGTTTTTTTGTGAAATTCTGGAAGAAAACCATAGCCCCTGATTTCTCTTCGTCGACCTAGATTTTTCACTGGTCATAATACGCCGGGTCATCGGCGAACTTGACCAATTTGGTATTAGGAAAAAACGTGAAATCAGAGATGTACAAATAATATAATTTATGTGTGAGACACGACCCCTGTGGCATACCTGCGCGAATATCCCGTGCTGTGTTACTCATCTGTACTCGCAGCGATCTGCCCGCCAAATAACGAGTAAATTAATTTCATAATATGACTAGGAAAATTATAGTTGTGTAGTTTATACATTAGCCCCGCAATCCAAACTGTATCGATTTATTGTATGGTACATCAAACAACATCACGCCATCTGTCGCTATCGTTGCCTCCCCTTCAGCTCCTTGGTGACATCAATTTATCGTCTAAGAGGACGTCCTCTTCGTCTCCTGCTATCTGGTTTTCCCTGAACTATCAACCTTTCTATATTGTCCCCTTTTCTGTAAATATGTTTAAAAATGAAAGGATTAGGGAGAATACGAAACTGAAAAGTTGCTTTGCGGAATGTATTTTTGGAAAATCGAGCTGTTGAAGAAGATCAAGAAAACTAGGATGTTAGTAAGTCTGATCTTTATGCGTCTCATGATGTTTCAACTAGCAATTTTCTGAACTTGCTAACAGTGGAAGTATAGTAACGACAAAAAATTTTTGAAAATTTTTATTGTTCAAATAGGCTTAGAATGTCATGAAACGTCGAGATTTTAAATTTGAGTGAAAAAAAATTTCTGTCTGTCTGTCGGTCTGTAATTTTTTTATGCGCACGTTTACTCTGGAACCATTTAAGATATTGACTTGAAATTTGGTACACCTATGTACTCTAACGGCATCTGGAACTAGATTATATTATATTATTATATTATTAATGGGGTAAACAGGTAAATCAAGCAGGTAAGAGTCCATAAAATTGGTATTTAGTGTATACAAGAGAAGCTAAGGTTTCAAAAAATTTTTGGCATTAGCCACCCTCATTATCACCCCTTCCCCATTATTAAAGGGGATGAAAAAAAAATTGTGATTTAGTGTGTGTACAAGAACAAGAAGCCTCAAAATATTTTTTTTACTTCATCCACCCCCACTACCAACGCTCTACCACCACCCCCACTCCCACTACCGATGTAGCATATCGTTTTATAGATTTTTGGGATAGACGATTTCAAATATTATGTTGTTAAAGTTATCTCGAGTAGTATGGATGCGCAGTGGCTTTCCTTGACTACTATGGATGCGCAGTAGGTTTCCCCGAGTATTATGGATGCGCAGTGTCTTTCCTCGAGTATTTTGGATGCGCAGTGACTTTTCTCGAGTATTATAGATCGCAGTAGGTTACCTCAAGTAGTATGAATGCGCAGTGGGTTACTTTAAGTAGTATGGATGCACAGTGGCTTTCCTCGAGTACAATGGATGCGCAGTAGGTTACCACGAGTAGTATGGGTGCGTGGTGGCTTTTCTTGAGTGCTATAGATGCGCAGTAGGTTACCTCAAGAGATATGGATGCGCAGTGGATTTCCTCGAGCAAAATGGATGCGCAGTGGGTTACTTCAAGAAGTATGGGGCGGTCATATAGCGCTATTGTATAGTTACTTTGTTCAATTGACCGCCCCCAAAGCTTTTGGTTTCCAGGTGTATAAATTTAAAAAAAAAATTTTACTAGTACTTTCTTCAAATAAAAGCTTTTTCTTAAAAATATTTTTTTTATATAATTTTATTTTTTACCTTTTAGTCTACTTATTTTACAGACAGACAAAACCCTTTCATTTGCCACCGCCATCCACCCCTTCCCTCTCCCATCTTCTCACACTCGTACTCAACACTACTTCCCACTTATTCCCACTCCTTTTCCACCTCTTCTCACCTCTTCCCCGTCTCTCCCCACCTTTTCCCACCCCTTCCCCACCTCATCCCACCATTTCCACCTCATTCCACCTCTTCCCACTCCTTCCCACCTCTTCCCACCCCATCTTGGGACGCCCACCATATTGGATTTAGAATAACGTTACATAGTTTATCGTATTTTACTCGTCAAACCCTTTCATATGATACCCATATCAAGGGGGTTGTGGCTAAAAAGCCGATCCGCCATCTTGGGACGTCCGCCATATTGGATCTAGACCGATAATTGCATTGTCACCGGACTTATACCCGTGTGCCAAATTTCAAAGCTCTAGCTTAATTAGAACTAGTCGAAATTCAGCTTGCAAGATTTGACCTAAACTAACAAACACACATACAAACACACAAATAAACAAACATTGCAAGTTAAATAAAAGCTTTTAAAAACGGACGTTGTTTGGGATTACCACACTTCCACAATTAATTATACACTAAAAACTTGTTTTTAGTGTATAATTAATTGTGGAAGTGTGGTAATCCCAAACTTGTCATTTTGTATGATATAATGTACACAAAAATACTAATATTACTAAAAGTTCAATCAGTTGCCATTTGACAGCTTAACAATTTAGGTTTGTTTTTCTTTAGGTCTGAGATCTGTCATGTGCACGTGCACTAAACGTATGTCGGGGTTCACCCTCTGTAATTGTGTCAACTATAGTCTAAATATTATTTCCACCTTTATTATTTTTTATAGTGACCACTCTGTATATTTTTCATATTTTTCTTCCTTAGCAGTTATGTTAACTACATGCCAAATATCATCGTTCTCCGTCACATGTTTCAATATTTTTTTAAGGTGACCACCCTGTATACTTTTTATATTTTTCGTCTTTGACAGTTGCGCTAACTATACAGTATTAGAAAACGTTTTATTTGGTGGGGAAATAAGAGGAAGCAAGAACGAAGCAAGCAATGATGTACATTAAGGGGCGTGTCACACTTTGCCTCTGCTAGCGTACTGGTAGACGCCTTTATTGTGGGCGGTCGGTTAAGTCGTTGAAACTATGCAATCCCAAAAGCGAAACTTTCCGATACTGTATGTGAAATACCAAGGGGGGGGGGGGGGGGTGTTAACGGCATGCCAAATACCATCCTCCCTCACAAATTTTTAATTATTATTTTTTTGGGTGACCGCCCTTTATGTTTTTTAAATATTTTCCTTTGACAGTTGTGCTACACACAACCATTAACGCAAACATTAACGTCATCCGTCACATTTTTATTTAATTTATTTAGGCCTGTATATATTTTTTTCATATTTCTTTTCTGTGACAGTTGGTTAACAGCATGCTAAATATTATAAAGCTCCGTCCGCCGTCACATTTTTAAAATATTTTTTATTGAGTGACCACCGTGTATATTTTTCAGATTTTTCTTCCTTGGCAGTTGTGTTACCTGAATGCAGAATATTATTGAACCCCCGTTACATTTTTTTCATTAATTTGTTTCGAGTGATCACCCTGTATATTTTGTTTCATAATTTTTCTTCCCTGGCTTACTGAAGGGAAGTATTGTACTCGTGTACTCCGAGATTTCTCCGGATTTTCACGTCTCAGAGTACGTAGATTACGAAAATTAAAACCATGCCTGTCACTTGACGAAGAACAATAATATTTAGTAGATAGTTGACACTGCCAACGAAGAACTGGGATATACTTCCGTTGAAAAATATACAGGATGGACTCCAGAAAAATATAATTAGTGAAAAAATGCGTAATATTTGGTATGTAGTTAACACAACTGTCAAGGAAGGAAATAGATATATACTGGGTGGTCAGTGGTCACCATAACAAAAAATTAAAAATGTGACTTAGGGCAGTAATATTTATTATCATTATCAGAAAATTCAACGCGCCTTCTTAACTGTTTACCTTCAAAATACTCGGTAGAAAAATATAAAAAAGTTACTTTTTATTTATAATTTAAAAGTTTACAAGTTTTTCAACTAAATAATTACTGTTACAGAAAGAAATCATTAAGAAAAATATTCTACATTAAAATTTTAATAAAAAAACTGTATACAATATGTTTGTCTAACACTAAAAATAAAGCCGCTACACGGAGAAATACTAAAAAATGCTTTTATGTATATTTTACAATTTAAAGCAATATTTATAATGTTCTTGTTGAGTATTCCTTTACGAAAAACTGAAGACATTATTTGTCAACCAAAAAATAATTTAATAAATATGGGTAAAAATTTTTTTAAGTTAGACTTGCCTTTTTTAAGTCAGTTACATTCTCGTTTACAATTTGTGCAAAGTAACGTGCATTACAAGCCGGCTTCTTTACAACCATATTTGATTTCAATACATCCTTTTTTGCAACTACATTGAGTTAATTGTCTAAGGCCATTAGATACCTTCGGAAGTGTTGACCATTTTGGCACCCAAACATTTTCGGACAGGCACCATCCCCATTTTTTAAGATTAGGAAAAATCAAATTTGATGTTAGAGACTGTCCCCAAAAGTTTCCCACTTTGGAATCTACCTCGTAAAATGTGTTGCTCCAAAGCACCCTTTGAAGGGGGAATGTTACACGTTGTCCTGTTCTTGGAAGTATACAGCTCCTTTCGTGCCTAATTTACTTCAATGCAGGCAGAAATATTGCAGTACATTAAAACAACAAACCGTTGGAATAAGTTTAAAATTGTATAAGGAATATTTTCTTGAGGTTTCGAAATGAACGTGGAAGCTTCTGTTACTTCTGGATATATCGTCCATGTCTTCCAAGCAGTCACTTTGAAAAGGATTCCAGAAAGAAGGAAGCGGTATCACATACCGTTAGGAAGTGGAAACCTCGTAATGCATCACACTTGCTTTCTCCTAGTTTTTGTGCTATCTCATGCACCTTTATTACTCTAAAATATGTATTAGCCCCAAACTGTATATTTAAACTATTTAACCCTTCTTTATACAAACAGTAAAAAAATTAAACCGTCAGTACTACTACGTCAGTGTCGACAGTTCTAATGCAAATGTCCTTCCAACCTTGTTGAACACAATCATTAATATGAAATATTAGTCTTATCTGCTTTTTCTTGGTTGCATGATTATAGAGCAATAACTATTTTTCGTAATTTCTTCGCCAATAGTTGACACAATTTCGACAGAATTAAAGTTATTAGATGTTGTTATACCATTTGCCAATAAACAAAACAAGTCTTTTTTTTCAACGTTTTTCAGAAATTCTGACCAATTCTTTGGTAGTATATTGTTACTACGGACTTGTTTTCTTATTCCGAATTCTCTAGATTCTCTCGTATGACTTTTTAGACTGTCCTTTTTGTACACATCCCATACTATGTCGACACGTTTAGCTTTTAATTTGACAATATTATGTTTAATATGTCCCTGAAAAACTTTTTCTGAATATTCTTCAAATTTCGAAACTCATTTAGGCAAAAGTAGATGGACTAAAGTGGGGCCATCATAAAGGCAGTTGTAGTTACTTTCCGGTGTAATATTTGTCTCATTTTTAGTTAATAATGGTATATTTTGTCTACGCGATTCGCTTGCTGGATCAAGACTTAAAATATTATACCTCCTAGTCTTTTAATTTATTCTATAATTCAACTCTGATTGTTACTTTATGGTCAAAGAACAATTATTATGACAAGTATAGAACATTACTTTGCGTATTTTGTAAAATATCAAAGGAAACTGACTTTGGGATATTTTACCCCGTAGAGTCTTAATTTTTAGTTTTAGGAAAAAACTTATAAGAACTTTCTTGTTCAAACTTGAAGGGGGGATAATATTTCTTAATGACTTCTTTTCATAAAATCGATAGTTTAGCTAGGAACGTCGATCTTTTAAATTTTCTAAAACAGCCGCCATCTTGAAACCGGAAGCCATTTTAATTTGGCGTTGCTCGGAAAAATAGTCATTTTAATGACGTAAATCAGTATACCAAATTACAAAATTGTTTCACTAATAGCCGTTCTCTAAAGGTTTTTACTGTGTTTGCCGCCATACTATAAGGAATAACGCTACATCCATAAGCAGCCAATTTCCGTCATAAAGTAACTATAAACAATATTTTTACGTTGTTCAAATACTTGTTTTCGTCCCCAGCTGGGGTCCGTTAAGTCTTAATGGAATAATGAGATCATGGGCTCAGCAGGTTATGAAAGAGTATAGAAAGATTACTTTCTAACTTACTTATTTATCCACGGTTTATTTTCTCATGCTATTAAAACTCCCCGTTTAGATTAGACTCGCTGAGTGCTCTGCAGCTAACTTGGAATTCAATTTACAAAGTATAAGGTTTTTTAAAATTTGGTCTAAGTTAGTTGTTGACAGAATTTTATTATGAACTTTCAGTGAATAGTAACTTCAGCAAGATATATTTATGATATGCCAAACTAAAGTATATACTATATGACATAGAAATTGCAACATAACAATAATTTTAATATTATTCTATTTTAGATATTTTTTTAAATATTGGCCAAAAGCATCAAATTATTAAAACTTACAAACTTAAACTTGACATTTTCTCTGCGGAAAACGCACATTGTGCGCCATTTTTTCAATATGGCGGCGCCGGCGGCTGAGGTCGCATTTTGCATTCTTTCTTATTTCATTCAGAGCATCGAAATCTACAAATGCCCAAAGTTTCAAAACTAGCACACTTTTTCGGACTAAGAATCTACCTATCGACTGTACTATAACTTAAATACTATCAATTTATATGAAAAATTGAACAGAACTTTCTTCTAGAAATTTGACTCTCTTTTAGTTTCAATGATTATTTTTTTCCGGGTGCCAGCCCCTCAAAAGGGTGGCATGCACCACCTGTAAATTAGATTAATTTTAATAAAACGAAGAAGTCAGTATATAGCTCTCCTAAACAGTTTAATATAGCTTTAATAGTGATGTGTCAATTTAGGTAAAATTTTGGAAAAATATGTTCTTTATAGATTCTAACAACCACAGAAAATTCCAGTCAAAATGTTTGCTTAAACGGTCAGAACACCATGCTTACAATTTTACGGCCTCATAAAATGATGCCATTAGGACGTAGAGAAACTTTCTTTCTTAAAACTGTGGGTTTTTAAAGGTGCTTTTGAAGCCTTTGGTTCTTGTACACACACTAAATCACAATTTTATTTTTTACCCCTCTTAATTAAGGGTCATAGTGCAAGTGGCTGATGCCAAAAAAAAATATTGAGACCTTGGCTTTTCGTACATACACTAAATCCCAATTTTATGGACTCTTACTTGCTTGCTTTACCTATTTACCCCTCCATCTCAACGAAATAATATCAACATATATTTTACTTCCATATCTCTTCCATATCTATTTACAGGTGTACCAAATTTCAAGTCAATATCACAAACCGTTCCAGAGTAATCGTGCACACAAAAAAAGTTATAGACAGACCGACAGTCAGAAATTTTTTTGCTCAAACTTAAAATCTCGACATTTCATGATGGGGTACACCAAAGAAAGTTGCACTTTTTTATTGGAATGTGCCACTTTATGTGGTCATAGTAGATGCCAAAAGGTAACCTTTCAGATAGCGAGCTACTTGAAAATCCGTGCAGAACACAAAAAATGGCGACCATTAAATATGGCCGCCATTAGCTTCACTACATTTTTTGTATCTCAGCTCCTAATGGTCCGATTTCGATTTTCTTTTTTTGTTTAAAAGCTCTTGTGAAGAGGACACTTTTTTGTCCCTATACATTAATCACTACACCTTGAGGGTTCTGAGGCAATTTTCAGAAAAACAAATCATTTTTAATTTTCACGGACTTTTGGAGAATACTGTGATACGGAATTCAAAAACAGAATTTTAAATGATGCTGAGAGGTTCCATGCAAACAGAATACACATTTCTTGGGATACTTACTCTAAAGAATCGTGTGACAGATAAGAAAGACGTTGGTCTTCGTCGCCAAGTAGCACAAGAAAATATGCTACCAAAAAATTGGAATGACTACCTCCGCTGCAATCAGACTAAGACAGAACTCTTCAAGTTACTTGGAGAACATGCATTTTTGAAGTGTTTGATTGGGCTCACATCAGTTCTGAGATTGATGGCATAATTCATTCATCTCGGCCAGATGAAACTTCAATTGATGGAGTACAATGCAGACAACAGAAAGAAACAGATGGCAGGATTTTTCTCCATGTTAAAGACAGTGTTGAACATGGAGCAAAAAAAATAATTATTTGCACAGTAGATACCGATGTAGTTGTTTTGGCAATGTCTTTCTTTCACATTTTCAAAATTGAGAGACTTCGGGAGATGTGGATTCTCTTTGGTGCTGGGAAGGGTCAGAGACATATGAGAATTAATGCCATGTTTGAAAGTATGAGTGAACATAAAGTGTTGGATTGAGAGGGTTCCATGCATTCACGGCATCATTTGCAATGAAAGGGAAACAGACTGCCTGGAAGTAGTTATGCAGTACCAATACTGGCGCAATTCAAGGTCAAGCTGGAGCTGCGGCTGTAGCTGTGACGTCAGCACGCCTGCAGCCCCGCGGGGGGCGCGCAGGTGATAGATGATAGATCCTATGATCTAGGTTCTAGTGTGAGGTGAGATAATGCTAGATGATAGATCCTATTATCTAGGTTGTAGTGTGAGGTGGGATCTTCTTAGATGATAGGTGATAGGACCTAATGGGAGGGGGGAGATCCAATCCCTGAGCTTAGATATTAGATTATAGCTAAAGATAAGAGATTATATCTAAGAGGGCGTGGCTAAGAGTATATAGGATGTATCTAGTAATAAAAGAAGTATACAGGGTGTATTTAGTAATAAAAAATAAGTATATAAGGTGTACTAGTGATATGGTGTATCTAGTAATAAAAATAAGATGGCTACCGTTTATTGTTTATAGTTATTGGCGAATAGTATTGCATGTTTACGTTAGAGGACGTTAGAGGTTAAGAAAATGGCTACAGACATCCATCATTGAGTTTAAATAGACAAGTCTTATATATGGAATAAATATTCATCTACTTCAATACGTAAATTTTATATTTGAATGTTAAAACTGTGATCAAATGCAGAGACGTTATCGGATTCCAGGAAATTGTTAATGTAAATAAATGCGGCTGTCTACAGCTATATGTATATTTAAAACGTGATTAATTGTCTTTGATAACAGCATCCGGCGGTTATAATACAATGACTAATAAGTCACGTGATCCATTATAAGGAGCGTCTCAGGGTTTGGAGAGAAATAATGTAAACAATGAAATCATCATATTTTTTCCCATATTTTTCTGCTTACACGATACGAAAAGTGGGGGTGGAATACAGCATAAAAGTAAAGACCTGAGATCGCTGCATTCATTCACAATCTTAAAGTCGATATATACAAGCAGCAGCAGCAGCAATGTCTTTCACAAAAATTAATGTTGAAGCTCATGTCACGCCGTTCATGAAAATCTATGAGCTGGAAGTCGATAGAAAATATAAAGTGCTAGATATATATAAAGCACTTTCACCGTATGGTATCCAGGTCCAAGTAATCCTCGAAAATTGTAAAGTGAGTCTACCAGCCAGATACTCACGCATTATTTCTGATGATGATATGGTAACGCTACAACAAACCATTATACTAAAAGAAGTGTACTTAGTATATAGAGGGCTAGCAGGCACGACCACTAACATCGAATTCATCGAGTCCTAAAGATGGATCCCGAAACATATAAGAAGAGGTTACAGCAATTTATGAACAATTTAAAATTACTCAGAGAAGACGTTAAGTACGTTGAAGTTTTACGTACATTTCAACATGTCAGTATCCAGCCGAAGAAGTCCAAGAACAGTTCAGTTCAGCGAGGACGTTAAAATTCATCACATTTACCATTGGAGCTATGCCCATAGAACTGCTAGATGTGGTAACTGGATGCAAGACGCCCGCGATCGAGATCGTTTTCAAATTAAAATATTACGATACGCTCAAATAATTAATCCAGTACTTGAACATAAATATTCTGTTATTATATCACAAAACATGTAACCTCTTTCTTATATGTATTAATAAATTAATTTAAAAAATGGTTGACTATTATTACCCATTTCCTAATTAAATGAAGAATTCAGATTTTTTTCAAGTTTATTGTAACGAAAATGTTCATGCTACATTTTATGTCTTTTTTAATGTCGAATTTAAATATGCAATCAAAAAAATTAAATCTTAAAAAATTAAGCCAGCCCAGGCAAAAAATGAAAAAATTCATATTTTTCAAGTTTATTGTAACGAAAATGTTCATGCTACATTTTATGTGTTTTTTAATGCTGAATTCAAATATGCAATCAAAAAAATTAAATCTTAAAAAATAAAGCCACCCCAGACGAAAAATAAAAAAAATAATTTAATTTTTATAATATATTTTATTTATCTGAACGCATAATACAGTAATAAAGCTTATATATGTACATGGAATACATAACCTATAAAAATAATAGCAATAATAATAATAATAATAATAATAATAATAATTAATATAAGTGCATAAAAATTAAACAATGCTACTTTTTTCAATCCAACTGTTATGGGAACTGTCAAATCCAAGCCATTTAACGAAAACCTTATTTCCTTTCTTCCTTAAAACTTTCTCAACGAGATACACGTCTGAATGTTTAACCTTCTGCAGTTCTTCAGTATAGAAGCATCCTTCTATTGGCTGTTTCTGTGCATCGGTCAGTAAGTATGTTATGGGGCTGGTATAATTAATTTTTGAAATAGTAAATATTTCATTAGACCAATTAGGAGTATAACCTTTATCGAACACGCCTCTGTACTTGCTTATTCTCACATGATCGTTAATTTTAAATTTAGGTAATTGCGTGTATGTAATTGTAGGATAATTGTAAACGGATTTCAAGAGTATTTTTTCATTCTTTTTATTTACATCTACAGGTTTCATGCCGATGGTACTATGCCTAGTATTATTATATTTCTTAATAATATCAGCAAGTAAATTATACCACCGAAAAGAACCATTTATACTAAATTCTTTATACATCATAGATTTTATAGTCCTATTTACGCGTTCGACTACTGAACATTTTTTAGTGCTATACGAAGAATAATGATTAATTTTATATTTTTTCATTAATTTTTGAAAATTAATATTATAAAATTCGGTTCCATTATCAGTCTGTAAATTGACGGGGATTCGTTTATCTGCGACTAATATTTTTTCCATAGCTCGAGTAACATTTACGCCAGATTTAGATTTAACTGGTTCAGCCCATACGTACTTTGAAAAAACATCAATTACAATGAGAATATATTTATAATTTTTATTGTAATTAGCATATGGAATCATTTCGACTAAGTCAGCCTGAAGCAATTCATTTAAACCTCTAACTACGACTTTTCGTCTCTTAAAGTTAATTCTAGCCGGCTTATGTATTTCATTAACAATATCTCTTTTTACAGCAGACATGTTTACAGTTCAACAATAATTTACGTACTGTTAAATTAATCCAGCGGTTCGATTATTTTACTTTCTAATAGTTCCTCTAAAATTCTATTTATTTCATTCGTATGACTTGAATTGCCTGCCTCCTGTGAAGCTATCAAAAGCCTAAGACGATCGACGAGTTCATTAGGATCGTCCCAATATACGTAATCAATAGCATTATCGGTGACTTGCATCATTAATTCACCGCCTTTTACTTTACCAGGAGCACGTTGCCGAGGTTCGCGAGCGTAAAGCATCGGTTTAATAATATGCAGGTACTTCCAGCTCTTACTACCAGACTTTTGCTTTTCAGAATCATAATTTCTCTTATGTGCGCTAGTCCTTTTTACAATATCAATGTACTGTTTCTTATCATCATAGTTATAGTGATGCGAACGTTTTTTAAATAGTAATTCATAAAGACCGCGAGTGCCCTGATACTCTTTATTATTTATTATTAAATTGTCACCGTCAAACTGAATGGCAGAATTTCCAATATAATATTTATCTTCTTCGGGATTATATCGTACACCATATCGAAAATCATGTGTATTTTCAGTATCATGCATCATCTCAGATATATAGGTTTTAGGCAGATCGCTAAATTTCTCAAGATACTTCTCATCTGACTGGTCGCCTTCTTCAGAGTCGACAATCGACGGTGACGGTGTAATATTAATATTTTTTTCATCCTCTGGGGGTTCAGACTTTTTCTTAATGTTTAAATTCTCATCCGTCTCAAGCTTGATATGTTTAGCTATTGAATGTAACGGTGCGGTGATTGGGGCAAAAGACTTTTCGATTTGCAGATCGTGCATTTTGAGTGCCTCTAATTTGCGCTTTACAGCTTTCCGAGCTTCGATAATTTTATTAGTAATGTCCATGTCGACAGGTGCGTCAGATAACATGTGTAATTATCAACTGATTGAGATAGTAAAATCACAGGTATATATACTCGTCAAACCCCTTTCTGTATCGGCCATGTTTAATATCGCTATCTTTATCTATCACTAGGAATCCGTATTTATCTTTCCAGCATAACGAGCACATATGTTTGAAATCCTCAAAGCTCATATCGGTATTAACGTGATCGGAATATACATGTCTAAGATTCATGTCATCCTGCTTGAATAATATCAGTAAATTTGCATTGTCTCTTATCAGATGTTTCGGAATGCGGGTATAGGTCTGACAGAGATAGAAGCTGTCTATCTGTTTATGCCGTCCCATGCTAAAGTAGTCACGCATCACACTTTGATTGTCGCAAGCTACATCATCAAATATAAAAATGGAATTAATTTTAGCTTGCGCAGGCGTCATTATTACATCGCTATCCTTGAATTCATGATATCCCACGATCGAGCCGAGTACTTTTCTAAGATATTCGTATTTAGGCTGGTAGAGAGATTTCGAGTAGACGTAAACATTCTTGAAACGCAAGCCGTGTGGATGAGTCAGCAGGCTTATCACGATGTTTGTTTTCCCACAATTTGAAGGTCCGCATATGATACACCTGATGCTGTCGGGTAACAGAGGACCATGTCTACTATCTTTTTTCACATGACTGTCGAAATCGAGATTATCGATTTTCAGACTGTTACCTGTCTTGATGAAACGCATGATTGACACTGAGGTATTTCCACCAGGAGTTTAAGTATAAATAGCTTTCGATCACCTGTAACACCTCAGTCTACTATTACATGTGATAGAGGTAACATGGCTGTAAACGCTCTCATAAATAAATTACCTTTCGAAGCCCATATCCCTGGCTATCGTTTCTGCGGCCCGGGTACTAAATTAGAAAAAAGACTGGCGCGAGGAGATCGCGGAATTAATGGTCTAGATGAGGCGTGTCGTGACCACGACATACAATATTCTAAAGTCAATGATGTGAAAGGACGGCATATTGCCGATAAAGAATTGGCAAAACGTGCTCTGAAGCGTGTATTTGCTAGGGATTCGTCCATCGGAGAAAGAGCGGCAGCAGCCGGTGTAGCAGGCATCATGAGTGCTAAAGTTAAATTAGGCTTGGGATGTAAAAAAAGAAAATGTGGCGGTACGATGACGTTTAAAAAAATATCCAATAAAATTCGTAAACTAGTACGTGGAGCTCCCTCTGTCGGGGATGCTATTAAAAAGGCCTCTCGTGCAGTACAGCGTATTAAAAAAGATAAAAAAATATCACCGATGGCTGCTCGCGTTATTCCTATACCGAAGACGGGTGGCGTTCTACCGCTAATACCAATATTTGCTGGACTTAGTGCTCTGGGAGCGCTAGCCGGCGGATCTGCAGGTATAGCGAAAGCTGTAAGAGATTCTCAGGCGGCATCCTCCCAGCTTAAAGAATCTAAACGTCACAATCAGGCTATGGAGAGTATCGCCCTCGGTAAGGGACTCTATCTTCGTCCCTATCGAACGGGACTTGGACTATACATGAATAAAAACACCAACAGCAAGTGACTAGTAAAATTACCAAATCGAGCGCTCACCGACGTGGATCTGAAAAAATATGTTAAGATGTTAAATATACCTAATTTTCGAGGAATATTTATGCGAGACCGACTACCTAAACGCGTACATAAAATTGAGACGGGCATTGTGAACTTGGATAGTGATAGCGGTAATGGTACTCATTGGACTGCATACTTTAAGAACGGTTCGAAAGCCGTTTATTATGATAGTTTTGGTAATTTACAGCCTCCTCTCGAATTAATAAAATATTTAAATTGTTCTATTGAATACAATCACAAGCAGTATCAGTCTTATGACACAGTAAATTGTGGACATCTGTGTTTACAATTTCTATATAATGCGTCATGCTTTTAAGTCACGTTCATTCTCAGAGCTAACCTTGAAGCCGCAACATGTCTTGTACGTTTACATTATCCGGCAAATCATCTAATTTAACCGCGCACTTTTCCCCACCCATAGACCTTGAAGACGGTGCTGAATATTCGCTTGCTTTAATAAATTTCGAGGCGTATAACTCCATACCGAACATAGACGCTACAAATAATCATATATATTATGATACAGACGATAAGTTTATAAAAATTCCGGAGGGCTCGTATGAAATAGAAGATATAAATAATTACGTAAGAAAGCATTTTATTCAGAATCATGGTAACGATGGTCATATTTCTATAGTATCCAATAAAAATACGTTAAAAGTGGAAATAAAATCCAATAAGATGATAAATTTTGAAAAGGCCGGCGGTATTGGCAGTTTGTTAGGATTTACATCTCGTCGTCTAAAACCGCTCGAGAAACATATATCTGATTTCCCGGCAAAAATTCAAAAAGTAAACGCTATATGCGTGGAGTGTAATCTCATCACGGGCAGTTACATGAATGATAGATCTGTACACATTATTCATGAATTTTTTCCTAGCGTGCCTCCCGGCTATAAAATAATAGAGTGTCCCGCTAATGCAATTTACCTACCGATTAATAAGAGGCATATAGATAGCATATCAATTAAGATAGTCGATCAAGACGGTGATCTTGTTAATTTCCGTGGCGAGGTCATCACGGTAAGACTGCACTTGAAGAAGAATGGGTCTTAGTTTCCGAAATAGTTTAAAAGGAACACCTGCTCGCGCTCGAAACAGTTCACCTGCAACCTTCAAGGTGTTAACATCTAAAAATAGACGTTTTCTTTACTCTCTCGGTTACAAAGTGCTAATATGAATCCGAATATTTTAAACGTGTTTGAGAAGCCTACGTTTGAAACCGCGATAACTAATTTTGAAAATCATAGTCATGGACCATATTCAATCAGAAATTTAAATAATAACGACGAAATTCGTATACCCATTCAGCAGCAGGATGTGTATACTGCGCCGTATGCTAGTTCGCTGTATATGCGGGGCCGGTTACTTAAAGAGGATGGTACGGTTTCGAACACAGCGGTCTTTGATAAAATGGGGTTATTGTATCTGTTTGACGAGATACGATACGAAGTGAGCGGTAAAATTGTGGACAGCAGTAGAAATCCAGGCCTCGCGACTGTTATGAAGGGATATGCATCATTCACTCCGAATGACGCGAATCACTTAGAAAATGCTGGGTGGACTGATGTGGATGATAATTTTGCAGACGAGAACGGTTACTTTGACGCATGTATACCTTTAAAAATATGTCTGGGGTTCGCAGAGACCTTTGAAAGAATTATTTTAAATGTCCGTCAAGAGCTGGTACTCGTTCGCAGTAGTATTGATACAAACGCAATCATAAATCTTGTAGCCGATGAAAATATTAAAGTAGAATTGGAAATCGTTCAATGGCGTGTACCACACGTGACTGTATCTGACGTTGAGCGATTAAAATTAATGAAATATCTAGAGAGGAATATCGATTTGCCTGTACCGTTTAGAAGCTGGGAATTACATGAATACCCCATGCTGATGGAATCGCAGACGCATACTTGGAATATTAAAACTTCGTCTCAGTTAGAGACACCGCGATATATTATTTTCGGCCTTCAAACGGGTCGTAAAAATGCAGTCGCTAAACGTATGAGTGAATTTGATCACTGCGAGTTGACTAATTTTAAACTTTTTTTAAATTCGGAATCATATCCCTATGATAACTTGAATATTAATTTTGAGAAGAATTTCTGTGCTACTCTGTATGAAATGTTCTGTCAATTTCAGAAATCTTATTATGAGAAAGAAAATGAACCTCTGCTTACTAAATATAAATTTAAAACTAAAGCTCCTCTGGTAGTTATCGACTGTTCGTGTCAGAATGAGGTTGTAAAGTCGAGTGCAGTGGACATTAGGCTGGAATTTAGCACTAATAAAAATATTCCGAAAGACACTGCTGCATATTGTCTTATAATTCATGATAGATTGATTTATTACAATCCTTTAACCAGTATAGTTCGTCCATACTAATATGTATATAATAGACGTGCAGGGCTTCCTGCATAAAAAGGAGTTAGCTTTTACATGTAAAGAAATTTCAATTTTTAATATTACCGATGTCTCGTGTGTACATCGGATAATTAAACCGACTGTTAGTTACGGGCTTCTTACACACAACATTCAGAAGCAAATTAATTGGATAACTGATCATGTGCACGGTCTCCAATGGTCCACGCCTTATGATAATCTCCGGTACGGCGACCTGCAGGACTTCATCGACAGCCACGTACTTGAGAGAGAAGCAAAAGTTTATGTCAAGGGACTGGAAAAGAAGCGATGGCTTCAGCATTATCTGTCTAATAATAATAATATTATAGACTTATATAATTGTAATAATATGAATAGTTTAATGTTAAATAATTTAGAATATCATTGTCATAAACATATTAATAATCATTTACGCTGCTCTAGGCAGAATGTCTACTCGATATATCAGTGGTATATTGTAAATAAAGATAAGGATTTTGAATAAACAAATTTATGCTAACCATACTGGCTTTTATTTCTGTATACATGTGTGCGTGTATGAATGACGAGTGGGGTGGGGGGCAGAGAGGGAGAGAGAGAAGTGGGGGGAGAGCTCTTGCCTCGAGTCAGAGCGCGGTGATCAGTTAGACGTTGCAAAGATGCACAATCAAACGGGGCTTAGAGAGCTGATAGCGGGCAATATTTGCCAATGTTCGATGTGCCAAGTCCCACCGGAGGGCTGGAGGTACCTGGGGCTGCCTCAGCCCCAGGACCCCGTAACGCAACCGCCACCACCACCACCACCACAGGAGATGCCCCGGCTGATGCTCTTAGCCGACATCATGAAAGGTATTTAAAATATTTTTTCTGTTTCGTATAACTCAATACTTATAGATATTTTTTTAAATTGTTACAGACTCCATTGAACTCAGAATTTCTTCGGAGATTTGGAGAGGTCGATCTGTCAGCCGGCGAGACCAATAAATTTCTTTTTTTAATTAACATACGATCTGCCCTCCCGCCGGATAGCCAGACCAGTGTTTTTATTATTTTATTAATTCTACACAATTTTAATTGTATTTTTTTTTATATTAATAAAAAATGTTATTAATAATCTTTTTTTATTTCAATGAGTTGATAGCATCTCATACTTATTAAGTGTCTGAACAGCTCGAACAGCTCCAACAGCTCCAACAGGTGTAACAGGTACCGTACCTGTTACACCTGTTGGAGCTGTTGGAGCTGTTGGAGCTGTTCGAGCTGTTGGAACTGACCATATATAATACACGTATATGTATATGTATATGGGCTGCTTGAACAGCTCCAACAGCTCCAACAGCTCCAACAGGTGTAACAGGTACCGTACCTGTTACACCTGTTCGAGCTGTTGGAGCTGTTGGAGCTGTTCGAGCTGTTGAAACTGACCCTATATAATACACGTATATGTATATGTATATGGGCTGTTTGAACAGCTCCAACAGCTCCAACAGCTCCAACAGCTCCAACAGGTGTAACAGGTACCGTACCTGTTACACCTGTTCGAGCTGTTGGAGCTGTTGGAGCTGTTCGAGCTGTTGAAACTGACCCTATATATTACATGTATATGTATATGTATATGGGCTGCTTGAACAGCTCCAACAGCTCCAACAGCTCCAACAGCTCGAACAGGTGTAACAGGTACCGTACCTGTTACACCTGTTGGAGCTGTTGGAGCTGTTCGAGCTGTTCAAACAGTCCATATATAATACACGTATATGTATATGTATATGGGCTGCTTGAACAGCTCCAACAGCTCCAACAGCTCCAACAGGTGTAACAGGTACGGTACCTGTTACACCTGTTGGAGCTGTTCGAGCTGTTGGAGCTGTTCAAGCTGTCTCACCTGCCTCTCTCATGATCATCATGTCAGGATAGGTATTAGGAAATAAAAACACACATTTTATAAATAATTTAATTTATTAAATGTAAAAATATTTATATTACAATACTTTAATACTAATTACAAAAAATGTAGGCGAACTATGTCAAACGTCTTAACATAATCTTCTAAGGTAGTGGATGGCCAGTGCCCGCTGTCTGGACCAGAGCTCCAACCAGTCGGCTGCCCAGAGCGACCTTTGGATATATTATCCTCCAGCCATTTTATTAACTGCTTATGCTCTTCATTGAAATTAATATCTAATTTGAAATGTATATTATTCCTACCAATTACTCGAAACAAAATTTCAAGAAATTCGTATTGTGTAAAGTAAGCTGCCTCGCAAAATGCTTTATTAATCGACCAATCAATACTTTTATAATTATCAGAAATATTTTTAGCCGGGTACGATTTCGAATAAAAATCAATTGACATATAATCATCATTACACGTTAATAATTCTTCTAAAAAAATTCTAAAATAACTATTATTCGCGGCGGGATAATGTCTGTTAATTACTTCTCGTAATCGATATACGGTAAGGTGAGTAATACATTCTCTTTGGAAAATATATTCCAACTGTTGAATAAAAATATCGTTTTGAAGTTTTTTCGTAAATATTTTTTTCATTAAATCGAAATTAGAACTATCTCTTAAAGCCATCCAGTATAAAGCTTTGTCCGGTATAACAATCTTTTCTAAAATTTTATGAACTAATTGATAATTACCCCGATTCAATGCATTTTGAATGTACCTCTCATATACGTCGCGAGTGATAAGTACAAGCTTGTACTGCAATTCTTTTTCTAACCCGTCCATCGCGATCAAAGTCTCTAAAGTAAATGAATCCGAACGGCTACTGCCAAGCGCTTCACTGCGTCGATGACGTCATCTGACGAGCTGAGACTTGTTGGAAATTATATCCCCAAGGTTTCGTATCGGTATTTATATAATTTATAATTCTTTTATCATCATACGGACTGAGTGCCACCTTATTCTGTTTGATAGTATATATTTCATGTTTCTTTGATCGAATTAATCGCTGCTCTTTGGTCAAAATTTCTTTATTAAATAGACAATTCGTAAAGTCTTCAAATGCAATTTTTCTGATTACCGAACGCGAGAGACCCTTGATTTTTTTATTTACCGACACACCCTCCACTTTATAACTATACATTTTTGCACGGAGTCCTACGAATTCTGTCATTACGCGCCCTTGACATTCGTCTTTCATTACGCCTAGTACCTTCTTATTTGCATGAGGTATTCCGTAGACATTGTCTACAGGATAATCCGATGTGTCGAACTGATGGATGTCTTTTTTAATGTACTTGTATATATCAACGTCGCTAAATTCGTAAATTAAACTGTCTGTGTCAGTGTAAAGTAGTTTGGCTTGCTCACCGAATTCTTTTTTAATATAATCATAATGAAAATCGTAAAGAATAATTTTTGAAAGATCTAAAATGGCGAACCCCACATATATTGGCTTATCGAATTTAATTTTTAGTCGATTCATTTCAATAATAATCATATCCTCGCCGAAGACAGTCGAACTGTGAAAGTTCGGTTTCGCGAGCAGAGACTTGGCACCATATCTCCCCTCCCATTTAGTTACCAATTTAACATCTTTGTGCTTGCGGACATTCTCCATTGTCTTTCCGAACACCGCATTGTTCATTAGCTTATAGAAATTTTTCTGAAACTCGTTACTTGCCTGTTTTCGTAAATCCGTATTTAAATCAATGTATTTCTTTAGCCACCGTGACTGTTTAAATTTTAAAATTCTATGTACCGTCTTGAGTTTTAATCCGCGTTCTAAACATTTTTTTAAAGTCCTATAATGCATTACATATCGCGTTTTATCTAACAGAGTGGTCATTAATTTTGAATGTTTTGAACCGGGCGGCACCATATGTTCTGGACACATCGGGAGATCCTTATGTAGCTCATGTAATTCAAGTGGATACTCGATATCTACTTCCAAAATATAACCGATGTCTGACTCGTCCGATAAATTTGGAATATCTAAGGCATAAAATTGTTCGACGGGTACCCACTCGAAAGCACCTGTAGGTAGCGGAACAGACATCCCGGCTCCATACATGTTATTGATGTCAAAGTACATGATGTGAGTCTCTCTTTCATCGGGATTAAACGCATCCCCCATGTACTTGTTGTTAGCTTTCGAATATCTGTTAGATACCTGCGCTACACCGCCTCTCACGCCTTTTTCAATCATTAGTATCATATCAATGTCTGTGAGAAGCTCTAAATTTTCTTTAGTTATTTTTAACATCGCGTCGAATGCCAGTCCCGGAGCAGTATAATAATTTAAAGCATCAAGTCCGTACGTCTGTATGCATGTCTCGCGGAAATTTTCAAATATATCAGCTAGCAGTAATACATCTGTTTTTAAATATATATCGGAATATTCCCCTAATGTCTTAATATCGAATTTATTCCAGATATTTATAGCATGGTTATAATCATCCTCTGTTATGTTTTCGTCTGTCAGTTTACTGTAAAATTCTTCTTTAGCCGGTAGAGATGTCTCGTCTAATTTTTCCCAAGAATTTAAATAATCATAAGGAAAAACACCTTTCCGCGTTAATAATTGAAATTGTTCATCATTATTACAGTACGATTTAGTGATTCGTTTCTGCTCATCGTCGAGATAGGAAGCTAGTTTTTCGATTTTGTCTGCCATAAACCTAAACGAATCAATAAATCTTAGTTTAATTTTCGTATCTTTAACTCGTTTAGTGAAAGAAATGTATTTTTCCTTATTAATCGGTAATAATGAAATTTGTCCGTCAAATGCCGTTGCTAGCTGTTTGATTATCAGGTGGCCATCGTAACCTGATAAACAATGAAATATAACCGGAATCACGTGACTATCTTGATAATTAATGTTACATCTCATATGCGCCGGTCCCCTATAGTACCCAGTTAAATGATTGTGATCGGCTACTTTAATGTCCGTCTCTTTGAAGGGCCTCTCACAGATATGACAGACCTGCGCGAGATCGAATTCATTTTTTTGTGTCTCGTTTAACGATTCCATAGGTTTTATGTCGGACATGATTACATTAACTCGGTCTGAAATTTTTTCAAGTTCTTTAACAAACCAGTACTGACAGTCGGCGCCTCGGTACATTTTAAATTGTGATAGACTGTCATCATAGGAACATTTTAAGTAATACGCGACGCTAAAAGCCGTATGTTTCTGGTAATTTTGCGTATTTTGATTCGTGTTAGCATCACAGTCCTCTAAGATACATTCGAAATCGGCATAAATAGCGAACGGTACCCTTTCTTTATATCGGTAATTTTTAAATTTTAAAAACTTTTCATCCTCGCCGGGTAATTCAATTTTGCATGTATTAGTTTTCGAATTGCAATCATTTGAATGCCGGTCTAGAAGTTCTTGAGTTGTAAAATGATTAAGACATCGGTTGCAAATAAATACTCGATGTCCGTCTGAAGATAGTTGTTTATTTAATAATCGAGACATATTCTTTATCCAAGCAAAATGATATTGCGCAGCATCAGTAAAATTATCGGCAGAATTCGTAGGAATCATTAATAAATTTACGACGCGTTCATAACTGTATTTACTTAAACATACCGGTAAAACTTCCCTTTTAACTACGGTGTATACGTTTATCGAAATATCATTTAAGCGTTCGAATTTTTTAATATTTCTTAATTCCATCGGAAACTCGATGCCATCATATTTTAAAACTTCCTTAAAATGAGGATATGAAGTTACTCTCTGCCCATCCTTTTTAGCTGGGTATAATGCCGAAACTACTGACCATAAGAAGCAATATTCGTCATTATTTTTAACGTTAATAACGCACTTTTTTTCTTTTATAAAGTTTGGCATTTCAGCATATGTTGATAATCCCACTGTTATAGGACAATATTTATTAACATTTACTCTTAGCCCGATAATTTCCGATAAGGCCCAGCCTGAATCTTTTCCTTGAAAGTCTTCAAGATGTTTCAATAACCGTTCGGATACATTTTCTTTATACCATTCCTTTAAATTCGTATTTAAGTCTATCACAGCGTTCCTTGTAGCAAATGTTTTTAATTCCACTGTGCCATTAGTAGGCTGTACGAAGTTACATTCAAAAATAACATTTACTTTAATTAGCCCATCTTTTAAACATTTTTTAATTTGAATAGAGAAGCTCCTAAACGCTTTTTTAAAAAATAATACCGGTTCTTTAATTTGTACGTTAGTTATTATACCGGACTTAACACGATTTTTAAAACAAGATTCTACCTCTTGATATACTAAATATTTTCGTGCTGCCGGCTTTAAGGAACCGCCTAATATTTTATTTTTTAATTTTAATTTTTTCAATTGCTCTCGGTAGTATTTTAAAAGCGCTAAATTATTTTCCAATTTAAATATATTTTCACCTTTATTATCGATATGAATTTTGATTTTAATTGCCTTGGCTACTAGTTTAATATTGCTATTAATTATCGAAATATGTTGGTCGATTTCATCATCGGTCTTTAAGAGCAGCAATGATTTTTTAGTTAAATTAATTATATCAGTACTGAGTTTAGATACGGTCTCGGTAGACGACATACTGTTTCAATTAGACAACCGTTCACCGCGAGAGATAAACAGCTAATGATCGAGGTGGGGAGATGACGCTGCTTTTATACTCGGCGGCCGAGGGTCACGTGACTTTGCAGTGAACGATTTCTAAAAGGCCCCCGAATTTTCATAATCTGTTCGTCTTTTACATATAAAACAATGTTAAATTGCTATATCGCTGCGGGGTGGCTACATATTCCCATAAGAAACCATGTATTGTAAGACACAAAATTCTTCGCATGCATCTTTACCGTATACCTATCTTATGTTAGTAGACTATCAGAAATGATTTCATTTGTTTACATTAACAATTTCTCGGAATCCGATAACAGCTCTGCATTATATTCTTATTAAATTGAAATCTAAACGTAGAGAAGCGAATGAATATTTATCTTATATAAAACTCGGGCTAAAGAGACTTGTCTGAAAAGCGTTTATATTGGGTCTCGATATTTCCTTTGATCTAGCCGCTGTAGTTATCTAAAGGTAATTAATCACGTTTTAAATATACATATAGCCGTAGGCAGTCGCATTTATTTACATTAACAATTTCCTGGAATCCGATAACGTCTCTGCATTTGGTCACAGTTTTACATTGAAATCTTAACATATAGAAGTAAATGAATATTTATCTCATAATTATGACTTGTCTATTTAATCTCAATGATGGACGTCAGTAGCCATTTTCTTAACGCCCACTAACGTAAACATACAATACTATTAGTCAATAAACGGCAGCCATCTTATTTTAGACACACCCTGTATACTCTCAGCCACGTCCTTTTAGATATAATCTCTTATCTAAGCTCGGGGATTGGATCTCCCATCTCCCCCCTCCCATTAGGTCCTATCACCTATCATCTAAGAAGATCCCACCTCACACTACAACCTAGATAATAGGATCTATCATCTAGCATTATCTCACCTCACACTAGAACCTAGATCATAGGATCTATCATCTATCACCTGCGCGCCCCCCGCGGGGCTGCAGGCGTGCTGACGTCACAGCTACAGCCGCAGCTCCAGCTTGACCTTGAATTGCGCCAGTATTGGTACTGCATAACTACTCCTGGAGAATGTGGAAATCATTTTCTGAAGCTGTTGAAGCCTTCCAAGCTATATCTCTACTACAACAATCTATTGCTGACGAGACTTTTCAAGTTCTGGAGAAGTTTACTGTTTTTCTTTTCCACAAAGACGCAGAAGACTGCTCAGTCAATCATGTTAGAAAGCTTCTCTTTACGTTAAAAAGTCGCACTCTACAAGTCTGTCCGCAATAAAAGAGGCACTAAGGCAGCATTGTCTTCGATCAGCATACCAGGCATGACAAGTTTGGGGTCGTGCGTTCTTAGTGATGGACAACATTCCAGGGCCAGAAGGATGGGAATGGACCACGGTTGCTTGAGAATGGACGCCGGTCTGGTCTTCTCTTCCGTCTATTAAAGTAGCCTGCAGAGAATTGGTTAAGTGTAGTTGCTCCGGATGCAGTACACGATGCTCCTGTTCAAAGACCAAGGTTTTATGCACACTACTTTGCACGGACTGCATTGGGGTTCGACAATGCAGCAATAAATACAATAAAAGGTATGCGTTTAAATAATTATTTTTAAATTCGTTTCACAAGATCATAATATTATAGCTTTGTTGATGCAATGCTTTAATATAATAATAATAATAATAATAATATATAATTATTTTGTTCCAGAGATGAATTGGAAGATGAAGAAGATGATTGGGTGATCTAGAGCCATAAGAGCTGTATAGAAGCAGTTCATTTACATGAGCATTTCTTAGTATTTAGTGGTTTTTTGTTTGTAAAAATTTATTTCCTTAATGTAATAAATGTTTTCAAAATAATTAATATCACTGTTGTGTAAGAAAACAAGTCTTTCTTGAGATATTCGGAACCCCATTGTAGGGAAAGAAAGGGATATTGAGCACAATTAAAAACTTAGTGTAAAAAATTCGTGAGAAAAGTGAAATTTTCAGATTTTTGAAAATTAAGCAGAACCCTTAAGGTGTAGTGATAAATGTATAGAGACAAAAAAGTGCCCTCTTCATAGGAGCTTTGAGACAAAAAAATCGAAATCTGCACGGATTTTCAAGTGGCTCTCTATCTGAAAAGTTGCCATCTACTATGACTACAGAAAGTGGCACATTCCAATCAAAAAGTGCAGCTTTTTAGCTTTTTTAGCCATATACCCACCGTACTAAAAGCCCATTTGAACAAAAAAAAATTTTCAAGTTTTTAAATTTTTTATTTTCACCAGTACTGCCACTTCACTACGTGGATGTGGAGGTAATTATCATTTGGCAAGCACCAATACATGTTTAAATGCTTAAAGGTTGACATGCTCTATTTATGGCTATATCTGACCATACTCTTTTGTGAAGAACATAGTTATAGATTGCTTGTCAATATCGCTAAAAAAGTTTTTTTTTTGTTTCAGATATCTGTATCCAAGAAATATTGTTTGATATTGTTTATTCTGCTTGGTATAGCATCGTGTTAATAATAATAATTGGTGAGTATTAGATGATTTGTACTTTAGTAACACCACATACATTAAAAAGAATAACTTACATCAATTATCAGTTAACTGATTGATAAGATTTCTTAAATTATGATTCGCACTTTTCAACTGTTTTCATTTAACAGTGATTTTATACCTAATAACTGTAAGTACAACAAAAATAATAATAACAATTTAGAATATTCAATAATTAAAACTTCTTCCAAAAAATGAGAAAGTTTTATCTGATATTACATATACCTATATATATTAGCAAATACAATTATTTTTCGTTAAATAAAATATTAAATTAGCAACTTCATTTTGTTGAGAAATTACCAATGTCATTCGCGTTTATGTCTCTAGAAAGTCTATGTCTTGGGTGAACAAATGAATCTGAACCTATGTCAATCGGACTGTCCAGAAAATTTAACAATTACACACAGGTCGACAAAAAAAAAATTCTGCTCCGAGGACTAAACCTATCATGCCTTAAGAGGGAGCAACACGATCAAATCAGAGGAAAGTGGGGAAATTAGCCAATAAAGTACAGAGAGCTGTTGTGTTGGTTGTCTAGTTTTGGCGTTCGTACTTTCTTTACTATTGCTCTACCTACTTACAATCACGCCTGAAAGGTCAAGAACACATCGATTCAAATACACAAAATGAGTGCGCATCGGTTATAAATGCAATTTTTGCAATCATTTTTAATTATATCGAAGTGACTCTATCTACTAATACAGCATTATACTAAAAAAAAAAAAAATTCCAGCAAAAAGCATTTTTTAGCGAACCGGCTCATGTTATTAAACTGATCAAAAGATATTCTTGTAAGTAAATGAATACTACACTTCCATTGAAGAACATTTTTAGCTAAAACTTGTTTATTAGCCAATGTGAAGAGATATCTTCCTAATAAACAAGTTTTAGCTCAAAATGTTCTTCAGTAGAAGTGTAGTATTCATTTACTTACAAGAATATCTTTTTTTCAGTTTAATAACGCCAGCCGTTTGGCTAAAAACTGCTTTTTCCCAAGATTTTTAGTACAGTGTTTTTTAATAGATGGTGCCACCTACAGCACTACACTGCATCATGTAACCAACATAACCTTAAATTTTAAATTTTTCAAGTTTATTCTCATTTTTAATGTTTGTATACGCATTTTTAGCTTGAAGCCGTACTGACTTCAAACAAATATTTAAAAATTCACGTAAATAATTTTTCAATATTGTTGATTAATAAAAATAGACTGCTAATTACAGGTTAGATTTCCAACCTACAAAAAGAGTCCTATTTTATTAGGACAAAGTATTTAGAACTTCATAAACATTACACTGAAATAGATTTTAGTTGAAAATACGGGAACCAGGCAGAAATTTTAATAACAGCGGCATAATACTCTTAAATCTTAAGAAACACATATTTTTGAGTTAGCTGTGACCCCACTTCAGCTTTAGCTTTACCGATGAAACTTTGTGATTGGCATTGTCCCCTTTTAGGTATTTTGAATTGCTGAATCCGAATTTTCAATCAAAAAAATTTTCTACCGCGTAGATTTCGAGTAAACGTCAAGAATTGTCAAAAAAACGTATTTTGACGATAATAACAGGGATTTACTCGAAATCTACGAGGTAAAAAAAAAATTAAACTGAAAATTCGGATTCAGCATACAAAAATACAAAATACTAAACCTATTAGTCTAGGAGCCCGCGTACAAAAATGCAATTTATACATATCCTCGTATAACTTCTTGCATGACATAATTGCGCCTAGTCTATCACTTTTTTCCTCTGCGAAAATTTTTGTAAACGCGGCGTTCCTCGGCATGAAAAAGACGATTTCCACACGTCGGACTGGAAAATCGCCAAATATATTTTGTCCGACAATTCGAAAATTGGATTCTACATATTTTTATTAAGCAATCTTGAAAAAATCAGCTGGTTATCAATAAATGTTTTAAAGTTATGTTATGTTATGTTTAGGGTGATAGACACCCTTAACGTTCCAAAATTTTTGTCGGACAGTTTGTAGAAATATATAGAATATATTTGTAGAATCCAATTCTCAAATTGTCCGATAAAATATATTTGCCGATTTTCCAGTACGACGTGTGGAAATCATCTTTTTCATGCTGAGGAGGAACGCCGTGTTTAGGATAATTTTCGCGGGAGGAAAAAAGTGATAGACTAGGCGCAATTATGTCGTACAAGAAGTTATACGAGGATATGTATAAATTGCATTTTTGTACGCGGGCACCTAGACTATATCATTCCTTATGTATTTTTGTATGCTGAATCCGAATTTTCAATTTAAAACATTTTCTACCGCATAGATTTCGAGTAAATCCCGGTTTTTATAGTCAAAATGTGTTTTTTGACAATAAAAACCGGGATTTACTCGAAATCTATGCGGTAGAAAATTTTTTAAATTGAAAATTCGGATTCAGCATACAAATATACATAAGGAATGATATAGTCTAGGTGCCCGCGTACAAAAATGCAATTTATACATCTCCTCGTATAACTTCTTGTACGACATAATTTTAATTGTAAATTCGGATTCAGCATACAATAATACTTAAGGCGTGATAGGTTTAATCCTTGGAGCAGATTTTTTTTTTTGTAGAGCTGTCATAGATATAAAAATAGTGAGAAAAACTTTGTACCTGGATAGTAACATACATAATGAATAATATTCCAGAAGGTTATAATGTACCATTTTATTGAAATAAAAATAAATTTCTTAAGAAAGTATTTGGGGAGGGGATTTTTTTTGCTGGAATCTGAAGGACACATATAAAGATGTATATTATAAGTCATGGATTTCGAGCGAGGTCTCTAACATGTTCGTTTTAGCAATTGAAATAGCAAAACATCATTTTTTCTCCGCCGTATTGCAAAAACGAAAAATGCAGATTGTTCGCAATAAAATTTTGAACAGATTTAAATGTACAAGACCTCTATTAAATATATACTTAACCTCAAAAAGAAAAATAGTCTAGTAAATAATATATAGCCTTCTTGAGAAATTTAGTGTAATATATCGAATTAGATAAAATTTTGAAAAAAATATGTTCTTTATGAATATTAGCAACCACAGAAAATTTTTAGTCAAAATATTTGTTTAAACGGTCAGAAAACCAAAAATTGTTTAAAACTTTGTGGTCCCATTAAATTATGCCATCAAGTTGTAGAGGAACATTCTTTTTCAAACTGTAAGTTTTTAAATGTACTTTGGATTAGTCTTAACGATTTTTTTCTTTGTTTTCACATTTTTTGCATTTTATTTTTTTGTATTTGTTCAAATGCTTATATTTTTGAGATTTTTTTGTAAAACTAAAAGGTTTTAATATGGTTAAAAAGTAGGAAAAAATACTTAAAATAAACAGCTGATTCGCTCATGCTCTGCTGCTCCTCAAATCCGGTTTGTCGCACACGTCTGTCAACTTTTGCTCCGGTTGACAATTCTTATAATTTTCTGTTAATCTTAACCTTCAGTTTAAAAAAAATAAGAAGTGGATGCTCGATGACGGAAGCGAGATACTGAAAAACTGCTCCTTTGGGGTGGTCAACCGTGCACTTCTGCCAGGATGGGGTAAGGATGACAAGGATATTCTTAAAGTGCAGGTATTTCTCTACAAATCCTGTAAATTCCATTCGGATGTTATGTAACGGATGCGAAATATCAGTTAATTAAGATTTAATTAGCTCATTAACTTCAATCGTGCCACGATTTGCTTAGGCTGACAAACAGTTTAATTTTGCCTCTACTGTCTACTTTCATTTTTTTCATAAACTAACCGGATATACGGTGATGGTCAAAATTTTGCAGTCGTCGCTTAGACTTAAGTACAAAAAAAATTAAGAGATGACTATCGTATTTTAAACTGAAAATGGTAACAGTAAAACGTATGTCAAAAGTCTTCATTAGGTTATAGGGCACTGAGATAGCGTTTAATTGCAGCAAAATGTAATACGCCATTGTCACATCATCTGTGTTCTTAGAAACGATAAATTGATAAGTCTCTGTCTTTTTCTAAGTTTTAATAAGCTCATTATGAAAAAAGCAAAATTATTTTGAAACAAGTCTTCTATAAATGTGAAATATGAGTATTGTCTATTGTGTAATTCTCTTAATATTTTTGTTTTTCTTTCTGAGATTCTGTCACACGTATTTTCTTCTAAAAATCTATGAAATCTACAAAATAATACAATTATCCAATATTTTACTGACAAATAGCCTCTACGCCAGTGACTTTTAAATCAAAGGATCAGTTAGAATATGTTTCTTGGCAAATGATATGAATAAAAATGTAAAAAGGTGTATTTTGGTGTCGTTTCGGAAACCACATCTGTTTCTTTATCGAAGCTTTATTACAAAATATTTTATTTTAAATGGACAGCTTTAAGAATATGTTTATGTTACGTTTAATATCCATAGACATTATTTACACAGAGCTGTTAATATAGATGATAATTTTTTACTAAATGTTTTAACCAATCAAAATTGTGCATTTCATGTCGTGTCAAAATTCATCCAATCAGTAAAAGATTACAGCGATAACACGCATACATGTGGTGTTATCAGCCAAGGCACAAATAATATGTTCAAATGTCAGATTGAAATTCAACAAATGTCAAATTGAAAATCAATTTAGAAAAATGTCACAAAGGTTTGGTAATGTTTCAAACGATCCAATTAATCAAATTGTATTAGAAAATACACCCAAAAATACTATTAAAAGTAAAAAGTGTACGTGGAGAATGTTTTTAGAATTTTGTTCGATCAGAAAACACGAACTGAATGGAGAGTAAAAAATTATCTTACCGATTACACGCTTTCAGCAGTCTCTATGACAACATTGTCACGGTATTATCAATGCTCTAGGTGTATAAGTGATAGTATTTTTAAACAATGTTAAATTTTTAAGTTCTTCTTTTAACATTGAGAACCAGGTTGTACAAATATCTCCGGAACAATTCGACACGCATCTATCCGCATGTGCAACAATATTGCAGATTCTTTAATTTTTCTGTTCTTGCTATCCGCCTCTTTTGTTAAAATGTTTGCCTAATTCCAGTTTATCCTGTCCGTTCTCTTTTGTTAGTAAAATACTGGTTAATTAGACTACACTGACATTATTTTTAGAAGAAAGTATGTGGCAGAGAATCCGAGAAAGAAAAACAAAAAAAAGTAAAATATGAACTTACCAAAATTCCTTAATTTTTCGACATTTGTCCATAACGTTTAGAGTTATAAGAGATAAATTCAACGTTATGAATGAATGCTGCAAATTCGTTTCCACAGGAAATACGAAATATTTTAACTTCAAACATGATTAATATTTTTGCATGTTCAACGTCATCGAAGAATCTATAACGTCATATATATGTTTTGAACTTCTTTATATTATCATTTTGGCGGAGTTTAGCTATGACTATTTCACCATTCAACCAGGACACACATACAGACATCCATTTCTATAACATTGGAGTCTGTTGCAGTTCAGTTTCGAGCTCGGAAGAAATATATACAAATTCAACAAATGCATGAATGCTATAATAGTGGCAAGCTGATATTAAATATAAAAAAAACAGTTTTAGTAGTTATACAGTACCAATACTAGCGCAATTCAAGGTCAAGCTGGAGCTGCGGCTGTAGCTGTGACGTCAGCACGCCCGCAGCCCCGCGGGGGGCGCGCAGGTGATAGATGATAGATCCTATGATCTAGGTTCTAGTGTGAGGTGAGATAATGCTAGATGATAGATCCTATTATCTAGGTTGTAGTGTGAGGTGGGATCTTCTTAGATGATAGGTGATAGAACCTAATGGGAGGGGGGAGATCCAATCCCCGAGCTTAGATATTAGATTATAGCTAAAGATAAGAGATTATATCTAAGAGGGCGTGGCTAAGAGTATATAGGATGTATCTAGTAATAAAAGAAGTATACAGGGTGTATTTAGTAATAAAAATAAGTATATAAGGTGTACTAGTGATATGGTGTATCTAGTAATAAAAATAAGATGGCTGCCGTTTATTGTTTATAGTTATTGGCGAATAGTATTGCATGTTTACGTTAGAGGGCATTAGAGGTTAAGAAAATGGCTACAGACATCCATCATTGAGTTTAAATAGACAAGTCTTATATATGGAATAAATATTCATCTACTTCAATACGTAAATTTTATATTTGAATGTTAAAACTGTGACCAAATGCAGAGACGTTATCAGATTCCAGGAAATTGTTAATGTAAATAAATGCGGTTGTCTACAGCTATATGTATATTTAAAACGCGATTAATTGTCTTTAGATAACAGCATCCGGCGGTTATAATACAATGACTAATAAGTCACGTGATCCATTATAAGGAGCATCTCAGGGTTTGGAGAGAAATAATGTAAACAATGAAATCATCATATTTTTTCCCATATTTTTCTGCTTACTCGATACGAAAAGTGGGGGTGGAATACAGCATAAAAGTAAAGACCTGAGATCGCTGCATTCATTCACAATCTTAAAGTCGATATACAAGCAGCAGCAGCAATGTCTTTCGCAAAAATTAATGTTGAAGCTCATGTCACGCCGTTCATGAAAATCTATGAGCTGGAAGTCGATAGAAAATATAAAGTGCTAGATATATACAAAGCACTTTCACCGTATGGTATCCAGGTCCAAGTAATCCTCGAAAATTGTAAAGTGAGTCTACCAGCCAGATACTCACGCATTATTTCTGATGATGATATCGTAACGCTACAACAAACCATTATACTAAAAGAAGTGTACTTAGTATATAGAGGGCTAGCAGGCACGACCACTAACATTGAATTCATCGAGTCCTAAAGATGGATCCCGAAACATATAAGAAGAGGTTACAGCACTTTATAAACAATTTAAAATTACTCGGAGAAGACGTTAAGTACGTTGAAGTTTTACGTACATTTCAACATGTCAGTATCCAGCCGAAGAAGTCCAAGAACAGTTCAGTTCAGCGAGGACGTTAAAATTCATAACATTTACCATTGGAGCTATACCCATAGAACTGCTAGATGTGGTAACTGGATGCAAGACGCCCGTGATCGAGATCGTTTTCAAATTAAAATATTACGATACGCTCAAATAATTAATCCAGTACTTGAACATAAATATTCTGTTATTATATCACAAAACATGTAACCTCTTTCTTATATGTATTAATAAATTAATTTAAAAAATGGTTGACTATTATTACCCATTTCCTAATTAAATGAAGAATTCAGATTTTTTTTTCAAGTTTATTGTAACGAAAATGTTCATGCTACATTTTATGTCTTTTTTAATGTCGAATTTAAATATGCAATCAAAAAAATTAAATCTTAAAAAATAAAGCCAGCCCAGGCAAAAAATGAAAAAATTCATATTTTTCAAGTTTATTGTAACGAAAATGTTCATGCTACATTTTATGTGTTTTTTAATGCTGAATTCAAATATGCAATCAAAAAAATTAAATCTTAAAAAATAAAGCCACCCCAGACGAAAAATAAAAAAATAATTTAATTTTTATAATATATTTTATTTATCTGAACGCATAATACAGTAATAAAGCTTATATATGTACATGGAATACATAACCTATAAAAATAATAGCAATAATAATAATAATAATAATAATAATAATAATAATAATAATAATAATAATAATAATAATAATAATAATAATTAATATAAGTGCATAAAAATTAAACAATGCTACTTTTTTCAATCCAACTGTTATGGGAACTGTCAAATCCAAGCCATTTAACGAAAACCTTATTTCCTTTCTTCCTTAAAACTTTCTCAACGAGATACATGTCTGAATGTTTAACCTTCTGCAGTTCTTCAGTATAGAAGCATCCTTCTATTGGCTGTTTCTGTGCATCGGTCAGTAAGTATGTTAAGGGGCTGGTATAATTAATTTTTGAAATAGTAAATATTTCATTAGACCAATTAGGAGTATAACCTTTATCGAACACGCCTCTGTACTTGCTTATTCTCACATGATCGTTAATTTTAAATTTAGGTAATTGCGAGTATGTAATTGTAGGATAATTGTAAACGGATTTCAAGAGTATTTTTTCATTCTTTTTATTTACATCTACAGGTTTCATGCCGATGGTACGATGCCTAGTATTATTATATTTCTTAATAATATCAGCAAGTAAATTATACCACTGAAAAGAACCATTTATACTAAATTCTTTATACATCATAGATTTTATAGTCCTATTTACGCGTTCGACTACTGAACATTTTTTAGTGCTATACGAAGAATAATGATTAATTTTATATTTTTTCATTAATTTCTGAAAATTAATATTATAAAATTCGGTTCCATTATCAGTCTGTAAATTGACGGGGATTCGTTTATCTGCGACTAATATTTTTTCCATAGCTCGAGTAACATTTACGCCAGATTTAGATTTAACTGGTTCAGCCCATACGTACTTTGAAAAAACATCAATTACAATGAGAATATATTTATAATTTTTATTGTAATTAGCATATGGAATCATTTCGACTAAGTCAGCCTGAAGCAATTCATTTAAACCTCTAACTACGACTTTTCGTCTCTTAAAGTTAATTCTAGCCGGCTTATGTATTTCATTAACAATATCTCTTTTTATAGCAGACATGTTTACAGTTCAACAATAATTTACGTACTGTTAAATTAATCCAGCGGTTCGATTATTTTACTTTCTAATAGTTCCTCTAAAATTCTATTTATTTCATTCGTATGACTTGAATTGCCTGCCTCCTGTGAAGCTATCAAAAGCCTAAGACGATTGACGAGTTCATTAGGATCGTCCCAATATACGTAATCAATAGCATTATCGGTGACTTGCATCATTAATTCACCGCCTTTTACTTTACCAGGAGCACGTTGCCGAGGTTCGCGAGCGTAAAGCATCGGTTTAATATTATGCAGGTACTTCCAGCTCTTACTACCGGACTTTTGCTTTTCAGAATCATAATTTCTCTTATGTGAGCTAGTCCTTTTTACAATATCAATGTACTGTTTCTTATCATCATAGTTATAGTGATGCGAACGTTTTTTAAATAGTAATTCATAAAGACCGCGAGTGCCCTGATACTCTTTATTATTTATTATTAAATTGTCACCGTCAAACTGAATGGCAGAATTTCCAATATAATATTTATCTTCTTCGGGATTATATCGTACACCATATAGAAAATCATGTGTATTTTCAGTATCATGCATCATCTCAGATATATACGTTTTAGGCAGATCGCTAAATTTCTCAAGATACTTCTCATCTGACTGGTCGCCTTCTTCAGAGTCGACAATCGACGGTGACGGTGTAATATTAATATTTTTTTCATCCTCTGAGACTTTTTCTTAATGTTTAAATTCTCGTCCGTCTCAAGCTTGATATGTTTAGCTATTGAATGTAAAGGTGCGGTGATTGGGGCAAAAGACTTTTCGATTTGCAGATCGTGCATTTTGAGTGCCTCTAATTTGCGCTTTACGGCTTTCCGAGCTTCGATAATTTTATTAGTAATGTCCATGTCGACAGGTGCATCAGATAACATGTGTAATTATCAACTGATTGAGATAGTAAAATCACAGGTATATATACTCGTCAAACCCCTTTCTGTATCGGCCATGTTTGATATCGCTATCTTTATCTATCACTAGGAATCCGTATTTATCTTTCCAACATAACGAGCACATATGTTTGAAATCCTCAAAGCTCATATCGGTATTAACGTGATCGGAATATACATGTCTAAGATGCATGTCATCCTGCTTGAATAATATCAGTAAATTTGCATTGTCTCTTACCAGATGTTTTGGAATGCGGGTATAGGTCTGACAGAGATAGAAGCTGTCTATCTGTTTATGCCGCCCCATGCTAAAGTAGTCACGCATCACACTTTGATTGTCGCAAGCTACGTCATCAAATATAAAAATGTAATTAATTTTAGCTTGCGCAGGCGTCATTATTACATCGCTATCCTTGAATTCATGATATCCCACGATCGAGCCGAGTACTTTTCTAAGATATTCATATTTAGGCTGGTAGAGAGATTTCGAGTAGACGTAAACATTCTTGAAACGCAAGCCGTGTGGATGAGTCAGCAGGCTTATCACGATGTTTGTTTTCCCACAATTTGAAGGTCCGCATATGATACACCTGATGCTGTCGGGTAACAGAGGACCATGTCTACTATCTTTTTTCACATGACTATCGAAATCGAGATTATCGATTTTCAGACTGTTACCTGTCTTGATGAAACGCATGATTGACACTGAGGTATTTCCACCAGGAGTTTAAGTATAAATAGCTTTCGATCACCTGTAACACCTCAGTCTACATACGATAGAGGTAACATGGCTGTAAACACTCTCATAAATAAATTACCTTTCGAAGCCCATATCCCTGGCTATCGTTTCTGCGGCCCGGGTACTAAATTAGAAAAAAGACTGGCGCGAGGAGATCGCGGAATTAATGGTCTGGATGAGGCGTGTCGTGACCACGACATACAATATTCTAAAGTCAATGATGTGAAAGGACGGCATATTGCCGATAAAGAATTGGCAAAACGTGCTCTGAAGCGTGTATTTGCTAGGGATTCGTCCATTGGAGAAAGAGCGGCAGCAGCCGGTGTAGCAGGCATCATGAGTGCTAAAGTTAAATTAGGCTTGGGATGTAAAAAAAGAAAATCTGGCGGTACGATGACGTTTAAAAAAATATCCAATAAAATTCGTAAACTAGTACGTGGAGCTCCCTCTGTCGGAGATGCTATTAAAAAGGCCTCTCGTGCAGTACAGCGTATTAAAAAAGATAAAAAAATATCACCGATGGCTGCTCGCGTTATTCCTATACCGAAGACGGGTGGCGCTCTACCGCTAATACCAATATTTGCTGGACTTAGTGGTCTGGGAGCGCTAGCCGGTGGATCTGCAGGTATAGCGAAAGCTGTAAGAGATTCTCAGGCGGCAGCCTCCCAGCTTAAAGAATCTAAACGTCACAATCAGGCTATGGAGAGTATCGCCCTCGGTAAGGGGCTCTATCTTCGTCCCTATCGAACAGGACTTGGACTATACATGAATAAAAACGCCAACAGCAAGTGACTAGTAAAATTACCAAATCGAGCGCTCACCGACGTGGATCTGAAAAAATATGTTAAGATGTTAAATATACCTAATTTTCGAGGAATATTTATGCGAGACCGACTACCTAAACGCGTACATAAAATTGAGACGGGCATTGTGAACTTGGATAGTGATAGCGGTAATGGTACTCATTGGACTGCATACTGGAAGAACGGTTCGAAAGCCGTTTATTATGATAGTTTTGGTAATTTACAGCCTCCTCTCGAATTAATAAAATATTTAAATTGTTCTATTGAATACAATCACAAGCAGTATCAGTCTTATGACACAGTAAATTGTGGACATCTGTGTTTACAATTTCTATATAATGCGTCATGCTTTTAAGTCACGTTCATTCTCAGAGCTAACCTTGAAGCCGCAACATGTCTTGTACGTTTACATTATCCGGCAAATCATCTAATTTAACCGCGCACTTTTCCCCACCCATAGACCTTGAAGACGGTGCTGAATATTCGCTTGCTTTAATAAATTTCGAGGCGTATAACTCCATACCGAACATAGACGCTACAAATAATCATATATATTATGATACAGACGATAAGTTTATAAAAATTCCGGAGGGCTCGTATGAAATAGAAGATATAAATAATTACGTAAGAAAGCATTTTATTCTGAATCATGGTAACGATGGTCATATTTCTATAGTATCCAATAAAAATACGTTAAAAGTGGAAATAAAATCCAATAAGATGATAAATTTTGAAAAGCTCTGGTAGTTATCGACTGTTCGTGTCAGAATGAGGTTGTAAAGTCGAGTGCAGTGGACATTAGGCTGGAATTTAGCACTAATAAAAATATTCCGAAAGACACTGCTGCATATTGTCTTATAATTCATGATAGATTGATTTTTAACAATCCTTTAACCAGTATAGTTCGTCCATACTAATATGTATATAATAGACGTGCAGGGCTTCCAGCATAAAAAGGAGTTAGCTTTTACATGTAAAGAAATTTCAATTTTTAATATTACCGATGTCTCATGTGTACATCGGATAATTAAACCGACCGTTAGTTACGGGCTTCTTACACACAATATTCAGAAGCAAATTAATTGGATAACTGATCATGTGCACGGTCTCCAATGGTCCACGCCTTATGATAATCTCCGGTACGGCGACCTGCAGGACTTCATCGACAGCCACGTACTTGAGAGAGAAGCAAAAGTTTATGTCAAGGGACTGGAAAAGAAGCGATGGCTTCAGCATTATCTGTCTAATAATAATAATAATATTATAGACTTATATAATTGTAATAATATGAATAGTTTAATGTTAAATAATTTAGAATATCATTGTCATAAACATATTAATAATCATTTACGCTGCTCTAGGCATCAGTGGTATATTGTAAATAAAGATAAGGATTTTGAATAAACAAATTTATGCTAACCATACTGGCTTTTATTTCTGTATACATGTGTGCGTGTATGAATGACGAGTCGGGTGGGGGGCAGAGAGAGAGAGAGAAGTGGGGGGAGAGCTCTCGCCTCGAGTCAGAGCGCGGTGATCAGTTAGACGCTGCAAAGATGCACCATCAAACGGGACTTAGAGAGCTGATAGCGGGCAATATTTGCCAATGTTCAATGTGTCAAGTCCCACCGGAGGGCTGGAGGTACCTGGGGCTGCCTCAGCCCCAGGACCCCGTAACGCAACCACCACCACCACAGGAGATGCCCCGGCTGATACTCTTAGCCGACATCATGAAAGGTATTTAAAATATTTTTTCCGTTTCGTATAACTCAATACTTATAGATATTTTTTTAAAATTGTTACAGACTCCATTGAACTCAGAATTTCTTCGGAGATTTGGAGAAATCGATCTGCCAGCCAGCGAGACCAATAAATTTCTTTTTTTAATTAACATACGATCTGTCCTCCTGCCAGATAGTCAGACCAGTGATTTTATTATTTTATTAATTCTACACAATTTTAATTATAATTTTTTTATAATAATAAAATGTTATTAATAATCTTTTTTTATTTCAATGAGTTGATAGCATCTCATACTTATTAAGTGTCTGAACAGCTCGAACAGCTCCAACAGCTCCAACAGGTGTAACAGGTACCGTACCTGTTACACCTGTTGGAGCTGTTGGAGCTGTTGGAGCTGCTCGAGCTGTTGGAACTGACCATATATAATACACGTATATGTATATGTATATGGGTTGCTTGAACAGCTCCAACAGCTCCAACAGCTCCAACAGGTGTAACAGGTACCGTACCTGTTACACCTGTTGGAGCTGTTGGAGCTGTTCGAGCTGTTGGAACTGACCATATATAATACACGTATATGTATATGTATATGGGTTGCTTGAACAGCTCCAACAGCTCCAACAGGTGTAACAGGTACCGTACCTGTTACACCTGTTCGAGCTGTTGGAGCTGTTCGAGCTGTTGAAACTGACCCTATATAATACACGTATATGTATATGTATATGGGCTGCTTGAACAGCTCCAACAGCTGTTTGAGCTGTTGGAGCTGTTCGAGCTGTTGGAGCTGGTCATATATAATACACGTATATGTATATGGTCATATATAATACACGTATATGCTTGAACAGCTCCAACAGCTCCAACAGGTGTAACAGGTACCGTACCTGTTACACCTGTTGGAGCTGTTGGAGCTGTTCGAGCTGTTCAAACAGCTCATATATAATACATGTATATGTATATGTATATGGCCGGCTTGAACAGCTCCAACAGCTCGAACAGCTCCAACAGGTGTAACAGGTACGGTACCTGTTACACCTGTTGGAGCTGTTCGAGCTGTTCAAGCTGCCTCACCTGCCTCTCTCATGATCATCATGTCAGGATAGGTATTAGGAAATAAAAACACACATTTTATAAATAATTTAATTTATTAAATGTAAAATATTTATATTACAATACTTTAATACTAATTACAAAAAATGTAGACGAACTATGTCAAGCGTCTTAACATAATCTTCTAAGGTAGTCGATGGCCAGTGCCCGCTGTCTGGACCAGAGCTCCAACCAATCGGCTGCCCAGAGCGACCTTTGGATATATTATCCTCCAGCCATTTTATGAGCTGCTTATGCTCTTCATTGAAATTAATATCTAATTTGAAATGTATATTATTCCTACCAATTACTCGAAACAAATTTTCAAAAAATTCGTATTGTGTAAAGTAAGCTGCCTCGCAAAATGCTTTATTAATCGACCAATCAATACTTTTATAATTATCAGAAATATTTTTAACCGGGTACGATTTCGAATAAAAATCAATTGACATATAATCATCATTACGCGTCAATAATTCTTCTAAAAAAATTCTAAAATAACTATTATTCGCAGCGGGATAATGTCTGTTAATTACTTCTCGTAATCGATACACGGTAAGGTGAGTAATACATTCTCTTTGGAAAATATATTCCAACTGTTGAATAAAAATATCGTTTTGAAGTTTTTTCGTAAATATTTTTTTCATTAAATCGAAATTAGAACTATCTCTTAAAGCCATCCAGTATAAAGCTTTGTCCGGTATAACAATCTTTTCTAAAATTTTATGAACTAATTGATAATTACCCCGATTCAATGCATTTTGAATGTACCTCTCATATATGTCGCGAGTGATTAGTACAAGCTTGTACTGCAATTCTTTTTCTAACCCGTCCATCGCGATCAAAGTCTCTAAAGTAAATAAATCCGAACGGCTACTGCCAAGCGCTTCACTGCGTCGATGAAGTCATCTGACGAGCTGAGACTTGGTGGAAATTATATCCCCAAGGTTTCGTATCGGTATTTATATAATTTATAATTCTTTTATCATCATACGGACTGAGTGCCACCTTATTCTGTTTGATAGTATATATTTCATGTTTCTTTGATCGAATTAATCGCTGCTCTTTGGTCAAAATTTCTTTATTAAATAGACAATTCGTAAAGTCTTCAAATGTAATTTTTCTGATTACCGAACGCGAGAGACCCTTGATCTTTTTATTTACCGACACACCCTCCACTTTATAACTATACATTTTTGCACGGAGTCCTACGAATTCTGTCATTACGCGCCCTTGACATTCGTCTTTCATTACGCCTAGTACCTTCTTATTAGCATGAGGTATTCCGTAGATATTGTCTACAGGATAATCCGATGTGTCGAACTGATGGATGTCTTTTTTAATGTACTTGTATATATCAATGTCGCTAAATTCGTAAATTAAACTGTCTGTGTCCGTGTAAAGTAGTTTGGCTTGCTCACCGAATTCTTTTTTAATATAATCATAATGAAAATCGTAAAGAATAATTTTTGAAAGATCTAAAATGGCGAACCCCACATATATTGGCTTATCGAATTTAATTTTTAGTCGATTCATTTCAATAATAATCATATCCTCGCCGAAGACAGTCGAACTGTGAAAGTTCGGTTTCGCGAGCAGAGACTTGGCACCATATCTCCCCTCCCATTTAGTTACCAATTTAACATCTTTGTGCTTGCGGACATTCTCCATTGTCTTTCCGAACACCGCATTGTTTATTAGCTTATAGAAATTTTTCTGAAACTCGTTACTTGCCTGTTTTCGTAAATCCGTATTTAAATCAATGCATTTCTTTAGCCACCGTGACTGTTTAAATTTTAAAATTCTATGTACCGTCTTGACTTTTAATCCGCGTTCTAAACATTTTTTTAAAGTCCTATAATGCATTACATATCGCGTTTTATCTAACAGAGTGGTCATTAATTTTGAATGTTTTGAACCGGGCGGCACCATATGTTCTGGACACATCGGGAGATCCTTATGTAGCTCATGTAATTCAAATGGATACTCGATATCTACTTCCAAAATATAACCGATGTCTGACTCGTCCGATAAATTTGGAATATCTAAGGGTACCCACTCGAAAGCACCTGTAGGTAGCGGAACAGACATCCCGGCTCCATACATGTTATTGATGTCAAAGTACATGATGTGAGTCTCTCTTTCGTCGGGATTAAACGCATCCCCCATGTACTTGTTGTTAGCTTTCGAATATCTGTTAGATACCTGCGCTACACCGCCTCTCACGCCTTTTTCAATCATCAGTATCATATCAATGTCTGTGAGAAGCTCTAAATTTTCTTTAGTTATTTTTAACATCGCGTCGAATGCCAGTCCCGGAGCAGTATAATAATTTAAAGCATCAAGTCCGTACGTCTGTATGCATGTCTCGCGAAAATTTTCAAATATATCAGTTAGCAGTAATACATCTGTTTTTAAATATATATCGGAATATTCCCCTAATGTCTTAATATCGAATTTATTCCAGATATTTATAGCATGGTTATAATCGTCCTCTGTTATGTTTTCGTCTGTCAGTTTACTGTAAAATTCTTCTTTAGCCGGTAGAGATGTCTCGTCTAATTTTTCCCAAGAATTTAAACAATCATAAGGAAAAACACCTTTCCGCGTTAATAATTGAAATTGTTCATCATTATTACAGTACGATTTAGTGATTCGTTTCTGGTCATCGTCGAGATAGGAAGCTAGTTTTTCGATTTTGTCTGCCATAAACCTAAACGAATCAATAAATCTTAGTTTAATTTTCGTATCTTTAACTCGTTTAGTGAAAGAAATGTATTTTTCCTTATTAATCGGTAATAATGAAATTTGTCCGTCAAATGCCGTTGCTAGCTGTTTGATTATCAGGTGGCCATCGTAACCCGATAAACAATGAAATATAACCGGAATCACGTGACTATCTTGATAATTAATGTTACATCTCATATGCGCCGGCCCCCTATAGTACCCAGTTAAATGATTGTGATCGCTACTTTGATGTCCGTCTCTTTGAAGGGCCTCTCACAGATATGACGGACCTGCGCGAGATCGAATTCATTTTTTTGTGTCTCGTTTAACGACTCCATAGGTTTTATGTCGGACATGATTACATTAACTCGGTCTGAAATTTTTTCAAGTTCTTTAACAAACCAGTACTGACAGTCGGCGCCTCGGTACATTTTAAATTGTGATAGACTGTCATCGTACGAACATTTTAAGTAATACGCGACGCTAAAAGCTGTATGTTTCTGGTAATTTTGCGTATTTTGATTCGTGTTAGCATCACAGTCCTCTAAGATACATTCGAAATCAGCATAAATAGCGAACGGTACCCTTTCTTTATATCGGTAATTTTTAAATTTTAAAAACTTTTCATCCTCATCCGGTAATTCAATTTTGCATGTATTAGTTTTCGAATTGCAATCATTTGAATGCCGGTCTAGAAGTTCTTGAGTTGTAAAATGATTAAGACATCGGTTGCAAATAAATACTCGATGTCCGTCTGAAGATAATTGTTTATTTAATAATCGGGACATATTCTTTATCCAAGCAAAATGATATTGCGTAGCATCAGTAAAATTATCGGCAGAATTCGTAGGAATCATTAATAAATTTACGACGCGTTCAAAACTGTATTTACTTAAACATAACGGTAAAACTTCCCTTTTAATTACGGTGTATACGTTTATCGAAATATCATTTAAGCGTTCGAATTTTTTAATATTTCTTAATTCCATCGGAAACTCGATGTCGTCATATTTCAAAACGTCCTCAAAATGAGGATATGAAGTCACTCTCTGCCCATCCTTTTTAGCCGGGTATAATGCCGAAACTACTGACCATAAGAAGCAATATTCATCATTATTTTTAACGTTAATAACGCACTTTTTTTCCTTTATAAAGTTTGGCATTTCAGCATATGTTGATAATCCCACTGTTATAGGACAATATTTATTAACATTTACTCTTAGCCCGATAATTTCCGATAAGGCCCAGCCTGAATCTTTTCCTTGAAAGTCTTCAAGATGTTTTAATAACCGTTCGGATACATTTTCTTTATACCATTCCTTTAAATCCGTATTTAAGTCTATCACAGCGTTCCTTGTAGCAAAAGTTTTTAATTCCACTGTACCATTAGTAGGCTGTACGAAGTTACATTCAAAAATAACATTTACTTTAATTAGTCCATCTTTCAAACATTTTTTAATTTGAATAGAGAAGCTCCTAAACGCTTTTTTAAAAAATAATACCGGTTCTTTAATTTTTACGTTAGTTATTATACCGGACTTAACACGATTTTTAAAACAAGATTCTACCTCTTGATATACTAAATATTTTCGTGCTGCCGGCTCTAAGGAACCGCCTAATATTTTATTTTTTAATTTTAATTTTTTCAATTGCTCTCGGTAGTATTTTAAAAGCGCTAAATTATTTTCCAATTTAAATATATTTTCACCTTTATTATCGATATGAATTTTGATTTTAATTGCCTTGGCTACTAGTTTAATATTGCTATTAATTATCGAAATATGTTGATCGATTTCATCATCGGTCTTTAAGAGCAGCAATGATTTTTTAGTTAAATTAATTATATCAGTACTGAGTTTAGATACGGTCTCAGTAGACGACATACTGTTTCAATTAGACAACCGTTCACCGCGAGAGATAAACAGCTAATGATCGAGGTGGGGAGATGACGCTGCTTTTATACTCGTCGGTCGAGGGTCACGTGACTTTGCAGTGAACGATTTCTAAAAGGCCCCCGAATTTTCATAATCTGCTCGTCTTTTACATATAAAACAATGTTAAATTGCTATATCGCTGCGGGGTGGCTACATATTCCCATAAGAAACCATGTATTGTAAGACACAAAATTCTTCGCATGCATCTTTACCGTGTACCTATCTTATGTTAGTAGGCTATCAGAAATGATTTCATTTGTTTACATTAACAATTTCTCGGAATCCGATAACAGCTCTGCATTATATTCTTATTACATTGAAATCTAAACGTAGAGAAGCGAACGAATATTTATCTTATATAAAACTCAGGCTAACAAGTCTAGACTTGTCTGAAAAGCGTTTATATTGACTCTCGATGTTTCCTTTGATCTAGCCGCTGTAGTTATCTAAAGGTAATTAATCACGTTTTAAATATACATATAGCCGTAGACAGTCGCATTTATTTACATTAACAATTTCCTGGAATCTGATAACGCCTCTGCATTATGTTCTTAGTACATTGAAATCTAAACGTGGAGAAGCGAACGAATATTTATCTCATAAATATAAGACTTGTCTATTTAATCTCAATGATGGACGTCAGTAGCCATTTTCTTAACGCCCACTAACGTAAACATACAATACTATTAGTCAATAAACGGCAGCCATCTTATTTTAGACACACCCTGTATACTCTTAGCCACGTCCTTTTAGATATAATCTCTTATCTAAGCTCGGGGATTGGATCTCCATTCTCCCCCCTCCCATTAGGTCCTATCACCTATCATCTAAGAAGATCCCACCTCACACTACAACCTAGATAATAGGATCTATCATCTAGCATTATCTCACCTCACACTAGAACCTAGATCATAGGATCTATCATCTATCACCTGCGCGCCCCCCGCGGGGCTGCGGGCGTGCTGACGTCACAGCTACAGCCGCAGCTCCAGCTTGACCTTGAATTGCGCTAGTATTGGTACTGTATAACTACTAGTTTTCTCAGATTTAATATATCAATCAATCAATCAATTTATTTCTAGAATATTACAAACATCAGGTATATATTAATTTCACATAATATATAATACGTACAAAAAGAAAAAAAAAACAAAACTTGGTCTGATCACCTAGGCATGAAATACCTGTATTGTGATATAGACCAAGTTTGTATATTATATATACCTATTATCAAAAATCCATATAGTATGGCAGGTAATTATTCTCTACTAATATACAACTTTTTTTTTTAATTATTACGTTTTCTTCTTTTTTAAATTGGAACTACTAAGGAAATAGAAAGAATAAAGAAACGAAATAAAAACAACAATAAACAAAAAAATTAATGCCTATATATATATATATATATATATATGAAAGGTTGTTGTGCTTCCGGGTATTTTCCCGCGTAGTTGACAGGCTCCTGCTGGGGCCACGGTTGTCTAAACGACGTTTCGGCAGAATCCCATCTGCCATCTTCAGGTTCTCGCTGAAAGCTGCCTACTGCTGCTCAGTTCAGTTCGAGCAACGAGGAGCAGCAGTAGGCAGCTTTCAGCGAGAACCTGAAGATGGCAGATGGGATTCTGCCGAAACGTCGTTTAGACAACCGTGGCCCCAGCAGGAGCCTGTCAACTACGCGGGAAAATACCCGGAAGCACAACAACCTTTCATTTAGCACCCGCGAAAATCTAAGAAACAACATATATATATATATATATATATATATATATATATATATATATATATATATAAGCTTAAAAAATTAATACACAAAATTTTGTCAGCTGAGAGATATTTTAAATAAAAAAATTGTGATCACGGTGTACGATTCCTTGGTTGAGTCCATTTGAAGACATTGTATAATTGCATGGGGTGGATTGTATAAACATTCATTAAATAATCTAGAAGTCACACAAAATACAATATTAAAAATTATTTTTAAAAAACACCAACGACATTCCACAAATCAGTTATACCAGGAAACGGGCTTATTTAACATCAGACAGATTTATACTTTCCAATGTATACTATGGATGAGAAGAATTAATAATAATAATAATAATAATGGTAATAATGATAATAATGGTAATAATGATAATAACACTGAAAAAACATTTTCAATAATTACACCAGATCTATTTCATCACAAAACATTATTATCCCATTGTGTAAAAAAGCCCATATTCAAAGTTTTATATTTTATTTAGGTCCTAAATTATTTAACTTATTACCACCTGAAATTAAAAGTATAGCAAATTATAACAAATATAAAAAAGAAGTCATGTTAGTTCGCATTTTGAAATTTTCAAGGTATATTTAATTAGCAATGCGGGTTGTATTATTATTATATAGCAGAATATTTGGTGAATAGTGTTTTACAATGTACTCTTAATCTTTTTTTTTAATTGCTTACCCACTCTATTTCATTATGTTTAAATAATTTTCAAGTAACTGATACTCCAATGAATTGTTAACTATAATGTATATATATATATATATATATATATATATATATATAGGTATAGACGGTATATTGTGTAGCCCGATATATCGACAGGTCGTTCATTAGCCCGGCATTTCCCGAGTGTATAAATTAACAAATTTATTAAATATGGCGATTGTTATGAATCTTTTCTAATAGGAAGCCACTAGGGGTAGCTAATTATTATTTTTCTTTCAATTATATAAACATGGCATATTTCAGAGCCCGGATATATTTACTGATCCTTTCAAAGCCCGCTGTATATAAGAATATAGCTAGCGTTCGTTCTCTGTCCCAGCGATGTTGATAATGTAATCGGGCCTCAGTAGGTTATATTTTTATAATATATATTTCTTTGATGCATGCATCGTCACGAAGCACAACATAATAGGAGTACTTGCTATACCGCGCCACTACCATTACTGTTTACAGTAGAGACGCTAATGGAGGGCCAGCTATTAAAGGAAATGTATTCATTCTTTGATCGCCAAAATAATATAACAGTTACGTTTTTTATTATTCATTGTTACGAATTTGAAGATATATTAGAAGAACCTAATAAAATATTAGGTAATTTTTTTATTAGGCCTATAAGTATTTAAATATTTTGAATTTGTCCTCATTTTTTGTTTTCCACTTTTAAAGTATTGCCTTATTAACAGTAAAATAAAAAGATGCAAAGGGGTAGAAATTAAATTACGTTTATTTACCTAACATAGATATATCAAACGAATTGTTTTAATAGTACAGTAACATCAGGTATAATAGTAAAAGAATCCCTTGATGCAATTTTTCTTTTGAAAATGTACTTATTTTGAGACAGCAAGTGACCTTTGTGTTTCCGAGTACATGGGTCAAATATGAGCAAAAAATGATTGCCATCAAATAACAACAAAGCATGAAGTTCTCTTTGAAGTATTTATAAGTTTTTATTTATTTATTTCACTGTCACTATAATACTTATAGGCTTAATTTTGAAAAAGTTATTACAATGACCTTTACTATGTACCAGCTGTCCCAAGTTAACATCAATTGAAAGTTGCATTATATGAAATAAGTTTTCAGATTCAGTTTGTCCCACTGTGCAAAGAAATATCTTTAAAAATTAAAAAATATATATTTTCTTAAATTGCGCAGAACCCTTAAAGTGTACAAATAAACGTATAGGGACAAAAAAGTGTCTTCTTTACAAGAGCTCTCAAACAAAAAAAAAGAATATAGAAATCGAACCATTAGGAGCTGAGATAAAAAAACATTCATTGTGGCTAATGGCAGCCACCTTTAATGGTCGCCATTTTGGTGTTGCACGGATTTTAAAGTGGCTCCCTATCTGGAAAGTTACCTTTTGGCATCAACTATGACCACAGAAAGTGACACATCCCAATCAAAAAGTGCAGATTATTGGCTTATATAGCCATGTACCCGACGTACTATCAAGCACAAAGTTCCCTTTTAAGTATGGCAAGCAAAAATTTAATATTTTCTTTTATTGCTTATATGTTATATGCTTGCACCAATAAAAATAATAATTATTATTATAGTCTAGTACCTAGAGGTGAAAATATGCAAAACTTCGGAATAATGTCATATTGAATGGATTTCGTTCATTTTGGAAGTATAAGCTTCACACAAAAGTTTCTATATTGTGCGGGGGCTTGCTAATTAGGGGGTAAGTGCCACCCCCTCTCAGGGGGTGGCACTTAAAAAATATATATATTTATTGGAGCTGAAGTATAATCAAATTTTAAGAAGAAAAGGTTCTATGCAATTTTTCACACAAATTGATAGTTTTTAAGTTATAACTTCAAAATTGCGATTTTAGCTTAAAAAAAGTTTTCCAAACGGCTTTGGTCAGGTATCTCGAGAAGTATTACTTTATCGAAAAAATGTTACAGACCAATTACATAAAGTACAAACTGGGAATTAATTATATTTTTTGTTTATCGGTGTAGGATTAATAATTTCGGAGATATTTAAGTTTACATTTGGCATCCAAGGGTTCATAAGATAATTATTTAGAGTGAGAGTTAAATATCTCAGAAACTGTGACACATACGTCAAGGATGCTAGTAGGTAGAATAATAGGTTATTAATTAAGCTTTCAACTGTTTTTTTTATTTGTTTCTATAGCATAAAGAACAAAGAAGTTATGACCGAAGCAATGTGCGTCTACACATTTTTTTTTAAACAACGTCGCCATTTTGTTCCTGTAATTAGCCAGTAATTAAAAAAAGGAATTTCAAACACTGTTTCTCATTAATATATAGCATGACGTAGATGTCAAATTTTTTGGTTTGTATACAGCACTTGCTTTAGAAAAAAATACAGTTTAAACTATAAAGGTATTTTCGATAAAACGATATTTTGTTTTCCTTGTCCAAATGGGTATCTCAATAAATATTAGTTTTATTGAAAAATGGGTAAAGACCAGAAATAAAGCTCATAAACTGATAATGAATTTAGCTTGTTTATTTATTTACATAGATTTAATAGTTTCGGAGATATGAAAGTCCGAACGTTTATAAGTCGTAAAATGCAGTTTTTAAATGTTAAATATCTCAGAAATTGAGACACCTACGTCACGCATACTAAGAAATGAAATTAAAGACAATTAATTGCGCTTTCAAATTATTTTTTACTCGCTCCTGTAGCATAAGAAGTAAAGAAGTTATGATGTAAAAATGAGCGTATTTATATTTTTTTATATAAAAAGGTCGCCATTTTGTTACTCTAATTAGCCAGTAATTTAAAGAAATTATCTCAAATACAGTTTAGGATGTAGCATTACCTAGATGTTCAAATTTGTTTGCTCATTTAAAGCACTTGCTTTAGAAAAAAATGCATTTTAAACTTTAATAGTATATTACGTAATGAGAATTGTAAGAAGCATATTACGCACGAATGGAAAAGTTGCGCACGATGCCGCGTAGCGGCGAGTGCGTATTTCCATGAGTGCGTAATTGCTTTACAACTCGAATTATGTACTATACTTTACCTACGATCATATTTATTTATTTATTTAGTAAAATCTGGATTTAGATTACTAGTCAACAATGTCATTCAACAAATATTATGTCAGTTTTGACAGCGTTTGAAAATTACGTAGGCGCATTTGTTTTTTTTAAACCCCCGCGTCAGCGATATAAGCCACCTATAATTGTGCGTTTTGTTTACCGTGCGATTTGTTTACAGTGCGTTTTGTTTACAATACGTAATTCAACTTACATGGATGGCAGGTAGTGTGTTTTTTACTATTTACAGTAGTGATCGTAGGTAAAGGTAATTTCAAAACACTTGGATACCAAATATAAACTTAAATATCTCCGAAATTATTAATCCTACATCAATAAACAAAAAATATAATTATTTCCCAGTTTGTACTTTCTGTAATTGGTCTGTCACATTTTTTCGATAAAGTAATACTTTTCGAGATACTTGACGAAAGCCGTTTGGAAATACCTTTTTTTAAGCTAAAATCGCAATTTTGAAGTCGTTATAACTTAAAAACTATCAATTTATGTGAAAATTTGCATAGAACCTTTTCTTCTTAAAGTTTGATTCTATTTCAGCTCCAATGAATATATGTATATATATTTTTTAAGTGCCACCCCCTGAAAGGGGGTGGCATTCACCCTCTATAAATTAGCAAGCCCCCGCACAATATAGAAACTTTTCTGTCAAGCATTTACTATTATACCTCCAAAAATGAACTAAATCCGTTCAATATGACATTATTCCGAAGTTAAAACCTCTAGTTACACTGTACTATTAGTGCAAGCATATAATATACTTGTGCCCGACATTAATTAGTCTTCGCAGATACGCTTAAAAAGGAATTTGTGTGATATTCTTTTCTTTTCTTTCTTTTCGGGTTCAAAAGTTACTAACAATAATTGCAACAAAATGCAATGCTTTTTCGTCAATATTTTGAAAATTAAGCAAGATAAGGCAAAACAATATACGTAACTTTTCGGTAGAGCATAAAATTCTCTCGTATAATGGTTATAATAAAAAACGGTACATTTGATAGTTAAATTATCGTTTTATTTTATATAATTGTTTATAATTATATAAAAATTTTGTTTAATAGTTTTCTCAATCTAATGTAATACTGCGTATCGTCATAATATGTTTTCTTAATGTGTATGGGGAAGCTAGTTTAGGCTGACCTCTTCCTTTTGTGCGTAAACTCTTTTGTGCACCTTTTTTTCTTACATTCTTCTACCTACATTCAACTTAAATCTGGTGACAGTTGCTTTCTTGCACAGAGCAATAAAACAAAGCGTCTCAAATGCCAAAAGAACTGTTGCCAATGGTATACAAAATCTACTGTTTAAAGCAAGATAGAGTTATATTACAGTATTCAGCCATAAATCTAACTAAAAAATTATTAGTCCTAAATTACTATGACGAAAATAAAATGTATAAATGAAGTATAAAGAATTATGTTAGAATTTGTTCAAATTAAATAATCAAAACATTAGAATACATTACAACAAATTAACTGAGCAGTTGGAAATTTGAAATAAAATGAAAGTCATTGTTTATAAGAAGTGCTTTAGTACAGAAAAAATAATTTTCAATTCCGTAAAAATACATGGCGAAAACTGCAGTCCTAGAGGTAATGACGTATACTTCACGAAAAGAATTATTTGTAGAAGGTACAAATTTTTTCTTTATTTTTTGAATAGACACGTGATATTTTTAACTTCAATATTTTATAAACAACTCGAAAAATAAAGCAATAAAAGATATAGTTTCACTCACTTTCGTTACAGATTTATGCATTATTACACTATACTTCTTAAATTATACAGAGACAGTAATTACTTCCACATCCAGTGGAAGTATAGTAACGACAAAAAAATTTAAAAAATTTTTTTTGTTCAAATAGGCTTAGAATGTCATGAAACGTCGAGATTTTAAGTTTGAGCGAAAAAAATGTTTGTCTGTCTGTCTGTCTGTAACTTTTTTTTGTGCGCACGTTTACTCAGGAACCGTTTGAGATATTGACTTGAAATTTGGTACACATATGTACTTTAACGAGATCTAGAACTAGATTATATTTTCATCTTGTTCCGTCGAAGGGTTGGGGAGTAAATTGGGGTAAATTTGGGGTAAATAGGTAAATCTAGTAGGTAAGAGTCCATAAAATTGGTATTTAGTATATATAAGAGAAGCTAAGGTCTCAAAAAAAAATTGACATTAGCCACCCCCATTACCACCACCTCCCCATTATTAAAGGGGATGAAAAAAAATGCGATTTAGTGTGTGTACAAGGACCAGAAACCTCAAAATATTTTTTTACTTCATCCACCCCCCACTACCACCCCCGCCCCACTACCGATGTGGGGTATCGTTTTATGGGTTTCTGGGGTAGAGGATTATTAAAGTTCCGTAAATAATTATTTCCACATACAACATTTTTTCGTCATGAGTGACTTGGATAGAAAATCTGGATATGGAAGTAGTGATTCCTTGGGCAGCGGTTTTTTAATGGTTTTTATTTTCTTGCTAGTTAACCATTTATCAGAAAGTTTTTTGTCTATTTTTATTCAATGCTTAGATTTAGTTCAGGACTTCTTATTGCACTTGTTACCACACCAAAACCAAAAACAAACTAAAATAATAAAATCGCGGCAGAAAGAATTCCTTAATCACCTTTTTTGATGCTGTCATAAAGTTGTTTAGGGCAAACGCTCTGCTCTTTTCCCACTAATATTTTCGTTAGTGTTTTCTAACTGTGATTAAAATATACCTTTTTTATTTAAATATGTAGGTATATTATTTGCCTACATATAATAAAACAAGAATAGCAATAGGCTATGTTTTGATTCTAACATGTGTTAAATAAAATGGACATTTCGGACAGAACGCTTTGGTTATGCAGACAAAATTAATGTTTTGAATCTAGTTTTTGTCAATTTCCACGGCATACTTGATACGAGTATTTTCTCGATTTTTGAATTATTATTCTCAAAAGAATTTTCATGTTTATGTAATACGGTTGTTTTTGTTATTTTTTTCTATCTAAAAAAAAATATAAACACATTCGGCGATTATTAATAACAAATTGTTTATTAAATAAACAAATAAATTCACAACAAAAAAAAATCTTTTTTCCACCTTTTGGATAATTGCAAATAATAAATTTAGGAATAAAATTTTTTCTTAATAACATGTTTAAATAATGAAAAAAGACAAAAGTGATTATAAACAATTAAAAACAATTTTTAAGAATTTTTTTTAATCATAATATTCTATAACGAATAAAATGGCAGAAAAATATTTTTCAAAAATACGTAATTTATATATTTGTTTATAAAATTTGTTTAAACAAGTAGCAATAAAAATTTTAAGTTTATGTAATCTTATAGTATTTTTGAATATAAAAACAGTAAGAGTAATTAAAATTAATAAAAAAAATTTTTTCCATCGGGATATTGTTCCTTTAAGTGTTTAAATAATAACATAATTTTTATGAATTTTAAAATTAATATTTAATAACAAAAAATATTTTTACTTGTTTCGGACGGTTCCAGAGCATCGTAACGCCTTAGTGTTCGCTGCGCGGAGCTCTATTTTCAACATTAAATTAAAATCATTAATAATCTCGTTAATAATAGATGTAGAGTTTCGGGAGTCGGGACTTTTTTATTGGGAATTTCTTCCTCTTTAAGAATCTTTCTTTCTTTAACATTTTTAATAGTTTTCGAGTTATTTGCAAAAAACGGAACTCGTTAATTTTTCAATTTTCATTAGTTCATAAAACGATGTGCAACATGGTAGTGGAGGTAGTAGAGGGGGAAGCTGTTGGCAAAAAATTTAGAGACTCTTGTACACATAAATCATAATTTTATTTTTTTATTCCCTTTAATAATGTGGTAGAGGTGGTGGCGAGTGCCAAAAAAGTATTCAGGCCTTTTGTTCCTTTATACACACTAAATCACAATTTTATCTTTTTATTCCCTTCCATAGTCACCTTCAATAATTTGAGCAAAAAAAATTTTTTTACGATTACTATACTTCAACACCACTACGTGGATGTGTAAGTAATAAGTATTCCGCAGTTATGACGTTGTTCTCTTTTGCACGTCCAAATAGAATAAAACGATTCAAGTTAGCTCATCTAAATTGTGTTTTTAGAGACCGTGTAGGCTTAACAGGGAACCAAGACAGATCACGTCATGCAGTTAGGTGCACCATACAGTAAAGGGAACCTGACTTAAAAAACCGCTTCCTAAAGAATCACTATTTCAACATCCAAGTCTTTTACAAAGAGAAAAAGTTGATACTGTATTTGCAGTCCATTATGTGGAAATAACTGATCATAGAACTTTAATAATATAATATTTGCAATCGTCTACCACAAAAGCCCATAAAACAAAATGCCATATCGACAGTGGGGATGGTAGTGGGTGATATAGCTGATGCAAAAAAAAATTAGGCCTTTGGTACTTATACACACACAAAATCACAATTTTATTTTTTTTTTCGTCCTTTAATAATGGGGTAGGGATGGTAATGGGGGTGATAGTGGAAGTGGCTGATGTCAAAAAAATTTTGACTAGGTACTTGGCTTCTCGTACATACACTAAATCCCAATTTTATAAACTCTCACTTGCTTGCTTTGCCTATTTATCCCCCCATCCCAAACTTCAACGGAATAAGATCAAAACATAATCTATTTCCAGATCTCGTTATAATACACAGGTGTCCCAAATTTTGAGTTAACATCATAAACGATTCCAGAGTAATCGTGCGCACAAAAAAAATTACAGACAGATTTTTTTTGCTCAAACTTAAAATACCTTTCGTGGCATTCCAAGCCTGTTTAAAAAAACATTTTTTTTACCTTTATTATACGTTCACTCCACTATGTGGATGTGGAAGTAGTACCAGCTTATAGTGATTATGGACAATGCCTATCTATCCTTATAATACGTAAAACATCATTCTGCATAATAATAATTATTGTTTAATGACCGATATTTCTCCATGAAAATTTTAGTACCCAAATTATAATAATTAAGTATAGTATTATTGAATACTGAATGCAAAAAAACACAATCCTAATTTAGGGTCAGATGCTACTATACGTCGGACAAATGGTAGAAAGTATTAGCGTAGAAAAGTAGCGTATAAGTGTAGAAAAAAAGTATTAGCGATTTTTTTACAAAAAAAAACTAGTAAGATGTTCTTAATCAGCACCTTTAGAAACCCATTTGTACAAGATTACATCGTAGTGAATTCAAAGATGTTTGAGACAGGGGCCGTCAAAAAAACTATTTTTTCAACTAAAAATAATTTTTATCTGTAAAACGGATTCTCAAATGAAACAAGGTATTCTACATTTTTTGTTCAGAATAATGTATTATAAAAGTATGAATTGATTTTACAACAAAATAATTGTTTATTTAATAAGACAAAAATTAAAAAGTAAAATAAATAAAAAATAAATTAATTAATTAATTAATTAATTCATTCATTCATTAAATTAAATTAATTGCCCAATAGCATTTGTTTTCATGGTTTACTTAGGTTTTTATTGAAGATTATTTGTTAGAAAAATGGTAGGTATAGTAGGTAGAATTTTTGCCTTATTAAATAAATAATTATTTTGTTGTAAAATCAATTCATACTTTTACAACACATTATTCTGAACAAAAATGAAGAATACATTTTTTTCATTTGAGAATCCGTTTTATAGATAAAAATTACTGTTTTTGACGGCCCCTATCTTCAACATCTTTGAACCCACTATGATGAAATTTTGTACAAAGGGGTTCCCATAGGTGCTGATTAAGAATATCTTACTAGTTCTTTTCTGAAAAAATCGCTAATATATATTTTTTGAAAATCGACCTCCTCTTTCCATTCTAGAATCGAACGCCTCCGCCTAAAATTAAATGTGGTTACGTCTAAAGACTTACTCTATAGGTATATAGTCACCATTAAAATTTCAAAATATTCGGATATCAAATGAGCGAGATATGAGGGTGGCTCCATGAAAAGTGCGACACACTGTATATGTACCTTTTTGTCAGAGCATAAAATTCCCTAGTATAATGGTCATAATAAAAAAACGGCACATTTGATAGTTAAATTATTATTATTATTATAAGTAATACAATATAAATAATTAGTTTTAAGTTAAAAATTTAGTTTAATAGGTTTTCTTAGTTTAATGTAATACTGCTATAGTAATAATATTTTTTCCTAATGCATATGGGAGGTCGAAGATAGTTTAGGCTAACCTTTTCCTTTTGTGTGTAAATTCTTTTGTACACAATAAACGTTCATTTATTTATTTATTTTATTTACTTAAAATTGTACCGGCCGCCAAATTATCAAAAATGAGGTACAGAGACACTTGTCATTTTTTTTATACTCTCCTCAGTCATTTAAAATGCAATTAAAAATCTGAAAAAGCACACATCATCTGTAGGTTCCAGAAAACATTTTTCAAAACACAACGGATTTTTTAAAACTTATGTTGCTATTTAAATTAAAAAAAAATGTTTCCTATTGTCACCGCATTTTGAGGTTTTCGGGTCTTGATATAATCTTATAGAAATATATTTTTAACCATCAATTTATAAAAATAAAAATTTTTACTCACGTAACGGGGTCATAAAATTATGAACAATCCAAAAAAAAAATCCACGAATTTACTAGCTGATAAGTTTATGCATTCGTCAATTAACAAATAGAGCTTTTGATATGAAATTGGAACTGGCAGAATTTTTATTTTCACATGAAAAATAGTTACAATGATGTTAAAAAATTGTTTACATTTCGGTGAGCACGTGGTCATACGCTTCAAGCGATCTGTTTTATATTTATTGCCGTACGCCCCGCTGAGTTAAGCGGGTGCCTTTTCTCTGGTACCTTTCTACATTCAACTTAAATACATCTTACAATACAGCCCAATAAAACAATCAAAGCGTCTCAAGTGTCAAAAGAATTATTGAAATTATTGGCCTGTTTGAAGCACGATGGAGTTATATGACAGTATAGTACCTAACGGTAGGAAGAAATATGCCAATATGCACCAAAAAATTATATTTTGTAAACTAGTGCCTAAAGATTTATAAAAGAAACTACGGAAATAGCAACAAGAAAATATGGGGACAAGATAAATCGAGAAATATAAGTATATCATATTTTTGATGATGTATCTATTTTATTGATTCCAAAAAATATATGTTGTGATAATATGATATAGTAGTTAAAGATTGTACTAAAGACATGCAGTGAGTGTGTCAGAACAATGTGATATGAAAAGATAAAAATATATTCATTTTTTATTTTAATGTTCCCATTATCAAATGTCTTTTTCAATTCTCTAATAAGGGTGTAGCTATTATATCTAATGCACATTTTTTCGAATTTAAATCGGCCCAGCCGTTCAAAAGATATAAATTCTTTTCGAAATATCGGTATTTTTGATTACCCCTAATGGTGGAGTCAAATTAAGCATCAAAATAGGTGAATAAGGAATTATCTGGCTGCAGCAGTCTTATTGTTTGAATTTGTTGCCAGTATATATAACAGAAAGTGTATGTGAAGTTTTGCATTAAATCGGTTCATTGCTGGTAAAATTTTAACAATTTATTTTTAAACAGTGAAATTTTCTGCTATTTTCTTTATTATCTCCGGTCCTAGAAATCGTATCGCAATAATAAAAAGAGCCATTTGTTCGCAATAAAATTTTAAATAAGGCTAGGCCTATGAAACACTTTCTGATAATTTGTTAATTTATAAAAAAATAATAATCACCAAAAAATTGCCTTTTTTGGTTATTTAAGAAATATAACGTAATAATGAATCAATTTATTTTTAAAAATGTAGGTTTTTAAATGTATTTTACAATGGTATTAAGAAAAAAAATCTTTATTTAAACTATTTTTTTGAAATTTGTTTATAATTTTCAAAATTATAGTTATAAACAACTTCAAATAATCCTGTGGATTTTTTATAAAACTAAAAACGCAAACGAATTACGAAAATAGATGAAACATGTAACATTTTTCTAAAAAAATAATTATCTACTTGCATTTGGAGCTAGGATACGTCAGTTTTTGTAACTAAGTCGCTTATAAATAAACAAATTAATATTTCTTCTTAAAATTGAGCCCTGTTATTCTTTCAATACCTATATTTTTGTCTCATCTAGTTGAAAACAAACCAGAAGCACAATGTTTAAAAGATAATGTATAGAGGCCCGAAAGTCGGGCCTTTGGAACTTATGTTAGAGATCCGATAATTGTCAATTAGCTCTAAACGGTATATTACTGTTTTACAAATTAGACTTTAATATTTTAGACGATAGCACTTTTTACCAGGATGCGGACGTCTAGGGTTCAACTCCTGACCGCGAATATTGTTTTTTTTTATTGTATCGGTGATATTAAAAATTTTACAAAGCTGTGTCCATGGACATAAGGATATTCGTTCAAATTAGATTAGTTCCTCCTTTTCGCGACAAAAATTAAGAAAATAACCGCTCTATTCAATGTTATTTCAAAAATTGTAATTTTAGATTATTTTCAAATATCAGAGACAAAGATGTAAGCTTTAAAAAACAACCACTCCAAATTTCAAAAAGAAATAGTTTTTTGGTTTATTTATAAGTGACTCTAATGCAAAAACTGACGTATCTCGACTCTCGACCTCAAATGCAAGCAGACCATTATTTTTTTTTTTAAGAAATGCTATATATTTCACGTATTTTCATAATTCGTTTGCCGCTTTTAGTTTGATAAAAAAGATCACAGGGTTATTTGGATTTATTTACAACTACAATTTTGAAAATCATAAACAAATTTCAAATAAACGGTTTAAATGAAGATATAATTTTTTCTTAATACCATTGCAAAAAACATACAAAAATCTACATTTTGAAAAAAAAAACATTTTCTCCTACGAGTCGATGCCCTTAAGCAGTAAGCGATGGAAATTTCGAATTTATTATTGACTTTTAGCCGTTTGAAAACATATTTTGGGTTAAAATTTCGCACGAGAGTTTAGTTCAATAAAATAAAATTGATTCATTATTACGTTGTTTCTTAAATAGCCAAAAAAAGTACTTTTTTGTGATTTTTATTTATTTATTTTTAAATTAACAAATTATCAGAAAGATTTTTCATAGACCTAGTCCTATTCAAAACTCAATGCCCTATTTTTATTTTTGTGGCACGATTACTAGGATCAGAGATAATAAGGATAATAGCAGAAAATTTCACTGTTGAAAAATAAATTTTTAAAATTATACAAGAAACAAAACTGCCTATAGCACTTATACATAAAACAAATTAAAACAATAAAATAGCTACAGTTCCATTCAAAATTTATAAGCGATTTAATGCTAAAGACTAATATTTTATACCCTAAAACCCAATTTTATCGACTCTGCAACAACCCTTCAACGGAATAAGATCAACGCATAATCTATTTCCAGATCCCGTTGTAATACACAAGTATACCAAATTTTGAGTCAACATCATGAACGGTTCGAATCGTTTGCACAAAAACAAATTGCAGACGGAATTTTTTTCGTTCAAGCCTAAAATATCGATGTTTCATGACATTCTAAGACTATTTAAAAAAAAAACATGTTTTTTTACTGTTACTATCCACTAAACTACGGGGATGTGGAAGTCGTCATGGACAATGCCTATCTATCCTTATAATAGGTACGTAAAACGTCATTCTGCATAATTATTGTTTAATGTTCCGATATTTCTCCATGAAAATTTCTCCACCAAAATTAATAAAAATGAGGAATATTATTGAATCATGAATGCAAAAAACCACAAACCTAATTTAGGGACATGGAAACATTAATTTAGTACAACAAATGGACAAATCCAATGCATTTTATACTCGATTTTATATTTTGTTATTATAATTTTTCTCTTTTGATATAAATGCTACCTTTTATCGCTCTATTTGAAATTATGTATTACAATTCAAAAAACGTTTTAAGATGTTTAAGATGCTACTATTTTGCTTTCATAGCACCGTACCACATAATTTATAATTCTTAGAACGTATATACAAATTTTTGAATTTAGAAAAATTATTCGAATATGAAGAAAGAACTTTCATTCAACGATTGTGACTTCATAAAGAAAGTATTTAAGAGGAAATAAGAATCGAACGCTATCGAGCCACTGCAACGATGCCAAATATCGGGCTATATAACGAGCGATGGATATCAACTGTATAAGAGTCTTGGATATACAGGAACAGCGCCGCCTGACTCAGAAGTGCTGAACTAAAAGTGTATCTCGGAACATGAAAATATGACTTTTTGAAGCCCACCTCAAAATTTTGCAGGGAGGAAACTAACATGATTTGCGACCATTTAGTGATGATATACACGGGGGTACGTTGATGAGCCCGACCCCGGGCTTCACAGGGTCAAATCGGGCTGCACTACAACCGCTCAGTGTATGAAACGGGCCTGTATATGACCATGCATATCTCTATATATATATATATATATATATATATATATGCGAATATTTATATTTATTTATATATATATAGCAGAATATTTGGTGAATAGTGTTTTACAATGTACTCTTAATCTTTTTTTTTAATTGCTTACCCACTCTATTTCATTATGTTTAAATAATTTTCAAGTAACTGATACTCCAATGAATTGTTAACTATAATGTATATATATATATATATATATCTATATATATATATATATTTAGGCATTAATTTTTTTGTTTATTGTTGTTTTTATTTCGTTTCTTTATTCTTTCTATTTCCTCATAGTCCAGTCAATGAAAGAGTTGTAGAGAACATTTTGGAGGGGAGAATTTTTCTCTTCAGGAATGTGTTGGGGGTAGTCAGGAGGTAAACATACTAAAAGTCCCCGCCCCTAGCCCCGCCGCTTCAGTAGAAGAGGGGGGTGGAAAGGTTCCTTTTTTCGATTCTTCGCTTATAACTCGGAAACGATGCGTCGTACGAAAAAAGGTAATCTATGTAAAATTAAACGTAATTAAATTTCCCACAAGAATGTTTATATCCATTTTCCATATATATATATATATATATATATATATATATATATATATATATATATATATATATATATATATATATATATATATATATATATATATATATATATATATATATATATATATATATATATATAAACAGGAAAAAATCGTGGGTAAGACCGCAAAGAAAAAGAGCAACCGTGGACACGTGTTTCGGACTCGTTGGTCCTCATCAGCACGGTGTAGCTAAGTTGAAAGGATAGGCTCAACTTAGGAATTGACACAAACGGTGACCACTGACAGGCAGCCAGTCGCACATTTGTGGCAAGAGTTAGAAGACCCCGGGTTTCCGGAGCGACAACTAACACACCACGGAGGCAACTATAGCTACCTGCGTGATTCCACGCAGGTAGCTATAGTTGCCTCCGTGGTGTGTTAGTTGTCGCTCCGGAAACCCGGGGTCTTCTAACTCTTGCCACAAATGTGCGACTGGCTGCCTGTCAGTGGTCACCGTTTGTGTCAATTCCTAAGTTGAGCCTATCCTTTCAACTTAGCTACACCGTGCTGATGAGGACCAACGAGTCCGAAACACGTGTCCACGGTTGCTCTTTTTCTTTGCGGTCTTACCCACGATTTTTTCCTGTTTGCCATAAAGCTTTGGTCCGCACTAACATCTCCTATTTTATATATATATATATATATATATATATATATATATATATATATATATATATATATATAGGTAATTATTCTCTACTAATATACAACTTTTTTTTTTAATTATTACGTTTTCTTCTTTTTTAAATTGGAACTACTGATAGTCCAATCAATGAATGCCCAAAAAGGGATTGTAGAGAACATTTTTTAGGGGAGATTTTTCTCTTCAGGGATGTGTTGGGGGTAGTCAGGAGGTAAACATACTAAAAGTCCCCGCCCCTAGCCCCGCCGCTTCAGGGGGGAGGGGGGTGAAGAGGTTCCTTTTTTCGATTCTTCGCTTATAACTCGGAAACGATGCGTCGTATGGGAAAAGGTAATCTGTGCAAAATCAAACGTAATTAAATTTCCCACAAGAATGTTTATATTCATTTTCTTCCTATGTGTTATATTTTACGAAATATTCGCCAGCGAAAATCGATAATTAATAAAAAAAAAATCAATTGTGTACCTTGAATATTTCTATCAAAGCGGTTTACCGTGGTCTGCTAATAAATCACAGTCACAAAACAATCTTTATTTTACAACACTCGACGTATTTACTAACGTAATGTTTTGTCAAAGTCTAGACATTTCCTTAAATATACAGTGTGACTCACTTAAAATGAAGATACACTTATAACTTTTTCATTTTGTTTCCGATTTGAATCAAATTTTACTTAAGTATAGAACAAATTAGGATCTACTTATGACCAGAAAATCATTCACCTGCTATAAAGGCAAAGCCACCTGCGGTACCAAAATATGCTGAAAAAAATAAAACATTATGAATGTTAGAAATTCTAAAAAATGCATCCAATCGGCGCCACAAACGTACATACATCAAAATTTGATTTGATTATTGATGGGGGATATTTCATACATAAGCTCATCTGGCAAAGGGGGTCCTCAGCTTCCGCAATTTGTGGTGGCTACGTAAAATTCATCATTCGTAAGATTAAAAATTAATATGATTTTTAATCTTTTTCCTCATATTTTGGTACCGCAGGTAGTTTTGCCTTTATAGCAGGTAATTTTCTGGTCATAAGTAGATCCTAATTTGTTCTATACTTGAGTAAAATTTGATTCAAATCAGAAAAAAAATGAAAAAGTCTTAAGGGTATCTTCATTTTAAGTGAGTCACACTGTATATTTAAGGAAATGTCTAGACTTCGACAAAATATTACGATAGTAAATACGTCGTGTTGTAAAATAAAGATTGTTTTGTGACTGTGATTTATTAGCAGACCACGGTAAACCGCTTTGATAGAAATATTCAAGGTACACAATTGATTTTTTTTTTATTAATTATCGATTTTCGCTGGCGAATATTTCGTAAAATATAACACATAGGAAGAAAATGAATATAAACATTCTTGTGGGAAATTTAATTACGTTTGATTTTGCACAGATTACCTTTTCCCATACGACGCATCGTTTCCGAGTTATAAGCGAAGAATCGAAAAAAGGAACCTCTTCACCCCCCTCCCCCCTGAAGCGGCGGGGCTAGGGGCGGGGACTTTTAGTATGTTTACCTCCTGACTACCCCCAACACATCCCTGAAGAGAAAAATTCTCCCCTAAAAAATGTTCTCTACAATCCCTTTTTGGGCATTCATTGATTGGACTATCAGTAGTTCCAATTTAAAAAAGAAGAAAACGTAATAATTAAAAAAAAAAGTTGTATATTAGTAGAGAATAATTACCTATATATATATATATATATATATATATATATATATATATATATATATATATATATATATATATATATATATATATATATATATATATATATATATATATGGAAAATGGATATAAACATTCTTGTGGGAAATTTAATTACGTTTAATTTTACATAGATTACCTTTTTTCGTACGACGCATCGTTTCCGAGTTATAAGCGAAGAATCGAAAAAAGGAACCTTTCCACCCCCCTCTTCTACTGAAGCGGCGGGGCTAGGGGCGGGGACTTTTAGTATGTTTACCTCCTGACTACCCCCAACACATTCCTGAAGAGAAAAATTCTCCCCTCCAAAATGTTCTCTACAACTCTTTCATTGACTGGACTATGAGGAAATAGAAAGAATAAAGAAACGAAATAAAAACAACAATATATATATATATATATATATATATATATATATATATATATATATATATATATATATATATATATATATATATATATATATATATATACATTATAGTTAACAATTCATTGGAGTATCAGTTACTTGAAAATTATTTAAACATAATGAAATAGAGTGGGTAAGCAATTAAAAAAAAAGGTTAAGAGTACATTGTAAAACACTATTCACCAAATATTCTGCTATATAATAATAATACAACCCGCATTGCTAATTAAATATACCTTGAAAATTTTCAAAATGCGAACTAACATGACTTCTTTTTTATATTTGTTATAATTTGCTATACTTTTAATTTCAGGTGGTAATCAGTTAAATAATTTAGGACCTAAATAAAATATAAAACTTTGAATATGGGCTTTTTTACACAATGGGATAATAATGTTTTGTGATGAAATAGATCTGGTGTAATTATTGAAAATGTTTTTTCAGTGTTATTATCATTATTACCATTATTATCATTATTACCATTATTATTATTATTATTATTAATTCTTCTCATCCATAGTATACATTGGAAAGTATAAATCTGTCTGATGTTAAATAAGCCCGTTTCCTGGTATAACTGATTTGTGGAATGTCGTTGGTGTTTTTTAAAAATAATTTTTAATATTGTATTTTGTGTGACTTCTAGATTATTTAATGAATGTTTATACAATCCACCCCATGCAATTATACAATATCTTCAAATGGACTCAACCAAGGAATCGTACACCGTGATCACAATTTTTTTATTTAAAATATCTCTCAGCTGACAAAATTTTGTGTATTAATTTTTTAAGCTTCTTTGTTATAAAATCTATATGTTCATTCCATTTTAAATGCCGATCAACCACAATCCCTAGATACTTTAACGAATCAACTCTGTCGATACGTGCACAGTTACAATTACATCAAATGAGAAAGTCGACAATAGCGTATTAATAAAAACAGATAGAATAACATTACAGCAAAAGAATAATATAACATTCCTGGGGCTCAATTCTCGACTTGAGGGAGTAGATTTGGTGAGAGAAAGGAAAGAAAAAGAAATAGGAAACGTAATGAAATAAAAAAAGATAAAATACCAATTTCCCATTGGAATAATTACGAGAACTGAGCCCCTGGGGTCTTGTATATCCAACAACTGTTCTTGGCAGTTTATAAAAAAATTGAGGCAGTTGTATAAATCAAGTCAGAAAAACTGTTGAGCAGTATGTACTGTTTATGCTTACTTATTTAAAATATTAATTTGAATTTGACTTTATCTTTTTATTTTTTTTTATTTTTTTAAGAGTTCCGAGTTTGAGGGTTAGACTCGGGTTTAGATAAATTAACTTTTCACCCTTATTCTTCCTTCAACAATATTGTAGGATTTTTATTTGTAACAATGTTCTTACATTTTATTGACTCAAAAAAAGGGCAATCAAACACACTGAGAGTAAATCGAAGAACAAGATGTAAAACAATCTTTAAAGAGTTAGGTATCCTAACATTACCTTGCATTTATATACTCCAACTTCTAATACATGCTGAATCTCAATCCAACAGTCTTGATTTATTAAATAAAACCATAATAGTATACAAGAAATAATTTAATAATGAAAGTTCCCGCATATTTGTCTATTTTTGAAACACCTTACTAGTAAACTACCTAACGAATATAAAAATATTAATGAAAAAAATTTCAAACGAAGCGAGGAAAAATTATTAGTCAAAAAATGTTATTATACAATTGGAGAGTTTTTAAATGACAACCTGCAAAATTTTATTTTGATAATGATAATGATAATGATAATGATAATGATAATAATAGTAAGTTAATACAATACACTCTTAATGAATTAATACAAAGAATATGTATCTAAATAAAATAAATTTGTATTATATGTTATTATTATTATTTGTATATATGGCTACATGTAAAAATAATAATTTGGAAATAAACAAAGTAAGCCACAAGGCTTAGTCTGGACGTGGGTGATTTTGTTTATAACAGGCTTAGTACTTCGAATATGTTTATAGTGTGAATATGTAATATAAATCAACACAAGATAAGAAAAAAAATGTATGTATAGAGGGAAATATGAGTGCACTAAAATTTATTACTATCTATTTATATGTTTGTTGATATTTAGGAATGGTCAATGACGTGTCATATATACTTTTTTTTTGTATCAGAAATGATCAGTAAATATTACTATTATTTAATAATAATCGTAACATTATTATTTTTATACGGATGGGGCTGACCTAGCAGCCTTGTCTCGGAATATAAGTAATGATTTCTTTTTTTATAGAAAACTGTATTTTATGTATTCAAAATTCCAATAAGAATTGCTATTGTAAGTGCCTGTTCAAAACGTGGCGAAAGAATCATTTGAAAATTTTCAGTTAACTTATGTTAAATGGAATTTGACGATTTCAAATAATTTGTAATATTATTTATTAAAAAGGGGGTGGTGTCTGAAATTGAAAAAATCATTAAATGTATTAATATTATAAAATATCATACAAATTGGTATAATTTTGTACTCAAAATATCACTTGGTATTTCGTTGCGAAAATAATTCTGGCTCGTGTAGTCAATGCGGATCATTATTAAACATGTAAACAATACCTCTGACTGGGATAAATTTACACCCTAGAAAACATCGCCACGGTAACGATTTAAAGGAGCTACGTAGAAAGAAATATTTGGCAAGTATAAAACATCAATGATTTTCTTTTGTGTAATATAATATGCAAAATATTCGAGGAACGTGAGCCTCGAGAGAATTAGTTATGCGCGTTATTCTTTGGACTAGATATTGAACGCAATTTTTTTCTTCGAACAAATTAAATTTAAGTTAGGAGAAGATACAATAACTGGCATTTAAGCTAGTCACGCACTAATAAATTTTAATCGGCCAACAGTTTAGTTGCCAAGATGCGGTTTTTAGGGTTCGGAAGGGTCCAATTGAGCGTCGTCCCTTTGTTTGTCACCACCTTATAAATGCGATATGCATGAAATGTATACAAATTATATAAAATAGTGACCCAAAGCCACAACCAGTCAGAAAAAAATATTATTTTGATGAATATACATGTATGATACACCGTTGGAAGGAAATTTCTGAATAGAGTTCGTTCCATTTTTTTTCAAATTTAAACTTTAAAATATACGGGTGGGGTAACAAAGCTAGAAAAAAGACCACCTTAATTCTCGAAATAAAAGAACCACAAACACTTTCTCTCTACTGATCCCTGTAACTACCAATTGACAAGATCATGGACTGAACTAATTACTACTTTTCACCCTGTATGTTTTATATGTAGAAAAATTAAGCAATGGAAGCGTCCATTGCATACGGTACTAACGTTGGAAAAGGACAATGAAGCTCGAGCTCAACTCAACCTCAACTTTTGGCTGCCATAGAACCCATGCAACTAGTCTCCCAGAAAGCAAAGTACCATAAAAAACGTACCATAAACGATACTTTACGCTTCTACACTTTACTCCAAAGAGCCAATATATATATACCAATACAGCGGCGGCTTGTGAAATTTCAATATTTTTTTTCTCGTCTGTGGCGCATGGGACCCATACGAAATTTGGGAAATAACATCTAGAGAAGCACTTCTCTAATGACCCCTAAAAAATTTTGAAAAAGCAGTTTGCGAAAAAATTTTTGAAAATTTGCTAGCCTCCCCTGGGTCTAGGGACCCCTGTTTACTTTTATTTTTTTTTGTCATATGCATTTGACTTTTCATAAAAATGCATCGACAGATTTTAGAGTTTGTGAAAATATTTTCATTACTAACTGAAATACAATGAACTGAAATTTTGTAATTTACAATTTAACAAATTACAATATTTCAATTCGTTGTATCTCAGTTAGTAATGAAAATATTTTCACAAACTCCAAAATCTGTCGATGCATTTTTATGAAAAGTCAAATGCATATGACAAAAAAAAATAAAAGTAAACAGAGGTCCCTAGACCCAGGGGAGGCTAGCGAATTTTCAAAAATTTTTTCGCAAACTGCTTTTTCAAAATTTTTTAGGGGTCATTAGAGAAGTGCTTCTCTAGATGTTATTTCCCAAGTTTCGTATGGGTCCCATGCGTCACAGACGAGAAAAAAAATATTGAAATTTCACCAGCCGCCACTGAATTACCAAAACGTACCAACCACACGATTATACAGCATATGACTGAAATACCAAATATCTCTTGGCTGAATGAAAAGAATGGCTAGAGCACATTCAAAAAAAATTTCTCGATGATATTTCACAGAGTAAGTTACTGAATCTATCACGGACCGCCTAGTGTAGAGACATTCTCAATTTATAGCCCAGTCGACGAAGGTATTTACCCACAAGAAGTTGCAAACCGTGTAAACTGTTTTTTAATGAGTTCGTAAAAGAGTGTAGAATAATATCTTGAAAAGTTTACATTTCGCTCGGGTGCAGAACATAAAAAAAACTGAAAAAAAAATTTTTTTCATCCATTTTTTCAAAATTTTGAAATTAAATCAAGCTAGAAAAAATAAAAAATACAGATGGATAGATCACGTATTTATGAATAAAAAATGTCCTAACAAAATTTATCGTTAAAGCCACGGTTTTCCCGGAAAAAAATAGTCAAGTGTAACGTTAGAACTCGGAGCGAGATCCATGCGTGCACGCGCTTGAATACGCATGACTGTGACACCGACGCACTGAATTACATGTCACTATCAGAATTTGTTCAATCTAATGAGTGTTGGTTCATTTAAAAGATGGAAATTGTAGCTTTCTGATGCTTTTTTGTTTCAAACAATACAAGCAAAGGATGGATGGGAAAAATATGTTGATATATATTATTACGCCCGAACTCAATCGTCGCAATAAAAAATATAGAAAAAATAAAAGCTCTTCAAAAAAATTCTTTCTTCATTGAGAACTGTTAAAAAGTATGTACACTTCATGATTATTATGGTTTATTAAGTTGTAGTAACGTGGATTCAAAAAAAAGTACATCTCAAATCATTTTAATTTAATTGCTTGATGATTTTCTTGATAAATATATATATATTGGAGGCTGTAACTTGCCGAGGAATTGACCCATTGGAAAAAATAAAATATCACTATTTCGGAAAAATGTATACTTTTCGAATGTTCAAACACAAATTTGTTTACTTTCATGCATTTTTTCGAAAATATGATTAATCATATCACGATAAGAAATTGCGATTTTCACGATTTTATCCTTATAACTATGAAAATATCTTTGATTGTTTTGAATATAAATTCCAATACATTAAGAAATGTATAAAGAATTCAATGGATATAGCTGAAATATGGATAGGTGTATCTGTAATAAATACAATACAGTAAAGGCACGTAAAAATTCATGCGAGCGATTCAGCGGCTATGTGAGGTGTCTGTGTATGCGTTCATAATTATATATTTTCCCTCCAGACTCACTATTTATCCTCTTAGTCGCTAAGAAAAATGTTAAAAATATGTAATCAGAAAGAGAAAAAAGCTTTATTTTACTTGTTAGAACTGCTAAGAATTTTTAGAGGTTCCGTAGTATGCATTTAACCGTGCGCTTGGCCAAGTTACTTCACTATTTTTTTCCGGGAAAACCGTGGCTTTAGCAATAAATTTTATTAGGACATTTTTTGTTCAGAAACACGTGGTCTGCCCACCTGTATTTTTTGTTTTTTCTAGCCTGACTTAATTTAAAAATTTTGAAAAAATTGATGAAAAAAAATTTTGTTTCACTTTTTTTTGTTCTGCATCCGAGCGGAATGTAAACCTTTCAGGATATTATTCTATACATTTTCACGAACTTATTAAAAAAAAAATTATTCAGTTTGCAACTTTTTGTGGGTTTCACTATAAAATGATCTCTGTCGTCTGGGCTATTATCCAGCACTTAATGCTTATTGTCTCCTTTAACTGAGCCTTCAACTTCTTTCTCGATGCTGCGCCATGGTTTAAACATTGGACTGAGCTGCTACGATGGAATCTGCCGGAATGTGAAAAAATTTGGCAAAAATATATCTTAGACAACAATTGTTGCCGACACCTTTAGCCTCAATTAGGTAGGATCATGCTTAATCCGCGATGGTCTAAAGAGAAGTAAATAATTAAAATAGGAAGAACACACGATTTCAGAAAAGTGATTGAAGCGGCAAAACCTCTAATTGAATTTAAACCTGCACATGCAATTGATGGCACATATGGTAACTTTTTTTCTTTCAATGGACTTGTGCATGACCTGTAATGACATGTTTATTGATTTGTGGTCAAATAGAGCAATAGTATTGCCAAGAAATATCCTTTACATAAGATCGCAATTGATCCAGCTAGAAGGATGCAGTCCATTTGGAAAATAATAGAGAATTGAAAGTAAAGTTTCCAGGATTTCTTTTGAACATTCTTATGGAAATGTGCTTTGTATGAGTTAAGCTCATGTTATATTTTAAATGTGTAGAAGTCCGTAGTTATTAGAACTATACACGGCAATTTTTGTCTGTAGCATCAAATATGCCTTTTGAAAAATTTAGCTGTTTACAATTTTATTGTAATATTGCAACTTACCAATTAATTTAAATGAAATAAAACATTCATTCTATTCAATTTAAAAGGAAAACAAAATTGTCCTGTTGAGAATCAATTTTATTTCCTTTTCTCAGGTAAGTGTCTGTCACCAATGTAGTGTATGTTCCATCTCTCCTCCTGTAGTAAAACTATGGGGGGATATTCCTGTTATGACTTGTATTGATTTGGTGGAGACAGTGTTATACGATGACGCCACCCTGAAGAGCATCCTTCCTTGACTTCTCTCAAGCATTATCTCATACCTTCCTACTCTCAGTGAACGACACCAGACCAGTCAGTGCAACATACAAGAGAATATATTACACTGAATTATATAGAAAGTCTTTTTGTGTTGGGCCACCTACGTTTGGTAATAACCTGACCATTGCTCCACTCTCCATTCTGCTTTATCGCAGGTCATTCGAACGTGTTCCCCGAATGTGCTCTGTACGTCCAACATGATACCTAAGTATTTTAACTTTTTCCCAGGGCGAATTTGCATCTCTTGCACTTTGAAGCTAAACGCCTGTTTATTTCCGGCCCTTTCAGCACGATTGCTTTTGTCTTTTCTGTGACTAAGGACAGATTATGGTCGGTGAGCCATTCATCAATTTTCCTCAATGCTTTGTTTGTTCTGTGGACAAAGGTTTTTTAACATCTGTGGAAGCTAACGACGTCTTTTTTCTCCAGTAGCCTTAACCTAAGAGCTCTGTCTTACAAGATATTCCACAGTGTTGGACGCAGGACCGATTTTTGTGGCATCCCTGACGGCATATCGATGGATGTCCCCGCTATTTGTACTTCTCCGTTTGCAAAATGGTCTTCAATGATTCTAATTAAATATCCCTTCACCCTTCTTCTCCCCTTCGATAATAATGCTTCAAGCAGCCATGTTGAATATATTTCATATATCCAGTGCTACCAGGACGCATAGCTTAGTTTTTGTAGTTCTAAGCTCGTTTTGATTGTACCCGACTGCTTGGACGATTGACTTCCACTTGTGAAAGCCATATTGTCTCTCAAAGAAACCTTCCCCTTCCTCTATTTTCCTGGCCAGTCTGCCCCTGAACAAGCCCTCATATAATTTTCCTAAAGTGTTAATCAGAGAAATTGATCTCTGAGAACTGGGGCTGTCGATGGGCATCTTTCTCTTCCACAGTGGTGTCAACTTAGCCACCTTCCATTCCTCTGGGACTTTATCCTCCAGGGCCATACCGTTCATCAGGTCTATTATGACCTACGGAGCCGCTGGGAAAACTTCAACCAAAACCTCCGCCGGTATTTCGTCTAAATCTGGACTTTTCCCTGTTTTTAGGCTGCTCACGGCAGTTGCAACTTCCCCTACACTAAAATGGAGAAAATTTAGGTCATAAGGTTGCCTAGGCTACGAGATCAGCTCTACAAGGGAAGAGCTGGACTGCAATCTCTAGTTTCTGCAGTTATATCGTACGGAATATCAGTTCCTTTTAACTCTTTCATGGCTATTTTGTAGCCCTTCCCCCATATATCTGTTTATAGCTCCAAGCAAAGCTTTTTTCGACGATCTTATTAATTTTCCTAGCAATAGTTTCGCGTTTTTGTACAACTGGTGGATTCTTCGCTATTCTTCATCCGGCAGTCTTCCGGACTTACCTCTATGGCGTTTCATCTAGCTTCTAAGCAGGGATCTCTGATTCTGTCGATTGAGTCGTTCCACCACTATGGTAACCTTACAGGTATTGTTTGACGCAGCTTTTTGCTACGCATTTTTTACTTGTTACGTCACAGCAGCCAGTGTTACACTCTGGTTTCCTAGCTCATCCACCCTCTGAGCTCTCGCCTGAATACTTTCTCACTTCCACCCGTATGCAGCAGCGAAGGCCATATCATAGGTCCGCGACTTACGCTGCAGGTTTGCCTGCAGGATCTTAATGTTGTTTTTATCTAGTACTAAAGGGCTTACTCGAATCCTCATCTTTTTACAAATTCAAAATTATTTAGATACCTAGTCTAATTATTATTAAAGGACAGTGTTCACCATACTAAGCATTATTTGCTTTTATGATAACATATATTAGGTACAATTGTGTATAATTATGCACACTAACATATACAGAAATGTGTGATGTATTTGTCTTTTTTTATAGAACTGAAAACATCGTGTTTTTTATTTTTTTATTATTAGATCAAATCATATTCGTCCACGTATTCCTCCAATGTTTAGACTAACAAATTTTTGGAGTCGCCGACTGTACTTATAACGGAGAGGGCGAGATTATTTTATAGCTTTTAGATTATAGATGTTGTTGCATACCCAGGTATAGACAGGTCTATCTAAAATCTAAAGAGCATAAGATGTTTTCATTAGAAAGCTGCACATATTGAAAGAATTTCCCGCATCGGCCTGAACGATTGAATGTTTTACCCAAATTATATTCCAATTGCCTATTTGTACTTCTGGATCTACTTCTAGAGTATTTTGTAATTCTCCGGAGGTATAAAATCATCCATATAAAATAAATACGTGACCTCGTGCCTCCGTGAATTTGATGAAGACCAACAGACAGCGGTAATGGTGTAACGCAGAAGAGAGTCCTAACCCTACGGGTCCTTAATGTCATAAGTTCCATCACAAACTGCCGGACTGTTATGAAAAGTTCCTCTAAAATAACATCAGTTATTCACTGCATCTGGTGCTGGTACCGCAAATTATTGGAAGAAATGTAGTTCGAAGTCATTAATAGATTCCACTTCTATTGCACATAATCTTGTATGATACAGTGATCTATCAGTACAGTGCAACAAATTTGGATGTTGAGAAATCATTTGATACCGTCTGGATCTCGAGCCTAGTGTAAAAATGATCATCCAACTTATACACTCGTACCTGACTGGTAGAATGCTGCAGGTACGAGTGAATAATAAACTATTTACATAGCAAGACATTCGAGCGGGCATTCCGCAAGGGTCGGCCCTTTGCACCTAAATGATACAATTTGACTGTCCTACTATATTCCCAAATACCAAACGTGCAGAGTACGCTGATGACACGGCTATATATGCTATAGTCATAGCGCACAAACACCCAAAATGCTTCTTAAAACTAACGTGGCTCGTATCATGACGTATTATGACAATTGGAAAATTCGAGTGAATGTGGAGAAATCGGAAGTAATGGTCTTCAGTGAGAACTTCACTAAAAATAAAATTATTAGACTTGTTTCGATCAGAGGCAATTAAATTCCAACCAGGGAGCGCGCGAGATACGTAGGTGTTCACATTGACAAAACACTGACGTTCTCCAAACACATTAAAGAAACTGTACGGATAGTCTATTCTACGCCCAGCTCTTGGCCAAGAGAAGCAGACTGAGCAGACAGAACGAAAAATTAATTTACACTGTTGTTGTGGGGCTGGCCCTCAGATATGCAGCGCCGGTGTGGTGCAGCGCATCAGTAACGACAGTTAAAAACTCAGAGTCTTGAAATACAAATTTATGCGCCTCATGTCAAATCTAGATATACACTTCCCTCAGAGACATCTATAAATGCTGCAACTATATAACAACATTAGTAGATTAAGAAACAAAAGAGGGAACCAAAAGGCTATTATTCACAAAAAGGTAGTTATTCACATTGCGTTATTAGACATGATTTTTGCAAAGGCAACTACGTTAAAATTCAAGAAAGATTCAATGAAAAAGTGATTTATTCAATTTTGGAGGCTTCGTAAATAGTTATTAATGAAATTAAAGGAAAAATTATATTTTTCCCTTGGACTTTACCTGCTGTAGAACAAATTTTGGTATTCCAAAGCACTCTAGACGAATGTCTTGAAATGCCTAAATAAACTGAACATCGACTTAAAACTTCGCAAAAATTTTATAGTATACTCAGAATGTTGTCTTGAATCCAAATATGTAAAAATATACAGGGTGTTCTATTTAAAAATCGAAAGTTGCGGTCATTTCCGGGTAAACCGGAAATGGTCTCATACCGTTTTTTTATGTCCAAAAATTCACTTTTGCAGGTAGTTTATGCTCCCCGAATTTCAAATGGATAAGTTAAAAAACAAAGGAAATATTGGGGGGAGCCACTAGCCTGTGGAACCCGGTATAGACATATGCCAATTTATCTCCAACCTTTCAACAGTTCCACCAATTTTAAGATTTTTCGAAAAATTTCGTCATTTTCAGAAAAATCTGTTTTTATCATTCCACATCTAAGAGGCAGGACTGTCTCAGCTCAGGTCTTCAGCTCTCAAATTCGACTTCAAGAATAATTGTTTATTATGTGCACATTGTGTAAAGGAAAAAAACAAAACTCCTTTTATTTGGACAAAAGGAGAGTTGTACATTCAGTTGAGACTCTAACTGTTCAAAATCGTATCAGGGAGGTATGTTCTATGAGGAAGAATTCCTGGGGTGACGGAGATCTTGGTCGCCTGTCCTCCATTAACGATCTAGTATACCACAAAGTTTCCTACCACATTTTTGTGAAGCCTATCAGTTTCGCAACTCCGAAAACTGAGATCCCCAGAGACAGGCTATGGAGGAGATTTTTGCCTACATGGAGGGAAGCACCGATTGTCAGTTCTCCCAAGATGAGATACTGGGTGCCGTAACAGGGGCCAAATCACAGTGGCGAACCATCAAGGCTGAGTTGCAAAGGAAATATGGAGATCGAATACTGATCACTCCAGGGGTTAATAGATTTAATGTGCCCGTGGTATGTTTTAGAGACACTTGGTACAAACTTATCATTGAAGCGAGGTACGAAAATAGGGCCAGAAATGAAGAAGAGGAGAGGTTGAGGATTGTTGATAAAGCTATGGAAATTTTACGGTAAAACATTCAGTCAAGTATACAGCACATATACATACCCACCCAGCGACGACTTCCTGTAGAATCCAGGTACACTGCCTCGATCCCTGACCTTTTTTCTTGGGCCTTCTATTGGCGAAGACAAAGAGAGTAAAAGAAACGAAGAGAAAATGTGCTGCACTGGGAAACGCCATTATTGCGATTGTGAGACCAAGTGGCTTCTTATCACCCCGGGCTCCTTTTCACCCCGATTGTGCAGCCTCTCCCTGCACATGTACAGAAAATACGCTTCGAAGCACTTGATTTATCTCCTTGCCAGTTTTGGCTTCTGAGCATCATATCACGAAGCCCAAAAGTTGGAAATTTCTGCAACCTACTATGCTAAACCATTCAAGAGAGGGGCTTTCAATCAGTTTCTGTTTGACAACGTTGATTTCAACGTTTGTACTATTGATGGGCTCAACACTATCCATGCTATGGGTGGAATCAGGTGTATTACCCCCTCCAATTCGCTTGAAAAAAGTGGAGACATGCCTAGATTGAACCACATGCCCTCGTCACATGATACTGGAGAACTTGACATTGTTCCGCTACAAATTTTCCAGAAGGGAACTAGCCTGGAAAGTGTAGTGGTCAAACGGATTGACGTATCCGAAGAAATGAGCTGCCCCCTCAAGAGTGGGGGTGGAAACATGCAGGAGACACCCTGGTGCCAATTACAACAGAAGATCCATCAGCACCGGAGGTCCTACTGAAAACGATATTTTGCCGCTGCATCAAGGATTGTGGTAGTGGCAAATGTGGATGCCGGGGAAAGCAATGCTGAACTGTTCTGCGGCGTGCCTCCACTGCCAAGGGAAATGTCTCAACGGCGTGCCTGTTTACGACGAGAACAACGATGAAGACGACATAGAGCCTCTTCAGCAAGAACCACCCACCACTGAGGATGAGGATGCCATGGACGAGGAATCTTTGCCAGGAGCCTCACGGCAAAAGAGGATGAAAACGTAAATCCAGAGAAAATTGAGAATTTAACATCGAGAAGTTATTGAGAGTGAAAACAATGAGAATTATTGATATCGAACAAAATTACTTACCTTATATATGACATTTTTTTGTCATCTATAAAATACTGTTTTCTATTTTTCAGGTAAAAACCTATTTTTTGAAAATTTTCACTTTTCCGGAGAGTGTAGCTCGAAAACGGTTGCGAATTCGAAAAAAATATATAAAATGAGAGTTGTAGAGAATTTCATGAGCTTTTATTTCGTATAAGGAAATTTTTGCGACGCACCGTTTTCGAGATATAAGCGAAAAAAACAAAAGTGGGACTTTCTCTTTGCCCGCCTCCGGCTCACCTTCTAGACGTCAGAACTTTCAGTATGTTCACTCCCTAAGCACCCTGAACAACTTTCTAAAAGAATCGCTTAGGTCCCTGCTCACGCACTCTACACCTTCTCTATTGACTGAACTATATTTGATTTAATTGATCTGGTCTATCAGCAGGTTTTTATAATGAATAATATAATTATTGTTATTAGAAATAGGTACATACATAACAAATTTTTAAAATTAATTTAAAAATGAAGTTTGAAAAAGTTTGTAATTAAAAGACAAAAGGCAATAAAACATACGTTCAAAATAAAGAAATCTGCGTGGTCAAAGGAACTGACATTCATGTTAAAGAACAGACATGTTTGGAATAAAGGAACATTAACATACAGTCACTGTAGCGGTAAATGTGTCTCGACTTCGACGCTTTTTTACAACGCTTTTTATTTTCTGGTTTACACAAGTATAGTAGTTTAATTGAAATTATAATGACTCTATGCTCTAATGGGATTGCTCAGTCTAGTTTAGATGTAGAAATTTGCATATAAATCATTAATTTTAATATCCACTAAATACAACGATCTATATTGGTCCAGTCAATGAAAGAGTTGTAGAGAACATTGAGGAGGGGAGAATTTTTCTCTTCAGGGATGTGTTGGTAGTTAGGAGGCAAAAATACTAAAAGTCCCAGCCCCTAGCCCTTCCGCTTCAGGGGAGGGGGAGGTTCCTTTTTTCGATTCTTCGCTTATAACTCGGAAACTATGCGTCGTATGGGAAAAGGTAATCTATGCAAAATTGAACGTAATTAAATTTTCCACAAGAATGTTTATATTCATTTTCTTCCTAGTTTACGAGATGTTCGCCAGCGAAAATCGATAATTAATAAAAAAAATCAATTATATATTTGTATATTTCTATCAAAGCGGTTTACCGTGGTCTGTTAATAAATCACAGTCACAAAACAATCTTTATTTTACAACACTGGACGTATTTACTAACGTAATATTTTGTCGAAATCTAGACATTTCCTTAAATATACAGTGTGATTCACTTAAAATGAAGATACCCTTATAACTTTTTCATTTTGTTTCCGATTTGAATCAAATTTTACTCAAGTATAGAAAAATTAGGATCTACTTATGACCAGAAAATCATTCACCTGCTATCAGGGCAGAGCCACCTGCGGTACCAAAATATACTGAAAAAAATAAAACATTTTGAATGTTAGAAATTCTAAAAAATGCATACGATCGGCGCCACAAACATACATACACCAAAATTTGATTTGGTTATTGATGGGGGATATCTCATACATAAGCTCATCTGGCAAACGGGGTCCTTAGTTTCCGCAATTTGTGGTGGCTACTAAAAATTCGTCGTTCGTAAGATTAAAAATCAATATGATTTTTAATCTTTTTCCTCGTATTTTGGTACCGCAGGTAGCTTTGCCTTTATAGCAGGTGAATGATTTTCTGGTCATAAGTAGATCCTAATTTGTTCTATACTTGAGTAAAATTTGATTCAAATTGGAAACAAAATGAAAAGGTTATAAGGGTATCTTCATTTTAAGTGAGTTACACTGTATATTTAAGGAAATGTCTAGATTTCGACAAAATATTACGTTAGTAAATAAGTCCAGTGTTGTAAAATAAAGATTGTTTTGTGACTGTGATTTATTAGCAGACCACGGTAAACCGCTTTGATAGAAATATTCAAGGTACACAATTGATTTTTTTTTTATTAATTATCGATTTTCACTGGCGAACATCTCGTAAACTATAACACATAGGAAGAAAATGAATATAAACACTCTTGTGGGAAATTTAATTATGTTTAATTTTGCATAGATTACCTTTTTTCGTACGACGCATCTTTTCCGAGTTATAAGCGAAGAATCGAAAACAGAACTTTTCCACCCTCCCACCCCCCTGAAGCGGCGGGGCTAGGGGCGGGGACTTTTAGTATGTTTACCTCCTGACTACCCCCCAACACATTCCTGAAGAGAAAAATTCTCCCCTCCAAAATGTTCTCTACAACTCTTTCATTGACTGGACTAAAACCGCTTTAATAAAAATATTCAAGGTATATAACTGATTTTTTTTTTATTAATCATCGATTTTCGCTGGCGAATATCTAGTAAACTATAACACATAGGAAGAAAATAAATATAAACATTCTTGTGAAAAATTTAATTACGTTTAATTTTGCATAGATTACCTTTTTCCATACTACGCATCGTTTCCGAGTTATAAGTTAAGAATCGAAAAAAGGAACCTTTCCACCCCCCCCCCTGAAGCGGTGGGGCTAGAGGTGGGGACTTTTAATATTTTTACCTTCCGACTGCCCCCAATACATCCCTGAAGAGGAAAATTCTCCCCTCCTAAATGTTCTCTACAGTCCCCTTTTGGGCATTCATTGATTGGACTATATGATAAACATGACATTAAATCAGAATTCATTATTAAAATCCTTAGAATGCATGTTTCTTTGTTTATAATATTTATGCAATACCTGTCTTTCAACGTGATCTGTTAAGATAATTGGGATCAGAAAATATCCGAAGACATAGAAAATACATTTTTACAATGGATGGTGGAATTGCATATGTTTAGCTTAAAAATTCCTAGATGGCTCTCAAAGGGATCTGCTGAATTTGATGGGTGGAGATCAGTTCAGGCAAAGGTAAAAGTTTTTCCTCTTAAAACGGTGATCATACTACGTTAGCTGCCACTATTGGAGCAAGACAGATAGCGACAACTGTGAAGGGCGTTCTAGGCAGAGATATTCCCACATATTACTGAACCAATTCAACTAATGGTCTTTTGTGGATCAGAAGAGACGACTAGTGGGAGCCTTTATCTGGAATAGTGTACAAAAAATCCGAAATTTGGTAAAAGAAGAGGGGTGGATATACCTGATATCATGACCTTTCCTCTGGCTATTCTATAGAATATTTGACTGAATCAAGTTGATGAGAAGAGCCAACGTGGTTAAGGAAGCCTGTTGAAGAATGACCCGGTTATGAATGTTTATGATAAGAAGTTATCAATCAAGAAATAAGAAAAGGTGTAATTTCTTCACTGCTTTCTACCGACCATAATTCTAATTAGTTTTATAGTGGAGTCAAATTAGGTATCAAAATAGATGAATAAGGAATTCTCTGGCTGCAGCAATTTTATTTTTTTAATTTGTTGTAGGTTGAATAACAAGTGCTAAGAGAAATTTTTGATTAAATCGGATTGCTTCTGGTAAAATTTTAACAATTTATATTTCAACACTGAAATTTTCTGCTATTTTCTTTATTTCTGGCCCTAATAATTGCATCGAAAAAATGAAATTACCATTACCATAAACAGAGGGGCGATGCGGCCATACTCATAAAGTTTGATATTGCATACACGCATCGTACTCAGCGGAAAACTTCCCCGAAGAACGTTTGTGTGATGCTAGATGGTGGCATGAGGTATAACCCGCCCTCGAATGGGTTCACGGCGCGTTGTCTTGAGAATTTGCTGAACGCGTACCCGCGCTGCTTGCTCATAGGCGACCTTAACGCACGACATAACGCATGGAACTGTCATCGCAAAAACGCCAACGGTAACAATCTGTACGACTACGTCAGTAGTCGTAACGTCGTGTTGTGTTGCAGTAGCTAGGCGATCACACACAATCCTATTCTGCTCGAGCTGGATAATATATCGAGGGAAGACAGGACACGAAAAATCACCTCTTATAGGGACGCCAACTGACGTCTCTATGAGACCCATATCAACACAAACTTGACACTTACAAATGAAATCGCCACACCCGCCGAGCTGGAAAATGTGGTGGATGAGTTCACGAGGGTGTTGCAGAACGCCAAGCAGAGTGTTGCAACAACAATAACAATAAACCCGTACAAAGACCAACTCGATGAAGCGGTCTAATAATACATACGAGAAAAGAACCGACCTAGACGGCTTTGGCACTGAAATCGTGATGTAGACGCTAAAGCCAGTGAATTGAGTCGTACTTGAGCAAGATGTTAATTAAATAGGTATTCGCAGTCGGTCAAGTTCGACTACCAATTATTCTACTCGTTAATTACACACGTTAAATATATATATATATATATATATATATAAATACATATAAAGGCAGGTAGCATAAGCTGCAGTGGAAGACACGATGACGCGCAATATATCATCTTGACTAGTTAGCGGGCAACCTTCTTACTTTATAAATTTTGCTCATTTACTTTCTTATTTAAATACCTGAAATAAATGATATATCGGTGCTATAAAAATGGAAGCAGTTCAATATTTACTGATACTGATTTTATTTACGTTGCTAAACATGTGTTTATAAATATAAAAATCTATTAAAAAATAACATTGGATTTAAAATAATAATCTCTGATGATAAGACATTGAAAATATTCATTTCAGATTTAGTTATGACTTGCTTCCATTTTTACAATAATCATTTAACGAATTAGGTAGGTTTAACAATATAATGTAAATATATATTGTGCAAGATTTTAAATTCATTTAAATTAATTGCCGGTTGTCGCAATTGTACGCTTTGATTTTCCTGTCTGCTCGTGCACATCTTTCGTTAACCCAGTTTAATCACTGAAAGCATAGGATCTAATTTTCCAGTTGTTTTCTCTTTACAAAGAAGCAATATCAATTTCACATAATTTAACACCCATTATTATTCATGCCTTCTGTTTCGAATTGCATCTGAAAGTTCGTTGATTCGTACTTTCAGATTCCCTGTGAACTAATGTAAGAATTTTCTTTTTGTACCTTTTGAACTGTTGCTATTTTCCAATTTACTTTATGAGAACGCGTTGTAAAGTGTTACTTTTTAAGTTAATTTTACTTTAATTGTTTTCTAATCGATCGTAGGTGTTGTTCCTTTACAGGATAATAGCCGTCAGTAACTTAAAGGAAGGTAACGAGAGAGGCCATAGTAATCTCGTTGATGTCCATTTGAGGAATTAGTGTAAAGGAAGATGGAGAACGTGTGAAACAGTTGGGATTATCATTTTATTTATAAATTGTGATTAATTACTCTAACCGTACTCCAGTGGTATGAAGGTAGACTACAATTATTAGGACAATTTAATACAAGAAAATTATTACACCATAAATTTCAATAAAATGTATATTATTATTATTACTCACCAAACTAGAACAGTTCTTCTCAACGCACTCCAATATTTGGAAAAATTGATATTTCCTACAAATACCCAAACACTTGAGTGGGAATTCTTTTGTTTCGTAAATATAGCCCTATGGAGCTATCTATAGCTAAATCTATCTATAGCTATATTCCCAAAGGGCAAAGGATTATAATTTATTTCCTCTACTACTTCCTCTACTAAGTACAAAATTTAAATTTAAAATGTATATAGATTAATCAATCCTATGTGTTTACAAGTACAAAAAGTAAATAATTAAAATGTACAAATATTACATTGTTAAGAATTAAAAAAAATAAGTTTAAAAGTACATTCTAATGTGTACCCAATTAAGTCACTATTTAAAAGTACAAGAAATAAATAAATTAATAGACAGTACATAACAATTACTATATCTCAAAAGCCTTTACAATGCAGATATTCCTGAGCACTGTAAAAGCTATATTTCAACTAAAGTATACGAACCTTGATTTTAAAGTTTAATATTTGGTATTATTTTCAATGAAAATGGTAATTTGTTGAAAATTTTGATTTGCATAACAATAGGACTGTTAACCACAACTGACAGCTTGTGACAGGGAATATATAGGTTGCCATTTGCCATTTATACTCGTCAAATAAGGAAAATTGGAGAGAAATAACTGATAAAGTTTTGAAACTTGGCAAAGATATTCATTCAGGCCTCCTATTAAACATACTGTCCTGGTGCGTTCGAGTCGCCATCTTGGAAAAATGGTGCTTCGATTCAGTTTTTGCTTATACCTCGCTAACCATTAGCACTATCGGAAATGTGTTTATATAACAAACCGCTGCCTAAGAAATCACTGCTTCCACATTCAAATTTTCTATCCAAGTCTCTTCCCAGTAAACATTCTTGTTATGTTTACGTAGCAGCTATATAATACTGGAAGAACTTATTAATATAAAGTAGTTACACCAATTTTATATAATATATATATTGATATGTTTTCTGGGTACGAAAGAAAGAAATTTGTTAATTTAATTATTTTTATTAAATTTTAATCTCGAAAGCAGAAATTTATATTCGGCGCCACTGCTTTCTAGTTTCCCAGCAAACATACATTTATTAGCATGAGTTACCAATAGGTGTCACTCTATCTCAGTGCATATTCTTTAGCTCAATTTAATAAAAGGCAAATCAATAACATAGATCAAATAATAACAATTTATTTTAAAGAAAAGTAAATCAGATTATTTTACAAATTTTAAATTTAGTTGAACCTTCGCCTTTGGTTTCTTATATTTAGAAAACAGAATTCTGCTTTTCTTATTCTAAGAGAATGAAAGAAATCTTTGCTTTATTTAATATATCGGTAAAACAGGTACCTGTATACGACGTGAGGTCCCGATGTGAATCACTGATTTGCTGCACTAAACACTGTCGTAATTCTGGTTACCTGCAACTGCTAACTCCCTCGATTTCTCGTTCCGTGCCTTTGTGATAGTTTTTGTTTCCTTGTGAAATTTGGTTCAATTTTATGTGCTTTGGACGACTTTGATGCTAAAATATTGAATTAATACCATATGGCTTACTTGTAAATCCGGTAAGTCAAATTTGATAAACAGTTGACATTAAGGTTTTGTTCCGATGATAAATATTTTTGTTTTTTAAACCTTGCAACATTGGTTCCTCTTGCTTTTCAACTTTATTAATGCTTGATTTACATACTTTTCTTTGCTTTAATTTGAATTTTCTTTACTATTTATAATAATTTATGGACTCTATTTTGAAAATGCCTATCTTCTTTTTATTCCAAATTCAACAACAAATAACAAACTTTTCATGGAAACGTTCCTTGTTTCTTGAAAACTTTGTTAATTAATGACTTTTTTCTGAAATTAGATAACTAGACCTGTCAAAATTTCATAAATTTTATTTGGTTATGAATTTAAATTTTTCTTTTAGACCTTCTCTGTCTGTTTTACTGTTTGAAACAGATTCCTTATTTAATTCTGATTCTTTCAGTATCCCTTTTATTTATCTAGGCTTTATATTTAAGTATTTCCAAAACGTTGCATGATTTTCACATAATTTATATTTTAAACAATTTACCTTTCTTAATCTTCTTACTAACTAGCTCTCTTAATTCTAATTAACAAATTTACTTTTCAGTATGAATAAATGCTAACTTTTTATTTTCAGAACTCGTAGTCAATGTTTCTTCAGTCCTTGAAGTGGTGTCCTTTTACCTACCGAACTGAAAATCATTTTGAAATGTTCTTTGGAGTTTTTTCTTTCAACTGCCTGCATAATAAATAGGAAAACAATGTTTTTAACAATCTAATATTGAAATAACCAGTGACAGCACACAAATTATGGTTACTGATGGTCAAAACTGAAACTTTAAACTACAATTAACATATGGAATTCAGGGATGTATGTCTCAGGTTTAATCTAAGGTAATAGTCTTTGATTTTAAATGTTTATGATTTAAACCCGAGCACTAATTTTCGAGAAATCTTAGATTTAAGTTTTATTTGTGCTTCTTTTCCTTTTAAAGAGTCTTTATGTACACTATAGAATGTTTATTCAGTTTGTTTATGAATTCTCACTTTCTTTATGTTTTTTTTTGTCACCTATATTGTTTAATATTTTAGTTTTAAAATTATTTTCTTGCTTTAATTTGAAGTTTTTTAGATTTTCAGATGTGGAAATCTACATTTCCTATTTTGTGGAAGTTTTTCCAGTTTGATGAGCTCCGGATCAACATATGATTGTCTATTAGCCAGAAACACTCTAACGTTGGATTCCTAATATGATTTCTTCACCTTTGGTATTGTATTTAAGAAGTCTAGCTTCTGAAGATAAAGTGAGATTTTACAAATTCTTAAACCCACTTATTTTAAAATTTTAAGCATTTCACAATATTTATTGTTACTATTTAATCTTTGTCTTTCATTTTAAATTTGTTTACTGATAGTATGTTTACTATCGATAATTCATGTTAGTTTTAAAGTTTTTACTTTGTAATCTTTGAATTCTTTGATGCAGAAACCGCAAACAGTGGCGTTGATTATTTATTTTGATAATAAAACTTATTGTCTTTCTCATGAGTCAAGATATCATATCAATATATATATATATATATATATATATATATATATATATATATATATATATATATATATATATATATATATATATATATATATATATATATATATATATATATATATATATATATATATATATATATATATATATATATATATATATATATATATATATATATATATATATATATATATATATATAAAATGTAACATTAACAATGATATAATATTGGAAGAACATATTAATATAAAATAGTTATACCAGTTTTATATAATATATATATAAAATGAAACACTTAATTTAAATGTAATATTTTTACATAACAACGATATAATATTGGAAAAACATATTAATATAAAGTAGTTCCCTTATAACCATGCGATATAGGTTTATTTCGTCGATAAAGATTCATCAAGATACTATATATTTTAATCTGTACCCACAATATATTTATCAAACCTATAACTAATTATTTTTTCAAAGTATATAGGTACAGATATAATCGGTATAGCTTCTATATCGTACCTTTGCCTGTTTTATTTAAAGGCTTGCCTTTATGCATTAGGTGTAATTCCTGCATCCTCTCTATATTCTAAACATGATATCTATACTGAATCGTGATTTTGCATAAAGAATGTCTATACAGACATGGCAAAAGAACTATATAAGTTATAAGTTATAAGTATTTTTATAGATTCTTTACGGCATCGTTTGACATTTATTACGAATTAAGGATGTTATGATATTATGGATGTGCATTCGGCAATTTATTGATATAGGTATGCAATAATGTTTAAAAAACCGATTACTTACTTGTCTTGTTGTCGTACACTGGTTTAAATATCATGTCATTATTACTTACTATACAGTCACTATTATTTATATTTATTAAACATCAAGAAGATATATTCTACTATTTCAATTTGGAAATATTAATGCAATGTGATAATGGATAGAGTTTATTTGTGCAGCTATCGAGTTTTTTTAATAAAATTAGATTAAAATGGAAGGTTAATGATTACACAATAAATCTCAGCCAACTGTACTTCATTGCTTCACCGGCACGGTAGCTCAATCGGTTAAGGCGTATTGAGTGGCGAATACGCTGATCGACTCGCTACCGCGCTCTGGGTTCGACCCCCAGCCCCGGTATTGACAACATCGGGGGGTGTGGATGTATGTCTGCGTTTTTCCGAATGTGTAACCCCCTTCCGGACAGCCTTGGCTTTGGATTTGGGGGTTGTCTACTATCTGTGGTGTGTTTATGTTTATGTTTATTTAAGTAAATGCTTTCAAATGGGTTCAGTGTCCCAGTGAGAAGGCGTCAGCTTTGCTTTATCATATCTTCCTGGAGGCAGGGAGACCACCAGAGGGCGACCGTTCTCGGACGGGTTTTTTCGTTTAGTTTTTTACCCGAGTCAACAACCTAAATTTTGTAAGTGCTTTTCCAAGTGTTGTGTTAATTTTAATTAGCTTTAGGTCTCTGCGTAGACAGCAATTTTTAATATTATTATTAGTTTTTAAGTTTGTGTATAACAAACAGGAGAGCTAATCCCCCGTTAACCTTTAAGCCGAGCCGGACCTGCCCCGTCCAACCTTACATTCACCATGATACTACGTGCCATGGTTGTTTGGTTGGCTCCGGGCCAGGATTCGGTACGGCACATAGTTGTACTTAAATGAAGAATAATATATGTTTTTGCTTTGCTTTTTTTTGCTTACAAATCAGAAGGTCTGCTGTTCGATTCCTACTCATTCCTTTTTTTTTCTTTTTTTGGTTAAAATAATTGAGAAAAAAGTTTAGGTTTTTTTTAAAGGTAATAATTGCTTATAAAATCGATATATGAATGTACTTTTTTTCAATTTGGGTCTGTTTTAGACCATTAAATATTCTATTTATGTTGTATGTAGATGCGACGATATTATTCCTTTACCGTTTTTTTTCCAACACGTTTCCCAGGTTTGTATAATTATATCAACTATAAAACTTTAATTCTTAAAATACTTGACTGAAAGATTTTCACATATTTTAAATAAGGCTATAAATTTAATTTCACATAATAAAGATATAATATTATTTAAAGATATATTATTTTACATTACTGATAATCTCATTAAAAACGTTTCACACACATTTATACTACTTTTAGCATCCAAAATAACGGACACCTAGATAGCTCAGTGAGTATAGTATGAGAGTCGGAACTGTAATCAAGACAACGGAGACATGTAGGTTCAATCCCTACAGACCGCAACTAGTAAAAAGGTAAGTAAAAATGAATTTAATAATTTAATAAACATTATAATTTACAGGCAACCCTTGTGAGGATAAATTGGAATATGTTAATGTACTAACTTTTACATAATAAAGTAATATATTATTTATATAAAAATTATGTACACATGTTGCGAACATTTGATGTTACATTTATACGTGAATTTTATGTAAAATGTTACATAATAAAGTAACGTATTTTTTATGTAAAATAATTACTTTATTTTTACATAAGAAAGTGAAGTATTTTATAAATGTGTTATATAACTTTTACATAATAAAGTAATGTATTATTTATATAAAAATTACGTACACATGTTGCGGACATTTCGCGTTACATTCATATATGAATTTAACTCACATGTTATGTAAAATGTTACATGGGAGATAACGTAATTATATAATAATTACGTAAATATTATATAACAGTGTTTACTGGGTTGCAATAAAAAAAATGTCGATACTATATTTGCATTCCACTATGTGGAATTAATTGTTTATAGACCTTTAGTAATATAATATTCTACCCTAAAAACTCATAAAACGATATGCCCGGTAGTGTGGCAATTTTGACAATTTCATTTTCTTACCCCCTTCAATAATGGGGTGGAGGTCGCAATAGCGATGGTAGAGATTTTAGGCCATTGATTCGAGAATTTCTATTTAAGATCTACAACTATACAATATGCTGAAGACACTAACATCTTGATAACAATTGAAAGTGTAGACATTCCTATGGCAGTTACATGTAGAGTGTATGATCTGATCACAACGTGGGCTGAAAAAAACTATTTACATTATAAATCAACAAAAAAACTCATATCAGTGTGTACTGTTTAAATCATAAAGATCCGCATATTCTTTGAGCAATAACTTCCCACAGACCACGCTGCTCATGTCTCTTTTTTACTACTGTCAGTAGGACATCGGAAAGTTGTCACGTAAAGCAGGCTGCCTGTGAACCTGGGGAAAATGAGAACAAAATAACAAACTACATAAACATAATAAAAAAACTACATATATATATTTCCGTGTGTATGTGACAATTATTGCGTCTATTTTAAATTTTCAGTGCTTTAACTACTTATCTTGTGAGTTAGCAAAAACTAATTTACAAGAAGTCGCCAAAGTTAGACTTTAATAATTAATTTACTTGTTTTAACAAGCGAACAGCTTAAATTATTTGCTGGCTGTTCTATGCAGTGACGAAACAATATCAACTACTTTTTAACAACAGACTTTACAAAATTTACAAAAGAAAGAGGTTCTCAATTCTAACCGTATCTGTTTTTTTTTTAATATTTGTTAAATCATCACTCTGGATTAGCTTAAGAGATTTTTATGAAATATTTCTTTCCTAAAAGCAATGCTAATGTGGCTGCGATAATTCAAATGTTTTTGCAGATTTACTTGAAGGCATATGGTGATTTCATAATGCTGTGATAACGAGCCCGACATTAAAGCTTAAAAATTCAAAACGACGGATATTTTATAATAAGCTAAATAACCCTTTCAACACTGATTTTACCTTCTTTCTTTTTTACTATTTGTTTTACTTTGTTGTAATGAGAATAAAACAGACTACAGAAGTAGCAAAATTTATTTTTTTTAGTCACTAGAATAACAAAAAAATTATGGGACGTATAGGTCCCAGCAGTGTTTCATACTGGGATATAAATGTCCCAACAGTAATTCATCTCTAAGTATGAAAAGGGGTAAAGCAATCCATGCAGATCGGTAAGTTACTTATTCTGCACAAAATTTTTGTACGTTTTGCTCGTTTTCTTCCTCTTTTCTTTTCCTGTAATTGCTTTGTGGCAATTAGACAAGACAATAAAATCATTTGTATCCTGCCATCTCTCAGCGAGTCTGCCTTGATTATTTGTCACCATTTGAGATTCTCCTCTTTTCAACTTTCCTTCCAATTTAGGAATGTTTTGACGCTTTCGCATACAAGTTCCTACTGCGGCGTAGTCAATGCTATTCAGAAGATGGGAGGTGAAAAATCGGTCGAAACAAAGAGAAACGTTTTTTTCAGAAATAGTTAAGGCTAACTTGTTAACCACACGTTCTCTAAGAGTTCCTTCTTGCTTGTCATTCTTTTTGCCACAATATACATTTATATCATACATATATCCAGTTGATGAATCACATCTAGTCCATAATTTGATAACCCTCTTTATGGGCTTGAGCGGCATATATTGCTTTAGGCTAGACCTGCCATTAAATTTTGCCATTGATTCATCAATGGATTGACATGTACTCTCCGTTCGTGTATTTCTAAATGTTTTTTTGAAGCATGAAATTACTTCGTCGATATAATAGGTCTTCCCAGAATCCTGTGGCTAATGGGGCTCATTGAAATATAATTTAGAAAGAAGTAGTTGACATCTATCTCTGGATATTGCGTTTTTGATAGCTTCATTTCCATGAGATAAAATGGTTGACCAATACATGGAGAATGCTGGCACGCGATTATAATGCATGATAAGAGATACTCCAGTAATAAGTATCATTTCCTTTGCAGAAGTTCTTTCAATACGCTTTTTCTTTCCTTTGCGTGTAGTTTCAAAAAGCTCCAATCTATTATTTGTGCAGTGAGCCATGAAGAGAAACAAACTACTAGGAAAAAGTCTCAAAAAACAATCCAGTTCACTACTACCGCGATTCAGTTTACTAATAATAATAGCTGCTCTCTTAGGTGGGATGGATTTCCTGGGGGAAAATGTATCAGTCTCGGCTTGCGACCATATTATATTATCTTCTTCATCTGAATCAGATTGTATAGTTGGAGTAAGAGGCCGCTCAACTTCAGTTTCTGATTCACTGCTTGATTCATTGGCATAGTCATCTTGAATTGAGTCATCTGCATCGGAAGAAGAAGGCTCGTAATCCACGTCTCCAACGCTGTCGTCACTGTCAAATACATCTTCTTCCGATTCGTTTTCGGATTCAATAAAATCTAGATTATTTGCTAACTGTTCACGGTCTTCACACCTCAAAGGTCTTCTTCTGTTACTCATACTGAAAAGAAACAATATGGCCCATGCGAATCAATAAATACCTACTGGGATATATATGTTCCACTATAAGTTACTAGCGGGACATATACGTCCCGATAACCATACGTAACCTAATCTTTACGTATAAAAAAGTAAAATTATAGTAAAATCATTTTATAACTCACCTGTTAGGTATTCCACACTATTTAAAGTAAACTAAATTAAAAATAACACCAAAGGAGCAAATTTTATAGCATATACACTTGAGAAAACAATAGCAAAGCGGTACACTGGTTGCATCTCTGAGTAATACTGTCGATCTGAGAAAACATGGTTGCCTATGTCATTATTTTACTCTATAAGCTTATAAAATACGAAAATGTCCCAGTCCCATGCATTTTTATAAAGTAAATCCCGTTTATGAGATTTATGAACATTCGCTGGGACATATATGTTCCTACAGGGTTGAAAGGGATAAAGAGGCCAATTGTAAATTGATCTTTATTACTCAATATCGATATTGAAACCGATGTAAAAATAACCAAATGAAGAATTCAAACGTATTTTTAACCGTCTTCAATATCGAATTAGGTATTAAAGAAATAATGAGGAAGTTTCCTATTTGAGAAATATCATATATATTCAACCTCATTTAGTAGTCTTTCTGCTAACTAGCGAAACAAAAAAAAATCATCTCGATATCTTAAAAACTCACGAACTTATTTAATTTCTTATTTGAATACTTCGCGCTCGACCGAGGTCCATCCGTGATCCACCCGTGACGTCACAGTACACAAGTCACTGAAATCGCCATGCCGGCGGCGCGCCGTATATTCCCTTTATTTAGTGTGTGCTCGCTCATGTTCATTTAGTGAGGTTAAAATTTCTTGTCCGGTAAGAATAACATTGAAAGAACTAAACTAAACTCCTAAACGTCCGCCCGCTGTTGACGGAAACATATACTGTGACGTAATCCAGCCTCAGACCAGATGAGCGCGGCATTTTAAACTTTGAAGGACGATCACTTTTTTATTTATAGAGATAAATAAAAAAAAATACAGATATTTTTTAGATTTTTACTATTTATTACGAGAAAATGAGAAAAATTGAAACTTCCTCATTGGACGACACTGAAATTTTATTTAATAATTTTTACTGACCTTTTTTGAAGGCGGTTCAATTTGTTTTTTAAAATTTTTGTTCATTAATACCTGACCAAAGTTATAATAACTAGAAAATAAAATTTGACAGAAACATTAGTATATCCCTGAATTAAGTCTCAGTTTTACCGATAAATTCTTCTGGTGCTGAGATAAATCAATGAGTAGAACACTTAGGTATTTGATTATCATTTTACTCGAAAACGACACAACTCACTTTCACATGACATTGATATTAAGTACACATAACATCTTTTTACTTTTATTGTTCAAATAGTTATTCGCAATTGGTAACGTCTGACTGCAACTTTTATTCATTTTGTAACAATTCTATTAAAAACACCTTAACAAGATTTTTTACCATTAATTATTTTTATTTATTTGCTTTTATCATGATTAGAGAATATTATTTAGGTATTTTCCTAATAAATAGAAAAGCGTGTAAGTTGTGATTTGCATAATATCTAAATAATGTTCTCTAACCTTAATAAGATGTTACAACAAAACTGATATGTCAGTGTCATATGTTAGATATGTTATATTTAGTACATATTCGTATTTTTGAGCTTAACCAAAAACTTCAGTAACACTCTGTCCGTAAATGATAATAAAACAATTTATGCAAAGCATCACAGTTTACACACCTCTGACGATCAGATATGGCTCAATTTTAGTAGGGAGCATTCCATCATGCTATTTACATATGCTCCAAATTTGAAATAAATACTTTGAGCCTAACACAAGTTACCGAGTTTGATGGGTATTCGCTCAAGGCAATGCCCCACCGCAATTTTCATTCTTCACGTAAGAGTCCTAAATGCCTTAAAAACATTTTAAATAAAAACTGATATATCACCTAATCTACATTCAATGCTTTCAAACCTGAGAGACTATATTACAGATTCGATAAATCGATATCTTGTACATCCTTTTATTCTTGTGTGCTTGTGCTAGAAGAAGTCACCATCGCTCGTCTGAAAGATGTGACAATATTTTTTAACTAAGGGCACCATGTAGAGCTGGAACGAGTACAGCTAAAATGTACTTGAGTACAGAGTACTGAGTACAATTGATTTTTAGCTTCCGAGTACCGAGTACAAGTACTAAAGTAATTGAGAAAGTACTCGATTACAAGTACTCAAGTACAATTTTTCGAGTACCGAGTCCTGAGTACAATAATACGGCGCAAGCGTTTGAGCTAAAACAAATGTTATAGCAAAAAAATACAAGTAACAACTGGGAAGGACTAAAATATGTTAATATATAAATAATACAAATCCCCTACAGTCTCTTGATCTTTTATATATTAGGATTAACGATGTTAGAAATTACAAATGTGGTGTACTGCTTATTTAGTTATTTACTAATATTAATTATATTTGTAATAATAATAAAACAAAAACGTTAGCAGCCAATATTAACATTTCTGGTAATTCTGGTTTAAAACGTGCCTATTTTATTGGTTTTCATCACCACCAACTTTTCAAAATATTCGTCTGTAAGGGCATGACCCCAAGAACTGTTTATTGATGGTAGCGTATGAAAATAATCTCTCGACGCCGGCAGATGAAGGCAGGCAAGTGTTATATTTAAGAAAAATCTTTTTAATAATGGGGTAATCTGTCAAAATATCAATATTACTTCGCTTATCGTCCAAGTACTTATCGCACTAACTCAAGTTCAATTTTTGACTTCGCCTGATTGGATTCCATTTCCACATTCTCTTTGGTTTCATTAGTCATAAGAACTGTCATCACTCTCTTCCTTTTCCTCTTGGTTTTTTATTATATCTAAATTATTTCGCCCTGCTAGAGAAGTGAGATTATCAGCAGCAAGAACAACCATTCGTTTAATACAGTCAATGGTCAAAGTTAAGTCAGTGTTGTCTTTTACTGAATTGTACCAGCGAAGTTTAAATTTTGGGCACACCACAGTAGCTATAATGGCTTCGTTTGATTATACAATCGAATATTTTTCAGTATACCCAAGTACTTTTCAAGGTACTCGAGTACTTTTCATTGCACCCCGTCTCTGTTACAGATAGGATCAGACTGGCTGAAACTGGCTTTATATGCACCATGTACTCGTGTACTTGAATTTTGAAAGTTCAAGTACAAGTACTTGTATTTAATTTTACGAGTACAAGTACCAAGTACTGACTTAAGAAAGTATTCGAGTACCGAGTACAGAGTACATGAAATGTACGCTAAGTACCAAAGTCAAGTACTTGTACTCGAGTACTGCCCAGCTCTGGATACCGCTTGCTCAATGGCTTTTTCTACTCTCAGTGAGGTTCGATTAATTTTTTATGAGATCATCAATGACCAGAGTCCTGTAATAGACAAGAAAAGGTTACAGATGTACCTATTGCTTACGCTTTCTCTACTTTGTCCTCTTACGATGCACTTGTGTTGTCTCTAAACATTGTTTATTACTCTAGTCACTTCTTAATTACTTTATTAAGATTTCTCTCATTGGTTTCCGTGCTGTGATCGATGTCTTGAATAAGAGACGTGAGGACCTTATGAGGATCTTATACATTCAGTTGTCGATCTAACACACGAAAACGCCAGAGACATTAAACTTAAAGTTAATCGTTTAATCAAAAAATTCAAATACTCAAGAGCTTCGTTTTACCATTTATTGTATAAAGTTCAAAGGTGTACAAATAAATGTTGATAAAGAGTCTATCTGAACTGCTAGCCAATTGAAACGGACCAAGCGAATTTTTAGGATGAATTTAAATCCACATTTTTTGAGAAGGAGAATAGATATCAATGTGCGGTTTTGAGGATTTAAGAGACAATTTATTTTTGAAACAGTGAGTTTTGTCCGATTCTTTTATTTTGAAGCACTTTACTATCTACAGGGTGTGAAAGAAAGGTGTGTTTTGTTTACCAAACTTTATACCTTCCGAGATTCCACAAAAATTATTTTATATTTTTTTAATTCGCATTTTTTTAGTCACTAGTTTATGGGAAAAAAATCTATTTTTCAAATTTTTGATATCTCACTTATTTTATAAGATACCGATTTTTTTCTCTAAAAACCTGTTAGGCCTAACGGCAACCTTATTGTGTTTCGTAAGAGTCGATCTTTGTAAGTTATTATAATACCTTATGACGGCACTTTTAAATAATAGTAATAATAATAAGTAAATTTTTTGTATTTTCAGTTCACGGCGAATAAATATATTTTTCCTCGCTAATACACATATTATTATTATTGTTCTATTAATAATAATTTTCTTTATTCACTTTTATTAGGTTATATACTAATTAATGAACTGCTTTTGCATAATTAATAGTACCCATAAACAAATAGCGTGAGTTATAATGAGTGAGCTATTATAAATTACTAGGTACAGAGCTTTATCTTCATGCCTAACCTAAGTAATAATTGTGCCAAAAATGATGAATGAAGTTAGTGAAGATGAACTAATATGTACACCACCAGAATGAAGACAAGTAGCTAATGATACAATAAATAATTTATTGCCCGAAAAATCGCAGAACAAATATAAAAATATGTACAAAAATTAAATTTTACAGTTATAGACGGAGAGCCAGACCCAAATCAATTCTCTGAATTTACTATGCCTGGTTTTTTGTCAGTTGATTACAGTAGTTGTGTACACAAACATACTTTGGTCAGTCAAGCGAAATCGAGAACAGGTGTCTCAGGTACGCCTTCAAAGGTGTCATAAAATGAATTACTATGGCTGAAAATCGTTATGCACATTAGACATTGCATATAAATAACAGTTCTGTCAGTCAGTCAGTTGAATGTGGGAACGAAGCTGGTCAGTCAGCCCCAATGTATGTACAAAAAATAAATAACGTGCAATTCATTTACTATACTTCAAAATCTCTGTGAAGGTATTAAACGCTATATTAATCATAAATAAAATGGTCAGTCAACCATCTTGTGGGACAACGCCCGTCAGTCAACGAAATAATAAAAAAAAAATGATACAATAAATAATTTATTGCCCGAAAAATCGCAGAACAAATATAAAAATATGTACAAAAATTAAATTTTACAGTTATAGACGGAGAGCCAGACCCAAATCAATTCTCTGAATTTACTATGCCTGGTTTTTTGTCAGTTGATTACAGTAGTTGTGTACACAAACATACTTTGGTCAGTCAAGCGAAATCGAGAACAGGTGTCTCAGGTACGCCTTCAAAGGTGTCATAAAATGAATTACTATGGCTGAAAATCGTTATGCACATTAGACATTGCATATAAATAACAGTTCTGTCAGTCAGTCAGTTGAATGTGGGAACGAAGCTGGTCAGTCAGCCCCAATGTATGTACAAAAAATAAATAACGTGCAATTCATTTACTATACTTCAAAATCTCTGTGAAGGTATTAAACGCTATATTAATCATAAATAAAATGGTCAGTCAACCATCTTGTGGGACAACGCCCGTCAGTCAACGAAATAATAAAAAAAAAATTCGCGCGCGCGATCGGTGTGGCAGGCGGCGGCTCGCTGTTTTCCTTATTATTACTTGACGAACTATTAACTAACTTTATTTTGAAGTGTAATTGACAGCAATGTTAATAATATGCATTTTGTAAATAATTAAATTTGTCCTAATAACATTGAATAGACAATAGACCATTAGGAAAGAAATATTGAAAATGTATGCAGTTAAATAATTATATTAGATAATCAATATATACAATATATAAAAATTAAATTATTACTTAAAGTATGAAATTTGTCATTGACATCACGTAAATAAAATTAATGTGAATAAAAGGGTATACTTAAAGCGAGCAGGTATACTCCTAGGTAAGAACCGGAATTTCTGTACACAACTGCTAGGTTTCATTAACCCTCCCCTTTCCTATTTAAGATGGAAAGATACTCCCCCCCCCCAATGACTTCAAAAATAATGACTTTTGAAAACACTGCTCTCAGCAAAAGAGTCGTTATGTTTTTGAAGAGAGGACTTTCGTTGTGGGGTAGAATCAGAATTGATGCACCAATTTTTAAGAGCGAGCTACATCTCAAACATTTGGCGCAATGCCCATCGTAAAGTCACGACGGAACTTTCCCCAATCGATCACGGGTGGACATTGATCGACAATAAATATGACTTTGATTGGTTCAAAGATGATCAGTTGCTACAATTGATCAACGATGTCGTTATCCAGCCTCCGCAGGAAAATTCAGGTATGCATATAATATTGTCGGAAAACTAACTGCCATTGATTTTAAGTAAAAAAGATATTTTTTATTGTATATAATTACAGAAGTTATATTTATTTTTTAGATTCCCAATCCAAAACTGAATTGGAAACGTCAGATATTAGCATTTCTGATGAGAGCGAAATTGACGAATTTGTTTGGGAGGAATAGTTTGATTACAAAGAATTAAACATTGTAATAATAGTGTTGTAATAGTCTTTTTTATAATTATAATTTATGTTAAATATAATATTTCAACTGCATACATTTTCAATATTTCTTTCCTAATGGTCTATTGTCTATTCAATGTAATTAGGACAAATTTAATTATTTACAAAATGTATATTATTAACATTGCTGTCAATTACACTTTAAAATAAACTTAGTTAATAGTTCGTTAAGTAAAAATAAGGAAAAGAGCGAGCCGCCGCCTGCCACACCGATCGCGCGCGCGAATTTTTTTTTTTTTAATTTCGCTGACTGACGGGCGTTGTTCCACAAGATGGTTGACTGACCATTTTATTTATGATTAATGTAGCGTTTAATACCTTTACAGAGATTTTGAAGTATAGTGAATGAATTGCACGTTATTTATTTTTTGTACATACATTGGGGCTGACTGACCAGCTCCGTCCCCACATTCAACTGACTGACTGACATAACTGTTATTTATATGCAATATCTAATGTGCATAACGATTTTCAGCCATAGTAAATTCATTTTATTACCTCCGAAATTATGACACCTTTGAAGGCGTACCTGAGACACCTGTTCTCGATTTCGCTTGACTGACTGAAGCATGTTTGTGTACACAACTACTGCAATCAACTGACAAAAAACCAGGCATAGTAAATTCAGAGAATTGATTTGGGTCTGGCTCTTAGACTATTACCTAATTTTATTAATAAACAAACAGTAATTTAAACAATATTTTCTCAATCTAATAGTTATTGTTATAATCGTAGATAAAGTATAGTATTCAACTTGCGGTAATGGTAATAACTCACTTGATGAATTACACGTAAGCTTCATCTGCGTGAGTTATTACCTACATTACCGCTCGTTGAATAGCATACTACTAATTGACATTTTGTATAATAATAATGCTTATAAAAATAGATAAATAAATATTTTTTCTTATTGTTTATTTAGATTCCATTTTGTTCCATTAAAAAGATATACATACAATTTTTTGTGTTTTTTGTGTGAAAAATACGTCAACAAAATTTGAAAAAATATTTTTAGTATCTACAGGTAAAACGATTTACTCCCTTTACAGATGCGCCAAATTTCAGCTTAATATCTTTAACCGTTTCGGAGATAAATGGGATTCCGTTGTTTATATTTTAGAAAACCCAAAAAAGGTTCCTCAATCCGTGAACGTATACCGATTTTGGGTACTACACTGATTATCATGCAAGAAAAGTACTTCTTTTTATAATTTCAAAGGAGCTACTACAATGTACTATAGGTTATAAAACGATCGGCTCTTACAAAACACAAAAAGGCCTAACGGGAAAAAAATGAGAAAATAACAGACTTTTAGAAAAAAATCGGTAGTTATAAAAATTTGAGAAATTGCTTTTTTCCCCATAAATTGGTGACTAAGAAAATGCGCATCAAAAAAATATAAAATAATTTTTATGGATTCTCAAAAGTTATAAAGTTTGTTAAAAAAACACATCTTTTTCTCACACCCTGTAGATAGGAACGTCCTTCAAAATAAAAGAGGCGGGCAAAACTAGCTATTTCATAAATAAATTATCTCTTAAATCCTGAAAACCGCATATTGATATAATACTCTCCTTCTCAAAAAATGTGGATTTAAATTCAGCATAGAAATTCGCTTGGTCCGTTTCAATTGGCCAGCAGTTTAGTTAATTTTATGAGAGTCTGCCAAACATGACAAGGGCGGACGGCTCCCTGAGAGGGCGTTATCTCAACTACATGCAATCACAAAAACATAAACAAACCGAAGTTTATGTTTGCCTATTTGACTGACAGTAACAATAAATATAGGTACACTAAAATTTTGATTCTCTTGTGGCTAGATTAATAGTTCCTAATAGTGATTTTATCATTCACAAGAACTGGGCATTTGAATGTTTTTTTATAGCAATACTAGCGGACTCGGCAAACGTTGTTTTGCCATATAAATTATAAATTTTTGTCCAAAAAATAAAAATAAAATTTCTGGATAGGGCCACCCTTATCACCTAGGGGTATAAAAAATAGCCTACGACCTATTCTAAGACCTACCAAATATACACCAAAAATTTCATAAAAATCGGTCAAGCCGTTTCGGAGGAGTTCGATAACAAACACTATAACACGAGATTTTTATATATTAGATATGAGTTACATGAGGCTTCCCCGCTCCCGAAAACGTACTAACGGCATATAAACCAATAAGGGTTGAGTAGCAAGGGTTCGTTCTCAGACTACCCTTGTAGATATATCCGTATATGGACCAATTGACATTTTCTATTATTTTGCTAAAAATTCACCTTCCGACATTATATTTTTCTAATAGCCATCCAATGTTCCTGTCACATGGTCAACCTGCCGGATGGAAATATTTTATAATTATGATAAAATCTCCCTTGGAAATTTTAGCCTTTTTGCCTAAAAATTTGGTTTGGGAGGTTGCGCGCCTTTTGCACTTTCCTCTGTTAAAAATTTGAGCTTAGGACGTCAAATGTCGTCGCGCGACGTAAAAAATTTAAGTCAACTTTTGTCCACCATCGACTTTGTCGTCTTCTCTTTCTCTTTCTTTCAATACCGTCAGTGTAGTCTGTCGTCTGTCTGTTTGTTGACGTCATATCTATTTGGCGGAGAAAAATAATATTTGGCACGTTATTGACGGAATTACCAAGGAAGAATAATTTAAAAAAAATATTGATGAAAGAAATGCGATGGAGGACAATATTTTGTATGTAGTTAATACAACGAAAAGGTCTGCTATGTTTTTAGTTCTTACTAAAAAAAAAATAAAAAATAAGACAACGGTGGAATATAATATATGGAATGTGATTAACTTTGTTGCCAAGGCAGAAAACCTGACGCACTTTTGGTGAAACAAAATATACACGGTGGTTACCGAAAAAAATAATAATAATAAATGAACGGTGTCAAATAGATAGGGGAGATTCTTGCAAATAATTTTACATCCCTCGCTTGTCGAAATAAAGTATTGCAATTGTGAAAAAATCATTATCTTAGATTGATTAGGATTTTAACATTTCAGATTATTTAGATTATGAAAATTAAGGTTTTTCAATTTTTTCAATTCAGTGGATGAAGTAAAAAAAATTTGGTTCTTGTACACACACTAAATCACAATTTTATTTTTTTCACCCCTTTTAATTATCGGATGGGGGTGGTAATGAGGGTTGCTAATATCAAAAAATGTTTTGAGACCTCAGCTTCTCTTATATATACTAAGTAACAATTTTACGGACTCTTACTTGCTTGATTTATCTATTTACCCCAATTTACCCCCCAACCCTTCAACGCAATAAAATCAAAATATAATCTAATTCCAGATCTCGATAAAATCATACGTGTACTAAAGTTCAAGTCAATATCTTAAATGGTTCCAGAAATCCAGAGTAATCGTGCGCCCAAAAAAAGTTTCAGACAGACCGATAGACAGAAATTCTTTTTACCTCAAACTTAAAATCTCGACGTTTCATGACATTCTAAGCCTATTTGAACAATAAAAATTTTCAAAATTTTTTTGGCGTTACTATACTTCCACTGGATGTGGAAGTAACTAGGTTAAACCCGTCGCCATTCAACGGGAGGTGTATATTTAAAAATATTATATTAGTAGCATTTTGTATGGTGAATATACTGGTCTGATTGTCTATCGTGTACTTGGTCCGAGACCCAGCCTCGGCACCGAGAATATCGGTGGCTATGGATGTATGTCTATCTAAATAAAGTAATGTACTATCCTGTCTTATCTATGGACAGCACAATGGTCCCAATACGTGGTAAAATCATAATTGGATATTATGCCACAGAATGTTAGGTTAAAACAATAAATGAACTGATGGAAATACCTACAAAAAAATGGCGTCTGTAGAATTTGGGCGGGAAGCTTAAGTGTCGCTTCTGGTAGTTCTCTTTTCCGTGTCAGAAACTCAATTTAGATCAGTGATAGCACACCATGCCATGATGTTATAGGAGAGATGACAGTAAACAAAAGCGTAGTAAAGATTTAATATACTCTCTACATTTAAAAATGATTTCATTTGTAAAATTGCATAAAATCCCTTAAAATGTATACCTGGGTATCTTTGTACTTTTATTGTTATTTTATTAAATAAATATTCTTATTGTTACAACTACTGAATTTAATTTGCCCCTCTCTCTTAAATACTCTTGATGTTACAGTTTTAGCACGTTTTAAGTTTTAACGAATGCAGCATTGTCACGTTATGATTGGTTGTGGCTGCAGCCCAGCTATTTTTTTTTTATATCTATCAATGCTGCCCCATTTTTAGCCCACTAGAAAGCACACAAGGACCTATAGGCGATTTTTTGTACCATTTTGAGCCAGGATTTTTCCAAAAAAATTTGTAATTAAAAATAATCGGTCAGAAGTAATGTTTTTTTGTTTTTCCAACAGCTTACGATTTAACCGTACAGGACGCATATTTAGGTTTGTAAGATTAGGGATTAAAAATTAATTTCCTGTGCATGTTTGCGCTTCTCCCTGGCCTGTTTTTGAAAAAATGGAATTGTAGATTGCTCCATCAGTAGGTTTACTTGTGTTATTCAGTTTTCTTGAAAAATAGCTAGTGGACATTTGGCAATTCTGCACCAAGACGAGCAAGTTCATATGAGGCAATTTGAAAAATTTTTTTTTGTAAATTACTGTTTACTAATATGAGAGAACTGTTTTTTTTTATCTTTATCACCTTGTAAGATTGTCCGCATCTCACTCCTTGTATCACATGCTGCCTTAAACTCAATACCAATGAAAGGATCCATATGTCTTTTAAACTCATTTCAGTACTTTTCCTATAAATAAAATTATAAATAATACGATAAAATTCCATGTGGTTTCAGTGTACCTTGTACTCTGATCAGTCAGCTTTTCTCTTTCTTCAGATTGTATCCAAAATCTGTCAACATTCTAGCCAGTTGTTTTATTTTCTAGCATGCACTTTTTTCTTCACTAAAGTTGAGAAACACATTATAAATATACTTACTTTCTTGTACTGTAAAATATATATTATCTGCACCTTTCTTAACTTCATCGATAAGAATTAAAAACCGAGGGACGAGCGTAGAGGCGACTTCAATGTGAATGTCAGTCGATATTCCGTTGAAGCACGGTTAGTACTTGAAGCACGGTTAGTACTTGGATGGGTGACCCATCTTGGGAAATACAGCGTTCTCGTCCCTCCTTCTAGCGGCTTGTATATCAGTGTATACGCGGAAGCTACGTAATTTCAGACGAGGATTACGTAGAGGATATACCATCCTTCGGAGGGGATGTAAAGCAGGCGGTTCCTTGCCTATTAAATGTTAGGCAAGTAAAAGATCCCTACTGTTCTTAAGGGAAGAGGTTCGGCAAAATTTCCATGTTGGGGGTAGCTCGTCTCCTGGATCTCTATTCTGTAATTATGGGGAGAGTGAGCATTCATCGTGCGAAGCGAGAGCTCCCATCACACGCATCTCACCCGACCGTCCTACACTGCATTCCGAAAGTGCAGTGAATAAGTGATAAACGTGAAGCGATTCATCGAGAATAGCCGAATTTACAACCAATTAGGTTGACGCAAAAGCATCAGCTATTCAGTGGTCGATTAATGATGCAAAGGGTTAATCTTATGAAGAACTTGCCGTTCCCCTTCCAAATCTTCCTCGGAATCAGGAAGATGTCGTAAAACCTAGAATTTATTTATTGACCAAAAAATCCGTAAGGATATACCCTCGTTATTGGTAATCTATATTTAAAAAATATATATGAGTATATGGAGTAGGGAATTAGCACGAGGGTGGTCAAAAACCACAGCACTTAGACCCCATTGGACCCCTTGTACATCCTCCCTCTAGGCAGACACTCGCCTAGGCCTTCAACCAACCTAATCTTTCGAAGTAGGTGGTGATGTTGCCTAGGGGCATCTCCCTTACATTGGCCAAGGTAGGCCAACGCTCTCCCAAGATAGATTCTCTGATTGATGAGACGGCTGAACAGTCACAGAGTACGTGTTGAACCGTCTCATCTTCTTGTTCTGCAAAGAGGTGTATAGCGTTATCGCTATAAATAAAATTAAAATCCAAGTAGATATACGTATATTTGTTTTTAATACATGTTCATATTTTATGTGATATTGGTATTTTTTAGTATATTGATATTATATTTTTATATCGAATGTTTTTATTTTTCCTAGCGACTCCATGGAAACTTCTCCATTATGGATCGAGTTTTCCTTTTTGTTTCTTAGCGACTCCATGGAAACTTCTCGCTTTTGGAACTTCTCGATTTCCAGTGAGTGAGTCGCTATAGTCGCTATATACACCCCCTCGTTAAAAAAGAAAATAGTCAATCAATTAACGTGTCGATTGCAAAACGTACTTTTTTAATCGGGGTAGGCAAAGTGTCACATCTGTCAACTAATACAAAAGCCGGTTTAACCCTATCAATATTGACAGTTATGACTTTGGCTCCTTTCTTAAAGGTAAATAACTTATCTGAACGAGATAAAACTTTAAACGGTCCTTCATATAAAGGAGTAAATGAACGTTTTAAACGTTCAATGCGAACGAAAATAAAATCGCAAGAGGCAAGATCTGAACTAAAAAAAGTTTTGTAATTGCCATGCGAAGTTGGAGGAACAAATTTTAAATTATTAAAATAAATGCGTAATTTGTCAATGAAATAAGGAATATCTGGGGAATTAAACGATTCAACGAAAAATTCGCCAGGTAAACGAAGGGTTTGACCATATATGAGTTCAGCAGGTGAACATTGCAGATCTTCATTGGGAGTTGTCCTAAATGCTAATAAAATGATGGGTAATTCATCTGTCCAATGTGATGTATTGGCTCTAGCTAACAAGGAAGTTTTAAGTGAGCGATGAAATCTTTCAATTAAAGAGTTGCCTTCTGGGTGATATGGAGTTGTACGTATTCTATGAAAACCTAAAAACTTTGCAAATTCATTAAATAATCTTGACTCGAATTGTACTCCTTGATCAGTAGTTACTGACAAGGGAACACCGAATCGACAAACAAAGTTTTGAAATAAAGTACGTGCAACTGTTTCTGCTGTGATATCGCGAAGAGGGTACGCTTCCGGCCACCTAGTGAATCGTTCAATCACCGTAAGAATGTAAGAGTTACCTTTGGATGGAGGTAATGGTCCTACCAAATCTATGTGGATGTGGTCGAATCTGATTTTCGGAATGGTGAAGTTCCCGAGAGCACTTCGCCTATGTCGACTGACTTTGACAGCTTGACAGTTAATGCACGATTTTGACCATAAATTGCAATCTGTGTTCATTTTCGGCCAAAAATAGTTATTTGAAATCAACAGTCTAGTGGCTTTAATACCAGGATGAGATAAGTTGTGAAAAATATCGAATATCGTTCGTCTGTAAACAAGTGGGACAAAAGGTCTGACTTTTGCACGAGAAACATCACACCAAATAAAATCATTTGAATCTGGAATTTGTATCTTTTTTAAAATGAAATGAATTAGTTAGTGATGATTTATCTGACAATATATAGCTGAGATTTGAATCTTTCTCCTGAGCTTCACTAAGCAACTTTAGGTCAAAGTTAACATTAAGGAAGGGAGAATTTTTAAATTGAAGAGGTAAAATATCTTGTTTTAAGGAAGAAGTGTCGTAAATACGTGACAAGCTGTCAGCTATTACATTATGTTTTCCTTTAACATGTTGTATTTTACAAGAAAATTGAGCTATGTATTCTAAATGACGTATTTGACGAGATCTTTCTGCTTTTGTGAATAAAGCGTTGATTAAAGGTTTGTGATCTGTAAAACAATTAAACTTTCGACCTTCAAGTATAAACTTGAAATGTTTAATTGCAGTATATAATGCTAAAAGTTCTTTGTCAAAAACCGAATAATTGGTTTGCGCTGTGGTTAATTTACGGGAAAAGAATGCTAAAGGAGCAAGAAATCCCTTATTATCTTTTTGCTCTAAAACTGCACCCATGGCAAGGTTAGAACAATCGACTGAGAGAGATAATATAGTATCGTCATTATTGCAAGGATGAGCTAAAACTACTGCATTACTTATTGCGTCTTTGGCTTTCGAAAATCCGTCTAAACATTGATCAGGCCAACTATTTATCTTTGTAATTTTATCATGAGATAAACTGTTACAAAGAGAATATAGGGGAAGTAATATTTCAGCAAAATGAGGTATGAAACGATGATAAAAATTCACCATACCTATGAAACGTTGTAGTTGTTTGAGAGTTGTCGGTAAAGGGAAATTATTAATGACTTCGACTCTCTCAGTTGATGGTAAAATACCTGATGAAGAGATGTGATGACCTAAAAAGGTTAAATTGTCAACTCCTAAGATACATTTAGATGGTTTAATGTTAATTCCGTATGTGTCTAATCTCTTGAAAACCTTTTCCAAATGTTCCAAATGTTGTACATCTGATTGACTTGCGATTAATATATCATCCAAATAGACGAAAACGAAAGGTAAATTGACAAGTACTTCGTTCATAAAACGTTGGAAAGTTTGACCGGCATTGCGTAGACCAAAAGGCATGCGGGAAAATTCAAACAGTCCGAATGGAGTTGTTATAGCTGTCTTATAAACGTCATTTTCAGCGACAGGTATCTGATGGTACGCTCGCACTAAATCAACCTTGGAGAAAATAGTGCAGCCGTGCAACTGAGAGCTAAAGTCGTGGATATGAGGTAATGGATATCTGTCGGGAATGGTAATCGTATTTAGTTGTCGATAATCTCCACAAGGTCTCCAGTCATTCTTCTCTTTTTTCGCCACTAGATGGAGTGGAGAGGAAACTTGAGAAGATGATGGTTTGCAGAAACCTAATTCTACCATGTTATTAAATTCTGTTTGAGCTATTTTAAATTTAAGATTGTCTAATCTACGAGGTCGTGAAAAAGGTAAATGATCTTCAGTAACTATATGATGTACAATAGAATGTTTAATAGGTAAATTGTAATCTGGTGAACTAATTAGATTAGGAAATTGTAAAAGTAGTAAGTGTCAAAGGGAATAATTTAAGTGTATCTAATCTATAATTGTCTAAAGGACTATTTTTAATAAAACAATTAACTGACAAATTAGTCTTGTTATCAATTATTCGAGCTCCTTTAAGATCGACAACTAAACCAAAATGAGACAAGAAATCTGCTCCGACTATCGGTATGTCAACGTCTGCTATATTGAAAACGAAAGGAAATAATCTGCGTAAGTTTAGATTGACTTTTAACAATTTCTTACCGTATGTAAAAATGGTGGAACCGTTAGCCGCGGTTAATATCGTATCAAAATTCTTTTTTAAATCTGTGAAAGCATTGCGTGGCACCACAGATAAATCGGCACCAGTGTCGATTAGGAAGTTCAGGTTGTTAGATCTATCGTAAATAAAAAGTCGACGACGTTTGCTGTTAGAAATGTCAAAATCAGACGTCATAGAATTATCAAACTTCAGTCATCTTTGAGAATTATCAGATTTTTTACAATTCTTACTGAATTTGCACCATTCACCTCCACAACGATAGGCATTGGCACGATAAAGTTGATGGTAGTAACAAATAGTATTGTCTGTACGATCAAATTTATTGGAAACATTATTACGGCTGGGTGAACGATTGTGATTAGTGGTACGAGTTTGTGAATTGCTTCTACTTTTGCAATTGTTGCAGCATGAAGTAGAAGGTTGAGGCTCGAAGGATTGATTGGAAAGTCTGGATTCTAAAGAGTTTAATCGGGAATTAAAAATTTCTTGTTTTTGTAATACTTGATTAATTGAATCATGGAAAGTGATTGAAACATTTTTGATAGTGGTAGTTAAATCTGATAACGGGGTTGACTCAGAGTCAAGAGGATTTTTGGAGTACGATGCAACCATTGAATTTTGACAGGACTCCCAGATCCGATCCGCAATATCTAGAATCTCTTTTGTGTCTGTTTTCCCTGAAGCTGTAATGGCAATATATACTGTTTGAGGCAAGCGTCTTTTCCATAGCTTTATCAATAAATCTTGACTAACCATGCTGAATCCTCCAACCATATTCAGCATGGATCTATAGAAATCTGAAGGTTTCAGATCGCCCATTTGGGAACCTGATAACAGATCATTCAGACGTTTTTCCTCACTCGATGATAAACGTGAGATTAAAACTTTCTTTAAATTTATATAGAGATCCGTTTCCGGGGGATTAGATATTATATCGTATATATTATCTATCACATCTAATGGCAAATTAGCTATAACCTGATCAAACTTTTTCTTGTCATTGAAAATTTTTGCAACAGAAAACTGTGATTCGATCTGGGTAAACCAAATTTCTGGTTTTGATTTCCAGAATGGGGGTAATTTGACAGACGTGACATAATGGGTTTGAGGAAAATCCTTGTCTGAAGGTTGTCTTGGCATAACTAATCGATTGTGATTGATTGATTGATTGACTACTCTCCTAGATAAAAAAGGGAATGTACTTTAACTCACTCACCGACAGATGACAGTACTTGTAATGTACAACTTCAGTTGATTGAATTAGAAAATTACCATAAATTATAGGAACATCTATTCAAATTTGGAACCTCTATTCAAAATTCATCGGGAAAATTCTTCTCTTCATAAAATGGTCAATTTATAACGGTAGTTGATATATTGAATCTCTTCTTGTATATATTTATCACGTTGGACATAAAATTTTCACTTCTGGCATATATTTATCACGTTGGACATAAAATGATCACGTCGGGCATAAAACGATCACGTCGGGGTCACCAAATTTATAGCGTTATCGCTATAAATAAAATTAAAATCCAAGTAGATATACGTATATTTGTTTTTAATACATGTTCATATTTTATGTGATATTGGTATTTTTTAGTATATTGATATTATATTTTTATATCGAATGTTTTTATTTTTCCTAGCGACTCCATGGAAACTTCTCCATTATGGATCGAGTTTTCCTTTTTGTTTCTTAGCGACTCCATGGAAACTTCTCGCTTTTGGAACTTCTCGATTTCCAGTGAGTGAGTCGCTATAGTCGCTATAAGGTGTTTCGCTTAATCTCATATTGTATAGATGTTTCCTTAGCGGACAGTGTCCAGTCTGGATTCCTGTTATAAAACGTAGATTCCTTCTGGTCATTGCTAGGTAGTCCATTGCTGTTTTCTTGTTGGGATACGTCAGTAGTTCCCTAGCGAGCTGACAGCTGCTTGTTTCATCCCACAGCTTCTTAAATTCGTTGTGGGTGTTCTCCTTAATTAATTGTATTGTCGCCGTAATCGGTAACAAACTGGCCGGGCCTGGTACAAAGATAAGTTGGCCTCCTGCCTTTTTGGCCAGTTTGTCGGCTTTTTTGTTGCCACTGCACTGTGCGTGTCCTTTCACCCAGCATACCGAGATGTTGTTCGTACAGGAGGCACCCACAAGTGCTTGATGACATTCCCATACTGCTCCTGTGGTTATTTTGTAACTTCTCAGGGCTAGTAGTGATTGTCTACAGTCTGTGCAGATCCTGATTGTTTTGCCCGTAGTTTGTCTGCGGACAATCTCTTTTGCGGCTATGGTTATGCCCGCCAGTTCAGTTTGTACTATGCTGGCTCGCTCATCCATAGTCCATTTATATTGGATTTGCAGGCTTCTGGAATATATTCCACATCCTGCCCCCTCCTTCTTCCTTGATCCGTCTGTGAAAATGTTTATCACACCTTCACCAGCGGTCTCGTTTTCACTATTTGTCTGTATTGTGTAGGGTCTGTCAAAGACAAATCGGGGAGAGATACCATCTGTGCATGCCTGTAGAAGAGGCGTCTTCCTGACAGCCTCATTCCACAGGCGACTTCTGGTCTCCCCACAGCCTACATTTGGTTGTAGGCCAACGGACTTGAGGCGTGCCATTGTTATTAAGGCCACTTCTCCTAGATATAGATCCAGTGGTGGCAGAGACAGCATTACCTCCATTGCTCTCGTTGGCGTTGTTCGCATAGCTCCTGTTATGCTTAGGCAGGCAACTCTCTGCACTTGGCTGAGCTTGGCTCTCGCTGTAGTCTGTTTACTCTTAGGCCACCAGACCACAGCTCCATAGGTTAACATTGGTCTTATGATGGCAGTGTATATCCACATGACCACTTTGGGTTTCATTCCCCAGGTTTTCCCCACGGTCCTGCGACACTGCTCATAAGAAATGTAAGCCTTTTTTAGTCTTCTGTCTAAGTGAAGATTCCATGTTAGTTTGGCGTCAAAGGTTACCCCAAGGTATTTCACTTCTGATGCGAAACTTAGTGTTGTGTCCAGAAGAACTGGTGCTTTCAGTGCTCCTGGTTTCCTTTTTCTTGTGAAGAGAACCATCTCCGTCTTCCTGGCATTAACAGACAGCGAGTGTTCTCTGCACCATTTTTCAATTATTCTTAGAGCCCCCTGTATCCTTTCACAGAGGACTCCTTCAAATTTTTCGTTGAGCAGTATTGTTACATCATCTGTGTAGGCGATTGTTGAGTTGAGTTGAGGTGGCGCAAGAGGCTGTCGAGAATTAAGTTCCATAGCAGTGGTGATATTACACCTCCCTGCGGGCAGCCTCTCGCGACCATTCCTCGCACAGAAGCGTCTCCCACACTGATTTGTACAGCTCTTTTGGAGAGCATGCTGGATATCCAGCTTCCCATAATCGTGGGGACGTTTCTCTCCACTAGGGCTGCCGTGATTTTTGGGAAGGTGGTTTTATCAAACGTACCTTCTATGTCTATGAAGACACCTAGGGTGGACTCTTTATTGTCCAGGGATTTCTCAATCCGACTCGCGACCGCATGGAGGGCGGTGTCGGTGGATCTTCCCAATGTGTATGCGTGTTGGTTGGGATGCAAAGGGTTGTCTTTCACTACGACATCCCTTATGTATCGTTCACATAGCTTCTCCATCGTCTTGGGAAGAAACGAGGTTAGGCTGGCAGGCCTATATGCTTTGGGGGTGGTATAATCCATCCGCCCTGTCTTTGGAATGAACACAACTTTCACTTCTCTCCATATTTCTGGAATATAAAGGTGCGCCAAGCTCGCCCTAAATACTCCGACCAGGTGCGGCAATAGTTCATCCAGCCCCCATTGCAGTAGGGCGGGATAGATGCCGTCAATGCCTGGTGATTTGAACGGAGAGAAGTTCTGTATTGCCCATCTTATCCTATCTTCGCTCACTACTTGGTTGGCCATTTGCCAATCCAAATCTGAGGGCTGAGTGTCGACTTCGTTTGGCCATTCCTTCCGTTCTGTTATCACAGATTCCGGGAAGTGAGTTTCCATAAGTAACTCTAGGCTTTCACGAAGGTTGGTAGTTCTTGTGCCATCGTCCTTTTTTAATAGACAAAGGTCATGGTCTTTATCTTTGGCGAGAATTTTGCAAAGCCTAGCGGTCTGTGAGTAGTCTTCGATTTCCTCACAGTAGGTTCTCCACGCTTCTCTTTGTCTTTGTCTGACTAGTTTCTTAAACTCTTTCAGGTTGGTTTTGTATGACTCCCAATCTGATTCCTGTCTAGTTAATTTTGCTTTGTTGAACGAGGCCCTAGCCTTCTTCTTGAGGTCAGTCAACCCCTGACACCACCACTTTGTGGCCTCATCCGGCCTAATCCGTAAGGATATACCCTCGTTATTGGTAATGTATATTTAAAAAATATATATGAGTATAATAAACTAAAAGAGTAATTGTAATATTTGCTAAGAATTATATTATTACTACCACATTGACGATGAGCAAATCCGCAATGTCCATTCTGGTTCACAGATTTAACAACAATAATTTTTGGTTGACGCAAACTGTCATAAAAGTACGGTTAGAATCGCCGTTCTCCCGGGGAACTGACTGATTCCCTCACGATATACCAGAACCTCTATTCCGTAATTATGGGGAGAGTGAGCATTTATCGTGCGAAGCGAGAGCTCCCATCACACGCATCTCACCTGACCGTCCTAGATTGTATTCCGTAAGTGCAGTGAATAGGTGGTGAACGTGAAGTGATTCAGCGAGTATAGCCGAATTTACAACCAATTATAGTCGGGGAGCCCTCCCTAGCTGTATGTGCACCCCCCGCCCGATCCTTGGGGACAATGTTTTTCATAAAGATTGAAGCCTAAGGAACAATTTAAGACATATTCTAAAAAAAAAAACTGGCTGTACTTTCAAAATGGCGGCCATATATTAAAAAAACTGTTGCCAATGTTGTCATTTAACACAAAAACTAAAAAAGATGGACAAAAACTTTCTTCACAAAAAAACAACGTGCATAAAATTTTCTACAATTATGTACCTATACAATATTTTGATAGGAGTTACCATTTTCCAGATAAATGAGTCCAAAATTAAGAAAACATGGAAATTCATATATCGGTAAATCTCTTAGAGGAAATAACTGTGACAATTATTATAAGGCGTATAATATAACTTTATATTATTAACATAAAAATTAAATAAAATAAACTGAAAAAAATTAATAATAATAATAATATTATAATTTGCAGACATTTATCTCGAAAACGATAACAATGGTATCTGGAAAACGGTAACTCTCATCCAAATATTGTATAGGAACAAAATTGTAGAAAATTGTATGCACTTTGTTTTTTGTGCAGAAAGTTTTCCTCCATTTTTTTAGTTTTTGTGTTAAATGACCAAAAACAATATTTGCATTTTTTTTTTAAACGGACGCCATTGTGAAAGTACGGCCAGCTTCTTTTTTAGGACATGTCTTAAATTATTTCTTAGGCTTTAATCTTTATGAAAAACATTGTCCCCAAGGATTGGGAGGGTGCACGGACAGTTAGGGTGGGCTTCCGTAGTGTTACGTTTTATATTGAATTTTATATTTTATTTTAAGAGATTAATCATTTATCTGGAAAATGGTAACTCCAATGCAAATATTGTATAGGAACAAAATTGTAAAAAATTTTATGCACTTTATTTTTTGTACAGAAAGTTTTTCTTCATCTTTTTTAGTTTTTATGTTAAATGATAAAAACCATATTTGAAAATTTTGTTTTTTTAACGGACGCCATTTTGAAAATGCAGCCATTTTTTTTTTAGGACATGTCTTAAATTGTCCCTTAGGCTTTAATCTTTATGAAAAACTTTGTCCTAAAGGATCGGGGGGGAGGGGTGCAAGGACACTTAGGGTGGGCTCCCGTAGTATTAGGTTGGCGCAAAAGCATCAGCTGTTCAGTGTTCCGTTGTTATTTTATTGGGTCCACCTTTGGAGAAACTTAGTGATAGTATTTACTTTATGCTCGATGGTGATTTCTGAACGTCGTATGGGGGCTTGCATGAAAGGATTATATCACGGGCAAGTTCTTTGCTGACAATGCTCGGTCGGTTAATGGTCAAAAGGGTTATTTCCGAACCCACGATACAGGGGGTTTACAAAAAGGGTGTAAGAGGTTAATCTTATGAAGTACAACTTGCCGTTCCCATTCCAAATCCTCCTCGGCATCAGGAAGATCTCGTAATACCTAGAATTTATTTATTGACCAAAAATTTCGTAAGGATATACCCTCGTTATTGGTAACATATATTTAAAAAAATATGACTATAATAAAATAAAAGAGAAATTGTAATATTTGCTAAGAATTATATTATTGTTAACTCATTGACGATGAGCAACTCCGCAATGTCTATTCTGAGTCACAGATTTAACAACAATAATTTTTGGCCGACGCAAACTGTCATAAAAGTATGGTTAGGATCGCCGTTCTCCCGGGGAGCTGACGGATTCCCTCACGATTTACCAGTAGAAGTAAGTTCACGCATTTTTCGCACGAGGTGATCACTCCCTTAGTTACAGAATAAACTTTTATTCATTTTCAAGTGAACTCCGCCCACTTCTCGCGGGAATGTGCTTTCACGCTTTTACAGAATAGAGGTCCAGTAGAAGTAAGTTGGCGCATTTTTCGTACGAGGTGATCACTCCCGTAGTTACAGAATAGAGTTTTATTCATTTTCAAGTGAACTCCGCCCACTTCTCACGGGAATGTGCTTTCGCGCTTTTACAGAATAGAGGTCCTGGCGTCGGTGATAGGCCCTGGTAGCGGAAATAGGCTGACGTTAAATAAATAGTTAAAAAAAAAAATTAAAAACCGACTCATTTTAAAACTTTAATTAAAGAAAATCAGAAAAATCACAAAATTGTTGAATACGGAATTAAAAGAGTAAAACTAGTTATATACCACAATAAATAGGTGCAAGATAAGTCTAGAATGTTGGAAGAGTTTCCCGTGACAGAGATATGCTAAAAAATTCATTAAAGAACGATCGACTGAATTCACGGAAGATCTGCTATGCCAAAACAGAAAGACCATTAGGATAATAGTGGGTCTTCCAACCGGACACTGTTGGCTTAATAGCCATATGAGACTAATGGGCCTGGCAGAGGATGCAACATGCAGATTCTGCCAAGAGGAAGAGGCAAACCTCCGTGCATGTGCTGTACCACTGCGAAGACCTAGCCAGACTGAGATTCCGACTACTTGGCGAGGAAAAACCAAGGGCAGATAGTTATACCAAGGAGCTTCTATCAAGGCTATGGAGTCTGGTACAAAGGATAAAGCTGGATAAGGAACTCTAAATAAAATTAGATTAGTTTCAAAATATATAACCTTGCGATCAGCCTTAGTAGTTGGGGAGCCCTCCCTAGCTGTACGTGCACGACAGTTAGGGTGGGCTCCCATAGCATAGTAGTTGTATTTGAGAGTTGTCTACTATATGTGGTGTGTTTATGTTTATGTCTCTAAAGAATAATTTCTGGGATACATTTAAACATTCCGACTCCGTCCAATGCCGACGGGGTTATTCTAGTTTATTTTATTATACATTGTTTTTATTCACCAACACTGATCAAAGGGTGCCAACAGTAATAGCACATGCAAGACTGTGTTCTTAAGCTATAATATTTAATGCGAAAGTTATTAAATAAAACTGAGCTGCTGGAAAAAAATGTGAACAGAATTTTCTTTCATAAAATTCAACCAAGTCAAATTATAATTATTAAAAAATAATTAAGATACATGTTTTACCAGCACGATTCTACAACTAACTTTGTTAAAAATCATTAAAAAATAATACCATTTTATATATATTCCCTTGCATTTGCAGATTAATTCGTAAATATTTATGGTGTTGCCAACTGCGTTAAATTTCTAGTGTGACTAATAAAATTAATGCTGTCGCTTAAGCTCAGGTTGTCTATAATAATTACGGGGGTGCTCTCAAAGTCAGTAAATAGGCTTTTCTTGATAAACTAAATTTAGTTTAACAATGTTCTAGTCCATTTTATTATAAAATATATATTTACGATAGAATACATTATCATGAACCATTTACGAACATTTCAAAAGTGACTTTATGTGGGTTATTGTCAAAGATTATTTTATAAACAGTTTGTATGCATATTAATTTGTGTCTTTCTAATATAGGATTAAAAAAACTAATCGTTAGCCCTCACAGTGGGATGCATTTTAATTTTGACTTGAAAATCAATACGACATATTATTTTATTGCAGAAATCTCTTGTTTAGAGTCTTATAAACATGTAAAAAAACCGCACCAAATCGGCTGCAGGCAAAATTTTCTTTGCCATTAGGTCTTATTGTGTTTCGTAAGAACCGATCGCTGTAGGTTATTATAATACCTTATGACGGTTCCTTTAAAATAATAATAATAATAATATTAAGTACATTTTTTTGCACTTTCAGTTCATAGTGAATAAAAATCTTTTTCCTCGCTAATATACATTTTATTATTGTTGCTTTATTAATAATAAACAGTTTGGTTCTTTCCTTTTTCTTTAGTTGCCGTTTTATATAATAATAGTGCTTATAAAAAATAGATAACTAAATATTTTTTCTTGTCGTTTATTTAGATTCCATTTTATTCCATTAAAAAGACATACATACAATGTTTTGTATATTTTTGTGTGAAAAATACGTGAACAAAATTTGAAAAATAGTATATTATATTACTAGGAGTAGAACGCACTCTTTTTTTGTGTTGAGCCCAGGATTTGCGGCTGAGGCGAAGCCGAAGCCGCAAACTGGGCGAAACACAAAAAAAGGCGTTCTACTCCGTGTAATATATACTATTTTTGCTTCAAGCGTATTAAAATGCAAAAATTCATTTATTTATCATAAATGTACAAATATTCAAACTACAGTCTTACATGTTGACACAATATGAGAAGTGGCTAGTGGATAGCGCGCCACCGGTGGCTTTCGGTATTAACATTATGTTACTAGTAAAACAATACCCACTGCGGTGGGGCTTTCGGAACTAACATTATGTTACTAGTAAAACAATGTCCACTACGGTGGCGTTCGGTACTAACATTTTGTTACTAGTAAAACAATGTCCTACTTCTACTTCTGTTTTTGGTGACATAATTTAAACATTTTAATACTCTTGAAGAAAAAATATTTTTTTATCCTCGGGTAAAGCTATTTAGTACCCTTTACATGTGTGCCAAATTTCAACTTGATATTTTTAACCGTTTCGAAGCTAAGTGAGATTCCGTATTTTAAAAGCTTTTATTTAACTTCCAATGTTTGTTTGTTTGTTTGTTTGTTTGTTTAGGTCAAATCTTGCAAGCTGAATTTCGACTAGTTCTAATTAAGCTAGAGCTTTGAAATTAGGCACACGTGTATAAGTCCGGTGACAATGCAACATAGTATGGCCATTATCGGTTTAAATCCAATACGGCGGACGTCCCAAGATGACGGATCGGCTTTTTAGTCACAACCCCCTTGATACGGGTATCAAATGAAAGGGTTTGACGAGTGAATTACGACAAACTATGTGACGTCATTCTAAATTCAATATGACTGACGTCCCAAGATGGCGGATCGCCTTTTTCTTCACAACCCCCTTGATATGGGTATCAAATGAAAGGGTTTCACGAGTAAAATGCGATAAACTATGTGACGTCATTCTAAATTCAATATGGCGGACGTGGGAGAGGTGGGAAAGGGGTAGGAAGAGGTACGGAAGGAATGGGAAGAGGTGGGGGAGAAATGGGAAGGGTTGGGAAGAGATGGGGAAGGGGTGGGAAGAGGTGGGGATGGGGTGGGAAGAGGTGGGAAGGGGGTAGGGAAAGAGGTGGGAAAGGGGAGGGGAAGGGGTGGGAAGAAGTGGGAAGTAGTGTTAGAGGGAGAGGGAAGGGGTGAATGGCGGTGGCAAATAAAGGGTTTTGTCTGTCTGTCTGCAAAATAAGTAGACTAAAATCATATAAAAAATATTTTTAAGAAAAAGCTTTTATTTGAAAAAACTACTAAAAAGTAAAAAAATTTTTTTTAAATTCATACACTTGGAAACCAAAAGCTTTGAGGGCGGTCAATTGAGCAAAGTAACTATGCAATAGCGCTATATCACCGCCCCCAAAGCTTTTGGTTTCCAGGTGAATGAATTTAAAATAAAAATTATTTTTACTTTTTAGTAGCTTTTTCAAATAAAAGCTTCTTCTTAAAAATATTTTTTTTATATAATTTTATTATATTTTGATGTAGAAAACTCAAAAAGATTCCACAATTCGTGAACGTATATCGATTTTGGATTTTCCACAGGTTACCATGCAAAAAATGTACTTATTTTGATAACTTTAAAGGAGCCATTATAAGGTATTATAATCTACAACGATCGGCACTTACAAAATATAATAAGGCCTAACGGCAAATAAATTTTAAAAAAACTCCCCATAAACCAGGGACTAAAAAAAATGCACATCAAAGAAATATAAAAAAAAAATTGCGGAAGCTTGGTAAATAAAACACGCTTTCTTTGCACCCTGTAGATAGTAACGTGCTTCAAAATGAAACAATCGAGCAAAACTCGATGCTTCTCAAATAAATTATGTCTTATATCTTGAAAACTGCATATTGATATTTATTCTCTTTCTCAAGAAATGTGGATTTAAATTCAGCTTAAAAATTCGCTTGGTCCGTTTCAATTGGCCAGCAGTTTATTTGATTTCTGTGATTGGTCGTACATTCAATTTTTAAAACTTTCGTTAAAACGCTTCAGCAGATGCCAAGGGACAAGTGTAATGAAAATGTATATGTGTTTTAACCACCTTCCATGTCACCGCAATGACCCTATTAAGTCTAGGAGATCTAGATATGTTTGAGGTAAGGAGACAGGGCCCTACAGGTTATAGTGGAATCCGAACCACTTCTTGGGGAAAATTTACTATGAAAATTTTTTCGTTGTGTGGGGCTCGAACTAACTTCGTTAGGTAAGCTCAGAATACAAGCTAGACGTGCTAACCCACCACTTCTAGAAATTTTTCAACTCCAGGAACCTTGAAAAGAGGTGCATGTGATGGAGTATATTTTAAGCAACTTTTACGACACAAATAAATTTCTAAAATTAGTAAAGTTGCCAACTTAGTTGACGAAATGCGCTGTATATGTATATGTTCCTGTATATTTAGTATTTTAGAAACTACTGCAGTATCAGTGTTACCACGAATGCCTATAGTATTAACCGCGGTATTAACCATTTACAAAATTATATAGTCTTAATACGATTATTCGTTCCATTTTCAGCAATAGCTAGAAATATTAGTTTATTATCCAATTGAAATTTACAATATTATCCATCAATTGAATAATTTGAAATAATACTTGTAACTGCAGTGTTTTAATTTATTAATAAATGTTTTAATTACTTGTTCAGTTTAGTTATTTATACCTCAATAAATGTGGATTTAGCCATGCGGCAAAAAATTCTTGTTCGACATAAGCCAATAATTATTCTAATTTAAATTTTCCAATTAATAAAATCTATTAAACGATATTTGTATTATTATATTATAGACCACGTGTTGGTTAGTAGCCACAAAGCCATATATAATATTTTACTATAATCTGTCATGTGCCATGAAATCTATAAATTATAATGACCTGTATGATTTGTCGTTTTGCAGCCTCCGACTTTTATACTAATTCTACACTTAGGCTGCTCTTGTTTCCATTAAATAGTCTCTTGAGATTAACCAGAAAAAGGCAAAAACCCAAAAGTTCTGCGACCGGACCGCAAGACATTAACCCCTCCGTTTTCGAGGGCGGGGAATACGATGGTGACAATAATTTCCGACTTACCGTCCAACCACTACCTCTAAATCGAAAAAACCACCTTTTTCCGATTTTTCGGCGCTAGGCTTGCAAGGGCTTGTCAGATCGGGTATTTCTTGGTCAATTTGAATAAAATAAGTATATAGACCACAGGTGACCTAATTTACCCCCAGGGGTTGAAACAACCCCCACCCCCAATACCAAAATACCACGAAAATAACGAAAATCTGCCGTTTTCGAGGGCGAGGAATACGATGGTGATAATATTTCCCGACCTATTCTTCTAAACCTGAAAACTACTTCGATTTTCCGGTTCTAGGCTTGCGAGGGCTTGTCGGATCGGGTTTTTTTTGGTAAATTCGAATAAAATAGGTAAATATTGACCACAGGTGACCTAACCCACCCCAGCGGTTGACACTAACCCCACCTCCAATAACTAAATGCCACGGAAACAACGAAAATCAGCTTGAAGGCGGTATGCTCCCGTTTTCGATGGCGAAGAACACGATGGTGACAATATTTCCCGACATATCCTTCACCCACTACCTCTGTTTTTTTTGTGCACTCGATAACTCTGGAACCGTTTAAGATATTGAGTAGAAATAAGAGAAGCTAACGTCTCGAAAAATTGTATTAGACACCCCCTTACCACCCCCACCCCATTGTTAAAGGGGGTGAAAAAAATTTAAATGTGATTTAGTGTGTGTACAAGAACCAAAGGCCTCAAAAATTTTTTTTACTTCTCCCAGCAATACCGTCGGGATTTATCTCATGCGCATTCCTTTTCTTTAAAATATCTTTAAAATATCTTTAAAATATCGACCTTGTAAAATGGACTCATTTCATCTAGTGATGTTTTATAATAGCACCCATAGGTGTCTACATGTATCCATTTTATTCCGTCGTAAAAATAAACCTTCTCATTGTTCAAATTTGTCTTCCTGTTGCACAAATTGAGTTTTGAGGCAATTTCATCAATATCTTTAATTTAAAACAGTTTTTCATATCTACGACAACGGCGTCTTTGGGAGTTCTTAAAATTTCTCGATATTGGTACCGGAACGTAGATGTTTTGATATTTCCTTAAAATTGTCTCGACTCTGCCAAAGTCCCTGCCTGAATCTTAAATGTGAATATCCCACCTCCGGAAATTTATGGCCGATAACTTTTAATTCTCCCTTTAAAATCAACACCGGGTAAAGTGTGTAAAGTTTTTATTTTGTCCACCACACGAGTCGGGTCATAGTATAATGCGAGTGATTTTTTCCTGGAAATATTCGTTGTAAATTTGTGAAAAAGTGTGCAAGCAACTAGCAATTTCTAGGCTTCCACGGCTGGCCATATCTTCAGTCCATGTGAAAAACAACATTTTTTTAGTATTCCTCAATGTATGTATACCAAGGTTGTAAAGCCACATTTGACGGAGGTAAAATGCTTTCGATGTAAGTACTTAATTTTGGCAGCAGCATGGTTTGCTGAAGATCTAAAGTAAGGTAACAAACCGCACTATCTTCTGCAGCTTTTGCTCTGTCACGCTTTTATTGTTCGAAAGCTGCTTTGTAATTTTGTTCGTGTTCTTTAGTATTGTTTCCATATTTAGTACATGTCGCTCTTCTCAAATTTTGATGAACGAATTCAGCACGGCAGACATCGCCTCGCCTAACGGCCAATCCCCTTTATTTTCTCTATGAAGCGTTTTACAATGAAAGCACGGTATATTTATTATTCAGTGCTGAAAATTCATAAAAATAAAGATATCTTCTCCACCCATTCAAACTATCACCATTATGAGATTTTGAGACTAGGTCATCAAATGAAATAAAAGCACCCATTCTTACAGAATCCGCAAGAAATTGACTAGATTTTAAATTGTACAATAACATAAAATACCAAAAAGTGTGAGAAAACTGGACTATATCGAGTTTAAAACAAGCATTAAAAGCCATCTCTTAAAATGCAGTTTTTATTTGGTAGATGAATATATGAGTTTCTCAATGGAAAGCTAATCATATTTGATAAATTATTTCTTGTATGAAATATGCTTACACCTTTTATATGTTGTTTTTACAAGGTTTTATTTAACTTGCAATGTTTGTTTCGTCTTTCCGGTTCAATATTTGTGATGGAATTTTATCGCACTTCCTATTATCCGATCAAGCTGAAATTTTGCACACTTGTATAAATCCTCTGACAATGCAACGTTATTGATAAAAATTGAAAAATTAAAATGGTGCGCTATTTTTCAGCATTTATGGTCCGATACGATTGAAATTCGATATCTGAGGGTTTTCGAGGATGCGGATTATGATATTTTGATCAAAATTGAAAAATCAAAATGGCGACGCCAAGATGGTAGACCAGTTTTTTCATTTATAATCCTATACGACTGAAAATCGATATCTGGGGTGTTTCGTGGATGGGGATTGCGATTTTTTTTTTTTTTTTAGTTTTAACACTATTGATCTAACAGTGTATACTAAGAAATGGCGAAGGAGCCGGTATTATTTTAAGTAAGGAAGACACAATGAATATAAAACTAAGACGTAACTAAAAGTTCAAAAACAAAATAAAAATAAAAAAAATTAATTGTCTTAAAAGGTTGTCGCGTGAATAGAAATATAAAAAAATATACTTACTTAGGTACTAGTAGGAGGCCCTATAGGGCGAAAAAAACGGGTTCGCCTGCACCAAAATGCCGATAATTGGCAACCTATATGGCGTTAATAAGAGTGACTTCCTGTTCATGAAAATCCATCTTGCCACCCCCACCCCCGCGTCGTTTACTCTCACCACCCGTTTTTATAAAAAAAAATCAATTGGTCATATCTGAGCAACGGAAATACGTAAAAAAAAAATCTTTCATCGTTGTCTAGAAGACATCAAGCACTAAAAAATGCTATATTGCTTTATTCCATATTTCAAAAACTAAACGACCTAAACGTGGAAAATTATACTTTTTTCTAAACTAATTTTTATTTTTAAGTTTGTTTTTGTAAAAAACCAAAAAAATCCAAAATTACTTCACACAAAACTTTTCTCTCGTTTTCTCAGCTTTTCAGAAAGGTATATGGATATGGTATAGGATCGCTCCCACTCCTTAAGATGTCAACGCGCGTACTGCGGTGTCCTTTGACGTCATGCCACAGAAGAGCTAATCTATTCAGTCTCGACCGGCCGTGGGCGTGGTGCTAATAATAAGCAGTAATTCACCTGTTTTCATGATTAGTTTTCGTGTTTATATCCAGTGTTTGTAATGGACTTTAATTACAAACTAGTAAGGAATACGTCTAGATATGGTCGTTTGGTGAAGTGTATGAAAATTCACTTAGAACTAGAAAATCCACATTTTCAACATCTCAGTGTCTTTCGTAACCAAATAAGTATCCACGCTTTTGAAAATAACCACGCTGGGTGGCACTCCACCTGCTACAACAATGTCACACATAAGAATAAAATAGAAAGATTAAAGAAAAAACACATCGAAAATCAATCTACAACGAACGAACCAAAATTTTTAAGATCCGATAACAAAACCAAACAGCTCGCTAAAGAGGAGTTGCAGTTGCTTTGTTTTTACTGCCGTAAACCCGAAACAAAAAAAAATCGTTTGCATAAAGTGGAAACCGATGAAATTGGTAGAAAAATATGGGACGCGATATATCTGAAAAATGACTTAAAACTAAAAATTAAATTATCTGGATTTGTATCGGAAACTGAAGCGCATGCGAACGATATCGTTTATCACAATAACTGTTTTGCTAATAATGTCAGAAGTGTGTTGCGCAAAGTTGATTCTGAACGCCTTCAGCAGTTAAACCAACAAATTGAAATAGCCTTAGATAGATTTTTTACTAGGTTACGGTTTAAGTTATCAAAAAATGTTTTCACTGATCTCAAAGAGGTCCATGACTGGTACCTAGAAATTTGCACAAATGAGAGCTATATTGTTTCTCGAAGAATTTTAAAAAAATATATGTTAGAATCATTTGGTGAAGAAGTAAGTTTCTTCAATTCAGCTAAACCGAGAGAAGCTCAAAAAATTTGTTTTTCAAGAGTTCGGGATGCTACATGTGCTACTAGTATTTGTGATAAATCTGTTGAAAAAGATACAGACATAACAGTTCTGAGCGAGGCAGCTAAAATTTTGAGGAAAACAGTCTTGCAAGCAGATATTTGGAACTTTACTGGCTCCTTAGAATTAGAAAACAGCAATATTGTTCCACAAGTTACCCACTTTTTTTTCATGGTGTATACAAGGAGAAAATTCTCGATCTGAACAATCTGCCTCACTGAGAATATCTCAAATTCTTATGTACGAAATGAGGTTTTCGAAACAGATATACCAAGACAAAGAACAATCAAACATAGAATGATTTGGCTGAGTACTTATCTAAACACATAGTACAGTCACTGAAGGTTTTCACCTCCGATTTCGTTGAACCTCCATCGATTTTCATGAAAATTTGTGAGTAGTTAGAGGATACCTCAAGAAACAAAAGTGACATAGTGCCAACTTGCGCTTTTACCCTGGGGGTGGATGCCACCCCTTCTCGGGGGTGGAAATTATTTTATGAAAAATAGCCCCAGGAATCGATAGAGGGACCAATTCTAAGCAAAATCTGTTATATAAAGTTATGAAAATAAATCAATACTTTTTGAGTTATTAAAGATCAAAGATTTTGATTTTTCGTGAAAAAAATGCATGTTTTAAAGCGGTTTTTCATAAATAACTCAAAAACTATAAGTTTTTACAAAAAAGTTGTCATTACCAAAATTGAAGCTAATAAAAAAACGAATAAATTCCTTCCTTAAAAAACCTTTTAATATTAATTCAAAGTGAGCTATAGGTAATTGAATGTATATTTTTTTTCGGCGAGTACTCAAATCTAAGTATTCAAGCTTAAATAACGGGAAAACGATGCATTTTATAAAATATACTTACTAAACACTTTTCAAAGTACTCAGGAATACCTATCAACTGAGCTGTAGAAGAAGTTGATAGCATCAAAATTAAGCAAGTTATGATGAAAATAAGAGGACCCTATCGAATTTTTTAGGAAAAAGTGAAAAATAAAACCTACGCCATTTCCACAAAAATTAAAACTCGTAGTAATCCCTATAAGACTTTCTTTATTTTAGCATAAGTAATGACTTTAAAAATTTTGACCGGTTTAGAATGCATATTTTTGAAAAACAATATGATTTTAAAAAATCAGAATTTTTCAAAGTTTCGTAAATTTCATTTTCTTTTGATAATAACTCCAAAAATACTCGATATATGTAAAAAATAATAGAGAACGAAATTTGAGTTTTTTTTTTAACAAAGATTTTAGTTTTTTACGTTTAAAGCCTACATTTTACTGCGAGAACCATGTAACCGGGGCCCTTTAACCTTTTATCTTTTAAAAAATAAGAGTTTTAAAAGATTAAATTTAATACGATCTTATAGCCCTTGAAATTACCTTTCAAGTGGTTTTTGGGTGAACCTGATATCATATAAATTAACGGAGTTATTGTAAAAAAACCAATAAAATTTTTTTGGAAAAATTTTTTGAGCAGAGATTTTGTATGCATATATAGGAAAAAAGATAGATAGTAAGAAGTAGACGTGTCGATAGGTACATGCTCACAAAATATACATGTGTGAGTGTGTGTGTTTCTTTTGAAGATAGAAAAAGTGAAAGGAGAAGTTGGTGAAGAGAGCTCTGATGAAGAGTGAAAAATTAAATTTAATGTACTATTAATATTTGATTAATTTATGAAATATTATTTAAATAAAAACTGAATAAACTTTTCATATATTTTAATATTTATTTTAATACATTTTCCTCTTAATTAATAAATTAAATTTTTATAAGTGACATAAGCACTGAAAAAATTGTTTCCAACATTAAATTATGCTTTTTCATCAATTTGTGCACGAAGGGTAGTTTGGGGAATGTGGAAAGAATAATAATAATAAAGTTTGAAATATATTAATAAATTTATCATAACTAATAAAAAAGATTCTAAATAATTAAAGCTATTAAAGCTGATAAAAAAAAATCCATCATTTTTATGACAAATGGTAGTTTTTAAGGGTGGAAAATTTCGCAATAAATAAATAATTACTTTAATACTCAGTAAATGAGATTTCAATTCAGTAATGTATTATTCAAATGATTAAAGTTTCCTGAAACCAATTTTTTCAATGATTCTGCATTAAGGGGGTGGTTTTTAAGGGTTGAAATTTCACAGTCAACCAAAAATTATATCATAAACATTAAACAAACCGTTTGTGTAATGTTAATATGCGATTTCCTATTTCAGAAATACAAAAAATGATTTTTTCATGATTTTCGATTTAAGGGGTGGTTGCTAAAAGGGTAAAATGAATTAAAATCATAAATAATGCATATAAGTGTTGAAAAATATTTATTTTATCTAATTAAATGAGATTACTTACGCCAGAATGCTTAAATCTGCATTTTTTCCCATTTTTAACAAAAGGGGTGGATTTCACCCCTAAAATGCAAAAAGCGCAAGTTGAGCATATGTCACTTTTGAAGTTGAGGGTAAAATATACTTAATCCCAAATTTTCATACAAATCGATGGAGGTTCACCGAAATCGGAGGTAATAGTTGATTTTTACCTTCATTCACTGTACTAACATTATAAACACAAATTCCGTGTTCAAAGAAAGGAAAGCTTTTACTTCCTATAGCATTTGCATCATCATATTCTAACCTAGATGGTTATATTGAAGAACTATCTACAAAGCAGGAAGAGGCAGATACTAAAATAATTTTGCATGCACAATACATAGCGCTAATGTAGATATTTTAGATTCATCCTGCATAACAGTTTGCTCTCCATCTAAAATTGTGGCGACTACAAACTAATTTATTTCTACCTCATCCGTATTTCTCTTGGGCTGCTAATTTTTTATTTTTTAGATACCGATGTTTTCCTGTTGCTTCTAAAATACTGTGATAGCCTGCGTTGTTGTTTGTATTTTCAAACTGGTACTGAGACAAGAAAACGCCTTATTAATGTAGCAGAAGTTGCAGGTCAATTAACAGTTCTTCAAAAAGAAGCTTTTCCAGCATTCCATGCTTTGTCAGGTTGCGATGTAACGGGAGGTTTTGCAAGAAAAGGTAAAAAAAGTACAGCTTTTCCAACACTCATATACTAAATTTTTAAGGAAAACTTACATTTCTGAAGGCCTTCTATGAATCTGATGACAAAATATTGGCAGCTCTTATTGCTCTGGGAGACATCAACACTGATATAAAAGAGGTATCTAAAGAGGTGGAAAGGTTCATTTGCCTAATATATGCTCCTAAAGCAAAAATCTCAACTTTGGCTCATCTACGGTGGTATTGTTTATCAAAACAGCAAACGGAGAGTGAGCAGTTACCTCCAACCGAAGCTGCTTTGACTTCAGCGTTGCTCAGAGCACGACTCCAGACATACATTTGGATAAACTCGCATAAAAATATTGTTTTGAGGAACTAAATCCAGAAAATTACGCTTGGAGAAAATCTGAAACATGTTACGTTCCCATATTATCATCCTGGGAAAATTCCGCATCCGAAAAAATTATCGAACTGATTTCTTGCAGTTGCAAAAAAACTCAATGCAAAAATAAGCAGTGCAAGTTAAGTTAAATAATTTATAATGTACAGATGCGTGCTTTTGTGCTGCCGATTTATGTCAAAATCATTATAATATAGATGGCACGTCAGACGTGGAAGAAGAAGAAGATGATTAATAACTTAATACTAACTTTTAAATTTTTATAATAAAAATTATTTTGTTTCTTTCCATAGTTTTTGTCATTACTCATTTAGTTTAAAAGAATGTTGCAAAGTTACCACATTTTTGTTTGACGTTTTTTAGACCAGGGGGGGGAACATGCAGTGATGGGTACAATCAATAATAGTATATTATATTACTAGGAGTAGAACGCACTCTTTTTTTGTGTTGAGCCCAGGATTTGCAAACTGAGCGAAACACAAAAAAGGCGTTCTACTCCGTGTAATATATACTATTTTTTCTTCAAGCGTATTAAAATGCAAAAATTCATTTATTTATCATAAATGTACAAATATTCAAACTACAGTCTTACATGTTGACACAATATGACAAGTGGCTAGTGGATAGCGCGCCACCGGTGGCTTTCGGTATTAACATTATGTTACTAGTAAAACAATACCCACTACGGCGGCGCTTTCGGAACTAACATTATGTTACTAGTAAAACAATGTCCACTACGGTGGCGTTCGGTACTAACATTTTATTACTAGTAAAACAATGTCCTACTTCTACTTCTGTTTTTGGTGACATAATTTAAACATTTTAATACGCTTGAAGAAAAAAGCTATTACTTACTATATGACAGTACATTTCTAATAGTTTTCACAATTATATATTCAATAGTTGAATAGGAGAAATGTGGAGAGGAGTGAAGCAAATAGGAAGATTTTAACGACAGGGATGATATGTAATATAGTGATATGCCTTTTTGGAAAGCTAAAATAAAATGCAAAAAGTTTTATTTGAAACATTTTTTTATTTCTTGCTTTGTTGTCAAAATAATCAAAAAAATATTAAAAAAAAAAACTAATATTATCTTCGGGTAAAGATGTCTCGTTTAGTTTTTGAGAAATTACAAAAACTGTTATAAGGTGTGGGAAAACCTCTCCCACGTCCGCCATATTGAATTTAAAATGACGTCACACACTTTATCGTATTTTACTCATTAAACCCTTTCATTTGACACCCATATCAACGGGGTTGTGACTAAAAAACAGATCTGCCATCTTGGGACGTCCGCCATATTGGATTTAGAATGGCGTCACATTGTTTGTCGTATTTTACTCGTCAAACTCTTTCATTTGATACCCATATCAGGGGGGTTGTGACTAAAAAGCCGATCCGCCATCTTGGGACGTCCGCCATATTGGATTTAGACCGATAATGGCTATACTATGTTGCATTGTCACCCGACTTATACACGTGTGCCAAATTTCAAAGCTCTAGCTTAATTAGAACTAGTCGAAATTCAGCTTGCAAGATTTGACCTAAACCGACAAACATACAAACAAACATTGCAAGTTAAATAAAAGCTTTTAAAAAGAATTTTGATCCCCGTTCCTGAGATATAGATGATCAAAATTTTAACCATTTAAGGGAGGGTGGGGGAGAACGACGCAGGGGGTGGCAAGATGGATTTTTGTGAACAGGAAGTCACCCTTATTAACACCATATGGGTTCCCAACCATCGGCATTTTGGTACAAGCGAAATGTCCTATACTTACAATCTCTGTCAAACAAAATTAATGTCTGTATGAACTTCTCGCGCGCAACAAGCTCTTAAGACAAATATATTTTTTTATTTTTATTTTTTTTTGTTTCGTTCACCTAAATAATAAAAGCTTGTTTCTAAACAGTTTTCTTTACATTTAATTTTATATACTCTGTTATAAATGTAATGAAAATTCTGTACTTTCTAATTTTTAAACTCTGGTACACTTTTAATAATAATTCTAATGGTTTCGTCTATATTCAATGTTAGATCTAAGTATTCTAGTTCTAGTCTGCAGATAGTCACTTCTTTTACTGAAAATTAATGAATGCAGTATGTAGTGTAGTTACCTAACTATTTCCCTCATTAAACCCCACACAGTATGACTTGCTACAATTGTAACAAATTTATATAATGTAGTCAATAAATTTTTATCTATTTATCTATCTCAAATCATTGATATACACATGTCCCAATGAAAATAAGCAAGGGACCACATAGTAGCCTTCTGCGAAACAATAAGGAACACCTTGAATTCTCCAACATGTACGTAATTCCCTAATGACAAAGATAGAAGCATGTTATAGGGGTAACCAGTTAGTACAAATTTTGATATAAATAAATCCTTAAGTAAGTTTAATAATAGTGTTTTCTTTGCATTTTCGAGTAATAAATTGTTCGTTCCAATGTGCTACCGTAAATTACTTCCACGTCCAGTGTCTGCCTGTCGGTCTGTCTGTCTGTCGGTCTGTCTGTAACTTTTTTTTGTGCGCACGTTTACTCTGGAACCGTTTAAGATATTGACTTGAAATTTGGTACACATATGTACTTTAATGAGATCTAGAACTAGATTATATTTTCATCTTGTTACGTCGAAGGGTTGGGGTGTAAATTGGGGTAAATTTGGGGTAAATGGATAAATCAAGCAGGTAAGAGTCCACGAAATTAGTATTTAGTATATACAAGGTCTCAAAAAAAATTTTGGCTAATGCCACCCCCATTACCACCCCCACCCCCTTATTAAAGGGGATGAAAAAAAATTGTGATTTAGTGTATGTACAGGAACCAGAAACCTCAAAAATGTTTTTACTTCATCCACCCCCCACTACCACCCCCCTATCACCACCTCCACCCCACTACCGATGTGGGGTATCGTTTTATGGGTTTTGGGGTAGAGGATTTCAAATATTATATTATTAAAGTTCCATAAACAATTATTTTAACATACAAAGTTTTTTCGTTGTGAGTGACTTGGATAGAGAATCTGGATGTGGAAGTCGTGATTCCTTGGGCAGCGGTTTTTACTATCATTTACTAGTTTCATAGAGATGCTTATAAAATTTTCTGCGATTCCTTCTAGGCAAAAAATATTAATTGTTTTTTTTTTATATAATGGTGAAACACATTGAAAAAATGGCCCCGAAAAGACACCAAAAAAATTTAATATACAATAATTGTCTACATAATTGGATGACTCATTTCAAGATTTGACAGTTTTTAATTTTCTACAGGGGACTATTTTTTCTAATTAAATTTGTGGTACCGATTACCCATATCTACACCACTGGTTAATTATACAGCGGCAGCGTGATATAATCACATCTTAGGAAGCAATGTATGTGTACTAAGTTTGGTTTAGATAGACTAATAATGTCAAAATAATAAATGCTCGATATATAGGAATTTTTAAGCATCTGTTTATATGTTTATATGAATTTTTTTTCTCTAAAAATTAGCTAAGAAATAAATATTATAACACAATTAAGTTACACCCTATATAGGCTAATATTTAGCTAACAAGAAAATATCAATCGGTGCAAAATCAAATCTTATTTGTTCTTTTCAACTTTTATCTGGGTTATACACTCGTAATGTGATTCTCCGGATATAATACGTATATCTGTTTTCTCGACGCATCTGTGCTCAGGGGAAATAACATATTTATTTCATAAATTATTATCTCTAACTTTTTGTGTATCTATGGCTTAACTACATTATGTTTTTCGTTTACCCGTTATTTTGATTAACAACGGTTATTCCATTTATATTATCATAAAGCATTGTGAAAGTATATATCAGCTTTAAATATAAATTAAAAAGAAATTATTATCAAAATGCTTTCTTTTATCCTTACTTTCTTTCAGGTATTATTTGAGTATATTAAAATTCTTTAATTTGTTTTCAGGCTTCCTGATGAATTTTGTTAGATATTCTCCATCCCTTCGTGATTAAAAATTCAGTCAGAAGAAATATCTCAGCGCCGATTCTTTCAAACCTGTAAGTAAATGAGTTTTATTTTTTAAATTTAGATACTAAGTGATATGTTATTTAAACTTAGATATTATGCATATTGAACCTACTCTAGTTTCAATATGCATAATATTATACTTTTCGCCGGTTTGTTGAACTTTTTATGTAATTGTTGCCCATTCTATAGAATACTCTTCGCAGTATTCTTGCAAATAATGTTAGTTTTTAGACATTCTAAATTTTGTGATACCATTCTAAATTTTGATGAAACACTCGTTAGTATAAAAATAAATATATAAAAAAAAGTAGAAAATAAAAAACGTACTACATACAACCTCTCAGTTTCGAACACACGACTCTTAGATTGGAAGGCAAAAATTTAGTCGCGCTTTGCGAAAATTGTTAATGTCTCTAATATACATATTATATGATTCGAATATCATATTTCAACGATTAGATATTATACCATAATGAAATGTATTTTTAGTAAAATGCATAAACAAAAAGCGATAAGAATTAAGAAAACAATTTTTTAGATTTTAAATGATTAATAACTCTTATTTACTGAGCTTATAAAAAAAACGAAGAGTTTGGGTTTTTATTTTTTTCTACGACAAACTATTCCAGAGATATGAGAGTTTAAAATAATGTTGAAACTTTTCAGTTTGTGCGCGCATTTTAAATGTCTATAGTAGGTAGAGAAACGAGCAATAGCCGTTTATTTTCCGAAAAATACGCAGAAAAAGTGGGTTGCATTTTAGTATGTTTGGAGTGCAAATTAAAAATGTTATTTAATTAGTTTACTTAATTGTATTAATTTGATTTATTTATAACAATCTGTATTTTTAATAAAATTAGACATATGACTATACTCCTTTGAGACTATTTTTAATCCACCATTTTTTTTTTTATAAATTTATAGCTCATAATCATATTCAGCGACCTAAAAAACATAAGTATATGGATTTTCGTGAATTTATTTGTAACATTAGAAGAATTATTAATTTTTCAGTATTCAAGTGGGGTTTCAACCCTCAATATTTTTGTCTTTCCTATGTTTTGACCTCATAATCATATTCAGCGACCTCATAAATATAAGTATATGGATTTTCGTGATTTTATTAGTAAAATTAGAGGACATTCATTTTTCAGCATTTAAGGATGATTTTAACCTTTAATATTTTCGTCTCATAAGTTTTGACCTCACAGTCATATTCAGTGACATCAAAAACATAAGTATATGGATTTTCATTAATTTATTCGTGGGGGTGGTTTCCACCCTTAAAAATAAAAAGCAGGTAATACAACAATATAGATTTTGATGTACGTATTTTATAAAGCATATTGCAAAAAAGAAACCGCTGCCCAAAGTACTACTAAATACCAATTTTCTGGACTCTTACCTGCTTGATTTAGCTATTTACCCCAAATTTACCCCAATTTACCTCCCAACCCTTCGATGGAAGAAGATAAAAATATAATCTAGTTCCAGATCTCGTTAAGGTACATATGTGTACCAAATTTCAAGTTAATGTCTCAAACGGTTCCAGAGTAAACGTGCGCACAAAAAAAGTTACAGACAGACCGACAGACAGAAATTTTTTTGCTCAAACTTAAAATCTCGACGTTTCATGACATTCTAAGCCTATCTGAACAATAAAAATTTTTAAAAATTTTTTTGTCGTTACTATACTTCCACTGGATGTGGAAGTAATTAAGGAAATTCCTTTCATCGTCTTCGGGCCGGAAATTTTACCATTTTTACTGCTTCGCTTACTGTACCTACTAAACATTGAGTGAGTTAGGACAGGATCAATATATTCTAACACTGCACATAAAAATCTTAATTAACTAGTAAACACGTTAACCTTTTAAAATACGACAATCTTGATTAATATTTTCATAGAAATTCAATCCGAATATTCGTTCGTGGATCAAAATATAGAATGACAGTTTCAAATTATAATTATAAATCTAGCGGGATTGTTTGATGTTCGACTGTAATTATAATATGCTTCATAAAGTGGCCCCTACTGGAGTTACGTCAAATGTGTGCTGTAGGCGGAAAACTGTTTGTTGTTCTGTATACCTCTATCACTTGGATGTTAACATGTTAATTAACACAACGTACATTTCATGCATGGCGTCGGAAAAGTTTGCTGTGATTTAATTATTTTCTCGTAGCAATGGCTATAGGAATGAAAACAGTGAAAACTTTTACAACTTAATTCTCATTTCGTTGTTTGAAAATCACGTATTATTTAATTGAAAACTTTTGAAATAACTTTCGATTATCACACACACTTGAAAAAGTTGTATTTTCATCATTAGGGCTTTTTTTATCGAGTCCTGTTTTCAATTAAGTTACACTTAAGTTTCAGATTTATTGATGTAGACACAGACATACAATGAATTGTAATGACACTAGTGTTTTGTTGCTTTCTAGCTGTTTATTAGGCGGGATGTAAAAATGTTATATTATGGTTATAATATTATGACTACATTATGAAAGGATATCAAAGGAGATCTTCAACAAAGCTCTATAAAACTTAACTAGCTGTGGTTTGGATCATCAATTGCTCATGTACACCTTCTCGCTGAAGCTGAAAACGGTCGAAGGTAAGAACAAAAACATTTGCCTATTATAATTGATGATCCATCTTCCCAAAATAAATTAGAGGAATATATAAGTGAAGTTAATCCATTAAATGGCGAAGATGCGCTGTAGGATTCCCTAAAAGAAGAGTAACGTAAAGCGAGGTACGTAGAAATGTAAAACAACCTTGGATAAGTGTCGAAACTTGAATTGAAGTACAAGCCAGGAAAAATCCGAGATGTGTCAACACTGCCTTGGAATCGAAAGAGTATAACAGACTGCCGCGGAGGATTTAGGTATTTTGTCTAAGGGATAAGAATTCTTCGTCTGTAAAGGACTAGAGAGAATGCTGCCAATAATAAAAGCAAGGATCTGTTCTGAAGAGTAATTACTTGTAAATTTAAACCTAAAACGTGGTCAACTAAAGCCTCCACCGGTACTCTAAGAACTGACAGGGATCAGATTATTGAGATTTTATGCCAATATTGTGAAAATCATCCTGAAGTAGAATCTTCAATACTGAAATAAGAAATGGAGGCAGCCATGTTTACTTTTATTTTTTTTTGTCATATGCATTTGACTTTTCATAAAAATGCATCGACAGATTTTGGAGTTTGTGAAAATATTTTCATTACTAACTGAGATACAACGAATTGAAATATTGTAATTTGTTAAATTGTAAATTACAAAATTTCAGTTCATTGTATTTCAGTTAGTAATGAAAATATTTTCACAAACTCTAAAATCTGTCGATGCATTTTTATGAAAAGTCAAATGCATATGACAAAAAAAAATAAAAGTAAACAGGGGTCCCTAGACCCAGGGGAGGCTAGCAAATTTTCAAAAATTTTTTCGCAAACTGCTTTTTCAAAATTTTTTAGGGGTCATTAGAGAAGTGCTTCTCTAGATGTTATTTCCCAAATTTCGTATGGGTCCCATGCGCCACAGACGAGAAAAAAAATATTGAAATTTCACCAGCCGCCGCTGAGCCATACAAAAACTAAAAACTGGCAAAGCAGCTGGGGTCGGCCCAGGCGCTTAAATTAGTTGGTGAAGATGGAATGAGAACCGTTCACAGAATATACCAAGAAATGTGAAAGGCAGGAATCTGATGCGATGATTGCAGAACCTCAATCTTCATATCAGCGTGGAAGGAGGGAACAACAGATATCTGTTGATTAATTATTTATTATATATTTTTTTATAAATAAACTAATTTTTAACGGCTTTAATAATGGGAATTTAATTTTCCAGTCTAACAGATTAAGAAAAGTGCTTTTATATTTATAGCTCTGCAGTATAATACAGTATTACCTATTACGAATGCGCGCTCCCGCTTTATCATGCTATATCTCGAAAACGGTTGGTCCTACGAAAAAAATGTAAATGAACAATTTTGTAGAGAATACTATTTTACGTAAGTTTTGTTATGAGTTCTTACGACGTCAGATGCACTGGAAGCGAGAGTTCCGCGACCTTTGACCTTCGATATCTCAAGACGCACAAGGGTAGGCATATGAGATTTTTTTGTGCTTCATTAGAACATCAAAACGAAGGTCTCTGCAAAAATTCAGCTTGTTCAGCCTCATTCCGCAGAGGAAGTTTTATTTCTCTGGACTATAAGGCTTTTGACAAAGTGGAATGGCCACCAGGATGGAGTAGATATAGACGGCACGAAGGTTTCTAACTTGAGATTTGCAGATGTTAATCACCTTAGTTGCAGCAAGCGAATATGAGCTAGTACACCTGTTGAAGAAGCTTCAGACAGTCAGCTCTGATTATGATTTAAGTGTAAATTATAACAAAACGAAATTTTTTATTGTAGACAGAGCAAATGATAACAGCCTAGATAGGTTAAGAATAGGTGACTATAGTATTAAGCAAAATGGTGTACCTTGAAGCCATCGTGGACAATACTGGAAAGCTAATATGAGATTCGCCGAATAATAAGGTGGTAAGATCGACAACTTGCCAGTTCAACAAAATTTGACATGACAAACATCACGAAAGGAACGAAGATCACACTTGCTAACGTTCTAGTTTTCTTCATCTCTTTCTCTGCTTTCGAGGCATGGATCGTTAAGGAAGCAAAAAAACGACGATTGATGTATTCGAAATGTGATTCTGGAGATGATCGCTATGAATCCGAATCCGAAGTAAAAATTGTCAAATTGGCTCATTTTTCATCCCTGACCCCAAAAAACACCCGTAACAAAAAAGTGGTCTGTCCGGCGGACTGGACCAGTGTATCCTCATGTATTTTGACCCGCTGAATCCGAATCCAGAATTGTCAGATTAATTCGATTTTCGTCCTCAAGAAACATCCGTAAAAAGTCGTTGTTTCGCCTTTCAGATTCAAATGAGTTATATGAGAATATTTGTTTAAATATGTTTACTTTATAACCTCATAACCTCATAACCTCATATCATACTGTAACCCCTACTACTGGGCCCGGAGCCAGTTCTCGGTTACCCCAAATCAAATGCCAAGAAGTCAATAGATAACTGAACTCATTGCCAGTACTCGGACTTCTGGGCCTCCCACCCAGGTTTCCGGCAAACGAAGCTCCTTATTTCAGGGCCCTTGCCAAATCGGATAGAACAAATCCTGCTCTTTCAGAAAGAACCTGCACACTATGGAGGTGACTGACAACAGGTTCTGCGGGGACGAGGAAGAAACTTCCATCCACTTTTTAACTTTTTGGCCTAGCCTGATGAGCTTGAGGTACAAATACATCGGCATAAGTTTTCCGGTACTGGAGGAAATAAGGAATGCTCCAATATTTTTGACTTTTGTGATGGAATCCGGCCTGAATGGGGAGCCCCCTAATATGGTAGCGGTAGCACAAAGGGCCACAAGACCTGAGTGCTGCGACCTTTTGTCGCCCCGCTAAAAGAAGAAGAAGAACAACCCCATTGTAATGACGAATCTCATTTTATAGTTTAGTTTTGAAATATTAATAAAAAGTTAATACCTACGAACAAGAATAAATCAGATTCATTGTAACGAACAAATTATTTCTCGGTATCTATGACAATGTTGTAACTAAGAAAAATGTAACGATCTAGCCTTTATTATAAGAGGCGATAAACGAGCTCAGATATTCATTCTTCATTCCCGAGAACAGTCTGGGAAAGATCCTTAATCTCAAATATTGGTGCGACATCACAAAAGTGATGCCGGCTAGATAACGTGTTGTTTAAAACTCAGAGCAGTGACCGACCTAATCTGAGTAACGTATTATTGACTTAATATTGAGATCTGTCCGATATTAGTCTCATAGAACGGGACCATCCGAATCTGTGATACCATATGAAAACCACCATTATCATATGCTAGCATCGTTTGTGGAGTTAAGCTATCAATATTTTAAAAGCGTTACGTTCTAAATTAAATGTCAAAGTCACAGATGCCATGTCAATTAAATGTCAAGGTGATAGATATCATATCAAAGTAAATGTCAAAGTGACAGAAGTCATATTAATTAATATTAATATCTGTGTTTCTCACATCATTTGATAATTTGATGTTGAATAAATCTTGTTAAATTTAAATTATTCTCCTTGACGAAACTTGAAATTACTGCACTATTAACTATTCGAGCACAATGGTTCTAAACTATTGTACAACTGTAACCGTAACGTTATACCATAACCTTACAACTCCATGAACCTATTAATCGGGGTGTGCAAGCTTCTATAACACTAAACTCTGAGTAAACAGAAATTTTAGACTTCTGACTTCGAAAACTATATAACTTGAAGTGTGCAGTTTAGAGTTATGAAGTTACAAGATTTAGAGGTTATGGGGTTATAAAAGCCTCCACACTCCGAGTTATATGGTTTTTGAAGTCAGATGAGTTTTGTGGTTATAAAAGCTTGCACGCCCAGATTAATAGTGTTATGAGGATTATGGAGTTATATGATGTAATGGCGTTATGAGGTTATGAAGTAAACTTACTTAAATTATTTTTTAACTACTAATTTTAGTGCAGAAGTCGAAAAACCGGCGTTTACGGATGTTTTTTGAGGTTGGGGGTGAAAAATAATAATAATATCCTTGTTTACCATAAAAATAAAACATACATGGTAAATAGGTACCATTTCACCTAGATGGTGCTCTTTCAGCCAATCTGACAACTTAGCTCCCCCTCGATGTTCACTCTGTACTTCAAGGTGATTCCCAGCATTTCACGCTACATGAACCTCTGACAGATCTGTATGGACTATTCTTGGTTAAAGTGGTCATCTCGAGTCTATACACTCTGACAGGTAGCAGATTAACCGGAATTTTCGATTTTCTGAGGATATGTCAGAGATACTTATACCCCACCATTTTGAGGGTGTGATTGTCGAGAGTGATCTGGACCTTTAAACCTAACTACGTGTGAGCACAGGCGTGAATGAGGACGTACGATTACAATATGCCTGAAAATATTAATTCTGAGAGAACGAGGAAGTATAAGACGCCGACCCATTTATCCTGTAAATTCTGCTCATTTACAAATATGGATGACACTACTATAGCAAGTAATGCCTACCACAATATATAATACAACGTGATCTACCAGGACATGCGGAAAATTTAACTGTAGGTTGTCCCCACCGAAAGGAGTAAAAAAATGAATTTTTTTTTTAAAAATGACCAAAAAAATTACCTTATTTTTTTTTGTAGGAATGCGCCGCCAATGACTTCAACTAATCTAACGTAACGCGGTACAACCATATCGTTTTATCAGACTTGGGATTGACACTACTGACAGCAAAGCTGGATCATTAGATAGAATTGACTTTTGGTTTTAATCAAATCACACTACAAAAATACTGAAATAAATCGAAATAAATCGAAGACGTTGATCTTATGCTGAAATGTAAAGCAGATATACGAGATATTTAGTTAAACCGGTCAATGACACGGCCGTATAACTATTGTTCGAGCGGAAGCAAAAAACGCGGCTGTCTAGGGGTCTACACACGATCCAGTGGCACTGAGCCAGCCTTGTCGGCATGCTTTGAACTCATTCGTAAAAGTGAATTGGTCCGCTGGAATTCCAATTATCTTCAAAGCGTACCAACAATGTTGACTACCTGCCGCTAGATCCTGTGTAGACCTCTTTTTTTGATCTCGCCGGCCGGCTTACTTTTTATGCCAATTAAGGAAATGTAAACAACTCGAATACCTTATTTCACCAGTGAGTTCGTCGACCTCTTCAGAATTAGGTCAGGACTTACTCAACATCAGTAGTGTACCTTCGCAAATTGACTAATAATTTAATATACTAAATTACCTCAGAATCCTCTAAAATTTTGCAGGGGCTTTCCCACATTGAAGACTAGCGCACCATTTTATTTTCCGCATTTCTTGGTAGATCACGTTGTATATAATAAGGTTGCATTTATTTGAACTATTTGTTATGATTTATGATATCGCCATTCTCATAAAACGCAAAATATTATGACTGTTGTCAAACTAATTACTTTCACAACGCCTCCTTATTACCATTTTTGTCCATCATATTGTATCTGTTCACATTATAAATATAAATTAATATGCAGGTAGCTACTTTTCATAAAATCCTGTGATACAATGGAGTCATTTAGTCAAATTTCATATTTCACTTTTTAGTACATTTATGCGTAGTAATCGTCGAATAATTAATAATTAACACTGAAAATTTGAGGTCGATCCGATAAGTAGTTTCAAAAATATACTGCTTTAAGCATGAACTGAAGCGCTCAAAGTACTCTGGCGTTATTCAATCCGAAAGTTTGTCTAGAAGTTGCCTTTACGCTGTTGGAACCCGATTATTTAAAATTAGATTTGTCTAGTCTGCTAGAGATGGTGATTTGGAGACTATTAGAGCATTTTAACACAAGATTATGCAGCATACAAGTGCCGAAAAGAGGAGAATCAAAATGCAACTAGGAGCGAATGACGTCACGTAGCATCGATGTCCTTGATTAATTTTAAAGCCTATAGAGATTCTACAACATTCTGGTTTTTGCATTTCGCTCTAAAATTAAGAGATCTTTTGGAAAATGTATTCAAGAAAATATGTTAAATGAGCCCATTATAATACAGGTACTGTTGTTTTAAAAAAAGAGTCTGGGAATCTAGAATTTATTCCTAGTTCTGATTATGTACTAGTAATTACAAGAGTCACCACAACGTAAAATTTATTTTTATGATTGTTGAACTTGTATAATATATATTACAAGCCCCAATTATTCTTGAAAGGGAAAAATATGTAAATATTTTTAAAGAAAAATCGCATTACCCATTGTTGCAAATATTATTTAAGTACAAAAAAAGAAAACTTTGGGGTTAAGTGAAGGCAAATAATACAAAAATAAAGTATATTGATTGTTGTTTTTAAGCTCTCGACTAGCAATGTTTGTAGAGGACTTCTATTTGTTTTCATTCATAATCTTATTATCATCATCTTATTATTCATATATATTTTATATTATTTATGTAGCAATATATTAGTGACATTTAAGAGATGTTCACATTTACTAGAATATGACAGTAATACGTATTATTCTGTATTAATCTCTGGTGCCTGCGTACTGTGTAAGATAAATGACCATTTGTACAATAATTGTACTGAACAATTCAAAATTTTACGAGATTAATAACCCCCCAACATGAGTGAAATAATTTCTTCAGCAATTTATCGCATCAAAAATATTCTATTCATTTTGTTGTAAAAATGTACAGTGTGAACAATAGGAAAATCTTTCATTAGGTTCATAAATAGTTATTCTTTCAAGATTTTTGCCAACTGTATAACTATGAAATCGCTTTTGAAACCAGATCGAATATACAAGGTTCGGATAAAAAACTACGATCAATTTAGAAAATAAAGCAAATGTATAGTATTTAAATGCATAGGGAACTTGCACAAAAATTAAAATTGAATTAAAACACAAACAAAATCGTAAACTAACATCATTAAAAGCCCCATAGAGAACAAAACATTTTTTACGAAAAATCTCTTCCAAAAATATAAGCGATAAAAATCTGCCTGATCTGCCTACTCTTGAAACGTGACGTCAGACCGAGCGAGCCGGACAACGGCATCTAGCGACACGGATTCTACTTTGGCTTTGACAAATCTGCATGCGAATTTGCGTTTTAGTTTTGTCAGAAACAACTAGCAGTAAACACACAACCCAACCTAAAATTTAGATACTACATCGTGTAAAAGCCCATACGTATTCGTTAGAAGAACATGTTCAATATTCCTTGATTTTGAGTGACAATTATTATTTATATAAGCTTGTGTGGTAAACATTTTAGTTAAAAATGACTGATGCAGGTTTTTCAAAAGGACAATCAGACAGTTTATAGTCGAGTAAACTCTAAGCTGGCACGTCCAAAGGTCGCTTCATCATATAAACTAAGAGAATAAGACATACGCAACTAGTTCATCTCTATGTCACTGCGATAGCTTTATGCGCATCGCATATCAAATCGTACGTCGTGTTACCAACTCATACATACGCCACCTTAGAGTTTACCGGACTATACCTAATGTAGATATGTTTATGGTTGCGTCATACATTAAAAAATTTTATTTAAAGAAATTACAGTTTATGACACTCTGTTCAATGGTAAAAGAAAATAAGCTTTAACACTCACTGACCTGTAACTTGTAATATATCTAAAAACTCATTTCTTGGTATTTTGGTTAAGTATACTTAATATACTTACATTAATATGATCTTCACATGCATAAATGGTGTTTTTTTTTTAGATATATTCGTTATATTTCTTCTCGTTTTGATCGGCGATTTTTATCTTCAGTCAATTTTGCCAATAAATATATTATTGACTTTGATTTGATTTTTGTTATCGCTCTTTAAATTGAAAATTGATTTGACTTCCACTATTTGCTATTGTTATCATTAGAAATGCGAGCAGATCTGAAGATCCGCATCCGCACTCAGGCTTATCGTCCCATTGTAAATTCGCGACATTTAAGATCCTCTAGAGAAGACCAGCGCTCTTCACGAAGGAGAGCAGTCATTTCCAGAGTAGATCCCGTAGTTCTTCCGGCTGTAGAAAATGCCTTCAGAAATACCTATACCTTTATACTCCTATTGGCGCACAACGGTATAATATACAGAATCGGAAAGTGTTCGTTTTGGCATTACGACTTAACCGACCACCCGCAATAAAAGCGTCTACCAGTACTCTAGCAGAGTGGCAAATAGTGACACGCCCCATCAAGGCGGAAACAAATTGAAATTCCGCAGACAGAGCTGCCCATGCACATGTGGTGGAGAAAGCAGGTGGCACGATTGTAGGACGTGTTATACGATAAGAAAGAATAGCCCAGTTGCTTCGCTCTCGCTTGCTCTTATTGCCATACCAAAAGCAAGACTTCCCGATTCTGTATGAGTGAAGGAATCCCCCACTCCACACATCCTATAAGTAGGATCATTTTTCAATCGAATTGTATGCAGGTTCTTGTTCAGAAGACAGTGTCCTGTTATCAGGCCTACCATCTATCTTAATCATTATCTATCGAGTACAAGCAGCCACTTTACAGTGGAGTCAGTCGAAAGCCCCTTTATATGAAGCCTCGACTGCCTCATTCTGAGAGCCTGAGCCCAATAGTTGTTAAACTGTACCATAGCCATAGCCTGTGCCAAGTCTTGCAGCTCTGATTGAATCAGGTTTTTTGGCAGACCCAAGGCTGGCTCCGGGAGAGGGAAGGGAGTTCTTGCTCCTTCACTCGCCAAACGGTCTCCTTCTTCGTTGCCCTCGACGCCGCTATGTCCGGGCATCTATATAAGTTTAACTGATTAGTGCTCGCACAGCTCAGTCAGAATGTTTCGACAATTCGGCACCAGTTTGGAGGTCACGTTGTTTGATGCAAAAGCCCTCAAGGATGCCTAAATGTCGCTATATACAGTGTGTCCCGCTTTTCATAAATCCACCTTAATATCTCAGTTATTAATAGTGCGATTTTCTTCAAATTTGGATGGTAATTATATGTAGGAAAAATTAATTATTTGGCACAGTAAAAATTTTCATTCTTCATTGGCGTGTAGTTTTAGGGGGTAAAATAGGGTAGGTTTTTTGGCAAAAGGATACTAGGGCTTATTTTAGACAAATTTGTCTATCATATTTGGATTCAGTATGTCCAAAAACCCCTCAATCCATATTCTCCATGATCTCAAAAACGGATTATGGCAGAAACGAAACATTAATTAATTTCTTAAAAAACACTTTCTTAATTTTTTATAACTTTATTTAATTGCTGTAACAAACCTAAAAATAACTTTTTTTTTAATTCTGGTCTCTTCAACATAACCACCTTCCAATAAAATACACTTTTCAACAACCCTTCTTAACCGTTCAATCACTTTTCTTAAAGTTTGGAAAGCAATTTCTTGACACGCTTGCCTAATCCTACGGCAAAGCTCTTGTCTGTTACGCGGCCGAGTAGCATACACTTTATTTTTCAAGTAGCCCCATAGAAAAAAGTCACAAGGGTTAATATCAGGCGATCTAGGAGGGCACGGTTCTAAAGGGCTATTTCTACCTATCCATTTCACAGGGAAAGAGTATGAGCGGGTAGCAATGTAAAAAGTGCCCCCGCATCTACCGAACTAAAAAGGCTTCCATAAGATGTCTCGTATGCTGACTGTCTTGTGTACAAATTTTTAAGCTCGTGGACTCTGCATGGGGTGGAAGAAAAAATAATTTACCCCTATATGTTTTATTTTTTTTTCTCACCTCCTGTTTGGCGGATCGCTTTGTAATTTGGCACAAATAATATTAGTGTTAGGATAGTTTCTTTTAAAAAATATTACTGTTCTACGATGATTTTATGCATTAAAAAAAAATTAATATATTTTTTCAATGGCCTGAAGGGTGACTACCCTGTTTGACACTATTACCATATTTTGATATAATATGTATTTAAACTATAACTATAACATATAATAGTTACAGTTTTATTAATGCGGTGGAACAGGATAAAAATTATCTGAACTTGCAATATTACGAGTATATTATTTAATATTTAGATAGGTAATCATATAATTCATTCATGTTTAGTTATTTCACTTCAGACCAGACATCGCAAAGAAAAAGAAGAACAAGAAAAGCGACGTCAAGAAGAAAAAGAAGCGCAAGAAAGAAGACGTCAAGAGGAAGAAAGGCGGCGTCGAGAAGAAAGACACGAATTGAAGGAAATAATGGAAGACCTGGAAATAAGGCGTCAAGAGGAGAAAGAAGAACAAGAAAGACAACGCCGAGAAGAAAAAGAGGAACAAGAAAGACGCCAGGAAGAACTGAGGAAAATCCTGAGCGATTAAATGAAAATCCGACAAGACGCTATGAATTCAATCACTAACGAAATCAAAGAAGAGATAAGCAAGGTCGAAGATAAAATAGGTGTGGTCAAAACAGAAGTCAGTCAAGTCAAAGGGAAACGGGATTCAGTTGAGAACCATAACAGGTCTTCTGACGGGACAATTTCCCGTTAAGAAGAACCTGCATCTAATTGGAATGTTTGCTGGCGACCTTAACTGCAGACTATGCGGTAGGGTACCAGAAACTGTAGAACATATTATACATGACTGCGAGGCATTGATCCGCAGAAGGTATAATATCACAAACAGACCCGGAAACCATCAAGACTCGTCCATTTTCAGACCTGTATCACCTTGTCAGTGACACAGGAATATTAAAATGTACAGTTTAAACTAAAAACTAAAATAAAAAACAGGGCGAGCACAATAAGCCCAGGAGGCTGCAGTGCCCTCGGAGTATTCTGTACAGACGAGCCCCAAGAGGAGGGATTTTAGTCAGTTGGGGGCTGACACTCAGACGTATTCCTAGTTGGGATAGGCAGCCCGTGTGGGTTTCCCCTCCTCGCCAAAAAATTTGTTTAAAAAAAGTCAAAGGGGAAGTAAGCGACATCAAAGAAAAGATCAGTGAGGTCGAAGGAGAAGTGGAGCGCTTTAAATGCCAATTGTGAGAGAAAGGAGGCCAGCTGGTAGCATCATCAGGTCCTCGTTTAAAACCTCCTTCATTTGACGGCCAAAGCTCATGGACAACGTACAAGAGACAATTTGAGGGCGGCTGCAAGTGCGAATAACTGAGATAACGAGGAAAAAGCTATGGGATTAGTTTTGGTGCTAAGAGGCCAAGCCTCAGAGTTACTTCAGTTACTTCAGACTATCCCGGTGGAGAAACAAAGGGACTTTCAGCTAAAATCAAGGACGCAAAAGGTTGGGGAAAGCTTACAAGAATTCGAAGCTGCGATAGAAAGACTGGCACATCTGACATATCCGAGTGCACCAAGAGAATTTCAGGAACAATTAGCCGTGGTAGCCTTTTTAGATGGCATCAGGGCCGAAGAGGTCTTAGAATATCCCATCAAAGTATTAGCGAGGCTTTGGTGCGTACCCTCGATGTAGAAGCTGCTTTAAAGACACCCCGCGGTCAGAAGTGCGTGCTATGACAGCTGAAGAGGCACTAAAAATACAAAATAAGTCATTTTTCAATTGGCTGCCGGATCGCTGGCTACTCACGCCCCCGCTCTGCCGCAGCCGCATCTGTCTTATAAATCTCCGTAGCTCCATCTCATACTGTTACGTTCTCATATATAGTATCTTATCTCCGGAATTTTAAGTGTGTGTATCGTACTCGTGGTTTTCTTGTGTTATTTGTATTGTACCTAATACTTAGTTTTTCCCTCTTTAAAAAACTTAGATAGTAGTTAGCGTTATGCACGAAATGGAAAGTTCTACAACTGATAGCAATAGTTCAGAGAGCAAAATTAGCTCAGTTAATTTAAAACGCAAAAACAGTAACAATGTATAATATGTAAAAAAACTGGAGGTACTATAATCGAATCAACCAATAAAACTTTCTTTACTGCCACAGTTAGATGAGGAAAGTGACTTGTATAAATAATTTTGTTTTTATGAGTTATCATGTTCCTAATAGTTAATAAAATAAGTCTTATAGATGTTCGTATGTAATAATAATAACAGCCCGTCTAATGCTCTAAGTGAATTCGATTGCGACCACAAAGCCTTCAATCCTACTCCTTTGTTTGAGACATCCTTCCATTCTGGTCGGGTTCCTTTTTCCTTTGCTCGCAATATGGGTGCAATTTCTACATCACTCAGCTACTCTTGTCTGAATGAATTATATGATTACCCATCTAAATATTAAATAATATACTCGTAATCTTGCAAGTTCAGATAATTTTTATTTATTTTTATCCTGCTCCACCGCATTAATAAAACTATAACTGTTATATGTTATAGTTATAGTTTAAATACATATTATATCAAAATATGGTAATAGTGTCAAACAGGCCATTCAAAAAATATATTAATTTTTTTTAATGCATAAAACTATCGTAGAAGAGTAATATTTTTTAAAATAAACTCTCCTAACACTAATATTATTTGTGCCAAATTACAAAGCGATCCGTCAAATAGGAGGTGAGAAAAAAAATAAAACATTTAGGGGTAAATTATATTTTTTTCCACCCCACGCAGAGTCCACGAGCTTAAAACTTTGTACACAAGACAGTCAGCATACGAGACATTTTATGGAAGCCATTTTAGTTCGGTAGGTGCGGGGGCACTTTTTACGTTGCTACTCGCTCATACTCTTTGCATTTAAAAAATTTCTAACTATCAGAGAATTGTGCACCGGGGCACCATCTAACTGAAAGTATACATTTTCTCTCGTCTCTGTGCTAAAGTCATTTCCATAAAAAAATCTAAATCATTTTGTAAAAAATTTAGAAAATTTTCTGTGTTGAGGTTATCCAGGAAAAAGGGGCCAACAATTTGCTCGTTTAATATGCCACACCACACGTTTAACTTTTTCACTGTATTGATTTTTACAGTTAATTATAAAGTTGGGATTTTCGGCTGCCAATATCTACAATTTTGACTAGATACCACACCGTTTGTCGTAAATGTTGCCTCGTCACTAAACAGTATGTTCTTTAAAAAAATCTGTCGTTAAGATAGTTATCTTGCAACCATAGGCAAAATTCAAACCGCCGTTCAAAATCACCTTCTAAGAGAGTATGCAAAAATTTCGGTTTAAATGCCCTAATCCTACTGCGTTTCAAACACCTCCATATTTTATTTTTTCCGAAATTCTGTTAAAATGCGTTCGTCGTCTGGATATTGTCGTAAATTTAAATTGTACCGTCTTCGTCTTGTCTTGAAAATGGCTCCGGTTCTTGCCAACAGTTTGTTGATGTCACCAACGATTTTGTGCCAAATTGGTGCTCGATCACGATGACGTTGATTAAATATTCGAGCAACCTGACGCGTAGATCTTTCATTATCACCAATTAAGCGGATAATTTCAACTTTTTCTTCAATCGTAAAAACTACCCTCCAATTTTCTGCCATTATCAGTAAGATTGATAAATTAAATAACACTATTTAACTTTTGACAAGTCTTATGAATCGCCAAATATCAAATAATAATAATAATAATAATAATAATAATAATAATTTTATTAATCAAACAGTAACACCGTAGTGTTTTGACAAGTCAAATAAAAATAGTACAAAAAATATAAATACATACACACATAAGACTAAAATATATCATATGACATTAGGATAGAGTCCTAATATAGTCAAAGAGAGCAAATAACATATAAATAATTAACATATACATACACAAAACACAAGTATACAACAAACATTAGGATATGATGTGAATCTAGTCAGCACCATAACAAACAACATAAATATCATATAATAACACAAATTTATATATAATTAAAATCTGTTAGATTATAGTAAGCATTGGCTAAAAGATGCAGTTTTAATTTTATTTTAAACTGTGTAATGGGCAATTCCTTAACAGTATTTGGAAGTGAATTAAATAATTCAATTCCAAAATTAATTCTTTTTGTGTAAGTCAGTCTCTGGCGCGGTGTTTGTATTTTATCCCGATTACGGGTATTGTAACTGTGAGTTTCGCCATTCTTTTCGTATTCGCTCAAATGTGCCTTTATATGAATTAAGTGAAAGTAGATTACTTCTGATGGTAAAGTCATTATATTAAATTTAATAAACCATGGTTTACAACTTTCAAGTTTATTCACGCCCGCTAAAGCTCTTATGGCTCTTTTTTGTACAATAAAAACATCTGAAATTTGGTTGGATGTACCCCAGTTGATTAAACCATATGTCATAGTACTGTGGAATAGCGCATGATAAGCCATAAGTGAGACCTGTTTTTAATCTGTCTAATTGCGTATATTTTTTTAGATAATTTGGTAGTTAAAAACTTGTTTTTCAAAGCACTTTTGATTAATACCTATGGTTGCAAGGTAACTATCTTAACGACAGATTTTTTTAAAGAACATAATGTTTAGTGACGAGGCAACATTTACGGCAAACGGTGTGGTATCATTGGAAGGTGGTTATGTTGAAGAGACCAGAATTTATAAAAAAAAAATTGTTTTTTAAGAAATTAATTAATATGTCGATTCTGCCATAATCCGTTTTTGAGATCGTAAAGAATATGGATTGAGGGATTTCTGGACATGCTGAATCCAAATATGATAGAAAAATTTGTCTAAAATAAGCCCTAATATCCTTTTGCCAAAAAACCTGCCCTATTTTACCCTCTAAAACCGCACACCAATAAAAAATGAAAATTTTTACTATGCCAAATAATTCATTTTTCCAACATATAATTACCACCCAAATTTGAAGAAAATCGCATTATTAATAAGTGATACATTAATAAATTAATTAATTTTTTGTTTCTGCCATAATCCGTTTTTTGAGATCATGGCGAATATGGATTAAGGGGTTTTTGGACATGCTAAATCCAAATATTATAGAAAAATTTGTCTAAAATAAGCCCCAATATCCTATTGCCAAAAAATCGACCTCTCTTTACCCCCTAAAACTGCACGCCAATGAAAAATGAAAATGTTTACTATGCCAAATAATTACAAGATCAAACGAACTTACCTGAAGTGAAGTTCGATCTTGATTATATGAGGCCTCGTCGAAATACATAAGAGTAGTGTAAGTGCCTCATGTACATACCAAACTTCACACATTTTAAGACTAAAACGGTCCCCGCGCCCGCTATCGATCTTTGCCTGCCATTCTGTTTAAAGCCACATTGTTGCATTCGGGGTAGATTTTCAGATAGGATGTGGGTGGGACTTATTTATTTCGACGAGGCCTCATATAATCAAGATCGAACTTCACTTCAGGTAAGTTCGTTTGATCTTGTAATTATATATCGGCCTCGTCTTCATAAATAAAGAGTAGTGTAGATGTTTAAAGTATAATGCAACAATCAAACAACAATAATAACATAGTGTATGTTATGTATGTTACTGTGTTGTATATTTGGCAGTGGATATAATGAACTGTCCCTTTTTGTTTCATTATACATGATGATAATTGTATTTACTATATAGTCGAATATCGATTATGCTGAATTAAATTATAATTTCATGTTTATATATATATATATATATATATATATATATATATATATATATATATATATATATATATATATATATATATATATATATATATATATATATATTTTATACAGATCCATTAAATTATCAACATGTGAGTTCTTCGAGGTTAAGGGTGAATTTAAATTGAAATGTTATATTTATTTCTGTTAATCTTTTTTTTTTCTTTCTTTTTGAGGATATCAATCTTCAGTTATTCTAAAATGCATTTTTAAAATATGTTACGGGTCCAGCTATTTCTTCAGATATTTAGTTTGGGCTAGAATTAGAACCTTTTGTCACAGGTCTCTGAAGGAAATGAACAAGGTATTTACCTCCTCAATCCATCCTGCCGTTAATCTTACTATGGCTAGGGCAATCCGCCCTACTTGGAGGTACTGTCAAAGCAGCATGCCTAGTGCTATACTCAAGGTACTTTCACGCAACATTATCTTAATCCAACTGTTAATAGGTTGAGAAGACGCCTTATAATAGAATTTCTTGAAAGCATTGGGAAACTCTGCAATGTGAGAGGCCTCAGCTTGTCCTTTTGCTTTCGACAGCTGAAATAGTTGTCGTTATCCAGACCTTGTAGTCCTGATAATAAGAAGATAAAATAACCGTAACCTGACCCTCTTTTTTTTTTGATAATAACACTCCCTGTTGTTTATACGATTCTGATATCCCTATCTTTGAAAGGGTTTGAACTATTTTCCATTAGTTGGTTAAGTGAAAAGATCTGCTAGTATCATCTGGTCATGCTGGGCATCAGACTGTAATGCGCCTCTAAAGAAAGAATCACCCACAGCCTGTGGACATACATACACGAATCGGAAATATTAGTGTTCAGCTTCTGTTTTCCTGTGGTTCAATGTTCCATTAGAAGCATTAAAAATTTTAAAGTCGACAGAAAAAATAAAAATAATGTTTTATTTGTTTGGTTTAAACCAAGTCGGATCTTCAACCACTAGTGTGGCATTCGTAAATATTTTGGTGAGTGGTGGAAAAGAATAGAAGCTGAAGTTACTATAATTTCTAGTGATTCATCTACTGCCGAGTAAATATGAGGATTTCTCGATATATATTTCTCACATTTTGTGTTACTTCTACCAGTGAAATTCATGATAGGTTCCATAACATACATACTAACAGCGCACAATACAGTCCAATGCCATGCAGTTATATTGACATGTTTACGCCGTTAAACTGGAATCTTTTATGCTTTCTGTGCGAGTTGATAACGGACAGAAAGAATTGATTTTTTTTTTTCTAAGATTGACCGACACTATAACGCTTTTTTATAATCAATTCAACATGTGATCTAGTTTACAGTGATCAGTTGCAGTGTATTTATTTAGAGATTTAAGGTTTATGATGTGTATGTGAACCATCCCATCCGGCTTAGGCGTTGACAAAACATGTTTGACAAATGCTGTTGTTTACAGATGTAAGCTTTACTAACCTGAAAAACAATTTACCTAAGGAGCTCATAACTAGTTAAAATTCAGAGGACCACCATTTAGGTTCCTTAGGCTCCTTTAGTAGGACTTTCTAACTGGAAATTTTAAGAAATGGCAAATTAAAAAAGCCCACACAAAACCTTTTTACCAGTTGTTATGCTGACATTTTATTTATTTATTTATTTATTTTTTAATTTAGATTAATAGAAACTAACTCCGTTTGGGAAGGGGTTTCTGGATGGTGAATATCAACCAAGATTCTACTCTCATCACTGACATATCGGATATACTGGCGATCACCCCCCCTTTTCCAGAAAGAGAAACCATAATATGGTCAATGGCAATTAAATTTGTCAAAATTGTCAAAATCTGCTTCTTTAAGTATGCCAGGCGAACAGCCCTTTGAATGACCGACTCCGAAAGCCGACGACAATCATAGGATTTAGCTTTAGATTTAGCTTAGGGGGGAGACAGTCTCTCTGGTGTCGATATATGTATATACAACATATATACACATATACATATATACACATATACACATATATACATATATATATATATATATATATATATATATATATATATATATATATATATATATATATATATATATATATATGCATTAAATTACTTAGTATTTGTTTCTTGTTGGGAACCCTGTCATTCCAGAGATAACATCGGTGTTATCACCCACACATAATGTCATCACAAATAAATGGCCATGATTAGCTAATTAGTCAATGGTATCACCGACATAATTTCCAAAATGTTACTTATTATTTACATAAATAATTTTCTTTTTTTTTTATAAGGAACCTCGTCATCATACACGAGTTCACCTATCTCTGTTATTAGAAACAGAAGATGTCAACAAAGACCAGATGTTGTCACAATCACATATCAGAGACAGATAGTCGTTAATCAATGTTATAACCATGTTTGCATAAACACTCTTTCAATAAAAGAAAATTATTGTTATAATAAAAATCTAATAACTAAACCTAAAAAATTGCTTATTACTATTTGCACGAAGCTTCCTTTCAGTAAGAAAAACTGATCATCATTACACACCAGTTCACCTACAGTGTTATAACAAATACATAATGTGATCAGATAGGTGTGACAAGTTAATTAATCAATATCATCACCGACATAAATCCCAAAGAAAATAAAGGGTTTACTTACTTCCTTTCAATAAGCACTCCTCATCATATAGATATGTTCACCTAATAGTGTTAACCCAACCAAATAATGCCATCACAGGCAGATGGGCGTAAGTTAATGTTTCTATTCGCATAAATAGTTTCTTTTCATATCAAAGCTTGCCACCCTAGTGACACTAGATAAGTTTATCTGTCAGTGTTACCACAAACACATAATATGTCACCGTAGACCAGCGGCGGCTGGTGAAATTTCAATATTTTTTTTCTCGTCTGTGGCGCATGGGACCCATACGAAATTTGGGAAATAACATCTAGAGAAGCACTTCTCTAATGACCCCTAAAAAATTTTGAAAAAGCAGTTTGCGAAAAAATTTTTGAAAATTTGCTAGCCTCCCCTGGGTCTAGGGACCCCTATTTACTTTTATTTTTTTTTGTCATATGCATTTGACTTTTCATAAAAATGCATCGACAGATTTTAGAGTTTGTGAAAATATTTTCATTACTAACTGAAATACAATGAACTGAAATTTTGTAATTTACAATTTAACAAATTACAATATTTCAATTCGTTGTATCTCAGTTAGTAATGAAAATATTTTCACAAACTCCAAAATCTGTCGATGCATTTTTATGAAAAGTCAAATGCATATGACAAAAAAAAATAAAAGTAAACAGGGGTCCCTAGACCCAGGGGAGGCTAGCGAATTTTCAAAAATTTTTTCGCAAACTGCTTTTTCAAAATTTTTTAGGGGTCATTAGAGAAGTGCTTCTCTAGATGTTATTTCCCAAGTTTCGTATGGGTCCCATGCGCCACAGACGAGAAAAAAAATATTGAAATTTCACCAGCCGCCACTGCCGTAGACAGAATTCTATTTCCATAGGTAATTTCTTCCGATATGAAAGCTTGCCCCCATAGACAAGTTTACCTGTCAGTGTTGTCATAAACACCTAATGTCTTCCAATATGAAAGCTTGCCATCATAGGCAAGTTCACCTGTCAGCGTTGTCATAAACGCATAATGTCCCCCTAGACAACTCTATTTGCATAAATAATTTCTTCCAGTATGAAAGCTAGCCACCATATACAAGTTTTCTGTTAGTGTTGTCATAAACACATAATGTCACCATAGACATAATTTTATTTGCATAAACAATTTCTTCCAATGTGAAAGCCTGCCACCATATACAAGTTCACCTGTCGGTGTTATCGTAAACACATAATGTCACCATAGCCATAATTTTATTTGTATAAATAATTTCTTCCAATAGGAAAACTTGCCACCAAAGGCAAGTTTCCCTGTCAGTGTTGCCATAAACACATAATGTCATCATAGACATAATTTCATTTGCATAAAAAATTTTCTTCCAATGTGAAAGCTTGCCACCATAGACAAGTTCACCTGTCAGTGTTGTCATAAACACATAATGTCACCATAACCAAAATTTTATTTGCATAATTTTATTTTCCAATGTGAAAGCTTGCCATCATAGACAAGTTCACCTGTCAGTGTTGTCATAAACACATAATGTCACCATAGACATAATTTTATTTGCATAAAAAATTTCTTCCAATGTGAAAGCTTGCCACCATAGACAAGTTCACCTGTTGGTGTTGTCATGAACACATAATGTCACCATAGACATAATTTTATTTCCATAAATGATTTCTTCCAATGTGAAAGCTTGCCACCATAGACAAGTTCACCTGTCATTGTTGTCATAAACACATAATGTCACCATAGACATAATTTTATTTGCATAAATAATTTCCTTCAATGTGAAAGCTTGCCACCATAGACAAGTTCACCTATCAGTGTTGTCATAAACACATAATGTCACCATAGACATAATTTTATTTGCATAAAAAATTTCTTCCAATGTGAAAGCTTGCCACCATAGACAAGTTCACCTGTTGGTGTTGTCATGAACACATAATGTCACCATAGACATAATTTTATTTCCATAAATGATTTCTTCCAATGTGAAAGCTTGCCACCATAGACAAGTTCACCTGTCATTGTTGTCATAAACACATAATGTCACCATAGACATAATTTTATTTGCATAAATAATTTCCTTCAATGTGAAAGCTTGCCACCATAGACAAGTTCACCTATCAGTGTTGTCATAAACACATAATGTCACCATAACCAAAATTTTATTTGCATAATTTTATTTTCCAATGTGAAAGCTTGCCACCATAGACAAGTTCACCTGTCAATGTTGTCATAAACACATAATGTCACCATAGACATAATTTTATTTGCATAAATGATTTCTTCCAATGTGAAAGCTTGTCACCATAGACAAGTTCACCTGTCAGTGTTGTCATAAACACTTAATGTCACCATAGACATAATTTTATTTGCATAAAAAATTTCTTCCAATGTGAAAGCTTGCCACCATAGACAAGTTCACCTGTCGGTGTTGTCATGAACACATAATGTCACCATAGACATAATTTTATTTCCATAAATGATTTCTTCCAATGTGAAAGCTTGCCACCATAGACAAGTCCACCTGTCATTGTTGTCATAAACACATAATGTCACCATAGACATAATTTTATTTGAATAAATAATTTCCTTCAATGTGAAAGCTTGCCAACATAGACAAGTTCACCTATCAGTGTTGTCATAAACACATAATGTCACCATAACCAAAATTTTATTTGCATAATTTTATTTTCCAATGTGAAAGCTTGCCACCATAGACAAGTTCACCTGTCAATGTTGTCATAAACACATAATGTCACCATAGACATAATTTTATTTGCATAAATGATTTCTTCCAATGTGAAAGCTTGTCACCATAGACAAGTTCACCTGTCATTGTTGTCATAAATACATAATGTCACCATAGACATAATTTTATTTGCATAAATAATTTCCTTCAATGTGAAAGCTTGCCACCATAGACAAATTCACCTGTCAGTGTTGTCATAAACACTTAATGTCATCATAGACATAATTCTATTTGCATAAAACAATTCTTCCAATGGGAAAGCTTGCCACCATAGACATGTTCACCTGTCAGTGTTGTCATAAACACATAATGTCACCATAAACATAATTTTATTTGCATAAATAATTCTTCCAATATTAAATCTTGTCACCAGTTCACCTATCAGTGTTACCAAAAAACACATAATGTCACCACATACAGACATGACACGTTAATTAATCGATGGCATCAACGGCATGTTTAATAAAAAATTATATTTCCATAAATATTTTCTTCCAACAGTACGCCCCTGGCGGTACTGATCTTGTAAAATTATGTGTTTACAGATGGCGACGATTCATGTCGACCACCGCAACTTTATAATTCACCGAACTCTATTCCAGTTTGTTCACTAATTCTGGTGTGTCTTTTCACAAATGCCTAGGCATCCCTTAAAACGAGACAAGAAACTGAGAAACAATAAAACAAGTTAAATCGCACAACACAAAACGGGACAATAACTAAAACGATGTGTTCAGCTCGGCACACAAATAAGGAATGGCAGGCAAAGATCGATAGCGGGCGCGGGGACCGTTTTAGTCTTTAAAATGTGTGAAGTTTGGTATGTACATGAGGCACTTTACTCTTATTTATGAAGACGAGGCCGATATATAATTCATTTTTCCAACATATAATTGCCACACAAATTTGAAGAAAATCGCATTATTAATAACAGATATTAGGGGGGATTTATGAAAAGCGGACACACTGTATATAAATGTGCTTATTGACGAAACCTCTTCAGAGATTTTCTCTTCCACATAATGGCATATATCTCAGCCTGAAATTCCCTAGGATACTTATCAAGTGGCACCGATATACGAGCCCTTGGCTTGCATCCGTGTACACAAGCACCTCCTGAGTCTTCAGCCCGTCTTTGTACCATTCCAGACCTCCGGGACTTCCATTTCATCGTGTTCCCTGTAGTCTCGATTAGCGAACACGACTGTATATGGAATAGTGAACTTATAGACGGAGAGACATTGGTCGTTCTCTGACTGAGCAACGACCTAGTTCCTTACAGGTAGAGCTAAGGACTTTGTGTGCCCCAGCCCTTGTCCCGTCGCGTTCCACATTCCACCCTTATACAGTCCATTTGCTGCTTTCCTACCTTCCAATTTCACTTCGACATGCAAGGGAGTGAATCCAAGGATGGTCTACATTGCAGCCGTTGGAGTGGACCTGATTGCTCCTGTTATTCCTAGGCAAGGCCTTGAACTTGACATAGGCAAGCCCCAATTGTGGAGCGCTCCTGAGAGCGCCACCATACAAATGCCGCATATGTTATGAAGGGTTTCACCATAATGGTGTACATACTGTACACCCAGAGTCTTTGGATTTTTTCGCAACTTAAGACCGAAGATACATTTGCACATCCATAGGAATGCGCAGGTTTTCCTCGCTTGATCTTCCACATGGTCCTTCCACGAAGTATAGGTTTACCCGCAGGTGCGGGAAAGACACAGACGTGTGCCCATAAGAGAAAAAAAAGCTGAAAATCGCTTATTTTTCACCTTTTACTGAATACTAGTGAACATCATTAACTCTGTTTTGTCAGGGTTGGCAGAGAGCCCGTTCCTGTTACACCATAACTGAGAAGGGCTCTTGACACAGCAAAAGCCCTTTGCATGAGCTCTGCAATAGTCAATGCAAATCGGCCTCTTATCATGATAGCCAGATATGCTTGCGTATACAGCCAGATATGCTTGCGTATACAGTGTCTGAAGATCTTGGATTTGGGTGGCAGGCATAGTTTCAACGGCTTGACAGACCCGCCTACAATAAAGGCGTGTACCAGTGCTCTAGTAGAGGGAGCAAATAATGACGCGCTATATTAAGAAAACACGTACATCATTGCATTTATTCAAAGGAAGGATGTAGTTGGCTCTGTTCAGTATAGGTAATATTATTACGTGCTTTAATAACTAAAATTATTTAACTCGTTATACTTTCAAAACGAGCCAAATAATTCTTTACATTTCCCGCAGAGCTGCCCACGTACATGTGGTGGGGAAAGCAGGTGACACGGGTAGGATGTGTTATACGATAAAAAAGAATAGCCTAGTTGCTTCGCTCTCGCTTGCTCTCATTGCCGACCCAAATGAAAAATTTTCTGACACTGTAGAAGCCTGTTTCGCCTAATTCGGCCAGTAGACCGTCGAGCATGAGGTTCTACAGTACCCCACTATTAAATTTTCACTAAAATTTGTTTAATGATGAAATGTAAGAAGATACGTCCCGCATATAAATAACTTGTAATGTATAGCAGTTGCTAACCTGTAGGGTACCGTTATTACCACTTAAACCAGATAGTAATTCTCCAATTTTTCTGTTGTAAAAATTTTACTAAAATATTTTTAATTAAAATTTACATAATATTACAGTTTATATCAATAAAACTTGCAATGTTCCATGGAATGAATGTACTGTGCAATGTTTACCTGCCTCTAGGAGGCCTGTTGGCCTGTTGCATCCCATTAAATTTGAAATCGGTAGTATTTTTTTTTAATTGTGCCATAAAAATTTTAATAAAGCCTGTTTGATGACAGATTATCCAATATTCCAGATGTTTTATTAGCTTCAGTTGAGGTATACTCTGGTTAAAGCCAATTGGAGAATCATAAAAAAAGGCCGACGTTTGATCTGTGCCGCCATCAAAGTACCGCCGCGGTAAAGATCAACGTCGCTTTCTCAATTGATATTGGCAATACTATAACAGACAGTTAACAGCACTTCTTGTATGCCTAATATGTCTGCTAAAAGTCATCTTTAGTTTTAATCGATTTTTTTAATATTTTATTCTTATAGATGTACAGATACAAGCGCACGTGCGTGAAATGATGAAATATGACTAGAAATTTAATACTCCTCAGTGGATATTTATGTGGATATAAGAAATAGTCAAGAGAATGACTATATTTTTGTATTCTGTTTCAAGTACAGTACATTTAATATGTGATATGACATATTGCCAGTGTTCTGTTTGAATGCTTGAGGTACCAAATAGCTTCTTGCAATACTATCAACTTCAAACAGTGTTGCACAAGCCTGTCTCATATACTGTCACATTTTCATAAATTTATGTCTCATACATCAATCGATATTGTTGGATGGTTAGCATGGAACAGTAACGTCTTGAATAATTAATATTCTCTTTTTCGACATTGTGCAATTTATAGTGTCGTTGGTAAAACTAAAAGCGCATACTCCGAAAGCTGTTTTATCCAATAAACGTTATGCGTATGTATTATATTAGGTTATTGGTCAAATTATTACTATACTCGTAAATACGAAAACAAAGAGTATATTGCATTTGACAAACAAATTTCTAAAACCGTGAATCGCTCGTAGAGAAAAAAATTGTATCAATATGTTAGTGAACGAATCTTGAATAACTTTCAAAATGTCCGCCTGTCTATCTGTCTAGCCGTTCGTCATGTTTCTTGTAAGTACGAAATTTTGACGGCAAGTTAATGTTAGCTAGAAGAATGAGTGGAAATTCTGAAATCTTATTTCCTATAATTTATTTATGTTTTACTAATAGACATTTTATGACGAGTAGAAGTTGCACTCGGGAGTGACCGACTGCGAATACCTATTTGATTCATATTATGCACAAACATGACACAATTCATTTTTAAAGGGTGCAACTGAGATTAAATACAGAATCAATATATTTTTTATTTTTATTGTTGAAATAGGTAGCAGTCGGCAACGCCTGACTGCTACTTCCATCGGTTTCATAATAATCTCATTAAACAAAGTCAACCTAATCTAGGTAATGCTGTGTTCAGTAACAAGTACCAATGTGTTTTTAGTAAGTTTTTTCTGCGTATTCTTGAGTTCCAAAAGGTCCTATGCCTACACCCTAAACTTAAATCACAAATAGATAAATAATATACGTAGTGTGACATACCAGACTTAGGATGACTTCTAATTGCTGTAAAATAAGTGATTTTGCCACTGGCTTAATTTGCTGGGCGGAACGCAGTGTTAGGTAGTAGAGAAAAAGTCGCAAATTCTCAACATTAACGTAGCCTGTATAAGTAACTCAGGAGGAGGCAGGAAGTTGTTATGTTCAAAAATTTCCTTGACTAAAGAAAAGACTTGAAGAAAACGAAACAATGAAAAATTTGATTGTCCTCGTATCACCAAAGTCAGAGACGAAGATGATATAACTAAAAAAAAATTGAAATTTTTTGTCGTCCAAATAGGCTTAGAAAAAAACTCTGTCTGTCGGTCTGTCTGTAATTTTTTGTGCGATTACTCTGGAACCGTTTAAGATATTGACTTGAAATTTGACACACGAATGTGTTTTAACGAGATCTGGAACGAGATTATATTTTGAGCTTATTCCGTTGAAGGATTGGAGGTAAATTGGGATAAATAGGTAAATCAAGCAAGTAAGAGTTCGTAAAATTAGTATTTAGTATATACTATACGTGAAGTTACGATCTCAAAAAATTTGTTGGCATTAGCCACCCCCATTACCACCCCCACTCCATCTTTAAAGGGAATGAAAGCAATGAAATTGTGATTTAGTATGTGTACAAGAACCAAAGGCCTCAACATTTTTTTTTACTTCATTTATTACGGGGGGCGAAGCTGGGGGTGAGGATTAGTGGGGGTAATTAACAGGTAATTAGTGGGGATAATTAGCAGGTAATTAGGGGAAATTAAAGTAACTAAGGCTAATTAGGGGAATATGGGACAAGCTGGGACAGAGGATGACAAGGTATAACGAGGTGGGCGATAAAACAAGATTTAACCTACTACTTATTAATATTTGTCCTACTGTGAAAGGGTAAATATGTTTACATGTAATATTTGCAATGGAACATTCTTAAAATATTTGTTTTCATGAATTATTTTTCGTTGTGAGAGACTTTGAGACTTGGATAGAAAATCTGGTGGACGTGGATGTGGAAGTAGTGATTTCTTGGGCAGCGGTTTTCCTTAATTTCCTCATTCAACCTTTACCGATATATACCGTATTGTATCTAATAAATGCGCTCTTCCAAATTCCGTAGCACAAAATGGGAATGGCCATTGAAAAATATATATTGACGATCTCATAGATTTGGGAAAACTTGCAAAAGATTTTAGAAAACATATAAAAATGGCGTTCTTTATAAACCTATTTGACATGCCCGAGCGATTTTCCAAAAAAAAAAAGTATACACTTTTAGCGATTTTATCCACTACTTTACGAACTGTATTTGTTCTCTTAGATTACTTTGTTTTGAAAATAATATTTTGATCTGTTTTACGTTTGAAGAACACTGCAAAATGTTTCAGACAAATTGATTTTTTTGAAGTTAACACATATAGGGTTCCACGATTCGTGGATACACTATATATTTGTTGCGGCACTACTAATGACAAGAATTCGAAAGTATTAAGTATTGTACACGTGAAAATCTGTGCAAAAATTAAACCTATCTATTAATTCCTGCACTGTCGCAAAGAATAAAGGTCAAGGCCATTACAAACAGATTTTCTTTTAAAATTTAAATTTATTGATATTCTATACAAAATACTGTGTTGTGTCAACTCTTGTATTCAACATCTTAACATTTTTGTACATCGTTTCCTAAATTACTTTCTCATTTTGATGGAGTAAGTAACTCTATATATAGGTACTACAAAGGGTCGGCTGTCAGTTAGCAAATTAACTTTAAGGGCGTTTCGACGCGGCACTTGCACAAAGATTCGAAACCTTAAACTCAAATAAAACAAGGATAGTGCACATCAGCATATAGACCTGGATTCGCATTAAATAAGATTTTCAACAATACACGTAAATTGATACAGACAGGGCCCTGGTAAAGTGTGAAAACCACTTTTTATTAACCAGGCAGCAGTCAACGTTGCACGAGGCTGATATAAATTTAGTAAGTGACAAGCAAACATGACGATGAGAAGGAAATAATGTACAAGCATCGTGGTTCTTCAGTCAACGTCTTCAAACACATCTGCTAACCGTTTCTCTAAGAAATTTTGAAAGTATGATTATTTTCGTTGTTATTAATTAGATAATTTTGTCACTGATTTTATTACCGTTTCTTTTCTTTTCTAGTAAAAACAATTAAATAAAAAAATAGTATCCCCTTATCGGTGTTCATGACGATCTTATTGATGATATCGCTATGAGAATTACTCATATAAACGTACCTTGCGGAGGTAGTGATCACTCGTTTTCTCATACAGGGCGGGCAATTGAAAACGAAGCAGACGGGTTTTTGGGCAGTTCAAATTGTTTTTTTTTTTAACACTCAAGTACTTCAAGTCTATTTTCGTAGGGAGGAGGGGGGGCTCTTTTGCAATATAACCCACCTGCATATCGCCTCGTCTCTTCGCAGTGTAACAACCCATGAATTTAAAAATAAATATCTTTTATTTCTGCTTACACACTTATTGAAAAATATTATTTTGGCTATTCAGCAGATAACTTTCAAAGAAATCATTCATTATTTACATATGCTATTGATCCAAGTCTGATCACATTAGAATATCAACAAGAAATCTCCCTTACGAAACATCTTATCAACTTCTCTCATACACTTAAAGTCAGTGTCTACAAAATAAGGTAGACATGCTGTAGGTCGCTCCAGTAACATGGTACAAATAGACGGTGAAAATGTTATAGAACATCCCAGAATCGACCTAAATCGAAGAATAAATCAAAATTTCGACTTAGAAAAAATTTATTAAAATACTCTTAGAGCATAACTAAACAAAAACAGAAAAAGGCACAACACGTGGCGCGCAGACATTTTTCACTTAGAAAAATATGTTTATGTTCAGGCCATGAGAGTGAAAGTATATTATGGTCATGGTAAAGTGTTCAGGAAAAAAATATATAATTTTTTTACGAAAGTGTGCCAAAATTGGTCTTGGATTTTTGTGGACAAGGAAAAGGAGATACTTTTTAAGAAGTAGCTAAAAGTGTACTTTGAAAATATTTTTGAATGTTTTTTAACTTTTTATCAGTTGGACGAGTGCGTTGGAGAATCGAGGAAAAGCTGTGATAGCGAAACTAAATACAGGTCTTCAAAGATGGTAAAGTTACAGAGAAAACCGCCTTGTGCGTAAGTAAGATAGAAAAGTCATTTGCAAAAAAGTTGCTCGAAAGCGAAGTCGTGTCACATCCACTATATCGAACCTTATGAAGGCCAGTACGTCGCAAGGCAAGAAAGCTGTCATATATAGTTGAACTTTAATTGAACTTCGTTCTTGTGAATGATATAATCACTAAAAGGAACCTTAAAGCTAACTACTAGTGTCCCAAAACTTTGAAAAAGTAAAATATTTTTATATTGTTTTCAGTCAGTCCAAAAACCAAAGTGCATACATAAACTTCCGGGGAAGCTGTGTGAATATTTTTACCTAATCGATTGCTATTGCACGCTCTCAATTAAATGGTAGTTGCGAAACCAAAGTCCTCACTCGTCCTTGCCCTACTTGGGGAGGTGTTTCATTGAAATATATAGATTCCCTTAGATAGAATATTGCGTAATATTATTTGTACTTATTTTGAATCTAATCAATAAATGATATTATTTGAACTGTTGTATTCTATTCATTGAATGGTTGACTTTCAGTCTTATCCCTCAAGAGCTTTTGTGTGTTAGGCCGGAATTGAGTATCGGGCGTCTCCGGCTACTCATAACTCAATAACCGGTCGCACCACGAAGGCTCGAGAGGAATTTTTATGAAGGTAAATAAGTTAAGTGTATCAAGAGAAACCAATTTTGGGGACAGCGCCGTTAGCAATCTCCGGTAAGAGCAGCTTTTACCTTTTTTGTCTGTCAAGCATCTCATAAACATGTATAGAATCCGTCTGGGAGTGGAAATCCACATACGAAAAGGGGAAAACGCAACTGACGCCCTTTAATAAATAAATTGGTGTCACGTCCTTCAGGTGCTGTGTGAAGGGTTCTTCTACAAAATTACAAGTGATTTATGTGAAATTTAACTGAATCGTAATTTAAAGAATTTTGAGTCACATTATTCAAAATAAAATCGAACTAATACAAAATTAAAAACTGTTAATAATAAAGTAAAGTGAATAGAAACTTAAAAACAAAATCTAGTGCACAAATAAGTAGAAAATACGTATGAGGCAGGTAAAAAGGGTTCAGCGAAGTTTATGGTAAAGTGTTACCTACCAACATTTGACAAGCAAAAAACCACCGTATCGAGTCTTTGATCTAAATACCAGAGCTATAAAACAACATAAGAATGATCAAAAATGATAATTTATCACTTAGAGAAGTATACCAACGCTCAGAAGATTTAAAAAATACCAGAAGAGACAGTACTAAACAAGAATGAAAAAAATATATAGCTGAGTTGACTGAATCTCTGGAATAAAAAAATAAAATAACTTGAAAATGAAAACATAATCCTTCAGCAGAAGCTAGACAATACGGACAAATTATATTGAAAAAACAATATTATAATCCCCGGACTGAACCAAGACAAAAACGAATGTCTAACAAATAAAATTACGCATTTTTTTCAAGATAAGTTAAAAATTAATGTTAACAAACTTGAAAATTTTGAAATAGACAATATCTACATTTTGGAAACGCTACGCCAAGGTCTATCCGTGTAAAGTTGCTGTCATACCACAAAAAAATCTCCATTTTTCGAAACGCAAACTACTAAAAGGAACCCATATTCAATAGCAAACGATTTAAGCAATGAAGAACGGAACCAGCATAAAATATTGAAAAAACATGATAAAGAGGCGAGGGAACAAAAACTAGAAGCAAAAATAGTAGAGAACCAATTACTTATCAACGAAGTGTTTTATTCAGTAGAAGAGTTAATTGAGCTGGAAAAGAGAGCACAGTGACATAAATTCAAGGAAATGGAATAATCAAGAAAATCCCACCACAGAAGAAATAAAAGCAGGTAAATCCACCACTCCAGACGAGTACAACACTACTGAAAGGGAGAACATTGGTGATAAAAGATACCCGCAAAAAACAACCTCCAAATATACAAGGGCTTTAAATACAAACGCACGAACCAGGTCTACCCACCAGTGAAGAATATACGGATATCGCAAAGAAAAGGACAAACATACAAATAAAGATTTATTGTAAAGCACCACTAGTCATAAGTGCGTATAAGATAAATATGTATAAATAATACCTTAAATAATTTAAGAGAACAAAAATTAATTTTAACATATCTGTTTTATTTCATACATATTTCTTTGGGTCTATTGTTCGGATCTTATTTATATATCAACGTTGTAGAATTTAACTAAGCATACTATATTGACTGTTACTATATATAATATACCAAATAGGTTCATCATTTAAATTCTCAATATTAAAATAATAATAGATGCCTTAGAGAGTACGCAAGCAATGGAATCGAAACAACGGTAGTGAAAAACTTGATGAAAAACTGGTGAAAAACTAATGATAATATTCTTACAAGTAATCATGAGTATCTTAATATAATTCACAGCAATATTCGCAGTATAATTGCAAAAAATCTTGATGCACTATTAGTGTTTCTTAATAATATACATATAATATTATCTGAAACATGGATTGTCGAAAATATTAATTTATTCAATTTGGGGGACTACACATTATGTTATAATTAAGGTGACATTAATAGAAATTATGAGATCATAGTTTATATTAGAGAAGATATAGAAATTAAATCTATGTTTTACAAGAAATAAATACCAAAATTTCTAAAATTGATTTGAATTTAAATAGAAGAAAATATTTAATTATTGCGATATACAGGTCAGCAGCAATAAATTTAGAAAAACTTAACTACCAACTTAATGAATTATTTAAATAAAATACACAAAAAATCATATTGATTATTATTTATTGGTAAATATAGTGTCATGTTATCGGCTGTACAATACAGAATTTAAATTAATACTTGGTTGAAAAATCTTTCAAAAAGGTTCATTTTATATTCTACATAAGTTTTTACTTTTAAAATTAAATTTAAGGAGGGCAGAGTACAGTTTGGTTACAGCTTATTTATGAATCAACAGTTTAAACCATAGAATAAGAATGCACGATAAAACATTGTATGAAAATAAGATAAATGACATGAACTTACAGATTAATCTTAGAACAATAAGATTTTAAGTAACGAGTCTGTAGGCCATGTAAAGACAAAAGTGAAGTATAGCGTATAGTTGTAAACCTGCAAAACAGACAAAAAGGAAATTAGTTTAGATCAACTCAGTAATAGTGTAAATTAACTTACCAAAAAATTACAAGAGTCTAGTTAAGTTTAATATCATCTACGTAGATAACCGATTAGAATTTCCGCAAAATTTCCTCAACATACAATCCTAATATAACTGTCTCAATATTTTGTGGTTTCCATGTACACTATCTGTGGCAATTTACATTACGTACAGAAAGCAAATAATGTATGTCTTTGTCGATGGAAATCCTACGAAAGAGGATAAACATTATATTATAATAAAATTTAGATTTGTTAGGGACATAGCAACACATAAAAGATGTAAAAGTATACCATTAAGAAAGATTTTGTTGGAATTCAGTGTTTTAAATAATAAGGAATAAATCGGTAAACATTGTTTGAAAATCTAACGATATCGAAAAACACCGGAAACAAACAAATGGGGTATCAGTAAAAAGGGGAAAACATGAGAAATTTAATAAATCTAATAAGAAAGGGAATCAATTCATATAAAAGAATATCTTTTAAAATTAAGACATTGTAGTAAAGTTTCATACGCTGTTTTGCGTTGCATATAAAATTTATAAAATAAAAGTTTTTTTGAAAAGGTTTAACAAGTTGATTTTTTGTTTGAATTATTCGAATTACTCTTCTGTATTCTTTCACCTGAACCGGCTCACCGAGATAAGAGATATCACGTTCTTAACTAAAAAAGGTATTACCTGTATTAAAAAATGAAATAAAATAAAGCTTGAAGGCAACTTACACAATAATAGATATTCTTAGTGAAAACATATAAACATATAGATTACCTAAATATCCTCCACGAATATGGATACTTATCATATATAAACAAACCCACTCGCAGAGACGGTGATCAAATTTTTTTAAAAGGCATGTTTGTACTACATAAAAAAAAATAAAAACATTATTATATAAATACCAAATAACGCATCTCTTTCCTATTGATATTGATATAAATATACATGGTGAACACAAAACCAGTGACTAACTTCCGCTGTATGCCACTTTAAACTTCTCCAAAAACTATATGCTGTTGGAATCAGGGGGCAAGCTCTTCATTTTTTTTTTATTATTATTTAGACAATAGACAATTATATATGCACGTTGCTCAGATATGTAGTATCCTACGTTCGGTGTCAGAACGTCACACATTTTAAAGCTATCTACTAATTACAAAATTTGGATCGCCTTTACTATGTACATATTGGTCTGTCCTAAAACGTCGTCTTTTCGTTGTGTGACAAGCCCTGCAGAAGCTATGCAAAAAAAGTACGAAAATGGGAAAACACCACCGTAAATATCATAAGGATTGATATGAAAGATTGGGTACGAGCTCTGGAAAATGGTGTTGCACGAAATTTAATAACGGCCGGATCGAGCCATTTCGACTGACCTCGGAGATCTCGTACTAGTTCTCGAACTCCAACTAGTGGTACTAGTTACTCCACTCATGAATACTCTAGGTCCAGATTTCGATTAAACAGGAGAGGTGTTTCGGAAATACCTGATTCAGAAGGTAAGTTCGAATAACTAAATAAATTAGTATTTATAAGATGGCCAAGATGTAAAAACAGATGGTGAGCTGTCAGCCATTCTCATATGGTTTATGAAATGGAGGTTCCATTATATTAAGAATCAAGAATCAGTCAAGATGAGAGATTGGCCTTACTTCAATCACAAATTGAATGTAGCTTGTCAGCAGTGGGAAAGGCTTTGACAATTCTTTTAGATGGAAGTGGGGGGAGGAGAAAATAAGATCCCAATCATTGAGACCCTCAGTGAAGTGGGGATTTTGGCTCATTTACATTTTGAGAAATCAAAATCATGACGTGCTTTAGTTTCAAACGAAAGCTTCAAAGACACTCTTTCAGAGGTTCATTTAGGTGGCTAGTTATTTGGGGCGGACCTAGATGAAGAATGAAAGTGGTCAAAGCTCTAGAAAAGTCAGATCAGGACTTGAAAATTGCTTCTTGTTCAAGAAAGAATAGCTCAATTAGCAACACTTCGAAATCTTTAAACTACAAGAGTCCGGTCCATCGTTACTACAAAGATCAGCGACGGACCGGATAAAAACCAAGATATTTTCTGAACCATCCTTACTAGCATCAACCAAAATACTACCAGACCAATCGTTTCAACGATCCGCAACCTCAAAAACCTCAAAACTTAGCATCTATCGGTCAACAAGGACAAGAAATAAATGTAAGAAAGTATGCTGGCAGATTAAAGCTTCCTTTTTTCGATTTTTCGCTTCTAACTCGGAAATGATGCGTTGTATGGGAAAAAGTAATCTGTGCAAAATTAAACGTAATCAATTTTCCACAAGAATGTTTATATTCATTTTCTTCCTATGTGCTATAGTTTACGAGATACTCGCTAACGAAAATCGATGATTAATAAAAAAAAAAATCAAATATGTACCTTGAATATTTCTATCAAAGCGGTTTACCGTGGTCTGCTAATAAATCACAGTCACAAAACAATCTTTATTTTACAACAGTCGACGTATTTACTAACGAAATCTATACATTTCCTTAAATATACAGTGTGACTCACTTAAAATGAAGATACCCTTATAACTTTTTTATTTTGTTTTCGATTTGAACCAAATTTTACTGAAGTATAGAACAAATTAGAATCTACTTATGATCAGAAAAACATTCGGCTGCTACAAAGGCAAAGCCACCTGCGATACCAAAATATGCTGAAAAAAATAGAACATCTGGTCATAAGTATATCCTAATTTGTTCTATACTTGAGTAAAATTTGGTTCAAATCGGAAACAAAATGAAAAAGTTATAAGGGTATCTTCATTTTAAGTGAGTCACACTGTATATTTAAGGAAATGAATAGATTTCGACAAAATATTACGTTAGTAAATACGTCCAGTGTTGTAAAATAAAAATTGTTTTGAGACTGTGATTTATTAACAGTCCACGGTAAACCGCTTTGATAGAAATATTCGAGGTATATAATTGATTTTTTTTATTAATTATCGATTTTCGCTGGCGAATATCTCGTAAACTATAACACATAGAAAGAAAATGTATGTAAAAATTCTTGTGGCAAATTTAATTACGTTTAATTTTGCAAAAATTATCTTTTTCCGTACGACGCATCGTTTCTCAGTTATAAGCGAAGGATCGAAAAAAGGAACCTTTCCAGCCCCCTCTCCCCCTGAAGCGGCGGGGCTAGGGGCGGGAACTTTTAGTATGTTTACCTCCTAACTACCCCCAACACATTCCTGAAGAGAAAAATTCTCCCCTCCAAAATGTTCTCTACAACTATTTCATTGACTGGACTAAGTGCTGTGAGAGCAGGAATATTTGGGTCTTTGCCTCAGATATCAAGTCCTCGAAAAATAAAGAGGCCGATTCAAAATCTATCTCAGGATATTAAATACGAATTAAATGATTATGTTTTCATAGAAATCAAAGAACGTTTCGGAGAGTTCGATATTGTCTCGCGAAATAATAGGAAGTGCGAAAAACTTACATCTTGGGTTCAGGATCCCGAAGCTTTCTCTGTTGATGCCTTTACAGTGAATTGGATCTTAAATTCTATGTTTTTTCATCCTTTTCGAAGATTTTGCGTAAAATCATAAACGAACAAGCTGAGGGCGTCCTAGTTGTTCCCAAGTGGCCTTCTGAACCCTGTATTCTGATTTTTAAATCCTTAGTTGTAGGAGACCCATTAATATTTCATCCTAATGAAAAATTGTTATTTTTTCCGAACAGGAACCCCATTATGGCGCAACGTTTCCCTGGTAGCAGGGAGATTGTCAGAAAGACTATGAAGAAACGGAATGTACCTGACGCTACAATTACTGTGCTTCTAGCCTCTATTTCAAACTAAACTTGGAAAAAATACGAAGGTAGTCTTAAGAAATGGTGGTTCTTTTGCGGTAGCGATTATAAACGAGCCTTAAAAATCTCGGTTTCGAAAAAACTATCCTTCTTAACGTCTGTGTTTAATCAGGGAACGGCTTACGGGTCTCTGAACTCTGCATGATCCTTATTGGCATTAATTTCACCAGGTTTAGGGGAAGGCTTTTGTTTAAAAAGATTTTTGAAGGGTCTATACAACCTGAAGACCCCCTAGTCCAAGGTATTCAACCGCATGGGATCCGTCAATAGTTATTAGTTATTTAGGTTCCTTGTTTCCCAATGAGGTGATCTCTTTAGATCTTTTAACTAAGAAACTCGTGATGCTAATTGCATTAGTGACCGGTTATTTGATACAGACTCTTGCTCTTATTCACATTAATAATATATATAGGACAGCCAATGGTTTTAAAATCAGAATATCGGATCGCATTAAACCTTCGGGACTCAATAGACTACAGCCCGTAATGATTTTGTCTAGTTTGGAAAATAAATTGGAGGTCTGTGTAGCAACTATTCTTCACTGCTATTTAACTAGAATAAAGGTATAACAGAGATCAATGTCAATCACGACGATTTTTAACTACCAAGAAGCCATTTCGTACTGCATCAGCTCAGACAAGTCGATGAATTCGAACCACCTTGAAAGAAAATGATATTAATTCAAGGTTGTTTAAAACACACATTACACGACATGCCTCAACTTCAGTTGCTGATCGTAGGGAAATTAGTTGGGACATTATGAGAAACACGACTGGTTAGTCCAAGGGATCAAATTGCTTTGCTACCTTTTATAACAGACTTCTTTGTCAAAAAACTGATTTTGTTAAAGTTGTTTTCAATTAGTTTTTGAATTAATTTTAGTCTTCTTATTATATGTGAGCTAATTCACTCGATTATAATTATAATTTTTTCATTTTATATAGAATAAATATTGTCTAAAAGACCATGTGAAACCATGTTTGTATACTTCATTCAAGTACTAATTCCCCTATTATACAATTGAATGTATCTTTATATGACTTACGTTAATTGCTGCAACCTCTAAACATCTACATATTGATCTGAGGGCAAATTGCATATATAATCAAATGATCAAACGCACTTACCAAGTCAAGTTCGATCTTGATTATAGCACCTTGCGTGAAGATCAGTCCCACCATTCCCAATAGTATTGCGGCATACAGGCAATAACCCTAAGGGAAGTTGCGACAATTAGCTTTAAAGAAATGACGTTTTAGGACCGATCAAAATGTACATAGTAAAGGTGATCCAAATTTTGTTATTAGTAGCTTTAAATTGTGTGACGTTCTGACATCGAACAGAGGATACTACATATTGATCCCTACGCAAGGTGCTATATACAATCAAGATCTAACTTCACTTGGTAAGTTAGTTTGATCATTTTACTATGTTGCAATACAAGATATACACAGCAATCCCAAAATGACCAAGTATGGGGTACCACAGGAAACCGTACTAGGGACATTGCTATTTTCAATTTACTAAATCTGAATAGTAGGGGGAAAAAATAAGTTTCGCAGACGACACGCTTATATAACTGTTGAACATGGTTGAACAACAACACCTTAACATGAAATTCGGATAAAACAAAATATATGGCATTCAGTACATACAAAGCCGAATTAACTCAGTACAAGTCCATACCTGTTCAAATAAAGGATGCCGTTATAAATTTGGAAGAAAGTGAAAATATCAAATACCTAGGTGGCATTATAGACCGTTACTTAAGATGGGACAAACAAATAAATTTCATTGTTAAAAAGATCAAGGGCATTATACCAAAAGTAAAACATTTAACTGACTTCTGGATTTTGGCGACCTTAGAACAATACATTTCTCACTAATTCAAAGTCACATAAACTATGCAATTCTAGCTTGGGAGGAGTTAACAACTACTTACGCTTACTAAATAGTTAGGGCGGTCCACAATGCAAACGAAACAAAATTACTATTACAAAAATATTTTTTGTCCAAAAATTAAAGCCTATGGGGCTCTAGGATAGTGATTCTTTTTAATTTTTGTTGTATCTGTCAAATAAGCAAATATTTCCTGTCAGTTTCTTGCATGAACATATTTTTTTCTTGTTATTTTGTAATAGTAATTTTGTTTCAAACGGATTATGTACCACCCTGATGATTTCAGAAGAGAATGAAAAAATTGATCAATTTTTAGGTGGTTAGAATCAGTCGAAACTAAAAGGAAATATTTTATTTATTAAGACATGCACGCGGTGAGTGGAATTTTATATTCTTTTTTATTATATTTTTTAATATTGCTTTGAAATGTAACAAATGTTTATTTATGATGAAATATCCTCTAGGTAGGGCTAGAGATACTTGATAAGATGTCTCGTAAGAGACATAATATACTAGCATGATCAGGCTTAGATCATCAGTATATAGAAAGAATGGTTATTTTCTTGTTCTTTATATTGCGTGTTATAAATTAAATGTATGAAAGAAGTTGATAAGATGTCTTGTAAGGGAGATTTCTCGTTGATATACTAGCATGATTAGACTTGTATCGTATGTGGAAAGAACGAATGGTTTTGTTGAAAATTATCTGCTGAATATCCAAAATAATATTTTTCAACAATACATGAATTTTTTAATGGCATGATAGATCAAGTGATACCTTATTTAAAAGGTAGAGAACCACGCAAAAAAGAATCAAATTTTACCGAATCGTTTTCAACATAACAAAATTCAAGTTGCAAAATCGCTTTTTATTTATTCAGATATATTTTTTTCTAGAATATTTGATGGATTGTTAGAAGAATGCATTCTCGAAACAAAAAAATATTTTATGCAAGACAATTTTTTACAGTTTCTACCGAAGTGACTACGTAAATTACGAAGTTCCGTCAATCTGTCTGTGTGATGCCTATCTGCCTGTTAGCGCTATATCTACAAAACCGTTTGACGGATAAAAATAATATCTGGTAGGTAGTTGACGCTACTGCCAACGAAGAGCACTTCCAGTGAAAAATATAAGGGTGGATGCGTGAAAAAATTAATTAAGGAAAAATATGCTCTATAACGATGGTTTCCAAAAGACGAGTTTCAGATAATATCTCAACAACTAGATCTAACTTTTATCTAAAAATAATAATTCACTACAATGTATAACGTAACCAGTATACTTAGTGGAAAAGTACTGCCCCTGCCAGCTGCATTTTTTAAACTTTATACTTAAATATCTTGGAAACCCTTGACTTTCGGGGGTTGGGCCCATTGAAACTTTTAATCAGCATGGTTTAAAGTACGACATACTCCAGTTTTATGACATTTGACTGAAACCATATTTTACATAGGTTCAGATACGGGATCCTTACAAAATTCATTTAGTACACGAATTGAATGAGGGTGATTTTGATCGTAGACGGGAGTGTTGCGAAGTTATGACTGCACGATTAGCTGCTGATGAATAATTGTTTTTAACATTTGTTTTTCTAACGAGTGTACGTTTTTTTTTAAACTCAACTGCAAATCGTAATAAGTGTCACTATTGGTTGGATACTAATCTAGGTGTCTTCTACAAAATCCACACTCAAACTCTTAGTAGTTATACATAAGTTGTTCAATTACCAAATCTTTTAACAATTTGATGACATCTAAACTGAAGTAAGTACTCGCCTAACACTACAATCCTGTTTTTACATTTCAAACGAACATGTTGAGTTGGGGAGAATCGAGTAACACACGCATTCTCCCAAAGAAGACAAAACTCATCTTTTATCTTAAGAAATGAAATGGACAATAGACATCCAGTAAATAAAAGAAGAACTAACGATAGAATATGCAATTGCAGTCAGTTATTACTTTATGAAAGTATGAAAGGTAGTAAATTTAAAATTTTTATGATTGTTACTACAAATAACATCATTCTCAAACACCTAGAGCAAAACGATTTTGGGTTATACTATCACCAGATGAAAAAGGCACAATAAGAGTAAAAAAAATTATTCAACGCCATAGATGTCACATCCGATTTCCGCGTCTCTCCAATGTATATGACATGTGCTCAATCGCACCTAGCAAATCAACGTGTAAAGAAGCATAAATTGCGGATAAGCTCATTCAGCCAACAGCATATCTTGCATATACCAAGACAAGATTTTCCAACTGGAGAAGAGAAACGTAAGAGTGTCGTCTTCATAGGAAATGAAATATGTTGCGGTCCCTGCCTCAAAAAAGAACATATGGAACGGAGCAATATGGCGAGTCGGTAGATGCAAATTCAAATTCAAGACTCCATCAATTATTTCTTTTTACTGCAGAAGAGAATCGTCCGGATCCAGTCTCAGCGCCAATCTCAGCTCTAGTCCCAATCCCATTTTTATGTCCTAGTGCCGCAGCCCCAAATGCCAAAGACTACAGAAGATTCAACAACTTGTGTTGACTCTTTACTAAAAATGGATGGGTGATGGAGCTGAACTGGCACCTGATTCGTATTGGGTGTAGGTGTGTGCAATGGGCAATTTTTTTGAAATTGCAAGAAATAAAGCTGAAAATAGTGAAATACATCTCTTGAAATTCCAATACACAACATTAACATGTTGCACATATCTTTCAAATAATAAAAAATATCGGTGGGGCTCGACTTTAGACAAGGACTTGCAAAGTTGCTTTATTAGAGGTCGTACTTAAATTTTATCTAGTACCGCCTGTAACTTTTACAGCACATATCTAATGCTATGAATTAAAGTTGAAAGCCAGACCCATGTGACGGCCGCAACAGCGTTGAAAGGTAATAACAAGGTTTCTATATGAATTCGGCAGAGCGAATGAGCCAATTGTTTGGAGGTTCTGGGTTGTAAAGACATACGTTCTTGAAACTACTTCTCTCTGATTTTTGTAGTTGTATAGTTTGTGTTCCTAATATGCTGCTCCTTTGCTGTAACATTTACTGTTAATGTGTCTTTTTATATAGAGTTTTGTTGCGTACATTCATTCGTACAATTTTGCTTGCAGTTTTTCTTACAACTTTCATATTTTCTTTTTTCACTTTACTTTAATACAATTACAAATAAAAATAAATTTTCTATATACATGAAAGGCGTCGATATAGTACATGACGCATCGGTGCGTGCGCGCTTCCTTATACGCTCTCTCTCGCTCGCGATTATCTGCCCAACCTTCTCTCTGTTGTACTCATGTAGAACACTTTTACCATCTTCCAAGCTGTTGTGGCTGTCAAATCGGTGCGATATTAGATGCTTTCAGAACATAAGAATTATTCTACAAAAGTTACAGGTGGCATAAAACAATTTAAGCACTACCCCTAATAGTGCAACTTTGTTGTCGGCTATATACATGGTGTTTCATGAGGGACTGTGCATACTTCCAGGAGTGGTAGAAGACCACTTGGGTAATCAGGAACAGCCATTGAAATTTTCCTGTCGCTCTTAATTTCTGAGATACAGGTTAATAAATTGATTTTGGTCTAAATTTATTTTGGCCAGAATGTCCTTACTATTGATCGGATTTTGTTTAAATTTTAGACACTTTATACACTTATCAGTTGATAGATTGCTATTATAATTTTTTTTTTAAATTCCATGGCCGGACTGTTTTAATTTGATTTTTCCGATTCCTGTAAAAAAGATTACCCTGTATATATATTTTTTAATATTCAGTTGCCAATTATAAAAGCCCATACATCACTAAACAAAACCATATAATTGCATTTTTTGTCGCACCTTTATTTATTTTTTTACAAGCGATTGGATTTGGCAAAATGGGGAATTTGAAGAAAAATAGCTTCATTTGCTTACATTAATTGTCCAAATAAATAAAAATGGTCAAATAAATATTTATAAAAGTATATTTAAAAATATTACAAATACTTGGAGCAAATTTTCAAAATGAGAACCTCCAGCTTCCGTACATTTTTGTTGGCGTTTATTTAAATTGCCAATAAATTTTCTAATTTGCGCTGGCGCTGGATTGTTTCTAATTTGATCACTACAGTGGAGAATTCGCCGAAGTAACTGATCTCTACTATTTATTGGGACACTGTAGACTTCAATTTTGAGATATCCCCGTAGAAAATAATCGACGGGGTTGAAATCTGGTGATCCAGCCGACCAAGGATGAGGTCCCCCACGTTCAATCCATCCGTTTGGATACTCATTATCCAAATGCCTTCTAACATCAATACCAAAATGAGGAGGAGCTTCGCCATGCTGGAAGTATTGTCCTCTTATATTAATACCTTGCATTAAGCAGGTAAAATATTTTGTAAGAAATCTAAATACACTTCTGTAGTTAGCCTTGCCGGAAAAATATGTGGGTAAATTAGGTTGCTCTTAATCATACCACAACAAACATTTACCGAGAACTTATGTTGAGAATGAACTTCTCTTATAGCATGAGGATAGTTTTCGGCCCAGTTATGCGAATTTCTTGAATTAAATACGCCATTCCGTGTCAATTGGGCCTCGTCTGTGAATAATATTCGATATGTAGTCGGTCTGTGATCAATAATCCACTGGCAAAATTCTAACCTATTTACATTGTCACCCTGTTTGAAGCCTTTGCGCTTGCTGAATATGAAATGGATGTAATCTTTCTTTATTTAGAGTCATCCAAACCTGCACATGAGGAACTCCTAATTGAGGACTTATTCATCGGGTACTTAATTTAGGGTGTTCTTGAACAATATTAATATTTTCTTGCTCCTCAATGTTTTGAACAATATTTCGTTCCACTTTTGATGATGGAAACCTGCCGTACTCCCTTGCATAGCGGTACACAGTTGAAAATGTCTGATGATTTGGTGTTCTTCTGTTAGGAAAACGAAAATTGTATTCCTCTGTGGCTTCTCTACCATTACCATCACACAATCCATAAACATACATAATATCGGCATATTCCTCATTTGTAAAATTATAAGGCATGATTACTTGCAGTCTAAGTTAACCATTAAAAGTACAGTAGTAGTTTTAATGTTTATGACAACAAACAGAAATGTCAAACTATTTAGGCCTACTATAATTATTATAAAAAGAAAACTGTTTAATGATTCCTATTATAAAATGCACCTACTTATTTATAAGCTACACTTACTTTGGAATAAAAAAAACTTTGGTTTTAAATTTTTTGTCCATATTGAACATTATTTACAGAGTTTAAATTGACCATTTTTATTTATTTGGACAATTAATGTAAGCAAATGAAGCTGTTTTTCTTCAAATTCGTCATTTTGCCAAATTCAACCGCTTGTAAAAAAATCAATAAAGGTGCGACAAAACATCTAATTACATGGTTTTGTTTAGTGATGTATGGGCTTTTATAATTGGCAACTGAATATTAAAAAAATATATACAGGGTAATTTTTTTACAGAAATCGGAAAAATCAAATTAAAAAAGTCCGGCCCTGGTATTAAAAAAAATTATAATAGCAATCTATCAACTGATAAGTGTATAAAGTGTCTAAAATTTAAACAAAATCCGATCAATAGTAATAGAGCGGGAGCTAGGTGGCTTTTTCGGCAGCTCATCGTTTTATGAACTTTGAGATATTTTTATGGTTTAATGAATGATAACGATTCATAAAATCGACTTCTGGCGAGGCACCTCCTGTCAGGAGCATCACGAACACTGTTTAAAAATCAGTGAAATCATGTCATCGTTACAAGGCTCATTTTTTTTTGTGTGTACACATTTTATGTTTAGAATGAATAAAATATGATCGCCAGAAAGTGAGGTCCATCAGGAGGCGCAGCCAGAAAGGTAATAATGATACAATACATCTGAGGCACGGTACGGAGTGCCGAAAGTGTTAAATTCCTGTATATTTAAGAGCCTATGATACTTTTGTTGACACTAAGAACTTTACGGGAAGGCTATTTTATTGTTGAAGGAGCTTATATTTACGTTTTAAAAAGGAGCCAGAACTTGTAACGATGAATTTAGAATTCTGAGATGAAATATGCGAAAAAAAATCCAATTTTCTTCAAAAATCCTAAACATTTTCTTTCTGGCTAGCCTTACTGACGGGAGTTTCTTTCTGGGAATTTTTTTCTGTGTTCAAAACATTTAAATAAACATGCTCAACCTTAAAAAAGTTTGTAACGATGATGTTATATAACTCCGTTTTTCTACCTCTTTGACCTTTCTGGTTGCACCCCTGATGGCCCACACTTTCTGGCGATCTTATTTTATTCATTCTAAACATAAAATGTGTACACGCAAAAAAAATTGGCTTTGTAACGATGATATAATTTCACTGATTTTTATATCTTGAACCATGGCCAACTCGACGGGCTGACATATGCGAGAAGTCTATTTTGTCGTTATTTAAGTTCGATAGAATTAATCAGCGCATAGAAAATGCTTGTAACGATGAGTGTCCGAAAAAGCCACTTAGCTCCCGCACCATAAGGACGTTCTGGCCAAAATAAATTTAGACCAAAATCATTTTATCACCCTGTATCTCAGAAATTAAGAGCGACAGGAAAATTTCAATGGCCGTTCCTGAATACCCAAGTGGTCCTCTACCGCCCCTGGAAATATGTACAGTTCCTCATGAAACATCCTGTATAAATCGGACCCAACTACGACGCCTGGCAGTTTTCTTTTATCATTTAAAATGGCACACAATTTTGTGTATTAGAATTTCGGAGATATGAACTTCATTTTGCTTTTTTTTTAATAGGACATCCTTTTTATTTTCACACCATCTGAAAAGCCATAGAGAAGGCTTTTTAATGACACATAAAATGTAGTATCTTTCTTAAAATCTCTACTAAATATTAAATTTTATATTTTGTTACCATTAAGTCATGGTAGTCCGGAAAACATATATCAATCATTGAAATATTCAATTTTATTTAAAACAAAGTGAAATTAGTTACCCACAATCATCTTGACAGAACTAACGCAATCTTTACTTTAAATGATATACTTTTGTTTTCCAAGGCTAATTTGATAAATTCTAAATTTATAGTAAATATGACAATTTTTCAATTGTCTTTCTGAAATGATTTTTGGAAAACACATATGATTTTCTATAAATTTTATTTTCAACTTTTTTCGTAACTCCAAAAATAGCGAAGTTAAATGAAGTTCTAACGTTCGAGCGACCACCCTGTACTTCGAGGCTGGGTTCGCCCAGCCAGGCGGTCGAAAAAGATCTTTCTACAAAGATACAACGAGTTAAAACATTTTTCCCAGCTCTTAGACTAGAAAGTGGCTATCGAATATTTTATGCGAAGCAAAAAGAGACCAAAAACATTATTTAATGCTGAAAATGGAATTTTCCACTTTTCTGAGCCTTTATACACGCGAAAATATAATACATTAATTATATCGAGGCACATTTTGTTCTAAAAATGTATTGTGCATTGTGAAATAAACTAAATATAACACAAACTAAAATTGTATAAATTAGATTTATCAATTTATTATAACTACCGTAAACAGCCGTGCAAACGTACATTTTCAAGTTTGCTATCGCAATGAATAAGCATTGTGGGTTAATAATTTATTTTTATTTTGCAGGAACGAGAAGAGGGAGAATATGAGTTATTGGAGAAAGTTCTAAACTTTATAAATTGAATATCTAGTGATCCAGGATAATAACTGCAACGAAGAGGAAAATACAACACTTCAACCATCAGCATAAATCCATCTTAGCTTCGACTTCTTTAAAAAAATAACCGTCCAATTTACAACACAAATGAGTTCATTTTTGAAGGTTTACGTTTATATGGCAACGTAATTAAGTTCCTTTTCATTGAAAATATCGGCGCATTATATTTATTCAAAGCAAAATAAATTAACTTCCATGTAACGAGCAACGCTAAATTGTGTTTTGATTAAAAAAGCAACAATCTACCGTGGACCAACAGGAACCAATGTGGTTGTCAATCGCTTTAGAATTAAAATAACGAAATTTAAACTATTCAAAACTCTAACTGAATTTCAGGCTGAACGGATTTAATTAAAATGTTAATAGTGTTCTCATTAAATATAACGCTTCTGTAGGCTTCTACCTAATTAGAGTCTGGTAGTAATTTAAATGAATAACAACGGAACCACTATGTCGGATTACGAGCGTATTCGTTTGGTAATCCTTGGAGGAGCGGGAGTCGGTAAAAGCTGTATAATAAAACGTTTTCTAATGAATACTTATTGCAGTAAGTATCGAAGTACAGTCGAAGATCTGTACAACAGAGAATATGATTTAGGACACATGACTCTGAAAGTTGATATATTAGATACAGCGGGGGATATGCAATTTCCTGCAATGAGAAGACTGTGTATAGCAACTGCGCACGCTTTTCTATTAGTATATGCCGTCACTTCGGCGCCTTCACTTGATTGTATAAAGCAGTGCTTTGAGGAAATTCGAGAGCAAAGAGGAGATTATCAGGAAATACCTATTGTAGTAGCTGGTAATAAATTAGATTTGACTTCGACACACAGAGAGATTCCAATTGAAGACGTTTCTGAATGGGTTTATTGCGAACTGCCAAAGTTAAGGTACGTTTTATTGTATTTAACTCTAACATATGATCTGTTCCATAGCCCCTTATAAAATGTTTAGTGAAGTCAACATAAGCATAAAAAAATTAATAAGGAATTGTCTTGATACAGCGATTTTATTGTTTTAATTTGTCTTTTTTTTCGTTTTAAAATTTGTCTCGTAAAACTAAAATTTCCTGCTGCTTTTCTTATTATCTCCGGCCCTAGTAACCACACAGCAAAAATAAAAATACCAAATTGTTCGCAATAAAATTTTGAAAACCAGGTTTCACAAATATTACAAGGTAAATAGCCCCAAACAGCGTAAAATTTCTTAAAACAAACTATACAGCTAAACATTATTTGTAATATACAGATTTGACTATGCTGATTTCGAATATCTGCAGGCTGTGCAGGGTGGTGGAACGGCGTAAAAATGCATACGTCTCCGAGCGCACGTTGCTGGCAGTCTAAATTTTTTTTTAGTTATATTCTGGCTCCGAAATCACTCCATTTGAGTGCCCTTCTAATACGTTAATTTCGATAAGCATCGATGTAATAGCAAATAGTACTGTAAATTGTAAGTGTGCAGAAGTAACCGATCAAATCTCTTTTAAACAAATTTTATAGAAAATCTTTTGACAAAGCAACATTCTTGAGTAAAGATAAAGTAAAAACAATGACGAGAGTTATAAAAATCGGTAACAGAAATATAAACCTCAATTCAAACAAACTACTTCATTGAATAGTTTGTGTTGTAAAGACTGACGAAGAATTAAAATCATACTTGAAATATGAATTAGCTCCACGACCTACATCTCTATACAGTTTCACTACGAAAAGGGAAAAAATCCTGACACAATAGAAGAATGTTGCCCGAATACTCAGGAACTACTCGTATAGCCTTGTTTTGTTATAGACTCTCTTGCATTGAGTAGTTTGGCCGAAACATGCGTCATTTTTTCAAACTTGTGATAGCTACGTCGACTACGTAAAAAGAAATTATGGTACCCATTACACCATTGTTTTTGACGGCTACACCAAAAGTGCACATAGCACTAAAGATGCAAAGCATCTAAGAAGATCGAGAAGGGGTGAAGTCAGTGGACATTGTCGTAAATGGTGTAATATATCAATCAACAACGCACTCTAAATTTTTTAGGAATTACTCAACAAAAACAATGTATCTCTTCTATCTCTTTTTTGTCAGAACAATTTGAAGTTACCAACTTTTAAGTTCAGTGGTGATGCTGATCATGCCATCATAGCATCATGTTCCTCCTCCAATTGAAAATTGTGAATAACGAATTTGCGCGGTAAGCAAATAGTTAAGGGCGGTATGGTAGAAAGAGGGGCAGGTATGTTCTCAATGTTAGAAAATCTGTAACCAGGGAGAAATACGCGTTACCATTGTAGTGTTTTTTTTGTTGTTGTAGGCGAGACCGGACATCTAAGTTGCCATGATTATTTTCAACATTCCAATTTATATTTGGTAGACTCCCAAAACTTGTATATTTACATCCAAAAGCCATATCTACTAATTTCCCAATTTAAATTTTGTTCTTATGTTTGAAAATATATTTTTTCCTAGCAACATCAGGTCATTTTTTTAAGATGACGGATACCCACGATCGTGCACGCGCTGCAGTATTACCGGTTTTTATTTAGCAAAACCGAGTCCATTATTGAACTTCCTCCCAAATAGAGAAACATATTTCTTTAAACGGCTAAAAATCAAAAAAGATTTCGAAATTTTAATCACTTATTCCGTGCATCTTCACGTAGAAGGACAAGTTTTTCAAAATGTATTTATACATGTAGTTCACAACGACATTAAAAAAAAAACAGTTTTTTTCTTCATTTAAACCATTTTTTTAAAATTTTTTTTACAATCTTCGAAATTGTAAACAAATTCAAATAACTGTGGATTTTTACCAAGTCATAAACGGTAAAGTTATTCAATTTGGAGCAACTAGTTTAGAATTTGATAATCCAGACTCATAAGTTTTGTTAATAAATGCAGTAGGCGGGCGCCCTAGGTGATCTTATTCACGCCACTAAAGCTGCAAGTGGAAAATCCATTAACTACTCTGCTATGACCCACTCGAAAGATAGTCCCAAGGTAATGCTTACAAATCATCAAAACATCTTTATTGAAAACCGGCTACCAGAGCGGTAGTACAGTCGGCCAATATGTGGCGAATGTACTGGTCGCACTCACTAGTTATTTCTACTGCCAGTTTGGTTGCTGCTGTTACACATAGCTTAGTCGATAGTGCCAATGCTCTTGTACAAGAAGTAGTGAAAATAAGCTACTACCTGCGGTGAGACAAGTGGTAAGTTCAACTGCATAACTTTTGGTCACTTGTAAAGTAATAGCAGAAGGAGATACCGAAGTTACCAGACGTCTTCAGGCAGCCGGTAATGCAGTGATCCGCTCGTTATAGCCACCTAGAAAGCCAAAAGTGTCGTACTTAATAAGAAAATGGTTGGTGGCATTGCACAAGAGATTAGACGAGATCGGAAGTGTGCAGAGTAGAAAGAGCGTTAGAAGAGGCCCATAGTAGTAACATAGTAAAATAAAAATTTTGAGTCCAACAAAAGTTACGGAACGGTCTACACATACATAAACATACAAACTATACCAGACTATACTTTTTCGAAGGTTTTTGGTGCACTGAATCCAAATTCGACCTCAGAATTGCTCCTCCACATCCTAAAAATGCAAAAACACGGTTTTTCGCTATATTCGGAATTATATTACACCGCGAATTAATTTTTCTCCACAAAACTCGTTGCGGCATATGAAGAAACCCTTTTAACACCACTAAACAACTAACCTTAAACAGTTTTATTTTATTTAATTAAGAGTGTCAGCAATCTACCTATAATTTTGTAAATAACTTAATGCAACCTACTTATAAAAGCCAAAAAAGTATATACAGACCTCGTCTTAACTTATCTACATCAGTTACAAAAACGAAGCAATCCCCATTTATTAAAGCTTACAAACTTTCCATTATAATTTTTCTTTATTTATAACTTGTCAAGTTATAGTGTGAACGTATACAACTAAAATGATAACTTTGTTATGATCTTTAATACTTGATGAATATTGTCTGTGGATATAATTGTTCTACCTCTACACATTGGCGCAACTAGGGGGGGGGCAGGGTGGGCCGGGCCCACCCCAGAGGGAAGAACAAAAATTACCAAAAAAAAAATTAAATTCATCGACTAATTATCACTAAATTATTCGGAATCCATAATCCATCCCTGACTTCTATACCAGTTTGACAAAAGTGAGGTCAAACATTTTCGCCCGTCGATTACAACGCTAATGTCAGAGAGTGCCAGCTCAGCCGTTTTGATTTTAAACTTTGCGCGTCTGCTTGCGAGTCTCGAGTCTCTGCGCCTGTCTGCTGGCTGACTTGACTGCTGTATCTCTTTCGTTCTATCGTTCATGCTGGAGTGAGTGTATAAGAATTCAGAGGCGGTTTCTTCATAAGTGCTGCAGAGCTGCAGAACTACCAAAATTTCTGACCATAATTATTATAATAATTATGTTTAAATTGTTTTAATTCCAGGGGGGTGGCTCCGAGCATCGAAAGTTCAATGTAACATTAATTTCAAAATGTTACTATACACCAAAGGCGGCCAGCTCGGCTCGCCTTTTGGCCGGCGTTGCCAGAGCACGATGACTTCTTTTGTCAAAGTCAAGGTCATTAAATGACCTTGAAATGACAAAAAAATTTCGCCTGCGGCGCTGTCACTAACCGCCCCGTGTACACATATATATCTACAGAACACCTAAGTGTCTTATGCACGAGCCGCCACTGAATTTTGCGTTTCAGACAAAAGGGCCTGGCTACCCCCAGAAAAATTCTCTAGTTGCGCCAATGCCTCTACAAAAATCAACGCTTCTCGAAAATAATTTAACATGAAGGAAATAAATTATTTTTTTTTTTAAATATAAGTAGGTTCAGTATATAATTCAGCGATATAAAAAAGCTCGCAAAAAAGTGTAAAGGATACCGACCGCTTTTTATGCTCACCTTTTAAAATAACATAATTAAGTTTCAAAGTAAAAACTGAATAAAAATAAATAAATAAATAAATAAATAGCTAAATTCAACAACAAAATAACATAAAAAACATTAAGTTAGTAAGAGAATTAATAGCATTTTCCTAAAGTAAAATAAGTAAAATAAACACATTTCTTAAAATGATGCACATAAAACATATTTTAAATTTACCAGATAATTATAATAAATACTTTTCCAAAATAAAAATAATGAACCTTATCACAATCACAGAATACCACTCATTGACTCTTACTGCAACTGTCACTGTCATAAATATACCCGTTACGTCACGGACAGTAAATTAAATAAAATATAAAATTCTTTTCCGTTATTCGGATTCTTCGCCAGTGTCACTATCCCCTCCCACGTCGATGATGAATTTATTTTCGCTATTTGTAAAGATTTGGCCCATTTTTCTTTAGGAAATGTCTTTTTCCGACGAATCCGTCTCTTTAATTGGCGCCAGACCAGCTCTATCTAATTAAAAATATAGAAATAAAGTGGTAGTCTAATGTTCTCGACAACATATTTTTTATTTGATAATTTGGAATTTTTGAAATTTGCCTTGAATGATAAGATACATTATCCATATCACGCTCTTAGGTTTCAAATTCGGAATTAGCGTATGCTCAAACCATTCCTCAAATATATCAGATTCCATATTATTGTGGTATCAACGTTGCATTCGTCCGTTGAAATTAATTAGTTTGGCGTTTTCAAAAAAAAAAAAAAAGTAACTTCTAATTGTCGTATCGATTTGAAGAAACTTTGCAAACTTATACAATTCTGGTGACAATACAATTATATATCATTGACCTTGTATGCTGACGTAGGTGGGAGGTAGTGATAACGACTTATGGGCGTATCACCGGCGACTCCGCCATAAACTCGAATTTTTCGCGATAGAGAAAGAATGATGTTAGATTTTTAAATTTAAAAAAGTGCGGTATGTATGAAATAAGATATCTGAAAAATTCAAAATGCATTTTAATGGGGACGAGTAGTAATTTAATATACTGCAACGAGTTTTGTGGAAATAATTAATTTGCGGTGTAATATAATCCCGAATATAGCGAAAAACGGTGTTTTTTTGCATTTTTAGGTTAGATATCTCGAAAAAATTGATGTGATGGACGTGATGGAGCAATTCTGAGGTCGGATTCGGCGCACCAGAAACCTTTGGGAAAGTATACTGTGGTCTCAGAGTCTGGAGTTTCGTTCAATTTTGTCGGCCTGTGTTATTAAACATTATTTTTCAGAATGCAGATCGGCTACATTTTAAAAATAAACAAATATCTTTTATTTCTGCTTTTACAATTATTGAAAAATATCATTTTAGGTGTTTAGCAGTTAACTTTCAAAGAAATCATTCGTTCTTTCTATATTAGTACAGTAACTAGAAAAAAATATGTCAAAAGTTACTAACGTGTGAATGGGTAATAGGCCAGTAGTGTAAAACCAAAAAATTAGATGAATCGGAAATAATTACTACGAAAGGTTTTATTGTTTTAATGGATTCATTTGTTGCCTAATATGACTATCCTAGGTTTTCCCCCCCGGCGGAGTTGTGTATAAGTGGTGGGGGGTAAAAATGTACCCCCAAAAGGGTTTTACGGTTATATCTCGTAAAAGACTCACAATATTGAAAACATAGTCCTATTAAAAGTTGTATGGCATTCAATTCTGCATTGAATGAGACACATATTTTTTGGACCACCCGTTCCTATACTAATGTTCATCAAAGTTGGACAAATTTTACATATTCATGAAAAATGTGTTATTTACACTATATTAAACATAGCACTATTATAGCACTCCATTGTACTAGTGTTGTACTTAGTAAATATATAAAATATTAAAATTGTAGAATACATAAAAAGATAATATTAAAAAATGGTTTCATATAGACTATTATGAGATCCATTCAACTGATATAAAGATGGGGGCAGAATAGGGCACACAATTCTTGAAATCGAAGCAAAAGACCACTACTCTAAGGTCATCTTTACTGAGTTAATAGTGGTGACCATGACTCAGGAGCAGTTCCTTTCCAACGACAGAAATAAAGCACGTCTTATTAACTTGCCTTGAAGGCTTGAAGGTGAAGGCTTCTCAGTAAAACAAGCTATTGAAGATGCGGACCACTGTCCTTGAGGTATCACAGGCGCATGAGAAGGTTATGGTAGTTGGTGAGGATACGGATCTCCTCATCATGCTCAATGCCCTAGCCACACCATCAACAAATATATATTTTTCAAAACCTGGAAGAGGAACGACCTCAAGAATTTGGTCCCAACAGCTTCAAACTGGCAGACAACATCAGAAGGCCACTCACATTTCTCCACGCCATAAGTGGATGTGACACAACTTCAGCACTCTTCGGGCAGGGTAAGAATTAGATGGTCGAGCTGCTGGTCGAAAATAAATGTCTTCTCGAAGAAATCAAACCTTTCTTCGAGCATGACACTCAAGCTGAAGCTATTGCCGAAGCTGGCCCACGATTTTTAACAACAATTTTTGTTATTATGAAATATAATCGTCACTAATTGATTTCAAGAATTGTGTATCTTATCCTGCCTCCATCTTTATATCAGTTGAATGGATCTCATAATATTCTATATGAAACCATTTTAATATTATCTTTTTATATATTCTACAATTTTAATATTTTATATATTTACTAAGTACAAGACTAGTACAATGGAGTGCATGTTTAATATAGTTTTATATAGTGTAAATAACACATTTTTTCATAAATATGTAAAATTTGTCCAAATTTGATGAGCACTAGTATGAGTCTGGTCTCATTCAGTGCAGAATTTAATGCCCTACAACTTTTAATAGGACTATGTTTTCGATATTATCAGTCCTTTACGAGATATAACCGTAAAATGGCAAAGATACCCCTTTTGGGGGTACATTTTTACCCCCCGCCACTTAAGCACAACTCCGCCGGGGGATAGGATATTCATATTAGGCAACAAATGAAGCCATTAAAACAATAAAACCTTTTGTAGCAATTATTTCTGATTTGGATTTTAAGCGTACTGGCCTACAAATATTTCCAAACTAATTCGGATATATCCTAACTGAGACCAGTTCATCCAATAAATGACTTTATGCATACATCGTAAAAAAATATAATTTAATTATGTTAGTTAAAAAAAAATATTCAAAAATGTGGTTAAAGCGGCTGGAAAGATAATGCGATTAAATTGTAAAGCAGCTTCTAATATTACTTGGTACAGGTAAGACAAATCACCATCCAAAAGAGAGCTAGGTGATATCAAAACTAATCATTGGTTATTAAGTCTAGAAGACTCGGTGTCGGGTGACATGGGCAATTATAATTGTGTTGTTGTGCAATATCGTGGGGTTCATAAACTTTACGTTTATCATGGATATGGTCGAGCGATATCACAACATCCCGATAATAACAAACGGACTCGAAAATACTACAGTGTCGGTGGACTCCAATGTAACACTACAATGTAAGTTTTCGTCCGATCTACGTCCGCATATTATTATTATTATATCACGTGGAATGGATTATTTAACACGTTCAGTGCGGAAGCCCGCCCGCAACGCTCAACGAAGAGGCTGACCTGATTTTGGATGGTCTAGGAGTAGAAAAAAACAAAGAAACAAAAAAAACGAAACTCGTTTTCTCTATCTTAATTTCCCTAACTTTGTAAAGGCAATATGCCTATTAACATTTGTACATTTTTGTTACCTTAACTTTAAACCTCAATATCTCAGATTTTGTTAGTAGCACAAAGTTCAGCACTTTTTTTCATTATAAAATAGAGAAAAATTACTCCTCTACAATTTGTATGAAATATTACACTATTTTCGAAAAAAAAAAGAAGTGAAAAAAATACACGTCTTTTCATTTTTAATTGCTTTCCACCTCGAATTGGTTTCTGCAAATCTAGGTGCACTTTATTTAGACCGAAATACACCGGAAAATGTAAAGACTTTCCAGTTATTAAACATTTCCTGTTCCATTCGATTTTAAGTATCTCAGACTGACCTAATATTCGGGAATCTAGCTTCTCAAAGGAAGCTCCTAAAATGTCAGGGTGTGCACTCGAAGATATAGTTCAAACAAAATACGTACATTATGTGGAATGACCTTGCGTATCTGAATGTGGGGCAAGCCAATCTGTCCACGGTTGCAAAAAAGCGTAAAAAAAGTGTTTCCGAAAATGTTTGTATTACTAAAAAAATGCATTCTATGTTTTACAGGCTTATTATCTAATATTTCTTAACATTTTCAAATCAATGGAAAACTTATTCTTTCTATATTCAGGTGCTGCCCAATTATTCTAGAAATTGTTGCTAACAAATGCTACAAAAATTGTTTAAACAAAACGTATTTGAAAAGTGGTGTTTTCAGCATTTAGGTACCTTTAGAACCATTGCAATTAATACAGTCTGTAAAGCTAGGGGAAGGGGACCGTGAATAGTTCGTACAAGGAATTTTTTGTTTGTGTAATATAGAGTGGGTTTTTGTCCACAAAAATATCGTTGCCTCTACGGCCGTCATTTTGCAAAAATGGTGGTACCAATATTGTGGAAAATGAAAAACCTACAACTTTTACAACAAAAGTTTTGGAAAATTTTATAATCTACAATGTTGATGATAGCTAATTACTACGTAGAAGTAACGGAGGCAGAGATAATTGCAGCGAAGCACAAATTTTCATCATTCTAAAGGCTGTAAATTTTAAAATATTAACAACAGATAAAAACTATAGCTTTTTTCATTTTCCACAATATTGGTAATACCTAATTTTAGGGCAGAGCTAACAGGAAAGGAGATAATTGAGAAAAACCTATTTTGACATTCATTTTTTCAACGTCGCGCGTCGCAGCCGTAATGGCGATATTTTTGTGGAAAACATTAACTAGTGATTGTGGCATCCCCCTCCATATTATACAAACAAAAAATTCCTTGTAGAAATTATTCAGTGGTCAAATGACAGATTGACTACTAGATGCAAACTTCTATGATATTATGAAATCTGCAAAAAATAATGGAGAACATTTTAGAAAGGAGTGCAAGATATGATTATTTTTATACTGCGCTCCATTGTTTTCACTACCATTTTCGCGCGCTTTGGCCGATCAGTGATTTGCGCCACAATATACTATGATTGCAAAACCATTACAAATCGTTCTTATTACCAGGGCCGGCCTTTGGGGGGGCGTGGCCGTGCTCCGCACAAGGCGCCGTATTCCAGGGGGCGTTACGAGTTTAATATAAGAGGCGCCATTAGCTTAATATAAGACGCTTTTTTCGAGTAAAATTTATGGGAACGAAATATTTTTGTTTTGAATTTTACCCCCTCCCCACCCCCGCTCATCAATAACCTCCCCTCGCTCATCAATTTTGAGATGAGGACGAAAAATTTTTTTTTTTCTGACTTGATCAGAAAAAGGTGCCTTTCAAAATATCGCACGAGGGCGCTTTAGGAATTAACGCCGGTCCTGCTTATTACTTATACGTAACTATTATTATTTGTTATCATGAAAAAAAAAGAAATTTAACGATCAATTTACTTCGAGAAAAAAATTATTACATTATAAATTATAACTTAAATATTCATGAGATATAGAAAGTAACGTGCAACCAAATGAACTTAAATTTACTACTTGTGTGTGAAAAATAAGAATATAGAAGTAATATACTTGCATTCCATACACATAAAGTAAATTAACACTTAATAGTTTATCCTCACAATAGCAACGTATTATACATTCCTACATTCCAACTCAGCTTTGCTCTATAACTATTCCTCAGGTCCCAACCAAAAACAATTGGATTAGGGATTTCTGGATTTATCGCAGTCCCACTTCCCCAAAGAATTATTTAATACGCAGCTCTCAAAAAGTCTTGATAAAAGAAATTCTTAGTGGATGGTAAATTTTTTACACCAGACTTACACGTGTGAAGTAACTTTGCGAGTAATTTATTCAAATCCCGTATAAATGATAGCCAATCATACAAAATTCTGTTTATTTATTTCTTTATTTGACTAATAACTGTATCACGATCACAAAAATAAATAACCTAATTTCATTCGAGCACTTATCGTTTTCTTCTTAGTTAATTCTCGCATAGCATGATGAATTGTTTATAGGGGCCATTTAACAAATACGTCCACAAAAATGAAAAATTTTTAACCCCGTCCCTCCCATTGTACGACTCTGTAACATTTGTGAAACCCCCCTTAATCGAAAGTTCTTTTGCAAACTTTCCCCTCACCTTTGTACTTTTTTTAAATGTTATTTTGCCATTATGAGAGAACGAACTTAAAAGAATAAATCTAGCTATTTTCCAGTGAAATTTATTCCTTGTCGGAACGTTCACTTTTTATGAACCCCCTCTTCCCCCTCTTCCCCCCATTCCCCATTCTCACGTTTTCAGTACCCCCTTCCCACCCCTAAAAAACGTATTTGTTAAAGGTCCCTTAAATACATCAAATCTGCGATAGTAGTTAATCTAGATTCAAAATATAGGGATAATCTAAAATACTTGTAACTGCAGTTTCTATTATTATACGACAGAAATTCAGGTTTGATAAATATTGAATAATGGCCTTTATTCTAGTGTCATGTCCTTAATAATCATAAATTTTACACTATAAAGCAGTGCAAATAATTATTTCACTGAAAATTGCTCAATTCTTTGTTGCACATTTACTTTCATAGAAGTACGCAGTAGTTTTAAAAATCCCTCGACGCTGAAATTAACACGGTGCGTCTTATTTAAACAATTTTTGCAGCATCTGTCAACAATAATATCGAGAATAAGTGGTCAATACTTGAATTTAGAAAATATAAGCTTGCGATTGGTTTGAAAATAATGAAGAAATGTTAAAAAATAAGCCTGCGAATGCGGTGTAAATATAAAATTAATCAATTTCCAGCAATACAAAAATTTTCGGAAAAAAAAATTTATAAACCCAAACAGCACGAAGATATTTTAGAGACATCCCATTTCAATATTGAAGACGTCTTTTGAATGTCGTTTTATGCCTGAAAGGCATCCATAACACGTCTTTTAGAGATCGGATGATATAGACGTCTTTCTCCAACATCTTATAGATGGATGTGTATTTTAATGACATTCCCCCTTAGTGCATTTTAAAAGGTATTCTTTTAATTATTGAGGTAAGCTTTCACAGCCGTTATCTATGGTAACATGAATTATAAAGACAAGGATTACGGACGCTAACGGGAATTCCGATGAAAACCGATCCGCAAAATATGAAGAAAGAAGAGGGCGCTACGAACACGAGTGCACCAAGTTCCAGCTAAGTTCGCGAGTATTGTCAATTGTCTCAATGTAAAGGTTATGTACATGGAAAAAGTTGGTGTCATCGAATTAAATCCTTTATATTTTGAGAAATGATGACTTTAGTACAAATATTGATGTATTTCATAATATTTCACATTAGGATATTGTGAATTGCTTGGTTTTTGTGAGATATAGATAGACAAAAAGGTGAGTTCAAGGCATTCAAAAACATTGAAGCTCTTTGTGGTTGGGTGAAAGAAGTACTCTCCAAGGAATTTACAGGATAAAAGCTTTTTGCAAAGGTAAGAATTAGTTAGCAGTGATCAACCCTTTTTTTTCAATATATGCTTACCTAAATAAATGTTGCTTAATGAATAATTACTAACACGCACATTCTTTTTTCAGGTTATGAACTCTTAGCTTAGAATCTCCAACAAAAGCCATGGCATCGATTACTTGGACTATTGTTGATCCAGATGATCCTTCAGTATTCGTTATGACTGTGTTACTAGTCTAGACAAGATTCGTTGACTACCCAGTCTATCCCTTCAATTTTTTAGCAGTAAGCAGTGGCTACAGTCGAAAGGTTAACTGTTATGAATTTTGTGAAAAATACCATATAAAGTAAACAATGAAGGACTGATGTACTGTGAACTAGGTACTTAAAATATGTAAAAAGGTGTACAGAATTTCTTCCAATGGTTGACCCCTCGCCTATGATATACCTATTGACTGAACTATACAAACCATTTAATTTGTGCAAGGACTTTTTCTTATCGTGTCTTATTGTTATACATCTAGCACGTACTTTATTTTTTTCATGTAAGTAGGTTAATTGTATTGTATTTTATTAAATATATTAACTTTTTATTTTACATTTTATTTATCAATTCTATTATTGTTAGCAGTAAATTGAGGTAGTCGATTATGTTGATCTTCTATATACATGCATCTAACTGAAAGTAAAATAAAATATACTTACTAAATATCCAATTTATTATGCAAGGTTTCATTAGTACTCAGGAAGAATCAATAAGAAACTTATGAGAGATACAAAGAAAGATCTATATTGTAACAAAAAATACATGAAAATAATACATACATAATTCAAAGGGCATTTTTATAGCTACAATTCAACATTTTCATGGCTCGTCCGAACTCTCACTGAAGTATTTCGACCAATTTCATAGCTTTTGAATATTAAACAATCCAACATTGAGTTTTTAAACACAACACAATACACTAAAACAAGAAATTCTGTTGCCAGATCACTCAGTGACAGCTGTACTTTGATTTTTTTTAATTTATGCACTTCATCAGATATCTTAACATAGCTTGCACATTTTCCTCTGGTGTGTACCTCCTTTAAAACAATATCTACTATTATACTTCTTTATTCCTCGGCACTAGCTCCATCTTCGCTCAACTAAAGTATAAACACAAGATATACTTATTACAAATACTGGCAAACCAATATGGTGTTTTTTTTTACCACAAATTGTTTATTGCTTGCCTTAACAGCAGTTACTATTATCACCACCTTAAGCTTCACATCTGATGGGTTTTAAGTTGTATCTCATATTAATAGAGAACACCTAACAGAATGGATCGTCGCATGTTTTTGTATTACGGCCGTTGTTCCTACAACAAAATCACCATTCTTACATTAACAGGCAACAACTTACCACCAATAAAACCCTTGGAATGCCCTTGTAAAATAATATCTTTAAATTGCTTGGGATATTTTAACCCTAATCTCTTCTGGTTGTAAATCGACGTTATTTTATAAAAACTGATGTTGTCTCAGATTGCTACATTTCCACAATTAATAATACAAGAAAAACTTGCCATTTTGTGATATAATGTCCAAAACTTAATATTGCGAAAAGTTCAATAAGTCGCCATTTGACAGCTATAATGACAGCGGTTTGTTTTCCTTCGTGCTTGTTAATCACAAAATAAAAACTATCAAAAACACCGTAAATTCATAAATATTGCACTTAATTTTTTTAGTCGGAAAAAGAAGTACATGCGGCGACGGCTACAACACAATAATACACCGCAAAGATTAAAGAATATTTGATACACTGACATTTTTACTATTTTTACCATTTTGTTCCTAAGTCTATGATTTTTACTGACAATGATGGTTGAAAAGTATATTGTAATTTTTTCGGCCGGCAAATTCAAACAGCAGATGAGTTACTGCGGGTGGCTGAATGTTACCCCCTTTCCTGTATGTACATTTTGAAATGTAATGATTACAAATATTTAAAAAAACGAGGCAATAAAATAGTTGCTAAATATTTACATAATTTCAATTTATTTAAATTTTTGTGTTCGTTATTTAAATAAAACAATTAGAATTTTATCGAAATGATTTATTATTTTAAATAATGAATAGCGCTGCCAACAATAAAATCATCTTTCATCACAAAGACTCTTTATATAATAGTCACGAATAACGATAATCAAATAAAGCGGTGCGCATAAAATTCATATTTTACCGCGCTCCAGTGCACTCGTGAGCGCTGCGCCATCTGTTTCTTTCTTCCAGTTTCACGGAAATGTTGAAAGCACGCGTGCGTTATCCTTGTCTATAGTATTCATGTATGGTAAATTCGATTTTTCGCGTTTGAGGAGCCGTCCTCCTGCATATAGCGGAGTAGGTCCCACTATACCACCCGCTCCTTGTGGCATCTCAACATGATTACGTCTTAATGTTTTGCTTAACACTGGAGTTCACTTCATCAGACGTAAAAAAATGCAAAAATACATCTGGAAGTACGATATAATCACATCAATAATCAGAACTGATTATGCAACTGAACATTACAAAGAGAGTGCGAAAATAAGTATATAATGAAGTCAATTGGAATGTTATGTGAAACATTAAGCAGTAATCGTGTGGACGTATCTGCGAGAAGTGGTGGATTTACCTGCCGCCTAAAAGGACAGCATCATAGACAGAAGCGGTAACATAACAAAATCAAAATTAACAAATGGTATTTAGAATATATTTAAACATATTGCCTAAAAATGTATACAAAACTCTTTTTTGGTTGGTTGGGGATAAATAATGGATGGTGGTAATTAAATTTAGTTAATGAAAGCTTTATTAAACATGTGTCCTATATGAGGGCGTTTAAAAGACATTTTAAAGATTTAGTAATGAAACATCTTTAATTAAGCATCCACACGACGTCTTCTTTATATTCTACGAGCTAGTGTCGAAAAGTGAACACTAACCGAAGTGGTTTGATGATAGTATTTGTCCAAACAAGAAAACTTGTCTCTTATGATTATCGGCCTTAATGGCCGGCAATTTATATTGCGGGCCTGTGAAAAATTGAACGTATTTCATCGTAATCAAACCACTAGGTTCTTCGGTTTGACTGTAGTTGTAGGTGAAAGGATTGCATTGATGCAGTCGGCGAGAGTTTTCTCATTGAGCGTTGCGGTGCGCGCACTCAGAAAAAAAAACCCGGATCGCATTGTAATCAAACCGGCCAAAGTTTGTGGTAAATGTTTTCAATTGTCCAAAAAATGAAAGAAATACAATTGGCGGGAATTGTAAAAGAGGGGAGGAAGAGTTATTGGGGCAATTATGAGCAGAAAATCCAGGTTTATACCGTAAATGTCGTCAAACAAGGCATTCAAGCTAAAAACTATCGCCTAAATTTTTACATACTCCAGACACCTTATAAAACATTATATTATCATCGGCGGGAATTTTTATTAAAATCAAACTACCCCATTGGGGGTGAATCGTAGTAACGTTAACTATATTGCCGTCTATTGCAATTTCGAGCATTTTTTTGAGCAGAAATCTCTAGTGTCATTTTATTCTTGATTATTCAACGGTACTTACCCTCAAAATACGATGAAATCACCCCTACAAGGTGTGAAAACGAGAATATTCACTGCAAATTGATTGATTTTAATCAAAATAACATTCGTTCTGTTGATGCAATGGTTATTCATCGGGTGAGGGGTAAATTCGCCCCTTGAATTTGAATAAAAGTTAATTTTGTATAAAACCGAAATTTTTTTTTACAGCAATGGGAACCAATATGTACAAAGGAGGATTTTGACTCCCTCGAAACTACTCTTTTCATCACCATTTTATTGGGGGGAGGGGGAGTAATGTTCAAAAATTTTTATATATTCCGATTTTTTTTTTCATAAAATCGCCAATATCTCATAACATATGCGTTTTGAAGTAAAACATCAAATAGGTAAAAGGAAAAATCGAGAAAACTCCTATCGATATTTTCTAGTCCTATACTTAAATTATGGAATAAAATTTTTCGTTTTTCATGACTAAAATTGGTAGTTATTTTATCAAGCAAATAGTTGATTGACTGAGCAACAGGACAGTCTTATCCCTATAAAAAGAAACTTTTTTCCGTTTTAATATGTTTGTAAGTTACAAAAATGTTTTACAAAAATGATAAAAAAAAACCGCTGCCCAAGGAATCACTACTTCCACATCCAGATTCTCTATCCAAGTCACTCACAACGAAAAAAACTTTGTATGTGAAAATAATTGTTTATGGAACTTTAATAATATAATATTTGAAATCCTCTACCCCAGAAACCCATAAAACGATACCCCACATCGGTAGTGGGGTATCCACCTCCCACAACCATAGGGTAGTGGGGGGTGGATGAAGTAAAAAAATATTTTGAAGTTTCTGGTTCCTGTACATAGGTACACTAAATCACAATTTTTTTCATCCCCTTTAATAAGGGGGTGGGGGGTGGTGGTAATGGGGGTGGCTAATGCCAGAAATTTTTTTGAGACCTTAGCTTCTCTTGTATATACTAAATACGAATTTTATGGACTCTTACCTGCTTGACTGATCTATTTACCCCAAATTTACCCCAATTTACCGCCCAACCCTTCGACGGAACAAGATGAAAATATAATCTAGTTCTAGATCTCGTTAAAGTACATATGTGTATCAAACTTCAAGTCAATATCTTAAACGGTTCCAGAGTAAACGTGCGCACAAAAAAAAGTTACAGACAGACAGACAGACCGACAGACAGACAGACCGACAGAATTTTTTTTTTTTTCGCTCAAAATCTCGACGTTTCATGACATTTTAAGCCTATTTGGACAATAAAAATTTTTAAAAAATTTTTTGTCGTTACTATACTTCCACTAGATGTGGAAGTAAAATAAACGCTACATTGCCATACACGATATAGTGAGAAAATTAGGCCCTCCAATTTGTAGAAATCTTCTAGCAATTCATTGTCTGACGGGATGTGATACCACAAGTGCCTTTTACAAAATAGGGAAGAAGACAGCTTTTGATATGCTCTCAAAAAATATTAACCACTTAAAGGAAATATCCCTGACTTAAGCGAAGAAGAAGCCATTAAAGTAAGCCTTCAGTATATATATTACCTCTACAAAAATAAAAACAACACAGAACAGAATATTCACAGTCTGAATGAAATGCGAGTCTTCCTAACATCACCATCAATCAAGAAAACTCCTGTTTTCACTACCCAGGACTCTGTACCAGAAAATTTAAGAAAAATTCTGTCAATTCGTTGTTCCGACAGAAATTGTGATAACAGATCTATTTGTGTGACTCGGGGCTTAAAATGTTGCAATGAATGTAAATGCAGATCATGTTGTAACACAATAATAACTGAAGTCACAGATTCAGAGTCTGAGGATTACTAACTAGTCAGCTGAAATAAACATATAATTATGTCTAACATATTATTTATTCATTATAGGTACCCAACTTATATATTTTTTTTTATTTTGCACAAACTGTCGATGTGTCAACAGTCAGTTCTTTTTGTTACAATGAAGCTTTAACAAAATACGTTAAGGGCCAGCATTCCGTAACAAGGGCATGCGGCTTGGTCCGCCCGTTGTTCAGAAATCTTGCTCTGCTACCGCCGAATCAGAATACTTCGACGTTATCTACGGATATCTCCTAAAGTATAAAAGATAAGTTATTGCAGTTGTTTTCAAAAACTTTTTCGATGTGTTTTACTCGCATATTATGTTTGAGAATTTCTAAAAATAAAAAAGTTTTACGCTCACTGAAAAATACATTACGCTTAAATGAAAACCCTAAATTTCTTTTTTTATTTTAGAAAATAAAAATTCTTTTTCATGAATTCTATAGTACTGTTGTTAGCGTTCATCTGTCTGCTTTTAATAATAAAAAAAATTGTTTCAATATTCCACAAGGTTTGCGAGATATCATGAGTGAAGTAATAAAATGTACAATATTTCAAAATTACGGAATTTGTACTTTTTTTCAAAATAATCGAAGTACGCCCCAGTGTATAAGATGTCGTAAATAGTCATATGGAATGTCAAAGGCTTTTTTACTCCGCTAAAACCTAAATTACGTCCCAACTTTCTTCCGTAAAAACCGCTGCCCAAGGAATCACTACTTCCACATCCAGATTTTCTATCCAAGTCACTCACAACGAAAAAAAATTGTATGTGGAAATAATTGTTTATGGAACTTTAATAATATAATATTTGAAATCCTCTACCACAGAAACCCATAAAATGATACCCCACATCGGTAGTGAGGTGGGGGTGGTGATAGGGGGTGGTAGTGGGGGTGGATGAAGTAAAAAAATATTTTGAGGTTTCTGGTTCTTGTGCACACACTAAATCACATTTTTTTTGATCCCCTTTAATAATGGGGTGGGGGTGGTAATGGGGGTGGCTAATGCCAAAATTTTTTTTGAGACCTTAGCTTCTCTTGTATATACTAAATACAAATTTTAAGGACTCTTACCTGCTTGATTTACCTATTTACCCCAAATTTACCCCAATTTACCCCGCAACCCTTCGACGAAACAAGATGAAAATATAATCTAGTTCTAGATCTCGTTAAAGTACATATGTGTGCCAAAGTTCAAGTCAATATCTCAAACGGTTCCAGAGCAAACGTGCGCACAAAAAAAAGTTACAGACCGACAGACAGACCGACAGACAGACAGAAATTTTTTTTCGCTCAAACTTAAAATCTCGACGTTTCATGATATTCTAAGCCTATTTGAACAATAAAAATTTTTAAATTTTTTTTTCTCGTTACTATACTTCCACTGGATGTGGAAGTAAAAACCGCTGCCCAAGGAATCACTACTTACACATCCAGATTCTCTATCCAAGTCACTCACAACGAAAAAACTTTGTATGTGAAAATAATTGTTTATGGAACTTTAATAATATTATATTTGAAATCCTCTACCCCAATAACCCATAAAACGATACCCCACATCGGTAGTGGGGTGGGGGTGGTGATAGCGGGGTGGTAGTGGGGGGTGGATGAAGTAAAAAAATATTTTGAGATTTTCTGGTTCCTGTACATGCACTAAATCACATTTTTTTTCATCCCCTTTAATAAGGAAGTGGGGGTGGTAATGGGGGTGGCTAATGCCAAAAATTTTTTTGAGACCTCAGCTTCTCTTGTATATACTAAATACCAATTTTATTGACTCTTACCTGCTTGATTTACCCATTTACCCCAAATTTACCCCAATTTACCCCCCAACCCTTCGACGGAACAAGATGAAAATATAATCTAGTTCTAGATCTCGTTAAAGTACATATGTGTACCAAATTTCAAGTCAATATCTCAAACGGTTCCAGAGTAAACGTGCGCACAAAAAAAAGTTACAGACAGACAGACAGACCGACCGACAGACAGACAGACAGACCGACAGACAGAAATTTTTTTTTCGCTCAAACTTAAAATCTCGACGTTTCATGACATTTTAAGCCTATTTGGGCAATAAAAATTTTTTAAAATTTTTTTGTCGTTACTATACTTCCACTGGACGTGGAAGTAATACAATCAATAAATAAAGTAACGCGTGTATGCTATCACGTTACATCACTTTAAAGAGAAAAATTGAATGGAAAATATGAGTATAGGACTAGAAAATTTCGATAGGAATTTTCTCGATTTTTCTTTTTACCTATTTGATGTTTTACTTCAAAACGCATATTTTATGAGATATTGGCGAATTTATGAAAGAAAATCGGAATATATAAAATTTTTCGGATAGTGCTCCGCCTTCCCCCCCTCCCTCCAATGAAATGGGGATGAAAAGAGTAGTTTCGAGGGAGTCAAAATCCTCCTTTGTACATATTTGTTCCCATCGCTGTATAAAAAATTTTTCGGTTTTATCCGAAATTAACTTTTATTAAAATTTAAGGGACGAATTTACCTCTCACCCCACCCCCTGTGTAGAAGAAAGGGATGAATAACCGTTGCACCATCATGTCTTCAAAAACATGTAATCATAAACTAATCTACAGGACGAATGTTATTTTGATTAAAATCAATCACTTCACGCGTGAAGATTCTCATTTTCACCCATTGTAGGGGTGGTTTCAGCGTTTTTTGAGGATAAATACCGTTGAATAATTAAGAATAAAATGACACTAGAGATTTCTGCTAAAAAAAATGCTCGAAATTGCAATAGACGGTAATATAGTTAATGTTACTACGATTCACCCCCAATGAGATAGTTTTGGGGGGAGGTGATTTTAATAAAAATTCTCGCCGATGATAATATAATGTTTTATGGGGTGTTTTCCTTGTTTGACGGCATTTACATTGTAAACCTGGATGTTATGCTCATAATTGCCCCAATAACTCTTCCTCCCCTCTTTTACAATTCCCGCCAATTGCATTTCTTTCATTTTTTGGACAATTGAAAACATTTGCCACATACTTTGGTCGGTTTGATTACAATGCGATTCGGGTTTTTTTTTCTGAGTGCGCGCACCGCAACCCTCAATGAGAAAACTCTCGCCGACTGTATCAATGCAATCCTTTCACCTACAACTACAGTTAAACCGACGAACCTAGTGGTTTGATTACGATGAAATACGTTCAATTTTTCATAGACCCGTAATATAAATTGCCGGCCCTTAAGGCCCATATTCACAAGAGATAAGTTTGCTTGTTTGAACGAATACTATCATCAAACCACTTCGGTTAGTGGTTTGATAAATTTTTCACTTTTCGACACTAACTCCTAGAATATTGTCTTTGGGCGTTCAGACATAATTTGGATCTAGAAAAGACATCCTCTGCTGTTTGGGAACTCGCAGCCAGTATTTCGCCCTCCACATTTAAATCCACAAGGTCATTCCAGATATTCAGTTCTATTACCAGTCTTCATCCCTAAAAATATCGACCATCGATAACTTTAATGTAGATAATTTTTTTTTTCAAGTTTGTCCTAAAAGTCAATTACAGAACCAACATCGATAAATTCTACCGAGAGCGATTAATTTATATCTACTCGATAATAATGGAGTGAATTTAGCTCAAAATAATATGTAAAAGAGTTATTTTTACCGATGCCATAAACTCATAATAGGGTTTCTACAGACGGGTAGATAAAATAGGTTAACAGGGTCGATAATTTGATCGACTGAGTAATAGCACCGAATATATGTGGTTTTTCAAAACTACACACCCTATGGTCGAATTTGTGGCTCTTGATTCCCGACCGTAACATACAATTTTAACTTAATATTATTGTAAATTTTGTGATTTCAGAGTGAAAGTTTTGGAATGTTCTGCGAAAGACGACATCAACATAAAAGAAATATTTCGTTCTTTTTTGACGCTATCAAGAATATTTCCGAGAGATACAGAGGAAGCAAGTGGCTTAAAGCGACGTTCAAGTGCATATGTATCAGCAAGTAAAGGAGGTAGAAGAACTGCAAGCCCAGCACCTGAAAAAGATAAGCCGGGAACTTCAGAAGGAAAGGATACTTTAATGAAACCACGCTCGAGGTCTCTCATCCGAAGAGCTAGTAGGAAAACTAAACAACAAATGAGAGATGCACAGAGTGCTACTGACGATTGTAATGTTTCTTAAATTATTTCAACATAAGTGATTAAAACCCATTAAATAAGTTCCTGGAATAGGTTGAACGTGGTTTTGCAACTAATCAAAAATTGTCCAAATCAAAATATTTCAGATGTTTATCTCTTCCAGCTCTATTTATTTTTAATAAGACCATGAAAAATACGTATTTAAAACAACGTAGAATAGTCGTCAATCATGTATTGACTTAATTTTCAAAACTTTTCAAAGTATATGTATTTTTGGATCATACGATACTTATTTTCATTCCTTATTATAAGTATAATAAATTAAATAGTTATACTGACTTATGAAGAAAAAGGCATATAGAAATAAAGGCATGAAAGGAAGCTTCGTATACGCATTAAGCTAATGTGAGCACTAAACAGCAAGAACTGAAATAGCCCTGAGCGAAGCATAACCGGATATGTCTAAATTAAATCATTTTCTTAATACTGTCAAATATTTTTGAAATATTCCTTCAGTAAATTATTTTAAAAAACTAGAAAACTAGTTATTTAGTTAATACTCAATTTTGTTGTCACTTAGGACTTCACTTCCCGCAGGTGAGCAATTTCAAAGAAAGTTGGGTAATGGATTAGATTTTGAAATTATTTCAAATTTTGCCACAATGATCTTTAAATGAATCATTATTTGTTTGTTTATAGTTAAACTAGAATGATTATTTTATATTATTTAACGAAGGGCTGTTTAATTCTATGAAAACTGTGCTATGTTAGTTTTTTAGGAGATATAATTGATAATAATAATAATAATAATAATAATAATACAGAATGTGTAAAATACCAAGAAGCCTCAATAGAGGTGTGACGTGATAGTAATAAATATTAAAATTCGTAATCCTCTTCCTATATTTAATAAATTAAAGGCAGCAGCTGCTAGCTGCTAGCTTGTGTCATGATGGTCTAAAACCAATATTATAGGCATTTAACGCAAGAGATTTCATTTTATAGACTTATTTTTATCAATATTTGTGAAAATATATTTGCATGAAAATTTCAAAATCTGTTGTTGCTTCCAAATTACATGTTTATAAATATTTCCTAAACTGCTTCTTTTATCAAACATATTATTAAAATAAACTATATGTTTCAAAAGGTGTAATGAAAATTATTTAACTGGATGATAACAGAAAAGCCTATATGTGTTTTACGAAAGAAATTGTCAACTCCTCAGAAAATTATAACATTGAAAAGATGACTTAAGTAAATTCTTTTTAAATTACACGTCCTCAACATTCTCAATTTTTTTTAAACATAATTTTATTATTTCAATCACTTAATACATGATCGATAATAAATCAAAGGCAATATAGTCCATCTGATTATATACAGAATGTTTTGAAAAGATTAGGACAACGCTTAATCTTAGATTCTTGACATCAAAACAAGTCGATTTAACCCAAAAAGTATTGGTCTAACTCTTTTCGTTTTCAAGATACAGGGTGGTAAAGTAACAAAAAGTTTAACAATGTTTCATAATAAAAAATATGCAGAAGATTCTTGTCAAATAAAAATGTATTATATTTTAAAATATATCACCCCAGGTATTTTTACCTAGACTAAACAAAGAATGCAACTATGCCTAGAAAATTAAATGATAACTTTAATAAATTGTTTGTTACGAAAAGCAACATTGACTTGGACACAAACAAATGAACACAGAAATAGCTTTGTGTCAATTATTTACAATAAAAGAAATGAAAATTTTCTTTATTGCCATAAGATCTTCAGAAGGACACAGCAACGTCTAAAATATCATCACACAATTAAAGTCATTTTACAATAAAGTACAGTTTATCGAATAAATACAATAAACATAATAAAAGTTTAAGAAATTTTACTGCCACCAGTCAAACGAGTAATAACATTTGTGTAACAAGTAATTGGTAACCGAAACTCTGAACTTTTTTGTATCAGTGATATCTCTAATGTAAACTGGAAGTGATCTATATGCTTTGATAGCAGTATAATATGGTCCTTTCTCAAAAAAAGTGGGCGTATGATTGGGGATACTTATTACATTACCCTGGGTAGTAGACACAGTCATTTCGCTTGAATAGAATTCACTATTTGTTGGAAATAAGGACAGATTTTTTTTACAAACATAACTATTGACAGAAAATACAGCGAAGGGATAATTAAAAACCTGAGTTCAGCGAATAAAGGCTTGCAACAAGTTCTTAAAATAAACATTAATATTCTTTTTTGAACAATGAATATTTTATTGGTTTTAGATGATGAGCCTTACAAGATTATAGACTGCATATATGACAAGTAATAAATTCTTAAACTATCCTGTCCTTTAGACACAAATTGAGCTTAATTTTGAGTTAAGCTTCTCAACATGAATGTCTCAAGTTATACTAGGGCCTATAGAAACGCCCAAGAATAGGCATGTTCACAAAATTTTAATCTTAATTGAAAATGATAGATTTATCGGCATTATAAACTAATGTAACAATAAAAAAATATTTTTATTTTGCCAGTAACAGAAATGACCCCAATGCAGCGAGGCTAAGAAACGTTCCCAGGCAGAGGCTAGAGGAATATGACGTCACTTACTTATAGGCACGCCGGCCTGTGTGTGTAATGTGGGCCCGTTGGTATTTATTGAAAGACTAATATAATATTATTGATCAGCATGTTTATAACCCCTATATCCAAATTTTGAAGACATTTTGATTTATGATTTTCGAATACGGCCCCCTAAAATTATATTTTTCAAATATTAAATAATTGATAACTTTTAAGCGAATTGTTTTTCGAAAAAAAGTCATTCTTCATTTTCTTTTTAAATTCACTTTTTCTACAACATAGCGCCATTCATACTTTCAAATTTCATAAGCTAAGAATTTCCATTGAAAAATTGTCAACATTTTGAACCAGCAGCCCTGTAAACTATACGAGCATTAAGGATTTCCGAATTTGAAAGCATGGACGACAGTGGGTGATAGAAAAAGGGATTTTAAATAGAAAAAGACGAATGACTTTTTTTCGAAAAAAAATTCGTTTCCAAGTTATAAATTGGTTAATATCATTTTTGGTAATTTCTCAATAAAAATTCTTGGCCTATGAAATTTGAAACTATAGACGACGCTTGATTGTAGAAAAAGTGATTTTAAATAGAAAATGAAGAATGACTTTTTTTCGAAATACAATTTGTTTAAAAGTTATTAATTATTTAATATTTTAGGAGGCTGTAATTCGAAAATCATAAATCAAAATGTCTTTAAATTTTGAATATAGGGGTTCTAAAACATGCCCATCAATAATATTATATTAGTCTTTCGATAAAAAACAACGGACCCGCATTACACATACAGGCCCGCGTGCCTGCAAGGTAAGTGACGCCATATTACTAGCCTCTGCCTGGGAACGTTTCTTAGCCTCGCTGCATTGGGGTGATTGTTGTTGTTGATAATTAACAAAATTAAAATATTTATTAATAAAAAAAAATCTGATTTTCGTACTAGGGACTCTAATGTATGGTTTTAAGTAATATTAATGATTTTTTTTTTGTGAACATTTAGAATTTCTACTGATCTATTTTGTAGACTGGCGTATAGGGATTCAATTGGATTTTGATTTCTGGGTTTATTGAAAACTATTAGGCTAGTTTTTGCAGAATTTAGTTTAGGTAAGTTTTCATTACACCAGTTTACCATTTTTTCTGGAACATGTGATAACCTTTGTGATAGCTCTGGTGTATCATGATTAGCAAATATTACAGACATGTCGTCTGCAAATTGATAAACCGTTTCAACATTCAGATTAAAACCAAGATCGTTTACATATAGTAAAAAAAGAATTAGTCCGAGTATGGATCCATGAGCTACACCCTGTGCAATCTTAGTTGGTTCAGAGCAACAATATGAACATTCGTTTTTGATATTTACAATTTGCAAGCGCCCAGACAGATATGACATCTAAGATCAAGGCAAACCCCTATGATTCCGTAGCTCTCCAATTCTCTTAAAAGCAATTGATGATTAATAGTATCGAAAGTCTTTGAAATATCAAAACTCAATCTGGTCGCTATTTTTCTTATGAAATTTTAGAAGATAACAGAAATTCAGAATGGAAGTGATTTTTGTATCTGAGGTAAATGACAAAGAGAGAGAAAAATTTAAGAATAATGAATAATAAAACTATGAGTTTAGATATAACAGAGATAACTAATACACACACAGAATGAAGTACTAGTCCAAGCGAAACACCAACAGATGGCGCATCGGCTGTAATTTTGCAGAAACGACTCGAATAAAAGAATCAGCAGAAAATAAAGAAATTTTAGGAAGTAACAAATATTCAAAGAGACGAAACTGAAGAAAGGGAAAACTGAGGTTTGTGGCAGAGAAACACATGAATAATCTTTTAGAAATGAATTGTATATATGCTAACATTTATTACAAAACGAATATATATGTGGAATATTGTTATTTTTACATTATTCGTAGTCTAGTCGCAAGTGACAAAACAATATAATCCAGAATTATATAACACAGAAATTGTTTCGAGCCCATTTGTTACGATAGCAAAGCAACTCGATAAATAGCAAAGATGTTCCCAAATAGGCTTTACTTGACCATTTTAAGGAGGAATAGCTATACAACGATCCGTGATAGGTGAGAAAGTACATGGACAATTTTTGGCATACTATATGACAAACTGCAAATACAAAAAGAGAAAAACGTAAATGAAATAACAAGACACCAAATAACACCCGAAACATCCCCGTTACTACAACACGAAAAGTTCCAGTAGAAATACTGCAAGGAAATAAAAAATCTACTAACTAAAACTTGACTGAACATCAAAAACCCCAAAAATAGAAGTTGTTGGAAGACGTTAAAAAGAGAAAAGTTCTCTATGAGGCCAACAAGAATGGAAATAAATAACAAATGCGAACAGTTGAAAAATGTGATGGTCAAAGAACGCAACAATAGATGAGGAAAATAAACGAACAACGAAAAACGAAAAGAAGAATTAAAAGAAAATAGTCTGAGACAAGCCATAAAATACAAAAAATTCTTCGAAAACATGAGAAACGGAAACCCTCCTATAAGGACCACGACCAAACCAAATTTTCAGACTAAACAATATGCACAAGGAAAGATACATATCACTGCAACAATGGAACAAGACAATGGGAGGAAGGAGGAAACGCAAAGAAGAAACGAGCAGAATAAATACAATAAACTGGCCCACTAAAATGATTAGAGCTAAAAGATATGGTCCACCTGAAATCAAAAAAAAAACCGCTGCCCAAGGAATCACTACTTCCACATCCAGATTTTCTATCCAAGTCACTCACAACGAAAAAATTTTGTATGTGGAAATAATTGCTTATGGAACTTTAATAATATAATATTTGAAATCCTCTACCCCAAAAACCTATAAAACGATACCCCACTTGGGTAGTGGGGTGGGGGTGGTGCTAGGGGGTGGTAGTGGGGGTGGATGAAGTAAAAAAGTATTTTGAGGTTTCTGGTTCTTGTACACACACACTAAATCACAATTTTTTTTCATCCCCTTTAACAATGGGGTGGGGGTGGTAATGGGGGTGGCTAATGCCAAAAAATTTTTTGAGACCTTAGCTTCTCTTTAATATACTAAATACCAATTTTCTGGACTCTTACCTGCTTAATTTACCTATTTACCCCAAATTTACCCCAATTTACCCCCAACCCTTCGATGGAACAAGATGAAAATATAATCTAGTTCCAGATCACGTTAAAATACATACGTGTACCAAATTTCAAGTCAATATCTTAAACGGTTCCAGAGTAAACGTGCGCACAAAAAAAAGTTACAGACCGACAGACAGAAATTTTTTTTTCGCTCAAACTTAAAATCTCGACGTTTCATGACATTCTAAGCCTATTTGAACAATAAAAATTTTTAAAATTTTTTTTGTCGTTACTATACTTCCACTGGATGTGGAAGTAATTAACAGCGAATGCACTATGTGCCGGAAAGGCTAAAGGAGCAAACTCTAGAAATGATCACCAGGCTTGGGTGGAAAGCATTCGTCTATCTATAAATTCAACTCATCACACAACATTGATAATTAATGAAGAGTGACAATCTGCAACGTAGGATACAAATACTAGGCACAATGCTTGCTCAAACGGTTAGAGAAACGCATCGGGAAATCACCGGACTACCAAGGATCATTCTTCAAAGGCATATGTACACCACCAAAGGATTCTGGAAGATAAATGAAGAGTTGGGACAAAATTATAAGTCACGAGGCGACAGAGTCAACGCCATTCCTTCATATCCGCCTGATTATTCTCCATGATCCTATGGAGTTATACAAAGCACTGTAAAGGAAACAAATTCTAACGAAGACAGAAATATTGAGGACCCGCTGATGATCGCCTAATCGTCACGGAAAAGAGTAGGATATTCTCAGCTTTGCAGAAAACATGAAATAAACATATCTGGATCGAAAATAAACTTCAAGAGGAGTCTAATAACAGTGTGAGACCCGTCATCAAAAGAGAGCCCGATCAGCGAAGAGTACAAAATAGGCGACTATTCCCAAGAACGGCGAACAAACTGAAATGTCTAGGAATATATCTGACGAACCAACCGAAAAGAAGAGAAATTGTAAAAGAAAGCATGAAAATGGTATACAGCATAAGAAAGGCAATTCTACCTTTCATAAAAAAAAAATAAACCACCAAGAATTAATATTTTTACAAAATAATAGTTCTGATATTTTAGATAAATGTGTAAAAATTGCACTGGTTATAATTAAAAACTTATTAAGGAATTTCGAAAACAATAATGAAAATCTTGAAGGTTAAAATAAAAAAGTATAAAGACTTGCGGAAGAATGCCTTCTAGATCAAGATCGAATATATTGCTACGTCTAAATTACTTGCAATGTTTTACTATTGCTATTGGCTGTAATTAAATACAAATAAACTGTTAAATGTTTTAAATATTATTGTGAATAAAGTACTCCGTAAATGGTAACTAAATAAAATAAGTCCATAAAATATAACTCTGCATTTTTTTCATTTAGTCTTGATTCTAAATTGAAACGTGAGAGAGACTTCGCTTAATGAACTACCCAATTGAATATACTGGATCTTTTATTAAAATTGAAGTCACGCTCAGAGCCGAAAACAAAATTTTGCCATGCTTTATGCTCAATATACGAAGACCCCTGGCTTGAATAAGAGATATCGATTTTTAATATATCTATTACTCAAATAAAGATGTTTTTCGAATAGTATAAATATATCTATTAAAATAGAATGAAAAATCAAATACTCAAAGTAGGCTAAGAACAAAGTATTATCTTTTTCTGTCTGCAAAGAGAGTTCCTTTATTTTAGAACCATAAATAATAGTATATTATTCAGGAAGCGTATAATGATGGCTATTACTCGCGAGAGTGATGTTTGCGACACAAACCAAAGGTGAGTGTCGTAAATCATCCGAGCGTGTAATAGCCATTACACGCGAGTAGAATACTATACTTACTGTACTATTTTAACTGTTTTAATCGCTTAAAAATTAAAAAATAAAGTTAGTTCAGAGTAAACTTATTTTGACGTTTTAAACGTCAAACAAAAACACGGACTCCCCCTTGGAAAAAATGGACTCGCCCGTTGATTATGAAAATTTCTAGTTCCTGATTGGTCAAAGGTGCGTTATAATAAGATTATGTTCATAATACGTTATGTTCAAATTATGAATACCATTATTCGTCAGTTATATGTATTATGAAAAGATTATACGATAGTTGTAGATAAAAGTATTTTATCCACGACTATCGTATCATCATTGCATTAAACATTTAACAATTGACTAATAAAGGTAGTCATAATTCCAACTTTGCGTATTATGAACATGAACTCATAATAACACACCTTTGATCAATCGAGAACTAGCAATTTTCACAATCAACGGGCGAGTCCATGTTTTCGTTTGACGTTTAAAACGTCAAACAAAGTTTTACTGTGAACTAACTTTACGTTCTCTCTTTTAAACGATTAAAACAGTTGAAATAGTCGTGGATAAAGTATAGTATTCTGCTCCCTTATAATGGCTATGACACGCTCGGATGATCTACGACACTCGCCTTTAAACATCACCCTGGTGAGTAATAGACATCATTATACGCTCGCTGAATAATATACTGTTAAAGTTGATTACTGTCCTTTGCAAAAAAACTGTTTGTAAAGCTAATTTAAATGGAGAAAAACGATAGGGTGGGAAATGAACAATAAATTGTGAAAACTAGTGCTTCAGCTGGTCAGTTTTTCGGATTTAATGCATAAATTTTTTAAGAACTAGTGAAGACACTTTCAAAAGAATCACCCTTAACTAGAAGAAAGAAAATGTGCGGAAACTCAGGTTTTATGAAGATGTTTGAAAATATGACGCAGAATTATTTTCTATTACAAATAGGTATATGTGCAAATTAACTGTTTTTTTTTCATTAATGAAAAATAAAAAATATTATCAAAACGAAAGTCATATAAAAAAATGTTTGCTAAAAAAAAACGAATACCAAAAGTTGATAAAAAATTCTGAAATAGTTATTCAAGTTTTCTCAAACTATAGTTATTTTGCTTAATTTCATGCAAAATTGAAGTCACACAAAAAAATGGTTCAGGCAAAAGTTGATTTGTTTCTTTCGTAGAATAAAGCGTTGTAATAAAAAATATGTTTCGATTTAAGAAAACAAAGTTATTCTTGAAATGACCTTGAATTCACCGATTCGGGAAAAAAATAATACCCTTTTATTCCTCCTCGAATGCAAACAAGTTTTCTTTGAAACGTTTTTTTTTTCTCGAAAATGCGCTGTTCTCGAGATATTCGTCTTACTAACTTAAATAGGACACCAGGTGTACTTATTACAATGTAGGGAAAGTTATTAATTGTTCATTTATATACTGTTTACCATCTGAAAGTATTATAAATTGCAATATATTCAGAAATGAAGATTGATTGGTACAGTACAAATAGAGTTTTAAATTTATACACCATGACTCATCATTCTAAAAGATCTGAAATTACAAGCTAATTAGCATCCAAAAACAGCATTACTGTAAAAATATAGAGATTGTCGCTTGATAAAATCATGAAAAATTTTAATTTCAAAATTTTTGGTAAGCCGAATTTGAAACAAAAAAATCTGAAAAAAATTCCTGACTTTTTAACTTTTAAACTGACTAGGCTCTGACATTTTTTTCAAAATTTTCAATGCAATAGGAAAAGCGAAATTAAATAAAAACTGAAATCACGTTTCCTTCTGAGATTAGCCCAAAAGTAGGACGGAGTTAAAACTCAGCAGAAATTGTTTATACGCAAGGTTCAATTTGACTTATACTATGCTTATCCGGCTATGGCTTTAATGTAAAACGCAGTACTTCTTTCCAGGAAGAAGAATTATTACAATTTAATAAAATATACCTTGAATAGCAAAAAAAACACAGATAAGATATATTTCGCAAGGTTAAACAAAGTCCACTGTGAAGATGTCAATTCAGACTTTAGCAGCCACGAAGGTAAATTAGTATATTACTCAGAGAACGTGAACTGATAGCTCTTACTCCCGAAGTTGATGTTTTAAATCATCCGAGAGTGTAATAGCCATTATACGTGAGCGGAGTACTATACTTTGCGCTCGACTATCTTACTCTTTTAATCGTTTAAAAGTGAAAAAATAAAGTTAATTCACAGTAAAACTTTGTTTGATGTTTTAAACGTCAAACAAAAACCTGGACTCGCCCGAGTTGATTATGAAAATTGCTAGCTCCTGATTGGTCATTTCGAATGAGATTATGTTCATTATACGTTAGTTTGTAATTATGACCATGATGTAATGAGATATGTTGTTTGCAAATGAAGGTCTCATTTTCGTTCTCTACTGCGCAATCCCAAACGCCGCCATTCTTAATATGTCTGTCATTTATTTATGTTGAAAAAGTAGTTGAAATGTCAGGTTGTTTAGTAAAAAGTTGCAAAAACTGGAACGAGAACTTCAAAACTAGTAATACTAATTACTTTCGATTCCTAAAGGATGAAAATATAGCAAAAATATAGATTAATATTCGTAAGCGCGACGTGGGTAACCTCAACAACTGAAAGTTAAAATGAAACGGTAGTCTGTGATGAAACTAGAAATTCATTCGGAAATATTTTTCAGGCAAGATAGTTTTAGCTTCAACGAAGTACAAATTGAGAATACTAAATTACGAGCTGAAGTTGTTCAAGTGAATGTTGAAATTTTTGAACTGAAGGATGAAACTGTTAAATTAAAAGCCGAATTGAGAAAAGCAACTGAAAAGATGGCGAAAGAAGCACAATAAAGAATATATGAAATTTTGAAACCTATTTTCACAATTAGACAAATTCAACGCTTAATCAGAAATGTGTGAAGTGTTCGTTCGAAGACATTTCTTCTGCAATGATACTGCGGAGTGTGGTTTTTAAGAAAAAAATATGAGTGCATCGTAAGATTATTATATAAACTACTTAACAACGTAACAATTATTTAATATAAATACTAAATATGTAATATAATAATGAAAAATGCTATTTTAAAATGAATATATAAATTTAAGTTTTCTCTGTAAACTAATCTTGATTGTTTTATTTATTGTACATCATTCCTTACATTAGTTAATGAACAATATCGATACCTGTGAAGTTTGTCTCCTATTTTCGATATTAAAACATCTTTGAATGTGAATCATTTGCTCGTCAGTTTCTTTTGTTTGCTTGCTGTTTAAAAAATTCACCCACTTTTGAATATCATTATAAATATTGTCGAGACAAAAAATGAGAAAACGCAAGCAAATTTTGGGCTTTAATTTTTTTCTAATCAATAGAAGGGATGTATCAATTTCAAATCTCTTTGTAAGTGATAACGACCAAACGACAAATGTAACTAAACAAGTGGATGCAGCTGCGTGGGTATTGTTACTTTGACCAACTCATTATCACCGAAATAATCTTCTCGAAATTTTTACCTGAAATACCATTTACACCGACCATTATGAAATACATTGGGAGGAATAAAATAATTGAATTATATTGCTTATTATGATTTATGGCGAGCTACGATCATATTCTGGCCCTCAGTGAGACGGTATGCATAAATAACATACATATGATACTTAAAAGTGTTTGAAAATTATGTATTTTTGTCATTGGTAGTTTAGAAAAACAAGTTAATAAACTTACCATGAAACAAATTCTTATAAAACATCCAAGTACATCTTAAATGTTTTGAGATACTTTCTTGAGATAAAAGTTCATCACACGTTCATCCATCTCTATATTCATTAATGTTTCATAAATATTTTATTAGACTTGTCACGTTCTGTGTGATGCTTATTAGTTATTAATAATAACATTTTGTTTTTTATAATTTATATTTATTAATTTAACCAAACAAACAATCCTACATCAGCTGCCAACTCGGTCTCTGGTCATTGCCAACTTTATGTAACTAAACTAACTAATCATGTGACAAGACTACAAATTTCATTGCATTTTAAATTTGTCGCTATTTAGTTCGTCGAAAATTCAATATGGACGCGATTGTGAAGGGTTATGGTATTGGCAGCGCATAAGCACACCTTATTTCTTTACATCATGATTATGACTACCATTATTCGTCAATTGTTAAATTTATAATGCAAAGATTATATGATAGTCGTGGATCAAAATAATTTATCCATTAGTTAACGCGAGTTATGATATCCAGACGCCGTATTAAACAAAAGAAGATGCAATTGTGCATAATTGCACAGATAAAGAAGCTTATAAATAGATGTAGTAACAGTATTATGTTTTAGTTTTTGTCGTACTTCAGATACATACCTTTGTATTTTAACGCAATAAACTCATTCGCTATTAATTGTCAAAAGTTTGTTTTAAATAAAAAATTTACATTTTTTAAAAAAACCTAAACCGCTCGACAAAATATAGCTGGCGCAGTCATAGGGATTTTCTTTGGAGTAATTTCGAGAGAATATCGGAAAACTCGTCGTGCCATCGACTAACCAAAGAAGACCTGCAACCCCTTACCATACCGTTGGTAAACAAATAATTTTTAAGAAGATAATTAATCAAGAAACAAGTGAATTCAAGCAAAGAAGATATACTCTGCATACCTAGCCATACCATTCCTTTGTACCTATCCTTAAAATATCCTTCCACACCCTGAGCTATAAAACTGGTACATCTCAATCTGAGTACACCCAGCTCAGTACGTGTGAGCACGACCACCAGACGCTCAGTATCCCCTCGTCGGAAGCGCCGTGAGGCTTTGCACTTGTGAAAGTAATTTCACATAAGCCCTTGAAGAAACCAAGATCGTGCACTCTCTTTCCCAGGACTACACGTGACCTTAAATCGTGTATAGGAAAGATTGGCCCAAGCCAGAAAACACCTATAAAGAAAACATCTTTAAAAGCACATAGCCTTGCGCTATTTAGGGAAACTGACTAAAACGACTAAAACTAACGAGACAATAACCGCCCTCCAGCTCAAGAAAAAATATATAATCAATCAAAGTGTAATAGAGCATCGCCTGGGAGCTCTCTGAGTTCTCTTGAAATCCCTCGTTATCACATTGTAATCTATTATATATACCAGAGCCTTCATGTTTTCTGTCATCTTAATATTCTTGTAAGTACCATTAATGCCTGACTCCGACGACGAAACCTTAGCTAATCTTGCTTTACGGACATTTGGTCCTAACCAGTATATACTAACAAATACGGGAGCAAATACCTCTAATAGTACCGGAACCTCAAATTTAGTAGGACGAGAAAATTTAAATTCAACCGCGATGGCTAGAAATGATGTTACCGTTCGAGATTATTTAGAGCTCATACCTCAATTCGATGGAGATAACTCAAAATTACCGATATTTTTAGACACGTGCGAGCAAGTATTAGATATGTTAGTACAGGATAATAATCCACAAAGAATTAAATTTTTGATGCTGCATTTTAGAAATAAAATTGTAGGTAAAGCAGCTCAAGTATTAGCCGCGAGAACTATACTCACTTTCCCGGAATTAAAAACATTTTTATTAGACACTTTCGGTGATCAACGGAATGAAGAATCACTGTTAAATGACCTTATGATGTTAACGCAAAATCACAACGAAACCGCTAGCCAATTTGCAGACAGATGCATATCGCTACGTGGACTGTTACTCTCAAAAATGCAGATGGCAAATATAACAGCAGAACTACGAAAAGAAAAATTAGATTTGTACAAAAAAATGGCACTACGGACTTTCCTATCTGGACTTAACGCACATCTAAGTCACCTATTAAGATGTAAACAACCCACGAGCCTAGAAGCAGCTATAAATATGGTAGTAGAAGAAGAAAACATGAACTACAACCGGCAACAAAAGTTAGGGACGAAGAACACTTATCAGAATACAAATCAATCTCAAATAAGAATGACACCGACAAACCCAAAATATAACCCCAGTTACTCTCAAACACCCCCACCAAAACCGAATCCTCAAATAATCCGCCCTATATCAAACATCCCTTATCGTTTGCCGAATTTTTTCATGCCAAGAAACCCCCAACAAACATTTCAACAAAGACCATTTCAAAACCCTCAAAATTTCCAACGCCAAGCTCCACCGCAGCAATACTTCCAAAGACAAAATTTTCCCACTCAGCAAAATTTCCAAAATACGCAAAATTTCCCACATTTCCAAAATCAACCACGTTTCAATTTCCAACCTAAAACGCAACAATCCTATCCCCAACCAATGGATACCTCATCTGGAAACACAAGAAGATCAAAATTCTCCCAACCGTCTAATGCACCGAAATGGACAGCGCAAGAATTACATTTGCAAGAGATACCGAGTACCTCTTCCAACAGGGACGAATATCAATCAGACTATTACGAAGAACCGACATACGATTCAGAAATTGCTGACAATAGCTATTACCCCGAAGAATACTATTCAGAAAATTACCAAAGTTATAACGATGACGAAAATTTTACCTTACCAGCCTCGGAGACCAATATTACGAACCGCCGAATGCGAAGAAGTAACCCAGACAAAACAAGTAGAAATCAACGTCGCAGCCAATACAAATCTTCCATATATAATTATCCCAGAACTCGAAGCCAAATTTATGATTGATACAGGGTCCACAAAAACATTGATTACAGAAAAAGTCGCCGAAACATTTTTTCCGGACCGAATTAAAGAAGACCCTTTCCAAATAAAAACACCTCACAGCATATCCTTACATAGATATTCAGCAGAAATTCCAGTATCAAAAATCTTTAAAAAACCAGGAATGTTGTATACACACTACATCTTTAACTTTAGTCAAACATATGATGGACTTATTGGCCTTGATCTACTACAAGAAATAGGAGCCACCCTTGATTTTAAAAATGGTTACTTACTAACAGACTCAGCAAAAATTCCATTATTTTTGGAAGGAAAAAGACTAATAGGTACTAACGACACCAACGAAATGGAAAACAATTACGAATACAGAATTAGTCCTAAGACAGAAATTGTAGCTAAAATACCAATATCACAAAAAAATGGAGAAGCTCTAATAAATTCTATTGTATTTGAAAATCAAATAGAAATTTCAGCAGGACTTATAAATACAAAAAATAACGAAGCGACAGTATTGCTTATTAACAACACTGACGAAGAAAAAACATTCACAATAACTGAACCTCTTCCATGTATGCCTAGCCACCAATTAAATAACTTTACAACCGAACCTATGGACTTTGATGAAGAACTTTCTATATATAACAATCCAGATATAAACTACGACGACCTACAAAAGAAAAATTTGGAAAATCTTGATCTAAGACACTGTAATCAAGAAGAGTACGAAGCCATAAGAAAACTTTGTTACGACTATAGAGATATTTTCTACTGCGAGGACATTCCACTAACTTTTACAAACCAAGTTAAGCACGAAATTCGAACAACGGACAACATACCAATCTATACGAAATCATACAGATTCCCACACATCTATAAATCAGAGGTCAAAAAGCAAATCGACTCAATGTTGGAACAAAATATAATAACTAATTCAACTTCGCCATGGTCCTCCCCTATTTGGATTGTCCCGAAGAAAATGGACAATAGTGGAAAAAGAAAATTTCGTATTGTAATAGACTACCGAAAATTGAATGAGAAAACCATACCCGATAAATTTCCAATACCAAACATTACGGACGTCCTGGACAAACTTGGTCGCAGTCAATACTTTACAACATTAGATCTAGCAAGCGGATACCATCAGATTGAAATGGACCCCAAAGATATCGAGAAAACAGCATTCTCGACAGACGACGGTCATTATGAATTTTTAAGGGTGCCCTTTGGACTTCGAAATGCACCCTCAACCTTTCAACGAACAATGAACCACGTACTATCAGGCCTACAGAGTAAATGTTTAGTTTACATGGATGACGTATTAATATTTTCAACTTCCTTGCAAGAGCACATAGAAAGTATACGCTCAGTATTTGATAGATTCAGAAAAACTAACTTCAAAATACAGCTTGATAAGTCAGAATTTTTAAAACAAACAGTAAAATTCCTTGGACATCATTACACCAGAAGGCATATTGCCCAATCCAGATAAAATCGAAGCAATTGTAAAGTTCCCAATACCAAATACAAAAAAAGAAATTCAGTCATTTCTTGGACTAATAGGATATTATAGAAAATTTATAAAAGACTGCTCAAAACTGACAAGACCATTAACAGCCTGTTTAAAGAAAGGAGCCAAAATAGAACATACAAGAGAGTTTGTAGAATCCTTTGAAACTTGTAAAAACATTCTAACCAACAGCCCACTCTTACAACACCCGGATTTTTCCAAACCATTTATTCTGACAACCGATGCGTCGAAATATGCCATCGGAAGTATTTTGTCACAGGGGATCGTGGGAAGCGATAAACCTATTGCTTACGCATCCAGAACACTGAATGAATCAGAGAAAAATTACTCAGTTGTGGAGAAAGAACTTTTGAGTTTAGTATGGTCCACCCAGTATTTCAGGCCTTATCTGTACGGCAGACGCTTCACTATATATACAGACCACAGACCACTAAGGTGGTTATTCTCATTAAAAGATCCACAAAACTCTAAATTCATCAGATGGCGTACAAAGCTACAGGACTATGATTTCGATATAGAATACAAAAAAGGCAAGCTAAATACGAACGCGGACGCGCTGTCAAGAATTGAAATTCACCCAATTGACACAGAATCGATGCAAGTAAACATAGATGATCCTGAACTGGACAGAATAATACAAGACCTAAACAGGGAGACAGAATTAAGAACGCCTACGCAAGAAGAAATCGAAGAAATACTCAACCCTCCTGAAAATACGAAAGACACAGACGATGAAACAAATGAAATTGATATTCCTGAAATTTCTACAGCTCGATCTAACGAAGACGATGAACCACGAAACACGATTCCAATCATAGACGATGTAATAAACACAAAACCTAAACAAATATTTATAAAAACAGTCTCAATGAACCCCAGAAGAAACAGAACTTTACATGTAGAAAACAAAACTATTCTATATGCAGAAATCACGAAGGAAGACAACGACGATCAAATTCTTGAACTATTGAGAGATCATACAGTTGAAGAAACTACCTTCTATATATATTTTGATAACGACAAAATGTACGAAGACTTTTGTCGAATATATAATCAATATTTTAACAACAACGGCCCAAAATTAGTAAGATGTACCCAAGAAAGAATATATTTAAGAAACAAAGAAGAAATAAACGAAGTTATACAATTTTACCATGAAAGCAAAACAAATCATAGAGGCTCACAAGAAACATATGACAAATTGAAACAAAAATATTATTGGAGTCATATGTTAACCACAATACAAGAATATATCAGTAAATGCAATATATGCCAAAAAGGAAAATACGATAGACGTCCACCTACAATTCCAATGAACCAAACACCTACCCAGCAAAAACCATTCGAAGTCGTTTTCATGGACACATTTACCATTGATCAAAAAATCTACCTAACCCTAGTAGACTCGTTTTCGAAATTTGGACAAGCAATTCCTATTCAATGCAAAGAAGCATGTGAAGTAGCGAAGGCCCTAATTGATTATTTCGAACATTATGGAACCCCAACCGCAATCACAACTGATAATGGTCGCGAATTCGTTAACAATCAAATAAAAAACTTGTTGGCTTATCACAAGATTAATCTTCACTTCACAACCCCATTCCATCCAGAATCAAATGGCATTGTGGAACGCCTCCACTCCACACTAATTGAACACCTTCGAATATTTCGGCAAGACCCACAACTTAACAGCAAAACTACCGAAGAACTTATGAAACTAGCTGTTATTGCTTACAACCACACAAACCATTCTGCTACAGGATACACACCCTTCGACGTCGTTTTTGGACATTCACCAAGCAAAAACTTATTTGATACGAAAACCAGTCAAATAGTTTTCGATTATTCACTAGATGAACATAGAAAAAAACTTTCTCAACTTTATGATATTATTTACGAAAGAATCGAAAGTCGAAAAACAACAACAGTCAACAGAATGAACAGAGAGATAACAAATCCACTAGAAAAATATAAAATAGGTCAAAAGGTCTATGTCAGAGCACCCAAAAAACGAGGTTCCAAAACAGTCCCTAAATTTAAGGGACCCTTCCCAATAGTTTCTATTAGTAATGACAATACCTGCATGATTAGATTAAGAAATAAAAAAGAACGTCGAGTCCATTTGTCTGACTTAAGATCTACTCTTACAGATGCACCACCACCCTCGCAGCAGCCGACGACATCCAATGGAAACCCCTAGATGACAACCCCGGACTTCTACCGATTCGCATGGGTACAGCAGACAATATTGTATCAGAATGGGAAATAATGAACGCATTTGACATACAACCGTTATATGAAACCTTTATTCAAGAAAAAGACGAAATTATTAGAATCCTAGCAAACATCAACAGATACCTAGAACTGAATCTATCCTGCGACAAACAACAAACTTCCTTAACAAACACTCTCCTATTCCAAATCAATAGAACTCTATCCTTTGAAATAACCAGAACCTATACATTATTCGAACAAGTTTTACCAAACCACATTAGAAAACCACGAGGAGCATTTAACTTTATTGGTACAATTGAAAAATCAATCACGGGCAACCTAGATGCCGAAGATGGCGAAAGATATGAGCAAAATTTCAAGAAATTATTTAACAATGAAGCCAAATTAAAAATAGACATGGAAAAACACTTATCAATTACGGATGACCTCATTAAATCTACAAATAAATCAATTACCATTCTCGTAGAGAACCAAAAGAAAATTAATTCAGCAATGGCTGAAATTGGAGAGAAAATGGAAACAACAGCACGCTGCATTGAATTATTGGTTGTACAAAATACCCTAGACCAATTATCACACTCCCTGTCACTTATCTGCAATCTTTTAGACGAACTTTCGACAGCAATTTCCTTTGCTAATTTAAGACAAATGCATCAAACCATTATAAAACCAACTAATCTTATCAAAGAACTATTAGAAATCCAGAATTACCTGAAAAGAGTAGAACTACCATTTCAACCTACTCTCGAAAACATTATAAAGTACGAGAAACTATGCGAAACTTCAGTTTTTCAGAAGAATTCCTATACATATTTCATTATTGATAGAGACAGTATCTTATGACTACTACAAGTTATACCCATTGCCTGTAGAGAACAACGACTTTTACTTCACTATTATACCCAGAAGAAGCTATCTACTTATAAACCCAGATTGGTACTCGTACACGAACACACCCTGTACAGAAATAGAATCGAAAAAATTCCTGTGTACTCACAACTCTATTATAAAAAGGACATCAAACGAACCCTGTGAAATTCAACTCATTGACTTTTCCCAAGAAGAAAACAGATGTGCATTCACAAAAATCAATATCAATAATCCCAAAATTCAAAGGGTCGAAAACTCAAATTCATGGATAATTACAAGTCCCACCACTATTATAGCCGAAACATATTGCGAGATGAAGAAAAAGAGACAACTCAAGGGAAATTATCTAATAACAATTCCTGATCAATGCTATTGCGTTATTGACAAATATAAGCTTAATCCAAACAAAAACTTTCGGAGAACTTTTGAACCCATAAACATTCCATTAGTGAAAATAAATAGCAACCTTTCAATTATAAGAGATGGTACCAATATACCAACCATGGACCATGTGGACTTAGAGGAATTTACAGACCTGTCACGACGTACACAAAATCTGCAAGAAGAGATAAAGGATCAGATGTTAGAACCAACCTTAATTGAATCTAATTCCTGGCTTACCTATACCCTGATTATAATAATTATCATTGCTGTCCTAATCATATCATGGAAAATATATAACAAATATAAGATCAAAGGCTTTCCAACTTTCAACATCTTTACCAGCAACACAAAAACACGAGAAACCCCCCAAGAAACTGAAATGACGAACGTCGGTCCTTTCTAAAAGGAAACCCCGAGTTCTCCACTAGCGATGGAGGAGTTATGATATCCAGACGCCGTATTAAACAAAAGAAGATGCAATTGTGCATAATTGCACAGATAAAGAAGCTTATAAATAGATGTAGTAACAGTATTATGTTTTAGTTATTGTCGTACTTCAGATACATACCTTTGTATTTTAACGCAATAAACTCATTCGCTATTAATTGTCAAAAGTTTGTTTTAAATAAAAAATTTACATTTTTTAAAAAAACCTAAACCGCTCGACAAAATATAGCTCGCGTTATAAAATTAAGTGATAAAATGGGTTTATTTAACTTTTGGCCAGGTGTCATTAAATATACCCCAGTGGGCCAGAATAGGATCGCAGTTCATCAAAAATAAAATTTTTGGTTGAAGGGAAATTTTTATTTGCTAAAACATCATCTAAGTGTGCTTAAATTTTATTATCAATACTTTTACGCCAAATAATGGAATTTGTCTACAAAATCAGAGAGCACATTTATTTTTTTATTGAAATTGAATCTGAAAATTAGTAACTACCACATTTAATATCCAAATTATATGGTACAAACATTACTTCAGGCAAATTTTAAATACATAAAGCGAGTGATTATTCCCTATCGCTGGAAAATATAGTCCCACCAAAATTATTTCTGGTAATTTGATTGGTTCAAGAACTTCCAGAGTAATTAATTTATTCCTACGTGCACCCAATGCAGTTCTGCTATAAACTACAAGATCTGATGTTACTAGTAATGTATTTAATACATCTTCTTTAGTTCTTATTTCAGATATTTTTCTATGGTGTTCCCTGACGGAAATGTTTATTTCTTGCCCCGCTCACTCTAGATGTACTCGACACATCCATTGGAATCTCTTCACAGATAATAACCATTCGGATTACTTTTTTAAAAATATTTTACGCTTTCCTGATTATCGCTTCCAAAACATTTGTAATGATTTGCTAAATAGTTCGAGTTTCTTGATTATGTCTTGAAATATTTCATCGACACATCCATTGGAATCTCTTCACAGATAATAACCATTCGGCGTACTTTTTCATTATGTTTTGAAACATTTCATCAGTGCATTGTTCTAAGTTCAATTTACTTCGGATATATTCTGCTAATTCCGATTGGTATTGCACATTTCTAATTTGAAGGTTAGTACTCCTTTCATTAAAAAATGTCAATAGTCCTCTTCGCTTAACAGACAATGTTATATCTGAAGAAATAAGATTTTTACTATTAGCCATGAGTTAGGGAAATGTTCAAGAATAAGTAATGTTTTTACTGTTTGTTTCTGATCTTACCTATATCAAAATAAGAGCAGCAAAAACGTTTCTTCACAACATCACACCTAAAATCACAACAGCTTTAAATCACACTTCAAATGTAACTAAATAAGTGGATGCAGCTGCGTGGGTATTGTTACTTTGACCAACTCATTATCACCGAAATAATCTTCTCGAAATTTTTACCTGAAATACCATTTACACCGACCATTATGAAATACATTGGGAGGAATAAAATAATTGAATTAAATTGCTTATTATGATTTATGGCGAGCTACGATCATATTCTGGCCCTCAGTGAGACGGTATGCATAAATAACATACATATAATACTTAAAAGTGTTTGAAAATTATGTATTTTTGTCATTGGTAGTTTAGAAAAATAAGTTAATAAACTTACCATGAAACAAATTCTTATAAAACATCCAAGTACATCTTAAATGTTTTGAGATACTTTCTTGAGATAAAAGTTCATCACACGTTTCCGAAGAAGAATCATTATATGGCTTATTGTGCAGAAAAAAAATAAAAAATAAGACAATGAAATAAAGTGCTGATGCGGGATACTAATACAGTTTTACTCCATTTGAATTAGGGCTATTATAAAATTTGTAGTATTCTATTAATTTATATTATTGGATAATACATGCCGTGTATGTGAGAGTGCATGAAATTACGTTTGGAATAAGTAGAATTAACAAGTTAGTAATTATCAACTACTCTTGAATTGACTGCAATGCACCATAGGTATTGACTGGTTTTCACTTTTAAGGAGGTGTGATTTCATAAATAATTTGCAATGACATTTTAATTTAAAACCCAATTTTTACTGTCGCATTGTATGTATATATTCCGTTATAGTCCAATGCATTTAGTTGCGAAAGGTGCGTCATTACAGAAATACTCTGAACTTAAAGGATTTGAATGAAACCTTATGCAGCATACTTTAATAATAACCAATTTAAAAGTTGTCATTTAAAAAGTGTGCAGAAGTTTGTTGAAGAAACTCAAAAAAATAAATATTTTGTCAAAAAATATTTTGAAACTGTGATAACTCAAACAATTTAAATGATAAAATTTCGAAAACATTCAGGTGGGGTTTTCGAGAACACTCATTACGATTTTGATATAGTTTCAATCCTCAAAATGATGGGTTCAAAAGGGCTGCCTTAAACTTGAAAATTATGCAAGTATCGTAAAAAAAATACATAAAAATATTGCACTTATCACAATACACACATCAAAAAATAGAGTGCCAAAATGGTAAGAATAAAATATAGAAGCAAAGTTGTAGCGAATTAAATTCTCTACAAAAAAGTAAATTATTAATAAAATGTTTAAAGCAAGCTTGCAAAGTGTGGCATTGTGCAGACTCATTGAATTTTTAAACGCACATATATTATTATATATATTATTGGTGTTTTATAATATTTATTGAATGAAATTTAACTTGTCATATTAAGAAAATGATTTTATTCGGCTAGACAATTGACATTATTGATCTACTGGGAAATAGGGTCGTCCGAATCATCATTCATATCCACGAGTGGCTGTTTGTGCAACTAGATCCTCTACAGCTTCGGCACATGATGCTGCAGTTCAGACCAGAGTTCCTGCACTCGCACCGGGCACCGCAGTCCGCCTTGCAGGCACAAGAAATTAGCCATAACTGGCTATCAGGAACTGGCTGCCTTGTGGTAGGAACAGGAATCGAATCCAGGCCCTGGAGTCCTGATTTCCACCCCCAGTCCTCTAGGTGAGGAGAGAAGAGGAGTTATGGAGAATATTGTGAGGATTTAATCTCTCGAAAAGCTTGCAGCACTTAACTAATGTGCATGTTCCTACCACAAGACAGCCAGTTCCTGATAGCCAGCTACGGCTAACTTCCTGTGCCTGCAAGGCGGACTGCGGTGCCCGGTACGAGTGCAGGAACTCTGGTCTGAACTGCAGCATCATGCGTCGAAGCTGTTGAGGATCTAGTTGCACAAACAGCCACTCATGGATATGGATGATGATCCGGACGACCCTACTTCCCAGTAGATCAATAATGTCAATTGTCTAGCCGAATAAAGTCATTTTCTGAGTCTGACAAGTTAAATTTCATTCAATAAATCTTATAAAACACCAATAATATGTAAACAGGAATTCGCAACTGGTCTCATCGCAGCTAGGGCAGTTCCACCGGGCACATGATGGGCGCGGCCGCCACGCGGTAACACTCAAAGTGGCGTAGCTCCGTAACGGGTGACGCTACAGAGAAGGTAGACACACCAATGGAAAGCCCAAAGTATGAAGAGAAATGTTTATTCGGATACGTTTTCCCCTCCGAGTCTTAATTTATCCGCAATGGAGCCATTTCGAAATTTTTTCAATTTTTGAAGTTTTGACAGCATTAGAAAGGAAAATTATGAACGAAATATGCATGGAAGATGTGGAATACGAAAGGATATGCTTCTCCGAAGCGTTTATGATCATTTCGACTCAAATCGGACCAGTAACAAACTTTTGCTGCACTTTATAGCCAGCTCTGCAATTTCTGCGACCTAGGCCCATGTTGCTCCGCAAAAGCAGGGAAGCCGACGGGGAAGAGTAGGTGACTTTTTGGTACGTGTTGTCCTGGACCAAAACTACAATCCTGCAAATTTTCAGTTCTACAATAATTAATTCAAAGTCAAAAACTAAAATTCCTGTGCTACATGGCTTAACTAAGATCACTCAATTTTGCCGCACCTATGAACCAATGCATACACTTAGAGAACTGTCAAAGTTAATAAACTAAGGGTATAGCCCGTCTTGCGCCTTCTTGATGGTTTAGACTAGACGTGATAGACGTAACAATGAAAGCATTTAAATGTCCGAGTGGGGCCCCTGCGACACTCAGTGTGGCGTAACTTCGTAACGGGTGACGCTACAGAGGAGGTAGACATACCAATGGAAAGCCCAAAGTATGAAGAGAAATGTTTATTGAGAAATGTTGGGTACGTTTCCCCCTCCGAGTCTTCATTTATCAGCAATGGCGCCATTTCGGAATTTTTTAATTTTTTTTTTAATTATTTAAATTTTTTAAATGTGGACAGAATTAGAACGGAAAATTATGAACGAAAATATGCATGAAACATCCAAAATATGAACGGATATGCTTCTCCTAATCTTTTATAATCATTTCGATCCAAATCGGACCAGTAACAACCTTTCTGTTGGACTTTATAGCCAGCTCTGCAATTTTTGCGACTTAGGCCCTTGTTGCCCTGAAAAAATAGGGAAGCCGACGGGGGAGAGTAGGGGACTTTTTGGTATATGTTGTCCTAGACCAAAACTACAATCCCGGAAATTTTCAGCTTTACAATAATTAATTCCAGGTAGAAGCAATATTTTGACTAAAACTCCTGCGCTATTATAACACTTTTTGTGTAGAGCGCGCGCCCTCACACTATCGAAACGGGCTCCATTCCGAGCGTTAATTGCAAAATTTCTAGCGCCGATAGTTTTGCTCAAATGAAAAAAATAATAACACATTTTTCATGTAAAATCTTCCTTTTGTCCTAACATTTTCCAAAAAAAAAAAAAAATAAGCAAACTAACAAAGTATTTGTATGCCAAATTTGTTAAATAAAAAAATTGCACGATGGTTAACTTGGTAAACTTTTCAGATTATTATTATTTCTGCCATTTCTGAGAAGATACTTTTAAATTTTCAAAGAGTTCAGAGACTTTCCGAAACAAAAATCTAAATGCATTAGACTATTAATGAACATTTTTATTAATTCAAGATATTGAAATGAGTTCACGTGTAAGTTACTCTTAAGTATTGTGGAAACCTCATGTCATCTTTTAGAGTGAGATTTAATTCGTGTAAGCATTAAATTTTACCTTAAATTCAAGTGGTAACCTGGAACTTTGTAAGATGTTTTTAAGCAAGATTCCTTGCACGTACCAATGTATATAATGGAATTGTTGTTAGGTATTAAATATTTTTTTCTGTATTTAACGCTCCTATACATGTTTTTTGTATTGAATTTTATAGAAGTATTTACTTAGATGTTGTGATAAATCAATAATAAGGCTAATTTCGCCGAATCGATCAAAACTAAATATTTCTTTCTGTTCCATTGTGTGATATTTAAAATATTAATAACACAAGCTCGCGAAAAAAAAGTCGTGTCCACCAGACTAGACCATCATATCCTTATGTTTTGGGAGTCGCTGAATTCAAATCCGATCTCAGATTTGCCCCATCACATCAACTTTCCTCCCTAACTTCAAAAAATAAGCAAAAAACGGTAAAATGATGCAACTTTAACTCTTATTATTGAAATTTCTTTGTTTTTGGGGTCGCTGAATCCGAATATGATATCAGATTTGCTCCATCAGGTGATGTTCTCCGTAACCAAAAAATATATGCAGACAAACGCTTCAAGTTACAATTTATAACCTGAAACTCCAAAATCGTATACTTTGAAGCTGAATCTCTGCTTTATTTTAATTTTACCTACTTTACTGGTGCTAATGTATACCCCATTATTGCATATCCATTCTGTTATGGTAGAAAGTGCAACTTATCAAAATTTTCCACCATATGGCCTAAGAGAACATCGTTTAAACCAGGATCCAAAAACAGTATTGTTCCACCCCTTTATATCAGTCTCGGTCTAGTGAAGCAGTTTGTTAAAGCTCTAGATAAAGAAGGAGGATGATTTCAGTATTTACAGAAACGATTCTCAAACATGTCTGATGCAAAACTAAAAGGAGGGGTCTTCGGTAGACCACAATATCGAGGGATAAGAATTCCGTTAAAATAATGAATAACAATAAAACAGCAGCATGGACCAGTTTTAAGAAAGTTGTACAAAATTTTCTGGGGAGTCATAAAGATGAAAATCATAGAGAAGTAGTAACTGATATGGTGAAGAATTTTGGTAACTTAAGATTAGGATGTTTGATGAATTTAAGTTGCACTTTCTGCATTCACATGTTGATTACTTCCCAATGAATTTAGCAGATTATAGTGAGAAGCAATGAAAAAGATTTCATCAAAACATTAAGGAAATGGAGCGTCGATATCAAGGGAGATGACATGTTGATATGATGGCCGATATTTGTTGGACTACGAAGAGAGAAAATGTACGAAATGGAGTAAAACGTAAGAGAAAGCCAATCCATACATCTTTTGAGGACAAAAGAGTCCGATATTATAAAATAATGGATGTATAATAATAGGGTACATATTAGCATCATTAAAGTAGGTACCAGTGATATAAACCAGAGATTCAGCCTCAATATATACGATTTTGGACTCTTATGTTATAGACTGCAACTTGAAGCGTTTTTCCGCCTAAGCGGTCACCTGTTATCGGGGAAAATCTGACATTGCATTCGGATTCAGCGATCCCAAAAACGTAGAGTAACCTTTTGACAAATGGTTTCAATAGTTACAGCTCAACCCTTAAGAGTGCTATTTTAGCGTTTTTTGCCCATTTTTGAGGTAAGGGAGGAACTTTTACCTGATGGGGCAAATCTAACATCGCGTTCGATTCAGCGACCCCAAAATATAAGGATGTGATAGTCTAGTCTGGTGGACATGACTTCTTTTGTGGACCTGTGTAAACTTTTAGTTTGAAAATAGATATTCAGAAAGTAATTTCTTTTTCTGAAACAGGGTGTTAGCTTTAAAATGAAAATTGTATGTAGATACTATAAGACTATAATTCATTGAAGTTGTATGTAATTTATTTAATCAGTTCTATCTGTATGTTGTAGATTTCCTCAACTGTAAGATTCTTATGTTTGTTAAAATATAAAATATAAAAGTATATATAACAAGAAAGCATGCTGAAGTAATTCATAGTTAAATATTTTTAATGTATAACTTTTATCATGTAAACAGTGTGAGCCATTAAGACCGCAACACCCTCTTATTAAGGCCCGCGTCAAACGATTTGTTTATTATTTTATTTCGGACATAGCTTTACTTGACCAAGTCGAAATATGCCTGGCAGGGTCCCCAAAATGGATAAAAATTTCGAGATTGACTATTTCATTAGGTAATTTTTTACTAAAATGTGGACAACGTATTCGATTCGGACACACCTCAAATACCATTCACAAAGTTTTAGCTCTATACCGTTTGTGTTTATTATGCAATGGCGAATTTTAAAATTTTTGACTCTTCGACTGAATAAAAGTCTAAATCGAATGGCTACCTAATTTTTTTGTAAATGTAATAGACTTTTATAGGAGTCAGTCGAAAAGTAAACAATTTTAAATTCACCGTTATGTAACAAACACCCTATATAAGATATTGAGCTTAAACTTTGTATAGGGGTACCTGAGGTATATTCGAATCTAATACGCTATCCACTTTGTAACGTCCTTTTATTGCGGTGTTGCGAACTGCGTACTTTTTAGTTTTACTGGTCTTACCTCGAGCGCCAATCCCGCAGTTATAGTGTGGGAATTCCACTTTCCTCCATCAACAGTATGACAGAAGAGCAGATAACACGGTATTTTCAAAGGGTCAAAATATTTAGGCCGTTTCCTGAACGATTGAGTAGCTACTCTGTAGAATTATTGAGCAGATTAAAATATATTTGCAACTTACAGAGGGACTAAAAGGAATAAAAGGCACAATCGGTTTTATTCATTATATATTGATAATAAATTAAAATTCAAAGCCTGCAAAGCATCTTGCAAATGTACAGTATAAAATTTACAATAAATAATACTCATATATTAAAAATATATCATATGCCAATAAAAAATAATACGATATAATAATAATAATATAAAATAAAAAATATACGACAAAAAACTTAAAAACCTTTAACAAATTAATTACCCAAGAATCGAAGGTTGAGTTACTAACGGTTCCAGTTTAAAACTAGGTTTAAGAAGTAAAATAATCGGTAGTTTGATATTTGCAGACTTGTGAAACGAGTTAAAGAAAGAAGTTATTTACTTCAGGTGGGTCTAAATTACAGTACAAACGGTATACGGTTCAATAGGTGATTCGCCAACGGTGGTGCTTTGACAATCGAGGACCCTCGGACTTTAAAAAACTTCTAAATAATACAATCGGTTTGGTTTACTGGCGACAAGGACTTCCACCAAATTCGATTGAAAATTACATCAATCAGTGAAAACGTGAAAAACCAACATGCTTGAAATGAACAAAAACAAAGCCCCAAAAAGTCAAAATAATAAGCAGATTTTGTTTTACCACCAGGACTGAAAGGTCTTCTAAATTGAAGTGTTGGAAAATCAACAGACTTACTCAGTCTGCTAATCGCTTTTATACACGCAGAACCCCTCTCTATTGTCACAATACTACGAGTTTAAATAGCACTACTGCATATACCTTACCAGGTGGACACGAAAAATAATTAATCTTATACTAATAAATATAAAGAGAATTTATAAAGCCTCGGTAAAATTTGAAAATAAAAACAACTTCATTGCAAATTTTCGAAAAAAAAGATCAAAATTTATTGTGACATTTTTTTACTGGTTTATTGGATCCTAATAGACATTAATAAGATGAAAAATTCAAATATTTCTACATGGTCAAATAAGACGAACTGAGTTCTATGACACAATAAAAAAAAATTAAATTAGTCAACGCGTTTCAAAATAAGAGGATGTTGTGGTTTTAAATGAATAATTTTGTATATCATGACAAGCTTTATAGACCGGGAGTTAACAAACACTCAACCATTATAAGATACAAAAGGTTTGATCTAACACACGAAAAACTGTAGGTATAAGGATACGTAAACTCCCCGTTTGTCGAAACTAAGTGGCAGCATTATTGCGCAGATGGCGCATATCATAAATATCCGAAATCCAAATTCGAATTACAAGGTTCAAGAAAACAATCTACACCATTTAATTGAAAAGGGGTGAAAACCTAATCTGATAATTCTGACTTTGGATTCGGTTTCAGCGGGTCCAAATACATAAGGATGCAATGGTCTGGTCCGCAGGCCAGACCACTTTCTTTTTGTGTGGCTGTGTAATTTGAGTCATTGGGATCCCACAAAACCGAATGCATTCAGCACACTTCTATTAATTTGCCAAACTGATTCCTCACTCCATAAATCCATGACATCCGCAGGTAGAGACTCGTATACGTCTAGGGAGTGATTTATCGACGGGTTATAATTGAAATAACATGGACGGGGGTTATAGATTAAGTAGTAAGTGACTTACCCTCATCCACCAGTTATCGCTGGGGCGATGATTGTGTAGGTTGCTAAGTATGGTATGATGATTTCTTCATCGGGGAGTAATGAATAATAAATTTTGTCGTCAATGACAATGTTGTTTATTCAAAGAATTACATGAAAATATTTTTATGAAAAAAATAAATTATTTGCTTAGAATTAATTAAAAAAACCTAGGTCGTTTATTCACAAATAGCATAACAATCCTCATATTCCTCAAATTGCACATCGCACGCGATCTCTTTTTCTTCTTCATCCGCCGTTTCAGTGAGTGAATCTGAATTGGAATCGCTTAAACCAATTTCAGGGATTAAATTAAAATAAAAATCATCATCATTATCGTTACCGTCATCTGCTCTTTTTTCTGTACATACATCGTTATCATTATAGGGGTTAAGGAGAGTCGAAGATGAAGGTGAATATTTTTATCGTGATCAGCGCCTACGAACGGGGGAGGGCGTGTTGACGATCCAACGTGTAATTAATGAATTTTACACCCCTTGGAGCAACCCCCGATGTCGCTACCACCTCCTTTTCCGTAAAAAATGAAGGGATATGCACAGTAATAACGATCATGTGCCGAAAAACTTGTAAATCCTGGATAGCATGCTTTTTGGTGGGTGAGAGGTGGTTTCTGCCCGTTAGAGGGATGGGGAGGAGTTGGAGCTAAAAATGAATATTTTTTCCGCGATCAGCGACCCCGAAAATGGGGAATACGCGTTTGAACCGAATCATTTGAAAAAAAAAATGATTTTCCACCCCTAGGGAGGAACCTCCCTGGGCCTGCTGTCTGGATTCCACTTACTGTATCACTCCCTCCCATGTTATTTTAAATATATACAATCCGTCAATAAATCAGTTCCCAGACCCGGTTATGTATGAAAACATAAAGGGATTCCCATAAAAGGGGTGGTTTTTGGCCGTTCGAGGCGGTCAAAAACTTCTCCCACCACTTCCATCATGTTCAGCGCCCTCGAAAACGGGGGGGAGGTAATTCTTTGCACGAAATATTCACACTATTTTTTCCTTCATTATATAGACTATTCACTGCCGAGATTTTTTTTTAATCTATTTATTTAACGTCGGCCTATTTCCGCTACCAGGGCCTATCACCGACGACAGGAAACGAGCTACCCCCAACCTGGAAATTTTGCCGAACCTCTTCTCTTAAGAAGAGTAGGGATCTTTTACTTGCTTAACACTTAATAGACAAGGGTGCGCCTGCTTTACATCCCCTCCGAAGGATGGTATATCCACTACGTAATCCTTGTCTGAAATTACATAACTTCCGCGTATACACTGATATACAAGCCGCTAGAAGGTGGGACGAGAACGCTGTATTTCCCAAGATGGGTCACTCATCCAAGTACTAACCGCGCTCGACGTTGCTTCAACGGAATATCGACTGACATTCACATTGAAGTCGCCTCTACGCTCGCCCCCACTGCCGAGATAATATGGGAAGCGTCGCGTCTTCGCCCGTCGCATTCATACCATGCATTGTATTTGTACACAATTTTTTAGTACTAATTTTTATGTCATAATCGATTATCTCGAAATATTTAAATAATCGACTAATATGATTATTGTATCCTTTCCGGGTCACCAGATATGGGCATGATGTGTTAGTTGTTGGCGTTTTGGCAAATAATTTTCTATCTGTTTTTTTACAACGTTCTACGGAATTGCCAAATCTAATATAAATTTTCTAAAATTATACAACATCGTAAGAAATATATATTTACGGTTAATGTATTAATTTGATTTGCAACAGTGCATTTAATAAATAATATTTTAAACAGAAGCGTCACAAATCCATGATGTTCGCAGTTAGAGGCTCGTGGTAACGTACAAACTTAACGAGCCTGCTACGATCGCGTCCAAATATGAAATTGCGAATTGTTTGCGTTCGTCGCAAAAACCAACAGAAGGGTAAGTTGCGACGAGCTTCTTGCAAGCATCTCGCGAGCTGCTTGTAGGAGGCTCGTGGGAACATACAAATATCACGAATCGTGGTCGCAGCAGGCTTTGCTCGTGGCAGGCTCATTATATCTATACGCACCTTTAAGCGTCTGTTGGTCTTAATTTGTCGAATTTTTCGTCTATCGTCACGAGGCGTCCCCGCAATAATGCAGTCACTTAGTTTCGGTAGACTGGCGGTTTAAGTATTTTTATATAAACAGTGTTTCGTGGATTAAGTCAAACTTTTGAACCTTACGATTCTGTTTGCGTGTTCGCTAACTCCCGCTCTACTACAGCACTCAAAACTTCCCGGCAGGCTATATTACAGGTTGGTTCCAGCATCCATCCAAAATCGTAAATTGACTGTTCAACGTATGCGTTATATGTATTTAGCATTCTAACTGCGATCGTTACCGCGTACTAAACGATACATTGGCCGTACCAATTAAAATATGGATAATTTTTAAAGGTTCCTAAACTATCAGATAGGAACTGACTTGCGCAGGTCTCATTTAGGTATTCCGCCACGACGTGATGTAATGTCGTTCTTTTTCCTTTTACTAACCTAAAATTTTGTTTGTGTTTCATAAGAGCAATGCTCGACACAGACAATGCCGTTAATGATTACTAATTATACAGTTTTGCAATAATGCCTGTTTCTAATTCCTTTTGCCAGTTATACCTTTTAATTTATTTTTTTTTATCTGAAAAATTTAACCCGTTAAAAGAAAACCTGAATATCCCAAATTTCTAATGAAGAAAGTTTGGTTTTTTATTGTGGTAAAGTCAAAGAGGAAGAGTATTAAGTAAAGCACTAAAACACAATTTCGGCCAGTTTCGGTTAATCAGATGACAAAAAAGTTAAGGGCAAATTTAACATACATATTAATACATATGTGGGTAAAGCCATGATCTCATATAATCCAGTAAAATTGAACCAATAATCGCATATATCAGACAAAATTTAGAGTTTTGAAACTTGGTAGAAATATTAGGAAAGGCACCAGAATCACAATAAAGAAAAGATCTCGCCCTTAGCGTGGTTGCATCATCTTTTAAAATTACGAAAAACACTTCATATTCGAATTTAGCTCGTTTATCCGCCAAACCGTTAACTTTTTGGAAAATACTTCTATATAAAATATTGTATCAAAAGTATTTTATTCATTTTTTGCGAGGAATGAATAGTACTCTTGCAAAGACGGCGCAAAGATAAGAGTGAGTCTGAGTGCTCCTCTTAACACATATCTATCGCAGGTTTTGACGGCAGATTACTTGGAATTTTATATAAAAAGTCAAAAGGAGTCAATCTGTGGGACGGAAAATGGGGTATTATATAGAATGCGCCTCTAATGGTTTTCTTCCTTAAATTTTTTGCTCGATTTACAATATTTTTAAGAAAGCCGTCAACTCATTTTAACACCACACTTGAGGTAGAGTTTTTGGCACGTTTTTTCAAAGTGATTTTTCTCTGTAGGCCTAATCCACTGAAGTTCAGTGTATTGGAATCCACGGTATGTAATCAGCATCGTCTTCGGCAGTATCACTTTCAACATCGAGGCAGGCCTGGCGATGGCAGTGATAGCTTGTTGAACAATGGAGAACAGCTTTTGCGCACCCACGTCTGGTTTCGAATCCCAATTTGTAGCTGCATGAAATTACGGTTGGAATAGATTCTAAGGCTGATGCCTTCATTGTATTAATAGGTGCTAAGATGTTAACGACTTTTTTCCATCCCTACTCTGTGACATCTAAACATTCTATAGGAGTGCTAACATGCAGCAGCAAAGGTCGGAGGTAGTTTTGACAACAACACGTCCTGTCGACTTTACCAACAGGTTTTTTGAAGCGAGAATAAATCGCCTTATGGCGTGAGAAGTTTCTCAAAAGCTGTAAATTCTTTTATTGGTGTTTCGTTATTGTTTTAAAAATTTGATGTCACAAAGAGCAACAATGACTCCCATTCGTTCGGTCTCAAATTTTTTCACCAATTGTGCAATCAAACCTTGACGAGGTTACCTAAGAACTTCTGCTACATTTCGAAAATAACAGTATTTTCGTTAAAAATAATTTCGGGTGTGAATGTGTGCTTCATCATTGGCATATATTAAACCGAGCGCTCCAACCTCATCTTCGCGTCGCCCAGGGAAAAAATTTCATAAAAAATATTTTTGTATAGAAGTGTGCTTGCCAAAAAGTGAACAGATTAGCAGGTAAAATGAGCTAAGCCAAATTATACGGTGGTGGTTTTCATAATCTTAAGGGATGATACAACGATGGCAGGGATAAGAACTTTACTTATCTAACTCTGGTGCCTTTCCTAATATTCCTGGTAAGTTTCAAAACTTTTTTTGGATACAAAACTTAAACTTACTCGGTTATATAGGGCGAAAGAACATCCTGTCAAATGTGTGCGATTGCACAGACAATCAGTGTACATTATTATGGCAACGAATTCTATACCAAACTGGAACGCTCACTCAGTGCTTTAGATATACGGAAAACGTGTCACGTTTTTAGAAAGAGATATGTAGTTGACAGACCGTATATATCCTTGTCTTATAAGTCCATGGCTTTACGAATGTGTATATATTAATAAATGTCTTTCATGGAACACATTTCACCGAAAACGCAAGACGCAAGTCAATTCATAAATAGTTCAGAATCCGTTCCAACTGAATTCCAATCATCAAATGGTTTAGTAATAATCGGTCGTGAACCGATTCAAGAATGGTACGCCAACGGTACAAAATTGAGAGTGGGAAAAAATCTTATATTAACCTCGTCAAATCAGTACAGCGGCAATACAAATTATACAGAAGGGTAGATTTTGAATATTCCAATTTATAATGATGAAGCATGAAAAGCACTAGCTATTTTACACAAATAATAGATTAGAATAGAGTAAAATATTGTGTAAAATAGGCTAATTTAATTAATACTTGATCGTATACATGTAGGAGATGAAGGTAGGTTTCTTTAGTTTCTATTTCTCAGATACCATAATGTCTGCCTGATATTATTTGACTGACGTTCTTTAATTTAAAAAAATAAAATATTCTAAATCTTATAAATAAATGAACGTATACCACAGTATATGAATATTATGAAGTAGTACCTGAAGTTTGAATATTGAACAAAATAAATAATCAGACGTATAACATAATGCCACAAGGAGAAAAACTCTTGGGGGCTGCACATATTTAACATACAAAACTAATTCTCGCTAGAACCCTTCTGGATTGACAAAATTCTTATTATCAAAATAAAGACACCAAATAAATTACTGTGTGTAGTTTTTAGAGGAAAATTTGAATAATTGACTGAGTAATATACAAAAAAAAAAATGATTGCAACAAGCCGCAGCAGAAAATTTATATAAATTAAGGAATTCCTGCGTAATGCGCACAATACAGGACCTGCAGACTAGAGCTTTGACTTTTGACTGCCATCAGTATAGACACACGACAGCTGAAGTTCGCTTTTGTTGACATTTGAGTGACATTCGAGCGACTTGTGGGAGAAATTCATCTACCGTGATGTTCAACATAAAAGTTCTTGAGGGCTGCTTTAACACTTATACACAAAAAGGCGAACAAACTAAAGATAAATGCGTTTTATAATTTTATAGCTGGATATTAAAAGGTTAGACGACTCACTAGAAAAAGATGGAATAATCATCATTAAAAATTAAAACGATTTCAGCCCCAAGCCCCATTGCTCCACTATGTTTGTACGCCTAGGTACGCTACAACTCAACACTAGCCATCTTATGGCAAGAACTTTCATCAGATTTGAAAAACTCTATAGAAAATATACATATTACGTATTAGTAGGTACAAATTTTATTATCAATTTTAAATTATTTTTATATCAGGAATATGTTGCCCAGTCGTTTTTGGATGGCGAAGTAGGCAATAAAACAGTGTAAGACATGATATATCTTTTTACCTACTTCAACTTATAAGAGATAACGTTAATCTGCTTGAACCAGGTCCACTATACAGTTTCGGCAAGTTTTTGTTTTGGTATTGCACTAGTTTCAACGATTTAACTGACCGCCCACAACAAAGACGTCTATCAGTACTCTAGCAGAGGTAAAGAGTTACACGCCCCATCAAGAGAATTTATACATGATTGCTTTCTTCGGTCTCGCTTGCCGCTCTCGCTTACTCTTATTACAATACAAAAACCAACACTTTCCGAATCTGTATGCAATAGGGGCGTATTCAATGGCTGATGCTTATAAATTGAAATGAATAAGAAAATATTTCCAGTCTTACTCATATTATATTGCCCAGTGGCCCAACTGGTGCTTTTCAAAATGTTGGAACCTCCTCAAACTTGTAGTTTCGGTACCAAAGAATACCAGAACACATTAACACATAATATCAACACTCTCAATATAGGACTAGATGTTTATTACCCTCACACTATGTCTGTCTAATACAAACTAAAGGCAAATGCTCTTTTTAGCAATAACGAATAACTGCTCTTACCAGCATCTGCAGGTTTCAACTGGATTGTAAAGTTACTTGCAGTACCTAAGGTACTTGAAGTAGTGATGAAGTATTTTAAATATTTAAAGTAAATTGTAACGTACTTTAAGTACTGTAATTTCGTTTAGCAAGTACTAAGTACTATTCTAAAATATCTGCAAGTATCAAGTACCAAGTACTCATTTCTTCGGGTATTTGAAGCAAAATACTTCAAGTGATAAAAGTAATTGAAGTACAATTTATACTAATTTTACTTGAAGTAGTGCCCAGCTCTGGTCACCGCTATTACCAATATCCAACAAACCACTTCATATTCGGTATGTCCAATTCACAATAAAGAAAATAGTATTATTTACATGGACCCATGTGATTCTATACGTGTCCATAATTTTCACAATATCAATAGTAAATGTAATGTTCAATATGTATACAAGTAACCCGTCAGTCTAAAGTTTTGATATATCTACAGGGTAACATACAAATACAAATTATACAACACAGCTATATTTATTCTTATATTTTATCAATGAAACTGACATTAACGTACCAAACCATAAAAATAAGAATCGATAATAGATATTAAACTGTTTTGATTACACCCTATATAAAACTAACATAAGTGGTTATTGTACCTATTTCAGATATCATTGACGTCCGTATGTGGAACAAATTTGTTAAATAATATATACATGTTAAAATTTCTGTGTTGTGATAAAAATCGTTGTAACAATTTTGCAGCACATAACCCTATTCCGCACATATTATGAAAATAGTATTAAAACGTAAAATAAGTGAACTTTTTATACTTTTTTTAAATAATTACGTATATTATCATATACAATGTTAAAAAAATGCGCTTATCGATAAGTGATATAATGTGTTATATTATTCTTTATAGTTATTAATATTGTTGTATAATTTTGTAACATTAACGTTAAATACATGTCAGTATAAATTTGTAATTACTGTAAACAAATTATATTGGAAGACTATAAGTGAAATAAATTATAAAACTGAATAAACTAGTTTTTTATTATGATATATCCTTTATATTGTAACGTGTTTCCACCCTTAGGAAACTACCCCTTGCAAATTCCGTGGGTTCCAAAAATTACAACAAGAGATGTCCATTAACACACTTTATTAATTAACTTACTGGATACTTCACAATTCTATTATTAATTTAAATGCACTTTAATGACTAAAAATAGCAATGTTTATCACTTTGTTTTCACTTTATACTCTTAACCTCACGTGTCAATCAAACTTCAAAACTACTACTTCTATACTTTCTGAACTTTCTGAACTACTCGCTGAGAATGCCGTCGGTCTTTTATACCTAAAAATGACAGATCTCGATTTTTCTGTGATGACGCCACCATTCTCTAGATAACTCCAAATGTCACCAGAACTAACTTCTGGTAGGTTCTTTCTCGAGTAGGTGCAAATACACTACATTCAGACATTTGATCTGTTGAAGTCTGTGCCTACTTTTTAGTAACCAACATAACCTTAAATTTTAAAGGGTTGCAACATATTACACTGCCCCCTCCTTAAGCCTGAACGTCCCGGTCAGGCAATTTAGCCTCTTTCACATACTTCGCCAGTCTATCCAAGTGTACGATCTTCATCTTGGACATTTTGTTTCGTTGAATCCGATAGACGACATCATTAATTCGGATAATAACAGTATACGGTCCATCCCAAGGAGGTTGAAGTTTCGGGGATCTCCATTCCTTCCGCTGTGGGTTGTACAGCCAAACCAGATCCCCCACCTTGAATCCCCCTGTACTGGCATTCTGATCATAACGAGCCTTCAAGCGGTTACTAGTTCTGTTCATCTGCTCTCGATCATTCTTCGGCTGTTCTCGACTTCCATTTCTGTAGTTGCTCATCGAAAATGGTTCTCCACGGGCAGCACAATTTTTACACTTGCGACACCAGGCCTCCACATCCTGGCGACTATTAACTCAATAGAACTGTTCCCGTGCTCTACTCAATGTCTTGTTTATGCCGAAGTGTCTGCTGGATGTTTCATTATGTACTTCCTGGAGTACTTCTGGTACACGACACCTGGGAATCACTAGACGCATGGCAACCTGCTTCCCATCTGGGCTTTCCCATGCTCTCGTCAAAAGCCCATCTACGACCGTAAGTGAATCTCATTGTGACCATAAAGCCTTCAGCCCCACTTCTTTGTTGGAAACATCCTTCCATACTGGTCCCGTTTCCCCTTCCTTTGCTCTCAACATGGGTCCGATTTCTACATCGCGCAATTGCTCTTGCCTCAGAGTTTTCTTTGACCAACTGTCTTGACAGTGTTGACTTTAACCATGTTCAGCAATTTTCTCACCTGAGGGTAGCGCTTGCAATCTTCCTTGTCTGGTTTTCTGGATAATGCAGGAGTTTTGACTGCCTGCGTTGTCAACAGCCTGGTTTTCTCGCATTGGTCGTTCACTTTTGACAGAATAAATTGTTCGTTCCCAATCCTTAACATTCGCTTTCCTACGTCAACAATAAATCCATACTGTTCCATAATGTCCAGTCCCAAAATGAAGTCATCCGTAATGTCAGCCACGATGAGCCTGTGGTCGAACCTCAAATGCCCAATCTGCAAACCCAGGTCTACTTCTCCATGAACCGTAGCCCCGTCCCCCGTAGCTGTCCGGACGATCACTTCATTTTGCTTCTTGGTAATCTTTATGCCCGATATAAATCCTGGCCGTACTATTGATGACGTAGTACCTGTGTCGATGGTAAACAAACATTTTCTTCCATTCACATAGCCTTGTAACAGTAGACTATTCGAAATTCCTCGAAGCTGGGAAATCTTTATTTCTCTGGGGGCACTGCATTCCCTAGCCAGCACAACCCCCCTGGTACTGTTTTTCTGCTTCTCTTCAAGATTCACAGCATTTACTCGACTCTCCGAGTTCCGCTGTTGACAGTCTCGTTTCATATGTCCTACCTTGCCGCAGTTGAAACATTTAATACCTCCACTCAGCTTTCCTTTATTTTGTTGTTTTTCCTGCTTTCCGAGGCCATCCAATTTGTCAAATAATTTGGTGAACATTTTCTGCATCTCTGTCAACATAGGGTTCTGATTCATTTCTGGTTGCGATTCTTCGAGAGTCACAGCTCGCACTCTCGACCTTGGAGTATCCCTATATGCGGCTTCTACTTCCAGTGCACGCACCAAAGCTTCGCTACTACTTTGGTGTCTCGTCAGCCTCAGAACTCGCCTGACCTCTTCGTCCCTTATACCATCTAAAAAGGCCCCCACGGCTAATTGCTCCTGGAATTATTTAGGTGCACTTGGATACGCCAGGTGTGCCAGTCTCTCTATCGCAGCTTCAAATTCTTGTAAACTTTCCCCAGCTTTTTGCATCCGGGATTTCAGCTGAGCCTGGTATAATTGGGCAAGGTGTTGATCGCCATACCTCAAGTCTAATGTAGCTTCCAAGACTTAGAAGTCCCTTTGTTTCTCAACTGGGATGGTTTGGAGTAACTCTGAGGCCTGGCCCCTTAACGCCAGAACTAATGCCATGGCCTTTTCCTCATTATCCCAGTTGTTCGCACACGCTGCCGCCTCAAACTGCCTCTTGTACGTCGTCCAGGAACCTTGGCCGTCAAAAGAAGGACCTGATGATACCACCTGCTGGCTTCCTCTATCTCTCAACTGTCGTTTAAGCCGGTCTATTTCTCCTTTGACTTCTTCTTCGAACTTGTTTACTTTCTCTTTAACTTGACTGACTTCTCTCTCGACTTCACCTACTTTTTCTTCTATCTTGTTTATCTCTTCTTTGACTTCACTCTTTGATCCTTCGTTGGCAGAAATGATAGCGTCCTGCTGTATTTTCATTTGTTCATTCAGAATTTTCCTTAATTCTTCTTGGCGTCTTTCTTGTTCTTCTTTTTCTTGTTGGCGTCTTATTTCCTGATTTTCCATCATTTTCTTTAATTCATCTCTTTCTTCTTGACGTCTTGTTTCTTGCTCTTCTTTTTCTTCTTGACGTCGCCTTTCTTGTTCTTCTTTTTCTTCCTAACGTCTTGTTTCTTCATCCTCTTTTTCTTTCTGATGTCGCTTTTCTTGGTCTTCTATAATTTTTCGCAGTTCGGTTTTTTCTTCTTGACGTCGTCTTTCTTGTTCCTCTTTCTCTTCTTGACGTCGTCTTTCTTGCTGTTCTTTTTCTTCCTGACGTCGTTTTTCCTCCTCTTGGCGTCTTCTTTCTTGCTGTTCTTTTTCTTCCTGACGTCGTTTTTCTTGCTCTTCCTTGCTTTTCTTCTTGAAGTTTTCTCTCCTGTTCTTCTTTGTCTTCCTGCCGTTGCTGCGCCATCATTTTTTGGAATTGTTCGAATAAGTCCTGTATTTGTTTATCGGATGCCATACTTCTTGTTGTTACGGGCATACGATGAAATTAAAATAAAATAAATTTAACTGTCACGTCAATATCGGCAATGGAACTTTCCAGACAAATCTCGAAATAGCACGAAAAAGTCTTATCCAGAGTCTTTTGTCACTATCCAGTCCAGAGGATTTAATAATCTTCACTAATGTCCAAATAGAAGTCCTAGTAATTTTTCACGCACTAACACAAATGTGTCTTTTTCAGTGTCTCTATCACTTCTCAGTTCAAAGGATTTAATTATCACACTAATATCCTAATAAAATATTCTACAATGTCTCAAAAATGCACTTAAACACTATTTTCCTGTTCGAAAATAACCCTCGAACAATGTCCAGTAAATTAGTCCTCCGTGTTAGCACTAACCCTCGAGAATACTTCTCGAACACTCCAGCACAACTTCAGAGCTCCTCTTGTCATAAAATTCCGCTTTCTGACACCAATTTGTAACGTGTTTCCACCCTTAGGAAACTACCCCTTGCAAATTCCGTATGTTCCAAAAATTACAACAAGAGATGTCCACTAACACACTTTATTAATTAACTTACTGGATACTTCACAATTCTATTATTAATTTAAATGCACTTTAATGACTAAAAATAACAATGTTTATCACTTTGTTTTCACTTTATACTCTTAACCTCACTTGTCAATCAAACTTCAAAACTACTACTTCTATACTTTCTGAACTTTCTGAACTACTCGCTGAGAATGCGGTCGGTCTTTTATACCTAAAAATGACAGATCTCGATTTTTCTGTGATGACGCCACCATTCTCTAGATAACTCCAGATGTCACCAGAACTAACTTCTGGCAGGTTCTTTCTCGAGTAGATGCAAATATACTACATTCAGACATTTGATCTGTTGAAGTGTGTGCCTACTTTTTAGTAACCAACATAACCTTAAATTTTAAGGGGTTGCAACATATTACAATATTTATAATATAGCGGTGAGAGCATAAAACATGGGGTTTAGTCCGAATAAGTGAGGGAGTTTTGAAACTTTAGGAATTTGTAGATTTCGGTGCCCTGAATGAAATAAGAAAAAATGTAAAATGTGATCTCAGCCGCCGGCGCCGCCATATTGAAAACTTGGTGCACAAAAACAGTTTCTTTGAAATATCTCTCTTCGGGTGCCTCATACGGCAAAAAATGTTCTTATGAAAGTAAAAGAGCATTAAATTTTGTACAAAATATGCCCTATATATTTTTTCGTTAAGCTGAATAATTTCGGTGCAGCAGCCAATAGAAGTCAAGCATTCTTGACAGCATTAAAGGCTCTCAGGTCATATACCTTTGAGTCAAAAATTGCCTGGGAATGCAGACAATCCCTGAAGCAACTGGCAAAAAACAACAAGGTTACCTTGATGTGGGTGCCAGGGCATGAGGGGATAGAAGGCAACGAATTAGCTGATAGCCTCGCAAGAAAAGGGGCTGAAGCCCCGTTTTTTGGACCCGAACCGTTCTGTGGCCTATCCAGGGGACACATAACGGAGGAGGTCCTAAAATGGGAAAAGGAACAAAAAGAGTCCTACTGGAGGAACACTCCAGGACAAAGACAAGCAAAAAGGTTTATAACCTATTCTACAAAGAATGCCACAAGGCTTCTCGAACTGGAAAAGTCCGATTTAAGGCTGATCACAGGCCTTCTAACTGGCCATTGCCCCTTGAGATGCAGATACTGTGAAGCTGCAACTGAAACTGCGGAACATATACTTTGTGAATGCAAGGTGTTAATCCGCATTAGGCTAAAGTACCTAGAACAGGCGGAATTAACGCCTGAAGACATAGGGAAACTAGCCCCCAGGAAAATCGCAAGCTTTGCAAAAAGTCTTGGAATCCTGGGTAACAACTAGATGCAGGGTAACTCACAAAAGACCTTTTAGGTCGAGGTGAAGAAAGGCCAACCCAGGGCCAAGCGACCCCTTAAACAATCTACAATCTACATTCTTGACAAAATTATGATATTTTGCAATTTCTCGATTTAGTGCGACTTTTATGAAGGAGTAGTTTTGTTGAGACAAAATTTGTTTTAATACCTGAAAATCCTCAAATATGGTTGGTTTTACTTGTCTGCTACACATAGCTGAATGTTCAATACTCGTTTCCACAGCACCTTAAGGTAGAGTAAATGGCGCGTTTTCTTTTTTACGTGGTTGTCCCCTATAGGCCTAATCCACGACTAGCCTGCTTCTTGAGGCGTTTTAGGTGCTTGATGTCGAAGGTTCAGGTTCGTTGTAGCCTTTAACAATACTTACTTCGGAAATTGCTTCCATTGCGCTGTCCACTGATTCTACGTATTGATTGTTCTCCATGCTTGCGAGAAATGTTTCGACTGGAGAGTCGACTTCCGCGTCGTCATGAAGCTTGTCGACTGTTGCTGGTGCATTGTCGTAGCTTTGTCCCTTACAAAATTTACAAATTATAGAACATTTTAACCCTGCCTTTCTACAACTACATGCGGCACTGCATCCTATCTTGCATATACAGGAAAGAAGTAGCATTTCAGAAGCATGGTCTTTCAGCATTGTTACTGGTGTAACCCCAGTTTTGCTCTGTTTCCAGCCCCATTTTTCAACATTTTTATAAACCCCCTGCCACTCCTGGACCTGATAATATGTCCTGAATGAATGCTGTCGTGCCTCTGCAGCTGTAGGTGGTAGAGGCGCGATGTTAAACTTGCTTTCTCTGGGCGATCTTAAGAAACATTGGTAACGATAAGTGTTCAGAGAGATATTGTCTTCATATTTGGCTCCATACAGTTCCAGAATAAAGTGTTCTCCAGCATCAGCAATAGCATCCGGTTCAGCATTACTATCTCGAAAAAGATGAATGCTGACAACCACGTAAAAAAAAACACGCCATATACTCTACTTCAAGGTGATGTGGAAACGAGTATTGAACATTCAGCTATGCGTCGTAAACAAGTAAAATCAACTATATTTGAAGATATTTAGGTATGAAAACAAACTTCGTCCCAACAAAAAAAATACTCCTTCATAAAAGTCCCACTAAATCGAGAAATTGCAAAATATCATAATTTTGTCAAGAATGCTTGACTTCGATCGGCTGCTGCATCGAAACTATTCAGTTTAACGAAAAAATATATGGGACATATTTTGTACAAAATTTAACGGTCTTTTATTTTTATAAGAACATTTTTTTTTGCCGTATGAAGCATCCGAAGTAACAATAATAATAATAATGTTCTACCAAGAAAATAATTACAAAGAGATAGACGTACTGTACTATAAGTAAATAGATACGGTAAATATACAAGAGAGATATCACTGAAGTAGATATATACATCTACTTGTACGTGATTAAAGGGGGTAAAGGGAGGGAAGGGAGAGAACAATTTGTATAATCATAATTTGAAAAATTGTTTTAATATTCACTTGAATATGTAATAATAGTTTGAATATATAATATATAATAATACATAGTTTGGGTATATAATAATACATAATTTAAATAATGGGAATAATTTGTATAAACAAAAGAAACCTATGAATAAAGATATACTTCTAAGTGAACTATAGATCAATATAGATGGATAAAATCATTTTGTCCTATAATCAGTTAAATATGTCAACAGTAAAGTGTCAAGTGAAGTGAGTAAATCGTAAAAACGCTTAAGTTCCATGAGAAGTAGAGCTTATATAAGAATTTTTTGATTCACGATATCATGAAAACTATGCCGGGGTATGTGTGTTATCCATTGTTTTAATTTTGTCTTGAACAAATTTAAACTCTTAATGTTTAATATCACAGCACCACAAAAAAAAGTGGTCTGTCCGGCGGACTAGACTGGTATATCCCAATGTATTTGGACCCGCTGAAACCGAATCCGAAGTCAGAATTGTCAGTTTGGCTCGTTTTACACCCCTAACCCCAAAACACCACCATAACAAAAAAAAATGGTCTCTCCGGCGAACTAGGCCGGTGTATCCCCATGTATTTGGGTCCGCTGAAACCGAATCCGAAGTTAGAATTGTAAGATTGGCTCGATTTTAACCCCCAATCACAAAAAGACCCCCCACCCCCCCCCAAATGTTATGTCTGTCGGAGCACACCAGTATATCCTTATGTATTTGGACCTGCTAAAACCGAATCCGAAGTCAGAATTGTCAGTTTGGCTCGTTTTGCACCCCCGACCCGAAAAACACCCCCATAACAAAAAAAAAAATGGTCTGACCGGCGGACTAAACTAGTGTATCCCCATGTATTTGGACCCGCTGAAACCGAGTCCGAAGTCAAAATTGTAAGATTGGCTCGTTTTTCACCCCCAACACCAAAAAACACCCATCGAAAAAATGGTCTGTCTGGCGGACCAAACTAGTGTATCCTTATGTATTTGGACCTACTAAAATCGAACCCGAAGTCAGAATTGTCAGATTGGCTCGTTTTTCACCCTTAACCCCAAAAAATACCCCCCAAAACAAAAAAGTGGTCTGTTCGGCGGACTAAACCAATGTATCCCTATGTATTTGAATCCGCTGAAACCGAGTCTGAAGTCAGAATTGTAACATTGGCTCGTTTTTCATCCCTATCCCCAAAAGACACCCTTAAAACAAAAAAGTGGTCTGTCCGGCGGACCATATCAGTGTACCCTTATGTATTTTTGAGTTGCTGTATCCGAATCCGAAGTAAGAATTGTCAGATTGATTCGTTTTTCACCCCGTCAGAGGTGACGAGCTAATCTGACAATTCTGACTTCGGATTCGGTTTCAGCGGATCGATTCAGCGGATCGAAATACATACCACACACTGGTGTGGTCCGCTGGCCAGACCATGTTTTTGGGACGGTGTTTTTTGGGGGTTGGGGATGAAAAACGAGTAAATCTCACAATTCTAACAACGAATTCGGATTCAGCAAGTCAAAATACATAGGAATACATTGGTATAGTCCGCCGGATAGACCAATTTTTTTTTGTTATGGGGGTGTTTTTTGCAGTTAAGTGTGAAAAACGAGCCAATCTGACAATTCTAACTTCGGATTTGGTTTCAGCAGGTTCAAATACATAAGGATACATCGGTCTGGTCCGCCGGACAGACCATTTTTTTGAATGGGTGTTATTTGAGGTTGGGGGTAAAAACGAGCCAATCTTACAATTCTGAATTCGGACTCGATTTCAGCGGGTCCAAATACATAGGAACACACTAGTTTAGTCCGCCGGACAGACCAGTCTTTTTTGTTATGGGGGTGTTTTTGGGGTGAAAAATGAGCCAAACTGACAATTCTGACTTCGGATTCGGTTTTAGCAGGTCCAAATATATAAGGATACACTAGTCTGGTCCGCCGAACAGAACATTTTTTTGGGGGGTGTTTTTTGGGGTTGGGGGTTAAAAACGAACCAATATTAAAATTCTGACTTCGAATTCGGTTTCAGCGGGTTCAAATACGGTTTAGTCTGCAGGACAAACCACTTTTTTTTTTGTGGGGCTGTGTATTCAATGGAAGAAGGTCGAATAGTCTAGGGTTGAGGCATAAAAAGTTTTCCGTCCTACGGTTTTTTCACTTCTTGGCTTGTGGCAGCTATTCTGTTTGTGTCGTGTTTCATAATTATGTGTAATTGGTATTATGTTACTATAATATTTAAACAGAATAGTTGCCTCATGTCCAAGATGTTAGTTTCCGGAAACAAAGTGTCACTAGAGTAGCGAAGATTTTTACCAAATATTATTTTAATTATCCACTTTTGCAGCACATTTAGGTTCTCTAAGTAGTGATTACTTATTCCTCCCCAACCCAAGATGCCATAGGAGAGCTGTGACTGAACTAGCGCATAGTAGAGTATTTTTAGATGTTTTATGTCTAAGATGTCTTTGAGGTATTTAAACCTTGGAAGAAAACCTCTAATTTTTTAATTATATTTTATTTTTGACTTGTAGGTTCCATCTTAAATAGTAGATATGCTTCTAGAGGGCAGAATATTTACTAGTGAAATATTTTGTCGAACTCCTCTATATGTTTCCTTAAATATATAAGGAATAAGAAACCAGACTGCAACCAACAGCTATTCTCCGGACTAATGCCCCGCCGAGCGCTGAATTACGAGTTACAAGCCTGGCCGCGTTAAGTACAATAACTATGTATTGCCACAAAACGCTAAGTTTCGATTGTAATAGACACCAGCCGAAAGACTTATTCCCATTCAAAGGAGCTCTCGTGCCAGCCATCTCATACCACTTGCAGACTGCAGTTTCGAGCTATTGGCTCTCGTCAGTGCAAGGTAGGTCTGAGACGGCTGTAACGAGGCATTTGTTCACTCTTGGTACATGACGAGATTTATAAAACCACGACATGCAACAAAAATGACGGGCTCCATCTAGCGGCTAATATCCATTACAATCGAAACAGCAGTAGCCCTGACATGGGCACAGTTAGTAGATATGCTTCTAGAGGGCAGAATATTTACTAGTGAAATATTTTGTCGAACTCCTCTATATGTTTCCTTAAATATATAAGGAATAAGAAACCAGACTGCAACCAACAGCTATTCTCCAGACTAATGCCCCGCCGAGCGCTGAATTACGAGTTACAAGCCTGGCCGCGTTAAGTACAATAACTATGTATTGCCACAAAACGCTAAGTTTCGATTGTAATAGACACCAGCTCCTTTGAATGGGAATAAGTCTTTCGGCTGGTGTCTATTACAATCGAAACTTAGCGTTTTGTGGCAATACATAGTTATTGTACTTAACGCGGCCAGGCTTGTAACTCGTAATTCAGCGCTCGGCGGGGCATTAGTCCGGAGAATAGCTGTTGGTTGCAGTCTGGTTTCTTATTCCTTATATATTTAAGGAAACATATAGAGGAGTTCGACAAAATATTTCACTAGTAAATATTCTGCCCTCTAGAAGCATATCTACTAACTGTGCCCATGTCAGGGCTACTGCTGTTTCGATTGTAATGGATATTAGCCGCTAGATGGAGCCTGTCATTTTTGTTGCATGTCGTGGTTTTATAAATCTCGTCATGTACCAAGAGTGAACAAATGCCTCGTTACAGCCGTCTCAGACCTACCTTGCACTGACGAGAGTCAATAGCTCGAAACTGCAGTCTGCAAGTGGTATGAGATGGCTGGCACGAGAGCTCCTTTGAATGGGAATAAGTCTTTCGGCTGGTGTCTATTACAATCGAAACTTAGCGTTTTGTGGCAATACATAGTTATTGTACTTAACGTGGCCAGGCTTGTAACTCGTAATTCAGCGCTCGGCGGGGCATTAGTCCGGAGAATAGCTGTTGGTTGCAGTCTGGTTTCTTATTCCTTATATATTTAAGGAAACATATAGAGGAGTTCGACAAAATATTTCACTAGTAAATATTCTGCCCTCTAGAAGCATATCTACTAACTGTGCCCATGTCAGGGCTACTGCTGTTTCGATTGTAATGGATATTAGCCGCTAGATGGAGCCTGTCATTTTTGTTGCATGTCGTGGTTTTATAAATCTCGTCATATACCAAGAGTGAACAAATGCCTCGTTACAGCCGTCTCAGACCTACCTTGCACTGACGAGAGCCAATAGCTCGAAACTGCAGTCTGCAAGTGGTATGAGATGGCTGGCACGAGAGCTCCTTTGAATGGGAATAAGTCTTTCGGCTGGTGTCTATTACAATCGAAACTTAGCGTTTTGTGGCAATACATAGTTATTGTACTTAACGCGGCCAGGCTTGTAACTCGTAATTCAGCGCTCGGCGGGGCATTAGTCCGGAGAATAGCTGTTGGTTGCAGTCTGGTTTCTTATTCCTTATATATTTAAGGAAACATATAGAGGAGTTCGACAAAATATTTCACTAGTAAATATTCTGCCCTCTAGAAGCATATCTACTAACTGTGCCCATGTCAGGGCTACTGCTGTTTCGATTGTAATGGATATTAGCCGCTAGATGGAGCCTGTCATTTTTGTTGCATGTCGTGGTTTTATAAATCTCGTCATGTACCAAGAGTGAACAAATGCCTCGTTACAGCCGTCTCAGACCTACCTTGCACTGACGAGAGCCAATAGCTCGAAACTGCAGTCTGCAAGTGGTATGAGATGGCTGGCACGAGAGCTCCTTTGAATGGGAATAAGTCTTTCGGCTGGTGTCTATTACAATCGAAACTTAGCGTTTTGTGGCAATACATAGTTATTGTACTTAACGCGGCCAGGCTTGTAACTCGTAATTCAGCGCTCGGCGGGGCATTAGTCCGGAGAATAGCTGTTGGTTGCAGTCTGGTTTCTTATTCCTTATATATTTAAGGAAACATATAGAGGAGTTCGACAAAATATTTCACTAGTAAATATTCTGCCCTCTAGAAGCATATCTACTAACTGTGCCCATGTCAGGGCTACTGCTGTTTCGATTGTAATGGATATTAGCCGCTAGATGGAGCCTGTCATTTTTGTTGCATGTCGTGGTTTTATAAATCTCGTCATGTACCAAGAGTGAACAAATGCCTCGTTACAGCCGTCTCAGACCTACCTTGCACTGACGAGAGCCAATAGCTCGAAACTGCAGTCTGCAAGTGGTATGAGATGGCTGGCACGAGAGCTCCTTTGAATGGGAATAAGTCTTTCGGCTGGTGTCTATTACAATCGAAACTTAGCGTTTTGTGGCAATACATAGTTATTGTACTTAACGCGGCCAGGCTTGTAACTCGTAATTCAGCGCTCGGCGGGGCATTAGTCCGGAGAATAGCTGTTGGTTGCAGTCTGGTTTCTTATTCCTTATATATTTAAGGAAACATATAGAGGAGTTCGACAAAATATTTCACTAGTAAATCCATCTTAAATGTCTGTCAAATATAATGCCTAGGTATTTAGTTGAAGTAGCTTCAGGTATACTGGTGTCATGATCAATATTTAGTGGTCCAATATTTGGCAAATTATTGGCGTAGGATTTAAATGGTAAATAATATGTTTTATTACAATTTAAAGTAAGTGTGTTACTCTGAAACCAAGATTTGATGTATTTAAAATCATTTTCTGCCATATGCTCAAGTTCCTACCATGAATTTGCTTTATATAAGATTACGGTGTCATCTGCAAAACTAAGTATTGTACCCGAAGTCTCAAGAGATAGAAGGCTGTTTATATAAATAGTAAATAGTACCGGGCCAAGAACTGTTCCCTAAGGAACTCCGTACTTTACCTTTCTAAGCTCACTGACTGTTTCTTCTATAGCTACGTATTGCACACGGTCGGCTAGATAGCTTTTTAATAATTTAAGCATAATACCTCTTAATCCATACTTTTCTAATTTTTCTAGCAATTTTCGATGTCATACCGTGTCAAAAGCTTTTGCTAAATCCACGAATATACAAAGAGAAGGAATTTTCTTGTCTAGAGAATTATAAAAAGACGTCAGGATACATATTGCGTCCTCTATTGACTTTCCTTCCCTAAATCCGTACTGTCTGTCAGATAATATTTTATATTTATCTAGAAATTTTAGTATCCTACATTTCAAGATTTTTTCTATAATTGTGGCAATATTGAATATAAGTGAGACCGGTCTGTAATTTAAAATTTCTAAATAGTTGCCACCTTTGTGGATGGGTTTAATAATTCCAATTTTTAATAACTTTGGAAAATACCCTGTGTCGAAGCATTTATTTATTATATATACAAGAGGGTCAGCTATTTCGCTTGAAATTTCTTTAAGAGTTTCTGAGCGTATATTGTCGTGACCTGGTGCTTTTTTTGGTTTTAATCCTTTAATTACATCTAATATTTCAAATTTATTAGTAGGATATAGATACATGGTCTTGTCCAAGATTTCAGTGTTATCGTTGAAGTCTTTTGGTGTTATAATTTTCTTTGCATGAAGAACCATATTGTTTTTAAACAAAATAAATCAGTAAATAAAAGAGTTATTAGTTATTTGTATGACCGCCTAGCTACATACAGTGAAGGAATAGTAGGCAAATATCAAAGTGAGTTCAGGAAGGAGAAGTCAACAACTGACCAAATATTTCTTCTCAGGCAGGCTTTAGAAAAGACGTACGAATATGGGATTGATACCCACCACTTATTTATAGACTTCAAAGGTGTCTACGATAGCATAGACAGAAGCTCACTCTATAACGCCATGAGAGAATTTAATATCCCAATACACTTGATAAAACTAGTAAAGGCAACTCTATCGAAAGTCGAATGTAAAGTAAAGATCGTTCCAGACATACACAGGTTTGCGCCAGGGAGATAGTCTATCTTGCTTGTTATTCAACATTGCACTGGAAAAAGCCATAATAAATTCAGGCATAGCGACAAGGGGAACCATTATAAATAGAAGCGTACAAATACTAGCGTATGCAGATGACATTGATGTAGTATCAAGGACAAAAAGAGACTTAATACAAGCCTTCAAAGCACTAGAAGCAGCTGCCAAGAAAGTGGGGTTACAAGTTAATATAGCAAAAACAAAGTATATGAAAGTTACTACCAGCACTCAATTAACACCACCCGAAGACCTGGTGATAGATACATATATTTTTGAAGAGGTAAGAGAGTTCGTATATCTTGGATCGCAAATAAATGAAAATAATGTAATAAGTACAGAGATTAAGAGAAGGATATGTTTAGCTAATAGAGCCTACTTTGGATTAAAAAAGCTACTAACATCAAGCATAGCAACCAAAAAAACCAAGTTATTGATATATAAAACTCTTATCAAACCAGTGCTCTCCTACGCGTCGGAAGCATGGACCATGACAAAAAGTGATGAAGAGCTATTAGGCTGCTTTGAGAGAAAGATTTTGCGCCATATATATAGAGGTGTACTGGAGAATGGGATGTGGCGTAGACGTTATAATTTTGAGCTCTACCGCCTCTACGAGGAACCTGATATTTTTCGATCTATCAAAATAAATAGACTAAGGTGGCTGGGACACCTAGAAAGGATGGACGACATGGAACCCTCAAAGAAAATTTTCCAGCAAATACCGGCTAGACATAGGAAGAGAGGTAGGCCCAGAATTAGATTTAAGGATCAGGTGGAAGAAAATCTAAGTACGCTAGGAATTAGAAACTGGAAAACCAAGGCGATGAACAGGGAAGAATGGAAACTGATATTAGAACAGGCCAAGACCCACCCGGGGTTGTAGTGCCAGAGATGATGATGATATTTCCCAAAACAGGAAATGTCTTAGAGAATTTTACAAGATCTGTATTGATGAGTTATCGATAATATAACGTACTTTATATGTGCTATATATGTAAATCATATATTCTATATAGGGAAAGTATATAAACATAATTCTTTATAATCGCTGTACAGATCAAATACAGAATATATCTGTAGAGGATAGTTATTTGTTTAACTATGCAGCAAAATAGTAGATTGACTGAGTTGAACATATAATTTTTTGCCGATTGTTTAAAGGCGAGTTGTATCGACTAGGTTTAAACTAAGTTCAGCTTGATCCGAGATCAATATCCATGATTACGATTGTTGCAACAATCGTAACCTTGGCTTTTGATCTTGGATCAACCTGAACTTGGTTCAAACTTAGTTGTTACAACTCGCCCTAAATATATTTTAGAATATTTAAATTATTACAATTCCCATAATCACTTTAATTTTGTTGTTGTGATAAATTCAATAAAAATTTATCAAAATCGCAGTTACTATTGACATATGTCAATAGTCACTGTAATAATCAAAGTTTTAGAAGTTACAAAATTTCTTGCGAGTTTCGAAAAAATATTTATTCAAATTTATACCAATTTTACTGTTAATGTTAAAGATAACTAAAACTACGTTGATAATTTTTGTTGGAAATTTTCCGCAATTATGTTTCTTAATAAATGTCACTTGAAAAAAAGTAACAAATATTTAGTTTGCGACCAATCATTTTGCCTGCCTAGGCAGCAAAGTGAGTACTTTGGTGTCTAGGCAGGAAAGTGATACTTTACTGATTGACATTGGTAATAAGAAATTAGTATTTTGCTGTCAGTCGGCGAAAAAATATTTAGCTGTACTATAAATATTCTATGCAGTTGAAATCTTTATCGACAGATCTATATAAAATATTGTCAGAGCTATATAGTTTACAGAAACTTCTATCGCTTGGTTATATGGTTATTTTATAGTTTTAGAGAAAAAGATATTTCCTACTCCGCATCTCGAACCGTGGAAAAAAGAGTCCACTCCATCTGCGGATTCTGATTCACCATACAACGAAGTTTGAAAGTTATATTGATACACAGGTCTACAAAAAAAAGTTCTAATCTGAAGTATTTTTGATGCGCTGAGCCAATTTTGGACAAAAAAAATTTCTACCGTGTCACTTTTTCTATAATACCCCTCTTATCCCCTAAAAAGGGCAAAAAAAATGGTCCTGTCCTAAGGTTCTCATCTAACTTTTCTGAAGTATTTTGATGCGCTGAAGCCAATTTTGGATAAAAAAAAACTCTATCGCGTCAGTTTCCCTCTACCACCCCCTTTTATCTTCATAAAAAGACAAAAATGAGGTCTTGCTTGTCCTAAGGTTCTGATCTAACTTTTCTAAAGTATTTTGACGCGCTGAAGCCAATTTTGGGCAAAAAATTTTTTTCTACCATGCCAGTTTCCCTCTACCATCCCTTTTACCCCCCCAAAAAGGTCAAAAAACAGGTTTTGTCTGAAGGTTCTGACGCAACTTTTTGAAGAATTTTTATGCGCTGAAGCCAATTTTGGATAAAAAAAAATTCTATCGTGTCAGTTTCCCTCTACCACCCCTTTTTATCCCCGTAAAAAGGCAAAAATGAGGTCTTGCTTGTTCTGAGGTTCTGATCTAACTTTTCTAAAGTATTTTGACGCGCTGAAGCCAATTTTGAGCAAAGAAAATTTTCTACCATGTCAGTTTCCCTCTACTGCCCCTCTACCACCCTTTTATTTCCCCCCAAAAAAAGGACAAAAAACAATTCAATTCAATTCAAAAATATTTATTAGATGTTTAGCATACAAACATGCACCTGAATCGTATCCCGGTACAGAGCCGACCGCACAACCACGTCGCGTAGCGCCGTGGTGAATGTACGGTCGGATGGAGCGGGTTCAATTCAAGTTAGGACAATACATCGAATGTGGAGTTAGGACTCCTGTCTAAAAACAAATAAGACTTAAACCTAACAATTTTTTAATTCACAACTAGAGAATAGTTTTAAAACACTTATAAACTACTTAAAGCTAGAGAAATGAGTTTTTGTTCAGCACACGCGCACTGACGCACACGCGCACTGTTTTAAAAGGTTGGATTGCTGATACGGGAAAAGCTTAACGAAAAAACCCGTTCGAACCAATGACGACATTCATCCGATGGTCTGCCTGCCTTCGGAAAGGTAGGGTGAGAGGAAGTTATGATTTAAAAGGTTTTGATTTGCAAGAGGTTATTGGCCGAGAGGGGATTTTGTAAAAGACAAAAAAGGACAAAATAACAAAAATTAACAAAATTAACAAAAATGAGATTAATAGAGGGAATAGAGAAAAGGTTTGGGAGTAAAAGGTGGTGAAAAGGAAAGGGTGGTGAAATGGAAATTTTGGTATAGGAAAGATTTGGCTAGGGAGGTTGCCGAAAGATAGGCAACGCCTGGTATGGTAATGGGTGTTTAAGGTTGAAAAGTATGGCGTTATGCTGTCTGATTCGTGTAATGTTTCGGGTTAGCGGACTGTCGCCCAGTTTGAATTTATAGAATTTCTGGGATGTTTCCCGGACGAAGTCCGCTAGTGGGGTTATGTCGTGGCAACGTGTATAGAGATCTCTGAGGGAGGTGTACCTATCGGAGTTCGAAATGAGGCGCATAAATTTGTGCTCTAAGACTCGAAATTTATTCATTGTCGTGGCCGGGATGCTGCACCACACCGGCGCCGCGTATATGATGGCCGGCCTGATCACCATCGTATACAATAATTTCTTATTGGTCCTGTTTAGTCCGCTACCCCGCGCCAGGAGCGGATACAGACTCCTGGACATGGAGTAGACCTTTCGTACCGTCTCGTTAACGTGCGTGTTGAACGTCAGTCTTTTGTCCAAGTTTACCCCCAGATACTTTACGCACTGCTTTATTGGAATTTGGCGACCCCCTATCGAAAGTGGTGTTAGAATACGATTTTCGGTGAAGCGGCGCGTGAAGACGATTGACTCAGACTTCTCGGCGTTGATCCGAATCTTCCACTTGTCGTAATACGCCGTGGCACGGGCCATGTGCGCCTTCAGCAGCATGTTCGCCGCTTGTGCGTTGTGTGAATGCGCGTACATGGCCGTGTCGTCGGCGTACTTGGCAAGGTTCGTATTCGGAAACTCCGGGAAGTCGGAGACGTACAGATTGTATAACTTTGGTGACAGGCACGACCCCTGGGGGACGCCCGCGCGAATGTCCCGCCGAGTTGATAGTTTGTTATTCACCCTAACCTGCAGTGATCTGCCCGTCAGGAAAGAGTGAATTAGTTTCGTGATATGCGTAGGAAAGTTAAGCGAATTGAGTTTGTAGAGTAAGCCCGGGATCCACACTGTATCGAAAGCCTTCTCAATATCAAGCAGCACCATCACTGTGCTTTTTCCGCGGTTGCACTGCACTTTGACGTCATTCACGATCCTGACGACCTGGCGTACAGTGCCCCTGCCTTTCTTGAAACCAAACTGGCATTCATCGTCGATGTGGAGTTCATCCTGGGCAGTGTCTAGTCTGACCAGGATGACCTTCTCCACCAACTTGGAAATCGCCGACAGCAACGAGATTGGTCGATAGCTGCCGGCGAGTTTGGCGTTCTTGTTCGATTTCAAGATCGGCACGACCACGGCACACTTCCACTGGCTGGGCCAGTGTTGTAGCCGCAGGATCGCGTTGACAATGTACGTCAATTGTACAATGCCTTTCCGCGGAAGATATTTAAGCAGCCTGTATTCGATACAGTCTGCCCCCGGGGCCTTGTCGTTTGGTAAGGTCCGGACAATGCCTGCAACCTCCGAGGGCTTGGCCATGACTTTTAGAAATTCGCGTCTAGTCAATTGGATGTCATGGCCAATCAGTTCGTTGACGTCGTTTTCGATGCGGTCGTGTCCCGGATCGTTGGGTATTTGCGTGTTATGTATTTCTGAGAAATGATTTGCTAGGTCCTCCACCTTTTGGGCGTCCGTCACAGCCGTTTGTCCGTTGGTGTTGGTTAGCGCGGGTATGGCCTCCCGTGTACTTCTCATGGCCCTTGATAGTTTCCACAGCGAGTTGTCCTGAGGATTAAGCGCTTCGAGTTTGATCCGCCATTTCCGGTCCCTGGTGGTGCTGATGGCGGTCCTAATGCGCCGATGCAGCTCGCTCATCTGGGCCTTAGCGTCGACATCACGATTTCGCTGCCAAAGCCGTCTCAGTCGATTCTTCTCACGGATGTCTTGTATGACCGCTGCGTCGAGTCGGTCTTTGTAGGGATTTATAGTTATCGTAGTTGCAACACTCTGCTTGGCGTCCTGCACTATCCTTGTGAACTCCCCCACCACATTTTCCAGCTCGGCGGGTGTGGCGATATCGTTTACAAGTGTGAGGTACGTGTTTATATGTATCTTATAGAGACGCCAATCGGCGTCCCTATAAGAGGTGACTTTTCGTGTGGTGTCTTCCCTCGATATGTTTTCCAACTCCAGCAGAATTGGATTATGGTCGGATGTTAGTTCCTCCAGCGCCACTGGTGGCGTGGAGTTCCTCACACCCTTGTTGACCACAATGTCGAGAGTGGAAGGTGTTGTACCGTTTTCCGGAAAATGTGTGGGATCGTCCGGATACTGCAGCACGACATTATGATTAATCACGTAATCATACAGAGTGTTGCCGTTGGCGTTGTTGCGATGGCAGTTCCATGCGTTATGCCGAGCGTTAAAGTCACCTATAAGCAAGCAGCGCGGGCTCGCGTTCAGCAAATTCTCAAGGCAACCCGCCGTGAACCCGTTCAAGGGCCGGTTGTACGCGGCGATGATGCTCATGCCGCCTTCCAGCGTCACACACACGTTTTCCACGGAAGTGTTCCGTAGACAACGATGCGTGTGCGCGATATCTGACTTTATGAGCATGGCCACACCGCCCCCTCTGTTTATGTCGGCCCTATCTTTTCTGATTGTCGTATACCCTCGGACGCGCAGCTTGTCCCGTCTGTCGAGTTTTGTCTCATTCAGAAGCATAATGTCGATTTTATGCCTCGTTAAATAATTTATTAGAAAAGGAATTTTGTTACCTATACCGTTGGCGTTCCATGAGGAAACCTTTAGTCTAAAAGGCATCGGCAGGCAGCTCCCTGAAGAACGTCGTCATCACCTGGAAACGATCCGTGGCGCAGGTACAGCTCTCGAGTTGCTCGTTGAGCCGGACAAAAAACAGGTTTTGTCTGAAGGTTGTGACCTAACTTTTTGAAGTATTTTGACGCTCTGAAACCAATTTTGGACAAAAAATGTTTCTATCGGGTCAGTTTTCCTCTACCTTCATCCCCAAAAATATTTTTTTGCCAAAATTTGTTTCAGCGCGTCAGATTACTTCTGAAAGGTTACATGAGAACCTTAGGACAAGACCTTTTTTTGCCTTTTTTTAGGGGAAAACTGGCACGGTAGAAAAATTTTTTTCGTCCAAAATTGACCTGTGTAATGTTTCTCTAAGTACGACCACCACATCTATCTCCTTTATTAAAGTTAATGAATGAATAACGTTTGCGAATGTGAAAGATATTATGAATAATACAAATCAATAATTTCAACAATAACAGAGCCACAAATAAAAGTGGTCTGGCTTGCAGACCAGAAGAGTGTATCTTTATGTATTTGGACCCGCTGAAACCGAATCCGAAGTCAGAATTGTCAGATTGCCTTGTTTTTCACTCCAACCCCTCCTCCCCTCCCTAAACAGTTTTCTGTTTGTATTTGCAGTGTATCCTTACGTATTCCTCTTAAACCGAATCTGAAGTCATAATTGTCATATTCGCTCGTTTTTCACCCCTGCCCCAAAAAACACCCCCAAAACAAAAGTAAAGTGGTCTGGCCTACGGACCAGATCAATGTATCTTTATGTATTTGGGCCCGAAGTCAGAATTGCTCGTATCGCCCAAAAAGTGGTCTGTCCGGGGGACCATACCAATGTAGCCTCATGTAATTGGTAAGGATGCACTGGTCTGGTCCACCGGACAGACCACTCTGTTTTGTTTTGGGGGTGTTTTTTTAGGGGTTAGGTGAAAAGCGAGCCAATCTGACAATTCTAACTTCAGATTCGGTTTCATCGGATCCAAATACATAAGGATACACTGATCTGGTCCGCAGACCACATCACTTTTTTTTTGTTTTGGGGGTGTTTTTTGGAGCTAGGGACGATAAACGAGGAATCTGATAATTCTGATATCGTATTCGATTTCAGAGGGTCCAAATACATAAGGATACACTGGTATGGTCCGCAGGACAGACCACTTTTTTTTTTGGGGGGGGGGGTTAGGGGTGAAAAATGAGCCAATTTGACACTTAAGACTTCAGATTCGGTTTCAGCAGGTCTAAATACATGAGGATACACAGATCTGGTCGGCAGGCCCGACCACTTTTTCTGTTTTGTTTGGGGGTGTTTGTTGGGGTTAGGAGTGAAAAACGAGCCAATCTGACAATTCTGACTTCGGATTCAGCTTCAGCTAGTCCAAATACATAAGGATACATTGGTGTGGTTCGCAGGCCAGATCACTTTTTTGTTGTATGTGGCTGTGTAATCAATAAGCTATACTAAATACTTCAAAATATATCACATATCATATTTGCCACAATATGGTAAGTATTTTGTTTATGTGTATGAAATTAGAAAATATGGAGTTCCTCTTATCTGAAATTATAATCTATAGCAAATTTAATAGCACTTTAAATATGTATGTATCAATTGTATCATATAAATCAGAAATATCGATGTAAAATGCTTAGTCTTTAAGTGTCCATCGCAAACTGAAAATAGAATATGTTGCTGCTAAGTATATTGGTGTTCTATTTATCTTATGCAGTAAGTCTTTGTAAATATTTGTAAATCTATTGAGAAGTAACACAGCTAATAAGAGAAACAATCGAAAATAACTTTTTTCATAACGAATGCCATATTTTGATATATTTTTTAAACATTTTTTGGAATTTTTTTACAAAACTGCGATGTTATCGATGTATTATTTTAATGGCAACTGTATATGTTTCTGACACTCTGAATTTTGATGCATCTGAGGTACGCGGCATTTTATGCTTTTTTTACAATTCAATTATTAGTTAATTGCAAATTAAACTCTAATGTAACTATTACGATTATGATATATTATAATAATGGATAGATAAGATAGCATATATGAAGTACACTTTGTCAAAGTCTCTAATTGTTTACCTTTAATACTTAGCTTTCAGAGGATGAAAGTCCTATTGTTAGTTTACCGAGTGGGAAAATACAAGGACTTGCAAGAACAACTCTAAGGAATAACGTACCGTTTTATGCTTTTCTGGGAATTCCATTTGCTGCTCCGCCAGTAGGAAAGCTGAGATTTCAGGTAATTATGTTTCAGAGTCATACAAAAATATAAGCATTCGTGTATTAGCACAGTCGATCTGTCATTTGACCCGTGAATAATTCCTATAAGAAATTTTTTGTTTGGACATCAAATGAATTATATTCTAGTCGTGATCTGTCATATGGGTTGTATAACAGTTTAATCAGTCGCAAAACTCACGGAAAATTCGCATAATAAATCCAAAACTTCTATTGGCAGCTAAAATTACTTGATGAACGTGATAACCAAAAGTGAATTTTGAATACAATAATATCTGGTCCGTTAAGCAATACATCGTCAATGTTACATGGAAAAATTGAAATATCTTTTTTACAAGAATATATTAGAAGATTACATTTATTTCTATTAAGTGGTAACTTATTTTCCTTACACAAACGTGATGCAATCCTGAATACCATTTATTTTCATATCTGTTTTCATATTATCTGCGTACAGCAGAAGGGGGATGTTCGAACAACTAACAGCACTATTAACAAAAATGTTGAAGAGTAACGATCTCAGGATCAATCCCTGAGGAACACCGCACAGAACTTCAAATTTGGTTGAGATAAAGTCTCTGTGACATACTAGTGTAGTGACTTGCGTCTCGAAAATTCCTCGATACTTCCACTTTTGAGTAATAGCAATTCCTTTTAACAATGAATAGAACTAGTCAAAATAAGTAGATTTTCGAACAGACCTAGTGTGGCGATCAGTTCACTTGCTGGGTAAATATAAGTCACCAACCCCAGGCTCAAGTAACCAAGGATCCAGGAAACAAAATATAATACAATAACAAATTTAACAAAAATTACAATTTTAAAATTTGAATACAAATATTTTGAAACCCTTTTCGAATCTTATTTAATAGCATTACACCGCTATATTGGTGACCCCGACGCTTCACGCATTGTATGCCTCCTGAAGCAGAGGAAGAATTAAAAAATCTCATTCAAAAACATCACAAACACCATATTATATTCAATCAATTAATCAATCGATCAATTAGTCATCCATTTATTTTTTCTTTCTTTTAAAAATGGCACCACCAACAGATAATATTTTATTAGATGACATACAAATTTCATCAGGTGCAGGGACATCTCATGGTAATTACGTCGCGACTATTAAATTACCACCTTTCTGGATATCTAAACCAGAAATACGGTTTACTCAAATTGAATCACAATTTTCAATTCACAGGATTGTTAGCGATCGAAAAAAATACGATTATGTCATTGCCAGTTTACCCCCTGAAATTATTACCACTGTGTATGACGTTGTCACTAATCAGCCAGAGAGAGATCTATATGACAACTTGAAAAATATACTAATTTCTCGTTTGACCTCAAGCGAGGAAAAGCGATTAGAGGACCTACTTGCTATTGAATCTAAAGTTTCTTCAATTCCTTCCACTACTCCTACAGTTTCTGGAACTTATTGCGATAGTTGTAGAAGTCGACTCGACTGAGAAATCGCAGAGGCTCGAGGCCCCGTTCTAACAGTCGAAGTGGTACCAGCGTTAGATATAATCCATCTAATACCAAAGTTTGCTATTACCATCAACTTTATGGTCGTAAAGCATTTAAGTGTCTCGGAGATTGGTGCACGTTCGCCAACGATGTCAAAACCGACAATCAAAGATGACTAAATGTCAATAATATTTTGACAACTGACGTTAAAATTTCGGATAGTAAACCTCGTCTCTTTATATTTGATAATACTAATAAAATAGAATTCCTCATTGACACGGGCGCTGATTTATCAATTATACCTCGGAATCTATTAACGAATACTAGGAGAAACCCCGATGTTGTACTAATAGCAGCTAATGGTTCAGTTATAGATACCTTCGGGAAGAAATTTTTGAAAATTGATTTAAACTTACGTAGGTTATTTCCTTTCGTTTTTAATATAGCAGATATAAATATCGCCATTATCGGAGCAGACTTTTTAGCTCATTTTGGTTTAGTTGTTGATTTAAAACATAAATGTTTAATCGACAATATGACTAGTCTGTCAACATATTTATTTTCAAACAATGGTCCGTCATATTCTCCTAAGTTATTTAGCATATCAAATGAATTCACTGCATTACTATTACAATTCCCTACTTTAATTAGCTCTCCAAATTACAATTTGCCAGTTAAACATTCCGTTGAGCATCATATTGTTACTGAAGGTCATTTACCTTTCTCACGCCCACGTAGGTTGGATAGCGTTAAATTCAAGATAGCTCAAGACGAATTCAATAATATGGTAGAATTAGGTATTTGTGTACCTTCTTCTTCTTCCGTATCCTCACCATTACACATGGTTGAAAAAAAAAGCTCCGACTGGAGACCTTGTGGGGACTATCGTCGTCTAAATTCAATTACTGTTCCTGACATATACCCGTTGCCCCACCTCCATGATTTTAACTCGCAGTTGTACAATTGTGTTATTTTTTCAAAAATAGATTTGGTACGTGTTTATCACCAAATACCTGTCGCAAAAAGTGACGTTTTTAAAATAGCGATTACTACTCCTTTCGGTTTGTTTGAATTTGGTCGTATGCCTTTCGGCTTACGTAACGCCGGTCAAACTTTCCAACGTTTCATGAACGAAGTTTTAGTAGGTTTACCCTTTACTTTCGTCTATTTAGATGACATCCTGATTGCAAGTAAATCTAGTTCGGAACATTTAGAGCACTTGAAACTTGTTTTTCAGAGGTTAGAATTGTACGGCATAAATATTAAACCGTCAAAATGCATATTAGGTGTCAGTCATTTGACATTTTTAGGACACAATATTTCTTCAGCCGGTATTTTACCTTCTTCTGAACATATTGATGTTATAAATAATTTTCCCTTACCTACTACAGTCAAACAACTTCAGCGTTTCATAGGTACGGTTAACTTTTATCATCGTTTCATACCTTCTTTCGCTGAAATCTTAATTCCTTTACATGCACTTTGTACTAGATTACTGCATGATAAAGTTAAAATAATAAATGATTGGCCTACCGACTGTCTTGACAGTTTTTCCAAAGCCAAAGCTGCTATAGCTGGCGCAACCTTTTTAGCACATCCACGTTGTGATAATAGCTCGTTTTTATCGCTGACTGTTGATTGTTCTAATGTCTCTATGGGGGCAGTTCTTGAACAGCGCGATGACGAAGGTGTATTTGCCACATTAGCCTTCTTCTCACGAAAGCTTACCTTGGCACAAACAAAATACAGTTCCTTTGACAAGGAACTTCTTTCTTTATTTACAGCGATTAAACATTTCAGATTTTTACTTGAAGGTCGCACATTTATTTGCTTTACTGACCATAAACCTTTAGTCAAAGCATTTACCACTAAAACTGAAAGATCTCCCAGGCAAATTAGACATTTAGAATTCATTGCTCAGTTTGCCTGTGAAATCCAACATATCAAAGGGAAAAATAACATTGTTGCAGACACTTTATCACGTGAGCATGATACATCTTCTTTACAACAATGCATTTCCCCAATTTCAGCCCAAAAGTCTAACCTAGTTGATATTAACTTTGACTTAGAGAACTTTTCATTTAAAGAAAATTAAAATTCCATATTCAGACAAGTTTATTTGGTGTGACGTTTCTCGCCCTAAACTTCGTCCTTATGTTCCTATCGTTTATAGACGGACAATTTTTGATATTTTTCACGGTTTGTCTCACCCTGGTATCAAAGCGACTAGAACAACCAATTATTTTTGGCCTAAAATGACTTCAGATTGTAATCTCTGGGCAAAAACTTGTATTAGCTGTCAAATTAATAAAGTGACAAGACATACGAGGAGCCCGATTACTGACTTCGATATACCTAAAGGACGATTCGACCACATACATATAGATTTAATAGGACCATTACCTCCTTCTAAAGGTTGTTCTTATATTCTTACTGTGATCGAGCGTTTTACTAGATGGCCCGAAGCTTATCCACTTCAGGATATTACTGCGGAAACTGTAGTGCGTACGTTATTTCAGAATTATGTTTGTCGATTCGGTGTCCCTGTCACAGTGACAACCGACCAAGGCGTTCAATTTGAATCAAAACTGTTCAAAGAATTTTCAAAATTTCTGGGATTTCATAGAATTCGTACGACACCATATCATCCTTCCTCGAATGGAATGATTGAAAGGGAATTGGGTAGATGAACTTCCTATCATACTATTAGCTCTCAGAACCATCCCTAAAGACGATTTGCAATGTTCCTCCGCAGAACTCGTTTTTGGTCAAACTTTACGAATACTTGGTGAATTTTTTATTAAATCATATACTTGTCCGGATATTCCTTATTGTATTACTAAATTACGTACTTCATTTAATAATTTAACGTTCATTCCACCTGTTCACCACGTTAATTACAAATCATTTGTCAGCCCAGACATCTCGAATTGTAATTTTGTTTTCGTTCGGAAAGAACGTTTTAAAAAATATTTTACTCCGCTGTACGATGGACCTTTTAAAGTGTTGTCCCGTACAGATAAATTGGTTACTTTTGTTAAAGGAACTAAAGCCGTCACGGTAAACATTGACAGGATTAAACCAGCATATTTATTATCTGACAAATGTGATGTCACTCCACCTTCGATTAAGAAAGTTCGTTTTGCTATTGACAAATTGAATGACTGACTGATCTTTTTATTAGCGGGGGAGTAGTGTGGCGATCAGTTCACTTGCTGGGTAAATATAAGTCACCAACCCCAGTCTCAAGTAACCAAGGATCCAGGAAACAAAATATAATACAATAACAAATTTAACAAAAATTATAATTTTAAAATTTGAATACAAATATTTTGAAACCCTTTTCGAATATTATTTAATAGCATTACACCGCTATACCTATCTCGAGAAGTCATGCCTGCTCCCCCTGGCACCCTTCAAAAGGGCTACCTGTATCTGCCTATACAGTGTGTCCCACTTTTCACGGTAACACCTTTCTAACTCAGTTATTAGTCACCCAATTTTAACCAAGTTTGGATAGGTATCAAAGACTTGCATTATACCTTTTTTAAGTAAAACAAAACTTATTTCAGTCATTGGCGTGCATTTTTATTATGAAAATTCGAGAAATTTTATTAGGCATTTTTTTGTTGAAAAACTAATGCAATATTATTGATCAGCATGCTGTGGAACCGCTATATCCAGAATTTAACAACATTTTGATTTTTGGTTTTTGAATTACGGCCCACTTAAAATTATCTATTTTAAACATTAAATAATCAATAAATTGGTAACGAAATATTTTTTGAAACAAAGTCATTCTCATTTTCTCTTTAAATTCATTTTTTTACTATCCTATATCATCGAAACTTTCAAATTTCGAAGGCCAAGAATTTTCATTGAAAAATTTTGGGTCATCAGACCTGTAAATTTTTCGGGTATTAAGGATTACCGAATTTAAAAGTATAGATGATACAGGGTGGTAGAAAAAATGAATTTAAAGAGAAAATAAAGAATGACTTTTCCTCGAAAAAAATTTCGTTACCAATTTATTGATTATTTAATGTTTAAAATAGGTTATTTTAAGTGGGCCGTAATTCAAAAACCAAAAATCAAACTGTTGTTAAATTCTGGATATGGCGGTTCTACAGCATGCTGATCAATAATATTGCATTAGTTTTTCAACAAAAAGATGCCTAATATAATTTCTCGAAAAATCGACCCTTTTTTTTCCCATAATAAAAATGCACGCCAATGACTGAAATAAGTTTTGTTCTACTTAAAAAAGGTACAATAAAGATCTTTGACACCTATCCAAACTTGGTTAAAATTGGGTGACTAATAACTGAGCTACAAAGGTGTTACCGTGGAAAGTGGGACACACTGTATATATTTTTTTTTCTCAAAAACGGTAGGAGCTAGAGGAATGATCTTGGCGCCATTTGATAGAGCATGAAATTTTGCATAAGACCTTTATTTTGCTTTTTGCTATTTTCTTTTTTTTAAGGCCCCACAGCAAAAAAAAGGGGAGCAGCCTTCCAACAACGACACATGATTGGTTATATCTCTAAAACGGACCAATAAATTAAAATTTGACGAGAAATAAAAATGAAGACCATTCTTTTTTCTATCGATTGGTGTATTATTTATATATGTTATTTGTTTAAATAAAGCCGTCAGTGGCGTACAAAGAAAAAGCTGCACATGTGCATAATGAATTTATTTAAAATAATTTATTATTGTTGTTGTTACAAACTGCGAAAATATTGATTGTACATTTTCAAAATTATTTCACATTATCTGTTCTACTATTTTTTTTTTAATACAAAAACCTTTAGCAAAAAAATATGGTGAGGGCATTCTAGCTATAAAAAGTTTTTGGCTGTCACGCAAACTACTCAATAAATTAGGCACTAGATAAAAAACTGCATTATTACTTTTTCTGTCAATTGGTATAAAATTTAAAAATATTATTTATTTAAATAAAGTCGCCAGTGGCGTGCATAGACAAAACAATGCATATAATTGCATTATAACTTATTTTTAATAATATTATATTGAAAGCCCAATATTTTCACTATTTTTTATTCTATAACACATTACCAAAAAATATATATAAATAATGGTAGAATTAGCAAAAAACATTTGACAGAAAATAAAATAACTAAATTATAGTACCTACTTAATGAAAGTAAATTTTAAGTTAAATAACTTAATTGCAACATTGTACACATGAACATAATTTTGCATATTTTAAATTTTTTAAAAAGCATTTGCACTTAGGCCCACAAATTTTGCACAGACATCTATTGATATGAATTGACGAGGCATTCATTGTTGGGGGTAAGTTCTCAACAGAACGGCTTTTTTGTAAAAATAATTGCATTCGCGATATCGTAGGTTATTATGACGAATTTTGACAGCATTCTCAATTGAACATTATTTGGCTGCTTTGGATCCGTAACCAAATCTATGAAAGTGGCGGTGACATCCGGAAAAGAATCCCAGGCTTTTCCAAAAAAAAGAAGAAGTGGTGTCACAACCCGTAAATGAATGGAAAAAGGGGAGAGCAAGACATTTTTCTTGAAGTTGATTGGATATATCTTTACAAGATACATATTTTAGATTTTTACAGTGCCATCCGTTCTATTATGTCCTGATTTTCATTTTGATATTGATAAAAGAGTACTAGTACCAGAACATCAGTATACGCAGTCTTTATTAATATTTCCTTTAAATTGTTCTCGACATCACTTCTTTTTTTTGGAAAAGGAAAAAAGAAGTGTTGGGAAGCTTGGGGTTCTTTTCCGGACGTCACCGCCACTTTCATAGATTTGGTTACAGATCCAAAGCAGCCAAATAATGATCAATTAAGAATGCTGTCATTTGTCACAATAATCTATGATAAGTATTCCGACACAGATGATATCGACCTGTGTCGAATGCAATTATTTTCACAAAAGAGCCGTACTGTTGAGAACTTACCCCCAACAATGAATGCCTTGTCAATTCATATCAACAGATGTATTTATCAAGCAGGATTTGTTTGGGGTAAGCTCAGCCAATTGATCATAGAACTCCCATATCCATCCAAATGGGGATTGACTATGGATAATGATAAATGGATGCCCCTCTGGACTACTTCCAGAAATAAGAACATTTCATCAAATGTATTTAAAAAAATTTTAAATGTACAAAATTATGTTCATGTGTGTAGAATGTTGCAATTAAGTTATTTAATATAAAATTTATTTTTATTAAGTAGGTACTATAATTCAGTTATTTTATTTTTTGTTAAAAGTTTTTTGTTAATTTTATCATTATTTATATTTTTTTTTTTTGTTAATGTGTTATAGAATAAAAAACCGCTGCCCAAGGAATCACTACTTCCACATCCAGATTTTCTATCCAAGTCACTCACAACGAAAAAATTTTGAGTGTGGAAATAATTGCTCATGGAACTTTAATAATATAATATTTGAAATCCTCTACCTCAAAAACCTATAAAACGATACCCCACTTCGGTAGTGGGGTGGGGGTGGTGCTAGGGGGTGGTAGTGGGGGTGGATGAGGTAAAAACATATTTTGAGGTTTCTGGTTCTTGTACACACACACTAAATCACAATTTTTTTTCATCCCCTTTAATAATGGGGTGGGGGTGGTAATGGGGGTGGCTAATGCCAAACATTTTTTTGAGACCTTAGCTTCTCTTTGATATACTAAATACCAATTTTCTGGACTCTTACCTGCTTAATTTACCCATTTACCCCAAATTTACCCCAATTTACCCCCAACCTTCGATGGAACAAGATGAAAATATAATCTAGTTCCAGATCACGGGTAAATACATACGTGTACCAAATTTCAAGTCAATATCTTAAACGGTTCCAGAGTAAACGTGCGCACAAAAAAAAAGTTACAGACAGACAGACCGACAGACGGACAGAAATTTTTTCGCTCAAACTTAAAATCTTGACGTTTCATGACATTCTAAGCCTATTTGAACAATAAAAATTTTTAAAAATTTTTTTGTCGTTACTATACTTCCACTGGATGTGGAAGTGAAATAGTGAAAATATTGGGCTTTCAATATTATATTATTAAAAATAAGTTATAATGTTTTGTATAAAAAAAATAGTAGAACAAATAATGTGAAATAATTTTGAAAAGGTACAATCAATATTTTCACAGTATGTAACAACAATAATAAATTATTTTAAATAAATTCGTTATGCACATGTGTAGCTTTCTCTTTGTACGCCACTGATTTAAACAAATAACATATACAAATAATACACCAATCGATAGTAAAAATAATGGTCTTTATTTTTTATATCTTGCAGAATTTTAATTTAATGGGCCGTTTTAGAGATATAGCCAAACATACGTTGTTGGAAAGCTCCTCCTCGGATGTTACGTGTTTTCTCAAATATTTTGGACAGTATATTCAATATTGAGATGGATCAGTAATTGGAAGTAAGTACTGTTTCTTGATCCAGCTTTGTAACAGGTGTTACTCGGGCCATTTAGTATTCCTGAGAAAGTATCCCCTTTTAGGTATTTGTTAATTCATTTAGATAGTAGTTTGTTCAGTGTGAATCTGAGTTATTTAATAGAACATACTTTTATACTATCAAGTCCTGAGGAAACATTGTTTTTAGGCTAGTAATTATTTTGTTAATTTCTTTAGGTGTCGTGAGTCGCATATATATTGTTGTTTTATTGTTTTTTTTTATTGTAGTACATTTGTTGAGGTCTAATTTCATATCTTTAGTAGTGTTTTTGCCATTTCAATAAAACCATCATTAAATTTATTACTAATTTTCGTTTTGCCCTTTTCAATATCATTATTAATTTCTAGATTAATGTCTTCGTCTACATCCTGTCTTTGTTTCTATTAAACTGTTTATGTTTATTTGTTTTCTGTTTTTGTTCTATTTGTTTTCTTTCAGATTTTCTTTTTCTAACATAAACTTGTTATTATAGTACCGTTTTTTGCTTTATCTGATCTTAAATTTCATGTGTTTTTGCTGTATTTTTGGGTCATTTCTAATATTTACATTTCCTGAATTTTTTATCCCTTTTTTCATACACCTTTTTATATCACTGCAGGCTGGTATCTACTTTGATGTTATTTGTGTATTTTTTTGTAGTAGCTTTTGTATAGTTATTGAATGTTTCCTGTATTATGTCAATCAGATCTTCAAAATCAATTTATTCCTTCTTTTTTATTAATTTTGATGTAATAAATTGCTCCATTTTCTCACAGTCATAATATTAAGTAGGTTGTGAGGCTTCTCTCTTAATAATTTTTGAGAAATTGACGGATGCTTCAATCGTCTTATGATCTGGTACAGGATTATCTATTAGTTTCATGCATATTTGATTGAACAGATTCGAAACACAGTGGTCTATGATGGATTTATGGTTTTATCTTGGGTCAATTCTTGTTGCAGGGTCTATGTGTATTCTGTTTTCAATTTGAAAATTCTTTGCGGTAATAATGTTTTTATAGTTATTTACTATGTTGGTATTACTCAAATTTTTATATTACAATTATTGTACTGAAACTATTAGAGAATCCAGAAATTTCACCACGCAAAAGTAGCGTGCCTTGGCGCCATTAATAGTAAAGGCAGATTTGGGTCGGTTTGGGGACTAACAAAGTGGCCATCGAAGGTTATATTCTGTATACAGGTCAAGCTAAGGATTAACAGCCAATAAAAGATAGATAATGAAACGGGTTTAATTTTCATGAATCTTCAACTATTGGTGACCATTAATAACACAGGCCCACAAAAAAAAAGTTGTCTGCGCCGGGGTATTGACCATACCTATCCCTTGCATTTTGACCCGCTGAACACGAATCTTAGTTTTTTCCCTATACGTCAGGTTTTTTTTAAAGCAAAAAAGTCTAATATTTATATATTTATTTGCTAGTAAAAGAAAAACCTGGCGTGCTGGAGAAAAACTAAGATCATATTCGTGTTCAGCGGCTTAAAATACATGGGATAGATGTGGTCAGTACCCCGCAACATTTTGCTAGTATACCACTGCCAATCAACTTTTGTAGGAAAATATTGATAGTTTTTCTTCACAAATGGCAATGGCAAATTTTTCTGGTGACAGCCTGTAAATCATATTAATATTACTTTAAATAGTTTAAATTGCTTACATTCACTTACCTGTCTGCTTTGCTAGCCATCCCATGACCATGATCATTTCACCAAAATATATCTTCGAATCCCATCTTAATTCATCGTTGCATAAATTTTCAGTGACTGATTTGACTGTGTAGGAAAGGTTTTCTGTAAGTTTTGTTTTTGTTTTTTTTAGTTGTGTCTAGTCTTAACTTTATATATTGAAACATGATTATGGTTTTATTAACATTGTTACCTCTAGCGACTGCTGACTGTGTTGGTTCTATCTACATAACGTCTGACTATTGTTTTCTTAAATTATATTCAATAATTTAACATTATGCAAGGATTCAGCTTTTGCAAAACGCTCGACCTTATTTTTTATTTTTGCGACAGCATATATTAAGTACTGACGAGCTACGATCTAGAACTGTGCTGTTTGACCACTTTGTAACAGTTTAATATTCAGTATACTACTAACATCAATTTTCATACTTTTCACACTTTTGTGACACTTGATTTTACCACCTGCATACTTCAAAACGCGCCACCGCCAGATGTCCCGATATCTGACCTTGCGAGCTGTTGCTGATTCATCTACACCTTTAACATACCACATATTGAAATATGTGCCTTTACAAAACTCTTGTAGTTTTTTGTCACGAGTTTCCCAACTATAAGCTTTCAATAGTTAGAAATAAACATATAAAGTATATACATACATTTTAAAAAACAACAATTATTGGTTTAACATCGCAAAAAAAAACAAAAAAAAAAGACATTTTGAATCATTGTAATGCTTCTTCAAATGTCCAATTTAATTTGATTTACTCTAATTACACAGCCACACAAAAAAAAGTTCTGTGCAGTGGACCAAATTATATGGATATGGTGTATTTTTCGACGCTGAATCCGAATCCGTAGTCAAAAAAATCTATCGTGTCAATTTTGTTTTTTAGGCAAAAACATCCCTTAAAATTGTGTAAAATCATAGAAATAATGTAATAACTTAATGAAGTGTGAAAAATGGTAGATGTTTTGTAGTCGAGAGTAGAGAATATAAATTCGAGCCACAGTAAGCTATTTCTATAAATTAAACCAAAATCCGCCCTTATGGGAGAGTGAAAATTCAAAAGACGCAGGTGAGTGTAAATAACATGTACAAAGGACAAATTTTTGTATCTCTTAGTGCAAAATATTTGACTCTGGTGCGACAACTAGCCATTACTCGCAAAGGGTAGAGAATCAACACTATGGAGGGTTAAAGCTACCCCCACCCCTCATAGGTGGGAAATAAAATTCAGGCAGGGTGAACAAATACGGAGTAATAGTTGTTGTTTGTCCTATCTTTCGAGCCGTGAATAAGGCGATTATTTTGTGCAACTGCAAAAGAACAGCATAATAACCCAGAAGACATGACAAGAAATAAGAAAAAACCACCAGATAAAAAGGAACCACCGCCAAAAATGAAAACTATCGACCAGTCTAAAACAAAAACCACAAACACACCAACACAGAAAAACATCGAAACACAGCAATCCACACAAAAACAGGTACATGATTTTACACATACAAATAACTTGGCTGAAAATATCAACTCAAATAACAATAATTTAAACACAAATTTAAATACTAATAACACTAACATATTTAACACAACAATGTCATCCCTAAACTCATTCAATATATCACCTGAAACAACCCCATATTTAACAACCCTCAAAAACAGGAAAAGAAAACTACGGAAAAGATATTTTGAAGTTAAGAGAGAAAAATCATAAGAACAGAAAGTATTTGGATTGATGGTCCAAAGTATAATATAAATAGTAAAAAAAATAGCTTTACACAGATTAAAAGATAAATAAGTTGATAAATGTTAAGATAAACAGTTGAATAAGCAGATATAGTATAATAAATAAAACACAACTGGTCAATGCTTACAGCCAGTTTTACAATCGCAAGTTAACTTCCATGTTACTTGACTCCTACTTGCAGGTTAACTACAACTTTACGGACACTTGCGTTATTCCATATAAAGTTAAGTCATGATTTGTAAACTAGAGGTTGTGAATAAAATTTATAAGGTCGGTAGTAGAAAAATGGGTAATATCCATAAAATGAATGAATTTTTGTCAAAGTCACGTAACTTAGAGTGTTCGGTGCCCAGATATACGCATAAAAATAAGTTATGTGGGGGTTTCGTTGTCATAAGCTGAATTTGATATAAAATTAATGATGATATACTGATGTTTCAAAATTTCAAAGCCGTCAAAAAATGTCCTACTCGAAAGGTCATTATAATCAAAAAACGAGTTATAGCTTAGTGACTTAGGTGTTTTGATATTTCCACTTTTGAGTAATAGCAAATCCTTTTAACCATGAATAGAACTAGTCAAAATAAGTAGATTTTCGAAAAGACCCACCTCGAGAAATCATGCCTGCCCGCCCTGCCCCTCCTCAAAGGGGCTACCTGTATCTGCCTATATATATTTTTTTTTTCTCTAAAACGGTAGGAGCTAGAGGAATGATCTTGGCGCCATTCTATAGAGTATAAAATTTTGCATAAGACCCTCCATTTGCTTTTTACTATTTTCTTTTTTTTAAGGCCCCACAGCAAAAAAGGAAGTGAGGAGCCTTCCAACAACGACACATGTTTGACTGTACCTCTAAAACGACCCAATAAATCAAAATTCTACAAGATATCAAAAATAAAGACCATTATTTTTTCTATCGATTGGTATATTATTTGTATATGTTGTTTGTTTATATAAAGCCGTCAGTGGCGTACAAAGAGAAAGCTGCACATATGCATAATGAATTTATTTAAAATAATTTGTTATTGCTGTTACAAACAATAATAATGTAATAATTTTGAACAGGTACAATCAATATTTTCGCAGTTTTTAACAAAATATCATTAAGAGATTGACCCGACTCTGTTATAGACGACGCGTTGAACACGACGCGTAGCTTTCTCGTAAGACTTGTTTCTCTATGCACACCATGATGTGGCAAATAATATATAACGCGTTTATTTTCATAACGTATATTCGACAATGTTTCATCATTTTCATTAATTTTCGTCATATGTCCAAGTTTTTCGTATTCAAGCATGAATTCTGTATAGTTTTGCTTTAAATTAGGATGATATCTAAGTCATTTTTCTAAAGCTAAAAAGCGCCTCTCAGCAGTATATCTTGAATTTCCAAAATCTTGTTTCAGTTCACGCATTGGTAAGTAGAAGCGACCGATATTATCGCGTATTGTAGTTTGGTATTCTCTCGCATTGGGCCTCCTTATTGGAATACTTGCGTGAATTACTAAACTTCTCAATTTTCTAGAATTTTTCCAGCTGTGTTTCCAAATCTTGCACCGATGAATTACAGTGTATCTTTGGGTTACAGATATTTAAGCATATAGGTTCGGAAATTATCCATCCAAGCTTTAATTATTGAAGGATAGGTTTATTAACCCCATTTATTATTTGAACAACGCAGAGTAATTACTAGAGGATCCCTGCCCCAAGTAGTACATCTGCTCGATGTGAACTGCTGAAATAAGGGTCTGCGTACGTTATATTATCAGGAAGTTTAAGATTTGTACGATCAAAGGACATAGATGGAATATTTTCCTTGATTTGATTGATAATTAAAAACGAAATGTGTTTGTGATAGGCGTTGCGTAAGGACTTCACAACAGTTTCAGTTTTGCCAAGAATTTTAGCTAATCATTGTCCAATCCCAGTAACCAGTATATTAATATCATTACATAATAATCCTAATTTAATGAATAAATTTTTTGTTATAAAATTGGATTGAGATCCATTATCGAACAACGATCTGCATTGTATTAAATTGCCGTCTTTATCACAAATATTAATTAGTGCAGTAGATAATAACACGTGTGGTTCAGAATTAATAATGTGGGAGGGGAAATCATCATGGACACCCGTCGCTTAGAGTCTATCGCGGACGGTAGTGCTGGACTCCAATCAGCTAAAACCCCTCCTCTTTTCTATTAGGTGTTTCCTGTTGGTCTGGGACTGCTTTCGCTTTTCACAGGTCAATTAAGTTTGTCTGTGTTAATTGGCGTTTCTCCATAGGTTCAAACCAATCTGTCTTTCCTCCTCTTCCTTCTTCTTGATAATACAGGTTATTTCTTCCTCCGCCCTCCTCCGCCCTTCTCCAGTTCTTCTCCTCAGGATCCCCTCTACCGTATCTTTCGGAGATGATAACGACGTCCCGCCATCTCACCTCTCTACCCTCTATCTGTTGCATGTGAACACGGTGTACTCCACTTCATCGATCGTGGAGCACACCATCTTGTATGTATATAGCGCAACCCCATTTGAGGAAAATTTTCATTTTTTTTCTTAGTACAAGAAGGTTATCTAGATATGGAAAAATTCAATTTTAAAAATGGGCCCTACACCATTTTGCCTCCAATTCCGGGACATGGATCTTTAATGGGGCTACAAGTATATCACAGTGCAAGAAAGTTGTCAGATATGATCAAAAAAATTCACCAGCTCTTGGTATATGACGAATTTATTTATTTTAGCCTCCACAACCGGTTGAAAATTGGGATGGAATATTAGAGACAAAAACAAATACGAAAATATGTTATCAAGTAGGAAGAGACAACACATTAGAAACTGAGGATTGTTTATTCATAAATGTTTATACACCTGTGGTAAGTAGGTAAATAAATAAAAACTTTTTTGAAATAATGAAGAGTTCTTTAAGAAACCTGGTACCAATGCTAATCTACCTGTCATGTTTAATATTTATGGAGGAGCTTTCATTCACGGCAATGCCATGTTTGGATTATATGGTCCCCAATTTATTTTAGAACAGGACGTCGTTGTTGTTACAATAAATTACCGTGTTGGACCGTTTGGTAATGTAAAATTAAATATAATGCTCCCGTAAGATTCGATAAAAGTATTACGAAGCTAGTAACAGAAAATCGCATGGATAGGTGAGGAGTATAAAATCAAATCTCACATTCTCCATATTTTATGAGATTTGAACTATTGGTGCCATCTAGTTCAGAAAGTTGAAACCTAGACATTAATGAAATGGAATTGCGACAAAAATAATATTATCCCATACAAATCTGTATTCATTAGTTAGGGTATCCAGCAAAACTCACATTCTTCATTCAGTTTCAAAAATTACAATCTCAACATTAGTTGTCAACTATTTAACAGTTTAGTAATTATTTGTGAGGTGTTAATATCGTGTGGATCTCTTAAAAGCTGCTATTTTATTTAAAACCTGGTGATTGTTTTCGTAAAAACAAAGAAAAGCAAAGCTAAATATAATAACATTATTTCGAGTACATAGCACATTAAAATGGAAGTAAAGGTAATTCTTTGTAGAGAAGACTAAGAAAACGCGTAAGGATCCCCGATAACTGGAAACGCAATATAAAAAAAACAGCAAAAGTAAGTTTTACATTTTAATATTATTATACGTTGGACTGGTTTTTGTTTTGTTTTTGAAGGCATTCTGCCAAGTCTGCCTGAGCCACCAAAGTGCACACATCAAGACAGAGGTCTCAAATGCAAAGCTCTAAACACTTCAGTTTCACGAGAATTTTTATCATTCAAAATGTAAGAATGAACAAGATTATTTTTTTCTTAAGTACGAACGTTGTTACGACAATGATGAAAAGGCGCCGACGCCGCCGGCCGAAAAATAAATGTTTGTCTCTTGTTAAACCTTTTAGGATGTCGTTCTTGGTACCTGTCTGTTTAAATTCCTTTCTAGGTATTTTGAATATTTCCAGATTTCGTTTAAGTTTATTGGAAAAAAGATTTTACAAATCTGGTCATTTGCCTTCAGAAAAAGAAAAGGTGGAAATAGAAAAGAGGTTTTATTTGAAGACAAGAAAAAAATCTGTTATGAATGTTATAAATAAGCTAAAATGTGTGCCGCTCCTCAAATTCGTCTATGTACTTATCCTCGGAATTAAATATTAGAAAACTGTATAAGATATATGACGGCATTCCAGTAAAGGAAAGCTATTTTAGACACATTTTCAATACCAAATACAATCTTGGGTTTGGGACTCCACGTACAGATGTTTGCAATTACAGGAAAGGATTAAGATAACAAGAGACAAACTGAAAAACAAATACCAATTACATAAAGACGTCTGCACAAACTAAGAGCCAATACTTTTTTTGAACTTCTTAGAGAAAATAGAGAAGATCTGTCAATGTTGCCTTTTGACTGTCAAAAAAATCAACCTCTTCCCAATATTTCTGATCAAGAGTATACTATAGATATACTGAATTAGTTTATATGTTTTGTATTTTTTTAAATTATTATTATTATAAGTTTTATTCGTCTTTGAAGTTTTTCTTGTTACTTTTAAGATTATATTTGTATTGCAAAACTAACACTCTCCATGCATTTGTGTTTCAACGCAACATTCTCCAGATGTAATTTACATTCTCCATATAAATATTATGCATTTTCGATATTTCTCATCAATATATTTAATTTTCAAACATTCTACTCAAGTTGATATTTTTCTTCAGTTTTCAGTGTAAGCGTTATAATTATAACACTTAAATTAATTGTGCTGGAAGTTTTTAGGAATTTCCCAAAATTTAAATTAATGGTAGAAAGTGAGTTTCGATTCTATACTCCGCAGGTCCTCTTAAATACATTTTTGTCCCTATTTTTCTTCTAAAAAATATGTTTTTTAAATGTTTGTAAAAAGTGGCGACGTCGTCGACGATTTGTTAAATGGCAACATCTATTTTTGATGGCGCCATTTTGTTGCTGTGTGGCACCAAAAATTATATTTATTATATTAGATAACATTTTCTTGTAGAAAAACATTATACAATCGAACTTTTCATCCTTAAATTATAGTGCTTTCAGAAAAATGCGACAGAAGATGGATATTTTTAAAGTTAATAGATAGGAGATGATGGGGTTAAACAATAATAATAAAGGAAATCGCGCCATATACGAATACATGTTTCGGAATTATTATTCGTAGCGTAGCTGAATGAACAGGATCTGCATAGCATAGATCAATTAAAATAGGTCGAAGTACAGTACAGTACACAGTAATCTACTTGTTTCTTTGTGTCTGTTGGGCCCAATTTTGGAGCTCAATCAGAATATTAGTGTTATATAAAAAAATATTTTCAGATTATTTTATAATGGTAATTTCATTTCGAAAAATGTATGTGCCATCCTGAAGATTTCAGATAAGAATGAAAAAACTTATACAACTTTTGGTGACTTGAAATTTTTCGACAGTAGAAGGAAATATTTTACTTACTGGCAAAAAATTATAAAAATCAAAGTAATTATGGATCCATATCCCAATAAATATTTATACAAATATTTTTGAGCATTCTATTAAAAATCGTTCAATAGATTTTCTTCATGAGGAAACAATTTGGTTTCAAAAAGAAAAGCAGCGCTGAAGAAGCCATTATTAATTTAATTAAGAAAGTTTTGCATAACATAAAAATTTATTGTAAAATGGTGCGAATGGCCTAGCAGCCTTAGCCATCCTCTCGAATTTAGATAGATAGATATTGTAAAAATCGGCAGCTACTGGAAGCGGCTGGAACCTCCCCACACGGTGGATCCTTATCAGCTGTATTTGGATATTACATCGGAAATCAGAGCACTGAGCAAACAGATAAATTACACGTGACTTTGGAGCCATTTATTTCATCAACAAATATCGAACGAACTGAAGCGGACTACAAGCAATCTGTTAAAACATAACCTCTCATGTTTGTTTATGTTGCATGTTAATCAATTGCCGGATATTATAAGGGTATTAACAGATAACGTTTCGAAGATTTTGTAAAATATTGGATAATGAAAAAAAAATAACACAGAATTTAGCCCAAATGACGCTCTAACCAACAAGTCAATAACATTATGGACTGTTCAAGCAGACTACGCATGCGTCACATTAAAATCTTCCTGCTCGATCAAAACGGTCGAGCAAGTCGAGCTTCGTCCGAGGCCTTTATTTTGTAATATTCGAACGTTTAAGATTTAGCTCAGTTAACTCGATTTGCAATGAACGATTGTGACGTGTCCCATCAATCAGACGTAATATCCGAACACGGCTATAAACAATTATTACCTTAAAAAAAACAACTAAAATAAGTTTTGACATTGTCAAAAATATTTGGGTTGGTAACCTTTACGAATGTTGATTTTTAGGTTATGAAATATATTTAGGGACATAACATGTTTAAGTTTTTCAAGTTTATTCACATTTTTAATGTTTGACTACGCATTTTTAGCTTGGAGCCACAGTGACTCCAAGCAGATAGTTAAAAAACTCATGCAAATAATTTTTCTATATAGACCATCTTAGGATAACGTCACGATAAGTCGACCATATTGCCTGAGGGATAACCAAACTTTTTATTCCAATGTAAACAATGAAGTAATCTCAGTTTTAAATGTGAAATAAAAATAAAACACCATCTTTTTTTGCGACAAGGTGCGATTGTGAGATAAGGTTTATTTTGAATGTAAAACAGATTAGAAGAAAGGTAATCACTTTCTGGCAGAGTCTATTGAATACTACATACGGATAATATAACAAGCTTATCACTGAAATCTAGCACTTAGTTATTTAAATGTAAACTTGCCTTGCCCATAACAATGAATACATTTGAGTTTATCTTTCTTGCACAAACTTCTTGCACAAATCCGGCCTCATAATATTTATATGCTTGTAAAGATTTGTATGCCTTTAACTGCTGATCTGCGAAGAAGCTGTGAGTCGATACTAAGTATGGAGTATGGAATTAGCAGGAGGGTGGTCAAAAACCACAGCACTTAGGCCCCATTGGACCCCTTGTACATCCTCCCTCTAGGCAGACACTCGCCTAGGCCTCCAGCCAACCTATTCTTTCGAAGTAGGTAGTGATATTGCCTAGGGGCATCTCCCTTACATTGGCCAAGGTAGGCCAACGCTCTCCCAAGATGGATTCTCTAATTGATGAGACGGCTGAACAGTCACAGAGTACGTGTTGAACCGTCTCATCTTCTTGTTCACAACCTCTGCAAAGAGGTGTTTCGATACTAAGTAATTTACCATATTAGTTACGGACACACAAGGTAAAATAGACAAATCTGCAGAAAGGTCTCCAGTCTCCACTCCAAGGGTGTATGGGTCAATATTGTCTATTATTTTGATTTTCTCATCGTAGCGACACTTTACATCACCCATAAGGGTTGGATAATATTCACTATATGACATTATTACGAAAACACACACAGTTTCTCAAGAAAATCAGGAAAAAATATATAAAACCACGCAAACTGCGTTTTGTTGTCCCTCAAGCAAAATGTCAAAATTGTCAAAACCATGTGACCTAAAAATGGTTGATTAATAAAAAAATATATTGCTAATTACAGGTTAGATTTCTAACCCACAAAAAGAGTCCTATTTTATTAGGACAAAGTATTTAGGACTTCATAAACATTACACTGTACTAGATTTTAGTTGAAAGTACGGGAACCAGGCAGAAATTTTAATAATAGCTACGTAATATTCTTAAATCTTAAGAAATATATATTTTTGAGGTTAGCTGTGACGTCACGTACCATAAGCTATAAATTAACATTCACAAAGGTTACCAACCCAAATATTTTTGACAGATGGCAAAATACGTTTTCCCCTAACAATAATACCAATTTTTTGGATGCTGTCATATGTGCACATATAACGAATTATTTTTAATTTTTTTAACGGAAACCAAATCGAAAGGGTGCAAGTGTGATATATCGTTGAAATTGGAATTTATACTGCTTTTTAATGGTTCAATTACAAATTCTAAGTAATCATAAAATAAACAACTTGTGCCAAAATGGCACTAAACGTAATCCGATCTCAACCAAAACCTTTTCAGATCTTCTGGAGCACTAAAGAAACCCTCATGTAAAAGTTTCATCCGAATCAGGTTAGTAGCTTCGTAGCTATCGTGCTAACACACAGGCATTAGTCACAAACCACTTTTTTGGGTTTCCGGGACCTCGAAATCGTAAAGATTTGATGTTATCTCAATTTTCGATTTTGGATTAATTGTAGTAACCTCCCACAATTATTGTGGGGAGGTTAATAAACACAACACTATAAAAACTAAGTTCGCAGGCAAGAGCACTTAATAATTTTGATTATTGATACGGGAAACAACTAAACGAAAACATCCGTTCGTTGGTAATGGGTGGTAGGGATGGCCATCTTTTGGAAACACCATATAACTCTTGGTGGACAGCTTCCCTGCCAGATGTGGCCGGAGTAGTGTTCATGGTGGATCGTTTAAGTTTGAGTTGATATATTTTGTTTTATCTTCTGGCCTCGGCCGATTTTTCACTAAATCGGTCGGGGAAGTAAGCTGTCAAATTTTTCTGGGGGAATTTGGTTTTTGACAGTTTTCGAAAAAATATTTTAGGTTGGTACCAATGTCTTAAATTATTTTTAAGTTATGTAGCACTATTTTTAGGTTATGTTGCCGGAAGAATTTCCGGCGGGATGGCGGAAGTAGCGGAAATAGTTTTTAAAATATAATGTCACTTTTAAAGTTTTATTGGAAAAAACTCACCGAAAACATTCCGGTGAGATTGCTTATACTTGTAGGGCTTGTGAGCGGTTCACGAAGGCTTCTCACACCTTCCGTGGGCTTTATGAATGTCGAAAAAACTTGTAATATCTCGATGCACTTGACACTCAAATTTACTCAGCATACAGTCTGCACGCTTTAACACACTAGTCTATTGAACGTTAGGTTAGACCACAGAGTACAGTAACTATACAGAGGCGAAGGCTAGCCTTCCCGCCAAAACCAAATTTGTATACTCATCGCCATTTCTTAATTGTTTAACAATCAACCTCACTTTTATCTTGACACTGTTGATGTTTATCGTGTTAAGTTTGGATTTGTGAATTTTTTTTTCCACTCATTTTGGGATATTGAAAACATTAACCGAGAATTAAAATTCTCATAAATAAAACCTAGTGTACAACTCAATTGAAAATAGGTGCCAATTATAAGCAATTCAAATCGTAATATTTTTCAATCCAACTCGAAATACACTGTCTTTTCAGTGTATCCTTAAATGGGGATCTGCACATGACGTCATAGCTAGCCTCAAAAATATATATTTCTTAAAATTTAAAAGTACTACGTAGCTATTATTAAAATTTCTGCCTGGTTCCCATACTTTCGACCAATATCTAGTTTGTCACAATAAAATAAAACGCATTTTGCAGGTTAGAAATCTAACCTATTAAAAGAAATAAACAACATATCTCTCAGTGTAGACCAGGGTGTATTAAATAGGTGATGCGACGACAACCCTCACAGTGGCTTACTTCGTACATATTGTAAAAGATGGCTCAACTAAGTTCTCTCATTACTTACGCATAGATAGATAATTTTATAGGTTCTGTGCATACGTACATACAGAGTTGCATACATTCCCGGCTTCTTGTTTTTGACAAGAGTCCAGTGACATCTGACATTAAGTAGCTAAATTAAAACATTGAAAGAATATATGTAACACTACATGCAGTACTGCACGTGTCGTCACAGCTAACCACAAAAATATATATTTCTTAAGATTTACAGGTATTACGTAACTATTATTAAAATTTCTGCCTGGTTCCTGTACTTTCAACCAAAGTCAAGTTCAACGTAATATGTATGAAGTTTTAAATAGTTTGTTACAATAAAATAAGACACTTTTGCAGGTTAGGAATCTAACATATAATTAGCAGTCTATTTTTATTAATCAACAATATTGAAAAATTATTTGCGTGAATTTTTAAATATTTGCTTGGAGCCAGTATGGCTCCAAGCTAAAAATGCCTATACAAACATTAAATATGAGAATAAACGAAAACACCTTAAAATTTGAGGTTATGTTAGTTATACGATGCACATGCCCAGGTAATTGTAGGACCGTATTGCTCGCGCCATCTATTAAAGTAAATAGAAACCATGCACTTACGAAGCCATTATTATAATAGGAAAGTGCCGGACCACCTATTTAATACACCGTGGTGTAGACGCAACTGGTACGCAAGGTCACAGAAAACGAGCCATCAAAACTGAAAGGAACCGCCAAAGACTTCGCCTCTGTGCAGTTACTGTATTCTGTGGTTCCACTATAAAATATATTTTACACAAGAAGCGTGTTATTTGGTTTTTAATTTTTTTCACGGAAACCAAAGCTAAAGAGTGCAAGTGTTATATATCGTTGAAATCGGAATTTTTACTGCTTTTCAATGGTTCGATTACAAATTGTAAGTAATCATAAAATAAACAACTTGTTGTGCCAAAACAGCAACAAACGTAATCCGATCTCAACCAAAACCTTTTCAGATCTTCTGGAGCACTAAAGAAACCCTCATGCAAAGTTTCATCCAAATCCGTTTAGTGGCTTCGCCGCTATCGTGCTAACAGACATACACACACACACACACACACACACACACACACACACACACACACACACACACACACACACACACACACACACACACACACAGACATTTTTCAAAAACAACTTTTTTGGGTTCCTGGGACCTCAAAACGTAAAGATTTGATGTTATCTCAATTTTCGATTTTGGACTAATTGTAGTAACCTCCCACAATTTTATTGTGGGGAGGTTAAAATGTATTGCGGTCTTCCTGGACTAGCCAAAAAATTTGATACCGTCTCACGTAAAGACCTGCTAGAACGCCTAAAATAATGTGGCATAAGGGGATCTGTTTTAAATATCTTGGAAAACTATTTGTCAAATAGAATGTAACAGGTACGTGTTAACAATGTTCTTAGCGAAACATTGAAAATTGACAAGTTCGTGTCAGAGTGAACAGTTTTAGGTCCAATTTTGTTCTTTGTGTATGTTCAGAAAACAGTGCTAGCACTTTTTGTTTCCATAACTAAATTTGTTTTTGATTACCTTATCAACAATTAATTAATAATAATAACGCTACTTAAAAAAAACATATAAAAGTCATTTTCAGTCAATTCAAAATAATAAACCGTTACTTATCGCCCCGCGAGTGCCTTGTAAACCTTCCCTTATTGGAGACCTGGAGATTGTTGGGCCCAACTTGAAGAGTACAACAGCAGGAAAGTGCCGCTAATACACAAGGTATTTCAAATTCAATAATCTATGATTTACCATGTTCAGTTTGTCAGCATTAGGCTGACTGGTCCTTCGTCCGATTTATTCCCGCGTTAATAACCATATTTGGTCCTTCGAGCCGAATACCTTAAAAAAAGAAAACTAGCTTTGCCTTACGCCCATCTAAAACCGTTTTAAATTAATTACTTCATAACTGACATTTGTTGCTTACATTCATTTTGACACTAGCACACGGTTTTTTTATTGAACCTGCCGTTATAATTAACTTATTTTCTTGTTTCCTCTAAACATATTTTCATTATTATATTGTCATTCCAACGTACTTGTGAGTACTGATTAATACAACTATTTTGCAATTTTATTTACATTCGGTTAATATAAGTTTACTTAAAATTAAGTTTGAGGACTTTGTAAGAGAATGTAATGTGGTAATTAGAAAATTAACCGCCGTGTCACAATACTCATCTGCCGTTGTGGCAGACACTTCAACGCACTCATGTTTTATGCAAAATTTAAAAGATCTAATCTCATTTACGAGGATTTTCAAGAGCAACGCAAATCATTAAAATTAAGTCAACTCTCAGTAGTTGATAATTTGGATCAACTGAATTTACTGGTGGAGGAAATAGATGATTTGCATGATAACATTCAAGATGTTGATATACAATTAAGCAAAATGGAGTCTGCTGGTATTACAAATCAAAAGGTTGATGTTGAAAGCAATAAAAATACTGTTCATCTACCGGAGATTCAGATACCTAAATTTTCAGAAAATGTCATTGAATGGACTTCATTCTATGAACTGTTTAAGTCATTGATACACAATTACATTAAAATTATCTAACATAGAGAAATTCCAATACTTAATAAGTGTCTTATCTGATGCACCATTAAAATTAGGTAAATACTTACCAATAACCTCTGAAAATTAATTATCATATTGCATTCGGAACTCTAGAAAAAGGATATGGCAATAAACGCATACGAATGTACGACATTTTTGTCACTCTGGTTTTTCCACTGGCCATTTCTTCCCATAGTTTTTTTTCCACAGGTCATTTTATTCCACAGTTGTCTTTTCCACTATGTGTTTGTCATTTTTTTTCTAGAAGTACCCAATGTAGTTATTGACTTGGTTAGGCGTTTGTTTTCTGTCAAATTCAACGAAGTAAACAGTTTGGTATCTGTCATTTGGTATCTCATTCCGTACAAATTTCATTTCATTTCATTGAAAATTAAAAATGGTTGTGGAATTAGTGCAGTCTGTTAAAAATTACATGTTGAACATCGACGGCTTTTTGTATTACAAGCACACGGAAAGAAATGGACGTGCATTTATATAAACTAGAAGGAAAGACACAGAAGTACAAAGTGTGATGATATATGATTGAAAGAATCGTTAAATTAGGATTTCATAACACCAAGACAAAAAATGTATACCTTAAACGAAAGTTTAACGTGGACAACAAAGTATATTTTCTCAATTGATGTAGCAAAAGAAATTTCAGTCAGAACCAAGAAGCTGTGTAATATTGTAAATTATTTACATGCCTGTTATGAAATCCACCAAGAAGTCATGTTGTTGTGGAGAATTCTCCAATTTGTGATATTTATCTGAATGTGATTACTGTGTAATAGATTTTAGATTGTTTCAATTGAATACCTACCATAAGTTTTGTTGATGTTTAACCATAGACTTTTAGTGAGATGTTTTAATTTAATTAATCCACTTTCAAATGAATGAATATAGTAGTTTCATGCTATATTGGTAGTTTTTATTCAAATCCTTACCAGTTAATTCCTGATACCAATTTGCTGTATGCAAGGTGATGTGACTTGTTAAGGTAAGTTGTTATAGAAGTCGTTCGAAATTTCTCGAACCTATGCTGTTTTAGGATTGAAACCAAAGATAATTCAAATATACAGGTAACCAGTATCAATGACCGTCTGTTAAAAATAGTACGTTAGAAGGCGAAAATTAACAAGCCGGAACTGTACATGACAATAGGCAGGGTGCGATGGGGTTGCATCCAAAGACGAGAACAGGTCAAGGGCTGAAGGGACTGAAAAGTGTGTCAAGGGAGAATCGTAAAGTGCACCGTGTGTGAAAGACAAACGCATAGTTATTGTCAACTTTTTCTTACCATTTTGCATTTTTATCAGTTATTGTTAAGTTATTCAATATATAAAGCTTGTTACAAAACGTCAATTTTAACGATTAAAACATAATGTAGTGATTATTGTTTTTACACCATGAAAGGACTATTGCTAAACTGGTTTTACAGTATTATTCTGAATAGAAATCGTCAACGCTGTCATCCTTGAACCAGCTGCTGTAGTCCGTCTCAGTTAAGAATTCAGTTTACATAAAGATGCACTATAAACATCGAAGATTCATGAGCATGCACTTTTTGGAAACCTTTGGCCATATCTTAGCTAATTTCTACCAGAGATGGCAATGGGTTTTTCCCTCATCGGGAATTTTCTCAAAACATTTTTTTTTTTCTATTTTTGAATTTACTGCCAATTTTAACCCAACTTTTAGACTAAAAGTTGGGTTAAAATTGGTTATTCGGTGAGGTCAGAAATTTTCCCAAAAATGTTTTTTTTTCCTGGGAGGGTTAAAATGAAAAAAACCCGTTTTTTTTCCATTTTTGAATTTGCCGCCAATTTTAACCTGTCTTTTAATCTAAAAGTTAGGTTAGAGCTGTTTTTTCTATTTTTCAATTTGCTACCAATTTCAACGTTTAGACCAAAAGTTAGGGTAGAACTAAATCAAGAAAAATAGCATTAAAGCTGATAGACCTACGGCCAAGAGGCAAATAAGTTACCTCATCGGGTACAAAAGGTTTGAGTTTTTGTAGTAAAAGTACCACATATATGTAGCAAAAAAACGACCGTCTGCCGGGGCTCCATGGTCAACTTCTCATTATGAGAGCTTGTCAAAAAGGCGAAAAAAGTCGCTAAAGTTACCTCATTGGGTACATGCTTAAAAACTTAACAATTCACTGGGAAAACCATTACAATTTTTATTTTGTGTGGCAGACGTCAGTATTTGAACGCATACGTAGAGCAGACGCCCGTCGCGACGCCCAAAATTCCGAAGTTTCTTAGATCGGCAGACGGTCAACTATAAAGAGCAGACGGTCTAGAAAATGTAACCTGAAAGAATAATGCCAAAGTCGGTACACGGTTTTATTGAGTACATGTTGGGAAATTTGACAATGCACTAGGAAAACTATTTAATTATTATTTTGTCAGACTTCCGAGAATATGTAGGCAAAACAACAAGAAACAACAGCAATAGAAAACAATAGTAGTAAATAAAAATAGCAAGGTTTTTTTGTTTTGTTTGATAATAAATCTAAAGAAAAATAACTATTCGTCATCTTCGTCATCACATGACTCATTAAAACCCTCTTAATTTTCATCATCAATATCCCTTTGCTCTATCCCGGTTTCGCGTACAACTATTTCGTCTAGGGCACTAGGTAATTGAGGCCCATCAAACCAAATCGGCGAAAACTTATTATCATTTAAATTCCAACCATTTTCTGAGAGGTTATAAAATTTTGGTTGTTTTTCGGTGGCACTATTCCATATGGCACATATTTGATTCGTTCTTTGTACTTTTAAAAGTAATACATTCTTGCATAGAGGTAACATAGTACTATCAAGCTTCTATCAGCCTTCTGGAAATGTAAATTGTATCCAGAATGTGGGGCTCGTGCAGTCACCCGGTCTATGATGACACACGGTCAAGTACGTTATTGTGAATTGCAATAAAAAGTTTCTAAGTATCAATAATATTTTATCCCGCTAGGTGATTGAAGTCATAAAAGGCATAGAACAATCGCCGCATAACAACCATGACCCGAACGTTGAGGGAGTGGAAGCTGCAAAAATCAAATCGAGATTGAAAAAACGCGCCGAAGAACACCCGGAGGCCCCTCCCGCACAACTGTTGAGGACTGAACTGCAGAACGTTCCATCGGGCGTGCTCTCACAACTCCCGGAAAGGCCAAATTTGATGAAGGCGATCCAAAGGAAGCGGTTAAGAAACGTTCCCACGAACCCGCGAACAATTGAGGAACTGCAGGAGTTACCACTCCAATAAAACTAACCTGTCTCACGACGGTCTAAACCCAGCTCACGTTCCCTATTAGCGGGTAAGCTTTTGGAATTTTTGTGGGAAAAAAGGGGCAGTGGGAAAAAAGGTCAGTGGGGAAAATGGAGTGACAAAAGCGGCTGGGAAAAAATGTAGTGACAAAAATGTCCCACTACGAACGCAACTTATTTCAACCTATTGGGGAAATATTCTTAATTCATTAAAAGCTAAACTTGATTCCGCAAGCTCTCTTCGTACTCTCTTAAATATATTTTCTGAAAATATTTTTGCTCTAAATAAAATTGACTTGTGGGATTTTACTCTATTTAATTGGTTAATGCAGAAAATGGATCCCAATAATAGAAAACGTTTTGAAATGCATTGTAGCATTACCGAGTTGCCCACATATGAATAGTTAATTAAATTCTTGACCGATCAATGTAATGCTTTTGAGTCTAGCACTATGTTATCAAATATTTGTTCTGGTATTTTTCAGTATTCAACTTCTAATACTGGAATACTTTCTTCTTCATTTCGTCATAAGCAATATACGCAGTCTCCCATAAAATCAAAACAGCAATCTCTCGTGGTGGAAACATCTTCTCAAAACAATATTGGTTCAGCAGTGCCTCTTGCAAAACCTCAACAAGCATCTTGCTTTGTTTGCAATGCTAATCATTCTATTTTTAAATGTGATTCGTTGTTAAATAAGTCGCCTCAAGATCGATATAACTTTATTAAAGAATGCAGACGTTGTGTAAATTGCTTTGGAACACATAGTTTCTTGACTTGTGCTTCCCTGTCTGTTTGTCGCATGTGTCAAAAACGCCATCATACGATGCTACATTTTCCACGTGAAGCAACTACGATCTCGACTTTTAATTCTATAGATAATGCCGCCGCTGCTGACATTCCTCAAGTTGTTGCTAGTGCTATTGCTCCAGTTACAGTTCTTTTATCCACTGCCTTAGTATCTATCTGTGATGCTAGTGGCAATTTTCAAACTTGCCGCGCTCTTATTGACAATGGCAGTCAAATATCAGTAATGAAAACCAGAAATGTCTAAACAGACTTAATTTACCGCTCACGCAATGCTCCATTTCTATTCAAGGAATCGATCGAACTTCTTCACCCGCTTGTACTGGCATGACTTTTTGTCAGGTCACTCCGCTGTTTAGACATCATCCCAGTTTCATTATACAGGCAATGGTCTTGCCGGTCATCTGTAATGATATTCCGTCTAGTCACATTGCCACTCGTTATGAACATGTAAATAACCTGCCTCTCGCTGATCCTGATTATAGGAAATCGAGTGAAATAAACATCTTGCTTAGTGTTGATGTCTACTCACAAATAATACAACCCGCTATTAAACATGGTCGTCCTGGTGAACCAAGCGCAATGAAAACCATCTTTGGTTGGATACTATCTGGAAAAATTAATATTTCTACACCCGCTATTGTCAACTTGTTTCATGTGTCTGTTCATTCACAACTTGACTCCACATTAAAGAAGTTTTGGGAACTTGGGAACTTGAAAGCATACAAAATATTCAATTCTCCAGAGAGAACATTAAATGCGAGCAAAATTTTATTAATTCTCATACACGTGACAAATCAGGCAGATACATCGTTTCATTACCGTTTCGTAAAGAGATTCCTATTTAAGGTAATTCATTTAATACCGCAATGCGTCGTTTCTTATCTCTGGAAAATCGCTTGAATAAAGATTCTACATTAAAACAAAAATATTCATCTTTCGTGCAGGATTATTTTGACTGTGGACACATGTCTCCTGTGAGTGGTCAAAGTGTATAATAATGTTTCTCTGAATGACACCTTAACAGGTCCTAAATTACAACAAGACATAGATAGTATTACTTTTACAGTTTCGTATCCATTCCACTGTACTTATTGCAGATATAAAACAAATGTACAGGCAAATTTTAGTGACATTTGATCACAGAGCCTATCAACGCATATTATAGCGCGTTTCTCCAAACACTCCTATTCAAGAATTTGAATTACGGAGTATCATGTGCTCCATATCTAGCTATCCGCACTCTTTTATAAATTGCTTCAGATGAAAAGGATATAATTTTCCTTACGCTGCAAAAGTGTTACTTAGCGACATTTATATAGATGATGTAGTCACGGGATGTTCATCTGCTGAAGAAGCTATTACTTTACAATCTCAACTTCGAGGTCTTCTTAAAATGGTGAATTTGATTTGAGGAAGTGATCTAGCAACGATCCTATCGTGTTAGACTCCATACCCCCATCATTACGCCAAACTAATTGTCAATCATTTGAACTGCTGATTATTTTCAAAAGGTTGAACTGGAATCCAACTTATGATTCCCTAACTTACAAAATATGACACTATCGACCGTTGTTGTACTAAAAGATCAATACTTTCTGAACCCGCACGCATATTTGACCCACTTAGATTGTTAGCTCCGCTTACTCTTTTTGCAAAGCACTTGATCCAGATTCTTTAACACAAGGATTTTCTTGGGATGAGGCACCCTCCGCTGAGGTTTGTTCACGTTGGTCACAATACAAGCGTGAGGTATCATGTTTCGCTCAACTTCAGTTACCTCGCCGCGCTATAACGGACAATTATCAAGCATGTGGCCTTCATGGTTTCTGTGATGCTTCTGAGACTGGTTATGCATGTGTGGTATATTTTAAGGTTACACAAAATGATGGTTCTGTATGCATTTTTTTGGTCTGTGCTAAATTTAGGGTTTCTCCGCTTAAGCGTATCACAATTCCACACCTTGAATTATGTGAAGCACTGTTACTTTCAGATTTAGTTTATTTTGTACGTGACACCTATGCCAACATTGCTTTTTAAAATATTTACGCTTGGTCCGATTCCACAGTCGCATTAACCTGGATTAAATCCTCTCCACATCAGTGGAAAACGTTACACAAATTTAGGAAAAAATATCTCCGGAAAATTGGCATCATATTGATGGTATCGATAATTCTGCTGATTGCACCTCACGGGGTCTTCTTCCCCATTCCTCATGGTGGGCGGGTCCCAAGTGGTTCAGCTCTCCACCTGAACTTTAGCCTATTAGTTCCTCTTCTCTACCTTGCCTTCCGATGTAGACTTAGAAACCAATACAATCTCTCTCGTTGTCACTGCACAACATGATTTCATAATAAGTTTATTATCACGACTTTCCTCTTTGCGAAAGGTTCAAGGAAGCATAGCTTATTTAATTCGATTTACCAACTATTTGAAGGATAATACTAATTTAATTCGAGGTCCTTTAGTAAATTTGGAACTACATAATGCGCCGCTTATCATTATAAAACATATTCAACAATTAGTTTTTGCTAATGAAATAAAACAAATTTGTTCAAATAGCCCTTGTGCTAAACCTATACGCAAACTTGCACGTTTCCTAGATCAGGAGGATATTCTCAGGTTGGGTGGAAGACTTCGCCACTCTCAGGAATCCTTTGAGAGAAAACATCCAATTTTATTACCACGGGAACACCGATTAACTAAACTTCTTATTAATCATAATAAGTATCTGCATCCTGGTGCAACCGCTCTTCAGGCTTTATTAGCTGAACAATTCTGGATATTGTCCGCTAGATGAGCAATTATTCATTGTATTTCTCATTGCTATCGTTGTTAGCGACCTCCGATTAAAGAACTTATATCTAGATACATACTGGCTATCTTTTCTTCATATACCTTATTTGCTCCTAACATAGTCACATTATATGTCCATTAAAATGGATAGATGAACATCACATCCCATAGGCAACAGTGGCGGGTATGTGTAGAAGGGAAACTGTACAATATTGTACATATTTCATGTAATAATTGTTGGTTAACCTCTATGAATATAACCGCGGATTTAAAAAATATAATAGGTAGAGATGTTTTATTCAAGGGAAATATGTATTGAAAGGATATTGTAACGTGTTTCCACCCCTAGGAAACCACCCTTGTAAATTCCGTGGGTTCCAAAAATTATGACAAGAGATAACCACTAACACACTTTATTAAACAATTTACTGGATACTTCACAATACTATTATTAATTTAAATGCACTTTACTGACTAAAAATAACAATGTTTATCACTTTGTAGTCTTAACCTCACTTTTTCAAACTTCAAAACTACTTCTATCCTTTCTGAACTACCCGCCGAGAATGCGGTCTTTTATACCTAAAAATGACAGATATCGATTTTTCTGTGATGACACCACCATTCTTTAGATAATTCCAGATGTCATCACTCTAAAACTACTACTGGTAGGTTCTTTCTCGAATAGGTGCAAATACATCTGAATTAATTGAAGGGGTTGCAACCCATCACAATATTATTTATAATATTATTATTACGATTGTAAACTGAACGCCATCATGTTACAACTATGACCTACTTACTTATGAAATGACCGATTTTCTTCTTTTCTAAACTGCCTTCTGCAAACGGCACAGCACTTCAACATGTAGCATTAAATTTTCACTAAACTGTGTAAATATGATAAGAGAATATTACTTAGGTATTAAGCAAATCACAACTTAAAATAAAATTACTTTTTCATCACTTTTGGTTGGAGAACACGAAAAACATTTATTGACATTAATGGCAAGCACTGTCAAACCGAGATTTCGATAATCAAACTGAACTGATCGAGTAGAAAGCAGCCGCGAATAGGCCGATGGGCCAATCAGAAACTTATGGGAAGAAATGCCTTAGATTGTGAGTCTTTCAGCAACAAATAAATCAATGCCATTATGTATCTAGATATAAATTCTTTAATCGGAGTTCGCGACATAATCCAAAATCTTATACACCTCTGATGAGTGATTTACTCACTCCTGGAGTCTCTGAAGTTAAGCCGTTCCTGCACACCGGAGTAGACTTCGCTGGGCCGTTTAATATTACTTTTGGTAGACGCCGAGGTGGCACAACTCAAAAGGCCATTAAAGCTCTCCATCTTGAACTTGTTTTAGATCTTTCACCTGATTCATTTATAGCAGCATTACGGCGCTTTGTTGCACGTCAAGGTCAATGCTCTCATCTGTACAGTGACAACGGAACTAATTTCGTTGGTGCTAATCGTCAACTGAATGAATTAACCCAAAATTACGCCGGAGTCATGCAAATTAAGTGGCACTTCAACCCCCTTCTACTCTCACTTTGGTGATTTATCTGAAGCAGGAGTCAAATCAGTCAAACATCACATTTCTCAAATTATTGGTGATCAAGTACTGACCTATGAGGAGCTTAATACCGTTTTTCACCAAATTGAAGCAGTTTTAAATTCACGACCATTATGTCAGCTCAGTAGTGATCCAAATGATCTTCAGGCCTTAACTTCAGGTCATTTTTTAACATTACCTTCACTAACAACTCCTCCCGACGAGGAGTTAATCTCCGTACCCATAAATCGTTTGTCCAGAAGGCAGTTGTTGCAACAAATTCAACAAGGATTTTAGAAGCGCTGGCATAACGAGTATCTTGACACTCTCCAGCAACGACACAAATGGACAGATTCTACAATATTGGTACCATTGTTGTCATTAAACAAGACCATGTCCCACCGCTAACGTGGCATCTTGGTCGAATTGTCGAATTGCACTGTAGTCCTGATGGACAGACCCGTATTGCTACTGTGCGAAGGACTAACGGTGTCCTTAAGAGATGTCTTGTAAAACTATGTCCCTTACCTACTCCTCACTAGTTCTGTATTATTGTTTAACTTAGTTTTAGTTCCATAGTTTTAGATATATTTCTTGTACTCACAAATACGTTTCCCACTGTGAAATTACAAACTTTTATTACAAATGCTTTGCCATTTGAATGGGCCGTATGTTCAGAAAACAGTGCTAGCACTTTTTGTTTCCATAACTAAATTTGTTTTTGATTACCATATCAACAATTAATTAATAATAATAACGCTACTTAAAAAAATATATATATGTAAAAGTCATTTTCGGTCAATTCAAAATAATAAACCGCTACTTATCACCCCGCGAGTGCCTTGTGAGCCTTCCTTTATTGGAGACCTAGAGATTGTTGGGCCCAACTTGAAGAGTACAACAGCAGGAAAGGGCCGCTAATACACAAGGTATTTCAAATTCAATAATCTATAATTCATCATGTTCAGTTTGTCAGCATTAGGCTGACTGATCCTTTGTCCGATTTATTCCGCGTTAATAACCAGTGTACATAAACTCAATTGTAAATATTCTGAATTTCGATGGACATATACTATTATACGCAGATGATACTGCCCTGGTTTTTAAAGGAGACACGTGAACAAACACATTCTTAAAAGCCAAGTAAAATATATCTTCCATATACAAATGGTTAAACTATATATATTTATTTTGAGATTGATAGTGGCTTCTCCTTCCTTCTCCCAAGACGCAAGTCTCCCGATAGTCTTTTCCAGAAAATAATATTTTTTTAGAGTGATGTCATTGATTAGCTTTATTAGTATACTAGCGCGATCACAATTAGATCAACAGTATCGTAAAGAATAAATGTCACTGAATATTGGGTATGAGGGGGTTATCTGTTGGATGCCCATGATAACATTTTGCACTAATAAAGAATGTATTTAAAATCAACTTGCCCATATTCCAGCGATTCTTTTTACTCGCTTTGTAATGATATTGTCGAATTACTACGTTACTTTACGGATGCATTGAATAGGGGTAACTTTCGATTTCTATAGGATTTTTGTCTACGGGCGATACTGTCATACCTGGAAATATGGGATTAAAAGATCAACAGTTTGCATTAAAATGGGTCCAAAATAATATTCATCTATTTGGAGGAGATCCTGAGAAAGTAACTATAATGGGTCAGAGTGCTGGTGCGGCGTCAGTTACTTACCAAGTGCTTAGTCCTGGATCTGCAGGTAATTAACACTTACACATAAATAAACGTAAAAATATTTTCATTACACTGCTGAATTTTGAACATGAAATAAATTCACATTTCAGGACTGTTCAGGGCAGCCATAGGAGAAAGTGGTTCTGCTTTATCTACTTGGGCTAACCAAAGACATGCAGTAGATACAGCTTATGGAGTTGCTGCTTCAATAGATTCCAATTTTAATAGAAATCGAAGCACTGAAGAGCTTTTGGAACTATTATTAAGCGTAGATGCCAAAGCAATTGATAATACAGCTGATAAATTCAGTGTGAGTTCACAAACAAATGCATAAATAGAATAATATACTATAAAATATTACTATTATATTCCATTGTTAGTTCAATTTGTACGCGCTTCTTTTATTATTTAAACAGATAGTGGAGTCAAACTAAATTTCGTATGGAATTGCTTTGCCGCAGCAATATTTGTTTTTGGTAAAAGTAATGAGTAATGAGAAGTCTTGGATTAAATCTGTCCATTGCTTAATATAAAATTTAAACAATTTATGTTGCAAAATTAAAATTTCTTGCTATTTCCTTTATCTCCGGCAAAAAGTAACTGCGTCACAAAAACCAATATCAAATTGTTCGCAATAAAATTTCGAATAAAACCAGAGCTACAAATAAACTAATAGTATTTTTCCGTGAATAACCTTGAGTGCATATGGTGCGCATGCAAGTGACGACTGCACTCCAGGAATTTTTTAGCGTTTTCCAGTAACTGCACTTTATGAAACTGAGTGCTACTTTCATATTCCAGTGAGAAATTAAAACGCACTTTGGCAGTTTCTTACGTTTCACTAGAATTATTTTCGTGTAGTGTGCACTGACTGTAGATTTTTGACACGAGTTCTGGCAGTTCGTGCAATCTTGGTGTAGAATATGGCGCGAATGATTGATCTAGAAAGAATAAGGGAATTGACTAAATCGATGAATTTTTAAGAAGTTCCTCGATTAGTAGTGAGGACGAGGTTATAGAAACTAGGACAATGAAAACAATTAGAGATGAGTTGCTATTTAATAACCTATTATTTTATAACTGTTATTTGTAAATAGCATTGACAGACTTATTTCAGTTCGAAAATAACAGATAGTAGTACGTCACGCTATCGTCGGCGCCATTTTGCGTGGAAGGCAGACAACTCATTATTTTCATTTGCATTCCTTTGTCATTCGATTATTTCCACTTTTTCATCGTAACAACACTTGACATCATCTTGTAACGTTGAATAATGTTCACTGCGAGATATTATTTTCAAAATAAACACTTTACTTGAAACACTAAAGTAAACCCGAAACACACTCTGAAAACTTTGTGCGCACAATAATAAACAAACAGTAAATGAGGTTTTGTATGCCCTTCAGACAGCTGCGTCAAATTCACGTGACCGAAATATTTGAATACTACAAACTGCGCACTGCGATATGCGAATGCCAGTACTTCTCAGCGATCTGTTATTTTTAAACTAATATTTCAAAACAGCAGAAGCAGTTTAAACCTGTTATTAAAAAATAACAGCTTATACCCATCTCTACAAAACAAAATAATGAGTTGTGTGCCCTCCACGCCGACAGCGTAACATCAACCGAAAATGATCAATGAGCTAATGGCACTGTCACTAGTGTCATTATTGCAAAATTCGTGGAGTACATTACGTCATTTGTGTGCGCACGATGTGATGTTCATAGACCAGGAGACCATTGTGTGTCAAAAGTTTACTCCCAAAATGTGTGAATTGTTGTTAATTTGGGGTAGTAGAGCACAGAAATGTTCATGCTAGCCCTCTTTTTTTTTGGTAAAGGGGCGTACGGCAGAACCCCAAATGTGTAAGAAATATGAGTTGTAAAATTAATAAAAAACACACATAAGTCATAGGTTTACGCATGGGGGTTGGAGGGATTTCTTAATTTGCCCCCAAAAATCATGAATCCAGACTTCCATTAATTTTGGGCGGTACAAGGAGGCGCTACGCTCGCCCAAATTTAAAAAAAGTCAGGTAAAAAAAATGATAAGTTTATGAATGGCAATCAGGAACTTGAAGTATGAACCTCCTGAGTGTGAAACTACATTCGTCATCTTTCAAAAGTGATGCGAAGGTCTTGTCTTTCACTTGCCCTTGTAATTCGATGAATATCATAAATTTACAACTGGCAATCAACTTGGTAGGTATGAACCTCCTGAGTGCGAAAAAATATTCGCCATCTTTGAAAAGTGGTGCGAACGTCTTGCCTTTCACTACAATTGACTGCGTATCAGCTCTTCCTACCGCATGCACTAGTTTGTAATTCGATGAGTATCATAAATTTACGACTGTCAATCAGAAACTGGTAAGTATGACCTCCTGAGTACGAAAATATATTCGCCATCTTTGAAAAATGGTGCGAAGGTCTTGCCTTTCACGATAATTGACGGCGTATCGGAGCTTCCTACCGCATGAACTAGTTACCCGTGTAATTCGATGAGTGTCATAAATTTATTGGCAATCAGATACTTCACAAGTCCTGATTGCCATTCATAAACTTATCATTTTTTTTCCTGACTTTTTTTCAAAATTGGGCGAACGTAGCGCCTCCCTGTACCACCCAAAATGAATGGGAGTCTGGATTCATGATTTTTTAGGGTAAATTAAGAAGTCCTCCAACCCCCATGCGTAAACCTATGATTTATTTGTGGCTGTTTTTTTACTTTTACAAGTCATATTTCTTACACACTTGGGGTCCTGCCGTACACCCCCGTACCAAAAAAAAGGGGCTGGCAAGGATTTTTCTGTGCTTTACTGTACCAAATTAACAACAATTTACACATTTTGGTTTGGAAGTAAACTTATGACACACACTTAGTGGTCGGCGGGGAAACGTTATTACTGGGCCTATGTAAAAAATGATTTCAGTCAAATGACATAAAACTGGATTATGTTGTACTTCAAACCATGTTGATTAAAAGTCTCAATAGGCCCAACCCCGAAAGTGAAAGGTTTCCAAAATATTTAAGCATAAAGTTTGAAAAATGCAGCCGGCAGGAGCAGTACGTTTCCACCAAGTATACAGGGTACGTAAGATGGTATGGCCAATTTCAAGCATAAAAGTTCTAATGAAGGTATGCCCTAAATGCTTCGTAAGGAACCTACAACTCTATAATATGGCGTCCAAAAGGCAATTTTCAGATAATATTTCAGCAACTAGATCTAACTTTTATCTAAAAATAATAATTCACTACAATGTATTTTGACAGTTTCAAACAGTTATGTCATTATTATGAAAAGCCTACACAGGGAAAAATGATGAACATTTACAGTGTAATTATAACATGGCTAGCGAAAAAATACACTATTTGTTAGAGAAATATTACGCCTACTAATGTAAATTTACACGGAGTGTGTTTATAATTCCACAGTACGGGTAATATTTATCTAACATATGTTATATTTTTCCGTTAGCCATGTTATAATTAAACTGTAAATTTTCATCATTTTTCTCTTTGTACTTTTTTATTTTTATAGAACTTTATTTATAGAGCTGTAGCTTCCTTACGAAGAATTTTAGGGCATACCTTGATCAGAACTTTTATATTTGAAATTGGCCATGTAATCACCTCCTGAATTTTCTTACGTACCCTGTATACTTGATAGAAACGTACTGCCCCTGCCAGCTGCATTTTTCAAACTTTATACTTAAATATTTTGAACTTTAGTCTACTCTTCGATTAGAAAAGATATGGCCTTAGAGGCGTTCAGGCATAATTCCGCGGATGGTAGCTTCGCACCACCGCCCGCTCGAGCGAGTGCGTGAACCAAATGTCCGAACCTGCAGTTCCTCTTGTACTGAGCAAGATTACTATCGCAACGACGAGTCATCTGTAAGGTAAAACTAATCTGTCTCACAACGCGACGGTCTAAACTCAGTTCACGTTCCCTATTAGCGGGCTCGTTAAGACTCTTAATCGGCATGGTTTGAAGTACAACATACTCCAGTTTATGACATTTGACTGATACCACTTTTTACGTAGGTTCAGATACGGGGTCCTTTGTTAAATTGAAAAAAAGAAATAAAAACCGTTACAAATTGCCCGTTTTGCATACTTTAATACGATGTAATAATACATACATTTTAAAGAAACCATGCCTTTTATTTGACTTAGTTTTCCTGCCACGGCTTTAGTAAATCACAAAGTGCTATTGCAGAGGCATGTTAATTTAATTCACATGAGACTGTAGAGCATCTTTGGTAGAATGAAAATATGATTATAAATGCAATTCATATTTACGTTAAAACAAAGTCTTTCAACTATTAACAATAAACTAAAAGGAAAGTATCATTGGAAACATACGCCAAATACTACAATATTGTAAGTTTCCACATATGAAGATTGGGTCACAGCAAATGAAAATTTTGAAACAGGGAAATTAGAATATCACACATACCTCCAAGGGTGATAAAACCCACGCCTTTGTCATTCGAGGGTTATATCACGAAGTCGAAATTAGTCAAATCAAGGAAGATTTCACCACAGACTTCAAAATTCTGACGAAAGATGTGTACTTAATGAAAGGGACCAAATCTCAGATGTTTATGGTGGTAACTTCAAATAATATCACTCATAGATATTTGGAACACAACGTCAAATACAGAAATCATACTATTATTCAATGAGAGTGACACAATAACAGTAAAAGAATCATTCAGTGTCATAGATGCCAGATGTAGGGGCACGCTACATCCAATTGTCGCACCTCTTCAAGGTACCTGAAATGTGCAGAAGCGCACTTAACAAACCAATGTTTAAAAAAGCAGAGGATCCGGCTAAATGCATAAATTGTGGAGAGCGCATACAACGAATAGCGCCTCTTGCAAAATTTATCAAAATATGATTTGGCAATTGGAGAACAAGAACGTGAAAGTACCTCCCGCACCTGAGATGAAGTATGTTGCAGCCCCTGTCCCAAAAAGAAACATGGGAACGACGCAAAATGGAAAACCAGCAGCAACAAAGTCAACTACAAGACTCCATCAATTATCCCCATCTACCGCAGAGGGGAATAATCCAGACTGCATACCAATTCCAGACCCAGCGCCAGCCCCAATCCCAGTCTCACAATCCATCGTCACAACCCTCAATATTTAAGGCTTCGGAGGTTCGGTAGCCTACAATGAGTTGCAAAACCAATATAGGAGAATAAACGCCCTAGTAGACATGGATCTCGTGATTAAACGGGTAACATTATTAGCTGATCAACTTGAATATGTATCAGCGAAAAATTTCAAGTTTACTATAACTTTACGGTAAACATTGCTAATGACGCCTTCTAAATATAAACTATCTTTGTGGAACGCTAACGGTATTGGTAACAAAATCCCATTTCTCATCAATTATCTTAAGAGGCATAAAATTGACAATATTCTTCTAAACTAAACCAAATTGACTCAACGTGACAAGCTGAGCGTTCCAGGGTATACTACAATCAGATGAGATAGGGCGAACCAAAGCAGAGGCGGGGGTGTGGCCGTGCTCATAAAATCTAACATAGCGCACGAGCATTGTACTCTGCGGAATACCTCCGTGGAGAACTTGTGTGTGACGGTGGCGTAAGTATCGTAGCCGTGTATAATAGTTCTGCGAATCATTTCACAGTTGTCTTAAGAATTTGAAGAACGCTGGCCCGCGCTGTCTGATGATAGGCAACCTTAACGCCAGACATAATGCGTTAAACTGCAATCGGAACAACACGAACAGCGGCACCTTGTTTCAATGTGCTAATAATCATAGTGTTATTCTGCAGCATCCGGATAATCCGATTCACTTTCCTGATAACGGCGGTACCCCATCAACCACTGGCATAGTGGTCAATAAAGGCGTGGCCAATTCTACGCTACCTGTTGCACTGAAAGAGCTCACGTCTGACTATAGTCCAATTCAGATTGAATTAAAAAATATGTCAAGGGAAGATGTTATACGTAAAATCACCTTTTATAGAAACGCCGACTGGCGTCTGTATAAGACCCAAGTGAATACACATCTAACACTCACTAACACGATTTATACAGCCGCCGAGCTGGAAGGTGTAGTCGAGGAATTCACAACGATACTGCAGGATGCAACAACTATAACAATAGATCCCTATAAAGACCAACTTGACGAGGCAGTTAAACGAGATATTAAGGAAAAAACATATTAAGACGGCGTTGGCAGCAAAATCGTGATGTCGACGTTAAGTTTGAGATAATCAGATTGCAACGGCGGATTTGAGACGCCATAACCACCTGAAGAAACAGGAAATGGGGCGAGAAGTTAGTTGAATTTTCAGAATAACTCACTGTGGAAGTTAACCACAAGGCAAGTCATGCCTGCATTGACTAAACTCAATGGACAGACAGCTATGACGAACTTTCAAAAGGCGAATGAACTAGCTGACAACTTTAAACGAATTCACAATATACTTAAATACACCTAACAATTTGGATCATGACCGCATTGAAAACGACGTCAACGATGTTATTGGCCAAGACGTCCAATTGACCAGACTGGAACTTTTAAAAGTCATGGTCATTGGTCAAACCCTCAGAATTAGTGAAGCTAATAAAGCACCGGAGAAAGATGGTATTGATTACAAGCATATCTGCCAGAAAAGGTATTGTACCACTCTCATATCGTTAACGCGATTTTGCGACTACGACACTGGCCCAACCAGTGGAAGTTGGCTGTGGTTGTTCCCATCCTCAAACCGAGCAAAAGTCGTAAGCAATTATCGATCATTCTCGCTGCTGTCGGCGATTTCCAAGTTAATGGAAGGTTATCCTGGACAGATTAAAATTTTGTAGGTTTCACTATAAAATGCTCTCTGTCGTCTGGGCTAAAGGTGCAATATTAAGAATACTACCATGGTACTCTTAGACATTGAGAAAGATTTCAATACCGTCTAGATTCCGGGGATAATTATAATAATTAAAATGATCAACTGCCGCTTTCCACAACACATCGTTAAACGTATTCACTCGTATCTGACCGGCAGAAGGCTCCAGGTGAGAGTGAATAATAAACTGTCAACACTCCAGGATATTCGCCCGGGCGTCCCGCAGGGGTTGGTTCTCGCACTAGAATTGTACAATTTGTACATATCCGATTTCCTCACTTTCTCAAGTACTAAACTTGCCAAGTACGCCGATGACATAGCCATGTACGCCTAGAGTCATAATGCACAATCGGCTAACATGCTGCTCAAAGCCCACATGACTCGTGCCACGGTGTATTACGACAAGTGGAAGATTCGGGAAAATGCGAAGAAATCGGAGTCTTCACGCACAGATTTACAGAGAATAAAATTCTAACACAAACTTTGATAAGGGGAGACAAAATTCCAGAAAGGGAGTGCGTGAAGTATTTGGGAGTACGACTAGATCAACGACTGACGTTCGACCGGCTTGTTAACCAAACTATACGGACAATCTGGTCTATGTCCAGGAGCCTGTATCCGCTCCTGGGTAGGAATAACAAACTCAGAAGACAAAAAAAAAACTAATTTACAGTGTTATTGTGAGACCGGCCCTTACAATTCTTCACAAAACATCGCCTTAACCCTTTGTGGACTAGTGGTTAGCCTGTGGAACCACCTTATGTACGCAAAAATGAACTTTGACAAACAATGAATTAATGAAATAATGAAATCATGTGAATTTTGTGAGAAAAAAAAATGTGTGATCTTTTTATTTTTCTTTTTCATTATCTGAGATAATGTTGAGGCTCGTTTGTCAAGAGTTGTTTGATTTCGTGCATTTGGTAGATGATGTCCCAGTGTCCCATGTGTAGAGGTACGCAGCATTGAAGATCCCCGAGTAAAACATATTTGAATAGCAAATTGTCCATTGGAAAAAAAATTGGACCACGAAAATTATTTCCAACTCAGATAATAAGTCCCAAAGTTTTTAAGAGTAGATGTTCTTACATAAATTAATGATAATCATAAGGTTCATAAGGGCTATAATCGTATCTCTTGTCGTTATTTATCAGGCCACAAAGGGTTAAGAGATTTGTACGCACGTTGTCACGACATAACGCCGCTAGCGGACTACATCAAAGTTACATCGGAAAAATTTTACCAATTCAAACTTGGTGATAGCCCACTAACAAACAACATTACGAAAATTAAACAGCATCGTGCACCTTTTCGCAGAAAACACAAGTACCATGCCAGTGTTGCCCATCTTTTGTAGTGAGGTGGTTTATTGAAATTGCCGTTATCTGGCGGATAAAAGCACCAAATTTGGTATGAAGGTACTTCAGGGTATACTAATAAATATTAGCCTAGGAATTTCTAAAAATTTTCATGTACAGCACTAAAATCCAAAATGGCTGGCAAATACGACAAAATATCACATGTAGCCCAGAAATTTTAGTTTTTGACCCCATTGAAAATTTACAGGATTGTAGTTTTGGTCCAGGATAACACGTAGAAAAAATTCCCCTACTCTCCTCCGTGGGCTTTCCTGTTTTTGCAGAGCAACAAGGGCCTAAGTAGCAGAAATTGCAGAGCTGGCTATAAAGTGCAGCAGAAATGTTGTTACTGATCCGATTTGGCTCTAAATGATCATAAAAGCTTCGGAGAAGCATATCCGTTTGTATTTCGGATATCTCCATACATATTTTGTTCATAATTATTCGTTCTAGTGCTGTCAAAATTTAAAAAATTGAGAAAATTCGGAAATGGCGCCATTGCGGAGTAGGAGGGGAAAACGTATCCGAATAAACATTTCTCTTCATACTTTGGGCTTTCCATTGGTATGTGTACTTTCTCTGTAGCGTCACCCGTTACTGTGCTACGTCACTCCGAGTCTCGCCGCGCGGTGGCCGCGCCCGTCATGCACTCGGTGAAACCGCCCTGGCTGCGCTTGGTGAGACCTATTGCGAATTTTTTTCGCTCAAACTTAAAATCTCGACGTTTCATGATATTCTAAGCCTATTTGAACAATAAAAATTTTAAAAAATTTTTTTGTCGTCACTATACTTCCACTGGATGTGGAAGTAATTATTTGGATCCTGCTGGCTAAAATGCATATGATCTGACCCTCAAATATTATTTTGATTTTCGAAAAATAGATTTTTTAATTTTTAGTTTTAATAATAGAAGGTCGCGATTTTACCAAAATTGTTAAAAATTGGTCTGTAAGCACCTTTAAAATATTATCTCTTCAGATACTAACATTAAACACGATTTAATCTTCATTAAGTTCAACGATATGGGTTTTTCAACGAAAACTATTTTTTTTAATGGAACCTTTATGAGAGAACCTGTTATTTAATTAGATATTTAAATTACGAAGAGAATGATATGCATAAGGTCTACCTTGTCTTTGTACTAAATTTATAATTAAAAGAAAAAAATGTCTTGATATAATATTTTTCTAACATTTTAAATTTTAGTGTTGTACATGAAATTTTTTAGAAATCCCAGAGGATTCCTGAGCTAACATTTATTAGTATACCTTAAGTTGCCTTTATCCGCCAAGTAACGGTAATCTTGAAATACAGCTCTAACCGACCCCACTATTGGCAACATATCTAGCCACATTCCCTTTCTCTATTCAACTATAAAATCTCACAATTTCCGATCTTTAACTCTATTCTATTATTTGTTTTATTTTGTTGTTTTTTGTTTGTTTTTGTCTCATTAAATTTTCTTTTCCCAAACAATTTTTCTTCGAATATCAAAATTTCTACAAAAACCATAAACTGTGCGGTCTGGCACAGTCGCTCGCTCTTGCTGCATATTTATGACATTTTATTTACACTAGCGTCTTTTGCATTATATACCAATTATTTTAAGTTTATTTTTTATACATGTTTTATCTTATACACTTTTTAATTCGCCCATCCTGCGAAAGGAGACTGTTTAATGTTCCATATTCTATTAATCTGACCCGACCTCGTTCCGCCCAGCCTTGCCACGGTAATTTGCATCGTGAATGTCTGGTTGGCTCCGGATAAGTGCTCAGGTAGGACAACATTTGTGTATTTAATTTAAAATAAGTTTTTGATATGATTTGATTTGCGAACAATTTGGTATTCGATACTTACATTGAAGCAAGGTTCATCGCGGTTAGTACTAGGAAAACACGGCAACCTCGTCCAAACTTCTAGCGGCTTGGTATCAGAGTATACTTTTTTTTTTTTTTTAGAGGGAGGGGAAATCATCATGACACCCGCCGCGGGATTCTAACCCAGCTGTGCGTCGCAACCATAACGCGGGATCGTCGTTTAGACATGCGTCAGGTTACAGCGCCGGTCGGTTTTTCCACTGTAGCATGCCATATGAAATAACATGCACTTTTAGTTAAAACACACTAAATCCTTTGGTTTACTTGAGTTTGCTGTACAATATTTTTACCATCTTTATAGATTAATCACCCGTACTATGAATGTTTTCATTCAATATTTTATTTCAGTTTAATTGTAAGCGGTGTGACATTATATCTTTCTGTTAAATATGTATTTATTTTATGTTCTAGCTCTTGCTATTATACCATAATCACTCGTGCCTCTTTACATTGTTTATATTTAAATACATGCAGATTAATTATTAAATACTGGTAGTAATTGAATAAGGTTTGAATTATTATGATATTGTAGAATATTAGGTTGCTTACATATCAATTAGCAAACGAGTTGAATGCCTATTTGCCTATTTTGATATTCGCGCTCCTCTTGTTCCTTCCTCTCCATAATCTCCTTGTTCAGTCTTTTCACCGTTCTCCATTTTCCTCTACTAGTGAGCATGAAGAGGATTATGTTTTCTACCGTTATTCTCATACCGATTTCGAGATTGGTCATGCGTCTGTTCTCCTCTCATTTCGGGCACCTTAGTACAGTGCGTTCCGCATTATCGTTTTCGCCGCAGTAGATACACCTCTCATCGGGTGACTTCCTAATCCTTTCGGTGTAGTGCCTAAAAGAACCATGACCAGTCAGGAATTGGGTTAGGAAATAGTAAATTTCCCTAAATTCGCAGTCAACTCAGGGCTTAAGTTGTGGTATCAGCCTCTTTGTCTACTGTGCCACGTTTATTTCCTCGTCCCACATATTTTGCCATTTTGTAACAGTTTGGTCCCATTCCTGTTTCTTGCGGCTCGGTAGATGCCCGTCCTCAGATTCGTGGATGTTCTTCCTTTCTTCGACTAGTAGCTCGATTGGTGGAGCTCCTGTTATGACTTGGAGTGCCCTAGTTGAGACTGTTTTATAGGCCCCCGCAACTCTAATGAGCATCATGCTCTGTGCTTTCTCCAGCATTGCCCTGTATCTTTTAATATTCGTCACCCCATACTGGGGCTGCGTACAGGAGAATTGACTGAACGACGTTATACAGGGTAATCCTCTTTGAGCTGCTGGGACCCCCTATATTCGGCAACAGTCTGGTTAGCGCCCCCGTCCTTTTCGCCGCCTTGGAGCATGTTGCGCGGATGTGCTCTCCGAAAGTACCCCGGATGCCAAGGGTAACTCCCAAGTATTTTAATGTCCTTTCCGGGCGGACCGTCGTGTCTTGTACATTGAAAGTCATGTCTTGTTTATTTCTATGACCCTTTAGCATACTTGCTTCTGTCTGCCCAGGAGCCAGGCTCAATCTGTGTTGGGATAACCAATCTTTTACCCTCCTAAGTGCTACGTTAGCCTTCCGAACAAGTGTACTTGTGTCGTCTGCACACACAAGTAGGGCGAGATCGTCGGCGAAGGCTACTTTCGCCCCATCCCCTAAGTTTAGCCTTAGGATACCATCATACATAACATTCCAGAGAGTCGGTCCCAGGACCGACCCCTGTGGTACTCCCGTGGACATACTTATGATAGTCGATCCCACCTGGATCTTCCGGACAGCGAAGTAGTCCTCTACAATCCTTATCAGGTATTTTTCCACTCCTCTCCTCCTCAACTCACTAATGATGATACTCCAAGAAGCCGAATTGAAAGCATTTCTTATATCGAGGGTAATTAAAACGTACAGCTTCTCAATCTGTACCACCAATCTGTCTCTGATCATGACTTCATATCACTTTCCCAGGGTGTTTATTAGACAAATTGGCCTCTGGAAACTTGCCCCTTCCACCGGTAGTTTACCCTTCCAGATCAGAATCAAGCGCGCAATTTTCCATTCTTCAGGGAAACTTCCCGAGCCCAATAGATTGTTCATCAGATCTGTGATGGCTTGCGGAATTACATTTATTGCCTCTGCCAGGACTTCCGCTGGTATCCCGTCTAGCTCTGGGCTTTTCCCCGTTTTCAATTTTTTAGCCGCCTCTGTGACCTCTTCCACACTGAATGGCCCATAATCCTCTCTGGGCCACTCATCTTCGATCAGAGGGAAGAGCTGGGAGGCAATCTCTACTTTTTTTTCCTCGGTCAGTTCATAGGGTGTATCTAATCCCTTTAAGCCCTTCACCGCTATTCTGTAGTCTTGTCCCCATATGTCCTTATCCAAGTCTGTGCAGAGCCTGTTCCAGTGGCTCTTATTTGACTGCCTTATTAGTTTCCCCAGCACTCGTTTAGCGTCTTTGTACGACTGCTGGATGCTCTGCTTTTCTCCGTCTGTTAGTTGTGCAGCACGCATCCTGGTAGCGATCCTCCTTTTTTCGATGCAGGTGTCTCTAGCCCTCTCGATTTCCTCATCAGTGTATACCTAAAAGCTATGTAATTTGAGACGAGGATTACGTAGTGAATATACCATCGTTCGGAGAGGAAGTAAAGCAATCGGTCCCTTGTCTATTAAATGTTAGGCAAGTAAAAGATCCCTACTCTTCTTAAAGGAAGAGGTTCGGCAAAATTTCCAGGTTGTGGGTAGGTCGTCTCCTGGCGTCGGTGATGGACGTAGCGGAAATAATCCGACGTTAAGTAAATTAACAAAAATGCTTAAATCTTATCCAAAATTTCTCATTATACTTATTGTCACACGAACCTAGAAGATTCCGTATTCACCTTTTTTTTATGCTTAATTTGACTCCAAGAAATTACTTTATATTTTATTTTAGATATTTGTTATTAGTGATATTCGTTATCTATATCTTCGCACATTTACAGTCATATGCTCCTGTCATAGAAGTGAAACATGATGGAGCTTTTATTACAGAGTCCATGTATGATGCCGTTGAAGCTGGTAGAATTAACAATGTTCCTCTTCTTATTGGAATTAACTCTGAAGAAGCAATAGCAAAAGCTGCTGGTATTTCTCATTTGACAAAAATTCTTCTCATAGTCTGTACCATTACTATTTAATTTCAGATTTAGAAGAACTCAAGAAGACAGTAAGAAATTATGAAAATCATAATATACAAGCACTAGCTGATGAAGATATGCATATCTTAGATAGAAACAAACGGATATCAGTTGCAGAAGATATAAGACATATTTACACCCAAGGGCTATTACAAGACAATTTGACAGCTGCAATACAAGTACGCAATAATGAACCAAACCGTTTTGAATATAAAATTAAAGACAATTTTTTTCTAGTACTTCAGTGACAATTCTTACACAAGATCCATAATAAAATATGCAGAGTTACAATCAAAACATACGGATATCTACTTTTATCAATTTTCTTATCATGGTCTGTTAGGAGGTAACAATGTATCAATGGATGGTAGGGACATATTTCAACGAACAAATTTTATTTTGCTTATTTTCCTACGTAGATCTTTATTATTCTTTGTCTGATTGAATTTAATAGGTATTGGAAGAGTAGCCCATGCAGAGGACACTAAATATCTTTGGTCATCAAGTAGTGGTACTAACCTGGACTTATACCCGGAATCAGATGTAACATCTTTAAATCGTTATGTTGCACTGTTCACAAACTTTGCCAAGACATTGTAAGTAATATAGTTTAGTTAGTTAGTTATTATTAATAATAAATCAGGCCTTTCACAATAATTTAACAGAATACATACATGTCCATAGGAATATTGGAAATAAAAATAAAATTAACATTCATTGAGTAGATCTTTACTTAAGGAAACTCCATAATAGGACAGTCAATTTGTCATTTGACCCGTGAATAATTCCTACAAAGAATTATTTGTTTGTAAAATCATTAATTATAGTTTTCCACAAAAATATCTTTGCCGCTACGACTGTCATGTTGGGAAAATAACCATTAAAACAGGTTTTTGTTGATCATCTCCGTTCCTGTTTGAAGAAGAAGAAAGCAATTGAAGAAAGCAAAAACCTAAATTTGTGGCAGAGGAACACATGAATAATCTTTTAGAAATGAATAGTATAGATGCTACCATTTTCAAAACTTGTGTACCGGGGAAATTCTGTTATTTTTAAATCATTCGTAGTCTAATCGCAAGTAAGAAAACGATATAATCCAGAATTATATAACACAGAAATTGTTTTGTGCCCTTTTGTTAAGGGTGATAACTCGATAAACAAGAAAAAATTTCTCAAATAAGCTTTACTTGAGCATTTTAAGGGGAATAGCTTTAAAACGATCTGTGATAAGTGAAAAAAGTACATGGACAATTTTCGGCAGACTATATGAGAAACTACAAATACAAAAAGAGGAAAGCGTAAATGAAATAGCAAGACCCCAAACAACACCCGGAACATCCCCCTAGCACGGAAAAGTTCCAGTAGAAATACCGTGAGGAAATAAGAAAACTACTAACAGGACAAAAATTAGACTCAACATCAAAAAACCCAAAAATAGAATTTGTTGCAAGGAATTGAAAAGAGAAAAGTTCTCTATGAGGCCAACAAGAATGAAAATAAATAACAAATGCGAACAGTTGAAAAAGGTGAAGCTCAGAGAAAGCAACAATGGATGAGAAACATAAACCAAAAACGAAAATAAGAATTGAAAGAAAATAGTCTGAGACAAGCCATAAACACAAAAAATTCTTCGAAAATATAGAAACAGAAACCTTCCTGGAAGGACCATGACTAAACCAAATCTTCAGACGAAACAATACGCACAAGCAAAGATACATATCAACAATGGAACACGCAACAATGGACCAAGAAAATGGGAGGAAGGAGGAAACGCAAAGAAGAAACGAACAGAAGAAATACAATAAACTGGCCCACTAGAATGGTTAGAGCTAAAGGACTTGAAATCGAAAAAATTAACAACGAATGCACTATGGGCCGGAAAGGCTGTAGGAGCAAACCTTAGAAATTATATATTACAAATATTTTAGAGAATATAAAACGCTACATACTTTACGATTTACGGCAGCCAGAAAGGTGAAAATTGATGTTTCAAGCACAAATTTTCACCTTTCTTCCGGCTGTAAAACGCAAAGTAATAACAACAGAGAAAAATAAAAGTTGTATCTTTGTTTATTCACCACAATATTGGTACTACCTAATTTTAAGGTGCAACTAACAGGAAAGCAGATAATCGATAGAAACAAATTTTGATCGCCATTTCTGGCGGCAACGATATTTTTGTGGGAAATATTAATTAATGATTGCGGCAACTCCTCTAGATTATACAAACAAAAACTATTTTTTAGTAATTATTTACGGGTACCCCCGTTTTTTTTTTTGCTGTACAGACTGTTATATCAACGTTGAACAAAATAGAACTTTTGTTGTTTTATGATTTGGGCAAAAAAACAGTTTCTCTATTTTGAAGAATACCAAAGATATAATAAAAGGTTTTTAGATTAGACAAAAATACAAATCCTGTAATTCAAGAAAAAATTTTACACTTATTATCAATAAGTTTAAATTAAAATTACTTTCAATTTAAATAATGATATTTATGTAGAAAATGAATGCTTAATAATGGGATAAGATCCACTTTAGCAGAAATGCTATTTATTGACACCGATATGTAGACGATATACTAACTTGTTTTATAGGAGCAGATCAGCAATTAAACATTTTCTTAGAATGATCAATATATACATACTTTACTTTAGAATTAAGAAAAAGACAATATTATCTTCCTTGGTTTAACTATCATTTAACTTCACATGCAGATACCACATCTGCACATCCTAATAAACATAAAAAAGCAGCCTACATAGTATGATACACAGGTTAATGAGTATCCCTATGTCTGAAGAAAACTTCAACAAAGAATTAAATGTAATAAAACAGTTAGTTTAAATAATAATTAGAAATCCTAAAATGATCCATAACTTTTCAAACTTTGTTAAAAAGCTATAAAGCTTGTACACTCTCCTCCCATAAATACATTAAAATATAAAAGTATCACACATCAAAAAACCTGCAAAATTAATTACAAAAAATCTAAAAAACCAAAATATCAACATCGTATATAAAACATCCAATTGATTTGGTAAATTAATAAAAAACAATATACTTACGCCTCACCAAGAAAGAACATTAACTAGGAGTGCATACGCTAACATGTGGTATGAGCCCTGAAGTATACACATGGCAAACTGGTAGGAAATTAAAAGAAAGAATCAACATACACGTTTAGTTTTGATTACAGAAAAACTGATTCTACTTATGCTAAACACCGTCTTGTCGAAAATCATAAGATTAATGAAAACTTTGAAATTTTGCATTTAAGAAATAAAGGATTAATATCAGAATTTTCAGAAATCGATAACCTAACAAACTCAAAATGATCAGAAAAAAACAAGAGTTCACATCTGTTTTTAAACTAAATCACAAACTTATGTTTATTTCAACTTGTATGTAAAAAATATTTTATGATTTTATTTATTTCTTAAATACACTAGTAATTATTATTTACTATTTTAAATTTTTGTTATTATAGATAACTTGTTATAAGTTGTCTTATAATATTTTAGATCTGAATAAACCTACCTTCATTTGGCATTAATTATAGTCAGTTTATTATAGTTTATACCTATTTATACACCCTCTATCGATCATGTGATTACATATTTGAAAAATACCCAAAGAAATCTCTGAAAATCATAAAACCACATAAGTTTTATTTTGTTCAACGAAATCAGTACTTATAACAGGTGATGTTATTTGTATTTATCGGTAACCTACAAATTAATTACAACTTCTCTGTTTTTTTTTTTGTAATTCATATTATTCATTGTTTTATTAATATTTAGTGATGAGGCTGCTTTTTGCACTAATAACAGCTTAATGTTCAGCATGTATCAAAATATCAAATATATCTCGAAAGGTTAGTCAATAGACAAGGTAATATCTGCCGCAGCTCTTGCAGGGGTTCTGATCTGACATACACTATAGCAATTTGGGCTAGTTTAAATGTCTGTCTCTAAAATTTTCGAGTGGTAGACTCACAATTCATGTGACTTGCGTATTTATTATACTCCCGAATAGACGAATATTGTGACAGGAACACTGCACTGTCCGTTTCACCAGCCACAGTCTCAATAGCTAATTAAAGTTAATTTGAATTATTTCGCGCCTTGTTCCAGTTACCTTGAATGTAAGAAATAAGCCAATCATGCTCTACCAAAATACCCCCACACTTCAATTTGATGAAGACCAAGCTCAACATTTTTCTCTAATACCCGCATTTAGCAATTTATAACTAAGTACCATGATTTTCCTTTGGCCGGCCATTGTGTCATTGTAGAAAAACTCACCATTGTTCGTCTAAAGCACGTGACGCTATTTATTTATTAAGGGCGTCAGGTTAGGTTCCCCCCTTCAACGGATGATGGCCAATTTCTACTCTCAGTGGGATTAGGTTAATTTCTAAGAGACGACCTAGCATCGGGATCAGACGAAAAATGAGTTCGTACCTACCATGGATTGCTTACCTCCAAAGTCTCTGCCTTATAATCTTATCTCTAAACAATGCCTGTGGATCCATTACTTCTTAATATCATTATTACTCAGCGAAGCAGTAAAAATGGTAAAATTCCCGGCCCGAAAACGATGAAAGGAATTTCCTTATTATACTCTTCGCAAAAACGAAGAGTATATTGTATTTGATTGGCACAATTCTAAATCAGTAAATATCGCTCGTAGACAAAAAAATTTTATATCGTTATGTTAGTGAACGAATTCTGAACAACTTTCAAAATGTCCGTCTGTCCGTCTGTCACGTTTCTTGTAAGCACGATAACTCAAGGAAGAAAAATCCGATTGTATTGAAATTTGGAGAGTAACTTAGTGTTAGCTAGAGGAAGAACCCTATTGTTTTTAAACAAAAATAGACTGGTAAATAAAAAAGTTATTAGTAATTTAAAAATTAAAAAAACATTTTTTACATTTTTTTATGGTTTGTAATAAATAGAAACCTTGCGAAATGTTATTTCCTATCACTATACATTTTACTAATGTGTGTTTCCTAATAATCACAATAAATTTTCTAATGGTATATATTGCACTCATTAACAATTTTAGTAATAAGAAATGGTGGTGTAGCGGCAAGAGTTTCGTCTCGCAATCCAAGGCATCTACCCCTCTTGACCCCTCGACGAAAGCCTATACACCATCTAATAATTTGTTTTTACACGAACAAATAAGTGTTTTTAAATAATGACACAGGGTTTTTGTTTTTATTTTCCCTGTGTTTTTAGAAATATTATTCACAATGTCTCTTTACAAAATGGAAACAATTTAAATGTGAAATCTAACAGATATAAATGCAAACACCTACGATTAAACTCCCCAGAGATCGTCTGAGCTAATTTAAAGCAGGATTGAATGTCTCTCGCCACAACACCTGGCCATTGCGACACTCTGCGCCTTCAGTCGCGTAAATGTGTCGTAATTTATATTTATTTTATTGTAAAACAGATTAAATTAGACATAAAATCGACCTGTTAAGTACAGTTAAATAAAATAAAGAATATATTAATTTGGTAATTTGGCAATCCAAGGGTCCCGGGTTCGATCCCTCACACATCGTGATTTTTTTTTCATATATATTTTTTTTTCACAACAAAGTTGGTATCACAAAATTTAGAATGTCCAAAAACTAACATTATTTACAAGAAAAATGCGAAGAGTATCCTATAGAATGTGTAACAATTATATAAAAAGCTCAGTAAATCGGCGAAGAGTATAATGCTTCCTCTAGTTTTTTTTTGCAATATACTTTATAAAATACATACATCAAAATCTATATTGTCGCATTACCTGCATTTTTTTTTAAGGGTGGAAACCACCCCTAAAAACTGAAAAATTAATAACTCTTCTAATTTGACGAATAAATTAACAAAAATCCATATGCTTATGTCTTTGAGGTCGTTGAATATGACTGTGAGATCAAAACTTATGACACGAGAATAGTAAGGGTTGAAATCACCCTTACATACTGAAAAATTAATGTCCTCTAATTTTACGAATGAAATCACTAAAATTTATATAATTATGTTTTTGAGGTCGCTGAACATAGGAACATAGGAAAGACGACGAAACGTATTAAGGGGTTAAAACCACCAGTAAATTTAAGTGTTGCAAAACTAAACCGTTTGTACATTATGTTTGTACAAAATGCTCTGAAGTTATTCACAAATGCTGTATAAATAAATCCAACCTAGGTCGTATTCGTTTTCTTAAAGGCAATAAAATTATTTGTTGTGAAAATGAGGAAACATTACTTTATAAAACGAAAACGCCGGACGAGGAGAAAGCTGAAATTCTCGAGAAAACTGTATGTGAACTCACAGAAGAAACTGAAATGAAAGAAAATCACATTAGAAAACTGAAAAGGGACAGTGAAATATTTTTGAACGAAGTTTCTACCCGTGAAGAAGAATTAAATGATTTTATAAAAAAACAAGAAAACACAATAAATGAGCTCAATACATACATCGACAAGCTGAAAATATTTATCAGTGCTAATTCCGACAAAATTACAAAATCAGTAGGTTCTCAAACAGAAAACTATTACAGAAACGTATCTACTTCAACGGACATTCAACAAAAACCGGCTAGCATAAAACAAATTGGTAAAATAAAAAACAAAGATAAGAATGTACATAAAAACAGTAAGATGATTAACAATAAAAATTTGGTTATACAAAAAGATACAATAAATATTGAAGAAGTTATACCAGGTGAGCCAAACAAATTTAATAAACTATTAATATTAAGCGATGATTCTGGTCGCAACATAAATGCAAAGCTCTCAAAAAATGTGAATATGAACAATTTTCGTATCGAATCAGTTATTAAACCAGGGGCAAATTTTCAACAAGTTATCGAGAATATCGATCTCTTGACCAGAAATTATACGTTAAATGACCACGTCGTTATCATAGCTGGTTCTAACAACTTTAATAAACAGAACAAATATCCACTCTTTAGAGATATATGTACCAAATTGAAAACGTGTATAAATACGAATATCTCAATTGCTACTGTTCTGTTAAGAAGAAACAATTATATGAACAATTTTATTCATAAATTTAATAGCAAGTTGTCTGAATTCATAACAAAATTGAACAAATGCACACCGAGCAGTGTCACTTTATTAAATGTAAATAAAGACTCCCACAGAAGTTTTAACAAAAATGAGCTAAGCCATGAAATTATTAATACAATTACGAGTGCTAAGTTCCTCCAAAAAAATCTAGTGTTTATTCAGATTAATGGATCTGCTGATATTAATTCTACCTGCATTAACATCAATTCCACAAGGGAATCGAACGAAATATTTGAGCTGGAATCAAATTTAGATAATGATAATGAAGCACCTGTGTACAGTAACTTCCCAAGCATAGTTATTAATGCGAAGAATTCAACGTTGTGCGATGCTGATGATTCAATAAGTGTGATAAATAATATAGAATCTTATGACAATGATCAACTTGGTAATACATCACTAAATTCTAGTACAAACAATTTTTTATACCCAAGATTGTCTCAAATGTCACAAATAATGTAAAATCAAATGTTATTAATGTTGCTCATGTAAATGTGCAAAGTCTAGTTAATAAAATAAATAATGTTGAGATTTTTGCTGTTGAAAAGAATCTAGACATTCTATGTATATCTGAACACTGGATTACTAACTCAAATATTCATCATATTGTATTACCTAATTTCAAACTTGCTTCGCATTTTTCCCGAAGTAATCACATTCATGGTGGCTCTGTAATATATGCTAGATCTAGTTCTAAGTTAGTTTTTAATGAAATGTGTATATTCAAGGAATTATCAGAAGAATGTCACATTGAAATGTGTGGTATATTGGTTATTTTGGAGCAAAATATCAAAGCTGTAATATGCTGTGTATATAGACCCCCTAATGGAGATATCAATATTTTCTTTAATAACTTGACATCAGCTTTAAATTTTGTTACCAAAAAGAAATATGACTTCACTGTATTGTGTGGGGACCTAAATATTAATCTGTTTGACAAATGCTTATCAACTAAATTATTATGTGACATGTTTGAATCATTTCAATTAGAAATTACCACAAAGGAACCAACTCGTACATTTCATAATATAAATGGTCACATGAGTTCTACAGCCTTAGATTACTTAGTAACTAATATTCCGAGCTCAAACTATAAGGTACAAGTATACGACGCATTATTAGCAGATCACGCTGCTCATTTGTTCTCATTTGGCATTAGAACTGTAGTAAACAGTAATAATTATGACAAAATTTCCAAGCTAAAAAGAATTGTTACAGAAGAAAACATTTATGAATTCAATGTGCGTCTGGCCAACCTCAACTGGAATTATATCTCAGCATTAGATCTAAACGAAGCTTTTAATACTTTCTTGAGAGATGTACAATGGTGTTTTGACGTAGCATGTCCCCTCAAATATAAAAAAAAATAAAATCAATAACGACAGGGACAATGGTTGGATAAGTGATGAAATAATTCAAGAAGGGCTAGCCCTTAAAACCCTACATAATAACTTGAAAAGTGTCCACAATCAAAACAACTTTGTCATATATAGCGATGGGAAAAGACAGCACAGAATAAACATTAGAAACGCTAAAAAAAATTTTTATAACAACCAAATAAATAACGCTGAAAACAGGTCGAAAAAAACTTGGAATATTGTAAACCAAAGACTTGGAAAAAATAAAGTTTTAAGAAAACCCATCGAACTAATTATTGATAATGAAAGAATATCTGATAATAATAGAATTGCTAACAGTTTTGCTTCTCACTTTGTTACCGCAGCCCCAATGAATGCTAAAAGACATTTTGGATATAATTTATCATTGCCTCATACAGTATCTGAAAATAACGTAAATTCAATGTTTTTCTATGACATTACAAAATTAGAACTAAGTGAAGCCATAAATAATCTCAAAAACAAAAAGTCGTCAGGCTTGGAAGGCTTAACCATACAAATAATCAAAAGTATATCATCAAATATAATTGATCCTTTGTTATACCTATTTAATAAATCAATCTCAAATGGCCACTTCCCTGATGCACTAAAAATCTCGTCTGTTATTCCGGTATTTAAAAAAGGGTCCGAACTTGATCTGGAAAATTATCGTCAAATATCATTACTGAGTGTAATATCCAAAATGTTTGAACATATTATCAGTAATAGAGTAACAATATTCTTAGAAAAATATAATGTATTAACAGATTCCCAACATGGCTTCAGAAAGGAGAGATCGGTAGAGAGTGCCTCTTCTAAATTGTTTGATTTTATTTATAAAGAATTAGATAATGGCAAGTATATTGTGACAGTTCTTTTTGACCTCTCAAAAGCTTTCGACTCTGTCAATAAAGATATCTTAGCTGATAAGCTGCAGGCTATTGGTATAAGAGGTAAATTACTGGAGTGTCTCGTTTCATTCATGCAAAACAGATCTCTTCGTGTAAAATGCAATGAAGTGCAATCGGATATTTTTGATATTCTTTTGGGAGTTCCTCAAGGATCTATTTTAGGCCCACTACTGTTTTTAATTTATATTAACGATCTTCCAGATTTTATCAAAAATGGCTTTACCATCATGTATGCAGATGACACAACCATTACGGTAACTGCTGATAGCCCTGAAGAACTATCTGAAAAAGTTCATAATGTATTAAATGAGATGAGTACTTGGTGCGATCGAAACAGACTAATGCTGAATGTGAATAAAACCATATTTTTAAATTTTAACCTAAGACGTACAGTTACTTTACCTGAAATAGTTTTAAGTGATTGCTCGAAATTTCTTGGCACCCTTGTAAACAGCAATTTATCTTGGGAACAGCATACTAATCATGTATGCAGAAAGCTAAATCAAGCTTACTTTGCATTACTTCAACTAAAAGATATGTTGAATGAAGTAGGACTTACTAGTGTGTACTATGCTTTAGCCTACTCACACATGTCACTTAATATTTGTATCTGGGGTCGATCATCCTATGCCAGGAGAGTATTTATTGTACAGAAACGAATATTGAGACTAATATTCAACTTAGACTGCAGAGAAAGCTGCAAAGCTAGTTTTATAAACAAACAAATCCTGACGATGCCTTGTATCTATATTTATAAATGTTTACTTAATACAAAAAAAAATACGGATACTCTTAAGAGTCTATCTGAACATCATTTGTATAATACTCGTAACAAGAATACTTTAACAATCCCCCTACATAGGACATCGACTTTCAAAGAATCCCTTCAATATAATTCTATTACATTATACAACAAACTGCCAAGTAATATCCAAAATATGGACATCGGCAAATTTAAAATTACTATTAAAAAAATTCTTGTACAAAAAGGATATTACACTATTGAAGAGTTTTTAAACGATATTATGTAAACTACTATATAGTTCAGTCTGTTTTTTTATTACTATTATTAATGGATCATTCTTTTTAACTTTTGACAATTATATTTATTTTTCTTTTATATAATGTGTTCTCTTGTATACGTGTTGTTTTTTTATCTTGTTGTTGTTTGTTTATTCATTGTTAATATTGTACCATTTTTTTATTTATCTGTTCTTGACTTACCATATATACATAATCTGTATCATTACAAATGGTGAATAAAGATTATTATTATTATTATTATTATTATTATTATTAAATACTGAAAAATTGATAATTCTTCTAATGTTACAAATAAATTCACGAAAATCCATATACTTATGTTTGTTTCTGGTCGCTGAATATGATTATGAGGTCTAAATTTATAAAAAGAAAAGGTGAATTAAAAAAAGTCACAAAAGGGTAACTAATATGTTCAATTTTATTTAAAATACAGATAAATAAATCAAATTAATACAATGAAGTAAACTAATTAAATAACGTTTTTAATCTGCACTCTAAACATGCTAAAGTGCAATGCAACCCTCTTTTTCCGCGTATCCTTCGAAAAATAGACGGCTATTGCTCGTTTCTTTACCTACTAAAGACATTTAAAATGCACGTACAAATTGAAAAGTTTCAATATTGTTTCAAACTGTCATATCTCTGGAACAGTTTGTCGTAGAAAAAAAAATAAAAACCCAAACTCTCCATCTTTTGATAAGCTTCATTTCATTACTATATCATCTTTTTATCAATCTTAGTTTTTGAGGTATTTCAATTTTAAATACATAATTTTCTTTAGTATGCGCTCAAGCGCCATCTTTAAACCTTTATATCTCTTAAACAGTTTGTCGTAGGAAAATTTTAAAAAAAGCAAACTATTCGTTTTTTTATAAGCTTCATTTTTGTACTCCTACAATTTTCTGTAAAAAAATATTTTCTGAGCAATTTTCAAAAACCCGATTTTTTTAAAAAAATTATGAAAATTTTCATTATTGAAAATGGGTAAATAGAGAATGAAAAATAATTATTTTAAAAATTATAAAAAATTTGAGCATGTTAGTAATAATAAATGTATTAACATCTAGAAGGATTTTTAAAAATTTTGAATTAATAAGAAATTAGAGCTATAAGACTACAAAAATGGCGCCTAAATTTTAAAATGTGCTTCTTTTTTAGTTTTCATTATAAAAGGTCGTAATGCATCTCAATCGAAAGAAAATTTGTACAAGAATAAATTTTTTTCTCATAGTTGTAGATTTTGAGTAATTTTTAGATTTTAACGTCGTATATTTTTTCTAAACGTTTCGGCGCCATTTTGAAAATACCGTATTTCCAAAACTGAACATTGGAGAAAACAAAAGAAAAAACATTCGTTTCGTTTTCGTAAAAGCTTTAATTTTGTACACTTGCATTTTTTTCCCACATTTTTCGAGTAATTTAAAAAAAAAAACGCCTAGGAATACTGATTTTAGGGGGTGAAAATTGCAATTCTCAGGTCGAAAAATCTCAAAAAATATGAATTTTAGCAAGACCTTTCTTTCTTATAATTTGATTCTCTATCAGATTATGTGTATTTCTTGTTTTTTTTTTGCAACAACCCTAAGAAGGGAACCACCCACAACCAAAAAGCAGGAAATATGACAATATAGATTCTTATGTACATACTTTATGAAGCATGTTGAAAAAAAAAATTTGGAAATGCATTATATCGTGTTCGGGCTGGGATTTAAAAGCTTCACTTACTGTACTATATTACTTTTATAGAGTTCATCCTTTCTGCTTCTGCGATCTGATCGATATCCTGAATAACAAACTTATGGGCTTTTCGAGGACCCCTTACAGTCAGTTGTCGACACACATAAAGGCTCCCGAGAGGTTAAACTTACTATAGTATATCATTCAATCAAGAAAATACAAGAGTTCAACTAGTATTGGGGTTGATTCAACTGTGCAGTAAAGGTGTGCAAGAACCTATCTAATAATTATGTAAAAATTTGCCTACCAAACATGGCAAGGGCAGATGCCTCCTTTAGAGGACATGCATTTCAATCACCACCAATGGAGAGTATGTAACAGCAATCGACTTGGCATAAAAATATTCATAATTTCATAGAAGAGTACGAGTACAATTTGACTTGGACTGATGGTAAAATTTTCCTATTAAAATTTTAGTTCGCTTGTGGCTAGCTTTATGGTTTCAATAATGATTATATTATTCACAAGAACTCGTCCATTGAAAGGCATCATATAATCTGATAAAGGTTGTCCTCTCCCGAGCTACCCCCATGGAGTTATCCACATAAGTACTTTTATGGGCTAACCGGCCGTCTCCATTACTTCCCTAAAATTCAAAGTTTGCTGGCATGAATCTATATTTTTCTAATGGTCCTCCGGTACTCTTGTCCCGTGGTCAAGTCGCCGGAAGTCTAAATTAGGCTCACTTTCCAGTTTATTGTCTTTGGTACCATATATCGTCGGAGACATGAAAAAGTCTTTTTAAGTCAAATTTCGGCACTGATGCCAAAAATTTCTTTGATTTTGGTCTATAACGTCTTTTCAGATGAAACATTTTAGTTGATTTTTGCTACTTTTCGTCTTAAATCGATTTTCCCAGGTTCTACAACAGTATCACCAACTGTTGAATGATGCATCGGCTCGGTGGCTGCTGACGAAGTCTGGCTCGAGTTTTTGGTCAAAACAAGTTTAGAAAAATAAACATACACCAGCGACGCTCTTCGTCAACACATAAAAAGAGCTCTCACTATCAAATTTTGATATTATACGATGCTCGCCGAAGTGTTAGTGAGGCACCAGACCCCGCTGAGTTCAGGTAGGCCTTACACACAATGTGTTAAGGCCGGTTTTCAAAATTTTAGAAGGTATACAGCATACGACAAAACCATGAGTCTACAGCGCCGCACAGTGGGGTAAATAGCTCATTTTTTGGACAAGCGATAATTCCCAAGCCTGGAATTAATGAAATTAAAAATTTTTTTTTTATATACTCTTCGTTATAAAATTGCCTTTAATTCTATCGAGCCCGAATTTTGAAATTTCAAAATTAAAGGTCTTAAATTTTGAAAGTAAATTAAAATTTTATCAAAAGATTCTTTAAAATTATAAAAAATTGTTACTTGGGGGGTTTTTTTGGTTTCTAATCTCATTTCTGATCCCCGAATTTTGCGATTCAAAAAACCAAGATAGCGGATCCAATATGGCGGCCATAATATTTTTTCAAATGAAATGTACATGCACAAACTGTTAAAAATGGTTACTTAGGACTTTTAAGGGTTTCTGATCGAGAATCTGAAATCTAAATTACGTAATATCGTAATCTAAATTGGCGAATCCAATATGGCGGCCATAATATTTTTTTAATTGACATGTAAATGCGCAAATTGTTAAAAATTGTTACTTGGGGGTTTTAGAGATTGCTGATCACGAATCTGAAGTCCAAATTACGTAATATCGAAATCCAAGATGTCGGATCCAATATGGCAGCCATAATATATTTTTAAATGAGATGTACATGCGCAAATTAATAAAAATTGTTACTTAGGGCTTTTAAGGGTTTCTGACCATGAATATGAAGTCTAAATTATGTAATATCGTAATCCAAGATGGCGGATTCAATATGGCGTGTTACGCCAGGTCGACGTTTAGGGACTCGGGCGGAACAAGCTGGTCTGTTGTGTGATGACAACGGTATTTGCCGGCCGACTACAGTGGAGAGGGTCGGGGTCCAACTATAAGTTTGATGTACAGGGGCGCCAAGTAAATTTATAAACATAAATACCGAACAAAGCAAAATTATAACCTCAAATTTACTAAATAAGTTACTTGACAAGACAACGTAAGGAAACCCAAGTAATATTTTAACATTTAATGGCTAATTCAATGTACTGCGAATCATTACAGAAAACATAACAAAAGGTTCATATAAAAAAATGGTACACAATATATCTATATATATACAATATAGGTATTTATAACTTTGGTTACGGTAGAGGACAAAAGACTATGCGTATGTACAAGTTAGAACTATTAATAAGCGGGAATTAAACAAAGTATATATATTGATATGTAATTCAAACGTAGCTTACGTAAGCGAACGCTTAAACCCCCAAGGAAATATTAAGTGGAAATAAGTAAGTGCTAATTTCCGCCTAACAAAAAAAATATCTTAGGCGTTAACGCAACAAAACAGAATTTTTTTTTCTTTTAAAGACATTTAGTAATAACTAACTATTGTAAAGTAGACCGGTATACCATTTAGGTAATAAGAGCACTTAAAAATAATTGAAACTTGCGTGTTCTCCTCCAAACAGGTTAGTTAGCCAGGGTAGACTGGTTCCCAAGACAGGCCCTCGCGACCAGGCATGTACCGGCAGCTCCCCAATGCAATATTCTTCATCAAGGTGGAGCATAGCTCCCACAAAATAAATTGCAGTCTGCAGCGTAGTAACAGGTATGTGCCACTGAAGAGATGGGTACTCTTGATGTCTATTTCGTATCGATAATGTATGCGAATTTCATACCAATCATACCATATAAGTAGGCAAATACGAAACGAGGGGGAGAAAGGACCCTAAAAAAAAATAAAATATTTCCTCTTTAAGAAGGAAAGTACTCCAGAACTATTTTTCTTAGACTGGATGTAATAATAAAAGTAATTACCTCGATTGTGAGGGTTTCCTTGTCCTGAAAATTATGTCTTAGTAGTTGATTGACTTTTGATGTTGAGGCTTGGCCTCGTGCAAATTGACAAAAATGGGTTAACGGCGTGAAATCCTTCAGTCGAAGATGTCGATATCCAGTAACCATAAATATACACACAAATCGCTTTCAAATCGATAAACGGATAATCGAATAGTAACTTTTCGAGAGAATCCCATAAGATGGACAAAATAATTTAAACTCGTAAAGTTTTCGCTGAAACGCCACTATGCTCAAAGATTTGCAAGAACCAACAACCCTGACAGTCCTAAAGAAAATCTATATTACCGATTTTACATCTTTGAATTTGTGGAGAATAAAACGCCTAGTTTACTGCAACCCACTATACAGCAAAACACATTGTTGGGAATAAACGCTAGGGACTGAACTAACGGCTTGAAAATTGCGATTAGTACACAATGGCACTGAATATTTAAGTAATAGTATCTATTAGCACAATATTACTATTTTCTCCTGGTTGGAGGTGAGTACAAAATCATTAATGATTAACCGAAATGTTCTCCAGCAATTAATGTGTGCAATGGGTTATTTACGACATAGAATCTAGCTAGAATAATTTTTATAGGATTATCAACCTTAAAATTAAGCAAAGACAGACATACCTATAAAAACAAAAGATTTAAAAAAGTTTGACTGATGTACGTTCACAAATGTTATTTTGGACTGTAACAGGCGGATCCAATATGGCGGCCATAATATCTTTTTTAATGAAATGTACATACGCAAATTATTAAAAATTAGGTTTAAAGATGTTAACATTTTTGATTGGTTATCTCATTTTTTTATAAGATGGCATATTCGAATCTGCCATCTTAGAATTGGAAATTACGAATGCGTAGTCAGCAATCGCAAAAACCTGCAAGTAACAAGTTTTAACTATTTTCACATGTACATCATAATTTTTTAAAAATTTATGGCAGCCATATTGAATTTAATTATCTGGTTTGCAAAATATCGAAATTTTAATATCCGAAACGAGATTAGCAAACTGCGAAACCCCCGAAAAACAAATTTTAACAGTTTCCTTCTCTATTTGTCATTCTTTTTTAACTTACGGACACCATATTGGATCCGCCATCTTGGATTTCGGTATTACGTAATTTGGACTTCAGGTTCATGATCAGCAATCTCTAAAACCCCTAACAATTTGCACATTTACATGTCAATTAAAAAAATATTATGGCCGCCATATTGGATTCGCCATTTTGGATTACGATATTACGTAATTTAGATTTCAGATTCTCGATCAGAAACCCTTAAAAGTCCTAAGTTACAATTTTTAACAGTTTGTGCATGTATATTTCATTTAAAAAAATATTATGGCCGCCATATTGGATCCGCTATCTTGGTTTTTTGAATCGCAAAATTTGGGGATCAGAAATGAGATTAGAAACCAAAAAAAACCCCCCAAGTAACAATTTTTTATAATTTTAAACAATCTTTTGATAAAATTTTAATTTACTTTCAAAATTTAAGTCCTTTAATTTTGAAATTTCAAAATTCGGGCTCGATAGAATTAAAGGCAATTTTATAACGAAGAGTTTAAAAAAAAAAAAATTTTAATTTCATTAATTCCAGGCTTGGGAATTATCGCTTGTCCAAAAAATGAGCTATTTGCCCCACTGTGCGCCGCTTATCAATGTAAAACTACTCTACTGGTACTACAATTATTAGCTCACTACACATACTTCGGCGTAGTTTACCTTTCAAGTCAATGACCGCATTCACCGAACAGCTGACTATTTAGCCTGTCAAATTGCATTTGATATAGCTGATAAATAGGATACATTATCACATATACATTATCGGAAAGTGCTTGATTTGGTCCAGCAATAAGAGCAAGCCAGGGGCGGTCGGTTAAGTCGTTGAAATTATGTAATACCAAAAGCAAAACTTCCGATACTGTATATAACCATGAAAAATTAAACATGTATTAAGATTATTTTATAATTTCTTATTAAATAAATCACTTTTTTTTCTAGAAATCCTACACCAGAGAAATCTGATTTATTACAAAATATCATATGGCCAAAGGTAACAACAGATAATTTTAGATATCTAGATATTGATAAGGATCTGGATATAAAAGAAAATCCCAGAGAATTTTCCTATAAAAAATGGGTAGAAATCTACGAAAATTATGCTGAAAAACCATTTATATCTTATTAAGAGTCACAAATAATGTCATTCATTTTTTATTTGTAATTGCACATTAGATAATAATATAATATACAAAATAAAAATTATTTTAGAAAAATATTGTATTAATATACACTATATAGCTTTTAACGAGAAATGGTTTAAAGAAATAATAGCAAAATGAAGATAAGGAAAAATTTCCTAGAGGCATGTGCACGTAAATGCTTTGCTTCCTGGATGGTGCTAAAGATAAAAAATACATAATAATTGTTAAACGATCTTAATATTAAATGGTTATTGGTGCAGATTTGGGGAAATAGTTAGAAAAACCGCTGCCCAAGGAATCACTACTTCCACATCCTAATTTTCCATACGTCTCACAATGCGAAATATTTGTTTATGGAACTTTAATAATACAATGTTTGTAATCGTCTACCCCAAAAATCCATAATACGATATGCCATATCGGTAGTGGGAGTAGAGGGTAGAAGGTAGTGAAGGTGGATGAAGTAAGAAAAATTTCTTTGAGGCCTTTGGTTCTTGTACACACATTATATCACAATTTTATTTTTTTCACCCCCTTCAATAATGCGGGGTAAATAGGTAAATCAAGCAAATAAGAGTCCATAAAATTGGTATTTAGTATACAGGGTGTCCCGGCACTATGGGGCAATACTTCTGGAACGTATAGTTTGGGTCAAAATAACACTAAAAGTACCTATAATTTTTTTTCTTAAGGCGCCCCCTAAGGAGATATTGCCCTTTAATATTCAAGAAGGTTTTTTTCCTATTACTTCCAAACCGTTCTATCGATTTTAATAAAATTTGGACTGTGTACATATTAAATGAGTATCTTTATTTCAGAAATATAGCGCCCTTCGTATTTTGTCTAGGAAGCCAGGGGTGTTCCACCCCCAATGCTTTTTACCCCTAAATTTTGATATAAATTAATTTTTGAAAATTAAGGTCACGTTTTTAAATTCCTTAAATAATTTTCTAAAAAAAGATATTCTTGTTTGACATCGATAAAGTGATCCGTTTTTGAGAAAAAATAATTTTACTGATAAGCGACAAAGACTGACATTTCGTCAACACATAACTGCATACTACAACTACAATACACACATAACTACATTAACTACATAACTAAAATAAATGTTCGATGTGAGCACCCTGTACAAGAATACATTCTCGTAAGCGAGATAAGTTGGATCGCTGAACCTGAAATAGCATTCCAGGGTTGTTCCGATTGGCTTCACATTGGGTAGTGATTCTTTGTAACATCTCTTCCCTTGTTTGTAGCGGTGTTTTATACACTAAATTTTTGAGATGACCCCAAAATAAAAAATCGAATGGGTTTAGATTAGGAGAACGAGGTGGCCACGGTACTGGACTTCCACGGCCAATCCATCGGTGGGGAAATTTTTTATCTAAATATTCCCTGACTGTGATGCTGAAATGAGGAGGAGTTCCATCATGCATGTACGTCATGTTTCTTATAGTTGCTAATGACACATCTTCCAGTAAACCATCTAGATTTTCTTGTAGAAACCTTAAGTAATTTTCCCCATTTAACCGATTTTCCGAAACAAATGGCCCTATTAAATAATTTCCAATTATTCCTGCCTAGACGTTAATTTGGAATTGTTACTGGTGATGAGTTTGGATAATTGCATGAGGATTTTCATCGTTCCAACTTGCTTTTGCAGGAACCAATTAGCGTATTGAACTCGAGCAGGGTAGTCGTCCGGAGACATTGCATGAACTTTCTGGATGTGGAAAGGATGGAGAAGCTGTTCTTTCAAAATTCTGTAAACCACTGACTTCGAAGTGTTAAATTGCGCTGAGAGCTTCCTAACGCTTACTGATAAGTCTTCGGCAACAGCATCTAATACAGCTTCTTCCAGTACAACTGTACGAACAGTTCTAAGACCACCTCGTTTCGGTTCCACGCTCCCTAGAAATGAATAGCATTATTTTATTAAAGAGTTATTTATTCTCTAATTTTTAATATTTCATTTTTTTATTGCTAAGATGGATATCTACCTGTTTCTCGTACTCGACGGTTTACCCGTTCAAAAGTTTTCCTGTTTGGAATAACTCTGTTAGGAAAGTGTTCCCCATAAAGCCGTCTGGCTTCCGAACCATTACCGGCGGCAAGTCCGTACATAAGTTGCATGTCAGCATATTCACCAGATGAAAAATTTGCCATGTCAATAAACTATTATCACAGAACTACTTACAACTTACTTATTACTTGCTACTCAAATTTGACGTTTAAATGTATTCAATTTATTAAATTGTTTTCTCACAGGTATCATGCGGTAGTTTATATTAATAGTATTCCTTGGTCCCTTATCAGTAAAATCATTTTTTCTCAAAAACGGATCGCTTTATCGATGTCAAACAAGAATACCTTTTTTTAGAAAATTGTTTAAGGAATTTAAAAATGTGACCTTAATTTTCAAAAATTAATTTATGTCAAAATTTGGGGGTAAAAAGCATTGGGGGTGGAACACCCCTGGCTTCCTAGATAAGATACGAAGGGCGCTATATTTCTAGAATAAAGATACTCATTTAATATGTACACAGTCCAAATTTTATTAAAATTGATAGAATGGTTTGGAAGTAATAGGCAAAAAACTTTCTTGAATATGTAACCTTTAAAGGGTAATAACTCCGTAGGGGGGCGTCCTAAGAAAAAAAATTATAGGTACTTTTAGTGTTATTTTGACCCAAACTACACGTTCCAGAAGTATTGCCCCATAGTGCCGGAACACCCTGTATATAAGTGCAGCTAAGGTCTCAAAAAATGTTTTGGCATCAGTCACCCCCTTACCACCCCATCCTCCGATTAAAGAACTTATATCTAGATACATAATGGCATTGATTTATTTTTTGCTGAAAGATTCACAATCTAAGGCACTTCTTCCCATAAGTTTCTGATTGGCCCCATGTTTCTTACACGATCAGTTCAGTTTGATTATCATAAGCTTTGTTCAATAATCCTCCACTCTCTACACCAGTGCAAATTTATCTCTCTTCAATTAATGCCGAGTCTCACTCTATCTCCTTCTATTATCTGCACTAGTGCAGCTAGTGTAGGGTATTTGAACACACCTATTATCTCAGTTTGACAGTGTCCGCCATTAATGTCAATAAATGTTTTTCGTGTTCTCCGACCAAAAAGTGATGAAAAAGTAATTTTATTTTAAGTTGTGATTTGCTTAATACCTAAGTACCTAATATTCTCTATTCATATTTACACAGTTTAGTGAAAATTTAATGCTACATATTTATGTTGAAGTGCTGTGCCGTTTGCAGAAGGCAGTTTAGAAAAGAAGAAAATCGGTCGTTTCATAAGTAAGTAGGTCATAGTCGTAACATGATGGCGTTCAGTTTACAGTTGTAATAACAATATTATAAATAATATCCTTTCAATACATATTTCCCTTGAATAAAACATCTCTACCTATTATATTTTTCAAATCCGCGTTATGTTCATAGAGGTTAACCAACAATTATTACATAAAATATGTACAAATATTGTACATTTTCCCTTCTACACATACCCGCCACTGTTGCCTATGGGATGTGATGTTCATCTATTCATTTTAATGGACATATAATATTACTATGTTAGGAGCAAATAAGGTATATGAAGAAAAGATAGCCATTATGTATCTAGATATAAGTTCTTTAATCGGAGACCCCATCCCATTGTTAGAGGGGGTAAAAACAATAAAATTTTGATTTAATGTGTGAACAAGAACCAAAGGCCTCAATTTTGTATTGCATCAGCCACCTCAACTACCACTTCCCGCTCCTCTCAAAACGGTAGTGGGGGTACCACTACCGATGTGGCACATAATTTTATGGATTTTTTGGGTAGATGATTTCAAATATTATATTACTAAAGTTCTATGAACAATTACTTCACATACTGGAGTGCAAATATAATAGCAATATTTTTTTCATTGCAAGAGACCGTTAAACTTTGTATCAAATTATTTTTTTGTTTTTGTGTCGCGTTTTTCTCGCAACAACCAGCAATGAACGTGTTGAACTAGTGTAGACATTTTATTTTCACTAACTTTCTTCATTTGTATAAACCGACTTGTTTCTTTTATTTTGAAAATGTAAAACTGTTTTATTGTTTCGGGAGAAACAATCTAAAATCTAGTTAGAAGAACTTTATGAATATGAAATAACAGAAAGCAGACTCTTTAGTGCCAGTTATTCTACAGTATTTATTTTGTTCTAATTTTTAAACAGGCTACGTAACAATGACAGAAAAACAATGCTACTAAAAACTAGTAATATCGCTAGGCAAGAACGGCAGGTATAGAGGAGAAGGGCGCTACTTAATAATTCATTTTTATTGAATCGATTAATTATAAATAAATAAATTATCGTCAAGATAATATATATAATAATTATTACCTACAGCTTAAAATGTCAGTGTTACTTAAACCAAAACTGAATGTCCGAACTGGACCTATTATCATCAACCAAGAAAGCGAAGAATATTCAAGTTAACTGACAACTTCCTGACACTTTAGTTTTAAAATTTCGATGAAATAAGAAAGTCATGTCTGAGTATGATTTTTCAAATCATTCAAAAGAAGACAGAACTTTTCGACAATTGCACGTAAAAAGCACTATTACAAAGAACGCGTCTAAATAATCAAAATATTACAATTTAATAAAAAAATTGACATTTCATGGTTTTTCTGTTTTTGTGAATATTTAAGCCAAAGGACTAGGCACAGATATAAGGGGGTTTCCAAGAATCGCTAGAATTTGCTGAAATTTTAGTATGGTACACTTAAGGTATATTAGATTAAGGCCCGGTACTTTCATCTCCAGTTAAGTGTATTCTCCAGATAATTTCCTTGGATACAATTGTGTCAATAATTGTTTCCATAGGATCTATCTATGGAATAGACTAAACTGGAGATGAAAGTACCGGACCTAATAATTGCATTCTACGGGACCACAATATCAATTGCATTAGTTGAAATACCGGGTGTAATAGAGAAAAAAAAATATATAAAACCAACTTGATATGTACCGAAAGTTTTGTCCAAAATATACTGTAGCGACGGTCTGGGAAATTGAGGAAGCTGATTTTGACCCATTTCTATACACACACCTTCTCCTCGTCTCAATGCAAGCATTCTTGTTCGACGCTCATTTGTAACAAGTTCTCAGTTTGAGCTAGTTTTAGCGTTCCTTGTGCTAAAGCATTATCTGCGTTTTGCATAAGTATAGGTTCGTGAAGTAAATGAATTATGGCCCAAGCAATTGTTAGAAACTTTCTCAAGTTAGTGCAATGTTGTATTGGAATCATGCCTCGAAAAAATTTAAAAATACTTTTCAAATGTCCGTTTCATGATTTCACAATCCATCTGCTTTTAGTTACTAATCGTGATTGATTTGCCTCTTTAGTCGTAAATTGTTTTTGACCTCTAGCCAGAGCTGCTGTAAGTACCGATAAAATGTACTTAAGTATTAAGTACCAGTATTTTCTAACAATATAAATAAGTACCAGTACCCAGTACAAGCCTCTTAGGTGATACTTAAAAATTTAAGTAAGTATTACTTGAATTCGGTTAATTCAAGTACTAAGTATTAAGTACATCAATTTGCTACTTTAAGTATTTAAAAAAGTACTTAGTACTTAAATAAGCCACCATTTTAAGTACAAGTACTTTAAGTGTCGAATTTAAATACCAGTAAGTACTTATATATTTTGTCGCAAAAAGCTGTCTTCGTCAGTTATCATAATATTGTATTATTATATTATATTTATATATTTTATTTTTGATGTAATGAGCGAAACAACCTTTTGTAAAAAACAGATTCAATTGCAAGGTAGAGGTGACAGTTAAAAGAATTTTATGTTTCCTAAGAGCTAAGAAGCTCTTAAATGAAAAGGACATATACCTATCAAATCTCTTTTTAATAAAATTACATATAATACCTATAATCTCCTATCAAACATAAAGAAAAATAAAATAGTTTGGCAGTGATCAGTGAGTGAGTGTTTTCGGCATCTATCTGCAGCTATATTCGTTGGAACGATGATAATAAATAGACAACATGCAATAGATCAAACAAAAAATTTATTGTACATTGTACTTAAAAAAAACCGCTGCCCAAGGAGTCACTACTTCCACATCTGGATTTTCTATCCAAGTTACACAACGAAAAAATTTTGTATCTGGAAATAATTGTTTATGACCCTTTAATAATATAATATTTAAAATCCTCAAAAACCCATAAAACGATACCCCACATCGGCAGTGGGGTGGGGGTGGTGACAGGTGGTGGGAGTGGGGGGTGGATAAAGTAAAAAAATATTTTGAGGTTTCTGGTTCTTGTACACACACTAAATCACATTTTTTTTCATCCCCTTTAATAATGGAGTGGGGGTGGTAATGGGGGTGGCTAATGCCAAAATTTTTCTTGAGACCTTAGCTTCTCTTGTCTATACTAAATATCAATTTTATGAACTCTTACCTGCTTGATTTACCTATTTACTCCAAATTTACCCCAATTTGCCCCCCAACCCTTCAACGGAACAAGATGAAAATATAATCTAGTTCTAGAGCTCGTTAAAGTACATATGTGTACCAAATTTCAAGTCAATATCTCAAACGGTTCCAGAGTAAACGTGCGCACAAAAAAAGTTACAGACCGACAGACAGACAGAAATTTTTTTTTTGCTCAAACTTGAAATCTCGACGTTTCATGACATTCTAAGCCTATTTGAACAATAAAAATTTTTAAAAATTTTTTTGTCGTTACTATACTTCCACTGGATGTGGAAGTAAAAGAACATATTTCATATAAGGAACTTACAGCTACCAAGTAAAGAAACAGGAAACATTTAAACCAACAAACAATGGATAAACCAATAAAGTATAAGTTAATAGGTGTACTAATGTAATATTAATATTTATTATGATTGGCTTTAAGAACAACCAATTTTTGAAAAGTGTTGTCGCTCAAAGCATATCTTTGTGGGGCGTTAATTATTTGAGTAAATGAAAAAAGACGCTCAACAGCAGCGGAAGATGGGAGTATTGTATTGTATTTTATAAAAACTAATTTGAGATATTTATAATCATCCAGCATGTCCAAATTAACTCTTGTATCATTTAAATACTTCAAAATTTCTAGGTCACTTAAAGAAGTAGAAGTATTTGTAAAAGTTGTGGATGTTTTTGATATCGAGGCTAATAAAGACGTAGATTGTTGTGTCATATCTTCGTCTTCTTGAAAATCAAAAAATGGATCATCTTTAAAAATCTAACACTGAGCTAGAAAAGACTTGTCAAGACATGAATTTATACATGCGTAGTAGATACTGAAAGACTTATATTTATCAGGTGGTAATTTTAAGTCCTAAAAAATACTTAAGTACATTTCCATATTAAGTACGTCTTTTTTCTTCGAGTACATATAAGTAAAAAGTACTTAAAATAAAAAGTTAAGTATTAAGTACAAGTACCATGGCCAATACTTAAAAGTTTAAGTACCAGTACCTACATTTTTGTTGGGACTTGAAGTAAAAATACTTAAGTACTTTTTGTACTTAAGTACAAATTTTAAGTACTTAGGTAATTCAGTACCGCAGCTCTGCCTCTAGCTAAAAAAGGTGGCATCTCATGATCAAGATTTAAATCATCGAGAAATGTATGTGCATCCCTGTAACCTCGATCAATGACAAAAAATGTCGTCTCTCGAACCCATCGTCTTAGATTTTCCTGGTCCTTATTCATATCATGAATTAAAATAGCAGCATCATTATTTCGGCTGTCCGAGAAGTATGGACCATGTACATCCAACACAAATCCATCTGGTGCTTCAACTAGACCAACCTTTAAAAGTGTATAGTTTTTATGAATGCAGGACTGTCTTGCTATACGAAAGTTAAAAGTTTTAGGCACCTTTAAATATGTACAGTAAGGATAAAGTATAGCCTTTTGTACCTCAGGTTCATGATTATCTAACACATTTGCGAACTCTTTTACATGTCTCTGAATAAATGAGTTCCTTTCACGTGCCTCATTAAATGTAATTCTTGAGTTTTCAGGTATAAATCGCTGGATAAGACTATATCTTACCTTTATTATGATTAAACTTACAGATTGTCTAGAAGTATTGTTCATAAATAATTTAATGAAATTGTCTGATAAACTTTGACACTGTTTTACTAGAAACCTGATAAGGTTTTTTTTCGATACTTTTCTTTAATATTCATATACAACAACAGGTTGATAACATTCATACAATGTTCTAAATTGTCCTTTAGTTAGGTATGTCAAACTTTGTAAATCTGTCATCAAAATATTCCTCATCGTCATATTTTATAGTAGCTGCAATTTGCGTAAATTCTGAAGCAATTTCAGTTCCATTCATGGATCACTGCACTGGGAATAGAAACATGATTTTCCGTATGTTGGAGATTAACACAGCCACTGTGATTGAAATGCTCAATACAACAACTGGTATCTCTGGTAAGAAATGTTTGTGTCTTTACATAAAAATCTACACGAGCATTTAACTCTAATCTTATTCTACAGTTACGGGTTACAGGCACATATAAAAAATTTCACAAATTATTACTATCCATTATTTCCATTGCAGCTACATTACCTTCTGTTTCAATTACTTGCATTAATATGTTATTACAGACCAACATATTCTGAAATCAGGAGTAATTACTGCGCCATAATGGTTTGTATAACAGAGCTAGTTTATTTCTTCTACAGTTGATATTTTCTTCAAGATTTATACATTTATACATGTTACATAGGTAACAGTTTACCATTATTCTATTTAAACGGTGCTTTTTCAAAATACTCTAGGTACTTTATTACTTTCATCTTTCAAGTTAAAAGATTTTGTTTTATCAAGGCAAGGGCTGAATTAGACGAAGATACACCTAGTTGATTACATTTCTCGAACCGGAAGCAATAAAAATGTTTAGATTGATATATTTAATAGCTTTTATAGACTATATAAACAGATTATATTAAAATCGCTTATTACATAAGGGAAATAAAAAATTTCTATTACACCCGGTATGTCAACTAAAGCAATTACTATCGTGGTCGCGTATAATGCAATTATTAATCTAATATTCCTTAGGTGTAACACTAAAATTTCAGCAAATTCTATCGTTACCTAGAAACTCCCTTATATCTCTCTGTGCTTAGTCCTTTTATGATTTTGCAAGAAAGGTATGATGGGATACCATTATCATCTTGTTGTGTTACCTATTACAGAAAAAACATTATACTTAGATTTCTTTATTATTAAATTTACAACAAAATATCTAAATACATCACATTAATATTTCCTAAATTATTCTATTTGTGTTACATTAAGAAGGCAGTATTTAATAAAAATGGCACTATTTTTTTAAATAACCTGAGCGTGAACAGCATTATAATGTGTAAATAACATTAACATCAATAGTTTGAGGTATACCTACACATACCACAGTTATGTATGGATAACAAAGGACCCCGCTCAGATCTTATGGGAAGTCGCCCCCGATGAAATCGGCTGAATTCTTAATATATTGTAGATTTCGACTTTCTGACCAAAAGCTCTCGTGGGGTCCAACTCGATCCTATGACTAGTTTCCGAGATACAGCTCAAGAAATGCACAAGAATGACACTTGTCCAATAAAAAAACTTCGAATTCATGATTTTTTTTTTGTACATTTGATATTATTTTGCACTAAAAACATTTGTTGTTCTAACAAAAATAGCGTAGAGAAAAATTAAAGTTTGAAAAATGTTGGTGTAGGCGCCGGGAAATCTATATAAAAATAACAAGTGATAAAAATATTCGGTCAAATTGGCTGAAACATTTTTTACATAAAATATGCATCTTCCTGATCAAAAAACTTTAATTGAAAAACTTTCGTAAATTGCTCCTTTGACCTCCAATACCCCATCGATAATTTAAAAGTTCGACAAGATACAGAATTTTAGAAGAATTTATAGCGGTGTCTCGGAAATTAGTCATAGGATCGACTTAGGCCTCTGAGAGTTTTTGATCAGAAAGTCGAAATATACAACATATTAAACATTGAGCCATTTCACCGGGGGCAACTTCCCATAAGATCTGAGCGGGTCCTTTAATGATTTCAATAAATTATTTGAATTATTAATGAAGCATATGTAAGAAATCCGTGGAGGTTTTAATTATGAAATGTTTGTATTGGCTTTGTTTTATCACAAACCACCTATAGATGTATAATTTTTATCAGTGCTGAGCTGAAGCAGGAAACAATTCGCTGATTATCCACAATAACTGCGCCAGGCGCCTCATTTATTATTATATCGAAAACGGACAACTGCATCGAGACTACTTAGGTACTATCATAAATTCGTAAATCGATTACCGTCTGGCATATGAGTGTGGTGGTTAGGTTAGGTTAAAAAAAGGACCGCACATACGGGAAAATGATCCCAATCAAATTGAGACATAATGTAGTATGCTGTAGTTTTGAAGCTCCTTAGGGTACCTACTTGGGATTTTATACAATTTTTAGATCCTCTTAATTATTTAATAATAATAATATTAATAATACCAGGTCCTTATTTGGACGAAGTTCGCTTGTAATGCGCTCCTCCACATAAATATCAGGTCAAAAAAATCCGCTTCAGTATATTTGGAGGTTTCAATAAAATATGTATTCATTAATTATCTCGCTTTCTAGCTTTACTGTGACTTTGACACTTCCAATCAAAATATCTCGGAAGCTACCCATTTGCAAGTTTCGCTCGAACTTAGACTGTTGATCAGGACTATCAGAACTACTTCATACTACAATATAAACTGAGATGTTCGTAACTGAAATTCGTTCATAAATAAGAACGATTATATGACTCGAGGCCATTTTGAGAAGTCATTATTACCATCTGCGGCACACATCAAAGTGACACCGTGGAAATTATATATCTGTAAGTAGTTTTTGATGAAACACAACTAATTCTGCCACGTATTCATTAAAACGCCAGGAAATTACATATGATCCCCTATTAAATACCATAATGCATTCGAAACTAGTACATTTATTATTTAAGTTGAATCTTTATCGTAATATAAAAATACATATTTATATTTACATCACTACATTGAGTAATAAAATTGAAAAATTTTTGAGGCACTAATATTGGTATTAAATCTATTAATATCTATCGTTATCTTATAAAACCATTTTAAGTTTACATAACACACTTCTTTGTTTTAAAGCGAACGGGGAACACGCAGAAATTTTAGTATCGAAAAAATTAGATTTTCTCTTTTTTATAATAGCAGTTTTGATTATTAATTTCATTGAAATATGTTGCATTTGACATAAAATTGAAACAGTATAAATTTAGATACGCGGTAAAATGAGTTTGACGACATGACTTCCACACCGCCGACAGGAGTAAATAAATAATCGAACTCTCGACTATCAATATGATGACGTCAAACTCATTTTACTGTAAAATTGCACAATCTCAAATTCAATTTCATGCCAAATGTAACAACATATTGTGGCATTCACACCCCCATAGACATCTGTGGAGATTTACTGGTTTAGTTAGTTCGGATGTTGTCCCAGAGATGGCGCACAGTGTTTGAATTTAGAGATTTGCAAAAAAACCTACTAGAAACATCTGGAAGTAGTAAAGATCCCTCTGGAAATATCTAGACTGATGACATCATGACAGCTAGATCCCTCATCTTTGGGTATATAAAGGCATGAAGAAGCTGAGACAGTTCAGTTTAGAAAGCAAGGTCAGTAAGATAAAAGAGGGAAGTAAGCGAAGTGATCAAGTAACTCAAGTAGTGAATTATAGTACACAGTAGAGTAATTAGTTGTTGTAATTGTAGTGATTAGCATTATTACTAGTAAGTTAATAAATTAGTGTTTAGTGTTATCGTGGTGTTATAATTTCCGGATCCACGATACAGGGTGTTCACAAAAGGGGTGTAAACATGTCACAATATTTCAATGGGATTTATAATCAATACTGTTAAAAAAAGAGAGAATCTAATTTTGTCAATATTAAACAAATTATATATTAAATCCGTAAGAGGAGGATTCCGATGAAGTGGACTGTCAATAGTGTCAACACATCCGACAGCGCAACAATTTGTAAAATCTAAGTTAAATCCCCTCAACTCAAAATCCAAACGTTAATAGGATTCATTGCAATTATTGCTACCCCCTTCTCGCAAATTTAGCATAGTAAAAAATATTTGTATAGGATTTCGCAACAGTAGAACAAGTAATCTATGAAAAATAATAAAAGTAAATACACCTATTTACACCTATTTACGAAAATATTAATATTCAATCTTTGCATTCTTTTGGTAACTTGTTTCTGATTATGCTAGAAATTAATAAACTCTAATATTAATTTGTTTATAAAACACCTATATATATTCAATCAAAAATGAAAATCTAATTGAGGTGAAGTACGGTACAGGCTTCAGTGGCGTAACCTCGATCGGCGAAGTTAAGGCATGCCGGGCGAGTCCGGCATTTGGATGGGTGACCGTATCTCATCTCGCCGTCCTGGTTAAATGGTAGTGACAAGTGATTGCTCACCCTGAATGTTGAGTGTTTTTGACTTCGCTGGCGTATCGAATATCTTCATGTTTATCGCAAGTTACAAAGTCTACGGTAAGTGTGAGAGGCCTACGTAGGCCACCACTAGCCCTATACGAACGTAGGCAATCTTCACCGGAGCGCTTTCGATGAGTTCTTCACAAAAATTTAATTAAAGCGACAGTGACATTATAAATTTAAAAATCTAATCTACTTCTGCCACTACCGGCGCACAGTGGGGCAGGAATTAAAAAACGTGGCAATTAATCGTAAAATAAAACGAGCCTAATGACCACATGTTGTTGACATATGGAAAGAGAACATATCAGTGCATTATTTACGCCACTATCTAACATTATTCAAGATCATCTCGCATACTACTATCTCCATGAAACTGGCGTTTCTAAGTAGTATTTGCGTATGCTCGACGCGCTAAATTTGACAGAACTTTTAAGTGGAAAAACTCATTTATATCTGTAGCTTTTGACTTTATTAAGTATGGATCCAATACAGTCCGGTATGTACTCAATATGTTACGTTATTTTACTATAAAAATTGTTTAAGTTATATAGTAAATATGACTTCAAAAAGAAGCCTATGCAAATATATCAATAAACAACAATATATTTTTTAAATATAGGAAAAGTTTACTTTCTCACACATCCACATCGTGAATTTGATGTATTATTGTAGATGAACTATTCTAGTTTAAAGATTCATGTTAAACTGGTACTCATGTGTACTCCATAAAATTTAAATTGAATTTCAGAAAATGTATTTTATGAATATTTTTGAAACGTATATAGTATAGTCGAATTGATTTAATTCAAATTCTTTCAGCGTCAACACTTCACTAGAAATTTTATCATTGATTCTTATGTATTATGATCTGATTACGAAAAAAATATTTGCGCCCAAAAATTCATAATGCGTCAAAAGTTATATGCACTTTTTGACTCACTTTCTCGGATTTTCTACTTATCTGCTTAATATATCTTGTACTAGTAATCGAATGGGAATTTTAAAAATACTGACTTATTTGAAATATTAATTCTTAAAAATTATAGAGCTATCCGATATGTATAGGTCAATTCGCCATCTTGGAAAAAATATAAAACACCAAAAATGTCGCAAAAAATCAAAATTTAATCTTTTTTCGATAGAAGGAATAATTTCACCAAAATTGGCAAAAACAAAACTCATCTATGGTCAAATATAATGCACCAAACCAGGATGCTCCAAGTCAAATAGAACACTCAAAGATGGCAGACGAAATATATATTTTTTTATTCTTCATCAAGTACCAAGGAGGCTTTGTGCATAACTTTTTTGTCAATTGTAGGTTCTTTTGGGTACTTTGAGGGGCTAAACTTAATTTTTTTTAAATTTTCCATAAAAGTGCATTTTCTACAATTTTTAAAAATGCATTTTCTTTGACCTTCCTTTTTTCATATATTATTATTATTATTATTACAATGAGTATGCTTAATAAATTTCGTTATCAAATTAATGGAGTTTCATTTTGTATTAAATGTTTGAAGTTATACGAGACTTTCTATAGTATATTTCATTTTGTATCGATGAAAATTCGGTAAAAATAAGGAAAGTCAAGGAAAATGCATTTTTGAAAATTGTAGAAAAAAACACTTTTTTTTAAAACGAAAGAATTTGAACTTTCTCCCCTTTATGTACCTACAATAGAAAAAATAAAAAGTGGCGCACAACACCTCCCTGATACTTGACTAAGAATTAAAGAATTTTATTTCGTCCGCCATCTTTGACCGTTCTCTTTGACTTACATCATCCGGGTTTAGTGTGTTATATTTGACCATAGATGAGTTTTATTTTTGCCAACTTTGGTGAAATTTCTTGTTCTTATCGAAAAGATATTCTATTTTGATTTTTTCGCCCATTTTTTGTGTTTTTTATTTTTCCAAGATGGCAGATTGACCTTTGCATATCGGACAGGTATATATTTTTACGTTTCAGCGTCAGATTTAAAATGTACACCCTCAAAAACCCGTATAAATGATTTTTTAGTGATTGTTCCGGAAATTAGAATTATTGCCACGTTTTCGAATTCCTGCCCCACTGTGCGGCGTCCCGCTGGAAATGTTTCTGGGAGTATAACCCAAAAATTCTTGAACAGTGCTAACCTCAAAATCCGTCAACTGACTCAAAATTTTTGACAACTGTCAAAAACATTTTTCCTCCAACGGTTTTGCCAATTCAAGTTTCTAACAGCTGTCAAAATATATTCCACTTAAAAACATATTCGATATAATGTCAAATTTGACAAGCAGTCAAGTGTCAACCAAATTGAAGGTTTTCCGTTTCCGACGATCTTTCCCCTGACCGGTTCTTGTTGAAACCGGTCGAGGCTGAAGAAACCTTGAATCGAACCCAAATGAAATATGAACAAAGAAACAAAACAACCCGGCCCTCCGATTTCGGGCAGGGAGGCAGGTCAAAGGGAATTATGCGGTTGGTTTCAAGAATGGCCATCCCTGCCACCGAGATTGAAAAGCATGGACTTCGATAGCGACACTTCTTGCGTCAGCCTAGATAAGAGGACCGTCCTAAAGAAAACATTGAAGCGAAAAAGTAACAAGCCTGCAACCGTCCGAAGTGGATAAAATGAACCAGCTAGCGACTTGGAGGGGAGCTAGAGTAGTATAAAGGCGGCGCCGACGACGCCGAAATTAGTACCGACTAACAATACTACAGGAGAATCAATGGACGTGGCTAGGGGAACCCCACCTTCAACCATCCGGGGTCTAGCAAGACGACGATGCCACCTCCCCCGGCGCCGCCTGTGCGCACTCAGAACAGGCACGTCTGTGCGATAGATGAGGAGATGCACGTGGTGCCGCCACAGCCGGCCCAATCACCACCGGAGGCGCGAACCCCGCAGCCAACGAATAGGAAGTCGCTGCCCATCATCATTCACGGGCGACTCGACGATCGTAAGAAATGCAATGCTTTTTTTAAGAATAGACTGTATAGGAACGCATATCTGGGAGCATAGTGCCAACGCAACAACTTCAGCTAGAGAAAAGGGCTGACTGGGTCACGGTGAACAAATTTTTAGACATACACCCTTGAGGGCGATAAAAACCACGCTTTCGTCCTATCTACCACGAGGTAGAGCTGGAGGACGTTAAGACAAAATTAAAGGAAACTCATAACATCGAGGTACGACGGGTGCCTAAAAGGCACGCGTCACCCAACTTTCATGATTATTACCAACAATGGGGTGACGTTGAAAGAATTACAAGCGAAAGTCAGGTGCTTGGATAACACCGCAGTGTACTGGGAACGTCAGGTGAATACAAAACGAATTATTCAATTCCATCGGTGCCAGCAATGAGGGCATGCGACCTCCAACTGCCATGCTGCTCCCAATTGCCTGAAGTGTGCCGGTGGTCACCCGACGAGAGACTACATTCGTACACGTGACCAGCCTGTGAAATGCGTAAACTGTGGGAGTATAGGCGGAAGACAATAAATCATGGATGAACGCGCTGGAAGAGTCCCACCTCCACTTCAAATTCGATACGTGGTGGCGCCTCAACCGAAAACCAATATCTAGATCTAGGGGCAGCGCAGCAAAGAGCCCAGCAGCCAACGCCTAGGAAAATAGAGTCCCCGTTCATAAATAACTAGCGCGCAGCCAGTACCATCAACGTGGGCTCCAGTATGGACAAGCTACGCCTTTTAAAGGAAACGACGGATCGCCTCTCATCTCTCATCGATATCGACATCATACTGACATGGATGACACATCTGTGCGAGGAGCTCGAGAAGGCGAACTCCTGTCTGGCCAAGTTCCAGATTGTGGTATCTTTTTTCCAGGGGCTTCCTGATAATGCCTTCTACTTTTGACTTTTCGTGGAACGCCAACGGCATAGGTAATAAAATTCCCTTTTTAATTAACTGTCTAACGAGGCACAAAATCGACATTTTGCCTTTGAATGAGACCAATTTAGACTGATGGAAGAAGCTACGCATCCGTGGGTACACGACCATTCGTAAAGGTAAGACAGACAATAACAGAAGGGGCGGCGTGGCTGTGCTCATAAAACACGATATTGCACACACGCATCGTACTCTGCGGAACACTTTCGTGGAGAATGTGTATGTGGCGCTGGACGGCGGCATGAGCATTGTCGTCGCGTATAATCCGCCATCCATCACGGCGGGTTGTCTTGAGAATTTGATGAACGCAGGCCCGCGCTGCTTGCTCATAGGCGACCTTAACGTTCGGCATCGCGCATGGAACTGGCATCGCAACAACGCGAACGGTACCACTCTCTACGATTACGTTAGTAATCGTAATGTCGTGTTGCAGTATCCGGATGATCCGACCCATTTTTCGGATAACGGTATCACCTTCGACATAGTGGTCAATAAGGGTGTGAGGAACTCCACGCCGCCACCGCTGGAGGAACTCGCATCCGACCACAATCCTATCCTGCCTTAGCTGGATAATATGTCGAGGCATGACATGCAAGATCACATCTTGTAGCGACGCCGATTGGCGTCTCTATAAGACACACGTCGGCACGAATATTACACTAACACCCAACATCACTACAGCCGCCGTGCTAGAAAATGCATTGGGGGAATTCACAAGGGTGCTGCAGGACGGAAAACTGAGTGTTAAAACAACGGTAACGATAAATTCCTACAGAGACCGACTCGACGAAGCGGTCAAACGAGACATCCAATAGAAAAACAGACTGAGACGACTTTGGCAGTGAAATCGCGATATCGACGCTAAGGTCTAGATGTGTAGGCTGCAACGGTGGATCAGAACAACCATGAACACCGCAAAAAAACCGGAAATGGTGGGATAGGCTGGAGGCATTGAATCCTCAGGATAACTCAGTGGCTGGCATTGTCCGGACATTACCTAACGACAAAGCCTCGAGGAAAGACAACAAAAATTTTGACAGCTGTCAAAAGTGAGAGATTTGTAACCAACAACTTTAGTTCAAATTTTATTTGACAGCTGTCAAAAATAATCCTTTCCCACGAAATCAAGTGACATCTGTCAGATTGACAAGTGACAGATAATTCACGATCCCCCCGACCGGTTCAAACCAAAACTGCTCTAGGCTTTTCAAATAAAGGACAATATATATATATATATATATATATATATATATATATATATATATATATATATATATATATATATATATATATATATATATATATATATATATATATATATATATATATATATATATATATATATATATATATATATATATATATATATATATATATAAATTAAAACTCATAAAAGAAATAACGGACGCTATCACATCAATTATGGGCAGAGAAACGGTCATACGTGAACTAAAAGGCTCTTCCAAGGCCAGCCTTACCACCAAAGCAATCTGGAACTGAGAGCGACGTCTCGTTCGTGTGTCAGTCTAGACAGAGCAACAATTATGAGAAGAACACTGAAAATAAAAATCGAAAGACCAGCTGTACGTATGCAGATTAATAATCAAACAAACAATAGATCTGATGGAAGCCAGGATAGCGTTAAGGCGGCACCAACAAGGGCAAAAATCACTGCAACAACTGATGACACCCTAACCAATTTAAACACGGATATGATTAAACTGTTTCAAGTTCAACCAAAAATAAAAAGGGTTATAAAGGAACTTTACGCACCCTGGAACATCAAAAAAATCAATGCCACCACCATCAGCACCACCAGTAACAACACAAAATAGACCCGTAAACATTGAAAAGGATATGCAAATAACACCACCCCAACCCCGACCGGAACCGAAACCTGAGCCCCAACCTACCAATAAAAAACCACCTCCCATAATAATACATGGAAGGTTCACAAAACAATGAGAGTTGAATACCTTCTTTAAGGGAAAGTTAAAAGATGAACACCTAAAACGCATGCATTCATTCTCCGAGGGCTGTACCACGCTGTAGAAATTGATGACATAAAAGAAGAACTAGAATCCATCCACAAGATACAAGTTAAGCAACTGTATACCCTAAAAGGTACCAGAAATCCCCTTTATATGCTAGTAACAAACAGCGGGGTAGCGCTCAGAGAACTACAGGCAAAAATGAGGCACTTAGACTACACTTCCATACAATGGGAAAGACACATCAATAATAAGAGGATTATACAGTGCCATCGGTGCCAGCAGTGGACACATGCCACATCGAATTGCCGAACACGACCCAAGTGCTTAAAGTGTGTCGATGGACACTACATAAAAGACTGCCTCAAAAACCGAGAGGAGCCGCAAAGTGTGCCAACTGCGGAGAAGCTCACCCCGCTAACAGTGTTCGATGCAGAATATATATACAAAAAATGAAACAGATAAATATAAGGACTATAAGAACCCCACCCCCTCAACAAGCAAAATATATAGCAACACCACCACCCAAAAAAAACGTATGGACCCAAAAACTGTCACAACAACAAAAATCCCAACAGAGTCCCCCCTCACGCCACAACCAGAATCACAGAAAGGCCATCGATGCCATCACCCATCCCAAGAAGTCAAAAGAAAAACATGTCAAAACTACGACTCCTAAAACAACAAACGGATATAATGAACACTCTCGTCAGAATCGACCAACTGCTGATGCGGATGACTGAATTAAACGAACAACTCAAGAGCTGCACTGACGCTTTTGATAAATTCCAGGTGGTGACGGCCTTCTTCCAAGGCCTGCCCGCCGATGCCTTTTAGACTTAGGCTCTCTTCTTGGAACGCCAATGGTGTAGGTAACAAAATTCCTTTTTTGATCAATTATTATTAATGAGGCATAAAATCGACATTATGCTTCTGAATGAAACGAAACTCAACAGACGAAACAAGCTGCGCGTCCGAGGGTATACGACAATACGCAAAGATAGTGCCGACATCAATAGGGGAGGCGACGTGGCCATACTCATAAAGTCAGACATTGCACACACGCACCGTACTCTGCGGAACACCTCTGTGGAGAACGTGTGTGTGACACTGGAAGGCGGCATGAGAATCGTCGCCGCGTATAACCGGCCCTCGAACTGGTTCACGGCGGGTTGTCTCGAGAATCTGTTGAACGCAGGCCTGCGTTGCTTGCTTATAGGTGACTTTAACGCACGTCATCAAGCATGGAACTGCCATGGCAACAACGCGAACGCAACACCCTGTACGATTACGTGAGTAATCGTAACGTCGTGTTGCAGTATCCGGACAATCCCACGCATTTTCCGCATAACGATACAACACCTGCCACCCTCGACATTGTGGTCAACAAGAATGGGAGGAAAGCTACGCCACCCATGACGTTAGAGGAACTCGCATCCGACCACAATCCAATTCTTCTGGAATTGGATAACATATCGAAGGAAGACATGACTTAAAAAATCACATCTTATAAAGACACCGACTGGCGTCTCTATAAGACACACATAAATACGCACTTACCACTTGCAAACAACATCATCACAGCCGCCGAACTGGAAAATGTAGTGGGCGAGTTCACAAGGGTATTGCAAGACGCCAAGCAGAGTGTTGCCACAACCATAAATACGTACAAGAACCGACTCGACGCAGCGATCATACAAGATATACGGGAGAAAAACCGACTAAGACGGCTTTGGCAGCGAAATCGCATTATCAACACTAACGCCGAGATGGGTAGGCTGCAACGGCGGATCAGGACCGCAATCAACACCGCAAAAAATTTGAAATGGCGGGATAGGGTGGAGGCGTTTAATTCTCGAGACAAAGACAGGCGCCGATGAAGACGCACGAAAAACAAACGACTTAGCTGCCCATTTTCAAAATATACACAACATACCAAACAACCCAGAACACGATCGCATCGAAAATGACGTAAACGCACTGATTGGCCATGACATCCAATTGACTAAACGCGAATTTCTAAAAGTCATGGCCAAGCCCTCGGACCTTACGAACGACGACGGCGTCGAGTATAAGCTACTCAAATATTTCCCAAGAAAAGACATTGTACAATTAACGTATATTGCCAACGTGATCCTGCGACTGCAACACTGGCTCAGCCAGTGGAAATGTGTCGTGGTCGTCCAATCCTGAAGCCGAACAAGAACGCGAAGCTCGTCGGCAGTTATCGACCGATCTCGTTGCTGTCGGCGATCTCCAAGTTGATGGAGAAGGTCATCCTGATCAGACTAGACGTTACTCAGGATGAAATTCACATCGACGACGAGTGCCAATTCGGCTTCAGGCTGGACAGGGGCACTGTGCAGCAGGTCGTCAGGATCGTGAATGACGTCAAGGTGCAATACAACCTCGAGAAGAGCACCGTCATGGTGCTCCTCGATATTGAGAAAGCCTTCGATACCATATAGATCCTGCGGCTACACTACAAACTAAACTCACTGGACTTCCCAACACACATCACGAAACTTATTAACTTCTTCCTGTCGGGTAAATCGGTATCTACTCCATGTCCAGGAGTCTGTATCCGCTCCTGGCACGGGGTAGCCGACTCAACAGGACTAATAAAAAGTTATTGTACACGATGGTAATCAGGCCGGCCATCACATACGCGGCGCCGGTGTGGTGCAGCATCCTGGCCACGACAATGTGGAAGTTGAGAGTATTAGAACACAAATTTATGCGCCTCATTTCAGACTCTGAGATCTCTATGCACGTTGCCACGACATAACCCCACTAGCGGACTACGTCCAAGAAACATCGCAAAAATTCTATGAGTTCAAACTGAGCAATAGTCCGTTAACCCGCAATATTACTCGAATCAGATATCATAATGCCATACTTTTCGATATAAGGCACCCCCTACCATACCAGGCGTGCCTATCTTCCGGCAACTCCCTTAGCCACACTTCCTTCTACGATAACTTATCTCTATCTTTACTCTTTATCTTTCCTTAACTTTTATCTTTCCAATCCCTCTTTCCCCCTTTATGTTTGAACTATTTGTTCTTTCTGTCCCCTTTTTTGTTTTTTCCAAATCCCCTCTAGGCCGAAAACATAGAAATACCAATTCTTGAAACAACAGCTTTTTGACTACTCTATCTTCCTTGTCGGCGATCAAACCGCAAGGTCGTCATTTGTTCGAACGGGTTTTTTCGTTTAATTGTGTTTCCCGTATCAACAAACAAAATTCATTAAGCGCGTGTTTCGCCCAGCGAGTTTAGTTATTTAGTGTAATATTAATTAGTTTTAGGTCCATGTGGACACGTATTATTACTTTTAATTTAGTTTTAAGTCTTTTGGTGCTGCGCACCGTGGTTGTCTGGTTGGCTGCGGGCCAGGTTCCGGCGAGGCACATTACATGTACACCTAATTATTAACACATTCTTTTTGTTGTTGTTGTTGTTGATTTACAAATCGGGAGGTCAGCGGTTCGATCCCTACGCATTCCGTTTTTTTTATGACATCCCTCAGGGATGTAAAATATTGTTCAAGGTTGTGACATTTGGACATCCCTCGACTACCCGTCGGATGTACTTTGAACCAAAAACGAACGTCCATCTGATGTCCTGTATGTTCGTCGAGGACGTCCTTCAGATATCCATAGGAGGTAATGCATTTAAAAATTTTGACATACATATCAAATATGACAACTGTTATTTCCTATTAACCAATAACCAAACACTCACCACAATATTTTTGTGGAAAACATTAATTAATATTTGTGGCAACTCCTCTACATTCCTATTAGGAATTATTGAATATACTTATTTGATTTAGTACACTATTACTAAACTAACGAAAGTTGCAGTCAGGAATTACCGACTTTGAATATCTATTTCAAAAACGAATATAAAATAGATATAGACTATTTACTTAATCTTAATGGCACCCTTTAAAGGTTAATCGTGCCGTCTTCGTGTAAAATATAAATCAAATAGATATTCGCATTCGGCCACGTCCTGCAACTTCTACTCGTTTTGCTCTAGATATTGTATTATAGAAGATCTAGAGAGTAACGAAATGTCCACTCATCAGTTCTAATCCTGAAAGTTCTGATCCTGAAAGTTCTGATCCTGAAAGTTCTGATCCTGAAAACGTTAACCAGACTCACTTATATATTCAGAAGAATGTTAGGCACCTAGTCCAAAAATTCATCGAAATCCATCAAATCCTATTGAATATTAGGCCTCCAATCATACGTGCATCTTACATTTCGTGAGTTAACTTAATGATTTTTTAACATATCCGCGACACTTCATAACGAATTATCTCTAAGGTGGATCCAATATACAGTGCTCTATTTTCTAATTTGAAATAAAAATTGTCAACATTTTAAATCGCTTAAGACAGAATGACTGGTTACGTGAACAATAAGTTTAAGTCAAATACTACGTATACAAACATATTTGTAAAATTGGTTTTTGTTTTTTATTATTTATTTTGTTAATTTACTTTTAGTTTAGTACGTAGGCAACAAGGTGGCTAAGCTCCTTGTTTTTTAGTTAAACAGTGTCCTTTGTTGCTGTATTTTAACAAGAATTAGCCCATGATTTGAAAAAATTAATGTATGATCACTATCGACAGTTCCTGTTGGACAATATCGATGTAGCGGATACCCCACTATCGTTTGTTTTGCACTTCTATTCTAAATCCGTAAAAAGAGGATAGTGATAAATTCACGTGATCAGCGCACGCAACAAAATTATTTGAATTTGGAGAGGACGTAATTGAAAGTCAGGCTTATCACATCAACGTCTGTTACATGTATCGTTTGACACTTTTGATAATTGAGTCCATCATTATTTTTCTTTAATGGATTTAGCATAGCTTCAACGTTATTACGTACAAAGAAATACTTTAAGCTTATTATGTCTGCAAATATCAAATTGCCACGATCACTGCCATGGGCTGTGAAAAATGTTTTTAAATGCACTTCTGAATGAAGATCGTCACCTACTACTTGTTTTTCACTAAAATGTATTAAAGGAAGTCATAGACTGACTTTTTTTTAATGCCTTATTTATATTAACATCCTGGAGAAGTTTAAATACAGCTACTCTACCACTCAGGCAGGACGGTGAAATGAGATACGGCCATCCATCCAAGTGATGGATTCTACCGGCATGCCTTAACTTGACCGATAGATGTCTCGCACTGAAACCGGTACCGTACTTCACCTCACATGTGCACTGTTATTTCAAAACGCTGAAACAATTTTCGATAAAAAAGAGTCAGGTACTTGAATGGAGAGTTTACATTGTTTTTAGAATCACTTACCATTTTAATTGCCAATAGACTGAGAGAGAAACTGACATTAGAGATTCAGTCAAACTTGTTTGATACCGAAAGAAGTAAGATGGTATTAAATTTATTACCCACATTAGTAAATATGTACATGAAAATTCAGCTAATAAATATCATACATACATGGAGAGTACATATAGAAACGATTGGACTACCTTCCACCACTCCACCTTGAAGCCACACCTCCCTACCCCACAGCCAATCAGAGACCAGCGTCCCACCCTCAGTACATTTTTAAAAGTGTTTTTTTTTTTGTAAATCTGAAAAAACACTACAGAAATTATATGTATTTTGTGGTATTGCACAGGTACAAACATATGTATACTAGAAATTCAGTTCCAAAAATTTCATTATTTTACAGATTTCATAGATAACAGAACAATATTTATAAAACTTCAGAACAATATTATTTGATTCGTCAGACAAGTATTAAAAAAATTTCTCCATTCAGGTTGCTATGGTTTAAATACATTAAATTAAAAGTGTTCAAAACAGCTATTTGGGCAACACGTACGAAAAGTGAGTATTTTATGCACGGGGCGTGAAAATTATCAACATATCGAGTGCGTAAAATAGACTCATCATACGTGTTGCGTGCAAAATTGTCTTCTACAACCGTTAAAAAACTTATAAAAATAGATATTTTGAAAAGTAAAATTTTTAATAATTTTAGTCAATTTCGCAAAATTACACCGTTATAAATTGTTTATAAAGTTATTATTAGGCACATAACAATTAAAATATGTGGTAGTTTAGAAACGAAAAAATACTTTATGTGGTGTCAGTATATTGTGCTGGTAGATAATGAAGATTAGAGAAAACAGCAAAAAGTTAATGGTAATATTATGAAAAATAGTTGAGTGAATCAGAGACCCATTCTGATATCGAAACTGGGAAATTTAGATCTATATATTATATATAAAAGAATACCCTGACTGACTCACTGATCTATCAACGCACAGCTCAAACCGTCTAGAAACTTCAAATTTTGCATAGAGGTTCCTCGAATGGCGTATGCATTGGGAGGTTGAAATTTTAGGCTTTTTCGGAAACTGTTAGATCCAGATCCGTGAAATTTGGCAGAAATATTTTTTGTTGAAATCTATTAGATACGTGTAAGACGAAATTTCGATTTTCACTTGAAGGGGTAAAAACGGGGGTGATAGATGGTTCAAAGCACACCCGTATTTTTGAAATCGTGTAAGTCAGAAACATGATTATTCGAGCGATGGACTCTTCTGAGGAAATAAGAAGATGCGTATTCGACGGTTTTCAAAAAGAGACCCCCGAAAGGGAGGGGTAGTTTTTAAGCTTTTCGGAAACGGTTAGACCTAGAAGCGTGAAATTTGGCAGAAATACTCTTTATTGGAATCTATTAGACACGAGTGAGACGAAATTTTGATTTTCACTTTTTGAAGGTAGGTGGTCTAAAGGGTATCCGTATTTCTGAAATCGCGTAAGTCAGAAACGTGATATTCCAGTGATGGGCTCTTCTGAGGAAATAAGCAGACACGTATTCGATGACCCATGAAATTTGACACATACCCGCTCATGTGCTCTATTGTGGGATAAAATATTTATTTTTTTCGTTTAACTCGCTCTTACACAAAAACAGACAAATTGCGATGCACAGTGAGTTTCCTCGAGTATTATGAATGCGCAGTGGGTTTCCCCGAGCACCATGGATGCAATCGGGTACTATGGATACCCAGTGAGTTTTCTCGAGTACTATGGATGCGCAGTGGATTTCCCGAGCACTATGGATGCGCAGTGGGTTTTCTCGGGTACTATGGATGCGCAGTGGATTTCCTCGTGCATTATGGATGCGCCGTGGGTTTCCCCGAGTACTACGGATGCACAGTGGATTTCCTCGAGTACAATGGATTCGCAGTGGGTTTCCGCGTGTGCAATGGATGGGAAGTGGGTTTCCTTAAATGCAATAGATGTGCAATAGGTTAGTATCTCAATGTTCTTAATTCCACGCGGACGAAGTTCCACGTGGAAAAGTCGCCGGCATCAGCTAGTCAATCTATAAAGGAACTAGAAAAAAAAAATTGAGAGATGGTATGCACACAAAAAAGTACGTGCTGTACAGCGGTGTTGACCTATTTTTTCGAAATATCTTCAATTAATAAACCCTCTGATCCTGCTTTGAACAACAACTGACTTCAAGAAACATATCAATATATAGAATATGTAAAGTTAACTATTCTCACTGACTCATCGACGTAGAGTCCAAAGCTCAAGAACTATGTCAAATCCGTAAAAAGAGGATATCAATAAATGCACTAGATCAGCGCGAGCCACGAATTCCATTGGTGTATTAGTTTGAGTAATTCGAAATAAATTTTACAAAGGCTTATTAAATCAAAGTTGCTTTGTTACATATACCGCTTGACACTCTTAATATTTTAGCTAATCACTATCCCCCTCTTAGAAGTTAAGTATAGAAACTTAAAATTTTACATAGATGTGTATCTACCAAAACTGACCACTAAGAAGAAATTTTCTCGAAAGCCCACTTAAAGGGAGTGAAATGATGGGTGGTTAATCCTTTCTCCCAAACCTTCCAGCGGCAGCATTGAAATTCACTCCTTACGTAACCATACCCACGTAACAAAGATTTTTTGAATTTTAATGTCAAGAGAGTAAAATAAGATGGGTAAAAGTTAAAAAATGGGTCTCCTAAATCCAGAATCTTGAAATTTGGAGCAGGTTAATGTTAAAACTATCCACTTTTAAACAGAAAAATATTTCCAAAGTTATTAACTAACTGTATTGCAAATAACACAGGTCTACAAAAAAAAAAGGTCTTGTCTTAAGGTTCTAATCTAACTTTACTGAAGTATTTTGAAGCGCTGAAGCCAATTTTGGACAAAAAAATTTTTTTCTACCTGGCTAGTTTTTCTCTTCCATTCCTTTCATCCCCTAAAATAGGCAAAAAAAAAGGTCTTGTCTTAAGGTTCTCATCTAACCTTTCAGAAGTAATTTGACGCGCTGCAACAAATTTTAAAGAAAAACAAATTTTAGGGGATGAAGGGGGTAGTAGAGGAAAACTGACCCGATAGAAAAAATTTTTGTCTAAAATTGGCTTCAGCGCGTCAAAATGCTTCAAAAAAGTTAGGTCAGAACCTTCGGATAAAACCTGTTTTTTGCCCTTTTTTGAGGGATGAAAGGGATGGTAGAGGGAAACGGAAACGGAATTTTTTTTTGTCCGAAATTCGCTTCAGCGCATCAAAATACTTCAGAAAGATTAGAACCTTAGGACGAGACCTTTTTTTGTGTAGACCTGTAATAATTATAACAAATAAAATCTGAATTATTGTTTCCACTTTTAAGTATTAGTGGTTAAAAGTAGTCATTTATTCACATTAATTTGCGTAAAAGAATATCATTTCGAAACTAAAATGACAATCAGAAAATTAACTTTTCAAAACGGTTGTAGAAAAATAATATAAATATAAATTTTCTACTGATTTGAGTACTTCCAGGAAGGCATCCATTTTTGTTCCTTGTATAAGCTATTACTAGCAATCCTCTTGGTAGGCACCTTCTCATCTAACACAACGAAAGCAGTATCTGTGTCAGCAGATTCACTCCACTGATTGCATTCTGAAGACATTTCCTTGATTTTAGATGTATACGATAAATTACTTTTTCTTGGTGGCACCAAAGAACTCTCAGTTATTAATTTGGGAGAGGTATCCTTTCTTCTTACTGAAATGTTCCTATCTCTTCCGGCATGTGGGATAGGGGATGGTGTACGTGATCCTCGTACTTTGGATTGGATGCATCTAGGACCAAAAGCGGATGCTTCAATTTGTGATAATTTCCTCAAATGTGTTGTTCTTTTATTCGATTTTGGTGTTGAGACTACACTAGATGTACAAGAGGATGAATCTTTGGTGATGGTTGGAATATTTAAAGTCGATTTCGGGTCTTGCTTGTTATTAGGAATAGCCGTTTCTTTAGTTAGAGTTGATTCACTGTCACTGAAAATTTGAAACATATATTATTTGTCTTTTTTATACAGGAGTTGCCTCGGGAATATAGTCCCTTGAGGTAAACCAGAAAAAGGCAAAAAGCCCAAAATTTCTGCGACCGAACCATAAAACATCTTTCCCCCGTTTTCAGGGCGGGAAACACGATGGTGATATACCCTGCAAGAACTACCGGAAAAACCACCCCTTTTCCGATTTTCCGATGATAGGCATTTTTTTATCGGAAAACTTTATCAACGAAAGTTGTTCAGAATTGTCCAAAAACCCTAAATCTTTTTTATATTTTGTAAATTTATCATTTTTTTTTCATTTTTTTTTATTTTGATGAAATATTGGACTCAAGGTTTTTGGACAATTCTGAACAACTTTCATTAATAAAATTTTCCAATGAAAAAATGCCGAGCACCGGAAAATCGGGAAAAAAGGTAGTTTTTTTTCGGTTTAGGGGTAGTAGTTGGAGGGTAGGTTGGAAAATATTGACACCGTCGTGTTCCCCGCCCTCGAAAACGGGGGAGTACATGTCTTGCGATCCGGTCGCAGAACTTTTGAGGTAAAAGCTTTACCTCAAGGGACTAATATGGGACAATTCTAGGGAAGCATACGATTCGGCTCATAATAATACTAAAAGTATGTGTAACTTTTTTATAGGGTATCTCCCTTCAGACCCTGTCGCCCTTAAAAGTTAAATCTTGACGAAGGCATTTTCTTCATATCTTTCAAACTACCGCATCGAATGTAATGAAATTTGAAGTTTACGAAGGAAGTATTTGTGATTGAAAAATATGATGCTCTGCGTATCTTGTTTGGGAAGCAAATGGCAGGATATCCCGAATACTTTTTACCACTACAGTTTGACATGGCTATATTTTTAGAATTTGTACGCTCCCGGAGCAGTGCTCCTTTCTGGGACGTGTACGTCTAATAAATGACTTAATTGATTACGTGGTATCTAAGCAAAACTACTTATCATTTTGTTATAAGTGTTAATTGGTCAAAATTAAATTAAATTTCTTCCAAGGCTCTCATGTGGAAAGTTAAGCCGGGAAGCTTTTCATAACATTAGTTTGAGTTTAACTTCGTATGATTTGCTGTTTAACACAAATCATGTCTATGAAATACATGATATAAGTAAATGTAAAATATTACTAAATTATGTTGCCTGCTTCACTTGTAGATATGAATAGTGCAGTAAATCGTCTTCCTTGGGATGATGTACAACTATCGATACATGACATTTCGTGAAATCAACAAAACTTAACACCTTTTCTCTATTCTTATTGGGATGCTCTGCCACATGTATTCTTCTAAACAATGTCTGAAATCTACAAAATAATACAATTAACCAGTATTTTACTGGAAAATAACCTCTACGCCTGTGACTTTTACGTCAAAGGATCAGTTAGAGGGTGGTTTTGACAAATAATGAATAAGAACAAAAATATAAAAATGACGTATTTTGCTGACGTTTCGGAAAACGAATCTGTTTCCTTTCTCAAAGCGTATTATAATGTTTGTGGGCTGTGTATATTAAATACCAGTAAAATACTGGTTAATTGTATTATTTTGTAGATTTCAGACATTGTTTAGAAGAATACATGTGGCAGAGCATCCCAATAAGAATAGAGAAAAATTAAGAAAATGCCACAACCAACGTTTAGACAATAAAACTTAACACCGTTTTGAAATTGTCGTCACCTCCACCTACTGCCGCAGCCGCTCACAAAAATCTGAGTGGTGTGTATTATCAGATACAGAATTGACTTGGTAATGATTTTAATCCTGAACAGTGGGGTTGGAATAATTATATTTTGGAGGCCATTAAGACACTATCGTCACCTGCGCCAGATGTACTTCTAAATACTGTCTTTTGCAATTGCACTAAAGGATGTAACACAAATTGCAGGTGTAGAAAAGTTGGTCTATCCTGTTCAATACTTTGCGGTCATGTCATGGTCATGGTCAGTCATGTCTCAGCGCAAATGTTGATATTGCTATCGAAGACTCAACAGAAAATATTGAAGATGAAGAATATAATGAGATTAATCCTGTTGACTGATCGCGTTGAAAATATTACAGAAGCAAAAGAAAATTACGAGGAAGAAGTTAATGAAGAGGAACGTGTGGAGGGGAAGGGAGGTAACGAGAACGAGGACGAGCTGCAGAAGGTATTTAAAACAAGGAAAGACATGGATTAAGCCTACGGGAGAAACAAAAAACGGAAGCGGATGCACCGCTGCTCATTATTTCTCTAACATATAGCGTGAGAACGGTTAGTTATGCGTAAAAGATGTATATAACCTTTTTTTGTAGAGAACTTCTTAATCTTCATTTTTTGTAAAAACTAAACAAGTCATACGTCATACGTGATGAGTGCGGTACGACTTTTTTTACTGTACTTTAACTCCACGGGGTGTCATTTGGCACGGTTGGTTCTTACACCAAAGAGATTAATTCTCGTTGAGGACGCGTCAGCCTTTTCCCTCAGGATGCGGCCATTTTTTCAGAAGAAAAACTTTAAACTGCAATCAGTTATATTAGTCCAAAACATAAGTGTGGAGTATAATTTTTGGTTAAATTATATCAGATGAACACGAATATGGCGTCTATTTTTAACCAATTTCAAAAATTCACAAAATGAGGAGATTCTCGTATTTGTTTTTTTTTTTTTAGATTCGTTCAATCATCATTTATAGATTCGCTTAAGCGATTTCTATGAAATCTCAAACTATAGAGTTTGACTCAACGGTGGTTCCACAATAATTTTGTCAAACTAAGTGTAGTGTAAGGCAAGCAAGATAAGGAAAATACATTTTTTCTTCAAGCGTATTAAAATGTTTAAATTATGTCACCAAAAACAGAAGTAGAAGTAGGACATTGTTTTACTAGTAACAAAATGTTAGTACCGAACGCCACCGTAGTGGACATTGTTTTACTAGTAACATAATGTTAGTTCCGAAAGCGCCACCGCAGTGGGTATTGTTTTACTAGTAACATAATGTTAATACCGAAAGCCACCGGTGGCGCGCTATCCACTAGCCACTTGTTATATTGTGTTAACATGTAAGACTGTAGTTTGAATATTTGTACATTTATGATAAATAAATGAATTTTTGCATTTTAATACGCTTGAAGAAAAAATAGTATATATTACACGGAGTAGAACGCCTTTTTTGTGTTTCGCCCAGTTTGCGGCTTCGGCTTCGCCTCAGCCGCAAATCCTGGGCTCAACACAAAAAAAGAGTGCGTTCTACTCCTAGTAATATAATATACTATTTTTTAGTCGAAATTTCGAGAATATGTCGAATGCGCCCACAATAAGAAAAACTTAATATTGTGGTAAAAATTCAAATTTCGTGGTAATTGAATTAAAATTAGTAGTTTGGTATTTTAGGAATAGCTGATACCGAATCCGATGTCAAAAGTTAAAAATTAAAAATTGCGATTCTGATTTGATTGTAATAATTGCAATTTTTGAATATTTACATGAAAATTGTGGTTGTAGTACGACTTTTTGTGCGGCATCTCAACTTCACGGGATGTCATCTGGCATGGTTGTTTTTTTACTCCAAGCAGATTTATTTTCGGTGAGGACTCGTCAACATTTTACTTTTGGCTAACATTTTTTAAGAAGAAAAACTTTTAACTGCAGTCAGTTATATTAGTCCAAAACATAAGTGTGGAGTATAATTTTAAGTTAAATTATATCTGATGAACACGAATATGGTTTCTATTTTATAAAAATTATACCCGAAATGAGAGATTTTGACAAGGTAATCTTTTTAAAAATGCCATCTTGGTTCCAAATGTAAAATGTTGGTGCATCCTCATCGAAAATAAATCTACTTGCGGTAAGAAATAAGCCAGATGGCTTCCCGTACAAAAAGTCGTATCGCAACCACAAATTTCATGTAAATATGCAAAAATTTCAATTATTACAACCATATCTGAATCGGAATTTTGAATTTTTAACTTTTGACATCGGATTCGATATCAGCTACTTCTAAAATACCAAACTACCAATTTTGATTTAATTACGACGAAATTTTTCTTACAGCGGCGCATCCGGCATTATCTCGACATTTCGACTAAAAAAAATTTATATTCCTTATTTTGCTCGCCTGACACTACACGTAGCTTGACAAAATTATTATGGGACCGTCGCCGAACCGTACCTTAGAGTTTGAGAAGGTTTCATAGAAATCGCTTAAGCGAATCTGTAAGTGATGATTGAACGAACCTAAGAAAAAATATAGATACGGGTCGAAATGAGAACCTATTTTGTAAATTTTTGAAGTCGGTTAAAAATAAACACCATATTTGTGTTCATCGGGTATCATTTAACCGAAAATTATACTCCACACTTATGTTTCGGACTAATACAACCGATTGCAGTTCATAGTAATTTACGTTATAAGTCCGGTAGGTGACTTATTACAGTACGAGTTGTTTTACGGATGAGGCGTCGCGACGGCGACGTAGGAGCCGAGTCTGGAATATAAACGAGTACTGTAATGAGACCTACCGGACATGTATCGTATAATATTTTATTTCAAACTGTATTTATAATCTCTTTAAAATGAATAAAGAGTTATAATTATTATTGAAATTTAAAAAATATTAGTTGGTATCATCTAACAAGCGCATCACCTTAACGATGTTATAGCCATTGTTTTCTATAGATAAGTATGATTGTCTTTAGCTTGTCACTGTCAAATAAATAAAACCATAATTTTTGCATTGTTTTATATTATGGAGATTTCGGAGGAAATTATAAATAAATCTGTGGAAGCAACGGGAAAATTAATCCCGAAAAACTGATCGGATAGATATCAAAAAGAATATGGATTGTTTTGTCAATGGAAACAAATAATATATGATAGTGTTGCTAAGTAACACATTACAGTATCAGATACTGTAATTTTCGCAGGTAACACATTACGGTATCAGATACTGTAATGTTCAATTTACCGGCCGCAAATGAGTAAGGGAAATAGTCATTTACCGGACAATATGAAATAGAAGTTTTCTTCTTTTCTTCTTCTTCTTCCGTATAAGGCGACATCTTGTTTCCTAAGGGAAAATGATGACGCGTTCTCATCGAAAATGGATTTTCTTGGTGTAAGAACCAACTGTGCCAAATGGCACCCCGTGGAGTTGAAGTGCAGTATTTACCCTATTTGTGTGACGAACCGCACCCACTATCATAGGAAGCAGAATATTCGTGAAAAATTGATTTCTGTGGCTTTTGACCTTGAATAAATTAAAACACAAGCGCGATATCGATGGACACTTTGAGACATTATTTGTAATATCAAAATAAAGGTGTATACAAAATTTTAGCTCACTTGGATTTTTTTAACAGACGGATCCTAATGTCAACGGGTGTTATGTGTGGTTATGTCACAGGGATTAACAATAATAACACAGGCCCACAAAAAAAGTGGTCTATGCTGAGGTACTGACCATACCTATCCTTGTATATTGAGCAGCTGAACACGAAGCTGATCTTAGTTTTTTCCCAGCACGTCAGGTTTTTTTAACATCAAAAAAGTGGATCGTAATATTACTTACCCAACTATTTAAATCAGACTCTGAGAGTGATTCAACTTTAAAACTTTACCCAAATAACAGTGTGGTGCTTCAGTATTATAACTCAAAGAAGCAGTAAAACCCCATAACTCCTTAATCCCATAACCTCAACCCCATAAACCTGGAAATCCTATGAAAATTATGAGGAATCTTGATTGGGGAGTTAATGAGATTGTGACCTGCTTGAGTGTCTTACATCCACAACCTCATGATCCCATAACCTCAGCATTGAATCCTCAGGGGGGTAGAGAGATTGACATTGAAGAGCTATGGTGTTTGTTTCCAAGATTCTAATGTCAGAATGGCACGAATCACACTACTTAGAACGTCCATTTTTTCCGTTGAATCTTCAGAGTTGAGGGGTTATGGGTTATGAGATCATGAGGTTGTGGATGTATGACACTCAAGCACAAGGATCCGAGGTCACAATCTCATTAACTCCCCAATCAAGATTCCCCACTGTTTTCATCAGATTCATGGGGGTTATGGGGTTAAGGAGTTATGGGGTTTTACGGTTTCCTTTGAGTCATGCGGTCAATACTGTTAATATTGTATCACAATGTTATTAGGTTAAAGTTTTAAAGTTAAATCACTTTTGGAGTGATTTAAATGAGCTGAGTAAGCAATATTCCGATCCAACAGACTTTTTTAATGTGAAAAAACCTGACGTGCTGGAGAAAAACTAAGGTCAGATTCGTGTTTAGCGGCTCAAAATATTAGGGATAGGCATGGTCAGTGCCCCAGCACAGATCACTTTTTTTGTGGGCCTGTGTAATCTATTCTGTTGTGTTAAGCAAAAATGCAGGAAATGTCATGTGCTGTAAGTGGGCTCAAACCAAAGAAATGCACTTCAAAAATCATCAAAATAAAGTAAATGCATTAAAAGTACACAATGTCTTGGTTAATGGAAAATTATCTCCATTAATTGTGGAGATGGTCCAATGAGAACCAATATATGGAGATTTCAGGATTCTCTGACAACGAGCCTGCCGTTAAGGATTAAATATTCAAAACGATGGATATGTTCATTTACTTTATAGAAGATAAATAAACAGGTCACAAGAAAGGGTAAAAAAAAAATTATGAAATAAAATTTCACCGTCGGCATCGCTTAGTGAATTAAACCTCATTACCTAATACCGACATTAAAGTAAGATGTAAAAATGAACAAATAACGAATTCAAACTTATTTTTAACCGACTATTGAACTGTTTGCCTATTAAACCTATAAAAAATCTGAAAAAGTTCCTCAGGTAAAGTGAGTGGATCGCTATCATCCCTCAGGTATCTTCTAAAATTTTGATTGAATAATTATAAACGTATATAAAGTACCTAAATATAACTAAGTATAACTACTTTCATGTTTTTATTTTACCATTAAAAATAAATATGTATTAACTTAAATAATTTATTGTTGTTTTATTTACCTCTCTTTGACATTTTGTAGACCCTGAATCAATAAAATAGAATTAGGTCCAGCCATTTTTAATTTTAATTCGTCGTTTAACCTTCTTGTTTAAATTGTCAATATTGAATTGAAAACTGTGGGGCCACAAGAATCCAGCATATTGCTTATTTTTCAATGGAACCCAATTTCAATGTCTAAATTAATATTGAGAAATACTCAATATTGATTGCACCACAATAGAAACTGTTGACAAATATCCAATTATTGCAACCTTTTGAAAATTGATGAGAAATCAAGGTACACAAGAATAGTGGTGATTATCTCCATTTCAAATTTCATTGTCCCTTGAGAAAAGGACATCTGAAAATTACAGAATCTGTTCCTCAATATTTAATAACTTTGAACAATTACGTTAAATAAATTAAGATTCATATTATCCATAAAAAAACAGAAGCGATGGTAATGAAGTTCTAAATGTAAAATTATTGACTATTAAATTTTATCAATACATCACTTCAAATACGTAATTTTTCTAATAACGCAAAAACAAGTACAAAAACCGCTGCCCAAGGAATCACTACTTCCACATCCAGATTTTCCATCCAAGTTTTTCACAACGAAAAAATTTTGTATGTGGAAATAATTGTTTATGGAATTTTAATAATATATTATTTGAAATCGTCTACCTCAAAAATGCATAAAACGATATCACACATCGGTAGTAGGGTGGGGGGTGGTGATTGGGGGGATGGTAGTGGAGGTGGATAAAGTACAAAAATATTTTAAGGTTTCTGGTTCTTGTATACACACTAAATCATAATTTTCTTTCATCCCCTTTAATAATGGGGTGGCTAATGCCAAAACATTTTTTGAGACCTTAAATACCAATTTTATGGACTCTTACCTGCTTGATTTATCTGTTTACCCCCATTTACTCCTATTTATCCTCCAACCCTTCAACGGAATAATATGAAAATATAATCTAATTCCAGATCACGTTAAAATACATACGTGTACCAAACAAGTCAATATCTTAAACGGTTCCAGAGTAATCGTACGCACAAAAAAAAGTTACAGACAAACAGAATTTTTTCCTCTCAAACTTAAAATCTCGACGTTTCATGACATTCTAAGCCTATTTGAACAATAACAATTTTCAATTTTTTTTTGTCGTTACCTATACTTCCACTGGATGTAGAAGTAATTCTTTGTATTACTAATACAAATCAGGCCTGCAATCATCGACTCGTAAATATCCTTCCTAATATAAAAAATGTTCTTAAAATTAGCTGCCCCAAAACGGTTTCTTGACTGTAACACGCTTAACAGATTTTATTTTCTGGGAAAATTCGTATAATCAGTGGAATTCACACTGGAAATTAATGAAGGATTCAATGATTTTTTTTTTATTTATTTACTAGTGAAATATTTTTGTCGAACTACTCTATACGTTTCCTTAAATATATAAGGAATAAAAACCAGACTGCAATAAACAGCTATTCTCCGGACTAATGCCCCGCCGAGCGCTGAATTACGAATTACAAGCCTGGCCCCGTTAAGTGCAATAACTGTGTATTGCCACAAAACGCTAAAGTTTCGATTTTAACAGACACCAGCCGAAAGACTTATTCCTACTTAAAGTAGGAATAAGTCTGTTAAACAGACACCAGCCGAAAGACTTATTCCTACTTAAAGTAGGAATAAGTCTGTTAAAATCGAAACTTTAGCGTTTTGTGGCAATACACAATTATTGCACTTAACGCGGCCAGGCTTGTAATTCGCAATTCAGCGCTCGGCGGGGCATTAGTCCGGAGAATAGCTGTTTGTTGCAGTCTGGTTTTTATTCCTTATATATTTAAGGAAACGTATAGAGGAGTTCGACAAAAATATTTCACTAGTAAATATTCTGCCCTCTAAAAGCATACCTACTAACAAAGATTCAATGATATCAGATAAAATTTATGTTGCTTGCAAAATTATTTTTAGCAAAAAAACGTTTATTTTTTTTATATAATAATACATTCCCTGATTATAGTCGCAGTAGGCGAAACGGGCACAAATTTTAGAATATCCTTTGTACATTTCGGGGATTATCTCTACATATCTGAAATGTAACTTTGGGTGTAATTTAATTATTTTAAATTACACCCAAAGTTACATTTCAGATATGTAGAGATAATCCCCGAAATGTACAAAGGATATTTAGCTTTTTATTAGGGTTTGGTGACAAGGAAAGGGTTATGTCAAGGGAGGGAGGTGACAATCCATCTTAACCCGGATATGGGATAGATGAATAAAATCATGAATAATCTATTTTTCAAGAGGAGGAAATTTTTGTTCTTTCAATAAATAATGTAAATAGAACATTTTTGTAACAATACAATGCCGTGGCAATTAAGAAAAACGATTTTCTTGTTAATTCTGGCTTTGTCGACACCAGGGATAATTCAGATGGCACAACTCGCGAAATTTAAAACCAGTGGTAAATTTTAAAACGGAGTTAGTTTGACACTTGGTTGGGGTAGTTTGGTACAACTCGCCCTTAATACACAACTCTCAAAAGTATATAAATGAATACACTAGCCCATATAGTGGAGGTCAGGAAGCCAAAGACTACTTGCTGCAGCGACAAAACCTACTTACCCTCCGTTTTCGAGGCTGAATTAAAAAAAAATTGTGGGAGAAGTTTCTAACCGCACCCACCTCTTTAAATGGCCAAAAACCAACCCTTTTCGCCATTTTTCGATGGTGGAATGATTATGTTTGAGAAGGAAGTCATTGAAGAAAAAAAAAAAAGAAAAAAAGTTCTTATAAAAGTTTACTGGCAAGGGAAGATCTGAGGCAGGACGAAAGGCGGTCGCAGCTCCTGGGGGTTGTTACAACCCTTCCAAGGGAAGAGAAATTGACTTTTTTTATTTTAGTTCTAATACTAACCCCCCCCCCCGTTTTCGAGGGCGCTCAATTCGAAAAAAAAAGTCGATTACATCTTTAATCCTTCCCAATCCCTTAAACGGGTAAAAATCACCTTGATTTTTGCTTGATTTTTACCGGAATAGCGTCGATCATACGTGTTTTGAAGGAAATGATTTAGCTTTTTACTAGGGTTTGATGACAAGGAAAGGGTTATGTCAAGGGAGGGAGGTAACAATCCATCTTAACCCGGATATCGGATAGATGAATAAAATCATGAATAATCTATTTTTCAAGAGGAGAAAATTTTTGTTCTTTCAATAAATAATGTAAATAGAATATTTTTGTAACAATACAATTAAATATTTTTTATACTACAGCTAATTAATGTAACCTAGATCGCTTACAAATAGAATAACATTCTTGATACTTCTCAATCATCACATTCAACGCCCGTTTCCGTACCAGAATCATACATATTAACTTAAGGAATGAGCTGTACTGTAAGTAATTATTATCATTAAAGAGAGAGAAATTCTTCGCGTGGACTAGCACGCGCCTCCGCTTCTTGCCTCGATTCTCGGTATATGCACCATGGAAGCTGCGTGGAGAGATCGTGTCTCCACTTGGTTACCGAGGACCCGCGTAAATTCAAAATTACCTTCATCTTGTACTTTTGTTGTTTCTTTTTTATGAATTGTGAACTTTTTTGGTTTTTGCCCGTTTGAGTTAGGTGGAAGAGTTGGAAACGTAATCAACTAATTTTTTCGAGTTCAGAGCCCTCGAAAACGAGAGGTAAGTATTAAAACTAAAAGAGAAAACTCAATTTCCCTCCTCTTGGAAGGGTTGTAACAACCACAAGGGGCTGCTACCGCCCTTCACCCTCCCTCTGGCCTTCCCTTGTCAATAAAGTTTCATAATAACTTCAATCAATTCCTTCACAAACGCGCATAATCATCCCACCATCGAAAAATTGCGAAAAGGGGCGGGCGTGGTTAAAAACTTCTCCCACTATATTTTTTTTGGATTCAGCACCCTCCCAAGGAGCATTGAAAGGCACATTTTAGGCAATGTGACGACACTGTGTCGAAACATGTTTTTGGACACGACACATTTTATAGGCACAGTTTCGAAACAGAGTCCACACCGTGTAGGATATATGCCCAAAGTGGTGATGAAAATGTGTACTAATTCCTGATTCCAAAATGTGCCCATAACTGTTTCCAAAATGTGTGTATGTGACTTAAGCCTGTAACTGGTTTTCAAACTTTTACTCTGATGAGACCATTATGTGTATATGTGTATCTAAAATGTGTCGCATGTTTACGAAATGTTACTGTAATGAAGCCAATATGTGACTGACATGTTTCTTATTGTTTCCAATATGTTATTGTAATGCGCCTTATTATGTGTAGTTACAAACTTGACACAAATAAATCTAAATTGTGCCGAAAACCACATTTTGGTGTCCGAATATTTTAAAAATAGACTTAAAGCCGACACAATGCATTATTCTCTAAAAATTGGGATAAACAATGGACACAGTTGGCATGCAATGGTATTATCTTCTTACAAACATTACTATAGACAAGGAATAAGTTTTCACGTGTGAATAGGTGTAAAGTATATGACCAAAAAAACTAAAACAACCTCATTTTCTCTGTGAAGTGTGATCAGATACTCATAAAAAAATAGAAGCCCTTAAAAAATTGTAAAATTTATTTTGCATATTTAATTAATGATGGTAATTAATAAATAAGATAATTGTAATTTTTGGAGATAAAATTATTTCTAATGTATTTTGTATGTTACAAGACACCAAGTTAATTGTATTTTTATAACATTTTTGTGTAAAAATATATAAATCGTTAATTTTTAAAATAACTATTTTTCTTTATGTTCTGTTTTTCAACATGGATGCCCATTTATCTGAAGAAAATATGGTGGATTTGTATAAAGTGCCTAAATGGAACTAAAAATTCTCATTTGGAAAGAATTTCACCCAAGATTTGCCTGTATGGACACACAGCTACACATACTAGATGATAATCAGACTCAAATTTCGACTATTTCATTAAATGTGTACTAAAATGTGTGTATGTTGATACATCATCACATATTTGACACACTTTAAAGTCTTGTGTTCATTACTGGTACAAATTTTTCCCAAAATATTACCTATACGAAACAGGTTACATTTTAGATCCAAACGACAAATATGGCGTTGTGGGCAAACAATTGGCAAACACGGGTTTATTTTTACTAAATTCCGAAAACGTAGCCAAGCCAACAGAATAAAATTATATAAAAAAAAATATTTTTAAGAAAAAGCTTTTATTTGAAAAAACTACTAAAAAGTAAAAATAATTTTTTTAAAATTTATACACCCGGAAACCAAAAGCTTTGGGGGCGGTCATATAGCGCTATTGTATAGTTACTTTGATCAATTGACCGCCCCCAAAGCTTTTGGTTTCCAGGTGTATAAATTTTAAAAAATTATTTTTACTTTTTAGTAGTTTTTCAAATAAAAGCTTTTTCTTAAAAATATTTTTTTTATATAATCTTATTTTTTACTCTTTAATCTACTTATTTTACAGACAGACAAAACCCTTTCATTCGCCACCGCCATCCACCTCTTCCCTCTCCCATCTTCTCACACTCACACTCTAACACTACTTCCCGCTTCTTCCCACCTCTTTTCCACCTCTTCCCCACCCTATTCCCACCTCTTTTCACCTCTCCCCACCTCTTCCCACTCCTTCCCCACCTCATCCCACCTCTTGCCCACAAAAAAGAAAAGTTGTCTGCGCCGGGGAATTGACCATACCTATCCCTTGTATTTTGACCCGCTGAACACGAATCTGACCTTAATTTTTCCCATATACGTCAGGTTTTTTTTATAGCAAAAAAGTCTAATATTTATATATTTGTTTGCTGTTAAAAGAAAAACCTGACGTGCTGGGGAAAAACTAAGATCAGATTCGTGTTCAGCGGCTCAAAATACAAGGGATAGGTGTGGTCAGTACCCCCGCGCAGATGACTCTTTTGTGTGAGATTGTGCCACACTGAGTGTGGCACAGTGGCAATCAAAAAAACCGCTGCCCAAGGAATCACTACTTCCACATCCAGATTCTCTATCCAAGTCACTCACAACGAAAAAACTTTGTATGTAGAAATAATTGTTTATGGAACTTTAATAATATAATATTTGAAATCCTCTAACCCAAAAACCCATAAAACGATACCCCACATCGGTAGTGGGGTGGGGGTGGTGATAGGGGGGTGGTAGTGGGGGGTGGATGAAGTAAAAAAATATTTTGAGGTTTCTGGTTCCTGTACATTCTTTTTTCATCCCCTTTAATAAGGAGGTGGGGGTGGTAATAGGGGTGGCTAATGCCAAACATTTTTTTGAGACCTCAGCTTCTCTTGTATATACGAAATACCAATTTCATGGACTCTTACCGGCTTGATTTACCCATTTACCCCAAATTTACCCCAATTTACCCCCCAACCCGTCGACGTAACAAGATGAAAATATAATCTAGTTCTAGATCTCGTTAAAGTACATATGTGTACCAAATTTCAAGTCAATATCTTAAACGGTTTCAGAGTAAACGTGCGCACAAAAAAAAGTTACAGACAGACTGACAGACCGACAGACAGACAGACAGACAGACAGAATTTTTTTTTGCGCTCAAACTTAAAATCTCGACGTTTCATGACATTTTAAGCCTATTTGGACAATAAAAATTTTTAAAAAATTTTTTTTGTCGTTACTATACTTCCACTGGACGTGGAAGTAAAAGTGGTCTGCGCGGGGGTACTGACTACACCTATCCCTTGTATTTTGAGCCGCTGAATACGAATCTGACCTTAGTTTTTCCCCAACACGTCCGTTTTTTTTTAACAGCAAAAAAAGGCTGTTGAATCGTAATATTTATATATTTATTTGCTGTTAAAAAAAAAACCTGACGTATAGGGGAAAAACCGCTGCCCAAGGAATCACTACTTCCACATCCAGATTCTCTATCCAAGTCACTCACAACGAAAAAACTTTGTATGTGAAAATAATTGTTTATGGAACTTTAATAATATAATATTTGAAATCCTCTACCCCAAAAACCCATAAAACGATACCCCACATCGGTAGTGGGGTGGGGGTGGTGATAGGGGAGTGGTAGTGGGGGGTGGATGAAGTAAAAAAATATTTTGAGGTTTCTGGTTCCTGTACATACACTAAATCACAATTTTTTTTCATCCCCTTTAATAAGGAGGTGGGGGTGGTAATGGGGGTGGCTAATGCCAAATTTTTTTTTGAGACCTTAACTTCTCTTGCATATACTAAATACCAATTTCATGGACTCTTACCTGCTTGATTTACCCAGTTACCCCAAATTTACCCCGATTTAGCCCCCAACCCTTCGACGGAACAAGATAAAAATATAATCTAGTTCTAGATCTCGTTAAAGTACATATGTGTACCAAATTTCAAGTCAATATCTTAAACGGTTCCAGAGTAAACGTGCGCACAAAAAAAAGTTACAGACAGACAGACCGACAGACCGACAGACAGACCGACAGACAGACCGACAGACATACCGACAGACAGACCGACAGACAGACCGACAGACAGACCGACAGACAGACTGACCGACAGACAGACAGAATTTTTTTTTTCGCTCAAACTTAAAGTCTCGACGTTTCATGACATTTTAAGCCTATTTGGACAATAAAAATTTTTGAAAAATTTTTTGTCGTTACTATACTTCCACTGGACGTGGAAGTAAAACTAAACAGATTCGTGTTCAGCGGGTCAAAATACAAGGGATAGGTATGGTCAGTACCCCGGCACAGACAACTTTTTTTTTGTGGGCCTGTGTTATTATTAGGGTGTAAATTATCGGCGTAACGTCTAATTGAAAACAAATATATGAAAAGTTCTGTAAAGACTTTGTGATCACAATTTCTACGAAACGTTTATATTTAAATAATTAATTATGACTTTTAAACACCATATTGTCGGTTCATGTTTAAGACAATATTTTAAATAATATCTACGTAACATATTATCGTCCATTCGTTTTCTCCATTGTACATAATTTTGTTTAATTTTAAGGCCTCAGTTTAGTCGTTTTCTAACAAAAACACATCCAGTTTGATTGGTTTATAATAAAATCAATTTCATAATCACTTTGTCCACTTATTTCAGGTATTTTGATACAAACCATTCTGATACAAACTATACAAACTATTTAGATAATACCTACTGAATTAATTAATTAACCTTTTTGTAAATAAAAAGTGGAACATCTTTTAGAAATATTTGCAAGTATTAATCTAATTTTGATTTTTGCTAAATTTGGATTATTAATTTACACTTTTTTATAGTCAACAATTTATACTTTCTTTATAATTTGATTAGTTTATCTTTCTTGTAATCAAACTTCACTCTTAGTGTAAATTACGAATATAGAAAGATTGGCGACTCGCCTCTCTAGGAAAATTATCATTATATAAGTCAAATTAACATATCTTTAAGATACATTATAAAAACATCTATCATTTATTAACTACAATCTACCAAACACGCAAAATCATTTGTAAAGTGTTTTCTAACCCATGACTCGTCTACCGAGTCTCTGAGCTGCTGGTGTAGTAACTTGTCCCTCTAAATAATATAAAGTGCAGTCTGAATCTCAAACACATAACAAAAATTAATAATTTATTGAACAGTGAAGGAGTCATGTTACAGCCTAAAATATATAGCCCGTCGGGCAGAGCGCGAAAAGCCTTCTCTTTCTTGACCTACCCAATACTGAAGTATAACCAGATGGGACCTTCACTACTTATTAAAGCATGTTATTTTACATAGGAAATCAAAATTGACGACACTCTCCATTGGTCGAGACCGAAGATATAAGAAAAAAAACTAAAAAAAAAAGAAATTTAGAAATTTAAGATTTAATCAAATATAACTTTAGAACTAAAACAGATAAAAATACAATTTTTTTTGGTTTTGACAAATAAACATTGCTTTTTAATTTGAAGTATAATTTATTGCAATAATTAAAAAATTAACATAAAAAAACTAGCAAAATTCAAAAAGATACACAAATCAGCAACATTTTTCTAATTCTTAACTCGCCATAACTCGCTTATATAACGAGGTATTCAATTTTTTCTTTCACCAAAAACTGACAAATTTAATAGGCTTCATTTTGTCTCGATTAATGCTGGATATAATTTTTTAATTAAAAGCGCTACAGCCCTTGAAACACAACGAAGCACAGTACGGCGACGAAGACGCGAGGCTTCCTTTCCCGCCCCCGCTACTTTCTCGGCCCATCAAGAAACGTGTCGGCTGCTGGCCTCATTATTGTCTGGATAAATATTAATTAATAAGTATATACTATTTTACTTACATGTAGGCTATTACAGTTTATGTATATTGTAGATTCATTTTTATCAATGGAGAAAAACTACATGTTTGTTTTACGAAACTGCTGAAAGCAGTGAAAATCTAATGGTAAAAAACCAACTGTTACTGGCATCAGGTCTATTATTAATTGTGCAAATGAAAGAAAATATGCAATTTCATTAAAATTTTTATAAAACAAAGTGGTGGCACTTATTTGCACACCCTTCGATACCGATTTCATTATTCTTGTCTGACATCTTTTTGTAATAAATAACATTAGCAGAGATAATACGTATTGTCTCTGATATTAGTAACGCGATAAAAAAATGCAAGTGAGCCTTCATGTAGTTATAATAAAGAAAAAAAATCAGTTTAAAATAAAATGGCATTGTCTGATTTGTGGAAAATCCAGAAAAATTAAAAATAAATTAAGAACATCTTTAAGTACCAGTTTGTACAGGAACGGGTGCGGAAACTAGAAAATAATATATATTAAAGCTGCAGTGTCGCATTGTGATACAGAAATACAAGGCAGGTTACACATTTATTCAGATTTATTTGGGCTAATGGAAATTATCATAAAATTTATTATGCAAAATATATTAGCAAAAAAAAATTAAATGTGTACAAACTAAACAACTGAAAGAAAAAAATGAATTTAAAGTAGCGTTAAATATTTTATTTAAGGAGGTTTATCTTGCTGTTTTGCAAAAAAGAATTCTTAACTCTAATATTTCTAAAAACACGCCTTAATGATATATTTGAAGAAATGACGGAAGAAAAATTAGATTATTATAGCAGTGGAAATATAAGAAAGTGATTAGAAAAGCATTTAAGCAAACAAAGTGTTTTGTGAACACAAAGAAAATACAACAACAGTTCATTCAAGTGATAATAAAGCTAAAAGGATTTTTGTTGTCAGTCACAAGTGAATCAGGCGAAGAAAACTTGGTTCATGAGAATGAATTGACAATTCCTGATAAAGCTGCCGGTATCTTAAGAGAAGCTATAGCTGGATGTTTTAAAACTATAAAAAAAACACGACTACTAATCTGAATGAACATAAATGTAAACAAGAAGTTTCAGATTTGTTATAAACATTTATGTCGTGGATACTAAATATGTCAGGACAGACAAATTTGATTTAAACGTTATTTCTATAGTAATGGAATTTATATTAATACTTATGGAAAAAAAAACAATCAGCTTAGGCCATTTTTTTAATCCTTTACATATCACTACATGTGTTTCGTGCCGTCAGAAGAAAAATAACTTAATGATAAGCTTTATTCTTTTGGCTATGGTTATTCCTACGATGAAATACGTACATTTTTAACGTCTTTAGCTAGTCACGTATTAGTAAAAACTGGTGACGACATTTTTATACCACCTGGAGTTCCTCCAGTAAGTTCTAAAGAAAACAATTACATTTATCGCAGCGATAATTTTGATCAAAACGAAGACAGGCTAGATGGTAAAAATCCCACTAGGAATAGTATTATTTAAAAAAAAAGAACAGCCTATTTACACAAGCATATTTAGATCGTCTATCCAATTTTAACCGATTTTAACTCTTCCAGTGTACATGAAAACAAAAATATAGTTATGTACAAAAATCCAACTAATCGTTCAGAGCCTCTACGAGTTAATGAAAGCATGGCAAATAATTGTTTTGATTATGTGGTTACCTCTGACATTTTATGGAAAATATTAAAATATACGAAGCAAAGTAAAAACTTTACTAGCTGACATGATTTTACTTCCACATCCAGTGGAAGTATAGTAACGACAAAAAAATTTTAAAAAATTTTTATTGTTCAAATAGGCTTAGAATGTCATGAAACGTCGAGATTTCAAGTTTGAGCGAAAAAAAATTTCTGTCTGTCTGTCGGTCTGTAACTTTTTTTTGTGTCTGATACCTACCTATTATTTTCACTTTATTAATGCACCACCCGCGTAGTACGACACCATATATAGCAGATTATTACAACTAATATCATATTATTCAATTTGATTTGTTAATTTTATCATCTTACAATAAAGGAAGATAATTCTAAAGCTTTTGTAACGGCCGCTGATTGTAGCCTTGCGCGATTTATGGTGAACGCGGGATGTACCGGGAACGAGTGGGGAAGCCTCGCGACTTCGTCGCCGTAGCGCGCTTCGTTGTGTTTAAAAGGCTGTACCGCTTTTATTTACAGAGCTAGACCCAGCATTAATTGAGACAAAATGAAGTCTATGAAATTTGGCAGTTTTTGGTGAATAAAACATTCAAATAGCTCAATACATAAGCGAGTTACAATGAGTTAGACCTTTCAGAAAAATTGACAATTTGTGTACCATCTAAATCAACGTCAATTTTTTAATGTTAAAGTTATTATTTTTGTAATAAATTATCCATCAAATTAAAGAGAATCGTTTGTACTATAAAACTAAAAAATATATATAATTTTATCTTTTTTCGTTTGAAAGTTATTCGTGGTTGAATTTGAATTTTGTTTTTTTTGTTTTTTTCGTGTAACTTCAGTCTCGACCAATGGAGAGTGTCGTCCTGTGTAAAAAAACCTGCTGAATAAAATGAAATAGGTTTTATTTGGTTATACCTCGGTATTGGGTTAGTGAACGATAGAGCCAGCCATCCGACGTACTAATAAACATGTGGAGATATAGCTAACAGGTGGTAGTGTGCACTCACAATTTATGCATAAAACGGGAAAACGTGTCTTAAATTCTACTTTATGGAAACATATGTTGGTGTTGACGCATTTAAGACATGAAAAGAAACATGTTTGCCTAAAATATAAACATGTGGAGACATAAGTGTCCTCCTGGCCAAATTTCAGCAACATGATGAGTACACGATGTTTAGACACATTTTAAATATATTTTGACCAAGGGGTGTCGACACGATGTATCAAAATTGTGTCTAATATTTCCAAATAGGCTCAACATAGAAACATTTTGGGGACAAAAAACCAAAATGTTTGGACGCAGTGCCTATTTTGACACAATATTTCATTAATGTGACGACACATGACACATCAAATATTACCATTTGGACACAGTGTCCATCCTGATTCAAATTTTGAGCTTTGTGTCGACACACTGCAGACACACAATATATTGTGCCTTGGTCCAGGCACATTTTGCTCCTTGGGGCTTGAAAACGTGGGGTAAGTAGGTTTCGTCGCTGTGGGAAATAGTTGACCAAAAACGGCAAAACTTGGCTTCCTGGCTGCCTTCAATTTATTGTGTTTTATGTCTAAATAAAGCTATTTATCAAGTTTTACTAAAAACTCTAGACTCGATGAATAAAGATAAACATCGTTAACTGTTTTCATAGACCTCTTGAAAGCAGTTGGTAGCGTGGAACATGAACTTTTGAAAGGTACGGTATCAGAGGTGGCGAAAAACCTTATTAAACCATATTTGTCAAGCAGTCTATTATTGAAAAAGACAGAGGGAAACTTAATGAAATCCAGGATTATAGACATAAAAGATTCAATCCTTTGCCGTTTCTTGATTCTTAGTAAAAACAGAGAAGTTGCTAACACGGAACTGATACACAGGGTGGGGCAATAGTGTGTCGGACTTCGATATCTCGAGTTCTACGATAGCTTAAAATTGAAAAAAAAATGCAAGTAAACTAGATAAAAAAGTCTATAACCGGAAATTATTTTCGAATATATAAGGCGAGCCAAGACGAAATTACAGGATCAAGTGCCTTTTTTTAAATGGAATGCTATGCATATTAGTACATTTTTTGAAGCCTCTTTCTAGACTCTATTCATTCCTATATTATTATTGACTATCTCCCAACCACTTGGATGTAATGAATTTTTTTTGTTGAAATAATGCCATCTGCAGATGCATATGCAAAAATCACCAAAGTCACAATTATCGATTATAAGAAAATTTTAAGTGAATACTAGTTACGAGACATCTAATTAATGTTCCTGAATCATTTTTACTTCCTAAAAATATACAGGGTAGCAAAAAATTATTTTTAAATTAAGAAATTTTTAAATTGAATTATCTCAATTTTTTCAAAAGGAACACCCTGTATATTTTTAGACGATGTGATGTAGAAATGAAAAACGAACATTTTTTGTAAGTACTACTAATTGCAACCATTTTCGTTTTATTGAGCAATAAGTACAAAATTCAAGAATAAACATAAAATAGAGGTAAATTCAAATAATTCATTAGAAAAAATTAGTGCTCCCATTTTGATTGAGACGACTTTACGCAATTTTGAAATGAGGCTATTTAGTAGGGCCATTTCTTCCAATCCATTGAAGTGGGTAAATAGTATTTCACTGGTCCCTTATTGTAATAGTTTTTGTAAGTTTCTTTGCTGTTTTCGGTATTCGACAAGGAATGAAACCTCAGTTTGTTATAAATTGTCTTGTACAAATGAACATTTATCGCACTTATCGATCGTCAGTTATCATTTGTATTAAATTAAAAATATTTCGAGTTTTACAAAATGACTTAATAAAGCGAAACTTATAGACATGACTTTTGTTTTGGACGAGTCGGACAGAAATTGTTTGCTTGCCACTAGAATTTATAAGTAAAGGTATCCTGAAAGAAGGATTCCTGATGTTAGCAGCTTCCCAAACCTTCTCTGTAGATTTGTGGAAACTAGAAATATCGAATATTGTAACGAAACGTTTTTCTTTAATAACAAAATGCAGTAAATCAACTTTAGGCTTCGTTGCTTACTCCGTTTACGTTTGAATTTATTTGTTGTAATCCTTTAAATTCCAAATTAATCATATTTATCGTCATCGCCCTCTTCCGTATAATTGAGAAACTCCTACGACAAATAAAGAACCGCGTTATAGATTCCAAAATTAAGTAGAGTTGTAGTAAAACCCGCCGGAAGAAGATAGCGCGAGATATCAATGAGATTTTACCAAAATTGACCGCTAGTCGCGCCAAGGGCGGATCTGGACCTTGAGCTTGGGGGGGGGGGGGGGCGGGGGTAACACTGAACCCAAAATTTTTTGATGAGCGGGGAGGGGGGAATCGGAAAAAAAAATTTTTCATACCAAATTTTTTTTGAAGAGCGGGTACACAAAAATTTTAAAAATTTGTTTCTTCCCAAAATTAACAAAAATCATAACATTTTAAAACAAAAGTTGATGGTTTACAGAATCTTGGGGGGAGGGGGTAATTACCCCGTTACCTCCCCCATAAATCCGCGCTAACTGCGCCACCCCAGGTATCGAGGTGAAAGAACCATTTTAAAAATGACACTTTCGGTTCGTCGCTCCAGAAGGTAAGATGTGGTACTTGTATTAATTAAGCAGCTCCGCCATGTGGTTTATCACGACTCCGTACACCTAACAGATAATGATGTCTTCCTGATTCACTGTATTTAAGGGCTAATTTAAAATAATTCCGATTAGAATGTATCAAAATATGACTACCAATTTTCCGAGCTGTCCAGGTACTTTTCATAGAAATTTAACTTATTAAAGTGATTGTGGTCTAGAAAGAGACTGTTAAATTCTCGAGATTATGTCCAAAACATTTATGTTCCCGTAATTTTTCTCAGGACCGAAATCTAGAAAAAGGAACATAGTAGACTTTTTGAGAGAAACCTGCAAACTGTTTTTACCAGATTATTTTAACTTGTACCGTGTTTTTCTATTCAACGAGATAAAATAATTCCTGATAATTTACTGTGGCTTAGAGCGTTTACCTGCTTATTTTATTTTGATAATTTTGTATTTTCATGAAAATAAAATCTAGTATTTCCAACACATTGTGAAAATTTGTTACAAAATAATACCTGACAATTTACCGTGACTTAGAGCCTGTTTTCTGCTTAGTTTATTTTAACTATTGCATATGTCTATGAATTAAAAATAAAATCCAGCGTTCTCAAGAATTTATGAATAGTCCGGGAACTTCGTGTATAAATCTAGAAATCCTGAAAATCGTATTTTGATACTCAACATCTACCGTAACCGCTCTGATAAACCCACGTTTGGCTAGCAATGTCCGTCGCTCTGTGAACCGAAGTCATTTCACAGGCAAACCGCCAGATCGAAGAATTATTATCATACCCTGCATGTTTATTACTTTAAATAATTTCTTTATTATTGCCTGGTTATCAAGCACTGCCTGTTCTAACTTTTTATGCTGCTTGTGTTTCTTTTTTTTACTTCCTGATATATTTTTTTACTGCTTTTGTTTTGCTGCTTTTCTCTGTTTTACCGCTTACCACCCAGGCCCCCGCTTACTTAACTCAACCAATAGTTTAGTGGTAGTTTTTACAACCTGCAAACTACCCTAGCCCGCCTAGTACGTCACAAAATGACGCCCGAGTAATAATGATTTCGTAGTAGCTACAAAACCTGCAACGCTCCGCTTAAAACTATCTTCTCCCCGCTTGCTTGGTTAGTTAGTCAGTTTGGTTAGTTAGTCTGTTTAGTTATTTTTTTTTTAATTGCCAGTATAGCTTTGCATGTAATAATGTAAAATAACTTAGCTTTAATTTTGATGAACTTCTTATGAGTATTTGAGTACCTGAACGTTTTAATGATGTTTTCTAATTACCATTTGTTTTACTAAACATTCTTATTACTGTTGTTGATTTTAACATGTTTTAATAAACGTTGTTATTTACCGATTGACGTGTTTTACTCTTTGAATGTGCCTGAAAATCTAATCTCAAGTTTTGACCTCTGGACAGTTTCTTCACTGAGTTTATCCCGGCCCTACGGCAACAGGCTGCGTGAGGAGACTAATGTGGGACTTTTGCCCCACGTAAAAATTGTAAAGGTAGCGCCCGAGTGATACCGAAGTAGAGCTCGGCGTCAAAGTCACGCTTCCACTCGTTTATGCGCTAGGCGACTGGAAGAAACCACGTCACAATATAAAAAAAGTGACAGAATGAAACGTGTTACGAATGAAGAAAATGAGTTTTCTGTGGTGCTGGAAATGGTTGACAATCCCCATATTAGTCAAAGAGAAGTGAGCTCGTTAGTGGGAATAAGTAGACGGTCTGGTCTGTTGGTCGAATCTTAAAAACAAATAAGTTTCATGCATATCATATTCAAATGCACCAAGAATTATCTGAAGACAATTTTCAAAGGCGTCTACAGTTTTGTAATTAGGCCAGAGATAAAATGTCATAATATTTTATTCACTGAAGAGGCAACTTTTCATAAAAATGGATTTGTTAATAGATATAATTTCCATTATTATGCTTCGGAAACTCCTTACTTTTTTAGGCAAGTTGATAACCAGCGCAGCTGGTCTATAAACGTGTGGGGAGGAATTATTGGAGAACATGTAATAGGGCCACATTTTTTTGGTGGTACATTGACTGGATATTTATCTTCATTTTCTGGAAAATTATCTGCCACAGTTATTGGTGAATTTTCCTGAAAGGATTCGAAACAGGGTGTGGTTTCAGCAAGATAGTGCTCCTCCACATTATTTAAATGCTGTTAGAGACCACTTAAATAATACCTACCCCCTTCAATGGACTGGAAGAAATGGACCCACTAAATGGCCTGTTAGATCCCCAGATCTTACAAAAATGAATAACTTTTTATAGGGATACGTGAAAGAAATTGTTTATGAAGACACACCAACAACAGTACAAAATATGAAGGAAAGGATAATAACTGCTTTTAGATCTATCTCACCAGCAATTTTAGGAACATTTCATCTCAAAAGCACATAGAGATGTGTGTCGATCAAAATGGGCAACATGTGGAGCACTTATTATAAAATTTTCTAATGAATTATTTGAAGGAACCTCTATTTTTACTTCCACATCCAGTGGAAGTATAGTAACGACAAAAAAAATTTAAAAAGTTTTATTGTTCAAATAGGCTTAGAATGTCACGAAACGTCGAGATTTTAAGTTTGAGCGAAAAAAAAAAATTCTGTCTGTCGGTCTGTCTGTCGGTCTGTCTGTCGGTCTGTCTGTCGGTCTGTCTGTCGGTCTGTCTGTCGGTCTGTCTGTCGGTCTGTCTGTCGGTCTGTCTGTCGGTCTGTCTGTGCGCACGTTTACTCTGGAACCGTTTGAGATATTGACTTGAAATTTGGTACACATATGTACTTTAACGAGATCTAGAACTAGATTATATTTTCATCTTGTTCCGTCGAAGGGTTGGAGGGTAAATTGGGGTAAATTTGGGGAAAATAGGTAAATCAAGCAGGTAAGAGTCCATAAAATTGGTATTTAGTATAAACAAGAGAAGCTGAGGTCTCAAAAAAAATTTTAGCTTTACTTTACTTATTACTACCCCCACCTCACTATTAAAGGGGATTTCATCAAAATTGTGATTTAGGGTGTGTACAAGAACCAGAAACCTCAAAATGTTTTTTACGTCATCCAAGCCCACTGCCACCCCCTATCACCACCCCCACCCCGCTACCGATGTGGGGTATTGTTTTATGGGTTTTTGGGGTAGAGGGTTTCAAATATGTTATTAAAGTTCCATAAACAATTATTTCCACATACAAAATTTTTTCGTTGTGAGTGACTTAGATAAAAAATCTGGATATGGAAGTAGTGATTCCTTGGGCAGCGGTTTTTAAGTTTATTCTCGAATTTAGTACTCATTGCTCAATAAAACGAAAATGGTTACAATTAGCCATAGGAAAATACTTACAAAAAATGTTCGTTTTTCATTTCTTCATCACATCGTCGAAAAATATACAGGGTGTTCCATTTGAAAAAAATTGAGAAAATTCAATTTAAAAAGTTCTTAACTGAAAATATTGTGACTTTGGTGATTTTTTAAATATGCAGCTACAGATGGCATTATTTCAACAAAAAAAATTCATTACATCCAAGTGGTTGGGAGATGTTCAATAATAATATAGAAATGAATGGAGTCTAAAAAGAGACTTCAAAAAATGTACTGATATACATTCCATTTAAAAGAAAGACATTTGATCCGGTAATTTCGTCTTGGCGCGCCCTGTATATACGAAAATAATTTCCGGCTATAGACTTTTTCATCTAGTCTACTTGTATTTTTTTTTTATTTCTATGTATCGTAGAACTCGAGATATCGAAGTCCGACACACTACTACCCCACTCTGTAGTATACTATCGACTTGTTTCAAAATTGGCTTTCATTGAATAACATATTAGTTAGTGTTGATAAGACTCAAATTTTAAACTTATGGGCTCGAGACAACCACTATATGAAGCTCAGTGTAAACGGGTCAGTGACTGAAACAGTAAATACAATTATATTCCTGGGAATCAAAATAGATCAAAAATTTGATTGAAAATCACGTATTGAAACTATTTCAAAGGATAAATGAAAATATTGCTTTGCCTTAAAAATATTAACCGATAGTGCAGGTGTAGTGGCAGCTCTTGACTTATCATGCATATATTGTATCCAAAATTCGATATGGGATCTTATTCTCGGGAAATGTTGAGGCGCGCAAACTGCTGATTTTATACAAGAGATGTTTGATTGTAAAAAAATAAATCAAGAATAGGCTTGTAAATAATGAATGAATGTTTCTATACTCTACTGATGAGAACTAACGAGTTCGAAAAAACTTGTACAACTTTTCTAGAGTTGAAATAGAATGTAAGGTTCAATAGTTCTTGTGAATGACTGAATTTCAATAAATAATTTAAGTATCTCCAATAAATTTTTTTTTTTTTTGCCTTAAAATGCCAGGAATCCTATCATGTAATTCAATACTTCGTCAGTATTAGCTAGAAGAGTAGTTGTTTTGATTGGTTTTCCAATAATGAGTGTTTTAAAGTGTTTTCCTAAGTAGTATATTAGCGTGACCCGATTAAGGTACCAATATACAGAAAGTAGATAATTTCATATTAAATAAAAAAAGTGTGAATGACTAAATGTAAATGAATGATTTAAGTATTTTCAATATTTTTTTTTTCTTTAAAATGCTAAGAATCCTATCATGTAATTCAATACTTCGTCAGTATTAGCTAGAAGAGTAGTTGTTTTGATTGGTTCTCCAATAATGAGTGTTTTAAAGTATTTACCTAACTAGTATATTAGCGTGCCCAGATTAGGGCAACAATATACAGAAAGTAGGTATTTTTATAATAAATAAAAAAGTGTGTAAGTTGTGATTTGCATAATACCTAAATAATATTCTCTAATCATGTTTGAGAATCATGTTTAACATGAAAAAAACAGATATTTGTCGAATGATTGAAAGAGAAAGGTTTACTTACAATAACTTCTTTATATGTGTATGAGGCAGTAAAATTTAGTTCAGAACAAGAGCTTATTTACTGAAAGTCAAAAAACATTCTTATAATACAAAAAAAAAAAAGATAACTAACACTAAATAAAGTTTTATTAAAAAAAAAATTAGTAACATATTAATTAAAATAAATAAATGAAATAAAATAAATTACCTCTGCAGGAAAAAGTTTGCCACAGCTAATTCTGTAAATTCTCAGAATTTGAAAAAATATTTACTGGCTAATCCTTTTTATAGCCTGAATGAATATTATATATCTTATTGATATGCCTATACAGGGTGAGTCGGGAGAAAAGTGCCAAACTCCGGAAGTGCATTCCACATATAAATATAAAACTAAAGAACCCAAAAGTTGTCATCCGATTTTCATTTGTTTTCGAGTTACAGTGTCTTTAAAGTTTAATTTAGATGAAATCGGTTACAAAAAGGATGCTAATAGGTAGAATAAGAGGTTATTAATTAAGCTTTCAACTGTTTTTTTATTTGTTTCCGTAGCATAAAAAACAAAGAAGTTATGACCGAAGCAATGTGCGTCTACACATTTTTTTAATAACAACGTCGAAAGGAATTTCAAATACTGTTTTCATTAATATATAGACGTAGATGCTCAAATTTTTTGGTTTGTATACAGCACTTGCTTTAGAAAAAAATATAGTTTAAACTATTTTCTATTTTCGATAAAACGTATTTTTTTTTCATTTTCCAAATATCTCAATAAATATTAGTTTTATTGAAAAATTGAAAAATGAGATAAAAAATAAAGCTCATAAAACTGATAATGAATTTCATTTATTTACTTATGTAAATACATAGATTTAATAGTTTCTGAGATATGACAGTTTACAAATGGCGTCCGAACGTTTATAAGACGAAAAATGCAGTTTAAATGTTAAATATCTCAGAAATTGTGACACCTATATCACGCATGCTAAGAAATGAAATTAAAGGCAATTAATTATGCTTTCAAATTATTTTTTACTCGTTCTTGTAGCATAAGAAATAAAGAAGTTATGACGGAAAAATGAGAGTATTTATATTATTTTATATAAAAAGGTCGCCATTTTGTTACTCTAATTAGCCAGTAATTTTAAAAAAATATCTCAAATATAGTAGTTTTTCGTTAAGATGTAGCATTACCTAGATGCTCAAATTTTTGCTCATTTAAAGCACTTGCTTTAGAAAAAAATGCATTTTAAACTTTAAAGGTAATTTCGAAACACTTGATACCAAATATAAACTTAAATATCTCCGAAATTATTAATCCTACATCAATAAACAAAAAATATAATTAATTCCCAGTTTGTACTTTCTGTAATTGGTCTGTAACATTTTTTCGATAAAGTAATACTTTTCGAGATACTTGACGAAAGCCTTTGGAAATACCTTTTTTTTAAGCTAAAATCGCAATTTTGAAATCGTTATAACTTAAAAACTAGCAATTTATGTGAAAAATTGCATTGCATTTCTTCTTAAAATTTGATTCTATTTCAGTTCCAATAAATACATATATTTTTTAAGTGCCACCACCTGAGAGGATGCCACCTGAGAGGGGGTGGCATCCACTCCCTATAAATTAGCAAGCCCACGCACAATATAGAAATTTTTCTGTGAAGCATTTACTATTATACTGACAAAAATGAACGAAATCTGTTCAATATGACACTACTCCGAAGTTAAAACCTTTAGTTACTGTACTATAAATTTAGTCAAGTAATCTAGAAGATTTCAACTGTCAACCAGTAACCTGTCATTTGCCATTTATTGTTGACGTTTTTCTAAAAGTGATAAACAGTGCTACAACATCTACACTCAGCAGGTATATGCAAATATGGTGTTTGTTTGACGTTTTACAACGGGAAAGCTCGTGTTTAGAATTTCGAGTAGATTAGTATTTGTCACGGATTTATCTTATAAGATTTCTTGTAAATTAAACTTTTAAGACTATGTAACGCGAAAACAAATAAAAATCGGATGAAAACTTTTGGATTTTTTAGTCTTACAATGATGTGTAGAATACACTCCCGGAGCTTGGCACTTTCCTCCCTACTCACCCTGTATATACCAAGTAGTGGATATTTGTTTGTATTTTTATGTATTATGCAATTCGTATTATATTAATATTGTAAGTTTTTTCTCTCTCTCTCTCTCTCTCTCTCTCTCTCTTTTGTAAATTATCGATAAGTTCTATATCCCTTGAGTGGTTGTAAAAAACGGAACAAATAAAATGTCTATTTTAACGTAGAATTATTAAAATATATAATACTTTTCCGAGTAAAAGATATATTAGTTTTAATAATGTATAGATCCTATTGTCTAACCTCATATTGTTCTCCTTATTTACCGAGGCCTTACTCAGTTTGTACAAGAACCTTTACAAACGCCTTGATCGACCCTTAGGTGGGAAACCTTTGTCCCTAAATATAACGGATGAATTTAAATATACTTTTCCCCATTTGCTGAAATCTATCCTTTGTCAATAACAACAATAATAATAATAATAATTTATTGTCCAAAATGTCAAATACATTTGCACAAAAGGATTACATATAGAGACTGATATTAAACCTAACCCTAAAACAAAAAAGATAATAGGACAAAATTAATAAGATTAAGTTATTAAACCATACATGAAATGGGATTAAAATAGAGCGAAAACCACGTAGTGAGTCTGCAGTCATTAAAACCATTGGTGATTTGAAAATGACAGTTCCTCATTTAAGAGTAGGGAGGGACTTCAGAATAGGTTTCAATTTAGCGGGATTAGTACTGCGAAATTCAACTGCTGATTATTATAGCAGAAGAAGGCTAGAAAAGTAAATGATTTGCACTATTGTGTCAAGGAATTGAGAGAGATGTGTCAATTTGTCTTAATTCTCTTGCATGAACATCACTTTCTATTTTAGCAAATGGGTATTTAGGAGCTTTATTGTTAACAAATATGACTGTGTGAAGTATACGGTCATCCTCAAGTTTAAGTATTTGTAAATCTTTTAAAAAGGGAGTTATATGATAAAATCTTGGGACATCTGAATCTAACAGCATGATTTTGCATTTTTCTAATACGATATTTATCTTCCCGACTAAGACACAACCCGTATACTACGCCGGCATAATTAAAGTGGGACAGGACTAATTCCTCTGTTAACATTATTTTAACTTTTGGATCCAGTAGATTTCTATAAGGAGAAAGCTTTTTTAAGTTATTGTAAGCTTTTTGACAGACATAACTGATGTGGACTGTAAATTTCAAATTATTATTCATCACAAGTCCCAGGTTCTGTATAGTAGTGACACGAGGAATTATTTTACCATCTATTGACAGTTCAAAGTTGGTCGTTGCCTGTCAGCTACTACTACTGCCAAAAGCAATGCATTTACTACTTTTTAGGATTGAGTACCAATGAGTTTTGCCTCATTCACAAGTCATAGAGTTAGTAAGCATATACAAATGAAGTAGCAATTAATTCTAAATCTGTATTTAAGTATTGATCTTACCATCAATACTTTGTTTCTGGCTGATTGGACTAGTTCCACAGCGCTACAAAAAAAGTATCAGTATATGGCATTACCTTATATTATCCTGAGTTATGTGATCAGACGTTTCAATATCTTTAGGAACTAGTTCAAAAGCTCGTCGCTTTTGTGACTCGGGTTGTCTTTCCCTAATTAAATAGTCAATATATGCTTTCCTATATTCAGGCTGGCACTGAAAACGTCCTTCTAGTTTTAGTTCCGATTCACTTTTACATGGTTCAGTTTTTTCGATGAAATTGTGTGGAGTGTATTTCTCGTTTTTTTCTGTTGAATTATAAACCTAAAAAAAACTTCAAATCAAATTTGCAGAGTAGGCCAGGAGATCAGAAAATGTGGCCAAAATTCAATATTTAGTCGGATTTTCATGAAAATTGGATCTTTTGAGATTTCGGGATCTTTGATATAGAAACTAGCGTAAACGATTTTTCAAAGTTCCAATATAGCGATCAAAAGGATTCCGCAAAAAATTAATGAGATTTGACTTTTGGTTGAATTTTTTTGTAAATTTAGGGATAAGTAGTTTTAAGTGTTAAGTGTTTTAAGATTTTTCTAAATGAAAGTTCCAATATATCAATCAAAAGAATCCTGCACAAAATTCATGAGATTTGACTTTTAGTTGAATTTTTTTGTAAATTTGGGGATAAGTAGGTTTAAATGTGCTAATCAAAAGTTGTATTGGATGCAACCCACGAAAACCCATAGTTTTTACTCCACCGAAGGCGATGGAATGAAAAAATGATGTATCGTATATTTGCATAAATGTGCAATGTGCAATGCTATATATTAACGAAGAAGAGTATTTGAAACTTTTTAATTATTGGATAATTACGGTAATAAAATGGTGACATTTTTATTTTTAAAAATGTGGACACATTGTTTCGGTCATAACTTCTCTGTTTTTTATGTTATAGAAACAAAAAATATTCGAAAGTCTAATTAATAATCTTTATTTTTGGTCTTTAGTATTTTTGACGTAATCCCACATAGTTTATGAGGTATTTACCACATAGGATACGTTTATAGGGGAGCAGAGAGCAAAGAGCAGAGCATTGATGAATTATGCTAATGCACATAGTTAAAGATATTAGTAGCGGGAATAGTCTTCGCAAAAGGTTTTTGATGTGTCTTCAAAGTAGTTCGCTGAAAACACGGTACATTATGCAAAATGTTAAATGTTGTAATATGCACGAAATAAATAAAAAACTAAAGGTCTGGTCAAATTTCATCATTTATATGAGGCCTTAAGAAGGCATCCTAAAATGACGCTGCTTGTCTTTTTAATCCCACAAAGGAATACACACAAATACTTCATTAATTAATTTCTGGGTACTCATTTTTTATAAACCTCTTGAATTTAACTATTTTTATCACGCGCAAAGCGAAGAAATCAAATCCAGGTAGCGAGCATATCACATTTGCCGCCGCTTCACTATGCGTATCTTAATTTGTCGGCATTAGTTTAATTCCTTGGCGTTGCTCGACTGTTTGTTCTACTCTTTGCTCTCTGCTCCTATAAACGTAGCCTTAAGGTACGTTTGTAGAGGAGCAGAGAGCTAAGAGTAGAGCAACGAGCAGCGAAGACCACAGTATTGATGAAAGATGCGAATGCACATAGTGAAAAATGGTAGTAGCGGCGATAGTCTTCGAAAAAGGTTTCTGATATCTCTTAAAAATGGTTCGCTGAAAACGTGATACATTATGCAAAATGTTAGATATTGTAGTCTGCACGAAATATATAAAAAATACTAAAAGATCTGGGAGAATTTTATCATTTATATGAGATCTTGAGACGGAATCCTAGAATAATGCTGCTTGTCTCTTCAATCCCACAAAGGAGGGCACACAAATACGTCATTAATTAATTTTTCAGTGCCCATTGTCAATAATACACTTGAATTTAACCACTTCTATCTCGAGAAAGACAAATAAAACAAATCCAATGTAATTCGTTGCTTTGCTCGTTCAAGGCAACGAGCATGCCATATTTGTCGCCGCTTCACTACCCGTCTCTTAACTTGACGGCATTAGTTTAATTCGTTCGCTTTGCTCGACTATTTGCTCTTTGCTGCACTATAAACGTAGCCTTAAACTAAATACTTTGTCTTATAAACGATCGGACACTATCTTCAAACTTTCATATCTTCAAAACTGTTGATCCTACAGAAATAAAATTCATAGTCAGTTTATAAGCTTTCCTTTTGATCTCTAGCATTCTTTCGCTAAATGTGATACTTTTCAAGATATTTACGAAAACCGCCTCAAGCTAAAATCGCAATTTTCAAATCGTTGCTCTTAGAAACTGTCAATTCATATGAAAAATTGTATAAAACTTTTCTTTCTGAAAATTTTATTCTCTTTCTGCAACAGTTATTTTTTTTTTTTTGGGTGTCACCCCACGAAAAGAGGTGGCATCCACTCCCTATAAAATGGCAAGCCGCAAGCCCCCGCATAAGATAGAAACGTTTATTTGATGCATTTGGTATAAAGTCATCAGAAGAAAACAAAATTAAATCCATATGTTAATCTTTCTAAATTAATCTCTAGTTACTGTACTATTCGTAATAGCAGCATCCTTGGACGCCACAAATTCAGAAAAGAACCTGGTAGCACATGGTATGCCTCATTATCGGTGCATCCTATAGTAGTTATTCCCTCATTTAAAATCCTATAAACTAAGTTATAGTAACAGACTTTCTCTTTTGCTTAAGGAGTAGTTTTAGGGGGTGGCAGTCAGTATTTTACCTTAACTTTTTTATTTTCTACATATTTCTAAAAATTCTTATTAAAAAAATATTTTCAAATCATTAGAAATTAAAAAAATGCATTATAGTCCATTGATATTAGAAAAAATAGCGAAAATACATTATATTCTTTTTTGGAGATTATATGATCCACAGGGTTACCTTCAAGAAGTTCCCAAGCCACAAGTGTGAGCATCACCCTTAAAAACCACCCCTAATGCGAACCGTCGCGATGTTTCGCATTTTCTCGCGAAATAGTTGATCTTCCAGAAAATAATATACTTATTGATAATATTCTGCGTAAAATGTGCTACAAAGAAGGTCCGAGAAACGCAATAGTTTTCGACCAATAAGCGAACAAACTAGGAGATTTGTCCCCAATCGACGCGCATTTCGCCTATAATGAATATAGTGTGGCCAGGTACACATTTAAGTAGACCGTTATACCACTTAAAAAAAAAGCGTGTCAAAAGTTCTATCTCAAAGGTGGTGTAGAAATGAACCTATTCCGCGAACGATGGCTATAATGTTGAGTTTGCAAAAGCAGATGAAGAGAAAACCTTGCTGCACAATTTCAGTTCTGTACACTATGCTCGTACGCCACAATTGATTAAAAAGTTGCGGAGCGCAGAGGACGCCCTCCTAAACGTTAAGCTGATATCACCAAGGAAACCTGATGGGAAAAAGTTCTGGCCAGGCTGCGCGCCTAACAGGTAACCGCAACAGATGACGGAATGCTGTCAGATGCGTCATTTAGTAAATAGAGCCAATAGAGCCAACTAGAATCACAAGACGTCTGCTAAGGCGTTGTGAATAAGAAGAAGAGGCGACGCGTGTGCCGACCGGGGACCAACTCAGTGTTACCGTTTGCAGTAGATTGCCTACTAAATTAGTAGATTTTCAAGGAAAATGAGGGTGGACAGTAGAATTTTAGTAGAATTAATAATTTTGGTAGATTTTAGTAGATTTTCTGAATACCAGTTTAGAAACTATATTTTATCGCCATCTATGATGATTTAAGCTAGAAACCTAAGTGACACCTACTTGAATGAGACCGAACTCAATCAAATATCTATAGAGAAAACTGCTACAGTCATTTAGTTAAGTTCAGTCTTTCTCCGATAGGTGTCGAATCATAATTTTATAATTATATGAATTAATGGTAAAGGTAAATCACAGGACAATATCGCCGACGGCAAGAACTAGAACTAACACTAATACACACAACACACAGGATCACCACATACCACATGGTAAATGAGTATGTAATGTGTAAAAACGACGTGTGTAGCCTGTACATGTGATTATTGTGATTAAAAACTGTTGAAACGTGAAAAGAAAATACGAACAAGGTTATCGTGCTGAGTGGGAACAGAATCCCAATTTTTCAGCGTGGTTAACGAGAGATAATAAGGTGCTGCTTATTGTAAAGCATGCAATTCAAAAATTCTTAGCAGGCTTGCGTCCGTAAAGGAGCATGCAACAAGCAATAAGCATCAAAATGATTTAATATATTACAGTGAACACTCAAAGGTAAACTATTTTTATTGCCAATTAAGAATGTAAATTTAGATTTTGTTACACTTTTCAGATTGATCAATATTTTGAAAAAGAAGAAACTAAAAAGGCAGAGTTGATGATATGTGCAGTTCTGGCAGAACATAACATACCATTTCTCGTTATGGATCACTTAAGTGAAGTTATATCTGAGGCTTTTCATGATTCTGAGATAGCAAAAAGTTTTGCCTGTAAAAGAACGAAATCTGCACATCTGGTTTATGATGTTATGTCCGGTTATGTGTTGGGTCCGGTATTTGAAAAAAAATTACTAAATAACTTACGTTCATGCAGTTCAGATGTACCTCGATTTTCAATAATAATAGATGAAAGTACTGACGTTGGTACTTTAAAAATACTTGCTTTAACAGCAATGTTTTACTCAAATGAAAAGTCGGCTGTAGAAACTAAATTTTTATCAACAATAGAATTAGAAGGCGAAACTGCCGAAATTATTTTTAACACGTTAGTTACAGGTTTAAAAAAAATTGATTTGAACATAGAAGACGTTTTGGGGTTTGCTGCTGATACCACCAATGTTATTTTTGGTCAAAACAATAGTGTTGTTTCCCGAATAAAGGCAGCAAATCCTAATTGCGTTTTTGTTAAATGCGTATGCCATTCAGTAACTCTATCTGTTAGTTACGCTTGTAAAGAATTACCTAAGAATATAGAGCAAACAGTAAAAGATGTTTATGGCTATTTTAGTCATAGTAGTAAACGCCAGAGAGAATTTTCTGAATTTCAGGAATTTGTGCAATGTGAAAAACATAACATTTTGCGTCATTATGAAATAAGATGGTTGTCTCTTCATCAATGCATCAACCGAATTCTTGAACAGTGGGGTGCATTAAAACTATATTTTCATAATCAATATGCTTTGGATAGAAATATTACAAATGAATTCCTTTGTAAAAATTTTGATGACGAAATAACTAAACTATATTTTTTGTTTTTGGATTATGTATTTCCAATAGTCAATAAATTTAATATTATTTTTCAATCAAATTCATGTGTAATTCATAGATTGTATCAGGATATGTCTGACATGTACAAAACTTTACTGAGTTGCTACATGAAAATGTTTTATGTTAGGTCGCCCAGTATTGCTGAATTAGATCCCAATAGTTCAGTAAATTTCTTAAATTTAAATGAGATATATTTAGGCGTTCATGTAGCTAAGGAAATTTCAAAACAAAAAATTAACAAAGATAAAATAAACAGTTTTTTAAAAAGATGTAGATGTTTTCTAATTGAAGTATGCATTCAATTAAAGTCAAGGTTGCCATTTGACCAATCATTTTTTTCGGAATTAAAATTCTTAGATCCTCAAATAGCCGCTTATAGTGAATTTAAAACTTTGGTACCCCTAATGGAACGTTTCCCTAATGTAAGCAAAACAGAACTATATCAAACTATCGATGAAGAATATCGTCAACTAAAACTAGACAGTGAAGTTCAAAATTTAATGTGTTCCTCATCCACAAGTGGTGGTACCATGAACATAGAAAAATTTTGGGGAGACATACATAAATTAAGAAATATTGACAATAAAGTGAAGTACGATTCAATTGCTAAGTTTGCAAAAGCGATGATGTGTTTGCCTGTTTCCAACGCTTCTTGTGAACGGGTGTTTTCTCAAGTCAATTTAGTGAAAACAGACTTGAGAAATAAACTCAAAACGACAAACGTATCATCGCTTTTACATGTCAAACAGGGCATATCGGAATTAGGAAACTGTACCAAGTTTAAACCTGATTCCGATATGCTACGTAAGGCTTAAGGATAAGAATTTGCAGAGCGATATGCGTTTATTTTCGAATTATTATAAATATTTGAAAAACCAAGCATAGTATAATCTTTAAAACTGTTTTACATACTTGCTATTGTTCTAATGAATAAAACTATATCTATTTTTTATTGTAAATTTCTGTTGTAGGTACTTGAATATCTTAGTTTGTCAACGAAAATAGTTCCTAATTTTATTATTAAAGCATGGCATTTAACTATATACAAAATTTATGATAAAAACTGTATATAATTGTATTCCTTAGAGCAAATATTTTAATGATTATAACCATTTATGATTTTTTTAAATATTTATAAAATAAACGCATATTTCCCTCTCACTCTGCAAAATCCTACCCTTAAACTTTTTTCCCATTTTTTAGTTTCCATTCTTTTAATTTAAATCGATGATTTAGGGAATAAATTAAGCAACAGTAATTTTCATTTTACTTTATTTTATAGTTTGGTACGAATTTTTTGTTCAAAATGTTGTAATATTTTTGTTTGCTTGTTATTTTTATAAATGTTTCATTTTATTTTATATTTTATTTTCTGTTTTATTTGAATAAATGTTTAGTTTTCATTACTCCTCTTATTTTTTATTGTTTGTTAAAACACTGCTCCATCTAGCGGTAGCGGTCTTATCTCACAACATTAATTTATATAGGTTTCCACTAGACAGGAATTAAGTGCTTCATAAAATTTCTGCCCGACACCAGATAGCGGTAGTTTTTAGTAGAATTTAATTTTAGTTTAGTAGATTTTAGTAGTTTCTGATCGGAATGTTCGGAATGTTGGTAGAATACGGTTAATTGAAAACGGTAACACTGGACCAACTCCCTAGTTTGTTCATTTATTGTTCGAAAACCACTGCGCCTATCGGGCAAATTTTATGTCGAATATTATCAGTGAGAGATAAAATTTTCTGTGGGAAAAATGCAAAAAATCGGAGCAGGGTGCATTAGGGGTATTATTTTGTTGATTTTACGGACATTGTTATAGAAGAAAACACATGTGGCAGAGGATCCCACCAAGAAATGGAAAAATTAAGTATAACATTGTTGAACCCGAGTAGTGTAAAGTTGCCGATCCAGAACTATCTATATTCAAATTACCATCAAATGGATTACAAAAATCTTTCAGTACACTTTCCACTTCTTGTTTACTTTTCACAAGGTAGATAATCCCTCAGCAGGCCCCGCGAGTTGAATAAATTCACTTAGTGCGCCTGTCTAAAGTTAACACGTAGACAAGCATCTGTAGATGGCCGGCGCTACAATTATTTGCATCGCCCCACTATTTTTAATTTATTTATTAGAAATCCCAATACATAATATCATGTATTTGTACTTAAATAAAAGGAAAGAGAATAACAAAGTTTTCTACGTTTGTTTGGTAAGCGTGAAATCAAAAACTATGACCATAGAAGTTTTCACTTACCGTAGCGCACACACTGTCCCCCCCTTTGATTTATCCTAAACGATTTGTTTTGTCATTTTTATATAGTTCGTATATATGGACGAATTCAGCAAATAATTGTGAATATTTGCATAAAAAATATCCTGTCATATATTTTTATCGAATTACAGTAAAAATGATAAGTAAAAACCCATGTTTAAAAAAAATACTTTCTGGGCTGCTTATACATCAACTTGCAGATTGGATAACATGCATTTTCTGATGTAATATTTTCATTTAGAGTTTGCTTTCTTCTACTCCATACAATGTGAATGGGCGGCCGCTGCATTAGAGGGGATCACAACAATGTCATTTATAATTGCAGCCGCGGCTTTAATCTCTTCCTTCCCATTGTACTTACCACGCCACTATCACTTTTGTTGCATATAACACATGCCTTGATCACTACGAAAACTGTTCGTTTTTTGAAACGCGAATGAGACTTATAGGTTTCATAATTTTAAAGTTTTAATGCTGTAAAAGGAGAGAAAATGAATAATTAAAACTATGCAGGAAAGTAACGTTTATATATGAGATTCAAAGATTTAATAATACTAGTTTTTCGACTTATATGCAATACAGGGTGTCCCAGACACAATGGAACCTGGTGAAATGGGATATCACTACCATGAACATAATATAGGGTTATCCAAAACTCCACGGTTTAAAAGTTCGGGCTTTTGTAATTTTTGAGGAATTTACTACCTTCCTTACAAAAATCACCACCGTGCTAAAACTAATCCGTGTATTGGCCTGAAATTCGCCACACATACTTTTGTAATGTAATAACCACATAAAGTATTAAGGTTTTATTGAAGATTAATGTTTTTGATTTTTTTCTAAAATTTCTGTTTCTGAGAAAAAAAGTTCGGTTTACAAACGGATATTCTAAAAAAAACTGTTCGATTATGATGTGAACATAATATTAAAAACTACCGTTTTATGTTAGTTACATGAAAAAAATTTCAAATTCATGCAGCCATTGAAATATTTAAAAAAATCATTAATCGTGATAAATCCAAAAAAATGGGAAAAATTACATTAACCAAAACTGTACAAAATAATGAATGAAAGTATATGATGGAAAAATTAAATAACAAATAATTAAAAATTTGTTTATTTATTACTTATTATACAAGAAGGGAATTCAAATAACCACTTCGCCCCTAGATACCGTAACCACCTGACAGATGAATTGTTTACTAAAACTTCGTCTCAGTTTCTACGGTAATTTTGTTGTTCGTAGTTGATAACATTGGTCGGTAGTTACCTGAGCGAGTATTCAGTCGTTGTTGATTCCATTTACTGTTGTTCTCGAATCCCGTTTTCTGCATTCTAACGATTTTGATTTTTGCTTCTTGACTTGTGTGCTTTCGTGATTTGAACTTATAGATTATATTGAAAAACCGATTTGGCGTGTTAAAGAACTTTGAACTTTGGTGATTTCGTGATTTGAGTTGTTAACTTGTGTTGTCAAGATATGAACGTTACTCACCAAGTGCAAAAGCTATGATGCATTATTTTTACGATGTTGCAGAAGATAATGGTTCAAAAGCTGCCAGATTGTGTCGAGCTCATGTCGAAGGACAAGCGGGACCACCGCACTAGCGTTTTCCGGATCATCGTATTTTTAACAGACTTCATATTTCTTACGCAGTATGAGTTATTTCCTGACGCAATACATCAGGAGTCTGGACCTAGGATCAATCCGGTCCGCGAAGAAGAATTATTGCATGAAATAAAGCAAGATCTAATGATACATACCGGCATCCCGAAGTCATCTGTTCACAGAATTTTACGTGCTGTTAGCACGATAAGGGTGCAATCTGTTAGATTGCACCTTTATCACATCCAGCGGTTGCAAGCATTATTACCCAATGATTATCCGACAGAAGTAAAGTTTTGAAGAGAGATGCTACGAAGAAATCTGCGGGACCTTAATTTTTTCAATAAAATTTTATGGACCGATGAATCCTATTTTAAAAGATTTGGATTAGTATCGTTTTGCAGCTACAGAAATATCGAGAGACAATTTTGAACCACCGTGTATAATAGTATCTTCATTTAAGGAAATAATTTTTAATTTCCTACGATGTTTTACGTTCAAAGCACCGTCACATTTGAGCGATTTGTTAGAATTTTGTTTAGAGATACCGTGTCTTGCGATTTTTCAATATTCAAATATGAATTTTGACCAAATTTAACGACTACAACATTAAATTATTTTTACCTCTCCATCATTGTAGATATGACCTTCTGGTTTTCGTATGTGAGGTCTTTGTCTCGGAAAGTTAACATAAGAGCTACTGTATTCAGGTTGTGTTTCCATTTTAGCATTCCCTTCCATATAATTCAATTCCGAATGTCGCCTGCTTTTAACCTTTGGAGCTATTTTACCGTGTTTGGAAAAATCAATGTAGGAGTTTTTATATTCCGGTTTCATTTCCATATTTCCTTCTAATACTATGTTGTTTCTGTTTATGTAATTTAAGTTAGGATGTAATACTGATTTGTTGTAATCTGTAAGATTTAAATAAGTTTCAGTCACAATCAGGCTAGTTCTGGAAGAATTTAAATAGAAAATGTTTGGTAATTGGAGTTCCTCTGCATTGTTGGGTATATTTCGTTGTAAATAAAGTGTATCAGTTTGGCAGAAGCCAATGCGAGGTAAAAAGCAATTAAAAATGGCAAGACAGGCAAATTATTGATTTTTGTGTTATAACTCGAAAATGATATAATATGCCGTAAAAGTGTAGAATGTGTTTTTTCCTCTAATTTATAACAAAAAAACCGCTGCCCAAAGAATCACTACTTCCACATCCAGATTCTAGCCAAGTCGCTCACAACGAAAAAATTTTGTATGTGGAAATAATTGTTTATGGAACTTTAATAATATAATATTTGAAATCCTCTACCCCAAAAACCCATAAAACGATACCCCACATCGGTAGTGGGGTGAGGGTGGTGATAGGGGGTGGTAGTGGGGGTGGATGAAGTGAAAAAATATTTTGAGGTTTCTGGTTCTTGTACACACACTAAAGCACTTTTTTTTTCATCCCCTTTAATAATGAGGTGGGGGTGGCTAATGCCAAAATTTTTTTTGAGACCTTAGCTTCTCTTATATATACTAAATACCAATTTTATGGACTCTTACCTGCTTGATTTACCTATTTACCCCAAATTTACCCCAAATTTACCCCAATTTACCTCCCCAACCCTTCGACGGAACAAGATGAAAATATAATCTAGTTCTAGATCTCGTTAAAGTACATATGTGTACCAAATTTCAAGTCAATATTTTAAACGGTTCGAGTAAACGTGCGTACAAAAAAGTGACAAAGACCGACAGACAGACAGACAGACAGACAGACAGAAATTTTTTTTTTCGCTCAAATTTAAAATCTCGACGTTTCATTCTAGCCTATTTGAACAATAAAAATTTTTTAAAATTTTTTTGTCGTTACTATACTTCCACTGGATGTGGAAGTAGAATGAGTAATCGCTGAGATATTGCGAGTAAAAAGGAGCCAAAAATGCAAAAACTCTTTACATATTGGGTCTGCAACCTTACGAAACTAAGATACAGGCAAAAATCAATCTCTCAAACTACGTCAATATAATGAAAAAATGAGCTCCGATAGAAGGCTATAGGATCCTAAAGAGTATAAAATCGCTATATTCTTACTTCTTACAATCAACTAACTAACGACATATTATTACAAAAATGTTTATTTTATCCTTAAATATAAAATACCTTTCTCTAACAAAGTGAATCCAAAAAATCTTGATTATACAGGTTGATTTTGAAATACATCCTGTATAGTAATATGTGTCTTTACCTAACACACATATTAGGAAACTTGCTTCTAAAGTATATGATACTGACGAGCGTTTTCTCTTGTTATGGCGCATGACAAAGAACAATGTTTGTTCATTTAATATTTGTAATACACAATAATTCACTATTACCACGTACGCGTAACGACCAATACAGTTATTTTGACAGCAATAAACACTACATTATTGACACTTGCTACTACTGTTTACCTGTTGCATTTGGTAAAGATCATCACATCGCGGGTATACTCGATAATTCTTTGCAAAACTGAAAATCAATTAGGTATCTCGGTTATTTTTGGCATTCTCATGAATAAATATTTTTGCGTATAAGGACGATGTCATAAATCTGAATGAAAGGTTGTATTTAAAAAACACCCTGTATAGTTGGACTTGTACACAGCGACTGAATGATTTTTTTAATTCACGTTCTTAGAAGGTCATGTTTTATAATTAAGGATAAAATAAGCATTTTTTAATAACATACCGTTGCTTTGTAGATTTTTCACAATTTAAAAAATTTTAAAAATAGCGATATTATACCTTACTTCAGGGCTTCATACCACCTGACAGATTTCTCTTCGCTATATAGTCTAGTGTATGTCACACAAAGTTCAGTTGACATGGTAAGAAATCTGAGATTTCTTTTTAGGCCTGCTATTTAAAACAGTTTTGAATTTTTATTTTACTGCCTCGGTAGCAATTTTTTCCGATTATTGAAAAATGTATTGTTGATTATCCAACATTATTTATCTTAGCGTCTGAAGGTTGCTATACTTTTGCAAAGATTGTCCAAAAAATGAATTTCTACTTTCGTCCAGGATATGTTACATCCAACCGCCACTTCTACTAGATCTCTGTTAAAATTGTGTTGTCTGTCACTATCACTAAAACCATTCGTATTCCTTTTATGGTTTTCTGAAGAAATGAATTTAGTAATATTTGTTTTACATGCCCATAAACTGCTTTGTCACAGTCACTTTATGTGCCGTTAATTTGCAATTTTAAGATATCGCAAATCTACAAATTTACAATAGCCTCTGAATGTTTTGGCTCAAATGTTTTAAAAACCGATCGGCTGTATACGATTCACGGTGCTGTTACGTATATTTCACGAACTATGATGTAATCACTGCTATTAAAAATCACTGGTAACGACTGTGATCAAAATTGTTAAAATACTGTGACACAATCACGACTTTCCATTCCCACAATCCCCACATTACACTTTAAATATCACATAAACACGGCTTAGACTCTGAATCTAGAGCAAGAGATTTTATGCTACAAGCTTAAATGTCACCTCATCTACAAATATATTAACTCATTTTAGTTGATTTGGTCAGGTATGAAATTCGTGATCACACCGCGCTTTTAAATCACACTCACGGTGTGATTGAAAGATTACGACATCACTACAGAGAATATATTAACTGCATGCGTTCTCTCCACTTCCCGTTATTCTCAGTTAACCTCCATTGTAGTTACCTATATACGAAAATTATCTCTGCCACATTTTAGTTCAATTGTTACGTTTTATTTCATATATTACACTTCTGTGCAATAAAATCTCGTACACCTATTTTTCGCTATATTAAACAATTCTTTATTTATTTGTCAGTGTCATATTTTTGAAATGCCGATATTAACTGAACATGAAAAAATTCTAATTCTCTCTAAAATTGAAGAGGGATGGTCTATCAGAGCAGTTGCTAACCATTATCACTTCAATAAAAGTACCGTTATGAGTGTGAAGAAAAGGTGGGAAGAGGAAGGTATCATAAAGAGAAAAGACGGTTCAGGTCGATCGAGAAGTTCAAATCTTCTTGGCTATTTGAGGGAAAATCCGTTTCAAACAGCAGTAGACGCTGTATCCATGACAAATTTTCCAGCATCGAGGTCAACAGCTAGCCGAAGGATAGGAAAATCGGAATTAAAAAACTGTGGAAGTGCCAAGAAGACCATATTAACAGAAGAACATAAGCAAGCTCGCATTTTGTTTTGTTTAAATTATGTCTATCGCCCGTTGGAGTTTTGGAACAATCTTGTGTTTACCGATGAAAAAGTTTTTCAGTCTTGTAATGACGGACATATTCGGGTGTACCGTCCGGGAAATACCAGATTTCACGAATGCTACAGGTCCGGGCGATATATTTCCACTGGATGTGGAAGTAAAATTATCACAGGCAGACACGTGCAGAACAGCCATGCAGAAAACCGCTTTTTAATGTTTTGAGCTTTCAAAATCTGGCCTTATCTCGGACACAATTTTTCAACGTCAATTTTTACTTTTGTTATAAATCGAAATCATTAAATCATTAACATTTTTCCAAATACCTTACTTATGACATTTCACAATCAATGTCACTTTTTTATAACCTATACGATAGTAAAAAAATCTAAATTCCAAAAAGACTGATTCGCATCACTTAATATTAGTAAAAACTGGATTACTTGATTTTTCAAGTGTACGGGATTTTATTGCACAGAAATGTACTTTCTCCGATAAAACTTCTTTACACATATTAACATTTTAAACTGAAATAAAATTCACTTTTACCTGTTGTGTGTATAGATTTATGTTGTTTCGGAATGTCTTAGGAGGTGTTTACAATATATTATGACTTTATGAAAGCCGTCACTGGAGCTGAATACTCACCGTCCGACATCTGCTTATAACACAGAAAGTAAAGAGAATGACATGTTTTGTCATTTTTAATTGCTTCCAACCTCGAATTTGTTTCTGCACATCAAGGTACATTTATTTACGCCGATACACACCTGAAAATGCAGACACCTCAGTTAGCATCATTTAAATCCTCCAAGAACTGTCCTAAATATAATTCCCTTCGTTTTCACCTGAAAAAGAACTCCTTGTTGGTGTTTTACGATGCTCACTGACATCGTCTTTTTTATCTGGTTCTCGTAAAAATGGTATTAAGGGATGCAATCTTCTGTCATGTGGATTTAATTCATCCGGAAGGCTTTCAAATAATCCCCCAAGTTTCAAATTGTTAGTGGGTAAAACTAAGGTTGGTCTTTCTGATGTTTTATAATCAATGTATTGTCTTCTGTATTCAGGAATTAAATTTAAATCTCCTTCTAAATGTAAATTTGTAGATTTTTTTGTTAAAGCTGGTCGTTTGGTTATTTCAAAAGGCACAAACTTTTCCTGTTTTTCTGTCAAAATTTCTTCACGGTTTCCTTCTAAGTGTAAATTTGAAAACTTTTTACACATAGGCGGCCTCTCACTTTTATCATATTTAATAAATTGCTCTCTAGTTTCAGTCTTTGTGTCCATTTCTCCTTCTAGTCTTAAAGTAGTTGGTGTTCTTAACAATTCTGATCTTTTCGCTAATAAGTATTCAATGAACTTTTCTGCATGTTCAGTAACATGCAAAAAGTCACCTTCAATTTTTAGATTTGTTGGCCTTTTTAATAAACGAGAGCGCACAATATTAATGGGGTTATTTGCTAGAGAGGTAGTTTGTGATCCTGGTAGTTGGCTAAAAATTAATAAGATGATTTCTTAGTTTTAAGCTGTACTAAAACAATATTCACATGATTGTAGAAAAATTAAATGAGTCATGTAAAAAATCATTTATTACTTGCTATGTTACGGAAACATAATGAATACAAGACTGGATTCCTAATACTGTACATTTTAACTTTAAATGTTGAAATTAGTTTCAAACAATGTTAGAAGCAAGTTTTTGTTGTCCTCATTAACGTATTGATAGTCCCCAAACTATAGTTATTACAACCACCGCGCCATATAAGAAAAAAAATGACAAAAATTGTTTCAAACAATTCAGCATTAAATTTATAATGTTTCTGTTATAACTAGCCATTAAGCCAGAAACTCAATGTTTTAGTGAAAATATACGGAAATGTGTGTCCTTTTTTAACTATCTTTATTACCTGTATTTCATAAATGAGAACAGTAATGTAAAAAATTAAGAAAATTAAAATTGAAATTAAAGACAGTCGTTTCAAATTCTATTAGTACTTCAGTAAAATAGAATAAAATTTGGACCAAACCCGGAACAGATTTGTAACAAGCCAATTTCTTCGCGATTGTATTTTATGGCTATCCAAGAGTTTCTGAATAAAAATCCCAAAAAATCCGCCGTGCAGAAATGAAGAAAAAATGCGCCGCCATGTTGAAATTAGGCACTTTTTTCCTTTAATCGGTAATAGCCCACACGGATGACACTTTATGAAAAAAACTAACTAGGCAAAATTTTGAGAGAAAGCTTCGGTATGGCATGAATCGGTTAAATATTAACAAAGGTATGGTTGTCAAAATGATAAATTCTTATAAAAAAGGGTATTTTTTGTATTTTAACACCATAAAAATGTAACAATACTCAACAAAAACTTTTGTTGGTAATACTAATTAAACATAGTTAGAGATATCTCAAAACGAATTTTTAGCATCAGCGTTAAATAAATATCAGTTAATTAAACTTCTAATATCATTTTGTTTCCAAAACAATATCACAGTCAAATATACGGATTCAGATGCTGATTATTTAATTGTAAAAACTGCTATTAATTGCTCAGCTGATATGTGTAACCTGTTATAGTTGTGGGTCAAGATACAGATAGGTAAATCTGATAAAATAACCAATGTAAGTTGCGTTCAGAACTAAGTGAAAATATAGTAAAAAATATTCTATTTACACATGCCATCTCCGGATGCGATACCACCTCTGCATTTTATAAAAAGGGCAAAAAAACAGTATTTTTAGTTTTAGAAAATAATATTGAACTAAGTAACAGCATATTAATTTTCAAAAGTAAATTTGCTGAAGCAAATCAGCTTGCAATAACTGGGGAAGAATTTATTTTAAGATGGTATGCCAGCAAAAAAAACTAATAGTTTAAATGATTACAGGTTCGTTAGGTATAATCAGATTTCTGCTAGGCAAAATATTTTCCAACACTTCGATCTAGAAGTTCTTCCGCCAACATCCGATGCCACTAAATATCATATTTATAGAGTGTATTGGCAAATTCAAGTCTGGTTGGGCAATAATCTTAATCCAGAGAACTGGATACTGAAATACAAAAGTAATCTATTTTTATATAAATCTGTCATTTTGACAACCGTAACTTTGCTAATATTAAACGATTGCAAAAAACTTTATACCACATTAAAACTTAGCTCTTTTTCTCAATATTTTGCCTCTACTTTTTTTCTTAAAGTGTCATCCGTGTGGGCTATTACCGATTAAAGGGAAAAAGTGCTTAATTTCAACATGACGGCGCGCTTTTTTTCTTCATTTCTGCACGGCGGATTTTTTGGAATTTTCAATCAGAGAGTCCCGAATAGCCATAGAGTACAATCTCTAAGAAATCAGCTTGTCACAAATTTGTTCCGGGTCAACTATTAATTTTACTGTATTGTAACTAAACATATAGATTTATACTTAAATTCTGTATTCTGTGCGGATATTTTCTGTACATTATATTTCGTGCATGTTTTACCAAAATAGCAACAGTTTGGTGGTTTTTTATTCATACTCTGAAGAGTCAAAAACAAAAAGCAGTTCATATTAGAAATGAGCTATCAGAAGAACCTCAGCTACAATTCAACCTCGAGAAAACACAGTGAATGCAACGTAGGCAAAGTTTTTGGCCAACAGTAGAAACTATTTTTTTTTTTTTTAATAAAACTCTCCGCAAGACTTTGCTTATTATTATACACTTATAGATTCGCTTGGCAGAGGTAGATACTGAATTGTTTCAACGACATAGTTGCTGTACAATCGTGGTAATTGAGTAAGACAAACATTTGCTAATTTTGTGCGACTCATAGTGGTTGGGAGTTCGCAGCCATCTTAATTTTTGTGGTGAATGTTCCATTTGCTGATATCTCGCTTGCTTTTTGACCTAAGTTATTTATTTATTTTCTTAAATGTGTAGAATATTATTCTCTTCAACTTTTATTAGATATTTCTTTATTTTAAATCGAATAATAACATTAGTTTTTTTATGTTTCTTTTTTTTTTAGAAAAATTGTCAAAAAAAAACTTTCGGAGCCATTTTCACCCTTAAAAAATTTATATAGATAAAAGTTCAATGCAAGTTTTTAGTAAAGCTCTCAATTATGCTCCATAAAGAGAACGTCCTCGAAAATGACCTCGACGACGACTTTCTATCAGTATTTAACCGCTCAATTAATGAACATGCAACGGAAGAGAAATATGATCGCGAGTCGGAGGAGAACATCCCACTTCACCCAGACACAGAGTCGCCTGGACTCTCCAGAAAACGTCAACGGACTGATTCGAAGTATTGTTGAACTTTCGTCTTAATTTTGAAACTCCGTGAATTAGGCCTACATGGAAGATCTATTTTTGTCTATTGTTTTTCGGAGGTGCAACAGAATTTCCCTTTAAAATGTTTTTTGAAAGTATTGCAAAATTTTCCTTTACATTTTTTTACAATAATGCAATAAAATTTTACTTTGAAAAAATAGTTTTAATAAAAGTTGAGCATAACTGAGAGCTTTACCAAAAACTTGTATTGAATTTTTTTACGTATAAATTTTTTAAGGGTAAAAATCAGAAAGTCTTTTTTTGACAATTTTTCAAAAAAAAAATAAAGGAATATCAAAAAAAAAACTTGATTCAAAATGGAAAATATCGAGTAAAAGTTAAAGAGAATATTATTCCACACATTTAAGATAATAAATAAATAACCTATGTCAAAAACAAGCGATATCCGCAAATGAAACATTCATAGTCAAAATCAAGATGGCTGCGAACACCCCAACCCCCCCATGACCCTGAATTTTTTTTATTGCAGCATCTCTAACTCCGATTAAAGAACTTATATCTAGATACATAATGGCATGAATTTTATGATCTCGAAAGACTCCCATTCTAAGGCACTTCTTCCCATAAGTTGCTGATTGGCCCATCGGCGTATTCGCAGCCGCTCGTACACGATCGGCTTAAGTTCGATTATCATAATCTCAGTTGACAGTTCGGCCATTAATGTCAATAAATGTTTTTCGTGTTCTCCGACCAAAAACTGGTGAAAAAGTAATTTTATTTTAAGTTGTGATTTGCTTAATACCTAAATAATATTCTCTAATCATATTTACACAGTTTAGTGATAATATATTTTGTGCAAATAAATAGTGAAGTGCTGTGCCGTTTGCAGAAAGCAGTTTAGAAAAGAAGAAAATCGATCGTTCCATAGTCGTAACATGATGAAGTTCAGTTTACAGTTATAAAGTAAATAGCAATTAAATTTTAATATCCTTTCAATACATATTTATCTTACTGTAATATCGTATGCCTACATCACGTTATATAAAGAGCCGGTAATGCAGGAATTGCAATAATTCATTTTAATGAAAATATTTACCATTCTACACATTTTCTACACACACAACGCCACTGTTGCCTATGGGATGTGATGTTCATCTATCCATTTTAATGGACATATAATGCGACTATGTCAAAATTTTCAAAACAGTGAAATAAAGCTCATCGAGCACTATAGGTATCTCAAAAAAAAAAAAAATTAAATCGGCCAATGCGTTCCAAAATAAAGGGTCTTAAATCGCACACACTGTATATAATGACCAACGTATAACATTTTCGATACACAGGCTGTCCATTTTATCAGAGCACTCCAGGATATCTTGCTTAATATCAATATTGCAAAAAAATATTTTTGCAAAAGATATATCGATTTTTATAAGCTACAAAATAGTTTAAAGACATTTGAAATCCATGACCTACTTTAAGAGTTATGACGGAAAATCTTGAAAATATGTCCAAGCCAGATATCTCAGTTATTTGAAGGGATATGTACATATAAATAATAGCCAGAGAGCAAGACCTTTGAAATATGCAAAATAAAAATGGCTTACATAAGCCACTTTTATTTTTCATAAAAAAACTGAAGTCATATTCTTATGTAAAATGACATGCCGAATTCGAGTAAAGAAAGCGCGATTCGATTCGAAATTGCGAAATCGGATAAAATCGCACTTTTCCACCATTATAAAATTTCTCGAAAATACCTACAGTATTTTACATGTCTCATTCTATAACTTTGTTAGTAAGTATTGACTTCGCTTGAAGAGGGCATAGCAGGAGAAGCATGTAAAATCTGCCCCCAAACAAAATTTTGTTTGTTATCAACTATTTGAAGGGGCTTACCCTAAATATGATTTTCACAAAATTTCAAGCCTGCAGCCGCCATATTGGAGGAGTGGTGGGGGGCTTCTTGATTTTCGTTTTTTAAAATTTTCTCGGATAGCGTTGCACGAAAAAAATCCGAAAAAATTCACAGTTGTTACTTACATGTTGGACTATTTACGCATTTTTTTCCATAATTTTTAAATGTTAATTTCGTATGCAAAAAAAATTGCAAATTTTCGCACACAATTTTTTGGCACTTTAAGAAAGAAGGCCACCCTGGATTTTTCATCGTAAATTACTCATTTATCAAGGCCTGTTCTCAAATTTTTTTCATATTTTTAAAAAATGTGGAAGACAGTTTAAAAAACCAAAAACTGCATTACCGACCATTCTTTTATACGCGCCTCACTATCATTTGGACTCATGTTTTGTTAACAAATATCATATCAATATTTTCATTAATAATTGGACATATGCTAACTGGAGAATCCTTAGTCCAAAATATGAAGAGTTAACCTTAAACACTTAGATAAAATGTGCCTCCTTACTGAGATACAGGGTGTCAAAATTGTATTTTTTTTTCTTTTTTTTGCAATATCTCAACTACCTCATGACCGATCTTCTCCCAATTTGGTAAGGAAACATTTTTTAAGCTAAGAAACAATAATTTATGTATTACATCCGCTAGCCCGTGGAGGGTGCCTCATGAGCTATACCTGATGATGAATACTTTTTCTTTTTTTTTACGAAACGTAGTGGCACTTTTGACTAGAAAACTTCATGCAGGAGTCATTTCTACGTAAAAAAAGGTACACTTGATAGAACTTGATAATTTCAACCGTTGCACAGTGGGAAATTTTTCCATTTTTTTGGACAAAAATCCGTCTACAATGCAATTATTAACGGATTTGAAAAATTTTTTTTTTTAATAATTGTTAGGTTTCACCTCATGTTTGAGCACTGCCCAAATTTTAAAAACCTTCAACATAACTTAAAAATCCTATAAATATATGAAATTCGTGTATTTTACTTAAGTAAAAATGCGAATTTCTGTTTTTTTTAAGTTTTACTCAGAAAATATCCTTCACCACATGTTTTTTGGGTCGCTGATTAAGAAAAATGGGATCCCGTTAACCAGAAATTGATATAACACCTTCAAAGTAACTAAAAACACCCCTAATAGCGATTTTTTCGAAATATTCTTATTAAAAATGTAAAATAGTCTAGTAAAGTGTATTTATTATATGATAAATATCAAACCTTAGTTATTCAAATAATAATTCAGTAAACATTTACCCAGAGAGGTTGAAACAACCCTCATTTCGACAAAAAATATAGTTACAATGGTTATTTTTTAGTTTTTGCTTCAAAATAAGAGAGTACATGGTGACTATGAGAGTGTATCTCAACCCCCTTTAAGGGTGAAAACCAACCTTAAATGGGTGTAGAATTTGAAAATAGGTTTCGAATTTTTTTGAAATTTTAGAATCACGTCTTCTTTGATATTTTCACTAAAATCAGTCTCCGAACCTTGTTTGATAAATAAAAAATATTTTAAAGGTTAAATTAATCAATTCTTATATACTTTGACAATGTGAATAAACAACAATTCAATGTGAGTAGAAACAAATTCTAAGTTTTTCAACGTTTTTAAGAGGCTCGTAAGTTAGAAATCACATTTTTTCCATTTGAAAGGAAAAAAAAAATATTTAAAATGAAATGAAAATTTTTCATCCATTCTATGCAATGTGAAACAACAATCCAATTTTTAGTAAACATATTTTAAGCATTCTAAAGTTCAAAAACAATTAGGTGCCTAAAAGCAATTTTAGACATTTCAAAAAAAAATCTTTTGAAATAAAGTCTAAATTTTTCATACATTCTACTCCATGCAAAACAAGTATTCAAAGTTAAAAAAAACAGATTTCAAGATAGTCTTAAGATAATTCAATAATGAAAAAAATTGGACATTAAAATGGATGTTAATCAATTTCTTTTTAATTTTTTTATCAATTGTATACTTAGTAGTAAAAAATTTATTAATTATTTTAATTATTTTAAAAGATTTTTTTGAAATGTTTAAAATTTAGTTTGTTTGAAAAAAATAGAGATATCTGCTGATTTTAAGCTGCTATTAAGCACCCAATTGTTTTTGAACTTTAGGATGCTTAAAATATGTTCACTAAACATTGGATTGTTGTTTCACATTGCATAGAATGGATGAAAAATTTTCATTTCATTTTAAATATTTTTTTTTCCTTTCAAATGGAAAAAATGCGATTTCTAACTTACGAACCTCTTAAAAACGTTGAAAAACTTAGAATTTGTTTCTACTCACATTGAATTGTTGTTTATTCACATTGTCAAAGTATATAAGAATTGATTAATTTAACCTTTAAAATAATTTTTATTTATCAAACAAGGTTCGGAGACTGATTTTAGTGAAAATATCGAGGGTAAATGTTTACTGAATTATTATTTGAATAACTAAGGTTTTATATTTATCATATATTTATCATATAAAAAATACACTTTACTAGACTATTTTACATTTTTAATAAGAATATTTCGAAAAAATCCCTATTAGGGGTGTTTTTCGGTATTTTAAGGGTGTTATATCAATTTCTGGTTAGCGGGATCCCATTTTTCTTAATCAGCGACCCAAAAAACATGTAGTAAAGGATACTTTCTGAGTAAAACTTTTAAAAAACAGATGTTCGCATTTTTACTTAAGTAAAATACACGAATTTCATATATTTATAGGATTTTTTGGAGTTATGTTGAACGTTTTTAAAATTTGGGCAGTGCTCAAACATCGGGTGATACCTAACAATTAGTTTAAAAAAAAATTTTCAAATCCATTAACAATTGCATTGTAGAAGGATTTTTGTCAAAAAAAAAAATGGAAAAATTTCCCACTGCGCGTTGTCGAGAAAACTTCCGCATAGATCTCAAAAATTATTTGAAAACAAACCCAATTTGAATAGGAAAAATTGTATTTATTGAAAAGTGTGCTTTGGTGACGTCTTTGTTCTGTCAAAATGTCAAACTAATGAAATTATACGTAAATGACAGAACTAAGACTCACCAAAGCACACTTTTCAATAAATACAATTTTTCTTATTCAAATTGGGTTTGTTTTCAAAAAATTTTTGATATATATGTGGCATTTTCTCGTAAACGGTTGGAATTATCAAGTTCTATCAAGTGTACCTTTTTTTACGTAGAAATGACTCCTGCATGAGGTTTTCTAGTCAAAAGTGCCACTACGTTTCGTAAAAAAAAGAGAAAGAATATTCATCATCAGGTATAGCTCATGAGGCACCCTCCACGGGCTAGCGTGATGTAATACATAAATTGTTTCTTAGCTTAAAAAATGTTTCCTTACCAAATTGGGACAAAAAAAAAATTACAACTTTAACACCCTGTATTTCAGTAAGGAGGCACATTTTATCTAAGTGTTTAAGGTTAACTCTTCATATTTTGGACTAACGATTCTCCAGTTAGCGTATGTCCAATTATTAATGAAACACCCTGATATTTGTTAACAAAACATGAGTCCAAATGATAGTGAGGCGCGTATAAAAGAATGGTCGGTAATGCAGTTTTTGGTTTTTTTAACTATCTTCCACATTTTTTAAAAATATAAAAAAAATTTGAGAACAGGCCTTGACAAACGAGTAATTTACGATGAAAAATCCAGAGTGGCTTTCTTTCTTAAAGTGCCAAAAAATTGTGTGCAAAAATTTGCAATTTTTTTTTTGTATACGAAATTTGCATTTAAAAATTATGAAAAAAATTGGGTAAACAGTCCAACATGTAAGTAACAACTGTGAATTTTTTCGTACAACGGTATCTGAGAAAATGTTAAGAAACGAAAATCAAGAAACCCCCACCACTCCTCCAATATTGCGGCTGCAGGCTTGAAATTTTGGGAATATCATATTTAGGGTAATTTCCTTCAAATAGTTGATAAACAAAATTTTGTTTGGGGGCAGATTTTACAGTCTTATCCTGCTATGCCTTTTGGACATATATTCTTAAACATAGGGAATCGATTGGCATACATAAAATTGTACCAAAGATACAATATCTGGTAATAAAAAATATATTCATTCAAGAACACATGTACTTTTCAGTAGACGCATTCAAAAAGTCTGCATCAAGGAAACTTTTTATTATTGAAGATAGAGTATTAGTATAAGGAGTGAAATGTAGTTTAAGGTCTGAATTAAATTTTGAAAAATAAACAATCACCGTTTACAACAGTTTGGTGGTAATAGAAGAGTCCTAATAGTATAGGTGTCCGCGTACATAAATGCAATTTATACTTATCCTTGTATAACTTCTTGTACAGCATAATTGCGCTAGTCACTTTTTTCCTCTGCGAAAATTTTCGTAAACGCGGCGTTCCTCCTCGGCATGAAAAAGACGATTTCCACACGTCGGACTGGAAAATCGGCAAATATATTTTGTCCGACAATTCGAAAATTGGATTCTACATATTTTTATTAAACAATCTTAAAAAAATCAGCTGAATATCAATAAATGTTTTAAAGTTATGTTATGTTATGTTTAGGGTGGTAGACACCCTTAACGTTTCAAAATTTTTGTCGGATAGTTTGTAGAAATATATATAGAATATATATGTAGAATCTAATTCTCAAATTGTCCGACAAAATATATTTACCCATTTTCCAGTCCGACGCGTGGAAATCGTCTTTTTCATGCCGAGGAGGAACGCCGCGTTTACAAAAATTTTCGCAGAGGAAAAAAGTGATAGATTAGGCGCAACTATGGCGTACAAGAAGTTATACGAGGATATGTATAAATTGCCTTTATGTATGCGGGCACCTAGACTATAAGTTTGAGCATTGTACGCGCTGTATTAAATCCTGGGTTACTGATGCAGCTAATATCTCAAAACGAAGGAGTTCAACAAATTTAAAAAATTACATTTTTATTATATATGTCTACTGTAAACCACTGGCTGAAATTTGAATAGTTGAATAGCTTACGTTGAACAGTTTTAAAGATCTGCTAAGTTTTTTAGAAAAATATCCCCCTTTTCAAAGAGATTTTAACCAACCGACTAAGCCTGAAGCAACGTTTTTGGCAATAGCTCCGTGAATTATAAATAACAAAGTATGAAAAAATTCCACCGTACAAAAAAAACTGTTTTATATCGATACATATTTTTCGAGATATAACAGATTAAAATATCCTTAAAAAGTGGCACATTTTCCAATATAGCTTAGCAGATCTTCAAAACTGTTCAACGTAAGTAGTCCAGTCAACGAAAGAGTTGTAGAGAACATTGCGGGGGGGGGGGGAGAATTTTCCTCTTCAGGAATGTGTTGGGGGTAGTTAAGAGGTAAACATACTAATAGTCCTCACCCCTAGCCCCGCCGCTTCAGGGGGAGGGGGGTGGAAAGGCCCCTTTTTTTCAATTCTTCGCTTATAACTCGGACACGATACGTCGTACGGAAAAAAGTAATCTATGCAAAATTAAACAATTAAATTTCCTACAAGAATGTCTATATTCATTTTCTTCCTATGTGTTATAGTTTCCGAGATATTCGCCAGTGAAAATCGATAATTAATAAATTAGTTAATTAGGTACATGGAAATTTTCTATCAAAGAGGTTTTCCGTGGTCTGCTAATAAATCACAGTAACAAAACAATCTTTATTTTACATTTTAATTTACTAACGTAATATTTTGTCGAAATCTATACATTTCCTTAAATATACAGTATGACTCACTTAAAATGAAGACACCCTTATAACTTTTCTATTTTGTTTCCGATTTGAATCAAATTTTACTGAAGTATAGAAAAAATTAGGATCTACTTATGACCCGAAAAACATTCTCCTGCTACAAAGGCAAAACCACCTGAGGTACCAAAATATGTGAAAAAAATAAAAAATCATATTAATGATCTTGATCAGGCATTAATTTTGTTTGACAGAAATTATAAATACCTAAATAGGTTTTTTATTTTTATTCACGCGACAAACTTTTAAGAAAACTAATTTCTTCTTATTTTTATTTTTTTGGTTTTAGTAAGTACACCTAAATTAGTTGTTTATGTAACTAGTTATGAACAGACTAATTTTTATGTGACGAATGTAATATTTGCCAAAACGAGCGAGCGGAAAACATTTTGGTAATTTGTTAATTTTTAAAAAACTAAAGCCACTAAAAATTGTTTTTTTTTGACAATTTAACAAATATGACGTGATAATGCATCATACTTGCATTTTTCATAGGCCTAGTCTTATCCGAAATTTGATTGCAAACAATTTGGTATTTTTATTTTTGAAATGAGATTACTAAGACTGCACACGGGTCTCCTCAAGGAAAAAGATGTTTGGCTGAAATGGCGACGAAATAGGGTTGCGCCGAAAGTTTAGAAATTGCTTCAAGGGTCTAAAAAAATATGACAGAACGTCTGCAGGTATTATCGCATTTTTATGCGGGAATAAAAAATTCATTGGCAATCAAAAATCAGTTATAGGCATTTATTTTTCTCTTTATATTATGTAAAATAAGCATCATTAGGGTATCACTGTCAGTTGTACTCGAGGACAACAATCGTGGACGTGGTGGTATTCTGGCCACATAAAAAAAATAAACTTTTTGAGATAAATGAAACGTAAAGGTAAAACATGTAACATGTAAACATGTAATGTGTAGCGTATTCACTTACATACTATCGCTATGGTTATAAAATGATAACAAAAAATATTTTTTCTGAAATCGATCGGTAATGTCAATGTCTACATTTTCGGCGCGACTTTAGATCGAAAAATGCACAATTCCAGTATTTTAGTCCGTTGCTAAGAAACTATCACAAAACCGACCGGAAAAGATCCGTTGCCAAGCAACGATCAACAAAACCGTACGGGAATGTTACTTTCCCGGCCTAGTAACATTTCCGTATGATTTTTCTGTATATTTTAGACAGTAAACAAATACACGCAGACAAACCAACTCGCATTAAAATTGCATTTATTAGTAAGCAGATTGTAATGAAGAAATGTTATGCATTAATACACATAATAATATTGATTGTGATTTCAGAAAAAATAGTATGTGTACTTCGGTGTGAAAGCACATTCCCAGACTTCGCTGGACTTTGCATCGTCGTCCGGGAATGTATTGCATTCACACCTAAATACACAATATACTAATTCATATACTTATACAAAAATGTTAACATTTAAAAATCTAAGTTAAATCTTGGAATTGGAATATTATATTTTATTATAGCTTTTATATGCTATAATTGGTGGCCCCGACGTGATCCAGAACAACAAATTGATTGCCATAATTTCCTGATGTAATCCAGAAGAAGACACAACAAATTCATTGCCATAATTGCCAGACGTGATCCAGAAGACATATTCTCATTGATCGACATAATTGATCACCATAATTTGCTGACTCCGACGTTTACCAGAAGATACAACAAACGTGATTATTCCCGAAATACACGTGATTATTTCCAAACGTTCACATGATTTTTCTAATTTTTCAAGTTGATTATACCAGGCATTCATCATCATAATTTGACACCCATCGACTTCCAACGTGTCTTACAATTTAATATTCAGTCAGAACTTCACCACAATTTTACCCACATAATTTGGACTACCTATTTATTGAACCTCAACACAAAGGATTTTTATTAATAAAGAAAACGGAAAACAAGAAACAATATTTCAAGATAATAATAATCATAACCATATTAAGGATTTGGCCTGAACTTCAATTATTTCAAGACTATTATAATAAATTGATAAATAACCAGTTGGATTTTCCCTACTACAAACATATAACTTGGAAAAGAAGACAACTCCCTATACAGGGTGTTTCAGCTAAAATTCCCCGGGTCATTATCTCGTAAAATAATAAAGATACTTAAAATTTGTAAATCGCGGATAATTGACACCAAAAAAGGCCTTAAATAACTGCAGTTAGAATTGTTCCTTCGCAGTGTACAGAGATGGTGCTGCGGTGAGAAATTATTTTTCGATGGCTGGAACCTTGAAACTCGATTCATACGATTAATGAATAAATTGTGAATAATTTTGACTATGTAAAAAACTTTGTAAATACCAGCCGTTTTGGAGCTACATGAATTTTTTTCTCCATTTTTTTGTCTCTGTAAATTTTCAAAACGTTTTCTGTTTATCATTTTAAAACACCAATTATTCAGAACTTTTATCTTATTATAGTCCATACTTCTTATATTATTACATATTTTGAAAATTTTTATAATTTTCAGAATTTTTCAAATGCAACTAATTTTTAAAATTTGAAATTAGTAAAAATTATTCACAATTTATTCATTAATCGTATGAATCATGTTTCAAGGTTCCAGCCATCAAAAAATAATTTCTAACCACAGCACCATCTCTGTGCACTGCGAAGGAATAATTCTAACTTCAGTTATTTGGTATTGGCCACATAGTGGGGCAATTTAAGTCCCAGAATGATTTCTATGAATTTGGAGACCCTTTGCCCAATACGAGTAGATAAATATGTTCTATAATAATTATTTTAAACTAGTCTAGTAGTATAATGACTTTATACTTTGTATTTTCATATGTAATAGAAAATTTTGTAATAGAAATGTCATTTCGGTAATTGTCCCAATCCCCCTTATTGCTATAAAATTGCACTTACATGCACTATACGTTTTAATTAATGCTTTTTATCATGTTTCTGTCATTTACATACCTACTGTTAAATAAAAATTCATTCTTATAATCCCTCAGAGTTGCAACGGTCCATTCTACAATCACTTTACTCGATGTGCAATTTCTATCTCATCTCGGTAATATTGAAAAGTAATTGTCCTATCTCCCCTATACAAACCTTGGGATTTCAATTTAGTACGCCAAACTGTAGGCAAACGTGTGTGTGAAGTTTTCATACTTATGTTTTAGGCCTATGAATTTTAAAAATATAACATCGTACATTTTTGCTTGTCATACCGGTAATGTCCAATATTCTGCTAATTTTAAGTTTATCCAGTTTAAAATACATCCAGTAAAGTAAAGTTATAATACATAAACAAAACCTCAAAATCTAGTCCAATCTGTTCTAAAGGCAAGGTGACATCATTAAACTGGGGAAAAGTCATTTCGGTAATGGTCATTTCGGTAACGGCTACGGTACCGAAATAGCTTTTACATTACCGGAACGGTTAAAAAACACAAATAAACGCTGTTATAATTCAATAATATTTCAATGTAATGGTTAATGGTTATAATACATAATGTTTGTTAATTAATTAGAAGAATAATTTTACTTCCACATCCAGTGAAAGTATAGTAACGACAAAAAAAATTTTAAAAATTTTTTTGTTGTTCAAATAGGCTTAGAATGTCATGAAACGTCGAGATTTTAAGTTTGGGCGAAAAAAAATTTTGTCTGTCTGTCGGTCTGTCTAACTTTTTTGTGCGCACGTTTACTCTGGAACCATATAAGATATTGTCTTGAAATTTGGTACGCATATGTACTTTAACAAGGTCTGGAACTAGATTATTATTATTATTATTATTTTCATCTTGTTCCGTCGAAGGGTTGGGGGGTAAATTGGGGTAAATTTGGGGTAAATAGGTAAATCAAGCAGGTAAGAGTCCATAAAATTGGTATTTAGTGTCTACAAGAGAAGCTAAGGTCTTAAAAAAAATTTTGACATGAGCCACCCTCATTACCACCCCCACCCCATTATTAAAGGGGATGAAAAAAATTGTGATTCAGTGTGTGCACAAGAACCAGAAGTCTCAAAATATTGTTTTACTTCAGCCACCCCCACTACAACCCCCCTATCACCACCCCCACCCCACTACCGATGTGGGGTATCGTTTTATGGGTTTTTGGGGTAGAGGATTTCAAATATTACATTATCAAAGTTCCATAAACAATTATTTCCACATACAAAATTTTTTCGTTGTGAGAGACTTGGATAGAAAATCTGGATGTGGAAGTAGTAATTCCTTGGGCAGCGGTTTTTAATTTTCAGACTAACTATATTATATTTTATTTTATTTAAATTACAAACCTATTATGTAGTGATGTTTTTACTTTAAAATACTTACCTACTATACGATTTTGTTTTATAAGTATCTTAATTAGACTGAAATTAGAACGATATTATCGTTCCCAACCAGTAATGAATACTGCTGAAAGCATAGATAAGTAATATAAACCTATAACAAAATGTTATTACTCAATTTTTCTTTCGAAAAAATATTTTTTTTTATTTGATTACTTTTGCCTTATTTGTCCTGTTACATGGCAAATACCCTTTTTTGGTGTTAATTATGCGCGATTTACAAATTTTAAGTATCTTTATTATTTTAAGAGAAAATAACGGGGACTTTTAGCTGAAACACTCTGTATATAATCCAAAAGTCTACATTTTATCTGACTTGTATACGTGTAGGTAAGTGCCCTACTTATACCTCTCCTTGCTGTTTTATTACCAACCATTCAATCAAAGTATCAATATATACTCAATTGTTTCATTAATTTTTGTTATTATCCTGAATTGCAACCAATTATAATTATTTAAAATTTCAACTATTTGACATAACATTATTTAATAAGTATGTGTAACCAAAACGCAAAACGTAGACAATGTTGTGTTACCTGTCCAAGAACAAAATAATTATGCTGCCTCTAGAATGCATCTGCCACCTTTCTGGATTACTAAACCAGACATTTGGTTCACTCAAGTAGAAGCACAATTTAATTTAGCAAAGATATCAAATGATAGACAAAAATACGATCATATTTTGGTTTCTTTACCGATCGAAGTCATTAATAATATATATGATATAATTCAAAATCCTCCGTAACAAAATTTATATGATCATTTGAGAAGCGCTATAATTAATCGTCTTTCTCCAAGCGAAGAAAAAAGATTAGACGATCTCTTGACAGGTTCTCAGATGGTTCTCACATGGGCGACAGTAAACCATCTGATTTTTACTAGGCATTGTAGGCGGTTCCCATATGGTAAGCCAAGACTTACTCATAAAATTATGGAAGAGACGTTTACCAAAAACTATTTTCGTTGCAATCACTGCCTCCGGCAAAACCAATATCAATGAGATTATCGATATTGTCGACAGAATCTGGGGTCTTGCCAATACCCTACAATGTCCCAAGTCAATAAAGCATCAGAAGTACCTCATAATTATTCACAAACCACTCCTACTTCTACAACAGCTATAACAGATTTACTTACACAATTCAATACTTTCACTACAAATTTTCAAACTACATTAAACCAAATTGTTCAAAAGCAACAATCACTAGAATCACAGCTATCTACACTACAATCTACCCCAACTCCATCAACAATTCCTCCTCCAGTTTACTCAACTTCTTTTACTACCAGTAACTATTGTCACAATTGTCGAAATTCTCGGAATCGATCTCGTTCAAACAACCGCTCACCATCTCGCTCCCCCAATCATAATCTTTCACCAGTTATAGTATATAAAAGCTATAATAAAATATAATATTCCAATTCAAAAATATTTATTTTATATTTTAATATGTTAACATTTTTTGTATACATTAATAAAAAAATATTTTTTGTTATTGTTTTTATAACCATAGCGATAGTATGTAAGTAAATACGCCACATATGGGAGTATATGTAGCGTAAGTTGATTTCTCTTTGCAGGGGGGGGGGGGGGAGTATATGTAGCGTATTCACTTACGTACCATCGCTATGGTTATAAAATAATAACAAAAAATTTTTTTTTTATCCATTTATTTAACGTCGCCGTATTTCCACTACCAGGGCCTATCACCGGCGCCAGGAGACGAGCTACTCCCAACCTGGAAATTTTGCCGAACCTCTTCTCGTAAGAAGAGTAGGGATCTTTTACTTGCCTAACATTTAATAAACAAGGGACCTTGTACCTGCTTTACATCCCCTTCGAAGGATGGTATATCCACTACGTAAAAAATATTGATTTAGTTTGTTCGAAAAATTTGTAGGGGGGGAAGCAATATGCAAAACTTGTCAGGATAAGGTACTCGGCCAGCAGATTATATACTTTTTCTTGAAAAGTATAAAGTGAGCCACTATGATTATTCCACAATATATTAAGAAAGTAATGTTCTTTTCAGCTGAGCTGGTAGTTTTTTCGGGAGGAGTGACATGATATGCAAAACTTGCCAGGATAATGTTCACGGTGGCCGGCAGTTGTATCCAGGTCTACTAAGCACTCAAAAAATGTCGGCGCCTTTGACCATCAAACACGCCGCGCCGCTCCGCACCGTCAAAGACGCCGACATTTTTTACACGCTCAACAAGTGTGTAGTCACCTTTATACGGCGGCCGACAGATTATATTTTTTTCTCGAAAACTACAGAGTGTGCCACCGATTTTTTTACAATCTATTAAGAAGCTATGCTTGCAGTTTTTCGAGAATTCAAGAAACCCGTAGGTGGGACGCAATATGCAATACTTGCCAGGATTCATCACATCTTTACGCGTTACATGTTTTACCTTCACATTTAATTTATCTCAAAAAAATTATTTTTTTTTATGGGGCCAGAATGCCTCCACGTCCACGATTGTTAGCCCTGGGTACAGCTGCGAGTGGTATACTAATTAATGCTTATTTTATATATTATAGAGAAAAATAAATACCCATAGTTAATGATTTTTATATTCCTGCATAAAAATGTGATACCAGCAGACAATCTGTCCCGATTTTCGGTCATGTTTTTTTGGACACTTGAAACAATCCCTAAACTTTCGGCGCAGTCCGATTTCGTCGTAATTTCAGCTAAACATCTTTTTCCTAGAGAAGACCCGTGCGCAGATAATAAAGGGGGATAGCGAAAAATTTCAGTATTGAAAGAAGCAATGAACCGATTTAAACCAAAACTGCTCATAGCATTCGTTATTATACATAAAACAAATTAAAACAAACTAAAAACGTACTCTTCGCCTGTTCACTCAACTTTTTATATAATTTTTACACATTCTATAGGATACTCTTCGCAGTTGTTTGTAAATAATGTTAGTTTTAGACATTTTTAATTTTATAGTACGAACTTAGTTGGTAAAAGACTCAGTGTAAAATAAAGTAAAAATAAAAAAAAATTATACCATACCATACTCCATTTGGGTTTCGAACCAGGACTTGTATTCCGAGTCAAAAGCATAAGAACCACTTAACACGTAAAAAAACGTAAATTTTTACATATATAAGAGACGACCTAAAATTATATTTTTACAGTTGTATATTACATTATGAAATGTATTGTCACGTGTTTCCACCCTTAGGAAACTACCCCTTGCAAATTCCGTGGGTTCCAAAAATTATAACAAGAGATTGTCCACTAACACACTTTATTAAGTATTTACTGGATACTTCACAATACTATTATTAATTTAAATACACTTTACTGACTAAAAATAGTAAAAATCACAATGTTTATCACTTTGTTTCTCTTTCTAGTCTTAACCTCACTTTCTATACTTTCTGAACTACTCGCTGAGAATGCGGTCGGTCTTTTATACCTAAAAATGACAGATCTCGATTTTTCTGTGATGACGCCACCATTCTCTAGATAATTCCAGATGTCACCAGAACTAACTTCTGGTAGGTTCTTTCTCGAGTAGGTGGAAATACACTACATTCAGACATTCGATCTGTTGAAGACTGTGCCTACTTTTTAGTAACCAACATAACCTTAAATTTTAAGGGGTTGCAACATATTACAGTATATTTGTAAAATATATAAATATTTAAATATTAAAATGAAATATCATTTCACCAGATTTCTATTCAATTACAAAAACATAAAAAAAAAATTCAAATTTAAATCATTAATAACATTTTTGTTTACTGATCGATTTTGTTCAAAAACAATGGGGTTCTTCCTCTAGGCTAACACTAACTTACTGTCAAAATTTCAGTACAATCTGATTTTTCTTTCTTGAGTTATCGTGCTTACAAGAAACCTGACGGACGGACAGACGGACATTTTGAAAGTTGTTCAGAATTCGTTCACTAACACAATGATATGAAAATTTTTTGTCTGCGAGCGATATTTACGGTTTTAGAAATGTGCCGATCAAATGCTATATACTCTTCGTTTTCGTATTTGCGAAGAGTATAACAATAAAATTGCTATAGCCAAACAATTCCATTCAAAATGTATTTTGACTCCATTAAAACGGATTTTTTAACGTCATCAGGCTGGCAAAGAACAGTTTTCAGGAGCATTTTTCAATAAATGCATGGTTTTCTAATAAATGTTAGAATATTTCATGTTTTCGTTTATCATGGTTCTTATTATTATTATACTCTTCGCAAAAACGAAGACTATATTGTATTTGATCGGCACATTTCTAAATCAGTAAATTTCGCTCGTAGAAAAAAAAAATCATATCATTATGTTAGTGAACGAATTCTGAACAACTTTCAAAATGTCCGTCTGTCCACCTGTCTGTCCGCCCGTCTGTCCGTCCGTCACGTTTCTTGTAAGCATGATAACTTAAGAAAGAAAAGTCCGATTGTATTGTAATTTGGACGGTAAATTAGCGTTGTTAGTTAGAGGAAGAACCCTATTGTTATAGAAAAAATCAATCAGTAAATAAAAAAGTTATTAATCATTCAAATAAAAAAAAAATTCTATACTACGGGAGCCCGCCCTAAGTGTCCTGCCCGTGTCCCCCCCCGATCCTTGGAGACAATTTTTTTCATAAAGATTAAAGCCTAAGGAACAATTTTAGACATGTCCCCAAAAAAAAATTGGCTGCACTTTCAAAATGGCGTCCGTTAAAAAAAAATTGCAAATATTGTTTTTGTCATTTAACACAAAAACTAAAAAAGATGGAGAAAAACTTTCTGCGCAAAAAACAAAGTGCATACAATTTTCTACAATTTTGTTCTTATACAATATTCGGATAGGAGTTAACATTTTCCAGATAAATCATTCAGCTCTTAAAATAAAATATAAAATTCAATATAAAACGTAATACTACAACTGTCCGTGCATCCCCCCGATCCTTGGGGACAATGTTTTTCATAAAGATTAAAGCCTAAGGAACAATTTAAGATATGTCCCAAAAAAAAACTGGCTGTACTTTCAAAATGGCGTTTAAAAAAAATTGCAAATATTGTCTTTGTCATTTAACACAAAAACTAAAAAAGATGGAGAAAAACTTTCTGCACCAAGAACAAAGTGCATAAAATTTTCTACAATTTTGTTCCTATACAATATTTGTATAGGAGTTACCATTTTCCAGATACCATTGTTACCGATAAATAAAGATAAATATCTGCAAATTATGATATTATTATTATTATTATTATTATTATTATTATTATTTTTTATTTCATTTTATTTTTTATTATGTTAATAATATAAAGTTATATTATACGCTTTACAATAATTGTCACTGTTATTTCCTCTAAGTGATTTACCGATATATGAATTTCCATGTTTTCTTAATTTTGGAATCAATTATCTGGAAAATGGTAACTCTTATCAAAATATTGTATAGGAACAAAATTGTAGAAAAATGCAAAATTATGCACGTTGTTTTTTGTGAAAAAAGTTTTTGTCCATCTTTTTTAGTTTTTGTGTTAAATGACAAAAACAACATTGGCAACAGTTTTTTTTAACATATGGCGGCCATTTTGAAAGTACAGCCAGTTTTTTTTAGGACATGTCTTAAATTGTTCCTTAGTCTTTAATATTTATGAAAAACATTGTCCCCAAGGATCGGGCGGAGTGCACGTAGAGCTAGGGAGGGCTCCCCAACTAATATATATATATTTCATAATAATATATCTAATCCGTTGAAATATATATATATTTTTTTTTTTCAATTATTTTTTGTTTCACAACAAAGGTGGTATCCAAAAACTAACATTATTTACAAGAAAAATGCGAAGAGTATCCTATAGAATGTGTAACAATTATATAAAAAGCTCAGTAAATCGGCGAAGAGTGTAATGCTTCCACTAGTTATTGACTAGAATAGATATTTTAAATTTCTGAGCAAAGAATGAATTTTTTATGGATAACTTCTGTACATCAGCATTACTGTGAATATTGTTCCCATAATTGCTCTATGTTGCATTATGATTATGTTTTTTTCAGTTTCGAGCGACATTAAGATTGAAATAGTATATTACGTAATGAGTGATGTAAGAAGCATATTACGCACGAATGGAAAAGTTACGCACGATACCGCGTAGCGGCGAGTGCGTATTTCCATGAGTGCGTAATTGCCTTACAACTCCAATTATGTACTATACTTACGATCATATTTATTTAGTTATTTAGTAAAATCTGGATTTAGTTTACTAGTCAACAATATTATTCAACAAATATTATGTCAGTTTTGACAGCTGTTGAAAATTAAGTAGGCGCATTTGTTTTTTTAAACCCCGCGTCAGCGATATAAGCCACCTATAATTGCGTGTCCCATGCGTTTTATTTACCGTGCGATTTGTTTACAGTGCGTTTTGTTTACAATATGTAAAGTTCAACTTACATAGACGGCAGGTAGTGTGTTTTTTACTATTCACAGTAGTGATTGTAGATAAAAACTATTACAATCGTCCAAAAATTCGACCTCGAGTTTTTGACGAATTTTGATTTTATGTCACTCCCGGATACTAAAAAAGTAGTTTGCGAGATATTTTTAACTATTTTTTATAGTTTTATTTTGTTTCGAACCTTTTCTATTACTAATTAAAAAAAATATATAACTTAAAGCTGTTTGTATATCAGACTATTGTTTTAACACTACTTTTACGTTTTATTAATAAATTGAAAGATTGGAATGAGATTACAAAAATCGTCGAAAAGAAAAGATACGAACAATCGTAGAAAAAAAATTAGTTAATCTTAACCTGTCGAAAAATCTCTACATAAGCGTGTAGAAAATGCTAATTGTTTACTTTAAATATTGCAGGATTATATACTTCGTAGAAAAATATATATAAGTAGACCTTTTGGAAAGCGTAATACAAAGTATGCAGATAACATATTTAACTTAGGTATAGAAATAAATGTAAAACAAAGTAGTGAAAAAGTACTCACATTTCAAAAAGATGTAGGCGGTAGAAGTGTTTTATTCAAATAGAGTTATAAAAGACATGAGACATTCATGAATACATTGAAACTGATAGTAGTTTCGTGACTGCAGAGAGTGGAAGTCGAACTACTTCTAAGAGATTTGCATTTAGCTTATGAACACAGATACCACGGTGTAATATTTGGATTTATTATTAATCGATAAAACATATTAGGCAAGAGCTTTAAGATGATTAGTTTTCTCATCCTTAATGTTTCCTTATTGTGCTTCTTTTCTTATTTTAGGTGCGGTTAAATAATATTTTACTAAAAGTTCTACAATATAGGTGAATTCAAGCAAAGGACCATACAATAATTTTAGAACAGAATGTGTATTTCAGTATAGATCAGGGATTCCCAACAGGTGGTCCGCGGACCCCTAGGGGTCCGCGAACGTTGTCTTGGGGATCCGCGAAATGTCACTGAGATATTCAATTGGTTTGTATTTTACTTGACTTGCAGTGGCCATTATCCTAATCTAGTTCCCGCGTAAGTTCAGTAGGTTATTCATCAGCTTTTACAGTCAACTGTCACTAGATCAATCTAGTGCCAATATTAGGTACTAGTGTTAACATCAAATTTCATTTTCATATATATGAACAGTTTCCACCTTTAAGTAAATTAGTTTAGTAAGTAATTTATGGTAGATTCTACATAATCTTCATTTTAAGAATTTAAGCTTTTAAGGGGTCCTTTTCAGTATAGCCAGATTGAAAAAATCTTGTTGGGAACCACTGGTATAGATAATTAAAGAATGAGATTTAGTGGGGTTCAATAATTACAAAAATAGGAATAGTCGCCATATACCTCCAAAAAACAAAAAGAAACAACAATACAGCTATGGACATGTGTTTCGGAATTTTTGCTTCTCATTAGCGTAGCGATGTCTAGAGAATGTTTTTATAGTTTAGGAACCAAACTACCAGTACACAGTACTCGTTCTTTAGTGTCCTCACGTGCCACATTTAAGGCCTCAGTGGAAGAAATCATGCAGCACATAAAATGGAATAATAGAATAGAATAAGGTTTATTTGTGCTCAAATGTTTACAAAACGTAAAGTAATAGAAACTTTTACGACTAAAGTTTCTATTACTGTACGTTTTGTTGTTTTGTAAACATTTTAGCACAAATAAACCTTATATAACTATTCTTTTATTCCATTTTATGTGGTGCATGACTTCTTCCACTGAGGCCTCAAATGTGGGACGTGAGGACACTAAAGTACGAGTACTGTGTACTGATAGTTTGGTTCCTGAACTAGAAAAACATTCTCTAGACTAAGAAAAAGATTTTGTTCGTATCTCCTGTCAAATACACGGGGTGTTTGACTTGCTGTTCTACAGTCTATATATCTTAAATTAATTAGGATATTAAAAAAAACACAAGGAGTATAATTTTGTACGCATTTCTCAAGCAACGTTCTCATTCAAAAGAATAAATAAGCATCGCTTTACATTCCAAAAATTGAAAATGGCTACCCTAAATTTTATTTTTTTCTTTTTCAAATTTTCACACCACATTTAAAAACAACATTCGACCCCAACTTGGTAGTAAAGTTATCCGATCAAATTATAGCTAATTGTTTTTTTTTTATTTTTCGATTTAAATAATTTTAGCTGTTTTATTTATCGCTCTACATCTTTTATCTTTTTAATTAATTGAGATGTAAAGAAATAGTATACCAAGATTTTCGAGTTACTTTAGCGAAGATAATTCCAGCGTTTCTCAACAGTTCTGGGAGAGCTGAGAAGAAAAGTTCAGGGTGGCGGAACTTTTTACCTGTCCTAAAGGGTTCAAATCAGGCTTTGAACATGTACAGAAAAACCGGCCATCTCGGTCTTCGCAGCGAGGCAGTTTCTTTTGTCTTCTTGTCGAGAAATATGATGAAGAAAAATTGAGAAGTGCCCTTTTGACTGATACGCTGAGTTACAAAGACCGAAATAATGACAAATAGCCACCGGTCAAAATTTTGGTCATCGCGGAGAGGCAGTTCTGCTCATTATCGAGTAGTTTCGATGTCTCTTGACCACAAGAAAGTTCGAACGGAACTTTTTCATTGTTCAGTTACGGGTGGTTACATTCGCATGTTGCTTAAATTTTAGGGCTGATCAAGTCATCGCAGCGAGGCAGTTCTCCACTTCAGGCTATTCCAAATATCATTAAGAAGAAAAAAAAATAAGAACTGAAATTTTTCCCAGTTCACATTTGAGAAAAATGATTTCGCCGCGACAAAAAGAAAGAAGCAAATTAGGGCTGTTTGTGAGCACAGGCTCTCAGAGAATTTATTTAAATGGAATTGGAATTGAGTTTCAAAGTTCCGTACATACAGTAATGATAAAAGAAAGATTCAAATTGTCAGGTTTATTATTATAGTTTTAAATATTAAATGCATCATCATCTGATGAATTTCTTGCGCTTCATTACTATCTAAGAGGCGAAGTATCCTTCTTGAAATATCGCCGTATGTGCTACCAGTATCTTTCAACGAATATAGCAAAAAAACCCATCAATGATTATAATGCCCGGAGAATCGGGGCCTTCAGAATCCACTCTCTTTTCCAACAGCCGAAGCAGAGTCGCCTTCTCGGTCTAGCTAGCTCCGCTAGGGTGACAAAAAGAAAGTGCAACGGGGGATATTGAGAAAGTAAATGCAAACTGCAGGTCAACCTAGGCATTCAGAGAAAGACTGAGCAATGTTCCAAAAATGTTCCGTTGTAATCTGATTTCCTGAACTTTCCCGTTGATAATTGCTTTCGCGAGATCATATGTGACTTCGGTATATGGTGATTTACATTCATCTGCTATTTTTAATGCCATTTGAAGAGTTTGATAGACAGTAGAGGCTTTGATTGGAGATTCGTTAATTGGAGGCAAATAAGATATCTTCTGTACCGGGGATTGGTCAATAATGATCTTGGCATTGAATCCGATCCACATCGATTTCTACCAAAATTCTTACATTTTTATATAGATTTTCCGCAGCTACGGCCAACGGAAAACGGCAGTTTTTTTACCGTTTTATACAACCTACTCTATAAATAGAAAAAAAATTTAGACTCGCTACTTTGATTATTTTAGCCTCCAATTTGATACAACTTTGATTGCTATTATTAGAACTTAGGCCAATGAAAAATGGCAGTTCTCGATTAATTCATGCCTTGTTCATCATTTTTAACGAGAATTAATCGAGAACTGCCTCACGGCGGTATAAAAATTACGACATTTTTTTTGACAGACGGAAAGTCGTTTGCCAGCCGCCCGTATCGTTTTTAGAACTTTTGTCGTATGAAAAAAGTATCTTAGAATTTCATAATCTATAGAGTTTCCCTTCGATAGAACTCGCTGTTGTGATACGGATTTTTGGTAATGGGCTGCCGTACTAAAACGAATGTCAAGTAATTTTTATGATTTTTTAAACTACTTTTTGACGTTCTCACAAAACAAATACGCATCGTTTTACATTCCAAAAATTGAAAAGGGCCGCCTTAAATTTCATTTTTTTATTTAATTCTATCCTAATTCTATCTACTAGATAACGTGTAACACGAAATTTCGATTTTCACTTTTTGAAGGGGTGAAAATGGAGGTGGTAGATGGTTTAAAGCGCACCCGTATTTTTGAAATCGCGTAAGTCAGAAACGTGATTATTCGAGCGATTGACTCTTATGAGGAAATAAGAAGACACGTATTCGACTCTTTTCAAAAAGAGACCCCTGAAAGGGTGAACGGAGAGGAGGAGAAGTGGACGGGGTAAAATGTGAAATTTTATTAAATATGTACAATGAAACCTCTTACCAATTAATTAGCACGTCGTGTTTGCTGGACAAGCTGGAAATGAAGAACTTCACAACTTTAACAACAATGATAAACATTTCACGCCATTCCAAGTTAACTTTTCCAGAAAGGGAAGCGTTTTATGGCACAAGGAAAAATAAGGAAGAATCCATTCATGTGGACAGCCCGAGTAAGATATTTAGCAGGAAAATGTATGTTTTCAAATGTAGCACTCGAAGTGGCATTACGTGACCGTTTCGTATGTGGTTTGCCAAAAAATCTCATAAAAGATGGCCTTTATGAAGAAATGCCTGATAGTTTGACATTCGAGAAAGCAATCGAAATATCAAGGAATAAAGAAGCGAGTTGCAAGCAGAAAGAAACCATAATTAAATCGGAACCTCGTGAGGAGCAAAATGTGTATTTTATGCATAGAGGAGCGAAAAAACAGTTTCAGGGAACGTCAGGAAGGTCGAGCGATGAGGGAAACTTCAGCTAGGGAAGTAAGCAGTAAAGCGTTCTGATGACCATTTTGATCATCCAACCCTCTCCTCGAGGACTTCAGGAGCAGCGCAGGCAGCAACGATGTGTGACGTGTGTGGTAAAGTATCATTTTTTTTTTCGCTCAAACTTAAAATCTCGACGTTTCATGACATTCTAAGCCTATTAGAACAATAAAAAATTTTTAAAAATTTTTTGTCGTTACTATACTTCCACTGGATGTGGAAGTAAAATAATGTCAACGACGACATACAAGGAATAGCTTCATTTTTAGATCATGTGTTAATAAAGGTAAACACACGCCAGGAGCATATGAATCGAGTCAGGGCTGTATTAAGAAAATTTGCAGAAGTACTTTACAGTAGAAAAACGGAAATGCGATTTTTTAAAGAAAGTGTAACTTATTTGGGATTAAAAACTTATAAACATCTTCACACATGCAAAGAAAAAGTCGAAGCTATGGTCAATGCACCAGTATCAAAGACTGTTACGCAGCTTAAATTATTTTGAGGTATGGTAAATTATTACCACAAATTTATCTTATTAAGCCATTATACTTATGATTACACAAAAATTTTGAATTTAATTTTGATAAAATTGTTTAAATGTTTTTAATAAAATAAAAAACATTTTAGCATCAACAGAAGTGTTAGTACACTTTGACCCTAAACTAGAAATAGAGTTAGCTATTGATGCGTCTTTATATGACGGAAGTGCCGTAATTACGCATAAAATAAATGGGGTTGATAGGCCGATTGCTTATGCAATCCGGACGTGTCAAAAAGCGAAGAAAAGTATAGCCAAATATAACAAAAGGCATTAGGTATTACATTTGGATTTTCAAAATTTTATCACTACCTATTTTTTAAAAGATTTATTCTATTAACAGATCACAAGTCCTTAGTAACTTTGGCTTGAAAAAGGGTATACCGATTTTTGCAGCTAACCGCTTGCAAAGATGGCCATTAATTTTAGCGAATTTTCAATTTGACATAAAATACGTGTGAAGTCAGAATAAAATTATGAAGATTTTTTTCCCGATTACCCATATCAGAGACAAAAAATATTCATGAAAATTTGTCATTTCTGTGATTACATAGCAAACAATGAAAATGTACCGTTAAACTAGCATAATATATGTGATTCTAATTTAAATGATCCAGTACTTACGAAAGTTTTCAAATATATAAATACAGAGTGGCCTAAAAAAGTTGATTTAGAATTAAAATATTATTTTGCAAATAGGCATTCTCTGTCAGCTGGGATAACTGCTTCATGTTTGGATATAGTGTAGTGGTTCCTTAAAATCCACAGGGCGATATTTTGATAGAAATCCATAATTCACACATAGGAATGGTTTAAATGAAAATCTTGTCTCGTTTTTATGTATGGTGGTCAGGAATTAATTCTGATATTGAGAATACAGTGAAACTTGTAATGCATGTTATAGGCAGAATCCTGAAAAAGGCGAATTAATATATTGGAAATATCCAAATAGTTGTTTGGAAAGGATACATATGCACCATTTAGGTTCAATATTTGGAAAATACATTCTGGTTTTAATAGATGCCTATTCAAAGTGGCTCGAGGCTTTTATTGTGAACAGTACTAGCACAATTTCAACCGAAAAAATATTAAGAAGTCTTTTTGCTGGTATACTGAAATCTATAGTCTCGGATAATGCTGCCGAATTTACAAATTCTTTAAATCTTAATAGAGTAAAAATAATTCATAGTCCCCGTATCACCCTGCCACTAACGAGCAAGCTGTAAATTTCGTGAAAAAAGTAAAATCTACTTTATATTAAAATCAGTTGAGTCGGGTTATTCGGATTTGGACTTAATGCTAAATAGATTTTTATTAGATTATTGTAACACCCCACATTGCACAACCGATATACCGCCGCTGGCAGAACTTACGATAGGTAGATTAGATTTACATTTACCTCAAAGTGAAAATGTTTTTAAAAATGCCAGATAAAGTAAAAACTAGTTTAATTAAATAAAGAAATTATAAGGGAAAAGACTAAAAAAGACTAAAAATGTTTAGCATTATTTTGTATTAATCTATTAACTAAGATTTTAGGAGATCGAAGACAAATTGGATAAAAGGTAAACTTATAAAGAAAATAGCCCAAGATCATCATATTTAATATTCATGACAGATATAAATAAAACATAGCACCGGCATTAAGAGCATTTAAGAGTATAGTAATTTAATAAGCAACAATTATAAAAAGAGTGTAGTGAAATCTCTCGTGAAACTTATACTAGTGATAACTTTGAACATTTAAATTAAAATTTGAATCTTAATGTTAATAGTGATAAGCGTAGTAACGAAGACATTGCAGAATTGTTATCGACACCTCAACCAGATTTTGAAAATAACTTAGTAGATGATAGAACGGTTACACTATGAATTTAAATACTGTTTGCTAAATTGTTTTCAAAATGAAAAGCAGGTATTGTAATATATTGTACAATTGTACATAGTAGTTTAAGCGCGAATTGAATGTTTCCGTTGCGCACCTGCTTGGACGCACATCTTGTAATTATTTCTTCAGTTGTTGGGACATTTGTATTGTATGTACGAATTGAAAATAAAGGGCTGCAATGAAATAACATTGTATTATTTAAATCTCAAGAACCCACCAAAATATATAGACAAACATTACAGAATTGTACAGAATTTATTGATTCTATCCAATAATAAGAACAAAATATCGGAGTTAAATAAAAAATCAAGATTTGAATTTTTAATCCACATTTGGGGGTTTCTTTACTGTATAAAATGATGCCACTATAGGGCATTCATATTAGCATAAATAGAAAAAAAAAATATTAATGCTATCAATTTGTTCTATATACAAAGTACAATTTACATGCAATTCTGTTATTTATATCCTGATGCAAATAATTATTCATTCGTATTTTTATAAGTAGTAAAACTTTCTCAAATTTTGATCGAACATCTTCCCAAGAATTGCTGCCAACGTGAATAACTAAAGTCCACTGTAATCTAACTTGACGAGTATATGAGTTGGTATTTGGTATGCGTTTTTCGGATAGCAAAAATTCAGTTGACTCACTCTATATCATCGACATATTCAAAGATACTCACACTATCAGTATTTATGAACAGATATTTAACACTACCGGGCAATGAACTGTGCCCTGTGGTAAACCACATGTTACTGTGGATTATGTACTCCTTTCATTATTTATTACAACATATTGTCTGTTACTGAGACTGCTTATTAAATAATCGGAACAACATCGGACCCTGTACATTTCTAATTTTTCCATAAGTTTTACATGGCTTTTCAAATGCATCAAATGTCTTTGCCAGATTTAGAAAGATAGCAGTTGTCGGTATGCTTCCATTTACACCATTGCATATTTTATTGTCAAGGCCGTAATTGCATCCTGGACATATTTATTTGGTCTGAATCGGAATTGATTATTTGAAAGGATGTTGTATTTTTCAAAAAAAAAAAAAAAAAAAAAATATATATATATATATATATATATATATATATATATATATATATATATATATATATATATATATATATATATATATATATATATATATATATAATCGTAAATTTTTGGGAAGGCAATCTCAAAAATTTTTGCTGTATTTTATATGTGAGAGATTTGACGATAGTTTGCCAACTGATTACGGTCGCCACCTTTGTATAATGGTTTAATAACTTTAATATTTGAGGAACTATTCCCGACTTCATTGACATATTTATTAAGGTACTTGTATATTGATAAGAGTGAATCTAGCGGTGGATTTAATAAATTAAAACGCGAGATAGATAGAAAAAAAAGATATGGCAATACTGTATTAAATACAACTGTCATATACTAATCTGTTTGTCACTGCTTGTTAATTTTTGCAAAATGTATTTTCACTTCAGATTAAGTTAGAAATAGTTAATAACCTTAAATAGTAATAAAACATATTTTAAAATGTCAGAACTAAAATATAAAGGCAGGTTTATTCAAAAAAGTACCCTAAAAAACAATTAAGGCTTAAAAAATGTATTAGAAATAATAAACCCAATGCTAACGTTTCAACCGAATGCCAACCAAGATCATGTTTGTGAAGGAAATCGCATGATTACCGTAAAAATCTAAAATGTTTAGAATGATCATCAATTCCTTCTTTGAAAGACTACAAAGTGAAATACATTGTGGTTTACTTTTAATTTGGAATGTTTTTTGCAAAAATTGCTCATTCGTTACGATTGTACGTGCAGGAAAAGTGTATGAAGTAAACGAATATAAATAAAATTGTGCAACTGCTTCATTACAACTGATTTATTTATAGAACATTCAAAATCTTATAGTGATTGTATAAGTCACAAAATTCACTAAAATCAAGATATCAATTCGAAACTACCTGACCTAGCTATTTTAGAAAATATGTTTATCTGTCTATATGTATGTAAAATAAATCCATCTGATTGATGCAAACATTACTCTACAACGCTTAAAGATATTTATGTTGGAAAAGGTCTATTAGAATTTTTGTCAGAAAAAGGTTCTAACGGAGAAGCCATATAACAAGAAAAATATATATTTGGAAAATATTTCTGAGTATTTTTCAAAATTTAAAAATTAATTGTTCTTATTTATTTCCTTCTTTTTAAAATTTTTTATTAAAATTTAAGTTGATCGTGGATTTTTATTTATTATTATCCATATTCATTTATTAATTTTATACTTTTCAAAAATTTAAATATACGTGCCGTGCCATATTCGAAATATGCAACCGATGCTTTATTTATACAAAAGGACTTAAAATTGATTTAAAATTCTAATAACTTTCATGATGAACGATTTTTTTAGGATCTTAACAGAGTGTTAATAAAAAGCCATTTAATAGTAAGCCAGTTTTTAAAGCATATTTATAAAAAATTGTGGTATTAGGGGCGAAAATGAACTTAAGCCTTGCTTTCATCCGAGCTCTACTATGTTAAGCAATAGTCCAGTTTGTGAGGACATTAAATGTCGAAAACCTATTAATAATTTTTAAATTTTGAGAAATGATTGAGTAAAATATAATAACAATAAAAAAATAAGAACTGAAATTTTTCCCAGTTCACATTTGAGAAAAATGATTTCGCCGCGACAAAAAGAAAGAAGCAAATTAGGGCTGTTTGTGAGCACAGGCTCTCAGAGAATTTATTTAAATGGAATTGGAATTGAGTTTCAAAGTTCCGTACATACAGTAATGATAAAAGAAAGATTCAAATTGTCAGGTTTATTATTATAGTTTTAAATATTAAATGCATCATCATCTGATGAATTTCTTGCGCTTCATTACTATCTAAGAGGCGAAGTATCCTTCTTGAAATATCGCCGTATGTGCTACCAGTATCTTTCAACGAATATAGCAAAAAAACCCATCAATGATTATAATGCCCGGAGAATGGGGGCCTTCAGAATCCACTCTCTTTTCCAACAGCCGAAGCAGAGTCGCCTTCTCGGTCTAGCTAGCTCCGCTAGGGTGACAAAAAGAAAGTGCAACGGGGGATATTGAGAAAGTAAATGCAAACTGCAGGTCAACCTAGGCATTCAGAGAAAGACTGAGCAATGTTCCAAAAATGTTCCGTTGTAATCTGATTTCCTGAACTTTCCCGTTGATAATTGCTTTCGCGAGATCATATGTGACTTCGGTATATGGTGATTTACATTCATCTGCTATTTTTAATGCCATTTGAAGAGTTTGATAGACAGTAGAGGCTTTGATTGGAGATTCGTTAATTGGAGGCAAATAAGATATCTTCTGTACCGGGGATTGGTCAATAATGATCTTGGCATTGAATCCGATCCACATCGATTTCTACCAAAATTCTTACATTTTTATATAGATTTTCCGCAGCTACGGCCAACGGAAAACGGCAGTTTTTTTACCGTTTTATACAACCTACTCTATAAATAGAAAAAAATTTAGACTCGCTACTTTGATTATTTTAGCCTCCAATTTGATACAACTTTGATTGCTATTATTAGAACTTAGGCCAATGAAAAATGGCAGTTCTCGATTAATTCATGCCTTGTTCATCATTTTTAACGAGAATTAATCGAGAACTGCCTCACGGCGGTATAAAAATTACGACATTTTTTTTGACAGACGGAAAGTCGTTTGCCAGCCGCCCGTATCGTTTTTAGAACTTTTGTCGTATGAAAAAAGTATCTTAGAATTTCATAATCTATAGAGTTTCCCTTCGATAGAACTCGCTGTTGTGATACGGATTTTTGGTAATGGGCTGCCGTACTAAAACAAATGTCAAGTAATTTTTATGATTTTTTAAACTACTTTTTGACGTTCTCACAAAACAAATACGCATCGTTTTACATTCCAAAAATTGAAAAGGGCCGCCTTAAATTTCATTTTTTTATTTAATTCTATCCTAATTCTATCTACTAGATAACGTGTAACACGAAATTTCGATTTTCACTTTTTGAAGGGGTGAAAATGGAGGTGGTAGATGGTTTAAAGCGCACCCGTATTTTTGAAATCGCGTAAGTCAGAAACGTGATTATTCGAGCGATTGACTCTTATGAGGAAATAAGAAGACACGTATTCGACTCTTTTCAAAAAGAGACCCCTGAAAGGGTGAACGGAGAGGAGGTGAAGTGGACGGGGTAAAATGTGAAATTTTATTAAATATGTACAATGAAACCTCTTACCAATTAATTAGCACGTCGTGTTTGCTGGACAAGCTGGAAATGAAGAACTTCACAACTTTAACAACAATGATAAACATTTCACGCCATTCCAAGTTAACTTTTCCAGAAAGGGAAGCGTTTTATGGCACAAGGAAAAATAAGGAAGAATCCATTCATGTGGACAGCCCGAGTAAGATATTTAGCAGGAAAATGTATGTTTTCAAATGTAGCACTCGAAGTGGCATTACGTGACCGTTTCGTATGTGGTTTGCCAAAAAATCTCATAAAAGATGGCCTTTATGAAGAAATGCCTGATAGTTTGACATTCGAGAAAGCAATCGAAATATCAAGGAATAAAGAAGCGAGTTGCAAGAAGAAAGAAACCATAATTAAATCGGAACCTCGTGAGGAGCTAAATGTGTATTTTATGCATAGAGGAGCGAAAAAACAGTTTCAGGGAACGTCAGGAAGGTCGAGCGATGAGGGAAACTTCAGCTAGGGAAGTAAGCAGTAAAGCGTTCTGATGACCATTTTGATCATCCAACCCTCTCCTCGAGGACTTCAGGAGCAGCGCAGGCAGCAACGATGTGTGACGTGTGTGGTAAAGTATCAGACGTTTCAAGACATTCTAAGCCTATTAGAACAATAAAAATTTTTAAAAAATTTTTTGTCGTTACTATACTTCCACTGGATGTGGAAGTAAAATAATGTCAACGACGACATACAAGGAATAGCTTCATTTTTAGATCATGTGTTAATAAAGGTAAACACACGCCAGGAGCATATGAATCGAGTCAGGGCTGTATTAAGAAAATTTGCAGAAGTACTTTACAGTAGAAAAACGGAAATGCGATTTTTTAAAGAAAGTGTAACTTATTTGGGATTAAAAACTTATAAAGATCTTCACACATGCAAAGAAAAAGTCGAAGCTATGGTCAATGCACCAGTATCAAAGACTGTTACGCAGCTTAAATTATTTTGAGGTATGGTAAATTATTACCACAAATTTATCTTATTAAGCCATTATACTTATGATTACACAAAAATTTTGAATTTAATTTTGATAAAATTGTTTAAATGTTTTTAATAAAATAAAAAACATTTTAGCATCAACAGAAGTGTTAGTACACTTTGACCCTAAACTAGAAATAGAGTTAGCTATCGATGCGTCTTTATATGACGGAAGTGCCGTAATTACGCATAAAATAAATGGGGTTGATAGGCCGATTGCTTATGCAATTCGGACGTGTCAAAAAGCGAAGAAAAGTATAGCCAAATATAACAAAAGGCATTAGGTATTACATTTGGATTTTCAAAATTTTATCACTACCTATTTTTTAAAAGATTTATTCTATTAACAGATCACAAGTCCTTAGTAACTTTGGCTTGAAAAAGGGTATACCGATTTTTGCAGCTAACCGCTTGCAAAGATGGCCATTAATTTTAGCGAATTTTCAATTTGACATAAAATACGTGTGAAGTCAGAATAAAATTATGAAGATTTTTTTCCCGATTACCCATATCAGAGACAAAAAATACTCATGAAAATTTGTCATTTCTGTGATTACATAGCAAACAATGAAAATGTACCGTTAAACTAGCATAATATATGTGATTCTAATTTAAATGATCCAGTACTTACGAAAGTTTTCAAATATATAAATACAGAGTGGCCTAAAAAAGTTGATTTAGAATTAAAATATTATTTTGCAAATAGGCATTCTCTGTCAGCTGGGATAACTGCTTCATGTTTGGATATAGTGTAGTGGTTCCTTAAAATCCACAGGGCGATATTTTGATAGAAATCCATAATTCACACATAGGAATGGTTTAAATGAAAATCTTGTCTCGTTTTTATGTATGGTGGTCAGGAATTAATTCTGATATTGAGAATACAGTGAAACTTGTAATGCATGTTATAGGCAGAATCCTGAAAAAGGCGAATTAATATATTGGAAATATCCAAATAGTTGTTTGGAAAGGATACATATGCACCATTTAGGTTCAATATTTGGAAAATACATTCTGGTTTTAATAGATGCCTATTCAAAGTGGCTCGAGGCTTTTATTGTGAACAGTACTAGCACAATTTCAACCGAAAAAATATTAAGAAGTCTTTTTGCTGGTATACTGAAATCTATAGTCTCGGATAATGCTGCCGAATTTACAAATTCTTTAAATCTTAATAGAGTAAAAATAATTCATAGTCCCCGTATCACCCTGCCACTAACGAGCAAGCTGTAAATTTCCTGAAAAAAGTAAAATCTACTTTATATTAAAATCAGTTGAGTCGGGTTATTCGGATTTGGACTTAATGCTAAATAGATTTTTATTAGATTATTGTAACACCCCACATTGCACAACCGATATACCGCCGCTGGCAGAACTTACGATAGGTAGATTAGATTTACATTTACCTCAAAGTGAAAATGTTTTTAAAAATGCCAGATAAAGTAAAAACTAGTTTAATTAAATAAAGAAATTATAAGGGAAAAGACTAAAAAAGACTAAAAATGTTTAGCATTATTTTGTATTAATCTATTAACTAAGATTTTAGGAGATCGAAGACAAATTGGATAAAAGGTAAACTTATAAAGAAAATAGCCCAAGATCATCATATTTAATATTCATGACAGATATAAATAAAACATAGCACCGGCATTAAGAGCATTTAAGAGTATAGTAATTTAATAAGCAACAATTATAAAAAGAGTGTAGTGAAATCTCTCGTGAAACTTATACTAGTGATAACTTTGAACATTTAAATTAAAATTTGAATCTTAATGTTAATAGTGATAAGCGTAGTAACGAAGACATTGCAGAATTGTTATCGACACCTCAACCAGATTTTGAAAATAACTTAGTAGATGATAGAACGGTTACACTATGAATTTAAATACTGTTTGCTAAATTGTTTTCAAAATGAAAAGCAGGTATTGTAATATATTGTACAATTGTACATAGTAGTTTAAGCGCGAATTGAATGTTTCCGTTGCGCACCTGCTTGGACGCACATCTTGTAATTATTTCTTCAGTTGTTGAGACATTTGTATTGTATGTACGAATTGAAAATAAAGGGCTGCAGTGAAATAACATTGTATTATTTAAATCTCAAGAACCCACCAAAATATATAGACAAACATTACAGAATTGTACAGAATTTATTGATTCTATCCAATAATAAGAACAAAATATCGGAGTTAAATAAAAAATCAAGATTTGAATTTTTAATCCACATTTGGGGGTTTCTTTACTGTATAAAATGATGCCACTATAGGGCATTCATATTAGCATAAATAGAAAAAAAAAATATTAATGCTATCAATTTGTTCTATATACAAAGTACAATTTACATGCAATTCTGTTATTTATATCCTGATGCAAATAATTATTCATTCGTATTTTTATAAGTAGTAAAACTTTCTCAAATTTTGATCGAACATCTTCCCAAGAATTGCTGCCAACGTGAATAACTAAAGTCCACTGTAATCTAACTTGACGAGTATATGAGTTGGTATTTGGTATGCGTTTTTCGGATAGCAAAAATTCAGTTGACTCACTCTATATCATCGACATATACAAAGATACTCACACTATCAGTATTTATGAACAGATATTTAACACTACCGGGCAATGAACTGTGCCCTGTGGTAAACCACATGTTACTGTGGATTATGTACTCCTTTCATTATTTATTACAACATATTGTCTGTTACTGAGACTGCTTATTAAATAATCGGAACAACATCGGACCCTGTACATTTCTAATTTTTCCATAAGTTTTACATGGCTTTTCAAATGCATCAAATGTCTTTGCCAGATTTAGAAAGATAGCAGTTGTCGGTATGCTTCCATTTACACCATTGCATATTTTATTGTCAAGGCCGTAATTGCATCCTGGACATATTTATTTGGTCTGAATCGGAATTGATTATTTGAAAGGATGTTGTATTTTTCAAAAAAAAAAAAAAAAAATATATATATATATATATATATATATATATATATATATATATATATATATATATATATATATATATAATCGTAAATTTTTGGGAAGGCAATCTCAAAATTTTTTGCTGTATTTTATATGTGAGAGATTTGACGATAGTTTGCCAACTGATTACGGTCGCCACCTTTGTATAATGGTTTAATAACTTTAATATTTGAGGAACTATTCCCGACTTCATTGACATATTTATTAAGGTACTTGTATATTGATAAGAGTGAATCTAGCGGTGGATTTAATAAATTAAAACGCGAGATAGATAGAAAAAAAAGATATGGCAATACTGTATTAAATACAACTGTCATATACTAATCTGTTTGTCACTGCTTGTTAATTTTTGCAAAATGTATTTTCACTTCAGATTAAGTTAGAAATAGTTAATAACCTTAAATAGTAATAAAACATATTTTAAAATGTCAGAACTAAAATATAAAGGCAGGTTTATTCAAAAAAGTACCCTAAAAAACAATTAAGGCTTAAAAAATGTATTAGAAATAATAAACCCAATGCTAACGTTTCAACCGAATGCCAACCAAGATCATGTTTGTGAAGGAAATCGCATGATTACCGTAAAAATCTAAAATGTTTAGAATGATCATCAATTCCTTCTTTGAAAGACTACAAAGTGAAATACATTGTGGTTTACTTTTAATTTGGAATGTTTTTTGCAAAAATTGCTCATTCGTTACGATTGTACGTGCAGGAAAAGTGTATGAAGTAAACGAATATAAATAAAATTGTGCAACTGCTTCATTACAACTGATTTATTTATAGAACATTCAAAATCTTATAGTGATTGTATAAGTCACAAAATTCACTAAAATCAAGATATCAATTCGAAACTACCTGACCTAGCTATTTTAGAAAATATGTTTATCTGTCTATATGTATGTAAAATAAATCCATCTGATTGATGCAAACATTACTCTACAACGCTTAAAGATATTTATGTTGGAAAAGGTCTATTAGAATTTTTGTCAGAAAAAGGTTCTAACGGAGAAGCCATATAACAAGAAAAATATATATTTGGAAAATATTTCTGAGTATTTTTCAAAATTTAAAAATTAATTGTTCTTATTTATTTCCTTCTTTTTAAAATTTTTTATTAAAATTTAAGTTGATCGTGGATTTTTATTTATTATTATCCATATTCATTTATTAATTTTATACTTTTCAAAAATTTAAATATACGTGCCGTGCCATATTCGAAATATGCAACCGATGCTTTATTTATACAAAAGGACTTAAAATTGATTTAAAATTCTAATAACTTTCATGATGAACGATTTTTTTAGGATCTTAACAGAGTGTTAATAAAAAGCCATTTAATAGTAAGCCAGTTTTTAAAGCATATTTATAAAAAATTGTGGTATTAGGGGCGAAAATGAACTTAAGCCTTGCTTTCATCCGAGCTCTACTATGTTAAGCAATAGTCCAGTTTGTGAGGACATTAAATGTCGAAAACCTATTAATAATTTTTAAATTTTGAGAAATGATTGAGTAAAATATAATAACAATAAAACTCATTTTTGCTGATGTTTGCAATGTCCGGAACATTGTTAAAATTGCAAAAAAAGGTAATTTTACAATAATTTGCAGAAAAAAATTCCAAAAGGGCAGCAAAGTTGTAAAACAGTTTTTTGTGGTACACATATCCCATAAATATTGAGATTTGCTGAAAATTTTGGGAATGCGCAACATATACATTTTTCAAAAATTAGTGTTCTTGTTAATGACTCGAAGACAAAAATCTCAAAAGTGCAGCAAACTTCTATGAAACTCTCAGTTATTGCCTCTAACAACTTGCACGGAACATTATTCCACGGAACATAATTTTACTATCTTAATAGTGCAATCTTCAAAAATTATGAAAGTTTAAAAATTGGTTAGCAAATAATGTTGGATACAAATTATTACATTTTATATTAAGTTTGCTGTGGCACTTATATGAAACGGAACCTCGCAAAATGAATAGTGATTTTACCCTTTTTGTATTCCAAAAAATCGCAAAAGTTTAGCAAAGGGTATAGCCGGATAAGCATAGTGAAAAATGCCCCTGAGCCAAATTGGACTTTGCATACATGGCTTGTTAGCTCTCTATTAATAAACAATTTCTGCCGAGTTTTAAATCCGTACCTCTTCGGTTGGGCCAGTTATAGAGGGAGACGTGATTTTCAGTTTTTATTTAATTTCGCTTTTCCTGTTGCATTGAAAATATCGCCTAACTCCTCGGAAATCAACGGAATTTGGCTCATAATCAATAAAACACTTATAAGTTCTGCTACTAACATGTTGCGACCTCACTTCTACTTTAATGATATTGTTATTGTCATTAATATAAGCCATAATAACTGATACGATCCATGTCGATCTCTAAAGTTAAAGTATTCTTCACAGTTTGCTGCGATGTCATTTGGAAAATAATGTTTTCGGAAAGACTAACATTTGAAAGGCGTTTTGTTTTCCAAATCTATTAATTAAAGAACAAGCTATCCGAAAGTATGCACGGACTCTAGGAAGCAATTTGTTATCCAACTGCTGATGAAGTAGTCGGTACTTCTGTCCAATTACACCGTGAATTGGCTTCAGCGACCCAGCGAACCTTTGTTACTCGGCGTGAGTCATTGGATTCAGCAGTGGACAGCTGACTACTTTTGCCTTTAAGAGCAGGCATAAGTACTTTATAACCTCGTTGTTCCAAATGGTCCTTTACATCGCGAATGCCTCGATCGACGATACAAATATCACCTTCCTTCAGAAGATTTTGCAACTCTCTCGGATCTTGCGAGACAATTTTCATGATATCCGCATTATTCTGCGTTGCGTGAAAAGGCCCGAGCATTTCAACAATATAGCAGTTTGTGGTGCAAATCGTGGTGCAAATCATTGTCGAAATGCTCGGAACTTTTCATCCAACGCAGAATGATGCGGATGAAAATATAAAGTACTTATGCCTGCTCTTAAAGGCAAACGTAGTCAGCTGACCACAGCCGAATCCAATAACTCACGCTGAGTAACAAAAGTTCGCTGGGTCGCTGAAGCAATTCACGGTGTAATCGGACAGAAGTACGGACTACTTCATCAGCAGTTGGATAACAAATTGCTTCTTAGAATCCGTGCATACATTCGGATAGCTTGTTTTTTAATTAATAGATTTGGAAAACAAAACGCCTTTCAGATGTCAGTCTTGCCGCAGAAATTCTTTTCCAAATGACATCGCAGCAAATTGTGGAGAATACTTTAACTTTAGAGATCGAGACGAAACATTGAACTAGGCGAAAGGCTCCATTTCAACAGTTGAAATCCTCATACCTCCTTGATTTCCCAGAAATGACACAGAACGACTTGAAAATTTAATTCACTGGATCGTATCAGTTATTATGGCTTATGTTACAGACAATAATGATATAATTAAAGTAGAAGTGAGGTCGCAACATGTTAGCAGCAGAACTTATAAGTATTTTATTGATTATGAGCCAAATGAGCCAAATTCCGTTGGTTTCCGAGGAGTAAGGCGATATTATTGTGAGTGTGCGAATGGTAGACGCACAGTCGGGTGCTGTTCACACATAGCTGCAATAATTTATTATTTATCTCACGCTCGATATATTTCTAAAATTGTAAAACCTGCAGAAATGCTAAATAAACTTTTTGATGTTACAAATTACAATATATTCAAGAATAAAGATTAAGAGCCCAAACATCTCAAAATCGAAATTTAATTTTTTACACCATGGCCCACCACATTAAAAAATCTGAAAAAATTACAAACCAACAAGCATATGAAGTAGTTAATACTGTAAAAAAATAAATGTAGTCACTTGATAAAATCCTAAAAAAATTTTTTTTTCAAAATTTCAAAAATTTTTAGCAAGCCGAATTAAATAGAAACTGAAAATCACGTCTCCCTCTATAACGGGCCCAACCGTAGAGGTACAGATTTAAAACTCGGCAGAAATTATTTATTAATAGAGAGCCAACAAGCCATGTATGCAAAGTCCAATTTGGCTCAGGGGCATTTTTCACTATGCTTATCCGGCTATACCCTTTATTATTGTTTGAAACAATATTCCTTACGTAAATAGAAATTTGCTACTCACTGCCAAAAAATGTCATAAAAATAATATAATACAGTTTAAACATATTAAAATGCGTCTAAAGCTTACCTTGTTGAAATTCCATTATTCACTGTTTGTAAACATTTAGGAGGTGACGCTAAACTTTCCATTGGATGTTCAGTAAATGATTCATGATATTCGGAATGAAAGTCATGCAATCCTTCCAATTTTAATGATATTTGTGGTTTTGTTGGTCGAACTCTCAGAGAATCCTGAAATAGTAGAACTATTGTTTCGTTAATGATTTTAAAAAAAGAAATTATTTTACTAAAAATTAAAGATACTTTTAAATCGTCGTCTTAGATGCACATAAAATATTTATAATATAATTGAGAATAAAAAACGCTGAGATTTTTAAATTGACTTCAAATTCTGCAAAAACCGATTTTTAAAAGACGCTTACTATGATAAAAAAAGAGAAATCGTACCAAAAGCGTCACTTCTTAAAAACCAATTTGCTAATAAATTGGCTAAATCACAATAAACGTCTTACATAGACTTATATATATAGGACTGAAAAGACGTTTGTAACAAAATAAGTAGTCCTCTGGGTATTCATAGATATAAGATTAATCTTTTACAATACCTCATATACAGTCAACAAAAAGGGCAGCAAAAAAAATAAATATTTCGAGCATCCAATGATAAGATGGATTTATTATATAGTACTTTCGTAAAGTAGTGGATAAATTCGATAAAAAGCGTTGCGTGTGCAACCAATAAAAGCCTATAATCAGAAGGCATTTATTTAACGAAAATTTCACAAAATGGATTTGCAATTGAACCACCTCGCGCCCGAGAGGTAAAGCCTTTGAGGTTTGGAATATGACCAACCAGTGCCGATTTTAGATATAAATTGCCCCTAGACCCAGGTCAATTTTGCATCCCCCTCCCCCCCCTCCGGAAATAGGAACAAGTTAAATGTTTTGAATTATAATCTCTATGCTTGCTATCAGTTTATGGGCAGTAACCACTAAGATGAAAGGCGAAGGCGCCCCCCGCAGAGTGGCGCCCCTAGGCCCGGGCCTATGAGGCCTAGCTAGAAAACCAGCCCTGTGACCAACTATATCTAGTTACACAAGTACCAGAGTCGGGGGTGGATGAGGTCAGTCTAACCGGCCCTGGCAATTTTAGGGAATCGACCCAATCAAGCACGGAACTAGAACCTCAAATTTGAGTGGGCCAGGGAAGAATAGTTTTTTTTTTTTTGGTGGGTCAAGGCATAAGAGGAAAAATGCGCCGCGGGCGAAAATTTTATATTTTTCAAGGTCAAACGCTTTAAAATGAATAGATAGAAATTCAAGTAGCAAAAACATTTTCTTCGAAAAATTGGTATCGTCAAACGAATTTTCCTTTTTTTCATGCAATTGCAAAAATTACTTGACGGTTCAAAGTACTAACACGTAGTCTGACTTAACCACGGTCTAAAGCAGACTGCTACCGTCTTGGTAACATTTTTAAAAACGCTAATAAACATCCATACTCTTTATTAAAATTTAATGACATTGAAAAACAAAGAACGAAATAAAAAATAAACAAATGTTAACAGTATAACAATAAATAATAAATCAATAATAATTATTGTCTATATAAACATCTCGAAACATCAAAAAAAACAAAAAAGAATTTTAAAGTTTCAGAGGTCAAAAGAAAAAGAAAGAAGAACTTTATTAAGCAAACTTGCAGGATTTGGGACGAACATGCAAAATTAGGTTACTAAGTTAATAACATCTGGCATTTATGTCAGTGGCCGAGTTTTTAAGATAGCGAGCAGCCTGAAAATCACATCTGAGACTTCTTTCGTAAGGATTAAGGAGGGAGACGAGCTGCCGTTTAAATTTCTTTTGGCCGTCGGGTTTTTCATCCGTCGGATATAAAAGCCCGGCCGCAAATCAACATAATTGAGAGTGGATAATTCTGCCAATCTGTCTACAGCGTGCTGAGCTGGACATATTGCAGTTTTGTGCATCTCCCGACGCAAACACGACGGAACGAATGCAATCTGACCCTGGGAATCCTTCAGCGTGTTGAACTGGGACCCCTCGAGTCGTTAGTCATTCCCCGGCGCCGTTTAGCCGCCAAAGCCAGAGCGAATGAGCCTGACCTGGAGACCTCCTACATCGTGTTGAACTGGGAAACTTCTTGAGTCGACGATATTCACCCGACGCCCGATGCCACTCCCGTAGCAACAACAAACGTCGCATCGCAATCGTTACACTCTCTCTCTGTCTCTCTCAGATAATAGAAAAATGTTGTCCTAAGAACCGTAAAAGATACGGACATATAACCTGTACCTGTATGTTATGTAACACTGCCTGTTTGGAAAAGTAAATAAATTGTTTATATTTTTATTGGGCTGTCTTATTAACTAATCTGGACCCTGATTAATCTCCGAACCAGCTACCCGACAACAAACCGTTACATAATTTGGCGCCCGAGCAGATTTTGAGACTTTAGTTTATTCCAGATAGCCCAAAAAGAGACGTTCACGAATGAGAGAGAGATATAAAGACATTTCAAGTTAATTCATAGAGAAATGAAAGCATTCCAAATCAAGAGAGAAAACGAAAATGAAAAGGATTTTGTGGTGGCAATCCAGACTACTACAATTGTAACCCCAGAAGAGACACGATTCCGGATAGTCCCGAAAATACGTTAAACGAACCGATGTCCAGAAATAAATCCAGATTACTGCATTATAGACGATAGCTGTACCGTCATATATGGATCAGTAAAATAATTTAAATTTATGTCCAGGGTCCCGAAAATACGTTAATCGAACCGATGTCCAGAAAAAACTCCAGATTACTACTGCATTATAGACGGAATCCTGTACCGCCATATATGGAGCAGTAATAATTTTATAGATCCCGAATTTTCCAACCCATGGAACCCTGTATCCCGCAACCGTAACGAAAACAAGTCCAGTAAAACCAGAGTCATCCAAAATAAGTGATGAAGTCGGAAGTCCAAGTGCCAGACCTGCTGTCACCTCTGCCTCCGACACCCGAAGCCAAGAGGCCGCCCCCAGTCCGAGACGCAACAGCCAACCCTGATGCCGTCCCCAGTCCGAGACGTACCGTCCCTGATGCCATCCGAAGTCCGAGATGTACCGCCCCCGATGCCGTCCCCAGTCCGAGAAGTACCGTCCCCGATTCCGTCCCCAGTTCGAGACGTATCATCCCAGATGCCGTCCATGATGCCAACCCCGATGCCGCCCCCCAGTCCGAGACGTACCGTCCCAGATGCCGCCCCCAGTCCGAGACGCACCATCCCTGACGCCGTCCCCAGTCCGAGGCGTATCATCCCCGATGCCGTCCCTAATTCGAGACGCACCATCCCCGATGCCGTCCCCAGTCCGAGAGGTACCGTCCCCGATGCCGTCCCCAGTTCGGAGACAGCCCCAGCCCCCCGAAGCCACCGACCCCAGGTAGGCCAATTGCCTGCCTCCAGGTGTTTTTCCAGGACGACGACGCAGCCCTCCCGGTCCCAGCTCCTCAACGGAAGCGACAGTTCAGGCGCCACAACCAAGATGGCCCCGCTTCCAGGATCCCTGGCACCGTCCCCCCTGTCCGCCATCGCCCCCTGCAGTAGACGTCCGGAAGAACCACATTTGTATTTGTATACCTGTTTCTTGCAATTTTTTTGTGCTCATTTATTTTAACTATTTTATTTGTACCATAGTTCTAAGATATTTTACATACTGTTTATGTTATTTAAAAATTTGTTTTTCTCTACATCTGCACATATATACCAGGCGTATACGAAAGAATTGGCCATTCTTTCTTTATTTTGTTTGAAGATGTTTAGTAACTTGTTTTATTTTGATGTTAAGTTAGTAAAAATTTTCTCTTTGATAGAATTTTGAAAAAAAATTTTTTTGTAAAGAAAGAGGGGAGTGTAATGAAGCATTCTTTAAATTCCTGCTCCATTACTAAGATTCCGGATTTACACACGACACCAATGTGCACACGGCCCGCAAATCTACCAGCTCCCGTCTAGAGGCATGGATTTGCACACGATACTAAACTATACGCAGTTCTACGTCACCAGTAAGCTAGGATTCTCGGATATAAAAGCCCGGCCGCAAATCAACATAATTGAGAGTGGATAATTCTGCCAATCTGTCTACAGCGTGCTGAGCTGGACATATTGCAGTTTTGTGCATCTCCCGACGCAAACACGACGGAACGAATGCAATCTGACCCTGGGAATCCTTCAGCGTGTTGAACTGGGACCCCTCGAGTCGTTAGTCATTCCCCGGCGCCGTTTAGCCGCCAAAGCCAGAGCGAATGAGCCTGACCTGGAGACCTCCTACATCGTGTTGAACTGGGAAACTTCTTGAGTCGACGATATTCACCCGACGCCCGATGCCACTCCCGTAGCAACAACAAACGTCGCATCGCAATCGTTACACTCTCTCTCTGTCTCTCTCAGATAATAGAAAAATGTTGTCCTAAGAACCGTAAAAGATACGGACATATAACCTGTACCTGTATGTTATGTAACACTGCCTGTTTGGAAAAGTAAATAAATTGTTTATATTTTTATTGGGCTGTCTTATTAACTAATCTGGACCCTGATTAATCTCCGAATCAGCTACCCGACAACAAACCGTTACATAATTTGGCGCCCGAGCAGATTTTGAGACTTTAGTTTATTCCAGATAGCCCAAAAAGAGACGTTCACGAATGAGAGAGAGATATAAAGACATTTCAAGTTAATTCATAGAGAAATGAAAGCATTCCAAATCAAGAGAGAAAACGAAAATGAAAAGGATTTTGTGGTGGCAATCCAGACTACTACAATTGTAACCCCAGAAGAGACACGATTCCGGATAGTCCCGAAAATACGTTAAACGAACCGATGTCCAGAAATAAATCCAGATTACTGCATTATAGACGATAGCTGTACCGTCATATATGGATCAGTAAAATAATTTAAATTTATGTCCAGGGTCCCGAAAATACGTTAATCGAACCGATGTCCAGAAAAAACTCCAGATTACTACTGCATTATAGACGGAATCCTGTACCGCCATATATGGAGCAGTAATAATTTTATAGATCCCGAATTTTCCAACCCATGGAACCCTGTATCCCGCAACCGTAACGAAAACAAGTCCAGTAAAACCAGAGTCATCCAAAATAAGTGATGAAGTCGGAAGTCCAAGTGCCAGACCTGCTGTCACCTCTGCCTCCGACACCCGAAGCCAAGAGACCGCCCCCAGTCCGAGACGCAACAGCCAACCCTGATGCCGTCCCCAGTCCGAGACGTACCGTCCCTGATGCCATCCGAAGTCCGAGATGTACCGCCCCCGATGCCGTCCCCAGTCCGAGAAGTACCGTCCCCGATTCCGTCCCCAGTTCGAGACGTATCATCCCAGATGCCGTCCATGATGCCAACCCCGATGCCGCCCCCCAGTCCGAGACGTACCGTCCCAGATGCCGCCCCTAGTCCGAGACGCACCATCCCTGACGCCGTCCCCAGTCCGAGGCGTATCATCCCCGATGCCGTCCCTAATTCGAGACGCACCATCCCCGATGCCGTCCCCAGTCCGAGAGGTACCGTCCCCGATGCCGTCCCCAGTTCGGAGACAGCCCCAGCCCCCCGAAGCCACCGACCCCAGGTAGGCCAATTGCCTGCCTCCAGGTGTTTTTCCAGGACGACGACGCAGCCCTCCCGGTCCCAGCTCCGCAACGGAAGCGACAGTTCAGGCGCCACAACAAAGATGGCCCCGCTTCCAGGATCCCTGGCACCGTCCCCCCTGTCCGCCATCGCCCCCTGCAGTAGACGTCCGGAAGAACCACATTTGTATTTGTATACCTGTTTCTTGCAATTTTTTTGTGCACATTTATTTTAACTATTTTACTTGTAACATAGTTCTAAGATATTTTACATACTGTTTATGTTATTTAAAAATTTGTTTTTCTCTACATCTGCACATATATACCAGGCGTATACGAAAGAATTGGCCATTCTTTCTTTATTTTGTTTGAAGATGTTTAGTAACTTGTTTTATTTTGATGTTAAGTTAGTAAAAATTTTCTCTTTGATAGAATTTTGAAAAAAAATTTTTTTGTAAAGAAAGAGGGGAGTGTAATGAAGCATTCTTTAAATTCCTGCTCCATTACTAAGATTCCGGATTTACACACGACACCAATGTGCACACGACCCGCAAATCTACCAGCTCCCGTCTAGAGGCATGGATTTGCACACGATACTAAACTATACGCAGTTCTACGTCACCAGTAAGCTAGGATTCTCGGATATAAAAGCCCGGCCGCAAATCAACATAATTGAGAGTGGATAATTCTGCCAATCTGTCTACAGCGTGCTGAGCTGGACATATTGCAGTTTTGTGCATCTCCCGACGCAAACACGACGGAACGAATGCAATCTGACCCTGGGAATCCTACAGCGTGTTGAACTGGGACCTCTGGAGTCGTTAGTCATTCCCCGGCGCCGTTTCGCCGCCAAACCCAGAGCGAATGAGCCTGACCTGGAGACCTCCTACATCGTGTTGAACTGGGAAACTTCTTGAGTCGACGATATTCACCCGACGCCCGATGCCACTCCCGTAGCAACAACAAACGTCGCATCGCAATCGTTACACTCTCTCTCTCAGATAATAGAAAAATGTTGTCCTAAGAACCGTAAAAGATACGGACATATAACCTGTACCTGTATGTTATGTAACACTGCCTGTTTGGAAAAGTAAATAAATTGTTTATATTTTTATTGGGCTGTCTTATTAACTAATCTGGACCCTGATTAATCTCCGAACCAGCTACCCGACAACAAACCGTTACAATTTTCCTACTTTATTTATGGTTGTTAATTACTATAAATTGAACTGTTGGCTTTAGATATTTTTTGCAGCCACCGCTACTCTCTAAAATCCCATTCACATGCTACTTTTGAGGCTGCACGCAGCATATAAATATTGCACGCAACCGAACTGCACGCGCTACTCTTAAGGTTGCACAGGTATTCACATGAAGATTCATTTGAACTGCGCAGTTTTTTAGACGGCACCGCAGCAAAAGTAGCTGTGTCTGACCGTACCTTAATTCGTATATTTAATTTAGTTATATTGGAAATTTCTTCATTTCTGGTAAAGCCAGTATCTATTTTTAAAGTTCAAGATAGTTTTTATTAAAAATATTCTGATGCCACCTACATTGATAGTTACTGTATTGTATGTAGAAAATGTATTTTTCAAAATCTAACAAAAAATTGGAGTTTTCATTAAAAAAATATTGATGACGTCATAACTTTGTGAAAACTTGCCATAAAAATTTAAAAAGTATGTCAAAAGATGTAATGGCATTTATTATGAACCTTTTGGCTTGCCCGAGCGAATTTCTCAAAAAAATATATTGCACGCTTTTTATCGATTTTATCCACTATTTTACGAAAGCACTGTATAATAAATAGTCGAGGAATAACGATTATTACGAATGAAACACAAAGTGATTCGGCAACAGTAAATGTCAGTAGTATGGGGGACATTGGCGTTGAAAAGTGAAAGTTAATTACGTCATTAAGTTAATGAGCTTTTAATTACCTTGCTGACCTTCAAAAGTGAAAGTTGATTAGAAATTGAAAATTGATTGAGTTAATTAGGTCATTAACAAGTTGATTACCTTGTTAACCTGAAAAGTGAAAGTTGATTAGGTCATTGACCTTGGAAATACCCCGTGGACCTGGGAAAGGCCCAACGGTCTGTGCCGAGCGCTGTGAAAGTACAGTAACAAATTGGTGGAATTTTTTGGGTGATTAAAACTCGATTAAGATCCGTTTTCTTAATACAAAAAAACACGCAATCTTGAGCAACTAATGTTCAGTGTTCAACAAGTCTTCAAGAAAACGTAGTAAATACGTATTCAAAGAGTGAGTATCAAGTATTCGATAAGTTTTTTTCAAGAAACGTGATAAATATGTATTCAAATATCTACAGTAAGAACAGTTGTGGTGTACAGGGTGCGAGAAAAAGTAAACCATATTTAAGATCGGCCGATTGTGATTATAGAAGAGTCCATCCAAGTCACCAACCAACCGAATCGAGTTCTGCAGCTTTAGATGACGGGTTTGACATTCCGGACTCGATGTGGGAGGTAATGGATCAAAAAATGAGCGGATTGGAAGAGTCTTATCTAGGAACCTACAAGAGGAAGAGAATATTCCAGGAGAAGAGGTACCCATTAAACCGGAGTGCAAGTAAAGTGGTTTCTGTCGATCTCGACCCATTTTTACATTTTAGCCCTTGTTTAAAAATTATTAAAAATGGTGTGGATATAGGCACCAGCTTTAACATTCAGACATTTTCAGCGTTCACAAAAATTCTACCAAGCATCTTAAATCATATTCAGGCACCCACCAATAGGTTAACTAAGTTCGATTTATTAGATTATATAATAGAGATAGTATCACCGGAAATGGTTAAATTTGTACCTAAGATAGGAAGTAGTTTTGAATTGTATCTAGGTTTAATATCTTTAAAACAGTTGTTTAAAATGAGTTGTTTTTTAAATAATAGTCTACAACAGCTAGAGATAACATCACCGTTCCAGGACATGCGTAGTCTTAAAACATTCCTAAATGATATAGGGAGTGATATTATTGAAAAGGGTGCCTGCGAAACTTTCGACGACGAATTTATTTTAAATTTCTTGGAAACAAATAATCAATATAAAAATGTAAGTATGTTATATATATACAGAATTGTTATTTAACTTTAATATCTTTATATGTAAATCTATCCGTAAGACTATATCACATATGTTAGAAACTAACCAGTTTTATATATAATAATAATAATAAACATGTGCAATTATGTATTTGCTAGAAAATAAAAAATATTTATAAAAATACATATTAAAAAAAATCAGGTTCGCAATTTCTTTTCTAACCATCTTAGTAAATATACAATGAAATCACAAATTTCATCAAAACACAACAGGGGAACAATGCTTAGAGGCTTATTTTAAAATAAAATACACAGAAAGTTTTGATTCTTTCTTTTTTATTTTGAAAAACTATGAATTATATTTACGTAATCATTTGTAAAATAATATAATTCATGGCTTTTTGCAATGTTCTTTCTTCTAACTAATATTTTAGAAAATAAATAATGAAACCACAAATATCAAATACACAACAGGAGACATTTAAATTAAAAGTGGCTTACTGAGAGTTTATTTTAAATAAAAGATACACACAATAAGTTTTGGTTCTTTCTTTTTTATTTAAAAACTATGAATTATATTCACGTAATATTTTTAAAAACAATAATAAAATCGGGGAATTTGTAGTACCTTTTCTAACCAATATCTTAGTAAATAAATGATGAAACTGTGTATTTGCTTATTTAAAAAAAGATACACACAATAAGTTTCAGTTCTTTCTTTTTATTTAAAAAACTATGAATTATATTTACGTACCAAAAAAAAAAAATAATGAAACGGCAAATATGAAAAAATAGCAGGAGATTAAAAGAACCATAAAATAAAATTAAAAAAGTGACGTGCTGGAAGCTTATGTAAATAAAAATACACACAAGTTTTAGATCGTGCATAAGACTAAAAAAAATGATATTAAGTGAAAATTGTTAATAAAGGTACAACGTATTTTTTATACGGCACAGAACTCAAGGTGACTATTCGCGGAGATTTTACAAGTTTTTGGTGTTTAAAAATTATTAAAGTCACATTTCGGGGTGCAGCAAAGAACTTAAAGTGACCAATCGTGAAGATTGTACAATATTTTTGTGTTTAAAAAAAGTGGTATGGTCAGCTTTAACATTTCAGTCAGACATTTTTTAGAAGTCCACAAAAACTCCACCAAGGCAGGCTTAAATCATAATCAGAATAGAAACTTGCGCGAGGAAGAGACTATTAAACCCATGTACAAGTAAAGCAGTTTCTGTCGGCCCTCTCCTTCCGACCCATTTTAGGCCTTGTTTAAAATTATTATTACATAAGTAGTTTTAAAACATTTCCTAAATGATACAGGGAGTGATATTATTGAAAAACCACTGCCCAAGGAATCACTACTTCCACATCCAGATTTTCTAACCAAGTCACTCACAACGAAACATTTTGTATGTGGAAATAATTGTTTATGGAACTTTAATAATATAATATTTGAAATTCTCTACCCCAAAAACCCATAAAACGATACCCCACATCGGTAGTGGGGGTGGATAAAATAAAAAAATATTTTGAGGTTTCTGGTTCTTGTATGCACACTAAATCACATTTTTTTTCATCCCCTTTAATAACGGGGTGTGGGTGGTAATGGGGGTGACTAATGCCAAACATTTTTTTGAGACCTTAGCTTCTCTTGTATATACTAAATACCAATTTTATGAACTCTTATCTTCTTGATTTACCTATTTACTCCAAATTTACCCCAATTTACCCTCCAACCCTTCGACAGAACAAAATGAAAATATAATCTAGTTCTAGATCTCGTTAAAGTACATATGTGTACCAAATTTCAAGTCAATATCTCAAATGGTTCCAGAGTAAACGTGCGCACAAAAAAAAGTTACAGACCGACAGACAAACAGAAAATTTTTTTTCGCTCAAACTTAAAATTTCAACGTTTCATGACATTCTAAGCCTATCTGAACAATAAAAGTTTTTAAAAATGTTTTTGTCGTTACTATACTTCCACTGGATTTGGAAGTAAACAGGTGCATGCGAAACTTTTATCTTAAACTTTTTTTGGAAACCAATAATCAATATAAAAACGCTAGTTATACCAATACAGTTTTTGTTATTTAATTTTAACAGTTTTATATGTAAATCTATGTTAGAAACAATACCCGTTTACGGTAAAATGTACATTAATGAATTTCTTGAAAAGTTTTGTTGAACACTGAATTCTATTTGCTAGGACATACACAGTTCACAAAAACTTATAAAAAAAAAATGTAGGAAAAAACATAAATTAATATATATTTCAGCTTGGTAGGTTTTTTTAAAAAACATGTTTTTTAAGTTATTTTCGTTCTTTCTCTTTTTGAAAAACTATGAATGGTATTTACACAATATTTTTAAATAATAATAAAAATCGTGATTTTTGCAATGTTCTTTTCTAACATTACGAATAAGAATAATATTTTGTTGATAATTGTTATTTAGTACTAATTCACTCAGTGAAAATTTCTAGTTTACATTTTCTATTAAAAAATTACTTAGGTATTCATCATCATCATGTACACCGAGATGATTATATTTTAAGAAAAAAATAATGTTTTCTGTTATTGCCGCAATACTGACTGCTCTATTTAAAAGAAATATCTATTTCGCGTACGAATGGTACTCAATGGTACAATGGTACAAGAGAAGCTAAGGTCTCAAAAAAATTTTTGGCATTAGTCACCTCCATTACCACCCACACCGATTATTAAAGGGGATGAAAAAAAATTGTGATTTAGTGTGTGTACAAGAACCAGAAACCTCAAAATATTTTTTTATTTTATCCAAACACTTGTAAAATCTCCGCGAATAGTCACCTTGAGTTCTGTGCCGTATAAAAAATACGTTGTTTATTAATAATTTTTACTTAATATCATTTTTTTTTAGTCTTATGGCACGATCTAAAACTTGTGTGTATTTTTATATACGTAAGCTTCCAGCACGTCACTTTTTTAATTTAATTTTATGGTTTTTTTAATCCCCTGCTATTTTTTCATATTTGCCGTTTCATTATTTTTTTTTGGTACGTAAATATAATTCATAGTTTTTTAAATAAAAAGATAGAACTGAAACTTATTGTGTGTATCTTTTTTTAAATAAGCAAATACACAGTTTCATTATTTATTTACTAAGTAAAATATTGGTTAGAAAAGGTACTACAAATTCCCCGATTTTATTATTGTTTTTAAAAATATTACGTGAATATAATTCATAGTTTTTAAATAAAAAAGAAAGAACCAAAACTTATTGTGTGTATCTTTTATTTAAAATAAACTCTTAATAAGCCACTTTTAATTTTAATTTCTCCTGTTGAGTATTTGATATTTGTGGTTTCATTATTTATTTTCTAAGATATTAGTTAGAAGAAAGAACATTGCAAAAAGCCATGAATTTTATTATTTTACAAATGATTACGTAAATATAATTCATAGTTTTTCAAAATAAAAAAGAAAGAATCAAAACTTTCTGTGTATTTTATTTTAAAATAAGCCTCCAAGCATTGTTCCCCTGTTGTGTTTTGATGAAATTTGTGATTTCATTATATATTTACTAAGATGGTTAGAAAAGGAATTGCGCACCCTGATTTTTTTTAATATGTATTTTTATAAATATTTTTTATTTTCTAGCAAATACATAATTGCACATGTATATTATTATTATTATTATATATACAAATGGTTAGTTTCTAACATATGTGATATAGTCTTACGGATAGATTTACATATAAAGCTATTAAAGTTAAATAACAATTCTGTATATATATAACATACATTTTTATACTGATTATTTGTTTCCAAGAAATTTAAAATAAATTCGTCGTCGAAAGTTTCGCAGGCACCCTTTTCAATAATATCACTCCCTATATCATTTAGGAATGTTTTAAATCTACGCATGTCCTGGAACGGTGATGTTATCTCTAGCTGTTGTAGACTATTATTTAAAAAACAACTCATTTTAAACAACTGTTTTAAAGATATTAAACCTAGATACAATTCAAAACTACTTCCTATCTTAGGTACAAATTTAACCATTTCCGGTGATACTATCTCTATTATATAATCTAATAAATCGAACTTAGTTAACCTATTGGTGGGTGCCTGAATATGATTTAAGATGCTTGGTAGAATTTTTGTGAACGCTGAAAATGTCTGAATGTTAAAGCTGGTGCCTATATCCACACCATTTTTAATGATTTTTAAACAAGGGCTAAAATGTAAAAATGGGTCGAGACCGACAGAAACCACTTTACTTGCACTCCTGGAATAGCCTCTTCCTCTCGTAGATTTCTAGATAAGACTCGTCTTTTTCCAATCCGCTCATTTTTTGATCCATTACTTCCCACATCGAGTCCGGAATATCAAACCCGTCACTGTTCTTTCACAGCGCTCGGCACAGACCGTTGAGCCTTTTCTAGGTCCACGGGGTATTTCCAAAGTCAATGACCTAATCAACTTTCACTTTTCAGGTTAACAAGGTAATCAACTTGTTAATGACCTAATTAACTTAATCAACTTTCACTTTCTAATCAACTTTCACTTTTGAAGGTCAGCAAGGTAATTAAAAGCTCATTAACTTAACGACATAATTAACTTTCACTTTTCAAGGCCAGTGTCCCCCATACTACTAATGTCAACAAGGGATACCCCAAGAGTAATTACCCTTGTTATCCGGCTGTCGATAATCTTCTCACAGAACTAAACAACTACGGATTTGATGTCCAATATTACACTGATGACCGTAGTAATGACAAAAACAAGCGAAAATGAAAGGATGATGTGATGACATTGGGCATAATGCAAATTTCTCTCAACCTCGTCGTACACACCTGACAAAAGTCATAGAAAGAGCAACCGCCGCCTCTGAACATGCCGCTTATTAATAAAACTAGTGGACTTACACATGAAACTTACACTTCAATGATTTATTTATATTATGTTACATTCACTTTTTTGCATGCGTTGTAGGGTTTGGAATACTAGATAAACTCACCTCCTTCTCACTTAACGATTTGTTGATAGCATTGTAGAAATTTTTAAATCTTCTCTTATATTCAGTTTTCAGAGATTTAAATTCGCCTTCTTCTAGTTTCAAATTATCTTTTGGCCATGTAAAAGCTATAATATTAATACGTTTATGTGCTTACATTGATGTATTAAAAATATGAACACACATACCTGGTCTTCTTTTCCGATATATCCACAACTCATCTACTGTGATATTTGAAGGAAAGCCAGAATTATGTCTTCCTTTCTTAGATTCCTTTGATTCGTGAGACTTTTTAATTTTCTCACTGAAAATATTTATAAAATGAATTTTATTTAAATAGAAAAAAAATACAGAATTCTTTCGAAAGGCAGTTATACAAAACTATTTTAAAATGTACTTAGAGTGTCATTTTTGACTGATAAATTATGAAGAGTGTCCAAAAATATCGATTATAAACTTCTGGTGCAGATTCTAGGTGCAAAAATATGAAAAAAAGTTCATATAAACATATGAAGAAAAAGCTTTTTTGTGCACTTGAACTATTTCTATGTTTAAATGAAAACCAGAATTGGGTTGTTGACGAATTTTCAAAAATGGTGAAATATAGTAGTGGATGCGTTAAATTCGTTATACGTATATTTAATCTGGAAGGAAAATTCCGTGTGCATCATATTCAAAAAAATTATTAAACTTCCACTACTTGAATGTGCCTCGAAAATGAAAGTGACATCATAACGGCAGGTAGATGTGAACTTATGAGAAGAACAGAAAAGGATAAATATTGTTCACAACAAACAAAAAATAACATATGTCAAAAGTAAATTTATGTTTTAGGTAGCAGTGCTTAGTGTTAGGTGTTTGGAGTTAGCTATTTTTAATGATTTTTTCAAAATGACTGAAATAGGACTTGTAAAAGCTAATTCTGACATTCTACCTGCGATGGAAATATTTAATGTCAGCGTATTTATAAAAAGAGACGATCATTTTAGCTTTGCAGAGGTTAGAGGTACAAACGCAGCAAGGTACGATACAACTCAAGATTTGATGCAAATATTAGAAAAAACAGTCATAGAAACTATATATTTTCATTAGTTTTTACCATAATTGATTTCAGTGAAGTTCGAGAATATTATGGTGAAAATGCTATCGGTTATGTCCAGTTATAGACGGAGAGCCAGACCCAAATCAATTCTCTGAATTTACTATGCCTGGTTTTTTGTCAGTTGATTACAGTAGTTGTGTACACAAACATACTTCGGTCAGTCAGGTGAACTCGATAACAGGTGTCTTAGGTACCTCTTCAAAGGTGTCATAATTACGGAGGTAATAAAATGAATTTACTATGGCTGAAAATCGTTATGCACATTAGATATTGCATATAAATAACAGTTATGTCAGTCAGTCAGTTGAATGTGGGGACGGAGCTGGTCAGTCAGCCCCAATATATGTACAAAAAATAAATAACGTGCAATTCATTTACTATACTTCAAAATCTCTGTGAAGGTATTAAACGCTATATTAATCATAAATAAAATGGTCAGTCAACCATCTTGTGGGACAACGAACGTCAGTCAGCGAAATAAAAGAAAAAAAATTTCGCGCGCGCGATCGGTGTGGCAGGCGGCGGCTCGCTCTTTTACTTATTATTACTTAACGAACTATTAAGTAACTTTATTTTAAAGTGTAATTGACAGCAATGTTAATAATATACATTTTGTAAATAATTAAATTTGTCCTAATTACATTGAATAGACAATAGAGGAAAGAAATATTGAAAATGTATGCACTTAAAAAATTATATTAGATAAACAATATATAAAATACATAAAAATTAAATTATTACTTAAAGTATGAAATTTATATTTGACATCACGTAATAGTATATTACCTACGATCATATTTATTTATTTATTTAGTAAAATCTGGATTTAGTTTACTTGTCAACAATATTATTTAACAAATATTATGTCAGTTTTCTACAGCGTTTGAAAATTACGTAGGCGCATTTGTTTTTTTAAACCCCGCGTCAGCGATATAAGCCACCTATAAGCCACGAATTTTACGTTTTTTTCAAATGTTCTTTCTAATACTGTTTTTAGAGCAATATCATGTGAGTCTTCATCATCCCCAAAAATAATTAAGTCATCAAAGTAAATCTCAACGCCTTGAATATCCCCAAAAATTTCAAAGTAGGATGCTTAACTTTTATAACGATGCCTCTATTTTCTAAACTGTCAAGAGTATTTTTCAAGGCGTGTCCCGTGCGTTTTGTTTACCGTGCGATTTGTTTACAATATGTAAAGTTCAACTTACATAGATCGCAGGTAGTGTGTTTTTTACTTACTATTTACAGTAGTGATCGTAGGTAAATAAAAGTATATACTTAAAGCGAGCAGGTATACTCCGGAATTTCTGTACACAACTGCTAGGTTTCATTAACCTCCCCTTTCCTATTTAAGATGGAAAGATACTCCCCCCCCCCCCCCAACGAAGGTCCTCTACTCCAAAACATAACGACTTTTCTGCTGAAAGCACTGCTCTCAGCAGAAGAGTCGTTATGTTTTTGAATAGAGGACTTTCGTTGGGGGGAATATTAGAAGTGGGCAATCCGGTTCAACGAACCTGCTCAATTGAGCCGGTCAACGCGTAAGCATATTTCGTTCTTGCCTTCCCTATCGAATGGCTCTCAGTCTTGAGTCTTGCCGCCGTTTCCAACTAAAATTAACCGTCGTTCGTTCGCTTGAATCAAGTGAGCAATATACGCGTACCTGGCAGTTCATTTTAATTTTATTAAAATTCGTTTTCTTTCATAAAATAATTATTTAATAATAAATAATTTTAATATTCATGAATTGACAAATAATTATAACTAAACTTTGTCTTGTCTGGCTGCCAGCCAAAGTGAATTATTCGTTCGTTACCCTCAAGCGGTTCAGCTCATAGATTACTGGTTCAGGTAACTAACGTATCCAACTGATGAGCCGAGGATTCGATTCATTTAATTTTGTTGAACCCAATTGGAAACGTCAGATCTTAGCATTTCTGATGAGAGCGAAATTTGATTGGGAGAAATAGTTTGATTACATTGTAATAATAGTGTCGTAATAGTCTTTTTTATAATAATAATTTATGTTAAATATAATATTTCAACTGCATAGATTTTCAATATTTCTTTCCCAATGGTCTATTGTCTATTCAAAGTAATTAGGACAAATTCAATTATTTGCAAAATGTATATTATAAACATTGCTGTCAATTACAATTTAAAATAAAGTTAGTTAATAGTTCGTTAAGTAATAATAAGGAAAAGAGCGAGCCACCGCCTGCCACACCGATCGCGAGCGCGAAATTTTTTTTTTTTTATTTCGCTGACTGACGGGCGTTGTCCCACAAGATGGTTGACTGACCATTTTATTTATGATTAATATAGCGTTTAATACCTTCACAGAGATTTTGAAGTATAGTAAATGAATTGCACGTTATTTATTTTTTGTATGGGGCTGACTGGCCAGCTCCGTCCCCACGTTCAACTGACTGACTGACAAAACTGTTATTTATATGAAATATCTAATGTGTATAACGATTTTCAGCCATAGTAAATTCATTTTTTCTTCAAGCGCATTAAAATGTTTAAATTATGTCACCAAAAACAGAAGTAGAAGTAGGACATTGTTTTACTAGTAACAAAATGTTAGTACCGAACGCCACCGTAGTGGACATTGTTTTACTAGTAACATAATGTTAGTTCCGAAAGCGCCGCCGTAGTGGGTATTGTTTTACTAGTAACATAATGTTAATACCGAAAGCCACCGGTGGCGCGCTATCCACTAGCCACTTGTCATATTGTGTCAACATGTAAGACTGTAGTTTGAATATTTGTACATTTATGATAAATAAATGAATTTCTGCATTTTAATACGCTTGAAGAAAAAATAGTATATATTACACGGAGTAGAACGCCTTTTTTTGTGTTTCGCTCAGTTTGCGGCTTCGGCTTCGCCTCAGCCGCAAATCCTGGGCTCAACACAAAAAAAGAGTGCGTTCTACTCCTAGTAATATAATATACTATTATTACCTCCGGAATTATGACACCTTTGAAGGCGTACCTGAGACACCTGTTCTCGATTTCGCTTGACTGACCGAAGTATGTTTGTGTACACAACTACTGTAATCAACTGACAAAAAAACAAGCATAGTAAATTCAGAGAATTGATTTGGGTCTGGCTCTTAGACTATTACAAAGAGATGAATCTAATGTATCATCAACAAAGGCCATCGACTACTTGGACTATTGCAAATTCAGATGTTCCTCAATACACATTGTGATTGTGTTACTAGCCCAGCCCAAACATGTTCACTACTCAGCGACAGGAAGTCCTTCCCTTTAGATTTTTAGTAATAAACAGGGCTATGTTCGAGAGGTTAATCTTTGTAAGTCAAAAAAACACCAAGTAAATTAAACAATGAAGGACTGAAGTACTGTAAACTATTTGAAATATGTAATAAGATGGACATAATTTCTTCTCGCGGATAACCTTTCGTCTATGATATACCGGGTGACACAGGCTAGTGGCTCACCCCTTCATTTCCTTTATTTTGTAACTTATCCATTTGAAATTTGGGGTGCATAAACTACCTGTAAAAATAGATTTTTGAACATAATGAACGGTATGAGACAATTTCCGGTTTACCCGGAAATGACAGCAACTTTCGATTTTTAAGGCCACAATGTCTATTATACTATGTCAAGTAATTTTAATTTCTTTTTAGCTTTTATGTAATATATATGGCAACGTTGATCTTCTGAAAAGGGCCCTTGAGGGAGGTACGGGCCATATGGATCAAAAAGAAAGCATTCACCCACCACAGTTTGCTTTATAATTACACATGTTTTATTAAGTTTTTAAAATAAATAATTTAGTTGGAAACAACGTTTTTCAATTAAAAACAATTAAGTGTTTCGCAGTCCACAAACTCATAGAATCAACACATATTTTGACATATTTGGATTCAAGACAATATTCTGAATATATGAGACTTTCGCGAATTTTTGAATCGATGTTCAGTTTTTTTAAGCATTTTAAGACATTCGTCTCTAATATTCCGTGTTTGAGTAACTCTTGAATGTTTTTGGTCATATCCGGGATAGAAAACATGACTGTTATCTCCTTTGACAGTTAAACCACTGGAGGTTCTTGGGCAAATGGTAGCCTCTTATTATATTTAAAATACCTTTTGGTACCCCCCACCTTTGCCACATCGCAACAAAGTGAGCCAGCCGGCCACCTCGAAAGGTTAAATTGTCATGTCTTTTTAGACATTCTTGATGAGAAGTTTCTTTCAAAGGATTTGTTGTGCTCATCCTTTCGAATTCTTTTAGTTTGGGGCCCCCAGCTGTTTCTTGCTGTAGATGTCTTATTTGAAGGCCTCAACCTGAATGAATTAGATTTTGAATCCGGAATTGATCTGGGCGTAAATAGTTGGCTTTTACTTCTTGCTGAGTTCTTGCCTCGGGAGACGCTACGGAAAAAATTGGTGTGTTTCCTATACAGCTCCAAAAAGAGCTCCTCTGAGAAAAAGTGTGTAGAAGAATAAGGTATAGCTTCTAGAGATGCCGCTAAATACTCATCCCTAGGTTTAAAATATTTTCTCTGCTCAATAGCTTCCAATCTTCGACAACAGACATATTGAAGAAGGTCGTCCGACGTAGACCCGAATGAGCAATCACTACGAAGTAAAGCTTCCTGGACGTCTATTTTAATTGACGAATTTTTGTTAATCATATTACTGACAGCATTAGAAAAGGCCTCCCTTTGTAGGAGAAGTCCATGCTTAATCGTCCCCAAAATTATATCCGTTTTTGTTAGCTGATCTTTTGTCGAGATCGAAGCGTTTGGGGTAAGTAACTGTCGATTTACTTTTAGACTTCCAATACTTGGCGACGCCTGAAACTTTTTTCCTATACGTATCTAATCTTATTAAAAGATGGAAGACCCGGCCTTTGACATTCTATACCCTGAATCTCTATGTGAGCTTTAGCCGTCGCCGTCGGCACCAAAGTTTCTTGTTCCTTTGTTTTCGGAGCGAAATCAAAATCAGTTTCCTGTAGTTCTCTTGACAAGTTCGGGGCTGCCCACGGAGTATCTCCCTCGTCTGTTTCTACGCCTACAGAAAAATTCTCTTTGTTCTCTGGACTATCAGTATCGTCTGAGGCTTCAGCCTCGGAATCTACAGCTTGTGGCTCGACCCTTTTCATAAACTCTTGGAACATTTTTCAGCTCCTGTTGGGATTTTTCAAGTTTATCCAAACAACTCCTCTTTTTATGCATAACCTGAGGTACCTCTTCTCCACTTGACCCCGAATCCGAGTTATGGGACAGTTGATCATTTGCCTCTCTTTTTGAAATTAGTAAAGATTTCACTTTTGCTTTTAAATAGAAAAATTGAGAAGAAAAAATTTTTTTAATTTTTTATGAAAACGATAGGTACTTTCGGATTGTTGTGTATGTGGAAGTAATAAAAATCTCTTACCATTGATTCCTTGGTGTAGTGGAGTTGTAGAACCGGTGGCGAGATATGCGCCAGTAGGGGATTCTTCCGTTGGTTCACGGGCCAGATCCTGGTTAGGTCCAGCACTTCATCCAGGTTCTGGTCAGTGTCACCTTGGTTTCGGCCGTGGTCTTGGTCCTATACCAGGACCTGGACCTGTTCTAGGATCTAGTTTTGGCCCTGGTTGCAGTCTTTGCTTGTTATAAGAATTGAAAGATGAGGTCGCCCAATGCAGACACGAGTGATTGATTTGCACCAAAGTGTTATAAAAAGTGTACAAAAATAGCCTAAAGTGGTCCAAAATCTTGCTATATGCAGTACAGTGTCTCAACCGTTGTGCAGCATCTTTGAAACATGTTAAGTTTGTGGATGAAAACACCATTATTTGTAGTGAATCTGAAAGCAATTCAACAGACCTTGACATAATCTTCAGAAGCGCCTAGGATGAATTCGGTGAAGCAAGTGAGGTAATCTATTTGAAAGATATTATCTGAAAGATATTATCAGTCAAAAGGACTTAACTATAAAAAATCAAGTAGATATGATATGCTCTTTGAAAGATCAAATCGAACTATTAAACAAGCTAAAAACGTACTCTTCGCCAATTTACTGAGCTTTTTATATAATTGTTACACATTCTATAGGATACTCTTCGCAGTTTTCTTGTAAGTAATGTTAGTTTTTGGACATACTAAATTTTGTTATACCATCTTTGTTGTGAAAAAAAAAATTATATGAAAAAAAAAATATCCAACCTGTGTGGGATTCGAACACACGATCTTTGGGTTGCAAGGCAAAACTTTAGCCACTGCACCATCACATACTGCTACGAAAATTGATTGTCTGTGATAATCTTTCGACTATCATATATATTTCAACTCGTACTTTTGTTATGGTCGATCGGTTTCCTGTCAAGGTTTTGATTGAATTCTTGCATTCCTGTACTTGTCTGTTCCAGTCACTTATTTATCCCATTGCTTTGTAGTCGTTCGACTTGTAGAAGCAGTCTACTGGCTATGTCTTTCAACTCCTTTTTGGGATTGTGCATTCCTTCAACGCGCCCTGTCCAGTTGATTAACCTGTCCACATATTTTTCCGACGATGCTTTTAAATACATCTGCCATTTCTATATTGTCCTTGGCAGCTCCAGGAGCCTTTTCCGTTCTCTTGCGCTTGTTCGGTTGCGTTACGGTAACTACTTTTTTGTAGTTGTCTTTGGGAGAATGTACTATCTTTGCCCGATCCCATGTCCGATCATGTCGCCGAGGAAGTTTTCCGTTTTGAGGGAGGAGTCCTCTTCATAGAGCTCCTCCTAGCAAAAGGACCAGTAGCAGTTGGCGTCCCAGCCCTGGTCTCTTACCGGTGAACCTTTGTACGTCGTCTGTGTGCCCCCCCCGAATCCGTAGGTCAATCCATAAAGGAGTGGGATTCTGGGTCGCTACCGGCCCTACCCACCTGAGGTAATTTGTTATTGACATCCGACATATCCATTTACCGAGTCGTCATTAGTTTTCCCTGATCAGGTCAAACCAGGTTTGACCAGCGTATCGAATTATCTCATGCTCCACTCCCAGAGTTATAGCACTGAAATTGAAATTAGCCGCTGTCACCTTCTCGTTAGGCGTTAGTAAGTTTCCACTTCTCGCAAGGACCTTAATTTTTTTCCGGATGGGGCATGGTAATACACATCCCCCCTACGTTTCTAGGACTTGGCCCGCCATACAAGTTTCCTCCGCCAACCTAATGCAAACGGCTTTATTAAGACATCTTCCGAAGTTTCAGCAGAACGTTCTGTCAGAAGATTCCGAGGTCATCTTCCTCGTTCTAACGGGAAGTCCCGTGACCGCCTCGTGATCTTTCAAAATTTGAAATATAGCTCCAGTCAGTCTTCTCTTTCGAATGTTGTCCTTTTTAGGACACACCCTTTTGCAAAATTCATAGTAGGTAGAATGTTCCAACGTTTTCCCATTAATCTGGATGATGGGGAAACGTTGGGAAAAGAAAGTGTGCATCAAAAAATTGTCTTCTACTCACATCCTCCGTTGTAAGGCATAATTTGCATGGCTTATGTCCACCTCCCATGGTAAAAATAGATAAATAAAAAAGAAACACAAAACGCTACACCCTAGATGTAAAAACACACACAGTACCTCTCAGAATTAACTATCTTTGCTCAATCCCGTGTCTCGCCGAGGGAGTTTTCGGTTTTGAGTGAAGGGTCCTCTTCATACAACTCCTCCTAGCAAAAGGTTCTTCTCCTATTTTTGTCCTGTATCTGTAGACCAGTAGCAGTTGGCATCCCGGCCTGGTCTCTTACCGGTGAAACTTTGTACGTCGTCTGTATGTCCCCCAGAATCCGTAGGGCAGTCCATAAAGGAGTGGGATTCTGGGCCGTTATCGGCCTACGTACCTGGGGTAATTTGTTATTAACATCCGACATATCCATTTTGCGAGTCGTTCTTAAGGCTCCCACATACCTCGTTCATTTTCAACAGGTTTACCCGACGGGTAAAAGTGTTGGAACGAAGAACGATGCCGGTCGAGACCACACACACAGAGTATTTTTAATCAGTTTTGCCGTGATGAACCGAACGTGTTTGTTGGCAGTGGCAGCGGCTTTAGCTGTAAAGCAAAAAAATAGAAAAGATCATACGAGATGGACTAGAGAGTGGCTTCTAAAACGCAGTACGCTAGGTCAAGTCCACAAACTCATAGAATCAACACATATTTTTACATATTTGGATTCAAGACAATATTCTGAATATACGAGACTTTCGCGAATTTTTGAATCGATGTTCAGTTTTTTTTTAAGCATTTTAAGACATTCGTCTAGAGTGCTTTGGAATACCAAAATTTGATCTACGGCAGGTAAAGTCGAAGGGAAAAATATAATTTTTCGTTTAAATTCATTAATAACTATTTATTGAACATATCATTTTTTTATCGAAAACTTTTTTTTCAAATGGGAAAGTGGTGGCTCATAGTGTTCAATAAATTATAGTTTTTTTCTGAATTCCAATGAATTCCATTCCATTTCAAATCTATCTATTTGTTTTTGTATTTTATTTAATTTATTTAAAAACAAAAAAAAATCATTTTCAAAATAATTTTTATTGAATTTTAGCATAGTTGCCTTTTCATTACGATTTGATACAATATTATAAAACAAAAGAAAGGTGACATTGGTAAACAATTATTGTTAGCGAAAAACTTGTATCCATTATTGATATTTCTTAACATGAACTACACCAATAACGAGAAAACTGACAAGATGTTAATTTATGGCGAATGTCGAAAAAATTCTGTGCTTGCAGGTCAAATGTATGCTCAGAGATTTCCTGAAAGAAAACATACGTCTCGTCATTATTTCAAGAAATTAGAGAGAAATGCGGCGAGAGCACGTGTCCAAAATCAAGAATTCATTGTAAATGAAGAGTAGGAGATTAATGTACTAGGAACCGTCAGCCAGAAGAATTTTGAAAAAACATAATTACCGCTCGTTAAAGTACAATCTGCATCAAAATTTGTATGAAGGAGATTCTGTAACACGAATTGTGTTTTGCGAGTAGTAAATTAATAAGTTTCAAAGAGACAATAATTTTGCCTTCAACGTCCTTTTTCCCGATAAAGCACGTTTCAAAAATAATGCGATATTCAACCGGCAGTATGTAAGATACTGGTCAAAACAAAATCAAAGACTAATTAGACAAAGGAGGTTTCAAGAAAGATTTGGAATAAATGTATGGACAGGTATTTATGGAACACGAATCATTGGCCCAATATTCTTCCAAGGTACGCTGACAGGACAAAGGTATCTCGAATTCTTACAAAATCAAAGGACCCCTCTCAGATCTTATAGGAAGTGGCCCCCGGTGAAATTGGCTGAATTTTTAATATGTTGTAGATTTCGACTTTCTGATCAAAAGCTCTCGTGGCTCCAATTCGATCCTATGCTAGTTTCCGAGATACAACTATAAATTCTTTTAAAATTCTGTATCTTGTCGAACTTTTAATTTATTGATAGAGTATTAAATGTCAAAGGAGCAATTCCGAAAGATTTTCAATTAAATTTTTTTGATCAGGAAGACGCATACATTATATAAAAAATGTTTTAGCCAATTTGAACAAATATTTTTTCACTTACTATTTTTATATAGATTTCCCGGCGCCTTCGTCAACATTTTTCAAACTTTAATTTTTTTCTACGCTAGGTATTTTTATGAAAATAACAAATGTTTTTAGTGGAAAATATTATAAAGGACTATTAGAACGTATCACAATATAAATTGTATGAAAAAAATGATTTTTTTTATTTTACAAGAGGTCATTCTTGTACATTTCTTGAGCTGTATCTCGAAAACTAGTCATATGATCGAGTTGGGCCTATAAGAGCTTTTGATCAGAAAGTCGACATCTACAACATATTAGAAATTCAGCCAATTTCACCGGGGACCACTCTCCATAAGATCTGAGCGGAGTTCTTTGGCAAGAAATCGAACAAGTTCCTCTAGCAAAATACCGATTGTTGTATTTCCGGCAAGACGAAACACCGCCCCATAATAGCCGCGTTGTTATGGATTATCTCAATGAAGCTTATGGTCCACAACTTATTGCAAACCAGGGTTTCATAAGATGGCCTGTAAGGTCACCTGATCTAAGCATATTAGACTTCTTTCTTTGGGGTTATATCAAGGGACAGCTCTATAAAACTCCTGTTATGACCATCGAGGATCACGAATTGAGAATAAGAAAAGCTTTTAATAGCATCACTCCACAAATGTTAAGGAATGTAATGAGTAACACAATTGTGCGAACAGGGAAATGTATTGATCGTGATGGAGTTCATTTTGAACAATATTCAAAAAATTCAAATGCCGTTCACCATTTATCGGAATTTAACTCTTATAATTGTGCGATGTGCACTTGTATAATTGAAAAAAAGTTATATCTAATAATAAAATGTGAATAGCAGGAGATCCAGTGACGTATTTACTTATGTTATTTTAGTACTCATAAGAATGAGTAGGCATACCCTTCTTAACACACTAAACACGAAATGGAAGGTCTGGCACCCCAAAACGGCCGGGTTTATTAAACAATTCAAATTCAAAATTTTTTCCATTTCCAACCTAAAAATTATTAAGTGACGCAGGCTGTCAAATTTAAACCCTTTCTTAGTTCACACGAGCCATTCATGCGTAAAATTTTTAAAAATACACGTACATAGTAATTCGTGAAAAAATAAGTTTAATGTCCTACAAGTCTGTTATTTTACAATAACCAGTTAACCACCCTATTTTGAGATACATTAAATGAAAAATAACGCCCTAGGGCGTTATGAATATCTATAATGCCCTAGGGCATTACAAAATTATAATACAACCCAAAACAAGCAAATTATGATAGGTAGCGTTATTGACAAACAAAATGCGTTGCTATACAACGGCGGCGTTTACAAACAATTTTGATTTTTACTCTCTTTTAAATCAAATCGTTCTGAACATAATAGATGTCAAATTAATAAATCGTAAATGTCAAAAAAAAGAAATTCGAATTAAATAACAGACTTGCAGGACATTAAACGTTGAAGGCACCACGGGTGTTGTAGGATAATGACGCCCTCGGTCGACATACACTCCCTCGGGCCAGAGGCCCTCGGGATTGTACACTGCCGACCTCGGTGCGTTATTATCCTTATAACATCCTTGGTACCTTATAGTTATTAAGGTACCAAGGGTGTTATAAGGATAATAACGCACTGAGGTCGGTAGTGTACAATCCCGAGGGCCTCGAGCCCGAGGGAATGTACGTCGACCGAGGACGTCATTATCCTATAACACCCGTGGTGCCTTCAACGTTTAATGTCCTGCAAGTCTGTTATTTAATTCGAATTTTTTTTTTTTTTTGACATTTACTATTTATTAATTTGACATCTATTATGTTCAGAACGATTTGATTTAAAAGAGAGTAAAAATCAAAATTGTTTGTAAACGCCGCCGTTGCATAGCAACGCATTTTGTTTGTCAATAACGCTATCATAATTTGCTTGTTTTGGGTTGTATTATAATTGTATAATGCCCTAGGGCGTTATAGATATTCATAACGCCCTAGGGCGTTATTTTTCATTTAATGTATCTCAAAATAGGGTGGTTATTGTAAAATAACAGACTTGTAGGACATTAATAACTATAAAACACTACACAAGAACAATGCAATTATAACAATACGTAATTATCACGCCCTTAACAATATACAATAACCAATAACTGAAATTAAACAATTCTCAAGCCGAACACCAAATGCAAATACGCTCTTACGCAAGTTGCATACAACTGAAGTCGAGATAGTCTTTTTGTAAAATGGGTACGTTGAATACTTCGACATCGTCTAGTCCCTTGAGACTAACCAGAAAAAGGCAAAAAACCCAAAAGTTCTGTTCGTAAGACATTAAGCCCCCCGTTTTCGAGGGCGGGGAACACGATGGTGACAATATTTTCCGACTGACCGTCCAACCACTATCCCTAAATCGATTTTTCGGCGCTGGGCTTGCAAGGGCTTGTCATATCGGATTTTTCTTGGTCAATTTGAATAAAATAAGTAAATATTGACTACAGGTGACCTAACTCACCCCCAGGGGTTAAAACTACCACCACCCTCATTACCAAAATGACACGAAAATAACGAAAACCGGTATACCCGTTTTCGAGGGCGAAGAATACGATGGTGATAATGTTTCATGACCTACCCTTCACCCACTACCCCTAAACCTGAAAACTTTTCCAATTTTCCGGTGCTAGGCTTGCGAGGGCTTGTCGGATCGGGTTTTTTTGGTAAATTCGAATAAAATAGGTAAATATTGACCACAGGTGACCTAACCCATCCCCAGGGGTTGAAACAACCAATAACCAATAACGATGTGCCATGGAAACAACGAAAATCAGCTGAAAAGCGATATACCCCCGTTTTCGAGGGCGAGGAATACGATATGGTGATAATATTTCCCGACCTACTCTTCATCCAAACCTGAAAACTACCTCCTCTTTTTCGATTTTCCGATGCTATGCTTGCGAGGGCTTGTCGGATCGGATTATTTTGTCAATTTTAATAAAATAGGTAAATATTGACCACAGGTGACCTAACCCCAGGGGTTGAATCTACCCCCACCTCCAATAACTAAATGCCACTAAAACAACGAAAATCAGCTTGAAAGCGATATGCTCCCGTTTTCGAGGGCGAAGAACACTGTAGTGACAATATTTCCCAACATATCCTTCACCCATTTTTTTTTGCACACGATAACTCTGGAACCGTTTAAGATATTGAGTAGAAATAAGAGAAGCTAACGTCTCCAAAAATTGTATTAGACACCCCCTTACCACCCCCACTCCATTGTTAAAGTTTGTGAAAAAAATAAAATTGTGATTTAGTGTGTGTACAAGAACCAAAGGTCTCAACAATTTTTTTTACTTCTCACCCACCCTACCACCCTCTACCCCAACCCCCCACTACCGAGGTGACATATCGTTTTATGGGTTGTTGGGGTTGACGATGTCAAATATTAGATTACTAAAGTTCCCTAAACAATTATTTCCATATATTGGAGTGCAAATATAGTATCAAAATTTGTTTCGTTGTGAGAAACTTGGATAGAAAATCTGGATGTGGAAGTAGCGATTCCTTGGGCAGCGGTTTTTAATAAAATATAAGAGAATATTATCGTTTTTGTAGTGGTATTTCGTTATTGGAAGTGGGGGTAGTTTCAACTCCCAGGGATGGATTAGATCACCTGTGGTCAATCTTTACTTATTTTATTCGAGCTGATAAAAAATAGCGATCCGACAAGCCCTTGCAAGCCTAGCACCGGAAAATCGGATTCGAGTTTAGGGGTAGTGAGCTGATTTCCGATGTTTTGGTGGCATTTCGTTGTGGGAGTGGAAGTAGTTTCAACCACCGGAGCGGTTAGGTCACCTGTGGTCAATATTTACCTATTTTATTCAAATTGACCAAAAAAAAAAAAAATCCGATACGACAAGCCCTCGCAAGCCTAGCACCGGAAAATCGGAAAAGGGGTAGTGGGTGAAAGGTAGGTCATGAAACATTATCACCATCGTATTACTCGGTCTCAAAAACGGGTATACCGGTTTTCAGCTGATTTTCGTTATTTTCGTGGCATTTTGGTATTGGAGTTGGGGGTAATTTCAACCCCTGGGGTCGCCTGTGGTCAATATTTACTTAGTTTATTCAAATTGACCAAGAAAAACCCAATCCGACAAGCCCATACAAGCCTAGCGTCGAAAAATCGGAAACGGGGGTGGTTTTTTCGATTTAGAGGTAGTGATTGGACGGTAGGTCGGAAAATATTGTCACCATATCGTGTTCCCCGCCCTCGAAAACGGGGGTTAATGTCTTGCCGTCCGGTCGCAGAACTTTTGGGGTAAAAACTTTATCTCAAGGGACTAGTCTGGAGTATGTTGAATACTCTAACATTATAGATTGTCAGACAAATAATTAAAACTATAAGTTGTGACGTCAAAATTAGTAAAATATTAAACTTTAAAATTGGATATTGCAATTGTTGAAATTGCTTTAGAGAATTTAAAATAATCTAAAAAAAAGACGCAAGTAATTATGAAAATAGTATAAAAATATTCTACGACTGTTGACACTCCATATTGGTAATGTTCCATTACATATCTGTGATATTTTAATAGACTTTTATAAAAATTTGGGAAAAATTTGAGGTCTCGACCGGTTTCAACCAGACCGGTCAGGGAAAAGGTCTTTGAAACGAAAAGGTTAAAATTTGACAGCCTGCGTCACTTAATAATTTTTAGGTTGGAAATGGAAAAAATTTTGAATTTGAATTGTTTAATAAACCCGGCCGTTCTGGGGTGCCAGATCTTCCATTTCGTGTTTAATGTGTTAAGAAGGGTATGCCTACTCATTCTTATGAGTACTAAAATAACATAAGTAAATATGTCGCTGGCTCTTAGTCTATAACTACCTCTTTGTGAATAATAGCCTTTTAGTTCTTAATAGGTAAGTACTAATGCAAATTATAAGGATCAATTATTTTGAAAGTTATTTTTTATTTTTAAATGAATTATATAAAATAGAAAAACAAATAGCATAGATTTGAAATGGATATCAATGAATTCAAAAAAAAATCTATAATTTATTGAACACTATGAGCCACCACCTTCCCATTTGAAAAAAAAATCGATAAAACAGTGATATGTTCAACTTTGGAGGCTTCGTAAATAGTTATTAATGAAATTAAACAAAAAATTATATTTTTCCCTTAGACTTTACCTGCCGTAGAATAAATTTTGGTATTAAAAAGCACTCTAGACGAATGTCTTAAAATGCTTAAAAGAAACTGAACATCAACTCAAAAATTCACGAAAGTCTCCTAGTATACTATTGTCTTGAATCCAAATATGTAAAAATATGCGGGTGTTCCATTTAAAAATCGAAAGTTGCGGTCATTTCCGGGTAAACCGGAAATGGTCTCATGCCGTTTTTATGTCCAAAGATCCATTTTTACAGGTAGTTTATGCACCTCGAATTTCAAATGGATAAGTTGAAAAATTAAGGAAATATGGGGGTGAGCCACTGACTACCCCGTGTCACCCGGTATCTATAGATTAGACTATATTAACCATTGTAATTTCTGTAAGAATTTTTTTATGGTATCTTATTAATGTTATATAATATGTCTAACATTTTATTACTTCATGTAGGTCAATTATTAACTATGCCTTGTGTTTTATTAAATATTTGCCTTTTTATAACGTTTTATTTATCAGTCCCACTACTACCTGAATTATGTTGAACTTGTGTATAATAAAATATATGAATCTATCTGAAAATGAAACAAACAACTAAATAAATTATCACAGCCCCACAAAAGAAAAAGTGGTCTGTCCGGTGGACCATACTAGTGTATCCTCATGTATTTCGACCAGCTGTGTCCGAATCCGAAGTCAGAATTTGCAACTTGGCTCGTCTTTTATCTCTGACTCCAAAAAACACCCCTAAATCGAAAAAAAAGTGGTATGTCCGGCGGATCAGACCAATGTATCAATGTATTTTGACCCGCTGAATCCGAAATCAGAATTTTCAGATTAGCTCGTATTTCATCCCTAACCCTAAAAGTTAAATAAATAAAAGTGGTCTGTCCGGCGGATCAGACCAATGTATCCCTACATATTTTGACCCGCTGAATCCGAATCCGAAGACAGAATTGTCACATTGGCTCGGTTTTCATGTTTAACCTCAAAACACACCCCCAAAGAGCCAGTTTTTCGCCTTTTACACTCAAATGAGTAGTTAGAATTTTTTTTAATATGTTTATTTCATAACCTTCTAAGTTATTCGGGTTCTTTGTTAGAAATTGGAGCTGTTTCTCAAATGTTGAACTTGTGTACCTATACAGGGTCCGCCACTTAAAAGTCCCCGGGCTTGTAACTTTTTTATTTAAAGAGATATCGTAACGTGCTTGGTACCAAATGGTAGATAAATCAAAACCCTTTTAGGGAGTACTGCTGAAAGTCTTAAACATTTGACGATCAAGAAGTTATTAGTTTTACTAATTTGGTTTTTTAAATTTTTTTTCCCTTACAATTTGGAAGATCGTTCTTAACATATTTAAATAGGGAATTTAGTTACCTTTCATTTGATATGTAACATTTATAATTAGTGAAGAACGTCTTGCAGAAATTTGTAAAATATATTTTTTTGTCAGGGCCCTCTTACTTTTTTATTTAAAAAGATATCGTAACACACTTGGTATCAATTGGTAGATAAATCAAACCTGTTTTTAGGGGAGTACTACTGAATGTCAAAAAATATCTGACAGTCAAATAAATTTTTCCTCACTTGATTTTTTTTTATTTTCTAAAAAATCCGAATTAAATGTTCCATTAAAAAAATAATTACATGTAATTTTACTAGCTGATAGAGGTGTCTACTTATCATTGATATGCTAAATTAGACAATTAGTTGGTGCTCTTTAGTAGCCCATTCTTGTATCATTATTTTACGATTTGATCACACCTGCCATGAAGAAACGAAAGTTACGAATTCTCAAAGTAGAAACAATTTGTTATTATTGTGGTCTTTATTGAATCTTAGTCATTCACAGCAACGAATCACGATGGGACAATTTACAAATATTTAAAAAAGGAAAATGCTTCTAATTTATGGCAAATGTGGTAGAAATGCACGCTTAGCGTGTAACACATGCACAAGGACGGTGCACGCAAAATGCGTCATCTGCGGCGAGGCCCACCACACCACCACCTGCCAGAAATCCAAGGACACACCAGCCAAGTGTGCAAACTGCCAGGGTGCACACTGCACACCCAGCTAGTTATAGAGGATGCCCCAGATGCCCGAAGAAGACAACCGTACCCGCCCAGAAGCCTGCTCCCAGCGCAGCCGCCAACAGGACAGCCCCCGGGCTAAGCTACGCCAGGGCCGCCCAGGGTGCCGCACGAACGCCCGCCATCCCTGCCCAACCACCACAAGCCCCCTAGAGGCTGGACAACTCGCTGCTGTACTGGCCCAGATCCAGCAGATGTGTACAATGATGGGGGCCCTGTTCGCAAACCTGTCTCATATCACCCCCCAGTGATGCCACCCAGAGCACCCCGCCGACGGAGAAGAAACCCGAAGAGACATGATGATACCCAATAACATATCCACGACCCTGCAGGTACCGGACAACACACTGTCCAGTACCTGTAGCCCCCCCTAGCTCCGGGCAGACCAAAAATGCTACCAAAGCATTTAGGTCTGCTCTTCCTCGAGCTACATAGCTCATCCTTACCTAACCGACGATCCGGATGACAGGATGTCAACTGGCATTCTGTGTACCGGCAGTCTCTCCAACCAAAACTCCCAAAAAAAAACCCGGGGGAGACAAGCTGGTTAAGAAAATAAACCGAAGACAGAAGAACGCCAGAAGAGGCCTTAGCCAGCAAGGTCCAACGAGCCAGGACCCAGGGACGTGGGCCGAAATCGTTTGCACCGCTCACATTTGTGAGTGGGGCCGACGCAAAGTAAGCTCGCCCGCCCTTCAAGAGGCTGGTCCCCGGTCTACAGCGATGTACTGGGGTAAAGGGCAATAGTCCTGCCCGGTCCCAGACATCCGAGACCAACATCTTTAGCCAAAAATATTGGCGACAAATGTATCTGGTACGTCTGTGCGAAGAATATTATATAGAAATAAATTCCACGCCTATAAAATGGTACTTGTACAGGAACGATTGCCTGATGATTACTATCAGAGGCTTAATTTTTATAACATTAATGTCAGTTTTACATAGGGATGATAATAACATTTTAAAAGAAATTCTGTGCAGTGATGAGTGTTCCTTTCGTAATGATGAAAGAGTTAACAGACATAATTGTCATTATTGGAGTGACATAAATCCCAAATGGATAAGGGAACATAATTTCCAAAGAAGGTTTAGTGTCAACGTTTGGTGCGGTATTATCAACGGCATTATTATCGGTCCTTACTTTATTGATGGAACACTAAATTCAGAAAAATATTTAGATTTTTTAGAAAATGACCTTCCCCCTTTATTGGAAAACAGTATACCAGCACAATTAATTATACGAATGTGGTTTCAACAAGATGGGACTCCCCCTCATAATGCGAACATTATAACGGAATATCTAAACCGTACATATGATCCTCGATGGATAGGCAGATTTGGCCCGATACATTGGCCAGCACGGTCTCCTAATTGAGCTCCACTTGACTACTTTCTGTGGGGCTACTTAAAGAGCTTAGTTTATTTAAGACCATTGCGTAATGTAGATGACTTAAAACAGCGAATAGTAAATGAATGCAACCAAATTAAAAGACACGTACTTCTTTTGGTTGTGAACAGCAATTTAGTGAAACGATACAATTTCTGTATTGCTGCAGATGGTAGACATTTTGAACAAAACTTAAAATAAATTATGTGCCAGTACATTTAATTGTAGTTACATAGTTTATTGTTCATTCAAATTAAAATGATTAATAAAATCTAGTTAATAAATATTTTGACTGTCAGTAGTACTACCTAAAATAGTTTTGATTTATCTACCATTTGGTACCAAGCACGTTACGATATATCTTTAAGTAAAAAAGGTTACAAGCCCGGGGACTTTTAAGTGGCGGACCTCGTATATGAATCTAGAAACTAAAAATAAAACAAAATATAACAACTAAATAAATTATCACAGACCCACAAAAAAAGTGGTCTGTCCGATGGACCAGATTAGTGTATCCTCATGTATTTTGACCCGTTGAATCCGAATCCGAAGTCAGAATTTGCAAATTGGCTCGTCCTGTATCCCCAACTCCAAAAAAACATCCCTAAAACAAACAAAAAATGGTATGTCCGGCGGATCAGACCAATATATCGTTATGTATGTTAAACCCTCTGAATCCGAATCCGAAGTCAGAATTTTCAGATCAGCTCGTATTTCATCCCTAACCTTAAATAAAAAAAAGTGGTCTGGCCGGCGGATCAAACCAATGTATCCTTATGACTAGACAAACAAAAAACCTCAACAATTTGAATGTTAAAATAAGAGACATTTGAGAACCACTGCTTTTCTGGGTCAATGGAGGTATAGGTCTGAATTAGAGAAGTGGCTTGTTACTTTTAAAAAGACATAAAAAAAGTATGAAGATTACCGGCTTTATCTCGCCGCCGCGCCGGACGATCTCAAAGCAAAAAGCGCGGCTCTTTGATGAGACCACTTCAACCGAACTTTTTATACCAATTATAAAGATATAAATATTTCATTATCTCCTTCTATACAACCGCAAGCAGGGATTTAAACAGAAGATTTGTTTACCATGTGTTTTTTAATTTGGAACAAAATTATTGGAGCTTTTATTGTTATTTATAATTTATAAAATTTAAATGTGATTTATTGACATTTGTAATAAATAATTTTTCTGTGTTAAAAGCTGAAAAAATGAGCAACTATTTCTTGAAATTGGAAAACGAGTTAGACGTCCGAGATACGATAACAGAAAATAGTTAAGTATGTGTATTTTGTTAGGAAAAATTTAATTGCGCGCATAGTGTTTTCAAATCAGGTATTGGCAACTAAAAAAACCGCTGCCCAAGGAATCACTACTTCCACATCCAGATTCTCTATCCAAGTCACTCACAACGAAAAAATTTTGTATGTGGAAATAATTGTTTATGGAACATTAATAATATAATATTTGAAACCCTCTACCCCAAAAACCCATAAAATGATACCCCACATCGGTAGCGGGGTGGGGGTGGTAGTGGGGGTGGATGAAGTAAAAAACATTGTAAGGTTTCTGGTTCTTGTACACACCCTAATTCACAATTTTTTTCATCCCCTTTAATAATGGGGTGGGGTGGTAATGGGGGTGGCTAATGCCAAAATTTTTTTTGAGACTTCAGCTTCTCTTGTATATACTAAATACCAATTTTATGGACTCTTACCTGCTTGATTTACCTATTTTCCCCAAATTTACCCCAATTTACCCCCAACTCTTCGACGGAACAAGACGAAAATATAATCTAGTTCTAGATCTCGTTAAAGTACATACGTGTACCAAATTTCAAGTCAATATCTCAAACGGTTCCAGAGTAAACGTGCGCACAAAAAAAGTTACAGACAGACAGACCGACAGACAGACCGACAGACAGACCGACAGACAGACCGACAGACAGACAGACCGACAGACAGAATTTTCTTTTTCTCTCAAACTTAAAATCTCGACGTTTCGTGACATTCTAAGCCTATTTGAACAATAAAAATTTTTAAAAATTTTTTTGTCGTTACTATACTTCCACTGGATGTGGAAGTAATTGAGTTCTCTATGGAAGTCAGTAATAAACAGATCAGAACAAATCAGCGAATATTAATAATAATAATGCCTTTATTGCCCAATAACAACTTTTGAATTTCCTACGCCGATGATTCAGTTTAATTTTGGTCAATGCAAGAAAAACAGAAAAATTAAGAATTAATATTTAATTTAATTGTGTTTGAAATTTCTTAATTACTAGTAAAGTTAGTATTTTTAAATCTCAAGATAGTTTTTATTAAAAATTTTCTGATGTAATCTACATCGATATTTACGGTATTCTGTGTAAAAAATGCTTTTCTTCGAATTTCGTAAAAAGAAATGGGGGTTGCTATTTTTAAAAAAATATTTGATGACGTCATAGCTTTGTGAAAAAATTTAAAAATATATATCAAAAGATGACATTCATTATAAACCATTTGACATACCTGAGTAATTTTCAAAAAAAAAAAATGTACACATTTTATAGAATTTATCCACTACTTTACAAAAGCACCGTTCTGCCATTACTCATATAAATTATTACAATTTTCAAAGTTACGGAAACAAAGAAACTTGCTAAGGAATTACAATTTGATAGACAACGAATGATTCAATGTTTAATCATATATTAGTAACCTGAGTGCCTCTTTTGAACCTTGACCTATCAGCGGATGTCAGTTAATGAAAAGATTAATTAATCAAATGGATTGATTTCAGTGAACTGATTCCACTGAAAGCCAATTAGTTGTAGGAAGATAACGTTACATACATTTTAATGTACCTTTGGATGTCAATGCGCTCTTCAAATAAAGTAAAATAAAATTGATGCTATTAATTCATGGATTATTAAACAGGTAAAAAAATAATGATATGCCCAATGAGCACAACAAAAGGAATTTAAAGCGTCTTAGTTTAAATTAATAATACAACATAGACTTAATTATATATATACAAATAAAAATACATTAAAATAGGTTATTTCCGTCTAAAAATTCTTGTATATTAAAAAAAGCTTGCGACAACATCTTTCTTTATATCTAATTTGTATTTTTCTATGGGTAATAGTTTTATGTTATGTGGAAGTTTATTGGAAAATAAGGAACTGTATTAATTTGAGGCTAATCGTGTTTGTGTGTGATATTCTAGATGGACATTATTGTTTAGTCTAACATTGTGTTCATGATAGCAATTATTTTTTAAACATTTATCTTGATTATTGTATGCAAACAAAGACATTCATAAATTTTTCGAAATGGAATCGTTAGTATGTTTAAATCTAGAAATTAAAATTTGTCTCTGACCTCTTCTTTATAGCCAAAGCCAGAAATCACTCTGACGGGCACGTCTTTGTAATTTAAAAATCCTCTCTGCGTGACAAGAATGTCCCCATGCCAATCAAACTGATTGCAACAATCCATGCCTGCAAACATGTTTTTTGAGCTACCTAATTCTTTCGATTTATTAGTTAATTTATTTGCGGTGTAAGTAATATGAATTTCGAAGGTATGTGCAGAGTCTAGGTCTAGGTCTAGTTCTAAAAACTTCTGGGTTGCTTATATTGTTTTGTGCCTCGAACTAAAAGTAATATTTACTGTCTTTGTTTTGTTTAGCGCCAGTCCTTATATTTGGCTATATTTTCCTCTACTTTTTTGTCAATACCTCATAGTCAACGTCCGCGTCCGAATAATATCAAAATAATGTATCAATCGAATTATACGGGGCGTTAGGGAAATAAGTCGCGTGCGTTCAGAAGATGATTTCACACGCAAGAATAGTAAGAATTCAATTGCAATAGATGTATAAACATAACAATACAACAATATACATCTACTTAACGATCAACTAGAACTAGGACTAATTCGAAGAAACACCGAATTTTCACTTAGGAAAATATGTTTTGGTGCAGGCCATGAAAGTAAAAGCATATCCTGATCATGGAAAAATGTACCAAAAATAAAAGTATAATTTTTTGCCAAGGAAAAATAAACAACATACTATTACGAAATACTTTGAGAATATTTTTAACTTTTTAAATTCTCCATAAAAGACAATAGAAATAAAGATACAGACATTATGGTGCGGGAGCTACGTGGCTTTTTCGGAAACTCATTGTTACAAGCATTTTCTATGCGTTCATTAATTCTATCGAACTTAAATAACGACAAATATACTTCCGGCATATGTCACCCCGTCGAGTTGGCCATGGTTCTAGATATAAAAATCAGTGAAATTATATCATCGTTACAAGGCTAATTTGTTTTGTGTGTACACATTTTATATTTAGAATGAATAAAATAAGATCGCCAGAAAGTGTGGGCCGTCAGGGGCGCAGCCAGTAAGGTTAAAGTTGTAAGAAAACGGAGATATATAATATGATCGTTACAAGCTTTTTTAGTCTGAGTATGTTTATTTAAATGTTTTGAGAGCAGAAAAAAATTACAAGAAAGAAACTCCCATCAGTAAGGCTAATCAGAAAGAAAATGTTAGGATTTTTGAAGAAAATTGGATTTTTTTTCGCATATTTCATATCAAAACTCTAAACTCATCCTTACAAGTTCTGGCTCCTTTTTAGAACGTAAATATAAGCTCCTTCAACAATAGAATGGCTTCCCCAGAAAGTTCTTAGTGTCAACAAAAGTACCATAGGCTCTTAAATATACAAGAATTTAACACTTTCGGCTAACTTAACTTCCCACCGTGCTTCAGATGTATTGCATCATTATTACCTTTATAGCTGCGCCTCCTGACGGCCCACACTTTCTGGCGATCTTATTTTATTCATTCTAAACATACACACGAAAAGAAATGAGCCTTGTAACGATGACATAATTTCACTGATTTTTAGACAGTGTTCGTGACTCACCTGACAGGAGGTGCCCCGCCAGAAGTCGATTTTATGAATCGTTATCATCCATTAAACCATAAAAATATCTCAAAGTTCATAAAACGACGATGTGCCGAAAAGCCACCTAGCTCCCTATTATGGGTATCATTCAAAAGAATGAACATAAAATTTTAACGATGTAACATATCAAAAAAGGCGAAACCGGCAAATGTGGCGTAGGCGCGTAGGAAAATATTGGCAAAAAATAGTAAAAATGAACAAGGCCGGTCTCCCACATAAAATAAGTTTGGATCAATCCAACGACTCATAATTTGGGCGAGTGCGTTGGATGATCAACACAAAGCGATAGTAGGAAAGCCAAATGCAGGATTTTCCAAATGATACAGTTATAGAGAAAACAGCCTTCTTCATAAAAAAGAGAAGAATCCATTTTGCCAAAAAGTCGCTGGAAGATGAAGCGGTGTCATTTTCCCTATATTGAACCTGCATGGGGATTAGTAAGTCGTGGGACTGACCGAACGTTATCAAACTCATGTATTAGTTGAACTCCGTTCTTGTGAATGATATAATCACAATCGAGAAATTTAAAACTAATTACAAGTGAACCAAAATTTTTTAAGTAAAATATTTTTATGTTATTTTCAGTCAGCCATAATTTCCATAGTTCACAAATTTTAAAAAACGCTTGCATTAAATTCTGGGGAAGTTGCATGAATCTTTTCTACCAAATCGATTGTTAACGCACGCTCTCATTTTCATGGTAAAATTTACCTTTCCTTAGTTGGGGAGGCGATTCCTTCAAATTATATGATTTATTAGATAGGATTTTTACATTCATTTTGAACCTACTAAATAAATGGTATTCTTTGAACTTTTTGCTTTTTATTGATATTATAACTTATTGTTAGTCTTAATCCCTTGAGGGTTTTCGTTTGGAAGACCAGAAATTGAATTAATCGAAGTCTCATGATTCCGCAAGTTTGAAACTCAACGTTCTGGTCGTCTTATAGGAGCTCGATAGGGATTTTTTTATGCGAAAATCTCAGAAATTTTTAAGCGTAAAATCCATTATTACTACGTAAATAAGTAAAATCCTGTCAGAGGGGACCAAATTTCAAATTTTATAGAAGGAAGCGTCGTTAATAATCTACGGTAGTGCAGCCTTAACCTATTACTTATTCTATCGAGTTATATCTTATCTCGAACCCTCCTGGGAGTGGAAGAACGGGGCAGAACGCGACTGGCGCCCGTAATGAATAAATTGGTGTCGCATTACTCAGACGCAAGGTAGTGAGTTCTACTACATGAACACGATACGAAACTATTGCAGCTGCAAACTTAAAACTGCGCAGCAAAAGTAGCTGTGTCTAACCGTACTTTTACTGTTACTTTTCGCCGATATCTCCGAAATGGTAAGGGCTAGCTCAAAATAAAAAAATACCGTAAAACGAGTTCGTTTTATTACGAATCTTTTGGTTCAATCAGAATTTTATTTTATTTTTTTTTTTTTTCGTTTTGGAGATATTTACTGAAATGTCGGCGACGTATAACATTATTTTGCTTAAAACCTTTAACTTTGACTACTAGGGCAAGAAACTACTCTAACGAATTTAAACAGAATTAAATTTCCTAAAACTTGTTTTATATATGAAGTGTTGGTGTACTTCCGGGTGTTTTCCCACGTAGTTGATAGGCTCCTGCTGGAGCCATTGTTGTCTAAACGACGTTTCGGCAGAATCCCATCTGGAACTGGACTCCAGTTCGAGCAATTTGATAATTAAAAAATGTCTATATCAGAGTATGTAGGGGCGCGCTTCAAAAAATCATTTATTTTATTATATACGACCAAATGTATCAAATTGGGCATCTGCAGACTCAGAAAACATTACTCTTTCAGAAAAAAAATATTACAGAATTGTTTGATAGTGATCTTCGTCTTAATTCACGATGAAGTTCTGATTTTGTTGAAAATTGCAAATCAACCCCCAACTTTGACGCGCCGTAGAGCGGAAACTGTTGGTCGTAGACGAAAAATATTGTGCACAATTTTGTTCTCTACATATTTCATTTGAACTTTTTTTCGATAGCACTTACCACAACGGCGCTATTTCCTGAAAAGCGTCGCTACGCAGAGTTTTCATCCCCCACCCCCCGAGCGGCAACCCCCCCGAGATCGCAAATTCAGGTGTACTATCAGGGGACCTATGTCTTCCATCCCATCAAATTTCATTTCTTTTCGACCTTTTGCGAATAGAACCTTTTTTTTTGTACCCACTGCTTGGCCTAAAAGAACGCTTTTGAAAAAAAAATGTTTTTTTTAAGATTTACATGCATTTTCTAGGAAAACGTGAAAATTCTTCCTTGTTCGATTAATAATTAAAATATTCTTTCACGCTATCACAATGCCGGCTCTAACAGCTGACGTCATTGACACCAAGTGGTTTTGTTTACAAACTACGGCATAATCTAAATATTTATTTTACAGAAAATAAATGTTATTTTCAATTTCTTTTGTTATAATCGTTTTCTGCGTAATGTAAACTACGAGCAAATCATTTTTTCCAGAATTTTAAAATTTCATGCATCTTCCCCATTGTAGTTTAAGTTCATTGTGTTTGATAATGTAGCGAGGCTACGAATCCGCGTTTTTTAAAATATAGTGACTTGTTTAACAAGGTAAAAGTGTATTATTTCAATTTGTTATTAGTCTAATATAATAACGTTGCATATTTTAACAATTTCATAAAAAAAATAATCAGTACATATGACATTATTTCCAAATTCTGCATATTTTTTAGCTGTAGGTATTGTAGTATATAAGGATAATGATATTTAAATAATTCTTTATCGTTTCAGTATCACTATATTATACATTTCCAATCCATGTCCTCAACCCAAATATCAGATTTGGAAGGGTTCGTTTTGCAATTCCCTGTTTTGTTTGTACACACATCTATTATAAAGTAACAGGTAAATGATTACAGATATGATCAGTGCTCTACTTTTACTATCAAAATCACCATAAATAAAATCGCCAAGATGGTTGCGTGTCGGAGGCATCGGCATTAACACAGTTTACTTAATGGAAAATTGATTCTATTTTTAGACCCTCAATTTTAGAAAATATACAACTATATCCCAAATAAAATGCATTATTTATTTAGTTCAATATATAAAATTGTGAAAGCATATAAAATATAGTACGGGAGTCAGCGACACTCTTTTTTGATAGATATGCTTAAAATTAATTTCGAACGTTTTGTGTTATATTTAGATGTTTTCACAAAACTCACAGACACACCAGCGACAGCCAACGCCTGACAGCACTTTTTTGCTCCTGCCAAAGCCATGTTCCATCGAATGGCCGGCAGCATAATTTTAAAAATACAAAAAATCTCAGCTTTAAACAGGAATAGCATTGGCACATTTTAAAACATAATTGAAATGCTGCTGCCAATCGTTAATCCGCTAGATCAAGATCAAACGAATATAGCAACTAACTGCTGAATATAGCAACTGTCGCTAGCTCCCATACTAATATACGTGTCTGATATTAGTATTTTCACAGGTCGACGTCATAAGAATAATGTATTATATTATTAGGAGTAGAACGTCCTTTTTTGTGTTGAGCTCAGAATTTGCAAACTGGGCGAAACACAAGAAAAGGCGTTCGACTCCGTATAATATATACCATTCTTTCTTCAACCGTATTAAAATGCAAAAATGTATTTATTTATTATAAATATACAAAATTCAAAACAACAACAAATTCAAACTACAGTGTTGTATGTTGAAACCAGTGACTAGTGGATAGCGCGCCACCGTCTGCTGTGGAGGCTTTCGGAACATTATGTTACTAGTAAAACAATGTCCAGTACGGTGGCGTTTGGTACTAACATTTTGTTACTAATAGCATAAAGTTCTCTAAAATAATTTCTATAACTGAAAAAAAGCTATGACATTACAAAGGTAAAAATAGAGTAACAAAGAAGACACGTGACATTTATAGAGAAATTAATTAATTAATTTGAAAGTAAACTTAAAACTTTGCTTTTAAATTGCTTCATACTGTTAGAAAAAATGTCTACACCATTTAAGTTATTATAGCTTTTAGACATATAGTTAATAAGACAAAAAAATTGATGAAACGAGTAGGTATGCTTTTAGAGGGCAGAATATTTACTAGTGGAATATTTTTGTCGACATCCTCTTAATACGTTTCCGCAAGAAGAAAAAACTCAGACTGCAACCAACAGCTATTCTCCGATCTAATGCTCCTTTGAGTAGGAATAAGTCTTTCGGCTGGTGTCTGTTGCAATCGAAACTTTAACGTTAGTGTTTTGTAGCAATGCATAGTTATTGCAATTAACGCGGCCAGGCTTGTAATTCGTAATTCAGCGCTCAGCGGGGCATTAGTCCGGAGAGAATAACTGTTGGTTGCAGTCTGGTTTTTTATTCCTTATACAGGGTGAACCATTTTAATCTATTATTGCAGATATCTGGTCGTGTAAGCCACCAATTAAGAAATGACCTCTACCTCTACAAAAGTTGTTGGGTTCTAAGGGAGCCATCTGATTCTGTAGTCGGGCACCGAGTCCGTGACCTTGATGAGGCCCTGTGATACCCAACATTGTTTTTTAAATTGGAGCCCCTATTTTTTATTGCAGAATCTAGTTCTATGGACAAAAATACGTTCAAATATGATTTTCAAAATGTTTTTCCAGTGGGCCTTACTCGGCCCCAATTCCAACAATGGAAATCACTAGAATCCAATTATCTCACCGGTTAAGCTAGCAATTGAAAATTAACTTAAATAAAAGTTGTAGGATTCGATGGGGGACATCTAATGGTATGATATGATTTTCAAAAAATTTTTCCAGCCTTACAAATTGGGCCCGAGTAAGACTCACTGGAAAAAATTTTTGAAAATCATATTTGAACGTATTTTTTTCCATAGAATGCAAATCTGCAATAAAAAATTGATATTTCCATTAAAATAAAAAGTTGGTGGGCCGAGGGCCACGTCAAGGGCCCGGACCGGGTACTCAACCATAACATTAGATGACACCCATCGAATCCTACAACTTTTATTTAAGTCATTTTTCAATTGTTAGCTTAACCGGCGAGATAATTGGGTTCTTGTGATTTAAATTGTTGGTATTGGGCCCGAGTAAGGACCACTGGAAAAACATTTTGAAAATCAGATTTGAACGTATCTTTTCCTTAGAATTACATTCTGCAATAAAAAATAGAAGTTCCCATTAAAAAAAACAAAATTGGTGTATCACAGGGCCTCACCAAGGTCACGGATCCGTGTGACTGACCACAGAATCAGATGTCCCCGTTAGAGCCCAACAACTTTTGTAGAGATCATTTCTTAATTGGTGGCTTACACAACGAGACATTTGCAATAATAGATTAAAATGGTCCACCCTGTATATTTAAGGAAACGTATAGAGGAGTTCGACAAAAATATTTCGCTGGTAAATGATGAAACGACTTTATCATCGAAACATGAAAGGTATTACAACTTCTCAAGAAAAACCTGATATGCTAAAGCTAAACAGCTAGGTAAGGAGAGTGAGTCGATATGATTATGTATAATGTTATATAAAGTTAGTAAACCAATAGATGGCGTGATGCCATTAGGCGTGCTATACAGCAAGTGCAGGCCAACTAGAATATTTCTCATGAATCACAAAATGTATGGCAAGACGTTGTGAATAAGAAGCCATGACCTACGCGATTTAAAATAATTAAAATTACACCCAAAATTAACAACTTGACATTCCAAAGATCATTTGCGGGAAAATTGTCAGTTCTAGAAAAAATGTATAAGATATTTTTTGGGCAGAATTTAGATACATTTTTCATAATAACTTCAATTTTGTTAGCTCTAAGCGTTCTTGAGTTACAACCAAGTAACCGTTCTGGAGGACTTTACCCCGCCCCCCCCCCCCCAATCAGGAGTACAGCCACCACGGCCCGGAAAATCTACAGTATTACGCGACAACAAAATGAACATCTCCATAAATTTTCAAAAATCTCTCAATGACTTCCATTAACTTTCCTTATATAAGTAGTAATTTTTTTTTTTTATAAATACAGTTTTTAATAAAGAATATTTTTATAAGACTTCGCACACAGCAGAGAGTAATGTGTGAAAAATTAAAATTTGTCTAAGAAAATATTAATTTCAAATCTTTGCATTCTTTAGATAACCTTCTGGTTATACTAAAAGGACATTTTAAAGGCCAAGCTGTGTAGAAGAATCTTGTATTGAAAATTTAGAGATAAAGTTAGATTTTTGTGAATAAATTCATTTTACAGCTTTGGCTCTAGCACAACCAGATGTGGGTTGTCGGAGAACTACAAAGATTAAACATTGATATTTTAATTAGATATTCATTATTGACTGAATAGATAATTATTTTGTAAATAAATTTACTTTAGGACTTCTTAATTTCTAGCATAACCAGAAGTAGGTTATCTAAAGAATGCAAAGATTTGAAATTAATATTTTCTTAGATATATTGTATTTTAATTTTGTATCCGTTATTCTTTCTGGTGTTTGCGAAGTCCTATAAAAAATATTCTTTACTGTAACTATAAGCAAACAAAAATGATTTACTTTAAAACACTGTTTTTAGTTCAGATTCGTAATCAGCGGCCCTAGAAACATAAATATGTAGGATATTTATTTCCAAAGTTTATCAGTAATACTTTTTCAAATCTTACCTCGAAGGTAAGAGCAAATGCCCGGGTCATATAGAAACTGGAGATAATATCTTTTACTACAATAATAACCGATACAGAGAAATTATTATTACATACGAGATTATTTCAAAATGTTACATATTTTTTACCTGTAGGTACTATATTAAGATGGCAACATTTTGATTTAAAAAATGAGAAGACGCACATTGCTTCGGTCATAACGTCTTTGTTCTTTATTTTACAGAAACAAATATGTTTGAAAGCTTAATTGTTAACCTTTATAATTTTGATCCTCAGCGATTTCGCCATTATGTGCCATAGTTTCTGAGATATTTAACATTACACTACTAGTGCGAGAGACCACCGTATGAAACCTTACATTATCGAACATCCATCCGATTAATTCATGATTTTGAAAGAATATATCCAAAAAACACTAAACCATGGGTTTGTCTAAGCATGTCCTGGCGGGAGGCCTTTAATTAAGTTAATTACGGAGCATAAACTAGGTATGTTTTCTACGTTACAAAACATCCGGCTAAAATATATATATATATATATATATATATATATATATATATATATATATATATATATATATATATATATATATATATATATATATATATATATATATATATATATATATATGGATTATACAGAAATACTAATTTGTTCAAAATGATCTCGATCTGCCTTGCCTCACCTTGGACATGCCAGGCAGACCACCTCATAAAGCCATTTGTTGGCTTGTTGCATTTTCAGTATTTCACCTACGTCATTAAACATTCTATTGATTCATAATAAATTCGAAAGGCTGTACAAAAAAATACTAAACCGTTGGTGGAAGCATAAACTGCCAGGAGGTCTTCAATTAAGCTAATTAACTTAATTAAAGGCTTCCCGTCAAGATATGACACTTTCAAACAAAAATGTGTAAAACATAATTTGTAGCAAATTTGATGTTAAATTTGATTATTTCTGTCACAAAATGCATTGAAAATTAGACGAAAAACTGTTTTCTACGCCGTCATAACAATATGGCGGTGAACAGCATAGGTATGAGCGTGTAAATTTAGTATGTCACTACGGCTACTAAAATCTACATATTCAAGTTCGAAAATTGAAAATCACACAGCTCTGCGAATAATGTTTTTCGACAACTGAGGGTCATTTCCGAAGTAATTTTTCGCGCTGAATCCGAATCTGGCGTCAGAATTGGCCCATCACATCAGGATTTTGAAATATTTGAGATTAAGTACTTAAAAAATGTTTTTTTAGAAACTTTTGAAGTTATGTATAGAACTCAAAAAAATGTTCAGCTTATTTTTGATAAATACATCATTTTGTACCATCCTTCCTCTTTAAAATAAGCTTTCGAATGATCATCTACAATGTTTCCTCCCAAAGTTATAGCCATTTTAAGGTGACATGAATTTGAAACCATGATCCTCTACAACTTTGTGTCTTGTGTCTCTACGTTATCCCTTTGTGTCAAATCTTGATTCGTTTAGAGTCGTTTGGTTAAGATTGTTGGGTTGTAGGGAACATGGTTTCAAATTCATGTCACCTTAAAATGGCTATAACCTTGCGAGGAAACATCGTAGCCGACCATTCGAAAGCTTATTTTAAAGAGGAAGGATGGTACTAAATGATGTATTTATTAGAAATAAGCAGAAAAATTTTTTGAGTTTTACACATAACTTCAAAAGTTGCTAAAAAAGCCATTTTTTTAATATTTAACCTCAAATATTTCAAAATCCTGACGTGATGGGTCAATTCTGAGGTCAGATTCGGATTCAGCGTGAAAAATTACTTCGGAAATGACCCCCATCTGCCCAACAACAAAACCTCGCAGACCTGTGTCATTTTTTCATCCAGAACGTCTTCCTCCAACTGAGTCTTCCACCAAATTCCATTGTTTAAGAGTGTACTATCAGATCATGATAGGGATGAGTATGGCTAGTGAAATGAATCCTGTGAACTAGGGTTGGAAACCCGATGGCCATGAACTTGTACCAGTAATGTGTGATATGAATTCTGCACCAAACACTTCGTTGAAAATTATACACTGCAGTTGTAAATTTTCTTGCAGTTGCAGAACACACGGACTTCTATGCAGTTCTGTATGTGGATCATGTCAAGTTACGCATTGTGATAGACATGTGTCAGATGAACTAGAGGACAGTAACGAGGACTAATAAACAATGTAGGAGTGACTTTTTTTACCCCTATATTGCAGCACTTTTTCATAACCTAATTTGAAGTGTACTTTGTGGAATAAATATTTTTTGGAAAAAATAGTAATGTATACAGTATAATAAAAATGTGTTACTATAATAGAAACATACAACTTAATATTTGTGTTATTTGACCTAACTGGTATTGTACCTATATTGTTCACTGTTGGCCCGTTTTTGATCCCATGGAACAAATTTATTGGTTGAAATGAATTCCTTGGCCATAAAAACCGTAAGATAGAAAAATAATTGTTCTACGCGTTAAAGGAGTTTTGCCGATTTTCATGTCAGCGGCGGCCATCTTGAAAATATTGAGAATATAATTATAATATATAATATTAAAATATAAATATAATAATATAATTGAGAAAACATTCTTTAAGTGTGCAATATGAGTTTAAAATGAGATATTGATAATTGAAATCTTTTTACGTGTAATTGTATTTTGAAATAAATCTAGTTTTATAATGACATCACGAACATTGTAGATATACTACATAGGTAGTGTCTGATGAAATAAAGTCAGTCCTACGTCATCAACTACAACGGAAAGTATTTTTCTTATTACTTCACTATTATTTTACGCTAATATAAGTGTTCTAATTTCAAGAAATTATACATTACTTTGCAAAACTTCTAACAGAGTAGAATTAACGTCTACTAGTTATGAACAAATTTATGTGGAACGCCAAAATCTGGTTGAAATCGAGCAATAAATACAACGTTTATCAAGATGTCCAGGTTTGAAATAGGTCACCCTGTATATTGGCATACCTGGTTTATTTGAATCCACTTCCTTATTTTCAATATAAAAATCGATTAATAAGTAATTTTATTTAGTAGTACGAGAATCATTTTTTATGACCACAAATTTGGATTTTTTTCGAACATTTAGTATTTATATTAAAAATCACATATTCTGAAAAATGTATCTCGGTACCAAAAGGTCAGTTTTAATGCAGATTATTCCACCAGTATACTTAGTATAATGAAACATAATACTGTATTTTAAAAATAATTTAGTCTTATTTTTTAAAAGAATCCCGAGAAAATTCAATACCATCATTACATAGTTACTTTAGGCGCCCTGTCTCAAACTGTTACGATGACCTGTTGACCTGAATAGAACGCTGTACAATATTATATGAAAATTAATAGCTTTTGTTCCTCAGCCGCCAAATCACTTATGTAAACAATGTTTTTATTGTGGTAAATATATGAAGAATTTTATTTATTATTCATAAATAATTTATTAAAATATTAACACTTTTTTATAATCCGTAGTTTGCGAAATGCTGAAATATCAATCATATTTTTGATTATAAGAAAACTTCCATGAGAAAAATTCAACTGTTATAGTTGACTACAGACTTATTATGCGTGTAAAAAGACGCCGAAATTTTTTAAATGCATAATAAGTGTGTAGTCAACTTTAATATTAAATTTTATTTTATGTAAGCAATTATATGAAAATTTCAAAAGGGTTCAAATATTTGTTTAGTAAATGGCGAATGCGCCAGTTTAAATATAAGCTACATAATGCATTAAAGTTTAACACATTCCAAGCAGTTTAAATGCATAAATTGTTTAAAAAAAAATTAACTCTATTTTTTTTCTGTTTATATCATAATTATTATCGCAGTTGATAAAAAAGAGCTGATTAAAAATTTGGAATTGACACAAAAATAAATAAAGATTCAGATTCCGGATGTGAATAAATGCTACATCGCACAGTGTGAAATTAATGAGTTTTCATTTTCAAAATTCCACTCCACGCTAAATTTTTAATCAATTTGGATGAAACTAGGTGCAAAATGTTTGTGAAAGCTGGCTTTTTATCAGATAACTGCGGGTTTTACAATTAAGGTATTATGTGCCAACTGTCAGCTGCCAAAACCCCGCGAAATTATAAGAATTTTAAAATTTTTATAATTCGTGTACTCTAAGCTTTTTTTAAACGGATTTTTATGACTTATATGAATGTTTTTTGGGTCGCTGATTACAAATTTCGGTTGAATAGCCTGGAAATGTGCGCAGCAAAAAAAAACCCTTTTAAACACCCGTTTTTACAATATTCTTAGTGCGAGTCTTAAATTATCACATAAACATATTTTTTAACTAGTAATTTAAAAATTCATTAGGTTTGATTATAATTTTGCACCTGTGTCTACAAAAAAAAAATCTGCTCCAAGGACTAACCCTATCATGCCTTAAGCATTTTTGTGTGTTGAATCAGAATTTTCAATTTAAAAAAATTTCGGTCGCGTAGATTTCGAGTAAATCCCAGTTTTTATCGTCAAAATACGGTTTTTTGAGAATTTTCGACATTTACTTGATATCTACGCGGTAGAAAATTTTTTAAGTTGAAAATTCGGATTCAGTACACAAAAATACTTAAGGCATGATAGGTTTAGTCCTTGGAGCAGATTTTTTTTTTGTAGATCTGTGTAATGGCCAGTATCTTGAACTGATTCTACTTGAGACCAAAATGACGATTACATTAGTATTCTACGACCAAAAAAACATGTATATTTCATCCATATGAATATTTTTTATTGAAAATAAATCCATTAAAACCACTAAAATGACCTAAAATGGACAAAAATTGCCAATATCTTGAACTTGGACAACTCTAGATCAAAACGACCATTACATTAGTAATTTGCGACCAAAAAATACATAAAATTATTTACATTTTGTCGATGTAAATAGGTTTTATTTGAATTAATTCAACTAAAACCACTAAAAGTGGCAATATCTTGATATTGGACCACTTTAGACCAAAATTACCAGACTTCGATTCCTTTTGGCTAAAATAAATATTGGATTCATAATCAGCGACCCAAAAAACATTCATATAAATCATAAAAATCCGTTTAAAAAAAGCTTTGAATACACAAATTATAAAAATTTTAAAATTTTTATAATTCTCGAGGGGTTTTGGCAGTTGACAGTTGGCACATAATACCTTAATTTGCAAACCCGCAGTTATCTGATAAAAAGAAAGCATTCGCAAACATTTTGCACCTAGTTTCATCCAAATTGATAAAAAATTGAGCGTGGAGTAGAATTTTGAAAATGGAAACTCATTAATTTCACACTGTGATCGCCTTAACAATAAGAAAATAAAAAAATATATTAAGAAAAATACATGATATTACACTTAATGACAGTAAAGAAGAACACAAGCATATCTGCACAACGTTTTACTTGCAGATATTAGCAAATTGCAATGCACTGCTTCTATTGTCAAATAGAGATGTTATTCATTATTTTCTCTAGGTATGTAAAAAAGTTTTAAAAACATTGAAAACAAACAACACATGTTAAAAGAAACAAAACTACATTAGATTTACCAGCTTCGTCCTTTAAAATCTTCTCTTTTCTCTTCCACAGCCATTCACGATAAAACACTGGACATTAAAGCTGTATTACCACCAAAATTTAAAGAGAACACAACGACCACGTGCTAGTGATATGCATTTACCCTGCGTGACTGTGTGTATTGCGGGTTAACTACAATTTTCGATACTGACACACATTTGCGCAAATCTGTAAACCTTGAATATTCAACCTGAAACTTGTTAAGAGCCAAATGACCCATTTTTACTGTGACAAATAACAGGGTGAATGTGGTGTAATATAAACACCAACTACAAGAAACTCAATTTCCAAGGTAAAGAAAGATTTAGTTTAGATTAATGAGAAATATATTCCCTAAAAGTAACACACAAAGAAAATAAATAAATGAAAAAGACAACAATTTAAAAGAGTATAATTTTAAAATAACTTATATTTATATCAAGCATATATAAAATATTTGTGCATTTAATAATTTTAACATTAAAAAAATCAATAATAAATAAAGTCATGGAGAAATACTTTGAATATTTTAGCAATCGTTTATTAGAAAAAAGTAAGTAATAAAAAATCGATTGGACTCGAATGAATATACCTAGCATATTTTCCTTACTCCACTTTCTAATAGATTTCTTAATTTTAGAGCGAACTGCAACAAAAAACAAAATATTCTAGGATCTCTATAGGCTTTAAAATTAATCAAGAACATCGACGCTTCGTGACGTCATTGAATCCTAGTTGCAATGAGCTCATTTAGCTCTTTTTTTTATTTGATTATCGGAAAGATCTTAAAATTCTAAGACACTATGCAAAAAACTAGAATTTTGTGAGACCTGTAAATCGTATAAAAAAATCATAAACATGGACCGCATCCGCCTTGTCGAATCTCGGCCGTGACGTCACTTAATAGGAACCCGCTGGTCGAAGTGACTAGCTACAGCACGTTATTACTGTTTCACAATATCACAAACCGTTAACTCTAGCAGTGTGTGTTGAAATTTATACGTGTTTGTGAAAAATTTCGTTTTATCAACTATTTTCACCGATTTATACAGGGTCATTCACGGAAAGCGGGTATTAGACGTTTCTTGGGATCTGTCGAGTTTAGAAATTTGAAAATTGGTATGAGGGGGTTTTTAGATATGGCGGATCCAACGAAAATATTTTCATGCTTGTGCTACTTCCGCTTATACCGGATGTAGCATCTAACTTTGTTATTTTAAATGGAACACCCTGTATTTTATTGCATATTTCGATTCCTCATAAAATTTTAGCTTAGGTTTTTGTACCATAACATACTCTTAAACATTCCGGTTTTCGAGATAATTAATATTTTTGGAGATTTTTGACGGCTCCCACCCTTCGGAAAAAAAATCAATATCTTCTATCATGTAGCCGATTAGGAAATTTTCTTTTCAAATTCTTACAAGTATCCTATGACCTAACTAAAAGTTCTCTTACGTTTTCACAATATCATACAGAGTGTTTTATTTTCACAGTCGAACATTGTTTTAGTTCAAACGTCAAAAAGTCATTTTTTTCAAATGGAACCCCCTGTATATTTTCACAGAATCTAATAGAGGATTGAATTCTGCATCGATTGATATTACCATTCCCTATACCTATCTCTCTTTGTTTTCTTATTATGGACGAATATTTGTAAAACGTACAAACAAAATCAGCACTGTTTGTTAGTAGACAATACAAGTCATAACTCGGTTCCTTTTTTATCATAAACGAGAATAATCATGTAGATAATTGATAATCATTTGTTTTTGACAGCTTCAAAAATGAGAGATTAGATTTATAACAAATACTTTGGCACAAAAATTTATAAAATTAATGAAGACTGAATATAAATATTTAATGCAGCAACTGTTCAAAATTCCATTCTGCTCCAAACGAGCCAATATCCTGGAATTTACGGCACTTACAATGGCTCGGCGAATTTCGTGGGTATTTATTTACTGAAATGCAGTCCGTATTCTCTTCTTTGGATCGTCTTTGGTAGTAGCCGTGGTGGCATAAACAATATTTTTGATAGTATCATATCTACGAGGAGAATTTAAATAGCAATAAATATGCGAAGATTTTGCGAACAGTAACTTTTATTGATAATTTGCCCCTAAATATTTATAATTCTATGTATTTTCAAATGAATGGTTGCGATCCACGGGAAGTTTATGACGAATTAGTAGCGACGTTCGAAGATAGGTGGTTTGGCTACCGAGGACCTTGGAGATGGCCAGCAAGGTCCCCTGATTTGACCCCCTTGGACTTTGAACCATTGGGGTATCAAAAATATTGTTTATGCCACCCCTGCTACTACCAACGAAGATCCAAAGAACAGAGAACGGGCTATATTTTAACAAATCCCCATGAATTAGCCAAGCCACTGTAAGTGCAAGTGGAGAGCATTTTGAACAGTTGCTGCATTAAATATTTATATTCAAAGTGTTCATTAATTTTGTAAATTTTTGTCCCAAAGTATTTGTTATAAATCTAATCTCTCGTTTTTGAAGCTGTCATCTTGATAATAAACAAATGATTATCAATTATCTACATGATTACTCTCGTTTATGATAAAAAAGGAACCAAGTTATGACTTGTATTGCCTACTAACAAACAGTGCTGATTTTGTTTGTACGTTTAACAAATATTCGTCCATAATAAGAAAACAAAGAGAGATAGGTATAGGGAATGGTAACATCAATCGATGCAGAATTCAATCCTCTATTAGATTCTGTGAAAATATACAGGGGGTTCTATTTGAAAAAAATGACTTTTTGACGTTTAAACTAAAACAATGTTTGACTGTGAAAATAAAATACTCTGTATGATATTGTGAAAACATAAGAGAATTTTTAGTTAGGTCATAGGATACTTGTAAGAGTTTGAAAAGAAAATTTCCTAATCGGCTACATGATAGAAGATATTGATTTTTTTTTCCGAAGGGTTGGAACCGTCAAAAATCTCCAAAAATATTAATTATCTCGAAAACCGGTGTTTAAGAGTATGTTATGGTACATAAACCTAAGCTAAAATTTTATGAGGAATCGAAATATGCAATAAAATACAGGGTGTTCCATTTAAAATAACAAAGTTAGGTGCTACATCCGGTATAAGCGGAAGTAGCACAAGCATGAAAATATTTTCGTTGGATCCGCCATATCCAAAAACCCCCTCATACCAATTTTCAAATTTCTAAACTCGACAGATCCCAAGAAACGTCTAATACCCGCTTTCCGTGAATGACCCTGCATTATCAATGAACAATAGTGACGGTAAAAGGAATTCTAAAATATTGTATTGTTCCTGAGTGTCAAAGCAACGTGGTGAAAACACCTACTAAAACATTTCTTATCATTTCTAGAGATTTAAAAATGCCAAAGAAATGGCAACAAACTATAAAATGAGAGAAAAGCCTTATAGTACAGTCATTTGGTAGTTTTAACTGGAAAGTTTTCCGGGAGTTTTGAAAATTGGTGATTTTATAGATTTCGATGTGCTCTTTCCGAATTTTTACTTTGCCACCTCGTATCTCTGCCGCTTCCGCCGCCATATTGGAAAAATGGCGCCTAAAAACTGTTTTTTGACAATATCTCCTCTCTGATTCATTTTACGATAAAAATAGTATACCTATAATAAATTAAACTAGAGAAAATTTCCTATGATTTTTTTAATAACCTTTTTTTTGTAAAATGAATAGTTTTAGAGTACGAGCGCCGCAAAATCTACTCCAACATGCGTTTTGGCCAAAAAACTCATTTCCACACCACCATGAGGTAGAGTAAGTGGCGCGTTTTTTTATCGTGGTATCCCCAGTAGGCCTAACCAACATGCAATGCACTATTCCAAAATTTAGCGCATTCTCCTTTGCTTCGCTGTTCTTGATGGACCAGGTGTTGCGAGTTCATCGTCTTCAGTACCGATCAAAACGTCACAGATAGAAATTTCATCCACATCATCCGCGATGGGATTTTCAGTTTCATTGCAATCCTCTTCGTCCTCGATTTCATCATACGTTTGCTCGAGAACAGTCTCCGTTTCTTCCTCTTCATCGCTATCTTGTGATGGAATTTGCGAATCATAACAGGTACCACTACAATTCGTGCATATAATGGAGTACTTTAATCCAGCCTTTCTGCAACCACAGGCTTTCTCACATCCCTTTTTGCATTTGCAAGAAATAAGTTTTAACGAGGTGGGGGCTCGAGGAATTATCCCATTATTGTTTCTTTTCCATCCCCATTGCTCTGCATTTTGTTCACTCCTATACCACTGCTGAACCTGGTGATAAGTTCGGAACGAATGTTGTCGTGCTGCTGCTTCTGTTGGTGGTAGCGATGCAATATTAAATTTATTTTTATATGCTGATTTTTTGAAACATGCATGCATATCTATAGTTGTTTAACGACATACTTTTCATACTTTTCACGCCACTGTAACCGTACAATACAACAAGGAAGCATTCTCCAGCTTTAGCAATTATTTATCAGCATTTGGGTTTTGGAATATATTTTTGGTTAATATACGAAGAACGCGTGTTGATGTAGATGTATAATGATTTGTGGCGCTCGTACGCTAAAACTATTCATTTTACAAAAAAAAAGGTTACCAAAAAAATTATAGTTTAATTTATTACATAACTGTTTTTATCGTAAAATGAATCGGAAAGGAGATATCGTCAAAAACAGTTTTTAGGCACCATTTTTTCAATATGGCGGCGGGACCGGCAAAGATACGAGGTGGCAAAGTAGAATTTTGGAAAGAGCACATCGAAATCTATAAAATCACCAATTTTCAAAACTCCCGGAAAACTTTCCAGGTAACCTCTTTTTTGAGCAGCAAATGACATATTATGTTTTTGAGAACCTTTTCAATTAGTCTGAGTGCCAAATAAGGATTTTTACCCTAACCTGGAAGTAGGATCTAGTAAAGGTTTTTTGGCTGTTTTTGGTTGATGCCACTTTGGTACCCTTGGGCATTTTGAGATAGTCAAGATGGCGACTGGCTTAGAGTGAAAAAACAGGTTTTTCCAAATATTTCATTATATGGCTGTGTGGCACGTCATTTTATATGTTTTTAAGGACTGTAAATTAGTATTTGAGGTTAAAAATCGTGTGTTGCTAATTTACTTTATTAAGAGGACGGCTTATTCGGAGAATAAATTAATTTTTGAAGCAAAAAAAAATAGTACCTAATTTTGTTGCATAACCAAATTAGGCTTTAAGAATACGGATAACACTATATCCTTAAAAGTGGTATGCGTAGGAGCGTAACCCTAAAATGCGTGAGCAAGTTGAATTACCTTTTAAAAACATTGGTTAAAAGGACCTGCTAGCTCAAAACAAGTTTTTTTAAAAATTAAACAAATGTAAATTTAATATTCTGTATTACTTCCACATTCAGTGGAAGTTATAGTAACGACAAAAAAATTTTTGAAAATTTTTATTGTTCAAATAGGCTTATAGTCTGGGAGGTAGCGTCAAATCTAATTACATCATTTCAACAAAGCTCATTTTAACCTCCCCACAATAAAATTGTGGGAGGTTACTACAATTAGTCCAAAATCGAAAATTGAGATAACATCAAATCTTTAGGTTTTGAGGTCCCAGGAACCCAAAAAAGTTGTTTTTGAAAAATGTCTGTGTGTGTGTGTGTGTGTGTGTGTGTGTGTGTGTGTGTGTGTGTGTGTGTGTGTGTGTGTGTGTGTGTTAGCACGATAGCGGCGAAGCTACTAAACGGATTTGGATGAAACTTTGCATGAGGGTTTCTTTAGTGCTCCAGAAGATCTGAAAAGGTTTTGGTTGAGATCGGATTACGTTTAGTGCCGTTTTGGCACAACAAGTTGTTTATTTTATGATTACTTACAATTTGTAATTGAACCATTGAAAAGCAGTAAAAATTCCGATTTCAACAATATATCACACTTGCACTTTTTCGATTTGGTTTCCGTGAAAAAAATTAAAAAACAAAAATTTCACTTGTTTTGTCTTCAAAGCAGTGCAATGTACAGGGTGATATTCTAATAACGACAGAGGTGTTCAGTGATTTCGGCTGATATTGACTTAACGATTGGAAACATCCAATTAAAATTTGAAATGTGGGTGGAAATATTGTGGACGGACGGAATACAAGTGAATTAATAATACACCTACGTCCACATGACGTCACAAATAAGAAAAATTCTTAGAAACGGTGCAGATATCGACTTAACTATTGGAAACATCCAATTAAAGTTTGAAACGTAGGTGGAAATATTGTAGATTGATGGAATACGACTGAATTAAAAATACACCTACGTTCTGATGACGTCGTAAAAGCATAAAATTCTTATAACAGGCGAACTGATGATGATATCAAAAAAATATTTCTACAAGAGTCACGAAAATTTTTTTTTAATTTCCAGGAAAGATCAAATTTTCGGAGAAATGTCACTTTTCAGAAAAATGTCAAATATTCGAAAAAATTTTAAATTTTCAGGGAAATGTCACTTTTCAGAAATATGTCAAATTTTCAGAAAAATGTCACTTTTCAGAAAAATGTCAAATTTTCGAAAAAACGTCAAATTTTCGAAGAAATGTCACCTTTCAGAAAAATGCCAAATGTTTGAAAATTGTCAAATTTTCGGAGTAATGTCACTTCAGAAAAATGTCAAATTTTCGAAAAAATGTCAAATTTTCAGAGAAATGTCACTTTTCAGAAAAATGTCAAAAATTCAAGAAAATGTCAAATTTTCGGAAAAATGTCACTTTTCAGAAAAATGTCAAATTTTCGAAGAAATTTCACCTTTCAGAAAAATGTCAAATGTTTGAAAATTGTCAAATTTTCGGAGTAATGTCACTTCAGAAAAATGTCAAATTTTCGAAAAAATGTCAAAGTTTTGGAGAAATGTCACTTCAGAACAATGTCAAATTTTCGGAAAAATGTCACTTTTCAGAAAAATGTCAAATTTTATTAAATGGACTCAAGGGATAATTCCCAAAAAATATTACGGGTCCATTTGTGGTATATAAGTTCTCTGCTAGTGTATTAAAGCGTGCAGACTGTATGCTGAGTATTTTTGACGTGTCAAGTGCATCGAGAGATTACAAGTTTTTTCGACATTTATAAAGCCCACGGATGGTGTGAGAGGCCATCCTGAACCGCTTACAAGCCCTACAAGTGTAAGCAACCCCACCGGACCGCTTTCGGTGAGCTTTTTCCAATAAAACTTTAAAAGTGACAGTGACATTATTTTAAAAACTATTTCCGCTACTTCCTGCATCCCGCCGGAAATTCTTCCGGCAACATAACCTAAAAATAGTACTACATAACCTAAAAACAATTTAAAACATTGGTACCAACCTAAACATTTTTCAAAAACCAAATTCCCCAGAGAAACATTGGAACCAAAAATTTGACAGCTATCACTTCCCCGACCGATTTAGTGAAAAATTGGTCGAGGCCAAAAGATAAAACAAAATATACCAACTCAAACTTAAACGATCCACCATGAACACTACCCTAACTACATCTGACAGGGAAGCTGTCCACCAAGAGTTATATGGTTTTTTCCAAAGATGGCCATCCCTGCCATCCATCCCATTACCAATGAACAGGTTTTTTCGTTTAGTTGTTTCCCGTATCAATAATCAAAATTATTAAGTGCTCTTGCCTACGAACGTTTTTATAGAATTGTTTATTTTTATGTGGACACATTATAATTTTAACCTAGTCTTTAAGCCTGCCTACAGAAGACAGGAGCTACTTTTCTATTTTTCTCCAAGCCAAACCGGACCTACCCCGTCCAGCCTCACACTCGCCACGGCGGTGTTCACCGTGGTTGTCTGGCTGGCTCCGGGCTAGGATCCGATGAAGCATATATTTGTATTAAAAACATTGAATAAAACATTAATGTTGTGCAGATTATAAATTTAACACTCAAGTTCTTAGGTCCAAATCCCACCGAACGCAAGACTTTTTTTCTGATTTAATACGAAAAAAATATTTCAACTTAATAAATATAATTAAATGAGATCGTTCATATTGTTTAGTGCTCTTTTCGGCTTCAAAGATTCACCGGGTGGGGAGGTTCCAGCCGCTTCCAGTAGCTGCCGATTTTTTTCAGGACAGGTTGTTTTTCATTGCTTATCGAAGAATCGGGTGTCAGCTACTTCAATCGTGGAGATTAAGAGCGTGGGAGCTGCGCATTTGGTAAAATAATTTTTTTTTGCGTCAATCCAACAAAGCTACAAAACTATAAAGAGTTTATTTACATAATATAAATGAAAAAAAAATGTGTCAGCTGCATAGGGTAAGGAGCGAAGGTTGTCAATATGTATGAAAAATACATGAAAATTAGTTATTTCAACAAAGCTGAAATTTATTTATATGATAGTTTACGATATAAAAAACAATTAAAAAGTGTCAGCTGATAATACCATGGGACAAAATCTGTCAGCTAGGCTTTTTAAGTGTACCGCAGCGTCCAGGCGCTCACCGCGCGCAGTATCTTTAATGCCCCAGCTAACGTATTATTTCATTATTTTTAACCACCTAATGATCAATTTCAAGTTTCTCTCATTACAAACTAATAAAACACTCTATTTCACACCTGCTGTCGTTTTTCGCATATGAAACTTGAATGAAAATCATATTTGTATGAAATATTAGATAATCATATTATGCACAAATAGCAGTTGTGTCTAGCACTCCCAGGTTTTCACGCCTTAACCGGCTGTGACTTCAATCCAGCTTTTTATAGGAAAGGGAAAAAGAAACCGCTAGAATTATTACGGAAATGTCCGTCTTATATACAGGCTTTCATTGACATTTCTCAACACGCACCTGAAAACTTGGATGAGAATTTTACTATTCTGGAGGAATTTGTTTGTCATATGTACGGTTCTAAAAGAATCAAGAACATTAATCTCGTACGCGTAGCTACTTTCATGAAGGCGTATAATGTCAGTCAGAAAGAAGATGTCTTGAAAATTGACCAGAATTTGGAAGAATCTATGTTACCTCCATGTAAGACAGAATTGAAACAGCATTTCTTGCGAACTTCTTACATTGCTCAATTATGGAGTCATGCACATCTTCATACGCCAAGTTTGTTTTTACCAACTTATTATGGATGGGAAGAACATGATGAGAAGATATTTTCAAGTGGTTTCAAGGCGATCAATTACTGAAAATTGAAAGTATCATAAATGAGAGCGAATCAATTCCAGGTATTCTGTGAGAACGATGACGCTCGAGAATCTGAGGAAAATCTAGATTTGGAAGACCATTCAGATAGCACTTTCGAAGAGGAAGATAATTTAGAATACAGCAGTGAGAGTGATTCAGATGAGAATTGATTTGTTTTATTTGTATTGAATGTGCAAAAATTATTTAATCCTCACTGTTCTCAATCAATGATCTCTAAGTATTCTCTAATATGTATGTCTAATATTTTATACAAATAAGATTTTCTTTCAAGTTTCATACGTTAACTGGGGCATTAAAGATACCATACGCGGTGAGCACCTGACGCTGCGGTACACTTAAAAGACCTAGCTGACAGGTTTTGTCCCATGGTATTGTCAGCTGACAATTTTTAATAGTTTTTTATATCGTAAACTATCATATATATGAATTTCAGCTTTGCTGAAATAACGAATTGTCACGTGTTTTTCATAGATATTGACAACCTTCACCCCCTACCCTATGCAGCTGACACATTTTGTTTTTCGTTTATGCCATTAACATAAATAAACTATTTATAGTTTTGTAGCTTTGTTGGATTGACGCAAAAAACAAAATTATTTTACCCAATGCGCAGCCTCCCACGCTCTTAATCTCCACGGTCGCGCCAGCTGACACTTATTTTAGTTGTTTTTCGAACGAAAACTAACATTTAAAAAACAAAGAAGTCGTGCTGAAATGACGCATAAAATATTGACGCCACCTCACAGACTATTAGAATGTCATGAAACGTCGACATTTTAATTTTGAGCGAAAAAAAATTTCTGCCTGTCGGTCTGTAACTTTTTTTGTGTGCACGTTTACTCTGGAATCGTTTAAGATATTGACTTGTCATTTGGTACACGTATGTACTTTAACGGGATCTGGAACTAGATTATATTTTCATGTTGTTCCGTCCCCTACCCCGTACCCATTATTAAAGGGGATGAAAAAAATTGTGATTTAGTGTGTGTACAAGAACCAAAACCTCAAAATATTTGTTTACTTCATCCACCCCCCACTACCAACCCTCTACCACCACCCCCACTCCCACTACAGATGCACCAGAACTATCGAAATGTCATTTTTTTATTCAACTAGGATATAGTAAAAATAAACGCTACATTGCCATACACGATATAGTGAGAAAATTAGGCCCCCCGATTTGTAGAAATCTTCTAGCAATTCATTGTCTGACGGGATGCGATACCACAAGTGCCTTTTACAAAATAAGAAGACAGCTTTGGATATGCTGTCAAAAAATATTAACCACTTAAATGAAATAGGAAATATCCCTAACTTAAGCAAAGAAGAAGCCGTTAAAGTAAGCCTTCAGTATATATATTACCTCTACAAAAATAAAAACAACACAGAACAGAATATTCACAGTTTGAATGAAATGCGAGTCTTTCTAACATCACCATCAATCAAGAAAACTCCTGTTTTCACTACCCAGGACCCCGTACCAGAAAATTTAAGAAAAATTCTGTCAATTCGTTGCTCCGACAGAAATTGTGATAATAACAGATGTATTTGTGTGACTCAGGACTTAAAATGTTGCAATGAATGTAAATGCAGATCATGTTGTAACACAATAATAACTGAAGTCACAGATTCAGAGTCTGAGGATTACTAACTAGTAAGCTGAAATAAACATATAATTATGTCTAACATATTATTTATTCATTATAGTTACCCAACCTATATATTTTTTTTAATTTTGCACAAACTGTCAATGTGTCAACAGTCAGTTCTTTTTGTTACAATGAAGCTTTAGAAAATACGATAAGGGACAGCATTCCGTAACAATATCTTAGGATATCTCCGAAAGTATAAAAGATAAGTTATTGCGGTTTTTTTCAAAAACTTTTTCGATGTGTTTTCTAAGTTTTACTCCATATTATGTTTGAGAATTTCTAAAAATAAAAAAGTTTTACGCTCACTGAAAAATACATTACACTTAAATGAAAACTCTAAATTTCTTTTTTTATTTTGGAAAATAAAAATTCTTTTTCATGAATTCTATAGTACTGTTGTTAGCGTTCATCTGTCTGCTTTTAATAATAAAAAAAATTGTTTCAATATTCCACAAGGTTTGCAAAATATCATGAGTTAAGTAATAAAATGTACAATATTTTAAAATTACCGAATTTGTACTTTTTTTCAAAATAATTGAAGTACGCCCCAGTGTATAAGATGTAAATAGTCATATGGAATGTCAAATATCCTATATAATAATATTATTTAGGTCACTTCTACGCTCAAAAAAAAAATTTAAACATTTTTCAGGCTTTTTTACTCCGCTAAAACCTAAATTACGTCCCAACTTTCTTCCGCAAAAAATTAAAATAACTTTTCAATTCCTTACGGAAGAAAGTTTAATATTAAATTATTAAACAAAGAGAGAATTATTTGTTGTAAAACATAATTGCATCTTATTTCTAAGGTATGTATCTTTTTGTATCGAATCTGTTTTTAACACCCACAATCGACACCCATTTTATATTTTGATAGGGCAACAACACATATTTGCATTCTCGAACCTTAAAACATAGAAAACGATGTATCACATGCCAGCATTTGGTAAATTAAAATTTTAAAAAATTACACCTTAGATAAGCCGCCATCTTGAATATCTCAAAATTCCCAAGGGTGCCAAAGTGGCATCAACCGGATTCTTAAACTAGACCTACTAAAGTGCCGATAACTGTAAAAAAACCTCTACTATACTTTATTTCCACCTCTATTGATTGGCACCCAGTTTAAATATAAGTGCCTATATGTTAAATTATTTATTATTAAATAGGTACCGTATTTTTAAAATTTAAACGTAAAATATATTTAAATACTAGCAATTTTTATAAGGCTTTTCCATTTTGGTTTAAAAATATTTGAGAAAAACATTATTTTATATTTCAACACCGAGTTGCTGTTATACAGGGTGTAACGCAAATATATTTCAAATAATTATTAAATTTTGATTGTAGGGAAGTATTTCAAATTTCTTATGGTTGTTTTATATACTGTTATTAAAACTTATTTCTTAAGTTATTTGATTCAATTTTTTATAAAACTTTTTAAGACTAGCAGTGAAAAAAATCTAAAATAGGTACTATTTTATTTTTAGCTCGAAAAAGATATGGAATACTACCTGTATTATAAATAAATGGACAATGTTCATATAAAAATGAGAACGGGCGTTGTGTCACACATTTTTATTTATCAAAAAAATCGAAAAGACATAGTTTAGAGATTAGTTCTTAAAACTCAGCGCCAAACCATTCTTCAGGAAATTAATGAACCACAGAAAACAATATATCTCAAGCGGAGTGCACGACCGTTGATATATTGCGCGACCGTTTCGTTTCATATTAAATGACGTCATGATGTCAGTCGCACCGTGCTTCACATTCCCTCTTTAAAAGTCGTATGTTTCGAGAACCACATATTGGATTCATCTGAAATTTTCAATATCGCCTAATTTTAAGTAGTACTTTATCGACAGGAAGCAACTACTAATTGAAATTCATTAAATGAGCCCATCCATCTTTTCGGCACTTATATGATGCGTACTCTTGTGTTAAAATACTCCAATCGTTTCCAATCACCAAAATCAAGTACTGTCGTGCGTAAAAAAATGGGACAAGTCTTATAACGTATTTTTGCTAAAATCTAGTTGTGTACATCTAGCTTTAATTTTTGTGACATTGTCAGTTATTTGTCAAAATTCATTGCGAGTGTGCAAATAGAGACAGATTTACATTAGAAAAAAATAGTTGTTCTATTTTTTTTGCTCACGACAGTACATCTTTAGCGGATTAGACAAATCTGCTTTTCCATAGCCATAAAGGCATCTTCGAAACAGACTTTCGGATTGAAGGACGTCAGCACTTTGAGCGCGTCGGTTAATATTTAAAGCAGTATTATTTTCAGTGTTATAATTATTCGACGATTACTTTGCATAAACGTATTAAAATATGAAATATGAAATTTGGCTAAATGACCCCATTGAAAACTTTTTTAATGGCTTTCTATGATTATAAATAAAATTTTCTACCACTTAATCCTGCATCCTACTTTTTTTAGAATTCAAAAAAGTCGTTTTTTTTAATGAAAAATTGAGTTGAAGATGAAATACATACGTCTGAATTTTTTCAAATTTTTAAATTATATATTTTTAAAGCGCTACAATGTCAAAGATAGAGGTAGTTTTTCATGTTTTTCCGGAAAAACTCTGTGAAAACGAACTTTACAGAAAAGGAGTAAAAACATCTTATTTTGGACCAAAAAAGGTAAATATTTTTTTTTTCATTTTTGACCTAATTCTACAAGTTACGGAACCCGATCATTTCTACTCTAATTCCTACTCTAATATTTTGTTTCAACTTTTTTATTAACGTCATTATAAACACATTGTACAAGTTTTCATCAAAATTCATTCAGTAGCACTCAAGTTAGAGGTGAAACCCTGCGTTGACTGAACTAAATTGAAATTTGAAAGAAAGCCTACATCTCTTAAGGTGATGATTAGGTTAAAAAAATATCGAACGTTCAAAAAACAATACCGATCATTAACGGCGATATTGCCTTAGGGTACGAACATGTCGAAGAATCTTAATAGTTAAATGAGTAGTTCACTACTACAGCCGCCGTCAATTTGTAAAACAAACCTGTACATTTAAATGGGATAGCGCATGCCGAAGATACTTGCAGCAGTTCATCTTAGCAGTTCACACGGGAATCACCGCGGTCATTGCACTTCACTGGCCATTCATAATTTTATATATTTGGTGTGAGGTACGCAGATCCTCGCATCCTCGCATCTAGAAGTTTAGGCCACAATTTGATTCCGTGCATCGAATTCATCAATTTGTAAAACAAACCTGTACATTTAAATGCGACCGCACATGTCGAGGATGTTACCAGAGCTGTTTATATCCGAAGTCAACTAGCATGTCCACGTCGAAACAAAATAGTTTGTTTTTACTTGGTGGTAGAGAGGTAGACTACGCGGGTCGCGAATATTTATCATATTTTGAATAAATATTTCTATGGATATTTGTTTTAAGTTATAGCTAACAACCTTAATTATTGCTTTATAATTAACATATATACAAGCTCGTATCTTAAAATTATTTTTATATGTTTATTTTATATGTTACCTACATGATTTTAGTAAATATTTCTATGAATCATTTTTTTGCCTATGGCTATATATCTACACCAGAAGTAGGGACAGTGGGCAGAACCGCCGACAGGGGGGGGCAGGGCGCCCAAGACTATGGCTATATTACGTCATATAGGCTAGGCCATTCAGTTGTGCACATTTGGCGATTCTCAAAAAAATTATATAAATATTTCAATTCAATAAAAATCTGTAACAATTAAATACTGTGGTAGTTTTTTAATAAATTAAAAACAGAAAAATTAAACGACAAAACCTTGAAAGAGGGAAGGGGCCCTCAATAATAAGCAGCCCCGGGGCTCGGTAAAGCTGTCGACGTCCCCGACAGTGGGGTATTTAGCAACTATAATTATTGGTATATAATTAAAATAGCTATTAAATTGAAAAAGTAGCAATACAAATATAGTACGGCTTTTCCAGCATTGAATCCGTGCCGTGTGCCGTATTTTACTTTCAACAATTCCCACCAGTGTTTCTATTGATGGTACACATGCGGATTAATTTTGAAGAACTGTGAGGGGTTGAGGTTTAGCCAGTACACACTACGTTTGTCTAGATTCGCCGTACAGTGTATAACCATCACGCAGGAATGTGTGTACGATATATACTGAATATCTTTTTATTTTTATTTTGTGAAAAAGTGAAAATGAATAAAAAGGACGAATCAATCAATGCTCCAGCGTTGTGGGAGAAACGCCATAAACAGCACCACAACCGGCATATTTTGATTAGGGAGTGGAAAAACCGCTGCCCAAGGAATCATTACTTCCACATCCAGATTTTCCATCCAAGTCTCTCACAACGAAAACATTTTGTATGTGGAAATAATTACTTATGGAACTTTAATAATGTAATATTTGAAATCATTTACCCCAAGAACTCATAAGACAGTATCCCACATCGGTGGTAGTGTGGGAGTGGATGAAGTAAAAAAAATATTTTGAGGTTTTTGATTCTTGTACACACCCACACACACTAAATCACAATTTTTTTCACCCCCTTTAATAACGGTGTGGGGGTGGTAATGGGGGTGGCTAATGCCAAAAAATTTTTCGAGACCTTTTATAGCTTCTCTTGTATAAATACTAATACTAAATATCACCACTAAATACCAATACCAATTTTATGAACTCATATCTGCTAGATTTATCTGTTTACACCCATTTACCCTTATTTACCAAAAACCTCAACAGAATAAGAGGAAAATATAATCTAATTCCAGATCACGTTAAAATACATACGTGTACCAAATTTCAAGTCAATATCTTAAACGTTCCAGAGTAATCGTGCGCACAAAAAAGTTACAGACAGGCAGACAGAAATTTTTTTTCGGTCAAACTTAAAATTTCGACGCTTCATGACATTCTAAGCCTATTTGAACAGTAAAAATATTCAAAATGTTTTTTGTCGTTACTGTACTTCCACTGGATGTGGAAATAAAACTAGGAAGACAATCTGAATCAACAGGTAAAGTGTAGTAAGTAGATACCGACGTCGTAGATATTACGACGGAAGCGTTTTTGTAAAATATTCCTTGTCAGTGTACACCACGCCTATGGCTAGCCCCTATAGGTTAACTGGAAAATATATCTGTGTATAGAGATTTTAATAAAACGTACACAAGGGTCTATTGCCTATGTGTATCTCAATTCACGATATCAGTTGTACATTCTGCTTTGTTTATGTACTTAATATTTCATTAATGAAAGTGCGTAGAAAATATAAATCTGTTTAAGATGAAGTTTTTACTTTAATCAAAATGCAGGTAACATAAATTTAAAGGTAAAAGTTGACAAAATGAGTACCTAAAGTAACAAAATTTATTTTAACTTTAGCATTGGGCATATTTGCGGTAATATTTTTTGAAAGACGTTTTCTTAGGCTTCGTTGAATAACTTCATATCATGAAAATTTTTGGCACCACTTAGTATTATGCTGTCTTCAAAGTAATTTAAGAAAATTAGTTTCGTTTCATTATTCATTTTCAAGATGCTGTACGCTTCAGCCACATGTATGTGACGATTATTATGAACATAAGTTCCCAGCAAACAAATAATGTATCCGTAATGTTATGCAATGTTAAATGGAAGTAACATTTGTAATGTTCTCTTGCAATATGATATTTATATTACAACAACGTAACAGAGAAATGTTACATTTCGAAATATTAAACAAATATTTACGTAATGTTGGTTACATTACGTAACATTTAATAGTATGACAAAATACTTTCTGACAACGTTGATGTTATATTAAAGTAATAATATCTTGTTTAGTGGGTTACCTGTAATAAAGCACAATAACGCGACATAATATAAAGTGTATAAAAATTACAATGATCGCAAAATGCACTATAGTCACTTTCAAACCGTTCAAGATTTTATTTCGTTCGCCCTAACATCTTAAAACCTCTGTCATTAACAAATATTTCATCCGAAAATTCGCATTAATTGCCATTGATTGCTAACAATTTCTTTTCGATGTCGTCCATTATTGTGAATTTATCAACACTCACTCACTGATAGAAGTAGGTGTAACTTAACACTGTAAAAATTATATTTATTCTAGCGGCCGGGTATAGATTACAGGACGGCACTGTGGCCGCGTATAATTTACTTTAACACGGTTGTGGGCGTGGTCTGCACTGTAACAAAGTGGGCAGATTTCTAAATTCACGGGTGGATCGCACCGGTAAGCAATACCTAAACATTATTTGATTGGCTATTTTGAAAAACATAGGTAATCAGCTTCGTGCTTTGTCCACCGGGTGCGTCTGCCGGTCAATTTAGAAAAGTGCCGAGTATATTTTACGAAAACTTTACCCGGAAGGATTACGGCAATAAAAACTTCAGATATTGATAATTACTTTAAACGGACGTACAGGACTCTACATAAAATTATGTCGCATTTATGCAACATTTATTTACTTCTCTTTCAGATCCTGATATTTCTGAAAATTAAATATAAGTAAATTAAATAAAAAATAAATTTATAATTCTTAATATGAGTAGGTATAATTATAAAATGTAACCAAAATTGTTACGTTACATAGAATACATATGTATATTGAATGGAAAAGAGGTCTACAGACGACCCAATTATCGGGAGCCAATATTGTACGCTTTTTGGAATTCCAGCAGACCAGTTCACTTTTACAAATGAGTTCAAAGCATGCCGACAATGTTGGCTCCCGATAGTTGGGTCGTCTGTAGACCCCTCTAAAGATTTATACAGACGATCCAACCAACTAACCGACCAACCAACCAACTAACCGACCTTTTCGGTACACTTTGAAGTTTGCCATGCAAACTCGTAAAACTGCTGGAGCCAACAATGTCGGTACGCCTTGAAGACGCTGGAACTCTAGCAAACCAGCTTACTTTTGCGAGTTGTCATAGCAAGTTTCAAAGTGTACCGAGAAGGTTGTGGTTGGTTTGGTGGTCCTTGTATTAACTCAGGCCCAAGAAAAAGAGGTCTACAGAAGATCGAACCAACCAACCAATTAACCTTCCCAGCAAACAAAGAATGTATCCGTAATGTTATGCAATGTTAAATGGAAGTAACATTTGCAATGTTCTCTTGCAATATGATATTTATATTACAACAACTTAACAGAGAAATGTTACATTTCGAAATATTAAACAAATATTTACGTAATGTTGGTTACATTACGTAACATTTAATAGTATGACAAATTACTTTCTGACAACGTTGATGTTATATTAAAGTAATAATGCATTGTTTAGTGGGTTGTCGGTGCGCTTTGAAGTTTGTCAGGCGGACCGTTGGGTCCTGGCACAGTTTGCTGGAGCCAACATGGACGAGGTCAGTTTCAGTCAGGGCCCGACAAGATTCACCACCACAGTTGTCTATTTTCAGAAACATGTTATTATATCTGAAATAAATAACAATTGAATTCATTATTCGTTTTACTTCCACATCCACGTAGTGAAGTGGAAGTAATGTAACAAATTATATGTATGCAGGGCCGTTCCTAGATGCGATACAAAATGTTGCATCAATGTGTTTAATAATACGAATGTTCTTTTTACAAGGCTTTTATTTGTATATTAGTTCATTAGTTAGTTAATGTGTTTGTTAGTAGGTTTAGGCTGATTCTTGCAAGTCAATTTTGAACCACTCATTTCATAGTTATTTGCCAAAGTTTATAACTAAGCAGTATCCGACGGATACCTATAAACCTGAGTTTTATATCCATCGGCAAACGTATAAAAACCGAAGCATTACTTTTCTGGTTACTATACTGGTACAGTTGGGGACAATACAATATTTATATTGAATTTTTTTTATGTGTAATGATTTTTAGTGAACACCAAATTACATTAACGAGTACGCAGAAAGAATTATATACAGACGCAGACGACTCGTATTATCCGACGGAAAGAGCCACGCGAAGGAAAGAGCCACGCGACGGTGCTAGGCCCTAGCCGTAATTTTCAATAATGGGTTTAATTTTTAGTCATGTTTTGAATGTTCGAATTAACTATTTATGGAGTAGTTTTGTTCGTAAGCAACCAGAAAATTAATCCGGTCACAATGTAACTTATTTTGCTACAAAAATAGCTTATAGCTATTTTATAAGTACTAAAATCTGTGTTTAATTTTAATAATGAGAATAATAATAATAGTTGATAAAAAAATGCACACTCCACATTTTCACATGTATTTTTCTCGAAAACTACTAATAGTAAAAAAGAAAATTCAAATAACAAGTTTCTTCCATCCTGTATTTTCATTTATTTTTGATATACTTGGTATCTATTTCGAAAGATAACAATTTTCTCGATTGCTAATATAATTGCTAATTATTGTAAAGAAACATGAGATCATATTTTATTTCTTATTATTTCAAACTAATTCATCAATTAATTTTGTTCAGTAATGTACAGTGTTCTCCTAATGTATTTTAAAAGATACAATAAAAATTCAACAAAAAATAGAATAGACAGATAGTGGGGTGCCAGTACTTTTTAATCGGATAGTACACGTATATTAAATCATGCCAACTAATTAAATTTTATATTTATCTTATAGTACACCTATTCACTGATTGCGCATATCCCCATTTAAATAATTTGTATTTGAAATGTCCCATAAGAAGGGCATATTTCTGTATAATTCGAAAGTTTCACCCCCAACCTCTCGTTCCGGTTTCCGCCATAACAATACGCACTTAAATGGGTTTGTTCCAAATTTCGTGAAAAAAATACCCATTTTTGGATTTTTTCCGAAGGAAATAAAAATTCTGAAATTGCCAATGAAAATCCACTGTAATTGTCAATTTGTATTAAGTTTTAATTATTTTAATTTCTGATTGCAATAATAATTATTGCCATGCGCCATGCAACTTTCGTTACATTTCATAATTTTCCACCCACAATAACAAACGCAATAGGTCGACCTTTTGCGTTTTATAAAATTTAATGTATCACAAGAATGCACTTTTCAGAGATCTACGTTAAAAAAAGTCCTAAATCGGACCTAAAATACATGTTTTATGATGGTGATTCCAAACAAACGGCGACACACTGCAGAAATAGAAATTATTTACATGAGATACAATAAAAGCAGGTCAATTCCCCCGAAAAACGGAACGGATTGATAAACTTCTCCGGCTTGTCCACCCAGCGTCGTAGCACTTAATTGGCTAAAACTCCGAGATGCACGGATAGAGTCGTGACTTCTTCGACATGTCCGTACCCTTAGAGCAAGTATTGTTTCAGCTACAAATCAATGCTGATGATTGTAAATTTGAAAGATTAATTAAGGCTTAAAGATTAAGCTTAGCCGATGATATTTTTAAACATTGCACCAATTAACCAATTAACCAATTTATGGAATTAGGATATAAATATCTTAAGAAACTCACTATTACACTTTATCATGTAAGAAAACTGACTAATACTAATAAAAACGAAGAAGTAAAGCTAATAGAAACATTTCTCGATAATTCCACACTAGGTCGTAGTGGTCAAAAAACACTGCAAAGAAGTTAAGAGCACCTTATGTGTGGAAAAATATGTCGGGCGACGTTGCCAACTTATAAAAAAGTGTCATAAATGTCGAATTAATAAGACTAAAGTAAAACAACCTGAGCCATTGGTAATTACTCCAACCCCACAAAAACCTTCTGATATTGTCTGTATAGACATAAAAGGTAAATTTACCACATCAAGTGATGTGAAGGTTACCAATATGCTGTAACAATAAAATGCGTAATAATAATCCCTACTGTAAATAAAGAAGAAGCAACAGTCGCTTCTAACATAGTAAAAAACTTTATCTCTTCATCAGGAACGCTACAAGTATGACATCATTTAACAAAATTTATGGTTGATGTTAAGTACTTACGAAAAAGTGAGGTTATAATAAAAAAGTAGCACGTATGCATAACAGGCCGATGCAGATCATTGGAATACCGACCACCTTAGGACAATACACTTAGTACAAGTTAAAATAATTATAAAAAATTAGACGATATCACTGGATAAAAATTACATTTAAAATTGGGTTGAGACTGGTGTCCTGATGGGCCACCTTACTACAAAATTATTCTCACCACAATTATGTAGTAAGATGGCAACCCATTCCGGACACCAGTCTCAACTCAATTTTAAATGCAATTTTTATCCAGTGACATCGTCTAATTTTTAATAATTATTTTAACTTGTATTAAGTGTATTGTCCTAAGATGAGTTAGTCGACCTGTTATGCACATGTGCTACTTTTTTATTATAACCTCACTTTTTCGTACGTAAGTACTTAACATCAACCATAAATTTTGTTAAATGATGTCATGATTGTAGCGTTCCTGATGAAGAGACATTAAAGACTCGAAAGCTAGAACAGAAATAAAGAGTTTTTCTTTAATTTTTTGCCTTATGACTGCATATCCGAAGTTAAAAAAAATTGTCCTTAAATAGCCAGTCGAGCTAATCTCACTCTCAACTATATATGTATATATATATTAATTTTTGCAGGCTGAGAGAAGGGCGGCGAGGCAGAGAAAACTAGGTGAGTTGTAAATTTTTCACAATTTTTAGTTCAAAATGTCCCGTAAGTAAGTCAATTCTCCGTGTCATCACTAATTCCCGAGGAAACCTCAAACAATCCAGAAATATAGTTTAAAATTAGTTCTTCAACAATGTCAGTAAGTAGGTCAATTCTCCGCGTCACCACTAATTCCCGAGAAGAATACTGTGGAAACCTTCTCAAACAATCCAGAAATCTTCTGTTAGAATTCCGCTTCTGTTACGTGTTTATGTCAAGTGCCTTATTATTGCAACTTAAAATCGGTTAATTTCGTTTTCTATATTTCATAATTAATTCGTTCTGTCTTTCTATAAAAGTATCATACCGTAAAAAAAAAATTATTAAATTTTACAGCATTTTAAAGTTATAAAATTTCAGATCCTTTCGCGACGAGAATAATTTGTTCTTCCAGTCGAGCTAATCTCACTCTCAACTATATATTTATATATATTTATTTTTTGCAGGCTAAGAGAAGGGCGGCGAGGCAGAGAGAACTAGGTGAGATGTAAATTTTTCACAAATTTTAGTTCAAAATTAGTTCTTCAACAATGTCCAGTAAGTAGGTCAATTCTCCGTGTCACCACTAATTCCCGAGAAGAATACTGTGGAAACCTTCTCGAACAATTCAGATATCTTCTGTTAGAATTCCGCTTCTGTTACGTGTTTGTCAAAGTGCCTTATTATTGCAACTTAAAATCGATCAATTTCGTTTTCCATATTTCATAATTAATTCGTTCTGTCGCTCTGTAAAGGTATAATATCGTAAAATCATTTATTTAAAATTTTTTACAGCATTTTAAAGTTATAAAATTTCAAATCCTTTCGCGACGAGAGTAATTTGTTCTTCCAGTCGAGCTAATCTCACTCTCAACTATATATGTATATATATTTATTTTTTTGCAGGCTTAGAGAAGGGCGGCGAGGCAGAGAAAACTAGGTGAGTTGTAAATTTTTCACATTTTTTAGTTCAAAATTAGTTCTTAAACAATGTCCCGTAAGTAAGTCAATTCTCCGTATCACCACTAATTCCCGAGAAGGACACTGTGGAAACTTTCTCGAACAATCCAGAAATCTTCTGTTATAATTCCGTTTCTGTTACGTGTTTATGTCAAAGTGCCTTTTTATTGCAACTTAAAATCGGTGAATTTCATTTTCTAAATTTCAAATTTCATTTTCTAAATTTCATAATTAATTCGTTCTGTCGCATGTCGCTCTATAAGGATTTCATATCGTAAAAAAACATTTATTCAAATTTTACAGCATTTTAAAGTTATAAAATTTCAGATCCTTTAGCGACGAAAGTAATTTGTTCTTCCAGTCGAGCTAATCTCACTCTCAACAATATATGTATATATATTTATTTTTTGCAGGCTGAGAGAAGGGCGGCAAGGCAGAGAGAACTAGATGAGTTGTAGTAGTAGTAGTACTCGCAATATTGGCTTTGAATATGAATATTATGCTGCAGGCGCGCAGCCAGGGGGGGGGGGCATGCCCCCCCCCCAAGCCGTCTTCCATGAACCAAAAAATAAAGAAGCATAATCACTATTAGTACAAATAGTCCCTTCAAATTAGGAAATATTTAAGAAAATTTTCCCACAATTATGAGACCTATAAAAAGTGAAGTATTTGGGTTGTCTAAACATGATTTTCACCCTCCGCAGTTGGTTTTTGAGAAATATATACATATATATCAATTTTAGCGTTTTTTCGTCTTTTTCTCTATATTGAGGAAAAACTATGCATTTTGGTGAAAAGTATCAAGAGAGCAAAGTAGTAGTGCATAAAATTTCCTATTAATTTTGTCTCTACATTTTTTTTCGAATTCCGCTTAGTTTCGCCGCTAAAGGGCGCGAAAAAAAAATATACATATAGACTTTTGCGCCTTTTTTTATATTTTGAACCAAAATTATGCATTTTTATGAAAAATTACAAATTATTTACTTTAATTAATTACAATTTACAAAATTACATGGTGTTTTCTAATTTTTTTTTCCATAAAAATATTATATATATTTTATGTTCTACAACTTTGATGATGCATAATTTTGGCTCAAAATCTAAAAAAGGGCGCAAAAGCCCATATGTATATTTATTTCTTTCGTGCCCTCTAGCGGCGAAACTAAGCGGAATTCGAAAAAAAAATGATAGAGACAGTTTATAGGAAATTTTATGCTCTACAACTTTGTTCTCTAGATATTTTTCACCAAAATGCATGGTTTTTCCTCAAAATAGAGAAGAAGACGAAATTCGTATGTATTCATATGTATATATTTCTCAAAAACCACCCTTTTTTAGAAATGCGGGGGGGGGGGGGGGAATCATGATTAGACAACTCAAATACTTAACTTCTTACAGGTCTCATATTATGGGAAGATTTTCCATAAAACAGCGAAAAGTTTTTCTCAACCTCTGGGGAGGCCGGTTCTATTGGCCCCCCCCAGATGAATTTTCTGGCTGCGCCACTGTTATGCTGCCGAAGTGTGCTCTAGGAAGTTTTGAGAAATTCCATATTCCAGTATGGAATTCGTGCCACTTTTTGATGAAAATTCCACTTTTTCGGTGGGAAATTTAAATATGAATATTGTGCTGCGGAAGTGTGCTCTAGAGATTTTTTTTGGGTCCCTGATCACAGTTCCGAGGTCCAAATTGAGCAGTTCTATATTCTAGACTGGAATACGTGCCATTTTTCGTGTCGAATTTCACTTTGAACAAAAAAATTATGTATGAATATTAGAGTATTTCAAAATAATTTCTCAAGTCAATTTTACTTTGAAGATAAAAGTTATGTATGAATATTACGAGCATTTCAAATCAATATACACCGCAATTTTATATTGTGTTGGTACAAAAGGTGGTATTCTGTGTGATAAAATAGTTCTTAATTTATCATTTTTTTTTTATATAATTTACACCATCTAAATCAATCATAATCTGAATCATATTCGAGAACTGGTAATTCAGGATTTGTTGGGAGTAAATATCTTTAACAATAAAAAAATAGGAAACAATTTTATACCCCCTGACAGGGTGGATTCAATCCCGCCTAAGGGCGGTTGCGGTATACTACCTGATATCACCTTTCACCATCTGTTATGTCCCCAAGAAAAAACAAAAAATCCCTGCAAAAATAGTCGATGCCAAGTTGTCATATCAGAAATAAGCAAAAAGCATGACTAAAAACTTTTGTCACCCTATTATTCGTGTTCAGCACCCTCGAAAACGAGGGGAGGAATAGGTTTCATAACTTTAAATTTAATTACATATTATATACACACACACGTATATAAGCACATAAATATGTGCGCAGATATAGACAAAACACATATACATATAAAAAAACATAGACAAATTTAATCAACAGTACTTCTGATGAGATATTTGGAATTACTTGAATTAGACCGCGAATTCGTATTCAGTGACTCAAACGATATCGCAGAGCACATTTTCGAGGAAAAAATATTTAAATTTTTTCTGAAAAAATTGAATTTTCCATGGCTCGTATTCCATACTGGAATTGGAATTTATCAAATTGGACCTCTGAATCGTGGTCAGCGACCCAAAAAAACCTTCTAGAGCACACTTCCGCAGCACAATATTCATATTTAAATTTCCGCCCGAAAAAGTGGAATTTTCATAAAAAAATTGTACGAATTCCATACTGGAATATAGAATTCCTCAATTTGGACCTCGGATTCGTGATCAGCGACCTAAAAAACCTTCTAGAGCCCATTTCCAAGGCGAAATATTAATTTTATAATTTTTTTTAAGACAGCTACTTTTGCAAACCCCCCCTAACTTTATTTTCTTCGAAGTTAATGCAGAGGTCAATGCTGATGAATATTCCTGGGGGTCTAGGGAACACGTGAAAAAGGGAATTTTTCAAATCGGTGCTGTTCCACCACTTTTCCACATTTGACACTTTTTTCCGGCTTATTAATTGGACTATATGTAACACTGCCGTATTTTACCTGTTTTGAAGAAAATAAATTGTTTAATTTTTATTGGGCTGTTTTATTAACTAAACTGGAATCTGTATTAATCTCCAAACCAGCTACCTGAGCAAGAAACCGTTACATAATTAATGTAATACACAAATGGTAATAAAAAATTATGTGTTTATTAGAAGAATACATAATTAAAAAAATGTTATGCAAATGATCAGTGGCGCAGCCAGAAAATTCATCTGGGGGGGGGGGGGCAATAGAACCGGCCTCTCCAGAGGATGAGGAAAATTTTTCAGAAAATGGTTGAAAACGGATATGTAGGTAGATTCCTCTATTAGATAATATTGGCATTAATTACAAAATATTTATTTCAAGGGATAATTTAGATACTGCTTTGTACTGCTTCTTTATTTTTTGGCTCATGGAAGACGGCTTGGGGGGGCATGGCTCCCCCCCCTGACTGCGCCCATGCAAATGATATATGATAATATTAGTCGTCTTCATCACTGTCCTCATTTATTGTAACACTGATATTTTCTGGGAATAATTCAGACAGTTTTACTGGTGGTTTCGGAATATCATCGAGAAACCTTGCATATAATAAATCCATCTATAAGTAACAGAAAACTAACTTAGTTTTCTGTTACTTATACATGAATTTATCATATGCAAGATTTCTTGGAGATATTCCGAAACCATCAGTAAAATTGTCTGAATTATTCGCAGAAGATATCAGTGTTAAAGTAAATGGGGACAGTGATGAAGACGACTAATATTATCATATATCATTTAGCATAACATATTTTACTTCCACATCCAGTGGAAGTATAGTAACAACAAAAAAATTTTTGAAAATCTTTATTGTTCAAATAGGCTTATAATGTCATGAAACGTAGGGATTTTAAGTTTGCGGCAAAAAAAATTCCGTCTGTCTGTCAGTCTGTAACTTTGTGTGCGCACGATTACTCTGGAACCCCTTTAAGATATTGACGTAAAATTTGATACACATATGTACCTTAACGGGATCTAGAACAAGATTATATTTTCATCTTATTCCGTAGGAGGGTTGGGGGGGTAAAATGGAGTAAATGAATGGTAAATTACCACCCCTACCCCATTATTAAAGGATGAAAAAAAATTGTAATTTAGTGTGGACAAGAACCAAAAGCCTCAAAATATTTTTTACTTCATCCACCCCCACTACCACCCCCCTATCACCACCAACGTGTGGGATATCGTTTTATGGGTTTTTGGGGTAGACGGTTTCAAATATTATATTATTAAAGTTTTATAAACAATTATTTCCACATACAAAATTTTTTCGTTATGAGAGACTTGGATAGAAAATCTGAATGTGGAAGTAGTGATTCCTTGGGCAGCGGTTTTTTTATTATATATTCTTATTAATAAACACATTGTTACATATTGCCACATGATTAATTATGAACCAGTAGATAAGCAAAGAGAGTTCTGGACCGGAAGTGACTTGGATGGCATGTGTCCATCGAGATCTGACCATGAGCTGTTGGTCATTGTCGTCGGAGCTGAAGAGTTCTTGTGGTGAAGAGTGAAGAGTGACGCATTACGTGGTATGGGGGTGTGAAGTCTGTACCTAATGCCCTTCTGGCTAAGAAATATTTCAGCATGACTGTGCAGATTTTTCATTTAGGTAAATTGAATATAAACGACGGTTGCTGGCTCCGAGACATAGGAGAGGAAGTGATAAGAAAACGGATATGTGATAAGAGAGTGTAACATTTGTATAGAAATGCAAATTAAATGAAATTTTTATCATAACCGCCGGTTAGGGTGGGCAATATATTTATTATTATATTATGGTGATGTTTGAATGTGAACATAGGCGTACATAAATTAAAAAAACTGTCGAAACCAGGATTTGAACCCGGGACCTCTAGAACTTCAGTCTAATGCTCTCCCCACTGAGCTATTTCGACTTTAATCAAATTCAGATATAAATTAAACAAAAATTGTATTTCTATTTCATTTATTGTACGATACTATTCATTCAGATTTTTTTTTTATTAATAAAGAAGCGATCGGGATTAGCGGTGGCGGATGATCCTCGCTGGGGATGGTTAAATCCACCGGCTGGGGTGGCTGCCAGGGGGAGTATGATGATGGTATGCTATAACAGAAAAATTTTATGATATAAATAAACTTTTTAGAGATTTATATACAAATGTTTGATAGCGTGGAAATAACAGAATAATTTTATGAGGTAAAAATAAACTTTTAGAGCGTTAAAACAAATATATATGGAAATTTTTTTAATCTGTGTAATATTTCTAAAATAACATTTACCCAAATATTTTATATACAACTGTTTGATAGTGTGGAAAAAATAATAAAAAACTAGCTACCATGCTGGGTGGGGCGGCGGTGGGCGATCCTCGGTGGGGATGGTCAAATCCAGCGGTTGGGGCGGCTGCAGCTGCCAGGGGGAGTATGGTGGTATGGAGGCCTCACACCAGGTTCTAGTAAAAAATTCATATTGAAATTCATAAATATAAAAAACATTAAGTAGTACTTACTTTTCGAACAGTGGTTGGGGTGGCTCCCATGCTGGCGAGGGTGGTGGACTTGCGGTGGTCAGCATAAAAAACTCGGAGGCCTCACGCCAAGTTCTAGTAAAAAAAAAAATGCATATTGAAATGAATATAAGAAACATTAAATAGTACATACTCTTCAAATGGGCACACACATAGATCTCCGAACTGTTCATAACACTTATCACATTTATGCACCAAGTCCAAATCCAAATCGCTGAAAAATAATAAAAATTTTATATGTTATAAAACTAAACTCACTAACTAATTAACTCACTTTCCGAATTCATTCATTTTACTATTAGAACGATGTGCGGCGTGATCGATGTAAAATTTGTTTATAAAACTAAGATTTAATATGGATGTTCTTTATTTTTGCAATCAGCTATAGTGCATTCGTAAAAAGTGCAATGTGGAAGTTGATTAAATTATATCACAAGGAAATAATACCAAGCAAGCGTTGATATGTTATTTACAAAGGAAATAAAACTCCCCATAGGACATCCGCAAAAAGTCCAATCTCAATAAAAGTAGCCGTTAATTAATTATATCGCAAGGAAATAAAACCGAGAAAGCGTTGATATGTTATTTCATAGGAAACAGGAAAGATGATAAACCTGCCTACATAGCCACAAAGTGCACGTGATGACAAAGCGAGTTGAAGGAAGTTGATAAATATATTCCATTAGTTGGTTATGCGAAAATATCATTTAGTATTGATGTAGATTTCGACGAGCATAAAAGCATAAACTGAGATTGAGATCACTTACTTTCCAAGTTATAATTTTGTTAGCAAGTGTTTGTGCGCATTACTGATTTAACGTAAGTTCTATTAATTTATTTTATTGCAATTTATCTCAATATAATACAAAAAATATTTTTAGATGGACTTAAATAAACTGAATGCCGTATCACTTTTAGATACAAAGCCAACCATCAAATTAACGGACCTCCCACTAGATACACCTGTTCCAATAATTTCAGCAAAGCTAATAAAAACCAAATTTGGAACAACGGTTCTATTAGAATTCGGTGACAGCACAGCATTTTTACCAAAACGAGTGGTTCCCCATATGAAGGATAATTTGGAGAATTTCACAGCAGGAAAATACAGCCTGATCTTTAAAGGTCAAAAAGATGTTAATAAGCCTGCATTAGGAACAACATTCGAATTTATTGAAACCGAAAGTTGGACTCAAAGTGCATGTAAGTAATTTATTATGCATTTTGAAGATATTTATTAAATGCCATTTTTCTTTTAATTTTAGCTGATTCACAGCAATTCTAAAAGGGACTGTGGGCGGATCCATACACATAAAGAGCTGCAATAATTTAGGAGCTGTAATAATTTAGTATGTATAAGTGCATTATTTGTAGAAAGAAATTCAAAATTCGCTTTTTTGTTGAAAATCACGCATTTTTTTATAATAATAATACAATATACTCGAAAGTAGATATTTCTATTTATTTGTTATATAATGAAAATTTATTTAAACGATTGATTCATCAATTTGTGGGGTTAGATTATACACAAAACATTGAAAAAGTAAAACAATTATTTATAAATATTCAACCTAAGTTTACTGCAGCATTAGAGTTCAAACTCTCGAGCATAGAAGTTTGCAAGAAGTGTATTGTATTATTAGATAAAATTTGATAATGGACATATGTAATTTAAGTGATGAAATTGTGAAGAAGTTTCAAAATGTAACAAAGATTTTGAGTGAGTGTAAAAATGTTATAGGTCGGGAAAAATGGTTAAAATTAGTGAAAAGGCATTTAAGTTTGCTTAACCAAGCATTAAAAAATCGCAATTCTATTGGAATTCGTAGAAAAATTCATACAAATATTGGACATTTAAAAAAAGTTAAAATTTTAATAAAAAATTTAGGCTACATTGGATGGGGTTTGAGTGGTAGAGTAAATAGAAGTTCTAGAATTAAATGGGAGGATATAAATTCGGTATTTTCAGGCCGCATACGTTCAGGTTTAATAATAAATTTAATACATAAAGATATGAGACAGTTCCTTGATGATTCCTTCTTTCTATTCAAGTCACGAATAAATAATATTCTCAAATCACAGCCGACAATCAAAGTGAATGCATGTTTTTGTGGGGAATTCATTAAAAATAATATTAAGTTAGAAGAAATGGAATTTAAATATTTCAACACTAAAAATGCCTCAATTGATATCAGCACTGATTTAAAGTTGTGGTTTCAGGAATATATTATAGATAAAATTTTAAATAAATTAGAGGAATTCCAGGAAAAAGAGTCGGGATTTGTGCTACAAAAAATAATAAGTTTAGAAATAAATATTAATAAGGTTGAAATGGGTAACGGCTCATCTTTCATTAGACTTCCCAATCAAATAGCTAAAAAACATGCATGTGTTAATGTTAAAAATTATGATGAAGCATGCTTTGCCTGGTCCATAATTTCGGCTTTGTATCCCGTTGACAGTCATTCCGATAGAATATCATCGTACCCCCACTACTCCGAAATTTTGAATTTAAAAAATATTAAACTTCCAATGTCACTACTACAAATTACAAAATTTGAAAAACAAAATAACATTTCTGTTAATATTTATATGCTAAAATTGTTTGGAAATAATTTTCATTCAGTACCAGCTCGTTTAACTAAAACCAAATTAGAAAAACATGTAAACTTATTAATGATTCAAAATAACTATACAGATGAGCGTGAAAAAAGTACTGATGATGATTCCAATCTTGAAATAAAATATCATTTCTGTTGGATAAAAGACCTTTCCAGACTTGTGTCTAGTCAAATGAGTAAACGTAATGGAAAACTGTACATTTGTGATATATGTTTAAATTATTTTTCTAGTGAAGCAAAATTAAATTTACACACAGTAGGCTGTAAAAATGTTAATAAATATAAAATATCATTTCCAAAGGAAAAAATTGTAAAGTTCAAAAATTATAATTATAAAGAGCCTGTACCGTTCATATTGTACTGCGATTTCGAATCAATGCTAGAACCATTTTCCGAAATTAGTCAAACTAAAACTTTAAAATACCAAAAACATACTGCTTTCAGCGCAGGATTATATTTTAAATGTTCGTATGATGATAGCTTATCGTATTATTGCAGCAATCGTGGTTTTAACTGTATAGAGTGGTTTTCAAAACAATTAGAGAATATCGGTGAATTTCTCGAATCAAAATTAAAGACTATTGTATCAATGGACATTTCTGAACATCAGCAAAAAGAGTTCGCTGCATCAACTCACTGTCATATTTGCGAATCAATATTTAAACCTGAAGATAAGAAAGTACGTGACTACAACTATTTCACAGGTAAATACCGCGGGCCGATGCATGAAAACTGCAACTTAAATTTTAAAAAATCATTTATAGTACCGGTCGTCTTTCATAATTTATCTGGATATGACGCTCATTTTCTAATCAAAGATCTTGCAAAAACCGGTCAGATCACTTTATTGCCAATCAATAAGGAAAAATACATATCGTTCACAAGAAGTGTTGAAGGTTCGGTAATAAAATTTCGGTTTATCGATTCTTTCCGATTTATGGCCGCATCGCTGGATAAACTATCATCATATTTAACAAAAGGGGAATTAACAAATTTGCAAAAAGAATTTAGTGATTTAGATAGTGAAAAGTTTAATATGCTTACGAGAAAGGGCGTCTTCCCATATGATTTTATAGATTCTTTTAAAAAATTATCTGAAACTGAGTTGCCGGCAAAAGAACATTTTTACAATAAATTAAATGACTCTAATATAAGCGATGAAGATTACCAACATGCTCGGAATGTTTGGGAAAAATTTAATATTAAAACACTAGGTGAATATTCAGACTTATATCTAAAAACTGATGTAATTTTATTGGCAGATATTTTCGAAAATTTCAGACAAAAATGTTTAAATATTTATCAATTAGATCCGGCACATTACTATACACTACCGGGCTATACGTGGCATTGTATGTTAAAGTTTACAAAAGTAGAGTTGGAACTTTTACAGGACATCGACATGCTTTTATTTATTGAACGTGGTATTCGAGGCGGTGTAAGTCAGTGCTGTAATAGATATGCTAAGGCTAACAATAAATTTTTGTCAGAATATGATTGTTCAAAACCTAGTTCTTATCTATTATATCTTGATATAAATAACATGTATGGATGGGCCATGGAAGCCTTTTTGCCCTACAAAGGGTTTCGGTGGGTGGAGAATTTTGAAAATTTTAATGTGATAGATGTACCAGACGACTCAGAAAACGGATATATTCTCGAAGTTGATTTAGAGTACCCGGAACATCTACACGACAAACATAAAGATATGCCTCTCTGTCCGGAACATCTAGTGCCGCCGGGATCAAAATTACCAAAACTGATGACGACACTCTACCATAAAACTCGATATGTAATACACTATAGAAATTTAAAGCAAGCTTTATCCTTGGGGATTAAACTTATAAAAATTCACCGTATATTAGAGTTCAAACAATCTCCATGGCTAAGACCGTACATAGACTTAAATACAAAACTGCGCGCAAGTTCGAAAAATGAATTTGAAAAGAATCTATATAAGTTACTAATTAATGCAGTTTTTGGTAAGACTATGGAAAATATTCGTAAGCATCGGCTTGTAAAATTGGTGTCGAAATGGGAGAGTCGATATGGTGCTAAAAATTACATCGCTAGCCCCAATTTCCATAGTCGTGCTATATTTGACGAGAATTTAGTGGCTATTGAATTAAATAAGTCTGAAATTTTTTTCAACAAGCCTTTATACATCGGATTATGTATTTTAGATATATCGAAAACTTGTATATATGATTTTCACTATAATTTTATGTTGCAAAAATTTGAAAATAATGATGACTGTAAATTGCTGTACACCGATACGGATAGCCTTATTTATGACATAAAATGTGAAGATGTTTATGAGAAAATTATAAAAGAAAACATTGCTAAATTCGATACTAGTGACTATCCACCCAACAACCGATACAATATCCCTCTAGTTAATAAAAAAATTCCCGGGATCATGAAAGATGAGTTAAATGGTAGCATAATGACCCATTTTGTAGGTTTACGGTCAAAGATGTATGCGCTTAGAGTTGAAGGGGAAAATGTTATAAAAAAATCTAAAGGGGTAAAGACTAATATTGTAAAAAATAAAATTTCATTCGATGACTATAAGAACTGTTTGGAAACTAAAACCGAACTGTACCGAACCCAAAGAACCATCCAATCACATTTACATAAAGTCTACTCGGTTAAGCAAACTAAAGTTGCTTTGAACCCCTCCGATGATAAAAGATATTTAATCCAGGATTCAACAGATACATTACCTTGGGGTCACTACTCAATTATGATAGAATAAATTGTTTTTAGTTGAAACGTAAGGGTAAACATGGAATTACTGCCGCACCATGCCAATTTTATCAGCGAACCATTTTTTACACATCTTCTTAGCAATGAAGTGAAAAAGATGCAGTTTAAAGTCACCCTCGAAGTACTGACTGGAAGAACGATGATGGATAAAAAATGTTGTATTGCAGGCGGTTTTGCTGTATATTTACTTAATAGAACCGATGCATATGGTGATATTGACATTTATGTAGAAAACTCAGACTATCCACCATATGCAATAAAAACACCCACATCACATTTTTTCTACAAAACCGAAAGAATTAATGAAATTTCTATTGGAAAATTTGACTGTAACTATGAAAATTTTGTATTTAACATCTTAAAAAACTTTGATATGGAAGTATGTAAAGTAGGTATATATATTAATGAGCGTGATGAATTAAGAATGATAAAATTTCCTCGAAATGGTACTGATCTTTTCCTTAGAACAATAAAAATTGAACGGTTTTTTAAATACCTTTTTCGCACACGCAGATCTGATATAAATAAACCCTACAATCCAAAAAAACTTAGTTTAATAGCGTATACTGCTTTATGTCGAAATCAAACTAAAATAGAATGTGCTTATTGTTAAGATTAAACTATTGTAGTAGCTATTGCAGCTCTTTTGTATTTAAAATAATATTTTATAAAACTTATTACTGTCTGCACATTATAAGCTCTTTTTATGTGTTTAAAATAAAATTTTATAAAATTTAACTCTGATTTTTATTTCTAGGAATTAGGAAAAATCAAACAGCTCTTTTGTATTTAAAATAATATTTTATAAAACTTATTACTGTCTGCACATTATAAGCACTTTTTATGTGTTTAAAATAAAATTTTATAAAATTTAACTCTGATTTTTATTTCTAGGAATTAGGAAAAATCAAAAAAACACTTCATTATCATACATACTTTATTTATGATATAAATATTTTCAAAAAAGATGTGATTTTTTGTCTACATATAATACATTTATCAAAATTAACTGAACAATCACTACAACATACTGTATGCTTACAGGGCATAAAAACAACAGAGAGCTCATTTTCTAAACAAATTTTACATAACAGTTTATTACAAGTTTCAACTTGATTAATTTTTACATCCTGTGCTTCTTCTGATACTAGCATTTCTTTTATCGCTAGTGATGACGTTACATTTTTTTCATTCTTGAGCTGATTATATTCACATTTAGAATTAAAGCGGGCATGCTCTTCCCACACATTATCTCCAGAACTCCAATTCATTAAACCCACACCACAGTGAAAACATATGACTTGATCACCTGTGCCGGTATAGTAGAAACCTACCTCAGCTAATTCTCTCGGTTTTTGGCTTATCTGAGGGGGCCAGTTCTCAAATGTTTTTAAGCGGCTTTCCAAAGTCATTTTATCTGAATAAAGCGGGGTCCGTCTTCTCTTAATAAATAACGAATTATCCTCACCATTTTCAAAAAACGCACAGTCGGGGCTCCATCTGAAATGATCTGCTGTGGGATCATCACCCTCACACCAATTACATAATTCAATTTCACATATTGGACATTTAACTATGTCTTCTTGACCAACATAAATGAAACCAGCTAGAGCTAGAGTAGACTTTGGAAATTCTGATAACCAATTTTCAAATGTTTCTAATCTTTTCTCATACTGCACATCCATTTTATATACCAGTCAAATAACTACTGAATTGGGATAAATAATAAGATGGTATTTATTTGAAAATATTTATTCAAGCATTTAATATAAACATTTTTCTATCTAAATCATTCATAACCTTAGCTCTATACGCACAGTCGGGGCTCCATCTCAAATGATCTGCTGTGGGATCATCACCCTCACACCAATTACATAATTCAATTTCACATATTGGACATTTAACTATGTCTTCTTGACCAACATAAATGAAACCAGCTAGAGCTAGAGTAGACTTTGGAAATTCTGATAACCAATTTTCAAATGTTTCTAATCTTTTCTCATACTGCACATCCATTTTATATACCAGTCAAATAACTACTGAATTGGGATAAATAATAAGATGGTATTTATTTGAAAATATTTATTCAAGCATTTAATATAAACATTTTTCTATCTAAATCATTCATAACCTTAGCTCTATTAAAATGTAAACATTCACGAATACAATGCATTTGAATGGAATGTGGTAATAAATCACATAAATATAACATTACATTATCTGAAGGCAGTTCATAATTAGATTCACATAGTATATTATTGGTGACATTCAAAAAATTATTGTAAAATCCAGCAAAATCTAAACCATTTAATACATGTATAGTTGAATTGATAAGCCTACTAATGTTAATAAATTCACGCACAGTATTTTCACATATATAAAACGTAACAAAATCATTAGCCACTTTCAACATCTTAGCACCCATAAATGACGATGTGTTGATAATGTAATTTGAAAACTGCTTCACCGCAGCAGCCTCCTCATCCTCCCCAAATCCACTATCAGCATCGAAGTAATTATTGGAAAGTTGTTTAAGGTAAGTAATAAAATCATACCAATCTTCAGCATCGAAGGAAATGTTATGAGCTTTATTGATCTGCTCATTAGCGGCCATTAATATTTTTACAGCTGGAACATTGTTTCGTGCACTACTTAATCCAACTTTTATTCTATATGAAGAGTTTTTCATGGCGAATACACGTTCATAAATGTACTTTTCTTCATTTTGGATTGCAACTCTATACTTTTCGGTAATTCGATCAACTTCCCGCCAATGATCGAAATCTTCAGAAAACGTGGGGCTAGGTGTGTTTGATGCCATGTTTCACGACTAACTAACAGTAACAGACTTGATATATTTCAAATAAATTAGCTGCACCAGCAATGCTTCCGGTTAATCAAAAGGCCTCTTATCGAGCTGAATTTGTGCGTGTTTTCCATAAGAACCAATGTTAAATCACATAATTCTAGTCAATTGAAACAATTCCCCATTTAAATACATGCAAATCGAAACACATCAGAGTATATTTGTGTTGTCTATCCAACTATTGTGAGATTTATCTAAACCTAACCATTTAACAAAAATTTTATTGCTACGCTTACGTAATACTTTTTCTATTAAATAAACATCCGAATATTTAGCTTTTTGAAGTTCTTCGGCATAAAATCCACCGGCGATGGGATTTCCACGCAAATCCTGAAGAAGGTAGGTGATGGGATTGGTAATCTGTACTTTAACGATTTTAAATAATTCCGTTGTCCAATTGGGAGTGTATCCTTTTTCAAATACATGTTTATGCTTACTAATACGAACAAGGTTGCCAACTTTAAATTTTCTCAGATCTGTCGCCATCTTAATAAAGTTATAAGAGGAATTTAAAATAATTTTTTCATTTTTCTTGTTTATTTCACATGGTTTCATACCCGTAGTTCGATGGCGTTGCGTATTGTAATTATCAGTTATTTGAGGTAGTATATCAAGCCATCTGTACGTTCCGTTCAAACTAAAGTATTTGTATAACTTTTCCTTTAACGTTCTTATAACACGTTCCACAATTGCAGCCTTTTTAATGCTGAACGTACTATAATGGTTAACGTTGTACTTTTTTATCAGGCTGTTAAAACCAGTGTTATAAAACTCAGTACCTTGATCTGATTGTAAATTTTTAGGTATTCGTTTACCATCTTTGAATATTTCACCAACAGCCTGCGTTATCTCTTTTCCCGATTTAGTTTTTAAAGGTTTGGTCCAAACAAATTTCGAAAAACAATCAATCATCACTAATATATATCTAAAGTTACTATTAACATGTGCGTGACCCATTACAGCCAAGTCCATTTGCCAAAGATCATCAAAACCTTTTATGATAGTACGCCGACGCTTGAAATTTTTTCTAGCTGGTTTATGGAGTTCGTTTATCACTTGAATTTTTTCTTTTGTATGCTCCATGACTACTCACCAGCAGCAGTGTTATCAGTGAACTAACTTTTTCTTTTTAAGATTGGCCATATCTAAATAAACTTCAGACATTTGTCTTACGATGGTATCTCTAAATTGATTTAGCTCCCTTTCAATATTTTTTATAAAATTTTCCATCGATATTATTTTAGCAGATTGATTTAGCTCCCCTTCAATATTTTTTATAAAATTTTCCATCGATGTTATTTTAGCAGATAGATCTAGATCTGATATCTTATCCAAGTTTAATGTATTTACCTGTACAGCCGATTTTAAGTTAGAAATTGCATTTGACAAATCAGTAATTATTATAGTTCTGTCATTTTTGAGTATATTTATTTTATTTGAAAACTCGTTTCTTAAATTCCCAACATCTTTCTTGATGATCTCAAGCGATTCGTTGAAACTCTTGTATTTATGTTCAAATTCTCGAATAGCATCTATTGAAGACATTTCAATAATTGTATGGAGTTCCTTATCTAGAGATTTTAGGCTACCATCTACATATCTTTTATTACAAACATCATTATCATTAGTAGGTGACTTAACATTACTAAGTTTTAGGTTTTCCACATCTATATTTCCATCCTCGGTGAAGATGAAGCCATGCCTATAAGGCGAAAGTAAATAGGAACCACTACTTGGAACACTATCTTGGCCTATATTAGACCTACCGAACTTGTCTACGGGCATATTGTAAATGATGATACTTAGCAAAGTTGTAAATATTTAAGCAATAACACCTATTTCCTTCAGTTCCGATAATATACTCAAGATCTCATTATCGTGAGAATCTGTGTTTCCAGCGCTTTTTGAGGCTATTAAAAGTTTTAGTCTATCAACAAGTTCATTTACGTCATCCCAGTAAACGTATTCTATTGGTTTTTCATTGTACACAGCCATGCCAGATCCGCTTTTCGAAGGAGCATTTTGTGACTTACTCCTAATTCTTGGATCATATCGAGGTTTTACATATAGAGGTTTTATTACACTCGTATATTTATAGTGCCTATGCCCCCTTCGTTGCTCCTGCGGATTGTAATCGCGTTTGTGAGCACTGGTTAAATCTAGAATTTCTTTGTAATTTTTTAAATCAGTTTCATTGAACCCATTGGGGTTTTTCATAAATATCAATTCATATAACCCTTTAGTACCCGGGTATGGTCTATCGTCGATCACAAGGTTATTATCAGCTATTTTCAGTTCTTTATTACCCATAAATAATTTGTTTGCTAGAAAATCAAAACGAGCACCAGATGTTGTATCGTAACTATTACTATCTGTGAAAAATCCTTCAATGTAATATCTCGCTAATGGTGGAAATTGCTCCAGATATTCATCTATAACAGGTTTATTATGTTTAACTAGATTATCGTATTGTTCTTTAATTTCATCAAATGACAGTTCTGGTACTTCTTCTTCTTCTTCTTCGAGAAAGACTTCACCGATTTCCTCATCAGGTAGAAAGTTTACTGATGGTGGTGATGGTATCCGTCGTTCGGTTAGTGGTTCAGGTGTTACCGTTGCTGCTGTCGCCGCCGCCGCCGCTACGCTTTTAGATGTGTTTATTTTAATATCATGTAATGGTTCTACAATTGGTTTGAATATACGATTGAGAGATTCGTCTTCTTCAGCCTTTCCTAGCTTTAAAGCCAAATATTTCTTTCTGATTGCCCTTGACACTTCAGTAATTTTCTTTTTAAGTAACTTCTCCTTTTCTAAATCATGTATGTGTGGTTTTACTACTTTATATTTCTCTAGAGATATTTTTTTATACTTCATTTTTATACAGGTCTGTACAGCTTTTTCACAGGTCTGTTACAGCTTTTCACAAGTCTGTTACAGCTTTTTCACAGGTCCGTTACAGCTTTTCGCAGGTCTGTATCTGTTAACGTGTAGAACAGTAATAAAGCTGTATGATGTATCATATACATATATACTGATCGAATCCTTTTCGCTAGCGTCCGTTGTTCAAATCAAAATCTTTAACTATTACTAATACACCATATTTGTCATTCCAACATTCGGCGCATAGTTTTTCAAATTTATCAAAAGTCATGTCTGGAGTTACGTGATCATCATAAACATGTTTAAGATTCATACGGTCCTGCTTGAATAAAATAATACAGTTACAATTATCTCGTACCAAATGTTTGCCAATATGTGTATAGGTCTGACATAGATAGAAACAGTCCACAAGTCTATGTCTACCCATACTGAAGTAGGCTCTTATTTTATCTTGTTTGTCGCAAGCCACATCATCGAAAATGAATATGGAATTGGTTCTAGCCTTAGAAGGATCGATTATACCTTCACTATCTGTATACGGGAAATAACCAACACCTTTCACTTTTTTCAATGCATCTTCCAGCAATTTATATTTCGGTTGATATAGAGATTTGGAATAGACGTATACATTTTCAAACCACAGCCCATTAGGATCGAACAATAAACTTAGTAGGAGATTCGTTTTGCCAGCGCCACTGGGCCCGCATACAATCGCTCTTAAAGCGCTAGGAAATAATGGACCATGTTTTTCGGTTGCTGGACATTGTGAGAAAATATCCAAGTTCTCCACTGGAAGTGACAACCGCTGTTTAAGAAGCCGCATCGTAGACTCACACTTTCAGTGATGTGCAGCAGCTTATATATATATATGTTAGATCACGGTTCACATGAATGACTTTTTAAAAACTTTTATTTAGTTACATGGAGCCAACGTTGGCTCTTGGAGAAGGAATATAATAATAATTAGAAGTGTTTCATTCTAAGTGAGTTTAATAACTGCTTCAACAAAGCGTGTTTAGTCATATTTATAACATACAGAACCTGAGTAAGCAAAATATATAACAAAGGAATTGCAGTTCTGCAGTCTGCACAAGTTATGAGAAACAAAGGTGTAATATGATATCTTGAAGATAAGCAATTAATAAGAGAAGCTGTTATCGTGAAATACGATATACCTGTGAAGGTTTATTATGGCTAAGTCGCAATAAGATAGCGTGTAATATTATATAACAACTTCCCCCTTAATAAAAAAGTTGATGTTATGCAGCAACTTTTGAAAATTGTTAAAACGTTAAATGAATATAATGCAAAAATAAATTGAAACAATGTTGAATGAATACAAAGCAAAATAATAAAATAATGTAAAAGTTAAAATTGGTAAGCGATAATAATACATTACATAACGTAATAAGGATAAAGTACAATAGTCTAAATTAATAGACAAGGGTAAAACTCCACATGAAAGTCTATGTTAACTCGATGTCCTCTTCTTCTTGAGGTCTAATACCGGGTCGCTTTCTCGGAGGGATCAGTCTAGGAAATTTGGTTAATACTCTGCTTCGCTCTGAAGGAGGTGAAGGAGGGTTATCCGTCGAGGGTTGGATTCGCAATGCTCCACATCTTCTTCTTCTGCATTTACAAGTTATGTAAAGTAGAACTAGTAGGATGATGAGAGTGATTATGAAGTATGTGAACCAAGATACATGTTTGGTCACAAAAGGTTCGTTTATGAGGTCGTCTAGGTCTTTAGAATATTGCTCTAGTTTGTTTTTAGCAATATCTAAATCTTCTACGTCGAGACTGTTTAATTTAAGCGGTTTTAATTTTGGGATTTCGATTTTGTCGGGCATGTGATTGCAGCATTCAAAAGGAATTTGGATTGGATGTGAATTGTCCTTAATTTCGGAAAAGTCTTTAGCACTGGCTTGTATTCGAGTAATGCCTGCATAGGCGTAACATCCTGGTTGTAGTTTTATGATGGAATTTTTATTAATTAGCTCTGTTATGGATTCTCTCTTCGGACAGTTGATGGTAATGTGAAGTGGTTCGGAATTAATTACTAGCCATGTGTTGTCTTCAAGTTCTTGGACGTTGTATCCTTGACTAATGATGAAGGAAGTTTGACAATTTTCTGGGAGTTTCGGCAATGGTTTTAATATTCTAGCCTCACAAATGGCATTTTGGTCGATAGGATATGCAAACAGGTTCGAACATAGTTTGGTTCCAAAATATAGTGGTTTGCATTCTTTCAAATTTTGTATAGGTATGTACATTAAAGAATCATCGTCTCTCGCGATAAACTTTTGTGAAATAGATAAAAAGTGATGTAGACCAGTTCTGTTATCAAGTATAGGTATAGGGTATAGGCGAAAGGTGTTATAATTTTGAGGTTCAATAAGAGGTATCGTTAAAACAAATATTAGGTTAGAATCTAGTTGAAAAGCTTTTAGTTCAATAATATCCAGATATTGAGCAACTGCTGATAGTTTAATTGGAAGAGGTAAATTGTTCCTTCGCAAACTCTGTGAAATCTCTTGTAACGCCGTTACTAAGTGATCAGGTGTTATGATTGATGAATGAATAATTCCTAATCTGGCGAATGTTATTGAATTTAAAATATCGTTTAGATTGTCTTCGATGTACAAATAGCTGGCCATTAGTTGTTCGGAAATGTATAGAAATTTTAGTTTTATTTCGGCAGCTTGGATCGTTTGAGTCATGGTTTGAATCGTGTGCTCGATTTCTTTGATATCTTTGTTAAACGTTTCCTCATCAATTTGTAATTTTTGTATAGTTGAGTTGAAATTTTTGATAACAGAAGTTGTAACTGAGATTTGATTTTTGATTAAGTTTTCTAATTGATGTTCATCATTATTTAATTTGTTTATACAGTTAGTGTAGTACTCGCCATCTTCGGCGTCTAAGTTTCCGGTAATTGATTTGAATATTGTTCCGAAACCGTTAAGTATTCCGCGTTTATATCTCTTTGTATCTGAAAAGACTTCGTCAAATTTCGTTTTTATCGAACTAGCTATTTGCATTAAAAGGTTAAACTCTGTTTTAACTTCGCTTCTAAACAGGATTGATTTTTGGTCAGCACCATCGAGGGTGTTCAAGATTCTGTCTAAATTATTTTGATTTTTGTCAAAAGCTAGTTTAAGGGATGAAATATTTTTATGCACTAGCAGAGTCCATTTGTCATTTGTCACCACGATGTCCGTGTCTTGGTGATAGTATACACCAACAGTGTTATTGATCGGGGTAATTTTGTACTGACAGAGTGCTGATCCGAACAGCAGGAGAAACCTGAAAATAAATTTAATTTTCAGTATATGGTTTCATTCTATCAAAATTTACTTTAGTTTCTTGTTTTGTTTCGAGATTTAATAGGGTAGCAGAATTTTGAAAAATTTCTTTTATTTTAAAGGGACCGTTAAATTTGTTTTGTAGTTTGTTCTTAATTTGTGATTCTTTTACATAAACTAAGTCGCCTATTTTGTATTCAGGTCGTTTTTGGGGAATATTTCTGTCGAAGCGAACTTTTGCTTTCTCTTTTTGAGATTGTGTTCGACTACGGGCTATTTTATAGTAGTGGGATATTCTATTGTTTAAATCTCTAACGTATTTAGTTATTAATTCTTTTTGGTTGTACAAAGTTTCGGGTGGTCTGTTAGATGTATGACCAAAGATAAGTTCATATGGGGTAAAACCGTGTGTTTTATTTACCGAATTGTTATAGCATATTACTGCATATGGTAAAATCGTGAAAGGATGTTCGTTTGGGTTTTCAGTTTTGTGGATTCTTATCATTTCGGCTAAAGTAGCATGAAATCTTTCTATGGATCCGTTCGATTGGGGATGTCCTACGCTTGAATAAGTTAATTTTATGTCGTAGAGGGTGCAGAGATCTTTGAGCAAGCGGTTGTCAAATTCACCACCGTAATCGCAATGGATTCTTAATGGGGTACCATAATGTTGGAAATATAACAACAAAGTGTTTACGACAGATTTTGCGGATTTATCCGGGACTGCATATGCTTGCGTGAATTTAGTTAATTCGTCGCGAATGGTTAAAGCATAATTTCGAGTAGGGAATTCAAATAAATCGATATTGATTCTTTCGAATGGTGTTCTTGGGGTTTCTGTGACTACCAGAGGGTTATTAAGGTTTTTCCGGCATACTTTAGTCTTTTGGCAAGTTTCGCAATTTTTTATAAAATTTTCAACGTCTTTAGTTAGACCTTGCCAAGTGTATTTTTCTCTAATTCTTCGAATCGTTTCATTTATTCCACGGTGTAGATTATTTTTACCAAAATGATTTTGCTCCAATATAATTGGAATTTCATCTTCGTCGGCAGTTCTGACGATATCTTGACAAATTACTACTTTTAAGTCTTTTTCCGCAAAAATGAATGATAGGATTTCAAGAATAGGGAGGTCTAAGTTATTTTCGACAAAGTATGTCTTAGAGAGATCTAGAACATCTTGGTTTTTAAATAATACCAAAAATAAATGTTCAATTACGGATTCGATATCAAACGGTAGGGGAATGATAAAATATCTCCTATGTCTGACTGTTTTGCTCGATACAATATTGATTTTATCGTTATGAAATTCGGGGTTTTCTTCGAATATATCCTCAATAATTTTGTGATGTAGGTCTTGTAAGTTATTTTGTTGGAAGAAGGTTATAATATCTTTATGTTCTCGATACAAAAGTTGTTTGTTCGAGGCTTTGATTTTCGAATAGTCAATTAAAGATGTTGTTTTATATAGGTTGGTGAAAGTTTCAAATTCTCGGGAAATTTGTTCGTTAGTGATTTCGTTGTTATCGTCTGGGTTTTCGTCGTCGTCTGACTCTTCGTCATTCGCGGCTAGAACTTTTGAATAGAATTTTGAACATTCGGAAAAATGATTAATTTTGATTCTGGAAAGTGCGTCCGCGTTCTTATTGATTTTACCGGGTTTGTAAATTATTTCATAGTCGTACTCTTCTAATTTGAGTCGCCAACGGGCAAGTCTACTTCCTGGATCTTTTATAGAGAATAGCCAGGTGAGTGGTCTATGGTCGGTGACAAGCTTGAACTTTCTACCATACAGATATGGTCTAAAGTGCTTTACACTCCATACTATCGATAAAAGCTCGCGTTCAATCGTTGAATATTTAGTTTCTGCACTGCACAAGGTTCTAGAAGCATAGGCAATGGGTAAATCTTTGCCAATGGGCCCCTGGCTCAGCACCGAGCCGACGGCAAATGCGCTCGCATCAGTGGTTAGAACGAAAGGTTCATCAAAGTTGGGGTAGATTAATATCGGAGTTGTTGTTAATGTTTGTTTCAAATTTTGAAAAGAATTTATGCAATCATTGTTGAAGAGAAATGGTACGTCTTTTTGTAGTAGTTTTGTTAAAGGCTTGGTTATCTTGGAGAAATTTGGGATAAAGCGCCTGTAATATCCGGCTAAGCCTAGAAATGATTTAATTTCTTTTGGGTTTTTCGGTTGAGGAAAATTTAAAATAGCGTCAACTTTCGAAGGGTTCGGTTTTACGCCGTCTTTTGTAATGAGATGTCCTAAATAAGCGACTTCCTTGCGGAGAAACTCGCATTTGTCTGGTTGAATTTTGAGGTTGGCTTTTTGAAGGCGTTTAAAGACTTCAGTTAGACGAGAAATGTGTTCGTGAATTGTAGGAGAGTAGATAATGATATCGTCCATGTAGACGAGACATCGTTCATTTTGAATACCTAACAGGATGTTATCCATAACTCTTTGAAAAGTTGATGGAGCATTTTTGAGTCCAAATGGCATTCGCACGAATTCATAATGACCGTTCTCAACTGTGAAAGCAGTCTTTTGAATATCTGCGGGATTAATTTCGATTTGGTGGAAACCAGAAGCCAAGTCTAAGGTTGTGAAATATTGGCATTTGCCAAGTTGGTCTAAAAGATCGGAAATGTTGGGCAGAGGATATTTGTCACCAATTGTAACCTCGTTGAGTTTGCGGTAGTCGACTACGACGCGCCATTTCTGTTTACCAGAAGCGTCCAGTTTTTTGGGAACTACCCAGACAGGAGAGGACCAAGGTGAGATTGAGGGTTGAATAATACCTTGACTTAACATTTTCGATACTTGGGACTTAACTTCTTCTTTATGGACTTGAGGATATCGATACGATTTAGTGAATATCGGTCGGGAATTTTCGGTGTCAATAGAATGCTTAATTTCGTTAGTAAAAGTTAAATTGTCTCCTTCCAAATAGAATATATCTTGAAAGTCTAAACAAAGCTGCGTTACTATTTCGGCCTCTTCTTCGTTTAGATGATCCAAGCGCAATTCGTTCCTAATTTCGAAGGATCTGTCTGTCTGTGGATGTTTGTCGGAATTTTGAGTATTTAAATTAAAAATTGATTTGAATTTTTGTACTGGTTCTAGTTTAAGGTTAGAGAAATTTATAGTTTTCGGTATTGCGTTAGCGTTCACGATCGAAGTTAAAAATTCTCCGTTGCTGTCAATTTTTACGAGAGCATTTGGTAGGCGTACTTTTTCAATTTCTTGGGCTAACAGTATAGCCTCAGTATTTTGCAGATTACATTTTAATTTACAGATTTTTTCCATGCGAGGTTCGATAGAAATTAAATTTTTGATGTTGCCTAAATTTGGATTTTGGTTTTTGATGTTAGAGTTACCAGTTGGTTGTACAGGTAAATTTACTGTAGTTTCTTCCGTGACTTTAAATAGTGGTACGGTTTTAAAATTTGTGACTAGTTGTTTATTTTTGAAATCTACTCGGCATTCGTAATGTTCTAAAAAGTCTGCGCCTAGTAGTCCATCAAAATCTATATCTAGGTTATAGATATAAACCTTGTGTGACTCATCTGAAAAGGGGATGAGAACAGATTCGTTGATATAAATTTTTTGATCAGTAATACCTTGTATGATTACGTTTTCAGGAGATCTACGTCTGTAATTTTCAGCTGTTTTAGGTTTAAAAATTGATATACCTGCGCCTGTGTCAATTAGAATTTTAAATTTGCCGGTTGCGTCTTTGATGTAGTAAAGATTTTTTGAATTTACGGTTAATAAGGTGTGAGAAAGCGTATTTACATGAACGTTTGTTCTGGGAAGTTCAGCATTGGATCGAAACTGTCGTTGAGATTCATTGTTTGTATTTGGTTTGATATTTGGTCGAATTGGTCTATTCGTTGTGTTGGAGTATCCGCGGGGTACTCCGGATCTAAGCGAAAATCCTGAGGATTAGCAGTATAATCCTCCTGTAGTGTTTGAGAATTAGCAGCATAATTCTCGTACTGCTCATAATATTGAGAATTAGCCGTATAATTATCTGAAAAGTTTTGAGCGTTGCCTGAATCGTAATTTTCATAACTATCACTTACGTTTTGATAATCGGGTGAGTAGTCATTATATTGATTATAGTTACATTGATTATCATAATTGTCATAGGGTTCGTAATTCAAATGATGAGCTTTTTGCTGGTTAAAGCGATTAAAATTTGGGTTAGGTTGGATAGCTGATGGTCGCTGTTGCATAAAATTGGGGTTCGGCCTTATGGCTGAGGGCCTGTTTTGCTGTGATTGATTTGGCTGATTATTTTGAGGGAATGTCCTCTGGCTAAATTGATTATTACTCGGTTGTGCGAAGTTTTGATGAGAAAAATTTTGTGAGTTTGGGTTTCCTTGGAAACTTGGTCTCTGGAAGTTTTGAGACTGTTGCCTTGTGCGGCATTCGCTTATTACATGTCCATTCCGTTTACAGAAGGAACAAAACTTTTGTTGTAAATTGGGACCTTGTGGTCGCTTTTGTTGAATTACTGGATTTTTGACCGGACTATTTTTTGGGAATTTTTGTTGTTCAAAATATGAAAGTTGTAGTTCTCTCCGAATTCTAATAATTGCGTTCATCATAGTTGGAGGGTTACTGGCACGTATTATTCTGCCTAGATTTGGTTCTAGACCCGTTAACAAATTATTTAATGTCATAGTTTCGATCAGGTTTGTTTGCGCGGTTCTTTGCTCTGAAGATAGATTTTGTTTTTGCACTGCAGCGTGCATTTTCGCATTGTGCGTTTGTAGACGCGAAACAAATGTTAATGCAGATTCACCAGGCAATTGGTGAATTCTTTGTAGGTCTTGAATAAGAGCTGTTAAATCTCTAGAGTCACCGAAGTGGGTTTCTAGAAGTGCTTTAATTTCTGGCCATGTGGCAGGGTTGCGCGAATTTATAAGTTCGGCAGCTTTACCTTTTAGTTTATTTTTAATATGCACTGTTAACAAGATTTTCTGGTCATGAATTGCCATGCGTTGGGCACACTGACATGAGTTTAGGAAAGTTTGGAGGTTGATGGCGTTACCATCGAACTCCGGAATTAACGAGAAAATTTCTGAGAGTTTGTAAGGCTCTACCTCGTGCTCGACTTGCTCTGGTTGCTCGGCTGTCGTCGGCACTACTGGTTGAACTGGTTGAACCGGCTCTGGTTGAGCTCTGTCTGGCATTTTGCTTTTTTGTTTGGAAATTTTTGAACTAAAGTTGGTTGCGTATCAGCAGTATGATACGGAAATTAGATTGAAATAGTTTGTTATGTTGCGTACGTTAATAAATTGTGTATTAACTGTATAATACACAGTTGTTTCGTGAATACGAAAATAAATAACTTAAAATTAAAATTGTTGCGTTGTAGCTTGTATAGGATTTGTTTGATAACAGAATTGGCTTTGTTTGCCGAGTGTATTAGCGGTATAATACACGTAAATAATTGTGAGAAATAATAATTGTAAAAATGAAAAATAAAATAACGAGATGATTCTTAAAAATGACTTACATTAATTTCATCTCCATGAGTAGGTTCTTCGTCCGTCAAGGGATTGGGATCCGCCACCACCAGTGAGGAAGGTCTCCTTGTTCTAATAGATGTACACGCACTAGTTAGGCACCTTCTGCAGATGTTCTCCTTGTTCTCTTACGCTTCACTACCAGTTAGGCTTCTTGTTCTGATGATGTTTACGGATCCTACCGACTGCGCCAATGTTAGATCACGGTTCACATGAATGACTTTTTAAAAACTTTTATTTAGTTACATGGAGCCAACGTTGGCTCTTGGAGAAGGAATATAATAATAATTAGAAGTGTTTCATTCTAAGTGAGTTTAATAACTGCTTCAACAAAGCGTGTTTAGTCATATTTATAACATACAGAACCTGAGTAAGCAAAATATATAACAAAGGAATTGCAGTTCTGCAGTCTGCACAAGTTATGAGAAACAAAGGTGTAATATGATATCTTGAAGATAAGCAATTAATAAGAGAAGCTGTTATCGTGAAATACGATATACCTGTGAAGGTTTATTATGGCTAAGTCGCAATAAGATAGCGTGTAATATTATATAACATATATATATATATATATATATATATATATATATATATATATATATATATATATATATATATATATATATATATATATATATATATATATATATATATATATATATATATATATATATATATATATATATATATATATATATAAGTAGGTATGCTTTGATCTTTCTTCAAAAGTTCCCACGATCCTCAAAAAGTTCCCACGGTCCTCAAAAAGTTCCCAGTCTCAACCGTCCCCATACCTACTATATATATATATATACACTACACCTTTACATTATTACTCATTATCAGTTTAGATGTTGATGTTGAAGTAGTGGAGTAGTAAACTCTCTGATAAATAAGTTACCATTTGAAGCGCATTTACCAGGATATCAGTACTGCGGTCCAGGTACCAAGTTGGAAAAACGGTTAAAGCGAGGTGATCCAGGCATTAACGATCTCGACCGAAGCTGTCGCGAACACGATATAGCCTATAGTAAAAGCTCAAATTTAGAAGATAGACATAAGGCTGATTACGATCTTGAGCAGCGTGCCTGGGAACGAGTCAAGTCTAAGGACGCTAATTTGAAAGAGAAGTCGGCCGCTTGGGCTGTTGTTAACGCTATGAAGGTTAAACGGAAGATGGGAATGGGGGTTCGCAGGCAAAAAGTCGGTTTTCGCAAAACTATCGGTGTTGTTAAGAGATTGTTTAAAAAACCTAATAATAATAATCTAAGAAAAAATGCTAGTATGGCCTTGAAGCTAGCGAAATCAGCTATGAACGCTGTAGGTGGTCGAAAAAAGATAAAAGCACCACGCATACTACCATTACCCAAGACCGGTGGAATCTTACCGCTAATTCCTATTTTTGCCGGTCTGAGTGCTCTAGGAGCTCTATCAGGAGGGGCTGCAGGTGTGGCAAAAGCTGTCATCGACGCCAAAGCTGCAAAGAAAAAATTGGAAGAGGCTGAGCGGCATAATAAAACTATGGAGGCTATAGCTTTAGGAAAGGGGATGTATTTGAAACCTCATAAGAAGGGCTATGGGCTGTACCTGAAAAAGCAGCAAAAAAACTCCCAGTGAAGCTACCCAATAGAGCCCTTCTTGATGTAGATTTGATGAAGTATGTTAAAAAATTGAAAATTCCGCACTTCAGAGGTGTCTTTATGCGTGACTCGTTACCTCACGCTCCTAGAACATATGAAAGTGCAATTATTAATCTCGACACGCAAGAAGGGCCTGGCACGCATTGGGTAGCATATAAAAAGTGTGCTGACAATGTTATTTATTTTGATAGTTTTGGCGCGCTTAATCCACCAGTAGAATTAATACGTTACTTTGGTGATAAATGTAAAATACGATTTAATTATGATAGTTACCAAAAATTCAATACAATCAATTGCGGACAGTTATGCTTAGAGTTTCTTTATAAAAACGGTAATATCCCATAAGTTTCATTCAGTATGTCTCAGATATTCACGATAAGAGGTCGAGGTGCCACTCTTTCCATAGACTTTTATAATCCAATTGAATTGGATCCTCAGTACGATTACGCATTAGCTCTAATTGGTTTTCATACCTATAATAGCATTCCTAATATCGAAGAAGGTGTAAATAACAAGCTTTACTATTGGGAGCTAGGTGATAAAAGTAAAGAAAAAGTAATTTCGATTCCGACTGGATCTTATGAAATAAGTGATATTGAAGCATATCTACAGAGTCAAATAACGTCACCGGTGAAAGGCGTTGAATACTTCTCGTTGAAACCCAACAATAATACACTCAAGTGTGAAATTAGGAGCAAGCACGAGATAAATTTTATACCTAGCGATAGTCTAGCCAGTTTACTGGGCTATTCAGCTCGCGAGTTAAAACCCAATATTTTACATCAATCTGATTTGCCTGTAGAGATAGTGAAGGTTATAACGATCCACGTAGACTGTAATATTACCACAGGAGCATTCTACAATAACAAACCATCACATACCATTTTTGAATTCGCCCCATCTGTAAATCCGGGATATGCCATAGACATAGAACCAAAAAATCTAATATTCCTTCCAGTAAATAACAAACGGGAAATAACTAATATCACCTTGGAGATACTGGATCAAAACTCTAAACCTATTAATTTTAGAGGTGAGGAAATTATTATAAGGTTGGAATTGAAAAAATTATGGGGTTAATAATTAAACCATTAAAGTATTTAAATAAGAATTTTTCAAATCAACATCATTCATTACCAGTCAAGTGTTCAGGTAAGAAGGTAGCATCATCTTTAACGTCAGCAAATATCTTGTATTTAAAATCTCTGGGTTACCATGTTGGAAGAACTACAGTTATTCCAAGATCCACACTTTGATAATTCCTTCGACAGAGAGGAAACTCGAACGTATCACCCGTTCGTTAAGTCGTTCAGAAATAATGATGAAATTGAAATTGTAATTCATCAGCAAGATGCTTTATTATTAATGCATGATGCAGCTTTATTGATTGAAGGAACGTTGAAGAAAACTAGCGGTGATGGAACTATTGAATTTACTAATAATGCCGGGGCATACATGTTTGATTCCATTAGTTATGAGTTGAATGGTAAAGAAGTGGATAAAGTGAGAGACGCAGGTACTGTGAGTCTGGTGAGAGGCTATCTGTGCTATGATAAAGATGATAACACGCTTAGCCCAGCAGGCTGGAATTTTCCTGAGGGCCAGCTGGTAACTTATGATCCAGTAAATGGAACATTTTTCCTGAGAATTCCATTAAGTCATTTGCTCGGGATATTTCAAGATTATAAGAGATTCACGTTTGGAAGACAGATTATAAGATTGGTTAGAGCTCGAACTGACGCTAACTGTTATAAAGTATAGGCAGACAATGCTGTAGCTGAATTAACTATAACCGATATTCAACTTAAAGTTAAACATGTATTTTTAAATGATGAAAAAAAATTGGAATTGCTAGATAACATAAACAGAGATAAACCGATTTTCATTCCCTATAGAACGTGGGAGATTCATGAATTGCCTTCTTTAACGGCTGGAGCTGTGAAAGAAATTTGGTCAGTTAAAACTTGTACTAACGTAGAAAGTCCTAGATATGTTATCGTGGCATTTCAAACAAAACGAAAAGATCAGAAGAAAGTAGATATTACACACTTTGATAATATTAATGTGTCTAATATAAAACTGACTATAAACTCGGAATATTATCCGTATGAAGATTTGAAATTAAATTTTACTTCACGAAACTATTCCGATGCTTATCACATGTAAACTCAATTTTCCAAAATATTTGCTTCAAACAACACGCCCATAAAGCCCATATTAGATTTTGTAGCGTTCAAAACACGCGCCTTATTTGTTCCAAAAGAAACGATTCGATAAAGTCAGCCACTGTCGATGTCAAATTAGAAATCGAAAGCAGGGTAGCGTTTCCAAATGATACTAGAGCATATTGTATAATTATCCACGATCGAGTTGTGGAATATTTACCGCTTAGTGGAATAGTAAGGAGTGCTATATAAGATATATTCACTAAGAAGTTTTCTCAGTCTACACCACACGCCACCATGAAGATAATGATTGTTGATATTCAGGGATTCAGTTTACCTGATTTTTATCCGAAAGAAATAACATTTATTAGTGAGCGACAAACAGCTCATTATCTGTTGAAAGCTCCATTTCCAGCCAACAAGTTAGACCATAAACTACGAAAACAGATAAAATATTTAGAGCGTTTTCATCATGGTTTGAAATATGATAGTGGTTACATAGACTATACCATGTTAGATGACATATTACAGAAGCACTTATTGAATAGTAATATTGATATGGTGTATGTTAAAGGGCATCAAAAGCAACAGTTTCTCGAAAATAAGCTGTGTGAACTGGAAGAAACTTCATCAACCATTCCTAGCATTATCAACATAGAGAATATGACTGGTGTACCAAAATTTATTAGAGATATACCTTATTGTCCTAATCATTTAAATAATAAATCAATGTGTAGTTTAAGAAATTGTACTAAACTTTATAATTGGTTGCATTCTTCTTTACCAAAATAAAAAAAATATTATAAATACATTTTTTTTTCTTCCCCCACCACCCTTTTTAGATGTTAAAAGTAAAGATGCAAATCAGTGTGAATTAGTAAATAGTAAGATGTTGTCACGTGCATACATATTCATTTTTGTTGCACCGCTGTTGTGTCGTGGTGATTATTTCGAGTCTTCTGTACACACTAATAATGGCTCTGTAAATATTAGTCATCATGTTGATAACACATCGATACATGTACAATACAGCAATCTACATAGAAAATATCCTAGTGTAAATGTTTTACGAAGGTTGTCCAACTACAATCAACAGACTAATTTATCTATTATTTCGGCTGCTACTACTCCAAATCAAGCCCCACCAGCAAGAAATGTATCAGCTACTACTACAATTCAACCCCTACCGGCAAGAGGCTTATTAAATTTATCACACCCATATCATCAGACTCATGCAAATGATATGTATGATGAATTACAGCTATACCGAAAACTATACAGAGATCTGGAAATAAGATTATTGGATGCCAATGCTAGATTTATGAATGATTTAATATCATGTGAAAATAAATTAAAATTGAATTTGGATAGTAGTTGTGAAAGCGCTGAAAACTTAAGAATTTTACTCACTAATACAACGAATGAAATGTTAGAGCTAAGATCTGATCTCACTGCGTGTGTAGCTAACACCGAGGGATTAGAATTTGAAAGAGATAAATACATAGCCAAATATATGGAGGTCAAACGATTGCCTAAAGCCGAAAGTTTTATTTCCCTCAGCAGCAGCAGCACATTACCCCCACCTACAATCTCTAACACTACTGATAGGAGTTTGTTAAATTTGCAATGGCAGTATTCTTCCTGTATGCAGGAACTGAGACGGACGGAAAGTAAACTAAATACTTGTAAAAATAATTTAGTATCCTAGCGAATCTTATAGCAGCATGTCAGAGTTAATAGTGAGGTTAGAAAGACATTGCAAACAGTTGCAAAAGTTAAACGAGCATATAAAATTCTATGAGCATAAGCAGTGTATGTTCTCCAGTTTCCACAAATTAGATATGAAAGATGAGGAATTAATATGGGATCGAAAAGTATTTAATAATGTAACACGTTTTAATACATCATCAGAGAGAGGTCGCCAGAGTCGTCGCATTTCCCCAACGCCCATATAATACGAGACAGGATATGATTTATATCACATTATTTTTACCCACCTATATATGGATTTACTAAAAAAATTATAGTTTGTTTACTGAAAACAATGGTGATGTTAAGTTCGCATTTCATAATTTTACATGCGGTACTGCAAAATATCCTGTACATACATCAACCTTATGGTAGTCGAGAAGTCTTTGTATGTTTCGATGAAAATGAGAGGAAAAACGATAGCTGGCCATCGAACTGGATGTTGATGACTCCATATGCAGTTAATAATGCACCTACTTTTACAGCGATCATTCCAAACAATGCAATTCAGTACAAATTAAGAATACGATTTCAAGATAATACAATGGGTGATACCTATTGGGAAAAATTATGTGCTGCCACCCCCTGTACTGCACCTACCATCATCAGCAATGCAAATTCTGAAAAACAAAATTATGATATTGGAGTGGAAGCGGTGTCTGGTTTGCTGTATTACATTACAGTTTGTTCTTCTCTCCTAATTGTAAAGTGTATAATTAAAATTATTAGGAAAAATGTCATGTCTCCGCAGCAGTGTGAATGAATAATATTATAATGTTTTTGTAATAAATGAAATAGCAATACAATTTTTGTTTAATTTATATCTGAATTTGATTAAATTCGAGTTTTTTTAATTTATGTACGCCTATGTTCACATTCAAACATCACCATAATATAATAATAAATATATTGCCCACCCTAACCGGCGGTTATGATAAAAATTTCATTTAATTTGCATTTCTATACAAATGTTACACTCTCTTATCACATATCCGTTTTCTTATCACTTCCTCTCCTATGTCTCGGAGCCAGCAACCGTCGTTTATATTCAATTTACCTAAATGAAAAATCTGCACAGTCATGCTGAAATATTTCTTAGCCAGAAGGGCATTAGGTACAGACTTCACACCCCCATACCACGTAATGCGTCACTCTTCACTCTTCACCACAAGAACTCTTCAGCTCCGACGACAATGACCAACAGCTCATGGTCAGATCTCGATGGACACATGCCATCCAAGTCACTTCCGGTCCAGAACTCTCTTTGCTTATCTACTTGAACCCTTGTCTTGAAATAAAATAGTAGTTTACACTTAACAATTTATTCACAGTTAAAACTTTACATCTCCGATACAGACTGAATTCCAAATCCTCGCTTATATCTTTTTACCGCGCTGGCGACTTTTTGTAAGGCATAAGAAAGTTTCAATTTTTCCCGAAGGTAACAATCGATCTGGTTTTTTTAGAATATTCCTTGGTCTTAAATTTCGTAAAAAATTATTTGTCAGAAGCACTTGGTTGTAAAAAATCATTTTCCTCATTTATCTGATTATTAGAATATTCACTAATAATTCTTCGAGGGGAACTTTCAATAGTATTAGGGTTAGTATTTATGCTTTACCGTTTTGTTGAATGCAATCCGTCACTACTACTCGACAATATTTGATTCACATGTTTTTTAATTTCCAAATCGTTTAGTTTATTTTTTGTTAAATAACTTCGAATACCTAAAATTTTAGTAATAGTAGCAGGTTCCCATGCTGGATTTTTTCCTGTAGAATATTCTCTAGTAAGAACCTCATCTCCTACATCAAACGTTACATTTCTCTTTCCTCTATAATTTTGTATTTGCTTTTGTTGTTTTTCAAGAACACAATTATTATTTAAGGGTGACAATAAATCTAACCGGGATCTTAACCTTTTTCCTAATAAATTTTTTTCTGGACATTTCCCTGTAGTGATATGTTCTGTATTTCTATAAGTAAACAAAAATCTATTTATAATCAAATTTATATCCAGATTTGGATTTTCGGTTTTTGCACGTACTTTTTACCGCATTTTCTGCAGCACCATTGCTTGGTGGATGATATGTAGGAGAAGTTAAATGTTTAATCCCGTTCATCTTTAAAAAATGAGAAAATTCCTCTGATACAAATTGCGTTACGATAAGCTTTGGTAAACCAAATTTTGAAAAAAATTCTCGCAATTTATTTATTGTGGAAATAGATGTTATATTTTTCATTTTGTAACATTCAATTCATTTTGAAGTAGAATCCACTAAAACTAAAAATAGTGATTATACAGTGATCCAAAATAATCTAAATGCAATCTTGACCAATACTCAATGGAATAATCCCATGGTTTCAATACACTTTTTTCCGGAGTTTTACTAAATTTTTGACAAATATTACAACTGTTTACTAAATTTTCGATATCACTGTTAATGGATGGCCACCAAACATAAGAACGAGCTAATGATTTTATTTTTACAATTACCATGTGAGATTCGTGTAATTCTTTTAAAATTGAATTACGATATTTATCTGGGATAACCACCTTATATCCCCACATGAGACATCCATGCTCAACACATAGTTCATTCTTACGCCTAACATATAGTAAAAAGTCGTCTGACAATTTTTTGTCTGGCCAACCGTGTACTAGGTACATAATAAATAACTTTTAATATAACCTTATCTCTACTATATGCAATTTTTATGTCTTTAGAACTGATCGGCAAACATTCTTGTACATAATTAAAATATATTTTATTCAATGCATCCTCTTTTATATTTTCTAGTGGCAATCGTGACAATCCATCAGCTACATTTTTACTAGAGGGCACATATTCAATATCAAAATCATAGGCTGATAAGAAATGCGCCCATCGCTGCAATCTATTTGCAGCTATGATAGGGATGCCTTTTTTTTAACCGAAAATACTTATGACTGATTTATTATCTGACACAATGGTAAAATGTCGGCCATATAAATATTGGTTAAATTTAGACACGCCCCATTTTAAAGCAAGAGCTTCTTTTTGAACCTGGCTGTATACCTTTTCATGGACTGATAGAACACGCGATGCAAAACCAATAGGGCTATCGGGTAGACCATTTTCATTTGGGTGGCTAATAACAGCTGATAACCTATAAGGGCTGGCATCAACCGTTAATTTAATTACTTCCACATCCAGTGGAAGTATAGTAACGATACAAAAATTTTTAAAAATTTTTATTGTTCAAATAGGCTTAAAATGTCATGAAACGTCGAGATTTTAAATTTGAGCGAAAAAAAAATTTCTGTCTGTCTGTCGGTCTGTCTGTCTGTCGGTCTGTCTGTCGGTCTGTCTGTCTGTCTGTAACTTTTTTTTGTGCGCACGTTTACTCTGGAACCGTTTGAGATATTGACTTGAAATTTGGTACACATATGTACTTTAACGAGATCTAGAACTAGATTATATTTTCATCTTGTTCCGTCGAAGGGTTGGGGAGTAAATTGGGGTAAATTTGGGGTAAATGGGTAAATCAAGCAGGTAAGAGTCCATAAAATTGGTATTTAGTATATACAAGAAAAGCTAAGGTCTCAAAAAAATTTTTGGCATTAGCCACCCCCCATTACCAACCCCCACCCCGTTATTAAAGGGGATGAAAAAAAAATATGATTTAGTGTATGTACAAGAACCAGAAACCTCAAAACATTTTTTTACTTCATCCACCCCCACTACCACCCCCCCTATCACAACCCCCACCCCACTACCGATGTGGGGTATCGTTTTATGGATTTTTGGGGTAGAGGATTTCAAATACTATATTATTAAGTTCCATAAACAATTATTTCCACATACAAAGTTTTTTCGTTGTGAGTGACTTGGATAGAGAATTGGATGTGGAAGTAGTGATTCCTTGGGCAGCGGTTTTTTTCTTTCCAGATTATAGTGAGTTAGCACTTTATGTGACATTAACTCCTTTTTTATTTTCTCAAAAGCATTTGCACACTCGATATTCCAATCAAATTTTCTGTTTTTCTTTAAGAAATTATACAAGGGATAGAAAATAGTTGATGCATGTGGGATAAATTTAATGTAAAAAGTTACCATTCCTAAAAATGATTTTAATTCAGAAATATTTTTAGGAGTTGGCGATAATTTTATTGCTTCCACATTTTTTTGTGATTTATGTAGACCATTATTGTCAATGACATGCCCTAAAAATTCAATTTTATTTTGATAGAAAGCACACTTTTCTTTTTGCACTTTTAACCCGTTTTCTCTCAATACTTTCAATACTAATTCTAATTTTTCCAAATGATCTTTTTCTGACTTGCCTGAAATTAATATACACTCATGAGCAAAAGTATTTCATATTTTGAATTTTTAAAATAGTTTGATATCTACCCTTCTCTTTTTTATTTAGAAAACTGTTTCCCTATGTCCTAAGTGGACTGGTGCATATGAAAGCGTTCCAATATTTCCACTTCATACAAAACAAAGACTTTAGCAGCCACCGGCTCGCTGTAATTAGGCCTACGTTCCATTTGATAGATCAGTACCTAATAAACGTTTATGGGTTTATGTCGATACTCTGTGTATGAATGATGAAATAATGTTACATTCTCTCTGAAACAACGAAGTAAAAAAAAAGGAATAACAAGAATTTTTCATTTTAAATTGGGATCCGGCTGTTTACCTTAAATTGGTTCAGGATACAAATTTTTGTTAATTTTTGTTATTCAAAGGAATGTGTTTTTACGTTGTGGCTAAAAATATTTATAAATAAACAGAACCTTTTATATAGCACGAAATATTGAAAATATGCAATACTTTTGCTCATGAGTGTATCATCAATAAAAACTACAACACCGGGAATATTTGCAAAAATATTTTATACAATTTTCTGAAAAATACTATATAACCAAACAAACCTTTATGTGTTGAAATAGTTAATAATTTTGTAGTTTCGGGAGTTACCGCTACTTGCTGATAAGCTTGACTTAAATCAATTTTGGAAAATGTAATTCCACCCTGTAATTGTGCAAATAGATCATCTATTCTGGGTAAGGGATAACTTATATTATCCAAAACCGGATTCAGCGTGACTTTAAAATCCCCACAAATTCTAATTGACCCATTAGATTTTAAAACCGGCACAATTGGGATGGCCCAATTAGAATATTCCACTGGTTTTAGAACTCCCAATGAAACCAGTCTATCAATTTCGGCTTCGACCTTGGCCTTAAGTGCATATGGCAGAGGCCTATATTTAAAAAAAATTGGATTTGCATCAGGTTTCACACTTAAATTTAAGGTATGATTTTTTAGTAATCTCAGTTCATTATCAAAAAGTTCTGAAAATTTATCGCACAAATTTGTTACTTTATCAAGTGTTTCCATTGAATTAATAGCAACTATACTTAATTTTAATTTTTGAAAACCATTTCTACCTAGTAAAGGTGGTCCTCCTTTTTTTATTACATAAAATTATAAAACTGGCAAAAATATGATTAAATTCCAAATTTAGCATAATTTTTCCCAATGGAGAAAATAAATGTCCAACATAATCTTTTAATTGTATATCTGAAGGAAGTAGTTTTTTGTCTGCTAAATTATTTAAATAAAATTGTTCAGATATTGCTTAAAATGCAAAACCTGTATCAATTTCAAAAACCGCTGCCCAAGGAATCACTACTTCCACATCCAGATTTTTTTATCCAAGTCACTCACAACGAAAACATTTTGTATGTGGAAATAATTGTTTATGGAACTTTAATAATATAATATTTGAAATCCTCTACCCCAAAAACCCATAAAATGATACCCCACATCAGTAGCGGGGTGGGGGTGTGATAGGGGGTGGTAGTGGGGGTGAATGAAGTAAAAAAATATTTTGAGGTTTATGGTTCTTGTACACACACTAAATCACAATTTTTTTTCATCCCCTTTAATAATGGGGTGGGGGTGGTAATGGGGGTGGCTAATGCCAATTTTTTTTTGAGACCTTAGCTTCTCTTGTATATACCAAATACCAATTTTATGGACTCTTACCTGCTTGATTTACCTATTTTCCCCAAATTTACCCCAATGTTACCCCCCAACCCTCCGACGAAACAAGATGAAAATATAATCTAGTTCTAGATCAAGTTAAAGTACATATGTGTACCAAATTTCAAGTCAATATCTCAAACGGTTCCAGAGTAAACGTGCGCACAAAAATGTTACAGACCGACAGACCGACAGAACGACAGACCGACAGAGAGAAATTTTTTTTCGCTCAAACTTAAAATCTCGACGTTTCATGACATTTTAAGCCTATTTGAACAATAAAAATTTTTTAAAATTTTTTTGTCGTTACTATACTTCCACTGGATGTGGAAGTAATTAAAATGTTTATTTTCAATTTTTAATCTAATTTTTGTTGGAGTTTGATTTATGGTTATTTTATTATTTGTTTCGAGATGGTAAAAATCTTCAGTATTTAAATAATCTACATGTGTTTCAACAAACGAATCCATATTATTTAAGTCATGTAATTCAGTTCCCACAGAATGGCTTCTTTGTATATTTCTTCTAATTTCTTGATCTTGCGTACACATAGGGGCTAAATGGCCCTTAACCCCACACTTGTGATACACATACTCTCGAAAATGACACTTACTTGATTCGTGATTTTCCCTACCGCACATATTGCACCTGCGCCTCTGGTGAGATCTGGCCTATGGATGAATCCCTCCATGACTTTGACTGGGAGTTGGCCTTGAACTTGCAGAGTCGCTGCCTCTGAACTGCTTTTTCTACCTTGACTAAAGCCCGGGTCAGACTAGGCTGGTTTCTAGCCGCTGGCTGTTATTTGCTGGTAGTAGCACTAGCAAGCAGCGGCTGGCAATGTGGTCACATTGCGCTGCTGTCAGCGGCTTAAAGTAGCCACAGCGCCACTTTTCTTTGATTTCTTTATTTTATTTTGTTCACTTCGGTAAGTGTCCCGTAAACTTTTCATCTTCTTTTTTAAGGATTCCAACGTTGCACTTAGTCCAGCAACTTTTAAATCCTCTAATAACATAGAATATGATGCGTCCTTTACATTTCTCTTTACATAATCCTCACATGAAACATCCCACAAACAGGGGATACTTTCGAAACATATTCAGAAATTGTATAATTTCTTTTCCCGACCACTTTAGCTCTGCCATATCTTCATACATGCATTAACAGATAACAAAATAATTTCACACCACCACGTGGTAACTACTCGCTGTTGGTGCGCTGTACTGGTAAGACTAGGCTAGTGATCGGCTAGTTGCTGATAAAAATTAAACATGTCAAACTTTAGTAGCAGCTGGTAAATACTCGCCGGCTAACGAAACCAGCGACTTCTGTGTTCACACTACGCTACTTGATGGCTGCTAACTAGCGGCTAGTAAACAGCCTAGTCTGACCCGGACTTAACGTGATGCATGCTGCTGCTGCCTGGCTCCATCTTTATTTTTGCAAAATCGGTCTCATTTTGAGGCTGCTCCTTCCTTAACGCAATTTCCAGCACTTTCTCAAATGTAACGTTCTGTTTTTCTTCCTTTAAACGATCTTGAATGGGGCCTTTTCCCATTCCAAGAATAAACATATCTCGCAAAACCACTGTAAGTTCGGTATCAAACTCGGCATTACCCGCTAAACATTTTAATCTAGTGGCAAAGTCCATAACAGATTCATTTTCCGAACGTCTTGCACTATAAAATTTAATCCGTCCACTGTGAAAAGAGACTATAGGGCTGAAATGTTTATCCAACAGTATTTTTAGTTCGGCAAGTTTTACTGTCCGGAGCATTTGGCATACACAAATAATTTACTAGTTTATAGGTACGCTTACTTAAGGAATTTAATAACAAATCCTTTTGGATGTCCTCCGAAATCTTATTTTTATTTTAAAATATTATTTTAATTGAATTAAAAATATGTACCAATCACAGGTTACATGATCAAATGTCTGATATAACTGGTTGCATTAGCTATATTGTCTTAGCTTACCCAGATATTTCCTCACTAATTTTATATAGTCTGTATATTTTACTAGCTTTTTAAAGCAAAAACCCTTGTATATTCTGATACCATTTCCATTTATGAATATTATGATGCCAAAAATAATGTTTGTGCACTTTATGTTATGACGTATAATCGTCATAACATAAAGTGCACAATGTTTGTGCACTTACCCTACAAACACAAAAGGTTGGTCCTTCAGCGGACCATCACTGGGCCAGAAATGAAACTTCTGGCTCAGTGATGGCCCACTGATGGGCCGATCTACGGTGTTTGTTGGGTAATTATTACTTCTTATTAATTAACACTCCGTAACATGGTTAAAAGTCACTTTTCCCTCGTCGCCAATGTAACATATTGCCACATGATTAATTATGAACCCTTGTCTTGAAATAAAATAGTAGTTTACACTTAACAATTTATTCACAGTTAAAACTTTACATTTCCGATACAGACTGAATTCCAAATCCTCGCTTATACCTTTTTACCGCACTGGCGACTTTTTGTAAGGCATAAGAAAGTTTCTATATAAAAACATACTTAGGTACATCTAAAATAGTAAATACTTAACTCAAATACATTACACACATAATTTTTTATTGCCGTTTGTATTACTGTTTCGATGGAGTCTTGTAGAAAATATAGGTACCTATATTGTGAAAAATACATTTCAAAAAAATTGGTAGGCTGCTCCAAAAAATTTTCAATCTTTGTAATCCAAGCAGTTGTTCATTCATATATTTATTAATATATCGAGTTTCTAACCAATTTATACTCTTTTTCTTTATTTGTTGTAATTAGTACATAATCAAATACATTATTGTTTAGTGTTACTCTGGTGTTATAATTGCTGAACCCACGATACAGGGTATTTACTAAGGGGGGGGTGTAAGCAAATAACATTATCTTTGCCAATTTGACTACGTTACCCCTCGATAGAGTTTTGTGAAAGATAGTAAAAAAAATGGTGGTGGTCGCTAACGTGTAAGTACGTATTTATATTTCTCAAAAAATTCAAAAGCATCAATTTTTGTTTTCTTAGTGAAAATATCATTAATAAATTGTCTTGAGTAGATTTAGATATATGTGAAATACAAACAAATTGATTGGTTCACTTGATTAAGAAAAACAATTTTTAAAAAAATTCCCAGATATTATGGAGTTTTGAGGTCAAAACTTTTTGTGACAGTATCTTACGCAAAGATACATCACTGGTAGGAACCACACGCAAAAAGGTTGCAAAGGCGCGGACACTTATCTTAACCTGCCATGGCCTTTACACATTGAATAGGCCTCTTGCATTTTAAGTTAATCTATATATATATATATATATATATATATATATATATATATATATGTATATATATATATATATATATATATATATATATATATATGTATATATATATATATATTACCAAATTTTATTTTATTCATGAATATCTGCTATAAATTGGTGACCCCTACAAGAGCACGCAATTGATACGCAACATAAGCACAAATTTTTGTTAGATTGAAAAGGGATCTGAATTGTTAATAAGCAAAAACGAAACGACAGAACTCCAACGAACAATCCAGAAGAAACTCTGAAAAAAGTTTGAAAATATTGAGAAACGAGAGCAAATTTAAATAAGCTATGGATTACATCTATTCAGATCAAGCAAGAAATCTCTGTTAAAAACCTGGAAGATTAAAACTCCAACAAGGCTCCTGATATTCCGCATGAATCCACATTCGTATACTTGGAAGTATATATTCCCAATATTCTCCTAAATCAATCCTAGACGGCGAAGAAGCAAAACTTTATTTACTTAGTAAGTGAATTGTTTTGCCATTTATCATTATTTCTTCGTTATTTAAAAGAATCAGTCAGTCATTCAACGTTGACGTCTCAAAAGCCATCTCATTCAAAAACATCGCAAACAGCACATTGTATTCAATCAATTCATCAATCAATCAATTAGTCATCGATTTATTATTTCTTTCTTTTAAAAATGGCACCATCTACAGAAAATATTTTATTGGATGACATACCAATTTCATCAGGTGCAGGGACATCTCATGGTAATTACGCCGCGACCATTAAATTACCACCTTTCTGGGTATCCAAACCAGAAATATGGTTTACTCAAATTGAATCGCAATTTTCTATTCACAGGATTGTTAGCGATCGGAAAAAATACGATTATGTCATTGCCAGTTTACCTCCTGAAATTATTACCACGGTGTATGGCGTTGTCACTAATCAGCCAGAAAGAGATCTATATGATAACTTGAAAAATATTCTAATTTCTCGTTTGACCTCAAGCGAGGAAAAGCGGTTACTCTCTGGTTCCCAGATGGGAGACCTGAAGCCATCAGATTTTTACCGGTCAATGCTATCAACGATCGGAGGTTCCCATGTGGTGAGCCAGGAGCTCCTAGTCAAGTTGTGGAAGCGGCGATTACCAAAAACAATCTTCATTGCAATTACCGCGTCAGGAAAGACTGAGATTAAGGAATTAATCGACATTTCTGATCGAATATGGGAATCGTGTCAAAATTCTATGACTTCCCTTACCTCAAATTCAATTTGTAACGTCAATCCCACAGTTTCTACATCTAATTTGATCGCAACATTTCAAGACACGTTAAATCAGGTGTTACACAAACAAGAAATCTTTACATCTCAATTACTTGCTATTGAATCTAAAGTTTCTTCAATACCTTCCACTACTCCTACAGTTTCTGGAACTTATTGCGATAGTTGTAGAAGTCGACTCGACTCAAGAAATCGCAGAGGCTCGAGGCCCCGTTCTAACAGTCGAAGTGGTACCAGCGTTAGATATAATCCATCTAATACCAAAGTTTGCTATTACCATCAGCTTTATGGTCGTAAAGCATTTAAGTGTCTCGGAGATTGGTGCACTTTCGCCAAAGATATCAAAACCGACAATCAAAGATGACTAAATATAAATAATATTTTGACAACTGACGTTAAAACTTCGGATAGTAAACGTCGTCTTTTTATATTTGATAATACTAATAAATTAGAATTTCTCATTGACACGGGCACTGATTTATCAATAATACCTCGGAATCTGTTAACGAATACTAGAAGAAACCCCGATGTTGTACTGACAGCAGCTAATGGTTCAGTTATAAATACCTTCGGAAAGAAATTTTTGAAAATTGATTTAAACTTACGTAGGTTATTTCCTTTCGTTTTTAATATAGCAGATATTAATATCGCCATTATCGGAGCAGACTTTTTGGCTCATTTTGGTTTAGTTGTTGATTTGAAACATAAATGTTTAATCGACAATATGACTAGTTTGTCAACATATTTATTTTCAAACAATGGCCGTTACATTCTCCTAAGTTATTTAGCATATCAAATGCATTCACTGCATTACTTTTAGAATTTCCTAGTTTAATTAGCTCTACAAATTACAATTTGCCCGTTAAACATTCCGTTGAGCATCATATTGTTACAGAACGTCATTTACCTTTCTCACGCCCACGTAGGTTGGATAGCATTAAATTCAAGATAGCTCAGGATGAATTCAATTCTATGGTAGAATCAAAAAGGATAAGATAGAGTGGAAGGTTCCATATGGCCACAATGTATTTTTCCGTACAAGGTTTTCCTGCGCCACCTGGGCGAGTCCTAGGCAGCATGAAATCCCCCCACTACCACACATAGCGGGAAACTGAAACTCAAGGTCCTCAATCCATGCACCCTGCGCGGGTCGGGCTCGTAAAGGAACTTTCAGCCTTCAATTTTTAGCGGGAAATTTAAATTCGGAAGTACCGAGCCGGCGCCCTCTGCAGGTCAGATGCGTAACTAAATCCCCCACTGCCCACTACCGCCATTACCGGGAAATTTAAACTCTCGAGGCACCGCACTCGTGCCATTGTATTTCTTAAAAATTAAGGAAAAAAGAAGCGATAAACGTGAAAAAAATTACTTTATTTTAAGAAATAGCCACTGCACCCTTAACAAAACAAATATTACTAGTAATAAGTGAATGTATAAATAATTTATAAAATATTCTACAAATGATACTGTATAATAACTTATAACTAGAAATTTGTATAACACTGATCAATAGTTATGCTACAGTGTTGTATTGAACAGAAAATAAAAATTCTAGCCGTAATGAATTCAACGTGTGCAATTGAAAAAAATTAATCATACAAAATTAATAAATAAAACGGACACAAAACTGACAGAAAAAATAACAAATATAAACATGTCAGCTGCAATAAAAAAAAAATCGTATATCGTATACTAAAAATAAATTAATGGGTAAAACAAAAATCACTAATTGGTGGTAGGTAGCTCAAAATACAACCATTACAAATTATCGAAAAATATTATTTTGTGTACTAATTCAGCAGATAACTTTCAATGAAACCATTCATTCTTTCCATATACATATACGAGACATCTTATCAACTGCTTTCATCTAACAATATCAATATCAAAAACAAGAAAATTATATTCTTTCTATATACTGATGATCAAGGTCTGATCATGCAGTGGCGGCTGGTGATATTTCAATTTTTTTTTTCTCGTCTGTGGCGCGTGGGACCCATACGAAATATGGGAAATAACATCTCAAGCTGAACTTGGTTTGAACTTAGTTGGTACAACTCGCCCTAAGTGCTAGCAATTTGCAAGATTTGTATGCTAAGTACATGATAAAGAACTTCGTAAGGCGGAGGGTACCAAGCTGGTAGCACATTTTCATAACAATTCCAAATCAAACTGGCATCTGGGATCTTACTCACATTTCGGGTTCCTTAGGGACCATAAAAAACCCATGCCCTTTATCTTTATCGTTTCCTCTACGACAGTTTGGAAAATTGCAGGCCACAACCATTATATACTTTATAACTATAATCAAAACTATAATTTTTTTACATATATAATACTCATTTGCTTTTTCTACATGTGACATTTTATTATGATCACCATTACCATTGCATGATTGTAAGGTTAGGTGCGTTTTTTTGTCCACGACCGGTAGAGTTAGAATTACCAGAATGATATTTACCAATAAAACGACAAAACTGAAATTCCTAGGTGGGAGGCGACAAATTTCTTAGGATTCTTAAATAACGAATAATGGCATCGACATTCATGTGTATGGAATCAGAATGGCGAGCAAAAAACGACAAGATTTGATATTCCGGTGTCAGAATTGTAGCAAAAAAAACGCACCTGTTGATTATAGACCAACAGCAATAGCAAGGTCAATAGTATAGACGACAATCTCTTTCATTGATGCCGATGCCTGTAAATATGTTTTTGCTACCTAGAACTCGACAGATGGCATGTGTACGCGAGCCTTCCGCTCTATCTTATCCTTTTTGGGTAGAATTAGGTATTTGTGTACCTTCTTCTTCTTCCGTATCCTCACCATTGCATATGGTGGAAAAAAAGAGCTGCGACTGGAGGCCTTGTGGAGACTATCGTCGTCTAAATTCAATTACTGTTCCTGACAGATACCCGTTGCCCCACCTCCATGACTTTAACTCGCAGTTGTATAATTGTGTTATTTTTCAAAAATAGATTTGGTACGTGCTTATCACCAAATACCTGTCGCAAAAAGTGACGTTTTTAAAACAGCGATTACTACTCCTTTCGGTTTGTTTGAATTTGGGCGTATGCCTTTCGGCTTACGTAACGCCAGTCAAACTTTCCAACGTTTCATGAACGAAGTTTTAGTAGGTTTACCCTTCATTTTCGTCTATTTAGATGACATCCTGATTGCAAGTAAATCTAGTTCGGAACATTTAGAACACTTGAAACTTGTTTTTCAGAGGTTAGAATTGTACGGCATAAATATTAAACCGTCAAAATGCATATTAGGTGTTAGTCATTTGACATTTTTAGGACACAATATTTCTTCAGCCGGTATTTTACCTTCTTCTGAACGTATTGATGTCATAAATAATTTTCCCTTACCTACTACAGTCAAACAACTTCAGCGTTTCATAGGTATGGTTAACTTTTATCATCGTTTCATACCTTCTTTCGCTGAAATCTTAATTCCTTTACGTGCACTTTGTACTAGATTACTGCATGATAAAGTTAAAATAATAAATGATTGGCCTACCGACTGTCTTGAGAGTTTTTCCAAAGCCAAAGCTGCTATAGCTGGCGCAACCTTTTTAGCACATCCACGTTGTGATGATAGCTCGTTTTTATCGCTGACTGTTGATTGTTCTAATGTCTCTATGGGGGCAGTTTTTGAACAGCGCGATGACGAAGGTGTACTTCTTCTCACGAAAGCTTACCTTGGCACAGACAAAATACAGTTCCTTTGACAAGGAACTTCTTTATTTACAGCGATTAAACATTTCAGATTTTTACTTGAAGGTCGCACATTTATTTGCTTTACTGACCATAAACCTTTGGTCAAAGCATTATTCACTAAAACTGAAAGATCTCCCAGGCAAATTAGACATTTAGAATTCATTGCTCAATTTGCCTGTGAAATCCGATATATCAAAGGGAAAAATAACATTGTTGCAGACACCTTATCACGTGAGCATGATACGTCTTCTTTACAACAATGCATTTCCCCAATTGTTACCCAAAAGTCTAACCTAGTTGATATTAACTTTGACTTAAATTTATTGAACGAAGCTCAGAAAGATGATTCTGACCTTAAATTTTTATTATCATCGAACACAAAGAGTACTTTTCATTTAAAGAAAATTAGAATTCTACTTTCTGACAAGTTTATTTGGTGTGACGCACCGGCGGCTGGTGAAATTTCAATATTTTTTTTCTCGTCTATGGCGCATGGGACCCATACGAAATTTGGGAAATAACATCTAGAGAAGCACTTATCTAATGACCCCTAAAAAATTTTGAAAAAGCAGTTTGCGAAAAAATTTTTGAAAATTCGTTAGCCTCCCCTGGGTCTAGGAGCTCCTGTTTATTTTTATTTTTTTTTGTCATATGCATTTGACTTTTCATAAAAATACAACAACAGATTTTGGAGTTTATGAAAATATTTTCATTACTAACTGAGATACAACGAATTGAAATATTGTAATTTGTTAAATTGTAAATTACAAAATTTCAGTTCATTGTATTTCAGTTAGTAATGAAAATATTTTCATAAACTCCAAAATCTGTTGTTGTATTTTTATGAAAAGTCAAATGCATATGACAAAAAAAATAAAAATAAACAGGAGCTCCTAGACCCAGGGGAGGCTAACGAATTTTCAAAAATTACTTCGCAAACTGCTTTTTCAAAAATTTTTAGGGGTCGTTAGAGAAGTGCTTCTCTAGATGTTATTTCCCAAATTTCGTATGGGTCCCATGCGCCATAGACGAGAAAAAAAATATTGAAATTTCACCAGCCGCCACTGGTGTGACGTTTCCCGCCCTAAACTTCGTCCTTATGTTCCTATCGTTTATAGACGGACAATAATAATTTAAAGTTCATTCCACCCGTTCACCACGTTAATTACAAATCATTTGTCAGTCCAGACATCTCGAATTGTAGTTTTGTTTTCGTTCGGAAAGAACGTTTTAAAAAAATTTTCACTCCACTGTATGATGGACCTTTTAAAGTGTTGTCCCGTAGACAAAGTTGGTTACTTTTGTTAAAGGAACTAAAGCCGTCACGGTAAATATTGACAGGATTAAACCAGCATATTTATTATCTAACAAATGCGATGTCACTCCACCGTTGATTAAGAAAGTTCGTTTTGCTATCGACGAATTGAATGGCTGACTGATCTTTTTCTTAGCGGGGGAGTAGTGTGGCGATCAGTTCACTTGCTGGGTAAATATAATTCACACCTCAAGCTCAAGTAACTAAGGAAAAAGAAGAAAAAACAAAAAACATAATAACAATTTTATCAATCAAATAATAATAACATGTATTTTATTTAAATGATATTTTAAAAAACTTCTTCGAATATATATATATATATATATATATATATATATATATATATATATATATATATATATATATATATATATATATATATATATATATGGCTCCATTTATGTACTGTGAGTTAGATATTCTAATTAGAGGTATTTTAGGGCGAATTTAAAAAAAAAATATTTTAAAAAAGTCAACATCTCGTTTAATAAAATTGAACTTTGAAGATAATAAAATTTACTTACGAGATTCTGATATAGATATAGGTTTTATTACACGTAAATACTTAAAAGAAAGCAAAGCGACTGAGAAGGAAAAGATTGTGTTTTTAAAAGAATGTAGATTGTTTATCAAAGCATTAATTAAGAAGATTTTAGAACGTTGTTGTCTTAAGTATTCACTTACGAAATATATATCTTGTTTTGATCCTCATATAATAGTAAATGATATAAATTCTGCTGAAAGCAGAATGAAAAATTTGTTACAATATTTATCTGATAAAAATTTCATCAATATAGAAACAGCAGAAAATAGTATGAATCAATATAAAACACTTTTAACAAATACAACTATTAAACAGATGTTCATCGATTATAAATCGGAAAGACTAGATGAATTTTATAAAACTATTTTATCGGGTAATTCATTCTACAAGAGTCTATATGATGTTGTAAAAATTATCTTAATATTATCCCATGGAAACGCCTCGGTAGAGAGTGGGTTTAGTATTAATAAGACAATGCTAGTTGAAAATATGAAGGAAAAATCTCTGATGGCAAGAAGACAAGTATATGATGCAATTATTAATTCAGGTGGAGTTAACAATATTGTTATGGAAAATAAAATGAAAATATTTTGTCGAAATGCACATATGAGGTATCAGTCAGCCTTGGAAGAAGAAGCCAAAGAAAGCTTAAAAGAAAAGGAAATTACAGAACAAAGAAAACGGGCAATGAAAGAAATAGCTCACTTAGAAAAGAAGAAGATTAGGTTAAGCGATACATCCAAATATGAAACAGACAGCATTAATAGGCGTTTAAACATTTTGAGAGATAAGATATAAATAAATGTTGCACAGGGTATTAAGTACATTACAATATTTCAGGGTAGTATTCCTCATTTAAGGGTAGAATTTTACAGAGAGGGAAATATGCGTTTATTTTCGGTTTTATAAATATTTAAAAAATCCTAATGGTATAATCTTTAAAATAGTTTCAGATACTTCTCATTGCTCTAAGGAATACAACCCTTATACAATTTTTATCATAAATTTTGTATATAATTGAATGCCATACTCTAATAATGAAATTAGGAACTATTTTCATTGACAAACTACGATATTCAAGTACAACAGAAATTTACAATAAAAAATATATATAGTTGTATTCCTTAGAATAATAGCAATTATTTAAAACAGTTTTAAAGATTATACTATGTTTAGTTTTTTAATTATTAATAATAAACCGAAAATAAACGCATATTTCCATCTCACTCTGCAAAATCCTATCCTTAAGAAAAAAATCATTTCATTTAATCTTAGTCTTATTATGTTATGTTAGCGAAGAGCATTCCTACTAGAGAATTTAAGAAGTTTCGTTTTAAAAATGTATTCTAAAAGTTTTGTATTATAAACTAAATCAGTTAATAAAATTTTATTTACAATATGAACTAATTTATTGTATTGTGATTAATTATGAAAAAAATTAAATATGAATAGTAATAATCTGCTCATTTTCAAATTCATATTAAAAGTAATTACTTATGTATTTACGTACTAAAAAGTAAATTAAAATTGTCTGGAAAATAACGTTAAAAGTCATGGAAAACCTGGAAAAGTCAGGGAATTTTACCTCTTTATCAAAGTACGAACCCTGTTACCGTAATAAAATCTTATCTACAAATTTCTACCTGAATGCGGCACGGGTTACCGTAATAAAATCTTATCTACAAATTTCTACCTGAATGCGGCACGGGTTACCGTTCACCAAATTATCTGAAACTTTGACATACATTATTCCTAGTATAATAGTATATTTTCGTGGAGTGAGACTTAAAAAATACGCAAAAAAAATTCACCCCTATAGAGATGGGCCACCCTAGACTGAACATAGCTTGTTGCTACCTAGTTGTTGCTTCATAGTTTATAAGTGAAATGTAATTTTTTAATAAATTATGAATAATTGCTTCATGTTCAGGAGGACATTTTATTTCAATTTTTTTTGGCATTATATAATTAATATTATTTATTACATATGTAGGAATTGTATCCATAATATCTACTGCACTGGCCTGTTTGATATCATCCAGTGTTTCTTAACTGCAGAAAAAACTAAACTAGAATCTAAAATTACGGGATTGTTTGTTCTTAGTGCAGTTATATTAGGTAAGTATTTATGATTTTCTATTAAAGAAATCTAAATGATCACCTAATTTTGAAATAACTTGTAAAGTTTATTAAAATTCTATATTATAATATTTATAGCTATTTAACAATTTTATTTGTTATAATATTATTCACTCATGCTTGGCGTAGTGGAAATACACTGTTTGTTCCTTTCACATGAGATACAACTCATAGAATGAAAAGTTTCACCTATTATTGAACTGTAAGGATGCAAAATCATGTTTACAGTGGCTTGGTTTTATTGTAAGTTATATAAGTGTTGTTATAGCAGATATTCATGAATAAAATAAAATTTAGTAATATATGTATATATATATATATATATATATCCCGTTTGGAATGCACCGTGTACAACATGCAACCCGCAAGAGCCTAAATCTAGTAGAGTTAGATCCTCTCCTTCACATAATAATCTAAAGAATTTCCAGTTAACATTTGGTCCATCCATAGATACTTGCAACAATTTATTTAAAGATAACGGTTTTAGTCCTTCCTTAAAATGTAATAAGATGTCCTGTGCAGTGGCACCATTCATAAATACTGATCTCAAGTATCTGGAACAAATGCATAATTAATAATTAACACTGAATTATAATAAAAGTATTTCTGTTTTGTTTTAAAATCATTCGCACTCTCTAGTTCTCGTAAACAAACCCCGGTACTGGATATAATTTTAAATAAATTACCTGCTCTCGACACTATATTTAATTTTATCCCAATATCTTATGACAATATCCATTTGGCCTCGTTGTGATACTCTATTCAAGGACTCGTCGAAACAAGCTAGAAAGAAGTCACATTTTAGTAATGCGTCTTCAAGTTTTTCATTGAAAAAAGGTGCCAATCCGAATGTAATGTAATATCCCAATTTTGAAGAGGATAGTTTCATTCTTTGCGCTGTTGCACTATCGCGGAACATTTTTTTCAAAATAGTAGTAAAGAAATGACAGTTCTGTGACACCCCCCACCACTTTTTAGAACCCCCCACCAATTTCTCAGAACCCCCCTCCATTTTTCATAAGCCACGCCCCATCCCCTCCACTCTTCCAGAACCCCCCTCCACTTTTCCAGAACCCCCCACCAATTTCTCAGAACCCCCCTCCATTTTTCATAAGCCACGCCCCATCCCCTCCACTCTTCCAGAACCCCCCTCCATTTGTCATAAGCCACACCCCACCCCCTCCACTATTCCATAACCCCCTCCATTTTTTCATAAGCCACGCCCTACCCCCTCCCTACCTCATCGGAAATGTTATAGGTTAGGCAGTACATATTTTACCATTGCTCCAAACACTTAATCATTATGCCCGTCTGTGTATGGATATGTATCAGATGTAAGAGTGTATTAAAGGAATACAGTACGTTCAAAAATGAAAAAATATTCACCGTGTGTGACAATTGTGATATACAACCTATCAAGGCACCTGCTGCATAATTGATTCCACATTTCATACTAATAAGTGAAAGTAGTGGTGGATTTTCAACCTCCCCTCCACCATAATTTAGGATCATTCCCTCCCCTCATATCATATATATGATCATCATCATATATATGTATGGTGAGGACCTCCCATCTCTCCCACCACAACTCAAAACCTCCCACCGCAATTCAGCACCCCCACTATATCAAATTATTCTGATTATAAAAAGAGACGTACACAGGCATTGTAACAAAGTTTTTTGTGTCAACTAGTTAAAGAAATTCAAGTGTTCACAATGGCTTACAGTGGCAGTTTATTTAGTTTACCTGAACTGAGTATTAATGATTTAATTAATAATTTACCTCCAGCACCGCAAGACAAAAATGAAATAGTAGTACTTGGTGAGCGAAGGTACCAACTGAATAAATCTAGAAGTAAATATGTGACAACGGGATTATCACATGACTTCTGTTATAACCCATGTGTGAAGCTAAGTGGAAACAAACTTGATGTAATAATTTTTAACGAAAAGGAGTGGCTTCATTTTCTCACGTATCAAGGTGTAATAACTAATTATGTATACTCCAATGATAAAGTTGAACCAGTAGAGACTGATAACTTTCTTATAAAATTTGAGCAAATTTCCTATTCCAGAGTTATAAAAATAATAAAAAATAACTCTTACATTTACTTGGGATATGAATCGATTTGCAAGTTGTGGGAAGCATTACCACTCATTAAGGCTAACATTGAGACCTTAAAAAGATTGCAATTCCAAAGTTATTTCAGGAATGTGGTGAGAGAACTACAACATCAAGAAGGAAATGTATTTGAAAATGCAGTAAATCTTATTGAAAAGAATAAAAATGGCTATAATGAAAATACCATTATGCTTATGGAGTTAATTTATATTTATCCAGATATATTGGAAGCTGAATATTGTGGTAGGATCTAAAGATGAAGAAAGTGACATTTAATTTAAGAGACAATAAGATTAATTTTATGGTGGTGTGGAATTTTGCGTATAAATTATCAAGAAAGAGATATTGGGAAATTGTAGCCCTCGATAGAGTTCGGTTTAATAGAAGAATAAAACAAACTTCAAATATTATAAACCCCATTTTAGACAGTACTCATAGATATAATGTATATAATGAGAGATTTTGTAATTTATATGATACTTAATCATATATAACCACATAGGTAGTATTTTTGTATTTATGTATGTGAAATAGATATATAGAAATAAAACATATTTATGCTTGAATATTTGTTTTATTAGGTAAAAATATATTATAAATTAAATAATACATGAAAAAAGTAATAAAATATAGATTATATTCATACAATGCTATTATTTGAAATCCATGAATTATGCTTATTGCTTAATCCTAACCATTTAACATAGAGCTTGTTATTCTTTTTTCTTAAAATTTTTTCCACGAGATATACATCGGGATACTTTACTTTCTGCATTTCTTCCTCATAAAAACTCCCTAAAATTTCCTCTCCCATTTGGTCTTGTAAAAGATAAGTTCTAGGATTACCTTTATGAACTTTCCTAATTTTGAAAATTTCATTAGACCAGTTAGGCGTATATCCCTTTGAAAAAGCTTGTCGATATTTACTAATCCTCACATAATCATTTACTTTAAATTTTTTTTTCCTTGGATCGACTGTTTTCGGGTGGTTATAGACAGTTTTTAATAAGCGTTTTTCATCTTTCTTTTTAACATTTTTAGGTTGCATCCCAATTGTCCTATGTTTAGTGTTATTGTATTCAACAACAATATCCGGTAACAAATTTAACCACTTATAGTTTCCGTTTAGACTAAAAAGTTTCCACATTTTATTTTTTAAAGTCCTATTAACTCGTTCCACAACACTTGCTTTGAGATCTGTATAAGAGCTATAATGGTTAATTTTCATCTCATCCATTAATTTTTTAAATTCTTTATTGTAAAATTCTTTACCCAAATCTGTTTGCAAATTTTTCGGTACAGCTTTGATATCTGATAAGATCTTTTTCATTGCTTCCGTAACATTTTTTCCGCCTTTAGTTTTCACAGGTTCACACCAAACAAATTTTGAGAATACGTTAATAACTACTAAAATATATTTATAACCTTTGTTTACTTTAGCATAAGGGATCATCTGTACAAGATCTGCTTGAAAAAGATCATTAATACCTTTAACAATAACTCTTCTTCGTTTAAAAGATTTTCTAGCTGGTTTATGAAGTTCATTTACTATTTCCTTTTTAATGTTACTCATCTTTACTTATCGATAGGGTAAATGAATCCTTAACTTCCCACATACACTATTTATCTTATTATTTTAGCCTCTTTTAATTCCTCTATTATTGAAATTATCTCGTTATTATGTCCCGTATTTCCTGCCAACTGTGAAGCTATGAGTAGTCTTAATCGGTCTATTATTTCATTATAGTCATCAAAATGTTTATATTCAATTTTTTTATTATCAAGTTCCATCAGTGTTAATGCACCACCTTTTTTTTTTTCATTATTTGCCTTCCTTATTTGTTCCCTTGTCTTTCTCATTTGTTCAGGTGAAGAAAGTGAACTCACTCTCGATCTGGTCACGGGTGGCTTAGCTTCTGAAGAAAATGTATTTATTCTTGGTCTTACCACAGCAGGTATTGCCGATGCACTTTTTTTATTAGCCCTTTCTTGACTCATCGAGTGCAAGGTAGAAACACGTGGTTTAATAATATCTATAAATTTAGACGCATTTGATGTAGATAGACCTCTCTCCGGATCATAACCTAGGTAATGAGCATTACTCCTCCTAATTATATCAATATACTGATCCACATCAGATGCTCGATGCCCTGCTGGATGCTTTTTGAACATTAATTCATACAATCCTGGCGTACCTTTGTATGGAAACTGATCATCAATAATAAAATTAGCACCATCAAAATCAACAGTTGCAGTGCCAATAGCGAATTTCTTCTTAAATGGGTCGAAGTAAATACCAAAGGTATCATCAAACTCGTTTTGTGAATCCTCAATTTTATCTTGTATGTATGCTCGCGGTAGAGGTGCATTAAATTGTTGCAAGTATCTCTCATTTTCTGATAGTACGGATGGATCTACTACCTGTGATGGAAAAGTTTCATCAAAGAAACTCCCTACATATTGAGGTCTTTCTTGGGTAGAGTCAAAATGAAATGTTTCATCTTCCAAATTAGTGGGTGCTGTGTGATAAAATTCAAGAGGGACTGGATCAATTGATCGCCTGTTTAAACTCTCATTTTTTATTTCTGTTTTCAAAAAAGATTTACGTGGATCACTTTCATTATTAACGATAGTTGTTACTAATTCACGAAGAGGTCGCGTTATCGGTTTATAAGTTTCCTCCAATGCTAACTGAGATTTAGCAATATCAGTTTTCAAACTTCTATACTTTTGCCTTAAGGCATCTCGCGTCTTTAACAGCTCTGCTGCCACTCTACTATCCATGGTGAATGGTTGATAATATTAATGTCTCTATTTTATATATGAAAAAATTGATCAAAACCTTTTCGATATCTCCCAGAGTTGATTGGACAATCTTTATCGATTACAACGAATCCATATTTATCATTCCAACAAAATGCACAAAGTTCTTTGAAATCTTGGAAACTCATATCAACGTTTACATGATCATCATAGATATGTTTGAGATTGGTAAGGTCCTGAGGAAATATCACAAGAAGATTGGCATTGTCTCTACATAATTGTTTAGGGATAGCAGCGTAGGTTTGACATAAATAAAAACAATCAGTGTTTTTATGACGCCCAAAAGAAAAATAGCTTTTAATAATACTTTGATCACATGATACCAAATCATCGAATATTATGACTGAATTCGGTTTTATTTCTTCTGGAGGTATCACTGCATCCCCGTCATTATATTCGAAATATCCAATTTCATTCATAGGTTTCACAAGCATCCTCAGATATTCATATTTCGGTTGGTATAGAGATTTAGAATATAAATAAATATTTTCAAAACGTAAACCGTTAGGATGTTCCAACAAACTAAGCATTACATTTGTTTTTCCAGACCCAGAACTTCCAACTAGAAGTCCCCGTTTCGACTGTCCACCAAATAAAATACCATGTTTTTGAAAAGTCTTTGTCTTGGAAATTTTGTCGTGATTAACTATTGGTAAAATTGTTGCTTGCTGTTGAATCTGCATTGTGTTCAAATAATCACATCACACTAGTGTGAAATCGAACTGCATTAGAAAGAGAACTGTTAAAAACTGATCAAGCATAACCCTCTACTCTATATAAAAGGGTATTCTACAAAACCAAGAATCAGTTTATTCCATAATTTGGGATATAATGGGTCGAACCAAAAGTTCACAGCTTACTTGTACTAGAAACTCTAAAAAGAGAGGACGTGGTCTGCTCAATAGTATAATAAATAAACTTCCGGTGGAACTACATATACCTGGTTATAATTATTGTGGGCCAGGAACTAATCTCACAAAACGCCTAGAACGAGGTGATAGAGGAATTAACCCATTAGATGAAGCGTGTAGAGAACACGATATAGCATATTCCAAATTTGAAGAGGTTGAAAAAAGGAATCAAGCAGATAGGGAATTAGCTGAAGCTGCATTTAAACGTGTAAAAGCACCCGACTCTGGTTTTGGTGAAAAAGTCGCTGCATTGGGAGTTGGTGGGGTAATGAAATTAAAGAGTAAATTGGGAATGGGTCTTAAGCGACGAAAAAATCGTGATTCAACGAAGAAGAGGAAGAGAGGTGGACAAATAAATGTAGAGGTTGCTGTAAAAAAAACATTAAAATCAAAGAAGCGAGGGAAAAGAATTCTCAACACTCCAAAAAGAGGGGGGGTTCTTCCACTTCTGTTACCTCTTTTGGGAGCATTAGGAGCTGTTGGAGGGGGTGTAGCCGGTATTGTGAAAGCAGTTAACGATTCCAAGTCAAATGGTAAGGTGATAGCTGAACAATTGAGGCATAATTTGGCGATGGAACAGGCCGCTAAGGGGAAGGGTTTATATTTAGGCCCTCATAAGAAAGGTTCTGGATTATATCTTAAGACGTATAACAGCAAAAAAAACTAATTAGGCTACCTCACCGTCCACTTACTAACATAGATTTAATGAAATACTCGAAAATTCTAAAAATTCCAAATTTTCGAGGCATTTTCATGAGAGATACACTCCCCAAAAAAATTAGGAAAAAAGAATCTGGTATAGTAAATCTGGATATCAATGATGGAGATGGAACTCACTGGATTGCATATATAAAGAAAAATAAGGAAATAGTTTATTTCGACAGTTATGGAAATTTAAGACCCCCAGATGAGTTGAGAAAATATTTTTTAAGTGATGGTAGCCTGAATGAAATAAAATATAATTATGATTCTGTACAAAATTATGATTCATATGTCTGTGGACATTTATGTCTATTATTTTTATATAATCAATGTAAATAAGTTTTTCTTATTCATTTTCTAATAAACGTTCAAAGTATCACTATGTCTTTTACATTCGCTCTCAGTGGAGAATCTTCTGTATTAAATTACAATTTCAATCCACCGATATATTTAGATGATGAGGCAGATTATGAAATTGGATTAACTAATTTTGATACTTATAATATTATCCCAAATATTGACAACAACAATAATAAATTTGCGTGGGGAAGAAATAATGAACATATAGTTCAAATACCTGTAGGGTGTTATGAAATTGATGATATTTTAAAAATCATGACAAATAAAATAGTTCAAGAAGATGATGAAGCAGTTCTTAGGATTGATATAGATATTAACACATCCAAAATTATTATAAGAACAAACAGGATAATTAATTTTAACGTGGAGGATTCGATAGGTCCAGTATTAGGCTTCAAGAAAAGAGAGTTAAACGCTAATGATACTAATATTTCCGATGATCCAGTAAAGGTTTCCAAAGTGAATGCTATCTGCATTGACTGTAACATTGCTGTTGGTTCTTTTTTTAATGGAAAACCTGTTCACATCATTCATCAGTTCTATCCAACAGTTCCAATTGGGTATAAAATAGTAGAATCACCTCTAAATATTATTTACTTCCCAGTGAGCGTTAAAACCATCAACAACATCACAGTTAAAGTGATTGATCAAGAAGGACATCTTGTCAATTTTCAAAAAGAAACGATAACTGTTAGACTACATCTTAGAAAATCAATTCGATAATAAAATGGTGTTGATATTTAATTCAAGGTCTCCCATTCATACACAAAAACCACACTATAAAAGGATACGTAGGAAAAAAGTCAACAGTTCTAAAAACACTCTCAACAGAATAACATCAGCAAATCGACGGTTCTTAAAATCACTTGGATTCGAAGTATTAGTATAATGGAATTACTTAATATAACCGAGCAACCCATAATTGACAACTCCGTAGTAGAATATCAGTATCATTCATATCAACCCAATATATCTGGAACTCTAGATTATAATGATGAAACGAGAATTACCATTCAGGATTTAGATACCTATACAGCACCATGTTATAGCTATTTATACATCGAAGGAAAATTAACAAATGAGGATGGAACTTCACCTACCAACTTAGAGTTTATCAATAATGGTGTTGCGTTTTTATTTCGAGAAATTAGATATGAGTTAAATGGAATAGTAATAGATTCCGTGAGAAATGTTGGCTTAGTTTCAACTCTATTTAATTATCTATCACTGAATCAAAATGAAAGTGTTTGTATGGAAAATGCTGGATGGTTCCCAAAACAGAAAAAAGGTAAAAAACCTAAAATTTTGATAGATACAAGTGGAAATTTCAACGTCTGTATTCCATTAAAATTCCTGGTTGGTTTCTTTGAAGATTTTCAAAAAATAATCATTAACATGCGACAAGAATTAGTACTGGTACGTAATAGTAATGATTTTGACTGCATTACAAATACTAAGGATGAAGTAGATAAAGATGGTGTTGCTATAGATGAAAAGCCGAAAATCACGATTTCTAAATTATTTTGGAGAGTTCCACATGTTACCGTGGGTATTTCAGAGCAGCTTCGATTAAATAAAATTATAAGTAGGAATGTGGATCTTCCTATAACATTTAGAAGTAGGGAACTGATTGAATATCCATCTCTACCGGCCTCAAGCAGACATACGTGGCCTGTCAAGACATCTACTAAAGTTGAAACTCCTAGGCATGTAATAATAGCATTCCAAAAAAATAAGAAAGGAAATATTAGGGCTGATATGAGTAAATTTGATGATTGTGATCTTAGAAGCATTAGAGTTTTCTTGAATTCTGAAAGATATCCATACAATGATTTATATCTAGACTTCAAGAATAACAAATTTGCAACTCTCTATCAAATGTTTGCCGATTTTCAAGAATCCTATTACCCCCACCAAATAAATCAACCCATTTTCAATCCCACTGAATTCAAAGATTTTGCACCAATAGCTCATATTGATTGTTCTCGTCAAAAAGAAGCTTTACAAACAGGATCGGTGGTTATGAGAATAGAGTTTGAGACTGGCACCCCTACTACCACGGATACTAATGCATATTGTCTCATTCTGCACGAGAAGCATTTCACCTATAATCCTCTAACAAAAATCGTTCGTCAGCAGTAAAATGCGCATGACATATTTTTACCTATATATAAAAAAATTATAATGTAAATTATTAGTATGAATATGAGATCAGACTATATTCAAAAGTTAAAAGAACACAGAAAAAAATTACGTGACTTAAGAAGAGCGATTGAATTATACTGTATAAAAGAGAAGATGCTAAGAGAACTACAACGTTTAAAGATATGAAAATTATTATCGATGTTCAAGGATTTCGAATCGAAAACAATAAGTTTATTGTTAAAGAACTGGCAGGATATGATGGAATGAAAACGTGTCACTATATATTTAAACCACCCTACCCATTTAAGATGCTTTCACCAGACTTACAAAAACAAGTGTGCTGGTTAACAGGAAATTATCACTGCATTAAGTGGTCTGATGGCTTTACACCACTACACATGTTTGGAAAGATTATTGATAATTTGGTCACATCTGATGATTGTGTTTACATAAAAGGAGGAGAAAAGGCGAACTACATTAGACAGTTCACTTCACAACCCGTTATTGAATTTGAGGAGCAGCCACCTTTACGAAAATCTAGTGCAAAATGTTTTTATCATTTAAATACTAATTGTATGTGTGCACTTTCTAATGTATATTATTTGTATGAAAATTTTATAATGTCATGAGTAAAACAATAAAAAAACTATAAATGAATTTCTGTTGTTTTTATTTAAAAAATTTTATAACAATACAACTACTAACAAATACAATTCCAATTTAGCTACACATCTTCACTACTATCAGTCAGAATCCCCATTACAAGCTATTACCTTGCTGGCAAGATCCGGCTCCAAAAATTGTTTTATCCGATCCAAATATGCGCATAGATTCAAATCTATCAAAGATTGCACAAAGCAGTGCTGACAGATCGCCCTCTCCAGAAAGTTGCAACATTTTCTATATGCTTCATCAAATCTCAAGGCTAGATCGTTACACGCATCCTCTTCGTACATTACCATTCCATAAACTATTTTGTATTTCATATTTGAAAATATATGTCTTAAATAAATCACACCACTTTCTAAATCAACAATTTCGATTTCTTCTTCCAAATACGCCAACATCTTGAAATTTACTGTTTATTTCTTCCCGAACTAAATTGATAGTCACTAAAGTGTCCGTGTTTTATAATGAAATTCCCACCTAAATATATAATTTTATCGTTGCATATACTCAATTTAGCTACACATCTTCACCACTGTCACTGTCAGAGTCCCCATTATAAGCAATCACCTTACTGGCAAGATCCGGTTTTAAAAATTGTTTTATCCGATCCAAATACACACACAGATTCAAATCTATCAAAGATTGTACAAAGCAGTGCTGACAGATCTCTTCATCCAGAAACTTGTCACATTTTTGAAGACCTTCATCGTACTTCTTGGCTACCTCGTTACACTCTTCCTCTGCATAAAATCTACCCATTCCATAAACCGCTTCATGTTCCGCATCGAATCTCAAATTTGAAAATAATTGTCTTAAATGATTCACACCACTTTGTAAATCAACAATTTCGATTTCTTTCACATACGCCATCCACATTTTGAAATTTACTGTTTATTTCCCCCCCCCGAATTAAATTGATAGTGACTAAAGTGTTAAATTAATGCTCCAGTTTTATAATGAAACTCCCACCTAACCATATACCCCACCTATTTCTTAAATGTCTATACAAAGAAAACAATTTTATCACTTGATTTACCTACCCAGCTGCACAGACAGCAGTTCTATTTTCAATTAGCTCATCAGCATTTGCATAGTTAACACTTTACAATCAGAATAATGTTATTATTGTATTATCTATCCACACAGTCAGCAGTTCTATTTTTAATTACCAAATCAGCATTTGCATAGTTGACACTTTACAGTCTAGACATAAATGTTATTGCAAGTTCAGCAAAACTATTCCTCCACTTAACCCAGCTAAAGAAAATATACAACTATAAAAGGAAACCTAAGCTTGTGAATGGCAGTTGCTTAATAAAATTTATATAACCCAAATTAAATTTAATATCTGAAATGAGTACAGTGTGTGTATGTAATATGTTCAGGAGTCCTGCAGTAAATTATTGCACGTGGAATTATAAATTGGTGCAAATAATTAAAGAACGCTTCCCTGAAGAATATGAAGTTTTGAGAAATTTACCAGGTCAACGTTGGGTAATAGCTGGCAGTTTTATATGTTTGCTATTAAAATTAACTAACACCAGTGGGGGTATGGACATATTTTATTTCAACAACGAATTTAGTGAGAAATGTGACAAAGCTGATTGGCATCCATCCTCAAGCTACCGCAATGTTTTTAATGTATTCAACCATCGAAAATATAATATACAAATTATAGAATTTATAAATGTAATACCAGGGATACATCTGAGCCATGAAATATTCCAATTGCTGTGGTGTTTTGATTGTGTCTTGGTTAGGAAAGCCCTACATTTAAAAAGTGCTTTATTTGTTGACTGTAATTTTGGTCCTGTGAAATTTGGAACTCCTTTTCGACAAGAAAAATATAAAGATCGTCTCCTGCAACCGATTATCACTCAGCCCAAAACACTGTACCTAATAGCTTATGAATGTATACACAAAATCTAATAAAAAACATAATCAGAGTATTAATGTTGTTTCATTATATTGTACACACACATCCACTTTCAATTCATATATGATTTAACTGTAATAAGATGGGATGATTAAACGATAAAAAAACACAAAATTTTTATAATAGTGTTTTATTAGACAAAGTTAGTGATGTTATTCATATTATTTACAATAAATCAAAGTCCATTGCTAAATTTTCCTGTTCAATAATTTCATCGGCTAGCCTTAAAAGAATTGTGAGGTTATCTTCAGCGGTATTATGGTCAGCGTTATTGTGTAAATTACTGATAGAGTAATGCCCCCACGCCAAAGTTTTTGTACTCCCGGGTACAACATATCGTTTGTCGTCGTGTGCTGAGAGTGCAACCTTATTTTTTAGTTCGGTATATAGAGTATGCAGATGTGATGAGAATACATACATTTTTCGAAATATCAATCCACCATCCTCAACAATTTGTTTATAATCGATCAAATGTAATTGATTTTTTACAATACTTTTTGAGACTCCTTTAGCTTTCTTTGTGACGTCACCATTTGCTTGAACACAGTAAGCTTTTGCTCCGGTGCCAAAGAAGCTATCTATTGGTACACCTGCATATTCGTCTTTCATTTTGCCTACAACTGATTCCGTTTTTGGAATGTTGTGTATATTTGGAATAGGAAAATTTGATGTGTCGAATAAATCTATATATTTCTTAATGTCATCGTAAACGTTATCAGTGTAAATCTCTAGAATTAAAGAGTCTGTATCGGTGTAGCATAGAGAAGCTTTGTCATCATATTTCTTTTTTATGAAATTATAAAAAAAATCATAAACTATAGTTTTAGATATATCTAAAATGGTAAAACCTACATAGAGCGGCTTATCGTATAGTATTTTTAACAAAGACATTTGCACTGCTACTAAATTTTCCGAAAACACTGTACAGGATTTGAAATTTGGTTTTGCAATTAATCCTTCAGCACCAACACTGCCTATACTATTTGCCCAATGCGATACTAGCCTCACATCAGTTCTATTGTCTACATTTTCCATAGTTTTGCCAAATATTGCATTATTAAAAAATTTAAAAAGATCTCGCTCGAATGCATTTTTTGAACAATTTCTAAGTTTAGTATTCAAATCTATATAAGTTTTTAACCAAGCAGATTGTGAAAATTCAATGACTCTATGTATTTTTTTAAGTATTAACCCATGTTCAATGCATTGTTTTAAATTTCTGTAATGGATTATATATTTATGTTTATCATGTAAATTTAATAGTAATTTTGAATTTTTAGAGTCTGGAGGTATAATATTTTCAGGGCAGAAAGGCAAATCATTATGTTTATCATGTAAATGTTGTGGGTATTCCAAATCTACTTCAAGTACATAACCCTTTGGTGAATCATCACCAAGATTAGTACAATCAAAGTTTTCAATTTCACAATCATTTAACCATCTAAAATTTCCTGTGGGCATACATTGACTCATCGCACAACCGTAAAGGTTTGTGGCGTCTAAATATAATATATATGATGTTGGTTCTAATGGATTATAATTTAAAATAAATGGGTTGTTTGCCACAGCCTTTCTATTACTACACTGACTGACACCACCACGTATTCCCTTCCTAAAAAAATGTAGCATATCTATATCAGTTAAAAGTTCAAGTTGAATACCAGTTTTTCGTAACATAGCATCCCAACTTAATGACGGAGCCGTTAAATATTGTGCAGGATCTAATTTATATGTTTGCATGCATATTTGTCTGAAATTTTCAAAAATGTCAGCAAGAAGCAGCACGTCCGATACCAAGTAAATATCTGAATATTCACCAAGAGTTTGACAATTAAAGGTTTGCCACACATCACAAGCACGATTATAATCCTCCTGAGAAATTGATTCACCACTCAAAATATTAAAAAACTGTTCAAGTGATGGTAATTCAATGTCATTCAATTTATCCATGGATTCAACGTATGAATATGGGAAAACACCTTTTCGTCTTATTAAATTGAATTGTTTCTCATCACTGTAATATTTTTTCACTTCGAGGCATTGATGTGGTTCCAATGTTTGACTTAATTTATCTAATGAAGCGGGTAAAAAGCGAAATGAATCCACAAACCTCAATTTAATGTAAATATTTTTCGGTTTTTCATCATTAGATTTATCAACAAGAATGTGTTTGGAAAATGTAATATATTTTTCTTTATTTTGTGCAATAACTTGTATTTTTTCTTTCTTTAAGGCTAATTTCTTAATAAATAGATGAGAATCATAATTTGTTAAGTTGTGGAAAAATACTGGTATAAATTTAGGAATTTTGAAATTTAGATTACAAGAAGAATGCGCAGCTCCTCTAAAATTACCAGAAACGTGGCAGTGATCGCGGACCTTTCCTTCATCATTCTCAAATGGTTTATCACAAATATGACAAATTTGACTGTTGTCGAAAAATGTTTGTTGACTTTCTGTCAATGGCTTCATTTCGACTATATTTTTCAAATGATTCTGATACAATTGTAAAACATGTTCTTCCAATTTTTTAACAAAAACTTCCGCAACATCAGTACCTCGATAATATTCAAGTGTGGAAAATTTATCATCAAAATTACACTTTATATAGAAACAAAATGAATATGGTTCATGCTGATATGTTTTAACAGTAAATGATTTACTATCGCATGGTTCGTTGTGATGAATCGGTTTTAATAAACTTTCAAAGTCAGCATATATCACGAAAGGAACGGGTAATTGTTTTTCAAAATGTATAAATTTCAGGATATTCCCAGCAAGCCTTTCACCACACTTATTAATTAGAGGTTCTGGGTTTGGTAATATGGTGCATAAATGGTTACAATCATTGCTTTGGTGGGCCATTAATTTCTCACGAGAGTTAAAAAAATATAGACAACCATCACAAATATAATTTCTACCATCATGTTTTGATCTCTGAGAAGAAACTAACCGCGATAGGTCTTTAATAAGTGTGTAGTGACTGTTCCCTTTATTATCCGTAATTAGTAATAAGTTCACATGTGTATTTTGTCGACTATGTGTAAAATATAAGGGACCTACAATCTCACTGACCATTTCACCATTTTTAAATTGAGTATCTATTCCAAATACATTTATAGATATATTATTTAAACCTTCAAATTTTTGAATGTCTTTAAGTTTAACAGGAAAATCTATACCTTCAAAATTTAACAATGTGGAATAATGAGGGTAAGATGAAACTCTCTTTGGATTTCCATTGGTAGGGAAGATGGCGGCGCTGACAGCCCAAGCGAAACATTTTTCATCCCCACTCTCAATATTTAAAACAGCTTTTCTATTTTCTATTTGCCTCGGCAATTTAATGTATGATGATGCAAATAGTGGATTATACTTATTAATGTTGACCTCGAGAAAACTAACATGTTTCAAAGCCCATCCTGAGTCTCGCTCCTGAAATGTTGAGGCTTTCTCTAGTATCTCCTCCTTAAAGTCATTATATAAGTTTAATAAATCGGTTGAAAGTGTTACAACTTTATTTCTTGTATTGAATGATTTTATTTCTGACAATTCTTTCTCTTCAATAACATATAACCCAAATAATTCCACATTAATTTTTAAGCTCGAGTACATTTTAATATATTCCTCAATCAAACGGAAAACTTTCTCTTTTATTTCATCCAAAAACTGGGATATATCAACACTGCATTCCTTTGAAGAAAAACGAAAACTTGCAATACGATTATTAAACGCATTCTGCAGCTTTTCAATTCCGTCTCCAGACATATCAATCCCTTTATTGTGTGCAGAACTTCTTAGATGACCAGTTAATTCATTTTTTTTCACTTTTTTATCACATACTGGACAACGAGTCTCTTGTGAATTTGTAGGAAACTCTATGCTAGATGAGGAAGAAGGGCCAGGTTGATTTACTGATTTATCCTCAACACATTGTGATGAATTTTTCACTTTCATTTTTTTGGTTGTATGACTTTCACTGATCTCTCTATAGCGACAACTTTCCCGTTGATGACGTAATAAACTACTTTTCGCAGTAAAAGTTTTCAAGCACTGAGGACACTGCATTATTGAAATGTACGTTCCAACACAAGAAAAACTCTAATATTAAAAATCAGAAATGTTCTTGCCCCTTTATATCTCTCAAAAGAAGTGGTGGGGGTACCTGCAATAGCATACTGAATTTACATAGGCCACCGTGTAAAAAATGTGCATCTCAAGTTATCTATTGTTTAAACGCTTTAATGCATAGTGAAATAAAGTTATATTAATCATTTAAGATTTCATTGTAAATAAATTTCATTTAATTAATAATAAATTTATGCTGTAATAAAATAAGTTTTATCATAATAAAATACTTTTTATTTACTTATGTGTTATTTAAATAATATATGAACAGTAACTGATAAATTGCGAAAATAATAGCCCATTGTTCTATTTATAGCTGGTTTTTATAATGAGGAAGTATTTATTATCTTGAATGAAGAAGCCTTTGTTTGTTATATGATTACACAACTGTGCTTTGATATTTTATCTACGGTGTTATATTTTATTGTCTTGATAAGTTTATAAAGGAATGTTATTATAATAAATTGTGTAATAAGAATGGTATATGGACTGTAGGTAGTATACATATTTGTGGTAAGTACCCGTAATTTTTGGGGGGGCGACTTTTGGGGGACTGGGGGGGATGTTGGGGGGGGGGTAATTTTTGGGGGAACTTTTGGGGGGGGGTAATTTTTTGGGGGGTTATTTTTTTTGGGGGGGGTAATTTTGGGAGGGGACTTTGTAATATAATATATTTTTCTTTATTTTGTGCAATAACTTGTATTTTTTCTTTCTTTAAGGCTAATTTCTTAATAAATAGATGAGAATCATAATTTGTTAAGTTGTGGAAAAATACTGGTATAAATTTAGGAATTTTGAAATTTAGATTACAAGAAGAATGCGCAGCTCCTCTAAAATTACCAGAAACGTGGCAGTGATCGCGGACCTTTCCTTCATCATTCTCAAATGGTTTATCACAAATATGACAAATTTGACTGTTGTCGAAAAATGTTTGTTGACTTTCTGTCAATGGCTTCATTTCGACTATATTTTTCAAATGATTCTGATACAATTGTAAAACATGTTCTTCCAATTTTTTAACAAAAACTTCCGCAACATCAGTACCTCGATAATATTCAAGTGTGGAAAATTTATCATCAAAATTACACTTTATATAGAAACAAAATGAATATGGTTCATGCTGATATGTTTTAACAGTAAATGATTTACTATCGCATGGTTCGTTGTGATGAATCGGTTTTAATAAACTTTCAAAGTCAGCATATATCACGAAAGGAACGGGTAATTGTTTTTCAAAATTTATAAATTTCAGGATATTCCCAGCAAGCCTTTCACCACACTTATTAATTAGAGGTTCTGGGTTTGGTAATATGGTGCATAAATGGTTACAATCATTGCTTTGGTGGGCCATTAATTTCTCACGAGAGTTAAAAAAATATAGACAACCATCACAAATATAATTTCTACCATCATGTTTTGATCTCTGAGAAGAAACTAACCGCGATAGGTCTTTAATAAGTGTGTAGTGACTGTTCCCTTTATTATCCGTAATTAGTAATAAGTTCACATGTGTATTTTGTCGACTATGTGTAAAATATAAGGGACCTACAATCTCACTGACCATTTCACCATTTTTAAATTGAGTATCTATTCCAAATACATTTATAGATATATTATTTAAACCTTCAAATTTTTGAATGTCTTTAAGTTTAACAGGAAAATCTATACCTTCAAAATTTAACAATGTGGAATAATGAGGGTAAGATGAAACTCTCTTTGGATTTCCATTGGTAGGGAAGATGGCGGCGCTGACAGCCCAAGCGAAACATTTTTCATCCCCACTCTCAATATTTAAAACAGCTTTTCTATTTTCTATTTGCCTCGGCAATTTAATGTATGATGATGCAAATAGTGGATTATACTTATTAATGTTGACCTCGAGAAAACTAACATGTTTCAAAGCCCATCCTGAGTCTCGCTCCTGAAATGTTGAGGCTTTCTCTAGTATCTCCTCCTTAAAGTCATTATATAAGTTTAATAAATCGGTTGAAAGTGTTACAACTTTATTTCTTGTATTGAATGATTTTATTTCTGACAATTCTTTCTCTTCAATAACATATAACCCAAATAATTCCACATTAATTTTTAAGCTCGAGTACATTTTAATATATTCCTCAATCAAACGGAAAACTTTCTCTTTTATTTCATCCAAAAACTGGGATATATCAACACTGCATTCCTTTGAAGAAAAACGAAAACTTGCAATACGATTATTAAACGCATTCTGCAGCTTTTCAATTCCGTCTCCAGACATATCAATCCCTTTATTGTGTGCAGAACTTCTTAGATGACCAGTTAATTCATTTTTTTTCACTTTTTTATCACATACTGGACAACGAGTCTCTTGTGAATTTGTAGGAAACTCTATGCTAGATGAGGAAGAAGGGCCAGGTTGATTTACTGATTTATCCTCAACACATTGTGATGAATTTTTCACTTTCATTTTTTTGGTTGTATGACTTTCACTGATCTCTCTATAGCGACAACTTTCCTGTTGATGACGTAATAAACTACTTTTCGCAGTAAAAGTTTTCAAGCACTGAGGACACTGCATTATTGAAATGTACGTTCCAACACAAGAAAAACTCTAATATTAAAAATCAGAAATGTTCTTGCCCCTTTATATCTCTCAAAAGAAGTGGTGGGGGTACCTGCAATAGCATACTGAATTTACATAGGCCACCGTGTAAAAAATGTGCATCTCAAGTTATCTATTGTTTAAACGCTTTAATGCATAGTGAAATAAAGTTATATTAATCATTTAAGATTTCATTGTAAATAAATTTCATTTAATTAATAATAAATTTATGCTGTAATAAAATAAGTTTTATCATAATAAAATACTTTTTATTTACTTATGTGTTATTTAAATAATATATGAACAGTAACTGATAAATTGCGAAAATAATAGCCCATTGTTCTATTTATAGCTGGTTTTTATAATGAGGAAGTATTTATTATCTTGAATGAAGAAGCCTTTGTTTGTTATATGATTACACAACTGTGCTTTGATATTTTATCTACGGTGTTATATTTTATTGTCTTGATAAGTTTATAAAGGAATGTTATTATAATAAATTGTGTAATAAGAATGGTATATGGACTGTAGGTAGTATACATATTTGTGGTAAGTACCCGTAATTTTTGGGGGGGGCGACTTTTGGGGGACTGGGGGGGATGTTGGGGGGGGGGGTAATTTTTGGGGGAACTTTTGGGGGGGGGGGGTAATTTTTGGGGGGTAATTTTTTTTGGGGGGGTAATTTTGGTAGGGGACTTTGGGGGGGGGGGGGGGGGGGTAATGGGGGGGGGGGGGTAATTTTTGGAGGAACTTTTTGGGGGGGGGGTAATTTTTGGGGGTAATTTTTTTTGGGGTGGGGGTAATTTTTGGGGGTAATTTTTTTTTGGGGGGGGGATAATTTTTGGAGGAACTTTTTGGGGGGGGCCTAATTTTTGGGGGGGGGGTGATTTTGGGAGGGGACTTTGGGGGGGGGGGTGGTATATAGTGTAAATACAGTGAGTCATATCAATGAATAATACAAATTATGGTACTTCAATACTTGCTGACTACTTCTATTTATAAGAACGTTACATGTTTGTTTCATTCCCATCAAAGTATATAACTTGATAATGCCTCGAAAGAGGTGATAAATAACAATGTAGATAAATAAGGAGCCTACATATTTTTTTATCTATTCATATCAATTCTTTACAAACAATACCCGCTTGCAAGTTCAGCACATTATTTCCTTACTCTGTAGTATGTGTTTATAGTTTCTGTATGACTTGACAATGCTTCTTTCATTATTATGATAAATAACAATGTAGATAAAAGACGCTTACATATCTTTTTCATTTCAATGAATTCATTTAGTAAATTATTACCGTACTCATCTATTCTTATCAATTCTTCACAAACAATATCCACTTGCAATTTCAGCACATTATTTCCATATTTAAAGCTTGACTTTAATCAGAAATACATTTAGTTTCAGTCTCACTTTTCTTGCGTTATTTATCTACTATAAAAAATCATTAAAAATGTGTGCACAAAAAAGTTTCTCAAGTAACAAACGTTCGGCAACTCCTGATGAATTATATGAAGACATATCATTTGAAGAAAAAGTGTGTCAGCGAATGAACTCAATTCGTTCAGTTGAATCTGTAGATTCTGAGTTCTGCATTACTGAAGGTGATCTTGGAACTCTTCGCCCCATTTTTGAAGCAGTCCCATCAGCCCCATCAGCTCCATTAGCCCCATCAGCTCCATCAGCCCCATCTGCATCACATCAAAGAAGTGAGGTTGCTCGTCGTAGTTCTGAGGAAAATGAGGATGACTGGGAAGATGAGCTCTTCACAAATTATATTCATCAAGTTAAGAGGAAATGTGATGCTCATGATGATGAAATGAAGGGAGCTAGAACTAAATTCCTGCACGAGGTACGGAAGGTATTAATTGTTGAGTCAGGGAGGTATACTCGACACTGCCAAAATCAGCAAAATACTTTAAATAGGGAACTTAAAAAAATTGAAAAAAAACAACGAGAATTAGCCGATTTACACTCCCATATAAAAACGAAGCAAAATGAAATTGAAGGAAGTTTGGAATATGTGAGAGACTTTGTAGTAAATTTTCCATTTAAATAGAGTATTTTTTTATTGCTTTTTAAATTTATTTTAATTATTATTATTATTATTGTTAATACTCATTAATATATGCATATTCATAATTTGTATTTACAAAAATAAATGTATAAAATTAAATGTGTATTTTTGTTTTCTTATTACAACTCTAATTATACAGGGTGGTTCAATGAAAAATTAATTTATTTCTTAAATAAAAGGACACACATTATTGTTTGTTTTTTTATTATTTCACCACATAAAAAGGTATTATCATAAATATTTACAATTATTTAACACAGCATAAATCACCCACATTTTTGAAGCCCCCATTTACATACATTACATCTGGATTGCGACTCTGGTGGGCCATCCACATGACTATGCCATTCTGGTCGGTTATGGTGTACAAAGCAAGGTAGTTGAACCATTAGTTTAAAATCTTGTGTATATACTCTTGGTAATTTAGACCATGCATAAAGAAGTTCAATGGGTTTGACTTTTTCAATCAGATATATTAATGGGAAATGTTGTAACTCTTCCTCAGTAAAATCATACAAATTTTTACCATGCTGGTGCTCTTTTATTAATTCACTTCTTTGACAGTGTGGGCAGCTCAGTGCTGAATCCATATTTTCCGAAAAATCCTTACAATTGATCTGGTAACTAATCACGAAGAACACAGTGTGATGTAGTAAACTTTTACATCCGACACATTCATACACGATTAGTATAATAATGTTAAGGTGTTTAGAATTGTGGTAAAATATGTACTGATTAACCTATGACATCTCAGATTACCCTCTTCCATGGTAATGGGGGGGGGGAATTATAGTAGGGATGTGAGGTGGGGGGTTTGAATTATGGTGGGAGAAAGATTTTCATGTATTCCTTTAATACACTCTTATCTGATACATATTCATACACAGACGGGCATAATGATTAAGTGTTTGGAGCAATGGTAAAATATGTACTGCCTAACCTATGACATTTCCGATGAGGTAGGGAGGTGATGGGTGTGGCTTATGAAAAAATGGAGGGGGTTTCTGAGAAATTGGTGGGGGGTTCTGGAAGAGTGGAGGGGATGGGGCGTGGCTTATGAAAAATGGAGGGGGGTTCTGAGAAATTGGTGGGGGGTTCTGGAAAAGTGGAGGGGGGTTCTGGAAGAGTGGAGGGGATGGGGCGTGGCTTATGAAAAATGGAGGGGGGTTCTGAGAAATTGGTGGGGGGTTCTGGAAAAGTGGAGGGGGGTTCTAAAAAGTGGTGGGGGGTGTCACAGAACTGTCATTTCTTTACTACTCAAAATTGGTATGGTTTTATTTACGGAGTTGTTTGACGAATGGGATTCGACAATATGTAAGGTCATCAATATTTCCGATTCTATAACAGCTTCCATGTTAAATAAATCGTTTTTCTTCTGTACTTCTACTTTATCAGTCACTGGTTGTGCAGTAGCTGCATCATTTGGTTTAGAATATGTTATTAACACATTGGGAGTTCCTGTTTTAGCTTTTAATTTTTTCAAATGAGCCGTGCTTCTTTCATGGCTAGTAAGGGCTTGTTTCCCATATTGCTTAAAGATACACTTTTGTTACAAAGTTTGCAGAGAATCGAAAACGGATCAGAGTTTATTTTTCCAAAAATTTCCGCCCATAATGGGTTTATCATGGGATTTATCCAGTCAGGATTAAAAATAGTTTTTTTTTTATTGGCCATCTGAAAATAAACATTTGTTATTTATTATCGAGTTTATTATAAATATATTAATTAAAATATTCTAAAAAATCTACGATAAATGTATCAAAATTATAGAGATTTTCAACATAACCTCAAATCATTCAATATTCTATGTGAAAAACAAATGAATTGAAATGTCAAATTAAAATTTTATACTCGTACCTTCACATTAATTAACGAAAGGCACATCAGCAATATCACTTCAATTAATCATCAGACACCGGCCATAATACATAAAACAGCATTAACAAAAAGCCACAAGCACAATGCATACTATAGTATAGAGTTTAATCTTCTGTGGTATAGAATACTTTACTTTCCTAGTATTTTCTACGACAGAAAGCACAAAATCGCGCCAAATCTAAACAAGACACTGAGCTGCAGATTTATTCCTTAGCGCCCATGTCCACAAGGGCGAAAACCTTAAAATAAGTGTGCGCATGCTCATTTACTAGGAGATAAATTCGACAGGGATGGCTCCAGCTTGAAAGTCAGTAAATCATAAACAATTATTATTACATAATATTATATTAATAATAAATATTATGTTGCTTTACGAGGATAATAATCAATAATTGATATTTGGACCTAATTTCCAGATATTTAATGAAAATCCCTGACTTTTTCGCCTCTTTGCGAAATTCCCTGACATTTCCCTGACTTTTAGGAGAAATTTTAAATTCCCTGACTTTTCCTGGTTTTCCTGGTTTTCCCGGTCGCTACGAACCCTGGGTAATACACCTAAATTTTACTTAAAATACAAATATCTACCTCTTTTCTCATAATGTTTTATTGGTGTAATTATTTCCTAGAAATTATTTGTTTTGGAAGTTTGGAAATATAATGCACCTTCGGTAGGTTTTTATGTCAGTTTGCAATTGTGTTTTACAGTGGTGACATTATAAGTTCTAGCATACGTTCCTTTTTGAAAAAACATTTAACGATGGCTGATGTTAGATCCTTACGAAAGGATACTTTCATTTACTTAGTTGGACACTATTCGTCACAAATCATTGGCAATAAATTGCCGTCTAATAGACAAGTATTACAAGTGCTCTTTTATAACATTCGTGAAGTGAAGCTAAGTGTACATGAAAGTGCTAAATTAACAATAAAAGAGGTGTCAGTTTTTTGGGATAAAGCTCGCATTCCGACATGTCAGGATTTTCATTGTGTTAAACAACTAGATAAACTTTATGCAGAGTGGAGGAACTTACAAAAATCGGCTAAAAGGGCCAGTGCGGGAGGTAAAGAAAACAATTTCGTTGAAAAATAGGACGATTTTTTTGACATTTCTCATGCAAATGCATTGGAGTTGATGAAAATAGATGAAGATAAGCAGTTTTTAATTAACCAAAGAAAAAAGGGACGTCCTGGATTTATGCATGGTATTGATTGCCAACTTCCCAGTGAACACGGATACATACCTGGTATGTTTCTCTTACGTAATCTATTTAACATGTTATATCCAAGGATATTGGATGTATGGTAAATGTAAGGTACATGGACCTTAAAATTTCAGCCACAAAAAAAGTTATAGCCATGTAATGGCAACATAACTTGTAACATACTCATATGTGGCAAATATATAACATACATGTAAAAGACATATATTGTATTTCAAAATATTTACCTTAAAATATGTTCTGATGTTACATGTGTGCTATATAACATGCAATTTCCGTGGTATATGCACAAGGGGGTAGCAAATAATATACAGGGTGTCCCCAAATGGGGACCACAAGTGGACCTAAATTTTAGTTTTTCGACAGTCACTATAAAAAAATTTTGTTTCTTAAAGAAATACAATTTTGTTTCTTAAAGAAATACAATGTGTTAAGAAAATGTACTTTTTTATGCAGGGCGCTCAAAAATTTCAAAAATATGAATTTGACCCAAGAGCAAACTACCTTTAGTTTTCTCGTTTTTAAGGAAAATACAATTTGAAAAAATTGTTTAATACGTCTTTTTCCCCAATGCCTCACCTCAGTTTTCGTATTTTTCCGTAACGGATACTAAAAAATTTAGGATTATGAAAGAAAAGTATTTCAAATGGCTTTTTTTATTAAAAATGAAAAATAAAGGTAGTTTACTCTTAGGCAAAATTCATATTTTTGGAATTTTTAAGCACCCTGCTCCTTCATAAAAAAAATAATTTTTTTTAACATAAATCGTATTTTTTAAAAATGCGGAAATTTTTATAGTGACTTTTTGTCAAAAAATTAAAATTTTGGTCATTTGTTGTATAGCTAATCCCATCCGGGGACACCTTGTACTACTGTTACAATATGGCTTAAGTAGGGAAAAACTAGATGTAAAAAAAGGCCAATCTAAAATAAATAATTTTTATATTCATAAAATACATATATCATAATAATATATTAATCAAAGTCATACAAGAAGGGTACGTTCATTTATATAATGAGTTAATCAAAAATTAACCAACTGCCAAATTAATAAAGGAACTAAATGCCAAATTGCACATTCTCTAAACTATATAGTTTGTTTATTACAAGCAAACTTTTGGTTAACAGAAAACAGAAGATAAAACAGCTGAAGAAAAATAACATAAATAGAAAAAGTTAGCTGATTGCAAGCTATGTAATAAGTATACATGAATCATTTTCATTCCGCTATAAATTACGAAGAAATAAACATTAGCATGATTACTTTAGAGACAAGAAAAGTGTATAAGTTTTTGGTAAAACAGAACAGCTTTATCTTAAGTACATTAAAAGAAGTTTCAGGGAAAAAGGTAGACATTAAAAGCTTAATGAAGTTTGTTCCAAATGATGCTCGGACTTTTACAACATTTAAAAACTGTGGATTTTGAGGGTGACGTTGAAGGCTACAGTAACACTATTGATTTTGATATAGATGTAAACGAACAGTAGAAACGAAAATCGCAGGCATATTAATGAGAAGTACGACACTTTGCATTTTCTAAGTGTCTATACACCTACATACACAAAATATACTATTTTTGACAGTCGAGTTATTATTATATTATCTATATAATAAACACAGGTAATTTTTAGTTTTATTACTTATTTACTCTAGTGACTGAAAAATGCTTTTTTGAACTATATACTTAACATCCGAATAAAGTTTGGTTTAATGTATGGTTATCCAAATTTAATTGTACCATATATCAACTAAAATTCTGAACGAAAATAGTTAATGAAAAAACAAGAATTCTTCAATTATACAAAAAGGAGCTAAAAATTTATTAGAAGCAAGAAAAATTCAACAAATGCGACAATAATACTCAGATAATGACGAAAACAAATTTTCTATATAGAAAAAATTTTACTTACAGACAAACCTGTCAGCATGAATTTGCAAGCAGACTAATACTTAAAACTTAATTATCTTAAAACTAGTTTTTGGCGCCTGGTTTCCTTTTTTCATACATATCTCAATAAATTATGGTACAATAACTGCTCCAGCTTCTTGTTTTCTCTCTGTAGCCTTTGCTTTGACAGTCTGAACCACTCACTAGCGATGTTCTCAAATTCTTTTTCACAATGTGGGAACGTTTCGTTAACAGCAGCTAGAACAATAGTTTATGACAAAATTTTATAACTCTTTTGTGTATTATTTACTTAAAAGCAACTTCTAACTTTTTTAGAAATTCTTTGTCTTTACCTATAGGTACCAACAATATGTTACATCGTTGCCCAAGGACTTTGTTTCCATTTATTACTTATATAAATGTGTAGTTTTAATGACTGTGATTATACAATTTAAGCTACAATAAAGCACCTATAATTTTTCTGTGGCTTGAGCTTAGTTAAATTTCATTAAATTTCAATTTCAAGATTGGGAAATATGTCAATAAAACTCCAACAAATAAGTAGGTACCTAATAAGCGACTTAACACTGCACCGAGGTGCTAATGATTTACACTTCTACGTACTTACCTACAATAGTTTTGATCTCTGAACTTGATTCCACACAAAAACAAAGACGATATTTTTAACATGTTAAAAACGCACGCTAGAAGTCACGTTGCACCTCCTCCAGGGTCACTTGTGTTAGGTTAGAATATTACGATTAGGTTATTTTGTTAGGTATAGTTAGGGATATTTGAGTTAATTTCGTATCCTTTTCTAGCACGAACTATGTAATACAGAGTGCGAAAGAGATGTCCTATAATAATTTTATAACCAGATTTACCGGGAAATTTAAAACATCACAATATTAAAATGTTATCCAACTGTATGAAGATACGGGATTATTAAACTAGTTTTTGATCGGCGAGTTTTATTTTTTGTTATTAGATACCTACATAAAAAAAATAAAACGGCCGGTAACACTAATCACTATTTTAATAAATTTATAGAGTATTTAAACGAATACATCATCAAATATTATATAGGCACAATTACATTTTCATTGCCACTTAATGGCAACTGAAGACATTTTTGTTTAATATCACAAGCGTTAATTGGTAAAAGAGCTTCTTATTTTCATTGGGCATGCTATTATTATGTTGATTAAACTACACTGGTCACTGATGTTATAACCTAACTATAGCAGCTACTACCAGTGGCGGCTGG